>CM048755.1:379510408-384310408 GCA_026315105.1 Locusta migratoria
TGGAAAGTAGGAGGCGAGGTACTGGCGGAAGTAAAGTTGTGAGGCGGCATCGTGAGTCGTGTCGGGGTAGCTCAGTGGTAGAGCGCTTGCCCGCGAAAGGCAAAGGTCCCAGGTTCGAGTCCCGGTTCCGGCACACAATTTTAATCTGCCAGGAAGTTTCATATCAGCGCACACTCCGCTCAGAGTGAAAGTTTCATTCTGGAAACATCCCCTAGGCTGTGGCTAAGCCATGTCTCCACCATATCCTTTCTTCCAGGAGTGCTAGTCTTGCAAGTTTCGCAGGAGAACTTCTGTGAAGTTTGGAAAGTAGGAGGCGAGGTACTGGCGGAAGTAAAGTTGTGAGGCGGCATCGTGAGTCGTGTCGGGGTAGCTCAGTGGTAGAGCGCTTGCCCGCGAAAGGCAAAGGTCCCAGGTTCGAGTCCCGGTTCCGGCACACAATTTTAATCTGCCAGGAAGTTTCATATCAGCGCACACTCCGCTGCAGAGTGAAAGTTTCATTCTGGAAACATCCCCTAGGCTGTGGCTAAGCCATGTCTCCACCATATCCTTTCTTCCAGGAGTGCTAGTCTTGCAAGTTTCGCAGGAGAACTTCTGTGAAGTTTGGAAAGTAGGAGGCGAGGTACTGGCGGAAGTAAAGTTGTGAGGCGGCATCGTGAGTCGTGTCGGGGTAGCTCAGTGGTAGAGCGCTTGCCCGCGAAAGGCAAAGGTCCCAGGTTCGAGTCCCGGTTCCGGCACACAATTTTAATCTGCCAGGAAGTTTCATATCAGCGCACACTCCGCTGCAGAGTGAAAGTTTCATTCTGGAAACATCCCCTAGGCTGTGGCTAAGCCATGTCTCCACCATATCCTTTCTTCCAGGAGTGCTAGTCTTGCAAGTTTCGCAGGAGAACTTCTGTGAAGTTTGGAAAGTAGGAGGCGAGGTACTGGCGGAAGTAAAGTTGTGAGGCGGCATCGTGAGTCGTGTCGGGGTAGCTCAGTGGTAGAGCGCTTGCCCGCGAAAGGCAAAGGTCCCAGGTTCGAGTCCCGGTTCCGGCACACAATTTTAATCTGCCAGGAAGTTTCATATCAGCGCACACTCCGCTGCAGAGTGAAAGTTTCATTCTGGAAACATCCCCTAGGCTGTGGCTAAGCCATGTCTCCACCATATCCTTTCTTCCAGGAGTGCTAGTCTTGCAAGTTTCGCAGGAGAACTTCTGTGAAGTTTGGAAAGTAGGAGGCGAGGTACTGGCGGAAGTAAAGTTGTGAGGCGGCATCGTGAGTCGTGTCGGGGTAGCTCAGTGGTAGAGCGCTTGCCCGCGAAAGGCAAAGGTCCCAGGTTCGAGTCCCGGTTCCGGCACACAATTTTAATCTGCCAGGAAGTTTCATATCAGCGCACACTCCGCTGCAGAGTGAAAGTTTCATTCTGGAAACATCCCCTAGGCTGTGGCTAAGCCATGTCTCCACCATATCCTTTCTTCCAGGAGTGCTAGTCTTGCAAGTTTCGCAGGAGAACTTCTGTGAAGTTTGGAAAGTAGGAGGCGAGGTACTGGCGGAAGTAAAGTTGTGAGGCGGCATCGTGAGTCGTGTCGGGGTAGCTCAGTGGTAGAGCGCTTGCCCGCGAAAGGCAAAGGTCCCAGGTTCGAGTCCCGGTTCCGGCACACAATTTTAATCTGCCAGGAAGTTTCATATCAGCGCACACTCCGCTCAGAGTGAAAGTTTCATTCTGGAAACATCCCCTAGGCTGTGGCTAAGCCATGTCTCCACCATATCCTTTCTTCCAGGAGTGCTAGTCTTGCAAGTTTCGCAGGAGAACTTCTGTGAAGTTTGGAAAGTAGGAGGCGAGGTACTGGCGGAAGTAAAGTTGTGAGGCGGCATCGTGAGTCGTGTCGGGGTAGCTCAGTGGTAGAGCGCTTGCCCGCGAAAGGCAAAGGTCCCAGGTTCGAGTCCCGGTTCCGGCACACAATTTTAATCTGCCAGGAAGTTTCATATCAGCGCACACTCCGCTGCAGAGTGAAAGTTTCATTCTGGAAACATCCCCTAGGCTGTGGCTAAGCCATGTCTCCACCATATCCTTTCTTCCAGGAGTGCTAGTCTTGCAAGTTTCGCAGGAGAACTTCTGTGAAGTTTGGAAAGTAGGAGGCGAGGTACTGGCGGAAGTAAAGTTGTGAGGCGGCATCGTGAGTCGTGTCGGGGTAGCTCAGTGGTAGAGCGCTTGCCCGCGAAAGGCAAAGGTCCCAGGTTCGAGTCCCGGTTCCGGCACACAATTTTAATCTGCCAGGAAGTTTCATATCAGCGCACACTCCGCTGCAGAGTGAAAGTTTCATTCTGGAAACATCCCCTAGGCTGTGGCTAAGCCATGTCTCCACCATATCCTTTCTTCCAGGAGTGCTAGTCTTGCAAGTTTCGCAGGAGAACTTCTGTGAAGTTTGGAAAGTAGGAGGCGAGGTACTGGCGGAAGTAAAGTTGTGAGGCGGCATCGTGAGTCGTGTCGGGGTAGCTCAGTGGTAGAGCGCTTGCCCGCGAAAGGCAAAGGTCCCAGGTTCGAGTCCCGGTTCCGGCACACAATTTTAATCTGCCAGGAAGTTTCATATCAGCGCACACTCCGCTCAGAGTGAAAGTTTCATTCTGGAAACATCCCCTAGGCTGTGGCTAAGCCATGTCTCCACCATATCCTTTCTTCCAGGAGTGCTAGTCTTGCAAGTTTCGCAGGAGAACTTCTGTGAAGTTTGGAAAGTAGGAGGCGAGGTACTGGCGGAAGTAAAGTTGTGAGGCGGCATCGTGAGTCGTGTCGGGGTAGCTCAGTGGTAGAGCGCTTGCCCGCGAAAGGCAAAGGTCCCAGGTTCGAGTCCCGGTTCCGGCACACAATTTTAATCTGCCAGGAAGTTTCATATCAGCGCACACTCCGCTGCAGAGTGAAAGTTTCATTCTGGAAACATCCCCTAGGCTGTGGCTAAGCCATGTCTCCACCATATCCTTTCTTCCAGGAGTGCTAGTCTTGCAAGTTTCGCAGGAGAACTTCTGTGAAGTTTGGAAAGTAGGAGGCGAGGTACTGGCGGAAGTAAAGTTGTGAGGCGGCATCGTGAGTCGTGTCGGGGTAGCTCAGTGGTAGAGCGCTTGCCCGCGAAAGGCAAAGGTCCCAGGTTCGAGTCCCGGTTCCGGCACACAATTTTAATCTGCCAGGAAGTTTCATATCAGCGCACACTCCGCTGCAGAGTGAAAGTTTCATTCTGGAAACATCCCCTAGGCTGTGGCTAAGCCATGTCTCCACCATATCCTTTCTTCCAGGAGTGCTAGTCTTGCAAGTTTCGCAGGAGAACTTCTGTGAAGTTTGGAAAGTAGGAGGCGAGGTACTGGCGGAAGTAAAGTTGTGAGGCGGCATCGTGAGTCGTGTCGGGGTAGCTCAGTGGTAGAGCGCTTGCCCGCGAAAGGTAAAGGTCCCAGGTTCGAGTCCCGGTTCCGGCACACAATTTTAATCTGCCAGGAAGTTTCATATCAGCGCACACTCCGCTGCAGAGTGAAAGTTTCATTCTGGAAACATCCCCTAGGCTGTGGCTAAGCCATGTCTCCACCATATCCTTTCTTCCAGGAGTGCTAGTCTTGCAAGTTTCGCAGGAGAACTTCTGTGAAGTTTGGAAAGTAGGAGGCGAGGTACTGGCGGAAGTAAAGTTGTGAGGCGGCATCGTGAGTCGTGTCGGGGTAGCTCAGTGGTAGAGCGCTTGCCCGCGAAAGGCAAAGGTCCCAGGTTCGAGTCCCGGTTCCGGCACACAATTTTAATCTGCCAGGAAGTTTCATATCAGCGCACACTCCGCTGCAGAGTGAAAGTTTCATTCTGGAAACATCCCCTAGGCTGTGGCTAAGCCATGTCTCCACCATATCCTTTCTTCCAGGAGTGCTAGTCTTGCAAGTTTCGCAGGAGAACTTCTGTGAAGTTTGGAAAGTAGGAGGCGAGGTACTGGCGGAAGTAAAGTTGTGAGGCGGCATCGTGAGTCGTGTCGGGGTAGCTCAGTGGTAGAGCGCTTGCCCGCGAAAGGCAAAGGTCCCAGGTTCGAGTCCCGGTTCCGGCACACAATTTTAATCTGCCAGGAAGTTTCATATCAGCGCACACTCCGCTCAGAGTGAAAGTTTCATTCTGGAAACATCCCCTAGGCTGTGGCTAAGCCATGTCTCCACCATATCCTTTCTTCCAGGAGTGCTAGTCTTGCAAGTTTCGCAGGAGAACTTCTGTGAAGTTTGGAAAGTAGGAGGCGAGGTACTGGCGGAAGTAAAGTTGTGAGGCGGCATCGTGAGTCGTGTCGGGGTAGCTCAGTGGTAGAGCGCTTGCCCGCGAAAGGCAAAGGTCCCAGGTTCGAGTCCCGGTTCCGGCACACAATTTTAATCTGCCAGGAAGTTTCATATCAGCGCACACTCCGCTGCAGAGTGAAAGTTTCATTCTGGAAACATCCCCTAGGCTGTGGCTAAGCCATGTCTCCACCATATCCTTTCTTCCAGGAGTGCTAGTCTTGCAAGTTTCGCAGGAGAACTTCTGTGAAGTTTGGAAAGTAGGAGGCGAGGTACTGGCGGAAGTAAAGTTGTGAGGCGGCATCGTGAGTCGTGTCGGGGTAGCTCAGTGGTAGAGCGCTTGCCCGCGAAAGGCAAAGGTCCCAGGTTCGAGTCCCGGTTCCGGCACACAATTTTAATCTGCCAGGAAGTTTCATATCAGCGCACACTCCGCTGCAGAGTGAAAGTTTCATTCTGGAAACATCCCCTAGGCTGTGGCTAAGCCATGTCTCCACCATATCCTTTCTTCCAGGAGTGCTAGTCTTGCAAGTTTCGCAGGAGAACTTCTGTGAAGTTTGGAAAGTAGGAGGCGAGGTACTGGCGGAAGTAAAGTTGTGAGGCGGCATCGTGAGTCGTGTCGGGGTAGCTCAGTGGTAGAGCGCTTGCCCGCGAAAGGTAAAGGTCCCAGGTTCGAGTCCCGGTTCCGGCACACAATTTTAATCTGCCAGGAAGTTTCATATCAGCGCACACTCCGCTGCAGAGTGAAAGTTTCATTCTGGAAACATCCCCTAGGCTGTGGCTAAGCCATGTCTCCACCATATCCTTTCTTCCAGGAGTGCTAGTCTTGCAAGTTTCGCAGGAGAACTTCTGTGAAGTTTGGAAAGTAGGAGGCGAGGTACTGGCGGAAGTAAAGTTGTGAGGCGGCATCGTGAGTCGTGTCGGGGTAGCTCAGTGGTAGAGCGCTTGCCCGCGAAAGGCAAAGGTCCCAGGTTCGAGTCCCGGTTCCGGCACACAATTTTAATCTGCCAGGAAGTTTCAATATATTCAGTTCTTGTCCACAAACACATGTATTTCTTCATGTATAAATTATCTGCTGCATATCTACTATTTTGAGTTGCCATGAAATATTTAAGAGATAGTCTACAACATAAAACGAACATTACTAATAATATTAAATACAATAAAATACATTTATAAATGTAATGTGCTTTGCTGGGTTCATGTTTTGTGTTTCTGTGGTGGAATCTATGTTCTGACACAAGTATATTACTACCTCAACGAAAAGCAGAATAAGAGAGTAAAACAAAGTTTATTGAAAGAATACGGAAATAACGTGGTGCGTCTTTTAAGATTGGTAGCGTGGTGCAATGCTACCCATTTGCTTCTTAAACTGTTACTGATAAACACTACGTATCAATAATAGTAAATATAAGTCTTATAATACTATTATTATAGTACTGAAATTTATCGGCTTTTTATCTGTAAGGGATATTGAAATTATATTTAAGGCGTTTGATTCTCCCAAGGTACCTGAATCCATTCATATAATTTTATTTGCCGTAAGATCATTCCCTGATGTTATATAGATTTTTAGAATAATGAGTGTGGCTATATTGTATTTCAATTGCAATCTGGGATAGCCGCCCTCGCTAATCCAAGACCGCATTTCCTGTTTCCAAGCCGATTAGGGTTTTCCTAACGACCTATATTCCATTGACCTGTAGATTTGGCTGATATATCGTAAAAATGAAGTTTAACGGGTTTCTTTTAGTGCTCATATGGATGACTTCACACATAAGAGTCAATTACCACTTTTTGCAACATGCAAATGTCTAAACCATTTTGCAATTTTTTTTCTGTGAATTTTACTAACCGCTAAATGACAGCATAATTGCGCAAATAGTCTAAAGGAGCTGCTCACATTGTCTCCTAAGTCGTTTATAAAGATAAGGAATAGTAGGAGCCCTATAACACTTTCCTGGATAACGCCAGATATCACTTCTGTCTTATTCGCTGACCTTTCGTCAATTACAACGTGCTGTATCCTTTCTAACTGGATATCAATCGCGATATTCCATAAGCGCGCAATTTGATCAGAAGACGCGTGTGAGGTACATGCGCAGTGTATGGGCTAGTATTATCCTGTTGGAAGAAAATATAACCTTCCTGCTGCAAGAATGACGAACGAACAGGGCTTTGAAAATTCTGCACGTACCGAGCGCTGGTCACCGTTGCCTTCACAAAGACGAAAGTTTATCACTTCCCCGACCGTAAGGCCCAGAGTGTGGCCAGTATAACTTGGCTGAATCCACTTGCCGAGACAGCGCTTGCCAAGTGTACATCGTACGCGTAAACGGCAACCACTTGCGTGCAAGGTGAATCTGCTTTCATCACCGAAGGCCACGGCCCGCCTTTCAAATGACCCTTTGAAGGCACCAGCCGAACCGTGCACGTCGGCAGTAGGCCGCGTGCTACAGGTGTGCATGCCCGTAGTCCAGGCTGTTCCAACATTCTGCTCAGCGAGCAGGAGCGCACACGAGCGCTCACTGCCCCAGCTCTGAGCTGCGGTGCTGGGGGAAGATGACGTCACGCATGCTAGTACTCGGCGGCCAAAGTAAACAGCTTTCGTTTACTATCTCAGTGGTATCAAGATGTGAAGGCATACACGTTCCCTCAGCTTCATAGGACTGCAGCTGGGTTCGTGTGCATGTTCGGGTCGACGTACTGTTGTGCGCAGGTGTTCTCTGTAATGAACAGAATAAAAAAATAAATAAAAAACAAGGAAAGGTCCTTGGTTCAGAATCCTGCAATGAAAAGTATTCTGTATATCGCTGTTAATTTGTTAATTGTACAAACGTTACTTGTTAATTGGTTCTGATTTCCACTTCCACATAGCCGACTCACGATGTTACATTCTTATAGCCTTAAAGTTGCTAGGCCTAATTCTGTCTTATTGCATGCAGATAAACAAATAAAGGACAGCCCTTCTCTGTGTTGTGTCTCACAATTTTTATGAGGAAGCAAATTGGTTGCATACTATCTGGCACTGTCTTCCTAAACTGAAAACCTTAGTATTTGTGCCATTTCTTGAGATAAATTCTGGATCAGTCGTTATGACACTTATTGTTGATACTGTTTAGCGATGGCCTTTCTTTGTTTTGGCCCACTTTAGGTTACGGCAGTAACACTAAAAGTGGGCCTTTGCGATCGTCTTTTGACAGCTCGAAATTTAAATGAAAATAACGGCTTAACCATGCACCTGACACAAAAATTGAATAACCGAATTTGTAGAGGAGAAAATTCCCTAAAACTTTGCTCTCTTATGTTTTTTCATATCTCGTATCGTTGCAGAGATATTTGCAAAAATAACGGCGATTTCGAGATGTATGTCTATCTGTCTTTCTGTCTGTCTGTCTGTCCGTAACGTGTTCCCTGTTTTTAAGACGAAGCGTTCAACCGATCAGCACCAAATTTTGCACACATAATTGTAGGCCGCCAGAGACCAGAACCTCCATTTTTCAATTTTTTCGGTAGTAATACCAAAAAAGCCGTTTGTAATATAATTGTAATTGCAAACGAACCGTTCATCTGACACGAAAATTGAATAACCTGATTGGTAGAGGGGAAAATTCTCTACAACTTCGCTCTATTATGTTTTTTTCGTATCTTGCATCGTTGCAGAGATATTTGCAAAAATAACGGCGATTTGACGATGTCTGTCTGGCTGTAACGTATTCCCACTTTTTAGGTCGAACCGTTCAACCGATCGGCACCAAATTTTACAGATATAATTGTTGGTTACCAGAGAGCAGAGCCTCGCTTTCTGAAATATTTCGGACAAGAAATACGTTAGTAATACCAAAAAAGCCGTTTGTAATGTAATTTGTATTGCAAATAAACCGTCCATCCTAAGCGAAAATTGAATAACCGAATTTGTAGAGAAGAAAATTCTCTACAACTTTGTTCCCATATGTTTTTTTCATATCTCGTATCGTTTGAGAGATATTTGCAAAATTAACGGAGTTTTGACGCCTTTCATTGAATTAACGAAAATCAGCCGTTCGCAGATGTCACGTGACATTCCTCGCCCAGAACTCTCTGTGGCATACGCATGTTGCGTTGCGTATTTGATGATTTTCTTATTGTAACTTACACGTTGTCATTTCAAAGCAATGGTGCACTGAAGAATTAGAAAAAACACGTCCTTCGTACGCTAAATGATAATCTAGTGTCTACAAATGCCATATTAGCATCAGTTAACAACGACTATCAATAGTATAAGATTAGAGAACACAACTCGTAACAGTCAGCTGTAGCATAGTGGGCAATCCGTTAGACTGTGACGCTGGAAGAGGTCAGTGGTTCGAAACCCTCTGCTCACTAAATTTTTTTCCTAAAAGGGTTTCAGACACTTTTATTAATTAATTTTTTATTATTTAGATTATTATTTTTGTCCAAAATGTTTGCAAAAATTTATAAAACTACAAATCTAAAGTGGGCCGTAAAACACGTCATTGTGATTTTTTTATTCTGTTGATTACAGAGAACACCTGCTCACAACAGTACATCGACCCGAATATGCACATGAATTTTTTTCCGGTAGAGTATGTAGATGTGTAAGATGTACTTACTAGTTTGCCAAAATATACATCTAATGTAGTGCACCTCACCGAGTAAGGTTAAACTACGAGGGTTGGAATTTAAATAATGGCAATTATTTATTCACAATTGATACAAAGATGTTACATATCTGCAGCTGTTACTGGCCTTCGACGTGATGTGGAACACGTAGTATACCGTTAGCAGTGCCTGTTCTGTTGATGGTGCGAATGTAACGGTATACTGCCTGTCAAATCTCTGGAACCGTTCTGAATCGAATGACACGAAGTGTTTCCTTCATCTTTGGAATCAAGTCCAAGTCACAAGAACTAAAGTCCGGGGAGTATGGTGGATGTAAAAGTACTTACTTGTCCCATCGACCGAACAGAGCAGCCGTCGCGGCGGAGTGGTCAAGCGCATTGAGGCGCTATGCTCCGATTCGCGAGGCCGTTCCCCGTCGGAGGTTCGAATCCCCCCTCGTGCATGGATGTTTGTCTGCTCCTTAGTATAAGGTAGTTCATAAGTAGTTTGTAAGTTCAGGAACTGATTACACCGCAGTTAAGTCCCTTAAGCTTCACAAACATTTGAACAGAGCAGCCACAGGCTGTGCAGTATGCGCCTGAGCATTGTCATGGAAAATGATGCGTGGGTTGCGCAGAAAGTGCTGCCGCTTCTTTCGGAAAGCTGGTCCCAGGTGACGCTCCAAAAACGAACAGTAATACTGTGCATTGATGACGTTCTGTCGTAGAGAAACGTAAATCGTTAGGATAACACCACCGCCGGCCGCGGTGGCCGAGGGGACTGAGGCGTTCCAGTCACGTTCTGCACGGCCACTACGGTCGGGGGTTCGAATCCCCCCTCGGGCATGGATATTTGTGCCGTCCTTAGTATAAGGTAGTTCATAAGAGGTTTGTAAGTTTAGGGACTGATGACCCCGTAGTTAAGTCCCATAAGCTTAACAAACATTTGAACATTTTGATAACACCACCACTGTCGTACGCGAGAGTCATCGTGACTCTCACCATACTGGGGCTCCGTTGCACTTTTGACTTTCGACTTTCGCGGGACCCATAATGACGTCATTCCCTGGACTGGTTCAAATCCGTTGTTCCTGTTTCGAAAACATTTTGACACCGTTACGTTAGACCGTTCGCTCACAAGTGACTACGTTTACCTCGCAACACTGGTAATCAACACCACTAGGGGTTGCCCGCAAGGAGGAGTTCTTTCCCCTTTATTGTGGAATCTAGTGGTGAATGATCTGATTGGAGAATTAAACTCTAGGCAGTACTTTTACCAAGGATACGCAGATGATCTTGTCATAGTAATACTTGGCAAATTTGCTGACACAGTCAAGAATATGGCACAAGGTGCGTTGGACGTTGTGCAAGACTGGTGCAGAAAATAGGATCTGGGGGTTAGTCCTAAGAAGACTGTTGCTGTACCATTCACAAAGAAGCATATCCAACATTCAAGTTGGAATCTAAAGCTTTTCAATGAAGCGCTACCTGTGAAGGGGACAGTGAAATATCTAGGGGTTACCCTAGATGAGAAACTGACATGGACCTCTCACATTAGGAATATTTGCTCCAAGGCAAAAGGTAATCCTGTAAGTACCAGGAGAGCTTGTGGCAAAAATTGGGGCCTGAGCCCCAAGGGTATGCACTGGATATACAGCACGGTGATTAGACCCAGGATCACCTATGGGGCGGTCGTGTGGTGGAAGAAGGTAGAACAGCAGGTTGCTGCTAAGGAGCTTGGTAAGGTGCAGAGATTAGCCTGCTTAGCCAAAACATGCGGAATTAGCAGCACACCAACTGCTGGGATGGAAACCATGCTGGATATGTCCCCATTACACCTTTGGGTCAAGATGGAGGCAGCGGCTGGTGCATACAGACTCAAAACTGGCAAAAACTGGAACTCTTTGTGATATCCAGAATCACACACTAAAATAGTGAGGTAAATATAGGAAACGTTGGGGAGATGCCAGCCGACTATATTATAACCCCATAGAGGAAAGGTGCCTATTATGCGATAGTTCCCGAATATGAGACACCCCAACTGTGCTCTTGGTAGGTGCTGCACTCAGGTGGAGGGTTTCTTAAACACGTCTATTGCGTGCCAGACGGCGACACAGCGAGCACGACGCCATTGTTGAGCCGTACAGCGTGCGTAGAAGTTGATACAAAATTTCTTGTGTTTGGAGTTTTTGTGACATCGGTGTTAAGACATTATTTCAGCTTAAAGGTGAGTCGATATTACTGCACTCTTTTATTGTTGTTATTTGTCGCGATATTACCTATAATTATTGACAGTTAGTTGCACTTTCCAACGAACGTTGTTAGCATGTGCGTGATTCTTTGTGCAAGATGGCGAAATTCCTAATATGCGATAGTATGGGGTTCCAAGTATGGGACAGTGTCGCATATTACGATACCTATCGCATATTGGGGTAACTCTTTCTCTTATGCCTTTTTATATGTAATTTAATCAATACTATCATAAGATAACAATATTGTTATTATTTATTGTAGTAAAATATTGACAAATTCGTTTATTTTAATTCGATTAAATTTCATAAACAGTCATTACTTTCACTAATTTTATGATCAGAAATTGGACCTTTCTTTCAGGACAGTATTTTGTTCAGAAGTTAATCAGTATTACTTCAAATTTAAAGTACTCCGCTAACAGTACTTATAAGAAATAATCTAAAAAATGACATCATAGAAGTCCTTTAAGAAATATGTCTGATTACTGTATTTATTCTTTGTAGATGGCCCCAAAAAGAAAAACGTTGGATAAAGACGTCATGATTCGTGCCATTTCATGTGTGAGAAATGGCGAGATGGGGTACTTAAAAGCCTCAAAACTTTTTGCTGTACGAAAACGTAGTTTGGAGAGGTATGTGAAGGATAAAACTCGTACACCTGAGGAGCTGGTTGGTGTTAATCTTGGCAGAAGGCTTGTTCTCTCATCTCAATTGGAAGATGAACTAGTGAAATACTGCCTTGCAATGGAGGAGCGATTTTATGCTGTTAAATGTAAGGACATACGACACATGGTCTTCCAGTTAGCTATCAGGAATAGGCTGAAACATCCCTTCAATTCAGAAAAGGCTTTCGCAGGAAAGATATGGCTTCGAGCTTTCCTTAAGAGACATCCCATTTTATCAATGAGAACTCCTCAGGGTCTTTCAGCAGCAAGAGTGAAAGATTTTACTCCAGAAAATGTGGGGAGATTTTTTTTATATTTACGAATCTGTGCTCTCTAAAGTCAACCATAACCCACATCGAGTCTTCAATGTTGACGAAACTGGGGTGACGTCTGTGCAGCACAAACACAGCAAGGTTATTGCTATGAAAGGGAAGAGACAAGTTGCTTCCTTGACTTCAGCAGAAAGAGGAAATCTCATCACAATTGTGACGTGTATGAACGCTGCTGGCACTTATGTTCCACCACTAATCATCTTCCCACGGAAGAATATGAAGCAGGAATTGATGGATGGTGCACCTGCAGGATCAGTATCAGCTTGTCATCCAAGTGGCTGGATACAAACTCACATTTTTACTCAGTGGTTTGATCATTTTGTGAGCCATCTTCAAATGACCCTGTCATTTTGATTCTCGATGGGCACTATTCCCACACAAAGAATCTCGATGTCTTAGACAAAGCACGTGAAAACAATGTTCATTGTGTATGTTTGCCACCTCACTCAACGCATAAAATGCAGCCACTTGACGTCGGATTTATGGGGCCTTTGAAAACCTACTATGCCCAAGAGATAGAAACGTGGTTGGCAAGTAACCCAGGTCGTGTTATCACCCCATTATTAATAGCCAGATTATTTGGGGCAGCTTATAACCGAGCAGCAACAATGGAAGCATCTGTGAATGCCTTCAGAAAAACAGGTCTCATTCCATGCAACAAAAACATCTCGAGGGAACATGAATTTTCAATTCACCGCCATGCTAACGCTCTTCAAGGAAGAGATGCCGACAACGAAAGTGAAACTGCTGATCGTGATGTTGGTCAAAATGTCAGCCCTGCAGACATCAGACCTCATCCACACATCGAAAAACAACATGGAGATATTCAAACAGGTCAAAAATGGCGTTCGTGCACTGCTGCGTTGCTCACTTCAACTCCTTACGTGAAACGTTTACAATTATCTGCAGAGATCAGAGGCTGAAGCGAAGAAAGCAGCCAGAAAGTTATTTGGGAATAGGTCTAAGAGTGAAAAATCTTCAAATCAGAGACGTAAACTAGAAGAATCGTCTAGTGACTCGTCATCCGATGTCCATCTTGATGACAGTGGGGATTCGGACAGCAGTGATGACGATGACGCAGAGTGTCTGTTCTGTACTGGGCGCTTTTCTGAAGACAAACACGGGGAAATATGGGCACAGTGTACGAAATGTTATCGCTGGTCTCACGAAGATTGCGGTGTCACAAGAAGACAATTTTGTTTGCCCCGGGTGTCGCAAATATAAACGTAAGTAGTGTGAAATGAGTGCAGGAGAACAGAAATGGATGAAGATGTATGTAATTATTCTGTAATAAAATAATTAAACCAACATCACTACTGTCTCATATTAGGAAACCTTGATCTCATTTCTACGAAATGAATTGTTTGTGAAGATTTGATAATTACTCTGAAAGATTATCTATTATGCAAATATGATTATTGTATGCTAAAATTAAATAACGCAAGATATTATTGCCATGATAAATAATATATTTGCACTTACTTTTAGGTCTTTAAAATGGGTTTTAAAAAGTGTGTCTCATATTAGGCACCTTTCCTCTACTGCTTCAACAAGCCTTTCAATATAACAGTTGGAAGTAGGGAGCAGTGGGAGAAAATAGTTCGACACCGTACGGGGGATATTGTCTGGTTCACTGACGGGTCAAAATCAGACCAAGGCGTTGGGGCCGGGGTATACGGGGTGCAGCCAAGACTGGAGGGCGTCATCTCTCTAGGGAAACTGGCATCAGTATTCCAGGCCGAAATCACTGCCATCGGGATGTGTGTGTAGGAGAATTTGCGTAGGTGTTACAAAGATCGTAGCATCTATATCTATTCAGACAGCCAGGCAGTACTGAGATCACTGGCAGCTCCTGCAACAAGGTCTAAAATTGTTGTAGAATGTCACAGGGTTCTGGTGGAGCTAGGGGAAAGCAATAGAGTAAACCTATTGTGGGTCCCTGGCCACTCGGGGATCAGTGGCAACGAACATGCCGACAGATTAGCCAGGATGGGGGCAGAGACTCCATTTATTGGACCGGAACCTGTCCTGACAATCACCAAGGCAATGATCAAATTGGAGCTACGTAACTGGCTCAGAAGACAGCACGTAGAATATTGGACCAAAGTCCATCAACAAAAACATGGCAAGGTAATGATGCCAAAGCCATGTTTTAAAAGAAGCTCTGCAATCCTGGGTCTTAAGAGGAGAGAGATTAGACTCATGGTTGGATTGCTGACAGGCCATGGGAATTTCAAAAAACACCTACATAGAATGGGAATAACAGAAGAGAACCCTAAATGTAGGATCTGTGATGACGGTGATGAAACTGCATCACATCTTATCTTCGAATGCATTGCATTGGGGAGTAAAAGGCACAGAACATTTGGAACAACCAGACCCGAAGAAATTGTGTCTAATAAAGAACTGGTAAAGGGACTCCTTGCACTGTTCAAGGGCATTGGTTGGCTTTACTAGATATACAGGGAGCGATACCGCACAATAAACTTAGTTTCGGTGCGGGCAGTGGCGGGTTGGATCAAAACTGTTTTGGCTTCCCTGAGAAAATCAAATCAAATAAAAAAAATCAATCGCAACACCAGCCACATGAGCCATAAATTTCTGACAATGACCGTTGCATAGATCGAAATCGGTTAAATAAAGAAGTCTTCTTGCGATGTAAACTGTTATTTTATACACTACAGTTGATCTTTCAGTTCATGAAGTATTTCCTATTTTTAAAAGTCAGTATCTGAATGAAATAGATATGAAAGTTAGAAAATATTGGAATGGAAACTTTCAGCTCACATGTCGACCCATAAAAGCAGATTTCCTTATCGGCTGTCTTAAAACCAAGATCGTTACTCAATTCAGTTGTGGTACATGTTTGCATTCTTTGTAATGGAAAAATTATAACGGTATTATCACACACTTGGAATACAATTTAACTGTGTTAGTTGGGCTGGATATCGCTCCTTTACAATTGTCCCCAGCTCTATTGCGTGCTCGTGTCTTATCTCCCATGCAACGGAGCTTCACAGTATCGCCATCCGTTCAGTCAGCTTTACTGCAAAGCTCCCCGGCGGCGCGCCTATCGCAATATCTACACTGGAATTCCATTGTTTGGCCGAGGCCCTTAGAATAAAATTTATGTGCGGCCACTCGCGGGACGGCAGAGCCGTTTGAAGCAAAAGCTGGCGTTTATCGGAAGAAGGCGTCATAAGCTGGCCAGGCATTAGCACGCGTTTACTGCTGCGCTTTTATCGTCCAGCGCGGCTGTTCTCGCCGCTGATAGCGGGGCCGCCGATACACCAGCCAACATTGGCAGGCATTTCCACACCGCCGACGACGGTCCCCATCCGTGCAAGCCTCGATGCAGTGTGCGTTCTCCAATAACCTCATATACGCACAATTATGTGGCTACTCGGCTCGTGATATTTCTTTTGTACATTTCTAACTTCAGAACTAACTATCACAACACGAGCATCTCAGCTAGTAGCAAAATATACAAAAAGTTGTAAATGCCTCAAAATTCGTTTCACGGAAAAGCTACAGAGTCATGTGGAGCTACACATACGTAGATGTTCGAAATAACAGAGACCAAACGATGTATATATTACGTTCTATGTGACACGCAGCTGCGGTAATCTTGTTCGATCCCGTTAGGGACTATGAATGGTGAGTATAAGAGGACATGGACGATAGAGTCGAGTGGCGTAACTAGGACTTGGCTTTGGGGGGGAGGGGGGGATAGATCTGCTTGACGAGCTAAATTTTAGTCAGTTTCCAGACTGAGTACCATCTACCACTCCCTTTGAAGAAACTAATTCACTCCCATCCAATGAAAGATTATGGGAAAACACCCCAAGTTTTCAATCTTTACCTTTACCAGATTGCTGTTATGCGATTTCTTTTCTCTCTTTTTTTTCTTTTTTTTCGGGTTCTGGTGGGGTTCTATTCCCCTCATCCTACCCCCCCCCCGCCCCCCCCCCCATAGTTACGCCACTGATAGAGTCCTTACGTGCGTGGTGTGCGACGTGTTGCCATTTGTAGTGGGGGTGACGCAGTGGGACGGAATACCCAAAACGTGGCTAAAACCCCGAAAAATGAATTTACGATTCTTGGAATTTTGATGGGTAGTTTGGGTAGGGGAAGGACTGGTGCATCTCATTCCAGAAGGAGAGGTTGCCGCCTTCGATACCTGTCGAGTTACGTCAGTTCAAAAGATCTTTGTCGAGATCACACGCGGCGCTTTGAAAGAAAGGTAAATTTACTCTCGGTTTGTGAGTGAATATTTTGGCAGTGAAGTGAAGAATTCAGTTCTACAGTATGTAAACGGTTGCTACAGGTATGTACAAAATGTTCGTACACTAAATTGGTATAAATTCCATAGGTATCCTCGATGCATGTGCAAAACGACCATGCTCTGCGGAACTTGCATTTTCAACTAGAACAAAAGTATCATATACCGCAATATACCGCGAGATTGTAACTCCCAGATTATAGATTGATTAATTCAAATGTTCAAATGTTTGTAGAGCTTATGGGACTTAACTACGGGGTCATCAGTCCCTAAACTTACAAACTACTTATGGACTACCTTATACTAAAGACGGGCACCGCAACACGGCGCTCCAGTACGCACGCCTAATCCGCCGCGGCATTGATTAATTGTCTGGCGGAATTGACAAGAATCAGCTGCCGAAATCTGCCATTTCTCTTGTATAATGAATATTTACAAGTGCCCTTGCGGCCGACATTTCGTATGCATCAGAACAACATCTTCAATAATATTAAGTTCAGAATGTTAAGAACGATTGTCTTTATTAGCTAAACTTATTACTTCTATCGTTGATTGTACTATTACGTATATTATTTGTGTTCTGCCACCGACTTTGAAGATTGTTTCATTCTATTGCTGAATTACAATGTGTGTGGTATCGAAGATTTTTCTCCGATTTTTTTTTTCGACAAATATTCTGTTATTTTTTTATAATAAACAAATCACGTTAGCAGTTTATTAATTATTAGTGCCTAAATACTATATATATATGCTATTATTATTAAATTATTATGGATTTTCATGGGTCACGTTGCTATATTAGCTCCGCCATTTTGTTTAGGAAATTTTTACTATCAAATTCGTAACCAGCGACCTCAAAAACCCCTGTATGATGAGTTTTGTGTGTATTAAGCGTCTTCTTGGGGTTTTGGCCACGTTTTGGGCATTCCGTCCCACTGTGTGACGGAAGGCGTGCGCGGGTAGCCAAGTGGTTAATGTGACCGCTGTCCTAAATCACCAACTGATTAATTTCAATGCCTTGTCTTCCTTCTTCAGGAGTTTCCTGCTACTTCTTTATTCCATACTCTCGTAGTCCACATACCCTATCTCTCTCTTTCTGTCCTCGTCTTCCTTTCCCGTGTCACTGTTCATTTCCTGCTCTCTCTCGGCCCATATCTTCCGCCTCCTACCACTATCTCCTCGTCCTCTCTCTTTCCATTTCGCCACTTTAGTTCATGTCTTCCTACTATCTTTGAAAACTCACATATGTTTGTCAACTTTCGTGGTGATCAGTGAAACACTGTTAAAGGTTATTGCAAAGTACCATACGCTGACTTGCGCTTTATCAACACTCTAAATGAAAATATTCATACAAGGAAGAAAAGGGGTGTTCTGCCGGATGTCAGTGACGAATTTGCACAATATTTCGGCTACACAACTCGTAACCTTCATCAGGTGCGACCTGAGACTGCTCTCTGCATGTTTTTTTTTTTTTTTTTTTTTTTTTTTTTTTTTTTTTTTTTTTTTTTTTTTTTTTTTTTTTTTAGCACTTTTCACCCTCTTCCCTGAGGGGGGAGAGCGGGCCTTCTCAGAGCATGCTGTTGGCTCTTTATCGGCCTGTGGTTACATATAATTTTATTTGAAATATATAATTTTAATAATTGTTTGCAAAAGTGCTACTTGTCATTTCGGAAAATATTTTAATAACACAGGTCGACATGGATTCTGGGGTTTGGAAAGTAAGTGATGTTCTTTACTAAATTTGCACCCCTGAATATGAAAATCATATCAGTTTTTTCCCATCACCCTCAGTTTTTTCTGCACAGCTACCCCCCTCCAAACCTACCACTGGCTGTGAAATCTATGTTATGCAGTGTCCACAACTACAGAAATGTGGCAACGCTGCATTTTTTGTGTGAAGGTGAGGCAAAAGGGGCTAATAAGCTTGGAGCTGACATTCCATTATCGCCACAGTAATCAGTGAGAGAGTGCTACAGCTACAAGAAGGTGCTTTCGCGCTTTGTTGTGAGTGATGGTATTTCACTGAAGGTGTGTAAAAAATGTCAGGAAGGGAATGTGTGAATAGCCCAGATACATTTTGTTATATCTGTGGAAATTATGTGATACGTGCAAGACGTCGACAAAATAACAAAATTTCTGCAGAAGTCATATTTTGCATATTTTGGCATGAATCTCGGCGATCAGGACAAGTCATTTGCTCCACACATTGTGTGCCATACATGTGTGGAGCAGTTAAGGAAATGGAGTGAAGGTAAAATCAAGAGCTTGAACTTCGCAATTCCTATGGTATGGCGTGAATAGAAGAATCATGTTGATGACTGTTACTTCTGTATGACGAATGTAACAGTATATAACAGAAGAAACATGAAAAACATATCGTATCCAAACTTAGATTCGGCAATTAGACCTGTTCGTCATGGCCCAGGGCTACCAATCCCCACTCCACCAACATCAGTGGATTCTCTTGAATTCTCTGAACCAGATGTAAGTCAAGAAAGCAGTGAATCCGACTATTCTGAGTGTGGTACCGATAGTAGCCCAAAACCTCTTACTCAAACAGAACTTGACAATTTGGTGAAAGACTTAGGACAAAAGATGCAGCACAACTACTGGGATCACGTCTCAGTGAAAATAACTTACTTGCACAGGGTACATAATATTCATTGTACAGAAATCGTGATAAAGATTTCAGGGAATTTTTGTTGAAGATAGTTTAATGGCGTTCTGCAAAGACATCGCCGGATTAGTCATGAAAATGGGAGCTCAGAAGTATGAGAGTAAGGAAGGGAGATTGTTTATAGATTCTTCAAAGCGAAGTCAAAGCAGTGTTGCTACATATTGGAAATGACCTAGGATCAATTCCAACTGCGTATTCAGTACATTTAAAAGAGACATACAATACCATGAAAATACTTCTACAAAATGTGAAGTACGAAGAACACCAGTGGCTTTTGTGTGGTGACTTTAAAGTGATTGGCATTCTTCTTGGTCAGCAAGCAGGGTACACTAAGATGCCTTGCTATATGTGTGAATGGGATGGGATAGTAGAGCTTATCATGAGCATTGGAGTAGGAGAGAGTGGTCTAAGAGGCAAAATCTGACAGTGGGATCAAAGAACATAGTGAATGAACATTTGGTTCATCTAGGTCATATTTTACTGCCTCCACTGCACATCAAATTAGGACTCATGAAGCAGTATGTTAAAGCAATGGACAAAACAGGAAATTGTTTCCAATACCTGTGTCGGCAATTCCCAAATCTATTGGCTGCAAAGTTGAAAGAAGGACCAAATATAAGGAAGTTGATGTCTGATGAGCACTTTGACAGTTCTATAATGGAAATAGAACTTTAAGCTTGGGGAAATTAAAAAAAAAATGTTGTGCATCGTTTCTTTGGCCAGAATAAGCAGCCTGATTACAAGGAAATAGTGGAAAACATGCTACAGTCATTTAAACAGTTAGGATGCAAGGTATCTCTGAAACTACAATTTCTAATGTCACACTTAGAGAGTTTTCAAGAAAATTTGGCTGACACATCAGAGGAACATGGTGAACGATTTCTTCAGGAACTTAAAACTATGGAACATCGTTATCAAGGTCGTTGGGGAATAAACATGATGGCTGACTACTGTCAGTGCATCACACATGAAGGAGAAGTGACACACAAGAGGAAGGATATCAAGTGTTCATTCACGGGCAAACGAAAACGGAAGTAATACCTCTACCTAGTAAGTGCCCACCATAATATTTGCTTCTTATAATTCATATGCCTTTCTTCCAATTCTTTTTTAACCACTTTAATGTTCATTTCGTTTCCATTGTCCCGTAATTGCTTTCCAATTTCATTGGGCGCAGAGTTAGACAATGGTGAATATGATGATGATAGTGGTGGTGCAAAAACCTGACGTGCTACAGAGAAACAGGCTGCAGATTTGTAATCAACAGGGTCAATTTAGTCAGAAATTCATATTTTCATGCAAACCCCAGACAAAAAGTCAAAATTTGTCGACCTGTGTAATCATTAAGTTTATATAAGCTAATAGTATATTATAATATAGTATGTTTGTTAATTATTTACATTTGATATTTATATCTGTAAAAAATTTGTTTGTAATCTTTGAATTGTATATATTTGTGTAATGATATAACTTAAAGAGTATTTTACAATATTTACAGTAATAATTTTTCAAATTTTTTGGTGTTTGTTGTTTATTGACATTAAGTATTTGTTTCTTTTAAGTACAGATTTAATTTGTTATTAGTTTTATTTGATTAATTATTTTATCAATCATCCAACCAACTAGGCAGCATTGTGTTTAGTTGTTATTTATATTTAGGAGAGAAATGTTTTTGGGGTATTATTTGGACTTTGGTTCGTTGCCACAGTTGTATTTGTGTGGACCATTTGTTTATTACAGTTCGGTTCAATGTAGTTCAATTCAGCCCAGTCCGGATGCAGAAGATTTTGTTTGTAGTGATCAAGTGGATTGTGCTTGTGTTTGTGCTGTGGGGTTTTTATTGTAGAATATTTGTGTGGTTGTGTGTGGAGTAGTTGTCGGTGCATGTTGTGTTTGTTTATTGTGTTGATTTGTTGTTGTTTCATGGGTAGAAGCGTTTTGCATGTGTGATGTATATTTTGTTCTATTTGTGTGGTCGTAGTTAGGAGTGTGGGGGGTGTTTGAGTGTGTTTTGTAGTGTGTGTTTTTAGTTTGTGTTATGGTGATGAAGTGGGTTTCTGGATTAATTTTGTGGTTGTTGCTTTGGATCTGGATCTTCTCTGGCGTCTAGGTGAGCAGGGGTTGGGGCATTGTCTGTGAGGGGGATCATTGTAGGTGCGAAATCGGGAAAGTCTTGGAGGTATTCTGCGCCACTGTGCGCGCCGGTATGATATATTTGTACTTCGGATATCGTCGTTCTCTAGGTCTTGTTATCAGTAAGTCCTCCATGTCAGGTCGTTTCGTTAGGA
This sequence comes from Locusta migratoria, assembly GCA_026315105.1. Lineage (NCBI taxonomy): Eukaryota > Metazoa > Arthropoda > Insecta > Orthoptera > Acrididae > Locusta > Locusta migratoria. The sequence goes on from CM048755.1 coordinate 379,531,760, forward strand.
TATGTTTTCCGTAGTTGGCCCTAAGCTTAGTCAGTCGAGCCTGGATGGGTTCTATGTCTGTGATTTAGTATACGTAGTTACTTGGTGTTTGGTATGGTAGGGACAGGGTCCAGTATTTATGGCTGCAGCCATCCCCCTCCACTGACGGTTGTAGGCGCTCCCTCTGTAGTCGCCCGTCAGACCCACCTGTGCGCGTTTCATCTGCAGTCTTGGCGCTCCGTTTGTGGTCCGCGCCCACCCGCTTGGATGTCCTGGAGCACTGACGTTCTGTTCTGGCCAGTCGCGGCCTAGGTGCTCCCTCTGTAGACCGCGCCCGTCAGACCCGCCTCTGAGCGTTCCGTCTGCGGTCTGCCGCTCCGTTTGCGTTCCACGATCGCTCGATGAGATGTTCAGAACACCCGACTACCCATCATGTCATTAGATCGCTAGGAAAGCCTGAAGCGTTACAGGAAGCTTAGGGTTTCATGTCTCGTCGACAGCGTGGTCGTTAGACACGAGGTTCATGCTCAGATTTTTGGGCAAGGACTTGGAAGAAAATCAGCCGTGCCCTTTCGAAGGAGTGATTTAGGGAAATCACGCAGAACCTAAAGCTGGAAAACCGGAGGTGGATTTGAACCGCCGTCCTCCATAATGCGAGTCCAGTGTGTTACCAACGCGCCACCTCACTCTGTTTTCATACATTAGCGACCTTTCTAACAGTAAAACGACGTCTAACTGTGTTGAAAGCTACCCTCTTATTTTGATTGTCAAGTGAGCAAAGCTTCTTTAACCCTTTGATGCATGACTTCATCTGAAGCCACGCACGATTAATGTTTAGTGTGTATATACTGAGAAAAATATTGAAAAAATCCTTAAAATTATTATGCACTACTAGCAACATAAAGTTCATAGATTTTCAGCTATATAGTGCTTCTATGATGTACCTGATGTAGTAAATGTCACTATTATGCCTCTCATCTTTCCAGAAAGTAAATCCTAATGCAACAGTTGTATGTGATTGACTACTTTTACATGGTGACGGAGGAATACTAATGTAAAGAAACACACATGTTACAAGTAACTCAATGCACCTAACTGTCGAAATGATTCAGTAGCGCTATGCAATTTATAATTTCAAGGACGAGCTACAAGCATATGTAACACTGTGTATACAAGCAGTTACAAATGAATTTGTGGTAAAATGTTGATCAGTTTGAGAGATAATGGGAAAAACAAGGTATGCAGCTGATCAGCTACACTATGCATTGAAAGTTTAATATATGAATACAACTGTATGAATGTGTCGAAATCTGTAAGTAAGATACCATACGCCATAAACCATACAAACGTTTGTGTAGACAATGACCTTCCGCTTGTTTTGAAGGTGAAGTGAAATTTCATCAGTATCGGAACAAAACTAGATTTTTTCAAAGTCAGTAAGTAAATTTCCCTCCGCCACCCACAATACGAAATTTTGTGTAGGCAGTGATCTTTCTCCTAGTTTGAATGTCAACAATTCAAAATTTAATCCAGATTAGACAAACTGTAGATTTGTATGTATTGCAAACAAACACACAAAGGAATACTGTTCTTGATATATAAGAAAGATAGGATTAAACATCGGTACTTCAACTTTCGTGTTCACATATTAATATTATGATGCGTCAAAGAAGTAGCAGTGTATCCGTTTTTCTTCCTACAGTTGCAGCCCCCTAAACAGTTGTGTGTGGCAGGTCACCTTTAGAGCGGGTAATAGGAGCTGCATTTTACATATATTTTATGATTTTTCAGCTGTTCTTTTCTGTTTTTCCTGTTTTTTTCCCAAACCATTTCTGTTTTACAGGGAACAAAACAAAAATGTTATTCGCATCGCCCAAGACATTTCTGAGTTTACTTAGACGAACACACCGCTATTCATTTCTGTATATTAAGATTATTCTGCTTTTCTTCATTTAAGTGTTTTTCACGGGGTTGAAAGAATAACTCTGAGATTGCACCAATGTAATCTGTCCCAATGTCGTGGGATATATGGCGCCGATGTGTTATTTAGCATCATGTTTCCCCTGTGCAAGCTGCAGATGTGTATTAGACCTACTGAGACGTAGTTCTGAAGGTAATTTACAAAAATGTTCAAATGTTTGTTAAGCTTATGGGACTTAACTACGGGGTCATCAGTCCCTAAACTTACAAACTACTTATGAACTACTTACGAACTAGGACGGCACAAATATCCATGCCCGAGGGGGGATTCGAACCCCCGACCGTAGTGGCCGTGCTGACCGTGACTGGAGCGCCTCAGTCACCTCGGCCACCGCGGCCGGCAAGGTAATTTACGTAACATACAATGTCGTCATCAGCTGACGATGTTCGAACGGAGTGTGGTGGTCAGTGTCCAACGGCTGATAATTTGGCTTCGAACGGTCAACCGAGGCCAGGATATATCGTGAATGGGTTAATGATAGTGTCACATCCACCCACAATGTGTTAGACCGACGATAATTGTGAAAGATCATCAAAAGTGACAGAATAATGACAGAGCAATAAATCGTGGCTCTGTTAAACACAAGATGTGCTAGACACGTCTACCAGCAGTCAAGACGTAGGACATTTGGTTCCACGAGTATGGGATGTGGCATTTCATATGGTACCATTATTAACTTACCGTCATCGTCCACAGCGGTTTACATTTGTCCAGTCACCAGTGATTGACACTGGATGAGTGGCGGAACATGATATGGTCCGACGAATCACGGTTTCAACTGCGCCATGACTATTGGAGGCATCGTGTGTGGTGCAGTCCACATGAATAGATGGATCCCGCCTGCGAAAATCGTGTCGTCCAAAAAGGTGGTCCCTCTGTTAAGGTCTAGAGAACAGTTTCTCTATTCGGTTTGGAATGATCTCCTAGTTTTTCTGGAAGCCACTCTGAAAGGTTCGCGATGTTCTCGGGTGTTAGGGGGCCATCGCCCATTTATCAAATTCCAACACAATGACGGTTGTGCGGCGTTTTAAGATACTCACCACAACATCGCTCCCACGCGTCCCTAGGATGGTTTCAGGAACATGCGGTGGAGATCGAAAGTCTGAAATAGCCACATCGCAGCCCAGATTTGAACCTTGAACTAAGGACGAATCAAGAGAATCGTTCAACCTGACGGATGTGCAACCCTTCCGCATATTTATGCTGATTTCATTGCTGGACCATCAACAAGTGTTACCGGGTGAACCAAACAACGGAACAACATCGAATTTGGCTTTCGGAGTAGAGAGAGCCACTCGTGTACCACTGCTCATAGCACGACACGGACATTGTAATACTCATGACTGCAAACATGCTGCCTGATCTAAAAAAAAAGTGTTCGTTAAGCTTATGGGACTTAACTACGGGGTCATCAGTCCCTAAACTTACAAACTAATTATCAACTACCTTATACTAAAGACGGCACAAAAATCCATGCCCGAGGGGGGATTCGAACCCACGACCGTAATGGCCGTGACTGGAGCTCCTCAGTCTCCTCGGCCACCGCGGCCGGCTGCCTGATCTCATCTCGTTTCCAAATGTATTAAGCCTATGGACATGTACGGGTATGGGGACTACCTCATGAATCCGTGGACCCTGCACATTAGCAGGGGACTGTTGAAGCTGTTGGAGGCGCTGTAATGATGTGGGGCGTGTGCAGGTGTAGTGGTATGGGACTCCTGATACGACTCTGATGGGTGATACGTCCTTACTTCTCCTGGATGATCACCTCCATCCACTCGTCTCCACTGTGCATTCAGACGGACTTCGACAATTTCAGCAGGACAATATGACACCTTACACGTTCATAATTGCTACATACTGGTTACAGAAACATTTTTCTGAGTTGAAACATCTCCGCTAGCCACCCCTCAGGCATGGATATTATTGAGCATACTGGGATGCATTGCAACGCACTATTCAGAAGAGATCTCCACCTACGGAGTTATGGACAACCGTAAATGACGCATGGTGTCACTTCCCCCCAGCACTACTTCAGACATTAACACTTAGAGTGACATGCCCGTAATATTACGTTGCTGTCGTTTGTTCGAAGATTGCCGCACCCGTAATATAACGGACGGCTGTTCTCAAACGAATTCTAGCTTTCGCGCGCATCATTATCCGTACGGCAGTTATCAGAAGGGAGGCAAACCCTTGTAGTAGACATCTCCGCCACTAGGAGGCGTCGCAAAACTGTTCATTTTACGAAACAAGGGTTTGTGTCAGTTGACTGTGAGACATCAGGGCGAGCGTTAGACGCAACATGTCAAGCAGTAGGCCTTTGAGCGACGCCGAGATTCGCCGCATTCTTGATGAATCGGAAGATGACCTGAGTGATGTTTTTGATGGCGATGAAACGGATGAAGATCCAACTTATGCTGAATCAGGATCAGGTAATTTTTTATATCGTTCACATATATTTTCGTTATAAGTTGTCATACGAAATAATTGATTGTGACATCTCCTTTTATTATTAGTTCACCTCTACGATAAATCTGGCTGGCATCCATTCAACATATACGTATTATTTCAGAATCCGACACTGGTAGTGAAAGTACGATGCTAGTTGTTGCTGCAGGGCCCTCAGATATTCTGAAGCGTTCTCAGCCCTCAAGTGGAAGTGGGAGAAAGTGTGTTAGACAGTCAGTGGTGGGAAATGAGGAATGGGACGAAAGAGATAACGCTCCAGGTCCTATCCCAATTTATACTGGTGCACGTGGCAATATAGACACCGAAACAGGTTTGAAGAGTGACAGCCCTATCGCCGAATTTTTCTATTATTTTGTCGATAATGATGTAATTGATCACATGAAAGGGTAAACAAATTTATATGCCAGGCAACAAATAATGAGAAAGCGACGTCTGAATCAATTAGCTCCAAGTAGTAGGCTAGCATCATGGAAAAAAGTTACCCTGGACGACATTAGGAACTTTATTGCCATCATCCTGCATATGAATATCAGTGAGCGGACTTCTCTAGCAGATCACTGGAGCACAAATGCAGTTGTGTCATGCAGTGTCTGTCCGAATATAATGAGCAGAAACGGATTCCTTCTTATACATTCAAACTTTCATTTGAATGACAACAATCAAATGAAAGCTAAAGGTGAGCCAGGGTTTGACCCATTATTCAAAGTGCAACCATTGTATGACAAGATACGACGCCGGTGCAAAAATGGATATCAGCCGAGTGGTGATATTACAATCGATGAAGGGATGTGTCCATTTCGGGGGCGCCTAAGTTTCAAACAATACATGCCACAGAAACCACATCGCTATGACATAAAACTATATATGCTCTCAGAGGGACAGTCATGTTACATTTGGAACTTTGAAGTTTTCTCTGGGTCGGACAATGTTGTGAACAATGTGGTGTTGAGACTGTTAGATAATTTAGCAGACAAGGGTCGCACATTGTACACTGATAGATATTACACAAGTGTGGCACTGGCAACAGCTCTTGAAGGCAAATGTACAGGTCTTGTTGGCACTGTAAAGAAAAACAGGAGAGGAATGCCAGCTGCTTTGTCTAGTGCTTCTCTAAAACGAACTGATATTATTTTTCGCCGTAAGGGAAACATTTTAGCCCTAAGGTGGAAGGACAAAAGAGATGTTTACATGCTAAGCACAAGACATAGGGGTGATATGACATCCTATGTAGACAGAAGAGGAAGAGAAAAAAACAAACCAACAACAGTGATTGACTACAATAAGAATAAATTTGGTGTCGACCTCAGTGACCAGAGAATGTCTTATGGGATATTTGATCATCGTTCAGTCAAGTGGTGGAGTAAACTATCATTCCACATTACCTTGAAGGCAATTTCAAATGCATGTGTTCTCTACCCTCAGGTGACAAAGAAAAACATTTCTACCAGCCAGTTGATTATTGCGGTATGCAAAGACTTGTCATCACCACGTGCCGCCGACTTTCAGCCTGGTACAAGTGGTGCTGCGCTTTCACGACTGGATGGAACACATTTCCACTACGGTCGGGGGTTCGAATCCCCCCTCGGGCATGGATATTTGTGCCGTCCTTAGTTGTAGGTAGTTCATAAGTAGTTTGTAAGTTTAGGGACTGATGACCCCGTAGTTGAGTCCCTTAAGCTTAACAAACATTTGAACACATTTCCTGGAAAGAATACCCATTCCACCAGGGAAGAAGAAGGCACAAAAGACTTATAGAGTGCGCTCAGAGAGGGGCAAGAAAGAAGCAGGAGTCGCCAGAAGGAAGGATACTTCATTCCAGTGTGCAATATGCAAAGTGGGGTTTTGTGTCCAGCCCTGCTTCCAGCTATACCACTCAAAAGAGAACTATTTGCACTAAAAGCCGTTTGCTGATGTTTAATATTCACGATATTTGCATGTAATCACATAAACATTGCCATGTTTATTAATAAATAGTTTATAATACGAAAAAACATTTTTTTACCTACCCGAAAACAGCGTTTCTTGTTTTGATTGTTGTGATGAAGGCTTACAAAGCAGGGAAATGTACGGGGCAAGTATTTGAAGAGGAATTAATAAGGTTTATTCCTGACGAAGAAAATATATTAATGATTATTCCTGAATCTGTACCAACAGGACGAAATACTGTAAAAATGGCCGGCACTGGGGGAAGGAGACTAAGAAAATGGGCTGGCACTGGGGAAGTCGGTTGGCATATATGGCTGGCACTCAAAGTGTTAATCAAGTTCATGCGATGCACTACGGACCCAGTTGAGGAGACAGAGAGAGAGAGAGAGAGAGAGAGAGAGAGAGAGAGAGAGAGAGAGAGACCCGACCACGCGTTGCTGTTTCTGTTACGATACGTTGAATTAACATTGTAGTTAACCGTTTAATACTGTCTAACTTATGTTCTCTAATAAACATAAGAACATTTTACGGGATGTAAAATACTACAGGACTCACAATGGAACGTCACCCAAAAAATTGAGAAGTTATAAATGAAACGGTTCAAAGAGTTAAAAGTAACCACGAAACAACATAAAAAATTTAATTTTAAATGTTCTTTATCTCATATGCTAGTTTTGGTTTATAATAATTAAGTAATTTTCAAAGTCCTTATTTGAACAAATAATGCACTTCTTAATGCGTGACTGGTTTGCTGTCTCTCCCGTTCTCATGCTCTTTAAGTGACTGCCTGCCATTCACACCCCGCTCTTGTTCTTCCTATATGTTGTCCCAAACGATCTTCACGTTTTTCTCGGAATTATTGTACACGACTCTCTCCTGTCCTGATTCTTTGAGCTGCATTGTACACCGTGGTTTGCTCTGACGATTTTGCCTCTTGCATCTTAGCTACACGAATTGGAGACTCCTCACATAGATGAGACAGAGGGGGGGGGGAGGGGTTGAAACGAAGATAGAAAATGTTGTGATCATACGAAGTCTAGAACACGTGACCCTGCGGATTCGAGTCGTGCGCTTTACCTCGGACACCACATGGCATGACACGTGCATCAACCAGTAGCATCAAGGAAACTTTTGAAACAGAATCACGCTGCTATCTACTTGCTGCTTATCCAACCCAGGTCACAACATTTAATTTGAAATCTAAAATTTGAGTTAATTAATCAATATAATAACTTCATTATCTTTTATGTCGGATATACATCCTGTATTTCTTTCCATTATCTCTATGCGTTTCGCTTCCCCCATCTCTGTGCCCGTTTCTTGATTGCCCCTTCGGCTACCTGAAAACCCAGCTTTACTCATGTATTTATTCATTTATTCCAATATTCAGTTAGTCCGTGTACTCCTTCTTTCCAACTTTGTCCATCACCTCCCCCTCCACAGTTTGTCTGTACCAACCCCTGCTTCCTCCTCCTCCCCTGTATTGCCACACGGGAGTGGCCGCCTCGTCTTAGACGCAAGCTCATGGATTACGCGAAAGCCTCCGTCATATTTCTTGTCCTCCCTTACACATGAGAGAGTGTGTATTGTGTTTAGCGCAAGTTAAAGTAGTTTGTGTGTTTATCGACCTATCACCTCAGCAGCTTGCTCCATTACATTTACAATCATTTAAGCACTATATCTGTCTTCCCATCTCCCTACAACTATTACCTTCCCGCTCCTTGCCAATCTCCGGACCTCCCTGTGTTCATCCACTCCCTCCCTCCCATGTATATGAAACTAGCTGAAAACCCGCCGTTGCCCGGGTATTTATTTATTTATTCTTGCTATTTTTCATGTATACAGTCATTTGTATAATCTCTGTACGTATGTAAAATCTCTTGGGAATACAATTAGTAGTAAAGAAGTAATAGATAAAAACTTGGTGCGTGATGGGGCGGTTTTCCATGAACGTTACTGTTTACGTGCTCATATCTCATGAACTACGTGTCGTACAGTGATACAATTTAGAAGCTACATTCAACTATATATGTGTATACTGTCTGTAAAATTTCCTGTCGCTACAATTTGTAGTGTTCAAATTATAAATTGTAACGTCATACCGAGAGCCGTAGTTTTACTCCATAAACAGCGGAAAAGTAGTAAGCGAGAAACTTTTTTCCTTTCATCATTTTACTACGGTTGCAGTGAGAAAAAGTTTAATAAAGGTTTGAAATTATGTTTAAAGTTTGTTGCAAGTCGCTAAGTACTGTCATTCTTATACAGTGTATTTCGAAAGTCTCGCCACATTATATGGCATTTTTTTGCGATTTCTATTGGTTATGACGTAATATCTTTTGAACCATGTGCCGTATGTGATTCCTAACCATGCAGAAATTGTTACCTCATGGTAAGGAATGTGTGTACGAAATTTGGTTGAAATCGGTCCAATGGTTTAGGAGAAAATGATCAGCATTGTCGCTAAATGCAGCAGTTTTTCGCGCATCTCATTGTTTTTGACGTCATATCTCGTGAACTATATATCGTACGTGATTCTTACACTTACGGCGACCGTCCTCATGGATTGAAGCTTACGTGTACAAAATTTCATAAAGATTGGAACAAAACTGTAGATTTGTATGCAACACGTACACACATAAGGACACTCTGCTTTATATATTAGATAGTACAATAGCTGCCATATCGGTGTCGGTCAAACGGTGTCAAATTCTGAGTACGGTACTATCCCTCATGCATCATACGAAACCTTATGTAGACACTGATGTTTCTCTTCTTTTGAAGTGCATGTGTGCAAAGTTTTATCGCCGTCGTATTAATGGTATGGCATCACATAAAATATGTATGTAATCGAATAGCCAATTCACTTAAACTTTGTTTTCCGTGTTAGTCTTTTCCACCTTACATTACCACTCTGAGAATAAACAAGGATTTTCATTGTTTGTTTGTAAATCGATCGGAACAAACTGCGTGGTCATCAGTCCGTAGCTTACAAACTACTTAAACGAAGGTAAACTAACCTAAGGACAAACACACACACCCTTGCCCTTGCCCTAAGGAGGACTCGAACCTCCGACGGCGAGCAACCGCGCGCTCCGCAACGAGGCGCCTTAGACCGCTCGGCTACTCCAAAAAAAAAAAAGTTCAAATGTTTGTTAAGCTTATGGGACTTAACTACGGGGTCATCAGTCCGTAAGCTTACAAACTACTTATGAACTACTTACGAACTAGGACGGCACAAATATCCATGCCGGAGGGGGGATTCGAACCCCGGACCGTAGTGGCCGTGCAGACCGTGACTGGAGCGCCTCAATCCCCTCGGCCACCGCGGTCGGCTCGGCTACTCCCCCGCGGCTGATTTTCATTAGCAAACTTTTTCGTAACAACTGCTATATAACCATTACGAGCAGGTTCACCCCAATACATCATAAAATTTCTTTCTCTTTAGCATCAGCACCACTTTCTAGAGGAATATGATGATACGTATTCATTTGACGAAAGTTACAAAAAGTAACAATAGCTTTACTACATATAACATTCTCATAATAGCAATGCATATTAACAAACAAACCCTTAGTTGCACCTGAGGTACCAATAGCAATTTGACGAAAAACATTGTCATCATAGCTCTCCTTATTACCAGCACCATACTGAAAATTATACATCTGCGTATACGAGTCAAACAAAATTTGCTGAGCCATAGACTTCATTGGAGACCGAAACACTTGCAAATATCTCCTACTCCTCAACCTATTCCGACGAGCTACTATCCTTCTCTTCACAGCAGACCCGTACTTTCTTCATAATAGCCTGCTTCCGCTTCCTCGAAACTAGTCGCCCCTACCTGACACGGCGAGGCACCCACTTCCTCCTCACCATTCTGCAGACAATGACGAATATGACAATCAGCTCTAACAACTTCTAGATGGTACTGAACCTTCGAAGGAAGATAAAGTTCACAGATTAAGTAAAGAGCTTTCCTTTGATGCTAAAGTTAAACAGTATTTGACATGTTGTAAGCAACATCCAACTCGTAGGTATTATGTTTGGTTTTGTATTTTACAGGCAATAAATGACTGCATTGGAATTCTTTGAGTTGAATTAGTCACCTATTGAAGAACTTCCTAACCGTCTCCAAGAAGCCGTCCTTGAAACAGTTGATTTTGATCCTGACAGACATTATATGGACATTGCTTTATTGTTTTATGGTAATAGGATTACCTATTTCAGTTGTCAACTGGTACTGTCTGAACTTTGGAGTAATACACATCACAGAGACGATTCAATTTTTGTTTTGCTTTGGAGAAATATAATTATTTAGAACATTTGCAGAATCACGAAAGGTGTCCATTTCATTATCATCATTTAAGGAAGCGTAAGTGACTTCCTTTATGGTATAAGTACCAGTGATTATATATCATTTTGATGCATTTTCAATTTCCAATGATGTGTATTGTGTTCGGTATGCTGTGAATGGTGGAGATAATTCAAATTATGTTAATATATTATCTTCGATATACAGGGCCGGCGCAAGCCCAAGTGCCGCCCCGTGCGAGCTGCAAAATTGCCGCCCCACCCGTTTATATATATATTGCGATTGAATTGTGACATTTTCTGCAGATTTGTTTAAATAAAATTCCACAAACTTTTACGTTTATATATATTACAAAACGTTTGTGGAATTTTATTTAAACAAATCTGCAGGAAATGTCACCATTCAATCGCAATTTTTGTTTTTACTTTTCAGATCTGTGACGAGTCTAAAGCTTTTAATATGTAGTTACATCTAAACCGTCATGTTGACAGTTACGTTTAGCATGACGGAATAGATTTAAACATAACTCATAGCGTTGAGAATAGCCACAATGTGCCAGAAATCTGTGTAGATCTGGAAAATAAAAACAAAAATTTCGACTGATTGGTGACTTTCTCTACAGATTTGTACAAAACAGGCGCTGGGCACCAGCCCAAAAGTGGAGTCAAACCTGATCGAAGAAATGTAGCTAATTTTAATAAGTCTTGTGAATTTACAAACATGATCAAATGTGTGTGAAATGGTATGGGATTTAACTGCTAAGGTCATCAGTCTCTAAGCTAACACACTACTCAATCTAATTTATAAGGATAAACTCTCACACCCATGCCCGAGGGAGGACTCGAACCACCGCCGGGACCAGCCGCACAGACCATGACTGCAGTGCCTTAGACCACTCGGCTAATCAAGCGCGGAATTAACTTACAGTTAACGTAAATAAACAGTTTTCAATGGTTGTGAACAGATAATGCATTCAACGGAAAACAGTATACACTAAATAAATGTTGACAAAGTGATAGTGTGCGAGTAGTATTGTCAAACAAAAGTGGCGGTCAGAGTTTAATTGTTATTCATGCAGGCGGAGACAGGTGTTTCATGGCTTAAAATCAAGACAGCTCAGAAACGGATAGCAAAAATTTTAAAACATACGTCGAAACCCAACTTATGCCAGATTTACTACCAATGTCTTTATCCCTTGTAATTACTAGCATCGTATTTATCCATTCTGAATAATTCTAGCCATTCTAGGTGTTGGAGATGTTTGACTGTAGTAATGTTCAACGATTTTTTTCCATAATGCGGGAAGAATAAAACACTCGGACACTGCCATTGAAGGGCTTAGGAAAATTTTTTCAGGTTGAATAACTTTAATATTCGGACACTGTGATATTTCAATCTTGGAACATAATAACTTTATTTATAACAAAACAAACAAAACGTATAACCAATTATTACATTACGTGATCATATAAATTTTATTGAGATAACTTGCATAACTTCCTTAATAATGCAGTTTAAATACAACTCGGTCCTATATTCATGTTACTTTAATATTCGGACACTTTGCGGAACTAAGTATTTCGAGACAAGATTTTATGGAAAATAAATGTTTCAATATCATGTTGGGTAGCCATTCTGTTTTATCCCTTCTTTCAAACGCTACGGCATACTGCTAATGATACTTTTTAAATAGCCCGTACGTAGACTGTCCCATTCTTCTTTCGGTCGAAGCTTCAGACTTTCTTTGGAAGATATTGGTGTACTTCTAATACATCGCTTCACTTCTCCCCACACATTCTCAATCGGGTTGAGATCTGGTGACAGGTGGTGGTGGTAGGACGTTGGGGCAGTTGTACAACAAATATTCCTGCATAATGCGAGCCTTATGTATCGGGTCATTGTCCTTGTAAAATTTGAAGGTGTTTTATATCCCCATGGTTTCAGCACTTTTTCGTAAATTGTTCTTTAATATGTTCAAATAGACATATTTGCCAATAGTATTGTCGATGAACACCAATTCGCCCGGTCCAAATGTCGATATACAGCCCCAGACAAGGACGCTGCCACCTCCATGCTTTACAGTGGGTTTAATATTTGTGACTGTAAATTCCTCTTTCTTCTTCCGCCACATCATGCTTCGTCCGTCCGACCCACAGACGTTAAATTTACTTTCGTGACGTCATTCTAGCAAATTGCATCCTTCGTAATAAACTCCCTATCAAAGTCCAATCTTTTCTGTCCATTCTGTTGAGTCACATAAGGTTTCTTCCGAGCCACTCTTCCATTGTATCCACTTTCTTTCAATGCTCTGCGAATCGTTTGAGGATGTACCTTCTTGCCAGTCTCGTTTAGAGGCTCACGTGCTAATCTCGGTGCACTGAGTGTAGGATCCTTCTTTATTTTTCGTATTAACTTCCTCTTGTCACGAGCATCCAACTTCTGTGGCTGGCCCATTTGTGGTATGGAGTCTACACGGTCCTCGTTTTTGAAACGCCTGACAATATCTGCCACAGTACTCTTACTCATGTTGAGCATAGCAGCAGTTTGTCGATATGATTTTCCTTTCGCATTGTGAAAAATCACAATTTGTCGTATCTCAAAGTTGGTATTATCTTTGCGTGGCATCGTACCGTCTGGACAGTCGACCGCGCTTGTGAACACACACCTGCCTTCATACTAGAAGCAGGCCTACTCACCCCGGCGTGAACGGTGACAAGTGCGACACTGCCATCTGTCCGGATATTAAAGTAACGTGACCATCGAGGAGTGGTTTATTTTAATCGCATTCTTTAACAACTGTTTTACTTTATGCAAACAACGTCCATACTGTTATTTACAAGACATGCACCTTCATATAATATTTGGTTATGTTATATTTTTGTTTGTTCAGAATGCAGTTGTAACGCAGCAAACTAAAAATATCTTGGTGTCCGAATATTAAAATTATTCACTGTAATTGCAGTTTCGAACATTGCATACGAATTTACAATTAGATTTCGTCTTCTGTAAAATTAGTCGTGAGTAAACGCAGGCTGGCAGAGCTCCACTCATAAGAATACTGGCATGTCTGGGTGTGCGGCAGACACACTGCTTCCCCCTCTCTGTTCCTCCGGCGTAAACACGACGATGCTGTCACAGTGACTTTGTTTAACAGGGGCGGCCGGCAGGAAGTCGAGAAGCCATGCCACAGTCCCCGAAGACGCTCCCTCTGAGGTTTGGTTTCGCATCCCCTCTTGGGCATGAATGTTTAGTTTGTCCTACTAGACCTTGGCGCTCTTCCAGCTGCTGCGGCCAGACCAAAGAGGTTAAAATAAGGGGAGACGGCGCTACTATTCAAAGCTTAGCTGTCGATTGAAGCCAGTCCGCCATCTTGTGGAGCCAAGGAAATATGTTTTCAGATTAAAGCACTCTGTGATTCTTGCCCTTTTAACTTTCATATATTTAAATGACTGTCGAGTACATATTTGATATAATACACTTTTGTGGACAAATACAGCCCAGGCAGTTGAATACACACTAGTCACCACAAATGTTATTGGGATAGTGTTCTGCTCACACCGCTTGGAATAAACGTGACGTAATTTTTACGTCACACGCTGTATCGAAGACCGCGCAAACAGCTATCGACTTCTCCCTGTTACTCGATACTTCTATGAGACAGACGCTATCTTGATTTGCCGTATTTCTAAGAGTTTTGGTATTATAACACGAAGTAAGCCGTTTCATGGAAACAACACATCACAAAAACCGTTCTCGGCTCCATTTCTTATCACTACATGTAAATAATAATACACCAACAGTCAAAAATTCCTGCCGGCCGCGGTGGCCGAGGGTACTGAGGCGCTCCAGTCACGGTGTGCACGGCCACTATGGTCGGGGGTTCGAATCCCCCCTCTGGCATGGATATTTGTGCTGTCCTTAGGATTAGCTAGTTCATAAGTAGTTTGTGAGTTTAGGGACTGATGACCCCATAGTGAAGTCCCATAAGTTAAAAATAATAATAATAATAATAATTTCGGAAACTATAGAAGATAAGTATACTCAAACCGTTGAGTTCTGCAAGTCGTCATAGTGTAGTGGTTAGCGTTAGAGGCACACAATAAAAAGGGTTTTGGTTCGAAACTCCTCCTATAGAAATATTTTTTTTTTTTTTTGTAAATCGCACAATTGTAACATAATGTAGATGTTACGTAATCGTAACACAATGTGGACCTTTCTTAATCATATAAAGGTAGTATCGTATGCAATAAATGATGTTTCCTGTACCAGAGCGCTGTCTCAGGAATTAGTGACATCAATTTGATGACTTTGGTCTGATTAGAAACCGGAGAATGCAATTCCAAGAAGTGATACGGTCAGCAATGACATTTCTATTGAGAATGGACTTCGTGGAAATGATATGACTAGCAGTCTCATTTCTGTTTTCCTTCGCACAAATATTTGACCTTTCTTCCAAATACGTAACGATTTCTGGGGATATGGTTAGAGACAAGCTTAAGGAAAACGTTTAATAGCTTACATTGTAATAGTAAACGAGACTTAATGTACGCTATACAATATCTCTCCAAACAACAATCAAAGGAAATAATTAAATTTCTGATAAGTAAAACAAGTGACGATGCCATTAATATTGTTCGCTTCTCCGAAATATTTCGCTGTTTATTTTCGAATATCTTCTGATATGCGAGAGTGTGGTTGGGCCGATATTCCTAGCTTATCTCAATATTTGGCTGTTTATTTTCGAAAGTGTCGCGATTTCAGAGAGTGTGGTTAGAACGATATTCCTTGCTTGTCACCAATATTTGGTACGGTAGTTTATTTATGAATATTTTACGATTGCGGAGTTTTTGGTTAACCAAGATCCTATTAGGAAAACCTTAATTTCATTTGCAAATGTATACAGCTTACTCTCAGAACACTAACAGTGCCGTCTGCTGGCATCTCTACATCCTAACGTTCAACCCACAGTCTTAATTTTGGAGATATTTGAAACCCGAAATTCCTCCATAAAACATTAATTTTAATAATAGTTTCATGTTGTCTACACAGACTACAAAGTGGCATTACTTAATTCTCTAGACCTATATCCATTAAGGACATTACACTTTTTAACATTTCAGCTTAAACCCATTACTCACTTATTAAGTCATAGAGAAAACGGTTGTATATTGTGTCTAGTTCTGTTCTTAACGTACATCAGTGACACTGCAGATAGTATAAGAGACGCTGCTAATAGTAAGATCATACTAAAGGGTAAACTTCAAAAATTCTTATCAGAAGAAGAAACTCTCCAACGTATTTTGAATATTGACATGCATTTCCATGTTTCGTGCTTAGTTTAATTTTAGTAAGAAGTCGTGTAATTATTTTAGAAAAACAAAGGCGAAGAAAGAAAAATAAAATGGAAACGGCTCACAATCACTATACCAAGATACAGTGGCGAAACTTCGTACGATACCAGTGTTTGCTTATAACCTATTGTCCCGAGAACAAGGTGTTTTTATGCTACCATTAAATAATGCAATACCTAAGCATGTCACTTTTGCAGCAGACTGTAATCGAACCAACAACGACGTTTATGATGATACGATAACTATTGAAATAAACCAATTTACATTACACTAGCATATCACGTTTGCACCAAGTTATGTGACTGCAAGTCGATAGCTCTTCTTGCGATCTTCGATACAGCGTGTGACGTAAAAATTACGCCACGTTTGTTCCAAGTGGTGTGAACGGAACGCATATTGGCTCCATAATATGGCGGCCATGGAGGTAAAAGGAGGGGAGACGACATGACGTCACAGAAGTGAAGGCCAAGTCCGCCATTTTAGGTGCCCCAAAACAAGCAGACGGCCATACAGTACACGCATGGAGGTACACACGTGGACGTGAGCTTCGAGACCACTGATTTACTTTCATAGTTTCAAGCGAGAACATTTGTTTTTGGTGTGTTACTTGTGTTGAGTCGTGATAAAAATGCCAGCTTGTGTCGTTTCCGGATGTACGAATCGTTGTGATAGAAGTGTTAAGTCTAAAGGAATAACGTTCCATTCGTAAGTGAAGCCATTCAAACGATATTTCTGTTTGTACTTATGAATTTCGGTTACTCAGTTTACTTTTGCATTTTATTTGTGTTCTATTCTTTAGATTTCCTCTCAATCCAACTCGCAATACTCTGTGGGTGAATGCTGTGGGAAGGAAAGACTGGAAACCAAACAGACACAGTAAAATATGTTCGAAGCATTTTCGAGAGGAGGACATAGACAGAACATCACTTTCAGTAGTGCGTATCAGGGAAAATGCTGTGCCATCAATTTTCCCTACAGTTTGTCATCTCTTAAAAGAGGTATTGTAGCTGAAGTGTATCATACTTTACTTTTGTTCCTGTTTGCTTTCGTGCATAACTGTACACTTGTTATTCAGTTAATACCATAATCTGTTCATTTTGTAAAGAAATGCGGTGGAAATACATTTAATAGAATAATGTAAATGTAAGATGTACCTTCTAATACAGAACTTTATTATTACGATTATTATAATTATTATTTTCGTTTACTTTAGAATGAGAGGGTGAGAAGCCCACTAGTACCACTTCCAACAGAGCAGCAGGTGGATGCAATAAGTATTGATTGCCCTGTTCACAATGAAGCGACCTTCTCTTCCTGTGTTAATAATAAAAGCGATGAAGAGGTGGGTATTATCAAACTCCTAGAGAGGGATGTGCCACAAAGTTTTTCTGCTTTGCCTACTTACTTAGAAGACGTATGTAAAGTGTCAAATGATAGTTTTGAATTGCTCCTGAAAAATCAAATTGTAATTATGCCTGCTGCTGACCTGTGTATATTAGTGCAAATTCCATATTTAATAATTCCTATGGAGGTAAAACTTTTACCTCAATGATAATTCCATACAGGTATTCTATGAGTGATGTAGCTTATGAGTTTAAATTTCTCAAAGGCATGACTATTATCAGTGTAAACTTAAACATTGAAGTTAATACCTAAATAATAGAAATATTCTGCAACTCTTTTTCTATCATTTATCAGCATTAACTTATATAAGTTACATGGGTGGCACTTTTTTAAAAATATGCAAGCAGTCCCATGTATCACTAAAACTATACATTAGTTATATGCTTAATTATTGTTGAAGTTGAAGAAATAAGTCTCATTTAATGTTATTGAGTACCTATGCTCAAGAAATACTGAACTGTCTAAAACATTTTAATTCAAATCATGTGTCCATTAAAAAATCTGCCTACCTTTGCCTTTTTATGAAAAAAGCACAGTGATGGATGGGACATGATGCTTTTGGGACAATTGATATGAGATAATTCAACTAGAACCTAACCTGTAAAACACCCGAGCATGATATTTTTGTGCAATGGTATGTTTTAGGAATGTATTGTGGTGTATCCAAACTAAATTTTTGTTCTCTATTTTATTTTGATGGTGCTTATCTGGAATTATCTTAAAACATTAGGGTCATCTGAAGCACGGTGTACAACCTGTCGGTTTTGACCAATGACGTCACATCTGAGTCTCCGGCAATAGTTTGTTTAGAAGCAGACTGGTTGCATACCGTACTTCAGTTGACCCCCTTTACAATATGTTACTAGTAAAAAAAAGAATGTACGTCAGAACTGGAATCTGAGCCAACTGGTTGTATTCCATGCTTCAGTATTCCCAAAAATTAGGCCTAGATATAATTGATAGGTTTTCTGACTTTCTCTTTCTTCGTCTTCTTATTTTTATTTTTTTCCCCTGCTCATCTTTATTTCCATGTCAGTAAAATTCCAAGAGGGCGTTTTCTTACTCTGATGTACGTTAGTAATGATTACCATGCTTGTTTACTAGTTGTGATGTTTTAGTTTCAAATATTACAATTTAAGATATGGTGTCTTTCCATAAAGTCTACGTTACCTGATTGACCAATACATATGACGTCATCAGCCACCTTTTTCAGCCAATTAGCAAGCAGAAGACCAGCAGTACCACAGCCAATCAGGGAAACATAAGACTTTCCTGCCTTTGGGGTATTATACACAGTAATCTACAAACTACAAATTGGAGCTATTTCTGTGCTGTCACAAAATCGTAGGGTCGTACTGTTAGTTTTATGTTTAGCAGTACTAGTCATCTTCCTGTGATGTCTGCGTTACCAAGCATTTTAGTAGTGTGTTGTTTGTGGTATAGTTTGCCGTTCTATAGTTTCATTTGTTTAATTGTTTTTATTTTGATAGTAAGGATATAACGAAGTTTATTTCTTTCTCGTTGTATGACACACTGGGGGGGGGGGGGGGAGACTGTTGGCCATGATAAAATTTCTTCACCTGCTTGGTGTTATAGCTGACTGTAATCAGTGTGCAACATGTTGGCAACCAATGAAGGTGACGAAATGATTGTGGGTGCCTCATTTTTTTAGTGTTTTGTATTTTTTTTTTTTTTTTTTTTTTTTTTTTTATCCCCAGTCTGAAACATACGCAGGACATCATTTTGGTAAGTTTTTATTTTTAATGCATTGACTTTTTGTAGTGTAGTTTCTGTTGGTGTAGGTGGCAGCTGATGTTGGCGTAAGGTTCATATCAATGTATGAGGGGGGGGGGGGAGGTTCAGCAGCATTTCCGTAGTGTGTAGGTTGGTAGAATACCATATTACATATAGGTGGTGTGGTGTGATTGTTGCTTTTGTTAAAGTCAACTAATGTGAAAATATCATGAGAAATGTTGCATGTAGGTGGTGCGGTATAATTATTGCTTTTGTGAAAGTCAACAAATGCGAAAATATCATAAATATGTTGGAAGCAACATTGGTGGCATGAAATCTTTGTTTATTTACATTAACAAATTGATTTCGGTTACTGAGTGGCCATCTTCAGTGCTAGATTGTGTGTCCGCACAGGGCTTCCTTTCTTGTAGCACTGAAAAAGGAGTTCTCATTGTACATGACTAGATACTGTTGTATTAATGGTAAATGCCTGTTGCTAGTATATGTGTGCGCACAGGGCTTCCTTTCTAGTAGCACTGAAGATGGCCACTCACTGACCGAAATCAATCTGTTAATGTAAATAAATAAAGATTTAATGCCACCGAAGTTGCTTCCAACATATTTATGATATTTTCGCATTTGTTGACTTTCACAAAAGCAATAATTATACCACACCACCTACATGCAACATGGTATTTTCCAACCTACACACACTACAGAAATGCCGCTGGAAATCCCCCAGGAGTTTTCATTGTACATGACTAGGTATTGTTGTATTAATGGTGAAATGCCTGTTGCTAGATTGTGTGTGCCCACAGAGCTTCCTTTCTAGTAGCACTGAAGAAGGTCACTCACTGACCAAAATTGATTGGTTACTGTAAATAAATAAAGATTTCATGCAACCGAAGCTGCTTCCAACATTTTTCATGATTTTATTGATGTTGTTGCTTTGCACATGGCTGCTTATGGAGTCATCTGTATATAAATGTGAAAATAGGAGGAATGGTCGTGGTGACAGACTGATCTGTAGCTTAAGCCAAGGTCTAGGTTTTTGGTTTTCATAAATATTGGCATATTTATTTGTGCATGGTTTTTGTGATTGTTCCGGTCGCCGTATTGGCTGTGAGTGATATCTGTCGTTTCCGCCATTTTGATGATGCCATGGGTCAAAGCCAATCGGTGGTATCCTGGTCTTCAGTTATGTCCAGTTTTGGACATTTCCCATCTGTCACATAAAGTTTACTGTTTCAGAAACCTTAAATTTACTAACAATCAAGTTATAGTAGGCAACAACTTTTTGTACAGCTTGTAATTACATTTCACTATTGTTTGTGTTTATTTTTTTAGAATGTGGAGAACAGACCACCAACACAGCAGCAGATGGTTGCAGTAAGTACTGCTGAAGCTGAAACTCAGGTCTTCTATTCTGCTGGCAACAGCTCTTCTTGTATTGGTGAAACATCAGGTGATGAGTCTATATTGGTGAGGAGCCTCAAGAGAAGTGTAAGTGACCTCTCTTCAAAAAATGAAGTACTCAGAAAAAAGATAAAGGTTCTTCAGCAGTCAAAGAGGCGGCTGAAGAAGAAGGTATCATCTATGGGTGTAGTAATTGATGAACTGAGGAAAAACAATCTTATGTTTGAAAGTGGCCTTAACATTCTAGAAAACATACCAGGAATGAACAAATTCTTGCTGCAGAGACAAGCTGCAAAAGCAAATTCCAAAAGTCTGCCCAAAGCATATAAGCCGGAACTTCGTGCATTCGCCCTCACATTACATTTTTATTCGCCGAGAGCGTATAATTATGTAAGACGAGCCTTTAATACCTGTCTCCCACATCCCAGAACTTTGGCGAGGTGGTATCAGTGTGTGGGCGGGGAACCAGGATTTACCACAGAGGCCTTTAACTTAATTAGGGCAAGATCTCAGGGATGTGATAATGTCACTCTTTGTAGCCTAATAGTTGATGAAATTGCTATTAGGCAACACATAGAGTTTGATGGTGAACAGTATTATGGCTATGTCAATATGAGGTCCTCTATTGCCACAGACAGTTTACCCGTGGCTAAAGAGGCATTTGTCCTTATGCTTGTGGCAATTAATGGCTCCTGGAAACTTCCAGTGGGTTACTTTCTGACTTCTGGGATAACTGGAGAGCAGAAAGCAAACGTTATCCAGCAATGCATAGGCCTTGCCAGTGCCAGTGGTGTTAGGGTAGTTTGCCTGTGTTGCGATGGCTGTGCCTCAAATTTGGCCATGGCAAAATGCTTGGGATGCCGTCTTGACCCTCATGCTCTGAAAACAACTTTTTATGTTGAAGGTGTGAGCTCTGAAGTGGCATTTCTTCTAGATCCTCCACATATGTTGAAATTGGTTAGGAACACTCTAGGCGAGAAAAAAAACATTTGGGATGATCAAGGTGAAGTCATTTCTTGGCATCTTTTTGAGTTGCTCAATAAGGTGCAGATAAGAGAAGGACTTCATATAGGGAACAAAATAACAAACAGCCACATTAATTTTGTCCAGAATAAGATGAAAGTCAGGTTAGCAGCCCAACTTCTCAGTGATTCTGTGGCAGATGCAATGCAATATTGCAATGATATGAATATACCTGGTTTTGATGATGCATCTGCAACAGTCAGGTTTATTCGGCTTTTCAATCGCCTTTTTGATGTGCTGAATTCCAGGAACCTCTTTCAAACTCAGTGGAAGCAGCCATTGAGGGTGCATAACTTTATAGTGGTCGAAAGGTTTTTGTTGGATGCAGCAGACTACATCAGAGCACTTACTCTGTCACCAGTAGTTTCTGGAACAAAACTTGTAGATTGCAATAGGAAGACAGGCTTTGTAGGTTTTCTGGTAGGTATTTCTAGTATGTTGCATCTTTATAGAAAGCTAGTCGAACCTCAGACTGCACCCTTACTGAAATTCTTGCCCACATATAAGTGCTCACAAGATCAACTGGAAATGTTTTTCAGTGCCATACGCAGTCGTGGTGGGTGGAATAACAACCCAACGGCACGTCAGTTCATGTCTGCCTACAAAAGACTTTTAGTGCACAATGAGGTTAGGGAGTCACAGAAAGGCAATTGTGTACCACTAGAAGACATACCCATTATGACTTACAATGGACAAAACATTGAAGAACACATAAATGTCACTGCTGGGCGTTCACAATTGGCAGACACAGAAAGCCACTTGGTGAGTCATGATCATGACTACGTTGATGCCGGTGTATTTCTCTCTGAGGTGGCAGCACATATTGTTGTGTACATTGCAGGATTTGTTGTTCGGCACCTAGAAAGGGTACTGAAATGTGAGTCATGCCTATCTCTGTTGCGAGGGGATGGCAGCCACACTTTTTATGCACTTATACATAAAAAAAACAGAGGTGGTTTAGTTCTGCCATCAAATGATGTCGTGGAAATTTGTCTATCTGCAGAAAAGACATTCAGGAAATACTCTGCAGAAAACTGGAAAATGGAAAAGTGTATTTTCTCGAAGTGCGTGTCAGAGGTGCTTGGCACTTTTTTGTTCAGGCCTGTATTCATTGATTTGGCTGATCATATGAAAGATCAGGATCCATTGGACAATCACTTACTGTTGTTGATCAAGGCTGTTGCCAAGAAGTACCTACTGATACGGCATAAACATTCAGCAAAATGTGTGAGTGATGGTTTACACGCAAAGAAGTTGCGAGCAGAGTACACGAAAGTTGTGCTTTTCAAGGGCCAGTAATACTGACTCGTGTGTGTGTGTGTGTGTGTGTGTGTGTGTGTGTGTGTTTGTGTACCAGCTATGTCTAATACATTTATTGGCCTGATATATTTGACCACCTTGCATGTCAGTGTAATTTTTGTGACTATTGTTAAGTGTTTGTGGAAATATTGAAATGTCACGTAAACATAGCATTTAAGTATTGTGTAGCTTATATTTCAATACTTTGTATCCATTATTCAATATTTGTATTTTGTTTAGATTTGCCACTTTTACACATTGTGGCTTGTAGATTATCTTCTCTTGTTCTGTTTCATGCTGCCGTAACATGCATTTTTCTTTATTATAATCTAGTTTGAGTTGTAAGTTATTTATTATTAAGAAGTGTTTGTATTTGAATGTATGTGCTCATTCATATTTGTTGTTTCTCATTGTGATGTACAAATTTTTTTGTGGGGTTATGCAGAATTTCTCTTGTTTATCATTGCCTGTAAATTTACCCTTGATTTGTGTATGTAACATGGTTTATAGGCCTCCTGGGGAACTCGCCATGCAAAATAAAGAGTAACGCATCAAACTTGGTACCTCTATGGTGATGTGGAAACCCAAGCATTGTCAATAAAGATAATAATTCACTGTGTGCCTGTTTATTTGATTCCTTTATCCTGTTACTTCATGGTAATTTAATTGAAATGCCCAGTTGCTTATTCAGACATTAACTGGACTATGTACCCAGCCATATCTAATAACTCTATTACTTGTCACAGGTAAAGTATGAGTATTCTACAAAGCCACCAATCAATTGTGGCAAAATAAATCACTTGGTGAATGGTGGACATAACTAAATGTTGGGTAGTTTCCAAGAATGTTTGCAATTACAATTTGAATTTTCCTCATGTTTTGTGCTTATTGTTGTCTATTTTCACTACTTTTGAAAGGTATTATGAAGATACTCATCAAAATGCCAGATCCAGAATTTAAACAATATAACTTTGAAAACTTAGAGCATGGCCTTTCCTAAGAAATACGTAATAATGTGTACATAGAAAATTTTTGTCATCAACTTGATGTGATTGCTTCATATGAAAAGTGGCAACGGTCTGTCAAACCTTGGCTCTCAGAATTGCAACGAATTTTGTAGCCACTTTAGAGGCTTGTATCTACATTTTTTCCATGGTGTGATTCCTCATATAAAGTTGTCTAAGTACATTAAAACAAATGACCAAATGTTTGCTAGTACTTGTTAGTTAGCATAGGGTGACCAGATTTCCGAAATCAAAATACGGGACTCAAGAAGTTGAAACCACATTTATGAAATGTTTCGTAAATACTGTATCAGTAAATAGATTTGAGTTCACATGTTTCATCCATACTACAGCTGCACACATACTCCTTTGTAAACACACACACTTAGAAAAAGTGTAAAAATATGGTGCATTACTAAAGCCATAAATATTTTATTTTAGTCACAAACGCAATACGTCAACTTTATATATATTATACTATAGTTTGACGAAGTTTTGCTCTAGAGAGCTAGGCTGTGTGATACAAAACGTCAAACTGTTGACGAAAAAAGGACTTCTATACAACATAAAACTAATTTCTCATGTTGATGTAATTTCTTAAATGAAAACTCGTCTTAATTCCTTTTGGTATGTATGTAATAAGAGTAACGCAACTAATGACTTAATGGTTTAAAACGACAGACCTAAATTATATGTCCTGAAGCAATAACGAATGCACAACTATTCACCATGTGAAAGCATTACACAGTACTAAAGAAAGAACATCAATCATTCCTTGTTACTGTGCTTTAATTAAAAAGTGTACTTTTGTTTATCCTTTGTCTAAGATTACATATCGAGCTATCCATTTTATTGTGGTATATGTTACTTAAAAACACGTTTCAATAATATAGGACTTAACGAAATATTTTGTCGGGACAGCGGGACAATTAAGTTAAATACGGGATGTCTGGTCACTCTATGTTAGCAGTAACCCAATCCAAACATAATAGCAATGTGCATAGCTGCATGATCTAACTTTGGAACAGAATCGGGTGACTTGTACTTGTCTTTGGTAACTTATCAAATAGCATTAAGTCTGACAGCCAACTGGCATTAAAGTGAATAACAACCCCTTCTACTCAATAGATGAATTTTTTGAGATAAATATTGATATTTAAAAAAAAACTTTTTATTAAACTGCTATTTCAAACCATTTTGATATTTCAAATTCACAATTTGTGGAACAAGTGTTAATCTAAACTGATATTCAAAAGACCTGACGAACAAAGCAGAAAATACTTGACAAAGCCATATGTTAAATTCCCAAATGTCATATTTTGACCTAGTATTGAAGGTATTAGTTTAAGAGCTTATTAAAACCTGCCACTAGTTACATTTATAGCATTCTACAGTGTTGTAAAATGATAAGTTTTCTCACCAAGTTTAAATTACTTATTGTTCACATGCTGAATGATTTAGGTGTTTTGAAGTGAGATGATGTCTAAATGATAGTGAGACTGACATCCTAATTTTAAAAATAGTCCACTCACAGTCTGTTTCTTTGCCATTGGAGAATCTTTTAATTTCTTGATATGTACAAGAGGTGATAGCAGGGCTTGCTTCTTCCCTCATTGATGGAGTAGCAAAGAAAACATAAGTTTTCTTGGTACAACTTAAACATTGCAGGGGTTGTGCATTCAAAATGAATGTTGAAATTGTAACTAATAAGATCCACTACCAGTAAGCAAACAAGCATTGCTTACAGAGTTCTGGCTTCATTAGCTGTTGACGCAAATATATGAAAAAACGATTGGAATATTTTACAAAAGCAAATTTCACATCACATATGTATCCTCTTGGTAATTGAAAATGTAAAAAACACCGTTACAGTAACGAAACCAAACGTGTGATTTTGCTGAATCAGATGCATGCGTATTTAAGGCGAGAAAAACGTTTGACACTGCTTTCCTTACTATGTTATTCACGTAAGAACACTATATTTGAACCAGCTGTTGTCTGGACACGACAGAAATTTAAGTATCAGATGAAATCCTTCCGCAGTCATCAGCTGTCGACGTAAAAACAGGGCATTAAGGGTTGAGATATATTACGAAAGCAACCTTCTTACACCCTGTACTTCTCTTGTAAATTCAAAATGTATAAACAAGAAACAAGGCCAAACGTATGTTTTTGCTGCATAAAATGCGCATTCAAGACCAGAAAAACATTTGACGTAAGCATAGTAAATTTGAAACAGCTGTTGTCTGAACATGACAGAAATTTAAGTATCAGATGAAATCCTTTCTTAGTCATCAGCTGTCAACGTAAAAACAGTAAAATAAGGATTAAAATATATTACGAAAGCAACCCTTTCACACCATATACTTCTTCTCGTGGTAAATCGGACTGTATAAACAAAAACAAAAACAAAGTTACAGTAACAAGTCCAAACGTGTTATTTTTCTGCTCAAATGCGCATTCAATATCAGAAAATTTTTGGGAGTATGTTATTTCATAAGTACTTTATATTTGATACTGAAAATAGCTGGTGCCTGCACACGACACAAATTTCAAGAATGAGAAGAAATCGTAAACTGTAGTGTAGTCTGCTATAGCAGGTGCAAACTGCTCCCATCAGCCACCGCGCCTTGGGGCATTCAAAATGGCGGTTGGCCCCGCCCACTGGCTTCAAAACAAAGTACAGCGAAAGTCTGCAGTGCCATCTCCCCTTCTTTTACCTCCATGATGGCGGCGGTGGCTTCACTTCTGTGGCGTTAAGGGCACCTCCCTCTAACTTCCTTGGGCCAGACCAGCCTCTCTAGTTTTACTTAAGAGGCTGGCCGGAGATGACGTAATAGGGCGTGTAGAGCCGGTCAAAACGGCCGCCACTCCCGCTCGCGGCTCGCTCTCGACGGCTGACGGCGGGTAGAGGGGCAGCGATGACGTCACACTGTCGAGAGAAAGACGATTCGGGACGAGACGAGTCTCGGTGCTCCCGAGTCTACGGCCTTCGTGTTCACACAGCCCGCCGGGAAAATACACTTTTTCGATTTTCACGTTATAAAAAATAGTTCGCGGTATACAAGACCACGCTACATCATTTAATGAAATTATTTTTTCCTTACAAGCTTTGCCTTGCCTGTGAAAAAATAAAAAGTCTACTTTTCATTCAGCTCGAGTTTTTCAGTTGTCGCACTGACATGTACCTCATTTCACAAGTAATTGCGAGTTATCTGAGCGGCGTCATGCCACGACCACAAGTCTACGAACTCTGCGTGTGTTGAGCGTAGCGTGAAGCACTGCAGTGCCGAAAAATTTGAATTGCTGGCTACGTTTGACGGTCCGTCGTGATTTGTTAATGATCCGTAACCACAAAACAAGTATGAACCTATTTTCTTGGGTGGCGACCGATTCCAATGAACAACGATCTGCTACGGTTTTACATCAGATCAAATCGACTTTATGAGTGGCATTCATCTGGTTTTTTGACAACCTGGAATATATATTTCGTGTTTGGAACTAGAAAATAAGAAAAAATTAATGTAAACTGCGACTCTGCTGTTGACGGACAGAAATAAAATTTTCTGACGTTACAGTTAACGGCTTTTTAGCTGAAGATGAAAAAGCCCAAAACACTTATATTTATAATTCCATCTGCACTTAATACACGATATATACCTTTTAAAAAAATTATTTTGTTGTTTTCAGAAAATGTGGTACCACAAGGTGAAAGTAGTTGTGTATCGGGCTTGATTCCATGGTGGAACTTCTGCTCAATGACTGTATTTGACTTGTAGAAATTTTCAGCAATCAGCCGTAAAAATATTTATTTATTGGCAGATCAGTACGAACGCAACCTCCAACATGGAGGTCGAGATGTTCTAAGTATTTTAATCGTTTTTAAGCATTGATAATGGCTACACAGTGGTCGAAATCTAGCTCTGCCAATAAATAAATATTTTTACGACTGATTGCTGAAAATTTCTACAAGTTGTACATCGCGTGTCCCACACAAATGCGGTACCTTCACGTCTGAGATTAAAGTAAGAATGAACTCAGTTGCTTTTAGGAACCTGAGAGGAACAACGTTTCTACGAACATTTTGCTCAATTATTTGAAGACAATTTTCTTTTTCCACGGGATGGTACTTCCGAAATTTCTACATACGTTAGTTTAATTTAGCTTCAGACACTGCAGGAAAGGTCAGTAAAGGATCAGAACAGTGTGTCACAGGTTTTTTATTTTTTTATTTTTACAGCCGAGGCAAAGCTTGTAAGGAAAAACTTGATAGATAAAACATTGTGGATTGGTCTTATATACCGTCAACAGTTTTTTTTCATCGTGAAAATCGGAACTTGGATTTTCCCTCTTTCTTCCATCTCGGCCTGGCCGCGGTGGCCGAGGAGACTAAGGCGCTCCAGTCACGGTCTGCACGGCCACTACGGTCGGGGGCTCGAATCCCCCCTCGGGCATGGATATTTGTGCCGTCCTAGTTCGTAAGTAGTTCATAAGTTTAGGGACTGATGACCCCGTAGTTAAGTCCCATAGACTATACAAACATTTGAACATTTTTTTAAATGTAGACGTGTGCTGGACGGGCGCTATAATTACGGCGCGGAAGGGGGAGGGGGTGACCGTGGGCATGCGCACTGCTGTCTGCTGTTCTACATGCCAGTCGGGAGTACCGAGTCTTCTCGCTCCCGAGACTGTGTTATCGGCACTGCCGGTCCCCGGGTGCGGCGGTCGCGGCAGCCGCTCTCGTTGGCGGGAACGAGCGGGAACCAGGCCGCGTTTGACGGCCTCTTAGGGCGTGACATGATCGCTTGCGCGGTAGGTTTAAAATGGCCGTTAGGAACGCTCTCGCGGTCATTCTGGATCGGATAGGCGTTCAGTATGGTTCGTAGGCGGAGAATGAGGCGTTCTCGTCTTCCTGTGTTTAAGGCTATTGATAATATAGACATTAAGAATTCCGTTAATAATGTAGGAGCTCGAGTGTTTCTGCAAGGGCCTAGTGCGTTTTGTGGTGGTGTTTTCCAGTTTACTGTTACGAGAGCAGACAATACACCGAGTCATGGTAATGGTTGGATTACAGCTGCTATTGTTCGTGGTAATGGTGATACTTTAAAGGCCGGCCGCAGTGGCCGAGGAGACTGAGGCGCTTCAGTCACGGTCTGCACGGCCACTATGGTCGGGGGTTCGAATCCCCCCTTCGGGCATGGATATTTATGCCGTCCTTAGTATTAGCTAGTTTGTAAGTGGTTTGTATGTTTAGGGACTGATGACCCTGTAGTTAAGTGCCATTAAAAAAATATAAAAAAATTAAAAAAAAATTTAAAGGTGCAAGGTGGACTTGAGAGTTTTAATAACAGAGACGCAGTGGCGGCTCGTACAAAATTTGACCAGTGTGCTACAATATTACAAAAATAAACAGGAGACAAAATATACTAAAATAAAAAGTAGTACTGATTCAGTGTCGAAAAATGAAGTCCACACGGCGTCGTTTTCTGCTGAAGAATTTGTCGATAACTTTCGTGTTGAAGCCCTCAATGTTGCTTACCATATTCTTCTCAATGGAGAGCATTGAAAGGGCATTATGTCGTCGTTCTGACATGGTATTCTGAAGAAATGTCTCGATGCTCTTCAGAGAAGAAAAACATCTTTCAGGTTCAGCAGTTGTCATCGGTGTTGTTACTATTATTTTCAGAAGTTTTGATATCTGATAAAAGGTGTCATACAGATTGTTGTTAGAAATGAACTGTAGTAATGGTACAGCTCCTTCAATATTTCTTAAGTCTGGTCGTTCGTACAATACCGAGAGCTCCGTCATTAACCTGGGTTTCTCCAACATGGTATAAGCTTGGACCGCAACATTAAGTTCTCTGCCTGGGAAGCGTCTTGAGTATTCTTCAAACTTTGAAGAGGCTAGCAGCTTTGCTCTGAGAGGTAGCTGCTGCTGTGGCTGCCGCATCAATGTTGTCGATTGAAGCTCTTATATTATTAATGGGCTGTATGAAGCGGGATACTGAACCTTTTATTATTACAGCATCGCCTGATCTTGCCTGCAACTGGATGTACATGATATCTACATGAGGCATCACCTTGTGGAAGAATGACAGCCAAAAGAGGACTTCTTCATCCTGTAGGTATCGACGGAGTCCAACTGCTTGGCAACAAGTTTGGTCGGACAGCGATTTTTCCAGCATTGATAAGCATTCCAGCAGCAAGGATTTGCTTTCATGGACCACGTTTATGGTGCGTGATTTGAAATTCCACCTAGTAGCTGGCCCACTAGGAATCCTTCTTGCTGCCAACTTCTCTAAGGCGGAAAGTCGTTCTGATGACCTTCAAAAGAAGGCTGAGAAGCCTGATACATTTAAACAGAACACTCTAGCTGACTGATTCTGTGAAGTAGCGTGTTCCATAGTTAAATTTAGCTGGTGCGCTTAACAATGCACATAATGTGCATTAGGATACACTGCTTTAATTTTTGCCTGCACATCGCCTTTGCAACCACTCATGACAGATGCACCATCGTATGTTTGGGCGATAATTTTATGCGGTGCATCGTTGAAGAAAGGCTCTATGACATTCAAAATACAAGTAGCTAGAGCATCAGCATTATTTCCTTCAGGATTGAAAAGAATTAAAAACAGAACCTTTCGTATGCCACACCATTCTTTTCATAGCGCAGCACTAGTACTAACTGTCTCTTTCCTAAAACATCAGTTGTTTTATCTTCCATTACAGCAGCAAACTCAGCCTGCTTTATTTCTTCCGAAATAACTTCACGGCAAATTTCTAACATAAATCGAGCAACTCATTTTGAATGCATTTCGAAATACTCTTAAAAACTTGATTACCTTGTACATGTTCTTTTATTGCATTATCAATATCATAAATTAAGTCCATCAAAACCAAAAAGATACCTGGATTTTTCGATGTTTCTGTCTCGTCGTACTCTTCAAAGCCAATTCGAAAGCAGCACAGAATTTTATATAGTCAATAATCCTAGATAGCAACACCTGTTTTTCTCAACCTGCTGATTATGATTCACTATTTCGTCATGATAAGCACGACTTAAAATTGTTGTGATATCAGCTTTACCTAATGCTCTAAGATCAAATATGTTATTTATGTGTTTAAGATTTCCTTTTTTTTTTTTTTTTTATTAATTCATTAAGATGTCCGAGGTCTTTCACTCCCAAACAACAAACATGAAAAGCAAAAAAGTGCATTGCGAGTATCACATCCGCAAATCCAACTGTTTTCATACACTTTCGTGCTAAATTTCCTCCTGTACTCACTTTTCTTGCCACCTCCTATAGCCTTTTGACTGAGATTTTAAACTAGAATAGGTCTAACTAACTCTTTCACTTTCAGTTTCTCTTCCAAAGGTCTACTGGAAAATGGCCTCTGTAGCAGATCATCGACAGACTTCGCCATGTTGCTCGCACAGTACGTAACGCGCACTTTCACGAAGAAATGCACCGCGAAACGCTTCTTTAGCGAACGTACAAAGCGTGACTGACAATGGAAATAACGGAGCTTAGCAATATCCCCACCATGTCATCTGCGTTCTGCACAAGCGACCAAGGAAACTGCTTGGCTGAAAAGTGCAATTTCACTCGCAT
This sequence comes from Locusta migratoria, assembly GCA_026315105.1. NCBI lineage: Eukaryota > Metazoa > Arthropoda > Insecta > Orthoptera > Acrididae > Locusta > Locusta migratoria. The sequence continues at coordinate 379,563,274 of CM048755.1, forward strand.
TTTGGCTAAACATTACGAATGTTGTTTGTGATTGAAGTTTTATCTCAAACACGTCAACCTTTGTATGATTGCCTTTAATTAAATATCAATTAATACTGTATTGACAATAAGACCTTCAGGGGAATCAAATGTTCAAATGTTTGTAAAGCTTATGGGACTTAACTACGGGGTCATCAGTCCCTAAACTTACAAACTACTTATGAACTACTTACGAACTAGGACGGCACAAATATCCATGCCCGAGGGGGGATTCGAACCCCCGACCGTAGTGGCCGTGCTGACCGTGCCTGGAGCGCCTCAGTCACCTCGGCCACCGCGGCCGGCTCAGGGGAATCTATAACAGCGTTGCCAACTGTATGTATTCACTGCAGGTAGTAAATATAAAGTTTAAAATATTAATTTTATTTATAGAAATCGAATCCCCCCGCAGGCATGGATATTTGTGCCGTCCTTAGTCTTAGTTAGTTCATAAGTAGTTTGTAAGTTTAGGGACTGATGACCCCGTAGTTAAGTCCCATAGACTATACAAACATTTGAACATTTTTTATTTATAGAAATTAAAAATTTAGACTCAGAGGTATTTGAATACGAGCCTAGCACAAGTAGGTTTGAGAGACAACGCGCAAGATGCCTGAGCCAGCGCGCTATTTGACTCTGTATGCCGCAATATTCGTCATATACTATTCTTCCGCAACCGTTACACGCAGCGCGAAGAGAAATATTGATCTGGTGCTGCAGTCGGTCTCGGCTAGAGGTGTGCATTATGTCCGATTTTTACCGGCGAGTCCCGCTCGCCCCTCTGGCTCTCGGGAGTACGCGGCCGAGCGTTCTCTTTAACCGGTTGCGGGCAACCGAGCGCCAGCGCTCGGCCGAGCGCGCCGAACGCTCGGTCGGTCGCCAGTAACCGGCGCACTCAGCGCCAGCGAGCTGCACTTCGTCAGACTGGTTACATTAATACTTCTTCCATAGATCATGAATACGACACTTCGTAATGATGTGGAACTTGTCAGTGTAATAAAAGGCGTCTGTATAAGATATTACATTATACAAAATGTTATATGACACAAATATATTTTGTATTCTTTTTATTTTTATTATTATTTTTTATTTTTTTTATTTTTCATTTTAAGTTTTATTAATTTATATCTAAAAATTCATCCATTGAGTAGAAGGAGTTGTCATTCAGTTATTCTTTTAATAAATTTTGAATGCTAGTTAGCTATGTCAGGTTTTGATGCTGTTTGGTAGGTGACCGAAGATTTTTGTGGCAGCATAATTCACCCCTTTCTGTACCAAAGTGAGATTTAACCCTGCATAGTAATATCATCGTTTCCCCTGGTGTTATACCTATGCACACTGCTATTACTGCGAACTGGGATTGCCGCGGCGGATTAGCCATGCGGGATGCGCACGGCCGTTCGCCATCTGGGGTTCGGGTCCCCTTTCAGGCAACAAACATGTGAACATGTGTGTGAACTACGTTGGATAATTAACAACAAATTTCATAAGTGAATACATATACTCTGAAGTAACTGTGAGGATGCCTAAATCCTTAAATATATGTCTCCAGAACGATCTTGGGCGCGCTCCAGTAATTATTCTGATTACACGATTTTGTGCAATGACTACTTTTTTACTCAATAGTGAATTACCTCAGAATATGATGTCATACGAAAGCAGTAAATGAAAATAGGCGTAGTAAACTGTTTTACTGAGATTCATATCGCCAAAATTTGGTAAAACCCTAACAGCATATGTAGCTGAACCCAAACGTTTTAGCAGACAATCAATGTGTTGCTTCAAGTTTAATCTTTCAATAATTCACACATCTAAAAATTTTGAAAAACTCTGGTTTCCCTTCAAAACGAACGAATAATTTCGATGGACCTTAGCTACAGACTTCTGTTCAAAGTCTATATTTATTATTGGAGTTGTGCCATTTACTGTACGGAGCTGTATATGCTGTGTTTTATCAAAAGTTAATGAGAGTCCGTTTGCTTAGAACCACTTGTGAAAGACGTTATTTACGATTACATCAGTTAGTTCTCGTTTTATGGATGTGATTACTATACTTGTATCATCAGCAAAAAGAACTAATCTTCATCAATGTAGAATGGCAAGTCATTAATTTATTTCAGAGATGAGAGAACACCGCTTCATATTAACAACTTACTTATTTCTTTTACAAATGTCTTTCGTTGTTTACTATCAGTTCTATAAACCACATACTACAACTGTATATGTCAAATTTGATGTTTGATAGTTGTAAGTTTAGGAATTGATGTTTCAAATGTTCAAATGTTTGTATAGTCTATAGGACTTAACTACGGGGTTATCAGTCCCTAAACTTACAAACTACTTATGAACTACTTACGAACTAGGACGGCACAAATATCCATGCCCGAGGGGGGATTCGAACCGTAGTGGCCGTGCAGACCGTGACTGGAGCGCCTCAGTCTGCTCGGCCACCGCGGCCGGCTAGGAATTGATGATCCCGCAGTTAAGTTCCATGAACTTTACAAACATTAAACATTTTTAAATATACTTTCTATGAGTTTTACCATTTTTATTTTAAGTCGTATGTATTCCAGAAAATTCCCCATTACTGTATGTGACGTGGGGAATTTTCTGGAATACATAAGACTTAAAATAAAAATGGTAAAACTCATAGAAAGTATAAATTCAAGAAGACCTGTCTCATGAAGAAAATTTTTAAATATTTTGCTAACTACTGGAGTTTCGACCATTGAGGTTATCATGTCTTCCAGTAACTGCAACGTTAAAAACTGTAATTTCTGTATGTAGTATTTTGTTTGTTTTGGTAGACAAGCGGTAATACAGTAGTCTAATCTTGCGTTATGTGCAGCGTATCTCCTAGTAGTTATCAGACCACAGATCAGCGTTTAAAGAGCACATTTTGTTCTTTAAAGCACATATTAGCTTGGACACCATTGTCAACCGTATTTTGTCGGCCTTTTCTCTAATATGTCACGATACAGTGGTGGGGTGCGGAAGAACATCTTCTATATTGACTTTGCCATACGTGGCGCGAACATTGATGAGCTCCTGCGAATAATTCTTGAAGCCAATCTTACTAAAAGTATTTAATGGTAGCAAACCTAATCCGCCCATATCGACCAACCTATCAACAAGAACTTTCTTTATGCTACTTGGTACTGCAAGTGGTCGGTGTAATTATTCTCCGCATTTTCTTTTGCAGTGCCGAATCATACCTGTTGTCTTGACTGGTACATAAGTATATTATCGCATGTGGTACATTGCACGAAACCAGCAGAAACCTGTGTGACAAGATCCACTACAAGTGCAAAAGATTTCCAAGCTTCACTTTTCGGCTCCTTTTCGGCGTGTCTTTCTTCTTCAGGACTGACGAACCGCTCCTAATTGTCTCCACAATACTTCTTTTTGTTTCATGAATAGAGCCTTTACGACCTGTAGTTCGTTGATCCACAACGCTGTCTGCGCTGCTCAAAGCCAGGTCGGTTTGTAATACGTTTCCACAGCGCTCGAGCGCCCGGCAGTGCTCGACACTCCCGCCGGTAACCGAGAGGCGGAGGGCGACCGGCCGCATGGGGCATTAGACGGCCGCAGCCGTGCCGCAGCGTGGGCCTACCCCAGCCGTCGAGCAGCGGCACGGAACGGGAAACGCTCGAGCGGTTATTTTCATCGAAATGCAGAGCTCTAGTCTCGGCACACACGAGTCGCCAGGCCTGACGTCATGTCTGCGCATGCGCAGTAGCGAACAGACGACTACGCCACCTCTCTGCGCACGCACCAGCGCGGCTGAATCCCACTTCAGCACACGGAGCTGGTTTCCAGCTATCGCGCCGAGAGCGCTCCAGATTGCGTTTTCATCCTTATTACTAGCATTCTAATACGCATTGGAATTGAATTGGCATAATTTTATTGTGATATCTGGCTCGCATTCGAAGAGAAATGATGTAATTTTACAGCGATTTCTCGCTTGCATTCAAAGACAAATGGCATAATTTTAGTAATATATTTACAGTGTGCTGCAGCACATTATCACCAGCCGCCACTGCAGAGACATGATTGCTTATCGTACGTTACAGGTGTTTTAAGTGCTTAACAAGGATATTGGTAAATCATATTATTCGTGTAAAATGCCATTTGTTGTTAGAACTCGTAATCATCGCAGAGTTAACGAACAAGAAGGCGTCGGTATTTGGATTAAAGGAATGTTAAATTGTAGTTGGAGATTAGTTACCATTTTCGATTTTCCAAGTGTTCCTTTCTACTTTCCCTATTTTTTTCTAAACCATCTCCTTATGAAAGCGAACAAAACAAAATAAAATCTCACCCAAATCGGTGAAGTCATTTTTCAGTTTTAGCAACTGATTTTCATATGCCAATAGATTATACACTACAAAACTAGAATGAAAAAAATACCAAAGAATTTTAAAAAATGCTGGTAAATGTTATCTAAATTTGGAAAACGTGTTGCGTGAAAAAATTTTAGCATCAAGGAAACATCCTAAATCTAACATACGAATATAACAATACTTTAGTGTGGGTCAGTGAACTGGTGCAAGTATTTCGATTGGACGCAACTTCGGCGCCTAACATTTCCGCCGGCCGCGGTGGCTGAGGGGACTGCGGCGCGCGTCACGGTCTGCACGGCCACTACAGTCGGGGGTTCAAATCCCCCCTCGGGCATGGATGTTTGTGCCGTCCTCAGGGTTAGCTAGTTTTAAGTAGTTTGTAAGTTTAGGGACTGATGACCCCGTAGTTAAGTACCATAAGCTATACAAACATTTCTTGAACCTAAGATTTCCCTAAACAACCCCAGTTATCCAACCGTGGAAAGTGAACCTGCAGTGTAACGTGGTATACAAACCACGTGTCGTTTCCAGTAACTCCTCACATCGTTGAGAGGTGAAGGCTACGTTCAAACTCGAAGTGAAAAAATCTCTGACCAGAGCCAATGCGAATTTTGCCACTAGCCCAGACTTCAACTCGAAAAACAGCGCCAGTTATAGAATACTTAAGCAACCAAGATAAAAACATTTAATTTTCAATATAAATAACATTGAGATAAAAAGTATCCAGCTTTCTAATTTGGAGCAAATCAAACACAATGTGCAAAATTTTATTAAGGTCAGTTGAGTAGCTTCCCAGTTCATTGCGGACAATCATTGGATTTACCCGTATATGTGCTAGCATACTAGGCAGTGCTTCGCAATTGCTAAACATGCCTGCGAATTGGATATACACCCTACACTACTTTGTTTGATGTCTCTGCCTGTCACTTCCCATATCTCTAAGTGCCTGTATGTCCTCTTAGGCTTCTCACTGTATTAGCTTCCTGATAATCCGCCACTGTTCGGATATCTATGTATTGCAGTATTCAGTTAGTCCACATACTCCTCCCTGCGTCCAACTTCTCCCCCGTCTACATACTCCTTGCCTCGTGCTCCTCCTCTTCCAACTCCTCCTCCCCGCTACCTACCTATCCCTTTCAGACCCAAGGTTGTAGGTGACGTGACATGAATATACAGAGGGACGTTTAAGATACAAAATACATACAGCAATTCATTACAAAAAAGAAAATAAATTTATTTTCAATTATACATCTTGGAAATAAATACAAAACATGATTAAGTATGCAAGTACATAAAATAAACACTGCAATTTTACCCGTGTCAAGCAAGCCTAGAAAAAAAAAAGAAACAGACGATCAAATGTACTAACACATAAAATAAACACTAGCAATCCACACAAGTTAAAGAATCCTAAGTTAATAAAATAATCTAAGGTAAAACCGACTTACAATGTAACGTATCATTACCACAATGCTGCACAACAAAAAATGGAGATTAGAGTTTTACCGTCCTACTGATGTTAGAAATTCAGGTGTCCTAATGCTACATGTTGGCCGGACAGTTCCTTGCCGTGCAGCTTGCCTTTGTTCAGCTCCTTTATTTTTGTTTGTATTTCCTCACATCGGTGATTCTGCCCTCTTTTGAATGTGAGTCTGGCCTCTTCTACAGATCATGCTCCATCCTTTAATTTACAAAACTGTCCTGCAAAACTCAGCTGAAAAATAAAAGTTGGTTCTATTAATAAGTCAGGGTGTATATTGTCAATGAAATTTTGATGAAATCCCTTCATTAGTGCTCTGCCGCGACCATCTTCCGGCCGAATTGCACCCCTCCTGTTATTCAAACGGACAATCCCTAGACAAAATTATCTAGACCCCTGAGTATCAACACCACAGTGCGTCTACGTGCAACTAAAAATATTATGAATTACGGCGTTGGCGCCTACCACGGCGTCTTATAAACATGCTACCTAACGGGGAGATTGCCGATATAAAGTTTACAGTAAAGGTGGCAACTAAAGCACTTGCTAAACAAGGCTAGTTTCACGCACAGAGAAGAAGAGCACACACTTAAAACGATATACAGGCACACAAATTACCATAAACAAGACGTATACAAAATATACAGAATAAAATACTTAACATGGCCTAAAGAACTTAGATTATGCACCATTAATCTTCACGATGGAAACAAAAAGATGAATGCAAGGACAAAAAAAAAAAAAAAGGGGCGACTATGTGAGGCAGGCAGCCTTGTAGCTAACAGGGACACTTGAACATGTCAAGTGACACATTGAGCTATATGCTCCTTTCCGAGCAGGTCGATCGAGTGACGATCAACTACAGCAAATTATTACTGGCTTTTGCTAGGACCGGTATCCTTCGGTTTGTTATGGTGTGGATCAGCGGACCTGATTTCCATGATTTCTGTTGGCGGGTCGCGTGGTTTTCGTGGGCCTTTATCGGGGCGGTAGCCCTTGTCTTCTCTCTTACCATACCAATAATTGTGCCCGTTCCTCCACTGTTGCTGATTCTCAGCGTTGGAAGGACCGTACACTGTGCTGCCATTGCTTTCCGCGCGGTTGTGCCTAGCACTCTTAGCGCTACGATTAAGCCGTTGCCGTCTCTTCTAGTTCCGTAATCTTCGTCATATTCTAAGTCCTCCAGATAAGCCTGGAAGGACTCAATGTCTTCCTTGCAGCTTCCCGCAAGGACAGAATTGCGCACATTTCATGGGAGCTCTGACGCGCAAATTCTTATCAATTCACGTGGAGGGTATGGCTAGTCCAGGAATTGATTTCTCTGCATCATTCCTTGAAAGAATTCTCCGAGACTCCTGCAATTGCTGTAAGCAAAATGGGGCATCACTAGAATGCTACTTTTTACTCGTTCCTGTTGCCTCTCCAACCAGTAGGCAGACAAGAAATGTTCCCTAAAATCATCGTAGTAGCGGCAATATCTTAAGAGAGGTCGCTTCTGGGTGGCGGGCTCCCTGTCGAGATATCCGCACACATACTCTGTTTTCTATCCATCTAGCCAGTTCGGAGGAAGAGAGTAATCGAATTGCTCTAGCCACGCACGAGAGTGTATCGCGCTTGCAGAGTTTTGGAAGACCTGGTACTTTTTTAGAGTGAAGAAGTGGTTATAATCAAATGCCTGCACTGTCTATCGCACAGGCACTCGAATCGTTCTTTCTCTTATGGGAGGACGGGCACACAGAGGTTCAGCCTCCTCCTCCTCGAAAGCCAAATCATCTCAGTGGTCGGAACAACAGGGCCGACCTCCACACAAACTGCGGTAGGCGTTTTCTACTTGCGGAGGAGGCGGGGGTGGAACGGAGACCTGCTCCAGACCCGCGCCGTGTTCTTCTAACTCGGCCGCTACATCGCGATGTAACGGTTAATTTCCCACTGTTGTTCCTTGAATCGGAGTAAGTCGCGAACTTCCTCCGATTCGTTTACAACAGCGGGAACTGCCCTGTCTGCCGCTGTCTCCCTGGTCTGTAGAAGCTGCGCCACCGAGGTGGCCAGTTCTTCAAAGCGCGCGCCTTGTTCATCTGTGCGCGTTTTCGACCGACCGTCTACCAAATCGACTCTCTCGTTAAGACAGTGGACCTCAGTCTTAACTAATTCGACTATCTCCTCAAGAGAGTGGATATTAGTATCGACACGATCGGAGAGGACAGATATAAATTCTGCACTGCCTGAAATGTTGGTCGCGATTCTGCAATACCATTCATTGCTACCTCATACCGTTCCTGAACTATACACACTATATCGGTGCGCAACCCATCCAGATTATTGTTAATAATCTGAACGGTGTTACATTGCGGTTCCCTGCACTGCGCAGAAACCTTGGTTAGTTGCGCTTCCATCCCTGCTTTTAATTCCAGAACAGAAGCATTTTGCGCTTCCTTTATGGAACCTACCTCTGCTTTTAGTTCTCTCATGAAAGCCATGAGGTCGCTTAGTGTCGTATCAGAAACGCACATGGGCCTAGTAACACTGGTTGAACTAGTTCGCTCAATAGCAGAAACCGCCAAATTTGTATGCGGTTCGCTTTGTTCGGCCCTGCCCTCACTTACGATCGCGTCCACATTTAAACAACTCGCGTTTTCAACGGGCTAGCGGCCGTCTGTACTCGCTACTTTTTCCCTTTCGGTCGAAAGATCTGACCTAGACGACTTTTCACGGTCCTCACTTTCGTTTAAAGGCCTAGAACGAGTGGAAACGGATAAGGCAGAACTATTCTCCATCGTCACAAGTAATTTTGAACTGAAACTTCCTGGCAGATTAAAATTGTGTGCCGGAACCGGGACTCGACACTGGGACCTTTGCCTTTCGCGGGCAAGCGCTCTACCGACTGAGCTATCCCGACACGACTCACGATGCCGCCTCAACTTTACTTCCGCCAGTACCTCGCCTCCTACTTTCCATTCAGGAAACATCCCTTAGGCTGTTGCTAAGCCATGTCTCCACCATATCCTTCCTTTCAGTAGTGTTAGTCTTGCAAGTTTCGCAGGAGAGCTTCTATGAAGTTTGGAAAGTAGGAGGCGAGGTACTGGCGGAAGTAAAGTTGTGAGGCGGCATCCTGAGTCGTGTCGGGATAGCTCAGTCGGTAGTGCGCTTGCCCGCGAAAGGCAAAGGTCCCAGGTTCGAGTCCCGGTTCCGGCACACAATTTGAATCGGCCAAAAGTTTCATATCACTACACACCTCGTGGCAGAGTGATAGATTCAATCTGGAATTTTGAACTGAAGTAACAAACACAAAATTAGCCTAATAAAACCGCGTATCAAAACACGAACTAAAACCTTCACATGCAATGCACTGTGGCTGTGCTCTTTTTACAAAAACAATTAAATAAAATAACCCTTCCAAAAACACACACAAAAAATACACTGAAAGTGCTAAAAATATAAAATGAAATAGATTAATGCGCGCTGCTAACCTCACACACTCATCCACTGAGAGGGGAAAGAAAATTTTTTTAAGAATATTTCCGCATGCATTTAAAGCAAAAAACTATTTCATTAAACAAATGACCCGCTAGAAGAGCGAATCCTGGCAGCGGTAAGCCAGATAAAAGTCTACCACTGTACGTAACAAGAGCATTGTTTTATCACCAAAAATTAGTAAATGAGTTCTGTGAGAACTACTGGTTACTCCCTGCTATAAAACCTTGTTTCCTGGCCCGAACTGAGAACTGGCTCGTTTCAAATTACTTCAATAACAGGAAGTTAATACTACAGTGGTCAATATACATAGCAGCTCAAACGTTATTACACACAGACATTAATAAGCAAGCCACCACAATTAAAGCTATCTTAGAAAGGTGGCTAAGAAAACATTTATGGCGCAACGGAATTTAGACATAAGAAAAATTGCATCTGAGCAAGTTCTCAGCACTTGTAAAGAACAATATTAAATAAAAGAGGGAAGGTGCTCTAAAACTACAATTTATAGGCAACTTACGGATTATGCTGAACTTAGACTTGTTTATTCACATAGAAAACAAGCAAAATGGGAAACCAATTTTGTTAATACAATAAAAATGCATCTCTTCTATGGATTATTGCGGACGGTGCCCAGCCTAAATTATACATGATTTAACGCTACTCGGGGGGAATGATTCACAAACAACACTAATTCTCTCTCACACACGCAATGCCATAGCGAAACTCACCAAAATCAGCGTGCTGAGACGAGGCGGAAGCAGGCGCCGCTATCGTAGGCGAAATTCATCAAGTCGGAGGTAGCACAAAACACAATATACAAAAACACTTTGAAGCTGGCTCTACTCTGTCGTGCCTGTTTTGAGATGGTGCCCGTGTATAGCCAAATTAAATAACTTCTTAATTGGACCGCGAGCAAACACGCTAAAGGCTACACACGGCTACGTTACATGAACGCACTCCACTGAAGGTGAAGTGGTTGAAAATCGGATTCATTATACTAAATCACGGTGGATTCTTAAATTGCAGTGTGTTAGAAATCGATCTATGTACCGGTTTTATATGAGAAGTGGCGTGAACTCAGGCGACTAGCTGCAAACCCCGGATGACAGAACTCGGACCCGCGTGGTTCCGAAAACCGATAAAATTGAATAAATTCAGTTTCCGAAAAATGAAGAAAATTAACTACAGAATGCAACCCATAGAAATGCTTAGAATCATATGAGGAAGCGAATGGAATACATCTACAAGCGATAGGGAGCACTTACAGAGATGGATGAGGTGCAGTCTCAAAAAGCTCATAAAAGTGAAATAATTACAAAGTCGGAACAATAAAAGTAAGAATTACAGCATGCAACCCATAGAAATGTTCAGAATTACATAAGGAAACTATTGAACGAGGTTGTACAAGACTCAGAGAGAACTACAAAGACAGAAGACGTACTACCAGTCGGAGAAGAGACGGCAAGATTAAAATAGGCGGGGAGAGAAGATCGCAAAATATTAGTTGAAATCAGAAGGATACTCGCATAGTTTCTTGCCTGATGGGCATGGAACAAACAAGAGTGGAAGATGACGGCTTTGTTCTATGAACCAACCACGTGGTTCACAGAAGATTTATAGGTAATACACGACAAGAAATTAGACTATAATAAATTACACGAAAAATTTAAAAATCACGGTTATATCTTAAGTAAAATTGTAAAAAATGTCTAAGATGAAATAAATTGTAGCGTCATGGAAATTTCCTAAATCTGATATTAAAGTAATGTTTTCGTGTGTCACCGTGATCTGATGCAAAGTGCAAATGTTTCTATTGGACTCCACTTCTGGACCCAACATGGCCGTAAGCTACCCCAGTAATCCAGACGCGTAAAGGTGACCTACGGTTTGATGTGGGATCCATATCAAATGTCTTTCATGGTGACTCTTTATATCGTTGAGAGGTGAAGGCTAGGTTAAAACTGAAAGTGGAAAAAAAAATTCGTGACCTCTGTGAGTTTCTAAACTGTGTCCATTCGTTTTCCAATCCAGCACTTTGCCACTAGCCCAGATATCGAGATGCAGAACAACACCAGTTATTGGATACTTAACATTATATTTGCAGTGAAGATAATACTGAGGTTATTAATCGTGGTAAAATTATCCTATCTTTTAAGTTCGACCAAATCTCACACACTGTGCAAAACTCATTAAGTTACGTTGCGAAGTTTTTGAGTTCATCACGACAAACATCGTGACATAGGATATATATACGAGGGGGAGTTGGAAAATATGTTTCCCCTTTCAATTGCGGTCAGAGTTGCGTATGGAAGACAAGAAATAGAATGCAACATTAAAGATAAGACATATCTTTATTTTTCTACCTTACTTCCAAGTACTATGAAACCTTTCTCATGCCGCTTTATAAGCTTCAAAATGCCATCCAGGAAAAAATCAGGGCGTCGCATACGGAAGATGCGTTGAACGGCTTGTTTTACGTCAGCATTGCTCCCAAAGCGCCTTCCGCCGAGAGTGTTCTTCGAAGCTGGAAACAGATGAAAGTCACTTGGTGCGAGATCAGAACTGTATAGGCGGATGGTGTAGACGCTCCCGACCAAGATTTGCAATATTGTTTTGCGTTGCCGTCGACAAATGTGGTCTCGCATTGTCTTCCAACAGCAGAACGCCAGATCTGAGAAGGCCAGACCGCTTTTCCGAATCACCTCTTTCACTTTCGACAGAGTGGCACAGTACCGCGCACCACTGATGGTTGCGTCCTCCAAAAAGTCCAGCAACAAATATCTTTGGGCGTCCCAGAAAACGGTGAGTAGTACTTTACCTGCAGATGAAGTGCTTTTGAACATCTTTCGGACCAGTGATGACGGATGTTTCCACTCCATGAATGCAACATATTTTGGCGTGTAATGGTGGACCGCGTTTCATCATCCGTCACAATCCGAAAAATAAAGTCATTGCCATTTTCATGGTCGACCTCTACCCAATGGCGTATCGGTGTCTTGCACGTGCGCGTTCACCAATTGTGTCGTTTTTCGCCCATAGCCCTTCAACGCTTATTCCGTATGGAACGTCCTGATTTATTCCTGGACGGCTTTTTAAGCTTATAAAGCGGGTTGACAAATGTCTCAATGTACTTGGAAATTATGTAGAAAAAAAGACAGGGAAAGGTTGTACAAATTCGATATAGGTACAATTCTGATCAACATAAATTTTCGCGCTATTTGTCAGTCTCGTAGTGTGGCATTGTAGCGTAGCAGGTTTCTACAGCTCCTCCTGTCTTTTCCAAGAATACACCACTTTGTGCTAAGGAGAGAGAAATTTTTTCACGTTAGGAGGTAAGTGAAGCTACTTAGTCTGACGAGCTCTTATAAATTTTCTATTTAAGGGTGACTAGATTCTCTACCCAAAATGCAATGTTTGGTACAACGAAGTATGCGTTGGTGCCTGACGGAAAAAGTGCTTTTTATGTGGAAGATACCCTTAATCAAAATTCTACTAGGAAGTGATCAAAAAAATGTTCAAATGTTTGTACAACTTATGGGACTTAACTACGGAGTCATCAGTCCCTAAGCTTACAAACTACTTATGAACTAGCTAAGACTAAAGACGGCACAAATATCCATGCCCGAGGGGGGATTCGAACCCCCGACCGTAGTGGCCGTGCTGACCGTGACTAGAGCGCCTCAGTCACCTCGGCCACCGCGGCCGGCGAAGTGATCACAATTGTACCTAGTGTGGTACATTTTCGATCGATTTTTCTCAATTCTGTAACTTTTTTGTGTGTCTATACCGACATTTGTAATTGTCTAATATTTGTGTTACATATTAGTTAAACATCCAAGAACAAGTGATATAATTAAAATTACATCTTTTCTCAATATATTTTCAGTTACAACAACATTTGTCCGAAATGATCGAAATTGTACCACCTTACCCTATGTCTTTAATGTTTCATTCTGTTTTTGCCTTTCATACACAACTCTGCCCACAGTCGATATGGGAAACGTATTTTCCAACTCCCCCTCGTATATATCCTATATCACAATGTTTGTGTGTGATGTATATACGAGGGTCGTCCACAAAGTAAGTTCCGTTTCTGTTTCTATCCGCGACAGCGCTAAGATCGCAGTTCCGAGCATGCGCGGCAGTTAATCTGACTCAAAGAGAAGACATGTACGCCATTTTCAGATGGCTGCTGCCAACATGTGCTTTGTAGTGCATCTTTATCATGCAGCCCTAATTGAAAATGCCGCCGCGTGTGAAATCAGATCTGTGACTAGTTTCCTAAATGCAAAGAAAGGTAAACCAAAGGAAATTCACCGGCAAATTTGCGAGGTTTACGGACAATATGCTATGAGTGATTCAATGGTTAGAAGATGGATCAGACTGTTCAATGAAGGACGTGATCACGTGCCGGATGAAGAACGAAGTGGACGCCCGTCTGTGGTTACTGATCAACTGGTTCACATAATTGAAGAGAATATTAAGCAGAACCGTAAGTTTACACTGTTCCGCAGATCTCACGATCACTAATTCATGAAATTGTTTCTGAAGAACTGAAATTTCGAAAAATTCTTACTGAACAACACAAAAAACAACGGATGGGCAGTGCATTTCAGTTTTTGACACGCTACAATGAAGAAGGCGATGGTTTTCTTTCTCGGATCTTCACGGGGGATTAAGTTGGGTGTCGTACGACACCCCTGAAACAAAACGGCAATCAGTGGAATGGAGGCACACTTCATCCCCAATGAAGGTTAAGTCTAGGCAAATCTTGACACCTCGAAAAGTCATGTTCACCGTGTTTTGGGACAGAAAAGGCATTTTACTGATTGATTTCTTACCACGGCCGGCCGCGGTGGCCGCGGGGACTGAGGCGCTTCAGTCACGGTCTGCACGGCCACTACGGTCGGGGGTTCGAATCCCCCCTCGGGCATGGATATTTGTGCCGTCCTTAGTTGTAGGTAGTTCATAAGTAGTTTGTAAGTTTAGGGACTCATGACCCCGTAGTTAAGTCCCTTAAGCTTAACAAACATTTGAACATTTTCTTACCACGAGGCCAAACAATTAATGCACATGGTTACTGCGAGTCCGTCAAGAAAATGCGTCGCGGAATACAGAACAACCGCCGAGGATTGCTGTCAAAAGGCGTTGTTTTTCACGCGATAATGTCCGACCTCAGACGGCGAATGTGACCAAACAACTCTTACGGGAATTTCACTGGGACGTGTCTGATCATCCTCCGTACAGCCCGGACCTCGCTCCTAGCGACTTTCATCTCTTCTTACACCTGAAATCTGTCCTTGGTGGTCAACACTTCAACTATGATGACGAGCTGAAAGAACATGTTGCCACATGGTCAAATACACTGGTGGCAACGTTCTATGAAGAAGGCTTACAAAAACTTTTGCCACGCTATGACAAGTGTCTACAAAATTTCGGAATCTATGTAGAAAAGTAGGTTAACAGTTGTAGGTTTTTGTGCAATAAATATTTTTTCTGTATCTGTACACGTTTGTTTTATATAACGAAACGGAACTTACTTTGTAGACATACATCGTATATCTGTGTGTATTTTTGTGTACAACTTTGTTATGTGTGGCTACAGTACATCGTCACCTCCGTTTCCAGTTGTATGACGCTTGTTATCAATACAACAAGTGAAATAAAATTGTCTTATATGGAATCGTGTATGGAATTAAAGTGAAGAGCACTCGCCGTAATGGCAGTCTCCACAAGAGCGCCTGTTGGCAGAGCGCGACCGGGCGGAGTCCTTATCGTGTGGTTGCTTCCCGCCGGCTGCTTGTTAGTCAAGTTGCTATCAAGTCCAGAAACTCCTCTGCGCGAGTGCAGGTACACCACAATAGGGACCCGCGCTTCTGACGTCAGCGATGCTTACTGCTTCACCTGTCTCCACGCGCTGAAAGGAAAGAACGGCATACGACAGAGAACGGTCGTCAGTAAACTTTCCTAAGACATGTCAAAATTCCGGTCATCTTGAGACATGAAATACGAGGTACGTACTGAAAGTAAGGTCCGTTTCGTTATATAAAACAAACGTGTACAGATACATAAAATATATTCATTGTACAAAAATCTACAACTGTTAAACTACTTTTGTACACAGCTGCCGAAATTTTGTAGGCACTTGTCATAGCGTGGCACAAGCTTCTGTATGCCTTCTTCATAGAACTGTGTATTCAGCCATGTGGTAACATGTTATTTCATCTCGTCATCATCGTTGAAATGTTGACCACCAAGGACAGATTTTTTAGGTGTAAGAAGAGGTGGCTAGGAGCGAGGCCCGGGCTGTACAGATGATGATCAAATACGTCTCAGTGAAATTCCCGTAAGAGTTGTTTGGTCACATTCGCTACATGAGGTCGGGCACTATCGTGGAAACAAACACCACCTTTTTATGGAAATCCTATTCTTACACCTAAAATTGGTCCTGTCAACACTTCAACGCCGGCCGCGGTGGCCGAGGGGACTGAGGCGCTTCAGTCACGGTCTGCACGGCCACTACGGTCGGGGGTTCGAATCCCCCCTCGGGCATGGATATTTGTGCAGTCCTTAGGATAAGATAGTTGTTAAGTAGTTTGTAAGTTTAGGGACTGATGACCCCGTAGTTAAGTCCCATAAGCTTAACAAACATTTGAAACATTTGAACACTTCAACGATGACGTGCTGAAAGAACATGCTACCACATAGCTGAATACACAGGCGGCAACCTTCTATGAAGAAGGCACACATAAACTTGTGCCACGCTATGACAAGTGTCTACAAAATTTCGGCAGCTATGTAGAAAAGTAGTTTAACAGTTGTAGATTTTTGTACAATAAATGTTTTTTATGCGTCTGTACACGTTTGTTTTATATAACTAAACGGAACTTACTTTCTGGACGTACCTCGTAATTTGTTAAAATAGTGTGTAATCTCAGAAATTCTGCAGTATGGTAAGTACGTCTATTTATGGTACAGTGATAGCGATCAATGCAAATGCGTGTTCATCCGCAAAAGACGGAAATACGAGTGGGTCTCTAATGCGTCAAGTTGAATAAACGCATTAATGTTAGCTAAATGGTAAAATGTCTCCCGGTTTGTCTGTGGTATGTCTGAGAAGCCAAATACATCTTTCACTTCGCATCATTCGCTAATAATCTCCCATACTAGAATATCAAGTTCCAGGCGTGTGAAGCGCAAAAAGGGATGCCACAACTAGAGTAGAGAATTATAGCGTTACTGGACCTAAGCCGTAGCTACAATTAATTTAAACAGATTGGGGGACAAATGACACTTTTCATTATTTACGGCCAGTTGCTAATTCTCGTACAACACAGATATCTTACTCATTCAGAAGTTGGTTTTGACCTTCAGATGACTGTACTAGACGAAAAAAAAGCATCATCTTCAACTCAGATTTTCTCCCATATCGTTTATGTAGGTAAGGAACAGCAGTGGACCAATAAAATCATGGGTAACACCAGATATCACTGATTTTTCTCGATGGCTTTTCATCAATTGCTATAAACTGTGTACTCTTTTACAGGAAATCTCCAATACAATCATACATCAGAGACGATATTCCATAACCACGCAATTAAAAGCCGTTTGTTTGGTCCGCTGGGTTTAAGTAAAGAGTTTATCACTAAATTAAGAACGTTGAAAGATGTTCGATGCAGTAGGTAGAACAGGTTTCAGAACAGCTCTACAATTACTATTAGGCATTAACATAAATTAACACTTTAACCCATTTCAGTAAAACTGTTTAACCTTATCACTGAATTAAGAAAGCATAAGGTCCTTAAAAGAAGCAGATAACGACAAGATTCAAACATAGTCCCGTAAGTTACCACATCAGAGGAA
Organism: Locusta migratoria; assembly: GCA_026315105.1. Classification (NCBI taxonomy): domain Eukaryota; kingdom Metazoa; phylum Arthropoda; class Insecta; order Orthoptera; family Acrididae; genus Locusta; species Locusta migratoria. The sequence goes on from CM048755.1 coordinate 379,580,452, forward strand.
TTTATGTAAAGAGTTTTTCATTATATTAAGAAAACTCAACATGAAGGTGTTCAATGGAGAAGGTACAACAAGTTTTAAGACACCTTCAAAATTATTATTAACGTAAATGAATAATTAGGCAAAAAAGCAAGCACATGCATCTTGACATTAATTAGAATAAATCTTTAGGTACAGCGCCCACTAGTCAGTTGAAGCAGAGTGGCTCATTTAAATCAGAACCTGAATTCGAACATAAACTGCTCGGTAACAACGACCGGACTGGTAGGTAACAGGGAAGATCTCCGAAGGACAGCCAGACAGATTAGATATAAATGTAACATATAAGTTAAAAAAATAAGGAACATGTACATCAACGACAACTGCCAAAATACAAGCACGGGTGGGCAGGAACACCATGTATAGGAAAAATCACACTGCCTGGAATAACAGCCGTCCCCTAGGCAGGTAACGGAGCAACAAGGGGCACACGACAGATAAATTCCCCAGACGCCCTCACTAAGCATTGGTAGAAAATTAATTAATCATCATCAGACATGAATAATGACAGTGGCAAGGTAGAATCTCCCATACCATGAGCAACCGGTAACCAAATATTCAGGCCACCAACACGTAACAAGTAAGACAAAGACATTAGGCAATACCAGCTGTTGGGGTTCAACCAAAAAGCCTACTCATCGAGATAAACACAACAGAGACTCCAAAACAGGGGAAATGAAGGACCGGGCCTGAGAATAGCTAGGTAATTACAAGTGACCAACATTCAGGTCTTAAGGCAGCAGGTCGTGATACGCACAGATGCGATCGCAAGCGCCGCGGTGTCGCCACAAGAACAGTACTAATCTTGGAAAGTCAGAGTCTCTTCACATGTGCCGACGGCTAAGGCATTTCCACTCTGTGCTGATGTCAGCAGCGGCGATGACTCCGCACTCCCGAAGCGTGGCAGGGACGGGAGCGGCGACCAATTCCAACAACTAGCAACTTTTTTTTCCTTCCAGGGTAGGACGTGCGATCTTCTTACTTAAAAGTATTACATGTGTACTATATGTGTAACCACCTATACGTGGTGTGTTTGCAGTATATGCCAAGAGATATGTATATGTATATATTTTAAGGTTATTGCTCAGGATTATAAATACATTGCAATATATATACGTTTAAAGTAGTCAAATCTTAGCTAGGAAGTCGTCGTCCGTAGGTAACCTAAACATTGAATTACGAATCATTGTATTTTTGCTCATAGGTTACTATGTAAAATAACTTTGGAATGACACAAATTAATTTGTAAATTTTTCGCATGATTAGTGGTTAAATACTTCACCGCCATCCAGATAAATTATTCATAAGAGTAGGATACCTACACACCCCCTCCTCCTAATGAGGTCACCTAGACTTTGAGCTACCTAAATAATTAAGATTTAAGTTGTTTATCAAATGCTATGTATTTTCACTGTACTATTTTAAAAGAAAACGCCTTTTGCTACAGCAAATGAAGGGTTTTCATTTCTATAATTCACCCATACGCGTTTCGCCTATGTCACAAGGCATCATCAGTGGGTGTCCTCAAATATTTAAATGTTTATGTTTTCACATAAAGGTTAGGTTTTTTTACATATGTACAAAACATTTCGTTTCTGATTGGAAACAGTTCGTTGTTTGGTATAAAATGGTGTACTTACAGCACATGCTACTCCATATCTGTCTCTTTCCGGCAACGAAATGTTTTGAATCAGAAACGAAATGTTTTGTACATATGCAAAAAACCTAAACTTTATGTGAAAACAGAAACATGTAAATGTTTCAAGACACCCATTGATAATGCCTTCTGACATAGGCGAAACGCGTATGGGTGAATTATAGAAATAAAAACCCTTCATTTTGCAGTAGCAAAAGGCGTTTTCTTTAAAAACAGTACAGTGAAAATACATAGTATTCAGCTGCTGCTCAAATGGCCACTACAAGCAAAGTGTTTATCAAATATTTAAACATTTTCTATACTGTTATTCTCTGATGTACTGTTTTAGTATAATGTATAGGTAGCAATACATATGCTTTAAATCCATATATGGAATTACGTTGGATCATATATTTCAATCCACATATGTAATTACGTTGAATCATAGGTGCATATTGCTTTTATGACGGAATTTTACTTTGAAACCTGTAACATCTCTGTATCTTTTTATTGGAAAGTATGTTATGAAGATAGATTTTTAAAATGCATTAGTATGTTGGTACCACTGTCTCTTGAAGCGATAGAGAAGTTGCGATTAAAGGATACAGATTTTACGAGCAAATAATCGTTGGTAGTAAGAGTAAACAAGAGGAACATAAGAGCACACTCTGGCGGCAAAAGTATCTTTGCAGCAGGCGTCACACCGCTGGTTAGTTGTAAGAAAGCGCTCTGACTATCAACATGACACATAATAGAGAATGTATTTGAAATATTTTAACTGTTTTCATGTTTGCCATACCAATTATAAAAGTTAAAAGATCATTGAAATGTCGTGCGCCTTCACGAAATGGAAAGCATAGGATACAAGGTATGCGTTGTTTATATAAACTTGTTGCATTACCGCTTCATTTGGTAATATTGTATTTCACATAACTGTAATCTAATGTACCACCCTTTTGTTCAGTGACCAGATGAAGGTACCCTAAGTGTACCAAAACCGGTCATCGAAAAATAAATTAATTAATTACGATCTTGGAATTTTAATACTTTAAACTAGGAACTGAGCATCTGAGCCGCGCGGGAGAAGCCGAGCGGTCTGGAGCGCCACGTTGCGGATCGCGAGGCCTCCCGCGTCGGAGCTTCGAATTCTCCCCCGGGCATGGATGTGTGTGTTGTCCTTAGGTTAGTTTAACTTAGTTTAAGCAGTTTGTAAGTCTAGGGACTTACGACCAAAGTAGTTTGCTCCCATAGAATAACAAACATTTGAATATTTCGAGCCTCCTATACATACACTCGAGTGCACAACCGACTGTCATCACTTAACGACCACAGAGTCCAAGCCCCGGCATCAGCGTCAAGCAATCACAACAACAACAGCAAGCCATAAGTGGCTCATTAATAAGACGGTGGCCGCCCGCCCGCTTCTTCGATAGGGACAGAACTCAACACCCCTCGAGCAAGCGCGCTAGATATCATCTCCGGCCACGCCAAAGAGCTCCAACAGCGAGACAAGAGACAAACGAAAACCAGGCGCTCCACCAGCGGTGAGGTAATGAAGAGGAGGCGAATACGCCACAGACGGGTAGACACAGCTCAGGCATGTAAATAAACAAATGTTTTGCATCTAAGCGGATCCACAACACCACATATAGAATTGTTATTTATTAAGTTACTCCTATTGCCTTTCTTGTGTATTGGTGTGACCCGAGCCACTTTCCATTTCTGTGTACAGATCCTTACATTTTCCTTATTTTTTGACTTATATGTTACATTTATGTCTAATCTGTCTGGTTGTCCTTTGGAGACCTTCCCTATCAACAGGGCAGTTGTATATGACTGTTGGGTATGCGGCTACCGCATCAGCATACTCTGATGGGAACCTAAGCTGTATACAACCCGGATCGGAACACTTACCTTTATTGAGCGATTTAAGTTGCTTCACTACTCCAACGGTATCTACTTCTAGATTATTCATATTGGCAAATGTTCGTAATTCGAAATCTGGAATATTGGATTCCTCTTCTTTCGTGAAGGAATTACGGAAAGGTGAGTTCAGTAACTCTACTTAAGTAGCACTGTCATCGATACCATCACCGTTAGTATCGCGTAGCGTACGGAATGTTGGGTGAAACGGTAGCTGTGCCCAATAAAGAAAAGATGGGAAAATTACCCCTCAAAGAATCTCTATCATTGTTCCCTGACAGGCAACTCACCTGCAGATCTACTTCGTCTCTTACAGCAGGGGTTTCAGCGCCTGGTAAAAGGTTTACAATAAGGTACAGTAAGGGTAGCTACAGAAAAATGAAAGTCGGGATAGCCAGTCGAAACATATATTAAAATAAAAGCACATAAAGGCGAGGTAGCCCTGTCAAAAAATCTATAAACCCTCATACACAGAGAGGAAGAATATAAATAAGAACCAGTCCCCAGAGAGATTTTAAGACGAAAGGTAAGAAACTAGCCACGAGTTTGCGCACGATTACACCTAGGCATCGAACATGCTACATACCGGAATAGCAGTTCCCGAAAAGACGGCGCAAATGCAGAAGTAAGGCGAACGCTCCACATAAGATGCAAAGTATGTGATCATGTCGAGTCCGGCGCGGAAGTCTAGGAGTAATGGGAAGCACGTGTCACTAAACGACGGTAACTGCTGTACGCTGTACGCAACGGAATGGGGCTCGGGAGCTACTCTCCAGGCTATTTAAAGACCTAACAGTATGGAGGACCCAACCGTTACCTATCTTGTACTGCCGGCAGCGGCGGAGTTCCAACCGTCACGTTGGATGGCCTGAAGTGGTGCGCATTCGCAGAACGCGAAAACTCGTGTCCCTCCGCCAACACGTGCTACAGCGACGGTTTGAAATAACGGCCGAAGGGAAACTAAACAAGATTTCACAATCTTGGGCATTTCTCTGTAATAATTAAATGTGCAGTGCCAAAATTATGCTGCTCCCTCCAACCGATGCTCCTCTATGCAGACAACACATCGGTAGTGTCCGTGGGCCTGGGAAAATTTGTTTTATGCCTATATTCGTGCGATAAAATTTTAATGATTATTAATTAACAAATTCACCGCTCGGAGTGGGTAATCAGTAAACTCGGGATTTCATCAGAATTCAGAATTTGTAATTAAATTTGACGTATTATTTTTTTAAATGACTTTGTCTGAGGACTTGCCTGACAGGTTCTGTGTCTTTGCCACGTGTCTTTTAGCGTTACGGGAATTCAGTGCGTTACAGGTGCCCTCTCAAGGGGCCCGATTTGGGAAACATCTGCCCTCTAAAGCAACCCATCTCTTTTCACAAAGCAACAACAATCATGTAAACAAAACAATTAAAACATGAAATATATACAATCAAAATTAATAATGAATGGTACCTATCAGGAATACCTGTGTTGAAACCACTTTACAAAACAAATAATTACCTAACCTAAATACAGTATACTGCTTTTATAAAAGAATATTCATCAATTCTTGCACTGATAGAGTAAGGGCAATGCGACCAAAGGGGGACCCTTCAAGGAAATACCGGGTGATCAAAAAGTCAGTATAAATTTGAAAACTTAATAAATCACAGAATAATGTAGATAGAGAGGTAAAAATTGACACACATGCTTGGAATGACATGGGGTTTTATTAGAACAGAAAAAAGTATTGCTAGACGCGCGAAAGATCTCTTGAACGCGTCGTTTGGTGATGATCGTGCCCTCAGCCGCTACTTTCGTTATACTTTGACTCCCAAGGTCCCCAGACCTCAGTCCGTGCGATTATTGGCTTTGGGGTTACCTGAAGTCGCAAGTGTATCGTGATCGAGCGACATCTCTAAGGATGCTGAAAGACAACATCCGACGCCAATACCTCACCATAACTCCGGACATGCTTTACAGTGCTGTTCACAACATTATTCCTCGACTACAGCTATTGTTGAGGAATGGTGGTAAACATATTGAGCATTTCCTGTTAAGAACATTATATTTGCTTTGTCTTAATTTGTTATGCGAATTATTGCTTTCCTGATCAGAAGAAGCGCCATCTGTCAGACATTTTTGAACTTTTTTTTTTAATGAACCCCATGTCAGTCCAAGCATATGTGTCAATTTTTACCTCTCTATCTACATTATTTCCTGATTTATTAAGTTTTCAGATTTATATTGACTTTTTGGACGGCCGCGGTAGCCGAGCAGTCTGCGGCGCGTCAGTCACGTTCTGCACGGCCACTACGGTCGGGGGTTCGAATCCCCCCTCGGGCATGGATATTTCTGCCGTCCTCAGTCTTAGCTAGTTCTTAAGTAGTTTGTAAGCTTAGGTACTGATGACCCCGTAGTTAAGTCCCATAAGTTCTACAAACATATGAACATTTGAACTGACTTTTTGATCACCCGGTAGAATTGGTCAGTGCTGTAACGTGAATCACGAACTCTGCGCAGAGCACTGCACTTAACTGAAGCGTTAGCTCTTTTGGTTGAATCCCGGAACAAGGATTGACTTGGCCCTCTAAATCTCACGAGTAAACACTGTCAGGTAAAGGAGGGGAGGCATTCAGCTGTGCCTCGGCTTCCAGCAGGAACGCAAGCCCTTTAATTGGCCTGGGCGGCGCGGCGGTCGTCGCCCACGCAGCGGCAGCGGCAGCGGCTGCGGCCACAGCTGAAGCGGCGGCGTATGTTCGCGTCTCTGAAATATCACTCCAGTGCCTCAACCCACAATCCCCCACTGGCCCGCGACTTGGCGAGGCGTGCGCTTGTCGCCAGTTGTCACCGATTTGTACCGTTCCGGGTAAACAACACATCCTGGAGATATAATTCGGGATTCTCTGAAAGAGAAACCGGCGATGGTCATCCTACGTTGGCACAGTTGCGTGATGTTCTCTCATAGCCTTAGGCGGTACAATCATCTTTAAAACTAATACAAAATATATACATATTGATTATTCACTTTTCTTAATGACTTGCCGGCCGCGGTGGCCGAGGGGACTGAGACGCTCCAGTCACGGTCGGGGGTTCGAATCCCCCCTCGGTCATGGGTATTTGTGCCGTCCTTAGTCTTAGCTAGTTCATAAGTGGTTTTTAAGCTTAGGGACTGATGACCCCGTAGTGTAAGTCCCATAAGTTCTAGAACATTTGAAAATTTTCTTAATGACTTAGTTTCTCGTGGTCTTTGCAATGCCGCTTCAGACCGTTTAGGACCTAGCACTCATACATCATTTTATAAAAACGCAATAAATTTTTTCTTAATATAAACTCCTCTTGACTGTATGTTCCCGAGTGTCAGTAGTACACTGATATACCCCTTTTTTGTCTAATTGTGTCACTTTAATACGGTAGTAGTATATTATTCTATGCTACAATGTGTTCATCAATTCGCCTGTTACTCTTGCCTTTGGATTCACTACTCCTAGACGAGGTTGATAGAACAGATGCCAGTCTCATTACAAGGCAGCTCTCTTTCACACAAATCAGAGTTTCTTTTCTGCATTTCCTAGAACTACTGAAGGGACTAACCGTCGAGTCCATTACAGTCACACAGCCATCGTGAAGTCTAATCTCTGGCTAATCCTTTCTCTTGAATGGTTTATCCCCCACATTGCGCCCTTTCCAACTCTTGGTATGCACTCCGAACAATGTACCGAATTCTCTCCGTTGCTTGCTATTAATTTGATTCGAAACCCCATTACATTCAGATATATTTCCTTCACAATTCATGACTCATCACCCACCGTCCAGCTTAAATTTAACAATAATAAAACTTATGTTTTCCTTTTACACAGTGGCCTAACGACACTCGCTAACGTCTCTCTCTCTCTCTCTCTTTGTGTGAGAGAGTGCGCGCATTAGTATGGTACATGGTGGCGACGGCCTTGGCATTACAGATCGGTTTCCAAACCTTATCTGTCTTCGGCAAATACTAGCGGGGAGTGGTTTATTTGTGCGCCAGTCACGCCCGTAACGCACGGCAGTCACAGTTTCAGTGCCTTCTGCCTATAAGGGGAACAATCCACATTATTATTACCCTTGCCACCTACACCCACTACGAGACTTGTGCTCTATATTTCCGGTTTCTACTTCCCACTCTCTACCACTCTGGTATCAGTCCTCTGTCCACACTGAACACAGTAAATTCCTTCACATTTTGCAATTACTAATCGCTAATCACACAGTTACATAAAAAACAGCAAAACGTGCAACTAAAAAACACGCAACACATCCCATTTGGCACACAAAGCTGGAAGGGAAATTATTACAGCGCAATTCTTCAACATAATGGTATATTTAATGCATGATACTGGCACAAATTTCAGAGCCGAGAATGCTGACATGAAGTGAGAATAATCTTATGGGCGTGTAGGGGTCTAGTTGATGAACAGCTTGATATTTGAAATATTCTGTATAGATTGTTCCGAGAGGAGAAAAACTTTGCCTCCTCAACCTTGCCAATAGGTCGTCCATGCCTTCGGGCCGGTCTCGTTCTCTAATTAGGATCTTATTGAGCCGTCTTGAATCCAACAGCCAGCGAATACCACCCACAGCCTTATCCACAGCTAGTACATTATTTTTGTACGAACTTATTACGCCGTCAAGTCTCCCATGGAATCGTGTGGGCAGTTCACCTCCCCTGCTGAATTGCTACACACAGCCAGCGGCAGCAACTCGACTGTGCTTATTAGTTTTCCGGCACACACACCGTAACAGATGAAGTCGCAGTAGGTTGTGTACTCTTACCATTACTCTGTGATCCCGCACTACGCAAATTCTTCGCCTTACGATTCCTTTCTCTCTAATTAGAGTGCTGTACTGTCATGATATCCCTATCGTTTTGAGTAGTCTGGTGGGTATTGCCCCTTTGTCCACGATCTGAGTTTGGCTGTGCCAGATTTGTTTGAACTACCGTTTTGTGGCCGGGCATGACCGCGACCTGAACGTCGTTTCGGTCATCCTGAAAATCTTTTTGTAAAAAGACATTGTAATAAAGTTCCAGATTGCTGCTTATGTTTTATTTAATATTGCTACAGCTGTTTCGACAGTTTGTCATTCTCAAGCGCCTGCGTGTATAAGAATTACATTAATTATAAATCAAACAATAGGAAAATATACATAAATTTGTTTGTTATAAATTTTCTTAAGAAACTTACGTCTACGATGTTTGGACGTTAATTAATGTTGACATCTGGCGTAACTGTTGCTTTAACTGTCAGGTGTTACGCAGCTTTTTACATTAAAACTTTAAATTAAAGAAACTTTTATATTTTTTCGTAATTAGCAACAGTTTTGCCAAAGATGTTTACATATACAGTAATCAACTAAGTTATGAGATACTTTTTTAACTTTAACATTGATCAGAGAGGTTTATTTTGTTTTTTCCTCTGTTCATTTAGTATATCTTTGCTTTTCAGCCTTTTCCATCGATAAAGTCAATAAAATTAACCAGATAATTTTTATGTTTGAAATCAGTGTGTTCATTAAGTATTTCGTTCGGATAATTTTTAGTGTGAATATATATTTCAAATTCCTCCAAAATATTCATTTCTATTCCCTTTGGTATTTTATGCAAAATCGTAAGTGCGTTTTCGATGTTAAGTGCTGAATGGTTTTCGTTTCTGAGATGTAAATAGAAACTAGATTGGTTGTTTTCACTTATTCTTACGTGTTCACGATATCTTGTGAGGAAATTACGTCCAGTATGACTAATGTAAAAGCTGTTAAAGTTGTCACATGTGATTTTGTAAATACCTGGCTCTAAGTATGGGGAATTATTGATGAATGTAAAGTGCAATTTTGTTCTTAGATTGTTGTTAGTGCGAAAAGCAAATTTAATCCTGGTGTTTTTGAAAAGTTCGTTAATTTTGTTGGATATTTTACCGAAGTATGTGGCGGGTATGTATTTAAATTTGCTATGTATTCTGTCTTCTCTAGCTAGGTGGATGTCTTTGTGTGTTTGGTCTTCATTCGGTGTAATTTGTTTCTTATACAACTGAGTGTCAATCTCTGGATTAAAGTTGTTTCTGAATGCTATGTACTGAAGACTATGTACTCGCCAAATTTTGCCTTCTCGGCATGGCTTCTTCGCCTTTAACATAATTTATTTCCTCTCGGTAAAATAAGATCCTTTATGTCTACAGAAGAAGGAACATAATGTGTTTCCGTCAGTGAAGTCACTGCTTTCAAACTGACATTAACAAAAAGAAACCTAAAATGTCTTCGGGAAAGCAGCTTGTAAACGTTTTCTCACAATACCTCTTAATTGATTGATTGGTTTAGTTTCCCTTTTATTTTCCCCATGCGTGAATCTGAGCATGCCGACAGCACTCAAAGCTCGACTTCTCGATATTTGCTTTATTATGTTTCCCCAAGCAGTATGCCTGGTCTCGTTTTCCTGGTTCCGATTTGTCCTCCTGTGTTCTCTCAATTTGTCGTCTCTTAGCCCTGAGTGCGCCAGTCACCGAAAGTCGCGCATGTTCTGTTGACGTGCATGGTTATGAAGTTCCTCTTTCTTTCCCCAAGTACTACAAATGAAATTTTTTTAGTAAAAATGGAAATAAAAAATAAAGGTAATTCAACCCCTCTCCGTCGACATGAACTAATGTGAAACAAAAACATCTTGTTAAGTAATTGAAGAAAAAGGATGTAAATGAAACAGTAATAGATCGATAAACGGTGACAGACCATTAATATTGGAAGCCGCACATCCCTTTAGTTCTATATTCGTCTTTCCACGTTCTTTGTTCGTTCTTGTTATTTTTCCCCCTCATATCGTCGTTATTTGTAGCGCCATAATATAATTTGCAAACCTTTTCCTGTAGTTAGCATCCTTCACCAAAATTTGGGCTCTTGTGGCGAGGTACACTCATGGTATCGCACACTCTGTATGAACAGTTGCCATCCGTGCTAAATTCACTCCCTATCGGCATGACTCGAGTTTTCCTGTAGTTTCGTGTAGAACCCGATGCTCGTTCACATTCAGCCATATTAGTGGTAACGTCTCGAAGGTCCTGCTCCGAGAGTACAATGACACCCACAACGTCCGCAAATGCCACGCATTTTACTGTCGTAGAATAGAGGGTTAGACCATGAAGTGTGTAATTAAGCATTCTGACCAAAGACACAATTGCTATGACGTATATGGGCATGGACATAGGACACCCCTAACGGACTAACCTTTGAATTTTTCAATGGCTCGGCAATTCCGAGCACTAAGAAAAATTTTGCATAGACTCATTTAATGTTCCCCTCCACGGAAATATTTAGTAAAAGGCGAAAGATTTATTTGTTTTGAAGGGAAACCAGAGTGCCCCTTTAGGCCACCGTGACTTAGTGGGTACAACGACTGCACGGACTGTCTTAAGACACTTCTGCCTCCACAACAAAAACCGCAATTGTGCCTCTTGCTATTTGTTAACTGCTTTCTCTTGGGAAGATAGCCTACCATCGCCCAATAAAATGATTATGTTCAATCAACTTGGTAAAAGTAATAACTACTTTCTTACAATACCCTCAACTTGCAAGCACAGTAAATCATAATTAAACTTTGTTTAACAACGAATGACCGTGAAGATAATCAAATTTGTTTTTACCTAAAGAATTTACTACTATCTGTCGGAATCAACCGACACTCGCGCCTTGCCTCTGTGGTTCCTTGTCAACGGCTAAAGCGTTACCAATTCTCATGGTTCATTTTTTTTAATTTTTTTATTTATACCAACCAGATACTAGGCATACAGTCAACCTGACTGACATACAATTCACCAAACAGGAAACAAACCTCTTAGAAAAAGGACCCAAAAATAATGTCAACACACATATTACACACAGAACAATAGAGAACCTTGTCACAGAAAGTGAATCCATAATAAAACAACAAGAAAGAAACACAAATTTCAATGCAGGCCTCACAAGAGAATTAATTGCAGAAGAAATTAGGTGCATAATAAAAGAAAACAGAAATGACATAATGTCAGGAACAAAAAGTGCAGAAGAAAAAACATGTAGGAGGATTAGGAACAAACTTAAAAATGAGGGTGCCCTCATCACAAAGGCAGACAAGGGGAACACCATGGTCATAATGAAACAAGATGATTACAGAAACAAAACATTAACATTCATAGAAAACAACAACATACACAAACTAACCAGTGACCCAACACAAAGATTTCACAAAAATACTCAGACTCTTCTAAAATCCATCACACACATCTTCCCAAAACAAAAAATAAAATGGCTAAAACAAAAGAACCCCAAAGCACCTACCTTAAACTGCCTACCAAAGATCCACAAAGAACACATCCCTGTACGTCCTGTTGTGAACTTCAGGAATGCACCCACATACTACCTAGCCAGAGAAATACACTCATACCTACAAAAACACTATGTATTCACTAACAACAGGAGCATACTAAACACCTCAGAGCTAATACAAAAAATCAAACACATCATCATACCCTCAACAGCCACCCTCACATCATTTGACATCACATCCATGTACACCAGTATCCCCATCACAGAAACCATCAACATCATCAAACAACAATTACAACAACAGACACCCCCAAATCACACATAAAAGAAACAACAAACATCCTAAAACTAATAACAGAGCAAAACTATTTCACATTTGACAACCAATTTTACTCACAGGAAGATGGACTTCCCGTGGGGTCACCAGTCAGTGGACTCCTAGCAAACATTTTCCTCAACCACATCGAAAACAAAATATTTGACACCATAGTAAAACCCAAACAGTACAAAATAATTTACTGGCACCGTTATGTAGATGACATCATATGCCTCCTGGATGAAACACCCAGTCGCATACAAGAACTTCATAATGACATCAACAGTGTTCACCCAAAAATAAAATTCACTATTGAAACAGAAAATGACAAAAAGTTAAACTTTTCGACCTCTCAATACACAGAGACAAAAATCAACACAAATTCTCCATATACAGAAAGCCCACCACCACAAGCACAGCCCTACACAAACACTCAAACAATCCAATTACACAGATACAAGCCGGATTGCAATACATGCTACACAAACTGCACAAAAACCCACTTAGTGATGAACAGCACAAAAATGAAATACAAACAATCAAACAAATAGCAACAGAGAATGGGTATGACACTAAGATCATAGACAAATTAAACCACAAAATTAAAGCTAAGTTAAAAGGAACAACTAACACACAAAAACAAACAGACCAGAAACACAACACAAGCACACAAAACATAAACCCACTCAACACTCATACCCCAAACACCCACACACAGGAACAAAAATCAAACAAAACAACAAATAAATGGCACACTCTCACATATGACAACAAAGCAACACACAGAATAGGAAACATCCTCAAAAAACAAGGTTTGAAAGTAGCATACAGAACAGACAACTCAATACAAAGAAAACTAAAGACAACCAACACCAACACAGACAAACATAACACTTCTGGCATCTACCAGCTGACATGCCAGGATTGTAACTCAGTTTACATTGGATAGACTTGCAGAAATTTCAGTACCAGATATACAGAACACAGAAGAGCACTAAAAAGAAATAGTCATTCCACATTTGCAGAACACCTCATAAACATGAACCACAAACCAACTGACATAAATACTGATCTAAAGATTCTGAAACACAGCAAAAGCCTCCCACAAAAATTAACAATCGAAGAGAACTACCATATACAGAAAGCCATAATAGAAAGAAAAGAAATAATAAACGAATACACAGCCCTCTGCAACGGAACCATATTTTCTGCCCTCAAAGAACTTACAGAAAACTTATAAACACACACACACACACACACACACACACACACACACACACACACACACACACACACACTAAAACAAAAACAACATGATTCAAAACTCCCGCCCCCACCACAGTCAGCTGTTCCTAACACTACTCCCAGAATTCAACTGCCCACCATCTTGTTTTCATAACATAAACATTGAGTGAAAGTGAAAGTGACACAGTGCCTGTCCACAACACGAAAAACAGCGCATATCCACCAAAGTAAGTGACAAAAACTTGTTATAAACACTTAGACATTTTGTTATAGAAACAGTAGCTACAATGAAATCAAACCAAAACACAAAAACTACGTCCTGTATTTTCATAAAAATCCCGATATTTACAATCGAACTATTCACCTCATTAAATAAACACGTTTTGGTTTGCAGATGACAAACTGTCAAAAACTATCAGTGACATTTTGTGAGTGGAAAAACCACAAACATAACAACATGTGGTATTAAGGTAGGCCTAGCATACCTATAAAAATAAGAAACTATGTATAATAGTCTCACAATTATCTGTAGTTTTCGCTGTTAATGTAAAAAAGTAATAATCATTCCACTGTTAATTTGACAGACAATAAACATCCCACTGATGATGCTGCAACGCCAGCGAAACATGTCTGGGAGAAATGAAAAAACATTTGTGTTTGCTCAAGGCGGACCAAACCTATAAAGCAAATTTATTTTGTAAGAAAACACGGAGATTGAAGAGCTTTTAAACCCCAATATGAAGGGAGGGGTTCTTTGATGATAAGGCATGTCCGTTTGTTCAGCTAACATATTAAGCATAACAAACGGACAAAAACGTATGTCATAGTGATTCTGTTCACATTAAAGGGGTCACTGACGTAATTATTGGAATTTGCTACAAGGGGAATTTAAAGCTATTGAAGGGGACTCTGTTCACTGGAGTTCCCGATACATAATTTGACTCGTGTTTAGCCGCGGCGGATTAGCCGCGCGTACTGGAGCGCCGTGTTGCGGTGCGCGCGGCTGTCCGTCGTCGGGGGTTCGAATCCCCTGTCGGGCATGGATGTGTGTGTTGTCCTTAGGTTAGTTTAACTTAGTTAAAGTAGTTTGTAAGTCTAGGGACTGATGACCAACGTAGTTTGGTCCCATAAGAATTACAAACATTTGAACATTTGACTCGTGTTTCTCTATTAGATACAACGAAAATTTAAAAAAATGTTCAAATGTTTGTAATACTATGGGACTTAACTGCTCGGTTATTAGTCCCTAGCTTACAAACTACTTAATCTAAGTTCAACTAACCGAAGGACAACACACACGTCCATGCCCGAGGGAGGATTCGAACCCCCGACGCGGGAGGTCGCGCGAACAACGGAAATAACGTACGGTATAAAAACAGTAATTTATCATTATTTCTGAGCTTCTCACAGCGTATACAGTGATCAAATAGCTTACTAGTAGAGCTCTGCATTTCGATGAAAACAACCGCTCGAGCATTTCTCATTTCGTGCCGCTGCTCGACGGCTGGGAAAGGCCCACGCTGCGATAAGGCTGTGGCCGTCTAATGCTCCATGTGGCCGGTCGTCGTCCACCTCTCGGTTATCGGTGGAACTGTGGAGCACTGCCGGGCGATCGAGCGTGCTCACAATCTTTGGCCGGTGAGAGTACAACCGGCGCGCGCTCAACAGTGTGGAATCGCATTACAAACCGTGTGTAAACTCCGTTGACGGCCTGGCTTTGAGCAGCGCAGACAGCGTTATGGATCAACCAAGTATAGGTCGTAAACGTTCCAATCATGAAACGAAGAGAAGTATGATGGAGCGGCTCGTTAGTCATGAATAAGAAAGACATGTCGGAAGAGGAGGCGCAAAGTGAAACTTGGAAATCGTTTGCACTTGTAGTGGATCCTGTCACGCAGGCTTCTGCTTGTTTCGTGCAGTTTACCACATGTAGACCAGTACCTTTCGCACCAGTCAAGCACAACATCTACATCTACATACATACTCCGCAATTCACCGTAAGGTGCGTGCCGGAGGGTACACTGTACCAATACTAGGCATTCCCTTTCCTATTCCACTCCCAAATAGAACGAGGAAAAAATAGAATGCCTATATGCCTCCGTACGAGCCCTAATTTCTCTTATCTTGTCTTTGTGATCACCACGCGAAATGTAAGTAGGCGGCACTACACTCAGCTTCAAATTCCAGCCCTCTAAATTTCCTCAACAGAAATTCACGAAATTAACGTCGTCTTTCCTCCAGCGATCCCCAATTGAGTTGCCGGAGCATTTCCGTGACACTCGCGCATTGGTCGAACCTACCAGTAACAAACCTACCTGCTCGCCTCTGAACTGTCTCTATGTCTTCCTTTAAACTGATCTGCTGCGGGTCCCAAACACTCGAGCAATATTCAAGACGTGGTCGTACAAGGGTTTTATACGCGATCTCCTTTAACAGGTGAAATACATCTTCCCAAAATTCTCCCAATAAACCGAAGTCGGCTGTCCGCCTTACTCACAACTGTCCTGATATGTTCGTTCCATTTTATTTCGCTCTGCAATGTTACGCCTATATATCTGAACGACGCTACAGCATCAAGAAGCTCACTACTAATGCTGTATTCGAACATTATGGGATTATTTTTCCTACTCATGCGCATCACCTTACATTTTTCTACATTAAGAGCTAGCTGCCATTCTTCGCACCAACTAGAAATTTTGTCTAAGTCATCCTGTATGCTATTACAGTCAGGTACAGACGACACCCTCCCATACACCACAGCACCACAGCATCATCAGCAAACAGCCGCAAATTACAACTTACTCTGTCCATCAGATCATTTATATAGATAGAAAATAATAGCGGCCCTATCACACACCCCTGGGGCACGCCTGACGAAACACTCGCCTCTGATGAACACTCGCCGTCGAGAACAACGTACTGCGTTCTATTACTTAGGAAGTCTTCCAGCCAGTCACAAATCTGTGAACCTATTCCATAAGCTCGTATCTTCGTTAGAAGATATGATTCGGCACTGCAAAAGTAAATGCGGAGCAGAATTCAGCCGAACACTTGCAGTATAAGTAGCATAAAGAAAGTTGCTGTTGATAGGTTGGTCTACATGAGTGGATTAGATTTGCTACCGTTAAATACTTGTAGTAATATTGGCTTCAAGAATTATGCGTATGAGATCATCAATGTTGGCGCAACTTACGGCAAAGTCAATGTAGATGTTCTTCCGCATCATACCACTCTATCGCGGCATATTAAAGAAAAGGCCGAAAAAAATACGGATGACAATGGTGCCCAAGCTAATCTCTGCTTTAAAGAACAAAATGTGCGCTTTAGACAATGATCTGTGGTCTGATAACTACAAGAAGAGAAATTTTTTGACTGTGACGTCGCGTTATGTGAATGATGAGTGGCAGCTAGAAATGCTTGTTTTGATAACAACTGAGTTTCCAGACGTATACGAGAGAACATACGGCACGAAATAGAAGAGCGGATGCTTAAGTTAGAAATTAACAAGAATGATCTTACGTAATGTTACTGTGTCACCGTCCAAGGAGCTAATATGAAGAAGGCACTTGAATGTTACGACCGTTTACCTTGCTTTGATCACTGCCTGATGACTGCTCTTTGTCACACATTTCAAGAGACGTTTTTAGAAAACGAAGCCCCTGAAATCCTGTTGTGTCTACTATCAGCAAGAGCTATAGTAGGTTGTTTGAAGAGATCGAGTCACTCGGGGCGTCTGCGGCACTCTGGCAAGAAGCTGTAACTCGGTGGAACAGTATACTGTTAATGATCAATTCCGTCACAAGTTAAATCGACGATATTCGAGATCTACTAGAATCCCAGGGGCAATCGACACTCATAAACCTTCCATGAATGGTGCGCACGAGACGTTGTCGCTTTACTAACCCCCTTTAAAGACGTGAGTTTAGATTTGGAAAGTGCAAAAATAACAACGCTGGAACGTGTGCTGCCGTGGCACAAGAATCTGTTACATCATTGTGAACCAGTAGGCAGTGCAACGTGGTAAGAACACTTTCTGCAGGTTATGATCCTTTCTACAACTGCTGTATTATGAGGATGCAATAATGTATATTGGGTATCGTATTCAGCTCATGGCGAAAATAACAAGAAGAGTAGCATACTTCATCACAGAGAAGTGAAAAATTGAGGCTATCAATTACGTTGCCACGGTTCTATGGCCATTTCGGCCTCATTTGAAGAAACTCACAGCAGAAGAACAGCAAGCCACGTATGCTGAAGTTCGGCGATTGTGCCGGTACTGCCTGTAAATGGTAAGCTTCATTCACTGAAACCAATCAGTAAAAGAATGTTTGTTTGTCTAATCTGCCACCCTTCGTTAGATCAACATTTATTACGTCTACAATGTAATATTTGGGAAGGGTTTCGTAGCCTAAACATTCCACAATGCGTTTTGATGTAATTTCTGCGATACGTAAGTCACCGTAAATATAAAATTCAAATGTTTGCAAATCTGTTGGACTCAGATGCTGGTTTATTAGTCCGTAGCTTACAAACTAC
Organism: Locusta migratoria; assembly: GCA_026315105.1. Lineage (NCBI taxonomy): Eukaryota > Metazoa > Arthropoda > Insecta > Orthoptera > Acrididae > Locusta > Locusta migratoria. The sequence continues at coordinate 379,598,451 of CM048755.1, forward strand.
TTAAACTAAGGTATAATAACCTAAGTACAACACAAACACCCATGCCCGGTGGGGGGCGGGGGCGACTCGAACTTCCGACGGCTAACGGTCGCGCGCACCGCAACACGGCGACCCAGCGCGCACGGCTAATCCGCAGCGGCCCGTAAATATAGTCGTTTAGTAACCAGTAATTCTAACTACGGTGTATACATATTTTAATGTGAAAGGAATATGTTACTGATGTTTTCATTTATGTTTATAGTCCATTCAAGCGAACAGTGAGCAAGTTCTTCCCATGAAAAAGTCCAAGATGGACTGGAGTTTGGATGAGGACGACGAAGATGGACACACAGTTACTACTAATGAACTCAACAGGTACCTTTCACTCTTCAAATCCGCCTGTAGCTGTGCCGAAGGACAAATTTTGCAGTGGGGAAAACGAACGCGGGGTTATTTGCAAGGCTATTGGTAGTAGCCAGAAAAGTCCTCTGCATTCCTGACAGTAGTGCTGCCAGCGAGAGAAACTTTAGCCAAGCCGGTCACCTGCTGTCCGGCAAAATATCGTGCCTGGAATCAGACAAGGTGGATGATCTCTTACTGATCCATCACAATTACGTAAGTATTCATAACATACCACGTAATCACAAAGAAGGAAACATTCCTCAAACTCTATAAATGTATGTTTCCACTTTGACTTCACAGGAAGAAGTTCAAACCGCCAGCTGTAGTAATAGCTCCAGGAACACAAATGACACCTGTGTATTACAGAGCACCAATGACGAAATACGAGCTGTATAGTCATGATTTACTTGTAATGTTATTTACAGGTCATAATTTGTTCATAAATTAATGTTTGTACAACGAAACTTTGTGAGTATTACTTTGAACTCCGTATACAACGTATACGTGCTCGAGTTTGGAGATAGGCTACACATAGCCCACGATTAGACTACTGTGTTACCGTTTGTCTACCGAACGGAACAAAATACTATATACAGATATTGCAGTTTTTAACGTTGTAATTACTGCAATACATGATCATCTCAAAGGCGAAACTCCATTAGTCAAATATTAAGAAACATCAAATTTAACGTACAAAATGTTCAAATGTTTGTTAAGCTTATGGGACTTAATTATGGGGTCATCAGTCCCTAAACTTACAAACTACTTATAAACTAGGACGGCACAAATATCCATGTCCGAAGCGGGATTCGAACCCCCGACCGTAGTGGCCGTGCAGACGGTGACTGGAGCGCCTCAGTCCCCTCGGCCACCGCGGCCGGCAATGTAACGTACACAGTTGTAATATGTAGGTTATATAATTGGTAGTAAACAACTAAATACATTAGTAAAAGAAATGAGTGGTTAACGTTAAGCGATGGCCTATGATCTCAAGGAGTGTGACGGCCGCGTCCACCTAATCCTCGATGGGCGAAGGTGCAGTTATATTCTATTTGCTGTATAATTAATTCTTCATCATTGTTCCAATGGTATGACGGTATGGGATGCGGACAATTACTGGGTTGATCTATAACAATAAACTTTGTTAACTTCCTTTTTTACTGAACGACAAATGTTAATAGCTCTTTCTTTAAATACACTGATTAAATAACCGCGTGCCACCACGATAAATGTCTACAAGTCCACACTAAAACATTTCAATACGCAACTGCAACCGAAACTCATATTCGATACGACTGATGGGCAAAACTTGAGCCCCCGCTAAACGCGGGTTACGAACTCACTGTCGACGTGCTACTGCCACGCTCTGCGGTCGGCGGGAGACTGCCGCACACCGGCCAACAAACAAGAAACTTTCAAATCTAACCATTGTCGCCCAGCCACTATCGCTGCACGCCAACGATAGCTACTGTTCGACCAAAACGTACCAAAGAGGTTACTAAGCTAAAACCCTGTATCCTCACAGCCGGTTATTGGTGACCGGCCGAGCGTTTGGCGCAATCGGCCAAGCGCTGGCGTTTGGTTGCCCACAGCCGGCTGAAGAGGACGCTCGGTCCAGCACCACCTAGAAGACAAGGCCTTACAACAGGCCGTGCCTACGTCACACTTAGAGGCCGTGGCCGCCATCTGACTGGGCGTGCCCGAGCCAACAGCCAGTGAGGTGGCGGCCGGGGCCTCTAAGTGTGACGTAGGCATGGCCTGTTGTAAGGCCTTGTCTTCTAGGTGGTGTTGCTCGGCCGCATACTCCCGAGAGCCAGAGAGGCGAGCCGGACTCGCCGGTAAAAATCCACTTACTAGAATGCAGCCGGGTAACGTCTTCTACAGCCTCCGATATTTCAACTGGCACACACCTTGAGAGACCAAATTGTGGCACTCTGCGGAACTCACGGACTTGGAACGTGGTCTGTTGATTGGGTGTCACTTGTGTCAGAAGTCTCTATGCGAGATTTTCACACTCCTAAACATCCCTAGGTCCACTGTTTCTGTTGTGATAGCGAAGTGGAAACGTGAACGTACACATACAGCACGAAAGCGTACAGGCCTTCCTCGTCTGTTGACTGACAGAGACCGCCGACAGTTGATGAGGATCGTACACTGCAATATATTTACATCTACATACATAATCTGCAATCCACCGTATGGTGCGTGGCGGAGGGTACACTGTACCACTATTAGGTATTTCCTTTCCTATTCGACACTCAAATAGAAAGAGGGAAAAAATGCCTATATGCCTCCGTACGAGCCCTAATTTCTCTTATCTTGTCATTGTGATCACTACGCGAAATGTAAGTAGGTGGAAGCAAGATCGTACTACACTCAGCTTCCAATTCCGGCCCTCTAAATTTCCTCAAAAGAAATTCACGAAAAGAACGACGTCTTTCCTCCAGCGATCCCCAATTGAGTTGCCGGAGCATTTCCGTGACACTCGTGCATTGGTCGAACCTACCAGTAACAAACCTAGCTGCTCGCCTCTGAACTGCTTCTATGTCTTCCTTTAAACTGATCAGCTGCGGGTACCAAACACTTGAGAACTACTAAAGACGTGGTCGTACAAGGGTTCTATACGCGGTCTCCTTCACAGATGAAGTACAGGTTCCCAAAATTCTCCCCATAAACCGAAGTCGGCTGTCCTTTCATGTTCGTTCCATTTCATATCGCTCTGCCATGTTACGCCTAGATATTTGAACGACGCGACTTGCATCATAGGCAGGCATCTATCCACATCATCACACAAGAATTCCAAACTGCATCAGAATCCACTCCAAGTTCTTTGATAGTTAGGCGGGATGTGAGAAAACTTGGATTTCATGGTCGAGCGGCTGCCCATAAGCCACACATAACGCAATTCAATGCTTGATGTAAAGAGCGTAAACATTGGACGATTGAACAGTTGAAATAAGATCAAATGTTTGTAAATCTATCGGACCAAACTGCGTGGGCATCAGTCTGTAGCTTACAACCTACTTAAACCAAGGTAAACTAACCTAAGGACAAACACACACATACACACACACACACACACACACACACACACACACACACACACACACACACACACACACACACTCCCATGCCCCAGTGAGGACTCGAACCTCCGAGCAACAGTGCGCTCCGTAGCGAGGCGCCTTAGACCACTCGGCTACTCCACAGCGGCGATTGAACAGTGGAAAAACGTTGAATGGAGTGACGAATCACGGTACACAATGTGGCTATCCGGTATCAGGGTGTGGGTATAGCGAATGCCCGGTGAACCGGTAGAAGTTTGAAAACTAATAAACAGCTGATGGTTTACAGTATGCATTTTCTCAAATATCTTACGGCTGTTGAACCACATCTTAATAAAAAAAATTTACATATACTTCGTATGAAATTAGTTCTGAGCAAAGCAATAGCCCGGTAACTTCAAAATTTCTAGCGTACTGTTTGCAGATACCATGTCTGGTACACAGCGGGAGTCATCTGTTATCTGAGTGTTCGAACAGTTCGATACTACATCGAGCTCTCCGCTGTATCGGGAAATGCCGAGCCCTAATGGGCTGCCATTCCCCAAGAAATCTTCCAGCAACTGATTGAACATATGCCTGTGGGAGTGGATGCCGTCATCAAGGCTAACTGTGGGCCAGCACCATACTGAATTCCAGCATTACCGACGGAGGGCGCCACGAACTTGTGAGTCATTTTCAGCCAGCTGTTCGGATACTTTTGATCACGTAGTATATGTTTAAGGTGTGTATTCAACGATGGAATAATGAAAGTTGGCGTGAAAATATATAGCACGAGATGACGACACCGTAAGTAGTTTTGCATCAAAGGCATAGTGTGTTTATGTGTGTGTGTGTGAGTGTGTAGTGTGTGAGAGAGCGAGAGAGAGAGAGGACGGGGGGGGGGGGTTGTTTGGTAACACACAATTAATTTTGGACTGTAAATATAGTGTCAGTTAGCGATAACAATACAACCATTGCTATGTATACAAACACTAATGTACTGTGCAGTTGTAACTGCATAATGAAATCAGAAGCAATAGAGCTGTAGCTGAGTGTTTAATTTCACATGCAAAGAAACTTCCATGTATCTTGAGAAACTAACAGGCTTAATTTCTGTTGCACAGCTTTAGAAGAAGAGGCTGTAACAGCCAATAGAATAGCTATTTATCGATATTTTAATGACAGCGACTGTAACAAAAGCTGCACACTTCTCTATAAACTCTGTACTCTAATTAAAACATGCTGTGAATAAAAGTAAGTACTCCTATAATATCACTCTAAAGACGCAGTATAACTGCACGTAAACTTGTTTGTGCAGGTCACCTTACTTCGTCAGCAAAATATGGTGATCGTTACTAGCATCTATCATGTAACATCCTGCTGGTGCGGGTTAGCCGTGCGCACTGAGGCGCCGTGCTGCGGTGCGCGCGGCCGTTCGCCGTCGGAGCTTCGAGTCCCCCCTCGGGCATGGGTGTTTGTGTTGTTCTTAGTTTACCTTAGTTTAAGTAGTTTGTAAGCTACGGACTAATGACCACGCAGTTGAGTCCGATAGATTTACAGACATTTGAACCATGCCAGGGACTGCGCTGCCGCTCCCGGCGGAGGTTCGAGTCCTCCCTCTGCGGTGGTGGTGTGTGCGTGTAAGTGTTGCCCGTAGGAGAGGTTGAAGTTAAATAGTTTGTAAGTCTAGGGAGTGATGACCACAGTTCTGTCGTCCCATAGGATTACAAATATTTGAATTTGAAATCTGCATAAAATCAAATTATGAGTGACGAAGCTCTTTTTTCCAGAAGAAATGTAGGAGGTCATTATTACTCTGACACTATACTATGGCAGTCAGCTGCGACCGTAAGCAAATGAGGAAAAAACAAAGACATTCTTCTGTATAACAAGACAAATCATTTCCCAGAATGTAAAACTTTCTTGCCCAGAGCAATCGATTCTAGCGGAGTACTTGTAAAACGGTACATGAATAGCAGTCATTTGGTTACGCTCGTGGCCGACTGCCATGATGTAGTGTCCTAGTAACAGACGCATAGCTCACGACTGAATTATTTTTGTAAGAATGGGAAAGGGAATCCGCCGTGTACTTTCAAAGCAATCATCCTGACATTTGATTGAAGCGGTTGAAGTAAATCACGGAAATTCTAATTATGGATGGCCGGAGGTGGATTTGAACCACCGTTCTCCAGAATGCGAATCCAGTGTGTTACGACTGTGCCAGTTTGCTGGGTCTATTATTCAGCTGTCTGGATTAATCAGTATGTGTGGATTTCCTTTTTGCTAAAATCGTACACTGGCTCTACATGTTACTTTCGTTAATTCCAGGAAATTTATCATGTACAGCGACAAATATCACAGGCGGATAGTTTATAAAAAAAATTGGATCTTGAGTCGGACGCTGCTGCTGTCTATATTGCGTCAACAATGATGGTACTATATTCCATTGTTTGAAACTATTACAAATTAAAACTGCAGCTACAATTTATCAAATGTAGAAAAACCAAACACAGAATCAGGTAAAGTAAAATGAGGTGATGAAGCTGATACAATAATCACAGACTGTTAAAGAAATTTATGTAAAGAATTTAACTAATTATATGTTCAATCAGTGTGTACGTAATACATTTTACTTACACAGACATTAAGTGTTGTTTTCATTTGTGAAACGGGGGCTGTAATTAGTCTATTTTTCATATTAACCTCGTGTTACTGTATCTTTCTCTTCACGCTAATTATTGAAATATTTCACATTTTTCTTTGTAGATTTTTATTTATTTTGATTTCTGTGCCTTTGGGGACACATCGGGGGTGATGGGCTCCTGGGATTGCAGTACATTTTATGTTTATATGAAAATTTCGGGATTTTAATGTTTATTGGCGCAGCTTGGCTGCTAAAAAGTGGTTTTACGTGTTGGGCACGGTCAGGCCGCGCAGAGCAGAGACGCTCTTAGGGGTCTCCCCCTCCCACCAACTTTCGCTCGCCTTCGGGGAAGAACGTGAGGTTAGATTAGATTAGATAAGATTAATACTTGTTCCTTAGATCATGTATACGGCATTTCGTAATTATGTGGAACGTGTCAGTATAGTAAATTTTGTCTATACTTGACAACCTATATTTTAAGAATTTATTTATTTATTTATTTTTTAAGTTTTATCTAAAAATTCATCTACATTGTAGAAGGAGTTGCCATTCAGAAATTCCTTTAATTTCTTTTTAAATACTAGTTGGCATTCTGTCAGACTTTTGATGCTACTTGGTAAGTGACCAAAGACTTTTGTGGCAGCATAATTCACCCCTTTTTGAGCCAAAGTTAGATTTAACCTTGAATAGTGAATATCATCCATTCTCCTAGTGTTGTAGCTATGCACACTGCTATTACTTTTGAATTGGGTCGGATTGTTAATAACAAAATTTCATGAGTGAATATATATATTGTGAAGCTACAGTGAGTATCCCTAGATCCCTAAATAAATGTCTGCAGGATGCTCTTGGGTGGGCTCCAGCAATTATTCTGATTACACGCTTTTGTGCTCAATGTTGAATTGCCCCAGAATATGATCCCATATGAAAGCAGTGAATGAAAATAGGCGTAGTAAGCTAATTTACTGAGATTTATATCACCAAATTTTGCAATGACTCTGACAGCATAAGTAGCTGAACTCAGACGTTTCAGGAGATCTTCAATATGTTTCTTCCAATTCAGTCACCTAAAAGTTTTGAATAGTCTACCTTAGCTACAGATTTCTGTTCAAAGTCTAAATTTATTAATGGTGTCATGCCATTTACTGTATGAAACTGTATATAATGGGTTTTATCAAAGTTTAATGAGGTCCATTTGTAGAGAACCTGTTTGGAGCCGACGCTACAGGCGGCGGAGTATACCTGGCAGAATTTTTTAGAGTGTATGGGACGCTTTACACAATGCTGGCCCGCAGTTTACGGTGGGCAATAGCGGGGACTGCCTTTTTAGTCATTCGGCCGTTTCGCAAGAGAGGAATTTGCCGGGTACAAACAATAGCAGAGTGCTCTGGGCACCGGGCTGTTTATGGAGAAGTATTGCCCTTAGGCGTTATCTAAAAAAACTTCCTAGAAAGCAGCAGAGTTTGAACACAGTTAGTGTGACAAATGGTTAGGTTGAGAGGAAAGCTTTCTGCCCGTCTGGCACCCCAGGGGTTTGGCTCCAGCGGCTGTATATATAGCACAACGTTAACATTTTTAGGTCGTGTGACCGTAGCTAGGAGCAAGGTGAAATTCCTTGCAGAGCATTCACCCTGGGAACGGTGAAATCCGCGGGAAGCGTTGGTGGCGTGGGCGGAGCCTCTTGGCAGCCGCAGAGAACGCGTCCTGATTCGGCAGAGTATTTTAGTATGACAGCTAAACAGTTTGTCTACGGCGCTACGCTATCCGATTGGTTTGACTATTAGCCGTTAGCAGATATTGGTGCGTCTTTTCGCGCGTGGGTGTGGCCGCCCGGCACTTTCCGTGAGCTGCGGCAGAGCGCGAGGACGTACGAGAGTCCTGTTTGTGCATCCGAGGGGTATGGACCTCAGGAGACTCCTGTCTGAGCGTCCGAAGTGTACGGACGTCGGAGACTCCTGTCTGAGCGTCCAATGTGTACGGACGTACGAGGACTCCTGTTTGTGTGTCCGAGGGGTACGGACCTCGAAAGACTTCTGTCTGAGCGTCCGAAGTGTACGCACCTCGCTGGACTCCTGTTTGTGCGTCCGAGGGGTACGGACCTCGGGAGACTCCTGTTTGAGCGTCCAAAGTGTACAGACCTCGGGAGACACGGAATACTCCGTTGAGATTGGCGGGGAGGACATCGTCTTAAACGGTCCTTTGGTTAGACTTTTGTGTGATTCCGAAGATTCGGACCTTGTAGAAGTTGTGTTTACTTCAAGGACGTTATATTGTCCTGTGGTTACGCTGTGAGCGGCCACAGTTTAGTTTTCGTTTTGCTGGAAGTCTCTATTTGAGCATTCGCGCCTTTGCGAATCTGGCATTGTTTTTACAGATCTTATTACGCAAGTGACTGATCGATTTGTGCCAAGTGACCTTTGTGTCACCTATGCAAAATATTGATTAGTCTACTAGCGTGATAGAATCGCACAGCAACTGCGTAGCGACGCCGACGCCAGTGACGCTGTGTTAAGTTACATGTCGACCCTGCTTAACAGGTCGCAGCAATTACGGTCGGATAAAAATTTCAGTTCATCCGCTCCCACCGCCTGCTGCCTGCGAGCCTGAGACGCTGCCGTCAATGATCATCTGTGTGGGTAAGGTGACGCACTTGCTGGAGGATTATATGAATCAGACTTGTTGGATTCTGTCCCTTATTTTATTCTTTTGAGATCTGCCTATTTACTTTGGGGAGCTTAGGGCTAACGATAATTTCAACCCCTTGTGTAGCCAATCTAATAGCATTCTGTTTTCCAAAATCTCCGACCTTTCACTCAACCAGTCATTTTTGAGTCTCAATGTTTTAATATTTGTAAAAGATTGTCTGATTACCATTATCTGCTTTTCATGATAGGAAATGTCATCTGAATGTTTAATTATAATAAATTGATTTTGAGCAGATCGCCTTTCATTTAAGAACGTTCCTTTGTCACTATTTTGGAGGGGAAACAGAATAGTTTACACATGAATAACATTTACACAGCATTAAGCGTTCAAGTTCAATTACTATACAAAGCTGCGGTGGAATGGCCCAGAGCTCTAATGCGCCCTGCTGCAGACCGCGCGGTCGCCCCTTGTCGGAGGTTCGAGTCCTCCCTCGGGCATGTGTGAATGTGTGTGTGTGTGTGTGTGTGTGTTGTTCTTAGTTTAAGTTCGTTTAAGTACTTTCTAAGCCTATGGACCGATAACTACTAGTATTTAAGTCCCATAGAATTACAAACATTTGAACATTTTGAATATACTACGCAGTTTTGTAATTAGAGGTCCCTGATGGAAAAGCCGAAAGTATCAGTCTTTCATAATAAAGAAACTTCTAAACACTTAATTTTCTTATTTAAATATTATAGTATTTTTATGTTTCGTGATTTTACGATTGTTGTTGTTATAGTCTTCAGTCCGGAGACTGGTTTGATGCAGCTCTCCACCCTACTCTATCCTGAGCAAGCCTTTTCATCTCCTCATAAGAACGACAACCCACATCCATTTGAATCTGCTTACTATACGCGTCTCTTGGTCTCCCTCTGCGATTTTTACCCCACACACTTCCCTCCAATGCTAATTTTACGATTCCCCGATGTCTAAGAATGTGTCCTACCAAGCGATCCCTTCTTTTAGTCAGGGTATGCCAAAAATTCCTTTTCTCACCAATTCTGTTCAGTACCTCTTCATTAGTTATGCGATCTACCCACCTAATCTTCAGCATTCTTCTGTAGCACCACATTTCAAAAGCCTCTATTCTCTTCCTGTCCGCACTGCTTATCGTCCATGTTTCACTCCCGTACAAGGCAACACTCCACACAAATGCCTTCAGAAAAGACTTCCTTACACTTAAATTAATATTCGATGTTAACAAATTTCTCTTTTTCAAAAATGCTTTTCTTCCCATTGCCATTCTGCATTTTATATCCTCTGTACTACGACCATCGCATGTTATTTTACTACCCAAGTAAAAAAACTCATCTACCACCTTCATTGTTTCGTTAACTAATCTAATTCCTTCAGCATCGCCTGATTTTCTAAGACCGCATTCCATTATTTTTGTTTTGCTCTTGTTAATGTTCATTTTATACGCTCCTTTCAACACACTGTCCATTCCATTCAACTGCTCTTCCAGGTCCTTTGCTGTCTCTGACAGAATTACAATGTCATCAGCAAAACGCATGTTTTTATTTCTTCCCCCTGATCTTTAATCCCTATTCCAAATGTTTCCTTGCTTTCCTTCACCGCCTGCTCGGTGTACAAATTGAATAACATCGGAGAAAGGCTACAACCCTGTCTTACTCCCTTCCCAACTGATGCTTCCCTTTCATGCCCATCGAGTCTAATAACTGCGGTCTGGCTTTTCTACAAGTTGTAAATAACTCTCCTTTCCCTATATTTTACCCCTGCTGACTTCAGAATTTGAAATAGTGTATTCCAGTCAACATTGTCAAATGCTTTCTCCAAATCTACAAAAGCCAAAAATGTAGGTTTGCCTTTCCTTAATCTATCTTCTAAGATAAGACGTAAAGTGAGTATTGCCTCCCGGGTTCCTATGTTCCTCCTGAATCCAAACTGATCTTCCCCGAGGTCAGCTTCTACCAGCATTTCCATTCTCCTGTAGATAATTCGTGTTAAAATTTTGCAACCATGACTTATCAAACTGATGGTTCTGTAATTTTCACACCTGTCTGCGCCTGATTTATTTGGAATGGGGATTATTACATTTTTCTTAAAGTCTGAGGGTATTTCGCCTGCCTCATACATCCTACACACCAGTTCAAATAGTCTTGTCATGGCTGGCTCTCCCAGAGACTTTAATAGCTCTGAGGGTATGTCATCTACTCCTGGGGCCTTGTTCCGACCTAGGTCTTTCAGGGCTCTGTCAAATTCATCTCTCAGTATAGTATCTCCTATTTCATCTTGATCTACTTCCTCTTCCCTTCCTACAACATCGTCTCTAAGTTCATTTCCTTTGTATAGCTGCTCTATGTACTCTTTCCACCTTTCAGCTTTCCCTTCTTTGCTGAGAACTGGTTTCCCATCTGAGTTCTTGATATTCGTAGAGTTGCTTTTCTTGTCGCCAAATGTCTCTTAGTTTCCTGTACGCGTTATCTACTTTTCCCCTTCTTATACATTCTTCTACAGATTTGCATTTGGCTTCTAGCCACTCCTGCTTAGCCATTTTGCACTTCCTGTCAATCTCATTTTTGAGTCGTCTGTACTCCATTTTGCCTGTTTCATTTACTGCATTTTTATATTTTCTCCTTTCATCAATTAAATTTAGTATTTCCTGTGATATCCAACGATTTTTTGTAGGTCTTGCCTTTCTACCTATTTTGTCCTCTGCTGCCTTCACAATTTTATCTTTCAATGCTACCCATTCCTCTTCTACTGTTTTATTTCCTCCTGTTTCTGTCAATTGTTGCCTAAATCTCCCTCTGAAATTCTCCAGAACTTCACTTTCCTTCAATTTATCTAAGTCCCATCTCCTAATTTTCCTACCTTTCTGCAGCTTTTTCAGTTTCAGCGTACAGTTCATGACTAACAAGTTATGGTCAGAGTCTATATCTGCCCCTGTATATGTCTTGCAGCTTATAACCTGGTTCCGGAATCTATGTCTTACCATTATAAAATCTATCTGATACCTTCCGGTGTCTCCTGGTCTCTTCCACGTATACAACCTTCTTTTGTGAGTCTTAAACCACGTGTTTGTTACGATTAAATCATGTTCCGTGCAAAATTCTACCAGGCGACTTCCTCTTTCATTCCTCCTGCCCAGTCCATATTCACCTACTATTTTTCCTTCTCTTCCTTTTCCTACCACTGAATTCCAGTCTCCCATCACAATTAAGTTTTCCTCTCCCTTAACTGTCTGAATAATTTCCTTTAGCTCCTCATATATTTCTTCGATCTCCTCATCATCGGCAGAGCTAGTTGGCATATAAACCTGTACTACTGTTGTTGGTGTTGCCTTTGTATCTATCTTGACAATGATAATGCGATCACTGTGTTGCTCATAGTAGTTTACCCGCATTCCTATTTTCTTATTCATTATCAGTCCTACTCCTGTGATACCCCCAACTGATTTTGTATTTATAATCCTGTACTCACCTGACCAGAAATCCTGTTCATCCTGCCACCGAACTTCACTAATCCCCACTATATCTAACTTCAACCTATCCATTTCCCTTTTTAAATTTCTAATTTTCCTACTCGATTAAGAGATCTAACATTCCACGCTCCGACCCGTAGAATGCCAGTATTGTCTTTCCTGATGATCACATCCTCCTGAGTAGTCCCTGCCCGGAGATCCGAATGGGGGACTATTTTACCTCCGGAATATTTTACCCGAGAGGATGCCATCATCATATGTTCATACAGTAGAGCTGCATGTCCTCGGGAAAAGTAACGGCTGTAGTTTCCCCTTGCTTTCAGCCCCCCTCAGGGGCTCAGCATTAATTTGCTGAGTACGGACTTGGCGAACCCGGGGTCCTGAGCTGTGGGCTGTGTCGCGCCAACAGTCGGCTACACCGTAAGCTCTGTGCGTGCCTCAACGACCATCGTTCGGCGCGACGGTGGAACGTTGTACGTTTCAGAGCCCGGGGATCTTGGCTTAATTGCCCGGGGCGCGAGGACGGTACAAACCTCTATAAAAAAAACCTCAATCTCAAGGTGTGCTACGTGCCGAGGAGATGCATGGCTGTTGAGGTTGAACAGCCGTTAGCGAGCAACCTCTGAGGAACCTGCCGCACCTCAGTTGTACAAGGCTTACCCAGGCAAGCGGGGCTCTGCCTGGGTGGACCTCTTTTCCCTAGCTGCTCGTGGGACGAAAATGAAACGAGCGAATAAAAGCGTGGCCGGTCGCGAAAACGGCGTCTCTAAGCGTGGAAGAGGAGATTGCAATGCTGCTGGATATGACCCCCGTTCGTTCCCTTCCCTGGCTACGCCATGGGAGGAACGCAGGGCCAGAAGTCAAGGTGAGTCGTATGCCCCCCGATATCTAGTTTGCTCACGCACTGACGGGGAGTCCTTTGCATCGACTAAGCCAATGTTTTTTGTAGAGCATCTGGAAGACAAGTACGGAGAGGTGGAGGGTATGTCCAAGATGCGATCTGGGTCAGTCTTGATAACGACGTCATCCCCAGCACAGTCGCGGGCGTTGCTCGCCTGTGAGAAGCTGGGTGATGTTCCCGTTACCATAACACCTCATAAGAGCCTTAATATGGTCCAGGGTATCGTCTACCATCGAGATCTGTTGTTGCAATCTGATGATGAGCTACGGCCACACCTAGAGCGGCGCGGTGTCCACTTCATCCGACGCATTTATAGGGGTCCGAGGGACAACAGGGTCGCCACCGGTGCTTTCATCTTGGCTTTTGAGGGTGACACATTACCTGAAAAGGTCAAGGTGATGGTTTACCGGTGTGACGTAAAGCCCTACGTCCCTCCCCCTATGCTTTAAGTGCTGGAGTTTTGGGCACATGTCTTCCCGGTGTGAGGCCAATCCCACATGTCGGGAGTGTGGACGTCCATCACACCCAGAAGTCCCTTGTGTCCCACCTCCAGTCTGTGTTAACTGTGGACAAGATCATTCACCCTGCTCACCAGATTGCACAGTCCTCCATAAGGAAAGGAAAATAATGGAGTATAAAACCCTGGACAGACTGACCTATTCAGAGGCACGGCGCAAATATACTAAGCTGCACCCCGTGACCATGGGTAAAAGTTTTGCGACAGCAGTTAAAACTGTTCCAACTCTGCCATCTCTGACCCCATCTGTTCAGCGAATCTCGGTGGGCCCACAGGCCCAATCATCCACTCTCCCCCCCTTGAAATCTGGGGGTGGATCTCCTTGTATTGCTCCCAAACCTTCTACCTCGGGAGCAATACAATCCCAACCAATGGGGACACTGGTCCCCACCCCAGAGCCAGAGAAGCAACAGCCATCTCTGGCTCCTCTCGTGAGGAAGGGTTCGGTTGAGTCCCACTCCTCCTCAGCTTCTTCCTCTGGGACGACAGCTACTGGCCAGTGGCAAACCGTTCCCAAGAAGGCTGGTCGTCGGGCCGCAAGGTCTTCCTCAGTCTCGGAGACTGAGTCCCCGCCGCCCTCCAGACGTGAGAAGCCAAAAGAAAAGCGAGAGGCTTCCAAGAAGAAGCAAACACACGGGAAGAACAAAGAGACATCGGTGGTTCCCCCACTTCTGCCCCCGCCCTCATCCTCAGAGGACGAGGACGAGGTGAAGATACTAGCGTCCCCTGAAGACCTAGATCTCGAAGGACCATCGAAACCGATGGAAGTAGATTCTACAGCTTCGCGAGCAGTGTCAGCGAGTGATCATGAGGTATAATAAGTAGTTCATATTGCCTCATGTCATCCCAGTTATCAGACAGCGTTATTCTCCAGTGGAACTGCAGCGGTTTTTTCACCCGCCTGGCTGAGCTGCGACACCTTTTGAGCATAACACCCGCTTTCTGCATTGCCCTCCAGGAAACATGGTTTCCGGCAATGCGGACCCCTGCCCTCCGGGGCTACAGGGGATATTATTGTAATCGCAGCCAGTATAACAGGGTATCAGGTGGTGTGTGTGTGTATGTCCTTACCTCTGTATATAGCGAGTCTGTGCCCCTTCAGACGCCGTTGGAAGCAGTGGCTGTTAGGGTAAAGACAACACAAGAGTTCACCGTTTGCAGTCTTTACCTCCCTCCTGATGGTGACGTCTCTCAGACTGTTTTGGCTGCACTACTTTCTCAACTCCCTCCGCCTTTCTTACTACTGGGTGACTTTAATGCCCATAACACCTTGTGGGGTGGTTCCACGATTTCTGGCCGAGGCAGAGTAGTCGAGGACTTACTATCTCGTCTTGACCTCTGCCTCTTGAACATGGGTGCCCCCACACATTTTAGTGTGGCGCATGGCACGTTCTCGGCCATTGATCTGTCTATTTGCAGCCATAGCCTTTCACCATCTGTCCACTGGAGAGCCCACGACGACTTGGGCGGCAGTGACCATTTTCCCATTTTCCTGTCACTCCCACAACGTCAGTCCCCAGGGCGCCTGCCCAGGTGGGCCCTACACAAGGTTACCTGGGATGACTTTACCTCTGCTGCCACTGTTGGTCCTCCCCCACTCGACAACGTCGATGTGGCGGTCGAGGGCGCCACGTGTACCATTGTTTCAGCTGCAGAAGCTACTGTTCCCCATTCGTCGGGGTCCCCACGGCGTAAGACTGTACCATGGTGGTCGCCAGAGGTTGCAACGGCTATCAAAGATCGCCGACGGGCCTTACAACGGTACAAGCGGCACCCGTCACTGGAGCACCTCGTTGCTTTCAAGCGGCTCCGTGCACGTGCTCGTTATCTCATTAAGAGACGAAAGCAAGAGTGTTGGGAGAGGTACGTCTCCACTATTGGCACAGGTACCTCCCCCACCCAGGTCTGGAACAAGATCAGGCGTTTAAGGGGACACCCAACACCAGCAGGAATCCCTGGCGTCTCCGTGAATGGCATAGTATGCACGGACCCGGCCACACTTGCAGAGCTGTTTGCCGAGCTTTATGCTCTTGCCTTCTCCTCTTAGAATTACCTCCCGGCTTTCCGTACATTAAAGGAGCAGGTGGAACGCCAGCCCCTCTCCTTTACCACCCGCCGTACGGAGTCCTATAACATGCCATTCACAGAGTGGGAATTCCTCAGCGCTCTTAAAAAGTGTCCGGACACGGCTCCAGGACCCGATAGCATCCACAGCCAGATGTTGAAACATCTTTCAGCGGAGAGCCAGCGTAATCTCCTTGTGCTCTTCAACCACATCTGGTGCGATGGGGTATTCCCTTCGCAGTGGCGGGAGGGTATCATCATACCGGTGATGAAACCAGGCAAAAACCCTGCTCATTTGGATAGCTATCGGCCCATTATGCTGACTAATGTCCTCTGTAAGCTGTTGGAGCGCATTGTCAGTAGGCGGTTGTGCTGGATCCTCGAGACTCGGAGCTTACTGGCTCCATGCCAGGGCGGATTCCGCCAGGGTCGCTCCACCACCGACAACCTGGTGTACCTCGAGTCCGCGATCCGCACAGCCTTTGCCAGGCGCCAACATCTGATAGCCGTCTTTTTTGATATGCAAAAAGCGTATGATACGACCTAGCGACACCACATACTTCGCACGTTACATGGTTGGGGTCTTCGGGGCTCACTCCCGATTTTTATTAAAAACTTTTTAGCTGTCCGTACTTTTTGTGTTCAAGTAGGTGCCTCTCGTAGTACCTCTCATGTGCAGGAAAATGGGGTTCCTCAGGGATCTGTTTTGAGTGTCCCTTTATTTCTAGTAGCCATTAACGGCTTAGCTACAGCAATTGGGTCGTCAGCGTCCCCTTCACTATATGCTGACGACTTTTGTATCTATTTTAGTTCTTCCAGCACTCATGTCGCCGAACGTAGGCTGCAGGGAGCCATTAGGAAGGCGCAGTCCTGGGCTCTTACCCATGGCTTCCAGTTCTCTGCTACAAAGACTAGTGTTATGCACTTTTGTCGGCTTCGAACAGTTCACCCTCAGCCCGAACTGTATCTCGGTGATGACCTCTTAGAGGTCGTGGACACTCATCGTTTTTTGGGGCTTGTTTTCGACTCACGGCTGACGTGGCTCCCCCACATCCGTCAACTAAAATGGGAGTGCTGGCGCCACCTCAATGTCCTCCGCCACCTGGGCCATACTTCCTGGGGAGCTGACCGCTCCACCCTGTTGCGGCTCTATCAGGCTCTGGTGCAGTCCCGTTTAGATTTTGGCTGTGTCGCCTACGGTTCTGCGTCACCCTCAGCATTGCGCTTGCTGGACCCTGTTCACCACTGTGGGGTCCGCATCGCGACAGGAGCCTTTCGTACCAGCCCTGTGACCAGCTTGCTTGCTGAGGCCGGGGTCGCACCTTTGTCGATCCGTCGCCGACAACTGTTTGCAGCCTATGCAGCCCTTGTGCACAGCTCATCCAACCACCCGAACCACCGTGTTCTTTTCTCCCACATGGTCGTCCATGACCAACGACGACAACCCAGGTCGGGTCATGCGGTCGCCTTCAGGGTCCAGTCACTGCTGCAGGAACTTAAGTCATACCCACTACCACCTCCATATCGGGTACACACACGCACGCCTCCATGGCGCCTGCCAAGGCCATGTATTTGCCTGGACTTGGCCTGTGGACCCAAAGACTCAGTTCCACCTGAAGCTCTCTGTCGCCAGTTTTTAGCACTCGTAGCTAGATTTCCTGGACACGACCTAATTTACACGGATGGTTCGAAAGTTGACAGCCGGGTTGGTTTTGCATTTGCTCATGACACCCATGTCGAACAACGCTCTCTGCCGGCTGGCTGCAGTGTCTATACTGCAGAGCTGGTGGCTATTTCCCGCGCTCTCGAGCATGCCAGGTCCTGCTCAGGCGAGTCCTTTCTCATCTGCAGTGACTCCCTGAGCAGCCTTAGAGCCCTTGACCAGTGTTATCCACTGTCTCGTCTGGTGTTGCAGATTCAGGAGGCCCTATCTGCCCTTGACAGGTCGGGTCGATCAGTGGTGTTCCTCTGGTCCCCGGGTCATGTCGGTATTCCGGGCAACGAACGTGTTGATATGCTGGCCAAGCAGGCTGTTGAGGCGCCTGTTTTAGATATCGGCCTCCCGGCTGCTGATCTGCGGACGGTGCTGCGACAAAGAGTGCACGAGCTCTGGGCCACGGAGTGGCGTAGTATGGAAACAGTCAATAAACTTAGGGCTATAAAAGAAACGACAGCTGTGTGGCATTCTTCAGTGCGGGCCTGCCGCCGGGACTCCGTAGTCCTGTGCCGGCTTCGCATTGGCCATACATGGCTGACACACGGCCATCTCCTTCGTGGCGAGGAACCGCCCGTGTGTCGCTGTGGCGCCCGCCTGACGGTAGCGCACATCTTAGTTGAATACCCTGTTTTAGCACCTCTGCGGCGGAGTTTTAATTTTCCTGTGCTTTTATCCCAAGTTTTAAGTGACGATGCCAAACTGGCTGGTACTGTTTTAAGTTTTATTCGGGACAGTGGGTTTTACCCCTCTATTTAAAGCTTTCGTTCAGTGTCTGTGTCCGTCCTGTCATGACCTCCAATTGGAGGTTTCCCTTTGTTTCTGTGTGGCTGACTTTTCCTATTTTTAGTCTCACGGTCGGTCAGCCACAGACGTTGGTTTTTACATTTTATTGTTTGCTGTTGGTCGGTTATACTGTGTGATTGTCATTGTTTTCGTTGTTCTCGCCGACTTTGTTGTCCTTCACTGACTCAGGGGATCTTCCTCCCCCCTAGTTGTTCTCCACTGTAGGCTCCTTTGCCCGTTCACGTTCTTTGTTGTAACGTCTAATGATGGAATGGGGGACTGATGACCTCCGCAGTTTTGTCCCCCTAAAACATCCAAACAACAACAACAGCTTTCAGCCGTTCGCAGTAGCTGTGTGGCAAAGCCACATTAGCTGATGTTACAAGGCCAGACTGTTGCCCCTATAACTACTGAAAAGGCTGCTGCCCCTCTTCAGGAACCACACGTTTGTCTGGCCTCTCCACAGATACCCCTCCGCTGTGGTTGCACCTACGGTACGGCTATCTGCATCGTTGAGGCACGCAAGCCACCCCACCTCGGCAATGTCTGTGGTTCATGGGGGTGGATTTTATGATTAAAAAGCGGAAATATAACACTGTGAGAAATGTCTATTGTCAATTTCAAATGTTTGTAAACCGTTTTAATATTCATGGAATATATGACATCAACTGCGATTGGGCAAAGCTGAAAATATGTACCCAGCCGGGATTCGAACCCGGGTCTCCTGCTTTCTAGGCAGTTGCGCTGACCCCTACACCACTGGGGACATACATAATATGCCGGTGACGGGCAATGATCCTATCGTTAGTGGGGAGGGGTGGGCAAGTTTGAAGCCCTTACTCTTACGGGAATTAGTTTCATAACTACGAGTTTGAGTACTGTGGGCAGGGCGAAGCTGGGAATTTGTATCTGACGGGAGGCATGCCTAGGTAGTCCTTGCAGGTGCGGTGATTACTGTGTCCCCAGTGGTGTAGGGGTCAGCGCAACTGCCTAGAAAGCAGGAGACCCGGGTTCGAATCCCGGCTGGGTGCACCTTTTCAGCTTTGCCCAATCGCAGTTGATGTCATATATTCCATGAATATTAAATAATAACAACTGCAGGATCAGAAGTGACGTCTGTTCTTTCGGAACAGACGCCACATGTATATATGTTTGTAAACCTATTGCAGCAAACTGCTATGGTCTTCAGTCCTAGACATCCAAACTACTTAAAGTAACTCACACTAAGTACAACACACACACACACACACACACACACACACACACCCGTGCCCGAGGGAGGACTCGAAGCTCCAACCTCCAACGGCGAGAAACCGTGCGCTCCGCAGCAAGGCGTCTTAGAGCTCTCGGTCACTCCACTGCGTCTGTCTGTTGTCGTGACCGCTGCATTGTGACTACTGTTATATATTCTTTTATAATTGACTGTGGTTTTATACAGATATTTTTGTGGTATGCACAAACCAGTATTGCATTACCGCTGCATTGTAACTACTGTTGTATATTGTTTTATAATTGACTGTCGTTTTATACAGATATTTTTGTGGTATGCACTAACCAGTATTGCAAATACGACATGAACTTAGATATTAGTTACCTTTTTTCAAATGACTTCTAACTATTTTTATAATCTGTACTACACAATAAATATTCTTCATTGACCCTGCTCCCCAACGTCCTTGCCACGAAAATACGAAGTTTTTTTAACCCCCTTGTGGTTTTAATATTACATTAGTTTGTGCTGCCATCTGTCGCCATATTCTTTTATCTTTTACTTGTATCATGTGTCATTATGCTACTGTCACTCACAGTGATAAGTACATTCTATTATAATGACATAGTGCACCTATGCACTCTAAATTATGTTATGAAGCAACTGATTGACTTTACAAGGTATGTCTCTTCTCTAAGTATGGGCAATTTTGCTCTTATGAACGTAATTGATATATCTTCTAGTTTTATTGTAATGGCATGTATGTTTTTAAATTTACGTCATACCCTTTTTTTAACTGATGACGGCCTTGTATAAAGGTTTTTGGACCAGACGATGCTGGCAGAGACCAGCATAACCGGTCCAAAATAAAATCAATCATCAGAGCTCTTGGCTTTAACATTTTTTGAACAAATCACAATTGGATCGCCTCCTGTAATATAAACAAACTCCGTCTATTGTCTTGCAGCTGTTGGTTTAATTATGAACACAAACTGTAATCTACACTTCACAGTACTGACAATTGGGTTCGGATAGTCAATACAGGCATCGTATAATTTTATCTGTATCTATAAATGTGAATGTCCGTTCGGTGTACGTTTATCACGTCTGAACCACAAAACATAAAGAGCTAAAAATTTGTACAGTTGCTAATGTCTACCCGGGGAAGGCTGTAGGCACGGTTTTATGGCGATCGCATATCTATTTATCTATATATATTAATGTGAATGTCTGTTCGGTGTACGCTTATCACGTCCGAACGACAAGACGTAGACACTTAAATATTTGTACAGTTACTAATTGAAACGTGAGGAATGTTTTAGGCATGGTTTTATAGCGATCTGATAGGTATTTAGTAATTTGAAGAATATAACGCGAAATGCAGAACAATACTCTTTGAAAATTATATTTACTCTTTGAAAATGGTTTTATTGATTGCATTGTTGCTTGAGGGTTGATAATGATCAAAGGGTGGAGTATATTGTGATGGAAAGTTATCGGTGTATATAAAATTCTACGTGTGTGTGTGTTAATATTTCGCTCTGCGGCGAAAACTACAGAACGCAAACGAATGGTCTGTGTGTAATTGTTGTCCGAAGTCTCCTGTTGTACACCGTAGCAGCTCCATGCCGATAAAGGGGTGGAAGATATGGTGGTTGAAAGTCGTCAAATTATAACAAATTCGGACTGAAGGCCAGCGATGACGTTTGCGACTCTATAGCAAGGAGATTACATACAGCGAAACGTGATGCCACAGACCATATCTTTGGTCAATGCGTGCTACAATGTCTTCAGCTCTTTCTCTGTAAGGAAATATAAGAATAAATAAATAAAGCAATAAAAAAGAAATTACTTTTAATACATCTCTTTAAAAAAATCGATTTGACATTTCGTGCATTACATCAAGTGATCGATCTGTGATAATATTACAATCATTATTGTTGAATTTCCTTTAATCCCTTCAGATATGCCATTTCAGTTCAAAAGACTTCAGTTTCCAATTCGTCTAGCTTTTGCCATGACAATTAACAAAGCTCAAGGACAATCATTAAACATCGCAGGAATCCATTTACAGACCTCATACTTTTCACATGGTCAATTATACGTCGCTTCCTCAAGGGTGAGCAACCCAAAAAGGCTCTACATTTACGCTCCAAACAATACTACAAATAACGTAGTATACTAGAATGCCCTGAAATGAAATTAAAATGAATGTGGATATTACTCTCACCATACGTGTTGAGATATTGCAACACAGGCTATAACGAATAATGTGAGTTTTATTTATTGTAAATCATTAAGCACTTCAATTTTTTTTTATTCGAATGTTGATTAAAAATGTTTGTTTCTAAAAAAAAAAAAAAAAAAAAAAAAAAAAAAAAAAAAAAAAAAAAAAAGGTAATTCATTTCATCCTTCAAAACCAGTCACATAGCACACTACTGAAAGATAGCTTATCTATCATAATCAACCAACACGGGAGAGGAGCCGCGAGTTTAAGTTAGTACCCTATAAATTATATACTGCCATCATGGCTTGTCACATTACAGTATGCAAAAGAAATATCCAACATAAGAAATAGCTTCAACTACTCTCGACTGTCTGCTCCATCAAATACAGCGGTAAAGAAGCAGCAGAAATGGGTACAGGTTAATTAACCGCTTCAGTGGATTTTTTTTTCACGTATAACTTACCGGAAATAATTTTTCATCGAATTATTTGATAAGTGCCAGGCGTGTAACACACGCTAGGCGGCGCGTGACGTAAAAGCGTGGGATGATGCGGCGACTTCCTGCGGGTTCACGTCCGCGGCTGCCGCTGCCTCCGGTCTCCGTTCGGTCGGAAATTGTTGCGCCCGCCCCCGCCCCCGCCTCCGCCCCCGCTATCGCGAGGCCTTCTCTCGGCTCCCGGAAATGGCTCCGTACCGGACCCAGCGTCGCCTGCGTCAACAGGAGATGTGGCGGAGGAAGCGATGCTCAGAGCCGCTCCTGTTCCACCTCTACTGTGATACTCCAGCAAATTCTTATAGCTCAATGTCTACACGGGGAGTTTAAAGGCGCAGTACATTCCTCTGTTTAAAAAAATTCAGCAGAAACTGGTAAACCTTGTGATATTCCTGACCTGTGGCCACTTCATATTTCTGGCCGCTGGCCGTTTCTTTGCTAACATTGTACGTGCCTTAAACGCGGAAGAAAGACAGCAGTGCAGCATATGTTGAAATGTGGGGTGGGGAGCAGTAGCATATGGCGCAGTAGGTGCTGGTTCCCGTGGGAAAGCCCGCCTATGTTACTGGTGCTCTCCTCGCATTGGCTGCTGCATTTCACGTCACGTGATTTCTTTTGAAATTACTTTCGTTTATTATAAACTAAATATTAATTATTCAGAGCTGGGAATTTATAATAAATATCTCTCAAGGACAGGCTAGGTTTTGACAGTTTTAAAAGTTTAAGGTGCCTTCTCTTATTGTAACAAGAGAAGAGCTATTATGCAGAAGGCGCGCGACGGCCCTGTTTTGGCGCGAAATAGAGCGTCAGGTGCCCTCTCGCAACGCGCCGCAGTTTCAGTCTCGAGTTGACCACTATACGCGCCGGACCGCGCCGGTCATGAGTAAAAATTTGCGTAAATGTGATAACAGTCGAGGTCTCAACATGAACTATGGGCAGCATAGGCCGTATCATATTAACAATAGTTGCTAATTTTTTATTATTTATTTAATAAATGGCATCCCTGACAATTAAAAATCTCGCGAGTCGCTTATTATGCTTCCATCATAAAGAACTTTAGCCTCACTTGTATGCTGTAGAAGAACCAACGACCTGTGTGCTGTCTTCTGCGCTGGGAACACAACTATAGAAGACAACAGGTTAGTCAGAACTCTATGCTTTCCGTAAAATCTCGGAAAGCAACTACGACACCTCGTGCGTACTGTAGGGCGGTACAAACGCACACTGCTACGCAACAGCATCCGCAAGGATGTGGAGGTTTTAGGGGACTTGTGGGAGGAAGCAGTACTAACTTCTCCGACCGCAAGTAAAACCCTAGGAAGCTTGTAACCTGCATGTACCATTAAGGTGTAGGAGCGATGGTCTATATCTTACGTTAAGTACCTAACAAGTGCGCCATCTTGAAATTGGCAATCTTGAATCCAAGTCACTTTATTTAATGGGAAGGGGGTCGTGTGATACATCAAATAACGTAAGTTGTTTGAAGATTCCAAACGCCGGATAAAGTTAAGGTTTCACACTAGTCATCATATGACTATCGCCGATTTCAAACAAACTACCACCGATCTAAGAAGCTGTCAACCCCCTTATAGTTGGACGAAACAGAAAAGCAACAATGAATAACAGTCTGAACTGGACCGTTACACCAGAAGAAAAACTTTTAACTATACAAGGAATTATTAAATAACACACAAATTTACTAGTCTACTATGCGACTCTCACTATCATCAATTCGGATGTGTCTCCAGAATTCAATCCAAGAACAGATGCCAGAATGCGAAACTTAGAAGTAGATGTTCCTGGAGTAGTAAACCAACGTAAGTCACTAAACAAAGACAAATCTTCCGGGCCAGATTGTATACCAACTAGATTCCTCTCAGAGTATGCTGATGCAATAGCTCCGTACTTAGCTATAATTTACAACCGATCGCTCAGAGAAAGATCCGTACCCAAAGACTGGAAAGTTGCCCAAGTTACTCCAATATTCAAAAAATGTTCAAATGTTTGTTAAGCTTATGGGACTTAACTACGCGGTCATCAGTCCCTAAACTTACAAACTACTTACGAACTACCTTATACTAAGGACGGCACAAATATCCATGCCCGAGGGGGGATTCGAACCCCCGACCGTAGTGGCCGTGCAGACCGTGACTGAAGCGCCTCAGTCCCCGCGGCCACCGCGGCCGGCTCCAATATTCAAGAAAGGCAATAAGAGTGATCCCCAAAATTACAGGCCCATCTCACTGACGTCGATTTGCAGTAGGATTTTGGAACATATACTTTGTTCGAATATTATGAACTACCAGGGAAGAGAATGACCTACTAACCAGTAGTCAACACGGATTCAGAAAGTATCACTCTTGCGAAACACAGCTTGCCCTTTATTCACATGAATTGTTAAGTGCCATCGATAAGGGATCTCAAATCGATTCCATATTTCTGGATTTCCGGGGGGCTTTTGACACTGTACCCCACAACCGGCTTCTCATGAAATTGCGTGCTTATGGAATATCTCCCCAATTGTGCGATT
The DNA here is from genome assembly GCA_026315105.1 of Locusta migratoria. NCBI lineage: Eukaryota > Metazoa > Arthropoda > Insecta > Orthoptera > Acrididae > Locusta > Locusta migratoria. The sequence goes on from CM048755.1 coordinate 379,623,096, forward strand.
GGATTCACGATTTCCTATCAGAAAGGACACAGTTCGTTGTAATTGACGGTAAGTTATCGAGTAAAACAGAAGTGATATCTGGCGTTCCACAGAGAAGCGTTATAGGTCCCCTACTCTTCCTCGTGTTTATAAACGATTTAGGAGACAATCTGAATAGCTCCCTTAGACTGTTCGCGGATGATGCTGTCGTTTATCGATTAGTGAAGTCAACAGAGGATCAAAAGCAACTGCAAAGCGATTTAGAAAATTGGCAATTGACACCAAATAAAGAAATTGTGAAGTAATACACATGACCACTAAAAGAAATCCGCTGAACTTCAATTACGCGATAAATCAGTTAAACCTTAAGTTCGTAAATTCTACCAAATACCTTTACAATTACGAACAACTTTGACTGGAGAGAACACAGAAAATATTGTGGGGAAGGCGAACGAAAGGTTTTCATTGGCAGAACGCTTCGAAGATGCACGAGCTCCACCAAAGAGACTGCCTACATCATATTTGTGCCTCCTCTCCTGGAGTACTGTTGCCCCTTGTGGGACCCTCACCAGGTGGGACTGAAGGAAGACATTGAGAAGGTTCAGAGAAGGGCAGCTCGTTTTGTTTTATCACGTTACGGGGGAAAAGCGTTACGGAAATGTTGAACGAATTGGGGTGGAAATCATTAAAAGAAAGACGTTATTCATTGCGGCGTGATCTGTTTGTGAAGTTTCAATCACCGACTTTTACTTCTGAATGTGAAAACATTTTGCTAGCACCCACCTACTTAGGAAAACATGACCATCTCAATATAATAAGAGAAATCAGATCGAAAACGGAACGATTTAGGTGTTCTTTCTTCCCGCGCGCTATTAGAGAATGGAACGGTAGAGAAAAGTTATGAAAGTGGTTAATGAACCCTCTGCCAGGCACTTAAATGTGATTTACAGAGTATCTATGTAGATGTAGATGTACGTGTAGGTGCGATGGTCTATCTCTTACGTTAAGTACCAAACAAGTGCGCCATCTTGAAATTGGCAATCTTGAATCCAAGTCACTTTATTTAATGGGAACGGGGTTGTGTGATACATCAAATAAAATCAGAATTTTCTGACAAGGTGATAAATGTAAACAGATTCGATGCAGCAATCAAAAGTTACAACAAAATCCCTCTTTTGTACAAGGTATCCTGTTCAGTGATGAAGTCAACTGTCACAATCGTAGATACTGGAAGGCCAGAATTCACACTCTAGTTGGTGACGTAAAGATTATGGTGTGGTATGGAATATGGAATACCCATTTTCTGGGACCAGAACGTAAATGCACAAAGCTACCTTGTAATGCGGCAAGAAGTGGTGCTTCTCTTATTTCTGAATGAAGATGGTAACTTTCGTCTCTTACTTTCAGCAAGATGGGGCTCCACTACGCTGTGGAGCCGTTGTTCGTCAGTGTTTAGATGATCAATTTCCTGGTCATTGGATTGACCGGCGTGGTTCTGTGGAATGGCCACCCAGGTCACTTGATTTCACACCACTTAACTTTTATCTTTGGGGCAATTTAAAACAAAACACACATCCTCTCCACCAACACAATGAGGAAGCGTTTGTTAACATTTTTGCTGAAATCCTTTTTCGAATGCACGCCGATTGGATTCAGTACCTCCCAAGTGCGTTTTGACAGCATATGGACACATTAAAAACTATTATTTAAGGAGAACAGTCCACTCTGTAGCTCCAAACAAAACATGTAAGTTTTGAACCATAACTGCTACGTCGGATCTTTTACAGGAATGAACATTTTTAGAAAATACTAATGTTATTTGATACATCGTACGAACGCCTTTCCATTTAAAAGAAATTGATTTAGATTCAAGATGGCCGATTTCAAGATAGCGTCCATGTTCGGAACATACCCGCACTTTAGTGGAATGTTCGGGTTTCCCAATTCCTGTTTACTTTTTGAAATAAGAGTGCACTGCGAATTTTCGCTCACCCTGTACAACTCCAAGTGTACTCCGCAATACACCGTAGAATGTGTGGCGGACGGTACAAACTGCAGAAGAAGAAGAAGGAGATGGAGGAGGCCAAGGAGAACATCGTTAATAGCGGTAGCAACTCTAACCGACCGACTGGGAGCAGGAGGGGCGAGAGCATTTTTACATCCGCTGCCAAGGCTTTTCCGAGTAGTCATATAACTTTTTCACTATCAGGCATGATTAACGTTTCATACTCACAGTAGTGGAAGTTCCAAAACTTAATACACTTTTTATTTCTTTTTGCATGTAAAATCCCTTCGTTGTTTCAGTAGCTTTTGGATGCACTTGTCGATGTAGGTACAGTTTTATTCATAAATAAGAGATACTCTCCGATAAGCGCCGCAGTAACACATTAGACTCGCATTCGGGAGGATTTTGCTTCAAATACACCTTCAACCATCCAGATTTAGGTTTTCCGTGATTTCCCTAAATCACTCCAGGCAAATGCCGGGATGGTTCCTTTCAAAGGGCACGGACGAGTTCCATCCTTACCCAAAAACTCCGAGCTATAGCTCCGTCTCTAGTGACCAAGCTGTCAACGGGACGTTAAACTTCCTTCCTTCTTTCTCCGATAAACTTTGCAGAGCATAGAAGACATACTTGTAGGTGTATCAAACTTTAGAATTTATTTAATACAATGAAAAAAGGTACGTTGTTATATTTTAAATGTCATATTTAGAAAAAAATCAATTGTTTTAGTAAATTGTAGTAAGTTATCTCGAATTCTACCATATTTTAATAAATTTGGAAAATTCTATAGTTTTTCATTAAAAGGGTTGTGTTTTGTAACCATACCAACGCATAGGTATATTACTTTGGTTGTTATTTGCATCTACGTACACAAATCTGTGTATTAAGGAAAATCCCTTCAAAAGTTTATTATTGCATTTGGAGTTCTATTAGAACTGTCCAGCAGTATAAGCAGGCTCTTTTCCACTTTCTATATAAGTTCTTTCCGTATTGCTGTTCGTATGTCCAGCTATTCCTGATTTTATTGCATCGAAAATAGATTTGTCTGCTTTCATTACACGCAACATGTGGGAACGGATGAAACGTATGTCTGTGTGTCTCCACAATGATCCAACTAAATCGTCAATTATTGTTTAAGTGAGTATGGAATCATCGATATTGTAACATGGATAAATAGAAATATTTCATTGGTTGGAACAATCGCATTGCTACCTACACTACGTCAGTGGTCGTCTCAGTTTACACCGTCATCCTAGTGAGCGGCTACTCGAAAAATGCACCGCGCCTGGGACGCAGGACGATACGGGTATCACGAGGCGCGTCCAGAAAGTAAGTTCCGTTTCAATTTATCTCCGCTGCAGCGCTGCGATTGCAGTTCTGAACATGCGCTGTAGACGATGTGTATCAAGGAGAAGAACGTGCGCCATTTGGAGATCGCTGTCAGTTACGTACGCTTTGTTGTGCTTGTTTGAAATGTCGGCGTTGATGGAAAATCCCGCCGCCTGTGAAATCAGGTCGGTGATTCGGTTTCTGAATGCGAGGAAAGTGAAACCAAGTGAAATTTATCGGCAAATTTGCGATGTTTACGGACCAAATGCGATGAGTGATTCGATTGTGAGAAGATGGGTCCGACAGTTCAATGGCGGGTGTAGTGATGTGCAAGATGAAGAACGAAGTGGGCGTCCACCTTTGGTTACAGAAGAACTGTTTCACGCGATTGATGATAAGATCCAGGAAAACCGTAGGTTTACAATTAGGGCTCTCGCTATGGACTTCCCCCAAATTTCACGATCACTGATGCGTGAAGACACAGGCGGCAGATTTCTATGAAGAAGTAATACAAAACCTGGTACCACGCTATGACAAATGCCTGCAAAATTTCGGCAGTTATGTTGAAAAGTAGTTTAAGAGTTGTAGAATTTTGTGCAATAATAATTTATTCTGTATCTGTGTACAATTTCATTTTATTACAAAATGGAACTTACTTTCTGGACGCGTCTCGTATTACCCTAGGTCAGAGGTGGGCTCAAATCGGCTCAATGAGCAGCGCTCCGGCTCAGGCCGGAAAAAGAGCAGCGTTCGCGCTCGGCCGGTAGTTATCCTAGTGGCCGCTAGAGGTCTGCATGCACGTGACAAACGTTCGATACGGCGAGTTATAGTACGCCGCGACAGACTCAAACTTGCGAAAGAACGTGATAACTGTGGACGTAGTTCGCCTACTTCGACTTCCAAACTCTGCTTCACAAATTCACCGTCATAAAATGGTCGGGAAGTACGTGCTATCAGCGAAGCTATTCTGTAATCAGCAAGAACAGCTGCATCGGCGGATGAGGCATCACATTCACGTGTAAGAAATTAACAGAGTTGTCATTTCAAAGGATAATTGGTTTTATTAAACAAAACACTGTGGCTGTGGCTAAGCCATGTCTCCACCATATCCTTTCTTCCAGGAGTGCTAGTCTTGCGTGTTTGCAGGAGAGCTTCTGTGAAGTTTGGAAAGTAGGAGGCGGGGTACTGGCAGAAGTAAAGTTGTGAGGCGGCATCGTGAGTCGTGTCGGGATAGCACAGACGGTAGTGCGCTTGCCCGCGAAAGGCAAAGGTCCCAGGTTCGAGTCCCGGTTCCGGCAGACAATTTTAATCTGCCAGGAAGTTTCAAAACACTGTGATTAAGTTATCTCGTAAGTAGATACAGCATTATAATATATACCTCTACTTTACTTCCTTCCTCGCGTAGATTATTAAGAAGATTAAGTCGCATTTCACCTTCTACACTTCCATACTGGTTGAAGTGATGTGTTCTATAGTGGCGATCTATATTGTACTTTTTTATGCCTAGTGTTTTACCACATACCAAACATTTTGCTCCTCCGTCGCTTTCAGTGAACAAATAATCACACTCCCAACTAGAGTTGAACTAGAAAATAGAACGCCGCTTTACCGCGCCGATTTGACTAGCCATTTCAAATCCACAGCGTACTGTACCATAACGTAATATCATAGATTATAACGAAAACCCTGAAGTACAAAATTCGAACTAACAGATGGTACTGTTAGCTGTGTTCTGAAACAAAACAAAAAATCGCTCTTATCTTTATATTTGCTGGCTCGACTGCACGAGAAGAGTTTCCAGTATTATGTTTATAAGTTACTTACTTATAAACATAATAGCATTTTTCAGGAGATACCCCTAGCAGTGGAATCTGTTCGTTCTAGTTGGATACTAAAGAGTTTGCACTATTATCTTTATAAGTTATTTTATAGCGCACTCAGCCAGGTGCATTTCTGCGGCTACGTTAGCGCGCTGGCTGCGCATAACGCCATCTAGTGTTTTCAGCAGGAATTACGTGATGGCCGCCAGCTGCTCGCGGCTCAGGCAGGCGGCTCCGAGAGCGCGGCTCGCTCATTGCCCACCTCTGCCCTATGTGATAATTTCCATGAGAACGTCGTGTTTTGTAATAAGGGGTCAAGTTGCACCTCGATGTCGTTGTCTGGGTGTGAGTTCGTTCTCTGAAATCGGCGCCGCCACACCGAGGGTCAGGACGACTCTTATCTCGGCAGCGAGACGCCGTCGAGAGAGGGTATGGGTTCACGACCCGCGCACCGCAGCCACCTCACTGCCGTGAGTGACAGCCGGCTTACAGCGTCGCCCGCGCTGTTTGTCGTAGCCAGGCCTCCACGGCGGAGTCGCCGGAGGCTGCCTTATTGCAAGTGTACATCGTAAAGCCGTTTTAAACGATGAACGAACTTGTAATAGATTGACAACAAGGTGCGTTAATGGCGGTGCGGCTGCACTAGAATGATCGCGCTAGTATCGAAGCGCGATAATTATAGCGATACAGAAATAGAGCCAGTTCTAAATTCGGTACTAGTGGGATCACTGCACATGCGCGAGCTAGTAGCTGTCAGCTGCAGTCGCCGCTCTAGTTAGTCCGCCATTTTTCTTCGTATTTATGTATATTTTGCGTTTTGTCGAAGTTTATGATCATAATGTATTCCACAATCTATTTCTAATGACGGCATTCACACTGTCCGTCACAGGACCGTCACCTCACGTCAACGTCACGTTAAGCTTTCTCGAGAAGATTGTTTTGATTGAACGGTCGTCTTCGTACATCGGAAGTTAACCTATTTTCGTCACGCGATTACACGGTTTGCACGCAAATTTGTCTTATTAATCTTTATTTTATTATTATACTTTGGTTTAGCGGTAAATTTCAAATGTTTCATGACGACTTAAATATTTATCTCAATTGAGTGTCCACCTAAAAGCGAGGTCGTATATCTGAAACAGAAAAATGGTTTTTGTGTTGCAATATTGTAACAGAAGAGATTGAAGACAATTGTTTATTTGAATAAGATTGTAATTTGATGATGCAATTTTCATTAAATAGCATTTTAAATGAAAAAGTCAGTCCAAATGAAGGACAAAAATTCAGTTGTGCACGACGTTATTAACAGTGTCAGTGGGCAAATCGTAGCAGATAAAGTAAACAAGGTCTATTTATACTCTTATAAATACTGTTTGATGTGTTCATATATTTATTTCTTCCGCTTCAAAATAGATGTCAATCTTTGGAAGTGTTGTTTTCACTTTCCAGCACTTTACCACACTAAGTTGACCAAAAACATACATTGCAAAGTTTTCTTTGGCCGTCAATAACATTTAGCGTTGTTTCCTCAATTCCAGTATTAAACTATGACTTCCTACATAACAGATCGCCAGTCATAACCTCGCTTTCAACATCGGGTATTACTGTCGCATTACGTTTATCGTCTAAACACGCTGCGACAAGATCTTGCATGAGTTTGTAGTTCAGGGCTAGTACGCTAGGAGCGCTTCAGTAAACTATTAACTATCTTGTTCACTTTCGTTCATCGTTTGAAAAGGGCTTAAGAAACCACAGCAGCAGCCCGTGTTGTGGCCACGCCTCACGCGCCGCCGCACCACGAGCCACTACCAGCTGACAACAAAGGCGCGCTTTTGCCGTCAGTTCCTGAGTATTGTTTTGTTTACAGAAGTTTGCCACTGCGTTTAATACTGGTGGTGTAAATATATAGGGCTTCGCAGACAGAATTCGGCGAGTGAATATAAACAGCTAAGTGCGGGAAACAAAGTTTTGTTGCAAGAAGTAGAGCAGAGGGTCGTTGATACTTTTGAAGCAGTATTCCTAAGATGGCGAGAAGGGTTTCGGGTTGGGTACGGCAGCTGATTTACAAGCAGCACTGCTACTGCCAATGGAATATGTAGAGAGATACCTAATTACAAATGTTTGTAGAGCTTATGGGACTTAACTACGGGGTCATCAGTCCCTAAACGTACAAAATACTTATCAACTACCTTATACTAAAGACGGCACAAACATCCATGCGCGAGGGGGCATTCGAACCCCGACGGCGAACTGCCGCGCGCAATGCAACACGGCGCTCCAGTACCTAATTACTGGGATACAACGTAGGCAAAGTATTTTCACTATGGATGTGAGGCGTTTTTCTAGTGACTATATGGGCCTTGTGTGGAAGTTTTGCCGGGAGTAGCAGGTATATGAGGGTCATTAGCAACAAGGTAGATTTCGGAGTTTTAAGGTTAAGCCAGGATTACCTCGGCAGCAGTTAAACCCAGAGTGAGCTCCCAGTGCGCCATATGGCCTTTGCATTAAATTCAGATTCTTTGATAACGAATGCAGAGGCGAAGTAGGCACTAGTAGGCACCAGCTTTTATTGGATACATAGACGTCTGTGTCAGTAGTTATAAGGGACTGAATGGGTTCATGCTTATGGAATATCGCCACAGTTGTGCGATTGCATTCGTGATGTCCTGTTAGAAACGAAAAAGTACGTTGTAACTGACGGTAAGTCATCGAGTAGAACAGAAGTGATACCTGACGTTCCACAGGGACGTTTTATTGGGTTCCTATTGTTTCTTATTTTTATTTAGGAGACAATCTGAGTAGCTCTCTTAGACTGTTCGCGGATGATGCTGCCATTTAGCGGTTAGTAAAGTCACCAAAAGATCAAAAGCAACTGCAAAATGATTTTGATAAAATATCTGCATGGTACAAACCTTGACAATAGAGCCTTAATAATGATAAATGTGAGGTCGTCCACATGTTCTATAAAAAAATCCGTTAAACTTCAGTTACACGATAAATCGGCCAAAAAAAAAACTAAATGCTTTTTATGCTTGCATGTGGCATGCAATACTCTTACAGAAATTGTATTTTTTTCTTCAAGCAGCACAAACACGGTACATTTATTTGAAAGCGGTTGAGAATAATAAACAAATTTATGATAAAATCACTTTTGGCAAAAATTCTTAAAAAAATTGTCGACGGTAAAATAAATCATTTGCGTCAGCTCCAATTGTCTTGCTTTTATATTCTCATTTTTCACGATGTAGAGCCACGGTGGAGTAGCCGAGAGGTCTAAAGCGTCTCGCTGCGGAGCGCGCGGTTGCTCGCCGTGGAGGTTCGAGTCTTCCCCGGGGCATGGGTGTGTGTGTTGTCTTTAGGTTAGTTTTCCTAGGTTTAAGTAGTTTGTAAGCTACGGACTGATGACCACGCAGTTTGGTCCGATAGATTTACAGACATTTTTTTCACGATGTAGATATTCTGCATATTCTGAGATAATATGTTCTGACCAATACATTTTACTTGTGATACAGGCGGGACAACACCTCAACTCGACATGTTCGTTGTGATAATGTTTGCTTTTAGTATTGTACGTAAACACTGTTCCTCCTACACTGCATCAGCTTCCGTTAACACGCGCTAGCCATGTTCACTTTGCACTGCGAAACTGAACTATTCCACTGTACTGAACTGCAATTTAATTCATACACCTTGCGGAAAATCGAGTGGCCTAGACCGAAAAACTCAACAAATTCTCTCGTGGACAAAATTCATTCTTGTTTCTAATAAATAACGTCGAATACCGAATATTATAATTGTACTAAATTAACAAATAAGTTACATAAGCCGTAATTAAACCAAAACGTTAAAAATATCTGGGAGATTGTAGATGCAAACCTGTTATTTGCATCTCTTTTCCTCCGCAGCTCGTGGCGCTAACCACTACGGTAATAAGTCGTCTTAAAAAGAAATAACAACGAATGTTGGATATTATACTTTAATTATAAGAAAGAATCAGAAACGTTAAGGAAACGAAAAAGGAAAATATAAAAATATTTCGGAAGTGCACAGACTCAAACATATTCTACCGGTTGTCTCTGCCCCACTACCCGCGCCGCTACCAACGACGCTATTCCTACTCTCAGGCAGGGGGTTCTTAATTCAAATATACTACACGTCTGAAACATGTTGTAATATGTTATTTATGTATGACACAGTATCGCAAAGACGCTTCTTTGATAGAATGCGTTATACCGTAGCAAAGGAACGATATTCTTTCACATTGTACAAATTATAATACTGACACACGTTAAATACGAGAACCTTTAATGCTATGAAAATGTTTCCGGTAATTTATTGTAACAAATCATATCTAAAATGACGCCCTCTCAAAATTTCTTCATTATTCTGACGCTTTCAAAAAGATTTTATTCATATATCGTACGCTACAACGAAAGAAGGCACGAAATACGGAATTCCGTTTGCAATATGGCGGCTCAAAATTTCTGACCGTCACGTGAAAACCAGGCCGCTTCTCATTGGCCACGTTCCACTCCACGAAGCAAAAGTCTAACAGGCTGTATCCTTCATTCAGGGTAGTGGAACGTGCTATTCCACGCTGCGGCGTCGACACTTCCTCCTCCACTTGCGTTTCCACGTCCCGTGAGAAGATGGCTTTAGGAGAGGCAACAGTTCTACTAAACAAACTGCCTGAACTTCACTTGTGCGCCCTATTTTGGAGTTTGCCGCGCATTGTGGGATCCCCACCAGATGGTCTGACGGACGATTTAGAGAAAATTCAGAGAAGGGTAGCTCGTTTTGTATTATCGCGATGTAAGAGAGAGAGTGTCACGGAAATGATGCACGAGTTTGGGTTGGAGATCATTGAAAGAAAGGCATTATTTGTTGCGGCGAGATCTATTTGCGAAATTTCTTTCACCAACTTTTCCTTCAAAATGCGAACATGTATTGTTAGCACCCACCTACATAGGGAGACATGATCCTCATAATAAAATAAGAGAAATCAGATCGAAATCAGAATGATTGAGGTGTTCCTTTTCTCGCATGTTTAAAAGTAGGAAGGAAGGACTCTACAGTCAGGGAGTGCAAGGATTCTGTTAATGAACACCAGTAAGGCCGCGAAATCAAACTTCGGCAAAAATCATCATGAAATTAGCAATCGAGAACAAAATTAAATAAAATCTCACCGCTGCGCATTGCGGTGATGTTATAGCGAGAACTATAGACGCAAATGAGTATTTTCAACTTACTATCGAATCCGAACAAAGTTTACAAAACCGAGAGCAAACTTACCCCGGCAGAGAGCAGCCAGCGCCTCCTGGCCGCCCTCGCGGTTGCTACTCCCCAGTAGGGGTGGCACTGGGAGGCGCGTTGAGAATTTTACGAGCTGCCGGCGCTCGAGCAGTTCTCGAGAAGCTCGCGATAAGCGTCGTGGCGCTGCGGTGCGTGCGTGCTTGACTGGGGCAGCACGACACGCCACGCGCAGCAGGTAATTTAACTTACTACTGGCGCTAAGCACACAACGCTCGCAGCGTTATGAACAGAACCTCAGTAGCTCCTTATGGGCTTCTTTCGATGAAGAAGCTTTCTACAAAAATCTATTGAAGAGCGGCCGTGACAGTGTAGATCTGGAAGTTCAGCGATATTTGGAAGAACCTTATACGCAACGCACGGAGAACCCAGTAGAGTTCTGGAAGAAAAATGAGAACACGTACCCAGGTCTAGCTATCGTGGCAAAAAATATCTCGCAATACCTGCAACTTCAGCTCCCAGTGAGAGGATATTTTGCAAAACGGGACTACTTATAAACAAACAAAGAAGTAGACTTAAAGGCCAAGTGGTTAATAAAATAATATTTCTCCACAAAATTCTACGCCAGCGTAGTACTGAATAACAATTTTTTCTACAGTAAATAAGTCGTTTCTGTGTGTAATATTTTGTAGCAATTAGCTATAATTTGAGTAGTAATACATGCGGAATGCATATTTGTTTCTGATAAGGATGAAGTTTTTGTTTCGTATGTGATAGTGGTCTTCTTCTTCTTCTGATAATAATAATAATAATAATAATAACAGAGCTATGGTTTTGGTTTTCCGAGAAACATTCTTACTACTTTCTTTTGTAAGAACAAAAGAATAAAGTTTTAGTTTCGTGTGAGATACGTGTTTTAATAAGAGTCCTATGATTTTATTCTGTGAAACGTTCTTCTTCTACGACTACTAATTCAATGCAAATAAAAGAAAGCCGCCCACTTAACACCCAAATGCAAAGTATAAATTCTACTTGATATAGGGAGAGCTCATTGCGAAATAAGAATAGCATTACATACTGATGGAATCTTTGCCTCAATGCGGCAGTACGCACGCATTCTGTCGGCTTCGTATGAATGTAATGCAAGTATATTATGTAACATTCGATAGCCTATTATTTAAATTTCAGTACGATCAAAGAACGAAGAATGAAATAAAAATTCTCACTTGTATCATATATTTTGCTGTTTATTTCCCAGTATGCTGCCATTTCTGAGTATATGCTTAGGTAGGAAAGTAAGCTTTACTAGCTGCGAGTGAAGCATATAGTAGTGAAATTCATGTTTTCCTTATCACAAATATGTTTCTCTGTTCCATTAAGTTTCGGGTGTCAAGCCGCAAGAATTCTCCTTCCTCTTCTAATATTTCGGCTGTGTAGCGTTCAGCCATCTTACGACTGAGTTCAGCTCACTCTGAAGATGGCTGAACGTCACACAGCCGAAATATTAGAAGAGGAAGGAGAAATCTTGCGGCTGCACACCCGAAATTTAAGGAAACAGTCTTTGTGCCGCCAAAACCTAAAGATTCACATGTTTGTCTCTTTCCAGATATGTGACGATTTCCGAGAATGTGAAGAGGCAGGAGAATATGAATTTCATTTATTGCTGCTCTCGGAGCAATTTAAGCTGTACTCGCAGTTCCATGCTTGGTCAGATTTTTTGCCGCGGTGAAGTAGCCGAGCGGTCTAAAGCGTCTCGCTGTGGAGCGCGCGGTTGCTCGCCGTGGAGGTTCGAGTCCTCCTTGGGGCATGCATGTGTGTGTTGTCCTTAGGTTAGTTTACCTAGATTTAAGTAGTTTGTAAGCTACGGACTGATGACCACGCAGTTTGTCCCGATAGATTTACAAACAATCAGATTTTTGGCTCACTTTAGGTTTCGGTAGTAACACTAAAAGTAGGCCTACCGATACTGGTAGTTTCATGCATCAACTATGGTACTTAATCTATATACAAAGTTATTTCTATCATTATGTCATACACAACAGCCGGCCGCGGTGGCCGAGGAGACTGAGGCGCTCCAGTCACGGTCTGCACGGCCACTACGGTCGGGGGTTCGAATCCCCCCTCGGGCATGGATATTTGTGCCGTCCTAGTTCGTAAGTACTTCATAAGAAGTTTGTAAGTTTAGGGACTGATGACCCCGTAGTTAAGTCCCCCGTCTAACATGTTCGTACATCACAAACTAATTCGACGCCCATTACGCTATGGCGAACAGCTGCGAGAGAAACCCGTAATTCTAGTAGCATCGATGGCAGATATTGTCTGCTAACATGACATTTCCATACATTAGATTATAATTCATTGTCCTAAGAACGGCGTGTTTTTCAGAATTTTCCGTGCATCATTGCTTTGAAATGACACCGCTTGAGTTATAATAAGACAATCATCAAATTCAGAATACCAAATATACGCTGTGTTCCTTCCATGCTATAGTCATTCATCCGAACGCCAAATGTACGCTTCATTTTTTTTTTTTTCGAGACTATAGTCATTCGTAGCCAGTACAGGCAAAGGAAAGAAACTTACAACAAACTTCCAACGCAAGTCAGATGATAATATTAACGGAAAAGATTACGGTATGAAAATGCGGGAGCTGTAATAAAATAATAGCTTAAACAAGTAAAAGTTCAAAAAAGAGTATGTAAGTCAAAGCTACACTCAAATGTCAAATAATTTTGGCTGCTTAAAAAAAAAAAAAAAAAAAAAAAAAAAAAAAAAAAAAAAAAAAAAAGCAGTCTGATAGAATATTACGTATCGGATGCATAGATATTATCACAATAGTAGAGTCGTAATCGTATCCTCCATAATTATTTATTATTTATATTTTTGGCCCAAATGTTTACAAAATTCCTAAACTTAAGGCAAATGTAAAGTGGGCCGTAGAAGATGCCAGTGCGATTTTTATTTATTTTAGGGGTCCTTACATTCTTGATAGGAGTGTATCGCTAGGATGTGAAACGTGTCAGATTATTGCAATAATAATCAAATGTAAATGTCATGAGGTTCACTCCCTAAATTGTTTCAAAACAGATGCATGGAAAAGGTTACACTCTACTTACGTCAGCAACAGCTTAATGTGCTAAAGTTAGCAACCAAATGTTTACCTTACGAATATTAATTAATTCACTAACCACACAAGGGGACATACAAGAACCTGCAATAATTATTTATTTCATGTCACACAAAAGATAATACCGCTAATTCTATGTGATTAGGTTTATTGTAGATCATCCACCGGACGTTGTTAACATCAGCACATTACGCCGCCGCTGCCGCAAGTAAAAGTTTACCTTAAAGCTTATGTTGTAAGCCTTACAAAAAGTGTACAGCCAACAACCGACATAATTATAGTGTTACTTAGTCAGTTCTTATAGAAAATATTAAAATTAAACACATGACATGAAGTATTACAGATTATCAAAACATTCCCGTAAAGAATATCTATCCAGAAGATAAAATTTTAGTTGATTTTTGAATTTAGCCATGTCTCCAGTGACTGATGTAAAGTTAATTGTAAGTTTATTGTATACTCTTATGCTTGAATAATTTACTGTGTCACTTTTGTCTCCTGCTAAAATGTTTAATATACAGCTATACTGAAGATCGTGTTTACTTCTTGTATCATCAAGAAAACATGCAGTCTCATTTTTGTGAATTGTATGATTATAGTTGAGCGTGCACATAAGTAAAAAAATATATACTAGCTTGCCATGTTGAGCATTTCAAGCTGTTTAAAAAATTTCTGCAATAGCATCTAGGGTGCAATCTACTAACACTCTCGGAAATTGTTGCCTTTCGGAAACGGACAGCCAAATATATGTGGTAACGAAGAATATTAATTTTTTGCTGGTTGTATATCTGCCCTATTGGGTTCCCGCGTTAGTGTACACTATAAAATTGTTTGTAGAGTCTATGGGACTTAACTACGGGGTCATCAGTCCCTAAACTTACAAACTACTTATGAACTAGCTAATCCTAAGGACGGCACAAATATCCATGCCCGAGAGGGGATTCGAACCCCCGACCGTAGTGGCCGTGCAGACCGTGACTGGAGCGCCTCAGTCCCCTCGGCCACCGCGGCCGGCAGTGAAATTGCCATAGACCTATATTGGGAAATAAACGACGAAATATTTGTGACAAGAAGTAACATCTTTTTAATCCTTTATTTTATTATCACACCGAAATATAAGTAATGCATACATTGCAAATAATATTTTCCTTACATTCATGAGAAATTCTTAAAACGTTTTTAAATTAATTTTAAAAGCCGTAAGGAAGTGTGGGGACGCGAACTTAACGTCTGTTTTCTTGTGAGACTATGAAGCTATCTCTTACACCACATTGTTGATGTTCTTATTTCTATTAGATTTATTAACGGATCTTCTTGTTGCTGCATTACTATTTGATATAAAATGATATGTGACATCTCTTTTTGATACATTGTCAGTGTATCTCACATTGAAATCTCACTTTGCAACGTACAATCAATAATATGGAGTAGTTAACATATTATGCCAGAATGAAAAATTGCGTCTTCATTCTGCAGTATCGCGTCAAGTAGGTCAAATTCTTAGTTGCACGAGCGGATGACGATTATGACTGCTCTGGCTCAATGCTTCCTTGTCCAGTAGTTTCGCTCAGGCTCCAGAGAGCGCAGCACTGTCGACAACTTCTCGAGAGTACTCGAGAATTTGTAGAGAATTTGCCTTAGCGTCGCGCGTTTCTCGAGAGCGCTCATAGTCAATCCCTACTCCACAGCTACCTAAAGTGGAGGGGGAACCTCTCCAAAGGGTTCAGCCGGCTCAGCTAGGCAAACTTAACGTGCACACCGGACAAGGGGAGTGGATGGGAACCTTCGCTAAGCATCTTTGCTAAAGATTTGCCTCTGGCCGTGAGCTGGCAGAACTTGACCAGCGCCAGAGGCAACTGCTGCCACGCTGTTTTGAACCAGCAGACGACAAGAGCAACGAGGAGCGGATAACGCTGGTTTAAACTGTTTTATACATAAGACCCAGTCATTCTGCGCAAGCGGGCTCAGTGGGAACATATCACAGCATACGCTATCACATATGTGGCCTCATACACAAAAATAGACATTTAAAATTATAAAATACAACAAAATTATTCCATATTTTGAACCAAAATATATCTTGTACATCTGATATCTGGCGTAGTGCGAATGGAGCGTCTCACTAAAAAAGAAAAAAAAAAGTTCAAATGTTTGTAAATCTATCGGACCAAACTGCGTGGTTATCAGTCTGTAGCTTACAAACTACTTAAACATAGGTAAACTAACCTAAGGACAACACACACACCCATACCCCAGGGAGGACTCGAACCTCCACGGCGAGCAACCGCGCGCTCCGCAGCGAGACGCTTTAGATCGCTCGGCTACTCCACCGCGGCCCGCGACACTCAAAAATTGTCTGAAGCCCATCAACATTTATTTACTGGGGACAAAATAAATGGAACACGCTATATGGACGTGTTTCAAGATGTACAACCCATGTCAGAAGTGTATTGTAGCCAATGGCGATTACTTTGAAGGCCAGTAAAGGTTTTTTATTTATTTATTTATTTTGTAACTCTAGTTCCCTATATGCCCTGAGAACATTGACCGAACTTTTCAGATTCATCTTGTATGTTTCGCCGGCACTAATTATCTCCATCTTCCGGTTCGAACAAAACAACTTGGCCAGGGGCCTCCTGTTTATATTTTCTATGGACGCAACGCGGACTCCACCTGTCGGGCGATGAACCAGGAGCGTTCGGCGTGAGGGTGCACATTTGTATGGCCAATGGTAAGAAATGTGTGGCCTCCCGTTGGGCTATGTACCACGTTTGTCGGCCAGCCTGCAGGAGGCCGCCTCGCCACCTTCTCCGTTGTCAGTTAACAGTTATATCGTATCGTCATTACCCATACGAGTAATACCTCCTCTTGGTTGTTGCTGTGACTTTAATACCGCCAGCGTTGTAATTTTTTTTCTTGTTTCGTGGCCTTATCGGAGAGGCTGACAGCGGCCACAGGGGCGCTCTACAGCCGAGAGTTACAAATTGTTGCTGAGGAGTATCAACACATGCAAAACAGTGCTGAAATAAAAGGGGATTTTAAAAACATGCAATGGAGATGAAAATGGCGAATCTACTAAAAACATGTAGCATAAAAACACACATAGCAAAAGCTTGAACGCGGTGTCTAAAATAAATAGATGTTAAAAAGTGACATAAAAACGGAGACACTGGTTAAAACACATACTGAAAGGGGTCAATCGGACCCACTTTCAACTACTATTTATTTCTTTAATCACTGAACTTCAATGATTGTGCTAGCGGTTAAGTCACCAAATGTCGGTGAGTCCAGTGCCAGCTGCCACCAGTGCCACATCGTAAACAGCGCTAAGTATCTAAATTTAATTTGTGTCAAATTTAATTTGCCAGTCTAGTTCATTTTCGTTAGTACTTCTGTTTTAAGAGGTTTATTCCCGCGTACTTGCAGATTTCGTTTGTACCACTGTTTTAATAGTTTATTCTATCGTATTTGATAAATACCGTTGGGTTTAGTCTTCGTCTTTGACCGGTGTATTTCAAAACAAGTAGAGACCGTTACTAAAGCTCGTTTTCAGTCAGTCCAGTGCCAGCTGTCACCAGTGCCACATCGTAAACAGCGCTAAGCTGCCGGACTCAGTCTTGTTGATTTGACAGTGTAGTTACCACTGACCACAGTTCAGTCAGCAGCCAGCCGCCTTTATTAGAGTACTAGGCTTCTTTCAAGTTGATTATTTAATTTTCTACTTTCTGCAGTTAATTGTATCGATAGGATGGATAGGATGTGTGCCTGCTGTGTGCGGACGCAGGAGGAGTTGGCCGCGGTTCGCGAACAGCTGAGCGTGCTGTTGTCTACGGTCAGCCGTCTTCAGGCTGCTGTCTCGGGGTGCAGCGATGGTAGGGAGTCTGGTGCGTCGAGTGGGACACCTCAGGTGTCCCCCGCTTCGCTCTCTGTCCCTGCTACCGAGGCACCTTCAGGTGTACCGGACGTCGTCGAGCCGCCTTCTCCGCAAGGGGAGTGGCGGGTTGTACGGCGTTCGCGTCGCTCGAGGCGGAAGGCCAATGTGGAGGCTGGACGTCCGTCCACGCCCGTTCGTCCTGTGAGTGAAAGTGTGGCCACTCCTTCAGCAGGGTCCGAGCAGGTGCACGGGGGGAGGGGATTATTAGTTATTGGGAGCTCCAATGTTAGGCGCGTGATGGAGCCCCTTAGGCAGATAGCGTCCAGATCTGGAAGGAATTCCAACGTGCACTCGGTGTGTCTGCCGGGGGGCCTCATCCGAGATGTGGAGGCGGCCTTGCCGGCGGCTATCGAAGGTTCGGGGTGCAGTCGACTGCAAGTCGTGGCTCACGTCGGCACCAATGACGCTTGTCGCTTGGGTTCTGAGGACATCCTCAGGTCCTACGAGCGGCTGGCGGAATTGGTGAAGGCTGCTGCCTTCGCACGCGGGGTGCAAGCAGAGCTGTCGATTTGTAGCATTGTTCCCAGGGTTGATCGGGGTCCTTTGGTTTGGAGCTGAGTGGAGGGTCTGAACCAGAGGCTTCGCCGACTCTGTGACAGTCATGGCTGCAGATTTCTGGATCTGCGTTATCGGGTGGGGAATTGTAGGGTGCCCCTAGATAGATCAGGGGTGCACTACACTAAGGAAGCGGCTACTCGGGTAGCAGAGTACTTGTGGAGTGCACATGGGTTTTTTTTTAGGCTAGGCGCTAACTCTGATGAGAACTCGCCTGTCAGCATTCAAACAGCGAATTCAGGCCACGGTCGGAACAAAAATTCGAACATAAAAATATTAGCCGCGAACTTACAGAGTATTAGAAACAAAGTTCCCGAATTTGCAGCACTGCAGGGAAGTTATTGTGCTCAGATAGTTTTAGGCACCGAAAGCTGGCTAAATGATGATGTGGCAAGTTCAGAAATATTTAGCGAAGCGTGGAATGTATATCGGTAAGATAGATCTGATACAAATGGAGGAGGAGTGTTCATCGCTGTGGACAAAGATATTGTTTCTACTGAGATCGAGGTTGAAAGTAACTGTGAAGTTATATGGGCACGTATAACAGGTCTAAAAGAAGTAAAGTTAATACTTGGGTGTTTTTACCGCCCCCCCCCCCAGTGGTGCTGTAGCAGTTTTAGAATCATTCAAGGAAAGTCTACACCAGGTAGTGCATAGGTATCCGGGCCATGTAATATTAGTCGGAGGAGACTTCAACCTTAAGAGTATAGATTGGGACCTCGCTAGTTACATTTCAGGCGGTACAGACAAGCAGTCTTGCGAGCTACTTTTGGACACATTCTCCGAAAACTGTCTTGAGCAGTTAAACCGACAACCCACGCGCAATGGAAATATTCTAGACCTTATTGCCACAAACAGGCCTGACCTTATTAACGATGTCTGTGTAGAGACAGGAATTAGTGATCATGATATCGTCATAGAGTCGATGGTGACCAAAGTTCATAAACCAATCAAGAAGGCTAGGAACGTGTTTTTGTTGGGAAGAGCCGACAAACAAATGTTACGATCGCATTTAGAAAATGAATGGGCATCGTTTAATTCCGGGACTATGGATATAGAGGAATTGTGGACTAAATTTAAGTGCATTTTTAATAAAGGGTTAGAGAAATATGTGCCAGTCAAGACGATTAAGGATGGAAAAGATCCACCGTGGTATAATAATAATGTTAGAAAGCTGCTGAGAAAGCAAAGGCTGTTGCACTCTCGATTCAAAAAAGAACACGCAAATGATGACAGGCAAAAGTTAGTAGAGATTCGTGCGTCTATAAAAAGATCGATGCGTGAAGCATACAATAATTATCACAGCCATACCTTGGCAAAAGATCTTTCCGATAACCCGAAAAAATTCTGGTCCTATGTAAAATCGATAAGCGGGTCAAAGCCCACAGTCCAGTCACTCGTTGATCATTCCGGGGCAGTAATAGAAGAAATCAAACGGAAAGCTGAAGTTCTAAATTTAACCTTTAAGAAATCTTTCACGCAGGAGGACCGCACAAATGTACCATCATTTGATCAACGTACTAATTCCGAAATGGGGGACATAGCAATAGGTATTTCCGGTGTAGAGAAGCAGCTGAGAGAGCTAAATACGAAAAAGTCTGCTGGTCCGGATGGAATACCACTTCGGTTTTACAAAGACTATTCTGCGGCATTGGCCCCCTACTTAGCTTGCATTTATAGCGAATCTTTAATTCAGCGCAAAGTTCCTAGTGATTGGAAAAAAGCGCAGGTGACTCCCGTGTATAAGAAAGGAAAGAGAACTGACCCATACAATTACAGGCCAATATCGTTGACATCAGTTTCATGTAGAATTTTGGAGCATATTCTCAGTTCGAATATAGTAAATTTCCTTGAAACGGAAAAGCTTCTTTCCATGAATCAGCACGGGTTTAGGAAACATCGTTCATGTGAAACTCAGCTTGCCCTTTTCTCACATGACATCTTGCGAGCCATGGACGAAGGTCAACAGGCGGATTGTGTTTTTCTCGACTTCAAAAATGCGTTCGACGCGGTGCCACACTGCAGACTGCTAACGAAGATACGAGCTTATGAAATAGGTTCACAGATTTGTGACTGGCTGGAAGACTTCCTAAGTAATAGAACGCAGTACGTTGTTCTCGACGGCGAGTGTTCATCAGAGACGAGTGTATCGTCAGGCGTGCCCCAGAGGAGTGTGATAGGACCGCTATTATTTTCTATCTATATAAATGATCTGCTGGACAGTGTAAGTTGTAATTTGCGGCTGTTTGCTGATGATGCTGTGGTGTATGGGAGGGTGTCGTCTGTAACTGACTGTAATAGCATACAGGATGACTTAGACAAAATTTCTAGTTGGTGCGAAGAATGGCAGCTAGCTCTCAATGTAGAAAAATATAAGGTGATGCGCATGAGTAGAAAAAACAATCCTATAACGTTCGGATACAGCATTAGTAGTGAGCTTCTTGATGCTGTCGCATTGTTCAAATATCTAGGCGTAACATTGCAGAGCGATATGAAATGGAACGAGCATGTAAGGACAGTTGTGAGTAAGGCAGACAGCCGACTTTGGTTTATTGGGAGAATTTTGGGAAGATGTACTTCACCTGTAAAGAGGCCGCGTATAAAACGCTTGTACGACCACGTCTTGAGTATTGCTCAAGTATTTGGGATCCGCAGTAGATCGGTTTGAAGGAAGACATAGAGGCGGTTCAGAGGCGAGCAGCTAGATTTGTTACCGGTAGGTTCGACCAATGCGCGAGTGTCACGGAAATGCTCCGGCAACTCAATTGGGGATCGCTGGAAGAAAGACGACGTTCTTTTCGTGAATTTCTGTTAAGTAAATTTAGAGGGCCGGAATTTGAAGCTGAGTGTAGTACGATCTTGCTGCCGCCTACTTACATTTCGCGTAAAGATCACAAAGACAAGATAAGTGAAATTAGGGCTCGTACGGAGGCATATAGGGATTCTTTTTTTCCTCGTTCAATTTGGGAGTGGAATAGGAAAGGAAATGCCTAATAGTGGTACAGTGTACCCTCCGCCACGCACCTTACGGTGAATTGCGGAGTATGTATGTAGATGTAGATGTAGACCTATGGGGCGGTCGTGTGGTGGAAGAAGGTAAAACAGCACGTTGCTGCTAAGGAGCTTGGTAAGGTGCAGAGGCTAGCCTCCTTAGCCATAATAGGCGTAATTAGCAGCACACCAACTGCTGGGATGGAAACCATGCTGGATATACCCCCATTACACCTTTGGGTCAAGATGGAGGCAGCAGCTGGTGCCTACAGACTCAAAACTGGTAACAACTGGAACTCTTTGGGATATCCAGAATTCTTTTTTTCCTCATTCAACTTGGGAGTGGAATAGGAAAGGAAATGTCTAGTAGTGGTACAGTGTACCCTCCGCCACGCACCTTACGGTGAATTGTATGATGTAGATGTAGATGTTTTGTCTCTTGCCTCTGCCTTGGATGAAGGAAAGTGAAAGCATGATTTTGTTAATTGTTTGTGTACCTGGGTGATACAGTTGGCTCCCTACCCTCTTCTAGGGGCAGAGTCAGTCCAGAGTTGTGGTTCCCTGGATTCAAATTCCCTCCAGTAGTCGTCAGAGAGGCTCCGTCATACGCATGATCCCCTACCAGTTTAACAGTATAGTCGTTGGGCAGGTCAGAGAAGAGCTTTGGCGGTCGCCCCCGCAAAATTCTTCAGCCGCAGGGGTTGGCAAGTCCCCCCTCCCTAGCTGGACGTTGCTGTTTGAAACCGGCTCTCTGCCGTCGGTGGTCTGGTGAGCAGACACGCTGCGCTTCAGCCTTAGTCTGCACAAAGCGCCTTCTTTTTTGAGATTTTACATTCAGGCACGTGTCACCTACGTTTAATGTACGCATGGTTCGACCTTAGGCCAATATCGCGAACTCGTAGCGAATGATACTCAAATCATGGTATTACTTTCCGGCTAAGGCTCGTTTCTGACCTGATCAATGTTAATTCCAATTCATATTCTTTCTTTTGATTTAGGTCCCCATATGTGTTAACGGTTTGTGTTTGTAGAACCTTTTGACTCTCTCCAACCCACCTACAGATGCGGATTGTGTCACCTAGCTAGGGAGTTTGCATATTTCAATGTAAAACGAATGTAAATTGTATTTGAAAAATGGAAGACTAACAATTTAATCTCCTATTAAATTGTCCTGTTAAAACTAAATTTATCTCTATGATTGTCCCTAAATTCTACTGCCAAATCCCCGTCCTGGTCATCAAATAAGTTGCCCATTGTGTGCACATACACCTGCTGAGACGAGATGTCTATGTTCTTGTAATGCCCATAACAAAATCACTTGTCGCTCCGCATGCTCGGTGGATCCATTTCCTCCTCTAAAGTCGTTATCCGTTGCCCTAATTATTACTTTTCCTTTAACTGTTTTATACTCGTGATCGCGGACTCTGTGTTTGTCATGATCTGTGTAAGACACCTCCACCCAGCATGGGACGCAGTGAGTGAGAGATGTTGGAAGGGAAACTAATTCAAGACGAGTAGGAACACCTACTAGCCGGCCGCGGTGGCCGAGGGGACTGAGGCACTCCAGTCACGGTCTGCACGGCCACTACGGTCGGGGGTTCGAATCCCCCCTCGGGCATGGATATTTGTGCCGCCCTTAGTATAAGGTAGTTCATAAGTAGTTTGTAAGTTTACGGACTGATGACCCTGTAGTTAAGTCCCATAAGCTTAACAAACATCTGAACACCTACTATGATGATTCTAGGGACCAAAATAAATTCCCTAGTTAGTCACTGCCAGAATAACAAAAGTAATATGAGGCAGAACACTTTCGTCCATTCCACCCATGAAATAAGAAGCAACGAGTATGCGGGATGCTTTCAATACGCAACACTGGTTTTGCCGTCGTCGGCGGTTTTGTCCGTATTAAAATGCGAGAGCACAGCACCAACACTGAGACTAACACAGAGGTGTACAAATTCCTTCTAGCTTGCTTGCACCTAGCTCCATTGCAACCATTCAGGCAGGTTAGCCTGAAGTGACTTAAACCCAAGAGTGCAGGTGTACCGAAGCGCACTGGATAAAGCGGCTATTGGGCTCCCGCAAGCCCGGCCGACTTGAGTTACCGCAAGCCTGGCAAGCTTCGCGGGACCCATCCAGCTTGCTGCACCTGACAACACGTTGCGCTGTCAAGTTAGCGTGACTGTAAAACAGCCAGGTAGTTAGACTGCATTTGTCGCAACAGTGGGAGCAACAAGATGAATAAGTACAACTTCAGCGAGATTGAGAAAAAATTAACAACTGGTGAATACATCTTTCTTTTTCTTCAGCTCTTCTCCCGCACATGCAGGGTCGGTTTTGTTTATATGGATTTGGCGTGTTAATATTGACGGGATGGCCGGATGCCCTTCCTGCCGCCACCCCCTACCCCCGGGAGGTAATGTGTACCCCAAATGCCGGCCGCGGTGGCCGAGGGGACTGAGGCGCTCCAGTCACGATCTGCACGGCCACTACTTTCGGGGGTTCGAATCACCCCTCGGGCATGGATATTTGTGCCGTCCTTAGGATTAGCTAGTTCATAAGTAGTTTGTAAATTTAGGAACTGATGACCCCGTAGTTAAGTTCCATCAGCTCTACAAACATTTGAATTTTTCTACCCCAAATGTCTGCGTATAGTGTTACATGTGGGAAAGAGTAAAGTGTTACGAAATGTTTGTGAGTCGTGTAACTGAGGCGGGACTTGGGGACCAGCCCGGTATTCAACTAGGGGGATGTGGAAAACCGCCTAAAAACCACATCCAGGCTGGCTGGCACTCCGACCCTCTTCGTTAATCCGCCGGGCGTATTCGAACCGGAGCCGGCACGCCTCCCCGTCTCGGAAAGCGGTGCGTTAGACAACACGGCTAACCGTACGGGTAACTAGTGAATACATACTAGTATAGAAACACAGCACATGTGCCGCAGGGGAAAAGTTTTCGTGTGTTTTGAGGCAGCTTCGAATAAATCGCCAGGTGTGTCGCAATGCAAACAGAGTAAAAAGCTATTAAGTACGCATACGGAAACCTCTAGTATGTTAAGACATGTTTGCAAATTTGACCAGCAGCTGTCTTATTCGTTAAATATTTGGAAAGAGGAAAAAGAGTTAGTGACTGACAAGTGTGTGGAAATGAAGCTATTTAGCAGTATATAGAGAGAAGTCTTTCTAAATTTAGGTCAGACACAGATCGCCATGGGGAAAAATATGGGTCAGTTGATATTAAAAATCTTATGCCTTCTAGGGTGACAGTAGCGAGAAACGTCCAAACCTTAGCTGATAAAGTACGTTGCAAAATGCTCCCGGACGTGGTGCATACGGTTTGTTCTGGTATATGTTCAAGTACAATTGATCTATGGACAGAGAATTATAAAGGGCTGCATTACATGTCCATCACAATGCATTACATAAATTCCCAATGGGGTTTGAATAAATATGTGCTCTGCGTTTCCTGACTGCCCAAAAAGGAGCACAAACATTCGAAACGATTTGAAAGAACGCTTAGACGCTATAGGTGTTCCTCGTGAAGACACAGCCAAAATTACGTTTTTCACAGACCAGGGCAGTAACTGAAGAATCTACTGTAATGATGTCACTCGTTTTGGTTCACTTTAGGTTACGGTAGTAGTACTAAAAGTGAGCCTTTGCGATCGTCTTTTGACACCTCGAAATTTAAATGATAATAAGGGCTAAACCATTCATCTGACAATAAAAATTGATAAGCCAATTTGTAGAGGAGATAATTCTCTACAACTTTGCTCTCATATGTTTTTTTCATATCTCGTATCGTTTTAGACATATTTGAAAATAAAATCGCACTGACGGGTTTTACGGCCCACTTTAGATTTGCTTGTAGTTTTATGATTATTTGCAAACATTTCGTACAAAAATAATAAAAATTTAAATAATAAAAATTATGAGCCATGCGATCACGACTCTACTATTGTGATAATATCTATGCATTCAACACGTAATATTCTTTCTGACCGTATTTTAACAAACAGCCAAAAGTATTTATATCTGACTTTTTTCTTAACTTTTTTCTATTTAAAGTATTATTTTAATATCTCTCTCCCAGTTTCATTATCTTTTTCCGTTAAAATACAATCACTTGTGTTGCCTTTTCAGTTCGCTCAAAGTTTATTTTCTTTGCCTATTATACCCTGGAAGGAACGTAGCGTACATTTGCCGTTCGGTCGAGCGACTAGACTTGATGGAACGCGGCGTACATTTGTCGTTCAGAAATCAGTCACGTGACATCCCTCGCCCGAAACTCTCTTTTGCATACGCCATCTTGCATTTTGTATTTGACGATTTTCTTATTATAGCTCCAGAGTTGTCATTTCAATACAATGGCGCACTGAAAATTATCAAAACACGTGGTTCTTCGGACAATGAATTATAATCTAAAGTTTAAAAATGAAGGTTTAGCAGTTAACATGTACCATCGCTGTTACAAGAATTGCGGATTAGTTTCGCAGCTGTTCGCCGTATTGTAATGGGCGACGAATTTCTTTGTGATGTACAAACATGTTAGATGGTGGTTCAAACTTGCTAGGGTGCGGTGGCTCAACGCGCTCTGCTTAGAGGGTTGCCAGCATGGTAACTCGACTACTTATGTAAAGAAAAAACTAAGTGAACGACGAAACGATCAAAATAGAACAAAACATACCAATGTCCACAAAGTTCAAATGTTCAAATGTTTGTAAAGCTTATGGGACTTAACTACGGGGTCATCAGTCCCTAAACTTACAAACTACTTATGAACTACTTACGAACTAGGACGGCACAAATATCCATGCCCGAGGGGGGATTCGAACCCCCGACCGTAGTGGCCGTGCTGACCGTGACTGGAGCGCCTCAGTCACCTCGGCCACCGCGGCCGGCTGTCCACAAAGTACCGATCAAACCGAAGAACCAATGAAAAGAGAGAAAAAGAAAGAGGGTTCAACGCCATCTATAATTAAAAAAAGTGAGGAAAATTCTCAACGAACAACCCACGACGAAGATGAACAAACGACCACAAAGCATCATTCTCCCTGAAGACAAAAAATATAAAAAGAAAAAAAATATATATATAGTCACTACTGACAATTTTCCCCCTCTTTCTTTGTGGAAGATTTTCACACACTTGTGTTAACTAAACACAACTATATACTGCAAGATTCCGAGTTGTTCAAAGGTAACAGCGCTTTCTCTGAAAAGTGCATTTCTTCTGTTTCGAGAACATGCGATGAAATACACACCAACTACACATAAACTAGGGAAAAAACATGTAATTTGTTGCAATGTATACACTTCCCTTCAGTTTCATTAAGTAATGACAGTTGCCACAGATATCTAGGACTCCATTTATATACCTCCATGTTGTTTACAATATTCATTATCACAGTATCCTGCCCGTTGTTGTGCAAATGCTTCAGAAGACCACTGTTCAATTCGTTGTTACGTATTTCACGACATGTTCACGAAATAGAACAAACGTACATTTTAGAGGGAGCACTCTTTCATATGCACAATTCTAAACATAGCTCTTTTTCATTAATAAGGGTGCCCGAAACCCTTTTACGAGCCTAAGCAAAAAAAGAATAGTAGTAACGGGTATCGAACTACCGACCATGTGCATCACAACCTTACGCGGTGCACACTACACTACGGTCGACAGTTACGAAATGATTTCTTAATTCTCGTACTGTTGCTCGCAGTTGTTAACTGCTAATATGGCATTTTAGACACTAGATTATAATTTATAGTACTAAGAACGACGTATAAATCGTTCTTCTGGCACGATAATTGCACAACCGAACTTGTAGAGAAGAATATTCTTTACAACTTTGCTCTTTTATGTCTTTTTCATAACTCACACCGTTACAGAGATATTTGCAAAAATAACGGAGGTTTGACACCGTCACTTGATTTTACGTAAGGAAATGTCACGTGACATTCCTTGCTTAGAACTCTTTAGCATACGCCATCTTGCTTGCTGAATTTTATGATTTTCGTAGTATGAATTACGCACTATCATTGAAATGGCGCACTGAAGAATTAACAAAAACTCGTCGTTCTTAGTACTATAAATTATAATCTAATGTCTAAAATGCCATATTAGCAGTTATCAACTGCGATCAATAATACAAGAATTAAGAAACCGTTATACAACTGTCAACCACAGTCTAGTGAGCAGCGCGTTAGGTTGTGATGTTCATGGTCGGTAGTTCGATACCCGTCACTGCCACTAATTTTTTGCCTTGGCTCCTAAAAGGGTTTCGGACATCCTTATTAATTAAATAGAGCTATCTTCTGCAATGTCTAGTGTTGTGGAAATTTAAGAGTCCTTCCTCTAAAATGTGCGTTTGTTCTGTTTCGTGAACATGCCGTGTAATACATAACAACGAATTGAACACTGGTCTTCTGAAGCATTTACACAACAACGGGGAGGATACTGTGATGATGAATATTCTAAACAAAGTGCATATACTGGTAGTTTCATATATGAATGGAGTGCTAGATTTCTGTGTCAACTGTCGTTCCTTAATGAAACGAAAGGAAAGGGTATACATTGCATGCAACAAATTACCTGTTTTTTTGTTTTTTTGTTTTTTGTTTTTTGTTTTTTTAGTCTTGGTTTACAATTCGTTGGTCTGTATTTCAAGGCACGTTCTCGAAACAGAACATAAGCACTTTTCATAGAAAGCGCTGTTACCTTTGAACAACTCGGAATCTTGTGGTCGTTTTTTATCTTTGTTTCTTCGGTTTGATCAGTACTTTGTGAACGTTGGTATGTTTTGTTCCATTTTGATCGTTTCGTCGTTCACTTAGTTTACTCCGTACAGAAGGCGTCGATCTACCATGCTTGCAATCCTCTGACCGAGCGCGCTGAGCTACCGCGTCTTAGCAGGTTTGGAACCACCGTCTAACATGTTTGTACATCACAAACTAATTCGTCGACCATTACTCTACGGCCAACAGCTACGAGAGTAATCCGTAATTCTCTTACCATCGATGGCAGTTATCTGCTAACATGGCATTTTTAGACGTTAGATTCTAATTCATTGTCCTAACAACGACGTGTTTTTGATCATTTTCAGTGCGCCATTGCTTTTAAATGACAACGCTTGACCTATAATAACACAATCATTAAATACAGAAAGCAAGATGGCGTATGGAAAAGAGTTTTGGGCGAGGGATGTCACGTGACTGATTTCCGAACGCCAAATGTACGCCGTGTTCCATCCACGCGATAGTCACTCGCCCGTACGCCAAATGTACGCTACGTTCCTTCCAGGGTATAGTCATTCGTAACGGGTACAGGCAAAGAAAATAAACTTTGAGCAAACTACCTAGTCAAGACAGGTGATAATATTTTAAAGGAAAAATATAATGAAAATATGGAAGAGATATTAAAATAATAGTTGAACTATGGAAAAGGTAAGAAAAAAATTGCACTGTCGTGTTTTGCGGCCCACTTTAGAACTGCCTGTAGTGTTCTGATTGTTTGCAAACATTTCGGACAAAAATTTGTTATTGCGTATTTCACGTGAGTTCACGAAATAGAACAAACGCACGTTTCAGAGAGAGCACTCTTACATCTGCACAACATTGCAGAACATTTAATTAATTAGGGTGCCCGAAACCAAACCCTTTTAAGAGCCAAGACGAAAAAAATGGCAGTGTCAGGTTTCGAACTACCGACGATGTGCATCACAACCTAACGCGCTGCACACTACACTACGGCGGACAGTTACGAAATGATTTTTTAATTCTTGTACTATTGTAAGCAGTAGTTCACTGTTAATATGGCATTTTAAACACTAGATTAATATTTATCGTACTCAGAACGACGTGTTTTTGTTGAGTCTTCACTTCGCCATTTCTCTGAAATGACAATGCGTAAGTCATAATAATAAAATCATTAAATACAGCAAGCAAGATGGCGCATGCCAGAGAGTTTTGACATCTCCGAACGCCTGATTTACGTAAAAGCGGGGAACGGTGTCAAATTACCGTTATTTTTACAAATATCTCTGTGACGGTGCGAGCAAAGTTGTAGAGAATTTTCACCTCTACAAATTCCGTTATCCATATTTCGTGTCAGATGAACGGTTTATTCGCAATTAAACTCATATTACAAACGGCTTTTTTTAGTGTTATTAATGTATTTTTTGTCCGAAATACTTGAAAAAGGTAGGTTTTGGTCTCTGGTTGCCAACAATTATGTGTGTATAATTTGGTGCCGATTGGTTGAACGCTTCGACTTAAAAAATAGGAACATGTTACGGACAGACAGACAAACGGACAAACGGACAGACAGACAGACAACATGAAGTCGCCGTTATTTTTGCAAATATCTCTTAAACGATACGAGATATGAGAAAACATAAAAGAGCAAAGTTGTAGGGAATTTTCTCCTCTACAAACTTGGTTATTCATTTCTCGTGTCAGATGAACGGTTATGCCGTTATGTTTATTTTAAATTTCGAGCTGTCAAAAGGCGATCGCAAAGGCCCACTT
Source organism: Locusta migratoria (assembly GCA_026315105.1). Classification (NCBI taxonomy): domain Eukaryota; kingdom Metazoa; phylum Arthropoda; class Insecta; order Orthoptera; family Acrididae; genus Locusta; species Locusta migratoria. The sequence continues at coordinate 379,652,610 of CM048755.1, forward strand.
TTAGTGTCACTACCGTAACCTAAAGTGGGCCAAAAGAGTATGTCTGTCAAAGCTAAAGTCAAATATCAAATCATTTTGGCTATTTCTTAAAATACGTTAAGAAATAATATTACGTGCTGGGTGCATAGTTATTATCAAAATAGTAGAATCGTGATCGTATCGCCCATAAATTTTTATTATTTACATTTTTATTATTTTTGTCTGAAATTTTTGCAAAAAAAAAAAAAAAAAATCATAAGACTACAACCAAACCTGAAGTTGGCTGTAAAACACGTCAGTGTGATTTTTTTCCTTCAATGCAGTTTATTAGAACTCAACAAAAAAGTCAGTACTTCTCTGACTGTATGTCAATGCTACACAAGAACAAAATATCCACAAAACTACAAGTCCACTGGTTTGCAGTTAGATTGGTTTGCATTTAAGTTCTCCAATCTCGGACGTCAGTGAGGAGGGTCTGTAGCTCTTCCGTTCCCACTGCGGACGGCGGTGCTGCGAAGACCCGATGGCGTCCCTGGTGGAGCGGCTGGGCGGCCTCGGCGACGTCGGAAGGCGGAGAAGTTGCAGGTCCCTTGGACAGCGTCCGACTGCCTTGGCTAGGCTGTGCGCGACCGTAAGTAGGCACGCGGAAAGATATCTGCCTGTCCTGCTTCCCGATCACGTGTACGGCGGACGTGAATAGGTCCTTGCTTTCTGCTCCCTCTGGAAGTGCGGCTAGCGCCGCCTGCGAATTTGTGTGGCCCCAGGGAGTGTTCGCCTAGCTGCCCGGCAACCCGCGACGCGTCCTTGTCGTAAGTGTTGCCGCAGTAGTAGGCGGACAAGAGAGTACAGTTGACGAGATGTAGCGTGAGCTATGACGTCAGGATGCGCAGTGGCCCTGCGCCGGTTTTGTCTAGTGGGGGAAGGTGCGGGCGCATACCTGTAGTGGCCGCCGCACAGTTCGCTTCGCGCGTTTCACTACAGTCCGAAAACATCGAGTCGTCTGTGCTTCGTTGGGCCCGCCGGGCCGAGCCGAAAAGAGGAAAATACACTTTTCCGATTTTCAAGCTGTAAAAAATTTGGACGGTATATAAGGCCACCCCACATCGTTTTATCAAGTAATTTTTTCCTTTCAAGCTTTGGTTTGCCTCTAAAACAAGGAAATGTCTACTTTTCATTCTGCGCGAGTTTTCAGTTTCGTAACGCTTCACACTCGAATTTGATGAAAGTATGTGGTTAAAAAATCAGGTTTTTTGACACCTGGTAGTAAAACATCCCAGCTTTCTAATAAATCATTCACCTTTTCATTATTCATAACAGTCGTTTTCAAATGACGCTATTTGTCAGGTGTGTCCGCTTGATTTACAAATCGTGTATTGGAAAAGTTGGATAGCGGGCAGCTTACTGTTCTGTGCATTTTAGACCATACATTACAGCGAGTGTTTTCAAATGTTTGCATAGTCTATGGGACTTAACAACGGGGTTATTAGTCCATAAACATACAAACTACTTATGAACTACTTACGAATTGCCGGCCGCGGTGGCCGAGGAGACTGAGGCGCTTCAGTCACGGTCTGCACGGCCACTACGGTCGGGGGTTCGAATCCCCCCTCGGGCATGGATATTTGTGCCGTCCTAGTTCGTAAGTAGTTCATAAGTAGTTTGTAAGTTTAGGGACTGATGACCCCGCAGTTAAGTCCCATAAGATTTACAAACATTTGAACATTTGAACTTACGAATTAGGACGGCACAAATATCCATGCCCGAGGGGGGATTCGAACCCCCGACCGTAGTGGCCGTGCAGACCGTGACTGGAGCGCCTTAGTCTCCTCGGCCATCGCGGCCGGCTACAGCGAGTGAAATGGAGCTAAAAGTACAGAAACGTTTTTGAAATGTTAGTCGCACTGATATCTACCTCCTTTCACAAGTAATTGCAAGTTATCTGAGCGGCGTCACGCCGCGATCGCAAGCCTTCGATCTCGGCGGATGTTGGCCGTAGCGTGAAGCACTGCAGAGCGGAAAAAATGTATTGCCGGCCACGTGTGTCGCTCCTTCGTTGTGTGTTAACTATCCGTAACATGAAAAACAAGTATAAAAGGGGCGATCGATTACAACTGACTACAATCTTCTATGGTTTTACATTAGGTCATATTATATAAGTGGCATACAACTGATTTGTTCCACATTATACAATTAATGGAATATATATTTCGTGTTTCGTACTAGAAGGAAAGAATAAATTAATGTTAACTGCGACTTTGGTGTTGATGCACTGCAATACTTACTGGCTTTCTAGATGGAGATGATAAAAGGAAAAAACCAAAATTATATTGAAATTTATAGCTACATCCGTGCCTAGGTCATATATAGTCATTTTATTAAAATCATATGTTTGTAAATCTATGGGACTTAACTGCTTGGTTAATAGTCCCTAGCTTACAGATTACACAAACTAAGTTAAACTAACCTAAAGACAACACATACACCCACTCGAACCCCCAACGGCGAACGACCGCGCGCACCGCTGCACGGCGCCTCACTGAGGACGGCTATTCCGCCGCGGCGTCAATTTATCGTTCTCGCTTTTGTTGCTCTCAGGAAATGTCGTACCACAAGGTAAAAATCATTGTATGTTCAAACAAATGTTTGTTAAGCTTATGAGATTTAACTGTGGGGTCATCAGTCTCTAAACTTACAAACTACTTATGAAATAGCTTATACTAAAGACGGCACAAACATCCATGCCCGAGGGGGATTCGAACCCCCGACGGGGAATGGCCTCGCGCATCATAGCATAGCGCCTCAATGTGCTCAGCCGCTCCGCCGCGGCTTACTCATTGTATACAGTTTGTCCCTCATAAAAGGAATAACACTCGCGCCCGAGATTAAAAGTATGAACGAACTAAGTAAAAAAGGAATAGATAAAAGTAACATTAAAACATACAGTGACCTTATTATAAGGGATGTTGCAAGTGGTGGCATACGTGAGGTTTACCGGTTTTATGTGGGACACACTTACTATATTTCAATCCATCTCCACTTTCAAAGAACTCTACACAGGTCTCAGAATTTTATGGCCGGGGCGGAGCGGCAGAGCGCATTGAGGCGCTATGCTCCGATGCGCGAGACCGTTCCCGTCGGGGGTTCGAATCCCCCCTCGGGCATGGATGTTTGTACTGTTTTATATGTTAGTTCATAAGTAGTTTGTAAGTTTAGGGACTGATGACCTCACGGTTAATTTCCATAAGCTTTACAAACATATAACATTTGAAGAACTTTATTATTTATTTATTTGGTTAAGACGCTGTCTTCGAGGAACTGCGTTACTACTAACATTTCTCTGAATCATCTGTTGACAATTTTGTCACAATGGTACATCAATTTTTTTTTAACTGAAAGAAAAATGCGCAGATTTAGTTTAGCCTACAGCACGACAGATGAGGTCAGTAAAGGATTAGAGACGACTGCCACTTTGTTTCTTGTTTTTTTAGCTTTTTCGTGGTCTAGTCCCCAGCAACAAGGTATCCTCACCCAGTGTTAGCTGGAGATAGAAGGAAACACGGTGGTGACCAAAACTTGCTCACTGCCGTCTACTTAGAGCCAGCTAACAGTTCATTAATTTTGTTATTTTATTTCTATTGTTCTCACACTGTAGTGAACCATCGGATTTTAAGCACATAAAAAACAGGTGGAAATGGACTCATCACATGAATTTAGGATAGTTTCTCCTTAAGAGAGCAGCTAAAAAACTTTTTTAATTTTTTTATCCATTTTACAGAATGAATAGTAATACAAGAAATAATAATCAGCATATATTTTCACAAGTGTTATTTAAAAGAAAGCTATCATGCAGAGATACTTGTATTGAAAACAGGCTGGAGACGTGAGGTACTTGTGCATAAGAAGCAATATCATAGCCCAATCGGCTCGCGCCGGAAATGGTAAACATTCCGAATGTCATCGGCTCGGCTGAAATGGAGTCGTCTAAGCCCGGCCGGCAGTGTGAACAGTGCAGTTAACGACAAAGTGTTTAATGGTTCAGCTCGGCCCGGCCGGCAGTGTGAAGACGGCCTTAGTGATGATAACGAAAAAATGTTCAAATGTTTGTATAGCTTATGGGACTTAACTACGGGGTCATCACTCCCTAAACTTACCAACTACTTACGTACTAGGACGGCACAAATATCCATGCCCGAGGGGGGATTCGAACCCCCGACAGTAGTGGCCGTGCAGACCGTGACTGGAGCGCCTCAGTCCCCTCGGCCACCGCGGCCGGCGTGATGATGATAACAGCAGCAGAAAAATCGTCCATAGTCAGATCCGTGTAATTAATTAGAAAGTGTTCAGTCGCGTGTTGCTGCAGCTACAGGTGTCGCAGTAAGTGATTTGAAGCGCATTGTGAGTGAAGGTCTTAGGGTTTGCCAGCAAGCAGGGACCTTTACAACGACGAATAAGAAACGTTTTAGTCAAAATGTAAAAATTGAAATGGATGATTTCGTCAAATGCGTAGTTCGTGGAACGATTTATAATTTTTATGAAACGAATGGAGAACGACCAATAGAGACAACATTTCTTCCAGTCGTAAGGGAAAAGGTATATTTTTCGGGCAGTATCTGGCCGCTACGTAAAATAATTACTGATTTGAGATTTAGATGGATAAAAACAGCAAATAAGCGGAAGTTATTAACTGAAAAGGAAGACATTCGCGAAAAGCGATTACAGTTTTTTCGTGCTATACAGAATTATAGAAATAGTGGGAGGCCTATTATATATGCCGATGAGACTTAGATTCATTCGTCACATTATTTATTCATGGGCGATTCCTGAGAAAATCACGAAAGATGGCGTAGTTGTCGGCGTAACTGTCTAGTTAGCCTAAAACGCCGTAAAGCTCAAATTTTCATGTTTTCCCATTTATTTAATTCAAAGCCCAGTGGCAGATAAAGTCGGAAATTCCATAGTATGTTGTTTTAATAAAGTCTGAGTTCACAATTACTTTGAAATTTGATGCCAACTGTTTGAATTTTTAATCTTTTCTTAACACTATTTTACGATTGGAATAGGTTGGCTCTTAAAATCAAATTCCAAATAAGAGTCGGAATGTAGAAATTAAATCTGTCAGTGTGTAAGAAGTAAAATTTTGTTTATGCAATTTATTTCTCGCTGTCAACAATTTATAAAATCCAGACATTCTACAATTTTTCCAGATATTTCTCTGACTAGTCTAATTGTACTGTACATACAAAATCTATCATATCTATAGTACCGACTTAGAACAAATCGCGACGCTCCTATTTTTCTAGTTCAGGATAAGCAAAAAAATTGCGTCTGATCAGTCTTGACTCGATCGGCCAATTGCCAATACGAATTATGTATTTCTCCGTTCTACAGAATGGGGCAATGACTAAAAAGTATCTTCTACAAAGAAAGGCAAGAATTGAAAAGCTAGCTTTCATAGTCAGCGACCACATAAACTCCACAATGGATACTCTCGAAAGTACGGTCGGCCTCCGTCCCTCTCCTTGCCCGGCATGCCGCTGCGTCTCCGCCCCGCACTTTTGGCAGGTGCCTTGCGCGGATATCGCACAGCACCTGCGGCGCGAGCGCCTCCCCACCTGTGGCTGTTCCCTTTCCCTTACGCGCAGCTCCTACCTCTTCCTAAATCTCGTCGACTATAATATTGTTAAAGCTCTCGATACATAAAAACGTTTTCCATGCATTGCTCATTGTATAAACACAGTCTTCAAACATGTTATAAACGAACACTTTTTGAATGAAAATGTCCGTTCTTAATACAGTGCGGACTACGGTTTTCTATTCCAAGAGAAGAGGTTTCTGTGTGAGATTGCATGCATCTTTAAAGCAGCGTGTTTAACTCGTTCGAATAGTTATTTTGACATGCTTCTATAAGTACATTCTCAGATAGATTCAGTGAAGACTGTCTTAGATAGCAAACGTGCCTGTTATAAGATGTTGGAATACGACCAACATATAGCTGGCCAGCTTATGGCGTTTCTTAAGGCATTTAAGGAAGCCATAGTTGATTTAGAGTCTGACAAGGAGCCAACCTTACATTTAGTTCTACCGTGGTTTTGTGCCTTAAAAGGCACCTACTATTTACAATCAGTAAGACCGACATAGGTACAATCGAAAATGTGAACGAAATAAGAAGGCATTTTGTACAACATATATGAAGCTAATCTCCCCTAAATGATTGGCTTTAGATGCAGACCTTCAAGCGTTCAGAAAACTGTTTCATAGTCGCCGCTGAGTTACTAGTAAAGTGATTTTTAGATAAAGATTATACGAAAAATATGCTTGGATTTGGTTAAAATGCATTTTTGGAATATAGAATGAAGTATTTTGTAAATATATGAATTCAGAGAACCAGCAAAATATATCCTGGAAAAGTAATTACAGTTTTGTGTAACTGGTCTCATACTTGATTGACTAAAGTTACAGAATGTAGACTGGAGTTTAATGGTTATCCTTAGCTTTTTTGTGCAAAATATCTCCAATTTCAGTGTTTCTTTCTGATTACTACACACAACCTATTCTAGCAGTGATCTGAGGATGGTTAGAATTGAGAATAGTCAGTAATACTTGAAAGATAGTGAATTTGAAGAAAAAACCTTTCATATCTAAAAATAATAAGTCCGAAAGATACACCTAAAATGTAGAAAAGACAAATGAAATCTCATATTTTGACCTGAAGGGAATATATATAATACTAGCTTAAACCCGCGGCTCAGCTCGCGTGTTGGTTGATTATGATAGATAATGCGCGAAACGTCAAATAACTTTTTTTTAAAAAGAAAATTATTAAAAGAAATTTCTCTTTTACTGTTTTACTTATTTATTCTTATATATCCTTATTCGTATGCTTATCATTACAGAGAAAGAGCTGAAGGCATTGTAGCACGCATAGACCAAACATATGGTCTGTGGCATCACGTTTCGCTGTATGTAACCTCCTTGCTACAGAGTCGCAAACGTCATCGCTGGCCTTCAGTCAGAAATTTTTTGACGACTTTCAACCACCATATCTTCCACCGCCTTATAACTATCGGCATGTAACTGCTATGGTGCACAGCGGGAGACTTCGGACAACAATTACACACAGACCATTCGTTTGCGTTATGTAGTTTCCGCTGCAGAGCGAAACATTAAAACACACACACACACATACACACACACGTAGAATTTTATATACACCGATAACTTACCATCCTAATATACTCCACCCTTTTATCATTATCAAACCTCAAGCAACAATGCAACCAATAAAACCATTTTCAAAGCGTAAATATAATTTTCAAAGAGTAATTATGGTTCCGAATTTCGCGTTATATTCTTCAAATTACTAAATATTTATCATATCGCTATAAAACCGTGCCTAAAACCTTCCTCAGGTCTAAATTAGTAACTGTACAAATATTTAAGTCACTGCGTCTTGTCGTTCAGACGTGATAAGGGTACACCGAACAGACATTCACATTAATATATATAGATAAATAGCTATCCGATCGCCATAAAACTGTGCCTAAAGCCTTCCCCGGGTAAACATTAGTAACTGTTCAAATTTTTAGCTCTTTATGTCTTGTGGTTCAGACGTGATAAACGTACACCGAACAGACATTCACATTTATAGATATAGATTGACATTCATTAAAAATGTTCAAATGTTTGTAAAGCTTAAGGGACTTAACTGCGGGGTCAACAGTCCCTAAACTTACAAACTACTTATTAACTACCTTATGTTAAAGACGGCACAAACATCCATGCCCGAGGGGGATTCGAATCCCCGACGTGGACGGCCGCGCGCACCGCAACACGGCGCTCCAGCCGCGGCTGACATTCATCTTTTGATGCCCAGATAAAGTAGTCAAGAGCTTTTCATTGACTTCCTTAAGACGTCGATGATGCGCGCAGACTAAACTGCTACGTAGCGTAGCACCGCGGTAAGCCGGGCAGGCAAGCAAGTTTCCCGAAGCCTGCTTCTGTTGGGTTCGGCTTGGCTGGGAGTGAAGCAGCCTGCTCGTTCAGTTGAAAGCGCGCGGCGGTTTGCCTCCAAGCAAGCTTGGGCACGCTAAAAGCGGGAAATGTACACCTCTGCACTAACACTACCCAGTATTAAAACGTGTCGATCACTGAGAACCCGCAGGGCTAAGGGAGGGAGGCGCAGAGGGGCGGGAAAAGAAGAGGAAGGCGGCGCGAGGGAGGAGGAGGGAAGGCCTCCAAGGGAAGGAAAGACCAAGCGAGGCAGAGAGGGCGCGTCATATACGGGGAAGGGGAAAGGATTAGGGCTGGCAGGAGAATAGATGTAAGGACGGAGGCCGTCATCCGCGAGGTGGCGAAAGTTAACAGGAACCGTTAAAAGAAAGCAAGGTCAATGTCGTCCACGGGTCACATCAGCAGGAGATGACCGTTATCTCCGTTTAAACGTTGCGTGGCCGTTGGCAAGTGCGCACCGCAGTACAGAGCACACCGATACTTGTGAGTGTAACCGGCTTCTTAATGACGTTATTGTTTCAGTTTATTACATTTCTCTTTACTCGCGTGTATATTAGATTCAGTTTTGCGTTAAGTACCTCGTTATTGCACCCTTCCGCCGCGTGGCTCGCGACCGTCTTCTCTCTTTGTTCTCGCGTGTATATTATATTCAGTTTCGAGTTAAGCATCTCGTTAGTGTATTTTTCCGGCGTCTGAATCCCGCCAGTCGTCTGTTTTGGATTAGTACCAGCTCCAGCCGTCTTCGTTACCTTAATTACCCCCTGTCGAGTCTACGCCGCGTCTTTCTAGTCGTTAGTTTTTCTGGGTATTGTATCCATCAATAGGGACTGACGGCTGTGTGCGGATGCAATCTGAGCTGGAGACACGTCGCTCCAAGCTTCAAGAAGAGTTAACTTTGGTGGAACAACTTGAGGCTGCGATCGAAGGGCGTCGTTGTTGTTGGCCGGTCGTGAGAATCGAAAGGTTGTACGACGTGTCCAACAATCGGCCTGCGGCAGGCTACATGCTCTGATACTGCTAGCAATGAGGCAGACACCTCACCTGTGGCTGCATGGAATGTCGCTCCCGCATTGAGGTGCTAAGCTACGATGCGCGAGGCCGTTCCCCGTCGGGGGTTCGAATCCCCCCTCGGGCATGGATGTTTGTGCTGTCTTTAGTTTAAGTTAGTTTATCAGTAGTTTGTAAGTTTACGGACTGATGACCCCGCAGTTAAATCCCATAAGCTTAACAAGCATTTGAACATTTGAGGTCGCTCCAGTGCGTGGCTGGCGGCGTAAGATGTTTTCGGGGGTCCTATCGTGAGGCCTCCCCGGTTCATCTTGTGAACAGGTTTGGGCCACTATCTGTTCAGGACAATGTTCCTGAGCCGGATGGTGTCTCTCATTCTGAAGTCACCATGGAGTCTGCAAGATCCGGGCTTTCACAGCTGGTGGGTTTGCTTGTAGTTGGGAGCTCCAATGTTATGCGAGTAATGGAGCCCCTTAGAGAGATGGCTGCCAAGGAGGGGAAGAGAGCCAACGTTCACTCCATGTGCATACTGTGGGGAAGGTGGGCTGAGGATTCCAGATGTGGAACGGGTCATTCTGGGGCCCATGAAGGGTACGGGAGGCAGCCAACTGCAGGTGGTGGCTCACGTCGGTACCAATGATGTGTGTCGCTTCGGATCTGAAGAGATTCTCTCAGGTTTTGAGCGGCTACCTAAAGTGGTAAAGACTCTTGCTTGCAAGATGAAAGCAGAGCTCACCATCAGCAGCATAGGTGACAGGACCGACTGTGGACCTCTGGTACAGAGCCGAGTGGAGGGTCTGAATGAGAGGCTCAGACGGTTCTGCGACCGTGTGGGCTGCAGATTCCTCGACTTCCGCCATCGGCTGGTGAGGTTCCGGGTTCCGCTGAATAGGTCAGGAGTCCACTACACGCAGGAAGCGGCTACACGGGTAGCGGGGGCTGTGTGTCTTGGACTTGGCGGTTTTTTGGTTAGAGGGCCACGGGAACACACAGAAAAGGTCTGAATCTCAAAGGATACAGTTCAAAGATAGGAGAAACAAAGATCTAAAAACCACTAGCCTAAAAGTTGTAAATTGTCGTAGTCGTGTTGGGAAGTACCGAGCTCCAACCGCTACTAGAAAGTACTGAATCTCAAATCATTATAGGTACCGAAAGGTGGCTAAAGCCGGAGAAAAGTTCAGCTGAAATTTTTACTAACGGGCAAATGGTGTTCAGAAAGGATAGATTGAATAAAACAGATGGTAGCGTATTTATTGCTGTCACAAGCAGTTTGTCTCTTAGCGCAGTTGAAGTAGATAGTCCTTCTGACTTGGAATGGGTAGAGGTTATACCTGACAACAAGAATAAATTTGTAATTTGCTCTTTTTACGGACCCCCAGACTCAGATGATTCGATTGCAGAAATGTTCAAAGAAAGCTTGGACCAAATTTCAAAACGTTCCCCTAGCATAGAATTTTAATTGGTGGCGACTTTAGCTTACCCTCGATATGTTGGCAAATATACATGTTTAAAACCGGAGGCAACCATAAAACATCGTCTGAAATCGTACTTAACGCATTCTCCGAAACTAATCTCGGGCATTTAGTTCATGAACCCACTGTAATAGTATATGATTGTGAAAATATACTTGACCTCTTAGCAAAATAATAATAAAAGGCATCAAAACAAACACAGAGTTATAGTAGCGAAAATGAATATAGAATTTCCCAAATCTACCAAAACGAAACGAAAAATATATCTATTACAAAAAAATCAGATAAAAATTCGGTTAACGCTTTCCCGAGTGAGAATCTCAAGTCTTTCGAAACTAACATGTTAGTCAAAATATCCACGGGCGTACTGCCGGTCTACAGTGTCCAACGGGCACAATATTTCGGCGATCATACATGTCGCCATCATCAGGTGAACTGACGGACTGAACTCCTGAAAACGTGCCGGCAGGGAGATCCGCACGCTACGGCGGCTCGAAGGGAACTGGGTTCTAGCCCGGTAGCGGGAGATTTAAATTACCCTCGGTCCACGGAGCGACCCCTCCGCGGTCCGCGCCCCGCGCCGCGGCCGCGCAGTGGAACCGATTCCACCGGCGTCTGAGATGACGTCGGTGTGAGGGCTCTGTCCGCCGTTACGTTTGCTACATTTACTCTTAATTAACCCAATCGCTGGTTCCCAAGCTTTGCTAAGATTACAGCCTCAGTCACGGTTTATGAGGTCGTCACTTGTGCGAATTTCAATGCCCTCTCTAACGACGCAGTCCCAGTATCTCGACGTCTGTACCAGAATCCTAGTGCGTTCATACTCCATCACATGATTCTCCGACAAACAATGTTCAGCGACCGCCGACTTGCTCGGATACATCAATCGTGTGTGCCTCTGGTGTTCAACGCATCGATCCTCGACGGTACGCATCGTCTGTCCAATATATGACTTTCCAGACTGACACGGAATCTGGTACACGCCGGCCTTCCTCAGACCGAGATAATCTTTGGCGCTCCCCACCAGTGCACGAATTTTATTCGGCGGACAAAAAACAGTTCCAACCTGGTATTTTTTCAAAATGCGGGCGACCTTCCCCGAGATTGCGACGGTATATGGAACGAACGCAGTGCCTACATCCTCCCTCGTGTTTTCATCCGTTTCCACAGGTTGTGATGTAGTGGTTGGGCGGAGAGCCCGCTGAATCTGCCACTCTGAGTACCCATTTTTTCGAAATACAGTTCTCAGGTGTTCCAATTCCTGGGGTAGAGTCTCTGCGTCGAAGATAGTGCGCGACCTATGTACTAGAGTTTTAAGTACCCTATTCCTCTGTGAAGGGTGGTGACAGCTGTCTGCGTGTAAATACAGATCAGTGTGCGTTGTCTTCCGATATACACTATGACCCAGGGTGCCATCAGCTCTTCTCTAGACCAAGACGTCAAGGAACGGCAATTTACCCTCCGTTTCAGTCTCCATAGTGAATTTGATGTTGGGGTGTATGGAGTTCAGATGTGTAAGGAAGTCAAGGAGTTTATCCATACCATGTGGCCAGATGACGAAAGTGTCGTCCACATAACGGAAAAAGCAAGTAGGTTTCTATTCAGATGATGCTAGGGCTTCCTCGTCGAAATTCTCCATGTACAAATTTGCAACCACAGGGGAGAGTGGGTTACCCATGCGACTCCCTCCGTTTGTTCATAGTATTCGCCATTGAAAAGAAAATACGTGGGGGTCAAGACATGCCTAAAAAGTTCGGTAGTCTTCTCGACAAACTTCTGACCAATCAAATCTAATGACTCTCGAAGGGGCACCCTCGTAAACACGAAACGACGTCAAAACTCACCATGATATCTGACTCATCCAGCCTAAAGCAAAAATCCACGGAATTACGGATGTGATGAGGGCATTTACTCACATAAGGACTTAATATTCCCGTCAAGTATTTGGCCAACAAATATGTAGGTGCTCTGATTTTACTGACAATGGGACGTAACGGCACCCCATCTTTGTGAACCTTAGGGAGTCCATAAAGTCTTGGCGGTATGGGACCTTGAGGTAGAAGTTTCTTGGCGACACCCTCCGATAAATCCGCATCCTTGAGAAGCGCCCTCGTCTTGTTTTCCACCTTATTTGTGGGGTCAACGCTGATCTTCCGGTAGGAATCGTCATTTAGCAGGCTCTGCATGTTTTCAGTGTAGTCCTTATGGGAGACAACAACCGTAGCATTGCCTTTGTCAGCCGGTAAGACAACAATTTCAGGGCGCCCCCTCCGATCACGAATGGCCGCCCTCTCTTTACTAGTAATGTTCGACTTCATGGGCTTGGATTTCGTCAACGCACGACAAGTTTCACGACGTATTTCCTCAGCTGATTTGGGCGGAAGTCGAGCTGCAACCTGTTCAACATCACTAATAATTTCTGCGACCGGTGTGCACTTGGGGGTAGGAGCAAAATTGTGCCCTTTCTCCAAACCTGAGACCGCATCATCACTCAACTCCATGCCGCTCAGATTGATGACAGTCTTGCACGGGACCTGCAGAGATGGTTTGTCAAGGAGGCGTGAGACCTTAGCTGTTTGACGTCCCGTTGCCTTCTTATGGGCGAAATCGGCTGCAACCGAAGTAACACCATCAATCCAATCCCAGGAAAAAGACGTGAAGTGACTAGCCAGTTGCAAATGCAGTTTGAATAGTTCCAGTGAGATGAACTCAAGACAACGGCGGGTGAAATGCACTCTCTCACGAAGCAATGCGAGGCTGGCCCGTTTCTTAATTCTCTTAGCTGCTGCAGAATCAATGTGATGCGTATTCTTAGCAAAATTTGGAACAACATTCTCGGCACGACAGCTCTTTAGAAAAGCGAGAGTACTTAGCAAACGACATCTACGATGGCGCAACTTTTCAAATTTCTTCATGCTGCGATACATCTCCTCCCCGTAAAGGTGTATGATGTGATTCTTCAGTTTCTCCCGGCGTATTTGATAATCAAAATATCCACGGATGTACTGCCGGCACAATATTTTGGCGATACATGTCGCCATCATGAAGCCCTGGCATCATCTGAATGGAAACCTACTTGCTTTTTCCGTTATGTGGACGACACTTTCGTCATCTGGCCACATGGTATGGATAAACTCCTTGACTTCCTTACACATCTGAACTCCATACCCCCCAACATCAAATCCCTATGGAGACTGAAACGGAGGGTAAATTGCCGTTCCTTGACGTCTTGGTCGAGAGAAGAGCTGATGGCACCCTGGGTCATAGTGTATATCGGAAGACAACGCACACCGATCTGTATTTACACGCAGACAGCTGTCACCACCCTTCACAGAGGAATGGGGTACTTAAAACTCTAGTACATAGGGCGCACACTATCTCCGACGCAGAGATTCTACCCCAGGAATTGGAACACCTGAGAACTGTATTTCGAAAAAATGGGTACTCAGAGTGGCAGATTCAGCGGGCTCTCCGCCCAAACACTACACCACAACCTGTGGAAAGGGATGAAAACACGAGGGAGGATGTAGGCACTGCGTTCGTTCCATATACCGTCGCACTCTCGGGGAAGGTCGCCCGCATTTTGAAAAAACGCCAGGTTGGAACTGTTTTTTGTCCGCCGAATAAAATTCGTGCACTGGTGGGGAGCGGTGGGGAGCGCCAAAGATGATCTCGGTTTGAGGAAGGCCGGCGTGTACCAGATTCCGTGTCAATGTGGAAAGTCATATATTGGACAGACGATGCGTACCGTCGAGGATCTATGCGTTGAACACCAGAGGCACACACGATTGATGTATCCGAGCAAGTCGGCGGTCGCTGAACATTGTTTGTCAGAGAATCATGCGATGGAGTATGAACGCACTAGGATTCTGGTACAGACGTCGAGATACTGGGACTGCGTCGTTAGAGAGGCCATTGAAATCCGCACAAGTGAAGACCTCATAAACCGTGACTGTGGCTATAATCTTAGCAAAGCTTGGGAACCAGCGATTGGGTTAATTAAGAGTAAATGTAGCAAACGTAACGGCGGACAGAGCCCTCACACTGACGTCATCTCAGACGCCGGTGCAATCGGTTCCACTGCGCGGCCGCGGCGCGGGGCGCGGACCGCGTTGGTCGCTCCGCGGACCGAGGGTTATTTAAATCTCCCGCTACCGGGCTAGAACCCAGTTCCCTTCGAGCCGCCGTAGCGTGCGGATCTCCGCGAGAAGCTTGTAGCAAATTCCACAAGGAAACACTGTCACGTAATTTGGTAGTTTATCCTAAGAAATTGTGGTCGTATGTAAAGTATACCATTATGTCTAGTATACACAATCAATATCTTACTACGCGGTTGTAATAGTGATGCTACTGATGACAGTAGTGCTAAAGCAGAATTGCTTAACACAGCATTCCGAAATTCCATCACGAAAGAAGACGAAAAAAATACTCCAGAATTGGTATCAAGAACAGCTGCCAGCATGCGCAATTTAGAAGTCGACACGCCTGGTGTATCAAAGTAACTTAAATCACTTACCAAAAGTAAGTCTCCCGGTTCTGACTGTATACCATTTAGTTTCCTTTCAGAGTATGCTGATGCAATAGCCCCATACCTAGTTATCATATACAACCGCTCGCTCAGCGAACGTTCCGTACTCAAAGACTGGAAAGTTGCACAGGTTACGCAAATTTTCAAAAAAGGCAGTAGGAGTGATCCGCAAAATTACAGGCTTATATCACTGACGTCGGTTTACAGCAGGATTTTAGAACATATACTTTCCTCAAATATTATGAACTACCTCCAAGAGAACGACCTATTGAGCCATAGTCAACACGGATTCAGAAAGTATCATTCTTGTGAAACACAGCTAGCTCTTTATTCACATGAAGTGATGAGTGCTATAGACAAGGAATGTCAAATAGATTCCGTGTTTTTAGATTTCCGGAAGGCTTTCGACACTGTACCTCACAATCGTCTTGTAATCAGACTGCATGCTTATGGAATACCGTCACAATTGTGCAATTGGGTCAGTGATTTCCTGTCAGACAGGACACAGTATGTTGTAAATGACGGAAAGTCATCGAGTAGAACTGAAGTAACATTTGGCGTTCCCCAGGGAAGTGTATAGGGCCCCTACTGTTCCTTATTTTTATAAACGATTTAGGAGACAATGTGAGTAGATCTCTTAGGTTGTTCGCGGATGATGCTGTCAGATATCGGTTAGTAAAGTCACCAGAAGATAAAAAGCAACTGCAAAATGACTTAGATAAGGTATCCGCATTGTGCAAAAAATGGCAATTGACCCTTAATAGAAGTGTGAAATCCATATGGCCACTAAAAGAAACCCATTAAACTTCATTTACACGATAAATCAGTTAAAACTGCAAGACGTAAATTCAACTAAGTAACTAGGAGTGACAATTACAAACAACTTAAATTGGAAAGAACACATAGAAAATATTGTAGGGAAAGCGATCCAAAGCCTACATTTCGTTGGCAGAACACTTAGAAGATGCAACAGTTCTACTAAAGAAACTGCCTGAACTGCACTTGTGCGTCCTATTTTGGGGTATTGGTGCGCATTGTGGGATCCCCACCAAATAGCTTGTACAATACTAGTAGTGTAAGCAGTTGCAAAAGAAATGTATTTTAATGATTTTCTTGTGTAACAACTGTAATAACGGTATAACACAGTTCTTTGCGATCTAGAGATTGAGTTGTTAGAATTTCTCAGTACGGCATAATATGAAACCTAGCCGCCTGTAAACCGGTCTTGTGTTCCGTGCGCGACGGCTCTGCTACCTAAGCAGCTATTTTTTAAGTTAGCGGTGCACCGCACTATCTTTCGACCAACTTTGTTGTATGGGAGTGAAAGTTGGGTGGATACAGGTTACCTTATTCATAAGGTAGAGGTGACAGATATGAAAGTAGCAAGAATGATTGCAGGTACCAATAGATGGTAACAATGGTAGGAGGGTGTCCATAATGAGGAAATCAAAGAAAAATTGGGAATGAACACCATAGATGAAGCGGTTAGAGCGAACAGACTGAGATGGGGGGGTCATGTTACACGCATGGGAGAAGCAAGGTTACCTAAGAGACTCATGAGCTCGGCAGCGTAAGGAGTCGCGGTAGACCAAGAAGAAAGTACTTAGATTCGCTGCAGAATGGTTTTGAAGTGAAAGGCATAACATCAGATGAGGCATCAATGTTAGCATTGAATAGGAGATCATGGAGGAATTTTATTAGAGGTACTATGCTCCAGACTGAACGCTGAAAGCCGGCCGCGGTGGCCGAGGGGACTGAGGCGCTTCAGTTTCGGTCTGCACGGCCACTACGGTCGGGGGTTCGAATCCCCCCTCGGGCATGGATATTTGTGCCGTCCTTAGTCTTAAGTAGTTCATAAGTAGTTTGTAAGCTTAGGGAGTGATGACCCGTAGTTAAGTCCCATAAGTTCTATAAACATTTGAACATTTTTTGAACGCTGAAAGGCATAATCAGTCTCTAATGATGATGATGATGATGATGATCCTTGTAATATCCAACAATACAGCCCATTACCTATAACTAAATGGGTCCTAACTATATACAATTATTGAATGACTTAATTGCTACAGGGAATCCAATGGCCCAACTAACCTAGATCCTTAACCTACTTCTTAACTTAGATACTGAAAACTAGTACTCTACTGCTGCACCGTCACAATTGTGCCAGCATGTATATAAACCTGCATTGTGCTGACAACTCGCTGAACTAAACCCAATGAGTACGCCACTGTCACTGGGCAGGCCAAAAATGTCACTTGAGCTCCTTGCAAAGATTTATCCCCTTTTGATGATGATCTGAAATTTGTTAAAACTAGCTACATATAACTTACGTCTAAGTCGAGTGCAGGTGTTGCCAGATTTAGTCCCCCCCCCCCCCCATACCAGGGGATGGCAGATACCACCATTTATGGCGATCAGACCATCCCCCATCGGCTTAGAAGAAGCGACTGGCATCATTGGTGAGATTTGTCATAAATCGGGTTAAATGTTTCATAAGAAGTCATTTAATACTTTCTTAGATATTGCATCTGCTAGAGTATTGAATGTTAGGATGCTGTCAGAGTGTCTTATGAGTAGAAGGTGTTGGTGTTGGGGAATAACCTTCTTAATTCCGCGGCCACACAGTCGAATGCAGGACACTCGAAAACTTCATGGTCTGTGGTTCCCTCCTCGGCACTGCAGGTACATGCTAGTATCGCCTTTTTCTCAAACTTGCATAGCTATGGCGGGTATGATCATGACCACTGAGAAAGAGCAGCATCCCCATGGAAGGCTGAAAATGTTTCCTTCGAAATCTTTCTTGGATGTCAGGTAGGAGAGCATGCGTTCTCCTCCCTGTTTCTTCTGCATCCCACGAATCCTACCAAAGTTGCAGCCCCCTTCTTTTGATGACGGATTTGGAATTTGCAGGTTTCCCAAGAATTTCTTCTACATTTCCTTGCTGTCCCTTTGTATCCCAGTACCAAGCTACCTGCTCTCTCATCTTGATATCAAGAGGGCAGACGCCCAACAGCACCAAGAGAGCTCCGCCACAAGTGGTCCTGTAGGCCCCTACTGAATGGAGCAGAATATTCCACTACACTCACAGTCATGGCAGGTACCACCCTTGTGAGCCTCTGGGCCCACAATAGAGATATGTAACCACAATAGTCAATATGTTGTTGTGATATAGTCTGATGAGATCAGGCAAACGGTGGAACCGTTGATGCCCGACCCCAGCCAGGTTGGGCAATGCCACCAGCGACCTGTCAGCTACTGTGTTTGTGTGCCGTGAAACCCCATCAGTCATCAATGATGACACCGAGGTACCTTGCTTATTTGCCTCTTGTAACTGACACTCCATCTGTGGTGACTGTAGAGTTCATGGCCAGTTGGCCCTTTAGAAGTAAGTACATGAATTTCTGTGGTGCGATTTGTAACTTGGTCCTTATGCGCCATGTTGACAAAATCTGCAAGATTCTTTCAATCCTGAGCACGATGTCCTCGTTGCTTCGACTGTCGAACATGAGGAGGAGTCCATCCAGATAGGCTATCACCTCTAGCACATCTTCATGTAGTTGTAGCTCTCTGAGGAGAGGCTCCATCTTTAAATCCAAGAAGCGTAGCGCCAAGACAGAGCCCTGGGGACACCCCTCTGTGATGTTCTTGCTGACTTTCTCGCTAGGGGATGATAGCCAGACCTCCAGTTCTGCACAATAGCTCATCGGACAACCATATAGCGACTCTGACACTTTATCTCCCTGAGATAGGCGAAGGCCACCACATGTTATCGAAGGTGCCACTATAGTCCACCATTATGCCCGACACATACTTGCACGGTGTTGTGGAACAGACGTCAGCCACCAGGGTGACTGCATTATACGCAGACCTCTCCGGTCGAAAGACAAATTGCCTTTCACTCATCCCGCTCAATGTATGGTGTGCAGACAGCCTGTCAGCCAGCAATCTTTCAAACAACTTTCCCATGATGTCCAGAAGGCAGATGGTCCGATAAGACTTGGCCAAGGCTGGGTCCTTATCTGTGCCTTTATGCTGATGACCACATTGGCCCTTTTTCAGATTTTGGGATACCTGCCGGTGTACATACATTCAATGGAAAGCCTAGTCATTTGAGAAACCAACTGAGATGCGAGGATTTGAAATATTCCTGCAGGTACCCTATAAGGCCCTGGGACCTTCGCTCTTCTAAAAATTTTGATCTTTTCAGCCACCAACTCCTTGGAGAAGGGGTACACAGCGGTGTTATTGTGGTACCCATCAGTGTCGCTTGCTTTTATCTCTCTCTGTTCTTCATAATCCAAGCTGAGTCGCCATCATGGTGGAGAGTCCAGAGAAGGACATTGGCAGGATTCCATGACGGTCTCCATCCCACATTGTCGACAACACCAAATTGACTTTATTTTCTTTCAAACCAGTTTGTATGGGACACCCCAGGGGTCTGTGGCCAAATAGTTCTTAACAAACCTTTCCCAACTTCTGAGCCTGGTTTCTTTCAGCACTCTGGAGAAGTGCTATTTCTATTTTCAGTAGCGCTGAAGTCAGTATTGTCGGTCATGCCAGACTATGGGCTGCAGTGGAGTATCCGAGCGGTCTAAGGCGCCTTGCTGCGGAGCGCGCGGTTGTTCACCGTCGGAGGTTCGAGTTCTCCGTGGGGCATGGGTGTGCGTGTTGTCATTAGGTTAGTTTAATTTAAGTAGTTTGTAAGTTATGGACTGATGACCACGTAGTTTGGTCAGATTGATTTACAAACATTAGACATTTGAAGCAGACTATGGCTTGCTGATAGTACTTCCTCGTCCTCCTGACAGACAGTCGTAGCTGTTCTAATTCTGGGGACCATGGCGTCGCGGAGGTCGCTATGGCCATCTCTGAAGTGGTACGGCAGCCTGAATAGCTTGGAGCACGACCGCCACCGCCACCAGATCCTGAGCAGCTTGGTCTACATCAAAGTCAGCCTCCGGCAATGCAGGCACGAGACATTCCACTGCAAGACGTTCCCAGTTTGTTTTGTTGAAGTTCCGTTGCAACTCTCATCCCACATACCAGCCACACTAAACATGCTATATACAGAAGGTAATCAAATTGTGATCATTTGTTATGTGATCATGTACTCTTCAGCTGACCATATGATCCACCAGATTTGGCGTGGACAGCGTTGCATCAACATTCGTGTTTTCCCCAACCCCTCCCACAAATGTAGGCGTGTTTCCTGGTTCGTTGGCTACAACCAACTGAAGAGCCATGATCTCTTCTTCTACTTTGTCCCCCGTTGCGTCTCGAGTACGAGTGTTCCTCAGGGAGGAGTGCGCATTCAGGTCTGCTACCGCAACCACTCTCTGACCACAAAGGACTCGCCTCACATTTGAGAGATGATGAAGGTAGGGTTCGATTTGCTCCACATATTGAAAATACATGTTAATGATGGTGACAGTGCCCAGCAGTGATTGTAGTTCGATGGCGCTGCAGTGTTCGTTGGACAGCTGTGATAAGGCCATGACTCACAGTGATTTGTTGCAAATGATAGTGGAAGCCCTAGGGTGAGGACCTGGGGTCGCTGTCTGCATATTGTTGCGCCAAACGGAATTTGGCCTGCAGTGGGGAACGGCTCATGCAGGCAGAGCACATCCAGACTCATCTCGTCCACCAATCTCTGGAGCTCCTGCAAGACGAGTCTACTATTGTGGGCGTTGATTTGTGCGATTTTTAGAGACCTTGTGGGAAGTAGGTGTGGAGATTGCACTCCACCCATGCTTTGGTGTGAACCAGAGCTATTCATTCACAGGCCAGCACGGCCTTATTGTATATTTCCTCAAGATCATATCTCTACCCTCTTCTTTGAAAAGCTTTCTGAATTAAGTGTTGAAGAGCTCCGAAGTGGCAGATTCATTTTCTTGAGCTATATCCTGTCCACTGCCTCCATTGTTGGGAAGGTGACCTTTCTGTTGTGCTTGTACCCTACACGGACAACGTGGCGCAGTGCAGTATTACGCAGTCGGCTGCTCCAGGTTGGCGAGCTGTAAGTCCAGTTCAAGTCTGGGATAGATTCGCTGAGGGTCCAAGGCTGGTCATCTGTTTGGGGGGCTAGCCTCCTCCATGACTTCCGGATCAATTTCCCTCAGCAAGGCTTCCTGTGAACTTGAAATTATATTGTTTTCAACGTCTTGAGTTGCATTCGAGATAGTTTCTTGCGAATCCAATAGATGCCCCACTTACTGCTTGGTTGGTCTTCGCAGCTACTTTACAATTTATTCCTCCAACGTTCCCGCTCAACAGCACAACGGCATAGTGCGACAAGTGTACAGTCGGACAAGAACGGATGTCGCGCGGGCCGGCCGGCCTGCAGTAGAGGTAGCGGTTTGAAGTTTATAATCACCACTCTCTCTACAGCCTTTCATGAAATTGGTATGTAACATTATTGATGGTGAACCATACTTCGCATGGAGACGTTATGCTCAGATACTCTAAAGTGGGAGGCTATGTAATGTACCTGTCTTTGACATTGTCTCATCTCATAAAATAACACCAATCTGTGCGCGCGTCTGTTACACACACCTACACTTCACAGCTACACATACAAAATAAGTCTCCCCATATGCACAAGAAACGTGATCAGTTAGAACACTGAGGAACAAACCTTACATTCGGCATATTACAACCATTTATGGTCAGTGCACGCGTCCATTACACAACCTACACTTCACAGCACACATAAGGAATAAGTCTCCCCATATGCACAAGAAACGTGATCAGTTAGAACACTGAGGAATAAACATTACATTCGGCATATTACAATCATTTATGCCATGGAACATTAATTTTAATCCTAATGGTCAGAGGGAACTGGTGACTAACATTGCATTGATAGGTATTAGTCCCTATTTCTTCCAAGTGTCCTTGCATGGGTGAAATATAAACCACTGCTTATTAGCCAGATCTTTAATTAGAATTTGCTTCATACATTTAGTGAATAATCAAAAGTTGTAAGTCCTTTAAATTTAATGTTTCCGATTAAAGCCCTAGTTTTTTTAATCACGTTCACCAATTGTAAAATGCAAAATAAATAAGTATATTTTACCTTAGATAGTTAATAACAAATAATTTCAATCCCAAATATGTAGATATTACACGTTTGGTGAAAACATAATCGTTGAAATTTTTTTATTTGTTTATGTCACTGACTAATGCCTCTTTTCACCGTTTCTTTTTCAAACCATAAGAACTTGTCGAAGATAAACAACTGATATCTGATACCTATTTCGTCACTTCAGATTATTGGAGTGGCAGATGCTGAGGGAAGTGGTGCCCAACATTATACAGCCCTACTTCTCTCAAGTATCTTTCCATAACATTGTCATATTCAACCGGCTGATCTGCTCTGAACAAGACAGTATGTCAGTCGTAGGAACAAGGTAATGAGAATACCTGCGATTAGTATACACTTAGATGATAGAACAATTCTACTAAAGAAACTGCCTACACTACATTTGTGCGTCCTATTTTGGAGTACTAGTTTGCATTTTGGGATCCTCACCAAGTGGGACTGACGGAGGATATGAAGAAAATTCAGTGAAGGGTAGCGCTTTTAGTATTATCGTGATATGGGGAAGAGAGTGTCACGGAAATGATGCAAATGTTGGTGTGGAAAACATTAAAAGAAAAGGATTACTTGGTGCGATGAGATATCTTTGATAAATTTCTTTCACCAGCTTTCTCTTCGGAATGCTAACACATTTTTTAACACCCACCTACATAGTGAGACATGATCATCATAATAATATAAGAGAAATCGGATCGGAAATTGAAAGATTTAGTTGCTGTTTTTTCCCACGTGTTATTGTACAATGCAACGGTAGACAAATATCAAGAAATCAGTTTGATGAACATATTGACAATGTTTCAGTTTCTTGAGACATATATTGTTTCATACTATCATAAGATATTGAATATAAAGGAAAGGCGTTGAATTAAAATTTGTGCTGTGCCTGGGATTCGAACACGGGACGTCCCGCTTATTAGGCAGACGCTTTAAACCTGTCACGTAAGACAGTCTTACATGGCTCATGCCTTAGACTTATAATTTGTCTAGAACAGTGCTTCCTAAACTGAGTGTCCCGACGCCCCCTCGATTTCTAATAGTGAAACTAGCGAAAGACTTATGAAAGAAAAATGCAAGATATTTTTTCTTTATTCAGTGTGTTGAACATGTAATTTAAATAGAAAAATTGACATTGTTCTTTGAAATATCACTTGTTACAATAGAATCTCTTTCATAAATATTATGGAACGGATGTCTCCTGAACCTGCATGTATGCCGATCAGCCAGATCACTATGACCACACACCTACCATCAATATAGACACCTCCAGGCGATATGAGCGTCAAACGACAAGGAATGAGTGCTATTCCGAGTCACGCTCAGTGCATGCAGTAGCTTGTAATATCAGTGAGCGTGCTGTCCTTTTTATAGAATGTTGAAGACGCGTTATCAGTCTGACAAGGAAAGTACATGGGCTCGAACAAACATATCTGTATGAACGTTTTGGTTACAAAATGTTCAAATGTTTGTAAAGCTTATGGGACTTAACTACGGGGTCATCAGTCCCTAAACTTACAAACTACTTATGAACTACTTACGAACTAGGACGGCACAAATATCCATGCCCATCACATCTGTTGAGTTGACCATTTACCATTATTATAGAGGCTGAATTGTTGAGGAGGTTCTTCAGGATCCTGATGTAGCTTTGCGGAAAGTTCATAGTACTCATAACGTGAAATAGGTAATCATGGTTGACTCTATCAAATGCTTTTTCGAAGTCTAATGATACCAAAGCACACTTTAGATTACAAGCTGCTGATAATGAAATTATGTCCCTGTAGTCACATAGTGTGTGGTGAATGGATCTGTCTTTGCGTACGCTCGATTGATAAGAACCGGTGACGGAGTTCAGTACTAATTTCAGTCTTTCGTTCAGAATGCGCGCAAAGATTTTGTAATCACTATTGAGTAGGGTGATAGGTCTTAGGTTTTCTACTGATTTTCCTGTAGTTTTTTCGGGATCAGTACAACTACCCCTTCTCGGAAATCAACTGGGATGTTGGTGTTGGGGTTCGTAAGTTCCTTATATACACATGTGAGCTTGGGTATCATCTGTCGTTTGAATGTGTGGTATAACTCTGCCGGAAATCTATCAGGACCAGGGGATTTGTTTTTCGGGCTCCGCATTATCGCATCTTCAACTTCCTCTTCTGATATTTCGACTAACAGGCTGTCTGCTTCGTCCTGGACAAGTTGTCGTCTCATTCCGGTTGTAAGGTCAGTTTGAGCCGTTATATCCGTGGGTGTATTGCTTAGTAAAGCGGTGAAGTGATTGTGAATTTCCGCCTTGATCTCATTTTGCTGAGTTAGTAGTCTCCCATCTGACGTTCGTAATTCGGTTATTATTTTTCTGTGTTGTCGTTTTCTTTCGTTTATTAAATGATAAATAGATGTTTGTTCATTCTGTACTTCATTTTGAAGTCGTGATCTTATTTTATAACCATCAAGCTGTTTGCGTTTTAATGACAGGAGTTTGGCTTGAATTCTTTTGATTTCTGCATGGTTGTCAATAACTGACGCATCAGATGCGTATAAATCCCTGAGGACTTTGAAATAAAATTCAGCTGTTCGCTTGTGCCAGGTTGTTTTCTCACGAGAGTAATTTGTCATTGCTCTTCTGATCATAGGTTTAGCGCATTTTGTCCACCATGCAACTGCTGAGGAATATGAATGGAATCTTTTCTCGCATTCTTGCCATACATCATTAAATGTCGCTTGACATGCAGGATCCTTTAAGATGTCTACGTTCATTTTCCAGAGACCACGTCCCCTGTAGGTTTCTTGTTTTCTTAAATTCAAGGTGCATATGTAAGATATGTGATCTGAAAAGATGGTAGGCCATAGTTCTGTTTGTAGAATGTGCGTCTGCAAGGTATCGGAAACGTAGATTCTGTCAATGCGACTGGCCGAGTGGCTAGTAATGTGAGTGAAACCTGGCCGTTCCCCATTCTTTTGCTCCCACGTGTCGATCAAATTGAATTCTCTAACTATTGCGTTCAGTTCTGCACAATAATTAAAATTTGGTGTCTGGTCTTTAGCAGATAAAACACAATTATAGTCGCCTCCAAAAATGATGTGTTCATATTTTCCACGGAAGAGGGGCACTATGTCGTTTTTAAAGAAGTCGGCTCGTTTTCGCCTGTTGCCGGAGCCAGATGGTGCATAGACGTTGATCAGTCTTACGTTGTGGATGGTGCCTGCAATACCTCTGGCGTTTGCCAATTTTTCAACGTCTTTCGCGATTATTCCTTCTTTCGTGAGTATCGCCGTTCCAAGGTCTTGGTCAGTTCCGGGATTCTCGATTACGTTATATCCAGTTATTATTTCCAATTTAATGTCTGTCACCTCTTGCAGCAAGGCGATGTCGAGGTCAGCGGCGTAGAGCATGTCTTGTAGGGCCTTGATTTTGAGGTGGCTTCGAATTTTGTTGATATTTATCGTGCCGACCCTATAGGCTTGCACAGATATTTTGGCTGCCTATGCTTGTTTACTGTCACCGCTCATTTTCGTCAATACCTCTTGCTCCTCAGAGCAGTGGACGCTGCGGGGATTTTTCTTTAGATTTATCGTCTCTCCCTGGTGAAGATGAGTCATTTTCCGCATTTTTTATTTCTTTCATTTCTTCGTCTTCAGGAAATTCTATATTATCATCTGCCCAGGAAGATCCATCAGTTTGTTGTGCCGTCTGCTTCCCCGGACAGTGCTGGGGCATCGTTCTGTTTTTCGATTCTTTACTTGTGTTGCTGTCTTTTTCATCACCCTGTTGGCAATGAATGTCTATATTTCTTGAGTCTTCCTTTTTTGTAGTCTGCTGGTTTCGTTGTGACGTTACTGATTTTTTTCCACTTAACTTTTTGCCAATTTCTTGCGCTTTTTCGCGGAGCGTCTGTGCCTTGTGTTCTGCGCCAGGTGGTGCTAAACGCCGTTTTTTGTGTGTTTTAGGGGAAGAACCAGATTTCAAGCTCTCTTCATTCTCTGAATGTGAGCTTGGATCTTGTATGGCAATGTCCTCCTCATCTTTACGCACGTGTTGTTCGGTGTCTTTTTCAGGATTCGCTTCCACTTCTTTTTCAATAACCGTTCTCGTCTCGTTGGAGGGAGGGATGATCGGTGCTTCTGCGTTACTGATTTCCATTGGCAGACATTGGTTGTCTTCGAGGGGCTCACATTGTCTGTCCTCAGCGTCGCTGAATGTCTTGGTTGTTGTGCCGCGGGAAGCTAAGGCATACGTAACTGGCAGTGCCGTCATCACCATAGGCGCGATCGGCTCCTTGGTTGGCAGCTGTGTCACTCTCCGTTGAATGCACTCAGTTCGTACATGGCCGGTCTGACCACAACCGGAACATGTACGTGGCTGACCGTCGTAAATTACAATGGCTCTATACCCACACACGTACAGGTAAGACGGTATGTGCTTTCGGAGTTCTATTTTGACCTGTCTGACACCGTTGAGAACAGGGAAAGTTTGAAAGGTCGTCCACTTTTCTGCTACATTGCTGATAATTCGTCCGTAGGGCTTAAGAGCTGAATTGATCGCTTCCGTGGGTATTTCGAATGGTAGTTCAAAGATTCGGACAGTTCGGGTAGCAAAACCTGCATGGTCAACTTTGACGTCTCCAACATTCCCATCACAATGATTGAATTTTAGGGATCCTCCGCATTGTTCTATGACTTTAGCGCAACAAGCAGTACTGATCATTTTCACGTAAACTGTGCAACTAACGATCGACAGATGGATACCAATAATTTCGCTAAGGCTGAGTTTTACAACGTCTCTTAAGAAGGCTTCCACTTCTAGTGCTTTGGGTCTCGCATATCGGTCATCAAATGTGAACTTCACAGTGTCTTTGCGAAGGGGCTCAGTCATATTTATGCTCTATCCATTCTAAACTACAGATAGTATTTACGCCGCAAGAGCGTCCAACTCACCACACACGTTGCGCGCGCGACCGGCCGCAGCGAGGACGTAAACAACAGTCCCCTCGGCCACCGCGGCTGGCGTTTTGGTTACAGGTTCTCTACGTACACCTCAATGTGCTGGTGACTGTCGTTTTTCTGCAAAGCTCTGCAACCATGCTCTAGATAGCACTGTAGATGTAATTGTAGACGCCATAAGTAATGAAAATATCTTAACTATAACTTATATAATAATCGTCGTACATGTTCTCAAAAGTCGTGTGATAGTTGCAACTTTAACCTTCTTCCCGAGAGACTGTTGGTATTCACTGCCACTGCTTCCATCGCCTCTTCCCGCACTTACCGTAGCACTGCCGCTTGCAATGAGTTGTTCGTCATTATCATCCCTATTATCATTATTATGAGTTTGTAACAACAGTATCTAACTTATGCTCGTATTTCTGTACCATAACAGATACGAGAAAGCATGTGAATGATTCATCTTCTACACTAATACCATCTTCACGAAGAAGGGTTCTTCGTAACTTCATCTCAACTAATCGCAATACATTAGCAGGATTGATTAGCAATCGCCGCCCCATCTGACGCTTCACCACACAAATAACGTCACAAAACGCAACTTCGGAGGCACACTGCACCGTCCCTACTGACGAACCGACAGGTCAAAGTGCAATGCGGCATGGCACACGAAGAGGCCTCTAACGGACGACTGCAGAGTTTTGCAGATGCAGGATTATCACTAGTGCAATAAGGGATCTTTACATTATCTCTCATACGATTTTGGTGTATATGTGTTTGTTCGAGCCCGAGTACTTTCTTGTGAGTTAGATGCAGGGCAGATTGTGATGGCCGGCACGAGTACTTCGGAAACTACACGACTTACTGATTTTTCGGGGACTGCTGTGGTATGTGCCTTCAAAAAATGATGAAACCACGGAGAAATCACGTCCGAACGTCGAGGGTTTGACGGCCACCCCGCATTATGGATTTCGGATGCGTTGTCTAGACATACTGGTGAAACAGGACAGACGGCGAACTGTGGTGGAATTAATATCAGACTGAGACTGTAATGCTGGGTAGAGTAAAAGTGTGTGTGAACACACATTCCTAATGAATGGGTCTCCGCGGCCGGCAAGCCAGACATGTGCCAATGTTAGCGTCAAGATGTCAGTAACTCCGACTGAGATTTGCACATGGGCATCGTATCTAGCCAGAGCGTTGCATGGTCTGATGAATCCTGACAGCTTCTTTAACCATGCCGATGTGAGGATGCGAATGACTCGTTTTCCAGGGGAAAGGCTCCTTCACAACTGCACTTCGGGAAGTAGCCAAGCTGAGTGGCTCAGTTACGCTCTGGGGAACATTCACGTCAGCATCCGGGAACTCGTACAATGCATCGTGACGCCCAAAAAGTAATGTACACAGGTTGACGTATTCGGTTTCTCGCTTTGAACCTCTTTACCCACGATGGCGATGCCGTGAACGGAAAATCACTTTCCTTTTGTCTATACTGCATAGTTGCTGCTAAATCTGAAGTGGTGTTGTTGTTACGCGGTCTACAGCTTTTCTGGCTTCAACAAACCTGTCGAAAGTCCATTTATTTCTTATTTTTATTGTTTTTTCACTGCGTATCACAAATAAAACAGCAGTAAACAGATAATACACTTAATTGAATATTAATCACACTTGATGCTCTACTTGAAAATAAGGCAAGAAAAGATATTACAAATACGAGAATATTATCAAATACATTAAAAAATCCAACAACAAAAAATTCCATGATAGAAGGTTCGATCAGTATCCACGGTTTGACAGGCCATGCCCTGGGCCGCGCAACCGGCGGCGGCAGGGGGAAGTCGTTCATGTTTACGAGTACCCACCTGACAGCATGAAAACACCAAAACGTTCATTACTCGAACGTCATCAACTTTTGAACCCCAAATATATTAGTAGAAAATGCTCATCGTCAGGCGATCTTTCGATGAATAACACTGATAACGCGATTTTCCATCATCAACTTTGACCCAAGTTTTTCAAAAACTACTGTATAGTAAAAAGTCAAACACGTGTCTCTTTATATTCAATATAGAACGTCCATGCAAGATTTGATCGAATTCGCTGGCTTACATGTCAGACTCTGTCCTTGCACGCGTAACACGGAAAAGCGATATGCTATGGCTCGAGCGTTTCACGATACTAGTGGGGAAAGCGGATGGTCTATTGAAGCATATGGTTCGTCTGTAAAAGAGAATTCCGATAGAACACTAGTGTGATCTATTCTTGAGTACTTCTAGGTTGTTAGGGTCCTCACAAGTTCGGATTAAGAAAGCATAGAAGCAATTCACAGGTGGTCTTCTAGATTTGTTAGCGGCAGCTTCGATCAACGTGCGAGTATTTCAGAGATTCCTTGTGAACTGAAAGATAGTGCGAGTCCTTTTCTACGAAAACTATTGATACAATTCAGAGAATATAAAATTGCCGCTGACTGCAGAACGATTCTACTGCCGCTAAATTACATTTTGCCTGAGTGCCATAAGGTATTTGGAAGGAAGCATATAAAGAGTCGTCTTCCCGTTGTTGTTGATTTTTTTTTAATTGCGGGTTCATCGGCCCATAAACTTACAAACTACTTATGAACTAACGCCCGAGAGAGGATTCGAACCACCGACGCGGGAGACCGCGCGATCCGCAACGTGGCGCTCCAGACCGCTCGGCTACTCCCGCGCGGCTCGTTTTCCCGTCTCTCTATTTGGAATTGGAAGGGGAAAGCAAACGAACAGTAGTGGAGTAGTGGTACGAGGTATCCTACGAGAATTTATGTACAGTTAAATTTAAGTCTTGTGTTTCAAATCAAATGTTCAAATGTCTGTACATCTATCGGACCCAACTGCGTGGTCATCAGTCCGTGGCTTACAAACTACTTATACCTAGGTAAACTAACCTACCGACAAAAAAAAAACAACCAATGCCACAGGTAGGACTCGAACCTCCACGGCGAGCAACCGCGCGCTCCGCAGCGAGGTACTTTAGACTGCTCGGCTACTCCACCGCGGCAAGTCTTGTGTTTGCTGCCAAATACAAATGATTGGATGTGATCGTTTATGACTGGCCGTAGAATCTTAACGACGTTTTATATGTGGTACCTTGTCCGAAAAAATTATCCAGGACAGTATTCTGCATCCGCCTGTGCAAAAATACAAGGCCTGTTCGGAACTTCGGAAAAGGAGGAACGCAAATCGTCACAACATATATTTCATAAATATAAAGAAGCGGTATGTGCATGGCTTAGTAACAGAGCTTTATATTTAGCTCCATAGACGAACTTCATCTTCAACAACGCAACTAGTGCCAACAAGCCTTGGCAGCATGAATGAGTCCTCCTGCAGTTTTCAAACATAATCTCTATCTACATCTACTATGCTAAACCACAGACAAATATATACAGATGGGAAACCTCGGTAAGGGCTCGGTCCCACGCTCAGGGGTGCGGGGCGGGGGTTGCTGAAGCAGTTCCGTAAGATGTCCCATGATGGCGCTGCGGTCAGAAGCAGCCCTTTAAACTGAGTTTGTGACACTTGCGGGGAGTGACACTTGCGCGGAAAGGGAAGGTGTAGACACTTGCGCGGAGACCCGGACGCTGCAGGTAGTGAACAGGGTGTTCCTGAAGTAGGGATACACCACCCCTACTCCTCGCCCTCCAGCCGCTACCTGTGCCGTATTCAGGGAAAGGCCCACCGAGCGAGGTGGAGCAGTAGTAACGGACCGGAGATATCACAGCCTCATTCAACAGGGAGATAACACGTCATACAAATATCACTCGATTTACAATACAGCACCATGTGAAGTGGAATGTGATGAAATCGGAATTGAGCGCAACCGTTGCTAACTTGAATTTTGCATTTACTGCATTTTGAGTCAGAATTCGCATCTATATTCGCATTTATCGCAAATGCGAATTTTTCCTGTCCCTAGTAATACCTCTAAAAATAAACAGCTGATCAAGGCACTAAAAGCAAGGGCAGATCTTTGGATGTATTACTACAAATAACTAAAACACAATTTGATCGTGGAATTATATACAATCTCATTATAAAGGTTTTTTGTAGGTGCTTTTGAGCAGCTTTTAAATGTTAGGAATAGCATTATGAAATATAGACAGATACACCTTATGTTTATTATGAGATATCGATTTCGGCTAATTTCAGGTCATCTTCAAGTCTCAAACAACAGGTGTTACTTATGCATTTTTCCAGTGGCACTCATAACCTTTAACTGTTTACACACGAGGTCTAACGTTGTTAGTCGCGTTAGCGATGAAAACAGAACCCAGAATCTTTGCGTCTAAATGATACATATATTGGTGTGATGTCTTATTTCTAAAGAACAGACATCACACCAATACATATATAGCTCTCGGTAAAGTGGAACGGTAAGATGTCGTTACGTAGCACAGCACAGCCGACTGGAAACGCAGGAGAAGTGCAAACAACGTTCTCTCCTGAGAGGTATGATTAGGTTTGACGTAGACTTCTACAACATACAGTCTACACGGCGAAGATTACACAAAAAAAATTAACGTTTCGTCTACTTTGGCGATAGCAACCAAATTTTAAAATCGTGTCTACTATGTAAAGATGTAGCAACACAAAACGCTTCAAGTCCAAAACTTCACTGATTTTCGAGTTCTGAATTTTTAATATGTTTTTAATGTTATTATAGAAGAAACAAATTTGGGACTCACACTAACATTTTCATATGGCGGAATTTGTAGGTACATTCACAAGACATAAGTCAACGGTTGTATGCATTCATCTTATGAGAAATATCAATCATTTGTTTTCAGTGTTTACTTCAAATTTCTCTTTTAAGTTTCTTTAATTATTACTACTTAAATGTGGTTATGAAATAAATAAATTACGTGTATATGTGTAGTCTTATGCGGCCAAACTACTTAGATCATTGGGCGCTAGACTTACACACTACTTAATCTTACTTAAAATAACTTAGGCAAAGTACAAACAAACATACCCATGTCCGAGGAAGGACTCGAACCTCCGACCGGACCGGCCGCCCAATTTGTGACACAAATTACATGTTTGATAATATTAATGCATAGAAGTATGAAATCACGTTAAGACTACTTCCTGCAAAATTTCGACAAAAAAAAGTTGACACTGAGTTTAGAAAAACAAAATTCTGGTATATTGGATTTTAACATTTTATCAAAAGTTTAATGTTACTACAAGAGATACAGCCATTCAAATTTACGGGCACCACAATGTTTTCCCTTCCTGAGTAAATGAGCTGCTTCTTATAGTTTCAACACCTTTGTCTTCAATGTTCTGAATATAAATCTTCACACAGACTTCTTGAGGAGGAGAGTGATACGGATATCTGATTGTAAACCACTGCCTATTACCTTAGACCTTTTTGACTGTACTGAACACTAGTTCCGCGTATTCCGTAATTTATATTTATACAGTTAACAGGCAATGTAATTTATAACCAACTATTGGCTGCCAATTTCGCTTCATTTTTCCTGGAAGTCTTGCAACTTGTTTCTCCCTGTTGGTTTATGCCAAGTTCGGAGTAAAAATGGTTCTATATGACGGTGATGGAAAATAGAATTTATCTCTAGCATTTTTCGGTGTGTCTTAGATGTATTTGTAATTCGAATACAGCGAAATCGTTTTGGGGTCTACGAATAAACGCTTCAAGTATGTAAAATACTCATTGACTTATTATTAACGTTTTTTAATTGAAGGTTTAAGGTTGCATTTCCTATTAAAAAGTATAGTAGCTATTTTTAAAGAGATGGAAGTTGCATGATAGAGGGGTTAACTACATAGCGGTCAATTACATCAACGTATCTGTGCAGGATGCCTAATATATTTATTGCTTGCGCAGGTGTCTTGATATGCTTAGTGTTCTGAATAATATGGTTTTAGGAGGTATGACTGTGGAAAGTCATAGTCTTGTAGTAGCAGAGACTAACTCTCCAAACAATATCACTATTAAAATACCTTTTTGTTTACAGGAGGAACACTCAACGGATTAATATATAGTTAGAACAAGTTACTATAGTGCTCTGCAGCTCGCAAAGGGTTGTGCAATTTCACTGATTTTCGTGTTATGTTGACAGTGTGGAAACTTGACAACAGCAGTGCTAGACTTCTTGGTGGGCCTGTACCCAGGAACAGCGATTAGCCGCCCCAAGGGCCCCGGGTTCCGCGCAAGTGTCACTCCGCGCAAGTGTTCCAACCCCCTTTAAACTGGCCAGAGCAGGCGTCAGGTAGCGGCTTCCCCCACCACCACCTCCCCTCACAGCCGCGGCCTCGTGGCAGGCGGCACGAGCTCTCCCCTCAGCCTTCCCTCCACGCTATCATCTGACGTGCGAAAGACACCCTCAGAAGCACCTCTAGTGTGGTCTACCGGTACTAAGCCAGGGAACCGCCTGACACCTGCTAGCATCTTACGGAACTACGAGGGGAGCGTAGGACAGTGGTTTAGGGGGGCTTCTCCTCTGTAAACGAGGTGCGTCCAGAAAGTAAGTTCCGTTTCGTAATAAAGTGCAATTGTACACAGATACAGAAGAAATTTTTATTGCACAAAATTCTACAACTCTTAAACTACTTTTACACATGACTGCCGAAATTTTGCAGGCATTTGTCATAGCGTGGCACCAGGTTTTGTATACCTTATTCATAGAAATCTGCCGCCTGTGTTTGGTAACAATTTCATGCATCAGTGATCGTGAAATTTGGGGGAAGTCCATAAAGAGATCACTAATTGTAAACTTACGGTTTTCCTGGATCTTGCCATCAATCGTGTGAACCAGTTCTTCTGTAACCAAAGGGGGACGCCCACTTAATCTACACGAGGAAGGAAGTAGAGGTATGTATTATAATGCTGTACCTACTTACGAGATAACTTAATCACAGTGTTTTGTTTAATAAAATCAATTTTCCTTTGAAATGACAACTCTGTTAATTTCTTACACATGAATGTGATGCCTCGTCCGCCGATGCAACTGTTCGTGCTAGTTACAGAATAGCTTTGCTGATAGCCCGTACTTCCCGACCATTTTATGACAGTGAATTTGTGAAGCAGAGTTTGG
Organism: Locusta migratoria; assembly: GCA_026315105.1. NCBI lineage: Eukaryota > Metazoa > Arthropoda > Insecta > Orthoptera > Acrididae > Locusta > Locusta migratoria. The sequence goes on from CM048755.1 coordinate 379,686,740, forward strand.
AAGTCGAAGTAGGCGAACTACGTCCACAGTTATCACGTTCTTTCGCAAGTCTGAGTCTGTCGCGGCGTACTATAACTCGCCGTATCGAACGTTTGTCACGTGCGCCACCAAGCATGCAGACCTCTAGCGGCAACTAGGAGAACTACCGGCCGAGCGCGAACGCTGCTCTTTTTCCGGCCTGAGCCGGAGCGCTGCTCACTGAGCCGATTTGTGCCCACCTCTGACATAGGGTAATACGAGGCGCGTCCAGAAAGTAAGTTCTGTTTGGTAATAAAATGAAATTGTACACAGATACAGAAGAAATTTTTATTGCACATAATTCTACAACTCTTAAACTACTTTTCCATATAACTGCCGAAATTTTGCAGACATTTGACATAGTGTGGCACCAGGTTTTGTATACCTTCTTCATAGAAATCTGCCGCCTGTGTCTTCATGTATCAGTGATCGTGAAATTTGCGGGAAGTCCATAGCGAGAGCAGTAATTATAAACCTACGGTTTTCCTGGATCTTGTCATCAATCGCGTGACCCAGTTCTTCTGTAACCAAAGGTGGACGCCCACTTCTTTCTTCAAATGATCAAATGTTTGAATAACTTATGGGACTTAACTACGGGGTCATCAGTCCCTAAACTTACAAACTACTTATGAACTACTTACGAACTAGGACGGCACAAATATCCATGCCCGAGGGGGGATTCGAACCCCCGACCGTAGTGGCAGTGTAGACCGTGACTAGAGCGCCTCAGTCCCCTCGGCCACCGCGGCCGGCACTTCGTTCTTCATCGTGCACATACATCGCTACGCCCGCCATTGAACTGTCGGACCCATCTTCTCACCATCGCATCACTCATCGCATTTGGTTCGTAAACATCACAAATTTGCCGATAAATTTCACTTGGTTTCACTTTCCTCGCATTCAGAAACCGAATCACCGCCCTGATTTCACAGGCGGCGGGATTTTCCATCAACGCCGACGTTTCAAACAAGCACAACAAATCGTACGTAAATGTCAGCGATCTCAAAATGGCGCACGTTCTTCTCCTTGATACACATCGTCTACAGCGCATGTGCAGAACTGCAATCGCAGCACTGCAGCAGAGATAAACTGAAACGAAGTTACTTTCTGGACGCGCCTCGTATGTTACTCTGTGGCTAAACTGCAGTACAAAATTAGGTGCATTGCAGAAGGGTCATCGAACCATTTTCGGATTATTCGTTACCGTTACAAACTACTGTAGTACTCGGGGTACCGTTAATCTCCATCTTTCCGTTCGAACTCTAATCTATCTTACATTCTTATCATTTATTCCTATCTAGTTACAGGTAAACAAAATATTTTCGCATTTGGAGGAGTAACTTTGCGGATGAAATTTCGTAAATAAAGCTCGCAGCGTCGAAAAAGTTTTTATTTTAATAATTCCCGTCGCAACTCGCTTATCATTTCCTAGACACTGTCTCTCCTTTTACGAGCTACTGTTCTGTGTATGTTCTCGAGGTCTCTCCTATCTGGTGAAGATCCCATACCGTTCAAAAATACACTCCTGGCTAAAATCGCTAAACCACGAAGATGACGTGCTACAGACGCGAAATTTAACCGACAGGAAGAAGATGCTGTGATATGCAAATGATTAGCTTTTCAGAGCATTCACAAAAGATTGGCGCCGGTGGCGACACTTACATCTTGCTGACATTAGGAAAGTTTGCAAGCGATTTCTCATAAACAAACAGCAGTTGAACCGCGTTGCCTGGTGAAACGTTGTTGTGATGCCTCGTGTAATGAGGAGAAATGCGTACCATCACGTTTCCAACTTTGATAAAGGTCGGATTGTAGCCTATCGCAATTGTAGTTTTTCGTATCGCGACATTGCTGCTCGCGTTGGTTTCGATCCAATGACTGTTAGCAGAATATGGAATCGGTAGGTTCAGGAGGGCGATACGAAACACCGTACTGGATCCCAATGGCCTCTATCACTAGCAGCCGAGATGACAGGCATCTGTATGGCTGTAACGGATCGTGCAGACACGTCTCGATCCCTAGTCAACAGATGGGGACGTTTGCAAGACAGCAACAAATTGCACGAACCGTTCGACGACGTTTACTGCAGCATGAACTATCAGCTCGGATACAGGAGCGCCTGCGATGGTGTACGCAACGACGAACCCGGGTACACGAATGGCAAAACGTCATTTTTTCGGGTGAATCCAGGTTCTGTTTACAGCATCATGATGGTCGCATCCGTTTTTGGCGACATCGCGGTGAACGCACATTAGAAGCGTGTATTCGTAATCGCCATACTGGCGATTGGTTACAGGTCTCGGTCACCTCTTGTTCGCATCGACGGCACTTTGAACTGTGGCCGTTATATTTCAGATGTGTTACGACCCGTGGCTCTACCCTTCATTGGATTCCTGCGAAACCCTACATTTCAGCAGGATAATGCACGACTGCATGTTGCAGGTCCTGTACGGGCCTTTCTGGATACGGAAAATGTTCAACTGCTGCCTTGGCCAGCACATTCTCCAGATCTCTCACCAATTGAAAACGTCTGGTCAATGGTGGCCGAGCAACTGGCTCGCCACAATACGCCAGTCACAACTCTTGATGAACTGTGGTATCGTGTTGAAGCTGCATGGGCATCTGTACCTATGCACGCCATCCAAGCTATGTTTAACTCAATGCCCTGGCGTATCAAGGCCGTTATTACGGCCAGAGGTGGTTGTTCTGCATACTGATTTCACAGCAGCTATGCACCCAAATTGCGTGAAAATGTAATTACATGTCAGTTCTAGTATATTTGTCCAACGAATACCCGTTTATCATCTGCATTTCTTCTTGGTGTAGCAATTTTAATGGCCACTAGTGTATTAAAGCAGAGGACCTACAAGCATAGTGTAGGCTATCTCTTTAGTGGCTTTGATGCATCTTGTAAGTGCCCTGTTAACAAACAGCAGTCTTTGTTTCGCATTCCTCACAATGTTATCTACGAGGTCTTTAATTATTCAATTATTAGTTAGTAAATTATTCAAATTTATTTGTAATTGTAATTGCTTAATGGGAAGGAAGGAAGCTTAGGGTTTAACGCCCCGTCGACAGAATGGTCAGTAGAAAGGAGCTCGCACTCGGTTGTTTTGTGTAGGGGAAGAAAATCTGCTGTGCCCTTTCAGAGGAACCATCCGCATTTGCCTGGAGTTATTTAGCGAAATCAGTGATACCTAAATCTGGACGGCCGGAGGTGGATTTGAACCACCGTCCTATCGAATGTGAGTCCAGTGTGTTACCACTGTGCCACCTCGCTCTGTTACTGGTTACCGTGGTGGAGTGGCCGAGGGCATTGATGCCCTATGCTCCGATGCGCGAGGGCGTTCCCCGTCGGGGTTCGAATCCCCCCTCGGGCATGGGTGTTTGTGCTGTCTTTAAGGTAGTTCATAAGCAGTTTGTAAGTTTAGGGACTGATGACCCGCAGTTAAGTCCCATAAGCTTAAACATTTTTGGTTATTGCTTAATGTTTACTTTTATTTACAGGCGTGAGATTTGTGGTATTTATCGTATAACGAATATTTCATCAATATTTCAGATCAATTTTAATACTCATGTGGTCACTTCTCTATATTTAGGGTCAATTTCCACTTTTCACTTGAAAGAGATTTGAATTCTAGATAATTTGGTAATTGATATCTATCTTCTGACGACTGTGCTGGGCGGTAAATGACAGTATCATCTGCAAGAATCCCAAAAGGGCCTTTATATGTATCTTCTAAATCATTAATATCCTCATACTGGTAATAGCAAGGGGTTTGACACCTTCCTGTAGAACGCCAGATCACATCTGTTTTACTCGACTTTTCTTCTGTTACAACTAACGGTGATATTTCTGACGAGAAATCACAAATCCATTCTCAATAGACGTCATGCTCGTAGTTCCCTTTATAAACCACGAGCTTAAAACTCGCGACTCCGCTCGCGTGTTGGTTGATTATGATCGATAAGCTATCTTTCAGTAGTGTGCTATTTATTTATTCTTATATTTCCTTATTCGTATGCTTATCTTTACAGAGAAAGAGCTGTAGACATTACAGCACACATAGACCAAAGATATGGTCTGTTGCATCACGTTTCGCTGTATGTAACCTTCTTGCTATAGAGTCGCAAACGTCATCGCTGGCCTTCAGTCCGAATTTTCGTATAGTTTGACGACTTTCAACCACCATATCTTCCACCCCCTTATAGTTATCGGCATGGAACTGCTATGGTGTAAAACGGGAGACTTCGGACAACAATTCCACAAAGACCATTCGTTTGCGTTCTGTAGTTTTCGCTGCAGAGCGAAATATTAACACACACACACACACACGTAGAATTTTATATAGACCGATAACTTTCCATCCCAATATACTCCACCCTTTTCATTATCAACCCTCAAGCAACAATGCAACCAATAAAACCATTTTCACAGAGTAATTATTGTTTCGTATTTCGCGTTATATTCTTCAAATTACTAAATATTTATGAGATCGCTATAAAACCGTGCCTAAAGCCTTCCTCAGGTATAAATCAGTAACTGTACAAATATTGAAGTCTATGCGTCTTAACGTTCGTACGTGATAAGCGTACACCGAACAGACTTTCACATTAATATATATAGATAAATAGCTATCCGATCGCCATAAAACCGTGCCTAAAGCCTTCCCCGGGTAGACATTAGTAACTGCACAAATTGTTAGGTCTTTATGTCTTGTGGTTCAGACGTGATAAACGTACACCGAACAGACATTCACATTTACAGATATAGATTACAGCTCCGAGCGCCTTGATCAACCAGTTAATAACCAAGCGAAACTACCCCTAATCGTTGCGAAATTTATCACCTTATGAACCGAAGCTATAACGTTTTCTTAAATAAAGTCGATGCGATGTCAGTTGTGACGCTTTTCGACTGCGCTGAGTACAGTTTATCGAATCGCTTAAGTTACCTCTCATGCTTGACGAGACAGCTGTTTTGGGTACCATAAATTAGACATTATTCAAAAACTTTGGTTGGTCTATTCTTTAGGATTCTGGATCACAGCGCTACAAATGATCTCCGCTCAAGACCTGTACTGCCATTATCTTTAGCACTCGTGTCAAGTATGTCACTGTAGCTTAATTGTAATTTTAAGACACCTGTGTTAAAAAGTTTGTTTTTTTCATCTCTCGCCTAAGGCCAATCGAAATTTCACTGACCTTTCCATACGGATGTAAAAATCTGGCTAATCAGTTAATGATTGACACCATTCGTATATCACTTCCTTCAAATAAACTATTGGCACTTTATAAAGGACGAACATTGTCTCACAAATAAATCTGATGATATGTTTTCTCATCAGTGCTTTCACGGTTTAAAGTGGACTACTGCACTCAGCCGGCCGCGGTGGCCGAGGGGACTAAGGCGCTCCAGTCATGGTCTTCACGGCCCCTACGGTCGGGGGTTCGAATCCCCCCTCGGGCATGGATATTTGTGCCGTCCTAGTTCGTAAGTAGTTCATAAGTAGTTTGTAAGTTTAGGGACTGATGACCCCGTAGTTAAGTCCCATAGACTATACAAACATTTGAACATTTGATACTGCACTCACAGTATTCGGCAAACAGCACACGTCTTCCTACATTAGCTTTCTGCGAACCAACAAACAGCTCCGTTCTCGGTAGCTGCAATGGGGTAAATACAAATAGCAGCGATGTGTACTAATTGCCGGAAGTAAAGCTTTGAGCTGCTGGGTTCTGCGAACACAATAAGCGCGCAGTTAAATTCAACAGAGAGTAGATATAATACCAACAATATGGCCCACTTCAACTTCACCGGTATCATATTAAAGCTGACGCAAGGCCTGTCTCAACGATCTCTCGAGGACTTGGAGGGGAAGGGAGGGGAAGGCTCTGTCGTATTATATTAGACAATTACACCACATCCAAGGCCACCCTTTCCCTCCCGCCCTACCCAGAGGTCATTTCGGAAAATAATGGTGTCATATTATATACTTACGTCAATATTCTCAGAATTGAGGTAACTCTGGTATCATATTACACAATAATGCTTAGCCTCTGTCCTCTCCTCCCTCCCCCCATATGGTAATATTAAATATTATCCATAAAGTGAGCTCTCCCAGTGGTACCTCCAGTAAATGCGTTTTTACCACCTCAAAGAGACGCTAGCGATGTGGTGGCCCATAGCTCCATCTTTGTACCACAATTAAACAAACGAATTATAATGTTATTCCATGTACAGTGTATGGTGTAAGACCTAATAACGACGTAATTAAGTAGTTTCGTCACCGCCACTATCATAGTAGCATAGAATGTATATGTAAAAAAGGGATGTTTATGTCAAATAATGTAATGTTTTCGTAAAAATTAATGTTTTTAAAATATCTTGAAGTTTTATAGAATACAACAATGTTATCGTAAACCTAACACCTAAGCCCATATCCGCCGGCCGCGGTGGCCGAGGGGATTGAGGCGCGTCAGTCACGGTCTGCACGGCCACTACGGTCGGGGGTTCGAATCCCCCCTCGGGCATGGATATTTGTGCCGTCCTTAACGTTAGCTAGTTCATAAGTAGTTTGTAAGTTTAGGGACTGATGACCGCCGGCCGCGGTGGCCGACGGGACTGAGGCGCTTCAGTCACTGTCTGCACGGCCACTACGGTCGGGGGTTCGAATGCCCCCTCGGGCATGGATATTTGTGCCGTCCTAGTTGGTAAGTAGTTCATAAGTAGTTTGTAAGTTTAGGGACTGATGACCCCGTAGTTAAGTCCCATAAGATTTACAAACATTTGAACATTTGACTGATGACCCCGTAGTTAAGTCCCATAACGCTAAACAAACATTTGAACATTTTAAACCCATATCTGTCCTGGATGCTGAAAGACGTACTGACGTCAGGCACATGTATGAAGTTGTGTGCATTTCTTTTATTAATCATTTGGTAATATTATATCAGGTATTGACAAAATGATTCTCTGAACTATATGTGCAATGAGACACATTGAATGTTCAAATGTTCAAATGTTTGTATAGTCTATGGGACTTAACTACGGGGTCATCAGTCCCTAAACTTACAAACTACTTATGAACTACTTACGAACTAGGACGGCACAAATATCCATGCCCGAGGGGGGATTCGAACCCCCTACCGTAGTGGCCGTGCAGACCGTGACTGGAGCGCCTTAGTCCCCTCGGCCACCGCGGCCGGCAGACACAGTGACATTACAGCGTTTGTCACCAACGTATTTGAACTACAAGTGTATCAGTGTAGCACTAAAATAGAGAAATTATTATAGCCCAAATGGCTATGGATTAAGAGGAGGGGTATTTGTCATAATTGACAAGAGCTCCGAAATCTCCACCAAATCGACTTGCACAATTGCAGAAAAACCAGAAGTGATTCCCGAGACAGAAACGAACTTTAATTTCCAGAATGTGACCAGAAAGTGATAATGCATCACTATTTGTACCCATGTGGATTAATTGCCTCTCCATGACGATGACTCCCTGGGGCATGGGTGTGTGTGTTTGTCCTTAGGTTAGTTTACCTAGGTTTCAGTAGTTTGTAAGCTACGGACTGATGACCACGCAGTTTGGTCCGATAGATTTACAAACATTTGAACATTTTTTGAACATGACGATGAATTACATTCGCTGAACATTCCATTCCATTTTAACGATGTGCAAGTCACATTCGAAAAAGTAAGTATAGCCTTATCCACCATTATATATATTATTATGAAATTTGTTATTAATAACCCAACCCAATTCAAAAGTAATAGCAATGTCCATAGCTACAGCACTAGGAGAAAGGATGATCTACTCTATTCAAGGTTAACTCTAACTTTGGCACAAAAGGGGGTGTGAATTACGCTGCCACAAAAGTCTTTGGACACTTACGAAATAACATCATATATATATAGGCTTCAGAAATTATTCTAATTACACGCTTTAGTGCGATAAATACGTCTTTGCTCATTGATGAATTACGTCTAAATATGATGCCATATGAAAGCAGTGAATGAAAATAGGTATAGTAAGCTAGTTTACTGAGATGTTTGTCACCACAGTTTGCAATAACCCTAATAGCACAAGTTGCTCAACTAAAAAGTTTCAATAGATCGCAGTTGTGTTAATCCAATTTTTAATCAAAACTTTGAATATTCTACCTTAGCTGCAGATATCTGTTCGCAGACTATATTTATCAACGGTGTCATGTTATTTACCTTATGGAACTGTATACACCGTGTTTTATCAAATTTAATAAGAATCCATTTGCAATTTTCTGAAAGAAATTATGTACAATTTCATCAGTCAATTTTTGTTCGTATTTACAAAGTCCATAGAGTTCGAAATTACATGCTTAGATTTGAATTTAGTCATACCTTAAATTAATGTGTCCCATTCTCTATGCAGTCTATGAAGTGGTGCAGTGTAGGAAGATACCACTGGGCGGGTCGGTATTTAGGGACTGATGACCCCGAAGTTTAGTCCCATAAGTTCTACAAACATTTGGGTCGGTATTCCTTGCTTCTGAAATTTAGTGAATCAAGACAGTTTAGGAGACGTAGAATTCATGTTGATTAATAGCTTTGCTACAAAATTAGAAAAATATGCTATTGTAAGAAATATCTCCTCTTACAATAATTGGTCTTTTGGAAAAATATGTAAGCACACTTATCTGAGAAAATCATTTACCTTTTGTAAATATCTTGTATTATTGAACATATATTAAATCGTGATTTTAATTCCTTGTTGACAATATGGGTACACAGCTTTGTGCAGTGTGCCCAGCATTCGTAGATTACCATCAGGTCTTGCTAACAGAAATCAGCACTCATCTGACAAAGGAATGGTTCTCAAGTAGTTTTGTGCTACAAGTGTCTTTCAAACCGTAAGGGACCGCCGAATAGGCAGAATATTCGTATTGGCAGTGTCTTCGTCGACGTCGACTGTGCTCCACCAGTGTTATTTTAACCACCGTGGATTTTAAACTTCTACTTATGTGCGATTTTAACCACCTATTTTAATTCCGAATATGTTTCTTTCAAATTCCTCGCTTTATGTATATTATCTCCATTTCACTCTCCTTTCAAATTTCTTTTAAATTCAACATTTTTTATCACCTTTCTATGTTTTTAATAATGAATTATCCAAATTGTAAATACACTACTGGCCATTAAAATTGCTACACCAAGAAGAAATGCAGATGATAAACGGGTATTCATTGGACAAACATATTATACTAGAACTGACATGTGATTACATTTCACGCAATTTGGGTGCATAGATCCTGAAAAATCAGTTCCCAAAAGAACCACTGCTGGCCGTAATAATGGCCTTGATACGCTTGGGCATTGAGTCAAACAGAGCTTGGACGCCCATGCAGCTTCACCAGGATACTACAGTTCATCAAGAGTACTGACTGGCGTATAGTGACGAGCCACTTGCTCGGCCACCATTGACCAGACGTTTTCAATTGGTGAGAGATCTGGAGGATGTGATGGTCAGGGCAGCAGTCGGACATTTTCCGTATCCAGAAAGGCCCGTACAGGACCTGCAACATGAGGTCGCACATTATCCTGTTGATATGTAGGGATCGAATGAAAGGTAGAGCCACGAGTCGAAACCCATCTGAAATGTAGCGGTCACTGTTCAAAGTGTCGTCGATGCGAACAAGAGATGACCGAGACGTGTAACCAATAGCACCCCATACCATCACGCCGAGTGATACAAGTAGGATGCATAGTTTCCGAGTAATAGGCGAAAATCTGAATAAAGTCCCAAAAAAATTAGGTTTTTTGGTCATAAAAATGTTGTCCAGAGGGTTTTGAAGGACGAATACATGTATTCTACACATTGTCAACGACATACACATAATAAAAAAATAAAATCTTCCACCTCATTTTTTGCAAGCAGAAGGCCATTTTTGTGACGATGTTACGGGAATATATATATATATATATATATATATATATATATATATATATATAAGAGAGAAAAGAGGAACACTGTTTCCCAAAGGAAAAAAATGTTACCGAAAGTATATAAAAGATTTTGTAAGTGCCGGCCGTTTAGAGTGTTGTCAGAGAGAACACGCGCCAGTCTCTGCCCCCCCCCCCTCCCCCTCCTCACACTTTCCCAACGGCCGCTCGCCCGCTCTGGCTCAAAACACAGCGCGCTAGCACGCATGTTTGCTTATAGAATAGTAACACTACAAAACAATGCAACGTAGCCAATTATTTTTAGTTACTACTAAAAGTATTCGATATTAAGCTCCATGAAGCATATCGCTGAAAAAGGTAAATTGCGTCCACTAGATTGTTTTAAAGAAAAATATTTATCTCGGTTCCAGAAGGTCGTTGGGCAACAAAATGTTCAAATGTTTGTAGAGTTTATGGGACTTAACTAAGGGGTCATCAGTCCGTAAACTTACAAACTACTTATGAACTAGCTAATACTAAGGACGGCACAAATATCCATGCCGGAGGGGGGATTCGAACCCCCGACCGTAGTGCCCGTGTAGAACGTGACTGACGCGCCGCAGACCGCTTGGCCACCGCGGCCGGCCGTTGTGCAACATCATTTGTTTTAAAATCTGTGAAACAATGTCAGCAACATATTTCTTTAACAGTTCCTTTCATAACATAAAAATAGAAATAGTCAGTTGAAGAAAACGGGCCCAAAAAAGTTGTAAGTTTTTAAAAGTCATTCTTTGATATTTATAATTAACAAAACCTAAAAAATTATTTAATAGTATGATGTCACAACTCTTCACGAAGAATGCAGACGAAAACCGTTACTCCAGGTAGATCCTCTGTCCAACTGTAGTTGTTTTCTAGAAGCTCTTAAAGAAATATAAATAAATTAAAAAAAATCGCTATATCTCAAAAAAATGTTGAATATTTTTTCTTTTTTCGAAAAAGGTCTTTTTGTTTTTGTTTCGCACCATACTTGTGGTAAATAATAAGTTTGGAAACGTGAATGTCGTCCAGTTATAAGGAAATTTAGTTTTTAAAGAATTTTAAGGTTTTTTTTTTCGATACAAATCAAAACGTATCAAATCAATCGATACGTACAAAAAGGCAATAGATAGATAATCTTAAAGGCTAAAATTTTCTAATGTAACATTTTCCAGTTGGAGTAATAGTTTTTTATTTATTTAATAAAAACCTTTTTTGTAACTTTGCGAACTTCTTTGGTAAATTTCACCATCTAGACCCGAGTTTCATGAAATAGAAACTCTATTTGAAATTTAATTTCCTACACGCTCTTTTTTTTTCGGGTAATAATTTCTAGCCGGCCGCGGTGACCGAGGGGACTGAGGCGCGTCAGTCACGGTCTGCACGGTCACTACGATCGGGGGTTCGAATCCCCCCTCGGGCATGGATATTTGTGCCGTCTTTAGTGTTAGCTAGTTCATAAGTAGTTTGTAAGTTTAGGGACTGATGACCCCGTAGTTAAGTCCCATAAGCTGTACAAACATTTGAACATTTATATTAAACACATGGCTACGCGCCCTATCAAACTTCCACAAGTCGCACTCTACGGCTGTAAGGCCCAATCGTCACTCTTACACTCGCCGTTAGGGTTTCCCGTGCGAGGTCGAACGACTGACCGCACCTGCGCTGAAGTAAATGAACCAAACGCCGTCTTCGCGTGTTAATACTTATTATAGATCGGTGTGGTGTCAGTGCTTTCGGCCAAAACATCAAAACATCAAAACGATCTTAGCAATGAAAATACTAAAATATAAAACAAATTCAGTCGTCGAAGATCAATTTTCAGTGCTCCTTTTTTCACCTCTATGATTCGGTATGATTGATACGCTGAAAAAAATCATTCAAATGTTGGTGAAGTACGCCTCGCACTGGTGCACTTTTCTGAAAAAAATTTCCTTTGTCAAAAAATTGTTTTTTAATGATGATCACCCAAATTAAATGTAATGGTAGCTTTCGCAGATAATTGTTGGTATTTTTGGAAATACTTTTCTCGTTCGAAACTTCAGCAGATAATGAGAATTCAGTGAAGTAGTTCTTCAGTTGGTCTCAAGAAAGCTGAGTGCATCCCCGTTCCAGTCCTTCTACCAACGACAAATGCGGGGTATCGAAGCTGGGTCCCCCGCATAGTAGTCAGAGTTCTGACCAATCAGCTGCAGAGGCGGACCAAATTTGATTCTCAAGTGCTTAAATGGCATTTACCATTGTCTTCCGTTCGCTGTATCCACACCAGTGAAACACGAATATATCAACGGTGACGGGGACGCATTTCGGTGGTGACCGGAAATCGACAACTTGTATTTTTCAATTCACGGGAATAAGTATGAACTTAGAATAGTTCACAGGATATAAATCCAAAACTATCGGCTACTTTTTGGTCAAACGATTTTACCTTGTCATTTGAAGTTTAGTTTTAAATGTGGTATAAACTTCTTTGATCTATTTCAGTGGTTTATTAGAATACTGCTCTAGTATTATTTTATTTCAAAGCTTTAACAGGCCCGTTACGTTGATTTGATGTAGCAAAGAAAACAATTAACTCAGTTTTTATTTCTATTAAATTACAGTGAACTGTGAAAATTAATTATTTTCCAGCAATTTTAATTACTGGACGTTTGTGACTAATTATCAATATTAATTGCGAGAAATATGTTTGGTGGCTCCTAGACGAATCAAAAGGCCACCCACGCGTGCTGAAACGCAGGTATAGAGTTTCACACCAGCACCTATCTATTTCTTCTACATAATTCAGATTATAATTCGTACATTTTTACGTCAAGGCTTCAGAACAACAAACAATAAAAATAAATTATTTATAGGCTTATATTGATTATAATAATACCGGTACAGTCGTATTAGACTACGCTTATACGTCTGTTTCGGAATATCGCTGCACGATGTGCGATCCTGAACAGGTGAGACTGATGGAGGTCATCGAAAAACATCAGAATGACAGCTCGTTTTGTATTATCGGGGAATAGTGGAGAAAGTGTAGCGCGTATTATGTGCCAGCTGGAGTGGCATTATTAGAACAAAGGCATTTTCCGTTAGGGCGAAACGTTTCTCTTCTGAATGCGAAAATATTTTGCTAACGTCCACCTACATATGTATATGTGGTGAACGCAATAAAATAATTGAGTTAAGAGCTTTCTCCAAAAGTCGTAAGTGCTGATTTTTCCCGTTCGTTGTTCGTGAGTCCAAGAGGAGAAAGACAGTCTGAAGATTAGTAGATGTCGGATAAACCGTCTGACATGCACTTAAGTGTTAAATGAACACAATAAACAGAATTACCCTCGACACCAGTGACGCAGCCACGTGAGGGGGGTCGGCTAATGGGGCTGAAGCCCCCCCACCCTTCCCCCAGCACCTCCCAAAACATTTTTTATTTTATAATTTTTTTTTTCCTTTTTTTTTTTTTTTTTTTCCTTAAACAGGTCGACACCGGAAATTTGAAATAGTACACATGTAATAAATCACAACGGAACTGTTATTTGTCAAGCACAAGTGAATGTGACAACGGGTCGCCGATGTGATGCCTTCACTGAGAACGTGTGCTGCTGTTACGTCCGCCCCCGTACCTCAGACCGAACGCCGTGTCTCAGCGCGCCCGGTCAGAGGGCTCAACGGCCTCTGGAATAATAAATAAAAGCTGAGCCAAGAACAAATGGAAAAACAACGAAACACAATCAGCGACCGCAAGGAACAGAACTACCCATAGAAAAAAGAAGAAGAAAAAAAAAAAAAAGACGGTGGCGTCGTAGACTATCTCGCAGGGGGTCCGGGTTCGATTCCCAGCAGGGCACTGGGTGTTGTCCTCATCATTTTCATCATCATTGACATGCACGTCGCCGAGTGGCGTCAATTAAAAAGACTTGCGCAAGGCGGTCGAACAACCCCACACGGGATCTCCGGCCAAAAATGCGGTACGATCATTTCATTTTTGTGAGCGGTTGAAGGAAACCTGATGGACCACGTGGACACATACCATCAGGTTTCTTCATCGCCACAGCACACTGATATGGTGACGAGTATTGGGGGGATTTTCCTCAATGATATCTTAAAGGACGGCAATACGTATTCAGAATATTGCACTTCTGAACGTATCATATACTATCAGTGCACTAGAATACCTTTCATAGTTTTTAATGACAACAGCAATTTTAAGTCCAAAAGTGCACCTAATGGTTTCTAAGAATTTTTTACTTTTGAGAATCATAACGCGGACGTACGACTTCTGGTTTTATCAAGTCTTTTAACAGGATATAACGCGAACCAATGGTACAATTCATTTGCTTTAGATTCAGGGGATATACAACACACCCCCACGTTCAATTTAATACAATTTTTAAGCAGTAAACTTGGTTTAACCAACTGTTGCCCACACAGACGTGTACTGAATGGTGTCCCATATAAACCCAGCTAACAACTTTGAGGAAAGCCCCCATAAAAACCCGGCACCCATCATGAATATTGGGACACGCAATAAGCCATTGTACCTCATGTAAATTAAAGGTTGGTGTTTATCATGTTTTTCTAAAAATGTTCAAATGTTTATTAAACTTAAGGGATTTAACTGTGGGGTCATCAGTCCCTAAACTTACAAACTACTTATGAACTACCTAATACTAAGGACGGCACAAATATCCATGCGCGAGGGAGGATTCGAACCCCCGACCGTAGTGGCCGTGCAGACTGTGACTGGCGCGCCGCAGACCGCTCGGCCACTGTGGCCGGCAGGTTTTTCTAATTTTGTAAATATTAGTAGTTATAAACCCTATGTATAACAAGTTGTATACAAATATCCATGCCCGAGGGAGGATTCGAACCCCCGACCGTAGTGACCGTGCAGACTGTGACTGGCGCGCCGCAGACCGCTCGGCCACTGTGGCCGGCAGGTTTTTCTAATTTTGTAAATATTAGTAGTTATAAACGCTATGTATAACAAGTTGTATTTATTAATGCAGATACCTGAATATGCACCTTTTATGGTGCGAAACCAGTTGTAACCTAATAAAGGCATATAGGACACCTAAGGCGGATTATGATAATTTATGGAAAGAAATACTGATTAAGCGTCTGTTTTACTTTCTAGAATTGCTCTCTGTAGTTGCTCAAATGTTCAAATGTTTGTAAACCTATTGGACCAAACTGCTATGGTCCCTAGACTTAGAAACTATTTAAATTAACTTACACTAAGGACAACACGCAGACACACTCGTTCCCGAGGGTGGACTGGAATCTACGGCGCGAGCGGTCACCCAGTCCGTACTATGATGCCTTAGACCACGCGGCTACTCCCGCGCGGCCTTTATTTACTACTAGATTTTTATGGTAGGAGACAACACGCGCAGACACATATAAAATTAAAGCGAAGACGGCCAGTGATCCTTTCTTCAATATTAATGCACACTACGAAATCTTACAGGAATCGGCGAAATACCGCGAGCAAGGAGTGAAAATGATCAGGGGCTCAACTATTGTAGTTGTGGATAAAATAAAGCGTTTGGTCTCGCGGGAGACGAGCTAGGGTAGTCCGTACAGTTGGATTAACCACAGCCGGCCGCGGTGCTCAGCGCGCTCGGTCTGAGGGCTGAACGTCCTCTGTAATAAAAAAAAAAAAAAAAAAAAAAAAAAGGGATTGAGGCGCTCCAGTCACGGTCTGCTCGGTCACTACGGTCGGGGGTTCGAATCTCCCCTCGGGCATGGATATTTGTGCCGTCCTAGTTCGTAAGTAGTTCATAAGTAGTTTGTAAGTTTAGGGACTGATGACCCCGTAGTTACGTCCCTTAAGCTTAACAAACATTTGAACATTTTTTTGATTAATCACAAACGTCAGAGTGGCGTAGTGGGAAGCACCACTGCCTAGTATGCCGGAGACCCGGGTACAAACTTTCAACTTACCGTGTTGATTTAATCCAATACCTCCTGACAACTAACGTTATATATATATATTTTTTTAAATCTATCGGACCAAACTGCGTGGTCATCAGTCCGTAGCTTACAAACTACTTAAACCTAGGTAAACTAACCTACGGACAAACACACACACCCATGCCCCAGGGAGGACTCGAACCTCCACGGCGAGCAACCGCGCGCTCCGCAGCGAGACGCTTTAGACCGCTCGGCTACTCCACCGCGGCAACTAACGTTATCAATTCCTTTGTTACATAGTAGAATGTTTACAGTTGCGAACATACGGCTATTTTCGAGGTGCATAGGCCGTAAATTGGAAGACATTTCAGCAACCTTCTGGTGTATATACCGCCGCCAGTCCTGCTCTTCTTAATATCAACCCTTAAACTACACTAGTCTTCTTCCAATAACTTTCGAGTGTGTAGCCGGATCCTGTCGACATTCTGCCACGATATTTCGGCCCAGAGATGTCCGGTCACCTTCAGATGAGTAAACCAGTTTACTTGTTTATTACTCACTTGAAGATGAACGGTCGTTTCTGGGCCGAAATATCGTGGCAGAATTTCGACGGGATCCGGCTGCACACCCGAAAACTATCGGAGGAAGAAATACGCCGGAAACACTTTAGAAGTTACACTACTCTTATCTGCATATAATATATCTCAAGTGTTCTCAGTGAATGGCCATTTGTGCCAATACTTTTCAAGGATGTATGTCCCAGAACCTCTCGCGATTTAAAATATGTGTGTGATCTTCACATGCTCTGTTTTCTGCGTACAATATTTATGCTTAGTATCCTCAACATCTGCCCTCGTATATCGGAACACTATTACTCTCCTACAACTACAATAATAGTACTTCGGGGTCTTCGCTGTACCTGTTCATAATATTAAGCTTTTTTACTCACCATTTCGCCCATACGACTCCAGAACACTACTTTATGATCTGTAACATTAAATTATTACCGCGGGCTGCACACGCATTATGCATATTTCAGTTTTAACTCAGTTTGGATTTAAGAGAGGTCATGAAGGTGCTAGGCTTACCACGGGAAATAAATACATACTAATATATATATATAATACTAAAAGTACCTTCTATGAGTCGCCTAACGGTGCTTTACAGAGTATAGACGAGGTTTCTGATGTCGAGTAGGGTAAGTAAGGAGGAGTCGTATTTACTAGACGCGTTTTTAAAGTAAATATCGTTTTGAAATTAAAAAAAAAAAAAAAAAAAAAAAAAAAAAAAGACGTGCAAAAATATGTCCATTATTTTATTTTTACATGGAAGCCTGGACTTTAATCTACTTTTCTACATAATTTCTGTCAATATTGAGGCACTTCTCGTAACGTTGTACCAGTTTTTGAATACCCTCCTCATATAAGTCTGCCGCCTGACTTGTTAACCACCGCATCACAGGAAGGAAGCTTAGGTTTTTACGTCCCGTCGACAGCGTGGTCATTAGAGACGGAGCTAACGCTCGGATTTTTGGGGAAGGATAGGGGGGAGGAAATCGGCCGTGCCCTTTGAAAGGAACCCTCCCGGCATTTGCCTGGAGTGATTTAGGGAAATCACCACTGCATCATAACTGTTTAGACTTCGTCATCGTCTTGCTCGGTCACAATGCCATACAAAACACTACGAGAAACATCCCGCAAGTAGGAAATCGTAAAGCGCTGTTTTCTCTCACCTTATTGTCCACTTCCTGCACCAAACTTTCATTAACGACCGAAGCACGCCCACACCGTTGTTCATCATATACATTTGTGCGGTCATCTTTAAATGCTCTCACTCACTTTCTTACCATTTCATCACTCATAATGTTTTCTTCGGAAACTGCACAGATCTCACGATGAATATCGATCTCTTTTAGGCCTTTAGCACTAAGAAAGCTTATAACAGCCCGTACTTCACAGTCTACCAGTCTACCAGTTTTTCGCGTAATAAACCTTTCATAACGTTTATGTTATATTTCACGATGTTCAAAATTATAACACAGTACAAAAAGACATTTTCCTTCTCTCTCTTTCACAAAAGTATGATTTTATGTAGAGTCCGACCGAAACATGATTTTCGGCGAAACTGTAACCGAATATTCGGCTCTCTTCTCGTTTCAGGCGAAAGCGAATCCGTGACCGAAACTTGCGTAATTAAGTTAAAATTTCAGGCAAATTATATTGCACCACAAATCACTACTTTTCCACATTTCGTAAGATCCCCTCCCTGCATTAAGCCTACTTGAGTGTGTGTAACCCTAATCAGGGGTCCGTAGAAGATGGCACGGGAAGCGAACAGGTTTAGACAAATCGACGGTACTTTTTATTAAAGTACTTCCAAAATTTATTCTATTCTCCTCACTTGACATTTGCTATCTTAAAAACTTAAAGTAAGTTAGAGAAGAAGTAAACTGTACTCGATACAGCGGAGTCTCGACAACTCGAGTCTCATAATTACGAGCTTCTCGTAAATCTGAGCGTCACAAAACAAAACAAAAACTGCAGGTACATTCTGTCTTCGCCGAAAAAGGCACTCCACCATTATATCGCGAAGTAAATAGTTAAAAGACATTAAAACCTATAGGCTGCCAATGGAAATGCCTATTTAAACACTTTGTTTTAAAAAAAAGGTTCATATTTTTTGACACATGTATTCTTTTCAAGGTCGATTCACACCTTTGTTGCGCATACATTTCATTAGTTAGAGGTGGTCCCGGTCTCTTTCACCTCGAATTAACGAGCCTCTCCTGTGTAGCCACCACAAAAAATTCCACAGTCCTGTATATCTTCTTGTACGGAGATACTCTTTAGGTTCACAACAGACGTACCAAGTAGATACTACGAAATGCTAGCCTGTACTTCACTACCACAATACAAAATACGTAGAAAGTAATAATTTGTTTGCTTCCATAAGCAGCCTCTCTAAAAACACTTTCTTAGGAGCGCTAGCTTTCTATTGCCATCTTCACTTCAGTTTTTGCAATCGACAAACAACTTTACATATTCCTATCTTGGCATTCCTAAATACATAATGCATATACGTTAAGTCAGTAAATCAGTGCTGCAGACAGTATTTCGAAAAATAAGGTCACAGTTCCGACTAACAGTATGATTATTGTCAGTATAAATTTACGCATACTAAAGAGCAAAAGCTGTGTACCACATGATCAGTGTTTCATAAACCCATATTAGTTATTAAAAACTTATCGCTTTGAAGAAAACACATTAACAAAACTTTCCAGCATAACAATATGATAGCCCGTTCCATTACGTACAATACTGAATGACATAAATTGTAAATAACTAAGTCTAAGAAGATCACTGTAAGATGCGATGGCGCTATATTGGGCTTAACAACAAAATAGCCACAACTTTTACGCACAAGGAGAGACTCCTAGCCGTTAAACGGCACGCCTTCAACTGAGGTAAAGCGTTATTTTTTACTGAATCCATCCCGGACGCGATCCGACTTCATCAGTAAATTCAATAAACCCAGTTTCGGCAAAGCCAAAGATTCAGATGATTTTTGCCGCAACCAAATATTCGATCGGTCCTTAGTTTCATGTCACCTGTTGTACTATTTTTAAGAATGTTAAAATGACCTTTAAATTAAATATTATTAGAGCCTTTAAGTAAATCAAATACTGACGAACCTATTCTACAGACCGAACGTGAGGCGAGAGGCTAGTATAATTGGTTAATACAAACCATAAAAAAAATGCACGGAAGTATGTTTTTTAACACAAACCTACGTTTATTTCTAAATGGAGTCCCGTTAGTTTTGTTAGCAAATCGGAACATATAAACAAATACGTAATCAGTGCCGTTTGCTGCATTGTTCAAATGTTCAAATGTTTGTACAGCTTATGGGACTTAACTACGGGGTCATCAGTCCCTAAACTTACAAACTACTTATGAACTACTTACGAACTAGGACGGCACAAATATCCATGCCCGAGGGGGGATTCGAACCCCCGACCGTAGTGCTGCATTGTAAAATGTTAATTACATCCGGAGATATTGTAACCTAAAGTTGACGCTTGAGTACCACTCCTCCGCTGTTCGATCGTGTGTATCGGAGAGCATCGAATTAAGTAGGGATCCAAAGGGAACGGTGATGTATCTTAGGTACAGAAGAGACTAGAACAGCACATTACGTCCACATGCTAACGCCTTTATTCGTCTTTTTCACTGACGCACATGTGCATTACCATAAGGGGTGAGGTACACGTACACATGTGGTTTCCGTTTTCAATTACGGAGTGGAATAGAGTGTGTCCCGACATGTCAGGCCAATAGATGTTCAAAGTGGTGGCCATCATTTGCTGCACACAATTGCAATCTATGGCGTAATGAATGTTGTAAACGCCGCAGTACGCCTGGTGTAATGTCGCCGCAGGCTGCCACAATATGTTGTTTCATATCCTCTGGGGTTGTAGGCACATCGCGGTACACATTCTCATTTAACGTACCCCACAGAAAGAAGTCTAGAGGTGTAGGATCAGGAGAACGTGCTGGCCAATTTATGCGTCCTCCACGTCCTATGAAACGCCCGTCGAACATCCTGTCAAGGATCAGCCTAGTGTTAATTGCGGAATGTGCAGGTGCACCATCATGCTGATACCACATACGTCGACGCGTTCCCGGTGGGACATTTAATTGTAAGGTACATCACCGTTCCCTTTGGATCCCTACTTAATTCGGTGCTCTCCTATACACACGATCGAACAGCGGAGGAATGGTACTCAAGCGTCAACATTAGGTTACAATATTTCCGGATGTAATTAACATTTTACAATGCAACAAACTGCACTGATTACGTATTTGTTTATATGTTCAGATGTGCTAACAAAACTAACGGGGTTCGATTTTTTTAAAAACATAGGTTTGTGTTAAGAAACATACTTCCGTGCATTTCTTTATGGTTTGTATTAACCAATTACGCTAACCCCTCTCCTCACGTTCGGTCTGTGGAATCGGTTCGTCGGTATTTGATGTGGATTACGAAATATATCCAGCGGTAATGTTAGGTGATTCACCCTGTATATTCACACGTTTGGGAAGCAAAGAAACTTTATTTTTCTCACCACTCTCCGTTACGTCTAAGAAAGTTGTTCGTCTCGAATCAGCATAGTGTGAAACAAAATGAAAAGAAATACAGGAATTGACTAGAATGGCCAAGGGCAAGTTCCAGAAGGTACTCGTCATTACCAAACAATGGTCTTGTTTGTTTGTTTGTAAATCTATCGGACCAAACTGCGTGGTCATCAGTCCGTAGCTTACAAACTACTTAAACCTAGGTAAACCAACCTAAGGTCAAACACACACACCCCTGCCACAGGGAGGACTCGAACCTCCACGGCGAGCAACCGCGGGCTCCTCAGCGAGACGCTTTAGACCGCTCGGCTACTCCACCGCGGCTGCAATGATCTCTAAAACGTCACGTCTCAGACAACAGATATTGAATAAAATATTCACATGGTCAGTTCGTTCATAGCCGGCCGCGGTGGCCGCTCCAGTCACGGTCTGCACGGCCACTACGGTCGGGGGTTCGAATCCCCCCTCGGGCATGGATATTTGTGCCGTTTTTAGGATTAGTTAGTTCATAAGTAGTTTGTAAGTTTAGGGACTGATGACCCCGTAGTTAAGTCCCACAAGCTATACAAACATTTGGACTTTTTGAGTTCGTTCATAAGAATAACAGATGCTTTGTAATATATATATATATATATATATATATATATATATATATATATATATATATATGTGTGTGTGTGTGTGTGTGTGTGTGTGTGTGTGTGTGTGTGTGTGTGTGCGTGCGTGCGTGTTTGAGTGCCCGGCTCGTTCACACAGCTACAAGTACGGCAAGACTTCTGAACTCTGTATCTAAACTTATTCGCCGCACGTTCTAAGAATTCATTTCGGTGCTGTGGGTCGTTTACGGAATTGCTTTTCTGCACGAGGAGCTTTAGGAAGGCAAAGCTACGTATCTCGGCTTGCGAGAAGAATCATGGCTTACAAATTGCAGTTCTGCAGTGCGATTACAGAGTCCATTTCCTGGCCCCGGGCACCTCTCGGAACTTGGGCCCGCTCGCCATGATACATGCGCCCAGTTTCGCAGGCGGACAACGCGGAGACCTTTGGCACTCTGCGGCCCGTGCTTCACGCTTCCCGCGCCCGCACATCCGCGAACGGCCGTGTTGCAGGAGGGCCGAATAAAGGTAGCACAAGGCAAGCCGCGGACAGATGGCGGCCGTTAACAGCTGGGCCTCTCCGCCGCACATTCATCCGCGCGGCTCACAGCGTTACACACTGCGCACTGCTCCGCTTGCCGGCCCCGTGTAACAGCCTTGAGACACGACAACTTTTAGACCGATGCGGGTCTCATCGTGTCATCAGTTCAAATGTTTGTTAAGCTTAAGGGACTTAACTACAGGGTCATCAGTCCATAAACTTACAAACTACTTATGACCTACCTTATACTAAAGACGGCACAAACATCCATGCCGGAGGGGTGATTCGAACCCCCGACCGTAGCGGCCGTGCAGACTGTGACTGGCGCGCCACAGACCACTCGCCCACTGTGGCCGGCGTGTCATCAGTAGTGACCTGAGTGACCTGTGAAACAAACGCGAGATCTTCGTTTTCTTTGCAATATACAGCAATATCTTTTAACCCTTTCAGTCCCATATTATGACATCAGCTTTGGAAAAATTACAATTCTGTATTAATACAGTGCAGTAAACATCAAAATATGTGTTTTAAAGTTTTTGGTCGAACTATTGATTTTTTTATGTCATGTATTTCATGCAGAACACAGACGTTTGTATCGACGTACTTTATTACTTCGACGTTATTTTGTTGATAGTTAACACTGTCAGATCAATAATGCTAGCATAATATTTCAAAAAAATGTTCAAATGAAACTTTCATACTGCAGCGGAGTGTGCGCTGATATGAAACTTTCTGGCAGATTAAAATTGTGTGCCGGAACCGGGACACGAACCTGGGACCTTTGCCTTTCGCGGGCAAGCGCATTACCGACTGTGCTATCCCGACACGACTCACGATGCCCCCTCACAACTTTACTTCCGCCAGTACCTCGCCTCGCCTCCCGGTTTTGGCACACAATTTTAATCTGTCAGGAAGTTTCATATCAGCGCTCACTCCGCTGCAGAGTGAAAGTTTCATTCTGGAAACATCCCTTAGGCTGTGGCTAAGCCATGTCTCCACCACATCCTTTCTTCCAGGAGTGCTAGTCTTGCATGGTTCGCAAGAGAGCTTCTGTGAAGGCGTGTCGGGTTAGCTCAGGCGGTAGAGCGCTTGCCCGCGAGAGGCAAAGGTCCCAGGTTCGAGTCCCAGTTCTGGTACACAATTTTAATCTACCAGGAAGTTTCATATCAGCGCACACTCCGCTGCAGAGTGAAAGTTTCATTCCGGAGTCATAAAAATATGTGTTTTAAAGTTTTTTGTCGAACTACTGACTTTTCATGTCATGTATTTCATGCAGAACACAAACGTTTGTATCGAGATACTTCATTACTTCGACTTTGTTGATAGTTAACACGGTCAGATCAATGATGCTAGCATAATATTTGCCACAGCACCAAAGACAAAACAATTCACTTCTGGAATAAAATAAAACGAACCATTCTCACGCTCACACTCTCAGCCACGTACAGACGGCAACGCAACACAACCTCCAAGACGGACAGATTAATGCCTCAGAAGTGGCTACACGCCGTAACAAAAGGCAAAATGTCGTACTAAAAGCATGTTGTTCAGCAACTAAAATGCAACTTTAAGAATTGATGCACAAAATTCGGTATAAATCAATTTTTAATACGTTGTTGTCCAGGAATAACAGTGGGAATGAAAGGGTTGTTTTCTCTTAATATAGTGTTCGTATGAATCGTGCAAGAACCATTGCGATATTTTTGGACAGTCTGTGTTCTGTCAAAATTTTTTTAGTTGATCACCATTTTTCGGCTAGCCACCTCCCGCAACAGTGCTAACAAATTACTGGCAGATCTAGGGATGTGAAGTTCGTGAATCAACTAGTTCAGTTGAAATATTGCGTCAAATGACAAGAAGCAGTTTTGACATTCACGCAGCTAATGGTCCAAAATTTTGCTTGTGTTTCGGCTACCGTTTTCCCTTCCTTCTCATTACCATTGAGGGGAAATTTATAAATAAAACACTAATTACCAACCATTAACACAATCTGAAGAGACTTTTCTCGACGTAGATCCCAGTCGTCTAGCGGCAAAGAGCGCACCTCGGAACGGAGAAACTGCAAGATGGAATAGCGTTCAGACCACAAATTCTTCAATATGATTTTTTTAACCTAGCACCTACATATCAGCGGTATGTGGAGTGGCTACGAACGACACTCCGTTCGGACTCTACGTTAAGCTGTATGCCTCCATTCTCAGTTTAGATGGCCGTGCTGGAGTAGCCGAGCGGTCTAAAGCGCTTCGCTGCGGAGCGCGAGGTTGCTCGCCGTCGGAGGTACGAGTCTTCCCTGGGGCATGGGTGTGTGTTGTCCTTAGGTTAGTTTACCTTCGTTTAAGTAGTTTGTAAGCTACGGAATGATGACCACGCAGTTTGGACCGATAGAATATTTGAACATTCAGTTTAGATAACTGGAATAGTGACACGGGAGTCGTCGAACGCAATTATTGTAAAACTGGCTAACAGAGAAAAAAATGTTTGATACAGAATGGTGTGGTGTCTGTTCTTTCGGACACTGCCGAAAGAACAAACACCACACCTGGGGTTAGCAGACACTGCTTTTGAAATTTTTTTTATAATTGAGAGGAAGGTAAGCAATAACTTTAGCTACACAAGGGTACTGAAATAACTCAATGGTGACAAGTGAAAAATGTGAACCTTAGGGCTGACGGTCGCTTGAATGTATTTTTATTTATTTTCTTTTTGCTCTTCAGGTAGATCGGTTCTATGCGGTCGTTCGTTCGTGTTTGGTCTAAGTTGTTCGTTAAGGTCTTTGCCCAGTATATATTATTATTATGGAGAGCGTCGAGCACTCTGAGCGAGCGCGCTGAGCTACCGACCTCTTGTCTACTCGTGCTCCGCTCCCGGCCAGATCAAATCCCCCAAGTCGCACCCTATGGCCTTAACGTCCCTATCGCCCATGCCTTCTTATACTCGCCAATTCAGACGCCCGTATGAGGTCGAACGTTATTATCGCATCTTCGAAAATGTTCAAATGTTTGTAAACCTATCGGACTTAACTGCGTGGTCATCCGTCCGTACCTTACAATCTACTTAAACGAAGGAAAACTAACCTAAGGACAACACAAACATCCATTCCCGAGGGGGGATTCGAACCCCCGACGGAAAACGGCCGCGCGCACCGAAACACGGCGCTCCAGTACGCACGGCTAATCCGCCGCGGCTCGCATCTTCGGTGAAGTATAGAATCTGACGGCGTAGTCGCGTAGAAATAAATATAAAGATTGGTGTGATGTCTTCTCTTTCTGACATGTTCGAAGGAACAGACACCACACTTGGTTCGCAGCCACATTACATTTCGAAATTTTTTTTTAATTAATGAGTGGAAGGAAGAAGGATGAGGAAGGAAAGGAATCACTAGCTGCACTAGGGCATTGTAATACCTCTGCCGCGTGGGAGTAGTCGTGCTCTCTAAGGCGCCTTGCTGCGGAGTGCGCGTGTGCTCCGTCGGATGTTCGAGTCCTCCCTCGGGCGTGTGTGTGTGTGTGTGTGTGTGTGTGTGTGTGTGTGTTGTCCATATAATAAGCTAGTTTAAGTAGTTTGTAAGTAAAGGGAATGATGACCACTGCAGTTTTCGTACCATAGATTTATAAATATTCGAACAGTTTTTTAAACTAATCATTGGCGAGAAGTTAAAAGGTGAACGGGATCGGGATTCGAACCGTGTCTCCAGTATCGGGTCAGCAGTCACTTCACGTGTTACCCCACAATTCGCACAGTACGACCGTAGCGCTCCTGACATCCATGCCCTTTTATATTTCCGTACAAGGTTGAACGGTTGTCAAAGGTTTTTGAAGTTTCATAACTAGTACGTAAATCATAAGTGGAATGTATAAGAGGGCATGGATGATAGAGACGATACGGTCGGCCGCGGCGGATTAGCCGCGAGTACTGCAGCGCCGTGTTGTGGTGTGCGCGGCCGTCTGCCGTCGGAGGTTCGAATCCCTCCTCGGGCATAGATGTTTGTGCTGTCTTTAGTATAAGGTAGTTCATAAATAGTTTGTAAGTTTAGGGACTGATGACCCCGCAGTTAAGTCCCTTAAGCTTTACAAACATTTGAGCATTCGATACGGTCGTACTTGAAAAATAAGGTTGGATCTTAAATAGTGGCAAATATTTATTAACAACCAATAAAAAAGCGTTACATGCTTGCACCTGTTACTGTCCTTGAAAGTAATCACGAGCGTTGTGTAGAACCTGTTGCCAGCAATGTGAAAGACGTAATACACTGTAGTTCCAGTTGGGATATGTTCAAATGTTTGTAAATCTATCGGACCAAACTGCGTGGTCATCAGTCCGTAGCTTACAAACTACTTAAACCTAGGTAAACTAACCTAAGGACAACAAACACACCCATGCCCCAGGGAGGACTCGAACCTCCACGGCGAGCAACCGCGCGCTCCGCAGCAAGACGCTTTAGACCACTCGGCTACTCCACCGCGGCAGTTCCAGTTGGAGCGCGCGCGCCGGCCGCGGTGGCCAAGGGGACTGCGACGCGCCAGTCACGGTCTGCACGGCCACTACGGCCGGGGGTTCGAATCCCCTCTCGGGCATGGATGTTTGTGCTGTCCTTAGTGTTAGCTAGTTCGTAAGTAGTTTGTAAGTTTAGGGACTGATGACCGCGTAGTTAAGTCTCATAAGCTATACAAACATTTGAACATTTGATTTGGAGCGCGCGCATGTCTGAAGATGAAGCGAGCCGAGATTGCGAGTGCCGCCTTTATAGTGCTGTACCATCAGTTAAATAAGAAGATAAAAATCGTCGCCTTTTTCTGCTTCGTCGATTCCACAGCTAACACCACTCACGACCCTGTGCCAATCAGTTGTTTCTTTTTTAGTTCCCGCCTTTGTCTATACAGCTCTATGAGGTTCTCACTTTGCTGTCGGTCCCATTCCATAATGAGAACACCTACGCGAGAACACACGACCTGTAACGCAGTAAACTACCGCGCCCGCCAGCCGAAGCCCTGTCTAAACAGCGCGCGCAAACGCGCCACTTCCTGTGATGTAGCGAGAACAGCCGGAAAATTGCACGGCATGCCGCCCACACTGAACGCGCACACCAGCGCACAGACGTTTTGCACAGTGCGGCACGGCGCGCTCAGTGTGAACCCGCCTTTAGAAGAGCCTGTTCTATTGATGGTGAAAATGGAGCGGTCTACTACCTGTCGAAAACCTGGAACAGTTCTGACGCGAATGCCACAAAGTGGTTCCTTCACCTTCAGAATCAAATCAAGGTCACAAGGACTAATTCATGATAGTATGGTGGAAGGTATAGTACTTCCCAGTCACAATGACCGAAGAGAGCAGCCACAGCTTACGCTGAATACGCCCGCGCATTGTCGTGCAAAATGGTGTGTGGGTTGCGTAGAAACCGTTGAGGCTTCTTTCGCAAAGCTGGTAGCAGGTGAGTCTCAAAAAACGAATCTTTTGTTCCTGTTTCGAAAACACCGTTACGTTAGGCCGCTCGCTCACAAGTGACTGTTTCCCTCGATTGTGCGCACGCCGGTGACGCGGCACGGGTGAGCCAATTTGCTCGGAGGTAAGGTAGATATGTTAACAACGTGTGCTACCAGCGACAATAGTAGATTCCATTGCACAGTGTCTCCACAGCATACACACACACACACACACACACACACACATACACACACATACCTAGCTATCTTGTCCACCCAAAATATCTCTGGAACAATAACAGCTATTGGAAAACGACTTTCACCGGTATCAATGTACGGCTGGGGCCCATGAATGTACATATTTGTAAACATTCTAAAGCCGGCCGCGATGGCCGCGGGGACTGAGGCGCTTCAGTCACGGTCTGCACGGCCACTATGGTCGGGGGTTCGAATCCCCCCCTCGGGCACGGATATTTGTGCCGTCCTAGTTCGTAAGTAGTTCATAAGTAGTTTGTAAGTTTAGGGATTAATGACTCCGTAGTTAAGTTCCATAGACTATACAAACATTTGAACATTCTAAAACGAAAGCAAATGTGTTTTTTAACACAAACTTATGTTTTTTTTTAAATGGACACCCTATATTTTTTCTTCAGCAATCCATAGCATGACGAATCATATAAACAATGGCGTTGATTGCATCGCAATATTCCAATTACATCCAGAGATACTGCGACGAGAAGTTGATGCTTGAAAAACCCGAAATGCGGTGTTAGCGCACGTCCTGAGGCTCAGGCGTGAACCCCATGCTCCCCGTAATCGCGATATATATATATTTGTTGAAATGAAAAGTTTTTGCGCATACTTCATTTTATAACAATTCCTGTGACCCTTTTCTTAAGATAATTCGCACCGGGTAACGGAAAAATTAATGCTCTCCGGCAATTCACAGTAACTACTAGTTTTTCTTAAACAAAACTGGGATGGAGCAAGAAACTGCTCCGGCTGTTGTTCTGCATACTGTACAGCGAACACGTTATGGAAAGCGTTGCAAACTATACAATGTGGCCACAGACGCCGTCCTTTTTCACGTTAGCTAATCCCGGATACCGCAGACGCCGAAAGGATTGCCTAACCAGAGACGTATAGGGGACCTTCGTAAAACTACTCCTGGCGCTTCAAAACAAGTAATTTAAAACTATAATTTCTCCTGCAGTTCATCACTAGACAATTTGCTTGCTGCAGGACGGGTGCCACTTTATAAACAACACTGATTTATAACCAACATATGTTGCAACAATTCGTGATTCAGAATGAGCAATATCAAATAAATGACCGTCTCTCTTTAATTTCAATAAACAGTAATAAATATAATGCATGATGTCATAAACCTATGTTATAGACTGACACACTTTCATTATTACATTAATTATAATACAAATGTTCAAATGCATCTCCACTTTGTTGGTTACACTGCTGTAAGAGCCTCTCGGTATTAGCATGGACAGCTCTTAATATTTCTGCTGATTCTGAAGCGCAAGCATGACGTATTCGTTCTTTCAAAACATCTGGATTTTCCGGTTCTGTGTCGTAAATTCTGGATCTGATGTACTCCCATAGGCAAATATGCAAGGGCGTTAAATCAGGCGATCTCGCTGACCATTGAATGAAACCACCACAACTTATCCACCGTTCAGGGTACACATTGTTTAGATATTCCCTAACCACTCTATAATAATGGGGTGGTGCACCATCGTGCTGAAACCAGTGCCTCACATCTAACTGAAGTGAGATGTCTTCTAGGAGACGTCCAAGGTTCATCTCATTCTGTAGGAACTGCAAATACTGCCGACCAGTTAGTCTGGGAGGCAAATAAACTGGTCTAATGATGTGGCCTCCTAGAATCCCGCACCATACGTCAACAACTCAGTGCGCTTGCTGTGATGTAGTCGTAACCAGTGAGGATTTGCAGGAGCCCAGTAATACTGGTGTCATTGGCGAAATTGCATTCATCTCCCCATAAAATCTGTCTGATGAAGTTCGGATCTACGCTTTATTTAACAGAAGTCTGCAGAACGATACCTGATTTTGGAAATCGTTTCCGTACAGCTGTTGGTGTAGGTGCACCTTAAAGGGATGCCATTTTCGTTCTTTCAGGATCCTTTCTACTGAAGATCAAGAAACGACCAGACCTACTGCAGCTCTTCTTTGCCCTAATTACGATGGGAAATAGGTATTTGTGGGTGATAGCTAGTGACTTGCGTAATATTAATAACATCTACATCTACATGGGATACTCTGCAAATCACATTTAAGTGCCTGGCAGAGGGTTCATCGAACCACAATTATACTATTTATCTCCCATTCCATTCTCGAATAGCGCGCGGGAAGAAAGAACACCTGACTCTCTCTGTTCGAGCTCTGATTTCTCTTATTTTATTCTGATGATCATTTCTGCCTATGTAAGTGGGAGTCAACAGTATATTTTCGCATTCGGAGGAGAATGTTGGCGATTGGAGTTTCGCAAGTAGCCCACGCCGCAGCGATAAGCGCCGTTGTTGTAATGATTCCCATCCCAGATCCTGTATCATTTTCCTAACGCTGTGTCCCCTGTATCGTGACAATACGAAACGAGCTGCCCTTTTTTGGACTCTTTCGATGTCCTCCGTCAAACCCACCTGATAAGGATCCCACACTGGGCTGCAATACTCCAAAAATGGACGGACAAGCGCAGTGTATGCAGTTTCTTTAGTAGTTCTGTTGCATCTTTTAAGGGTTCTGCCAATAAAACGCCGTCTCTGGTTCGCCTTTCCCACGATATTATCTACGTGTTCTTTCCAGTTTAAGTCTGAAGTAATAGTAATTCCTAGGTATTTTGTGGAGTTTACGGCCTTCACATTTGATTGATTTATGTTGTAAAAAAAGTTTAACGGATTTCTTTTCGTACTCATGTGGACGATTTCACACTTCTCATTATTTAGAGTCAATTGCCTATTTTTACACCATACTGATATCTTATTCAGATCGTGCTGCAGTTGGTTTTGATCTTCAGATGATTTTACTAGACGGTAAATGACGGCGCCATCTGCAAACAACCTAAGAGAGCTGCTTAGATTTTCCCCTAAATCGTTTATGTAAATAAGGAATAGCAGAGGACCAATAACACTACGCTGTGGAACGCCCAATATCACCTCTGTTTTAGTCGATGCCTTACCATCGATTACTACGAACTGTGTCCTCTCTGACAAGAAATCCCTTATCCAACCGCAAATTTGGGGCGATATACTATCCACGCAGTTTGATTAAAAGCCGTTTGTGAGGTACGATGTCAAAAGCTTTCTGTAAATCAAGAAATACGGAATCGATTTGCGAACCTTTGTCGATAGCACCCATCACTTCGTGTGAGTAAAGAGCTAGTTGTGTTTCGCATGAACGGTATTTTCTAAATCCGTGTTGACCTTGGGTCAATAGATCGTTCTGTTCGAGATAATTCATAATATTTGAATACAGGATATGTTCCAAAACCCTGCTG
Organism: Locusta migratoria; assembly: GCA_026315105.1. Lineage (NCBI taxonomy): Eukaryota > Metazoa > Arthropoda > Insecta > Orthoptera > Acrididae > Locusta > Locusta migratoria. The sequence goes on from CM048755.1 coordinate 379,717,850, forward strand.
CAGATTGACGTCAATGAAATAGTGGGTTACTCCTACAGCCTTTCTTGAATATAGGTGTGACCTGTGCAACTTTCCAATCTTTTGGTACAGATCCTTCTATGAGAGAGCGGTCGTATATGACTGTTAAGTAAGGAGCTATCGATTCAGCATAATCAGATAGAAATCTAATGGGTATACAATCCGGACCAGAAGACTTGTTCTTGTCAAGTGATTTTAGTTGCCGCTCGAAACCTGAGAGGATCTCTTCAGATCCGAAACGACACACATCATTGGTACCGACGTGAGCCACCACCTGCAGTTGGCCAGTTGGCTGCACCCCGTACCCTTCATGGCATCCGGGAGGACCCGTTCCACATCTGGAATGACTCCACCCGGTATGCACACGGAGTGCACGTTGGCCTTCTTCCCCTCCTTGGCAGCCATCTCTCTAAGGGGCTCCATCACCCGCCTAACGTTGGAGCTCCCAACTACAAGTAAACCCACCCTCTGTGAAAGCCCGGATCTTGCAGGCTGGGTGGTGACAGGGTGAGAGACACCATCCGACTCAGGAACGTCGTCCTGAGCAGACAGCGCCTCAAACCTGTTCGCAGGAGGAACCGGGGAGGCCTCACGATAGGTCCCCCGGAATGTCTTGCGCCTCCTGCCACGCACTGGAGCAACCTCCCACGCAACCACGGGTGGGATGTCTGCCTCACTGCTAGCAGTTTCAGGGCATGTCACTGCCGCAGGCCGATCGGTGGAGACGACGGGAGTCCATTCGGTCCCCACCGCCGGCCAACAACAACGACGCCCATCGATCGCAGCTTCCAACTGTGCAACCGAGATTAACACAGCTTGAAGCTGGGAGCGAAGTGTCACCAGCTCAGACTGCATCCGCACACAGCAGTCACAGTCCCTATTCATGATTACAGTGCCAACAAAAACAAAAACTACAGTCGCGATGCGTTCAAAGGAAAACTACACTAATCGTTAAAACGCGGATGTGAATCCAATTCGCACGATAGCTCAGTATAACTTTACAAATTGAGACGAGAAAGCGTAGACGAAAATCAAAATATTATATGTCGCTTCTAATCAGAAAATAGAGACAGACGACTGTCGCGACGCGGTTCACACGGCGGAATAATACACTAACCAGATATTTAACGTGAATGTGAATCAAATAAAAACGCGAGCACACAATAAATTTAATGAACTGAAGGGAAAACGCACTGAAAAGTAAAAATATGTAGCTTCTAGAGAGAAGCTACACTTACAACTGATAATTTACTGCTACACCACTGGAGAGGCGTGCTCTGGACGACGTCCGCTGGGCGACTGACTCATAACAATGATCATATTAATATTATGAGTACAAGTAAAACTGTAACCTAAATTAAGTTGCACGATAACATTTTTGTGTAGTTAGTACGTACTATTTTCATTTAAAGTATGCTTACCTCTAGGGACTGATGACCCCGTAGTTAAGTCCAATAGACTATACAGACATTTGACATTTTATGCTTACCTCGCTGGGATGATCTCCAAAATACTCAATAACGTCCTGGGAAACATCAGGTGCGTCGCGGATTGGTCTTTCCACGACACGTTGGACCTGGAAAGAACCCTCGGTTCTTAAACTAACCTCTATAGTCAGAAAACGCACGCGGAAAGTAGACGTCGCATTGGAAAACGTTGTGAATACAGCCTTCGGGACGCGGATGCATTACAGTGGGTCTCCCCATATGTCAGTATCATATCTGTGTAGTCTTCGCTGGAATGTGTTGCAGTAGTTACCTGTTTGACTGTAAGACCTCACTCGAAATACTACCGGACGGCCACGCGAGCTTGTCAGAGCGAAACTAGGAGGAAATCGTACACAGATGTCAACACAGCTCAGTGGGGAGGTTCGCACTTCCCCTTTAGACACGGCAACACGTCTTGCTCTAACGTATGTGAGAAACATAAAACTAAAAAGACGGCGTCCGTGGGCCACGTGGTGTATCGCAGCCCTACCTTTCTAATACTGCACACCACAGGTTTTTTTTCCTTTTCTTTTTTTTTTAACAAATTATGAACAAAGTAGGTAAAATCAAGGCGTTACTGCATGCTATGCTTCCTTACAGTTTGAAGCTTTACGTAATTATCTTGTTTAAAACTACTCCCATCAGAAACATAAAATGTACAAAAAAACAAGTCTCGCTACGAATTCCCTCCACCGTAAAAAGTTGAGAGATCATATGGGAAACCAAGTCAGTTATTTTAGTTGGTGTTCATGGAACTATCCATGCAACACTTCGTCATATTTAGTATCTACCACCATTTATAGAGACCACATGAATATTATGTTGTTGTTGTTTGTAATTCTATCGGACCAAACTGCGTGGTCATCAGTTCGTATCTTACAAACTACTTAAACCTAGATAAACTAACCTAAGGACAACACACACACCCATGCCCCAGGGAGGACTCGAACCTCCACGGCGAGCAACCGCGCGCTCCGCAGCGCGACGCTTTAGACCGCTCGGCTACTCCACCGCGGCTGAATATTATGCATCTTCATTTATATAATAATAACTATAATGACTTGTAAGGCGCACCATAATATAATGTAATAAGAAAAATGTAATTGTGTGGCAATTACACATCGACATAACAACATAATAATAATTTATATTTCTTTATGTAAACAAACGTAATCAAGTAAGAATGAAGTACACTCACATATTCATAAAGTAATTTCAATATTAGTTCATGTTGCCGGCTGCGGTGGCCGAGGGCCGGCCGCGGTGGCCGAGGCGCTCCAGTCACGGTCAGCACGGCCACTACGGTCGGGGGTTCGAATCCCCCCTCGGGCATGGATATTTGTGCCGTCCTAGTTAGTAAGTAGTTTGTAAGTTTAGGGACTGATGACCCCGTAGTCGAGTCCCGTAAGTTTAACAAACATTTGAACTTTTTTTTTTTTTTTTTTTTGGTGGCCGAGGAGACTGAGGCGCTTCAGTCACGGTCTGCACGGCCACTACGGTCGGGGGTTCGAATCCCCCCTCGGGCATGGATATTTGTGCCGTCCTAGTTTTTAAGTAGTTCATAAGTAGTTTGTAAGTTTAGAGACTGATGACCCCGTAGTTAAGTCCCATAGACTTTACAAACATTTGAACATTTTGAGTTCATGTTACCATGCGATTGCCAAGTCATTACATTTATTATAGAAATAGAGATGCATATTATTCATAAGGTCGCTATAAATGTTGGTTGAGCTTGGGGTGTTTGGTTGGGATAGGGGGACTAAACTGCAAAGGTTATTAGTCCCCCAGTTGGGAGGGGAAGGAGTGAGGATAGGAAAGGAGGAGAAGGGGAAAGGAAATGCAGTCCGGGAAGTAAAGAAGGAAGGAAGACTGCATTAACTCGGAGCCCTGTGTTCGCCACGCACGTACTCACTAAAAAACTGTGAGCCCCTGGGGAGATAAATGTTGGTAGATAACTAATTAGATAACAAATTACGACAAAGCGTTGAATAAGTGATTCCATGAACACCAACTAAAATGTTCAATGTTCAAATATTTGTAGAGCTTATGGGACTTAACTACGGGGTCATCAGTCCCTAAACATACAAACTACTTTAAACTACCTTATACTAAAGGCGGCACAAACATCCTTGCCCAAGGGGGTTTCGAATCCACTGCCGCGCGCACCGCAACACGGCGCTCCAGTACGAACGGCTAATCCGCCATGGCACCAACTAAAATAAGCGACATGGTTTCGCATAAGATCTCACATCTTTTGACAGTAGAAGGCATTCGTCGCGAGACTTGCTTCCTTTTTTTTTTTTTTTTTTTTTTTTTTTAGGATGTCATTTCTTTTTTATCTTGGGTGACATTTCTTGTACATTATCCAAGGGTTTTTTAAAATCTCATTCCCTCTCTCTTTTGCTTTGTATGAGAGGCTTTGATGTAAAAATATTTAGTAAGTCTGGAAAGTCCATTGTATTGTTAATGTTCAATACTTTCATAAGGTACACATTTTGCAACAAGCTACTCGTGTATTTCACATCAGTTTGTGAACTTCAGAATACACGGAAGTTGCGGATTAGGTGTATCTACGGTATAACTGAAAATTGTAGTTCTTATTTTGCATTGTGTTTATTGCATAATCATTTCATTTCATACAACAGTTAGTAATTCAAAATTAATTATTTTAGTCTATAAAGAGAAGCTTGTTCTTCAGTGTAGGCAGTATTATGGCATGAAAATGGTTACAAATAATTTTATAAATCTTGCTTGTAGAATTAGTACAACTTAAAAGAATTACAGCATAAAAACAATTTCTTTCTTGAGAAGAAATCAAGTCTGAGAGTGTTAATAATAACTACTTAAATGAAAAAAGAATTTCTTTTTTTTTTCCATCATTGTGGGCTCCAGAAGGAAGTGAAGTGGGTATTCGTTAGATGTAAACCGCCCTACTTTTCACTCTCGAAATTGCTATGTATAGTTGCCCGTACGTGAATACGGAGGAATCCATCGGAATATACTTATGGTAGATACTCTTGGCCACCGGAAGTTCTGGTATGTAGCTGTATACACAACGAAGATACAAATGGGGTAGAAAGTGCCGTAAATGGCTTCGAGATAAGTTTTCTACGGGTGTGTGCTCGATTTGGCGGGTGATAACAAAGTTCGTGTTAGATACCTATATTCTTTTCAACATCGATTTATTCTTTTTTTTTTCAGATAAGTTTCACTAGTCCGAATTTTCAAAATTTGAGATGGCCTCGGTCACCTCGAACTATCGAACCTGTTATCATACTTTATTTTTGTGTGATTATGTTTAGTTAGATAATAGATTTTAAATATATCCTACATTATTAAGGGTAATATTCCTTAAATTTTGAAGGCTTTATGTAAACAACTTACTTCTGAGAGGCTTTGATGTAACAATTTCTGAAAAGTTGGGACGGTAAATGCGTCTGGGTGGACTATATTCAGCGATTGCAGACTATCGATCACTCAGATGAGACTCCAGCGCCTTAACGCGAGACCATTACCATAGCCTTGATTATTGGGCCAGTTTATCAGATACCCTTTCGTCAAGGGACAATAGGTTCGAAGACGGGATTGATATTTACGCATGTTTGACTTTTTCCTCCCATTACGGGCTAAACAGTATCTCAATGTGAATTTTGACATTTGTATGTCTGCTAGAAGTACCTTAGAATTTTGATGATTGTTGAGTGAGTGAGTGTATAACAGAAGTAGCGATTTTCGACTGCCGATATTTCGTAAACTATAATCTGTTGAATAGTATAATTTGGAAATATAGTTAGTATAGTAGGTACTCTTAGTCAGTGACAATTATGGCTTCTATGTTTATCCACAACGAAGATGCAGGCGGGGGAAGGGGGGTAAAAGTATCGTGAACAGCATGGTGCGGGGGGGGGGGGGGGGCACTGCAGTACCCGCAGATCTGATACTAGACCATCAGTAACTAAACACCACACAAAAAATCTTTACTTCGTTAGTCTTCAGAGTATCTTAAGGTGTACTGCAATGAAAAAAAGTACTTCAGGAGGAACTATTCTTCTTTTTCCCGCGCGGTAGTAGCCGAGCGGTCTGGAGCACCACGTTACGGATCGTGCGGCCTCCCACGTCGGAGGTTCCAATCCTCCCTCGGGCATGGATGTGTGTGTTGTCCTTAGTTTAGTTTAACTTAGTTTAAGTAGTTTGTAAGATTCAAATGTTCAAATGTTTGTATAGCTTATGGGACGTAACTACGGGGTCAACAGTCCCTAAACTTACAAACTACTTATGAACTAGCTAATACTAAGGACGGCACAAATATCCATGCCCGAGGGGGTATTCGAACCCCCGACCGTAGTGGCCGTGCAGAACGTGACTGGAGCGCCTCAGTCCCATTGGCCACCGCGGCCGGTAGTTTGTTAAGACTAGGGACTGATGAACAATGTAGTTTGGTCCCCTAGAATTACAAACATTTGGACATTTATTATTCTTGAAAAACTATACTTGAAATCTTATTTGAAAAAAGTGTTCCTGATTTAAAATACTTCCGACAAACAAAATCTCACACAAGACTGTACTGTACAAGAGAAAGCGTTTTGCAGTTTGAGTGTAGCCATGACTTTCTCCTTTTTTGTAGCGATGAGGATGAAGATCGTGTGACAGTTTTGGCGTTCAGTTCAGCTGGGGTCGTGTTCGGCTTGGCAGGTACAAATCTCCTTAGGTAACGCCACTTGGCCGACTTGCGCGTCGATGATGAGACAACAGACAGTACCCGACGGAGAAAATCTCCGACCCAAGCGCGAGTCTTACCCGGCTCCACTGCGTTGCTACCCAGCACGCTGTCCACTTTTTTCCTCTCTTTTTCTTCCTTGTTCATCTGGTAGGTCGCTTTGTTGCGGTCGTTGGTTCGTGTTTGTTCTAGGTTGTTGTTTGTGTTCTGAGCTCAGTTTTTCTTTAACCAATGGACTACGGAGGTGGACATTTTTGATATACCGGCTCTTTTCCTGAAATACGAAGGAACAAATATTCTGAGCTTTCAAATACAATGAATGATCAATATTAAACGAAATATTATGAAAAATACCTTAAGTGAACATCAGAAAAGCGGAGCTAGCATTCAGATCTATTGAAATATCCAGTGATAATCAGTAATTGACAACGCCAGATTATATTTTACAGATATCGTTACTGTTCTTTCGGACATGTGCGAATGAACATCGTATGAATGCCTCCAATAGGCAAATGACAATCCGCGCGGATGCAGAAATACGCCCGATCCTTTGCAGAAACGTTATAGCTGCGAGCAATAGGAAGTAGTGTGCTCCCAACAGGCCGTGAGATATAAGGCGTCATGCCATGGATTTCGCCGCCGCTCCCGCCGGAGGTTTAATACCTCCCTCGAACGTGGGCGTAAGTTAGTTTAAGCAATTTTTCAAGTCCAAGGACCGATAACCCTAACAGTAGGATCCCTTTGGTTTACAAACATGTGATTTGATATGCTGCAAGCTTTACAAACGCAGTGGGCGCTAAGTTGAGAATTTGGGCAGGACGGAATGCGTGTCTAGATAGCCTACCTGTTTGGACAGAGAAATTGCTGCCCTGTGTAAGGAAAAAAAAAAAAGGAGTCCAGATTTGATAGATCAAGAGCGAATGACTAACGACCGATGGCCCAAAGCGGGAAATCCGAGTTCGAATCTCAGTTCAGCATGTATTTCCAACTTTGCCTTTGAATTTATTTTAGTACCCTGTGATAGTTGAGACGTTTGAATATTTAGAATTCAGAAGTATTGGTCTACAGCTTCGTCTCTATTACGATTTGTAATAACCTACCTAGTGAGGCTTTCTTTCTCTTTATATATGAGCTAATTCTTAGATACCAATGAATATTTAATTAGTCCGAAATTCTGTTGAGCTTCATTATCAATCACTATAGACAACTAATAAATCATTCCATTAAATCGTCAAATGAAGCAATGTAGGTACACTTTTAAATGCTTTCTTATTCGCCGATTATGAAAAGGTCATAACTGCAGCTAGTACTGGCAGACTCACAAATAATTATTTTTTAAAATTACTGTCAGTAATATTGTTTTTTTAATAAAATTTATTGGAAGTATACTAATATTTAAGTACTGAAATCGGTTTTTTCTCTCTAAAGCTGTGGTCCCTATTAATTTTTAATGTCAATGAAGTCACTTTACTTTTTCAGTCAACGTTAATTAAAATTAAGCTCAGGGATGAAATAAATTATCTTACACTGGTTTTTTTGTTTTCCACTTTCCAATGACCTTTCCGCTATTATTTCCATTTTTCTTTGTATCTCTGTAATGTACATATAAGTATTTACTGTAATAAAAACAATTAATCCTAAAACATACTTCAGAGATAGAAGACTGATATGATGAAAGATACTCATTTACTCCCAGAGCAAATACTCAATTTATGGACAGTAGTAAATATTAATTTTGTTATTTAAATTGTTTAAGAATAAATAACAGTTTGATTACATTACGAAGATAATAATAAATGTAAGAAAGTTGTAACTATCTGTTTTATTAGGAAAGTATATTTTAATGATTTAAAGCATACTTAACAGATTTTAGTGCATACACACATTATTTATACTTTATAATGTATATAAATCCGAACTCTGTGGTGAAATTTTACCAGTACAGTTGAATTACTGTGCTCTAATTGACAGTGACAGAACATTATCGAACATTAAAAACTGGAGGGAAGTATAATTCTTTTTATGCGTTGATTTGTCGACATCAGTATACACTACATGTTAATTTGAGTTTAATTTACACCCTGCTGGAAATTGTATGGTATTGTTGTTGGTTCATGGAAAAGCGTATTGAATCTGCGCTTCAGAATGTATGACATTTTCTGCCACTCAATCAAACGAAATAAAAATCCTTGACGTTATCCATTAGCCGAACGGTGTGTCTCATGCATGGCACTGAGCATGACATTACGCAGCGACGACGCTAAAACAAAGCCTAAAGATAACAAAGAAAATATTGGTTAAGTGCATTTATATTGTGCTGTTTTCACATAAAATAAAATTCTAATAAATATTTTTTTACGTGTATTACCATGTCAGATAATACTGCTTTGCAAATAGTTTCGATTGTTTCATTCGTATTCAAATAACAATATTATTCAAAACAAACAGATAATCAAACATTTTTTAAACTCTCTACATAGAGAAGAATTTACATTTGCTTCTACATTCTAGTTTAATTTATACTGGCACCCGCTGTATAAGAGCAACATACTTAACAGTTATAGAAATAATAATAAACAATGTGTTTTACTGTATGTACTTGGTTTACAAAAGTTCGAATTAAAAGAACAATTGTGTATATTTCACAAGTTTATTTTTATATTATTAACCGGTTATCAACTTAGAAAGCCATCTTCAGAGTTTAACTATAAACTCGAAAATGGTTGCATTGTTTGTTTGGGACCAAACTGCTAAGGTTATCGGTCCCCCGGTGGGGAGGGGAAGGAGTGAGGATAGGAAAGGAGGGGAAGGGAAAGGAAATGCAGCACAGGGAGAAAAGAAGGAAAAGAGACTGCATTAGCTCGGGGCCGCGTGCTCGCCGTGTACCTACTCACGAAAGTACCATGAGCCCCCTTGGGGAGGAAAATGTACCTATATAAAATTTTTAATAATAAGTCAGCCTAATAAAATGAAATGCTTTACAATACTTCTAAACAATATTTTGAGAAGTGTTACATTTTTCAATTAGAAACTTAGAAAATTTGGTATACTTCGGTAGCATCAATAACAAAAAAAGTTAGAATGTAATAACAGAGATCAGAGACCAGAGTCGAAGATACAAACACAATATTCTGGAAAACTTAGCCATACAAAATTCGGAAAAAAAATTATTTATTGCGTATTCCTAGGAGCTAGCATGCTTGAGCCATTTCGAAAACAATTTAAATTTCGAAGTTCATGAGGTAGTTCTAGACATTGCCATTCCTCCATTTCGAGACGCTATTGGTTATTAAATGCAATTTCGCAATACTCATATCACTGTAATAACATTAATTATTTTTCATTTGATGCAATATTTGTGAATTTTGCGACATTTGAAAGAATTTTTCTGTTTATAGTAAGCTCTCAAATCAAATGTTCAAATATAATTACGTAGGCTTCCGCGGCCAGAGTCAGATGACATAAAAGTTTTCTGGGTATGGTACCGCGTCATTATGTAAGGCTATTACTTAAATAATCCAACGTTTCGGCCAACCCATTCGCCGATGAACACCAACCATGTCTCGCTATGCAAGAAGCAATAGGAAACGGCTAACCCCCACCCCTTCCACCTCAGCATCCTATCAAAAATAAAGTTCCACTCTTCCGCAATACATTCACCAATAACATCGCTTATTTTAAAAAATTATGACGTAATGTCTAACTGAAAGTAATATAAAGTGCAGTAACAACCAGCTCACACCAGTTACCCAGATGAAGGCCACTGTAACGTTGGCCGAAACGTTGGATTATTTAAGTAATAGCCTTACATAATGACGCGGTATCATACCCAGAAAACTTTTATGTCAAATGTTCAAATGTTTGTATAGCTTATGGGACTTAACTACGGGGTCATCAGTCCCTAAACTTTACAAACTACTTATGAACTAACTAATACTAAGGACGGCACAAATATCCATGCCCGAGGGGGGATTCGAACCCCCGACCGTAGTGGCCGTGCAGACCGCGACGGGAGCGCCTCATTTCCCTCGGCCACCGTGGCCGGCGTAAGATCTCAAAACAGGTTATTATGAACATAAACGAACAAAGCCAACTCTGAAAATGTAGATTGTTCTGTGAAAAGTAGTGAATAGAATGATCCATTATCGGAATTATTCTGAGAAATGAAGACAATCTCCGCTGAATGGTATCAGGTTAGCAGTAGGTGGACAAAGCAGGGGAAAATATGACGTTAAGTATCAGTGCCATAAAAAAGTATTAGAACTGCAGAGTAACATGGCTTATACAATTTCTAAAGAGATTAATGAGCTAAAGCGGCCCCAGGCTGGCTTGTCTGAAGCACAAAATAAATTTACACTTGAGGTAAGCGAAATGCAACCTGTTCAAACGACGTAATTAGAAACCGTCAATTTATAATCACAGAGCGATAACAATTTATATCTTGAGCAAGACAAAAGCTTAATAATCAGTTTACTCTCCACAGAGATTAATTTGTCACGGAATTTTCTATCAGAAAGCCTGGAAAGATGAACAGCTAAAAAATGTTCAAATGTTTGTAAATCTATCGGACCAAACTGCTTGGTCATCAGTCCGTAGCTTAAAAACTACTTAAACTAAGGTAAACTAACCTAAGGACAACACGCACACACCCATGCCCTAGGGAGGACTCGAACCTCCAACGGCGAGCAACCGCGCGCTCCGCAGCGAGGCGCCTTAGACCACTTTTTTTTTTTTTTTTTTTTTTTTTTTTTTTTTTTTTTTTTTTTTTTTTTGCTCTTCTGGTAGATCTATGGGTCGCGGTCGTTCGTTTAGTTCGTTCGTGGTTGTTCTGTGAATGGTTGGCTCAGCTTTTTTATTAGAGAGGGCGTTCAGCCCCCTGACCGGGCGCGCTGAGCCACGGCGCTCGGCGACCACTCGGCTACTCCACCGCGGCCTTGAACAGTTCTCACAAGAGGTAGACAATAAAGTTCTAAATCAGTTAGGATATTTCAGGAGAGCACAATAGCTAACCAAATGCGTTAACAAACCAACTGAATTCTGTGAAGAAGTTCGGTTACGAAAATTCCGAAAAGTACTGTTTCGTGAGTTTACTGTTAGTGGACCTGTCTTCCACTAACAGGGTTCAAACTCGGTTCCACCGAGTCGAGCGCCGTCAGCCGGTCGTGCGTTACCGATATCGGCTACGGAGGAGAGGTGGTTAATCAATAACTGGATAGATTAAAAACCTTGAACTCAGGTCAGTTCGTATGCAAACATTGTCGTAACAGTAAACAAGGCATGAAATAGCAGGACTTTCCCTGTGGGCTGGGCCACTCTTAAGGACATGGGAATGTCTCGCGAAACGGCCGGTATCCGCTGCCGCCTCATTTGCAGGCCTTTTGTTACAGCGCCGGCACTGATCTCCACAACTGCCAACGTTTGTTTCCTATTAAAACTGGAAATATTTGCCTGTTGTGCAATAAGGAAGTAATTTTCCTCATCGCAGGGCCTTGATGCTCTTTAATTACGGCGCACAGATACGCTTTCATAATCGTCGCTGTAGTGACAAAGCGTTGTTTTCACGGGGAGTAGTCGCAGTCTAGTTAATTAAAAGACCGCGCTCTGTGCGCTCCCAGCCCCCCCCCCCCCCTCCCTATAACTGCTCGCAGTCATCTTTCTCATACCGTGCTCGTCTCTCTCTTTCTGTTCATTTATACCAGCCTTCGGACCCACCGCGTCAGCGCATTGGATAACAGCCTGGTTGCACAACAAGCAAATAAACACGCACCTGGTAGCTAAGACGATTTCAATTAGCCAATGTCGAGTTTCTGAATGTGTGAGAAACCCTGATGGAAGGGTGTCGATCGAAACATAAAACGTCCGAATTTAAATATGGAAGAATTACAACGAAAAATTTGAGAGGTTTTTCGGAGATACCTTTTGAGTATTTTAGTATCAGGGTGTAGTATCAAATGTTTCAAATGTTCGTAAGGCCTATGGGACTTAACTACGGGGTCATCAGTACCTAAACTTACAAACTACTTATGAACTAGCTAACACTAAAGACGGCACAAATATCCATGCCCGAGGGGGGATTCGAACCCCCGACCGTAGTGGCCGCGCAGACCGTGACTGAAGCGCCTCAGTCCCCTCGGCCACCGCGGCAGGCAGGGTGTAGTATACGGTAATGTAAATAAGGTATATTTTTTTTTTCCCCGCGTGCATTTGGCTAAAATAATATCCACATAACGGAAGAAGTATTTATATGGAGTCACTAAAAAGTACAACTCTGGCAGTCACGGCCTGCACGGCCACTACGGTCGGGGGTTCGAATTCCCCTCGGGCATGGATATTTGTGCCGTCCTAGTTCGTAAGTAGTTCATAAGTAGTTTGTAAGTTTAGGGACTGATGACCCCGTAGTTAAGTCCCATAGACTATACAAACATTTGAACATTTTGAACAACTCTGGCATACATGGTTCAGTTCCCAACAGTCACATACTAGTGCATAAGCTAAAAGATCCAGACTGAGGCCCAGATACTAAGCTCTTTTCACTGGATATCAAAAATCTTTATACCGATGTTCCCGTACTTGAAACGCTTAAGATCGTAGAAAAGAATTTATGTCAATTCAAAAAACTTTCTTCTGAACAAATCATTGACCTCATGAATTTAGTTAATGTAGTAGTCAAATATAACTACTTTGAATTTAACGGAAAATTGTATTAGCAAGACGATTGTCTAGCTATGGAAAATCCGTTAGCTTGTATCCTTGCCGACATTTTCATCAATTCTCTGGAAGAAAAATTCTTCCACAAATTCTCTATTCAACATTAGGCATTGTCTCCTACACTAGATATGTCGGAGACATTTTAGTCATCTACGAAGGACCTACCACTGGCATTGATCACATTTTTACTCTTTTTAATGGACTACATGAGAATATCACTTTCACCTGTGAACTTGAAAATGAGGCTCGTCAACTGAACTTTCTCGATTCGACCTTAAAATTAGAAGAAAATAAAATCTCTTTCAATATCTACCGAAAAGAAACATATACTGATCAAATTGTGCCCGCCTCTTCTATGCACCCTCAATGTCACAAAAATGCCTTCTTTCATTCTGCCATCCACAGAGCTATTTCCACCCCACTCTCAAAAGAAAAATTCGAGAAAAATAAATTTGATAAAAACCATAGCAGTTAATAACGAATACGATCCTGGCATAGTTGACAACATCCGTAAAAATAAAACTGCTAAAAGAGTTACAACACTTGGCATTCCCATTGAATTTGACCAAAAGAAAAAATATTTCTCCATTCCATTTCTGGGGCCCATTTCCTATTAGATTCAACGACTTCTTCGTAATAAGTATAATTGCAACGTTGCCTTCTCGATCAACAACAATTTACAGAACAATTTCATTCAATGAACATGCTCTCCCTTAGATAATTCTGGGTTTACAAAATTATTTGTGATACTTGCTCTTCCTACTACATAGGTCAAACGGGACGTGCTTTTAAAATTAGGTTTAAAGAACATCTTTTGAGAAATAATGGCACTAAACCCCAGAATTCGTCTTTTGCTGACCATGTTCTCATTACAGGTCACGCACCTAAAGCCATTCATGACCTGAACACATTTTGCATACTGAAAAGAAAGGTCACGATTTAGACGTACTCGAGGAATTGCAAATATTTAAACTTTTTTCTCGTAATGACGGGCTTATTCTAAATGAACATTCACAACTCCGTAATAGAAGCTTTTTTAACGGTATTAAGCTGTTACTCGGTCGTTGATGTACTTCGTGCAATGTCCGAAATATTTCTTCCGACTTGATCCAAATGTTTGTATTCCAAAAACCAATTTTTAACTGTTTTGCTTATTACAGTTTTGTTACTCGTTAATTCTCTCTACTAATATTTTATTGCCAAAATGACGCCTCAGCTATCTCTCATGTTAAACAAAGCTTTTTGTAGCAATTGTTTTCTCAATACTGTTTCTGTCTGTACAGTAGCCTAGTTGTAATTGCGGCTACTAGATGGCACTACTGAGTCTACATGTTCACAACTTCACTTAGCACACGTCAGTCTGAGGCCTCTGTGCAGGCGTGCAGCCCATAGTGGCTACCTCTTTCTAAAAATTCATTTTTAAATTTTGTGACGTAAGCTTTACAGCTGAGTTGTAACTTCTATTCTGTGACTTTTTTAATTTATAATTTCTGATGAAGGCAATCCTAGTTCTCGCCGAAACCAGGTTAAATAATTTTAATTTTGCGACCGAAGGCTGAATTTTTATCCTTCGACGTTGTAACTGTCGCTGACAATAGCAGCTATGTTCTAAAAATTGTAAAATGCATGGTTTTGTTTTTGTGGTAGTCAGTCGGAAGACTGGTTTGTTACAGTTCTCCGCGCTACTCTGTCCTGTGTTTTTCATCTCAGAATAACAACGGCAACACACATACATTTCAACCTGCTCAATTCACGCACATTCGGCTCTGCCACTGCGACTTTTACCCTCCATACTTCCCTTAAATACCAATCTGACTATTCCCTTACTGTCCTATCAATCGATCTCTTCTGTTAATTCTGCCATAGTGTTTACTCCATTTCCGCTCACCACCTCTTCATTAGTTACTCGATCTCCCTATTTAATCTTCAGCACCACATTTAAAAAGCTTCTAAAGTCTGCTTCCCTGAACTCCTTATCGTCCGCGTTTCACTCCTGTAAAGGGTTACACTACAGACATTTGCGTTCAGGAAAGACTCCCTAACACTTAAATTCTTGTTCGATGTTAACAAATTTCTCGTCTTCAGAAACTCATTTCTTCCCATTCCCCAGCTATATTTTACCTCTTCTCTATTCCGACCATTATAAATTGGTTTTACTCCCCAAATATCAAAATTTATCTACTGCTTTACTTTCGTTTCCTAACTTAATTCATTCAGTATCGCCTGATTTAAAAGGACCACTTTCTATTATCCTTCTTTTCTTCTTATTAATGTGCAACTGATAAACTTTTATCAAGAGATTGTCCATTCTGTTCAATTTCTATTTCAGATCCTTTGCAGTCTTCCCCAGGATTGCATTTACATCAACATATTTACACTGCAAGTCACATTTAAGTGCCTAGTAGAGGGTTTATGTAACTGCTTTTATTTTATTTCTCTACCGTACCGTCCTCTAATAGAGTTTCGCGTTCATATTCAATCCTCTCCCATAATTGTTGCGGAAGCATGTGATTATGTAAAAGACAATCAAATTACTGACAAAATTTCTAATCTTTTAAAATTTTATTAAAACGTAGTTGTATTTAGCAAATGCACTCAAAAGGCAGTTTAGAAGCAGAAATTGTCGATTTATCGATTATATATTGAGATCCTTTATCACTGATGTAAATATTAAAACTACAACCAACATGAAATTTGTACAGTCAACAACTACATTAGAAAACGACTTTAAATGCAAATATTCGGCGTGTCATATCATAAATAGCTGTTTCGCAAATGTAAACATCAGCTCACTAATCTGTGCATAATAATACTTTATGCCTTCGCAGATGCAAAGCATGATACTTAACAGTGAGCAAATGTTATTCATAAGAGACTTAAGTGTGTGTCAGTTTGTCGCCGATAGAACTGCGCATGCGCAGAGCTGTCAAGTTCCATAAGCAGCTATGCGCATGCGTAGTTTTGCAGCTTACGTGTGTGTCAGTTTGTCGCTGATAGCTATTATAAACGTTTTTCTTGAAGTAACTGGAGGGGGTAATGCTATGTGCTAGAGATGATCGATATTTATCGATGTTATATAGACATTAGCAAGTAGAAGGGGGAAACCCCGTGGGGCAGTAAGCGAAGGGACGTCCTCACAACCTTCCCTGGGTAATTCAGTTTCAATTAAAATGTTCAAATGTTTGTATAGTCCATGGGACTTAACTACGGGGTCATCAGACCCTAAACTTACAAAATACGTATGAACTAACTAATACTAAGGACGGCACAAATATCCATGGCCGAGGGGGGATTCGAACTCCCGACCGTAGTGACCGTGCAGACCGTGACTGAAGCGCCTCAGTCTCCTCGGCCACCGCGGCCGGCAGTTTCAATTAGCAGACACCTTTGCACAGATATTCTTAACCACAATTCATAATATCTTGAACAGCAGTCAATTCTGTTGACTGCTGGGCTTTTACTAGTAGGATAATAATTACCATACGGAGTGTTTACTAACATCAAAATGATGATAAAGGAAGTGACCGCTATCAAATTTCGATCACTGAGAGTGAGTTTCAACCACATTTTACGCATTTCTAATTGCTTGGAACTGCAGTTTTTATACGTTGTGATACTACGTAATATTTGCAGACCATTTTCAGAAATGTGAGTGTCCAAACAGTATAGCATCGTATTTTACTCTTACTAGCTTCGTGATTTTCAAATGTGTATTTCTGTCATCAATGCCAAAAGATCCCCCAAATCTACAAAAGTTATATGCGTAAGTTAGCATTTTCTCAACCAGTCTTCTAAGAGATGTCGTATCGTAAGTATTGGTTACCGTGCAGCTTTATTTCTCCTAAATCCAAACAGCTCTTCCCTGAGGTTGGATTCTATCACTTTTTCATTCTTCCATGAACCGTTTGTGTGAGTTTTTGCAGGCATGATTTATTAACACTTTGAGCGCCGTGCTACAATCAGTTATTGGGTCTGTGGGACCGCACACGTTTTTCACTTAAACCGATATATTTTCTTTCATAGGCGATGTACCTATTAATTTTGATCTTGGATATTTATGTATGTCTTTAAATGACCATCGGTGGACACTTGATCCCAGGAAACAATTGTGTATCACACACAGCCTTCCACATAGGCAGCCAAACACGTACAGTTCCCCAGGCAGCATAAATCGCGAGGTGGCCACACATACATCGTCCCAGATGCAGGGATTCACCTCACAAGGGAATGGTCAGACTTGTCATGTCGAAAACTGTGTTGTTATTTTTACCTCTGTGAGTTAACATTGAAGGACGTCTGTATGCAGACTGTTAGCTGCTGACATGATCTGGAAGTCTGTAAAAACGTTTATGAAGTATGACATTATTGCCACATGGTTTCCGCGCTTATAACTGCCTGTTGTACAACCGTGACCTCTCTCGCTACGTTATACCAACGCCATCTAGGGGCAAGGTGGCGTTAGCTACGCGCCGCTCTCCTGCCACAGCAGTGAGAGAGCTGATTCGTCCAATGAAAGCGATCGTTCGATAATTAATAAATACGATAATAATAAATTCGTTGACAAATGTAGCTGATATGTTATCTACAACATTCTTTCCAAATAGCTATGAAATAGACACAAATAGATATACGGTTTAGAACACGTCAAACTTTTATTTCTTTTAATTACCGGAAAAATGCGAAATATTGATGCAATGTTCAAAACATAGGTTTTTTGTGCACCAAGAAATACAAACAAAGACGACATATGACAGCCCTGCGAATCACAGACGTTGTTAGACGTCCGTAGACAAAACTCGGCCGGTGTTAGGAAGGAATCAGGCCTAATATCAGTATATTTCGAGGCGAGCGACGCATCTTTAATCACATTTTGAAACCGTGGGGAGGAAAACTGATAATGACGACTGATTGCAACTTGAGAATACTGTCACAGTGATAGACAGGAAACTGCATTGATTTGCACACAATAATTTTCTCTGTTAGTTTTCTGTAAAATGCCTTCCACTGGCGGAAAAATTCTCTGTCTAACGGTTGAATTACGTTCGTCGAGCGGGGTGGACTCTGAAGTATCTCTACTTCTTTGTCGGGGTGAGCTTGAAATACAGCTTTTAATGAAGCAGAACTTTTTATGACCTGACCACGAATCTAGAAGGAGAAGAGATTTGTTCCCGCAGAACGGAAGAAAAGCATGATGCATGAAAAGTGTAACGTTATCATTTCCCATTTTTCCAGACTTCGACGCGTCTACCACAAGATTGTCTGCGTAGCACATTGTTTGTTTGATACGTGGTCCAAAACGTCCAGTTGGTTCTTGAAGACACACATATAGTATAGGCAGCAATGAACCATCCAGACTAATTATGGACATTATAGTGTATGAATGGGTGAGTGCAGTCGTGGACTGCGCAATTGCCTCAATATGTTTTCCCCTTTGAATGACAGCATTTCTTTTTGAAAACCTAACTGATCTGCATTGTAAACGTAAGATTCACTAAAACTGGCGATCTTATTTTTTGCAGTCGTAAGAAAAGCTTCTATCATTTCCATTTGAGTCACTTAATTTTCCGACCTGTTTCTCGATACAAATTTTGTTATTTTTCGTGCCACAATTTTATGTGATCTTTTGAAGCGACTAATCCAACTTTGCGAAGCTGTAAGTTCTTTAGCGCCTATCGCGTTGGCAATCTCTAACGCCCAATCACGCAATGTTGTGTCGCTGACACTCAATGACTGTCGTCTGGCATCGGTAAATTGCTCAACAAGTCACGCATTTATCTCCTTCGCAATTTCGAGTCGACTCTTACGTCGTCCAGCGATTTCCTTTTTCCATCTATACAATTCAGGTTCAGAACGGACAAAAAAAAAAGTTCAAATGTTTGTTAAACTTATGGGACTTAACTACGGGGTCATTAGCTAATTCGTAAGTAGTTTGTAAGTTTAGGGACTGATGACCCCGTAGTTAAGTCCCATAAGCTATACAAACATTTGAAACATTTTTGCAAAGTAGGACGTGTCCAACTTACATCACTGCCTATGCCCACTCTGGGCACCATTTGACAGCAATATAAGCCGGACACGGTCCCCCAGAGGGCAGTTCTTCCTGCATCGCGCACTGGACGCTGCACACCGTTGGCTACTGCAGAACAATACTGAACTGCTTTAGACTTCTCTTCTAACACACATTCTGGAATAAACCCTTGGCAAGCTGTCGGCTAACATTGCTTTACCTCTATATGTGTTAAATGGTGTATTATTGGGCTTGTTATTGTGCAGTGGACTTGAACCTGGCACATCCCACTTCATCACTATACCTTGTCATTGCTGTGGTACATAAACCTGCTTTGGTTAGAACATTAACACATGTATTTCATCACAGAATTTGATTCAAAATGCTAGTAGAAGTGTCTCCGATGCAGAAAGCCATGAAATACTAAGTAGTCTTTCTGAAGATGATGCACCATTCGTTTCCAAAAAGAGCGTGAGCAATGCCACGTGGTTCTAGTTGAAGGATAGACGCAAGATGCCAGGAGCATACTGAAAATGGCCAAACCTCAATTTTTCAGGTTTTGTGTCATAGCCCTCTCACTAGTCCCCTCAATTACATACAGTTAATAATAATCATATTATTATTATAGATACAAATAATTTTGCAAACTAAATTACATATTTCGATAACGTTTTTGTTTATACTAAATTTTGTATAGTACTTAATCTTTGTCCCACGGATGATAGGAACATTGTACAACCCATCCCACTGCTGTACAAATAAAATGGGTTGGAGGCGTTGTCAGGATGGAAGGCGGAGAGCTGAAGGCTTGTGGGCGCCCTAGGAAAGGGTGGCTGATTGGCAAATAAAAGATAGGATTCCAGTTAATATTGGGCATATTCTTGACATATGGAATACATGACGGTATTCGCCCTGGGGACGGATGCAATGAATGAGTGCCTGTCTAAGTTAGCGGCTTAGAAAACGGAAAAGGTAAAGGCTATGGTTCACACAGTTGGTCGCTGATACCGAACAACCGCTAGGCGGGAGCGGACGGCATGCGGCCGTTCGTCCCGTACAGAAGCTGGACTTCTGGAGTGCGTCTGTTCTATACGAGAACTCAAACTGAAGAGAGCGGAGGAACTGATTCTCAAACGTGGGTGTCTGCTATTGGCTACATGGTAGCATGGAAACGTCAGTAGTTTCAACACGGACGCCAGAAGGGTGGCGTGATTTTAGAATCAGCATTCAATACTGGTACTGTCCGGCTCTGTCCTGCAAGGTGGACAGCCTTGGTCACGTTGTCAAGGTGTATGTCGCGGTGGAAGAACACTTGTAAAACTTAGGCGAAGTTTTGAAATAAAAATTTTGGAATTATTCCTCTAACCTATTTTAGGCTAGCTGATCATCCTGTACAATTTTACCAAGCATGGCGCCTCAGAGCGCATGGTCATGCAGTAGTGACAGAACGTTTATGAATGAAAAAACCCGCCCAGTTAGCCGCGCCATTTAAGGCGTCGCTTCCAGGAATGGCCCTAGTTCGAATCCACCCGGCCGAATAACAACCTGGTGTTGGTTTGCCAGTCAGCCTGGATGTGGATTTTAGTTAGTTTTCCTCGTCCTACTAGGTGAACACCGGGATGATACCAAAGTTCCGCGTCAGTTACGTGAAGTATAAACATTTAGAAAAATGTTCTCACATTTTCACATGTATATAACTATACACACACACATATTGCTGCCTGTGACTAGGGTGTAACGGATGGCTACAGGAATGGCAGCCGTCCACTCTTTAATTTACCATGCCAATTTAGTAGCTAACAACCCAACCCTGCACAACTCTCTACTGCATATCCAAAATGTAAATGCCGATACTATTATCTCATTTGTGCTTTATAATTGAAATGTCAATGCCGGAGCATGAATTACAGTTCATGCCAATTCGATATTTGCTACATTCCTCAACCATGGTGTTGCTACTTTGTTGTTTGGTTGGGATAGGGGGACTAAACTGCTGACGTTATCAGTCTGTTGCTACTTTAATGGTGAGCAATGTGACAATTCAGCAGACGATTACTTTTGATAAATGGGAACTTGCATATCACTTCAACATGACTGGTAAGAATATAACAGCGTACGTTAATGCCGAATTCTCTAGTCGAAGAGCTGCAGGCTTCGTGCAGGCTTCACGTTCCGAAGAGGTGAGATGCAGCTCAGCGGACGCTGGGGAAATCGAGCTTCCCTGAGGCGCTCCCAACCACCGGAGAGTTCCTTTCGTTAGTAACCGCTCATTGATTTCCCTCGTCGCTGCCTTCTCCTCCACTGTGTAACATACATATCCACTCCAGCGCTTCGTAACTGTAGCAGACAAGAGGTTTTACTCCTCTTCCAAATCAGGTTTACTTTGCTAGACTCTTTCAGCTGTCCTTACTATTCCATCCAGTGGTGGCGCAATGGAACATAGGGTTGTATGAATGCTTGTACGTTTATCTTCGCATCTCTTTCATGGTTGGCATATTCAATGGTTAAAATAAGTAATCCTTCACCCGTATCAAAATACACTGCGCAACACAGTGAATGGATTACTTTCCTAAAACCCCGTATATTTGACTCACATATACCCACAACTTTTGTCTATAATGGTGCAAATGTATAGTGCTCTGCGATCTCATCACCGTGCTTTTCGGTGATTCAAACAACAAGATAACTTAAATCCGAAAAAAACGGACAGAGCTCATAATTGCATGCAAGTTTTAAGGTGGATTAATGATGACAACACATTTTATTACAAAGTTTCCCAACACTACCGTGTACGTGTCACGCTACTCGAAAGCCTTCATACACCTCGTTACCCACATTTCACCCAATCTACATCTACACACTTGAATGAAACTTTCACTCTGCACCGGAATGTGCGCTGATATGAAACTTCCTGGCAGATTAAAATTGTGTGCCGGAAGCGGGACTCGAACCTGGGACCTTTGGCTATCGCGGCCAAGTGCTCTACCGACACGACTCACGATGCCGCCTCACAACTTTACTTCCGCCAGTACCTCGCCTCCTATACACGTATTCCGCAATCTACCGAAAGGTGCGTGACGGAGGGTACTCAGTACCACTACTTGCTTTGCTGTTCCATTCGCATATAGAGGAAGGAAAAAATGAATGCTTGCATGCATCAGGAAGAGCTCTGTTCCCTCTGATCTTATCTTTAAGGTGTTTCTTGGTGGCAGTAGAATCATTTTGCAGCCCGCTTCAAAGTCCGACCCTCTAAATTTCTTCAACAGTGTTTCTCGAAAAAAACGTCACCTTCCTTACAGCGACTCCCATTATTTCGAGTTCCCGAAGAATTTCAGTAACACTCGCGCATATATCGAATCTACCAGTTACAAACCTAACCGCCCGCCTCTGAACTGCTTCTATATCCTCCTTTATACCGATCTGGTTGGGATCCCAAACACTTGAGCAATAATCAAGACGTGGTCGTACAAGCGTTTTATACGCGGTGTCCTTTACAGACGAATCACACCTTCCCAAAACACTCCCAATAATTGAAGTCGACCATTAGCCTTCCTCACGACTGTCTTTATATGTTCGTATCATTTCATATCGCTGTGTAGCATTACAACTAGATATTTAATTGACCAGACTTTGTCAAGCAGCACACTAATAATACTGTAATCGAACAGTACGGGACTGATTCTCCAACTCACCTTACATTTTTCTACATTGTGACGTGGAATGCAAATCACGTGTTGTTTCCGGTGACTTCTCACATCGTTGAGAGGTGAAGGCTAGGGCCGCGGTGGAGTAGCCGAAAGGTCTAAAGCGTCTCGCTGCGGAGCGCGCGGTTGCTCGCCGTGGAGGTTCGAGTCCTCCCTGGGGCATGGGTGTGTGTGTTGTCCTTAGGTTAGTTTACCTAGGTTTAAGTAGTTTGTAAGCTACGGAATGATGGCCACGCAGTTTGGCTCGATAGATTTACAAACATTTGAATATTTGGTTTGAAGGCTAGGCTTAAACTCGAAGTGAAAAAATCCGTGAGTCCAGCGAGTTTCGAATACGCGACCTTCCGCTCTCCAAGTCAGAACTTTGCCGCTAGCCCTGACTTCAACCCGAAGATCAGACCCAATTATTGGATACTTGACGAACCTAGGTAAAAACATTTAATGTGCAATAAAAATATGTTGAGGATATTAGTCGGGATAAAAACTAAAATATCTTTCGAGTTGGGGCACATCAAACACACTGTGCCAAATTTTATTAAGAACAGTTGAGTAGACTCGGAGTCAATTGAAGACATCGTGTGACATGAGATACAACGACGGAAGTTCAATGAGGCTTTATCGAGAAGTCGCAACAGAGAAAAGTGGTAAGAAAATGCAGGATGATGTGCAGCGTATCGACGCATGGTGCAGTTAATGGCAATTGAGCCTCAATATAAACGAATGTAAAGTGCTGCGTTTACATAGAAAGAAAGTCTCTTTGTTATAAAACTTCGCAAGAGCAGGACAAACGCTGGAAGAAGTTACTTCCATAACATATCTGGGTGTAGACATAAGGAGAGACTTGTAATGGAACGACCATCCAAAAAAAAAGTGGGTAACGCAGATGATGCCAGACTGAGATTCACTGGAAGAATCATCAGGAAGTGTAGTCCGTCAACGAAGGAATTAGGTTTAAAAATCTCTATTTCGGCCAGCGCTTGAGTATAGGTCATTAGTGTGGGAACGTACCAGCTGGGGTTAACAAAAGACATAGAGAAGATCCAACCGAGAGCAACACGCTTTGTCAAACGTCAAAGCGTCACAGAGATGTTTAGGAAACTCTACTGTAACACGCTGCAAGAGAGACGTTCTGTGCCGCGGTATGGCCTTCTGTCGAAGTTGCGAGAGTCTAAGTTTATCAGACAATATATTGCTTCATCTCCCGAAAAGATCACAAGGACAAAATTACAGAGATCAGAACCCTCACAGAGGCTTACCGCCAGTCGTTTAGGAAGTGACAACGGTACAGAAAGTACCCTCCGCCACACTCAGAGAGGTGGTTTGCGGAGTACGGATGTAGAAATAGGGAATGCACTGCCGCCGGTGCTAACCTCATAGCCTTTTCGAAATTATGCCCTGCCTTTTGTGAGCCCAAGATACATCATAATTCGGGATGATTTCAGTTTAATCATTGTCTTTCAATAAACGTCTCAAATCTGTTCTTCTCGTTGCGTATTTTTTTTTTTTTTTTCAGTCCGCCGCTGTGTTATACTGTAGCAGTTCTTCCGTTATTTCAATTAGCTGTTTTTCTTACATGGGTACTGTACGTACTTGTCCCCATCGATTGATTCATATTAGTAGGCTGAGAAGAGCATGGCTAGAACTTCATCTTATTTAAAGACGAACATTCAACAATTTTCGAGAAAATCGAGTTTAAAGCTTCATACTACTGTGAAGTCTGTTGTATTCAAAGGGTGCGTCGGCGAGTGAATAGGATCAAATCTCTTTACTACTGCGTTTCTATTTTCTTCTTTTTTCTTAATTCTCACATAACTCGAACGAAAGATTTATTCAAAAAAATGTTCAAATGTTTGTATAGCTTATGGGACTCAACTACGTGTCATCAGTCCCTAAACTTACAAACTACTTATCAACTAGCTTATCGTAAGGACAGCACAAATATCCATGCCCGACGGGGGATTCGAACCCCCGACCGTAGCGGCCGTGCAGACCGTGACTGGAGCGCCTCAGCCACCGCGGCCGGCGAAAGATTTATTATGACGATCCATATTATCAGCATCTAAAGAATTAGTCATTGTTATCATAATCTCCAACCTAAAAAATTGGGTTTTTCTCTAACATTCGGATGCAGTTTACAATTATAATCAAATTTTTGCATATACGGTGCAACATATGACGAGCCTATTTTCTCAGATTACATACAACTACTGTACGACACACCGTATGATCCAATTTCTTCAGCAATCCTGCTGTTAGTTTTGACACATCAGAAATAGCTGCATGTGGACAGACGACTTCCCGTTGGTCGACGGAGGTAAGGAACAGCGTTCAACAAGCCCGAAGAATACGTAAGTTAGCCACCAGAGGTAGGTAGGTGAGGACGCTCCAATATATCTATATTTACAAATAAATTCAATGACCTTCCTGGTATTTCGGCATCAAGAGGACGTGAACCTGATTGTCAAGTCGAATCGTTTTACAGCGAAGTTTGTAAACGTACGAATAAAAAAGGTACTTTTTCCCAGTGAACAGCTCCATCTTCAAAATCATCCCAATGCTTCGAAACGTTTGCACTAATAACACAAGAATACATAGAAACTAAGGACTTGTCCGGGGCCTTCCACTGTCTTCTGAGGTGCAGAGTCCCTAAGAGGCTGCAAAAGAATAACGTACAGGTAATCAGAGAGGGCTCGTAGGCTACGTCCATTTGCTAAACCATAGCAGAATATCATACAAACCATTTTACTTGTCAAATAGAAAGTTTCCATTGCTAACAAGTGGTAAATGGGAGAAAATATAATGGTACACACCATTTGTGCGTACAATCAACACGATAACAGTAAACACAAAATTAATCCATTTTTGTAAGAAGATACATACTCAGGGTTGGTAGTACTCGACAATAAAGCACACGAGCACGACAAAAACTAAAATAGCCTTCAATACAACTCGAACCACACAACCACCATATGTTAGGTAGAGTAGTTTAAAACCTTATAATGCCCTGGCAGATTTTACGCAGCCCAAATGCAACGAGTGTTCTAATATCTGCAAGCAGGCGTCACGCAGCCGTTCCTATGAAGATGTGTTTATCTCAGAATATAGCCATTTCAGTACCCATGTTTATTCGCCTTGTAGATGCTACCACCATTCAAAGCATTATTGAACTTAATTTTCTTATTTCGGTTAGTACTACCACCTCTCAAAGCATTCTACACTTTTTAAACACCCTGTATAGCTTTCAATAAAATTTACTGCTGTGCTCCTCCATGAGGGATGTTTTAGAGCCGGCCGCGGTGGCCGAGGAGACTGAGGCGCTCCAGTCACGGTCTGCACGGCGACTACGGTCGGGGGTTCGAATCCCCCTCGGGCATGGATTTGAACATTTTTGATGTTTCAAATGTCTGTATAGCTTATGGGACTTAACTACGGGGTCGTCAGTTAGAGATCCGAAACGGGCTTCGAAATGTTGCTTAAAACCTGCTAGCGGGCGTTATGACGTCACCGGCTCGGCCCGCTGCGCTCGTGGGCTTGCCGACGCGGCTCGCCGCCTTCGCCGGGCCTGGCGGTACCCGCAGCAGACTCACCAGCCGCGCTGTCGGTTACACCGAACCCAAGGAGGCCGGCGGGTCGGGTCGGCGAGCGCAAAGGGTACAGTGGGCAGAGCCTGCGAGCTTACGGGTACAATGGGGCAAGCCGGCCGGCGCAACGGGTACAGCGAGCCGAGCCGGCGGGCGCAGCGGGTACAGCGAGCCTGGCTAGACGAGCTGAGACGAGCCTAGAGAGCCACGCCTAGCCTGTCACTCTTTAACAGAAGACGCGCAGAATTTTCGCGACAGATACAACTTACACGTGGTAATTACCTATGATTTTGTATTATTTACACCTGCTTTATTTCAAACTTGATGAAATGATCACTCATCACATTCAAAACAAGAGAAAGTACACTCTTGCAGGGATTCGTGTAGTGCATGGCAGAGGGTGATTCAGTTACAGAATTTCTTACAATGTACGTTTTTATCATGATCTTGATGAAATTTGCACACTTGACCAAAATAAAGGTCACGGCCTACATAAGATTTACGTGGTGGATGGCAGAGGTTACTTCTTGTGTATAGTTTACAAAATTTATAGTACTATTTCGAACTTGATGAAATTTCACGCACTTGACGACAAGACTAGCGGAAGGTCACTGGCTACGTAAGATTCGTGTGGTACATGGCGGAGGGTACTTCAGTTAACAATTCTATAAAATCTACTGTTATATTACGATCTTGATGAAATTTCACACACTTGACATTCAAAACAAGCGGAAGGTCACTGTCTACATAAGATGCGTCTGGTACATGGTGCAAGGTACTTCACTTACGAATTCTAGTAAATCATAACCGGGGTACCACCATTTATAAGATTTAGTTTCGTTAAGGGGGTGGAGGGAGCTTACTCCTCACTTAGTTCCATAGCCTGTATTTTTGTTCGACAGAAGAGGTAGAATAGACAAGAATACAACCGTTGTCTCTGCAGTGTTCAAACTTCGTGTATTTTCCATCTGCAACGTTCGCTACAGCGTCAAACGTTTCCCAGGCGCCACTCTTTCTCTTCTTCAGCATATTTGCAAGTACGTACACTCCATCATTTAATTTTATTTTCGCATCCTCTACGGTCTCACAACTAACAGATTCATTAGTGGCCATGAGTCGCTAGAGTCGGTCATTTTCGCTCTGCCAGTGATACGCAACAAAGCGAGATCGGGCACTCAACTGCCGTGTTACGTCGCGACTAGTACTTCCTGTTCACTTTACAATAGCCGACGGCAGCGCGCTGAACCGAACTTTGTTCACGGCCAGAGAGGGCCGAAGGCGTCCGACAACACTCGACAGTACACGATCGACGCACGTGGCCCCGCATTCTACAAAAGTGTTCAATTGTTTGTAGAGCTTATGGGACTTAACTACGGGGTCATTAGTCCCTAAACTTACAAATTACTTATGAACTAGATTATACTAACGATGGCACAAACATCCACGCCCGAGGGGGGATTCGAACCCCCGACCGCAGGGGCCATGCAGACTGTGACTGACACGCTGCAGACCGCTCGGCCACTGCAGACGGCCGCATTGTACACTCACGCTATTGTCACAGTGGGGCTACGTAATATGAGCGTTTGCTGAAATGTATAGGTATCGCGCAAACATACGTCGTCACAAAGTACATTTATAAGGAAAACTTGAATAATTTTCAGTTTTCATCTACTACTCAAACTAAGGCTCAGCAGGGCGAATGACAAATCTACACCAGCGTCCATCCTGCCAGTGGGAACATCTTCCTTTTAGTTATTAGCCTGTACCTCAATATTTTAATTTCTTAGATTTTAGTAATAACAGAAAATGTATTTCTATCAGCTACCCGCAAAACCGAATTATTACATTGCAAATTAATTTTATTTTAGTTTCGTACAATTTTCTGTAGAAAAATATATTTATAGAAAATGTATTATGCATTCGCTCCAGTTATTCCATAGTAACATTACAGGTTTTTTTTCAGTTCACGTATTATTCCTTCAGAAGAATACTTTAAAAACGACTTTTTTTTCCAGACATGCTGCCGCTTTATTCATTTCGATTGCTTTTCTGTTCAAGAATGAGTTAACAGAATATTCAGTTGTATTATCTGTTGTATATCTACCAATGAGCGTAATTATAACGCCCGTATGCCATACGAAATAAATGATAGAACAAGTCAACAGTTCGCAGCGCCTTCAGTTGAAACGGACATTATAAGTTGAACGAGTAATACTGTTACAGTACACGCTTTAGTATCCGTCGCTAAGGAGTGTGATGGAAATGTTTCATCCTACGTCCCACGTGCGCAACCAAGCAGCACAGTGGCTGACTCGGAGGCAAAGTGAGACGGGCGGCACAGCGCAGTCTAATGGGGCCGCGCAGACTGGCAGTAGAGGGGACGCGATGCTGATGCCACCTGCACCTGCGCTGGGCTGCGTGTCGCTGCAGCTGAGGAAGGCAGAAAGGGGAGGCGGGGAGCGGGCGAGCACTCTGCCGTATGCCCTGTATCGAAAGCGGCACTGTTTTTGGTTCTGCAAAATGTTACAATGTATGTAAAACTATTGGACCCTACTGCTATAGTAATCAGTCCATAGACTTACAAACTACTTGAACCAACTTACACTAAGAACAACACACACACATGCCTGCGGGAGGACTCAAACCCTCGACGGGAGTGACCGCCCAGTCCATAGATTATTGGCTGTCGGAACAATATTGCCTTACGACTGAAAGTGTTTGTCATAGACTAGTGATTCGTTTTTCAAGTTCTCATTGGTGCATTATACTTTTCAGTTACTGCGTACTTCTATTTGTACAGTTTTGTTTAGTGAAATATTGTAACATCATATGATGAACAACCAACGCAGAAAATTTTAATTTCATAGTAGGACATCGTCAACAGTGTAGTAGATAAATGGATGCAACATTTTATGGCTTCTTAAATAAATAAAACCAATCATTTTGTTCCTAAGGAACTACTAAAAAATCTAGATAATTTTGTCAGAATTGTGTTAGTTACTGTAATTAATGCTAAAGAATTTTTGAATCCATACATAATGTGGTTAGAATCTCAAAGATAGAATATTAAGCTCAAATCAACATTCCATATCTTCGGGAATTGGTACGTTTATCTTTTCTTGGTTGTTATTTTTTGTATCAGTTATTTACTGGAAGATGAGCTTATGATTCGAAACCTAGGTCATTCTTTATTAATAAATGAAATAAGGCTTTCGTTTGGTTAAAACACACAAAATTGTGAGATTTCAACGTCTACCGTGCCTCAAAGATACCGCCAATTCCGGTTCATTTGCAATAGTCTCTTGCAAAATATCGCCGTCGGAGGTTCGAGTCCTCCCTGGGGCGTGTGTGTGTGTGTGTGTGTGTGTGTGTGTGTGTGTGTGTTCTCTTTGGGTTAGTTTACTTAAGTTTAAGCAGTTTGTAAGCTACAGAATGACCACGCAGTTTGGTCCGATAGATTTACAAACATTTGAACATTTTTTCAATCTTGCAAAATACATTCATGTAAGTCAATGGCGTCCTATATAATTCCATATTATACTTCTGAAAACTGCCTGTTAGTCAGTCAGATGTAAAATCAGCATCACTTGTCTTCGTAGTAGTTTGACATCTTCCAGATTTTCCATTCACTCTAATACATTTATTTGGTGATATTTTTAATGCAGTAATAAATAAAGCAATACTTCGTTGCTAAAATGAGTATGAAATTCGACGATTGATATTACCGCATGATTCCAGATGCGCAGGGATGGAAATGGGAGCGCCAGTGCCTCTAAAACGAATTAACATTCATCGTTCTGCTCGGTTTCAAATGAAAAGTCAGAATATTGTTCAAATGTTTGTTAAGCTTAAGGGACTTAACTAAGGGGTCATCAGTCCCGTCAGAATATTGTCTACATTTCAAACACAGCAACTTTTGATCAAAAATCGACTGAACCAAAAAGTCTATGCAATGTGTTTTTGCCAAAGCGCATTCTTAATTTTCGTGTAATACTTCACTTAATTCGACGCTACACAGTAATGAAAATAAATTTAGGCCTTTATTACATCAAACTATAATATATGTAAAATCTTCTGCGAATTGTTTTCTTAATATGGAGTGACAAATGTTTCCTTTGATCTGCAAGAACATTGTAGTGAGCTGAACGAATTATTAAATTTATTGAATGAGTTGAGAGTATAGCATGAATGTGTGTTCAAAAAATGTTCAAATGTTTGTAAATCTATCGGACCAAACTGCGTGGTCATCAGTCCGTAGCTTACAAACTACTTAAACCTATATAAACTAACCTAAGGACAAACACACACACCCATGCCCCAGGGAGGACTCGAACCTCCACGGCGAGCAACCGCACGCTCCGCAGCGAGACGCTTCAGACCGCTCGGCTACTTCACCGCGGCCATGAATGTGTGGAAATTATTTTCAGTACAATGGTATGAAGTTGTCTCGACACATTGCAGAAAGTAACTGATGAATACTTGATCTGAAGATCAAGTGTGCAAAATTTCAACAGAATCGTAAGAAAACTGTTGATTTTGTTGAATTCTGTGAGTAAAATAGCCTTCGCCATCCAGCACATGGAATATTGTGTAGGCAGTGATATTCCTCTTATTTTGAAGATCAAGTATGCGACATTTCATCAAGATCGGAATAAAACTGTAGATTTGTATGAATTACAAACATATGGTCGCCGAACTCACGGAGACAGCGAGTATGGATATGGGGCGTCGAGTACCCGCGGAGCTCATATCTGGTGGCTACGAGCCCGCGAGTACGATGGGGCGGCTGCGCCAGCGCACTTAGGCTCGCTGTACTCGCGCAATTACAGCGGAGTTGAAGGAAGGCGTTTGTACTGTATGCAACCCGCAAGACCGGGCTCATACTCGGCCAGTTTCTGACCTCTATCGTCAGTCCCTAAACTTATAAACTACTTAGGAACTAGCTAACACTAAGGACGGCACAAATATCCATGCCCGAGGGGAGATTCGAACCCCCGACCGTAGTGGCCGTGCAGACCATGACTGGCGCGCCTCAGTCGCCTCGGCCACCGCGGCTGGCAAAATCATATTCATTTTAGAGTTTAATAATGCATTCAGACATTGTCAAAAAATGTTCGGAAATCTATGGGACTTAACTACTTTGCAAGTCAGTCCCTAGTCTTACAAACTACTTTAAGTGATGCTAAGGACAACAAAGACCCCCCCTGCCCGAGGGTGGACTCGAACCTCTGACGGCGAGCAGCAGCGCGCTCCGCAGCTAGGCGTCTTAGAACGTCCGGCCACTTCACTGCGTCTCAGGCATTCTTCAGATGCTTTGACATACAGGGTACTTCAAATAAATCATCGACAAACCTTTGATACAAGTTCCTTACAGCAAAACAAAGGCCACGGCGGAGTGGCCAAGCGCATTGAGGCGCTATGGTGCGATACGCGAGGCCGTTAACCGTCGGGGGTCCGAATCCCCCCTCGGGCATGGATGTTTCTGTCGTCTTTAGTATAAGGTAGTTCATAGATAGTTTGTAAGTTTAGGGACTGATGACCTCGCAGTTAAGTTCCTTAAGCTTTACAAACTTTTTTTTTTTTTTTTTTTTTTTTTTTTGAAAAACAAGGAAATAATTCAGTAAACATGGGTACTATAATGTATATCGTAAGTTCTATGACCACACGTTCATCTTTACAACAGAAATACACGTCTCCTCCCACAAGTTCTCTATCCCAAGGTTGTTCAAGACTAGCTGTGTTCTACTAAGAAGGATTTTAGAAACAACACTGAAGATATCTATAACTGCCATCACCAACCTCAACAGTAGCGCGGCATTCAGTACTAGAAGCCTCGTACACTCGATATTCAATTCCTTAGGTGTTTGAAGGAAAGAAGACTCATCCACTTGTCATCATCCTGCAAACTAAATCTCTTTATTTTGCATCAAGGGCACTGTCGATTTGTCAACAACACATTCGGGCTCACAGGGCGAGGGTAGTGGCGGACAGTCGCTAGCAGTACCATGCGCTTCATTCGTTTACATCGCAGCACTTGGGGAATTTCGAAAGTAGATGTAACGACATCAGGTAATGTTAGTTTACGACGACGCTCAAACAAGGATTTTAATATTAACACTCTCTGCAGACAATCAGAATGTTGATGCCCACTCTCAATGCACGAAAAGGACTCCCCCTCCCCTTTGCCACTATACGTTACACGAATGGCACAATCACAGACCGACAGATGGAAGGATTGTTGCGTTTTTCGGCCTTCTCTAATAAACGTATACCGCTAAAACATTACAACTGTGCCCCGCGGGAATTACTGTACGGTTCTAAGCACCATGTCACTGACTGCGCGACCGATCCCAGTGAATGCTCGGCCCCTCCACCGCGGCACCATAACGCAAAAACAGTTTGTTGTCTTGTAAGGGATCCATAAACTTCACGAAAAACACATTATAATCAACATCAAAGTAGGTAATACGAACTTGGTCAGATGTGATGTGCATGATAACCGAGAGCCAGTCATGAATTTTTGAAGAAACATGCTGCACGGAACGTGTAAATTTTATCAAACCGAAAGTTCATTGTACCTTTTATCGGAACACAATTGGAATGTATAGTCGACATTGTGGAGTGACCTAGCGAGGTGGCGCCATGGTAACACACTGGACTAGCATTCGGGAGGACGGTGGTTCAAATGGACCTCTGGCTATCCAGATTCAGGTTTTGTGCGATTTATCTAAAAAAAACTTCAGGCAAATGCAGGGACGATTCCTTTAAAATGGAACGGCCGATTTTCTTCCCTATTCTTACAAAAAAAAAAAAAAAAAAAAAAAAAAAAAAAAAAAAAAAAATCTGAACGTGAGTTCCGTCTCTAATGATCGTTCTGTCGACGGAACGTTAAATTCTAATCTTCGTACCTTCCTCACTTCTTATCTAGTGGACGACGCAGTTACCAGGAGACTTAGACAACTGACGCTGCGGAATAACAATGTAAAACACGAGACAGTACAAACAATACTAACGAAAGCATTTTAGATGAGCCAGACGTTGCAGGGAGGCTTCAAACAAAATCTACTTCCTCCGTGCACAAAGCAGAACTAATCCACTAGACGACCACTTCACGTGCGTATTTAGTTCCGCTTTCTCATTTCTCAAGCCAGTGGTGCATTGTTAGTTATGACAGCTGTTGGTTAGGTATGATTGGCATCGTTATCATACCTTAATTTTAATCGTAGTAGTTTAGAGAATTAGTACAAAGTATATGAAATTGATACACACAAATTAGACACAAAAGTTCCCAAATCCTTACAGCAGTTCTTGAGATTAGTCTGTATATAAGCACGGAAGCGAGAAAACTACTTCGATTTTTATACAGGGTACTGAAAAAGACAATTTAAAGCTATAGGGGAACAGTACGTTGTGCTGAGCAGTAATTATTAACAAAAAATATTCGATAAGTCGCATTGTTTCCTATTTAATTAGAATTGCAGTTAGCCAATCATATCCTTGTGCTCGGAAATTCAAGCAGCCTGACAAAGGCGGTGTTGCTTAATTTCTTCGTTTGGTTAGCTTTATCTGTAAAAAGAATACCAAAATATTTCCGTTTCGAGATGATTTCGTAAATAGAACTCGTCGCGACGAATAACACCTTCGTTTTAATGATTTCCACCCCACTGGTGCATCATTTTCGCGACACTTTTCCTCTGATATCGCGATAATACAAAACGAGCTGCCCTTCTCTGAACTTTCTCTAAATCGTCTGTCAGTCTCTTTTGGTGGTTACTAAAAACCCTGTACGTAAAGAAAAGAAAGGGAACTGAAATCGTGAGAGTGAAAGAGGAAAGAAAAGTAGAGGATACGTAATGTATGAAATTTATTTTTGTTCAAAACAATGAGTTTTACTGGTGATAGTATTTAATGTTTATTTTCTCCAATGCTTCATGAAAATATTAATCAGAAGCTCTTACACAAGAAATTATTTACATTATGTACTAGAGGGCATTGAAATAATTCATTGGAGAAAGTTGAAAATCTGTGGCCTAATGGGATTCTGACCCGTGTTTCCTGCTTAGTAGCAGTCGTGCTGATCACTACGCCACTGTGAAAAGCGATCGCCGTAGCCGTTCGGGTTCTTGCGCATCTACCCTCAGACGCTAATTTTCAACTGATCCACACACTACTGACGTGGCCGTAGTCAGTCAGTACTCGGTGACGTGGCCGTAGTCAGTCAGTATTCGGTGACGTGTATCCGATTCACGTAACGGTTATAGCCCCATGTGCAACCGCACTGCAGAAAGAATAACAGGCCGTCATCCCCTGATTATATAATTTATCTGCGCTGTCTGTTCATTCGGACATGGACTGAGGAGGAAAGAGGACAAGGGGAGGGGGAGTGAAGGTTGGAATAAATATGTTCTAAGTCCGGGAGAGATTCCCGCATGCGGTACAGACTGCCCCACTTAGTTTTGGCAAAAGACGCAAAAACACGTGTGCAGGCGCTTTGCAATTGCGCAGTAGATGCTGGGCGGCGAGGCAACTGCTTTTATTTCCATTGTGGTAGTTTTAACAAAGTTAGCGTTAATAAACAAGGTAATTCTACATATCTTGCATGGAAATCTTTTTAGTGTTACGGTTAGTTATTAGATGGTGCAGAACAGTGACATATTTTAAAATATCTGAGTAGCTGCACGAACAGTAACTTCTGTTGGGTGCCTTTTGATTCTAGTCCGGCCATCTTGGCTGCTACAGTCGTAGGGTACGGCGTCTGTCCCTGATGGATCGGGATTGCGAGAGTGAAGGTCGGGGTGAGAGTTTAAAATAGGTAAAGTTTAATTTTTAAAACTCACAACCACCAACTGCGAACCAAATTCCTAAACACGCAAAAACACTGGAACTGTGATTGCTACTGTTTGACTCGTTTTCTATCACACGTTCGCAGCTTTCCTTCCCTGCATATGATTATCAAAACAAATTCATAATAAAATCAAGTTCATGAGAGAAAAGGGTGCACTAACTACTATTTTTGAAAACACGTAAAAGTTCACTTTATGTTGTTTATTTCACAATATTAGAACCCTGTGGCTGATACGTCTGTACGTCGACACATTTATCAAATAAAGTTATAGCTCGTTAGCCCCCAGACAAAATGAATATTTGTTGCGAATTGTTTTCACACCATGTGGCTGTCTCAAACACCGTTTATGTTCATTCCTATGCGATGACACGTGTTACATTAACAAATCACAGTCACTTTAATTCAATGCGATGCACACCTTGTTCCACCGGCTAAATATTCACAAACACACAGTAGCACTCGATTGAACTTGGTGCAGTCTACGACGAGCAACCACACGTGGCGATTCCAACACAAATCTAAAGTCTCCACCTCGAGAGCCACATGCCGACTGCATCTGCCGAGCGACGCCGCGCAGCCAGCTACTCCACATGCTCCCGAGTCCCCACTTCCTGCCCTCGCGCGCGCGCGCCAAAAGCTCAACTGCCGGGGTTTTTTCCCCTACGTCATCAACTTCCCCATGTGAGCTGTTCTAACCGATTTGCCAACGTACAGCGCTCAGCCAATACATTTCTAAAACTTTACTTAAAATCAAAATAATTACACTACACATTAAACCAATATTTTCTTACGTTTTTATATTAGTATAAACATCCTTTGTACTATTTATTATAATCGTGCAATTTCTTATATCACAGATAAGTGATTTAAGTTAATATATCAAGGTAAAATACACAAGATTAATTGAAAATAAAATGTGAAATAGTTGATATATTATTTTTATAAACAAACATTGCCATGCTAGTTGTGTAACTGTCTTGTATTCATTGGTAATTTATTACTTTTCATTGTCAATTAAACATATTACGTCAGATGTGACTATATCAGCTAATGTATTGTTTATTTGTCAACAGGCTATTTTGTAATGAGGGCCTTAAATGTTCCTAACTGCATTGTATTACTTCAAATGCCAGTAGTATTAGAATATTTTATTTCACGCTGTGCACTGCACTGTGCCTGGCACTCGCCATTGTCCCTCTCAACCCTCACCGGAAACGAACTGGAAAATCCTAAGCTGGAACAAGCCACCAACGTCGGCCTGCTCGCTGGCCTGCCGTCAGCTACAAGCACACAGGAAATCTCAACGTGGAGAATTTCTACCTATGGCCTAACTATAAATGTTGTCACCCAACTGTGTACATACATTGCTACCATAATTAATAAGGTTAAAATTGTGTAACATTTAGTGCATTGGCATGGTCAATGTTTGCAGTGAACTTCATACTGTTTAATTATCAAATGCTATTAATTACCAATATTTCTATTGGGCGGTAATCTTACAATACCCCCACTTGCGGCATCAAAACCACGTGCAGGATGGCGCAAGTGGCACCAAAATTAATACATTCAAATAAGCAAAATTTAAAATTACAAAATTATTGAATCGGATTAACTCAAACACTATGCCAATTATGACCTCAACTAATGCAAAAAAAAAATAGATAGATAAATAAAAATAAACAGGGCAGTGAGAAAATTTCCCAATATTTGTACCATTAAGACCACTTATAGTGTGTGCATATTTTAAAGAAAAGAGTCCTTATAACTAATTACATCCATGAAATTTAAGTGTGCCTTTTGTTTATATACAGAATTGGCAGCAAATTTATGATATTATTAACCCAAACTCTTTCAACACATTGTAATAAGTCTGGTCCCTATTATATTGTTTGCCTAGTCTGTCCAGGTAATCATATTTGTGCAATAGCCAATCATCTGGTGCCCATTTCCTAATCCAGTTTATTTTTCCAATTAAATTTCTGGTTTGTGCATCTACACTGTCAACTTGGCCTTCATTTAGAGTAGGTCCATTGTCATTTATTGTCTCTACTGGACCACATTTATTTACATTTAATTTAGAAAAACATTCACTCTCATTCATACATTCCACAACATCCATGCTGGCTAGAGTATCATCAATATTTACATTCATACTTTCACATTCAGTCAACACTTGTGCCTCTGACCTATCCAAAATTATGGCTAACCCAACACTGTTTTTATCCTCTTTAATGTTGTTATCAAATAAACTTCCCACATCATACTCTCCTTTATTGTCCTTGTTTCTATCATTCCTCCTCCTATTTGCATTTCTCTTATCATGTTGCAAAAACCAATCCCCAAAAATGTCCTCACTACCTATAACAGCATCCATCTGACACATACTTTCCTCTCTTTTCTCCCTTTCCTTGTTTACTCTATTTATGTTTTCTTCCCTCTTTTCTTTATCCTTGCCCTTGTGAACTCCTACTTCCTCTTTCCTGTCATCATCTCTGTCCATGTGACATAGTTTTTCCTCCCTTCTCTCCCCATCTCTATTCCTACTGTAATTATGGTTATTAAATCCCCTGTTATCCCATCTTCTGGTCCTATTATTAGAATAGTTCCTTGTCCCAAAACAGACCTCATTTGGAACAAATCTTAGTTTCCCTGATTCTGTCTCTGATTTTCTCTCCTACTGTTATCCCCATTCCTATTTCCACCTTCCTGCCTTTGATTTCTCCAATCATTTTCCCATGTTTCCCTCTGGCTTCTATTCTCCCAGTTGTCTCCTCTGTTATTGTTACCTCTCCAATTTTCATTTAAATTCCTCTCTCTATTGTGGTTTCCCTGGTTGTGACCCACATTTCTACTGCCTCTGTTTTCATTGTGGTTCACATGCTGTGTCCCCCTGAGTTGTCGTTCCATAACTAAACCCTGGTCTATCTTTTCTACAAATTCAATGAAATTCTTAGCTGAATCTGTGGGATGGTGAATTAACTGCCAATGCAAATCTGCAGGTAACCTCCTACACAAAGTGGAAATTACTGCTAAAAGACTCAAAGGTGTATCTAAATGCACTAGTTTCTCAAGTTCCTCCTGACAAAATTCCTTCATGCTCTGTATCCCTTTCACATAGTTTGGCCCGTTCAAGAATTCATTTTGTATCTTATCTTGCTTGGCCTCCCCCCAATACTTATTTAAAAACAATTTTTTAAACGCCTCAAAAGTAACAAATTTATCAGCACACTGATTTGCCCAAGTTTGAGCAGAACAGTCAAGCATTCTCTTTGCTAACTTTACTTTACACTGGTCTGACATACCAGGCACAAATTGGTCCTTGTATGCAGCCAAAAAATCTAGTGGATGATAATTACCCACTCCTGAAAACATTTTGCCATTAGGTGTCTGCACCATGGACCAATTAGTGTTTCCTGATGCAGTACACAATTCTAGATTATTTATTCTAGTGTTCACCTTCTCAATCTCAGTATTGTTACTGTCACTACTTGTTCTATCTTTTTCCTAAAGTTACATTCTGTATTCTCTAATTTTCCTGACAACAAAGTTTTTGTTTCCTCAATACCTGCCACCATCCTCTTGTCAACCTCAGCCAACGCTTGCATAGTGCCCTCATTCCTGTGATCACATATTTGTTTCACAGCATCTAACTTGTCTCCTACCTCAGTCTCAATAGCACCAATTCTGACATGTATCTCCTTTTCCCTATTTTCAAACCGTTCTGTTAGACTTCCTATCTTTTTGTCAATGTCTGTGATTATTTCTGCCTTTAATCCAAGCATTGAATTTTGTAGTGCCCCAATGTCTGCCTTAAAGTCTGCTTTCAATTCTGATTTTACGGTTTCTATTTTTTATTCTAAATTTGAGTTTGAATTTTCTATTTTTGATTCTAAATGTGAGTTTGAATTTTTTATTTTTTATTCTAAATGTGAGTTTGAATTCTCTATTTTTGATCCTATTTTTGATTCTAAATTTGAGCTAAAACTCGCTAACATGGCTGCGATCATCTCAGGTGTCAACAACATTCCCCCAGTATTTACCCTCTCTGGACTTTCTGGTATGCTACTCTCTGAATCTACGTCGCTTGGCGACTTTTTAAAAACGTGCACCATTTTTTTTATTTTTTTTTATTTTTTTTTTTTTGTGCCACAAGAAAGCTTGATTAACACACAAGAATTTATAGCGCCAGCTGCTTTACTTATCTTTTAATCCAGAATTGCTGCAACGAGCTGCGACGTCCCCAACGTTCACTGCCGTCTGTTGTAGAAGCTGTGGCTGGAATATGTCCTTACTGCATTCCTTATCCTTTGTAGAATCGAAGCTGCTGGGCCCCGATGCTCCGTTGGCGACTTGCGAAGTCCCCACGATCACTGCCGTCCGTTGCCGAAGATGAAATTTGAGTGCGTGGATCCCGCGCGCCGCCGCTCACTGCTGCCGGGCCGATGCGCCGTCGATCGCCTGTTACGGATGCCCGCGCCCGAACTCTGCCAGTCACCAACCGTCGTTAACCGCGCGACGCGTTTACGTATCGTCCGATTATGCTATCTGTTTTGTCCACTATCACTGTCCTTAGCACACTCTACCTCTCTGTCCGAGCAAGACCAGTGTGAATTTATCCCGCTCTCTGCTGCCAGCCGCCACACACACTTGAAATTGTCCGTCGCGTCCGCGCACTTGTTTGCAACTGTTCGTAACTGTTTACTGTCCTATACACACCCTAATCTCTCCGTCCGAGCATGTCCAACGTGAACTTATCCCGTAACAAGCCTCCAAATGCGAGAGTGAAGGTCGGGGTGAGAGTTTAAAATAGGGACAGTTTAATTTTTAAAACTCACAACCACCAACTGCGAACCAAATTCCTATACACGCAAAAACACTGGAACTGTGATTGCTACTGTTTGACTCGTTTTCTAGAGGATGATATCACACGTTCGCAGCTTTCCTTCCCTGCATATAATTAACAAAACAAATTCATAATAAAGTAAGTTCATGAGAGAAAAGGGTGTACTAACTACTATTTTTGAAAACACGTAAAAGTTCACTTTATGTTGTTTATTTCACAATATTAGAACCCTGTGGCTGATACGTCTGTACGTCGACACATTTATCAAATAAAGTTATAGCTCGTGAGGCCCGAGACATAATGAATAGAATGAAATAGCTCGTGAGCCCCCCCCCCCCTCCCCGCGAATTGTTTTCACACCATGTGGCTGTCTCAAACACCGTTTATGATCATGCCTATGCGACTACACGTGTTACATTAACAAATCACAGTCACTTTAATTCAATGCGATGCACACCTTGTTCCACCGGCTAAATATTCACAAACACACAGTAGCACTCGATTCAACTTGGTACAGTCTACGACGAGCAACCACACGTGGCGATTGCCACACACAAATCTATAACCTCCACCTCGAGGTCCACATGCCGACTGATGCAGAGCTCAACTGCCGGGTTTTTTTCCCCTACGTCATCAACTTCCCCATGTGAGCTGTTCTAACCGATTTGCCAACGTACAGCGCTCAGCCAATACATTTCTAAAACTTTACTTAAAATCAAAATAATTACACTACACATTAAACCAATATTTTCTTACGTTTTTATATTAGTATAAACATCCTTTGTACTATTTATTATAATCGTGCAATTTCTTATATCACAGATAAGTGATTTAAGTTAATATATCAAGGTAAAATACACAAGATTAATTGAAAATAAAATGTGAAATAGTTGATATATTATTTTTATAAACAAACATTGCCATGCTAGTTGTGTAACTGTCTTGTATTCATTGGTAATTTATTACTTTTCATTGTCAATTAAACATATTACGTCAGATGTGACTATATCAGCTAATGTATTGTTTATTTGTCAACAGGCTATTTTGTAATGAGGGCCTTAAATGTTCCTAACTGCATTGTATTACTTCAAATGCCAGTAGTATTAGAATATTTTATTTCACGCTGTGCACTGCACTGTGCCTGGCACTCGCCATTGTCCCTCTCAACCCTCACCGGAAACGAACTGGAAAATCCTAAGCTGGAACAAGCCACCAACGTCGGCCTGCTCGCTGGCCTGCCGTCAGCTACAAGCACACAGGAAATCTCAACGTGGAGAATTTCTACCTATGGCCTAACTATAAATGTTGTCACCCAACTGTGTACATACATTGCTACCATAATTAATAAGGTTAAAATTGTGTAACATTTAGTGCATTGGCATGGTCAATGTTTGCAGTGAACTTCATACTGTTTAATTATCAAATGCTATTAATTACCAATATTTCTATTGGGCGGTAATCTTACAGGATACATGAAGTAATGGAATCCGGTATATATGCCGTATTTTTTTTTAATAGGGGTACTTGCCGCACAAGTAAAAAAAAGTTACGATCCGGATTTTAACAAACATAGGCCTAG
Organism: Locusta migratoria; assembly: GCA_026315105.1. Lineage (NCBI taxonomy): Eukaryota > Metazoa > Arthropoda > Insecta > Orthoptera > Acrididae > Locusta > Locusta migratoria. The sequence continues at coordinate 379,759,339 of CM048755.1, forward strand.
GCCTACATCAAACCAAGCATCTCTTGATAAGACACCATGTAAGGAGTCCAAAGAATTGTGAAACCACTAAAAAAATGTGACTGGTTATGCTGCTTGGCATGTAAGCTTTGGATACACGAAAATTGTAGAATCTTTGATACTTGTTGTGTTGACTGTGTTAGGGAAAGTAGGAATAAAAGCTAATGATGGAGAGGATTTCTTTTAAAAATCTCTGATAGGCTAAAGTTTAATCATTAAAAGTAATTACTTAAATTAAAATTTAATTCAGTGTTTTTACAACCTTTGATACTTATTTTGTTGATGTGGCAGGGAAATTAGGAATAAAAGCTAATGATGGAAGGGATTTCTTTTAAAAAACTGTGATAGGTCTAAGTTTAATCTTTAAAAATAATTCAAAATTTTATTCACTGTTTTGATATAAAAAATAAAGGATATATTTTAACCTATTTTGCTTAAAAATTGTAAATTTCAACAAATATCATCATGAGGCATGTCACCCATGCCCCATAAGGTCGCGGCATCTCACCCTTAGCCTAAGGGATAGATGCCGCACTGTGAGGTTTTCTGAATCGTCAAATATCATGACGAATGAGTGCATGTAATATTCTCAAAAAATTATATTTCAAAGAAAACTGGCTTGTTTACTTGTAACAGAAATTATTTTGACTTAAGAGCATTATGGGATTTTTTATGAATAATTTTGAAAATTTGCCCCATCTCTCACGGATTTATCCTACATGAAATATTCCTTTAAATTACACGTACCGTCGTTTATATCAAAAGGACAAAAATTTTCAACTTTTTCCATTGAATTATTTCAATGCCCACAAACAGTTAATGTCGGAAATTCCTCGTGTCTGGATTGATAATAGCTGCAGGATCAAAAACGGTGTCTGTTCTCCCACAAGTATAACATATTAATCAGAGGTGGATCTTTCATTCTTTCCTACGTATAGGAAAAGTCTAGAGTCCATTTGACGTGTATATCGTTTGCACAGACCTAAAAATTACGCCATAGTCTTCTAATATATAAAGCAGAGTGTCCGTATATTTGTACGTGTTGCATACAAATTTACAGTTTTGTTCCAATCTTTATGAAATTTTGTACACGTAAGCTTCAATCCATGAGGACGGTGAGATGCGCGAAAAACTGCTGCATTTTGCGACAATGCTGTTCATTTTCTCCTAAACCATTGGACCGATTTCAACCAAATTTGGTACACACATTCCTTACCGTCAGGTAAGAATTGCTGTATGTTTAAGAATCACATACGGCACATGGTTCAAAAGATATTACGTCATAGCCAATAGAAATCGCAAAAAATGCCACACTGTATGCGAATGACAGTACTTAGCGACTTGCAACAAACTTTAAACATAATTTCAAACCTTTATTAAACTTTTTCTCGCTGGCAACCATAGTAAAATGATGAAAGAAAAATAGTTTCTCGCTTACTACTTTTCCGCTGTTTAAGGAGTAAACCTACGGCTTTCGGTATGACGTTACAATTTTTAATTTCTACACCACAAATTGTAGCTGCATAAAATTTTACAAACCGTATACACGCATATAGTTGAGAGTATTTTCTAAATTGTATCACAGTACGACACGTAGTTCATGAGATATTAGGACGTAAACAGTAAAAATGTTTCAAATGTTTGTACAGCTTATGGGACTTCACTACGGGGTCATCAGTCCCTAAACTTACAAACTACTTATGAACTAACTAATACTAAGGACGACACAAATATCCATGCCCGAGGGGGGATTCGAACCCCAGATCATAGTGGCCGTGCAGACCGTGAATGGAACGCCTTAGTCCCCTCGGCCACCGCGGCCGGCGTAAAAATGTTCATGTTTGTAATTCTATCGGACCAAACTGCGTGGTCATCAGTCCGTAGCTTACAAACTACTTAAACCTAGGTAAACTAACCTAAGGACAAAAACACACGCCCATGCCCCAGGGAGGACTCGAACCTCCACGGCGAGCAACCGCGCGCTCCGCAGTGAGACGGTTTAGACCGCTCGGCTACTCCACCGCGGCGTAAACAGTAACGTTCATGAAAAACCTCCCCATCACGCACAAAGTTTTAATCTATTACTTCTTTACTACTAATTGTATTGCCACGAGATTTTGCTCGCATACGGCCATTATACAAATGAATATATACCTGAAATATGGCAGGGAAAAAAAAAAAAAAGAAATACTCGGGCAACGCCGGGCTTTCAGCTAGTTTACAATACCATGAAAGCAGTATTGATCATTCTACTAACCTCAGAACATTTAGCGATGCTCCGAAATTACTCTTTGCGGCAGAGTGTTTTAAATCAAGTTACTTGTCGTCCTAGTAGCCACAGTGCCAGACTGTCGCAACCTGCGGCCCTGCATCAGACCGCAGAGAGGAGGCGGTGGCCACGCTTGCAACCGCAATGACAGGGACGCAAATCCGCGCTGATTATCAGCACAAATGTGGTTCCGCCGAGATCACAGGAGAATGACGTAGCCTTCAATCAGCAGCGCCTGGCGCCTGCGGTGAGCATTAGCGCCCGCGAGCGCTCACTGCCGGACCGCAGACCAGCCGCCCACACAACAACCTCGCTCACGAGTCCCCATCATCAGCTGGATACTGTTAAGTGTTTCGATATTCAGCTCCTACAAACATTCCTTAGTTCTTTCTCAATAATGTATCACTCATTATGACGGGGTTAAAGCCGAAGTGGTGTAAGTCACATTTTTAAAATTATTGACTTAAGTGCTGCAACACAATTTTGAAATATAGATCTGTTAAATGGAAGAAAGGTGTAACTCACAGTTTTGTTCTTACCCCCATAAATGGCGTTAGTAGTTTCACTTGTGAATGAAACAGCCGTTTTGTATACAGGAATTGCGGTGCAAGTCTGACTTACGCCATTATTCCTCTAAGTGCTTCTAAGGTGTGCTTTCGTACTGTGTAGTTTACGTGTTTTGGTGAAGATGGATCCTCAATTTGATGAAGACACAAGCAGTGAACACAGTATATTGCAAAATGCAGTATCTAGTGATGATTATGGTCCTTCAGAGAATGAAATGTTTGGTTCTTCAGGTAAGTTTAACTCACGTAGTCTATCATTCGGCCAATTACGTTAGTAACACATTATCATGTCTTTGAAGTTTAACACTGAGTGACCTATAAACGCAATTTCACTGAAAATAATAGCAAACGTAATGCGCGAGCTAAGCGAAGTAGCATAATTTCTGCAAAACAATTCGTAAAAATAAAAAGTCTTGATACACAACCTCAAAACGTCGTAACATAACATTCGGAAAATAATTATGCATATTTGTTTGGTTGCAGAGGAAGAAGTGGAAATAACACAACATGAATTACCAAATCGAAGTAGAAAGAGGCAAAAAAGGGGGAGTACGAAGCAGGAAAGAAAGAAATTTGGGTCAGGCATATGAAACTAAGGAAGGGAGAAAGGTTCCTGAAAAGAAGTTCTCAAATATAAATTGTAACTGCAGATTCAAAAGTATAGATAAGATATCAGAAGTGGCACGCAGAAGTTCATTCGAAACATTTTGGAATTTAGATTCTTTTTCCTGTCAGAATGCTTTTCTATCTGGGTTAATTAAGCAAATAATTCCTCAACACAGGCGTCCTAGAGATGGGTCAAGATTGCCAAAGTCAACCAGCAATCAATTTTATATTCAAGTTGATGGAACTAGTGTTAAAGTATGCAAAAATATTTCCTTCAAACATTCCAAATATCAGATGGGCGGATGACCAAAACTGTAAAAAAGTTGAAAATGGGAGAGCAACCAGGATCGGACAAACGAGGAAGTGGGATACCCGTGAACAAAATCTCTGATGAAAGAATGGATATTGTCCGGAAGCATATTTCATCATTCCCCTCATACCAGTCTCATTATACAAGAGCCCAAAATCCAAACAGGAAATATTTATCCCGTGACCTTAATGTACGTCTTATGTATAACTTATACAGAGAATACTGCAAAGAGAAAAAATCGTACCTGTTAAAGAGCCCACTTATCGCAGATGTTTCAGTCATGACTTCAACTTGCACTTTCATGCTCCACGTAAAGATACCTATGTGAAGTGTGACAAGTATAAAATACAGATGTCCACTTTGGAAGATGCAATAGAAAGAAATAACTTGGAAGTACAACACGAACTTCATCTTCGAAAGGCGGAGGCTGCTAGAACATCCATGAAATTAGATAAAGAAAAGTCACAGAAAGATAAATTGTATTATGCCTTCACTTTTGACTTGCAGAAAGCTCTATCATTCCCCAAAAGGACCACTTCTGTGGCCTATTATAAAAGAAACATGTACTTATATAATCTTGGCTGTCATGAGCTGACATGGGCTTTATGTACACACGGGATGAGACAATGGCCTCACGTGGGTCACAGGAAATAGGTTCTTGTGTTAGAAAACATATTACTACAAGAGCTTCAGCTTCAAAACATGTTGTCATGTATAGTGACACTTGTACGGGGGAAAAAAGGAATTTTAAATTTGCATTGTATCTCATGAAATTTCTTCACACCTGTGTTAACATCGACATTATGGACCATAAGTTTATGGTTAGTGGCCACTCCTACCCCCCTAATGATTCAGATTTTGGATCTATAGAATGCTATGCACGTGGTAAAACACTTTATGTTCCTGCTGATTGGTGCTCCATAATCGCAAAATCAAGAAGAAAGAAAGCTTTTATTGTTACGCAAATGTCACGTGAAGACTTCAAGTTTACTAAGAATCTTGAACAAGCTATTACAAGGAGAAAACAAAATGTTGCTAAAAAACTAGTGTCGTGGCTTAATATGCAGTAGATTCGTATACTGAAGAAAGAACCTTACACGGAGACTCTTAATGAGGATTTTCCATTCTCCGCTCTATGTCTAAAGCCAGCCAAACCAGGAAGTCCAGTTTCACTTGGACGTATTACTATGGAAAACCTATACCATGGACGAAGACCTGTAACCAAGGGAAAGAAAAGGGACATGCTAGATCTTCTACCATACATTCCAGCCATCAACCATGCTTACTTCCAGGCAACAGTAGATGATGCAGGCCCGCTGGATGTTGTTGATACTGAACATGACTGAACATTGTCATGGCTAAGAAAAGATATTTCCTTGTACTGCTCTTAGTTATTTCTGAAATAAATCATTGTTCATTAAAATATCTGTTGTTTTTATTTAAACTTACTGCAAATACAAGGTTGGTTAAAGACAAAATGGTGTAAGTCATTTGAGCCCTTCAAAAGACACATAATTTTTATTAAACCGTTTTCAATTATGAACACATTGAAACAATGGCACCTTCCTGTGATGTAAAACACAAAAAAGTCGTATTGATTTCTTGTGGCATTTATTATAATGCCTCTCACAAAACCTGTTTCTCAAAATGCATGAAACATGACTTACACCACTTTGGCTTTAATCCCGTCATATACAACTACATGGGATACTCTGCAAATCACATTAAAGTGGCTGGCAGAGGGTTAATTGAACCACCTTTATATTATTTATCTGCCATTCCATTCTCGAACAGCGCTCGGGAAGAAAGAACATCTGAATCTCTCCGTTCGAGCTCTGATTTCTCGTATTTTATTCTGATGATCTTTTCTATCTATGTAACTGGGAGTCAACAATATATGTTGGTCATTGCAGTTTCGTAAGTAGCCCACGCCGCAGCGATAAGCGCCGTTGTTGTAATGATTCCCGTCCCAGATCCTGTATCATTTCCGTAACTCTGTCTCCCCTGTATCGTGACAATACGAAACGAGCTGCCCTTCTTTGGACTCTTTCGTTTTCCTTCATCAAACACACTTGATAAGGATCCCACACTGGGCAGCAATACTCCAAAAAGGACGGACAAGCGTAGTGTATGAAGTCTCTTTAGTAGTTCTGTTGCATCTTTTAAGGGTTCTGCCAATAAAACGCAGTCTCTGGTTCGCCTTTCCTATGACATTATCTACGTGTTCTTTCCAGTATAAGCTGATGTAGTAGTATACCATAACCGCGCAATTTGATTAAAAGCCGTTTGTGAGGTAGGAAATCAAGAAATACGGAATCAATTTGAGAACCCTTGTCGATAACACTCATCACTTCGTGTGAGTAAAGAGCTAGATGTGTTTACCATTAACGATATTTTCTAAATGTATACAGATTGCAACTAAACTACACTGGTCAAAACAATTAGGGGATCAGTTGAAATATTTAGGTTCTGAAGTATGGTCATCGGCAGAATGAACTAAAATGGTTCGACGTCTTTCTATCGGTTCTACGAAGTGGAAACAACAGCATTACGGCATTCAAGATAGTGGTAATAACAGAATGTTAGTGCGGAGTGGGTTGGTAGTGACTTGTGTTTACTCTACAAAACGAATTACACAAGTAGATGGGCCCAGGTAGTGTAGTGAGCAGCTAGTGCAATACAAAAACAACTTGACTTACCTGAAGCTATGGCATGGAGAGCCACAGAAAGGTTGGAAGCGGGAGAGACAGAGAGGCAGGTGGCTGCAGCTATTGGAGTGTCCCGATGTGTAATTTACAGGACCTGGACGCGATTTCAGGAACCGTTAAAAGAAGGCAACACCACGGTCGTCCACGGGTAACATCAGCAAGAGATGACTGTTACCTTCAGTTAACAGCCCGTCGAGACAGGAGGTTGAATGCAACTCAGCATCCAGGCAGCGACAGGACGCGCAATATCATCACAACCAGTCCGAACTCGCCTTCGAGAATGTGGCCTCTACTCACAGAGGCCTCAGTTGTGTGTTCCATTAAAACCATGACACCCTATAGCCCGCAGAAACTCATCCTGAGCGAACGCGCAACTCGGATCAATACTGCCTACGTACAGGAACATTTGGGAGAATCATGGTGGTGGACGAATGGTGTAGGCAGGAGTCTGTATTGATGGACCTACTGACCTCGATTAGATTAGATTAGTACTTGTTCTATAGATCATGAAAGGTGTCTTAACAAATTATTACTTTGTACTAAACATTATATGACACAATTTGTTTTTCAATTTTTTTTATTTTCTTATTTTTTTTCAAATTTACTAATTTATATCTAAAAATTCATCTACATTGTAGAAGGAGTTGCCATGCAGAAAGTCTTTTAATTTATTTTTATATGTCAGGCTTTTGATACTGTTTGGTAGGTCACCAAAGACTTTTGTGGCAGCATAATTCACCCTTTTCTGTGCCAAAGCAGGATTTAACCTTGAATAGTGAAGATCATTCTTTCTCTTAGTGTTGTAGTTATGTACACTTGCTTTTGAATTCGGGTTTTTTTTTAATAACAAATTTCATAAGTGTATATATATGCTCAGAAGCTACTGTGAAGATCCATAGCACTTTAAATAAGTGTCTGCAGGATGATCTTGGATGGGCTCCGGCAATTATTCTGATCACACGCTTTTGTGCAATGAATACTTTTTTTTACTCGATGATGAATTACCCCAGGAAATGATGCCATACGAAAGCAGAGAATGAAAATAGGCGTAGTAAGCTAATTTAACTGAATTGTATATCACCAAAATTTGCAATTACCCTAATAGCATAAGTTGCTGAACTCAAACGTTTCAACAGATCTTCAATGTGGTTTTTCCAGTTAAACCCCTCATCAATGCTTACACCTAAAATTTTGAATATTCTATCTTTGCTACAGATTTCTGATCAAAGTCTATATTTATTGATGGTCTCATTCCACTTACTATATGGAATTGTATGTACTGTGTTTTATCAAAATTAATGACAGTCCATTTGCTGAGAACCACTTAATGATTTTCTGAAAGACGTCGTTTACAATTTCATCAGTTAGGTCTTGTCTGTCAGGTGTGATAATTATACTTGTATCATCAGCAAAAAGAGCCAGCTTTGCATCTTCATGAATATAGAAATGCAAGTCATTAATATATATTAAGAACAGCTCCCCAGTTTTAGGACTCAGCTGCTTTTTTTTTTTTTTTTTTTTTTTTTTTTTTTTGCATATTATGAGAACTACTAATGTCAATTTTCTGCACTCTTCCTGTTAGGTATGCTTTAAACCATTTGTACACTGTCCCATTCATACATACCACAATACTTTAGTTTGTCTAGAAGAATTCCATGATTTACACAATCAAAAGCCTTGGAGAGATCACAAAAAATCCCAACGGGTGATGTCCGGTTATTCAGAGCATTTAATATTTCATTGGTGAAAGTATGTATAGCATTTTCTGTTGAAAAGCCTTTCTGAAAACCAAACTGACATTTTGTTAGAACTTTATTTTTACTTGTGTGTGCAACTACTCTAGAACACATTACTTTTCAAGAATTTTGGATAAGGCTGTCAGAAGTGAGATTGGGCTGTAGTTATCAACATCAGACGTATCCCCTATTTTGTGCAGTGGTTTAACTATAGCGTATCTCACTCTATCAGGGAAAATGCCCTGTTTCAGAGAACTATTGAATATGTGGCTAAGAATCCTACTTATTTCTTGAGAACAAGCTTTTATTACCCTGCTGGAAATACCATCAATTCCATGTGAGCTTTTGCTCTTGAGAGAGTTTATAACTTTCTTAATTTCAGAAGGAGAGGTGTGGGTATGGCCTGATCCATTAACTGCCTAGCTTCTTCTAAAGAACATTTAGATCCTATTTTCTCCATAACATTTAAAAAATAATTATTACAAATGTTTTCAACTTCTGGCTTGTTAGTTGTAAATTTTTCATTTACTTTGATGGTGATGCTGTCTCTCTGTGCTTTTGGTTGCCCTGTCTACCTGGTAATAATATTCAAATCAAATGTTCAAATGTTTGTATAGTCTATGGGACTCAACTACGGGGTCATCAGTCCCTAAACTTACAAACTACTTATGAACTACTTACGAACTAGGACGGCACAAATATCCATGCCCGAGGGGGGATTCGAATCCCCGACCGTAGTGGCCGTGCAGACCGTGACTGGAGCGCCTCAGTCTCCTCGGCCACCGCGGCCGGCGTAATAATATTCCAAATTGTTTTAATTTTGTTATCTGAGGTACTAATCTCAGACATGATGCACACGCTTCTGGACGTTTTTATAACTTTTCTTAATGTAGCACAGTAGTTTTTATAATATTTGACTGTTTCTGGGTCATTACTCTTTCTTGCTGTTAGATACAGTTCCCTTTTTCGGCTACAAGATATTCTTATTCCTTTAGTAAGCCATGGTTTCTTGCATGGTTTTATAACATTGTATTTAACTATTCTCTTGGGGAAACATTTTTCAAATACTCTTACAAATGTATCAAGAAATAAGTTATATTTTAAATTGGCATCAGCTTCCTTATACACCTCATCCCAGTCTAACTGCTGAAGATTTTCCCTGAAATTTCTAATTGTTGAATCGTTAACTGTATGTACAACTTTGTAGGGCTGTTTTGAATTACAGAGAGGAACTATGTCATTTACTGTAACTAGCTGTGCACTTTTGTGTCCCAGCCTCGTCGCCGCTTTTGTGTCTCGTTTCCGTCGTAGGTGTCGGTGGCCGAGTAGACAGACCGACACAGGAATAGAGGACGCACGCTTGTGCAGGTATGAAGGTGAGCAGCCAGTGGGACAGCAGAAACTAGAAACACTAAAGTAAATTAGAACGAGATATATATTGCACAGAATTTATACAATACTTAACTTTTACATAGTTTAGTACGGCAGAATGCTGAGAATAGTTGAGCTAGGGGCCTGCCTAGTGCCTATCCGATAGCCAAGTCTTCACTGGTGCCTATCTGATTCCGAAGTGTTAGCTGGTTCCTATCTCAGTCCCAAGTGACCGATGTCGTTCAGTGGTGGCCACGAGCAGAGTTGTAGCAGAGGGTGCTCGTGGCAAACGTCATAAGAACGCCGCGTCGTGCGTGCATGGCGGCGCTATAAAAAAGTTATCTATCAGTGTGCTGTTGTCCTTTACTACCCGAGTAGGAAAATCAATTACAGATGACAAATTGAAAGATCCAAGTAAGACTTCCAGGTCATTCTTCTTATTACACTCCTTTAGTGAGTCAACATCGACATCCCCACAAATAATAATTTGTTTTCCCTTATCTGACAGATAGCACAACAAGGCATCCAAATTTTCCATAAATAACTGAAAGTTTCCTGAAGGGGACCTATATACTGTTACAATTAAAAGAGAAGGACCTTTATTCAGTTTAAGCTGACAAGCACATGCTTCTATATGTTACTCTACACAAAACGTTTGAGTTTCTAAACTTTTTACACAGTGATAACTTTTGACATAAATGGGAACTCCTCCTTTCACCTTATTCTCTCTTTTCACATGTGCTGCTAGTTTGTAACTGTTCTATGTTTACTTTCTCCATATCCGTCTCAATGTGATGCTCAGATAGGCATAGTATATCTATTACATTCTGTAATGCTATGTCATATAAACAAACTAGTAGTTCATCTACTTTGTTCTTTAATCCCCAATATTTTGGTGAAATATGGTAGCATTATTTTTTACTTTACTTTTTTCAGATTCATGTGAGTTTTGAACATCTTTAGTACATGCCTGCCTGAGCTTCCCATTGGACCCTGTCTTAGCCTAAAAAAGAGGAACATTCATGAATTACAGTGTCTCCACTTAAGAGTTTTGCTCTCCTCCCCCCTTAACCTCATCAGTTTCTCCCTAGATCTATCCAAATCAGCCTGAAGGGCTCTAATCTTCCCTTCCTGTTCTGCTATTTTCTTATCTCTTGAGCAAACCCTGCAAAAGAATGGAAGATTCTCAATATCTGAATAAAATACTTTATTATATGTATATTGTGTACGATATCTCACCCGATTCTTTAATTGATTTTAGCAGTATATATGTCAAAAACGTAACGGCAGGTAGAGGGGACAGAAGTCAGCAGAAGTCGTATAGGAAGGTATTTGCGGTACTGCCGCCTGAGCCGGTAAAGATTGCTGATGATACCGCGTATAAAAACGGTTCTCTAGGTGGATGCATTATTTACAGGAAGTATCGCGAGCATCATGCATCATTTCACCAATGCGTAGGTGGCCGACTTTATTTTAATGTATGGGACTGCAAATGGAAATCGATTGGTAAGGTAAAGCAGGCAACAATCCGAAGACTGGTTTGAACATCACAGTGCTTTACTAGGCATGGTCCTATTTGGAGGCGGTATGCTGTTGCCTTCCTCCGACCTTCGAACTGACTTACCCAGCCAGTTATAGGAGGACCTACATTTTAACGTGGGTTCTGAACCACGGTGCTACTCGGTATTTTTCACATTAGCAACACTGCCAGAGGCGAAAGAAGTGGAAAGTGACAGATAAAAATCCTAGGACCTGGCGGGGATCGAAGCCGCGACCTATGGATTTTTAGTCTGGCACTCTATCACTGTGCTACGGAGCCGATTAGCTATCCAAAATATGGACAGGGAGCGACTTCCTGATAGGAATCAGTCGGATCGCCGAGCATTGGAACGGTTTCACCATAGTGGATTTTTTAACACTTCCAGGTGTGAAACTAGCATTGTAAGATATCACAGAACTCCTCCATTGGAAGGGAATAATAATAATAATAAACACAATAGAGGATAATCTTTCGAAAAGCTCGAATGCTGTAGGACTTTCGTGGGCCATCGAAGTGTTTTGAGAATTTTACATGCAGACGGAATACGGAATATATCCTTGTGATTTACAGAGGGTGCAAGAAATGACTCCTAACGATTATCTTCCACGTCCCAGCTTTGCCTATTGGTGTGTAAAGCAGACTAACAGCCAATGACACCTTCCCTTCTAATTTTTTTTATTTACTGTTGAAGCTACCAATGCCGGGTGGATATGATGAACTTCTCACGTGTGGGCTCATGATAAGTCACATAGCACAATAACACACGCCTGCCAAGATAGTTTTTCCATTACTGTTTATCCAGGCATTGTGCACAATAATACAGTAAGGCCGTACATTCTACGTAGTCGTTTAAGTGGTCACACATACACCTTCCTATTGTTGGGTGATGTTCCTCTAGCTACCCGTACAAGAATGTGGTTCAGACACGATGGGCCCGAGCTCACTACAGTTAAAACGTCAGACGCTGTGTACAGCCAGCAATTGATAAGACGGGATGGTCGAGATCCCACCGTGTTCCTCCGGTTTAACCTCCGTAGATTTCTTCTTGTGGAGTTATGTAGAAAGCCTAGTGTATGAGAGTACCGTCACATCGGAAGATGATCTGGTTGCCCGCGTGTCTATTGGTTCTGGACATATGCTGGCCATGCCTGACGTCTTTTGAAGTGTATGTCGATCCATGTGTTGTCTCTGGGAGTTGTGTATCGCTGTTGGTGGCTGCCGCTATTTCGAGCAACTTCTATAAACTATTAACAAATATATCATTTGTCTTTCAATCCATTTCCAGTTTCCTGTGATTCATATCGCTGCATGAGCTTGCACTATGATGAGTCATTACCGCACAAACGTTCCTATATGAAATCTACTGCTGTAGGTCCCATTTGCCGACCTTTGACTTTTTGGCATATACACTACTGGCCATTAAAATAGCTACACCAAGAAGAAATGCAGATGATAAATGGGTATTCATTGGACAAATATACTAAAACCTGAGATATTTCAATACTGTAACGTTGCTTTCCAATACAAAAAGGACAACATAACCTTGTTAATTTTATTAGATTATTCGTAGGTTATCGATTTAATAATTTGTGGCAAAACAGAAATATTCTGTTACTTGGTTGTGTGAGGCCTGTAGCAGGAGGTGATGGGGATGGGGGTGGGGGGAAACACGCATTCAGAGCTAATGGCGACCGGTGGCGACTGCTAATCAGCGAGAGAACGCTGTGGATAAAGGATAAGCCCCGCCAATCGCCTACAGCATCAGCACATCATAAACCATTGACGAACGTCATACAGTAAAAGCTACGACAATAAATGTATATTTATATATAAATAACCCATAATGGGTATAAAAAGGCATTTCGTTAACTGTAAAACATAGTTGCCATGTCTATAATAAAGAGAATTAGACAATAAAAAGAAGTCTGACTAGGCAATACCTACCATCTATTGGCAGTTGATAATAAGAACATTCTAATCGAAGACAGAGTGTGAGTTTGACTCATCCCAGTAGCCTATCTGCTTGTACCAAGCCATACGTAGTGAGTGGTTCCCAACCCATAGGTTGGGATGAGACCTGCTAACACAGCTATTGCAAATAATAGCAGGAACAATGGTCAGAATTGACGTAATGACTCTACGGAAAGTGTGCACTCAGGTTCTGCAGCAACCTTCGGATATAGCACACTATATGAAAAATTCATTGCGTAATATGTGACGTTTTGTTATTTATGTTAATGTACAATGTCTAATTTGTCTTACAAGAATGTTTATTTTATAAAAGTTACAGCTGTTGAAACAATTTGTTTTTATTTTTGTGTGTAGAGTATGTTATTGTGTAATGATGTATAAAATTGTACCTTTTATATGTCACTCTAGCTCCTTTTGTTTCTTTGTAATCTTAATCTGCTCGTCTTTAATATTTGAGATATCAGATTGATTAATCTTAATTCCTTCTATCTCCTTCGCGGTATCCGCAAATTTTTTCAGTGTCTCGCGGACAATGGTCTTTCCTTGCCCTCGCAACGTACTGCAACTTTCTTTACTTCAGCTACTTCTGTACGGGACTCTGTCGCTACTCTTTTGGCTGATTCTACAATTTTGTTTGCCCTACTGGCCTCCTAACGAGCGTCTCTTTCTGCTTCCAAAGAGGTGTGTTTCGCTTCCGTGGCCGTTTTGAGTACCGAATCAAGGTTCTTCCACATTTAGGATAGTTCCTCTTTGATTTGACCGAGTTTCCCCGAACGTTCTGCGATATTCTCTATAATCAACCGGTTGCTTTCCTGGTGCCTCTCTGCTTGTGATTGCAAGAACTCCATCAAATCGTTAATTTGGATACCGTCATAACGAACCCCTGGCGTAGACAACCTTGATTGTATTTCTTGTGAACTTGCGAACAGGAGTATGACGCTTCATCGTTGCTATTTATGAATTTTTCATTCACTTTGCGATTAGTGTGAACAGATGCTTCAATATCAATTGCACTCTCGCTTGATCCAATTGTGAATTTTTACGAGAAGAACGTCTTCCTACGCGTTTCTGTCGAAACATCACGACGCCAAATAAGATTGCGAATTCTTATAACTGTTTTTGATGCTTACAGTTAATAAAAGCTTAAAATATAGGGAGCGAAGAGTTATATTCAACTTTTACAATAACCAGACAGCAATTATTAGAGTCGAAGGGCATAAAAGGGTCCCACTGGTTGGGAAGGGAGTAAGGCAGGGCTGTAGCCTTTCCCCAAAGTACATTGAGCAAGCTATGAAGGAATGCAAGGAGAAATTTGGAGAGGGAATTAAAGCCCAGGGAGAGGGAATAAATACCTCGCGGTTTGCTGATGACATAGTAATTCTGTCAGAAACAGCAAAGGACCTAGAAGAGCAATTAAATGGAATGGACATTGTCTCGAAATGTAGGTATAAGATGAACATTAACAAAAGTAAAACGAGGGTAATGGAATGTAGTGTCAGAAAATAAGACGATGTTGAAGGAATGAGATTAGGTAATGAGACAATAAATACAGTAGATGAGTTTTGTTATTTGGGTAGCAAGATAACTTCTGATAGCCTAAGTAAAGAAGATATAAAATGCAGAATTGCTATGGGAAGAAAAGCATTTCGGAAGAAGCGAAATTTGTTGACATCCATTATTAGTTTAAATGTTAGGAAGTCCTTTCTGAAAGCATTTTTCCGGAGTGTAGCATTGTATGGGAGTGAAACGTGGACAATAAAGAGTTCAGACAAAAAGATGATAGAAGCTTTCGAAATGTGGTGCTATAGACGAATGATCAAAACTAGTTGGGTACATGACGTAACTAATGAGGTGCTCAACAGAATTGAGGAGAAAAGGAGTTTCTGGCATATCCTAAGAGAAGTGATAGGTTGGTGGGACATATTTTGATACATCAAGGAATCGTCAACTTACCATTAGAAGGAAGTGTGTGATGTAAAAATCATAGAGGGAGACCGAGGGATAAATGCAGTAAGGAGATTCTAAAAGGTTGTAGGTTGCCGTTCGTATTCTCAGATGACGAGGCTTGCACAGGAGAGGGTAGCATGGACAGGTGCATCAAACCAGTTTGCAGACTGAAGACCACAACAACAACAACAACAACATGGTAAACTCTCTCTGATTACATTGCATAAATGATGCATCCGCAGTTTCGTATACACAACTCAATAAAATATAGTCATGGTTTCGGGCTGAGTACCACAGTGGTAAATACGACACCAATCTAAATTTATTGAATGTAATATTTATGAAAACAGAATGATGGTTGTTACAAAATGGTCTAATGCTTGTAAAGCTAAGGGACCAAATTCCTAAGACGTCGGTCCCTTGTCTTACGAACTACTTAAACTAACTTATGCTAACAACAGCAACACACACATACATACACATGCCCGAAGGAGAACTCGAACCTCCAAAGCGGAGCGACCGTGCAATCCGCATCAAGGCGCTTTGACCGCACGATCATTCCCACATGGCAATGGCTGTAACGCTGAATAGTTGTAATGTATGTTATCATGTTACGTCATTAAAATACTGCCAATATATCCCAGCGGCATTCAACGTAACAAAAAAATCCTGGTAGTAAGAAGGTAAATAGTCAAGTTTTTGTATGTTTTTTTTTCGGTAAGATAAAGAAAGAGCGTCCAATACGAGTGGAAAATGGTCCCGTCAAATGCTGTGTTAGGTTTGTACTTTATTCTTAGGTCGGTATGATCATTGAGCTTTAACCAAGTGAATTACGTGGAATACTTTCTGGTCACCTTGAATAAGTTTCTTTATTCGGTGGCACTTTTCCGTGCCACATTGGCCACTTGTTTGCGAAGTTTTTCTGTCGGTTGTACGGAATGGAGATAACAACATTACAGCAACCGAAATACTGGTAATTCCAGAAAGTTGCTGCCAAGGGAGTTGTCGCTGGCCGCGGTGGCCGAACCGTCTGCGGCGCGCCAGTCACGTTCTGCACGGCCACTACGGTCGGAGGTTCGAATCCCCCCTCGGGCATGGATATTTGTGCCGTCCTTAGTATTAGCTAGATCATAAGTAGTTTGTAAGTGTAGGGACTGACGACCCTGCAGTTAAGTCCCATAAACTTTACAAACATTTGAACATTTTCTTTCCATCCTCCGCCATGTCCTCATCCAAAAAGCCTTCAGTGCACGTAGTGCAATGCAGCAGCAACGTGACTTACCCGAAGCTATGGCATGGAAAGCCATAGGAATGCTGGAAGCGCGACAGACACAGAGGGAGGTGGCTGCAGCTATTGGAGTGTCCCAGAGTGTAATTTACAGGACCTGGACGCGATTTCAGACAACAGGAACCATTAAAATAAGGCAAAGCCAGGTTCGTCCACAGTTAACATCAGCAAGAGATGACCGTTATCTCCGGTTAACAATCCGTCGAGAAAGGAGGCTGAATACACCTCAGCTGCAACGAACTCTCCAGGCAGCAACACGGCGGACAATATCATCACAAACAGTCCGAAATCGCCTTCGGGAATGTGGCCTCTACGCACGGAGGCCTATGGTGTGTGTCCCATTAAAACCACTACACCGTATACCCCGTAGAAACTGGAAGGAGGAACATCAGGATTGAAGTCGTACGAATGGCACCGGGTTCCATTCACAGATGAGTCAAGATTTCGTATTCAGCCAGACAATCGTCATTCCCTCATCCGGAGCGAACGTTTTGGCACGATATTTCCCCCAGGTAACTCGTAGTCTTCTTCAGGCGGTAGCCGGTAGCTTCGGGTAACACCTGAAGAAGAATGCGAGTTACGTGGGTGAAATATCGTACCATAACGACGCGAACATGCGGCAGAAATCCCGAATATTCGCCATCTCAAAACTTAAAATTAGTTTTAGGCCTAGACGCAAGGCTCTGTAACACAAATTTCAGAGATACATTGGCATACTAGTTCCCAATTGTTTTTAAATGTTTAACAAAATGCACTGGAATAAATACCTACAAAACTAATTTACATAAATTTTAGTACCTGTCGTTGCCAATTTAAATATTTGTGATGCAATAAGTGTTGGATGTGCTCGAACCTATTTCCTTACATTATCAAATCAAATGTTTGCAAATAAATGGGACCAAACTATTGTGACCATCAGTCCCTAGGCTTACAAACTACGTAAAATAAACTAATCTAAGGACAATACAAACACCAATCCTCGATGGAGGACTCAAACCTCCGGCGGGAGCGGCCGGCCATCCTGAAGTGTTGCCTAGAACCAAGCGGCCGTTCCCGGGCGGCTGCTGTGTCAAATCTGCAACTAATTCGATTTCTTTGTTTTACTTCACTTTTATAACAAATTTGGGCTACTATTCAGATTTGTGAAGTTATTACCTTTTTTCTATGGAAGTGATATTACATTGAATATTACTTTTTCGCCCACTTTAGGTTACGGTAGTAACACTAAAAGTGGGCCTTTGCGATCGTCTTTTGACAGTTAAATGAAAATAACGGCTAAATAACGGCTTAAATATTCATCTGAGACGAAAATTGAATAACCGAATTTGTAGCGGAGAAAATTCCCCACAACTTTGGTCTCTTTTTTTTTCATATCTCGTACCGTTTCATATCTCGTACCGTTTCAAAGATATTTGCAAAAATAACGGCGACTTTGGGATGTATGTCTGTCCGTAACGTGTTCCCTGTTTTAAAGACGAACCGTATCACCGATCAGCACCAAATTTTACAGACTTGATTGTAGGCCGCCAGAGACCAGAACCTACCTTTTTTTAATTTTTCGGACAGAAAAGACAGTAAAACCAAAAAAGCGGTATTAATATAATTGTAATTGCAAACGTACCGTTCATCTGACACGAAAATTGAATAACCTAATTGATAGAGGAGAAAATTCTCTACAACTTATCTCCCTTATGTTGTTTTTATATATATATATATATATATATATATATATATATATATATATATATATATATATATCTAGTGTCGTTTGAGACATATTTGCAAAAATAACGGAGATTTGACACCCTCCATTGAATTAACGAAAACCAGCCGTTCGGAGATGTCACGTGACATTCCTCGCCCAGAACTCTCTCTGGCATACGCCATCCATCTTGCGTTGCGTATTTGATGATTTTCTTATTGTAACTTACACGTTATCATTTCAAAGCAATGGCGCACTGAGGAATTAACAAAAACACATCGTTCTTCGTACGATAAATGATAATCTAGTGTCTACAAATGCCATATTAGCATTAGTTAAGAACGGCCATCAATAGTATGAGATTAAAGGACCCATATTCTGATTGGTATCTGTAGCGTGGTTGGCAAGGCGTGGGACTATGCCGCTGAAGGTCGGTGGTTCGGAACCCGCCACTATCTCATTTTTTCCTCCTAAAAGGGTTTCAGACACTCTTATTAATTCATTTTTTATGGTTTAGATTATTATTTTGGTCCAAAATGTTTGCAAAAACTTATAAAACTACAAATCTAAAGTGGGCCGTACAACACGTCAGTGCGATTTTTCAGTTGTTTCTTAACCTAGAAACCATTTTGGTGCTTTGTCTGTGCATGCTAACAAATATTTCTGTGTGTTTTCTGGTCATTTATTTCACAAAGGCAGATCTCTTAACAAATGCAGTAAATGCAGAATTGCAACAGGGAGCTAATTACGTCCGGACTGATTGCGCTGTGATATTGACGTTGTGACGTACCCTTTAGCTTTGTTGTTTGTTGTCTACAAATATTTGCTGTATCTACAACGTACAGGCACGTGTGACACGTATTTCAAAATGAATGTCGGACAATTCTTTGATGTCTATAGTGTCACAAAAGCCAGACGGCAGCTTATGTTTCCCTCCTATGTCTCCCACGCACATATTTATTCCTGTTTTAATATTAAAAATGTGTAATGCTGAATAGCGGACAGCTTTCTGAACCAAAGTAAATAACTTCGAATCTTTGTGAAAGTGAAGTAATTGTCTAACACTTACCTTTTTAATTACCTGCCCTAAATACACTCACGATACAGCTATAACAACTATGAAGTCGGACTCTTCGTGCCATCAATGCACAATGAATTTACCCGCAGCTGAAGTTAAAGTCTCTGCTAGGACTTTTAAAATTCTTATAGCTTTTACAAAATTGTCTACAGTAGTACGTTGTATTGCTTCTATACATACAGGGTGTCCAGAAAAGGGCTCCCTGATTTCAAAATTAAATATCTCGAAAACAAAGATCGATAGACGAATGCAGTAAACGGTATGTTTATTGTGAAAGCTGTAAGAAGTTTACACAGCAGTTTGAAATAATAGTTACAAAAGCTGCTAACAGAAGGCGCTGTACGCTGTACATCTCATACCAGCATACATAAGTGAAATAATCGTATGAAAACACTCTTTGCAAACAATCAAATCACAATGTTTTCAAAATGTTCACCATTGGCACTACAGAGGTGGCACAAAAGAAGAATGAAATTCGCCATCACATTTCGTAGTGTCTCAACCGAAACGGATTCACATGCCACAGATATCGTCGATTCAATCTCGTCCAGCGTGGCGGGATGCTTCGGGTAGACCATATCTTTCACTGAGCCCCAAAAAAAAAAAAAAAAAAAAAAAAAAAAAAAAAAAAAAAAAAAAAAAAATCACAGGGAGTCAAATCCGGTGAATATGGAGGACAATCCATGCCTGCGCCAGTAAATTTGCGATATTCCAAAGGAATGACTCGATTCCCGAAGTATTTCTCAAGAAAGCGAAACACTTGTTCGGCCCGATGTGGTCGGGCTCCATCTTGCATAAACCATTCAGTACCTGGTCGATCCTCTAACGATTGCTGTGTGGCGACAAATTGTTCCAAAATCGCAACGTAACGTGCACTATGGACCATTTCTCGAATTAAAACAGGGCCAATAATGCCTCTGCTGCATACTGCAGCCCACACAGTAACTTTAGGAGAATACACGGGTTTCGCTCCACACCAATATCGCTTTTCGGAACCCCAAAATCTCCAGTTCTGCTTATTCACGTATCCATTCAGGTGGAAGTGTGCTTCATCTGTAAACCAGATGCAGCCAACATCAAATCCTTCACTATCAATCATTGTGAGCATCTGATTAGCAAAGGCTAACCTTTGTTGCACAGCTCGTACGGGTTGCCTGGTGTGTTTGAATTTTGAATGGAAACATGTGTAGGCTCCTTGTCAGTACTTTCTGCGTGCTGGAACGCTTCAAACCTGTCTCAGATGCAATTCTACCGATGGATGACAATGGATTTCGCTGAATAATTCCAGAAACTGTGGCGATATTTTCAGGCGTAACTGCGGTTTGCTTGCGGCCAACATGCTCCACTAGATCATCAGTTATGCTGCCTGTTCGTTGAAATTTTGAGAAGAGCGTACGAATTGTTTTCGCATCCGGTGCTTTTGGAACATTAAACGGAGCTTGAAAACTTCGCCTTGTTGCCGTAGGACTCTCTTCTAACCTGTGGTACTCCAGCACCAGAAAACCGCGTTCTTCAATGGAGTACATGGTTTTAATCTCTTCCTTCGGTACGCTAACCTCCTTTCACGTTTCAATAGTGAAACTGATCGCCCTGGGCTTCGGATCACTATTTATAACAGGCATTACGTATGGCGATTACAGCACCATCTGTTAGCAGCTTTTGTAACTATTATTTCAAACTGCTGTATAAACTTCTTACAGCTTTCACAATAAACATGCCGTTTATTGCATTCCTCCATCGATCTTTGTTTTCGAGATATTTAATTTTGAAATCAGGGAGTCATTTTCTGGGCACCCTGAACATCGCAGTTTTCACACTAGTCTCATCACAATTTTAAGTGCCAAACTTCAATTGTTTTTTTGTCTTTACAGATCGCCTCATCAAGATCTTACTTCATTTCATGCACAACAGTCGTCCGGTTATGCCACGTATGTGGCTTACTTAAATGAAATATTTAATGTTAGTATGTCAGCGAGCTGGGTGGCGCAGTGGTAACGCAATGGACTCGCATTCGGGAGGCAAATGCCTGGATGGTTTCTTTCAAAGGCACGGCCGATTTCCTTCCTTATCCTTACCTTCGTCTCTAATGACCTAGCTGTCGACGGGACGTTAAACACTAAGCTTCCTTCAAAATGTTCAAATGTTTGTATAGTCTATGGGACTTAACTACGGGGTCATCAGTCCCTAAACTTACAAACTACTTATGAACTAGCTAAGACTAAGGACGGCACAAATATCCATGCCCGACGGAGGATTCGAACCCCCGACCGTAATGGCCATGCAGACCGTGACTGGAGCGCCTCAGTCTCCTCGGCCACCGCGGCCGGCAAGCTTCCTTCCTTCCTTCCTAGTATGTCTTCTGAATTAATCAGATTTATAAGAATTTAGTTATAGTGCGAACAGACACACTAGCCCATCAAGTACGACACGAACAGTCTTTGCCACTGTCTCTTTGATACATAAAAAAAATTAAACGCTGCCCTAAATTTATTGTAATTACGTGTAAGAACTCCATTGTTACATTAATTCTTCTAGAGGTGACTATCTTTGCACTTTTTATGGCTCTCTCTCTCTCTCTCTCCGTTCGTTTAGTCGGTTCCGACTCTTCCTGACTTAATGAACCAAAGCACTCCAATTTTCTCTTCCTGCACGTTCTGCCGTACACCTTCCAGGGTGGAACACATTACTTCTGTGATGCCATCGATACTTCTCATCTTTTGATGTCCTCTTCTTCTAATGCCTTCGATTTTCCCCAGTATTAATGTGTGTGTTTTTTTTTTTTTTTTTTTTTTTTTTTCAATGACGCACGTCTTCCCATTACATGTCCAAAATGGGTCAGCTTTTGTTTTAATAAATAAACAATAATAACTGTAATATTAGTGGCAGTACAGTAAACTAGACTTAACTAAATAGTTAATGAAACCACAAGATCAATAGTACAGTAACACTGAAAAAGCAAAGGTAGAAAACTTTCATTTTTTAATAATGCAAAAACTACGAGATTTAAAATATTTCTGATGCCATATTCTGTTTCAGCGGAAGATTTCCGTTACATACTATCATCACATGTATTTATTTCATTTTTATTTTATGTAAAAGAGGTAATTTTGTGAAAATAAGATACTGATTTGACTTCAGAGTAAGCCAGCGAGGGTACTTAACGTCGACCATTTTAGCTTGTTAGGAGCAGTCTGTTAGTGTCGGTTTGACAGTCAAGACGTGTCGCTGTCGCACACACACACACACACACACAACACACACACATGCCCGAGGGAGGACTCGAACCTCCAACGGGAAGCAGCCGTGCGCTCCACAGTAAAACGCCTTAGAGCGCTCAACTACTCCACTTCAGCTTACTCGAAATGTTTCCCAGTTTTGAACTACGCTTTGACACTAGGTGATGGATGAACTTTCAAGTTAGAAGTTGTGTTTGTCGAACCAATATTTTTTTAAACATCATTTAAATGTTTAAGGGGTACGCGTACCCCAGGATTTCCCCTTTAAAAAAGGTAGTAATATTTCTTTATTTTGTTTTTCAGCCACCATGAAGTGTTCGGCTGTCTGGGGATAAGAGCGCTCTTCAAGTGAAGGTTACACAAACTCGAAAGATATTTTAATATATTAAAAAAGGTTGTTGTTGATATGGTCTTCAGTCCGGAGACTGGTTTATGCAGCTCTCCACCCTACTCTATCCTGAGCAAGCCTTTTCATCTCCTCATAAAAACGGCAACCCACATCCACTTGAATATGCTTACTGTACGCGTCTCTTGGCCTCCCTCTGCGATTTTTACCCCACACACTTCCCTCCAATGCTAAATTTACGATTCCTCGATGTCTAAGAATGTGTCCTACCAAGCGATCACTTCTTTTAGTCAGGGTATGCCAAAAATTCCTTTTCTCGCCAATTCTGCTCAGTACCTCTTCATTAGTTATGTGATCTACCCACCTAATCTTAAGCATTCTTCTGTAACACCTCATTTCAAAAGCCTCTATTCTCTTCCTGTCCGCACTGCTTATCGTCCATGTTTCACTCCCGTACAAGGCAACACTCCACACAAATGCCTTCATAAAAGACATCCTTACCCTTACATTAATATTCGATGTTAGCAAATTTCTCTTTTTCAAAATTGCTTTTCTTCCCATTGCCATTCTAAATTTTATATCCTCTGTACTGCGACCATCGCATGTTATTTTACTACCCAAGCAACAAAACTCATCTACCACCTTCATTGTTTCGTTACCTAATCTAATTCCTTCAGCATCGCCTGATTTTCTAAGACCGCATTCCATTATTTTTGTTTTGCTCTTGTTAATATTCATTTTATACGCTCTCTTCAACACACTGTCCATTCCATTCAACTGCTCTTCCAGGTCGTTCGCTGTCTCTGACAGAATTACAATGTCATCAGCAAAACGCAATGTTTTAATTTCTTCTCCCTGAACTTTAATCCCTATTCCAAAATTTTCCTTGCTTTCCTTCACCGCCTGCTCAATGTACAAATTGAATAACATCGGAGAAAGGCTACAACCCTGTCTTACTCCCTTCCCAACTGATGCTTCCCTTTCATGCCCTTCGAGTCTAATAACTGCGGTCTGGCTTTTGTACAAGTTGTAGATAACTCTCCTTTCCCTGTATTTTACCCCTGCTGACTTCAGAAATTGAAAGAGTGTAGTCCAGTCAACATTGTCAAACGCATTCTCCAAATCCACAAAGGCTAAAAATCTAGGTTTGCCTTTCCTTAATCTATCTTCTAAGATAAGACGTAAGGTAAGTATTGCCGCCCGGGTTCCTACGTTCCTCCTGAATCCAAACTGATCTTCCCCGAGGTCAGCTTCTACCAGCTTTTCCATTCTCCTGTAGATAATTCGTGTTAAAATTTTGCAACCATGACTTATCAAACTGATGGTTCTGTAATTTTCACACCTGTCTGCACCTGATTTCTTTGGAATGGGGATTATTACATTTTTCTTAAAGTTTGAGGGCATTTCGCCTGTCTCATACATCCTACACACCAGTTCAAATTGTTTTGTCATGGCTGGTTCTCCCAGAGACTTTAGTAGCTCTGAGGGTATGGTATCTACTCCTGGGGCCTTGTTCCGACCTAGGTCTTTCAGGGCTCTGTCAAATTTATCTCTCAGTATAGTATCTCCTATTTCATCTTTATCTACTTCCTCTTCCCTTCCTACAACATTGTCTCTAAGTTAATTTCCTTTGTAGAGCTGCTCTATGTACTCTTTCCACCTTTCAGCTTTCCCTTCTTTGCTGAGAACTGGTTTCCCATCTGAGTTCTTGATATTCGTAGAATTGCTTTTCTTGTCCCCAAATGTCTCTTTGATTTTCCTGTAGGCGGTATCTACTTTTCCCCTTCTTATACATTCTTCTACAGATTTGCATTTGGCTTCTAGCCACTCCTGCTTAGCCATTTTGCACTTCCTGTCAATCTCATTTCTTAGTCGTCTGTACTCCATTTTGCCTGTTTCATTTACTGCATTTTTATATTTTCTCCTTTCATCAATTAAATTCAGTATTTCCTGTGTTATCCAAGGATTTTTTGTAGGTCTTGCCTTTCTACCTATTTTGTCCTCTGCTGCCTTCACTATTTCATCTCTCAGTACTACCCATTCCTCTTCTACTGTTTTATTTCCCCCTGTTTCTGTCAATTGTTGCCTAAATCTCCCTCTGAAATTCACCAGAACTTCACGTTCCTTCAATTTATCAAAGTCCCATCTCCTTATTTTCCTACCTTTCTGCAGTTTTTTCAGTTTCAGCCTACAGTTCATGACTAACAAGTTATGGTCAGAGTCTATGTCTGCCCCTGGGTATGTCTTGCAGTTTATAACCTGGTTCCGGAATCTATGTTTTACCATTATAAAAATCTATCTGATACCTTCCGGTGTCTCCTGGTTTCTTCCAAGTATACAACCTTCTTTTGTGATTCTTAAACCACGTGTTTGTTACAATTAAATCATGTTCCGAGCAAACTTCTACCTGGCGACTTCCTCTTTCATTCCTTCTGCCCAGTCCATATTCACCTACTATTTTTCCTTCTCTTCCTTTTCCAACTACCGATTTCCAGTCTCCCATCACAATTAAGTTTTCCTCTCCCTTAACTGTCTGAATAATTTCCTTTAGCTCCTCACATATTTCTTCGATCTCCTCATCATCGGCAGAGCTAGTTGGCATATAAACCTGTACTACTGTTGTCGGTGTTGGCTTCGTATCTATCTTGACAATGATAATGCGATCACTGTGCTGCTCATAGTAGTTTACCCGCATTCCTATTTTCTTATTCATTATCAGTCCTACTCCTGTGATACCCCCAATTGATTTTGTATTTATAATCCTGTACTCACCTGACCAGAAATCCTGTTCATCCTGCCACCGAACTTCACTAATCCCCACTATATCTAACTTCAACCTATCCATTTCCCTTTTTAAATTTTCTAATTTTCCTACCCGATTAAGGGATCTAACATTCCACGCTCCGATCCGTAGAATGCCAGTATTGTGTTTCCTGATGATAACATCGTCCTGAGTAGTCCCCGCACGGAGATCCGAATGGGGGACTATTTTACCTCCGGAATATTTTATCCGAGAGGATGCCATCATCATATTTTCATACAGTAGAGCTGCATGTTCTCGGGAAAAGTAACGGGTGTAGTTTCCCCTTGCTTTCAGCCGTTCGCAGTAACCGTGTGGCAAAGCCACATTAGCTGATGTTACAAGGCCAGCTCAGTCAATCATCCAGACTGTTGCCCCTGTAACTACTGAAAAGGCTGCTGCCCCTCTTCAGGAACCACACGTTTGTCTGGCCTCTCCACAGATACCCCTCCGTTGTGGTTGCACCTACGGTACGGCTATCTGCATCGTTGAGGCACGCAAGCCACCCCACCTCGGCAATGTCTGTGGTTCATGGGGGTGGTAAAAAAGGTAACTATTGATAATAATTTTTAAACACCTATTAGATAATACTTGTGAGTTTATAAATTCAAATGATTGTAAATCTGTGGGACCTAACAACTGTGATCATCAGTCCCTAGGCTTACAGACTACTTCTACTAACTAAAACTAACGTAAGTTCAACACATGCATCCATGTCCAAGGGAAGACTCCATCCTCCTGAGGAAGCAGCTCGCAGTCCCTGGAACCTCTGGGATATCCCTGAGTGGCTATGATTTTACATAAAACAGTTGCCAATAAATGATTACTGAGAGGTTGAGGAAGCAGGAGGGGTAAATGGAAGGATGGTGTTAGGTGGCTATTGTGACTAGGGTGGAATACTAGAAGGCACTAAGGTGTCTGAAAGGTGGAATATAAATGTAGTGATTCAGCAGGGTATCTGTCCTGTTGCTAAGTAAGTGGGAAATTGGGGGCATGAACTAGCTTTTATGATTAATGTACTATCTCCTAAGACGCTCGATGCAGAGGAGAAGGTGAGTAAAGGATGAGTTGGTAAAGGATTATTTTTGAGAAAGGAAGAAATTCAAATTTTCAAATGTTTGTAGAACTTATGGGACTTAACTACGGGGTCATCAGTCCCTAAGCTTACAAGCTACTTATGAACTAGCTAAGACTAAGGACGGCACAAATATCCATGCCCGAGGGGGGATTCGAACCCCCGACCGTAGTGGCCGTGCAGACCGTGACTGGAGCGCCTCAGTCCCCTCGGCCACCGCGGCCGGCAGAAAGGAAGACAGATGCGGAAGATGAGGTTTTCATGGTACTTTAGAGTTTAGGGGTGGGGGCGGATATCCAGGCAACAATGGCGCAAGTGAAAATGGGGCGGATAAGGTATTTGTAACTGAGGATTATCGTAGAAAGATGTAGATTCCAAGTTCGGGCTTGGTTGTAGTTTTACCCGATTTTGAACAATGTGTTGGATATGCGGACGTGTGCACTTCGAGTTATTTTTCTGTCAAGAGTTATTTGTAAATCTTTTCTGTGAGAGGTAGGGTATTGCAGGTGAAAACTGGACGACAGCCGGCCGCGGTGGCCAAGGGGACTGGCGCGTCAGTCACGGTTTGCACGGCTACTACGTTCGGGGGCTCGAATCCCCCCTCGGGCATGGATATTTGTGCCGTACTTAGTATTAGCTAGTTCATAAGTAGTTTGTAAGCATAGGGACTGATGACCCCGTAGTTAAGTCCCATAAGCTCTACAAACATTTGAACATTTGAAATGGACGACAAAAAGGCAGAATAATTGTGCGGCCAAAGATAGTGGCTAGGCTCTTCTGTGAATTTACTTGAAATTTCTGCGTATTACACCACTCGACCAGCAGACTGAAGTGACATCAGATGGAGGCGTGGTAGAACTGAAGGGTTTGGTGACTTGCTTCACAACCGGGGTCTGAATCATACACTCAGATCACAAATGTCTTGGGATAGCGATATGCATAGATACATTTTGTGGTAGTATTGCATTCAGAAGGTGTGGTTTTCTTTCAGGTTTGTATTACAACTCAGTAAACCACATCGCATCTGAACAGAATTAAAAACTGACTCCCAGTAAAAAATGCGACATGATGGTATTTCTTACTGCAGCTGTTAAGTTGAAATACTCTCTCCACGTTCCCTGGACCAATACGATACACATTTTTAGGTGTTTATTTGCTTATTTTACGCAGATTGTTAGTCACTGTGCAACAGAATTTAACCAGTGATTAGCTACGTGCCCAGTGATAACTTTCGTCACCTGGCCCTAATTCTTGTCGTTAAGCGATTAGTGTTAAGGAAGTTCATGTAGCTGTACTTAAGGAGACTCAGTTATTGTGAAGTATAGTTTCTGAGGCAGACAGTGAGAGCAAAACGAAATATTCGTTTATTGGAGTTACCTACAAGTCAATGCGTCTTTCAGTAGCTACTTCTCTGCTCATTAGTGAAACGAATTCTAGATAGAAAGCACCAATGTACGAGGTATGTCCACAAAGTAAGTTCAGTTTGGTTATATAAAACAAACGTGCACAGATACAGAAAAAAATCTTTATTGCACATTTCTACATAGCTTCCGAAATTTAGTAGGCACTTGTCATAGCGTGGCACAAGTTTTTGTATGCCTTCTTCATACCATGTGGTAACATGTTCTTTAAGCTCGTCACCATCGTGAGATTTGCGGAACTTCCACAGCAACGGCACTAAGTGTAAACTTACGGTTGTGCTAAAAACGTCTCTTCAATTGTATGAAACAGTTCGTCCGTAACCACAGACGGGCATCCACTTCGTTCTTCATCGTGCACTTGATCACGTCCTTCATCGAACATTGTGACCCATCTCCTAACCATTGTATCACTCATAGTATTTTGTCCGTAAGCCTCGCAGATTTGCCGATGAATTTCCTTTGGTTTAACTTTCTTTGCATTTAGAAAACGAATCACAGATCTGATTCCACACGCGGCGGCAATTTCAATTACAGCAGACATGATAAAGAAGCATTACAAAGCAAACATCGGCAACAGCGATCTGAAAATGTCGTACATGTCTTCTCGCCGGCCGCAGTGGCCGAGGGGACTGAGGCGCGCCAGTCACGGTCTGCACGGCCACTACGGTCGGGGGTTCGAATCCCCCTCGAGCATGGATATTTGTGCCGTCCTTAGTGTTAGCTAGTTCATAAGTAGTTTGTAAGTTTAGGGACTGATGACACCGTAGTTAAGTCACATAAGCTATACAAATATTTCAAACAAGTCTTCTCCTTGAGTCAGAGTAACTGCCGAGCATGCCCGGAACTGCGATCGTAGCGCTGCTGTGGACAGAAATATAATCGGAACTTACTTTGCGGACGACCCTCGTAGTTGCAAAGAAATGAAAAATGTGTAAGGAAGGTCTCCTTTGGACGTCCTTTTAAGAAAATTATTGGCTGTTTCATATCATATTTAACGGTCAATTTATCGTGTTCTCTCAGGAAATTTTATGTTGCAAAGAAGATCAAGAATGAAACTTTTCACTCTGTAGCGGAGTCGGCGCTGATATGAAAGTTCCTGGCATATTAAAATTTCATTCTGGAAACATCCCTTGGGCTGTCGCTAAGCCATGTTTCCACCGTATACTTTCTTCTAGGAGTGCTGGTTCTGCAATGTTCGCAGGAGAACTTCTGAGAAGTTTGGAATGTTACTGGCAAAAGTAAAGTTGTGGGGACGGACCGTGAAGCGTGCCGAGATAGCTCAGTGGGTAGAGCACTTACCCGCGAAAGACAATGGTGTCAGACTCGAATCGCGGTCCCGACACACAATTTTAATCTGCCGGGAAGATTCAAGGAAGATCTACTTCAAGGAAAACTACTCCTACCCTCTGTCTTTTAAACTGCGGGCTTAATATAGGAAAAAAAATCGCACTGACGTGTTTTACGGCCCACTTTAGATTTGTAGTTTTATAAGTTTTTGCAAACATTTTGCACCAAAATGCTAATCTAAATAATAATTAATTAACTAATAAGAGTGTCTGAAATCCTTTTAGGGGAAAAAAATTAGGCAGTGGCGGGTTTCGAACCACAGTCCAGGACCTTGCCCACTACGCTACGGCTATAAATCAAAACAAATATTCTTTAATCTCATACTATTGATGGCCGTTGTTAACTGATGTTAATATGGCATTTGTAGACATTAGATTAACAAAAAAATTCAAATGTTTGTAGAGCTTAAGGGACTTAACTACGGGGTCATCAGTCCCTAAACTTACAAACTACTTATGAACTAGCTAACACTACGGACGGCACAAATATCCATGCTCGAGGGGGGATTCGAACCCCCGACCGTAGTGGCCGTGCAGACCGTGACTGGAGCGCCTCAGTCCCCTCGGCCACCGCGGCCGGCTTAGATTAACATTTATCGTACGAAGAACGATGTGTTTTTGTTTGTTAATTCCTCAGTGTGCCGTTGCTTTGAAATGACAACGTGTAAGTTACAATAAGAAAATCATCAAATACGCGAGGAATGTCACGTGACATCTCCGAACGGCTGGTTTTCGTTAATTTAATGGAGGGTGTCAAATCTCCGTTATTTTTACAAATATGTCTCAAACGATACGAGATATGAAAAAACGTAAGGGAGCTAAGTTGTAAAGAATTTTGTCCTCTACCAACTAAGTTACTCAAACGGTTCGTTTGCAATTACAATTATATTACAAACGGCTTTTTTTTTTTTTTTTTTTTTACTGTCGTATTTTTTGTCCGAAAAATTTGAAAAAGGGAGGTTCTGGTCTCTGGCGGCCTGCAATCATGTCTGTAAAATTTGGTGCTGATCGGTTGAACGGTTCGTCTTAAAAACAGGGAACACGTTACGGACAGACAGACAGACACACAGACGGACAGACAGACATACATCCCAATATTGCCGTTATTTTTGCAAATATCTTTGAAACGCTTCGAGATATGAAAAAAAAAAACATAAGAGATCAAAGTTGTAGAGAATTTTCTCCTCTACAAATTCGGTTATTCAATTATCGTGTCAGATGAATAGTTAAGTCGTTATTTTCATTTAAATTTCGAACTGTCAGTAGACGATCGCAAAGGCCCACTTTTAGTGTTACTACCGTAACCTAAAGTGGGCCAATAAGTATTTGCTAGGAGATAATTTACAGCAAAAATGGCTACTCGTAACAGAATGTGCACAGCTTTTAGCAAATAAGAGACGGGCGCCGTAATTGTGAATGCAGTGATGGGAAGTGTGAGGACTGTTTGGACATATTGCAAGTTGTCCGTCGTAGCTTTCCTTAGCGGTGCAGCAATCGAACTAGGTGGATGGCGCGCCTAGCCCCGTTAACATTTGAGTGGTCGGCCGCCCCGGAATAGGCCGGGAGGCTGCTGGGGTGTTGTGATGGCTCCCGACAGCCATACCTGGGGACGAACCGTGTTGCTCTGAATAATTGCCACCGGGCTAAATTTAGTCTTGGGATTTGCCTCTGAATGTGAGTGTGCTTCCGATTCCCGCTCCACGAGAGTGTGAACAAAACGTACATACAGCAATACTCTGTTAACTACATTAGGAAATGTAAACCTTTTATCCACCCCTTTATCTACTCTAAAATCGGATTATTACACATTTCGAAGTTGTGGAAGTGTATCTATGACGTAAAAATCTACGTACCACGAATATAAAATGTTACAATGTATAGAATAAAATAAAAAGAAACACTTTTTTGAGCCGCAGCGGAGCGGCCGAGCGCATTGAGGCGTTATGCTACGATACGCGAGGTCGTTCCCCGTCGGGGGTTCGGAACTCACCTTCGGGCATGGATGTTTGTGTCGTCTTTAGTATAAGGTAGTTCATAAGTAGTTTCTAAGTTTAGGGACCGATGAACCCGCAGTTAAGTCCCTTAAGCTTAACCCTCGAGCGGTCGCGCTGGCGCACTGAGTGCGCCATAGTTAAATAAACATGGTTTTCGATATGTTGGTAACAATGGAGACGTTTGAAAATCTAGCTATTCCTCCACTGTTATCCTCACTATTGTTGTGTGCAGTCTGGTAATTGTCGGTGTTCAAGAATATTCTGAACAGGAGAATTTGTGATGCTTTGTCATAACTGGCGCACTCAGTGCGCCGTGCGACTGGTCATGTAAGTATTTCTTTGCTTTCTCAAACATAGTGTTGTATTTCAGTTGCGTTATTCCTATGTTCCGTGTTCATGAGAATATTTTAGGGCAAGGAAGAGATTAACCAGCTAGGAACTCGAGTGGTTCTTGAATGAAGATCCAGATTTTTGAAAGATGTAGGCAGTATATCGGGTGATGACACTGATGATGGAGAACAGTTAATTACTCAAAGTGAAAGTGTACGAGTCTGATGAAAATGAAGATAGTAACTTCCGTCAGGTCTTTATTCGTGAGAAGGGACAAAACAGCTATGTGGATGAAAGTAGTTAGCACAGCCACAAGCAAAGCCAGAAGTAAAAATATTGTAAAAACATTTCCAGTGCCGAAGGCTATTGCTAGGGATGTAACAACCGAGATTTCTGGATTCAGTAAGATAATTTGCAATGATTGATATAATTGTACATTACACAAAGAAAGACATTCAGCTCATACCTGATTATAAAAGAGAAAGAGATAAAAAAGAAACGACGAGTAATGAAATACTGGCACTACTTGGTTTACTTTATCTTTTCGGAATAAAGAAAGCTAATCATACGAATATAATGAAGGTGTGCAATACCGATAGATCAAAAATAGAAATTGAAAGAGCTGTGATGAGCTACAGGCGATTCCTGTTCTTGCTACGTTGTATTCGTTTTGATGATAAAACTATAGCAGAGAGAAGAAAATTTGCTAAGTTTGCTTCGGTAAGCTTCATTTTGGAAGACTTTGTCACCAATTGAAAAAGCATGTACAATCTCAGTTAGTTTGTATCCATAGGTGAAAAACTTCAAGCTTTTCGAGGACGTTGTGGATTTGTACAATATATTCCCAATTAATGTGTCAAATATGGCATCAATGACAATAAAGTGTGATTCATGTAAGACTTTGCAGGGAGCATGTGATTATATGTTACTCGTGTGAAAAGTGTCATGTTGAAACTATAGAACTCAGAAGACTAGATATATGATCCTTGATCTCTCTGAAATTACTGAGTTGGGCTGTCTGTAAGTTGTTACAACAACATTTCAGTAGACATTCAGTACGAACATATTTGTTTTCAAAACTGATAGTAAAACAGAATCTTTTTCAGTTAAATTGTATGATTTAAATTCTTGGATTTACGTCTACGTTTATAATAAGAAGTGCCATTAACTGTCACATTAAATAAAGGACCATTTCTTTTTTGCAATGAAACTGATAAATATTGTATACATATTTCTTGATTAGACATGTAGTATTTTGAATTGTGGCATCCAAATAAATTCGTATTAATTAGCCACAAATGTGTAATATTTCGATACTATTAATACCTGAGGGAGTGATAGTACATCTACCTTTTAGAAAATTAACTGTAAACATCAGTACTGTCATGAGTTCATGTGGAAAGTGTAATAGAACTGAGTCAACGCACGTGGCGCACTCAGTGCGACTGCTCCTGCACCATGAAAATGCGCGACTGCTCCAGGGTTAACAAACATTTGATTTTTTGAACTTTTTTATATAACAAAAATGTTAGAGGTACACAGTTTCCCGCTAGGGTGGAGGGGGAGGAACGATGCATGCAGGTTCTGACGCTAAGGATAAAACTGCAAAGCCTATCCATCAGACGACAGTTTGAATATCATTAGTGTCGAATCCTTCGTAGACCACAATAGTTGTCACGTACAAAAATGTTTACTTCAGTTGTTCTAAACACTCTAAAAATGTATACATAGTTTTTACACCCTATATTCACAACTTCAGTAAGATAGGGAGAAAAATTGTCTTTAACCCAGTCAAAAGATTTACACAGACTTGGAACTGTCTAATCGAAGAAAACGTACATATGTAATTCTTCCACTTGATTAATAAATCGAATTGTGCGTGAACATCTGCCGGCCGCGGTGGCCAAGCGGTCTGCGGCGCGTCAGTCACAGTCTGCACGGCCACTACGGTCGGGGGTTCGAATCCCCCTCGGGCATGGATATTTGTGCCGTCCTTAGTATTAGCTAGTTCATAAGTAGTTTGTAAGTTTAGGGACTGATGACCCTGAGTTAAGTCCCATAAGCTCTACAAACATTTGAACATTTTTTGTGCTTGAACATCACTGAACACAATGAACAGCGGTTGCTCCTGTGTAAGACAACAAGACAGGTGTACTCCCTAATTTCTGACACTTTTCGGATTAATTTATTATTTTTCTTTGAATAATTGTAAATGTAATATAGATGCTGAAAATACTCGCCACTTAAATCTACGGTGTTATACTACGTTGATAAACTTTATAAATCTTAGTATCTGGGTTACGAACACATCATCAGGGTGTGCTCGGTTTAAGCTATTTGAAAACATGCGCATCTGGTATGACGTCATTGCCTTACGGGTCAAATATGTAGATGCGGATTTAATTCATAATTTTCACAATCGACGGTATGCACAGCTATAAGTGCTGCAAGGTTAAGTTCATACAACTAGGTGGTAGCATAGTGTGGCAGACGTTTACCACGTCTAACTGCACGAGACTCCTTAGTCTGATCTTTCCTTCTCAAATAGCTGCACATAAAGGTTTTTTATGGACAAAGGATTTGTCAAAAACATGAGACCCATTATACGATTTCTTATAATTAATATCAATCAATGACGCATTGCTCGTTGTATGTCATTAAAATATCCTAACATCAATATAAAATTGTCGAAAAACAATGTCCAGTATAGCCGTGTGATTGAAGACGTCAAGTTGCTGCACTAAGGTCAATTAACATGGTTCTTGCCCTGACATGAGTGATATTTTCCCTCATCTTAGTATATTCAACACATTCTGGGACCAGCAATAACTTCCAAAAATATTTGCCCATTTCCTTGGAACATGTGATTTTGGGCAGTATAGATACGTAGGAATCAAAAGCACGCCTTAAAACATTTATAATATGTGTAATTCATCTCTTTTCATAAACGACTGCTGTTTATTTCCCACTACAATTCTGAAAATAAAAATTAGTAGATTCTTTTAGAGTTTTCCAATTCACTCAAGATTTATATCTGAAATAGTGCATACGGAGGAATGAAGTAGTTACATGTACAGATCAATAGATCAAATGTTACTGAGGTACCACATCTACAGCCACATAAATACTCTGCACGTCACAGTAAAGTGCATGGCAGAGGGTTCATCGAATTGCTTTTATGATGTTTCTCTAATGTTCCATTCTGTAATACCTCGCGGGGAAAGGAAAACCTAAATCTTTCCGTTTTCGATCTGATTTATCTTATTTTATTTTAATGATCATGTCTTCCTATGTAGGTGAGTGCTAAAAAAATATGTTCGCATTCGGAAGAGAAAGTTTGTGAAAGAAATTTCGAAAATAGCTCTCGTCGCAACGAGTAACGCCTTTATTTTAATGATTTCCAACCCCAATCTCTCCCCTATATCGCGATAATCCAAAATGAACTGCACTTCTCTGTATTTTCGTGTTTTTAGCATGGCGCGTATGTTGGAAACTGTAAATCGATCGTTTCTGGACCGGAGATTAGGGCGCTACGCGAACTCACATACTAAAAAAACAGATTAACCTATACCCAACCTAAATTTCACTTAAAATGATAACTGTTTCGTACAGATGACAAAATGAATAAAACATATAATTGCTCTATGGTTGACTGCTGTGGTGTTACCAACATTTGCAGCGCGTGGGCAACAGACTATGCAGTTTACCCGAATTTTCTCTAAATCGTCCGTCAGTACCGCCTGGTTTGGATCCCACAATGCGCAGCAATAGTCCAAAATAGGACGCACAAGTGTAGTGTAGGCAGTTTCTTTAGTAGAACTGTTGCAATCTGGTTCATATGTTTGTAAAACTAAGGGACCAAACAGCTGAGGTTATCGGTCCAAACACTTATAAGTCTTTAGCTAAGAACAACACACACACCCACACACACCCACACATGCTCGAGAGAGAACTCGAGCTTCCGACGGTCTGCAACCAATGTAGGATAATGCATGAATAATGAGTGTTCTGCCAGAAGAAACGTAGTCTCTGGTTCGCCTTCCCTACAATATTTTCTACGTGTTCTCACCAATTATAGTTGTTTGTAATTGTTACACCTAGGTATTTAGTTGAATCTACGGCCTGTAGTTTTGACTGATTTATCGCTTAAATGAAATTTAACGGATTTCTTTTAGTGGTCATATAGATGACTTCACACTTCTTATTATTAAGGACCAATTGCCATTGTTTGTACCACGCAGATATCTAAATCATTTTGCAGTTGTTTTTGATTTTCTGGTGACTTTGATAACCGATAAGTGACAGCATCATCCGCGAACAACCTAAGAGAGCTATTTAGTTTGTCTCCTAAATCATGTGTATGGAATATTACTTGGAGGAACAAAGACATATTAAAAACTTAAGTACGTAGTATGTTTGTTCCACAATATGTTTTTATTTGTTTGTTATGAGCGGCTCTCTGACAATGGCTTAAGAAGCTGAAAGCTGCTCATAACAAACAAATAAAAAATATTGTGAAACAAAATACTACGTATTTAAGTTTTTAATGTCTCCTAAATCGTTTATCATAATAATGAGCCATAGGGGCCGTATAACACTTCCCTGTCGAACGCCAGATATCATTTCAGTTGACTTTCCGACAATTACAACGTACTGTGTCCTTTCTGACAGGGAATTACGAATCCAATCGCACAATTGTGGCGATATTTCATAAGCACTCAATTTGATTAGAAGACGCTTATGAGGTACAGGAAATCTAGAAATACGGAATCTGTTTGACATGCACTCATCCCATCACATCATTTGAGTGAAGAGGTAGGTGTGTTTCACGAGAATGATACTTTCTGAATCCGCGTTGACTATGTGTTAATAGTTCGTTCTCTTCGAGGTAGTTGATAATATTTGAGGAAAGTATATGTTCTAAAACCGTCGTCAGTGATACAGGCCTGCAGTTTTGCGGATCACTCCTGTTGCCTTTCTTGAAAATTGGCGTAACCTGTACAACTTTCCAGTCTCTCGGTACGGAACATTGGCGTAACCTGTACAACTTTCCAGTCTCTCGGTACGGAACATTGGCGTAACCTGTACAACTTTCCAGTCTCTCGGTACGGAACATTGGCGTAACCTGTACAACTTTCCAGTCTCTCGGTACGGAACATTGGCGTAACCTGTACAACTTTCCAGTCTCTCGGTACGGAACATTGGCGTAACCTGTACAACTTTCCAGTCTCTCGGTACGGAACATTGGCGTAACCTGTACAACTTTCCAGTCTCTCGGTACGGAACATTGGCGTAACCTGTACAACTTTCCAGTCTCTCGGTACGGAACATTGGCGTAACCTGTACAACTTTCCAGTCTCTCGGTATCGGACCAAACTGCGTGGTCATCAGTCCGTAGCTTACATACTACTTAAACCTAGGTAAACTAAGGACAAACACATACACCCATGCCCTAGGGAGGACTCGAACCTCTACGGCGAGCAACCGCGCGCTCCGCATCGAGACGCTTTAGACCGCTCGGCTACTCCACCGCGGCCTTCGTTCTTCATCGTGCACATTACTACGCCCGCCATTAAACTGTCGGACCCATCTTCTCACCATCGCATTTGGTGCGTAAACATCGCAAATTTGCCGATAAATTTCACTTGGTTTCACTTTCCTCGCATTCAGAAACCGAATCACCGACCTGATATCATAGGCGGCGGGATTTTCAATCAACGCCGACATTTCAAACAAGCACAACAAAGCGTATGTAACTGACAGAGATCTCCAAATGGCGCACGTTCTTCTCCTTGATACACATCGTCTACAGCGCATGTGCGGAACTGCAATCGCAGCGCTGCAGCGGAAATAAATTGAAACGGAACTTACTTTCTGGACGCGCCTCGTATAAAATCGCAACCGGATGACTTACTTTTGTTAAGTGATTTCAGTTGCTTTGATACACCAGGTGTATCTACTTCTAATTTACGCATGCTGGCAACTGTTCTTTATATGAATTCTGAGTATTTGTTTCGTCTTCTTTCGTGAAGGAATTTCGGAAGGCTGTGTTAAGCAATTTTACTTTAGCAGTACTTTCATCAGTAGAATCACCATTACTATCGCGTACTGAAGGTATTGATTCAGTTTTATCGCTAGTATACTTTACATACTGCCAGAGCTCTGCTAAAACACACATATTAATAGGTGGTGTAGCCTCTAAGGGCGGCTATGCAGGCGCTGATTCTGGCATCCATTCGCCCATACAGATGATGAACACTGTCTTACGACGCATTATTCCACGCCTGTTCAATCTATTCACGAGTTCTGCAATAGACGTGGGTTAATAAGGCGCACGTATTAGTAGTCGTCCCATCATATCCAATATGTCCTTGACTGGAGACAAATCTCGTAAATTTGATGGCCAGGAAAGTTGATGTGCAGTACGTCGGCTAGTTTTATACTGTTGGAACAACATGTCTCCGGCCGCGGTGGCCGAGGGGACTGAGGCGCTCCAGTCATGGTCTGCACGGCCAATAAGGTCGGGGGTTAGAATCCCCCCTCGGGCATGGATATTTGTGCCGTCCTTAGTATTAGCTAATTCATAAGTAGTTTGTAAGTGTAGGGACTGATGACCCCGTAGTTAAGTCCCATAAGCTATACAAACATTTGAAACATTTGATTTGAACAACATGTCACCTTCCTGTTGCAAGATGGACAAAAGGACGGTTCTTACATGTCTTACTACACTCTGCATGTACGAGGGTTGGTCAGCGTTCCCTGTGCTAGGGCCGAGCGGTGTGTTCCCAGCTTTAGGTCAGGATGAGGTGTGGAACCTGGTGGAGCGCCAAGGGACGCTAGTGAAACAGAATTATAGGTGACACAGTTTATTCCGTAACATACAGAAGTTGATGAAGGCGCTAGCTCTACAGGAGCTAGAGCAATAGGTGGCGTCGCCTCCGAGCTGCAACCTTAGTGTTTGGTATGATGGTAGTGCCCGCGCCGCGATGCCGGGAAGCGACGCAGAGTCTGTTATTGTGAAGTGGTCTATCCCTTCACCAGGCTATGCAGCGGCCAGTGGATCCACGCAGGGACCCCTCTGAAGTCGGGGGCGCAGGATCCATTCCTCCCGCGGTCAGAAAAATGGGACTGAATCCTCCCGAGCCTGTAAGGGTGTGGAAAAGGACGGGACGGAATCCTCCCGTAACCTGTTTAAGCAGGTAGTGGTGGCGGCCCGAGACCAGAGTGTATGGCCAGACCTTTATGAATATTCCAGGCAAGCAAAGCTATCTAGCATATTTTCCAGTGTATGTTTCTACATTGTACAGTAAAGTAAGAGTGAGAATTAAGCCCCAGTTAACTTTAGAGTCAGAGTAAACGTACATTAATATCACTTTGGTTCTTACAATCTAAACATTACGTTTTACTCGCAATTCATAAATCTGTGCAACATTTTCAGCAGTTGGTATAGAAGTTTATTTGATACAGCTTCGAATTACAGAGAACAAGGCAGGCTAATTTTTTTACCAATGAAGAAGAAATTCTGATTTCAACGGGAGGGCGGGACATGATTCTCATTGAACTGGCTTGACTTAACGTGAATAGAAGCAAGTTATGAACATCTGTAGTTTCTAATAAAACTTGCCTTAATAGGAAATCGGAAAACAGGAAATACTCCTGAAAGACTTTCACGGATATTGCATGTATTATGAGCAATACATTTAAATGTGGTGCTGGGGTATAGTAGGTAAGCGAACAGACTGCTATTTTTGTGACTCGGGATCGATTCCCACTAGAAGCTTAATTTCATTTATTAAACTTCTTGCAATATTAAGCTTTTAATTATAAAATTATAAAAAGACTATCTTCAAATTTTGAGGCAATAAGTAGAAAAAGGTAACATGAGAAAAATTCCATTAACGCCGAAACGTGGAAGAGATATAAAGAAGCATGAGGCTATTATAAACAAGTACAACGAAACCATTACAACAATGCAGAATGACAGTTGTATTCGCGTATTTTTCACAAAAAATTGTTTATTGCTAGTGGTACCTGGGGTTTCAAACGTAAAAATTCCATAAGAAAACAACAACAACAAAAAAACTCACCAAATTCGTCAGCACGAATGATGTTGCAACTTTGGAAGAAACGGTAGTAGCAGTAGACAACTTACGCATGGAAACGAGATATATGCCAAACTTCAACACTTGTTATGTAATCAACGCTGACCATACCGGATGACAGTACGGATCAACGCTGAACTCTGGTTGGTATACAAGGATGCGGAGACCTTTTGCCAAACTTCCAATTAGCACTGCTTATTGTTTATACTATTAGAAAGATATAAGATTAATTTTTAGCGTACCATCGAGATTGTGGTCATTAGAGACGGAGCTCACTCTCGGATTGGGTAGATCTCATAACTAATGACGAAGTACTGAACAGAATTGGGGAGAAAAGAAGTCTTTGGCATATGTTGACAAAAAGAAGGAATAGATTGGTCGGACACATTTTGAGACATAAAGGTATCGTGAAACTAGCATTAGGGGGAAGTGTATGGGGTAAAACCGCAAAGGTAGGCCGAGAGACGATTACAGTAAGCAAATTCAAAAGAATGTAAGATGTCGTTCTTATTCAGAAATGAAGAGGTTTGCACAGAATAGGGTAGCATGGAGAGCTGGATCAAACCAGTCTACGGACTGAAGACCACAACAACAACATTTCATATTAAATTTAATGACATATAATACAATAGAGTAAGTAAACTGTTGATTTTGTTAGACGAAATCACTTGAAGAATTCTCGATTTTCTAAAGTTTCGTAATAGTTTATTCTCGTTTTCACTACTTACGATCTCCTAGTATGGACCATAATTTGATGTCATCGCTATCTTCAGAGTCATTTTCAAAAAACTGAATGTAAATTCGTTATGCCATTTGACACCTTACTTTAAAATACACCTCCGTTAAGAGTATACTAGAAACCAATGTTACGGTAAAGGTAACTGCATGTTCTTGATAGTTTACGGACCAGACTTTCGGTAAAGTTCTCATAAAACTAAACTGTTTATCGGCCATTGTAAGATCGGGCCTAAATGTGACACGGAGATTTCATTTTTTATTCCTCGAGCTCCGTCAGACCGTAACAAGTCCATAAAACAGTTCGATATAAACTACCACAACATCAATGAAAAACAGAGGAGTTGGCTGAAAATTGTTCCACGGACTACTAGTCATTATTAAATCAGCGAGCCATGAGAACTTAGATTGGACAGTGCGAGGATTGCCGCTACAATTTTGACATCTCATGGTAGATTACTGACGAATGCAAGCTGCTAATTCTTAGGAATAAGCTCATTTTGATAAACATCATTAAAGAAAATCCAAGGAGAGAATACCAGTTCGTTTAGCGTTACCCAGGGTGCACCACGAGGAGGCGAACTGATTCACACCCCAAAAATATTTACATTATTTGCATATTTATTTTTTTGTATTTTTTCCTATATTTACAAAATTTATTCCCTTATTTCCTAATATGTACATGTAATTCTAAAACCACTTTTCTTACTGTGTAATTCCCGGTTTGGTTTTGTATGAAACCGATTTCACATACTGGAATCTGGAAATTTTTCCAGCTTTGAAATTTGCCACTTGCTGTATCATATATTTCAAGTTTGGGCAGTTCCTTTCCTGTTTCGTCGTTTTTGATGAATTTATTGCGATTTTAGAATCGAGCTGAATTTGTTTCAACACCTCAAGAAACCTAAAAATATCGGGACTGCAGGAGTAGAACTGACTATTATATTTGCTGTGGAAACTTTCACAAGCATTGGTGGTTCGCTGTCTATTACAGCCTAGTTCTGCCCACATGGATGGAGGAAAGAGAGCATCTTCTTGTATATACGTTTCCACTAGGTAATCACAAAATGTTTGCAGTTTTTCTGATGTAGGCATCTCTGACATGAAATCTTCGACAAAACACTCTCCAACCATATTAGGATCGAACATCGGCAAACCAAATATATGAGACAGAAACTTTCCAATTTCATTTCTTTCGTAATAGTCATGTGCAAGACCCAATGTTTGAATCTTCCTCCACCAGCTCTGGGTCAAATGAAATTTGCATCCTTGGATCCTTATATCACTCCAGACTTCACTTCCAGCCTTCATTATGCTGTCTTCAAAATCTGAAAACATCGTTGATGGTGAAAATGTCAGTCCTAGATCAGCACATTTATTGATGACTGTATCAAAGACATACTGATACGACGACGTTTTCTTGTCGTTCAATAAGGCAAAAACCATTGGAATGTAATGTCCATTAACTAGGCCGAGTATAGTAAACAGCTGACAAAAGCATTTTGTGCAACACTTGAATGTTCCGTCAACATATATTGTTGCACACTGAGTAAGCACGTTAAGATTTTCAGAGTCACAAAATATTACAACTATCTTCTCGGCATTGTTGTCCAGCAAGAAATTTTTCCCATCTGTAGTTTCAACATGTAATGTATCGAGAACTTCATGAACATCTTCAACACTCGTCGGCAATTTCGGCAGAATTTTCCGCCTAGCATTGTAAATAGATTTCCGGAAGCTGTCGACATCTCTAATTGTTACTTCTTGAGTATCTTCTCCTTTTAAATGGTGGTAAATCAGCTTAGATGGCCTCTCACAAATGTCTTCTGTGGCTTTTCGCTTCATATTACCAATTAATTTTTGCCTCTGAATTTTCTTGGAAGGCACTTCTGCGTGGTTGTGGTCTTCATGAATGTCCACAACATCCAGCTCCTCAACAGAAATTGTTTTAATAAAACTTTTGCAACCCTTAATGTTGCACGTCCATCGCGTTACACCTCTTTTCAACAATGTCTGAAATCCGAAAGTGTTACCTTTCAGAAGTAATATTTTCCCTCCCTTTCTACTCACTGAAACTTCAAGGGCGTCGGAGGACATCTTCACTGTTAGCGATCTGCCGTGGACTGAAGTGACAAGTAAGGCCGGAAACGGCATGGGGCGGGGGTGGGGGCTGGGGGCTGGTGACTGCAGGAGGTGCGATTGTGCTAGCTCGGGAGGATTCCGTCCTGTCCCCTGTTCGCCTACCTGCCGTTGGGAGGATTCCGTCCTGCGCCCGAAGTCGGATGTCGTGCTGGTTCCCGACTCGGGACACCAGCTGGCCGGATTAGCACCAGAGTGCTAACTCGACGACAGGAACATTGATCTTTAGTAACCAACCACTGAAGACTGCGCTGGCCTCAGGCAGCCACCATAGAGGTGTGAAGTCGTCAGCACAGCGGATCACCATCTTCCCAGATGATGTTTAGTGCGAAGTATGGCCTCGACCAGACTCCATCTCTTAGCTGCCTCTAGCAGCTACTCGTATGTACTGTTATCTCTGACAAAGACTGAGTACAACGATTAGGCCAGTGAATTGACGACTACCTCCTGGGCATCATCGATTCAGAAGACCAAGTGACTGCTACTTCTAAATGTGGGAGTATTTATACATAAAATTCGCTGAAGCTATGACGTATGAAACGGTTTGAATGTGTTCCCTTTGAAAATGCAGTGTTCGTCCGATGTGTCTTTACCGCTGACGCATCCGCGGTCTTATTCACTCTTGTGACAGAGTTACGTGTCTGTCTGACGTCTCTGTCTGACAGCCATTTCACTCACACACAGTTCGCTGACGGTAGGCTCTCCTACTTGCCGACGCAGCGGCTGCCGTCATCACGCAAGGCGGGTGAGCATTTTCTGCTACCGGCTGCTGACCTTTTTCCGTCTTGCTAAAGTGGGCAAACCAAGATCTTAACACATTTTCCTGTCACAATGTTTGCGGCGTAACACCTGCACAACCAACAAAGGCGATGGAGAGTCGTAGCTTATCGCAGCCCAGACCATAAGGCCTGGGAAGGTTAAGGGTGTCTTGGGTGACTGCACTCTGTGACAGTGCTCGCTGGCTCTACAGCGTACAAGCTGCCACAGCTGCCCTTACAATGCGACGACCTTAACGGTTATCCGCACTGTGTGGACGCCAGATCTTTGTCTACGAATGTGAGAATGTTAATTTCGGAAACTTGGCTGTTCGAGAAGCGATGTGGTGAGTGTCTTCAACAAGTGGCGAAACCAAGGTGAAACCACGTCCAAACGTCGGGGGGTTGGTCGGCCAACCTCTCATTACAGATGTTGGACATCATAACATAGCCAGACTGGTCAAACGGGGCAATAGGCGAACTGAGGAGGAACTAACACCAGAATGCGGCACAGAATACAAAACTGTCTCTAAAAACATCGCATGCATGTGCCATTGTTCACACCACGAAATCTGCAACTACGACTGAAATGGGCTTGTGAAAATAGTCTCTGAACATTGGCGCAGTGGCAGAGTATGCGTTTCCTGATTAATTCAGATAACTTCTTCATCGTGCTGGTGGGTGGGAGCGAATACGTCGTCTTACAAAGGAGCATGTTCTTCTACACTTACGTCTACATAAATACTCTGCAAGTCACATTGATGTGCATGGCAGAGGGTTCATCGAACCCTTTATGATGTTTATCTACAGTTCCATTTCCATTTTCTAATAGATCGTGGAAGAAAGGAACACCTAAATCTTCCGTTTTCTATCTGATTTCTCTTATTTTATTTTGATGATCATGTCTTGCTTTTGTAGGTGGGTGATAACAAAATATGCTCGCATTCGGAAGAGAAAGTTAGTGAAAGAAATTTCGCAAATAGATCTCGTCGCGACGAATAACGCCTTTCTCTTAATGATTTCCACCCCAACTCGTGCAACATTTCCGTGACACTCTTTTCCCCCCTATATTGCGATAATACAAAAGGAGCTGCCCTTCTCTGGACTTCTCCAAATCGTCTGTCAGTCCCACTTGGCAGGGATCCCACAGTGCGCAGCAGTACTCCAAAATGGGTCACAAGTGTGGTGTATGC
Organism: Locusta migratoria; assembly: GCA_026315105.1. Classification (NCBI taxonomy): domain Eukaryota; kingdom Metazoa; phylum Arthropoda; class Insecta; order Orthoptera; family Acrididae; genus Locusta; species Locusta migratoria. The sequence goes on from CM048755.1 coordinate 379,803,921, forward strand.
GGTTTCTTTAGTAGAACTGTTGCAGCTTCTAAAGTGTTCTGCCAACGATAGATACTCTTTGGTTCGTTTCCCTACAGTCTTTTCTATGTGTTCTTGCCAATGTAAGTTGTTTGTAATAGAATTCACGTGGGCGTACATGGGTCCAGCGGAGCTCGTGTAATGCTCCATGATCCCACGCATTTTCCTACATTTGTTGCCGACCACGTGCACCCCTTCATGTTTCCCAAAGGCAGTGACATTTTTCGAGATAATGCGCTATCTCATAAGGCCAGGAATGGTTCGAGGAACACAGTGGAACGTTACAACTGATGCGATTTCCCCACCCCCTCGTCTTCAAACTGCCGCGGTGGAGTAGCCGAGCGGTCTAAAGCACCTCGCTGCGGAGCGCGCGGTTGCTCGCCGTGGAGGTTCGAATCCTCCCTGGGGCATGGGTGTGTGTGTTGTCCTTAGGTTAGTTTACCTAGGTTTAAGTAGTTTGTAAGCTACGGACTGATGACCACACAGTTTGGTCCGATAGATTTACAAACATTTGAACATTTTTTCTCCTTCAAACTCGACAGATCTGAACTCGATCTGCGTGAAGAGCCGCATGGTGTAAGGCGCCACACCACGGGTTGCACGGCCGCTCCCCGTCGGAAGTTCGAGTCCTCCCTCGAGCATGTGGATGTGTGTGTGTGTGTGTGTGTGTGTGTGTGTGTGTGTGTGTGTGTGTATGTGTATGTATGTGTGTGTGTGTTGTTCTTAGCTAAAGACTGTTTAAGCAGCTTGTAAGTATATGGACCGAGAACCACAGCAGTTTGGTCTCTTAGTTTTACAACCATATTGCCGCGAGACCCCACGTTAATCGACTGCCGGCGTGGCGTCACTGGTTGCGGTGCTGAAGGTCGCCAATTCAATCCCGTCCACCGGCAAAAATTTATTTCTTCGTAATTAACATATCCAGACTGTTCTACATGTTTCTTATTTTCACTTGTAATTTCTACTTGTTTCTTATGTTAGCTATTCTTCTAATTTCTGGTACATTCTGTCTGTGTATAAATAGCAGAGCAGTCTGCCAGAGAGGCAGTCAGTCTGCGTGTATGTTTCGTGCTTGGCTGACTGCCCGCCTGCAGCACCTGTGGGCGGACGGTCAGTTGTTTACGTCGAGTGCATCGCTTGCGGCCGGCGGCGGCTTCGCTTTCTCCTGCGCTTTAAAACATTTTAAAATGTTTGTATAGCTTATGGGACTTAACTACGGGGTCATCAGTCCCTAAACTAACAAACTACTTATCAACTAGCTAATCCTAAGCACGGCACAAATATCCATGCCCGAGGGGGGATTCGAACCCCCGACCGTAGTGGTCGCCTGCGCTTCTTCATTACTGTTACTGTCCAAGAAAACTGTAAATCATGAGTGAAGAAAGGAAGAATAATATTCAGGTCGAGTTCCAGAAAAACGTGCCTAGGCTGTTTGCGTTTGAAATTGATTCTTAGATAAGAGATGAATTAGTATTACCGGAAAGTGAAGTACTGGGCGTGCAAATGGATACGATATTGAACTGTCTATTTCTAAAACTGAAAACGCCGGAATTATGTAACACTACTGTGAACTTTAATAACGGAACGAGGAAATTTAAGCACATGTTAAGCATAAGTGAAGTGACTTTGTCCAACGCCGGCATCGGTTTGTGCAGTGTTCGCGTGTTTAATCTTCTCTATGAGACTCGATTGCAGACGATAAGACGTAGTTTGATACCGTATGGTGACGTTATTTCGGTGACGAAGGAAAAAATCGCACTGACGTGTTATACGTCCCACTTTAGATTTGTATTTTTATAAGTTTTTGCAAACATTTTGGACCAAAATAATAATGTAAACAATAAAAAAATTAATTAATAAGAGTGTCTGAAACCCCTCGTAGGAAAATTTTTTTTTAGGTAATGACGGGTTTCAAACCACCGCCCTTTCGGGCCACCGTCCAACACCTTGCCCACTACGCTACGGCTATAAATCAAAACAAATGTTCTTTAATCTCATAGCCGGCCGCGGTGGCCGAGAAGACTGAGGCGCTCCAGTCACGGTCTGCACGGTCACTACGGTCGGGGGGTTCGATTCCCCCCCTCGGGCCTGGATATTTGTGCCGTCCTAGTTCGTAAGTAGTTCATAAGTAGTTTGCAAGTTTAGGGACTGATGACCCCGTAGTTAAGTCCCATAAGCTGTACAAACATTTGAACATTTTTTTTAAATCTCATACTATTGATGGCCGTTGTTAACTGATGTTAATATGGCATTTTTAGACATTAGATTATCTTTTATCGTACGAAGAACGATATGTTTTTGTTAATTTCTCAGTGTGCCAATCCATGAGGACGGTCGCCGTAATTGTACAAATCACGTACAGTACATAGTTCACGAGATATGACGCCATAAACAATGAGATGCGCGAAAAACTGCTACATTTTGCGACAATGCTGCTCATTAAATCCTAAACCATTGGACCTATTTCAACCAAATTTGGTACACACATGCCTTACCGTGAGGTAACAATTGCTGCATGGTTAAGAATCACATACGGCACAAGGTTCAAAAGATATAACGTCATACCCAATAGAAATCGCAAAAAATGCCATCTAATGCGGCGAGACTTTCAAAATACACTGTATGCGAATGACAGTACTTAGCGACTTGCAACAAACTTTAAACATAATTTCAAACCTTTATTAAACTTTTCTCGCTGGCAACCATAGTAAAATGATGAAAGAAAAATAGTTTCTCGCTTACTACTTTTCCGCTGTTTAAGGAGTAAACCTACGGCTTTCGGTATGACGTTACAATTTTTAATTTCTACACAACAAATTGTAGCTGCATAAAATTTTACAGAGACCGTATACACGCATATAGTTGAGTGTATTTTCTAAATTGTATCACAGTACGACACGTAGTTCATGAGATATTAGGACGTAAACAGTAAAAATGTTTCAAATGTTTGTACAGCTTATGGGACTTCACTACGGGATCATCTGTCCCTAAACTTACAAACTACTTATGAACTAACTAATACTAAGGACGGCACAAATATCCATGCTCGAGGGGGGATTCGAACCCCCGACCGTAGTGGCCGTGCAGACCGTGACTGGAGCGCCTCAGTCCCCTCGGCCACCGCGGCCGGCTTAGATTAACATTTATGGTACGAAGAACGATGTGTTTTTGTTTGTTAATTCCTCAGTGTGCCGTTGCTTTGAAATGACAACGTGTAAGTTACAATAAGAAAATCATCAAATACGCGAGGAATGTCACGTGACATCTCCGAACAGCTGGTTTTCGTTAATTCAATGGAGGGTGTCAAATCTCCGTTATTTTTCAAATATGTATCAAACGATACAAGATATGAAAAAAACATAAGGGAGCTACGTTGTAGAGAATTTTCTCCTCTACCAATTAGGTTATTCAATTTTCGTGTCAGATGAACGGTTCGTTTGCAATTACAATTATATTACAAACGCCTTTTTTTGGTTTTACTGTCGTATTTTTTGTCCGAAAAACTTGAAAAAGGGAGGTTCTGGTCTCTGGCGGCCTGCAATCATGTCTGTAAAATCTGGTGCTGATCGGTTGAACGATTCGTCTTAAAACAGGGAACACGTTACGGACAGACAGACAGACAGACAGAGATACATACATCCCAAAACCGCCGTTATTTTTGCAAATATCTTTGAAACGCTACCTGATATGAAAAAAAAAACATAAGAGAGCAAAGTTGTAGAGAATTTTCTCCTCTACAAATTCGGTTATTCAATTTTCGTGTCAGATGAATAGTTAAGCGGTTATTTTTATTTAAATTTCGAACTGTCAAAAGACGATCGCAAAGGCCCAATTTTAGTGTTACTACCGTAACCTAAAGTGGGCCAAAATGGTCTTAGACGTATGCTTATCAGGTCGACAATGACAGTCGGTCCGTCAAGATGGTAGTGAAACGGCAAATCCAGTCGTTTGTAGTGATAGGCGGCCACCGCGCTTTCGTCATGTACGATGGGCAACCGCAGACCTGCTCCTACTGCAACGCCTCCGACCATCTGCGACAAGTGTCCTCGGCGCAGGCGCCCCGCGCAGCTGCCGCGGGAGGGCGGCCAGCCGACGTACGCGACCGTCGCGTTGGGTTCGGCGCGAGGCAGGAAACGTAGACCTCATGGAGACGATGGACACCGCCCCACAAGTGTTGGAATCGGGCGTGTTGGCACATTTTGCGACGATAGCTGCTCCAGTTGCTGACAGGGCACCTGTTGTAGAACACGCAAATGTTGTTGCCAAAGTGGGAATCAATGTTGGCGCGTCGACTTCTGCGAATGCAGGCGTTCGTCTATTATTCGTTGACGGAGCAGTTCGGGAACTAACACCCTTGTTAGACAAAGTTGAGGGGCGCACGGGATCAGAACCCGTGCAGTCTGTAGTCGATACACCTGTGGTGGACGATATAACGCCCACGGCAACCTTCCAACATCTGCCGGTCAAATCTGTGGAATCGTCACGTGAAAATCACATTATTCTGCAACCTGCTGCGGAGTCTGTCGTTCCGTCGGTGGCCGGCGCGAAGGCGTCTGCCCCTGGAATGTGTCAGGAAATGGAAGTTGCTCCAGCACAACTCGACTCGGAACCACAGCGGGAAAGTTATTCGGAACATGGTGGTCACGAATCGCGGTCTCGAAGTGTCAGTTCTAGTCGATCCGAGAGGCACTCGCAACGTCGAGACACGAGTCCGTCCCCGGAACAGGAGTCAAACCCGCGCACCAAGAGCAACAAGCAGAAGCGGAAACAGAAGGCGGCGCAGGACGCCGAGGTCCGCGCAGAAACAGAGACGAATCAGGGTTCTGATCCCGTGACCGGAAGACGAGCAGGCGAGCCGGAGGGAGGCGACGGTCAGGCGGGTCAGGCAGCTACTGGAGCAGGGGGCGGGCGCCGACTCACCCCGTTTACATGGGCTCCCAAAACCAGATTTCGTAAACCGACTTTCCAATTCCGCTTCTGGTTGGTCATGTAAACACTCCAACATCGATTCTGGAAATCAGCTTCTCTAAAGCGGTTTTCCAGATCCACAATCGATTTTCGTGCTCATGTAAACGCAACAGTTTTTGAAGCGTTCTTGGCTTGTTAAGAATTTTCGGCACATATGAGAAGATTGATATTTTCTAATGTGAAATAATAGTATAAATATTAGAATGAATACAAATCTGTGTATTTAAGTAAAGATAAATAGCAATTGTGGTGACTAAATCAGGAACTGAATCAGCTGTTTTTCAGCCGCCATATTAAGTGGGCTAGGAAGTCCGATTCAGGCTATGCCGTGTAAACACGACAGCGAAAAACGGTTTACTAAAATCGGTTTTCGTCTTCCTGGAGAAGTGTTGCATGTAAACGTAGTGACTGTGAGGCGGGGCAGGCGCTGACGCCGATGAAGCGGAAGTCTGCCATCTACGGCAAGCGTACCCGACTCCAGCACCAGCTTTCCGGGTCTGCATCGGGAAGTTCCTCCGCGCCTCACTCGAGTATGGACGTGGAAACGGAGCCGTCACATTTCGACTGGAGCGAGGACCGCGAGGTGGGGGACGAGGGGACGGGACTCAAACCCCCGTCTAGAGCGGCGTCTCAAATGGTAGCGCACCCCCCATCTGTCGCCGCTACGATAAACCTAAATCGGTTCGAGTCCCACGCAAATTGTCTCGCTTTGGTTGATTTTTTAAATTTCGTCAACGCACTGTATTTTTACAAGAAGTGGTCACTGATTTGATTAATGTTGTGCCGGGATATGATGTTTTATTGAATTACGATCCTGAATTTACATGTGGTACAGCTATTTTAATCAAATCAGGACATGACATTTATAATGTTGCCAAGCTTCCGAACGGTTGCCAGGCCGCGGTGGCCGAGGTGACTGAGGCGCTCCAGTCACGGTCAGCACGGTCACTACGGTCGGGGGTTCGAATCCCCCCTCGTGCATGGATATTTGTGCCGTCCTAGTTAGTAAGTAGTTCATAAGTGCCGTCTTTAGTATAAGGTAGTTGATAAGTAGTTTGTAAGTTTAGGGACTGATGACCCCGTAGTTAAGTCCCATAAGCTTAACAAACATTTGAACATTTTTTTTTTTTTTTAACTGCGGCTTGGAGGACCTATACCAGGAGCCGCGTTCGTACAAGTGACTCGAACTGCAGACTCTGATCACAGAATTTAAGTTGACTGACTCGTGGCGACATTTATACCCGCGAGACCCGGGATTTACTTATTTTTAGGCCACCGGCAGGAGCCGTCTTGACAGAATATACCTCTCCCGCGACAAATCGGACTGCATAGTCGACTCCGAGGTCCACCCCGTCATCTTTGCAGAACGATCTGAAAAAGATATTATTAGTATGGTGTAAAAATTGGCAATTGACTCTAAATAATGAGAAGTGTGAAGTCGTCCACATGAGTACGAAAAGAAATCCGTTAAACTTTGTTTACAAGATAAATCAATCAAAAGTGAAGACCGTAAACTCCATAAAATACCTAGGAATTACTATTACTTCAGACTTAAATTGGAAAGAACACGTAGATAATGTCGTGGGAAAGGCGAACCACTGACTGCATTTTATTGGAAAAACACTTAAAACATGCAACTGCATACACTACGCTTGTCCGTCCATTTTTGGAGTATTGCAGCCCAGTGTGGGATCCTTATCAGGTGGGTTTGACGGAGGACATCGAAAGAGTCCAAAGAAGGCAGCTCGTTTCGTATTGTCACGATACAGGGGAGCCAGCGTAACTGAAATGATAGAGGATCTGGGATGTGAATCATTACAACAACGGCGCTTATCGCTGCGGCGTGGGCTACTTGCGAAACTCCAATCGCCAACATTCTCCTCCGAATGCGAAAATATATTGTTGACTCCCACTTAAAATGTTCAAATGTTTGTAGAGCTTATGGGACTCAACTACGGGGTCATCAGTCCCTAAACTTACAAACTGCTTATGAACTAGCTACAACTAAGGAAGGCACAAATATCCATGCCCGAGGGGGGATTCGAACCCCCCGACTCCCAGTTACATAGGTAGAAATGATCATCAGAATAAAATACGAGAAATCAGAGCTCGAACAGAGAGATTCAGGTGTTCTTTCTTGCCGCGCGCTATTCGAGAATGGAATGGGAGATAAATAGTATAAAGGTGGTTCAATTAACCCTCTGCCAGGCACTTAAGTGTGATTTGCAGAGCATCCCATGTAGATTTCAAAATGTTCAAATGTTTGTTAAGCTTATGGGACTTAATTACAGGGTCGTCAGTCCCTAAACTTACAAACTACTTATGAACTAGCTAAGACTAAAAACGGCACAAATATCAATGCCCGAGGGGGGATTCGAACCCCCGACCGTAGCGGCCGTGCAGACCGTGACTGAAGCGCCTCAGTCCCCTCGGCCACCGCGGCCGGCCCAGATGTAGATTTTCGGAGCACTGTGCGTGTGTCTGTCGCTTCCACTCCTTGCTGGCGCCGCAAACCGGGCACGGCGATTATGGAAGTTTTATACGTATCGCGGAATACCGTCACTTCATCGGGTCTGAGATATCGTGGTGGAGTTCGTGAAGCCGGCGCTGCAGAAGGCTCTCTGTGAATTCAGCTCAAATGTCGCGCACTGGAAGCGGTCCACTCTGCACTTCTACGAGAGCTGTGTGCGGGACGCGATCGACATGCCTACAGACAAGTCGGGCCAGAGGGCGGCGGCCATCCGGCAGATCGAGCCGTCTTCCACCTGCTGCGGGAGCGCCGGCACGCCGCCAGGCGGAGCGTCGAGGAACTAGAGACAGAGGACGGAGGGCGGCTGCGCGCGCTCTGCGATATCGTGCGAGAGGTGCACCCACACTTCTCTGAGCTGTTCGCCGAGAAGGAGTCCGACGCGGAGGCTCTACGAGGACTTCAGCGAGACGTTCCGCACGTTCACTCTATTATCAGACCCCACTCCCAGATTGCTATATAAAAATCGTGGATAGTTTCCTACAGGGGAGGAACTTCTACGTAACAGTGGACGGAAAACGTTCAGCGGTGAAGACTCCAGAGGCAGGAATTCCACAAGGGTCAGTGATATCGCCCCTGCTGTTTAACCTATACATAAATGATCTACCGACGATCCCATTGGTTACCTGCAGCCTGTATGCGGACGACACAGCTTTTATCACATCTGGCCACAACACTGATCAGGTACTCGCCAGAGCACAACAGCAGATGGATGCCGTGGAAGAATGGGCACTATTTAACAAGATCTCCATCAACCCAACGAAGACTGCAGCCGTGTTCTTCACCAAACAGAAACTGCCGATTCTCCACTTCCCATTGAGGGCCATGTGTCAGCCAATCCCGTGGTCGACATCTACAAAATATTTGGGAATAACGGTAGACAAGTGCTTGACCTTCACATTGCACGCCAAATAACGCAAAAAGGACACTCTGAAGATGGTGAACGCTCTACTCCCGTTCTTCACGAGTAAAAACCTCAAGGCGAAGACGAAATACCAGCTTTATCGGTCGACGGTACAACCAAAGCTCATCTACGGCTGTGCAGCATGGGGTGTAGCTTGCGATACAAATATAAAGTCTCTCCAACCGATACAAAATAGATGCCTCCGATGGACATTAGAAGCGCCCAGATGGACGAGGACACGAGAAATTAATGCTACACTACAAGAGCACTATCTCAAGGATAAGATTGAAGACTATGCCAACAAACTATTCGCCAAGGTCGACTTACTTCGGGATGAAGTACAGCAACTCCGCCTGGTGGGGACGATAAGCCGCGGTGGAGTAGCCGAGTGGTCTAAGGCGCCTCGCTGCGGAGCGCGCGGTTGTTCGCCGTAGGAGTTTAGAGTCCTCCCTGGGGCATGGGTGTGTGTGTTTGTCCTTAGGTTAGTTTACCTTATTTTAAGTAGTTTGTAAGCTACGGACTGATGACCACGCAGTTTGGACCGATAGATTTACAAACATTTGAACATTTGAATTTTGGGGACAATACGCCCTCAACGTTGGCATAAATATAAGGTACCCCGCTCACTAGAACGCTGGCACCGACCTTGAAAATATACGCATTAAAAAACACAACATCGGTCTCCGAAACACAATGAATGAACAATATGTCACATGAAAGCCTACAAACCACCACCTGAGAAATGCAATACGTCATCCCCATTGAGGAACTAAGGACCCAAAGTGCGCCCCAGTTTCCTCTCAAAGTGTAAATAAATAATAAATAAAGCGACATTCCTATGCTTACGTTTCGCGCACCAAGAAAAAACTCCCAAAGGGAGTCAGTCTTGCAACACCACGTGACAAAAAAATAAATTTAAAAAAAAAACGCACGTTCTGACCGTCGCTGACCGTCGGCGCCTCAACGAGCCCTTTGCCGGCCGCGGTGGTCGAGGGGACTGAGGCGCTTCAGTCACGGTCTGCACGGCCACTACGGTCGGGGGTTCGGATCCCCCCTCGGGCATGGATATTTGTGCCGTCCTTATGATAAGCTAGTTGTTAAGTAGTTTGTAAGTTTAGGGACTGATAACCCCATAGTTAAGTCCCATAAGCTTAACAAGCATTTGAACATTTGACCATCAACGAGCCCTTTACTGCCGACGAGATCCGGGATGTGCTCAGAGTGTGTTACAAAAATAAGTCGCCAGGCGCGGACGGTTTGCTTCCAGGGTTTTATTTAAAATTTTGGGACTTGTTTGGCACTACGATAACCGCAGTTTTTAATGAAATTCTTAATGGAATTCTGGTTCCTGAGTCCTTTCTAGCAGAAATTATTACTCTCGCGCCGAAAACCAAAGTAAACAGTAAAATTTCTAATCTTTGACCGATTACTCTCCTCAACGGAGATTACAAACTGTTTACAAAATGTGTAGCAACGAGACTAAAGGTCGTCATGTCTAAGATTATCATTGGCTTCCAGCACTGTGCAGTACCGAACAGGACAATATTTGGTGCCGTTTTCACTTACAGAGATATCATTGCTTATGCAACGGAGATGAAACAAACTTTTGGTATTTTATCGGTAGATTTTGCCACGGCTTTTGATAGGATTAGTCACGTATACCTTCGGCGAGTGATGCAAACACTTGGATTTGGAACAAATTTTTTTAAATTCTTTTTAACTTAATCAAAATATCCACAGGTGTACTGCCGGTCTATAGTGTCCAACGGGCACAATATTTCAGCGATCATACATGTCGCCATCATCAGGTGAACTGACGGACTGAGCTCCTGGAAACGCGCCGACGCGGAGATCCGCACGCTACGGCGGCTCGAAGGGAACTGGGTTCTAGCGGGCGATTTAAATACCCTCGGCCCGCGGAGCGACCCCACCGTGGTCCGCGCCCCGCGCCACGGTCGCGCAGTGGAACCGATTGCGATGGCGTCTGAGATGACGTCGATGTGAGGGCTCTGTCCGCCGTGGTCGTCACTTCGTTACGTTTGCTAGATTTACTTTTAATTAACCCAATCGCTGGTTCCCAAGCTTTGCTAAGATTATAGCCACAGTCGCGGTTTATGAGGTCGTCACTTGTGCGAATTTCAATGGCCTCTCTAACGACGCAGTTCCAGTATCTCGACGTCTGTACCAGAATCCTAGTGCGTTCATACTCCATCGCATGATTCTCCGACAAACAATGTTCAGCGACCGCCGACTTGCTCGGATACATCAATCGTGTGTGCCTCTGGTGTTCAACGCATCGATCCTCGACGGTACGCATCGTCTGTCCAATATATCACTTGCCACACTGACACGGAATCTGGTACACCCCGACCTTCCTCAAACCGAGATCATCTTTGGCGCTCCCCACCAGTGCACGAATTTTATTCGGCGGACAAAAGATAGTTCCAACCTGGTGTTTTTTCAAAATTCGGGCGACCTTCCCCGAGAGTGTGCCGGTATATGGAATGAATGTAGTGCCTACATCCTCCCTGGTGTTTTCATCGGTTTCCACAGGTTGTGCTGTAGTGGTCGGGCGGAGAGTTCGCTGAATCTGCCACTCTGAGTACCCATTTTTTCGGAATACAGTTCTCAGGTGTTCCAATTCCTGGGTAGACTGTCGGCGTCGGAGATAGTGCGCGCCCTATGTACTGGAGTTTTAAGTACCCCATTCCTCTGTGAAGGGTGGTGACAGCTGTCTGCGTGTAAATACAGATCAGTGTGCGTTGTCTTCCGATATACACCATGACCCAGGGTGCCATCAGCTCTTCTCTTAACTAAGACGTCCGTTTCAGTCTCCATAGTGAATTTGATGTTGGGGTGTATGGAGTTCAGATGTGTAAGGAATTTAAGGAGTTTATCCATACCATGTGGCCAGATGACGAAAGTGTCGTCCACGTAACGGAAAAAACAAGTAGGTTTCCATTCAGATGATGCCAGGGCTTCCTCCTCGAAATTCTCCATTTACAAATTTGCGACCACAGGGGATCGTGGGCTACCCATGGCGACTCCCTCCGTTTGTTCGTAGTATTCGAAATTGAAAAGAAAATACGTGGAGGTCAAGACATGCCTAAAAAGTTCGGTGGTCTTCTCGTCAAACTGCTGACCAATCAAATCTAGTGACTCTCGAAGGGGCACCCTCGTAAACAATGAAACGACGTCAAAACTCACCATGATATCTGACTCATCCAGCCTGAAGCTGTTAAGACGTTTAACAAAATTCATGGAATTACGGATGTGATGAGGGCATTTACCCACATAAGGACTTAATATTCCCGTCAAGTATTTGGCCAACAAATATGTAGGTGCTCTGATGTTACTGACAATGGGACGTAACGGCACCCCATCTTCGTGAACCTTAGGAAGTCCATTAAGTCTTGGCGGTACCGGACCTTGAGGTAGCAGTTTCTTGGCGACACCCTCCGGTAAATCCGCATCCTTGAGAAGCGCCCTCCTTTTGTACTCCACCTTATTTGTGGGGTCAACGCTGATCTTCCGGTGGGAATCGTCATTTAGCTGGCTCTGCATCTTTTCAGTGTAGTCCTTATGGGAGACAACAACCATAGCATTGCCTTTTTCAGCCGGTAAGACAACAATTTCAGGGCGCTCCCTCAGGTCAGGAATGGCTGCCAGCAGTTTCTCCCAATCCATATATATATATATATATATATATATATATATATATATATATATATATATATAACTTACAATTTACAGACTCTTTGATTCTATGCCGAGGCGTGTAGCACCTGTTATAACCAGCAATGACGGCAACCCTCAATAATGATTTCATCATCTTCCACACTTCACTTGGGACTGTATTTTCAATCATGTGATCTTTGAACAACGTGTTATGTCTCAAATAGATTTGTCTGTGATATCTTCGGTCGTTCTTGGTGTTGAATTTTTTTATGGCCGTAAATGTATTTATGGCGTCTGTTCTTTCAGACATGTCCGAAGGAACAGACACCAGATTCTATCCTGCAGCCATTATGAATCAAGGTTCAGCCGAATTCACGAGACTAACCGCTAGAGGGCACTGATTAAATCAACGGGGAACGTTGAAAATTTGTACTAGGCCGGGATACGAACCCGGGTCTCGTGCATACTAGGCAGTCGTGCTAACAACTTCGTTACCGGGCCACCACATTATAATTAAGGCGAAGACAGCCAGTGATCCTTTTTTCATTTCGGATGCACATCACGCTTGAACTCAGTGGAATCGTGAAATGCCTCGAGTAACGAGAAAAATTTTAGGACCATTACATCAGTAGTTTGTGGATGAGTTAAAAAATGTTCAAATGTTTGTTAAGCTTATGGGACTTAACTACGGGGTCATCAGTCCCTAAACTTACAAACTACTTATCAACTACCTTATACTAAGGACGGAACAAATATCCATGCCCAAGGGGGCATTCGAATCCCCGACCGTAGTGGCCGTGCAGACGGTGACTGGAGCGCCTCAGTCCCCTCGGCCACCGCGGCCGGCACCTGGGTTCGAATCACGGCCTGGCACAAATTTTCAACTTTCTCCATTAGTATTATTCAGTGACCACTGGTAGTTAATATCGTGAATTGTCTTGATTCACAAAGGCTGAATCATGAAACTTTGGGTCCGTTATTCCAGACATGTCTGAAAGAACAGACAACACATTGGCCTATACAGGGTGGTTCGCCTAAAACTTCACCGCAGTCATTGCCGATATAGAAAGTGTTATTGATATGCTGTTTTCGGATTGTTAGCCAATGAAATAATTTTAATAATACATAGAAAGTGCATTTTGTGTAAACATACATATTTCTTTTAAACTGAACAATGCTTATTGATATTAATAAAGTGAAAGTAGGGTAAATTAGAATGTTAGTGGAGTTTGTTGCATGACTCGAAAGCAAGTTGTTTATCAGATATCGTATTGTGAGAAGTTTCCACAGCAACACGTGAACAGTACCTGTGATATACATCTATATTTACATGAGATACTCTGCAAATCACATTTAAGTGCCTGGCGGAGGGTACATCGAACCCTGTTTATACTATTAATCTACCATTCCGTTCTGGAATAGCGCGGGGGAAGAAAGAACATTTAAATCTCTTAGTTCGAGCTCTGATTTCTCGTATTTTATTCTGATGATCATTTCTAGCTATGTATGTGGGAGTCCAAAATATATCTTTGCATTCGGAGGTGAATGTTGGCGATTGGAGTTTCGTAAGTAGACCACGCCGCAGCGATAAATGCCATTGTTGTAATGATTCCCATCCCAGATCCTGTATATTTCCATGTCTCCCCTGTATCGTGACAATACAAAACGGGCTGCCTTTCTTTGGACTCTTTCGATGGCTTCAGTCAAACCCACTTGATAAGGATTCCACACTGGGCAGCAATACTCCAAATAAGGACGGAGAAGCGTGGTGTATGCAGTCTCTTTAGGAGTTCTGTTGCATCTTTTAAGTTTTCTGCCAATAAAACGCAGTCTCTGGTTCGCCTTTCCTACGACATTATCTACGTGTTCTTTGCAGTTTAAGTCTGATGTAATAGTAATTCCTAGGTATTTAGCACAGTTTACGGCCTTCACATTCCATTGATTTATCTTGTAAACAAAGTTTAACGAATTTCTTTTTGTACTCATGTGGACGACTCCACACTTCTCATTATTTAGAGTCAACTGCCAATTTTTACACCATACTGGTATCTTATTTAGATCGTTCTGCAGTTGGTTTTGATCTTCAGATGACTTTACTAGACGGTAAATGACGACATACAGTTTTAGCATCAATATCTTGGGCTACTTAACTGCTGAAGGAAGGCAGATGCAAATGACAGATAGTCCAGCCCTGTGACAAATGGAGAGTGCTGTAATAAAATTAATCCCGTCGTTTTGACAGCAGATTCGGCCCTTACGTGAAATTACGAATAGAATGATATCGGTCGCTGAGTGATCGGCCCAGTACTTTACAAGAACTATAAATTTATTGCCAATTTAATCGCATAAAGTGAATTTTCCTCGACAAGTAAGAACCTCCACAGGCTTGGCTGACACACTGACTCCCTACTGGGTGAGATTTTATAATTTTATTAAGTCCCAGTTAATTAATACGGAAATGAAGCAATATGGCGTACTCTTGAAAGGCCCATTTGGCCGTTAGTTTAAATTCGCGTCTTCCTCAGCAACGGCGGAGGGACACACGCCTTCGCGCCGTTTGGCTGAAGAGCCGCTAGTCCAGGTGTCCCAACCGCCCAGGGCGCCCACCCTGCCCGCACTTGCTGGGGAAAAGGCGCAGAAGGCGCGTTGTCAGGTTGGCTGCGGAGCCCCACTCCTTCTCGATACAGTGTCCTGGAGTGACGGACATGAAAATGACGGGAGACGCTCCCGCCGCCCCAGTCGTGTGCAGTTCTACGCCAGTGCTAGTTGAGCCGGCAGTCGTCCGCTATTTATCGGTTATGTTTCCGCCGGGACGAGTAGACGCGTTCGCCAATCAATGGGCGAAAGTGTATAGAATGTTACCGATAGGACTGTAGCCGTTGCCCCTGCCTAGGCTGTTCAGTTAACTCTCAAGTATCCGTAATGTTTCTCAGCGCACTCTCTCTCTCTCTCTGCTAGGGGTTGGGCTATTTCAGTTTGAATGATTTTACTGAATTGACTTTCATAGTGTCTTGATCCTGCAGCGAGAGTAGTTATTATTTCTATATTTGATTACAGAAGTAGTCTTTAATGTGTAACAGGCTACCTCACATTCCTCTTGCTTAAAGGGACAATACAGGCACTTATACCAGGTAGGCCGGCCGCGGTGGCCGAGGTGACTGAGGCGCTCCAGTCACGGTCAGCACGGCCACTACGGTCGGGGGTTCGAATCCCCCCTCGGGCATGGATATTTGTGCCGTCTTTAGTCTTAGCTAGTTCATAAGTAGTTTGTAAGGTTAGGGACTGATGACCCCGTAGTTAAGTCCCATAAGTTGTACATACATTTGAGCATTTGAACATACCAGGTAGGGGAAGGTCGGGTAGCCCCGGACGGCGGGTAACCGCGGACGTTTCAATTTCTAAGAAAGCAAGCACGTTGCGCTGGCAAGACTGCATTTGAAATGCGCGCCCTGTGGAGTAAAAACACATGCAAGTCAGTTGTGGCATAGGCACCGAGCGAGCTACTCGCAACAGTGAATTTTGTTCCCGGAAAAAGTTTTCGTCGTTCCTGTTTAACTTCGTTGGCGGTTTTCACCCATAAGAAGAGTTTTTGAAATTAGCATTTGATCTTGCAGAAGCTCTGAAAATCCCTCATAGATTTAATAAGGAGAAGGGTCATCTCCATATAAAGAAAGGTTTAGAAGAGAGACAGAAAAGGAAATGCAAACAAAAAACACAAATGCACTAAAGAAACGTTCATGGCAAAAACAAATATTCAGTCTCTCCGAAGAGGATCAAGGAAAAGAGACAGAATGCATCACATGTGGAGAAATCTTCGAAGAAGACTGTATTCAGTGCTATAACTGCCAGGACTGGTACCATGAAAACTGATTTTATGTAGATGCTTGAGATATTTATTACAATTGTATGTTTTCAAGGCCAAGAAACAAGTGGAGTACCACTGAATGCTGTGTCCGGGGCTACCCTCCAAATTTTTAGTGCCAATAAACTGATTCAAAAGTTTATTAAATATAGTTCATAAAAAACATTATTATCAATGCTTGGTTCTAAGTGAAATGACTAAAGAAATTACTGGTTTCATTTTACGATGCAAGTTAACACAGAAAAATTGTTTATTGTTGTTTTATTAGCAATTCATTTTTGTGTACGTGGCTACCCGACCTTCCCCTAAACCTGTTCGCTTACTTGGCCTGTAATTCCTCCACTGCTGTCCTATTACTAATATCAATAGCACTCAAACCCTGCTAGAAGAGAGGGAGTTCGATGCCAGCCACGGTCAGGCAGCAGCAGAAGTTCAGGTGAGATGTTGATCGCCATTTCTCCAGGGGGACCAAGTAGCAAGCAGCCATTTCCATAGAACAAAAAAAATGTTTGTTAAGCTTATGGGACTTAACTACGGGGTCATCAGTCCCTAAACTTACAAACTACTTATCAACTACCTTATACTAAAGACGGCACAAATATCCACGCCCGAGGGGGGATTCGAACCCCCGACCATAGTGGCCGTGCAGACCGTGACTGAAGCGCCTCAGTCTCCTTTTTATATTTTTTATTTTATTTTTTTAACAAAGAAAAAGAAAACTTCTTGCATGAGCCAAATTTTTCTCCACACCCATAGAATTATACTGCTTGTTTGGCTCAGTATAATAGGATACAGAAAAGTAAATAAATAAATAAATTCTTCCTTCATTTGTGTGAAGGTGAGACTATATTTTTCGTCTCAAAACTAACAAAATTTTTACTTCTGTTAAATGGAAAAGTGTATAATTATATAGATATTATCCAGCTTCTTCAATGGTTTTTCAATGTTGAAAATTAAAACTAAAACACCACATCTGAGCTTGTAATTTTTAGTATAGGTAGTCCTTTAAACTACGTTCTTTTCTACTTTCACTTAATTCATCAAATATGCTCTTAACTCATGTCTAAAGGGTGTTAATCAGAAGTATGTCCTTTGGATACCGCCTTTCCTGCGTAAATAATTCTCCTTTCTTTTGTTAGTTTACATTATTGTTTTGATTAAAAAGTTTGCAAAGTTCTCTTTATATTTATTAGTACGCATTAACATATGGTGTCTCCTCGGCCACCGCGGCCGGTTCCATAGAACAATTCCACCAGACAACCAAGGGCTACAGACATGGCGATCGTGACAGGACTAAGTTTTATTTCAGTGAAAGAGTAGCCGTTACTGCATCAATTTTTTTTTTTTTCTTTATTGGTAATTTCACTCCGACTTTCGTCGGCGGGCTGGCAGCAGCATCAGCGCTGCTCTTCAGCCGAGAGAACAGACACATGACAAGCGAGATAAAAAGAACAAAGACATGAAGTTAAAAACAATGAGTGTAAAAACATGGTACGGAGGAAAAATGGAAGACTTACAAACATGACATCGGAGACAATACTGCAGACTTAAGACACATGAACAAGAGAGACTGACACACATAAGCAGATTAAAAACAGTCTGCGCCACGGTGGCGATAAAATCACATGGAGAGACAACACTGGACACACGAAGGCACACGATGATATAGGTGGTGACGACATGAGTTGCGACGCACTGGAGGTGAACACACGGCGATGACGATGCACTTGACACGAGAATATACTGTTGTTAAAAGGCGACGCTGCAGCCCCCGCGGGGCAAGGAGAGGGAGGAAGCGAGGAAGCGCGGGGGAGGGTCGATAAGAGAGAGAGGGGGGGAGAAGGTGGGGAGAAGGAAAGACAGGCACGATTGAGACTCCAGGTGGGGAGAGGAGGGGGGAAATCCAAGCGGGGAGGGGGAGAAGGAGGGGATGGGGAGAGGGGGCCGCTAAGTCTACGGGGAAGGGATCAAAGCTGATAGGAGGGGTATATTTCGGGGCGAAGGGCGTCATCCGGTAGGGGAAGGGAGCGGAAGTTGCCTTGGGAGAGTATATGTAGGGTGTGCAGGTGGAGAGAGGGAGGAATGCAGTGGTGGAGGCGTGGCAGAGGCCCAGGGGCGGTGAGGATAGGGTAAACTAGCGGGTTGCGGGAATCGAGTTTTCGGGTGACATACAGGAGGCGGAGGCGTTCAAGGTGTTGAAGGAGGTGAGGGCAGGGGATGAGGTCGTAGAGGATCCGCGTGGGGGAAGGAAGGCGGATACGGTAGGCGAGGCGGAGGGCGTGGCGTTCAAGGACTTGGAGGGTGTGATAAAAGGTGGGAGGAGCAGATACCCAGGCAGGGTGGAAGGAACAGAGGATGGGGCGCATGATGGATTTGTATGTGTGGAGGATGGTGGAAGGGCGTAATCCCCACGTCCGGCCGGTGAGCAGTTTAAGGAGGTTGAGGCGGGACATGGCTTTTTCACGGATGGATTTCAGATGGGGGGTCCAGGTAAGGTGTCGGTCGAGGGTGAGGCCCAGATACTTAATGGTGTTAGTGTGGCGGATGGGACGGTCGTGGAGGGTGATGTAGAGATCTGGGATGCGGAAGGTGCGGGTGGTACGACCTATAATGATCGCCTGGGATTTGTCAGGGTTGACGGAGAGGAGCCACCGGTTGCACCATGCGGCGAACGCGGTGAGGTGAGACTGGAGCAAAACCTGGGATCGGGCAAGGGAGGGGGCAAGGGCTAGGAAGGCGGCGTCATCAGCATACTGTAGGAGATGGACAGGAGGCTGAGGTTGGGGCATGTCGGCGGAGTAGATAAGGTACAGGAGAGGGGAGAGGATAGATCCTTGGGGCACCCCGGCAGAGGGGTAAAACAAACGGGAGTTGGAATTGCAGACAGTGACATAGGACGGGCGATTGGTGAGAAAGGATGCAATGAGGCGGACATAGTTAATAGGAAGGGCATAGAGTTGGAGTTTGAAAAGGAGGCCGGAATGCCAGACACGGTCGTAGGCTTTTTCTATATCTAGGGACACAAATATGGCGGAGCGACGGGAATTGAGCTGGACGGATAAGAGGTGGACGAGGCGAAGGAGCTGGTCGTCGGCAGAGAAGGATGGCCGGAAGCCACATTGAGAAGAAGGAAGGAGCTGGTGCTGTCGGAGGTGTTGGTGGATACGACGGGAAATGATGGATTCAAGGACCTTGCTAAACACGGAGGTGAGACTGATGGGACGGTAGGAAGAGGCTTGGGATGGGGGCTTGTTGGGTTTGGGGAACATGAGGATGCGGGAGATTTTCCACAGGCGAGGATAGAAACCGGTATAGAGGATAGTGTTGTAGAGGGCGGCAAGGACAGTGTGGAAGGAGAGGGGACAGGCACGGAGGTGCCTGTAGGTGAGCCGGTCGTGACCGGGAGCGGTGTTGCGTTTGGTGCGAAGTGTAGCTATGATGTCGTGTGCTGTGATGGGTGTGTTTAAGTCGGAGGGAGGAATGTGCCCCAAGTACTGGAAGCCGGGGGCAAGCGGGGGAGAAGAGGTGTCGGTACGCTCATGGACATCGGGAAAGAGGGAGTAATCAAAATGAGGATTATCAGGAAGGGAGAAGATATCGGAAAGGTAGGAGGCAAAGTGTTCCGCCTTACTGGCATTGTCGGGAAAGGGACGGTTATCATGGAGAAGCGGGTAGTAGGGGGAGGAGTGACGGCCAGTAAGGCGATTGAAGGCCTTCCAGTACTTTGAGGAGTTGATGGGGAGAGTGGCGTTAAGGCGGGTGCATGTCTGCCGCCAGTCCCGGCGTTTTTTCGCGGACAAAAGGTTTCTAATGTGACGTTGGATTTGCCGGTGGCGTATGAGTGTGTCCCGGTCCCGGGTACGGAGGTACGAGCGGTAGAGGCGTCGGGATGCTCGGAGGAGGAGGACAGCCTGTGGAGGCAGGGTAGGACTGTGCGGGTATATTGATTTGGTAGGGATGTGGGCTTCAACCGCGTTAGCAAGGGTTTGCTGGAGAAAGGTGGAGGCGTGTTCAATATCTTCAGGTGTGCGGAGGGGAAGGGGGTGGCTTTCGACCGAGGTATCTATGGAGCGACCGTAGGCATTCCAGTCGGCACGGGAGTAGTCATGAATGAGTTTGGGAGGAGGTCTAGGACGAGGAGCTCGGGCAGGGCGGGGGCGGTGATCAAGGGTGAGTAGGACAGGGGCGTGGTCACTGCCTATAAGGTCAAGGACGTCTGCCGTGATACGCCCAAGGAGGTTGGGAGACGCCAAGACGACGTCAGGGGTGGTATTGCTTTCGGGGCGAGTTGGGCGAGGGAGGGGCAGGATTCCGCCCCGGAGCGAGGTGGTGACAAACTGATGCCACCGCCGGAGTTCAGCAGGCGGACGGGAAGACAGGTTTAGGTCTGCGGCGACCACATAGGTCGTGTAGGTGCGGTCAACGTGAGAGAGGAAGTCATATGGGAGAGGAGAGGTGCTGCGGACGTAGATGGTGGCGAGGGTGACGGTGAGGGATGGGAGGAAGAGACTGAGGATTAAATGTTCTGTAGGATCATTGAGGAGCGGGTGTAGCCGGACGGGGTGGTGACGGAGATGGCCGATCGCCACTCCGCCTCTGGCCAAGGGAGGGGGACCATCAGTGCGATGAAGGAGGTAAGGAGCGGTACTGACGGGACGACGGGGTTGGAGGAAGGTTTCATTCAGGAGGAAGGCGTCCACGCGGTGATGGAAAAGGGTATGCATGAAGAGGTGCTTGTTGGCTGGGAGAGACCGGACATTATGGTATAGAAAGGTGTATGATGAGCCTGCCATGGTGATGGTGGGGGGGTACGGGAGGAGGAACGGAAGAAGGGGGAGCGGGCGGGCTTAGACTTGGGTTTCGAGGCGGGAAAAAGCGAAGTGGGAGTGGGCGCGGGAGAAAGTGGCAAAGGTTTCTAGGTGGAACACTGACCGTGCGGCCAGTGCAATCTGCTGGAGGGTGTGCGGGCGTTGAAACGGATGGATGTTGGCGAGGACC
Organism: Locusta migratoria; assembly: GCA_026315105.1. Lineage (NCBI taxonomy): Eukaryota > Metazoa > Arthropoda > Insecta > Orthoptera > Acrididae > Locusta > Locusta migratoria. The sequence goes on from CM048755.1 coordinate 379,824,876, forward strand.
GTGGTTACAAACCGGATGACGTCCTCGGCAGTGGGGGGAGGGAGCAAGGAGTTGTTGGGGTGCATGGGTGGGTCGACGGGGCGAATGGGGACGGTGAGTTCGGGGACGGTGGGGGCTGGGACGGACTTACATTTGTAGGAGTAGGTGGGATGGGGTCCGCCACAGGTGTTGCAGGTAGGAGGGGAGGCAAGGTTAGGACAGTGCTTGTGCAGGTGAGGGGACTTGCAGTGAGGACATGTGGGGGGGTTGCGGCAATTCTGTGTCAGGTGGTCGTTGTACACGAGGCACCTGGCACAGCGGTATGACTGAGGTGGGGAACGGGAGGGCTCCACCTTGTGGCGGCGGTCGTAAATTAGGGCACCCTGGAGGAAAAGGTGATCAAGGGGCGATGCGGACTCTGTGAATATCCGCATCAGGTATGTCGGGCCAGTGGCATTGAAGATACGCTTGGCGGAGCGGATGGTAACATCGGGCATGGAGTTGAGCTGGCCCAACACCTCTTCCTCCGTGATCAGAGGGCTGAGCTTCGTGATCACGGCGGTGAGGGTGGGTGGGCGGCGGGAAGGAGGCGGTTGGCGAGCTGAGGTGGCGGTGTAGTAAGGGGTGAGAGTGGCATGGGGACCAAAGTGGATGCGGGGGAGGCGGTGGAGGATGTCAGTGTGTAGAGTGGGGCTGGGGGATTTGAGGAGGACGGAGTCTCGGCGGGGGATGATCTGAGTCAGGGGGACGTCGGGGTAGTATTTACGAAGTTCAATGGAGAGGGTCTTGTAGTCAAGGAAACGGGCGTCGGGGCGGGAAAGGACATAGGAGTATAGGTCAGGCTGCACGGGAGCAGGAATGGGGGCAGTGTCCATGTGGTTGGATGGAGGCGGAGAAGGAGGGGGAGGAGGGGGAGGAGCCTTTTTGGGCAAAGTTGGAGTGGGGTCCGCGCTCCCACGTTTGGATGACTTTTTGGGCTTGGCGCCCGTGGAGGAGGATGCAGAGGCGGTGGAGGGACGGGCAGGAGCAACGGAGACTGGGTTGAGGGGGATAATCGTAGGTTGGTGTGGGGGCAGGAAGGACGGCGGGGGCGACTGTGGCGTGTCAGCCACCGTGGCACGGCGATGTTCAATTCGGGCAGGCGGTAACGGAGGAAACTCATGAGGCGAAGTCAGCGGCGTGTAGACAGGAGGAGGAGGGACGTGGGAAGCGGAGGAAAAGGACATTAAGACCGACAGGGGAATTGCCGGTTGGGGGAGGGAAGTGGAACTCCAGGTGGTGGTGGTGGAGGCCTGGGACGGGGAGGTGTAGTGGATGGATGTGGTTGTAGCAGGTGAGTGAGACATATTACCGGGATGACTGAGCGGCGACGAGGATGATGATGGCGAAGACACTGAAGACGAAGAGGCGGTGGTGGCGATGAAAGGCGGCAGGCTCGGAGTGGAGGCGGAGGCGGCGGCAGGCTCGATGGGACGGCAGCGACGTTGCAGACACTCGGCGGCGACGGCTGGCTGGCGACGGCTGCTGGGCGGCGGCACAGGCTCGAGGAGGCGACAGCGGCTCTGCAGACGCCTGGCGGCGACTGCGGGCTGGCGACGACTGCTCGGCGGCGGCGGCGGCTGCTGCTGCTGCTGCTGCTGGCGGCGGCGGCGGCGGCGGCGACGACGACTGCGGCGACGACTGCGGCTGGCGGCGGCTGGCTGGCTGGCGGCGGCTGGCTGGCTGGCTGGGACGGCGGCGTCTCGACGACTGGCCCTAAAATCGAGAAAAGAACGATATAACGTATCGCCTTTTGTCGATCGCCTAGAGACTTGCGACTCTAGGCCGGTGGATGACTGCATCAAGGTTCGGTGTACAAGTAACTACGGACTGTGCACTAACAGTGAGAAGAACAGTATTTATTTCAAGTGTAGAGACCTGCAGGTGGCAACCGGAAATTAATCACCTCAGTTAGCGAGAGAAAACTCATCGGAATAGCAAAGCGCAAAGTTTAGTCATGAAAGACGGACGTAGAACACACCACGCACGGGAAGCAGCAACCTGTGTACCGTAAACTGGCGTCTAGGTCTAGGTCTAGGGACAGTAGTGCGGCGGATCCCAGTTACCCGTACCAACCGATAGATGTCTCTACGGTCGCAAGCTATGTCCTGCAGCGACACCATTTTCCATTCCGTATTTTCATGCTTTTATCCAAACGAGCTTGTTTTTATCCTTATAACTGGTGTGTTGCTATTTCAAAGTTACGGTACACCCAAAAGGTACCAAAATCATGTCCTTCTTAGTACAATTAGTTGTAAATTACAGTCAATAAATGCCATATTGGCGAGTAACCCTTGATATTGATGGCAGTGTATATAGAGAGCTTTTATGTATGTGCTCCTTGTAGTGTAGTGCATAAACGCATGTCTTTGAGGAGCTGATAAGTGTCGGCGGTGGTTCGCTTCCTGGTCCAGGCATTTTTTTTTCTTTTTTACCTTGACTCCTAAAAGTTTTCTTACACTGTTGTTAATTAAAAGGAATTTACATTTTGCGATATTTCGCCATATTTACGTATACAAGCTCTTTCTCTAAAAAGTGCGATTGTTCTCTTTAGTGAAAATACCGTGAAATATGGGCCAATGAAATGTAAACATTGTCTCGTGAACTACTACTTGCACATAAACTGAAGACGCACTATAATAATTAATGTTCTAAATGTCATGCTGATTCAAATAATTTTATATATAGTTTAAGTACCAGAGTTATGTGGCAACTGTCGTTTCTTAATGAGTCTGAAGTGCCTTGTTCCTTTTTTGCAGCAACTGTTATACACGTTCTTGGGTCCTATATGCATTTGAGTAATTGCGCTAATACTGTAGCCTTTTAACTGATCTCAAGAGCTTTGTATTTTCTAGTAAATGTATGAAACTATTTGTATCAGCATGAACTGTAGTTCAGTAGACAGTGTTTACAATTTGTTGGGCCATATTTCACGGCAAGTTCACTAAATAGAACAAACGCAGAAAAAGCTGTTGTACTTGCAAATATGTCGGAATATCGCAACTCGTAAATTCTATTCAATAAATGTGTCAGAAAACTTTTGGGAGTCAAGGTGAAAAATAAAAATATTGTCGGAAGCGAGAAACGAACCACCGCACACACACACACACACACACACACACACACACACACACATCTGTTTTTCTTTTTAGTGTTTTATTTTGCATTTTTTTTCTCTTTTGTTGTTTTTTACCTTATATATTTCCCCTAAGCTTTGCCATTTCAGGTGTTGTCTCCTGTCACCTATATTACCACCAAAAATTTACTAAATAAACCTACAAAACAAAATATCTAGTGCCACCACCACTTTCGCCGTAAGCTAAATTGACATAATTTCGCCAAATCTTCAGGCGCCACCGTCAACGAAAAAAGAATACATTTAGTTTCCTCTAAAAGCCGATCTTGTCTGTCACCGTCTGTGAAATAATAACAATATTTAACACACAAGTGCCATTCATTCTCATGCTAATAACACTCGAAAACCAACATGTGAATATTCTCAATAACAAAATACAAATTCACATAGAACCTCAGCTCTACTTTCCGCTTTATTTATTAGGAAAGTTTCCTCTGCTTTATGTTGCGTCTTTTTACAGTTCAAGTTTCGAACTTCAATTTTTAGACTGCTGGCAAGTCTTACTTGTCATTTTAATAAAAATCAAATGTTCAAATGTTTGTAAAGTCTATGGGACTTAACTACGGGGTCATCAGTCCCTAAACTTACAAACTACTTATGAACTACTTACAAACTAGGACGGCATAAATATCCATGCCCGAGGGGGGATTCGAACCCCCGACCGTTGTGGCCGTGTAGACCGTGACTGGAGCGCCTTAGTCTCCTCGGCCACCGCGGTCGGCTCAGTTTAATAGCGCAGTGTCACAGAAATATCATGGAATATTACAGACACACTTCTGTAACAGTAATATTGAAGTCATAGAATGATTCATATTTTGAATGTCAAAATACGAAGGTAGAAATATTTACGTAAATTAACAGCAGGAATGATAAATCAAAGCGCTGGACTGGCATAGCATCACGGTAGCATGTTCGTAGAGACATCTATCGGTTCGTACGGGTAACACTGGCATAGCATCACGGTAGCACGTCCGTAGAGACATCTATCGGTTCGTACGGGTAACTGGGGTCCGACGCACTACTGTCCATAGACGCCTGTGTACCGTAACGGCACAGAGTAACATATAGAAGAAGCCCCCCTTAAGCCTCTGTCCTACGCTCCCCTCGTAGTTCCGTAAGATGCCAGCAGATGTCAGGCGGTTCCCTGGCTTAGTACCGGTAGACCACACTAGAGGCACTTCTGAGGGTAGCGTGCAGGGGGGCGCAGTAAGCGATGCGCAGTAGTAAACGTGTTTTCACCGTTCTGCGCATGACGTCACTGTGGGACACCTGGGAGCCAAACTATATGCAGAGTTGGTTGCTAACTTGTGTGGGTGTGTGTGTTACCATTTCTGCTGTATTTGCTTAACCCTCTCATTCCCACGTTATGAATTCAGCTTTGGAAAAATTAAAATTCACTGTTATCTGTATTAATACAGTCCACTAAAGATCAAGATACGTCTTTTAAAAGTTTTGGTCACACTATTGATTTTTTATGTCATGCACAACACGGACGTTTGTATCGAGGTATTTTATTACTTGGTATGTTATTTTGTTGATGGTTAACACTGTCAGATCAATAATGCTAGTATAATCTTCGCCACAGCACCAAAGACAATTCACTGCTCAAATAAAATAACATGAACCACACTCGCGCTCCTAGTCACAGCCACATACAGACGGCTACATAACACAAACTACAAGACGGACAAATTAATGCATCGTAAGTGGCTACACGCCGTACCAAGCAGCAAAATGTCGTACTTGCAGCATGTTATTCATCAACAACAATGTGACTAAGGATTGATACACAAAATACGATATAAATCAGCTTTTAATACGTTGTTGTCGAGAAACAATATTGGGAAGAAAGGGTCAAATAGTTTTTTTCACTTCACAGTTCGGAAGTAAAAAGTTCATGGTGGGAAGTATACTGATTTGCCGAGTGCTTGTCGCTATAATTTCTGCTGTAATTCTTTGATGTACTTCTGTTATAATTTATACAATGCCAGGCTGTGCTATTACGGGTTGTAATTCTCACAGTGGGAACACAAAGGTTACTGAAACAAAGTTTCATATTTTTCATCGAGATGAAACGTTAAAGAAAGTGTGGCTCTCAAAGTGCTACAGGAAGGACAATGTAATTGTTTCACGTTCTCGAATACGCTCCCGGCATTTCAATGAAACCGATTATGTAAAGGATTTACAGTCGGAGTCGCTTAATTTGCCACGGAAAAAAGTGTTTCAAACATTCCTGTTCTTTTAAAGTCAGCAGTTCATATTAAAGAAATTGTCTATATGTTTGTGATTTGATATGTTACTGATACGTACCGCGTGAATCTACGATAGAATATGACCCAGCACTGTTAACTGCTATATTTTACAGAAGAATAGCACTTTGTATTTAAGGCAGAAACAACTTTCGTCAAAAACTTATTATAAATGCACATTCCGTGCCATACCGGACTAAGCCTGTACAGGCCATTTGGGAGCGCGCAGTCCCACAGTGACGTCACAGCGCCAGCCAATGGCAGAGCAGAGCGCTTACTGCCCAACCTTATATTTATTAACCTTGGGTAGCGTGGATGGGAGGCTGAGGGGAGAGCTCGTGCCGCCTGCCACGAGGCCACGGCTGTGTCCGGCGTTTGAGGGGAGGTGGTGGTGGGGGCAGCCGCTACCTGCCGCCTGCTCTGGCCAGTTTAAAGGGCTGCTTCTGACCGCAGCGCCGTCATGGGACATCTTACGGAACTGCTGGTAACATGCCCCCCCGCACCACCAAGCGTGAAACCGGGCCCTGCGTGGGCTACACAACAGGCTAGTGATGGGCGGTTCGGATCACTCCACTGTTTCGAAACGTACGGATCATCTGAGTCTAGTGAGTCGACTCACTGTTTCGGCACACGAAACATCTGGCGTGCTGCAGAGTAGTGCGCCGCGCTACCTTACCTTCCCTGACTGACGTGAACCGCGGCAGCTGCAGGGTGCCGTAGTGAGTCGACTCACCGTTTCGGCACACGAAACATCTGGCGTGCCGCAGAATCGTGCGTCAAGCTACCTTTCCTGATTCACGCTGATCCGCGCGAGTCAAGGAAACTACAGGGGACGGCACAGCAGCGCGATACAGCAGAGACGAAATATCTTTGAATTATCAAGGGGATCTTAATACGTTATCAACTAGACTCAACTGAATGGCACAGCAATTTTTGCTGCTACGATTTTACATTCGTGTTAAAGCGTAAACGTTTCCCTCAGTTATTTTCACACAAACAAATGTTGTAACAAAGGAAGAACAAAATCCCACAATTAAACAAATATAAAAAGGAACAACGAGTATGATTCAAATGTCTGTTCATCCAGAAATGAATAAGTTCTCAAACTAATAAATATAAACATGTTTAATACAATCAACAAACATTACTACAAGTATCAAAACAAGGTGACATTTTACAACGTATGTGCCGAAATCTGAAAACGAAACTAAAACTTTCAAATGTCCTGACTGGTATTCTAATAGTCTGATTTATTGTCAGTTAGTCAAATAAAAGAGAGATTCAAGTACAGTTACTTTAAATTGAAATTGAAAAACATTATTTTCGACATCTTCTTACTGTGAATGCGGGTTCGCCTCACTGAAATGATTAGTCCTTGCTTAGAAAAGATGCGTCCACACGGCACGGACGTAGCAACAATACATAAACGCCGCTTCATAATTACGAATAACGTTGGAAACATTTTTCGGTGCTCATTCCACCAAAGAGGAGGGTCCTCGGTTCGGGGCAACAGCTGCATATCAATGTATTTGTCGACTTCAATGATGCTTGCTGCTCTCGGATTATCCACCTGGTTTCGGCCGCCAGTTTCTACATCAGCGTCGAAATATTTCCAGACAAAGCTTGAAGCATCGCCCTTTTCAGCTGACTGCTGTGCAGGTCTCGGGAAGTCGGTTTGTGTTGTCGACTTCCGCAACATTTGTTAATTATGTTTGAAACCACTTGCTTGTAACATTCGTCCTGCTTGGATTCAAATACATATTCCTTGAAACGGGGGTCAAGGAATGTTGCTTCCCAGAGAGGTTTCAACTTATTATACCTTTTAGACATTTTCTCCTTTAACTCCATACTTAGACATCTAATGAGAGATGAAATGTTCCCATCTGGATATTTCCCAGGTGGTTCAGATGTTTCAGTAATCCTTTGTTTAGCAAGGGAACTTTAGATAAAGTAACGCAGTTTTCACTGCTTAGTTCACACGAAATTTCCTCGAAACAGCGAAGAACTTCACAACTTTTTTCGATGGTATCCCAGTCTTCAAATGTGAGCTGCTGTAAGGAGCCAGGGTTCAAAATACCTAAAGTACTCTGTAGAGGTTCTCTGATTGTCGTTATCCGGCGCATCATTTCAAACGTAGAGTTCTATCTTGTGGGACAGTCTTGTTTAAGCACCAGAGGGGGAGAGTTCATCTGCCGTTGAATGCTATTCAGCTTTTCACTTGCCTGCGGACTGCGTTTAATAAATTCTACAATGGATTTTGCTTTCGTCTGAGTGTCTTTGATGGTCTGTAAACTTGTCTGAACAACCAACTTAAGGTTATGAGCAAAGAAAGACACGTGCCACCAATTGCATAGTTCGATAGCTTCGATCATATTTGCAGCATTATCTGTAACACAGCCTACGACTTTAGAAGAGATGCCCCATTCTGCAGCAACTCTCTTAATCTCAGAAGCTACATTTTCTGATGTATGTTGACCGGAAAATTTGAATGTGGAGAGAAGGTAAGACTTTAGACAACAGTCGTCATCAATAAAATGTGCAGTGATTGCAATATAGCACTCATTCTTTAAAGATGTCCAGCAGTCAGTTGTAAGGCATACGTACGAGACAAGATAAACTTCCTTTCGTACATTCTCGAAAACTTTGTCGTATAATGCCGTTAACATGCTGTTCGATGATGTTTTCCTACTTGGTAACTATAATTTGGAATTATCGTTGAAAACAATTTTTTGAACTCTGATCCGTCCACAATATTAAAATGATGAAATTCTTTAACAGTTATTCTCAGAATCTGTTCGTCAATTTTTTGTCTTTTGTTCACACTTAAGGGTTTGGCTACGAATCTATTTAACGTTGTTTGAACAATCGCTTGTTTTGGCCTTACCCCTGTTTCGGGTGATGGTGCTGGCGCTACTGATCCTGATGCTCTCAGCTCTGCTGTTCCTGATGTTTCTGGCCCTATTGGTTGCTGTTGCAAAGGAGAACCTGATGATCTGCTGGTTGGAGACATAACATCATCCACTTCTTCTGCTTCAATGGCCATTACCCTGCTGTCTCTGATGTTAACTGTAGGGTGTCTTAAACGTAAATGTCTCGTCATATTGGAGGTACTGGAACTTTTACAAGAGATGGGTCAGGGGAACCCCAGGCCATTCACGCACGCCACTCGCCACATTATAACTTATTTAACCCGACACTGCATGAATTTGTATTTTGGCGCATATATATATATATATATATATATTCACCTAGGTAGAGGAGAAATATAATTCATTTAACAATGTGAAAAATCATTATTTACATTTTGCCATTGTCAACATCATGCATTTAGACATAAGTCATTCTGCAGCAAAATACTGGTATCTAACATGTTTTCTACTCCGATTAGATATCAGTAACATGTTAATTTTTTTTTGCTTTACTGAAGTCGTATTAGTTTGTAATTACATTAATGCCCAACAGTGAGTAAAATCCGGTGGAGAGCTCTTTGTTGCATTTCTCCTCAATTCATGACTGCTCTGCCTTCTATGGAGGAAACGATCAACTAAATGCTTAGAACAGACTCCAGTGTATACGATATGCATGGTGTTGCCACCTGACAACGAGAAGTGTCTGAAAAAGTAAGAAAAAATTGCGTTGCTAAGCGGCAACACCATGCGGTGTGGGATTAACGTATACATGCTAATCGAGTTACATCAGAATACACTGTAATTTCGTTTCTCCCCTTTTTTCTTTGCTGTACCAAATTTAATTATTCAGTTACGTGTACGGCCATCAGCATGGCGACTTTGAGAAAAAGCTACAATGGGATATTTTTAAAATCAAATTCTTGTTAGTATGTTCTTAACAGAAATTAAGGTGGCAACGGAAAACGATTTTATTGAAAGCCAGAATAAAATAACAGTTGCATCATAAACACCCTATAGAACGCCGTGAAATGTTACGCCGTAAATAAAGTTTTCAGGGACTTCAAGTTATGGTTTTAACTGTATGTGTGTCACACATTGATGGCACTATCTAGCGAAATGATTGGAAGTGATTGATCAGCTGACGCATTTGACTATTACAGGAATTCGACAAAGTCTAAAAATGTTCAAACGTTTGTAAATCTACCGGGCTCAATTGCTTGGTTATTAGTCCGTAGCTTACAAACTACTTAAACTAAGGTAAACTAACCTAGGGACAATACAAACACCCATGCCCGCGGGGGACTGGAACCCCCGACGGCGAAAGGCCGCGCGAACCGCAGTACGGCGCCCCAGCGTACACGGCTAATCCGCTGCGGCTGGACAAAGTGTATTAAAGGATGTTGCAATCCATATTTCCTTGTGATTTCCGAAAACTAGCATGGATATCATGCCTTCTTACGTCGTATGGATATTATACTCATTTAATACTTCAAAACGCTAATATCACATCTTTCCATGTATTTTTAGAATATTTGTTATGTATGAAGAAACTCGGACACAATCAGTTATACTTATGCATCTTTATTCTTTCTTTTATTGTCCATAATGAGTTCACTTCCATTTCTTGTTGATTGCCAAGAAGATTCTACAAGAAAAGGGATATTTTCTCACGAGGTTCTATTACACGAAGAACGAAATAGCAACAGTGCCAGGGATGGTGATTGTTTAAGAATTCCCTTTATACTTATGTGAAGCAAGTTAAAACCGCTAAATATTCTCATTTTGTTTGATACCGGTAATTGTCGCTTTTGGAATTTTGACTGTGATTGTTAGTTTTGCTTTGGGATAGCACTTCAAGTAGGCTATATTACTCTTTGCAGTAGCTACCGCTTTTTTAGCTTCTACGTTACACGTTATCAATATTCAAACACCACACACGTTCATGCACGCATTCTTCACACTAAAAACTAACAAATCTAAAGAGCGGTATCAACCTCAATTGAAGGCTATCATATTCCAAGTCCTACGTGACGCGACAGTGGAACACTCTAGCGGTAAAACTTCAAACCCTTTGCACGTTCGGCGCAGTGTCGAACTCGTCCAGGCTGACGCAAGTTAACGATACCTAGCGTCCGATACGTGAATCACAAGATTCGTTATTTCGAAACAGTGCCGATTCAAGTTTCGACTCAGTCGAACAGTTCGCTGAGCCGAGTCACTGAGTCGAAACATCAACTCAGTAGCCAACACTACAACAGGCGACTAGAGTCAGCGTAGGAGGGCACCCAAGACTTCCCGACCGCCCGATAGATGTCTCTACGTATACGCTACGAGAGCGAAATGAGAACAACCAATAGCATCACAAGTTAGCGAGAGCCAAAAGAATTGCATACTGGTGTAAACATTGCCTCGATGCGGCAGTTTGAACGCATTCTGCCTCTTTCTTATGAAAGTAATGCGAGTATATACTGCAACATTCGATGTTTTTACATTTCCGTCTGATTTCAGAACGAAGTACGAAAAAATAGCTTCGAGTGAAACGTAGCCTAGAGAAGGAAAAGTCATGTTCTTCCTTATCACAATTTTTTGTGTTTCTTTCCAGATATATGACGATTTTCGAGAGTGTGATCAGGCAGGCGTATACGAATTTTATTGCTGTTTTCGGAGCAATTTAAGCTGCCCTCATAATTCCCTGCCTGTCCAGATTTATTTTATTTATTTTCGAGGTCTATGAAATCGTGACGGGAGTGTATCGCTGGGATGTAGACTGTGCCATATTATTGCTATAATAATCATATGTAAATGTCATGCGGCTTACTGACTAAATTGTTTGTAAACAGATGCAAGAAAAGGGCTACACTTTACTTACGGGCTGCAAGGGCTTAGTGTGTTAATGTTGGCAATGAAATTTTCGATTTACGATGGTAATCAACTTACTAACCGGGCAAGGTCATATACAAGAACCTGTCAGTCATAGAGCAGGAACAGCATTAATTACTTATGTCACGGTCAACACAAAAGATTATTCCGCTCATAGTATACAGCCAATAAGTGATATACCCATGAGAGTGACATGGTCAGTTCTTATAGGAAGCTAAAACTTAAACAGGGAGTAACGCAGATTATTAATAAACTTCTTTAAAGAATATATATCTAGAAGACGAGGGGTTAGTTGCTTTCTGAATTTAGCCATATCATCAGCGACTGCTGTAATATAAACTATAGGTTTATTTTATACTTTTCTGCCTGAATAATTTACCGTGTTCCTCATTGTCTCCTGCTAGAATTTTTAATAAAGTACTATATTTGAAGATCGTGTTTACTTCTTGTAATATCAAGTTCACATGCACTCTTAGTTTTGTGAACCGTATGATTATATTTCAGATTCAAATGTTTGTAAATCGATCGGACCAAACTGCGTGGTCATCAGTCCGTAGCTTACAAACTACTTAAACCTAGGTAAACTAACCTAAGGACAAACACACACACCCATGCCCCAGGGAGGACTCGAACCTCCACGGCGAGCAACCGCGCGCTCCGCAGCGAGACGCTTTAGACCGCTCGGCTACTCCACCGCGTCTATAGTTCAGAGAGCACATAAGTAATAAAATGTACTAGCACGACTTGGTGAAGAAAGCCAGCTGTTTCAATAAATCTCTACAATAGTATCTAGAGTGCAATCTGATAATACTCTCGGAGATCGCTGTATTTCGGAAGCAGACAGCCAAATATATGTGATAAGGAAGAATATTAATATTGTTGACGCTCGTGAAGCTGTCCTATTGGGTTCTTACCTAAGGGCACACTGTGAGTGAAATTATCATAGATTGGTAAATAAGCTGCGAAATATTTGCGTCCTTCATTTTCTAATCACAAGGAATATAAATAATGTAGAACACTGCAAATCATACTTGCCTTATATTAATAAGCAACTCCTAGAATGTGTTTGAATAAAATATTTCAAAAAATTAAAGGCAGTGTGCGGTTACGAACTATGATCCATTGTATTGACAATCTAGAACGCTATCCATTACACCACGTTGACGATGAATATTGCTAGGTTTTATTATTGAATTCATTACAACATCTTATTGCTGCATTACAGTTTCATATTTAATAATAAGGTACATCTCCTTGTGATACAGTGTCACATACTAAAAAAAAAACTTCTTGTTTAACCTATACCTAAATTAACTTTCACTTAAAATGATCACTGTTTAGTACAGATCACAAAATAAATAAAATATATATCTGCTCTATGGTTCACTGCTGTGGTGTTGCCAACATTTGCAGAGCTTGGGCAACAGACTCTGCAGTTTAGCCGTCAATGTCAATATTGACGCATGTGTTTGTAATACATTGTGGACTTCCTTAATATGTTCAGCAATTTGTGCAGAAATCATTGACGAGGTGTGTTTGGCACAGCCGACAATAAAATCATGTCCACAGTAATAGAAATTTTAACTATGAGGCTAGCGAGCACTACATAATACTATGTGTGGCCGCAAAATTATAATTTCATCTTACTATCAACTCACCTGGAAACTTCAGACTTTCGAAAGTTCATTAGTTCGTACGTTCCCCAACCGTATTGTCACAATTGGAGATGATTTTCAATATACAACTTTAAGTTGGGTAAACTACAGATTTGCAAGTGATTGGGGTGACGGGACTTATTGCAAAACATTAGGCCTATTAACTTCAGGTACCCAGAACATATTGATTGGAATCCCACTTATGATGGAAATATGCTGCTGTCATAATAAAAAGTCGGAAGACGTTTGGTGCTTTCCTCAACATCAATTTCTTCTATGCAAACATCTTCATTTCAAAAGTACTCTGGCAGCCCACTTCCACTGTAAGCTATTTACTGTATTCCTTCCTCTCTGCCCCCACCCCCTCTCTTTACACCCCCACCACACTTCTCATCAAATCCAGAACTGGGAAATATTTGATGACACAGTATGTGCCCTTCTAACATACATTTTAACAGAGATGAGGATAAATTTCTTCTCTAAGTGATTTCAATAGTTGCTCATTAATTATATGAACTACCCATCCGTTTTTCAGTAACACATTTCTAAAGCTTCTACACTCACATTTGAAATGTTAATCATCCATGTTTCACTTACATACAAGACTGCACTCCTGATAAATTGCTCAGGAAAAGGCTTCCTAATGTCAACAAATAGACCAGACCTCTTTAATGACTACAAAAGTACAACGAGAAATTAGAGCAAGTAGTTTGATTTACATCTTCAGCAAATTAGATAAAGAGGAAGTGGTGTCATTAATAAATTTATTAGAGTAGAGCATATTGATGTGTTATGGCACATGTTTGTAAAAATATTGGACCATGTGCCTGATGGGCGTGTTCCTAGAAGAACAGTTAATGGAGTGAGGGACCCTCCATTGTGTACAGCCACTGTAATGAAACTTCTGAGAAAGCAGATACTACTACATAAAAGATGTAAAACAAAACCTGACAGTACAGCTACTGGTGGTGATATGCTAAATGAAACGTACTTGTCTGTCCAGAGAATAGTGGGTGAAGCCTTCAGTGACTGCCATAGTGGAATATTTATGTAAGGATCTCTCTCAAAACATAAAGAAGCTTTTATCATATGTAACTGTTGTTAGTGGGACTGAAGTTGACACCCAGACACTCATGGCCGAGTGAGATACTGAAATTGAAGATTGCAAAGCAGATCTACTGAACTCAGTTATAGGTCTAAGATGTTACTTTCAAATGAAAATCAAGGGCCATTAAGTTACCTAAATGTAGTTCTGGTTCCAATGCAAGGCGAGTGAGGCAGATATGAAGTTCATGGGCCTGAAGCAATACCCATCAGATTGTTTACTACATTTGCGGTGAGTTAGTTCAGGACTAGTTTAATTCTTTAACTCATTATCTTGGGACAGGCTAACTCATGCTCCCAAATTTTTTGTGACATTGCAACAGTATCCCGATTAAAATTAGTGTTCCTTCTGGTGCTGTTAGTAGGCGTTACCTAAGTGTCTTGTGTTGTATTTGTATGCTTTTTGCTGCAGTACTGTGTCCTATAGTATAATTTTGGTGTTGCTGCACTTTGTATACTTCCTATATTGAAACCAATTATTTCCTTATTTGTAATAAATAATGTTTCAGTGAATATTTACATACAGTTTTTGCTAAACCTGAGTTATATTGTGGAACTACCTTTTATCCTTTCCCACCTTCAATAACTCCATAGATTTTAAAGGAATAAAAATTATTAGCAAAAGAAATATGTATTTCAGAAAGCACAAACTTACATTGAAAAATTTGAAGCTTTTAGCTTTTGTGTAAGAAATTGGTACATTAGGGCCTATTTTTCCTGTACTCATAAAAAGAAACAGAATAGCTTTAACACAAAAATCTGGAAAAATTAAATGTTATAGTTAATCCTAAGAAGTTTGCAATTTTTCAAACAAATAGCCTACTTTGATTAAATTGTAGTTTGCATGAACTGAGCTGCTGCTTGTCATATTGATGTTTGTAGGTGGTGACAATGAATGATAGGTGAAGGCAACCACAGTGAGAAATGGCTTTACATTTTATGCTTTGAACACAAATCAACATTGCGAATGTCCATGTTTTTATGAGTAGCATTGAAAATTCATGACATTACCGAGGAACAATTGCACATTACCCTTTTGTCACAGAATAAATTAAAGAAAAGTACACTGAGGACTCATTACTACATGGATGTAAGAGTTTATTTTAAATTACACAGCTTTGGCTGAAAAGTCTCTTAACTAACAACAAATAAAACTTGTAATTAAATAAATGTCCATTTACATTACATAAAACGAACTGTTTCACCCATTTAGTGGCTGGTCCTTGATGTACTTTCCCGGAGCATGGTCCTGTAGCAATTTGTATTCCCATAGAATTTCTATTGACATCTACAGTGATGACTTCCAAACGTGTAGCATTAGGGTGTTAAACACAGATAATTAGTGTGCCAGATTTATATTTTATTTAAGTAATGGAAATTTATGCTAATTTCATTGCCAATAGTAGCAGGTCCTTTTTGATGTGGTGCATTCTAATTGAATATAAATGATTATATAAGTGACCAATAAGTCACTGATCTGCAACTACAACCCACCACACCTGAAAGACCTCTAAGGCTCTTCCTCTTTGCAAATTAGGTGACACTGAACTTGTAGAAAATTCAGGTAACTTTCAAATATGTCACAAAGGTAATGAAAGTTATTGAAAAAGAGGCTTATGAATATTGAAGACTTTTTGGTAAACAACGATCTGTCTTCGTAGATATAAAATGTACATTTTTTGTGATATTTCCAGAAGCAGTTCTAGAAATGACAGATGAAGATCGAAAAGGTAACTTCCTAGACCTAATTAAAACCTTTGACACTGGAGCTTTGTTTCTCAACTTGTGGTTCACAAATCACAACCCTTTGGAGGTTAACACTAGCAGGAGGATGTAGTTTTACCATAAAACAACCAACCCAAGCATATATCTGAATACCAGAGATTACACAATACAAAAATGTTGGCTTAATAAATATGAAATATTTTGAATATTAAAATTACATAATTCTATATTTAGTATTAGGTCCGAATTCTGGACTGAACAGAACCCATACTGCTTATAGTAATTACACTGTGCCAACAGTGAATAAAAGCAGGGCCTGAAAACTACTTTCAGGAACCAGTTGATTACTAATTGAAGGTGCTGTAAGTAATTTTGAGAAGGAGATGCGGTGAGAATCAAACGATGGAAAGTCCAGGAAGGATTCAACAATATTTTGGAAGGGATAGATTGCTGTGCATCACACAGATGTCTCAATTGGCCAAAAAAAGGGTTCTCACTTGTAGCTTCTTTAAACATGGAGCCAAAATTACAATCATACTTACAGGAGTGCTGTCTTCAAAACTGTCTAAAGAAGGCTGCACTAGCCTATTTGCAATTCTTGTTAATTCTTTGATATTTGCATTACATAACTGTTTCACAGTATCATAATGTAACTTAACTGTTCCTTTGCTGTACGTTATGTATGGGGCCTTGGAAGGTGGGTATAGCCGACTTTTCATTTGTTATTCAGTCATAATTCCGAAAGTGAATACAGATATGAAATAAATTAAATGTTCTTATTTACACGAATATTTAAGCCAATGGTTGAACGTGTCATTTTAATTGTAGAAGGGCATACATTTTCATTGCACTGTTTTTAATGGTTGTAATGACCTACAAGTAATTGAATTTTTTTATCTGTGTTGATTTGGAAAGGATTCCTTCAGTTCATTCGAATAAATTAATTTCATTTTACACCTCATTAGCTTCTTACATACAACTTTTAGCTGGGTATGATTTCATGCTGTATACAGGCTTTTAAGAGGGGATATACTGGAACACTAAGGTGTTTCTACTTATACACATTACATTATAGAGAGTTTATTTGGCTCTCCACATTATCATGTTGAAATACATTGCTGAACAACAGTTTTTCTCGTATAATTATTTGCTAAAGACACAGAAATTAACTTTCGTACGGTAAAACTTTACAATGCTTCTCGCCGGGCTCCAGTGATTATGTTGGCAACAGATGAACAATGAAGTGTGGAATGCGTTAATATTTTTCACAAGCTACAGAGTAAGTGTTATTGCAGCTTGTTTCGCTTGCAGCAAAATTAATACTATACCTGATCTATGGTTGACAGGTTCTAGTATGTACCCTTTTCCATTCAGTAAAAAGAATCATTTTAATTGAAGTTGTCAAGACAAAATATTTATTGGTCATCTGAGTTGCCATCATTAACCACTGTAGCCAACATAACCAATGGAGCCAGGTGAGAAACTTCATACAATTGAAACCATTTGTACTGTTTGCAATACAACTTTACATGTGAGGTAAATACAGTAAAGTAACATTTCTTCTATTTGATGTGCTATGAATTGACATTCCCCATTTACAAATACCAAATTATTGATTTGAAAAGCTTTGACACAACCTTCTTGTTAACATCATCCACTACTTATTGATTATGCACCAAGCACTAACACCAAGTTAGATATGGAACACAATTTTGTTACATTAACTGTTGGACCAAATAGCACCGGTCGCGGTGGCTGAGCCGTCTGCGGCGTGTCAGTCATGGTCTGCACAGCCTCTACAGTCGGAGGTTCGAATCCCCCTCGGGCATGGATATTTGTGCCGTCCTTAGTATTAGCTAGTTCATAAGTAGTTTGAAAGTTTAGGGACTGATGACCCTGTAGTTAAGTCCCATAATCTCTGCAAACTTTTTTTTTTTACCAAATAGCCTACATTAAGAGCTTGTCAACTGACTGTACCCATTGTACTAGTTAAACAAAAAACACACAGCAGAAATATCTTACATGTTAATAGCATAAGTGTTCACTTTTTTTCGCATGGGATGTGTATTAATTGCTATTTCCCCACATGTGAGGAATCTCAATTTGGCTGCTGAACACATTTTTGTTAGAGTAATGGCCAAGATTAATAGTTGCCAAAAAATAGAATTTATATTTATGGGAAGGATAAGGCCTAATAATAGAAGCATTTAGTAGGCTGTAACATGCAGTACATGACAAAGAATGTAAACACCTTGAGCTATCTGTTGAAGAATCTTCAGATTTGGTTACTGTCTACAACGCAGACAGAATAAAATAGTTTCACCTCTTCTTCTGAGAACACTGCAGGGCCATTAAACCTATCTCAGGCAAACTACTAAACTGAACACATTAAAACTCTACAGCAGTCTAAACGATGACGTAAGAAGAAAGTGGCTTCTTTGAGTGCTGTCAGCTAGTCTAGACCAGCAGCATGGGGAGCGTTGCAGTGCATCCGTAGCAGCATTAGGTTGACAATGTAGTACATTTCAAGTATCCAATGGCATGTATGAAACTGTAATGAAGTGATTCTAAATCTTCATTTTAGGTGACCAATTACTTTTACTGACCGTATGGGGTACATAGAAGAACCTGACAACCATAGAGCAGGTGTAGCATGTTTTGTTTATTCTATGATCTGTACGAAATAATCAAGTGATTTTAAATCTTCAGCTTATGAGGGCAATTGTTGGTTTCCCATAGTCGCTTGCGGAAAAGTTGCCAACGTACGCACCATGCAAATAACGGCAACAGTCTGCAGTTTCACCATTTAAAGGACGGTAGGCTTAACTGATATTTATACTCTGAAGTGTGATAAATGAGGTGTCTAACGCCACACTCTCAATTTAATTAGCAATCTTAATTGATTTCTGCAAGTTGTTTTTGGAGGCAAACTGAGGCTGTGAAATTTCTATTTAATAAGTGGTACACACTAAAGGGAATTATGATTTTATCTGTGTGTTTAAGCCATTCGGATATACCTTCCACACACAATTGTAAATATTAATAACTGCTTCAGATATTGTTTTTAACAGATTAATACTCGACCATACCAGTATGCAGTACTTGATCTGCAGTAACTTGTGATCCGTGTGCATCCAACTGGGACACACAATTCTGGAAATATTTACCCATTATTCAACAGTATGTTATATTTAATTTGTTCTAGCCAGTATTGTGATGAATGAAATCCCCCCCCCCCTTCGTGATAACATATTAATGAGAAATAGAATCCTAAAACTATACAATTCCCAGAAGTTATGGTAGTTTACTGATTTGGGATAACTTTGTCGGTTCACAAACTATGGTGAATAACACTTCTGGTCTGACAAATCATATGCATTCACAGTAGATTTTTCATTTGAGTGAATGCTGGCTGCAATCATGGCTATTTGTGAGAATTTTGTTACCATAAATGAAGATCGGGATACCACCCGTCGACTTTAACCCATGTCATATTTCAATATGGCAGGAACGTAAACATTAGACAGTTAATTGTGTTGCCACAATCATTCTTTGGCTTCACCAGCTCACAAGCAAAATGTTACCTTCTAACCTAAACTTCGGGCTGTGCTACAGATCAGTGTGTCGCCAAAACCAAGGTTTCTGGTTGGGTCCAATATCACACTTTAACTCACAAAATATTACTCTATTTCCTTGTAAACTACTGCCTTTAACACCACATAATTACTCAAGCAATCTGCAAACATGCATGCACCTCAAGATTACTACAAACAATGACATCACAGGTCAAAACCAATGGGTGGTATCCCCATCTTCAGATTACCCATTTTCTTTTAATCATTGCTGTGATTCTGATAATATTAAGTGGTTTTGTTTTGCAAAAGTGTTGTGAATTTTTTTATGTATGCAGCATAACTACACCTTCACTATTTCTCTGAAGGTAGTTTGCAGAATGTTGCATTTGTGACCCTATTTTGCTAGGTCATCAATGCTTCAGCAGAATGCGTTCGAAATACTTATAACACTGGTCATCGAAGTCTAATTACCATTATATGAATACGGCTTGTGTAAAAATGCTCACACTTCTTGTTTTCAATGTTTCCATTTACTATAGAAAACCCTGAGGTTTGTGCTAAAAAAATGTTTTTTCTTGCATAGTTCCAACCAGAATGGTTTGTTATATTGTTTTGTGAAGCACATTTGATAGTGGACACACATTATTCTGTAAATTTGTTTTAATGTGGACCTTTCTGCTGGTATTTTATATAACACTGATATTTTTTCACATTGAACTGTGCTACCTTGTGAAAAATTGAAAAGAGTAACATTGTAATAATTTTTATGTATGATAATAAAAAGCAAATGTACATGAATTGAATAACAAATCAAGAACAGTTTCTTTTTCTGAAATAAAATTCTGAATACAGCATCCAGTGTATATGCTTTATTTCATTCTTTCCAGTTCCTATACTTTCCAAAAATGAATTGTGTCAGTGAATTCAAAAGCAAACCTAGTTTCAATGTAAATATTACTGCACAAAGCTGTCTAGTTCAGGAATGGAAAAGATTTTTCAGTGATTTTTTTTTTTTTTTTTTTTTTTTTTTTTTTTTTTTTTTTTTTTTTTTTTTTTTTTTTGCTTTTAGAGTTGATAATTTTGTGTAACACATTTGCATAAGATGTCAAACAACTTTTTTCTTTCTCTGCCTGTTTTAAGATTGCCTGTCATGCCACCTCCATTTATGCACTGACAAGCAATGAAGCCTCAGCTTATTTATTAACTTTATTGTAGTGAACATGAATCCCATGTATTACAATTTGTCATGATTTAAAACATAATTTAAGAGTGGAAGAATAAAGTGCAAATTAAAATTTCAGCATTGTCTTTCAGAACATGGGTTACCAATTTTAGAACCATAATAAGAGAAGAGTGAAGTGTAATTTTGACATCAAACAATGCTGTAAATTCAAGGTATCAGTTGTTGATATTAAAAAAAAAAAACAAATGAAAATCACAGCTTTCCTTGTGACTGCAAGCAAACTATCAAATTTCAGATAAAAAATCTTTTTTAACAAGTGTCAAAGAATTACAATTGCAGATAAAAATACACTAAATTAAAAATCCCTAATTAAATTTAGACAACATGCTTTTTGCCAAGAGTAGTCCATACACAATGCCAAATTTACCAGCTTGCTTTACGTCACATGCTTGGTATCACATATGAAAGCAAAAGGAGACTGTGTCTAAATATAGTGTAGGATGAATAAATTCATGCTTTGTTCTTATAAATCAATATATGCAAGCTCTCAGTATTGAAAGTACAAGAGGTTACTTGTCATCTAGGCTGGACTCATGTGAAGATAGGGATACTGCCTGTCAGCTTTGACCCTTCTTGTGTCTCTAAAAAGGGGGTTTAAGTAATTATTTGATAGCTGAGTTAAAGACAACAGTTTGTTTACAAGTAGGTTATAGATTAAGTTCTTGAGTTTAAAAAGTGACCTGTAGCTTCACTCTGATAGTGGGGTATAAGTTAACAGTTTTTTTTCTTTTGCAAGTGTATGGGAAGGTACGAAGTTTTGGGCTGAGATCTGTGATTGATGGTACGATCTGTAGTTTGTGAGGATAATCACACATTATTTATTATCTACAATACATAAAATATTATCCCTTATATGGGTTTTCCGACAAGTTGACATTGTGAGTCAAAGCTGACGAGTGGTATTCCAGTTTTCAGTTATACCCTAGGCTGTAAGATCATTTGAGATATAAGACAGTTCTTTCAGGAAAGTAAGTTGGCAATTTATTATAAGAGAGAGCTTCTTTCCCATAAGAGCTGTTCACAGTTCTGGTAAAGTTTCTTCTTATTCTGAAGCAATCATATATATATAAAGTACAGTAGATGAAGTTTACTTATCAGGTAAAGGAGCACAGGTAGTGATAGTAACATAAATAAAACACACGCACACAAACACAAGCTTTCGCAACCCAGTTTTCTACAGTATGCCTGCCTAGGTGTGTTTGCGTTTGTGTATATGTGTAGGTGTGTGTGTATTTGTTTGCCTTCCTTTTTCCCCCCAGGTTAAGTCTTTCCTCTCCCAGGACTGGAATGGCTCCTTACCCACTCCCTTAAAACCCTCATCATTTCCTTTTCCCTCTCCTTCCCTTCTGCCTGAAGATGCAACTGGGTTGCGAAAGCTTGTGTTTTGTGTGTGTGTGTGTTTTTATTTATGTCACTATCACTACCTGTGCTCCTTCGCCTGGTAAGTAAACTTCATCTACTTTTTATATATATTTTTCCTGCTAGGAATTTTTCCTCTATATATATGGGGCCATTCCACACCTTTAGAACTCTTCATATAGGGGTTTGGTGCATATCACAATCTTAATTCTTTCTTCTCATTTTGTACCACTATAAATACATGTCGGCTTGTCAAAGGACTGAATTTAAAAGATTATGATTTTTTTAAAAAATAGGTACTAGTACATAACAAAATAGACAAAGCTTAGTTTCTCATGTGTAAGTTACCTAAAAACATGGGACACTGTTAAGAAACAACTATATTGAATACCAAAATAAGATACTGGAAATTGGTTTTAGATCTCAACCTAATTAATAGCGCAATAACAAAAGACTCCGTACTAATATTAAAATGACTTCCATAACAGATGATAATTGCAACACTTATACTGCCTTGGCTAATAGACATGTGTCAAAAGTGTTGAAACAGCCCCACATGAACGCTATTACATTTGTCACTATTGTAACAATATGTCTTAATAAGACTTTTCTTCAGTTACTGGCCAAATCCACCTGCATAACTGCAACAAGACTTCCAAACATGCAACATATTCAAAGTTTGCAGGGTCACATACAAGGAGGGCTATAAAGTTTTGTATTCTATACGCAAACACTTTTTTTCCCTACCATTTCCACCAAAATTTGTATTCCAGCACAGTACCTACAGATATAATTGTTGTGTAATGGACCAGATGGAAAACAGGAAATACAAATTGTGTTCCTCGCTTGTGATTTTGGAATCACACAATCAGTATACAACTTCACAATCTCTTCATAGGCTTGAAGGTGTTATCATCATACATTTCGGCACCACTTCTTTCCCCTCAGTGTGACCTTTTATGGTAACTGCCCCCCTCTTCGCCTAGTTCAGTTCTGCTAATATCACAAAGATAACACTGCATCACATTAGCTTTTGTTTCTTTATTCAGACTTTATCCCCCTTTTCAAGTTATGAGGCAACTTGCCTGGAGGTACTTTGCCCTGGCTTATGATTTTGGCTATGTCTTTGTTTCATGCTTCATAATTTTAACATTTTACACTCCACTGAACAGTAATCTGCATACTGAACTGATCTTCTTTAAGTTTCTCTCTGAACACACATGATAATTCTCAGTAGGGACATGCTTAAAACTAGGAAATAATTTAAACCCTAAAAGCAAATAAAAAAACCCTAGTTTACATAGTGTATAACATTGTTGCAGAAACAGTAATAAGAGTCTATAGTGTCATATACACAATGCAATTTTTGGCACAAAAAAGCATTGTTACAAAGAAAAGTTGTTATACAAAAATGTAAACCATGCGCATTACCTTACTTATAGAAGTTTTCAAATCGATAATTCAATTAATTTAGTGTAACAGAGAGAAAATCATGTTGTGTGTTGCATGTGTGATGAAAGTTCATTATGTTTTCATTTGATACAGTACACATGGAAAAACTCCCCTCATTTGCTTCAAAATTTCCCTGAAATATCTGAATAATTGATCAACCAGTGAGGGAAATTGTTGCGATAAGAAAACAAGACAGTCATCCTACTAGCTGTAATCACTCTTCATGGAGCTGTCCCACAATGGTTAAATTCAAATATGTTAAAAAATAGGCTACTTCACTATTTTTTATATACACTGTAAGCTGTTAAATTATGAGAAGGTGCCTTCTGCTTCAGAAGTGTTATTTTTGTGATACGCTTGAACTATTTTGGTATAGAGGATTGTTTTACATGGAATGATCCATGAGCTATATGAGAAAAATAACCTTAATAGCATACAGTTGCCAGCAACTAGGTGCTGTTTCACGTATCATAGCAGGCTACTTTGCCTAATTCATTCTCTTAATAGAAATTGTATAGATTCCCTAAATATTAACGACAATGGAAGGTCCAGTAAGGACTGTTAATAATAGCCACAGACATACACTGATAAAAGACACACAAACACAATTCTAAATTTTCGGCTGCGGCCTTCCTCAGAAAGAGAACACTCACCCACACAATCACTCAGGCATGCTGACCCACACACGCCAGCCATCTCTGGCTGCCCAATACAGTCTCACGGGCTGTGTTGGGCGGCCAGAGATGGATGACGTGAGGGGATGAGTGTTCTCTTTCAGAGGAAGGCCGCAGCCAAAAATTTAGAATTGTGTGTGTATGTGTCTTTCATTGGTGTCTGTTGGCGGCTCAAAGTTCTTCTTTACATGAGTTATCCCCTAAATTTTATGGTGATTTGGCATCATTACTCTAGGTGTTTTTACATTTTGGAGGTGTCACACAAAAATATAGCTCAATATGAAAACAGTGCCATATTTATTCAGTTGCTTAAAAACCATTCACTTATAAATCATATTATACTATATCATGTAGGCTACAGACAGTGTAATATGAACTAACACAGAAAAAATTAGTTATGGTAGGCCTACATTCTCTTGGAACTCAAAAATATATTTGTTAAACAATTGCTATCACACAGAAATGAAGAAATCTGAAGACGGAACACTTAACATGGAGCACTTTTTCATTATTAAAATCAAATGTATCTTAACTGCTGTAAAATTTATAGGCTAATTGTTCCATAATTTTTTCACATGTTGCTTCTTACTTACGAGGTAACATGTTTGTTTGAAACTGTATTTTTCTGAGATCACAATCATGAAATGAGAAATATGTCACCTTTCAGAAATAATTACCAGCTGTCTTGCTTTTCAATATATTTAGCTCATTTTGCTAAGTACAGGACATGTGTAGTACAGGAACATGTAGCAAATAATGGAATTTTTTTTTTTTTTTTTTTTTTTTTTTTTTTTTTTTTTTTTTTTTGTAATGCACATGAATGGGGTAAAAGCAATAAATCTCAAGCTCTGCACACTGAAAATAGACATACACAACGAACTTTGTAGTGTCAAGTCTATATAGCACAGGCTAATTTATTTATCATACAAGATACACCTATTACTTCTATTTCATTTGACGTTTTACTCTACCTAAATATTTGTAGTATTAAGTGTCCAAGAAAGCACTGAAGCACAACCACAAGCATTGCTCCCACTTGTTTACAATGAAACCTGTATCATTTTCCTAAATAGCAAGTTTCAGGAAAAGGTGTCATGTTTTGCTCATAAACATAGGCGTGAAATTTCTAAAATTTCAACAAACTTGATAGATTTTGTGCTATGTACAGGCGATGTTATTCGATTCAACTGATGTTTTCTTCTCTGGGAGATGCAAACCTCAATTACAGAACTGATTTTGAAACAACAAGCAGGCAAAATTACGAAATCGTTGTTTCAAGATTCCCAGCACAATTCGGAGTTACTCTTGAAAAAACACTATGTTTCATACTCATTATGCTCATTACACAATATAATCCACAATTTCCGACATTCTTTAGCTGCACACCGCATAGTTTCCATTTTCGAATGAAGTTCGCGGTTCTACAGTCGAAGGTTCAGCTACTACTTTCGATATACCCACGCTTTTGGTCGATTTATGTCAGTTCGTTACCCTCGACAAATGACCATAGATATGGTAGGAAGTGTAGGTGACTTCCGGTAGTAAACTTCCGGCGGCACTTTTCGGTTTTTAGCGTCCACTACGCAGGACACTCTCGTAGCGATACGTGTGGCCGTCTTTTGTCGCGTGAAGCCAGGGCCGGCGCAAGGCACTAGAGGTCTGCACCTCGCTCGGTTGCTCGCTCGAATGGCTTGATACATGTCGTTCTATCACAGTCCGACAGATGCCGGTACTGCAGCTTGCGGCAAGGCCTTCGACCATAGATAAAGGTAGACTGGGCATGACGTCATTTTCGTGGCACCAACATCTCCACAGCTATATCACGTGAGTGTTGGCAAAACATGGTTGTGTCCTGTTGTGCTTACGGGTGTACAGAGCGATTTGTGAAGGGGAGTACCGTAAAATTTCACGTGTAAGTATTATTATTTTAATGCAACGGCATTTCCTGAACCCTGATAAACCATTCTATGTATCGTTTCCGTATAAAAGAATGCACTGCCTCATAAATTACCGGTTTAAAGTGAAGCATGTGTTTCCAGCAGCACTGTACAGTCTAACATTATTTCTTGAAATATTAGGTCACGAACGTGCTTTTACTCATCTCTGTACGTTTCCTAAGGATGTAGCACGTCGGCAACTCTGGGTACAGGCATTGAAAAGGAAAGATTTCAAGCCAACTGCCCACACAAGACTCTGTTCGAAGCATTTTGAAGAAAATTGTTTCGACAGAGAGAAAACTTGAGGGAATTGGCCTCGTAGTTATGCTGTACCTACAATATTTGATTTTCCTGAACATCTTAAAGCGAAAAGGCCCAGATTGCAGAAGCCTCCCAGTGAGAGGTGTTCATTGGAGGAAACTTCATGTGCAGAGTCTTCTTATAATTCTCGTAAGTACCAGGTTTACATTGCTCCTATTTACTTAGTGAAATTGTGACTGTAGTAATTGGAATTAACATTGTCGTAATATGGTTTGGACTAAGTGTAGAAATTTGTTGTCTTTTATCGAAATTGTCTTTTAGTGTGCTGCTACTTTCTTTTACAGTTAGTTTACAACACTCTGAAGTAATTGAAGGTACAACCAAACGTTTTAGATATATAGGAGATTTTAGAGAACATGATTTGGCTATACCTGGTATAGCAAGAAAAGTGGCAAGTGTCGCAAAAAAACAGCTGAAGAAGAAATCCAGAGCACTGAAAAATTTGCAGCGATCAGCCAATAGGATGAGGAAGAAAATAGTGAATATGGATCAGTTAATCAGCGATCTTCAAAAGAATAATATTATAAGTGAATCAATGGGCAGTTTACTTAAGGTAAGATAGGCTACTACATAGGCCTACATGCAGTGCTTACAATTTCTTATAAGTAAAACTGAAAATATTCCAAACTGCCTTTTTACAAATCTAGTCTTGTACTGTACCTGTTTGGTGATTGTATACATGTAGCATATTTGACTGTGAGGAAGTCTGTTACCACAAATGTAGGCAGTTTTGACAAGTATCAAGATGTTAAATTTAACATACAGTACAAGCAGTGTGTGTTTTTTTATTCCTTCTGTAGGCAAATTTATTTTGTTAGGCTACATCTTTGTAGGACATAGTAAAATTACTATGCATAATTCTGCCCCCTCCAAAAAAATCTCTCTCTCACTCACTCACTCACTCACACACACACACACACACACACACACACACACACACACAGTGTATTGCAGTAATGTACTAACAAATTGATTTACTGGTATCTGAAAATGGGCTTGCTCTACTTGTAGTACCAGCGCCTTATGATGCATATGTTCATTAAAATTTTTGTAACCTATTTACAGAGTTCTAGTATAAACACTGAGGGAAATGGGAGAACAGACAATCGTTGGAGGGGAATTTTGCAATAATGTTTGGGATGTGATGTCTTTGTTCCTACAGTTCTTTCCTGAAAGTGTCATATTGTTTTCAGATGCTGCCACCAGGTACTGCAGAGTTGTTGAACCGCATCACTGGAGGTCAGACGAGAGTAAAATACCCACCAGCTCTTCGGACATTCGCCTTGACTCTCAACTTTTACAGCAGCAAGTCTTACAACTATGTAAGAAGAAACTTCCACACGTGTCTGCCACATCCACGAACGCTGAGAAGGTGGTATGGTGTGGTAGATGGAAATCCTGGGTTTAGTAAAGAGGCAGCAGTGGCTTTCCGATGAAGAGTCAAGAATTCCTGAACAGTGGCAAGAAATTGCTATGTGCGATGTCGTTTGATGAAGTTGCTATACGGAAACATATTGAATTCCGTGATAACAAATTTGTTGGGTATGTGGATTATGGAGCAGAACTCGACCATGACAACCTCCCTGTTGCAAATGAGGCCCTAACATTTATGGTAACTGCTGTGAATGGTAACTGGAAGCTTCCAATTGGTTACTTTCTAGTAAATGTGCTAACTGCTCTTGAGAAATGTAATCTATTAACTGGGGCCCTAAAATTTACATTTGATGTGGGTGTTGAGGTGATATCCGTGACTTTTGACGGAACACATGTAAATACTGCAATGATTGAAAAATTAGGTGCTTCCCTTTCAGTGGCCAAATGAAACCCTCTTTTAAGCATCCGTTATGTAATGATGAGGTTTGTATCTTTTTGGACCCATACCACATGTTAAAGTTAGTCCGCTATACGTTAGCTGGTAAGGGGACAATTTTCGATGGCCATAAAAATCCTATTAAATGGGAATATATACTTAAATTGCATGATCTGCAAAGGGAGGAGGCTCTTCATCTTGCTACAAAAATAAGAATGAAGCATATTGAATGGTATCGCCATAAGATATCTGCCAGGAAGTTTCATATCAGCGCACACTCCGCTGCAGAGTGAAAGTTTCATTCTGGATATATAGCCTTCATTTGATGTCCAAAATGGGTAAGATTGTGTATATGACACCTTTACAGGTAAGGTAAAAATGCATAATTTGATGGAGGCCTTCATAGTTTTTCTGAGGTAACAAGAAATTTATGAACAAGAATTGCTATTGTTACATTTACTTGAAACTGTTTAACCAGACAAGAGCTTTCAATTGAAACTGCTCTACATTTCGTGGGTTGAATTCATTACATGCTACGAAAACAAATGTGGAGAAGTTACAGGTTTGTTGGTTTATGCCAATTTGTGTAGTCTAGGTATTGTTTACACAATAGACATTTTCTTTCCTGTTGGGGGTTCGAATCCCCCATTGGGCATGGATGTTTGTGCCGTCTTTAGTATAAGCTAGTTCATAAATAGCTTGTACGTTTAGGGACTGATGACCCCACAGTCAAAGCCGCATAAGCTTTACAAACATTTGACATTTTCTCTGACTAGTCACTACCAATATGCAATAGTATATTTCCTAGTGTGCATAGCATCTGTCATTAATGGAGTATACATCTGAAATGCAATACTGAACCATTTGCGATAATTACATTTTATTGTTATGGACACAAGAATAACATATAGATGTCGAACGTTCTTTCAAGTTTGCAAAGTTCACTGATAAGGAGCTGCTGTAAAACTAAATGTGCACACTATTTAAACAGTAATTTACCACTAAGTCATGTTTAAACAAGCAACATCTAAAGTAGTATTGTTAGCATGCATTCTGTTGAGAAATACTGGTAAAGAAATCTGAAGCCACAATACTGGCTTGACTTCCCTCCGATGTTTTGCTAATAATCATGTGATTCTGTGTTGCTACCACACATTTTATAGCCACAGTGTTATCTTCAAAAGGAAAGTAATGAACTCCACATTGGTATCAGCTGCACAAATCATCTGTTTCACAACCTTAGTTTCCTATCACCACTCATGGTAGGTATTACCAACATAAATATCACTAAGCAACTTTGGCAACTTGCTCTAGACTCTTACCCACACTTGCATTGTTGTAAATTATATAAATACAGAACTTCACTGACACATTTTACATTAGTTTTTATCTCTTTTACAAAGATCCCTGTAATCTGTTGTTTCTTTCCAAAAGTCAGATACAGCTTAAAAGCAATGGTTGAATAAAGTGGTTTGTGGAGTCTTACTCAATGAAGACAGATTTCCTGTATCTTATTTCTCTTGACAGACTTGTTGAATGCCTAGGTTAAATGGTTTGTTTTTGAAGGCAGAAGTATGCACATTTTGTACATAGTTTCATTTTGTCTTATGCACAATAATGGACATTCATATTTTTGTTGAAATTAACGTTACATGTACAACATTACAGACTTGTAATATGTAGAAGTTTTCAAGAGGTAGAAAAAAATGTTTTTGGAAGAGAGGTCTGCACCGTCAGTTGATTTTGCTCTTTCCATTACTCTCGCAGATCTCTCCTGTGTGTGAGTTGAGAACAGTGTCTGAGCTACATGTATACTTTCCCCAGAATAGGCAGCAGGCAGTGCGAACGTCTACGCATTTGTAGTATGTGAGGATACGTAATGTGTGGATCACTTAATTCAGATTACTATTCTCTTTACTTGTGTTTGCCTTTTTAACTAATCCTGGATAAACAAGCGTTAAAATCATGCTTCTGGTATGGGAAATATTTCAGAGCCACGCAGTTCCATATTGGGCTTAAAATCCTTGACTCTCAGGTAGAAGTTCAGGTAGGTGTTTTCAAAGTGTTTACTATCAGATTATTTCTGTGAAATCAATCATCCAACTTATCTAAACCTTCATTTATGGGCTTTTTAATCTGATGTTTATTTCTGCTAGAAGTAACGGTACTAGTATCAACTGCAAAGATTGTACTGGTAGTGGTGCTGTGTTCAATGGTACTGTTATTAATATAAAGAACAGAACTGGTCTTATGTACTGACAACTGGCGGTCTCTAAGCAATAGGTGTAGTACACTGAATTGGTGACATGTACATGTGTTTCTTAATTTGTGTACATATTAAAATTGCTTAAAAGGGAATTTTATTTCTGGTCTGAAAGGTATGAAAGTAGAATACTTGCACTATGATTCCTCCAATGACATTACAGTATTTTCCCCCAAATAAGAGCCCATATTCCTTCGGTAAAAAAAGGAATGCCACGTGTTTTAGGACGTGCTTTATTTTGAGCAATGAGCAGACAAGTTTCCCTTGTTGAAAGTGATGTGTAATTGCTAGTACTCTGTTATATGGTCTTTGAAAGAGATGAAGTAAGTATCTTTATGATATTTGGAGTTGAAGGTGCCCTTTTGATGTATTATTCTGCTCTTTGAGTTTTTCCACAGAACGGCTATCTTCTGCCAGAAGTGGGCAGTTGTGTATTTTCCTCAAACCTTCTGCTAAGCCTCAATGACTAGTTAGAATACATATGTTTCAAAATTGGAGGGTCTGTTCTTCATGCTCCTCACTCAATTCACCCTTGGAAATGAGATCTATAAAAAGAAGAGAATATGCTGTATTATTGTGTAAAACAGAAATAATTCTTGAAAAGTCAAGAGCTATTAATTTTTAAAAAGGGAGGGTGTTTATATTTAGGCCATTTGATGTGACTACATGTCTGTTAGTTCTTATCTCTTGTTTTTATATGCTGCATTATCTACAAGGCTTTCTTTTCCCTTATCCTTCTTTGCCTGTTGCCATTTATCTACAAATGCCAAATTTTAGTAGCTATAAAACAACCCCTGTTCTGACTCAGTAAAAAACTTAAAATGTTTACTAAAATAAAGAGTTTTAAACCCTTTTTTTAAAAAAGAAAACCATTTGTCTAAACAATGTTCTCCTTTTCCTGAGAGCTATGGGTGCCCATACCTGTGACATAGCTCTTAAGCTGAATGAAATTCATCATAGCTTTGCAATATTAGAAGTGGAAAGGGGCCCCCTCAAATAGCTTTGGTAATGTATTGTCAAAATTATACTAACATATTACCTGATGGAAACTACTGTGCTCTTTCAGTTTCTCCACAGAAAGTCTATCTCCAGAAGTAGTCAATAGTTTATTAACTTTCTTCCATAACTAATGTAAACTGCCCTCCATGTGCTTTATGCAGAAACAATGTTGTACATGAATGTTATTAACAAAGTATATGAAAGACAGTTTAAACTTTGCAAAAGTAATTAGAACATCTTAAACGTTATGGTTAATTCTATGTCCTTATTGCATTTTACTCCAGAAAGCGGAATGTTTTGCGCTCTGTTACTACTAAAATTTGCCTAGTAAGGGCATTTTAATTTATTTATAAATCCACAACTAAGGTTGCCTGAAACTGTAAGCAGTTTGCTTTTGGAGTTCTCAACTTAAAGGTTTTCAGTGTATGTGTAGTTTTTGCATTGATTCACGGAATTCAGTTTCGCGTTTTTAACGATGTTTATCACAATGCTTAACTTCCATTCTTGTTTGCATTTTTTTTTTCGTGGACAATTGCCATATATCAATCGTTTGTTTTCTAAGTGTCCATGGCTAAATGATCGCGCATCTATTTTTTTTTTTTTTTTTTTTTTTTTTTTTTTTAAGAACTTCAGTGCAATTTTGGTTAATTAATGGTCTATCTCGTATTTTCGGCTCGATGCTCACACGAGTGATATCTGATATATTTGGTAGCATTTGTCACTACAATGGCAACAGATTCAGGTCAGATATGCATATGCCTCTCACTTAACTTTTCATAAAAGGAAAAGAGTTTTCGGCCGGATATACAGTATTCCATTAAGAAATCTGGGTAAAACAGGTTACAAAAAGCGGAAGACCAAGTGCTGATTTGAATTGCCGCCGACGCTCTGCCAACAAACACGTGACTTATGTTGGAGCCACGTCGAGCGCTAGCCTCAGTACAGCATGCCCAGTCTACCTATATCTATGGTCGAAGGGTGCCTCTCGCAGATCAGAGGGAAGTGTGGAGGGGAGGCTGAGGGGAGAGCTCGTGCCGCCTGCCACGAGGCCACGGATGTTTCCGTTGTCCGGCGTTTGAGGGGAGGTGGTGGTGGGGACAGCCGCTACCTGCCGCTTCTTTTTTTCCTTTATTGTTTTTTAAAGCCAACTGTAAAAACAGCTGGCAGGCTGGCAGCAGCTGCGGTGGCTGCTCTTCAGCCATGTGACATCCATAATTTGACAATAAGAGATAAAAAGAGGAACAATATTGCGGAATGTTAAAACAATTTACACGCTGAGTTTTCGACAGACTAAAACGTACATGGATAAAACGGGACAAACATATAACAGGGAACGATGAACAGACGAGGAGTAATAAAAAATACACATAGTCAGTAAAAACAGTTGGCCACGGTGACAAGTTAAAAGTACATTGCAGAAACACTAAGTACAGAACACGAAGATACTGGACGGAGCACAGAATAAAACTTGCGGACGGCGAACATAGAGGCACTGATTTAAAAAACACAGGACACTGGACACACTGGCAGTGTACATGACGGTAAAAAGTCGAGTCGCCCCCGCAGGGGGGTGGGGAGGGGAACGGAGGTGGGGGGACAGGGATGGGAGAAGTGCGGGGGAGGGGGAGAAGGGGAGGGAAGAGAGAGAAAGGAGGGGAGAGAAGGAATGACGAGACTCTGGGCATGAGAGAGGGGTAGCCAAGAGGGCGGGAAGGGAAAGGGACGGGAGAGAGGGGAGGGGTGCTGATGCTACGGGGAAGGGATCAGAGTTGGTAGGAGGGGTAGATATCGGGACAAAGTTCGGTATCCGGTAGAGGAAGGGTGCGGAAATTGCCCTGGGAGAGGATACGGAGCGTATGTAGGTGAAGACCAGGAGGAACGGTTTGGCAGAGGCGTGGCAGAAGCCCGGGATATGTGAGAATAGGGTAGACCAGAGGGTTTTGGGACTCAATTTTTCGGGATGTGTAAAGGAGCCGGAGATGTTCGAGGTGTTGTAGGAGAGGAGGGAATGGGATGAGGTCATAGAGGATCCGCGTGGGGGAAGGGAGTCTGATACGGTATGCGAGGCGGAGGGCGTGGCGTTCTAGCATCTGGAGGGATTTGTAGAAAGTAGGAGGGGCCGATATCCAGGCAGGGTGGAAGAAACAAAGGACAGGGCGAATGATTGATTTATAGGTGTGGAGGACAGTGGAAGGGTGGAGGCCCCACGTCCGGCCGGTAAGGAGTTTCAGGAGGTTCAGGTGGGACAGAGCTTTCTCATGGAGGGATTTGAGGTAGGGAGTCCAGGACAGTTGGCGGTCAAGGGTAAGGCCAAGGTATTTGAGGGTGGGGGTGTGATGGATTGGGCGGTTGTGGAGGGTAAGAAAGAAATCGTGGAGGCGGAAGGAGCGGGTAGTACGACCTATGACTATTGCCTGGGATTTGTCTGGATTGACAGAGAGGAGTCACCAGTTACACCAGGAGGCGAACTCTGTGAGGTGGGACTGGAGCAAAACCTGGGAACGGGCAAGGGAGGGGGCGAGGGCCAGGAAAGTGGTGTCGTCAGCATATTGGAGGAGATAGACGGGAGGTTTGGGTTGAGGCATGTCGGCAGAGTAGAGGAGATAGAGGAGGGGAGAGAGGACTGATCCCTGGGGCACCCCGGCGGAGGGGTAGAATATGCGGGAGTCGGAGTTGCAGACAGTGACATAGGAGGCGCGGCGGGTAAGGAAGGAAGCGATGAGGCGGACGTAATTAATGGGAATGGCTGGATCTTGAAGAGGAGACCGGTCGTAGGCTTTTTGGATGTCGAGGGATACAAAAATTGCGGAGCGATGGGAGTTGAGTTGGATGGAGAGGAGATGAGTCAGGCGAAGGAGCTGGTCGTCGGCAGAGAAGGAGGGTCGGAAGCCACATTGGGAGGGAGGGGAGAAACTGGTGGCGGTGGAGGTGCTGGTGGATTCGATGGGAAAGGATGGTTTCCAGGACCTTACTGAACATGGAGGTAAGACTGATGGGACAGTAGGATAAGGTCTGGGACGGGGGTTTGTCGGGTTTGAGGAACATGAGAATACGGGAGGTTTTCCACAGGTCGGGGTAGAAGCCAGTATAAAGGATGACGTTGTATAGTTTGGCAAGGACTTCACGAAATGAGAGGGGGCATGCGCGAAGGTGGCGGTAGTTCAGCCAGTCGTGACCGGGGGCGGTGTTTCGTTTTGTGCGAAGAGTGTCTATTATGTCACGGGCAGTAATGGGAGTGTTCAATTCTGAGGGAGGAATGTGGTTCAAGAGAGAGTAGTCAAAAAGGGGATCATCGGGAATGGAAAAGACATCGGAAAGGTAGGAGGCAAAGTGTTCAGCCTTACTGGCGTTGTCAGGGAAAGGACGATCATCATGGAGAAGTGGGTAATGGGGGGAGGAGTGACTGCCAGTAAGGCGGCGGAAGGCACGCCAGTACTTGGCGAAGTAGACCGGGAGGAGCGAGTTAAGGCGGGTGCATGTCTGACGCCAGTCCCGGCGTTTCTTCGCGGACAAAAGATTTCTGATGTGTCTTTGGAGTTGCCAGTGGCGTTGGAGAGTATCCCGGTCACGGGTCCGGAGAAAGGAGCTGTACAGACGGCGGGATTCGTGGAGGAGAAGGACAGCCTGTGGAGGAAGGGTAGGGCGGTGAGGATAGATCGCCCGGGTGGGGATGTGGGCATGGACCGCATCAGCAACAATCTGCTGGAGAAAGGAGGAGGCATGGTCAATATCGGCGGGAGTATGGAGGGGGAGTGGGTGGCTTTCGACCGAGGTGTCGACGGAGCGACAGTAGGCATCCCAGTCGGCACGGGAATAATCATGGACGAGTTTGGGAGGGGGCATGGGACGAGGAGCGCGGGCAGGGCGGGGGGGGGGGGGTGGTCAAAGGTAAGTAGGACAAGGGGCGTGGTCACTGCCTATTAGGTCTAGGACGTCCGCCGTGATGCGCCCCAGGAGGTTGGGAGACACCAGAACTGCTTTCGGGGCGGGTTGGGCAGGGATGGGGAAGGATGTCGCCCTGGAGTGAGGTGGTGACGAACTGACGCTATCGCCGGAGTTCAGCGGGGTGACGGGAATGAAGGTTGAGGTCAGCGGCAATGACATAGGTCGGGAAGGTGCGGTCAACATGGGAGAGGAAATCGTACGGGAGAGGAGAGGTGGGGCGAATGTAAATGGTGGCGAGAGTGACAGTGAGGGAGGGAAGAAAGAGGCTGAGGATCAAGTGTTCAGTGGGGTCATTGAGGAGAGGGCGTAGCCGGACAAGGTGGTGACGGAGATGGCCGATCGCCACTCCGCCTCGGGCCAGAGGTGGGGGTCCGTCGGTGCGGTGGAGAAGGTAAGGATTGGTGTTGACGGGACGGCGGGGTTGCAGGAAGGTCTCGTTGAGTAGGAAGGCATCCACGTGGTGTTGGGAAAGAGTGTGGAGGAAGAGGTTCTTATTGGCTGGGAGTGAGCGGATGTTGTGGTAGAGGAGGGTATACGATGGGCCTGCCATGATGGGGTAGAGGGAGGGTCAGGGAGGGTAGAGGAGGGGTGGGGAAAGGAGGGGGACTGGAGGGGCTTAAACTTGGGTCTCGAGGTGGGAAAAGGCGAAGTGGGAGTGGGCACGGGAGAAGGTGGCAAAGGTGTCCAGATTGAACACGGACCTGGCGGCCAGTGCAATCTGGTGGAGGGTGTGGGGGCGTTGGAAGGGGTGGATGTTGGCGAGGACGGTGGTGACAAACCGGATAACGTCTTCGGCGGTGGGGGGAGGGACCAAGGATTGATTGAGGTGCATGGGAGGATCTATGGGGAGGATGGGGACGGTGAGTTCGGGTTTGGAGGGAGCAGGGGGAGGGACGGATTTGCACTTGTAGGACTAGGTAGGGTGGGGGCCGCCACAGGTGTTACAGGTAGGAGGGGAGGTGAGGTTGGGACAGTGTTTATGGAGGTGGGAGTCTTTGGAGTGGGGACAGGTGGGAGGGTTTTTGCAGTGCTGCGTCAGGTGATCATTATAAACGAGGCACCTGGCGCAGCGGTAGGCTTGTGGGGGGGATCGGGAGGGTTATACCGAGTGGCGGCGATCGTAGATCAGCGCACCCTCAAGGAAGAGGTGGTCAAGGGAAAATATCCGCATCAAACGGGTGGGGCCGGAGTCGTTGTTGATCCGCTTGGCGGAACGGATGGAGATGTCGGGGTGAGAGTTGAGTTGCTCCAACACCTCTTCCTCTGTAATCAAAGGACTAAGCCTTGTGATCACGGCAGTGAGGTGCAGAGGGCGGCGGGGAGGAGGTGGTTGGCGGGCAGAGGAGGCTGTATAGTAGGGGGTGAGGGTGGCATGAGGGCCGAAAAGGACCTTGGGGATGTGGGCGAGGATGTCTGTGTGGAGGGTGGGGCTGGGGGACTTCAGGAGGACAGAGTCTCGGCAGGGAATAATTTGGGAGATGTGGGCGGAGGGGAAATACTTTCGAATTTGGAGGGAGAGGTTTTTGTGTTCAAGGAATCGGGGATCAGCATGGGACAGTACATACGTGAACAGGTCGGGTGGGTGGCGTGGGGAGATGGGGGCGGTGTCCATACGGTCGGCAAGAGGGACAGGAGGAGGTGGGGGAGGGGGTAGCTTTCTTGGACTTGGTGGAGGCGGGGGAAGGGTCCGCACTTCCCCGTTTCTGGGTGCGCTTGGGGATGGCGCCAGTAGAGGCAGGTACAGATGCTGGAGCAGAGGCGGTGACGGAGGCATAGGTAGGAGGGGCTGGGAGGGAAACAGGATCGAGTGGGATTTCGATGGGAGGCGGATGGTGGGGTAGAAGGGTAGATGGAGGCGGGGGCGACAGCGACGTATCTGCCACCGTGGCTCGGCAGTGCGTCACACGGGTGGGGTTGACTGGTGCATTGTAAGGGGTGGTGAGGGGGAGGTAGACCAGAGGGGGAGGGGGGACCTCATGGGATGGTGAAGCGGAGAGGATGACATGGAGTGGGAGGGTAGTTTGGGGAAGGCTGGAGGGGCTCTAGGTGATGGTTGTTGAGGCGAGGGAGGGGGTTGTAGTGAGTATGATGGGTGCAGTATGGACAGGGGTCAGGGTTATTGTGGGAACTGCGGAGAGGGAGGAAGAAGTCGATGGGGTGGACGAAGACGACGCCATGGGTTGCTTGTGGTGCAGGGGCGTAGTCCAGGGCGACGAGCGGAGACCGGCAGGGCAGCGGCAGAGGCAGCAGCGGCGGCGATGGAGGCGGCGTGGAGGTTGGTGCTGCTACGGCGGAGGCGGCACTGCTGGGCGGCGGCACTGCTGGGCGGCGGTGGCAGCACTGCTGGATGGCGGTGGGTGACCACGAGCTGAGACTGGACGGCGGCAGCACTGCTGGGCGGCGGGGGTGGCAGTGGCCCACGAGCTGGGACTGGGCAGCGGCGGCGGGGGACCAGGTGCTGGGCCTGGGCGGTGGCGGCGGCGGCAGCCCAGGTGCTGAGCCTGGGCGGCGGCGGCGGACCAGGTGCTGGGCCTGGGCGGCGGCGGCGGCGGTGGCGGCGGCGGCGGCACTGCTGGGTGGCGGCGGCGGACCACAAGCTGGGCCTGGGCGGCGGCGGCGGACCAGGTGCTGGCCCTGGGCGTCGGCGGCGGCAGCGGACCAGGTGCTGGGCCTGGGCGGCGGCGGCGGCACTGCTGGGCGGCGGCGGCGGCGGACCACGAGCTGGGCCTGGGCGGCGGCGGACCATGAGCTGGGCCTGGGCAGCGGCGGCGGACCAGGTGCTGGGCCTGGGCGGCGGCGGACCAGGTGCTGGGCCTGGGCGGTGGCGGCGGCGGACCAGGTGCTGGGCCTGGGTGGCGGCGGCAGCACTGCTGGGCGGTGGCGGCGGCAGACCACGAGCTGGGCCTGGGCAGCGGCGGACCAGGTGCTGGGCCTGGGCAGCGGAGGCGGCGGCGGCAGCGGACCAGGAGCTGGACCTGGGCGCCGGCGTCGGCAGTGGCAACGGCGGCGGTGCACCAGGTGCCGGGCCTGGGCGGTGGCGGCGGCGCCGGCGGTGGTACTGCTGGGCGGCGGCGGACCACGAGCTGGGCCTGGGCGGCGGAGGACCAGGTGCTGGGCCTGGGCGGCGGCGGACCAGGTGCTGGGCCTGGATGGTGGCGGCGGCGGACCAGGTGCTGGGCCTGGGCTGCGGCGGCGGCACTGCTGGGCGGCGACGGCGGCGGACCACGAGCTGGGCCTGGGCGGCGGCGGACCAGGTGCTGGGCCTGGGTGGCGGAGGCGGCGGCGGCAGCGCACCAGGTGCTGGGCCTGGGCGCCGGCGGCGGCGGCGGCGGTGGCGGCGGCGGCGGCAGCGGCGGCGGCGGACCAGGTGCTGGGCCTGGGCGGTGGCGGCGGCGCCGGTGGTGGCACTGCTAGGCGTCGGCGGTGGCGGACCACGAGCTGGGCCTGGGCGGCGGCGGACCAGGTGCTGGGCCTGGGCAGCGGCGGCGGCGGACCAGGTGCTGGGCGGTGGCGGCGGCGGCCGCGGACCAGGTGCTAGGCCTGGGCGGCGGCAGCGGTGGACCAGGTGCTGGGCCTGGGCGGCGGCGGCAGCGGACCAGGTGCTGGGCCTGGGCGGCGGCGGCAAACCAGGTGCTGGGTCTGGGCGGCGGCGGCGGCGGCGGTGCAATAGCAGGAGCGGGAGGAAGTAGCGGGAAACAGGGAGCCAACTGAAGTAGCCGAGATCAGCCTGGCAATATCTACAGTTGGGGGGATTCGATGTACCTGCCGCCTGCTCTGGCCAGTTTTAAAGGGCTGCTTCTGAATGCAGCGCCATCATGGGACATCTTACAGAACTGCTGGTAACCTGCCTCCCCGCACCGCCGAGCGTGAGACCGGGCCCTGCGTGGACTACACATTTTAGCGACAGCCAGCGACGCGACACTGCTGCTAAAAGCGGCGACATTGGGCCGTATAAATAAAGCAGAGTATCTACTTTATACTCGATATTCCCGAGAACATACATTCGCATAAATAAAGTGAGTCAGAGAATATACTTCAAGCGAGTATGTTCTCAGGGTGAGTAAAGAGGTGGGGGAATTTGCTCACAATAGAGAACTTACTCGTATTTCGTATTAATAAAGCCAAAGAAGGCTCTCACAATCGGAGAACATTCTCAATGTTTCGGAGTAAGTTGCAGAGGATACTTAGAGCTGAGTAAGTTGTAGTGTTGCGTGTGAAAATGGCGGCGTTTATGCCGATTTGAAGAAAGAAGATCTACGTGGCCCGGAATATCACTGAGGAGAGACATTGCAAGATCTTATATAGGTTCGCTAGTGACAATATTACTTGGTTGGCAGATCACTTTCTTCCAGAAAGAAGCTACGAAAGAAGAGGGGGCGGCCTTTCGAACGATCTGAAAATGAGAACATTTTTAACATATTTGCCTGACCCCGGTTTTCAGTCTGGTGTAGGAGAAGATACAAGGGTAAGCCAGGTAACAGTCTGCAACACTTTTTCATATGTGCTCAATCACGTCACCAGTAAATCACATTTGTGGATTAAATTTCCAAGTGGCACTGAAGAACTGCAAACGGCGAAGGTGAAGTGGCAGGAGAAATACCAATTTCCATGTGCAGTAGGGGCCGTAGACTGTACGCACATTCCCATCATGAAAACGGCAGTGCAAGGGGACGAATATATGAATAGAAAAGGTTTTGCAAGCATTAACGTCCAGGCGACTTGTGATGCTGACGAACTATTTTCAAGTGTCGATGCAACATGGCCTGGGTCAGTCCATGATTCCAGGATCTGGAAGAACTCTGATGTCTTCATACTGCGTGAAAACCGATGCAATGCTGTAATATTAGGCGATGGAGGGTATGTCATTGCTCCATGGCTAATGACACCTTTCCAGAATCCGCTAACACCGGGTGAGAGGGCCTATAACAGCCTTCATGCAAAAGAAAGGGTTATCATTGAACGGTGTTTCGGCCAAGTAAAACGACGGTTTCCAGTGCTCCAAAGTAAGATTAGGCTTGCTCAGGCAAAAATACCGAGTGTCGTAATTGCCTGTTTTGTGTTACATAATGTAGCAAAACAATTGCGAGACTTTGAAGCACCTGTTGAGGAAGAAAATGAACGTCCAGTGTGTGGTGAACAAAACTGCGCAAACATACGCACACGTGGTATGAATATGAGGGACGAAATTGTCAATGTGATTCGTCACCTATAGTGAGTGACCTGTAGGATGTTTTTTTTTTTTTTTTTTTTTTTTTTTTTTTTTTTTTTTTTTTTTTTACAGTGTAATCCGTATCCTGTACAGTTCAATTCATCATATATATATATATATATATATATATATATATATATATATATATATATATATATATATATATATTCAATTTCCTTTTCATTTGCTTGATTTGCTATTTTGCCTTGATTTGTGTACATAGGCCTTCTGGGGAACTCGCCATGTAAAAAAATGAGTAACGCATCAAGCTTGGTACCTCTGTGGGTGATGTGGAAACCCAAGCATTTTGTCAATAAAGAAAATAATTCAACATGTGCTTTTTCCTTTTGATTCCATTATCATGTTAATTGAAATATGCAGTTGCTTAATCCAACATTAACAGATTGCAGAATTAAATATCTCTGTGATCCATGAGTGACATGTTTTGAAAAGCCTAAATGTACATATTATTTCTTCCACCGTTCAGCATAATCTGTCCATAATTTAGTTTTTTACAGGTTCAAGAATGTGGATTATATGTTCCCTTATTGTTCTACTTGACCAATAATTGTTTCAACAGTATTTGCACAGACAGTTGTTTAACCAGGAACATCAAAACCTGTTTGAGTCATTCCATGTCAAATCAACACACTTTAAATAAAAATTTTACCTCACCATCTTAGATTTTGCTGAAACTTGGTATACTTATAGAAAGGGTGCTGAAACAAAGAAAAATATCAAATGTCAATTTTTTATCTCAAACCATTCCTGAAATATGGTCTTGTAAACTTGCCAAAACCAGCCAAAAATGTGTGAATTGCCTTTTTTTTAAATTGCCCTAGGAGCTGCTCTAATTGAGCTAGAGAGCTTGGAAAGGTGTCATCTTGCAGCATTTTTCAAGCTCTTTCCACGGATGTACAACAAAACATAGCTTCTAATTAATAACTTTTTCAAAATACTAATTAATATTTTAATTTATTTTATTTTTTACAAAAAGTACATAATTGAACATTTTCAAAATATTTCCATAACTACTTCATACTGTTGTAAATCACATGGCAAAATATAAGTATGGGATGATAATGGGTTCATTGTTAACAAAAAATATTTCGGACTCTTTGTTTTTCACTAACAGCCTTAGTTTGACCAATCCGACCTTTAACAAACAGGAATTTCATTAA
Source organism: Locusta migratoria (assembly GCA_026315105.1). Lineage (NCBI taxonomy): Eukaryota > Metazoa > Arthropoda > Insecta > Orthoptera > Acrididae > Locusta > Locusta migratoria. Next base: position 379,866,520 of record CM048755.1, read on the forward strand.
AATATATTGAAAGGTAAGTAAAAAAATATCAGATATCTCAAAATATCACCTTTTCGTTACAAACAGGAAGACAAAATTGAGCATATGAGCTTTGTCAATGTTTCCGATTGCCTGGAGCACAATGTGACTGGCTTACATCTTTCAAAAGAAGCTTATTTCTTATATAACAAATAAATTTAAAAAGCTTTCAAAAAAGATATACTATTATACTGATGGTTCTGCTGCTTAGTACAAAAATAAGAAACAGGGCTTAATTTTACACTCCCTGCAGTGGCGTGGTGTTCAGATGTTGGCTGCATGTCAAGTACAGCAGCCGTGTTCTTTTTGCAAATGTTTTGTTATGAATTTTTTTGTGACAAAAGTTAATTTATTGAGCGGACAAGGGTACGTTGAGAACCTGTCAAGCATAGAGCAGGAACAGCATTAATTATAAACTTCTTGGGCAGCACTAAAAAGTAATTCCATCACTCTATAGGATTGTGTTTCCTCTGGCCGCTGCTAACATCTGAACACTCAACACTAGATGGTGACACAAACTGTAAAATTTTACTGAAACATTTCCTGAACCTTTGTTTTCATGGGGAAGACTTCAACATAAAAGCTGAGTAGCACTTTTCACTCACAGCACATGGGAAAGGGCCTTGTGATTGAGTAGGGGATTCAGTTAAGAGAACTGGCAGCCCGTACAAGTTTGCATAGGCCATACCAAAACCAGATCCAAATCCCATGAGATCTATTTGAGTTAGCAGTAGATAATATCACAAATGTTGATTCGCATATTCATCTCAAGATTACAGTGCTTCAGAAATATTAAAAAATCAGCTTTAAGAGGCATTGAGAATCAAAGGAACACAGCAATTTTGCACTTTCCATCCGAACACTACATCAAAATGCAGAGTTGTAAGAGGGTAGTAACTACATTACCAGACAAACTGAAGTTACAAGATGTATCAGGCTATGTCACTACTGTATATGGCATGAACTGGTGACTTGGGTACATTTTAGAAGGAGAAAAAAATGAACTTGATGAAAAGTGAAAATAACTTTTCTTCATCCATGTGCACTAGCTAAGTCATTCTCCTATCCTGCACATACAGATGTCCTGTGACTGTCAGTTGTGGATGTTCTCATAAAAATAAATCCATTTACTTCAACGGGGAGAACATACAGTCCTAATGAAAGTGATGCGAACCAAACCCAGTCAGCTTTATTAAAATGTAAACTTCGAAGTTCCAAGGCAATTTATTGGGAACCTGCTTTCAACTCGAAACTTAATTTTTGTCTCATGTTAGGTTAATGTATATTTTTTAGTAGTTTCATTCAAAACACCGTGTACCAGAACAATTATGTAAATACTTTTATTTTTTCATACTTTATTTCAGTTTGTTGTTAAATCCTCAAAATTATTTTTATCAGTTAATATACTGTTAGTTAAGTTGTATGAAATTAAAATAAGCAATTCAAATTAATTATAAAATATGATTATTAGTTTTGTTTTAATAAGGTTCAGTTTTGTTATTTTTAATACTTATTTTTGCTTACCTTTCAGTATATTTTAATGAAATTCCTGTTTATCAAAGGTCAGTTTGGTCAAACTAGGGCTGTTAGTGAAAAACAAGAGCTCAGAATAATTTTTTTACCAATGAACCCATCATCATCCCACGTTTATATTTTGCCGTGTTATTTACAACAGTATGAAGTAGTTATGGAAATATTTTGAAAATTTTCAATTATGTACTTTTTGTAAAAAAAAAAAATCAAAATATTAATTAGTATTTTGAAAAAGGTTATTAATTAGAAGATACGTTTTGTTGTATATCCTTGGGAAGAGCATGCAAAATGACACCTTTTCCAGCTCTCTAGCTCAATTAGAGCAGCTCCTAGGGCAATTAAAAAAAATTCCATTCATACATTTTTGGCTGGTCTTTGAAAAGTTTACATAGCCATATTTCAAGAATGGTTTGTGATAAAATTGAAATTTGGTATTGTTCTTAGTCTCAGCACACGCTATAAGTATACTCAGTTTTAGCAAAATCTAAAATGGTGAGGTAAAATAGGTGTGTTGATTTGACATGGAATGACCCGTTTCAGGGGTGTGTTGCTGTAGGATATTTGCAAAGTGTTACAGTAAATATGGTTTATAATTCGACTTAACTAAGAATTTTTTCCCAGTTATGAAAGTAACAGCATGTTGAATATCTGTACAAGAGTAAAAAAAGTAAATTTCAAAAGCTTTGAGTAAAGCGAGACAGTATACAGAGTAAGAGTAAAAACCATTCAACCTTGACATTATAATCTACATTACTCTCATTGCTTCACTGAAAATAAATTTGTACTCAATTTAATTTCCTTTAGTGGGTGTGGTCCTCTGTAAATGAATACAAACATTCATTTTTCAAACCATGTTGTTCAAGGATCACAGATATAGTTAATTCTGCAATCTGTTGATGCTGGAAATTTCAATTAAATTACCACATGGAACATGATAAAGGAATCAGAATAAACAAGCACACAGTGAATTATTTCCTCTATTAACAAAATGCTTGGGTTTCCACATCACCCATAGAGGTACCAAGCTTGATGCGTCACTCATTATTTTACATGGTGAGTTCCCCAGGAGGCCTATGTACCATGATACACAAAGAAAGAATAGCTTTACAGGAAAAGTAATAATTAAAACAATATTTACAGGTCACTTGAGGTTCACAGAACACATTCAGAGCACATTGTCCTTTCCAGCTCTTATTAATTTCTCCCTTTTTCTTTTCAGCACATCGAGCTGGGTGAGTAAAACCAGTCCCTGCAGTTCAGAATTAGTTAAGTTCTGAGTTTCGTCCGTCTCCATACTGAGCCACCGACACTTCTGTGGTCTCTGTTGCCCCACAGGTGTATATTCCGGAATCGTTACTTCTGAGGCTTCCGCGACATCCGTTACAATAGTACATGGCTCTAAGATCATCGAGTCGGAGTTAACAATGGACTCCGAACTCTAAGGTTGGAGATAAATACTTGGTGATCGAACAGGAGCCCCTACTGCACAAGCACCTACAACAACAAAATAATATTAGTTCGTGTCACTACGACATTCTTTGAAACAAGAATATGTAGCAAGTAGGTTTATACATAAACGAGGAATGGTTTACTCTAATTATACGTATCCACTACTATACTTTCAGTGAAAGTAGTCTAATTCAAACGACTTCTACTGAAAACTGTTACATTTTCACTGGATAACAAAACAGTTTGCTAATCCACAATTTAAAACCGTTAAACAATAAAATAAAGAAAATGGTGACGGGAACTTACCAGGAATTCTGTGTATGGAGGGATTACAATCGTCCGTGTCAATAAACTTTAAAAAGAGTTCCTCCCATTTCTTGAGAATTATCTTGACGTTGCCGGTCTTGTTGACATCCGTCTTGCATTTTATTCTGGACTTCATATTATGTATTTTTTCATTATTTGTGATTCCGAAATCTCTTTTCCGAAAGTTGCCTTATATCGGTATTGTACCTCTTTCAGGCTTTCACCCTTCTCCCTTCTAGCAGGCGGGGTTTGCGATTTACTGATAATCGCCGGATAGTTACAATCGTAACGAAAGCCATTTCTTGATCTTCCATCCTTTTTCTAGAACACAAATCGTCAACACAAATTTTACGAAAACACCTCTACACACGTATTTAAGCACACGCGGGAAACAAACTGGCCACCAAAGATGCTCCTTCCTTAGAACTTGCTCAAAAAGGAGGGGAAGTTGTGAGAAGGTTCTCCTTGGCCAGAGAATATGCTGCGCAGCTTTCATATATACGAAATTGAGAACATTCTCAGAGAATATTCTTTTGCTCTGAGACTCTTCTCTGGAGAATGTTCTCGTTTTTATTTATACGGCCCATGGCCGGGTGTCCTACGTGAGCGACAACTTCTCTTTACAAGATGGCCGCTACAACCGATCACCTCTTTCTACAGTTTGCCATCTGTACAACCGTTGAATAACGATAGCTGTAGAGTAAGGCAATAACGTTTTATTAACTTTACGAAGTAAAGCGTAAAAAGAATGCTGTGCATTACATTTACAAAGCGAGGAATGTTCGTGTTCTATTTCATTCGGAACTTCAAATACGAAAACAAACTATGAAGATCACCGGCCAAATTCTTCGAAAGTACAACGACGAGTACAGCTACTTTCGACTATGTTCTCAATGAGTTTTTGTGATTACAAACCATCACCAACTGAATAAGTTCGAAATATGTCTTATTGGAAGACCATAGTAAATCACTTAGTCCATACTCTTTCGTCATTAGTTGGTGTAGTGTCATTGTTGCGGTCGCTGGTTCGCTTCCCGTTCCATCTTATATTTTAATTACTGCAGTTACAACCCTTTCACTTTTTATTTGTGCAAGGTTTTATGTATTATCTTTAGAAAGCACCGCAAATTATTTTTTTAAAGTTTTTACCCCTAGTTCATCTTCATTGCAAACGCACGTACCCAACTGCACACCTACCAAACACATTAAATTGCTACTGAAACATTATATCCTGAAATTTTACTCAGAAACGTAATTTACACGAATCTCGTTTGACATCCCAGAGTTATCTCTCTCTCTCTCTCTCTCTCTCTCTCTCTCTCTCTCTCTCACGAGTAACTTTGTTCTTACCGGTACTGCAAATACACAAAGCACACAGCCGCGGTGGAGTAGCCGAGCGGTCTAAAGCGTCTCGCTGCGGAGCGCGCGGTTGCTCGCCGTGGAGTTTAGAGTCCTCCCTAGGGCATGGGTGTATGTGTGTTTGTCCTTAGGTTAGTTTACCTAGGTTGAAGTAGTTTGTAAGCTACGGACTGATGACCACGCAATTTGGTCTGATAGATTTACAAACATTTGAACATTTTTAACAAAGTACACAAATGCGAGTAATTCTTCAAATTACGTTCATCGTAGTGTAAATGAAACTATCACTCAAAATAAAAATACAGAAGACATATTAGAAACAATTTAAAAATTTAACTTCAGTCGTCTACAAAAGCCAAAAGAAAATTTACGAGCTAGTTATACAAAGCAAAATACTTCATTATATGTGCAAGGTGAATTTTATTTTCTGTTATTTCACAAATAGTTTCCTTTTCATAAACTTCGGGGATTATTAGCTCGCAGAAATCTTGCGACAATCTTCATAACCTCTACAAGCAGTCAATTCTGAACGAAACTCGACTTTGTAGTGCGACAGCGACAAGATTCAAACAGGCTGGAATCTCAAACGTGGGTGGTTGCAGCGCGCGACGCGCAGCGACAGGCAGCGCCACAGTCGGCGCTCACGCAGGACACTCCCGTAGCAGTACGTGTCGCCGTCTTTTGTCGCCTGAAGCTGTCGCGAGAATGTGTAGCCCACGCAGGCCGCAGAGGCAAAGTGAATGGGAAAAACAGACACTAGCTGAAGCCTGCAATACAGTGCAGTTTATTGAAGAGAGAATAGTAAACTAGCTCTGTTTAAGTCGATGGAGAAGTACACATATTTTTAAGACGTTACCCAAAACTGGTACCCGTTACAGTTTCATCAAGTTTTCAGAAGTTTCGGCTATAGGCCTACATGACTGCGGTTAAAGTCTCGATCAGCGGCTTGATCTAATGTATTTACGTGACGTGAAGCGGCAGTGTAGGCAACAGTCGCTGTGGACGCTGGAATGAATGGTGGCAGACAATGTTTACAAGATGTAAAAATGAAAGTGTTAACATCATGTTTGAATGATTTTATTTCCGAAATGAATCTCAGCGTTCAAATGTAGAAGATCGCACACAACAAAACTAAGTTTCTCCACATGCACTGTCTTTCCGTTCAAATGTAACACTTTGTTGTTATGTAAATCGAAATACGTGTGTGTCTGCCTCTCAAAAAATGATACGAATTACAATAATTTTTTCAATGTTCATATTTGGAAAAACTCTTGCAACAATTTAATTTGTACTCTTCGGTTCCTGCCTATCCACTTCCTTTAAGGTCATGATATATTCGTAAAAATCATAACATTCACTAACAACAACTGATGCTGTACTCTTAGGTTCCTGCCTAACCACATCCTTTCATATCATGACATATTCGTAAAAATCATAACATTCGCTCACAACCATTTAATCTGTACTCTTAGGTTTCTGCCTAACCATACCCTTTAATTTCATGACATATTCATAAAAATCGTAATATTCGCTCACAACAATTTAATCTGTACTCTTAGGTTTCTGCCTAACCATACCCTTTAATTTCATGACATATTCGTAAAAATCGTAACATTCGCTCACAACAATTTAAGCTGTACTCTTAGGTTCCTGCCTAACCACAACCATTAAAATCATGACATATTTGTAAAAATAATAATATTCGTGGATGTATTCTTTTACAGTCAGTAACTGAATTATCGTACACGCCATAGGCTACTCGAAATGTACTACGTTGCCAACCTAACACTGCTACGGACGCACCACGATGATACCCATGCCGTTGATCGAGACTTTTGCTCCATCACTGCAGTCAGTACATTAGCCCAAATGTCTCTAAATATTTTGGATTACAGATGGAAACGCTCCACAGAGATGATAAAGTCTACTTCAAAAGAGACAGATAGGCTAGCCAGTACTTACCTTGTGCTGTACCGCCGACAGTCGCACAAAGAAAGAAAAAGGACGAAAAAATAGGACTAACTTTTGCAGCAGGGTTCCCTCATGAGGTAGGAGAGAAGGGAAGAAAAAAGGAATAGGCAACAGAAGGGGCAAGTACCGTACTTCATGGCCTAGGTTATGAGGACACATAAATGAAACATGGGTATTGAAAATAACTGTGATAACATATTTTAAATTCTTCTGTTTATTAAACGGTTGTGCAAGACACTTTTGTGGGGTGGTGTGTTTGGCTTGAAATCACAAGACAATCACATTTACACAAGATGGAGTGCATGAGTTGTGCCTGAGTTCCTCTCTTTTCCATTTAACACTATGGCAGAAAATTTATATTGTGTGAATATGTGTGGTTTATTTTTTTATTGAATTAATTAATTATTTTCGTTCTTTCTTTCCCCGCCCCCCCCCCCCCCTTATTCCAACATTGACATTCACTCTTGAAATGTAGGTTGCGGTGACTGACTCACAAGTCACATAGCCCAAGGTATACATTACGTTGAAAGATGACAATTTGGTTGTGTCTTAGCAAAGTCAGCGAATGCAAATACAATGTCTTCAAGGAGGTAATGAAATTATCTGTATACCATGTCTAGATTAGGCTTCGGTTAATTGCAATAGTAATCCTAATAATAAAAAATAATTAACATGACCAAAAATATGGAGACAGTATAATTTCTATGATTACATGACCATGCACTGACAAAACTCCAGTGACTTATCTGATTATAATGAATGCACATCGTGATCATAATTATGGAGATTCAAAAAATTACGTATTTATATAAGTGATTACAAATTCCAAGTAAGATAAGATAATTACCATATACTCATTAGTTTTCTGAAGATACGGATACCTAATAGATGCTAATCTTTCAGTCATTTGATGCATAATTACTCTCATTGTCTTCCAATCAAAGAAATGGAACTGCCTGTAACCATATTCAAACTTTATCACACCAAAATCCTCTTTCTTAACCATGGCCAAAGTGAAGCACGTACCTGATGCTGCATGGCTCCAGCTGAAACTCACACCCAATGCTATAAGCCAGTGGCAATCACTTTGTTGATATATTTGTTACACACAGACCAATATGTCATCCTATTTTCAAAACTTTAGCCAGGTCGGTCTGTATTTATATAAGCTCCTAAGTGAAATAAAGTAGCTAGGCCTACTTGTGGTATACTGTTTATTTATTTTGGCACCTAGTAGTCTGCATGTTGACACATGCAACGTTTTGCGAATTTACTACTCAAACAGCTCTATATTAAGTAAATTGAAGTATCCAATTAGTGGTTTATTTATTTCTCCTGAGGCAAATGGTACACTAGTTGTATTACCTACTTCAGTTGTTAAGTAACTGGAAAAACACACTCTTTCACATCATTATTTTACTTTGCAACAAAAGTTTTATGTCAAATTATGCTAGTGTGATTCAATAAATAAAGAGTCTGATCCAGTTGCTTAAAACACATTCACAGGGTTAACATATCTCAAAAACTAATACCACTTGTACACACAAAATTAAACTGTTGTTTGGAGAATTTTGCAAACATCACAGTGAAATATTTTTCTTAGGGACATGTGGGTGAGAATGAATTAAACTAACACGTTATTTCGTACGTTTATTCACTGAAAATTAACAGTACAACATTTACTCTACCTGTGACTTCTTATATTTAGTAATACACTGGATTTGTTAACTATTAATTGCAGCTAGGGATGTCTATCATACGAAAAAACATTTAACAAATTAATTGTCTCTTGGACCACAAATCTATTCTTCCGGGTAAAGAAGAAACTATTGACTCAACATATTCAAATATATTAACAAGTCTGACTGGCAGTTTATAATGGCGAATGTTATACTTGCTAAAGACGGCACTCAAGAGCACTGTCAACAGTTAAATAAATGTAGGGGTGAAATTTAAGTGTTACATCACATTTATCAGAGAAACACTGCAGCATCATTTGTTTAGTCACAGCATTCGGCTCTTCATAGTAGTTCACATCATTGTTTCTCTGTTCAAAATCATCACTTTCTGAATGAAGTGCTGACTGCAGTGATGGGGCTAAAGTCTCGATCAACGGCATGGGTAGCATCGTGGTGCGTCCGTAGCAGTGTTAGGTTGGCAACGTAGTACATTTCGAGTAGCCTATGGCGTGTACGATAATTCAGTTACTGACTGTAAAAGAATACATCGACGAATATTATTATTTTTACAACCTAAGCGTACACATTAAATTGTTGTGAGCGAATGTAACGATTTTTACGAATATGTCATGAAATTAAAGGGTATGGTTAGGCAGATACCTAAGAGTACAGCTTAAATTGTTGTGAGCGAATGTTACGATTTTTACGAATATGTCATGAAATTAAAGGGTATGGTTAGGCAGAAACCTAACAGTAAAGCTTAAATTGTTGTGAGCGAATGTTACGATTTTTACGAATATGTCATGAAATTAAAGGGTATGGTTAGGCAGAAACCTAAGAGTACAGATTAAATTGTTGTTAGCGAATGTTACAATTTTTACGAATATGTCATAAAATTAAAGGGTATGGTTAGGCAGAAACCTAAGATTACAGATTAAATTGTTGTGAACGAATGTTACGATTTTTACGAATATGTCATGAAATTAAAGGGTATGGTTAGGCAGAAACCTAAGAGTACAGATTAAATTGTTGTGAGCGAATGTTACGATTTTTACGAATATGTCATGATATGAAAGGATGTGGTTATGCAGGAACCTAGGAGTACAGCTTCAGTTGTTGTTAGTGAATGTTATGATTTTTACAAATATGTCATGACAATAAAGGAAGTGGTTAGGCAGGAACCGAAGAGTAAAGATTAAATTGTTGTAAGCGTTTTTCGAAAAATGAACATTGAAAAAATTATTATAATTGGTATCATTTGAGAGGCAGACAGACACGTATTTCGATTTACATAACAACAAAGTGTTACATCTGAACAGAAAGACAGTGCATGTGGAGAAACGTAGTTGTGTTGTGTGCGATCTTCGTCATTTCAACGCTGTGATTCATTTCGGAAATAAAATCATTCAAACGTGATGTTAACCATGGGCGTCCACAGAAATTCATTCAGGGATGGGGGGGGCAAGGGTCTACAATTTTCTATACATGTCGGTGAGTTAGAATGTGTGTCACACTCTAAGAAATTAACTTTATACATTAGGAACGTCCATTAATTACTTGAGGTGTTACTCTTTAAATTTTGAACCCCCCCCTCCCCCTTGGTGAGATTGTGATGTGGTCCAACCCCCCCCCCCCCGTACCCTACATGAGATTTACCCTATAATTATTAAATTCTTTAATTTATTTAATATGATCATGGTTTTTCCTCATACCACTAGAAAGTTCATAACATGTCTTCCATGTACTACATGTTTTCTATGCAGTTGTCATATTTAAAAATAATGTAGATTTTCTGAAATAAATACTTGAATCCCCCCTCGCTTTTCGATTTCACGTAATTGATGGACGCCGCCTTACACGAATAATTTATTAAATTGATAATCACTAAATGAAAGTTACATCAAGGTAGATCAAATTCTTTTTTAAATTTTTTAAGTTACTAATGATTTAATTATATTTTGATACATATTTTCTATTCGACAAATGATTATGAATGTGGCAGTCATTCATGCGTCATGACGTCAATTATATCCTCACGTCATTTAACACATGACATTTCGTAGGAAATGTGCAGCAAAGTAGGAAATAAATCTATAAATACTCGTAAAAATAATTTTGATTTGTATACCAGTAGCATTAGACTGATATTATAGTGCTAATTCTGAAGTATAAAAAATAAAGCAACTGAGAAAATGCTATTCAATGTCAACAAAAATTTCCATTTGGGAAAAGGTTGGACTGATATTCCTCGAGGGCAAAGAGCGGAAAGTTTGGCTTAAATAATGTTAAACGAAGTTGCACCCTAAGTAAAATTTTTTGGATACGTGTCTGAGATGTTGCCAGTAAATCTGGCTCATAACACCGTAGAATCGAATAATAAGATACTGGTCCCCCACTTTAACCATCTTCATAGAGCCACTAGGTGAGAATTCCAACTATAATTGAATGTTTAAAAGTATTGCTGCTCCATCAAAATCGAAAATGTGCCAACTCCTGCAGATGATACTTGTGCAAACTTAACGACAACGTTACTTGATTTCGTTTTTTCACTTATATTCTAGAAAATAGCAACTTTTATTTCCAAGTGATGATTGAGGTTCACAGGTATAGACTTGATAAGAAGAAGAACATTTTTTTATAAAATGGGGATGGTGCTTTTTCAAACTTAATGAGTTGTGAGTTGAAAAAAAAAAAAAAGAATCTTTAGTATCTCGTTAAATTTTTACGTACAGAATAATACTTATTTACAGAAGAGATGTGTTATTGTAACGAACGAAGTTACGAACTCTTCCTTACCTCAGTGCCTGAAATCTTTACTATGACAAATCGCATTTTTGACAACTACTAGTAAGATATTCATAATAGGGCATTTCAACAAAAGTAAACAAAGTGGTATGAAAAAAGCATTTATTCAAATAAACTGCAACCTGAACTTTACAGTTCCTTAAAAGAAAACTATAAAGGACATCAAATACAATCTTACAAGCTCCAATTTTTCATAGTAACAAAATTACAATTTCATAACAGAAAAGTACATCCGTGAACATAAAGCATCTCGCATAGATTAGAAAAATGGCAGAATTGCACAAAAAATACACTGAATTTAACATTAGTGTGGATCTTCTTTGAAGGCCAATAACAGTCGCCGAGGCTATTGCCCAAATTTGTTAATCACTAAATTAATAAAATTGTCCTTTTCCATAACTTTTTTCCTGTGAACGCTTAGCAAGCATAACCAACATAATCTATTTTCACTCATCGTCGAACGGAGCCATGTTTTTACTCTTCGAAGAGTGCTGAAAGATCGTTCAATTGTACATGTTGTTACAGGAAAAGCAAGAGTAACTAGCAGAGCCGTTTAATGGCAGGAAAAAACTCTGTATGTTGATCAATAATACTGGTGATTGGAAGATTCGTTGGTATTTCAGTTTTCACGACCAAAAATCATAACAAACCGTTGCTTCATATAGGAAATTATCAATATTATGATATTTTTGAATATTTGTCACTACTTCTTCAAATTCTTTTTTGCAGAGGTTTTTCATTTGTTGAGGAAGTAATTTAAATAAACCAAATGTTTTGGTATGCTCCTCTGAAAATCTGGACTCTAAAGAGGAAATTAAAGAATCTATGGAAGGAATAAAAATAGATCGTCGATAATATTCATTTAAAGAGTCAAAGGGATGATTTTTGCCTGTGAAGTTGTTTGGTAGCTTGTCTAGGCACTGAAAGATAAACATTTATTTCGTCTGCAATATTTTGAGCAATAGTAATTATATCCCGAAAAACTGATTCTGGATTTTCTCTGTGTTGCTTCAGGATTGCTATTATTTCTTGTATATGAGTATATACTTTTAACAAATGTAATTCAACAGCCTGTAAGACCTGACTTACTGGTTCTAAGATTGAAGAGTACTTACTAATCACAATATTTGTCGGTCGCGGTGGCCGAGGGGACTGAGGCGCTCCAGTCACGGTCTGCACGGCCACTACGGTCGGGGATTCGAATCCCCCTCGGGCATGGATATTTGTGCCGTCCTTAGGATAAGCTAGTTGATAAGTAGTTTGTAAGTTTAGGGACTGATGACCCCGTAGTTAAGTCCCATAAGCTCTACAAACATTTGAACATTTTTACTAATTACTACAAGAGAAATAATAGCTTTGGAGTGAGTGCAAGCACTGTATATCTGGTATGCCGTGTGTTTTGATTTTGCATTACCTTCCTGCGAAAAGTGCTGTAGTTGGTTTATTATCTTCGAATATTCGGATACTTTTGTGTTTTTGTGTCCACCGAGTTTCACACAACACGGGAATATTCGGTACTGTACCTCTTCTGATCGAACTTTCCCTAAAATAATTTATTACGGCTTTTATAGTACCAATTACATTCCGAATTTCACTTAATTCGTTTAAGTCGTGTACAACCAGATTCAGACGATGTGAGAAACAGTGCACAAACATTGCCTTTGGGTACTCAGCTCTAATTTTAGCTTGCACTCCTCCTTTCTTTCCTGCCATCGCAGAACATCCATCATAATCTTGGCCAACTAAATTTTCCATATTTAATTTATAATTTGAGCAGGCTTTAATAATTTCCTTCTGCACTACGATTAAAGATTGGCACAAATCCCAAAAATTCTTCCCTGATAATACTTTCGCCATTATGTGCTCAGGAAATCGTACTCCCAGAGATAGTTGTTCTACACCTGCAATGTCAGTTGTTTCGTCAGCCAAAATAGAAAATCCGACGACAGCATTAGCAGCAACAACTATATCATCTCGAATAATGTTTCCACAAATATTAATTATTTCATTTTGTGTTCTCACAGAACAATACTTGGCATTTTTGCTGCTCGTTTCCAAGTGGGCTTTCAAAACAACAACCCCTGCTTCAACTCTAAAGTGCAATAAATTCTGAAGATTTCCACTTGTACTTAATTTACCCCGAAGAGGAATGTCATTTGTTCCACAAAAAACTATTGTCGATACAATTGAAAATAATTTTTCTTTATTTTCTTTAACAGTAGTACGAGCAGCACTATCCATTTGTAAATTTATTGGCTGTTGTCTCCCATCTGTTATTGACATGGCATTATTAGCTTCAATGTTAGAAAATTCATGCCACTGGGAATTTACATGAGATTGCGCCGCTTCATGAAAGTCTTTGTATTTTACAAAAGCAGTGGTAATAAATGCTCCCTTATAGCCCCTTTTCGCTTTCTGTGGAAATAACACGCAAAATTTACAAATAGCTCCTCTCAAATGCGCTGAGTATGCAAGCCAAGGTTTATACTGACATATCCAGGCGTGACGAAAGACCCTCTTTTTGCAAATACTATCATTTTTTAAATCATAGTTTAGCGATGGAGTCTAACAGTTTCTCAGTAACTCATTTTTAGGTCGAAAGATATTGTATGCATATTAACATAGATTCCAATATCCATACTCTGCATTGCTGTTGACCGCGATATCTCAGTCGTTTCTGTGGACGATTTATCTGTTGATACGTTTCCAGAAGTTCCCGCTGGTACTTCATTTTTCCTGTCGTTATCAATATGCACGTCGATGTCTGTTGACTGCGGTTTCTCTGGTCCTGCAGAGCACAATTTTTCAACTATTTCACTTCCAGAAATTTCCGATGATGTGGCATTATTGTGTGCCTCTTGTTTGTTGCCATCACTGCTTGGATTTATCTCAATTTTTCATTTCTTGAAAAAACTTCTGATATCCTTTCTTTCTGTAAAGGAGGAGGAAAAGTCCAGTGTATAGAAATTCAACGTACTACCCGGCAAAGGCAAATGTTGTCCTGGCTATGGCACAAATTAAGCAGTCATGTGATGAGGTAGCCTACTATTATGTTACAGGTTGGTAAGCTTTTAATTATTTAATAACAACTTATACGCTTTTTATCTCATGAATCTACACCTGTTTTTAGGAGTAGGCCTACTGGAGTGTATATTACATACTTCACTTTTATTATGTGAATCTGCTAATTCAGCCGCTATGTCTGCGACAACACCCGGCCTTGACGAGCAAAAAATTAAGTAACGAAAGAAATACAGATATCCACGACTAAACCCTAGTAGCAGGACCCTGAATGTAACGCATTATAGGTGTTCATATGAATGAAATGTAAAAAAAAAATAGGAATATAACTTTTCTTAACCTTTCATAACATTATTAGCGATCTGTGTGACCTTAGTCACCGCAAGCCTAATCGAGAATATAGGTCGCTATGACACGTGTTTCCGAAATGGATTAAAAAAAAAAAAAGAACAATAAAGCAATAGATGCATAAGAGAGATGTTCCTTGAGAGTGAAGCCGTGAAGTCAGTTCAGGCTGCAAGGGAGCGTTACGTACTTCTCCATTATCACCACATGTTTTAAAAAGAGAATTATCTTCACCTCACGTAGCTGTGCGAGTGCAAACGAATTTCTCATGAAAGAATATTTGCAGGTGAGATTCAAACTTTTCCCTCACGGTTGACTTTCCATTCGCTAACGTGTGGATAATCTACTGTTACTGGTGAACAGTCGAAGCGGCTCATAAAGCAAAGATTCGTATATTTTTGTAATCTTCTGAGTAAGTTCTGAGATGTAGTCATTATCTCAAATAGAAATACGCTGGTTTTTTGTTCCATAACACTAGTTTTGGATGGGATAAATTCACCCTACAAGCATAGATTTAAAAACAAATTACGATGAAAGCGATGCATATATAGATATGATTTACTAGCAGCTGACCAAAGTTCATTTACAGGGTCTTCTTGGTACAATATTTATACTAGCGAGTCATTATTAGTTTCTAAATTATCTTTAGTTAAGTAATGAATTTTGGCAATACAGTCGGCTGAAACGTGCTACTACTAACTTAACAAAAATGTCACGTAAAGATAGCACAGTTTGCGGGTAGATTCTGTATAGCGTATTGCCACAAGGTTTCACGACACTGGATATTTTTCACCAACAAAAAGATATACGAAACAAGAACGTCCCCAAGCAAGCAGAATAGGCTACAATAAATTCGCATGCCAGTTAGCACATGTTTTATGAAAAAGACCCTTTAAATGAATGTCCGCAATCATCCCATAAAGCTGATCCATCTAGCCATTGGTTCCAATGCTCTTCGTTTAGGTACCGGTACTCGAAGGGCAGTGCACACTTCCGCGAAGCATGTCAACGTCTAGAGAGCCATAAAATCCTGGTAATGCATAATGCAGTTCACTGCAAAAACGACAGAAAATCTATGTTTCAAATGCATTTTCCTTCCCTGGCAACGTTACAAAATCACTGATTTTGCCAGTTCCATTTGGAAAAGCAAAGCTCATCCATTTTAATAAGAGCAGAGATGGAAGCACCTCACTGTTTTAGGAGAATATTGTGATTTTTCGTCAAGGTGAAATTAGTTTATCAGCACACTGCAAAAGAAAAGTGACGGTATTTCTACACTGGACCACATTCGGCATTATATTATTATTAGAGGCATGATTTTTTTTTTTTCGGATTAATTTTTGTACAATTTTAGGTGAAGCAAACTACTTCTCGCGTTATTTCGCCATATAGATATTGCTGTATCTCTTTAATTTCACTATAATGAAACTGTAAAATTAACCATCACGAATTTCATTATTGTAGCTCTCAATTATTTACATGAATGGTAGCTGTAGAAGTTACTAACAAAGATCCAAAATTATTTCAGTACAGTTTAGATTATGAGCAAATAACACTTGTATTACAACAACTTGACGCCCGCTGCTTTGCATGCGTAGATTGGTCTGCACAGGTTGTTTCTTCTTAAGATAAATTTTCATAGAGTTAGCTTTAAAAATGCTTTGATAATGAAATATTTGGATACAACTTGCCATTCCCTATTGCACCCCTTAGTGGGTGATTTTGCAAAAGTGACGAAACACGTGTTTTTAAATTCTAATGAAGAATTCAAATCCAAATTTTCGTATTTCTAGTTTCAAAGTTGCCTTAATCATACCTTAAGAAAAAGGGTTCATCCCCTATATCACCCCACTTAGGGACGGAATATCAACAAATCGCTTCTTAAACGACACTTACAGTGTAAGATCAACACCGTCTGCAAATTTCAAGTTTCTTATCGTCAATAGTTTGTGCTGGACCATGATGAGTCAGTCAGTCGGGACATTGCCTTTTATACAAAGGGATTATCACTGGGCTTCCCGTCCCATGCTGTACTTCCTGAGAGTGTCCATTACACATGTTACAGTGAATCTCTCATTAGTCTTCTCCGGTGTTTTACGATGAAATTATACGTCGGAAAAAACTCTCTCCATCAACAGATAAGCATTGAACCCAAATAGACTTTAAAATAGCATAATTATGGCATGAACGATTTCCAAAAAATAGTAGGACTGTAGCGTGAGAAGGCAGCCAGATGTGGGATTTCGAGCCATCCTGAGAACAAAATTCTGGAGTGCAATATTTGGGTCCTCCCTAAACATTTCCACTCGCTGGCATCATTACATAGAGAGATTTTCTGGAATATGAAAGATAACAGGTATGTTTTGTCCTGTTCAGAATCTTTGTTTTCATTTCCCTTTCCGTTCGTACATACGAGCGTGGGACAGAATTTGAAGCTAGTTAAATAGTGTTATAATATCCCTATACTCTGTAATATCGTCTTTTCTGCGGAATAAGTGAATTTCACTTTAAAACGACCTTATAGTATTAATTGATACAAATGAGATAATTATTTTCCTAACCGGAAACAAATGATTCCGAAAGATATCACAAAATCGCTTCAAAATGTATTCTGTCGCGATTATCGTTAATGCGAAAAAAATCATGCCTGTAAGTCAGTTATCAAATGAATCACTTCACTGGAACCGCACGTGCCACAAGGACATAAATTCTCACAAGGGGAGATCCTGCCTTTTGGATAAAAAAGGAAAAGACCTCGTATTGTATGTGATGTTGCATTTACAAGTTTTACAAACAGATTCAAAGTTGGTAGCACCATAAACACAACCTTCACAAGCAGATATGTAGACAGAATAGTTGTGAGAAACAAAATGCCAGAATCCTGGCAGTGTGGTATTCGAAAAAAAGTTGTCATCTGTAAAAGTTACTATGAGTGGAGCACCATGCGAAAAGATATTAATTAACAGTAAATGAGCCTATAGAACGATATCTAAGATGATGTCTTCTGCCGCACGCAGAACTGACTTCAGACAATGAAACTTCAATAGGGGTGAAAGAATACTAAATGCAATGCATCCGAATCTGCAAGGATTAATAATTCCGCTATAAGAAATACTTTTCATTATAGCATGTTAATTTCTCCTACGATTGCGAGGCTTGGAAAAATTCACCATAAAAGGGTTCAGTAAAATTTTTGTAAACATGTCTTACCTTTTATTTGCTGTATGGTTTCATGCGAAAGTCTTGCCGATGTGGAACTGGGCGCTGCAGTGTATTCCGCTCTTGGGCGTGCACTGCCGTCGCACTTTTACACAAAACTGAATTCTGCTTCAGAAAGCTACGGAAGGGGCAGTTTGCTCGGGGGTTGGAACACTTGCGAGGAGTGACACTTGCGCGGAGTGACACTTTCGGGGAACCCGGGGCCCTTGGGGTGGCTAATGGCTTTTCCTGGGTACAGGCACACCAAGAAGTCTAGCACTGCTGTTGTCAAGTTTCCACACTGTCAACATAACACGAAACTCAGTGAAATTGCACAACCCTTTCAAAGCTGAAGAGCAATATAGTAACTTGTTCTAACTACATATTAATTCGTTGAGTGTTCCTCCTGAAAACAAAAAGGTATTTTAATAGTGATAATGTTTGGAGAGTTATTAAGACATTCTTTGCTACTACAAGACGATGACTTTCCACAGTCATACCTCCTAAAAGCATATTATTCAGAACACTAAGCATATCAAGACACCTGCGCAAGCAATAAATATATTAGGCATCCTGCACAGATACGTTGATGTAATTGACCGCTATGTAGTTAACCGCACTATCACGCAACTTCCATCTCTTCAAAAATAGGTACTATGCTTTTTAATAGGAGACGCAACCTTAAACCTTCAATTAAAAAACGTTAATAATAAGTCAATGAGTATTTTACATACTTGAACTGTTTATTCGTAGACCCCAAAACGATTTGGCTGTATTCGAATTAGAAATACATATAAGAAATGTATGAAATACGGAATGTGTAAGGGAATGTCACACACCGAAAAATGCTAAAGATAAATTCTATTTTCCATCACCGTCATATAGAACCATTTTTACTCCAAACTTGGTATAAACCAACAGGGAGAAACAAGTTCCAAGACTTCCAGGAAAAATGAAGCGAAATTGACGGCCAATAGTTGGTTATAAATTACATTGTCTGTTAACTGTATAAATATAAATTACGGAATACGCGGAGTTCCTGTTCAGTAAAGTCAAAAAGGTCTAAGGTAATCGGCAGTGGTTTACAATCAGATATCCGTATCACTCCCCTCCTCAAGAAGTCTGTGTGAAGATTTATATTCAGAACATCCAAGAAAAAGGTGTTGAAACTACAAGAAGCAACTCATTTACTCAGGAAGGGAAAACGTTATGGTGCCCGTAAATTTGAATGGCTGTACTCTTACAGTACCATTGATTTTTTGATAAAATATTAAAATCCAATATACCAGAATTTTGTTTTTCTAAACTCAGTGCCAACTTTTTTTTGTCGAAATTTTTGCAGGAAGTTGTCTTGACGTGATTTCATACTTCTATGTATTAATATTATCAAACATGTAATTTGTGTCACAAATTGCGCGGCCGGTCCGGTCGGAGGTTCGAGTCCTTCCTCGGACATGGGTATGTTTGTTTGTACTTTGCCTAAGTTATTTTAAGTACGATTAAGTAGTGTAAGTCTAGCGACCGATGACCTAAGTAGTTTGGCCGCATAAGACTACACATATACACGTAATTTATTTATTTCATCACCACATTTAAGTACTAATAATTAAAGAAACTTAAATGTAGAAATTTGAAATAAACACTGAAAACAAATGATTGGTATTTCTCATAAAATGAATGCACAGAACTGTTGAATTATGTCTGGTGAATGTACCTACAAAATCTGCCATATGAAAATTGTAGTGTGAGTCCCAAATTTGTTTTTTATGTAATAATATTAAAAACATATTAAAAATTCAGAACTCGAAAACCAGTGAAGTTATGGACTTGAATCGTTTTGTGTTGCTAAATCTTTACATAGTAGACACGATTTTAAAATTTGGTTGCTGTCGCCAAAGTAGACGAAACGTTAAATTTTTTGGTGTAATCTTCGCCGTGTAGACTGTATATTGTAGAAGTCTATGTCGAACCTAATTAGAATCATACCTCTGAGGAGAGAACGTTGTTTGCATTTCTCCTGCGTTTCCAGTCGCTGTTCTGTGCTACGTAACATCGTACCGTTCCACTTTACCGAGAGCTATATATGTATTGGTGTGATGTTTGTTCATTCGAAATAAGACATCACACCAATATATGTATCATTTAGACGCAAAGATTCTGGGTTCTGTTTTCATCGCTAACGCGATTCACAACGTTAGACCTCGTGTGTAAACAGTTAAAGGTTATGAGTGCCACTGGAAAAATGCATAAGTAACACCTGTTGTTTGAGACTTGAAGATAACCTGAAATTAACCGAAATCGATATCTCATAATAAACATAAGGTGTAGCCGTCTATATTTCATAATGCTATTCCTAACATTTTTAAAAGCTGCTCCAAACCACCAACAAAAAAACCTTTATAATGAGATTGTATATAATTCCACGATCAAATTGTGTTTTATTTATTTGTAGTAATACACCCAAAGATCTGCCCTTGCTTTTAGTGCCTTGATCAGCTGTTTATTTTTAGAGGTATTACTAGGGACAGGAAAAATTCGCATTTGCGATAAATGCGAATATAGATGCGAATTCTGACTCAAAATGCAGTAAATCCGAAATTGTAGTTAGCAACGGTTGCGCTCAATTCCGATTTCATCACATTCCACTTCACATGGTGCTGTATTGTAAATCGAGTGATATTTGTATGACGTTTTATCTCCCTGTTGAATGAGGCTGTGATATCTCCGGGCCGTTACTACTGCTCCACCTCGCTCGGTGGGCCTTTCCCTGAATACGGCACAGGTAGCGGCTGGAGGGCGTGGAGTAGGGGTGGTGTTCCCTACTTCTGGAACACCCTGTTCACTACCTGCAGCGTCCGGGTCTCCCCGCAAGTGTCTACAAATCCCCTTTCCGCGCAAGTGTCACTCCACGCAAGTGTCACAAACTCGTATGCTCGTACGATTGCAGTAAGGGTTGTGTCTTGTCCGAGAAGCAGGAGGCGGAAGTGGCCCTTTGAGGATTACCGACGGATGCCACTAAGCCGCTGCAGTGTTGACTGGTAGGGGTGTGGGAAGGGCGCGAGGGTTTCTTGCGGTTCTGGGAATTCCTGATGACCTCCGCGAACCGGGTAGTGGACTGGCCGTATTCTGCAGCCCAGCAAAGACAGGTACGAGCAAGCAACAGAAAATTCTTTGTGGACTCCATTTCCGCACTTTACTGCAAAACTTTACATTTGACTTGGCTGTGGGGCAGTGCTGAAATATTGCTGGTTGAAAAGCAAATAGCCTTAAAAAGTGCCACTCGGATAATTAACCTCGCTAACGCAGTCTAGGGAATGAAACTTTTGCACACCATTTTCCAGGGGCGGGGGGGGGGGGGGGCAAGTGCCCCCTCTGCGGACGCCCTTGATGTTAACACATTCATTTTCACATCTTGTAAACATTGTCTGCCGCCATTCATTCCAGTCTCCAAGGTGACTGTTGCCTACACTGCCGCTTCACGTCACGTAAATACATCAGACCATGCCGCTGATCGAGACTTTTACCGCAGTCATGTAGGCCTATAGCCGAAACTTCTGAAAACTCGATGAAACTGTAACTGGTATCAGTTTTGGATAACGTGTTAAAAAGGTGTCTACTTCTCCATCGACTTAAACTGAGCTGGTTGACTACGCTCTCTTCAATAAACTGCATTGTATTGCAGGCTTCAGCTAGTGTCTGTTTTTCCCATTCACTTTGCCTTAGTTCTCCATCACACACCACCACCACGAATCTTTTAGTATCTGCAACAAGCGTTCAATATTGATATTACAATGCAAATATAAACAATTAACAAGTATTCGTTTATATTTCTATACCGGTAACTTCCGACATAACCCGACAGATACTTGATAATACTAATCGATTGGTTAAAAAAAAAAAAAAAAAACTGCAATAGCTTCTGCTATCTGTTAGGTATTACTTACCGCTAAGGTAAGTCCCACTTTTTAGCTTTCACGTTATTCTTCGAAATTAACAATAAGAAATTAACTGATGGATTCACATGTTTACATTTTATGTCAGTAGAGCTACTTGCAGGTCGAGTCACCAGGTGGCACTAGTAAGCATATCGTGCCTTTTTTATGACGTCAGAACTGATTCCCTGCCTAGATTTAGACGCACGTGAGGTTTCCCGTCTGTATATTTTTGTCTGTGGTAACGGGCTCGTCCGGCGACCACGCGACCTTGACCGGGGCGACTTCGTAAGCGGCCGGGCCCAACGGGCGACGCGACAGCTGCCACTGCCGCCACCGACATCGCCTCCAATGCCGCCTCCGCCGCAGCCACCTCCGGCGCTGCTCCCGTCCCCTCCACCGCCGCCGCCGCCGCTGAGCTCAGTAAAATTTTTGCTGCCGACGGGAGAGCCGCTGCGACCGACTCGGCGACACCGGGCCACAGAATAGGGAGCATACAGAACGGAAAGCTGGGGGCGGCGCCTTTGATCTGTATGTTACCAAGCGATGCGGTCGACGCCATATTGAAAAGCAGTAAACGCGGAACTATAGCCTCTTAGTACTTTGGCTGGAAATTGACTTTTACGAAGTGCAGCTAATTTCACCGACTTTTAAGAAAGGAAACGGCTTTTCATTATGCTCTCATCTATTTTGCGCCCTCTTCTTGCACCTAATTGTAATCCAAAAAATAGGCCTAAATTTTAATACAACTACGAATATGTACGGCGGAATCGATGATCGTTTTATTTGGTGCTTATCTCTAGAAAAATCCCAAACAACGCGGAGTTTTGTTTGGGAAATTAGATATAAACAAGAAAGTGACTTCACAACTGCCAGGTTTTATTTGACACGAAGAAATTCGCACATAATATTGAGTCAGACTTAGCAGTATAACGTGATTACACAAAACTAATGACGTCTGGGCATATATAAAAGATGTATTTGCTTTAGGAGTATCATTAATTTATATATATATAGAGGAATCTGCCAACCACAGAGCAGGAACAGCATAAAATAATTATTCCCCTTAATCTATTTGTTTGAGTATCAGAAGAGCATTCATTCCCAACATTAGCACGCTATGCCTTCAATGTCGTAAGTAAAATTTTACCTGCCTACTTACGCACTATTCCTTGTCATTCATTTTATATTATTTCCTACAACGTTAAACTTATAAAATATAAATGTACTTCAACATTTCGATGCTGTTGAACTGCTGCAGCAACAGCAACAGCGAGAGTTATCGTCAAGAGAAGAAGCAAGGCTACTTTTAATAATTATGCACACATTGCTCTCATTCGAAACTGATAACATTTAACTTTCACTGCACATATAGAGACGTTCACTTACTGCTCACCATGTTTTGGGAAGGTGAAGAAGCTTATATCCTTATTCGTATGAGAATTATTGCGGCAAATAGGTGCCGAACACCATCAGCCGCCTTTACTCTTATTGCTGCTCGTAATAAAAACGGAGCAGCTCCAACTACTGACACACAGTTCTTTCTTTTCACTGCACCAAATACTTGTTTATGGTTACGCGATTCAGACAGTTAAAATACACAATTAGCAAACAAAGACGGCGCATTACCACGCTACAGAGTAGGGAGTGATCACGCGTTTACTGCTTTTCAAGATGGCCGATTCCGCGCATGCGCACTAAATTTTGGATGACAGACTGCAGCGGGAGTTTCCTTTCTGTATACTCCTTATTCTGTGACCGGGCCACAGAGTAAAATATACAGAGAAGCAGCCCCCCCTAAACCACTGTCCTACGCTCCCCTCGTAGTTCCGTAAGATGATAGCAGGTGTCAGGTGGTTCCCGGGCTTAGTACTGGTAGACCACACTAGAGGCACTTCGGATGGTGCCTCTCGCACGTCAGAGGGTAGCGTGGAGGGGAGGCTGAGGGGAGAGCTCGTGCCGCCTGCCACGAGGCCACGGCAGTGTCCGGCTTGCTGGCGTTTGAGGGGAGGTGGTGGTGGGGACAGCCGCTACCTGCCGCCTGCTCTGGCCAGTTTAAAGGGCTGCTTCTGACCGCAGCGCCATCATGGGACATCTTACGGAACTGCTTCAGCACCCCCACCCCGCACCCCTGAGCGTAGGACCGGGCCCTTACGGAGGTTTCCCGTCTGTATATATTTCTCTATGGCCGGGCACAGACCACAATTGGACGGTGTAATGTATAACTAGACCAAGCGCCAAAATGTCATAAGCGAGATAATGTTGCACAAAGTTACCGTTCCCTTAAAAATGTATATATTGTTGAAGTTTCTCAATTTTTTCTACAGACGAAGGGTAATTAATGTTTCACTTATTATTGGACGATCACCGTAATTAAAAGCTAAATAACACGACAAAGTAACACAAATGGTCGTTAGACTACTCATGCTTAATTGCTGCTTGTGTAGTTCTATTATGCATCAGTAGACCAAACGACTTGAACGTCCTTTGGTCTCATGATGCGTAATTGAACTGTGCATCAGGCCTATTATAAAAATAAAGCTTTAGGAAGCCATATGCCTTTGATATCTTGAAAGAACTTAATGAGGTCACGTTACTGAAAACGAAGCTCAATTTATAAGTAGTTTGTAAGTTTAGGGACTGATGACCCCGCAGTTAAGTCCCATAAGCTTAACAAACATTTGAACTTTTTTTTTCCTGGTGTCTCTGTCTTGATTTTCGTACTTACGTTTTCTGCCCCTTTTTGGCCTGCCTTTCAATAACTTCTCTCTACCGCGTTGGAACAGCCGAGCGCATTGATGCGATGCGCGAGACTGTTCCCCGTTGGGGGTTCGAATGCCCCCTCGGGCATGGATGTTTGTCTCGTCTTTAGTAAAATGTAGTTCATAAGTAGTTTGTAAGTTTAGGGACTGATGAACCCGCAGTTAAGTACCTTAAGCTTGACAAACATTTGAACATTTTGAACTGATCTCTACCTGATTCATAAATGTACTTCGTTAGTACACACATTCTTCTGTGAGATCTTTCCACTTACTTTTACTAGCCTCTCGTCATTGTTTACGCGGCTACTTCAAAATATGCAGTTCTCGCCTTCATTACAAGTTACAGACCCATCATCGATTTACCTACCCACCACTGCATTTGATGTCACTTAATTATTACGGTTATTTCCATTTAGTGAAGTATCCCTGGTTCGATTGTCCGTGCTGTAAGATGCATATTCACCCTATAAAATGAAGAAGACCTGGATGCGTAAAGTTTACGACATTGTCTTTAGGTCCTTATGAAGTAGTTTTGAAGAAAACCTCGAAAGGTAACTTATGATGTCCTACCTTTAGAGCTCCACATCCATTCACTTACTTGTCGCACTTTCATTATTGCACTTGTTAACCATAAACTTCACGACATTACAACACAAAACTTAGTATTACTCCGTAAACACTACACAGTTCACAGAGCAAGGTAACAAAGAGTTTTGCTAGATGGGTGCACACAGGCGATGTTGTGAAGCAGCACTGCCGCAAGTTCCGTTTAGCATCACAAGACTATAGACGAGGAAGGCGGCGCTTTGTCTACTGATGCAGAACCACAGTTCGGTTTGTCGCATGTGGACTTGCTACGACGAAAGCCGTGATTTGTACCCACATAAATTATGATGTTTCTCAATAGAATTTGCTCAAATCAGAAGATATCAATAAATGGCGCTTGGTCTAGTGATGCATAACACCATCCAATTATCAGGCGAGTACCGCTCCGCAAGCAGCTGTTGTCTCAGAGGATATAATGAACATGTTTTCTCAGTTCGTGGCGAGCCAGAGAGAATGGGGAGGAAAATTAGATGCGAGGTTTGAAGCTCAAAATAAAGATTTTACGGAGATAAAGTCGATCCAGAGGGAACTGGAAACAAATTTGGAGGCTAAACTAACAGAGAAACTGAATGCACAAAGGGTTGAGATGAGGGTGCAGAACAAGAGCTTGATATCAGAATTCAAGACAGAGTTAAATTCCCTGTTGGAAATACACGCGAAAAACTTAGAGGCGTTGAGTGATTCTTTCGCTGTATCATTGCAGGCACACCGAGACGAAGTAACTGCGCAAGTTGAGACTCAGGCCCACGGTATAACAGCGGAAGGCGAGAGGCTAGACAATGGCCTTGAATTAAACAAGGAGGAAGTCACGGAAATTAATTCACGGCTGAGCGAACTTGGGAGTAAAGTCACTGGGGTAGAAGAGCCAGTAGTCACGTTAGCCCAGCACCTGGACGGTCAAAGGGTTACCGTAGGAAGGTTTAACGAGCAAGTAGTGGGGACTCACACGGTTGTTTCTGGGTGCATAGAGATGTTGGGGGATATTGAAGCAATGGTTCATTCCGCAGAAGACAAGGTAAAAGAAATTGATTCTACCATGGTAGAAGGAATTGAAGAGCGGTGCAAATTGGTAGAAGTAGCACTAGATCTAAGATAGATGATACAGGGTGTCCAGAAAAGGACTCCGTGATTTCAAAATTAAATATCTCGAAAACAAAGATCGATAGAGGAATGCAGTAAACGGTATATTTTATTGTGAAAGCTGTAAGAAGTTTATACAGCAGTTTGAAATAATAGTTACAAAAGCTGCTAACAGATGGCGCTGTAATCGCCATACATAATGCCTAGTATAAATAGTGATCCGAAGCCCAGAGCGATCAGTTCCAGCATTGAAACGTGAAAGGAGGTTAGCATACCGAAGGAAGAGATTAAAACCATGTACTCCATTGAACAACGCGTTTTTCTGGTGCTAGTGTACCACAGGTTAGAAGAGAGTCCTACGGCAACAAGGCGAAGTTTTCAAGCACGATTTAATGTTCCAAAAGGACCCAATGCGAAAAACATTCGTACGCTCTTCGCAAAATTTCAACGAACAGGCAGCGTAACTGATGATCTAGTAGGGCATGCTGGCCGCAAGCAAACCGCAGTTACGCCTGAAAATATCGCCACAGTTTCTGGAATTATTCAGCGAAATCCAATGTTATCCGTCCGTAGAATTGCATCGGAGACTGGTTTGAAGCGTTCCAGCGCGCAGAAAATACTGAGAAAGAGCCTACACATGTTCCCATTCAAAATTCAAACGCACCAGGCCATACCCGTACGAGCTGTGCAACAAAAGTTTGCCTTTGCTAATCAGATGCTCACAATGATTGATAGTGAAGGCTTTGATGTTGGCTGCATCTGGTTTACAGATGAAGCACACTTTCACCCGAATGGATACGTGAATAACCAGAACTGGCGATTTTGGGGTTCCGAAAAGCGATATTGGTGTGAAGCGAAACCCCTGTATTCTCCTAAAGTTACTGTGTGGGCTGCAGTATGCAGCAGAGGCATTATTGGCCCTGTCTTAATTCGAGAAATGGTCACTAGTGCACGTTACGTTGCAATTTGGGAACAATTTGTCGCCACACAGTAAGCGTTAGAGGATCGACCAGGTACTGAATGGTTTATGCAAGATGGAAATCAAATGTTCAAATGTTTGTTAATCTTATGGGACTTAACTACGGGGTCATCAGTCCCTAAACTTACAAACTACTTATCAACTACCTTATACTAATGACGGCACAAATATCCATGCCCGAGGGGGGATTCGAACCCCCGACCGTAGTGGCCGTGCAGACCGTGACTGGAGCGCCTCAGTCCCCTCGGCCATACAAGATGGAGCCCGACCACATCGGACCGAATAAATGTTTCGCTTTCTTGAGGAATACTTTGGGAATCGAGTCACTGCTTTGGAATATCCCAAATTTACTGGTGCAGGCATGGATTGGTCTCCATATTCGCCGGATTTGACTCACTGTGACTTTTTTTTTTTTTTTTTTTTTTTTTTTTTTTTTTGGGAGGGGGCGCACAGCGAAAGGCATGGTCTACCCGAAGCATCTGGCATGTGAATCTATTTCGGTTGAGACAATACCAAATGTGATGGCGAATTTCATTCTTCGTTTGAGCCACCTCTGTAGTGCCAATGGTGAACATTTTGAAAACATTGTGATGTGGTTGTTTGCAAAGAGTGTTTTCATACGATTATTCCCTTATGTATGCTGATATGAGCTGTACAGCTCCATCTGTTAGCAGCTTTAGTAACTATTATTTCAAACTGATGTATAAACTTCTTACAGCTTTCACAATAAACATATCGTTTACTGCATTCCTCTATCGATCTTTGTTTTCGAGATATTTAATTTTGAAATCAGGGAGCCCTTTTCTGGACATCCTGTATCTACTAATCAAGTACAGACGTCCACGGATGCAGAAGCGCATTCTTCTATTTATGCAAATCAGATAAAATACCCAGGTATGTAAGTTATGCATTCAAAAGTACATTATAAAAAGCAAATTCAGTAAAAAAGGTGGATAGTGCCAGAAACAATCCGCACAAGTTAATTCGAACTCCAACAACGTACAACATGTATCAAAATTAACACTATCCAAACTTTTGAACATAATAAAGACAGAACAAGCGATTGTCATTATTGTAGTTGTGAATTGTGGTAGCTGTGTTCTCATCTACATCAATACTCTGCTAGTCACATTGAAGTGTATGACAAAGGGTTCATCGAGCTGCTTTTATGATATTTCTCTGTAGCTCTTGCAAAAAAGGAAAACCTAATTTTTCCAGTTTTCGATCTGATTTCTCTTATTGTATTTCGATGATCATGTCTCCCTATGTAGGTGGGTCTTAACAAAATATGTTCGCATTTGGAAGAGTAATAATACAAAACGAGCTTTCCTTCTCAGAACTTTCTCTAAATCCTCCATTATTCTCACTTGGTGGGGATTCCACAATGCGCAACAATACTCGTAAATAGGACGCACAAGTGTAGTGTAGGTAGTTTTCTTACTAGAGCTGTCGCATCTTCTTACTGTTCAGCTAATGAAACGTAGCCTTTGGTTCGCCTTCCCTACAATATTCTCTATGTGTTCTTTACATTTTAAATTGTTCGTAATTATTACTGCTAGTTATTTAGTTGAATTTACGACCTATAGATTTGACTGATTTACAGTGCAAATGAAGTTTAACAGATTTCTTTTAGTGCTCATATGGATAAATTCCCACTCACTATTATTAAGGGTCAGTTTTCACAGGGCGTGGCGTGATTGCGCCTGCGTTGCTCCACGCTGTTCCGGCATTGACAGCTGTACATGTGGTCGCACCTGCCAGCGGTGGGCGGGAGCAGGCAGCCGCCGCAGCTTGAGCCTCTCCTCTTCCCCCAGCAGCAGAGGGTCAGCTGGGGCAGACTTTAATCCCAGCGCAGGCGCGATCCGCATACGGCGAGCAGGCGCAAAGCAGTGCTGCGAGCGGCGCGGTTTCCTTCACGCGAACGGATGATAGCACCACAACTCTGTCTGCAGAATCGAACCCTCCACCTGCTAGGAACGAAGACTGCCTTGTGCTACTGTATATAATCAACCACCCTGGTACCCTCCTTCACAACTCCCTCAGCCGACCTGGGAAAAATTCAGTGGGATGAACTCGCAAATACATCCGGTTGATTTTATTCAGAACTAGCTTAAACCCGCGGCTCCGCTCGCGTGTTGGTTGATTATATTTCCTTGTTTGCATGCTTATCCTTACAGAGAAAGAGCTGAAGACATTGCAGCACGCATAGACCAGAGATATGGTCTGTGGCATCAACTTTCGCTGTATGTAATCTCCGTGCTATAGAGTTGCAAACGTCATCGCTGGCCTTCGGTCCGAATTCTTTTTATAATTTGACGACTTTCAACCACCATATCTTCCACCACCTTATAGCTATCGGCATGGATCTGCTGTGGTGTACAACGGGAGACTTCGGACAACAATTACACACAGACCATTCGTTTGCGTTCTGTAGTTTTCGTGCAGAGCGAAATATTAACACACACGTATAATTTTATGTACACCTATAACTTTTCATCCCAATATACTCCACCCTTTTATCATTATTAACCCTCAAGCAACAATGCAACCGATAAAACCATTTTCAAAGAGTAAATATATTTTTCAAAGAGTAATTATTGTTCCGCATTTTGCGTTATATTCTTCAGATTACTAAACATCTATCAGATTGCTATAAAACCGTGCCTAAAACCTTCCTTAGGTATAAATTAGTAACTGTACAAATATTCAAGACTCTGCGTCTTGTCGTTCACACGTGATAAGCGTACACCAAACAGACATTCACATTAATATATATAGATAAATTTATTTTATTTATTTATTTGTTTATTTAGCCTGATCAGATTAGGGGCATCAGGCCATCTCTTACATCGGACCAGGGTTTTACACATACCGTATTTCTTTACATGTGAGTTACCTATAACATAACAATGATTTTTACAGATGAACAATTAATAACATAATTTATACACGTTGATTACATGTAAAAGGATGTAAATAAAAGGTATTGACTTAATTCTAATAGGATTAATACTAGTAGTACCACAGAGATACCTTCTGCTGCTGTTGGTGTAATAATAGAAGTAACAACATTGATATTAGCAGATATAAGATGTACTTTTAAATATATATCGACTGGTTAAGACATGGCGAATTCTGAAAGAAGGAAGTTAAGAAAGCTGTACCTGGCGAGAACAATGGCAGTGGGAGAATATCTGGGAGGAGAAATGGATGTGACGTACCTGGACCGTAGGGTAATAAAGACTGGCGTCATTATTGCTTTAGTAGATAATCCATTAACTGTCGTTTGAAGCTGGCAGTGTTATTCAGTTCTCTGATATACTGAGGTAGATTGTTCCAGAGCCTGGTTCCTGCTACTGAAAAGGATTTTGAGAAACCGGCTGAGTGATGGATAGGGACAAAAAGGGTTTTGCTCTGACAGGAACGAGTAGTTCTGTTATGTTGATCAGATAAGAGTGTTAAGGTCGAAGAAAGATGTGAGGGACAGTGTACGTTGATAGGAGAGTAGAGGAAACAGAGTGTATAAAAATCTCTGCGCTTGTCAGCACGGAGCCAGGATAGTTGCTTATAAGATGGTGAAATGTGATCAAAGAGACGGATGTTACATATATATCGAACGCAGGCATTCATGATTAGTTCCAGACGTCGTGAGATTTCCCAAGATAGACCTTGAAAGATAACATCACTGTAATCAATAATTGGAATTACAAATGTTTGTATAAGTTTCTTTTTAAGATCGAGGGGAAAAAACTTCTTATATCTCTGTAGGGCATGAAGAGATGCTGATGCCTTCCTACACACGGCGGCTGTGTGCTCAGCCCAATTTAGTTTGTCGTCTATTATCACTCCCAGACTTTTTGCCGAGGGCGAAAAATAGATAGGTGTGTCATTTAATATTAATGATGGTTGAGATTCGCGGTGTTTGTGGTTAATGAGCCTAGGATGACCTACCAGAATCGCTTGTGTTTTACTTGGATTGAGCTTTAATCCTATATTCTGTGCCCACTTTGATAGTGCACACAGGTCAGAATTAAAATTTTCGATTGCTGACTTCAGGTTTCCTGGTTTTGCACTTAAATACAACTGGAGGTCATCGGCATACATGTGGTATTTACAAAAGGACAAGACCGATGATACGTCATTTACGTACAATGAAAAGAGAAATGGACCTAATACCGAGCCGTGTGGTACGCCTGATAGTACTTTTCTCCACTGTGACTTTTCGGTGCCGGACATGACGCACTGAAGACGCGATGTCAAGTATGAGCGAAACCATTTCACCACGCCTTGAGAGAGATTTACGCTGCTTAGTTTAGCAAGTAAAATATCAAAGTCCACAGTGTCGAAAGCTTTGCTGAAGTCTAAGAAGCACATAATAGTCGCCTCTTGTCTATCCATTGCCTGCTTAAGATCGTCTCTTACTTTTATCAAAGCAGATGTTGTGCTGCGATATTTGCGAAAACCTGATTGGTGTTCGTCAAGAAGGTTATTAATAGTCAAATAGCTGGTTAGCTGATCATGTACTATATATTCTAAGGATTTGGATAGTGCCGGAAGAATGCAGACAGGTCGGTAATCAGAGGGTGCTGTGGTAATGTCCTTTTTTGGCAGTGGCTTAACTAGTCCACGTTTCCATGCATCAGGAAAAACACTAAGGACTGATTAAATATATCTGTTATTATGGGCAGCAGTCGATAAATAATCAGCTTTATCATTTGTATAGTGATACAATCATAGCTATCCGATCGCCATAAAACCATGCCTAAAGCCTTCCCCGGTTAGACATTAGTAATTGTACATGTTTTTAGCTCTTTATGTCTTGTGGCTCAGACGTGATAAACGTACACCGAACAGACATTCACATTTATAGATATAGAAGATTTCGGGGACTGGGCAGAAACGACGCGTGTCACTCACAAACAGCTGATGAGTATGTTTGGACAACATCTGAGCTCAGAAGCGAGTTTGTGGTGTCAGGTCATGGGTCGTTATTGCATACATTTTGAGCAATTAAGTACCGAGTTTATAAAGCAGTATTGGAACAGAGCCATCCAACAGAGGATACGGCGTTCTTTAATGATTGGGGTCCCGTACAACCCTAGTGGAGGTACTTTGAGAGAATTCTTCTTGTGCGAGGTGTTCCAAGCGCGTCACTTGGACCCGCCTATCGACGTAGGGGAACTGATTCCCCTTCATTACCAACGAATGCCCGAATAGGCGAGGAGACAACTGTTGATGGTACCGATAGTAAGCCTGGAACAATTGTTAGTCGTTTTGGCGACGTTGGACGAGTTTCAGGAAGAAAGAAACCGGAATCGTGCCGTCAACAGAGGAAATAACCGTGGCGGAAATGGTCAAAATTCAAGAAACAATGGGGGGAGTCGTTCCGGACAGTCGAATCCAAATAATCAGAACCGATGTAATAGAGGTAATCGTGAGTATCAAGACCACGACAACCAAAACGTAATGGCAATACAAGTGGGACATTCGAAGTGCAAAAATCGGAGGACGAACAACGGACGGCACAAACATAAAGAAAAAAATTGCACAAGAAGAAACTATAAGTGTGACCAAGCTGAGCTCGGAAAACTGATACCTCCGACCGTGCTACTCCCGCTGAACATATGTGGGGAACAAGATAGGGAACTATGCCTAGCCGGCCGCGGTGGCCGAGGGGACTGAGGCGCTTCAGTCACGGTCTGCACGGCCACTACGGTCGGGGGGTTCGAATCCCCCCTCGGGCATGGATATTTGTGCCGTCCTAGTTCGTAAGTAGTTCATAAGTAGTTTGTAAGTTTAGGGACTGATGACCCTGTAGTTAAGTCCCATAAGCTGTACAAACATTTGAACATTTTTTGAACTATGCCTATTAGAGTTGCAGTAAAACTACCACCTCCCCCTGCGACAGTATTAGAGATGAAACTAGCAACTGCGTTACGCAGAATCAGGAAGAAGGAAGCTCTTCGTAAGGAACGTCATGACAGAATGGCAAAGACCCTTTCAATTAAAGAGGGAAATCTGGTCCTTGTCCGCAACCATCTGCGATCAGATTAAAGGGAGAAGAAAATCTCTAAGTTCTACCTGCCCTACGACAGACCATATAAAGTGAAGAAGGTACTAAGTGACCATACGTACGTTGTAGTCGACCCTGAAACTGGTGCAGAAAATGGTATTCAGAACATAGCTAACATTAAGCCCTTAGTCCATTAAGTTGATCCTAGTGAACCGAGTTACAAAGGTTTGTTTGTGTCATTAAAGATGGCAATGGGAGGAAACCCTGAAAGTTCAATAGAGTATAGTAACTAAATTTTTAAGTTTCACGTCCTTTCTTTCGTCCTTTTTTTTGGGGGGGGGGGGGATAGTAAATATGTTTGTGTGTGTAGTGTAGGAATGAAGATTAATAGGGAATTTTGTCAAAGGTAATTTGCTTTCATTGTACACTTGTGTGTGTGAGGTCCCAGAATTTGTGAAGTCAGGAATTCACAGTAGGAGCAAGTAGGGGATTGTCCAGTCCAGTGCAGAATGAGACACTGTCAGGAAGAGGAAAGGAAGCCAGCTGTATGGGTTGTAATCCCTCGTGGGAGGAAGTCATAAACAAGAGCAGAGACTAGCGGCGAATGTCACTCTTGCGGCGGAGCGCGCTAGTATGGTGCCTGTCGAGGCTCTGGGCACAAACTTGCGCGCCAGTAGCCCCTCCACCCGCTAACACTCGCCGAAGACGGCGCAGATCGGGGTATCGGCCGTAAGACAGTCTGTCACCTCGCGGCTGAGATAAGATCCGAAAGAGCTTCATGAGCCGACAGAGGACAAGCTGGCACAGCATCGCGTTCACTCTCCAACACTACACTAATTAACAGCAACAAGACTATGGAAGTGTATTGGTAAAGGGAAAAAGGGACGTTCTCGAACCAGGAACTAAGAAAGTACATGTTAAAGGGAGCATGTTATGCTAGCATTTGAGTTCTGCGATGGTTCTGAGTTCCGGAATTATGAACAATATATAGAATAAAGAACAAGGAACAGTGCAAATGGGCAGTCAAATGTATGTATCAATTGCGTGGGACACAGGTGGTCTTAAAAAAAAGAAAAAGAGAGAGAGAGAGAGAGAGAGAGAGACATGGCAAAGATTAGTGCAAGGTCATAAAACACTTAGCGGGGAGAGACTGAACCCGAAACAGACAAGTATGTACAGGGGAATTGCCATTTTATTTCCATTGGTTGATCGTTCAGTTACTCCCGGCGGTCTATATGGGAGAATATCTGAAACAATTACGAAAGAGCTTACATGACTATTTCAAGCGCCCTGTTTAGCGTCTGCGCTGGTTAATA
The DNA here is from genome assembly GCA_026315105.1 of Locusta migratoria. NCBI lineage: Eukaryota > Metazoa > Arthropoda > Insecta > Orthoptera > Acrididae > Locusta > Locusta migratoria. The sequence continues at coordinate 379,900,892 of CM048755.1, forward strand.
GAAAGTAAAGAGGAGCAAGTTCGCTGGCAATGTATACGTCTGAGGAGAAGACAGCCTAAGTAAAGTTATTGATTAACTGTTATTGTGCAGCATGTGAAAACGATAGAACCAGATAAAGGGAGAAATATGTATGAATATGTTTAGTGGCAAAAAGGTTAAAATCGTCTATGTGAATTCCTTAAGATGGAACAGTGGTGCCACTAGATTTGCGCAGCATTAGCAGAAAGAACTGCCATAAAATTAGTGTAGTCCATATTAACGTTTAAAGTGTTAGAGGAACACTTTTTATCGGTGTTTTCTTTCTATTTTCATTGTTAATATACAGGAACTGTTAAAATGTATGTAATTTTGGACCTGAGGGCCTGAGCCTTCCCATTCGTAACGCAGCCTGAGTCTAGAGAATTGTAAATCGTCAGTAAACTCAAAGGGGACCCCCTCAATATGCAATGAAACTGCAGCTCTGAGCCGGCCACGATGGCCGAGGGGACTGCGGCGCGTCAGTCACGGTCTGCACGGCCACTGCGGTCGGGGGTTCGAATCCCCCCTCGGGCATGGATATTTGTGCCGTATTTAAGATTAGCTAGTTGATAAGTAGATTGTAAGTTTAGAGACTGATGACCCCGCAGTTAAGTCCGATAAGCTATACAAACATTTGAACATTTTGCAGCTCTGACTGCGTGAATGTGGCCACTACAAGGCCGTATTGACAACAGCTGTTTGCGAGGCGGGTGACTCAGGGTCACAGGCCGGCTATGACAAGTGTACTGGGGACAGGAAACGTGTTTCAGCTGAGCCGGCCGGCAGGCAGCCCTGACGAGGAGGTGCGACTAGCCGAAAGCAACGTACCAGCTTGTGACGTCATCAGAAAGCAGCAGTGCCACCCGGTAACTCGCCCATTAACGAGCTCTATTGACATAAGTGACGTCACTAACTCGCCCATTAACGAGCTCTATTGACATAAGTGACGTCATTAACACCTTAGCGTCTAGCGGTAGCCTCTTGATTTGCGCCAAGCATTGCTGAAATTACTTGTTGAGCTCCTTAATATAGAAACATCTACCTGTTCTCGAAGGATTTTAAGTTGTAATGATTCAGTTCCCTGTGTGTGGCGGGCACAAATCGTACCGTTTGTGACGAGAAATCTAAAGGACCAACATTTCATGTGAAATCTGTCTGGTTGACGTGTTATTTTCCCAATTTTACTGCGAACAAATTTGTGCTACTTCTCTATAATGCATCTTACTCTCTTTGTCAGTGGTTAACCACATTATATTACAGAATACACATCATTGTAACTATTTGACAAAAAGCTTTTTTATAAGTGAATTATGTAATTGCAGCAGCACAAATAAAAGTGCCATACAAGAGTGTTTTGCCATGACTTGAATGAAATAAACACAATTATCGGATGTTCTCCTATGTTAGGGATGAATCCAGTAATTATCTAGAACTTTTACTCAAGCATACAGTTTTCATTATTTTTAATAAAATTCTGAATACAATGATCTAGTATCTCCCCTTTTTTGAAATTCGTTTTATTGACGATTACTTTTACAAATGTTTATTAAATGAAGGAACAGTTGGATAGTAGGAACGTAATGAAGTTGTAACACACCTGTAAGGTGATACAACAGGTTTCTAATTCAACTAATTCTCAAATTAAGTAATCGTGAAAAATATTACAAATTACTGTTGTTTTACTTCGGATTAAAGTGAGACAGGCAAACAAATGGAGTAATTCTGGTACACCCACCAAATTATAAATTTTATTTTCAATATTAAGTAGGCTTACAAAATTATATTGTAAGATAGCCTGAACTTTAGTAAGTCATTTATCATCTGTTAAAATATGATTTATTCTTCCATTTTTATTTACTGTAACAACTATTTTCTATTGAAAAAAATTTTTCTGTGGCACTCATACTTTTACGAATCTGATCTTTCTTCCAGAGCAGCAGTAGCAAATATGGATAAAAGATCTGTAAAATTAAGCTATATGTACATAGTGGAATGCCCTTAGCTTCAATTTCAAGCCTATATGTATGATATTTATCTACATAATATGCACCAGAGCACATGCTTATTCATTAACTAATAGCAGTAAGCGTCTAATTTTCTGAATTTACCTTGTTTTAGTTTTTCTTACAAAAAGTGCATTAAATACAGTTAAATACTTTTAAATCTAGAGCAAACATAAATATTAGGTTGTGACACGTGTAATATGTTTATACAGTCACTATTTGGCATTCTCAACTGAGAAAATTATCACCTTTGAACCAACTTATATCTTGAACTACACTACATGTGATCATTCAAACCAAGGTTTTCAGGGGAGGGGAATTTCTGATATACACTAGTCCATATTTGTACTGTAGCCTAAACATACAGGACTTTTGTTACAGTTACTGAATTTGGCTTATGTGTTGTGGCAGTGTGATAAATAGAGCTAAATGATGAATTTATTAATAGATGCAGTCAATACAGCTCGAAATTATGGGTCTATTAGATATGTAAATCACAGTGTATCATGTACAGTGAAATGAACAACATAACATTTGAAATTAATTGTTGAATCTTAGAGTAGTTAATTTCAAATAATTATTTAATGTATTAGGCAATTACATTTTTTCTAAATATTATATACTCCACAAGCCATCAAATGCTGATGGACACCTTGTTCTATCAGTTTTTCCTTTCTTATTCCAAGGGAAAAATTACTATATATATGCCTCAGTATGAGTCTAATTCATCTTCATGGTCTTAAACGTGAAATGTATATAGGCATTACTAGAATCTTTCTGCAGTCAGTTACCATTGCTGGTCGAGGGATTTTCCTTCGAGTTCATTGAGCATTCTTAATGCTGTTTGAACCTATGAGTAACAAATCTTGCAGCCCACCTTTGAATTGCTTCAATGTCTTTCTGTAATACAACTTGATGGGGATCCCAAATACTTGAACAGTACTCGAGAATGCTTTGCACTTATGTTCTATACCGGTTTTTTCCTCTCAACTTGTGGATAAGTAACTCATTTCCAATCTTCCCTGACCTATCCACCTTTCCAGAGTAAGGAACTAAGCTGTAAATAGTAATTTACTGAACTGCTGTTTTTCTTTTCTTTAAATACTTCATGCAATGCATTTTATATTTTTCAAAGAGCCAGCAACTTTATCAGCCTGTTTAATAAAACAAACACTCTGCAGAAAAGACTCATGGTGTGTTGTAGAGATGCAGAATTGTGGTTCACTGGGCCTGTTTGTGTAAAGTAATACTGGATCGTCTACAATGTCTGTTCCTTTGGAACAGACGTTTCATAGAAGCAACATCAAATATGTCAATAAAATGCTAAAGTTCATTGATTTGTATACAAGTGAAACCAGTGGTTACCTACACAATTTTATCTCAGTTCTGTAGTGCATATTTTCCATGACTTACAATACTTTATACTAAAAAGTGTATGAAACGTTTTCTGAAAAAATCACATATTGTGTAACTATGGCTGATGCAATTATGATCTATTATGCATTGTAACAGGTTTACTGTTGTTAATACAGACAGCATCACAGAAATGATACAGGATCTGGGATGGGAATCATTACAACAATGGTGTTTATTGCTGCGGCGTGTGCTACTTATGAAACTCCAATGACCAACATTCTCTTCTGAATGTGAAAATATATTGACGACTCCCTCTTACATAGGAAGAAATGATCATCAGAATAAAATCAGAGCTCAAACGGAGAGATTCAGGTGTTCTTTCTTCCTGCGCATTATTTGAGAATGGAATGGGAGATAAATAGTATAAAGGTCGTTCGATGAACCCTCTGCCAGGCACTTAAATGTGAGTTGGAGAGTAGCCCATATAGATGAAGAATACAACTGTTAGGTTTGGTTCTGAATGGTTAAGAAATATATCTCAAAAACAACATATCTAAACCAATCATCAGATGCAAAATATATGTTAGACATCTCAATGAAAACTTTTTAAATCAGGCTTGATAATATGCCATTTATAACAGGATTCCAGCATACATAAGAAATTTAAGAACAACCTCACACGCTGTCCACTTTTGTATTTTACCTCACTGACTGGAACAGAGTTCCCAGAAGACAAATCTGTTGTGTCTGACAGCGGCCTGGACCACCGTGCCCCCGTGATGAACACTTCACCATCAGGACAGATCACAGATTTGTGTGAGACTTTGGCTGCCAGTAAACATCCCATGTAACCAGTAGACATAAGCATTTTTATACTTTAATTTTACTGGACAAAAACCACATACCTGATGCTGCTGGCAGCCACAGTATAGCTTTACATGAAATGCCACATTCTGAAACCTGCATTACTAAGTGTACAACAGAAGTGTAATTAAATGTGGGAAATTAAGGTAGAAAAAAGAGCCAACAAAGGAAACTATTTAATAGTACTTGATCTCTGAAAAGTATCAAGGCAATTGGGAATGACGACTTCCATAGTCGAATTAATTTTGGAAGAATCAATTGTATATTTCTTTTAAATTTTGTTATTTATATTCAACAGGATAAATTCAAATATTTGTAAATCTATGGGACTGAGGTTATCAGTCCCTAGGCTTAAAAATTGCTTAAACTAATCTAAGGACAACAGACACACCCATGCCCAAAGGAGGACTCAAACCTCTGATGGGGAGCAACTGCAAGCTAAGTAAATCAAGCTGTCAGTAAGTTCAGCAGCAGGAAATGCTGTGGATGCATATGTTACAAGTGCAACATGACATTCTGCATTCAACATTACACTCTACAGTTTTCAGCGTAAATGTGTATGTAACCCTGCTGACTGAGTGATTTCACATAAATCATTTCAATTATTACCGACAATTACTTGATCTTTGCTAATTTCTGTCGATTCTCTGTGGTGTCGATGAGTTGCTAGTATCCTATGAGTGTGTCCAACATTTGCTAGTTTTTCAATTCTTTTGAAGAACTTGTACTTCGTGAACTTCATTATCATCTGCAACAACTTATCGAGTCTTTTGTTTATTTTGCCACCAAGATGATAATACTTCAAAACCCTATAATACCCTCCAAGTGCATATATGCAATTAACAATATAATAAGTTCAGTTTATAACTCATACAATGAGCTGCAACAGTCATATTGCCGCGAGACTCCAAGTTAACCAACATGGCATAATGGATAGCATCACCGACTGCAGTGCTGAAGGTTGTCGGTTCAATCCTGTCCACCGGCAAAAATTTATTTCTTTGTAATTTATTATCATTTCCAGAATATTCTACATGTTTCTTATGTTAACTATTCTTCTAATTTCTGGTACATTCTGTCTGTGTATAAATAGCAGAGCACTCTTGCCCGAGAGGCAGTCAGTGCTGCGTATATGTTAAGTTTGCAATAAACTTGTGTTCAGTTGACAACCCTGTCTTCGATGTCAAGCCTGCTTCCATTTCAAAGCAACAATATATATATATATATATATATATATATATATATATATATATATATATATATAAAAGACTCAGATATACAACACTGGCCACTGGCCTTCCTCAGAATAGTGAGCATTCACGCAATCACCTCATAGTAACACAACCGCCGTCTCCTGCTGCCTCACTCCCTGACAGGGAGGTTGCTTCATGGTTGTGAGGATAAGTAAAGAATGGCCTTTTGAAGCATGTACATACTGGGAGAGCACAGAACATCACTTTGGGGGGAAGGATCTTGTCTCTCATTTATGGGCACGAGGACAGAAAAACTGAACCTTGGTGAAGGATGCAATACAGATGTTCGAGTCCAGGGTAGTACTGGGTGACGAGGGGGGGGGGCATTCTTTTGTGGTGGTTACTGGTGGCAGAGGGAGGATTTGAGATGTGTGGGAATATGGCAGAGGGAGATCTGTTTGTGGTCTAGGTCTGTGAGGTAGTTTCTCTCTGTGAATGCCTTTGTGAGACCTTCAGCATATTGAGAATGGTAGTTCTTGTCACTGCAGATACATATCCAAAGGTGGCTTGGCTGTAAGTTAGGGATTTTTTTTAAGGGATGGTAAGTGTCAAATCAAAGTGTACTTACTGTTGGTGGTTGGTAGGTTTAGTATGGACAGAAGTGTGGATGGAGCCATCAATGAGGTGGAGGTTAACATCCTTGAATGTGGCAGAGGTTTGATATGCTAAGAAGCTCTCCTCCAGATTGTCCAGAAACAGGTTGGCATTGGTGGGGGTACCATCCATGCAGGTGCACATGGCTGAGCCGCAGATTTGATGGTAAACTTTTTTCTCAAAGGAAATGTAGTTGTTTGTTAGGATATAAGTATTGTCGGTATAAGAGATGAGGTATTAGGCTTGAATTCAGAGGAATGTTGGGAGAGATAGTGTTTGGGAGCAACAAGGGCATGTCAGATGTTGGTTTAATAGGGAGGTGGTCTCCACTGTGACAAGTAGGGAGCCATGAAGTAAATGGGTGTGTATGGTGGAGAGTCTGTGAAGTGGTTAGTATTCTTGATATGCATGGATAAATTTTGGATAATTGGTTGAAAATGTAGGTCAATGAGGACTGAAATTCTTTCAGTAGCAGCAGAGTAACCAGCCACAATTGGATATCCAGGATTATTTGTTTTGTGTATTTTTGGGGAGCACATAGAAAGTGGGGGGGGGGGGTAAGGAGGGAAACGGATTGGGGAGAGATGTGGTCAATCCAGGTGGAACAGACAGAGAGTTAGTGGAGCCCTTCTGCCAGGTAGTCACTGTGATTCATAACTACAATGGTGGAACTTATATTTGTAGGGAGGATGATGATGCCACGACTTGTTTTGAGGCTGTGGATGGCTCTCCTTACTTCTGTCAAAAGGTATCAGTTCTTAGGAAAGGACTTAAATCTACCAACCACCAACAATACCTACACTTTGATAGTTGACATCCCCACCCACAGCCTAGCCACCTGTGGAAGGTGTATCTGCAGTGACAAGAACTCCCTTTGTCAATAAGCTGAAGGTCTCACAAAGCCCTTCACAGATAGAAATTACTCCTCAAACCTAGTCCGCAAACATATTTCCAATGCCGTATCCCCACACAACCCAAATCCTCTCTCTGTCATCAGTAAGCAGCCACAAAAGAGCACTCCTCTTGCCACTCAGTACTACCATGGACTCTTAACAACTAAACTGCATCTTTCGCCAAGGTTTCGATTTTCTGTTCTCGAGCCCAGAAATAAGACATCCTGCCCAAGATCCTTCCCACCCCTCTTAAAGTGGTATTCTGTCACCCTCCTGACCTCCATAACATATTAGTCCATCCTTGTGCCACCCCAAAACCAGGCCCACTGCCAAAGAGATCATATCCCTGTGGAAGACACCGCTGCACGACCTGTCCAATCCACCCACCCCAGCACTTCTTATTCCAGTCCTGTCACAGGCTTATCCTACCCAGAGGCCAGGCCACCTGTGAGAGCAGCCATGCCATTTACCAACTGTGCTGCAATCGTTATGCAGCTTTATTTATTGCATGACCGCAAACCAGCTGTCCATTAGGATGACTGGCCACTGCCAGCCTGTGGTCAAAACACAGTAGACTGCACTGTGGCACAACATGGAGCAGATCATATGTTTGATTTCAATAGCTGCTTCACAACCCAGCCATCTGGATCCTCCCACCACAAGCATTACTGAACTACACAGATGGGAGTTATCCTTGCAGTACATTCTCCCATCCCAAAATTATCCAGGCCCTACAACCTATGATAACCCCTTTTTTTTCCACACCCAACAATTCCTGCCATCTCCCCCATTTTGTGTGCTGTGTGTGCATGCATTTGTTTTGCTTTCGTCCCCTCCCCTGCCTCCCAGCTCCATTCCTAAGCTGCATCTTGTTTCACCTATCTAGTACTTACATGCTTCTTAAGGCCATTCTGTTTCTAATTCCACCACAGTGTTGCAACTTCCCAAAAAAAAACCTCCCCTCGTATTACCTAACCACAGAGCATGATTCAGAGTGAGGTAGCCAAAGATGACTTTACAGTGAGTTGTAAAATATTATTATTGTATTGTGGAGTGAAACATTAGTTGTTACAGGTAAAATATCAACAGGTGATACATTTAAAAGAATTTTATATGAGATGCCGTACATTCTGAGAGAGTTGAGGGATTAAACCTTACTAGGAATAATCTCCACAATATCAGAAGATGATTTGCATTTGACAGTCATCAGATTCATAGCAATGATGAAATTAGCATTACCATTTATATATACCTGTTAAATTGCATTACTTAAGTACAGAATACAAACTTTGCTTCTGTACAATTTCTCTTCTTGACACAAATATAAACAAAGGTTCCACACATAGGTCAGCTGCTTATACTTTAGCCCATAGCAAACATTTGAACGGATGCAAACTCTGGCTATGCTATAATGTAAATTACGAACTGTTTGAAGAAAAGTAATCTTCACAGATTCCCCTCCCCCCCCCCCCAACAATGGAAAGGCCACATTAGAATTCAACAATATAATGAGAATATCTACATGTAAATAGTCTTTTTGCAATGCACTGCAAGAGACATACGTCAAGCTACAACAGGCCCATAAAAAAATTCTGCTTTCAGCGATAATCCAACCATACGAACACTTAACATACACACAGAGGTGTCCACCCCCCTTGGCATATGATACACACACCCCACACAAAAAATTAAAAAAAATGGATATTGTTTTGCCATTTAATATTGAAATTAAATATCTTTTATTTCACGTTTTGTAATTTATTTTAAAATCCTCCCCCCCCCCCCCCCCCCGAAGTCGGCCAAAGGTACTAGTTTTTCAACCACCACACACACACAAGAAATTTCAGTGATGCAGTTTACGTCATGGCCACCCCCTGTGGGTGCCTCTGCATACATATAAATGGATGGAAAGTGATGCAGTTTAGGAATGGAGTGGGTAGGTGGCAGGAAGGGAAAACAAAGTCACATAACACATGGGGTGAGGTGTACAATAGAGGTTGAGGGGAAAAGATGTTATCTTAGAATGAGGCCTCTATAATTTCCGAATCAGAGGATAACTCCCATGTGTCATATCACTTGGAATTGCAGATTTTGAAGCCAGACTAAAAACATTTATTGCCAGTTCACACTGTTCACCAGAACAGTATCTCTGTTTTGCACAGAATAATTTTATATAGGTAATATTTTCACATGGTATGAACTGCTGAATTCAGAAACATTATCATCATATGATACGTAATTAGTAATGTTTTTACTAGGTCAGTTATCCACTTTCACATTTATAAATGATGAAACCAATTTGAAAAACTACATTAGGCTGTGTTTTTATGCCTTTATTGGAATATTACACATTATAAAACAGTTCATGTAAGTAAAAACACTACCAAGAACAAGCTTTACATACTTTTAAACTCATTTAATGACACTGTGTATTTTTGTTTCCTTAGACGTGAAGAGTTCTAAACAAGCAAAAGTACACTCAATGGTGTTACATGAATTTGCATTGTATGTCCCCACATAACGGAAACAAGTTTGAAATTGAGACACACATCACATATACATTTCCAAATGTCCAAAGACCACAACTGGCCAGTAATATGGTACAATAAAGGCATTTTGCCATAAAGATTAGAGCACCTATGGTGGTGTTTTTTTTTTTTTTTTTTTTTTTTTTTTTTTTTTTTTCCTTAATAGATATATCATTTAGAGGCTGTGAAGCCACATATGAAGAAATGATCACATTTATCTTGGTTCCTTGCATAGATTTCCCCAGACGGCAGGTTGTGTGTATGTTTTTTTTGGGGGGGGGGCGGGGGGAGGGAGGGGTTTGCTCATCTCTGGGTAATGGTTCAACTACACTTGCCACAATACATGCATCTAAAAAGAAATGTGTCTTGCATCTTTAATAGTTATGATTTTAATGCCATACTTAAATGGCTTCATTGGCATATAAATTTTCAAAATTGTGTGTGTCATGAAACGTGGGCACATTTCATTTTCACTAGTAGCAGTTTTACTAATGAAATAATTTGACTACTAATTCCTCACAAAAAGTCCAAATATTTGTAAAGCAACTGTATATATGTTTCAGAAATCACAGGGATAATTATTCTCCGTCTCTTCAATACACTGAAGATTTCTTTACTATATGGTGTTGTATGTAAACAGGTTTTTAACTTCACCTTTTGATGGCTCTTAATAAAATTGTAAAATGCCTTGTATGAAATATATAAAGAAAACAGCATTGAGTAAATAACTATTTACTACTTGAGCTGCTGCAATTGCACAATTAATTCCCACCAAAGCTATTTGTCAGATAGTTATGTCTCTCCTGTTACGTAATGTGAATATCCACTGAAAAAGAGAGAAAGCCGCACTGTAAATAAAGAGGTAGTAATTTTGTTCGCAAATAAAGTGGCCAAATAACACGTTAAACAGACAGATTTCACATGAAACGTTGTTACTTTAGATTCCGCGTCACAAACGGTCCGATTTGTAACCATCAAACTTTGAGCACGAAATCATGTAAAGTTAGAACCTTCGAAAACAAGTAGACGTTTCTATATTAACAGGTTTATAACAGCAATGCTAGGTTGAAGGTTCAAATCAAGAGGCTACCGCTAATGTGAGTACGTCACGTATGTCAATAGAACTCGTTACTGGGCGAGTCACCAGGTGTCACTGCTACCCTCTAATGATGTCACAAGCTGGTACGTTGCTTTCAGCTAGTCGCACCTCTGACGAGGAGGCGACCGCGACACAGGTGTCCGACCGCCCCCACCCCCTTTCACCTCGCAACTGCGCACACACCGACTGCCGCTGTCTGTCAGCTGTGGGTGAGAGTGGAAGGGTAGGCGTGGTTGTGCACGGGAATACTTGCTGGGTAGGACCCGTAACTGAAGTGAGGTGATGTGTCAATAGGAGAGCATACTCCAGTCAAGTGACACCCATGTGGTGCTTATTACTATTTTTTCTTATTGTTTATGGTTCTTCGAGATTGACAGTTGCCATAATAATTTATTGACAAAAGCAGATTGCTTATAAAACGAATCCAGGTGGGAAAACCCACTCCTTCTAGACTCGGGTCCCAATTTGTAATTATTTTTTTATTTTTTGTTACTTATTTATTGTTTATTTTGTTTGATTATGTTGTCTATCTGAGGTAGTCCTGATGGGAAAAATCTCCCTGTAACAATGTATATATTGTAATATTTTCTAGTAGTTATCAATGTTTTTCGTTGTGTTAGCTGTTAATGGTTTCCCAAACTAGTATTTCAATTTTTGAGTTCGTTTAAAGTAATCACCATGAGACATACAGCTGCTATCCATTTCTGTTTTGTCGACCAAGGATTTAAGAGTTATGAAATTCTTAATGACGCCTATCTGACCCCTCAGTACCCAAGGCGGGGGTGTTGTAGCACCGATATCTTGGGCTACCTAACTGCTGAAGAAAGGCAGATGCAAATGACAGATAGTCCAGCCCTGTGCACAAAGGGAGAGTGCCGTAATAAAATTAATCCCGTCGTTTTGACAGCAGATTCGGCCCTTACATGAAGTTACGAATAGAATGATATCGGTCGCTGGCTGATCGGCCCAGTACTTTACAAGTAGTAATTGCCAATTTAATCGCATAAAGTGAATCTTCCTCGACAAGTAAGAACCTCCACAGGCTTGGCTGACACCTTGACTCCCTACTGTGGCGGAATGTTACCGATAGGACTAGCCTTTGCCCCTGCCTGGGCTGTTCTGTTAATTCTCAAATATACGTAATGTTTCTCAGCCTACTCTCTCTCTGCTAGGGGTTGGGCTATTCCAGTTTGAATGATTTTACTGAATTGACTTTCATAGTGCCTTCGTCCTTCAGCGAGACTAGTTATTATTTCTATATTTGATTACAGAAGTAGTCTTTAATGTGTAACAGGCTACCTCACATTCCTCTTGCTTAAAGGGACAATACAGACAATTATACCAGGTAAACCTGTTTGTTTCTTGGCCTGTAACTCCTCCACTGCTGTCCTATTACTTATATGAATAGCACTGAAACCCTCCTAGAAGAGACGGAGTTCGATGCCAGCTACGGTCAGGCAGCAGTAGAAGCTCAGGCGAGGTGTTGATCGCCACTTCTCTAGGGGGAGCAAGTAGCAAGCAGCCATTTCCATAGAACATTCCCACCAGACAACCAAGGGCTACACAGTAAAGAATAATACAATTTCATTCATGCGTGACGTGGATTCTGACCAGTAAAGAGACAGCCTGTTAAAAATGACCACCAGTAGCGGCAATTAACACTTGTAATCTGGTATGGAAAAACTGCTGCACACGTGTTGGCATTTCAGGGGAGATGTTAGAACAAGCTTCAGAAGTACCTCGTTGCATATCTTCGGGTGTAGTTAGTATGTCTTTGAAGACAACGTTTTTTCAGCTTTTCCCACAGAAAAGACTTCTACAGGAGTCCAATCCGGGTAAAGGACTGGCCAAGTCTCTCCTAGTCTGCAGAGGAACGGCTTCTACTAACCGTGGCATATGGTCTGTTGGAAGTGTGCGATAATTGGGCGCAATCAGTGTACCGTCTATTAAAAAAAATGGGCCTATGAGTTGTTGATTAACCATCCCACGCCACTTATTTACATTCCATGGACGCTGACGTCACACCCGACGAAGCGAACGGGGCCTGTAAACAGACCAGTAATACATGATTCGGCGATTTACCTGAATGTGATGGACAAATGTGGCTTCCGCACTAAATAAGATGCATTACGCATCTGGAGTATCCTGTCGTAATGCCCATGTGCAGAAGGTGTCACGATTACCATAATTGCTTCCGTGCAGCTCAGTACATGATATAGCTCCATTCAGTAGTTCGAAACATTCCTCCAGAGTTGTGCGCTCGATTAATGACTTGAGACTAGAAATTTTAAAGACAGTGTACAGCAGTTAGTTTGGGATGAGGATTATAAGGAACATGATGTTAATTTAAAATATAACTTATTTCATGACACATTTGTAAGAGTATTTGAAAACTGTTCCCCCAAGAAATTAGTTAAATATAATTGTAAGAAACCAAGCGAAAAACCATGGCTTACTAAAGGAATAAAAATATCTTGTAACCGAAAAAGGGAACTATATATATCCGCAAGAAAGAGTAATAACACAGAAACAATAAAATATTATAAAAACTACTGTGTTACATTAAGAAAAGTTATTAAAAAATCAAGAAGCATGTACATCATCTCTGAGATTAGTTTCTCTGATAGTAAAATTAAAACAATTTGGAATATTACTAAAAGGGAGACAGGGCAATCAAGAGCAGAGGAAGAGGGTATTACCATCAAAACAAATGAAAAATTTAGTAACAAAAAGTCAGAAGTTGAAAACCTTTTTAATGATTACTTTTTAAATGTTGTAGAGAAAATAGTATCTAAATGTTCATTAGAAGGAGCAAGGCAGTTAATGGAAGAGGCCATACCTACACAATTTGATACAATTGAAATTCCAGCCACCTCTCCTTCAGAAATTAGGAAAATAATAAACTTTCTCAAGACAAAAAAGTCATATGGAATTGATGGCATTTCCAGTAGGGTATTAAAAGCTTGTTCCCAATAGATAAGTAGGGTTCTAAGTCATATATGTAATAGCTCTTTAAAGCAGAGTATTTCCCCGGATAGACTGAAGTATGTTATCGTTAAACCTTTGCATAAAAAAGGAGATACGTCTGATGTCAACAACTACCGCCCCACTCACTTATGACAGCTTTATCCAAAATGTTTGAAAACGTTATGTATTCTCGAGTTGCTTCACATATTAGTAAAAATGATGTTCTAGCAAAATGTCAGTTTGGTTTTCAAAAAAGCTTTTCAAAGAAAATGCTATATATTCCCTCACTGATGAAATATTAAATGCTTTGAATAACCGGACATCACCAGTTGGGATTTTTTGTGGCCTCTCAAAGGCTTTTGATTGTGTAAATCATGGGATTCTTCTAGATAAGCTTAAGTATTATTGTGTGAGTGGGACAGTTCACAAATGGTTTAAATAATACTTAACTGGAAGAGTGCAGAAAATTGAAATAAGCAGATCACATGATACAGAAGAAACAGTTAATTCCTCTTAAAAATGGGGTCCCACAAGGTTTGGTCTTGGGTACTTTGCTGTTCTTAATATATATTAATGACCTGCTATCTTATATTCACGAAGATGCTAAGATAGTTATTTTTGCTGACAATACAAGTATAGCTATCATGCCTGACAAACTGGAATTAACTGATGAAATTGCAAATGATGTCTTTCAGAAAATTATTGAGTGGTTCTCTACAAATGGACTTTCATTAAACTTTGATAAAACTCAGTATATACAGTTTCATACAGTAAATGGCATGACACCATTAATAAATTAGACTTTGAACATAAATCTGTAGCTAAGGTAGAATATTCAAAAATTTTAGGTGTTTGCATTGACGAGGGATTGAAGTGGAATAAACACATTGAAGATCTGCTGAAACGTGTGAGTTCAGCTACTTATGCTATCAGAGTCATTGCAAAATTTGGTGTTATACATCTCACAAGGAAAATACTTGGGCTCGAACAAACACATATACACCAAAATCATAAGAGAGATAATGTAAAGGTCTCTTATTGCACTAGTGATACTCCCTCATCTGCAAAACTCTGCAGTCGTCCGTTAGAGGCCTCTGCGTGTACCATGCCGCATTGCACTTTGACCTATCGGTTCGCCAGTAGGGACGGTGCAGTGTGCCTCCGAAGTTGCGTTTTGTGACGTTATTTGTGTGGTGGAGCGTCAGATGGGGCGGCGATTGCTAATCATTCCTGTTAATGTATTGCGATTAGTTGAGATGAAGTTACGAAGAACCCTTCTTCGTGAAGATGGTATTAGTGTAGAAGATGAATCATTTGCATGCTTTCTCTTGACTGTTATGGTACAGAAATATGAGAATAAGTTAGATACTGTTGTTAGAAACTAATAATAATGATAATAGGGATGATAATGACGAACAACTCATTGGAAGCGGTAGTGCTACGTTAAGTGCGGGAAGAGGCGATGGAAGCAGTGGCAGTGAATACCAACAGTCTTTCGGGAAAAAGGTTAAAGTTGCAACTATCATCACGGCTTTTGATGACAATTCGCTAGAGAACATGTACGATGATTATTACATAAGTTATAGTTAAGATATCTGCATTGCGTATGGCGTATACAATTACATCTACAGTGCTATCTAGAGCATAGTTGCAGAGCTTTGCAGAAAAAGGACACCCACCAACACATTGAGGTGTACGTAGAGATCCTGTAACCAAACGTTCATACAGATATGTTTGTTGGAGCCCATGTACTTTCCTTGTCAGTAAATTAGCTTACAATGCCTATTTTCATTCACTGCTTTCATATGGGATCATAATCTGGGGCACTTCAACATTGAGTAAACATTAATTCATTGAACAAATGCGTGTAATCAGAATAATTGCTGGAGCCCACCTAAGATCATCCTACAGACATTTATTTAGGGATCTCCACTGCAGCTTCACAATATATATATTCACTCACGAAATTTGGTATTAACAGTCCGACCCAGTTCAAAAGTAATAGTAGTGTGCATAGCTACAACACTAGGAAAAAGGGTGATATGCAGTATTCAAGGTTAAATCTAACTTTGGCACAGAAAGGGGTGAGTTATGCTGCCACAAAAGTCTTCGGTCACTTAAAAAGTAGCATCAGAAGTCTGACAGATAGCCAACTAGTATTTAGAAGCAATTAAAGGAATTTCTGAATGGCAACTCCTTCTACACTTTAGATGAATTTTAGTTAAAACTTACAATAAAAAAATGAAAATAAAAAAAATTTAAAAAATGAAAATAAAAAGTCCTTAAAATATTGATTGTCATGTATAGACAACATTTACTAAACCTACACGTTGCACATCATTATGAAATGTCGAATATATGATCTATGGAACAAGTATTAATCTAATCTAATCTTGATGGAGAGAGATGTGATACGGATGAAACTGATGTCAACAAGGAATGCGTAGGGCACTTGCCTGGCTCGTGCCACTTCCTCGTGCGATTGTGGGGAAACTAACATGCACATCAATTGCATCAGCAGCCGAAATATTAATTTCCCCCACTTCTGTCATGACTTGCTTCCTTCTGTTACGCTATCTAGGTGTTGCACTATCACATCCACGTAACTGTTTGAAGAAGTGGTTAAATAGTTGCCGAGATGGGTGACATCTATTGACATAAGGTAAGTTCTCAGCAATCCGAAGATTGGTTTGAACACCACAGTGCTTTACTAGGCACGGTCCTGTTTGGATGTGGTATGTCGTTGCCTTCCTCCGACCTTCGAACTGACTTACCCAGCCAGTTATAGGGGGACCTACAGTTTAATGTTACATGCATAATGGCTTAAAAATACTGTTAAACATTTTGTGGGGCCATCAAATCTGCAAATAATCAGATTTTTTTATGTTATTCATCATTCTGATTTTGTTGACTCCCTCTCTTGCAAAATCTTGCTATGCAGTTTACAATATGGTTCCTAAAACATTTTTCTTTTAGCATACACTGGATGATGTCTAGTATCCATATGTGCCACATGCACAGCAGCAGAGGAGGACAGCACATGCTGTCAAGGTAAGTGCACACCACCAATACCAGACAGAGATAAGCATCAAGTTCAGTACAGATTTTTAACATTTGAAACTAATCAGTTCGTGTCATACCTTCTCCTCCTTAATTTCCTGTTTTATTTCTTCTGCAGGTAATGTTGACTGATTCGACAGTGACCTCATTAGCTGTGTAAGTGTGCCCCTTTTCTGGTCATTGCGAAGCTCAGACGCTTCCAGCTTCTCTCCATCTGTGGATTGTTTGGATCAGAGTAGATTTTTTTTAACTCCCTCATTAATACACACCACCTAAACAAGGTAAAGCAATCTACAATCTGAAGATTGAACACCACAGTGCTTTACTAGGCATGGTCCTGTTTGGAGGTGGTATGCCACTGCCTTCCTCCGACCTTCGAACTGACTTACCCAGCCAGTGATGGGGAACCTACACTTAACGTGGATTCCGAATCACGGTGCTGCTCCATATTTTTCACATGAACAACACTGCCAGGGGTGAAAGAAGTGGAAAGTGACAGATAAAAATCCTAGGACGTGGTGGGGATCGAAACCACGACCTTTGGATTTATAGTATGGCACTCTACCACTGTACTATCGAGCGGCAAACATATTGGCACATGTTTCCGCAAATAACACCAACTGCATTCTTCCTTCAATCTCCATACACCATTAGCATGTTGGCCTTTTCTGCATTGGTAAATCCCATCATGCACTCACAAACTACTGCATGAACTGACACACTAACTAAATGCCAAATCGCAATGCGCTCAAGAAACATAGAAGCACGATGTACGCAAACATAACAACATCGTACCTACCAACTACGCAAATTGCATTGGGCAAAGAGGTATCGGATTGGAAATGTTTCACAATACAATATCACCTAAGCGAATGGCACTAGAGTCTTGCAATAAACACCACTGACATTCCAGTCGACCCTAAATTTAGTTTGTTAGTATCAATACGATTTGTTCCATTTAGATAAGTGATTGTTTGCACAAAAATAGACTATTTGTTACAAAAATCTGTCTATTGGCTAACAATACGAGCTCCTGACTGCCAATCCATCCTATGAAAACCGCATATCACTAGCACTTTCCATTTCCGCAATATTTTCGGTGCGAGTTTTTGGTGAGTCAGCCTGTATATATACACACATGCGCACACGCGCTCGCTCTTTGTAGAAGCATAGGTTCTACGATTATATCAATTGAGCTACTGAGACTGGACAATGATGCGCGTGCAATAAGTACTCAAAAGGCTGCTTACCTGCAGAACGCTGCCTGTGAGTACTCGGCGATAGCATGGGGTTAAGTCTATGTGTGGGGCTTAAATGAAATCTTACACACGGTATTACCGCCTGAGGTACTGGGAGGAGGGCTCTTCAAAGCTACATGAGGAGAGTACACGTGAATCATTAACGTAGATTATACCACTGGCCCTGTTTTAATAGAAAGCGTAGGGATGGGACGGCGAGGAGCGCCAACTCAAGCGCTCGCAGAATTCCTGGAGCTGCTAGATCCCAAGCAGTCCTCGACAGGCTCACGAGAAACGGCGCGAATGCGAAAACGTGCACCAGGGTTATTATCTGAACTGAGTGCTCACTCTAGACAATGCTCGCTGCTCGCTGCCCGCTGCCGTTGTGATTCAAGTATAGATGCACGAAACTGAAATTCGTGGAGGTGGCAATACTTGACGGAGGATAAAGACAATTTATGTTGCAACATTTCCTTTAAAAAAGTTACATTAATGTTTAAAAAATACAAAGAGAATAATAAGAAATATAAAGTTACACAACTTGTCTAGCAATCAAACAACGACGTCCATTGATGTAGAGGGGTTTACCACTTAGTAAAGTCAGTAGAGGATCAAAAGCAGCTGCAAAATGATTTAGATATCTGTATGGTGCAAAAATTGGAAATTGACCCTAAACAATGGAAAGTGTGAAGTTACCCAAATGAGCACTAAAGCAAATGGGTTAAACTTCATTTACACGATAAATCAGTCAAATCTAAAGGCAGTAAATTCAACTAAATACCTGTTGTTGTTGTTGTGGTCTTCAGTCCGGAGACTGGTTTGAAGCACCTCTCCACAAAACCCTATCCTGAGCAAGCCTCTTCATCTCCACATAAGAACGGCAACCTACATCTGTCTGAATCTGCTTACTGTATCCATCTCTTGGTCTTCCTCTGCGGTTTTTACCCCACACACTTCCCTCCAACGCTAAATTCACAATTCATTGATGTCTAAGAATGTGTCCTACCAATCTATCCCTTCTTTTAGTCAAGGTATGCCAGAAATTTCTTTTCTCCCCAATTCTGTTCAGTACCTCCTCATTAGTTACGCGATCCACCCACCTAATCTTCAGCATTCTTCTGTAGCACCACATTTAAAAAGCCTCGATCCTTTTCCTGTCCGCGCTGTTTATCGTCCATGTCTCCATGCTACCCATTCCTCCTCTACTCTTTTATTTTCTCCCGTTTCTGTCAATTGTTGCCGAAAGCTCCCTCTGAATTTCTTAAGAACTTCAGGTTCCTTCAATTTATCCAGGTCCCATCTCCTTATTTTCTTACCTTTTTGTAGTTTCTTCAGTTTCAGCCTACAATTCATAACCAACAAGTTATGGTCAGAGTCTATATCTGCCCCTGGGTAAGTCTTACAATTTAAAACCTGATTCCGAAATCTATGTCTTAGCATTATAAAATCTATCTGGTATCTCCCGGTGTCTCCTGGTCTCTTCCACGTATACAACGTTCTTTTGTGATTCTTAAACCAGGTGTCTGTTATAACTAAATTATGTTCTGTGCAAAATTCTACCAGGCGACTTCCTCTTTCATTCCTTTGGCCCAGACCATAGTCACCTACTATCTTCCCTTCCCTTCCCTTCCTTGTCCTACTACCGAATTCCAGTCCCCCATAACAATTAAGTTTTCCTCTCCCTTAATTGTATGAATAATTTCCTTTAGCTCCTCATATATTTCTTCGATTTCCTCATCATCTGCAGAGCTTTGTTGGCATATAAACCTGTACTACTGTTGTCGGTGTTGGCTTCGTATCTATCTTGACAATTATAATGCGATCACGGTGCTGCTCATAGTAGTTTACCCGCATTCCTATTTTCTTATTCATTATCAATCCTACTCCTGTGATACCCCCAACTGATTTTGTATTTATAATCCTGTACTCACCTGACCAGAAATCCTGTTCATCCTGCCACCGAACTTCACTAATCCCCACTATACCTAACTCCAACATATCCATTTCCCTTTTTAAATTTTCTAATTTTCCTACTCGATTAAGGGATCTAACATTCCACGCTCCGACCCGTAGAATGCCAGTATTGTCTTTCCTGATGATCACATCCTCCTGAGTAGTCACCGCCCGGAGATCCGAATGGGGGACTATTTTACCTCCGGAATATTTTATCCGAGAGGATGCCATCATCATATGTTCATACAGTAGAGCTGCATGTCCTCGGGAAAAATAACGGCCCTTGCTTTCAGCCGTTCGCAGTAACTGTCTGACAAAGCCACATTAGCTGATGTTACAAGGCCAGCTCAGTCAATCATCCAGACTGTTGCCCCTGTAACTACTGAAAAGGCTGTTGCCCCTCTTCAGGAACCACACGTTTGTCTGGCCTCTCCACAGATACCTCTCCGCTGTGGTTGCACCTACGGTACGGCTATCTGCATCGTTGAGGCACGCAAGCCACCCCACCTCGGCAACGTCTGTGGGGCCAAAATTTTGCAGGCATTTGTCATAGCGTGGCACCAGGTTTTGTATACCTTCTTCATAGAAATCTGCCGCCTGTGTAGATGCAGAGGGGGTTGGTGTTGACTTGTGTGTACACTACCAACGAATTACACAAGCAGATGGATTCAGATAGTGTAGTGAGCATGTAGTGCAATGCAGCAAAAACGTGGCTTACCTGACGCTATGGCATGGGGAGCCATAGGAAGGTTGGAAGTGAGACAGACACAGAGGGAGGTTGATGCAGCTGTTGGAGTGTCCCAAAGTGTAATTTACAGGACCTGGACGCGATTTCAGATAACAGGAACTGTTAACCTTTAACTGGGGATGTGAGGTGTTCACAGCACCCCAGTTGTAAAAATTTTCTGGTATTTAGTGAAGCATGTTGGTCACACTGATGAGCGGCCTGTTACGTTCGTTCAAAGGTATGTTCATTGCTGCGAAACGATTGTTCGTGTTTTTAAAAGTACGCAACACTGTACCACATGTTTTTAACGTAGGGGTGCTGATAACACCCCAGTACCTATTAGTCCGACTTTCTGTGTCGATTGCTGCACATCAAAAAAATAAAAAATAAAAAAAAAATAAAAAAATAAAATGTTGAAATGTTTGTTAAGCTTATGGGACTTAACTACGGGGTCATCAGTCCCTAAACGTACAAACTACATATGAACTACCTTATACTAAAGACGGCACAAATATCCATGCCCGAGGGGGGATTCTAACCCCCGACCGTAGTGGCCGTGCAGACCGTGACTGAAGCGCCTCAGTCTCCTCGGCCACCGCGGCCGGCAACTGCACATCATGATGTCATATGTGGAGGACCAAAACCTTCTTAGAACGATGTTGAAGAAAGTTTTTAATGATAATGAAGGCTGTGAGATTCAGAGTTTGAAGATTCCGATGACAGTGAAATAGAAGAGCAGTGTGAACTGAAAGTGATCAGTCTCATGACGATGCTGCTGAAGATATCCTCCTTTTGAGCAACACCGGAGAGGTTTATGCTGAGTGAGTATAAAGTAACTAAATGGATGACTATACCTAAGCCTAATAATATCATAACAAGGAAGCAAAATACAGTAACTCAGCTTCCTGGTACGAAACTAATTGCTACAAACTGCAAGACTGCTGTAGAATGCTTTGCTGTGCTCACAAATGCGCAAACTATTCGCTCAGTAGCAGAGTGCACCAACCTTTATATGCATCCTCAGGTCTTAAAAAGAGCTTCAAATTCGGCTGTACCAAGAGCCATCCGACTGAAGGCAGCTAAGTTCTCAAACACGGAAGAGTTTATTCTAGCAGTTCAAAGAAATAAATGTACACCAGGAAGATGCAAAGCTTGCCCAAGAAATGCTGACAAAAAAACCAAGCTCTTCTGTTGCAAACGTAACTAATTTGTGTGTTTAAATCATACGAAAATCATCTGTATATTAATTCAGAATTTTCTTCCAGTGATGATGAAAATGTTCAATGTGGAAATGTGATTTTACTCTAATCTTTTGACATGAACGATTGAGTTATAAATATGTCTGTTGTTTGTCTGTTAAGATCTCTCTATAATTTGAAAACGGTTAAAGCTTTTCTTATTGATTCATTTGAAAAATAGTATACGATCATTTGAAATCATTTCACACAAGTTATTGATTTATTAGTTATGGATAATTATTCGAGTACCTCAGTGATTAAAACTGTTCTTAAATGATTTATAAAAGACTAAATGCTTTGTTTATTGTATAATAAACAATTTAAGAATAAAATTGAAACCTTAGTATCATATTTATGTACGGTCCTGTGAACACCCCACGCCCCTAGTTATGTTATGAAAGCTCACCTCGCCAGTTAAAGGTTAAAAGAAGGCAACGCCGAGGACGTCCACGGTAACGTCAGCAAGAAATGAACGTTATCTCCGGTTAACCGGCCTTCGAGAGATGAACTGAATGCAACACAGCTGCAACACATCCTCCAGGCATCAATAGGGCGCGCAATATCAACACAAATAGTCCGAAATCTTCTTCTGGAATGTGGCATCTATGCATGGAGGCCTGTGGTGCGTGTCCCGTTACACCCACGTCACCATTTTGCTCGCAGAAACTAGGCGGAAGAACATCAGGATTGGAGTCGTGACGAATGGCGCAGGGTTCTGTTCACAAATAAGTCACGATTTTGCGTTCAGCAGGACAATCGTCGTTCCCTCTCCTTGAGACAACGTGGAACTTGAAACAATCCTGCTTATATCAGGAAACATCACGATATCATGGTAGTGGACGCATGGTGTGGGCTGGAGACAGTATTGGCCGACGTACGAACCTCTATGTAGTTGAAAATGGCGCTTTGACTGCTCAGAGGTGTAGAGACGACATCCTTCGACCTTTTTGTTGTGCCCTATGCTGGAGCCATAGGTGATACCGCGGCCGAGCGCATTGAGGCGCTGTGCTGCAATGCGCGAGGCCTATCCCCGTCGGGGGTTCGAATCCTCCCTCGGCATGGATGTTTGTGCTGTCTTTAGTATAAGGTTGTTCATAAGTAGTTTCTAAGTTTAGGGACTGATGACCCCGCAGTAAAGTCCCACAAAAACTTCACAAACATGATGATGATCACTTGATTTTTCCTGTCATTTCCATTGAATAATCTGAGTTGTTATCTTTTTCTAGGTATGAGGTCCGCCTGATAGGCAAAACACTGATTTATTATACACCCAAACTAGTTTCAGCACCTCTGTGCCATCATCAGTGGGTTTTCCATTTATTTAATTCTTCTTTTACATTCTGTGGTCATGTGCGACCCTTTATACATATTTATTTGGTGGTAGCGTTGTCATAGTTTCTTTTGGCGTGTACTTCTTCTTCCGCGTTTTTGTAGATAGCACACATGTAATACAGATATTCTGCTGATTTTTCCTATCACAATCACTTCTCACTTTAGAAATTCGCCTGTCGACAGGCGACAACGCTACTACCAGATAAATATGTAGAAAAGGTCGCACATAACCACAGAATGTAAAAGAAGCAGTAAATAAATGGAAAACCCACAGAGGTGCTGCAACTAGTTTGGGTGTATAATAAATCAGTGTTTTGCATATCAGGCGGACCTCCCACTCAGAAAATTTTTACTGCAAACACGGCAAGAAAAATAGCTGCAAATCGAGAAAATGATGAATATGAGTTATTATCACTTGAGGTGCAACAAAAGATCGTAAATTTACGGTTTTCAGTCCAGAAAAGTCGCACATTGAAATAGCAACTAATCTCGTCCTTTATATAGCGATTTACGAGTGCTAGCCCCTATTGGCCTCGTAAGAGGAAGCCAAAACTAATACTTATTCTCTAGCTCTGTGATAACGTGCTGATCTGTGACATTTTTATCCCTTTTGTGAAAGAGCTACAAGCAGTCAGATCAAACATCAATAAGGAAATCGCGAGAAAATACTTTCAGCTCATAGTACGATGGTGAAAAACTTACAATGCTGCGCAGCAGGTAACGCCTCTTTCCGCTGCTGACAAGCAAATT
Organism: Locusta migratoria; assembly: GCA_026315105.1. NCBI lineage: Eukaryota > Metazoa > Arthropoda > Insecta > Orthoptera > Acrididae > Locusta > Locusta migratoria. The sequence continues at coordinate 379,924,765 of CM048755.1, forward strand.
GTGGGTTTTTAGGAATACATAACTTTATTTATGAAATGCCACATTTGCATACCTCTTGAGTATGACACAGCATACCAATTAAACACAGACCCAATCGAAATAAAAGTGAGTAGTATTTTACTAATACGTGCCGATAGAGGCAAGCTTGTGTACAGATACTCAGCTTTATTAAAACAGACTTTCATCGTAAGGTTATCGTGGGTAGTATTATTTCATTTATTATAATACAGTGCACAATTTTAGTAAGGTTTCTTCTAGTGTTCTTAAAACAATAGTAAAGATGAGTGAGAAATTAATCATCAACAGCTTTGGCAGATTAGCCGTGCGCACTGTGGCGCCGTGCTGCGGTGCGCGCGGCCGTTCGCCGTCGGGAGTTCGATTCCCCCTTCCGGCATGGGTGTTTGTGGTGTCCTTAGGTTATTTTACCTTAGTTTAAGTAGTTTGTAAGCTACGGACTGATGACCAAGCAGTTGAGTCCGATAGATTTACAGACATTTGTTAATCATCGACAATATATGCGAATTCTCTGATGTTATCTGTAACAGTCTGGCAATGCACATGCAGTTTATTTCTTACATGCATCTAGAAAACTTGTTATGAGTTAAAGCTGTCAAACAAGGTTTTAAGAAGAATAAAATGCCACTACCACACGACAGCTAATGCAGAAAATACCTTTCTGGCGTATTTTTGCACGATGCGCTCTCCCCATACATAATACAAAAGTTTTGAGATGCATCTGCTGCCTCCACCCATCTATTAAACGTGAAAAGAACAAAATGTCGCAGAAGTTAGCCTTTTTTCCACTTGCGACTATTTTGGGTTGAGAAGTGAAGGGAATTATGTTCAAATTTCCATTACATTGATAACTTCAGCAGACAGCAGAACCGCGTTTTAGAAAATGTAGCAGTGAATGTCCTCGAACTCGCGACCTCTTACCTACGGTGCACGACGCTTACCGCTACGCTTCTAGCTGACACATGGCTACAGCACCTCCAAAAGTCGACAAGTCCTCCAAAAGTTCGGCATTCCACAGTGCTGTCAGGTAATGCAAATGGCCGGATCTACACTTCTGAGAGTCAGACAGTTACAGCTTTCTCTTGCACTGCACGACATTTTCAACAAACAGATAGCTCAATAGAGTAGCTCAAGTAGAAAGGAACACTTCCTATTTAAATATCTGCATCCTACACTGTTGGCTGTTCTGTGTAGGTGGCAGTTACGTGATTTTATTTCTGTAATTACAAAAAAAAAAAAAAAAAAAAAAAAAAAAAAAAAAAAAAAAAAAAAGTCGAATGTATGCACTGGGTAGCAGAAGCAGCAGCTAGTTCATGATGATTCAGTCAACCAAGTAAATGAATGTACTGAACATGCTGCAAACCACTACAGGGAGCCTGTGTGTACGAATTCTCATCCAATGTGGCGCAACGGCGTTACACTAGAAAAATGATTCACAGAGAAGAATATTTGGTGGTCTCTTGGATTGATGATAGGTTTATATAGTTATGGCCTGTGTTTGATTCCAACTTCTGCCGATAGGGAGAGACAGATTCTATTCACTTCTGGCTACGCCAAGTTAAGAAGGTATAATGGCATTGTGGTCTGAAATTTGCATTAAACATGATATTCCTTCTCTACCAAGTAGAGGTTAGGTTGAGCCACAATAAAGTCAGGAGTGGTGACATGTAGAAACTCTATCACCAGTAACCTTTCGTATACTAGTTATTTATTTCTAGTGGCGAAACAAACGTTTTGTAGGGTCACAGGACTCTTATTCCATCTTTTATTTGAGCTTGTGTATGTCGATAGAATTGGTCCTGGACTGTGACAGCAACTCAGACCGCCCTTAACGCGGAATTTGATCCCTCCGTGACAATACAGCTCGACTACAATTTGTTGATTGTTCAAAACTGCAGATTCCTCAACATCTCCACTTATTGCGTGTGAATGGGTTCGAATTCTTGGCCTGCATTAAAGTTTTCATCACGTATTATCAAGCTCTAGCATGGGAACACCTATCTGCTGGTGGATAATAATTTTGATTTTCATTGTATTTTCATTCGTTGTCAACACTAAAGATATCTGAGGTTTTTGACTCCCGCTGAGACACAGAACTATTTGCGAGATCACTATAACTTTATTCCGAGCTGCCGGTGGAGAAAAATTCTGTAGGTGACGTCTCTTTGTGTTTAGTCAACAACGATATGTGTGGGGTTCGACTCCCAGTCAGCATTGAACTCTTCGTCATATTACTTCTAGTTCAAACATGCTCACATGTGGATGCTGGTGTAACAAACCCATATTTAACGTTCGTTTTCTCTAGAATATAACAGTGATAGGTGTCGGGTTGGAGTCCTGAGAAGGAAAAAATTATGTTTCGTCTCGTCATTTCAGTTAAAACATCTAGCTACTGCCGAGAAAATCCGATATGATACAGTTGATTGTGCTTCGATAACAATCCGATTAGGTTCTGGGTTCTAATCCCTGTCCAACACAAAGCTTTAGCTCGCGGCATTTCAAGTAACTTACTTGTGAAAAAGTAATATTTAATATCTGTCGTAGTTTGTTAACAGGGACAATAATCTAGGTAGGAATTCCCGTCCATTAAAAACGTTTACGTAATGTAATTTAAAGTTGATATTTGCTAACTGATACTGTTTAAAATCGAGGTATATCACTCTCTGTATGCTTAGTCAGGAATGACTGTTAGTTTTCGTCAGCCACTAAATCCTTGCTTAGTCTGCATGATCTTGGTTTGAATCCATATACAGAACGAGACGGTTTGCTGTGTCATTTGAAGTTCATACATATTCTCAACTAACTGCTCGTAACTTAAAATTTCAATGTCATTTTGTGTTAAATAATAAGTACTGTGTGTTACTTTGCACAAGCAATCATGAATACGTCGAACTTACAACGTGCGTTACCTATCTGACATACCGAGCGAGGTGGCGCAGTGGTAACGCACTGTACTCGCATTCAGGAGGATGGTGGGTCAGATCCATCTCCGGCCATCCAGATTTTCGTTTTCCGTGATTTCTCTAAATCACTCTAGGCGAATGTCGGAATGGTTCCTTTCAAAGGGCACGGTCGATTTCCTTCCTCATCCTTACCCAAAACTCCGGGCGTTAGCTCCGTCTCTAATGACCTAGCCGTCGACGGGAGATTAAACCCTAAGCTTCCTTCCTCCCTTTTACCTATCTAACGTAATAATGAGAGTGATTACAAAAATGTTCAAATGTTTGTAAATCTATCGGACCAAACTGCGTGGGCATCAGTCCGTAGCTTACAAACTACTTAAATTAAGGTAAACTAAGTTAAGGACAACACACACACACACACACACACACACACACACACCCTAGGGAGGACTCGAACCTCCGACGACGAGCAACCGCGCGCTCCGTAGCAAGGCGCCTTAGACCGCTCGCCTACTCCACCGCGGCAGAGTGATTTCATTTCACGTATGTCATTTCTTGTAATAAATGTGAGCTTATAAGGATCGTCTTATCTGTGATGTGTTACCTGATATTTGTAGTATCGTGGTATTACTTTACATCTTGAGTTATTACGATATAGAGTAGTGTTTTCTAGTGATGACTTTTTGGAACCATTTTCAAAAGTCAAACGACTGTACCGAGAGCGATCAGATGACCTGCTAGATAGCTGCATTATGAGGGTTGCAAGCGAATCAGGCGAAATACAATTCAGGTCGTTCGGATACTTTTGAGCACAACTGTACGTATCACCTATCAGAGTCATATCTAGACGTGTCAGGGTTCCCATATCACTCCAACTGCACACGACCCACACCATTACACGGCCTACAAAAACTCAAAAGATTTGTGAAGCTATGGGACCAAACTGCAGTGGACATTACTTCCTAGGCTTACTAACTACTTTAACTAACTTATGCTAAGGCAACTCATGCACCCGTGACAGAGGGAGGACTCGATCCTCCGACGGGTACCAGACGCGAACAGAGCCTACACCAGCTTGAAAAATCTCCTGCTGACATGCAGGGTCCATGGAGCTATGAGGTTGTCTTCATACCTGTGCACGTCCATCCGCTCGATACAATTGGAAAGGAGACTTGTCAGACCAAGCAACATGTTTCCCGTGATCAACAGCCCAATGTCGTGTTTGACGGGCCCAGGAGAGGCATAAAACTCTGTGAAGTACAGTCAGTATGAGTACACTAGTGGGCCTTCGGCTGACAAAGCTCATATCGATGATGTTCCATTGAATGACTCACACGCTAACCTTATTGATGTCGGAGTTTGTCGCCAACGGCCCTTCAACCTCCTCCCAACACACACAGCTTTCTCACGCCACGTCACGTACGCCCGTGCAATACTAGGAAATTCTTTGCGTATTATCACTAGTCGGCATCTTGGCGCCTATTTTTACTACTGCTGGGGACACTGTCCTGCTGTGCCAGACAAATTTCACTTCGCAGAGACGCGAACTTGAAGCGTCCAGCCATTTATTAAATCGTAAAAACCAGACAGCAGTTGTCAGAGTTGAAGGGCATGAAAGGGATGAAGTGGTTGGGAAGGGAGTAAGACAGGGTTGTAGCCTTCTCGAATGTTATTCAATTTGTACAGTGAGCAAGCTATAAAGGAAAGCAAGGAGAAATTTGGAGAAAGTATTAAAGTTCAGGGTGAAGAATGAAAACATTACGTTTTGCCGACGACATAGCAATTCTGTCAGAGACAGCGAAGGAAGAGCAGCTGAACAGAATGGACAGTGTGCTGAAAGGTGCATATAAGATGAACATTAACAAGGGCAAAACGAGGGTAATGGAGTGCAGTCTAAGAAAATCAGGTGATGCCGAAGGAATTAGATTAGGTAACGAAACAATAAAGGAGGTATATGAGTTTTGTTACTTGGGCAGTAAAATAACAAATGATTGTGGCAGTACAGAGGATATAAAATGCAGAATGGCAATGGGTAGAAAAGCGTTCATGCAAAAGAGAAATTTGTTAACATCTAATATTGATTTAAGCCTAAGAAAGTCCTTTCTGAAGGCATTTGTGTGGAGTGTTGCCTTGTAAATTCTACCAAATACCTAGGAGTTACAATTACGAACAACTTTGACTGGAGAGAACACATAGAAAATATTGTGGGGAAGGTGAACCAAAGGTTACGTTTCATTGGCAGAACGCTTAGAAGATGCACCAGCTCCACCAAAGAGACTGCCTACATCACACTTGTGCGTCCTCTCCTGGAGTACTGTTGCCCCTTGTGGGACCCTCACCAGGTGGGACTGACGGAAGATATTGAGAAGGTTCAGAGAAGGGCAGCTCGTTTTGTTTTATCACGTTACGGGGAGGAAAGCGTCACGGAAATGTTGCACGAATTGGGGTGGAAATCATTAAAAGAAAGACGTTATTCATTGCGGCGTGATCTGTTTGCGAAGTTTCAATCACCGACTTTTACTTATGAATGTGAAAATATTTTGCTAGCACGCACCTACTTAGGGAGACATACCATCCCAATAAAATAAGAGAAATCAGATCGAAAACGGAACGATTTAGGTGTTCTTTCTTCCCGCGCGCTATTAGAGAATGGAACGGTAGAGAAAAGTTATGAAAGTGGTTAATGAACTCTCTGCCAGGCACTTAGATGTGATTTGCCGAGTATCTATGTTGATGTAGATATGGGAGTGAAACATGAACGATAAACAGTGCGGACAGGAAGAGGATAGAGGCTTTTGAAATGTAGTGCTACAGAAGAATGCTGAAGATTAGGTGGGTGGATCGTGTAACTAATGAGGAGGTACTAAACGGAATTGAGGAGAAAAGGAATTTGTGGCATACCTTGACTAAAAGAAGGGATCAATTGGTAGGACATATTCTTAGACATCAAGGAATCGTGAATTTAGCATTGGAGGGAAGCGTTTGGGGTAAAAACCGAAGAGGAAGACCAAAAGATGGATACAGTAAGCAGAGTCAGTCAGATGTAGGTTGCTGTTCTTATGTGGAGTTGAAGAGGCTTACTCAGGATAGGGTATTGTGGAGAGCTGCATCAAACCAGTCTCCGGACGGAAGAACACAACAAACTATGCTACCTGCTCCTGACGGTTTCATGACGGAAAGAAAGCAGGGCGTCCGGCAACTATCAAACTTTTTGTGTTTCCTTCTTCTTTTCATTTCCTGCTCATACAGCCAAAGAAACACCGAGGAGCCCAGACAGGCGCCGGCCGCTCTAAACAGCTAACGCACTGTGCGAGCTCACCCCGGAAATTGCAGGTAGCCGGCGGTCAATCGTGTCGCCCTGCGAAACCGGCCGGCGCACCCAATGCAGTATAGGGACCCCTCGGGTGGCCAGATTTCTCCGAAACGCAGAAAGGAGCCGCCACCACACTTGATTCCTGTTATCTAGCCGACCGCCCAAGAGCCCTGACCCACGCTGCTCTACAACGCCGATTTAACAGTAAGGTAAGAAATTGAAATGAGAACACTACATCAAAAAGAATAACTAAATAAAGCAATACAACTGAATCCTAATGCAATTCTCCCAACCCATAGCAGAATATAGAAGTCAGGAAACATGTAAAATAAATTAATTTCATACAACGAAAATCAAAATTAAGCAATTAAAATAATCAAGAGAAACATGAAGCGAGAAATAAGGAAATTGAAAGACAAAAATGACAACCACCTTTTAATGTTAAACCAGACAGCTTTGATGAATACCGCAGCAGTCTCCAAGTGAACTGACAACAATACAGATTTGCAATTCTCACCTACAACTCTAGACTAATCCCGGCGTATCATCTGAGATAGACGGGTAACATTATCTGACAGTCATCTGTGGTAATCGGCATTTGTTCGTTTGTTGTTAAATTTACGTATTAAAGAAAAAACACATTAGATGTTATGAGTCCCGATATACTTCTAGAGGATCATTTTGTAAACGATATTGCAACAACGTAGTTATACTTCCTAACATAATGTGAGGGATAGGAGATTTTGCAAAAAATGTGCAAACTATTTTTAGACATGAGAGGAAGGTCTTTCTAAAAGACTTAGATTAAATATTTAGTAATTTACAGTAAATAAAATTAATTATAAAATGCAGAATGAAACTTTCACTCTGCAGCGGAGTGTGCGCTGATATGAAACTTCCTGGCAGATTAAAATTGTGTGCCGGAACCGGGACTCGAATCTGGGACCTTTGCCTTTCGCGGGCAAGCGCTCTACCACTGAGCTACCCCGACACGACTCACGATGCCGCCTCACAACTCTACTTCCAAAGGCAAAGGTCCCAGATTCGAGTCCCGGTTCCGGCACACAATTTTAATCTGCCAGGAAGTTTCAATTATAAAATGATTTTGTATAAAAGTAATATAATGTTCTAAATGCCTAATAAATTGTTAGATTCCTATGTTTATGATTATATTTTGTCTAGTATTTTTAGGTACAGGTTCGTCCATTTTAAAATCATTTCCTATTTTCTAGTGCCTGTTTCTCTGATTTAGTGCAGGCCTGTATTTACAATACAGTACTTTTGTGAATATTTTAATTCACACATTTAACGTGGGTAAAACACTGGCAACACTGATACCACCGTCGTTTCCAGATTAGAAAAATATAAAAAGGTAAAAGAAGGTATTATGAAACGTACACTATTCAGTATTCTTAACAACTCGACCTTAACACGTTATACTCCATAAAAATCACTTTATTACATGGTAAACTGATTATAAAGCGACTGTAAATGTCACCTGACGTTTATGGTTTAATTTGGTGAGCTGCGATCTGGTTATTTTAGTGCATTTGAATACGTAAACCATACAACTGACGTCAATAATTGAGGTGACAGGGATTATTTAGCACCCTAACCTGCCACACATTTTCATTACAGCGTAAGTAAACTTGGTTTTCTCGAATGAAATTTGTTGCCTAGGATTTTCAGCGAATTCCTTGAGAATCATTCTATTTGTTTGAGAGCTGTGATTCTGCTGTCCACTAGTACCACTAGTGGCACGTAACTTATCCTGAAGTCGTCTTTCACTTGGCCAAATTGAGTGGATTTTTAGTAGCTCCGAATTTTAAGTTATTTATCCCGTTCTCTAATTATTTTATCAAGGTCGGAGAGCAGTAGTGACAATCCGCCAAGTTTTCGCAAGCCGGTCTTTCTCTCGAAAGGCTTTGATATAGTACAAATAAATTTCATCAGTAAGAGCTTGTTCGATGAGTACATATCTTCTGTGTCAAGTCCACGATCTTCTAAGACATTAAAGAGAGACTGTGGTGGAATCATACTCCTCTTTGAAGAAAACAAACAAACAAATGAGCGGATAGTTTGGAGTTACCTTATATATTTATTTTCAGGCGGAAGTGTACGCGGAATCGCCTTGATGGGAAGTCCGCTTGATATTACCTAATATTGTATTAGAGATGTCCTTCACTTCTCTGACGAAAACAGGCTGAGAATGTCCTGTAAATCACCTAAACTATGGAAATTTGACTGTAGTTATTAACATCGAACTTGTCACATTTTTATGTATTGGGTGAAGGAGTGTATATTTCAGCCTTGGGATAAGTGTTCCGTTAGTCATATGTCTATGTGGATGTCTGTATGATCCCCAAAAAGACATAGGTTCTTTGAAAGTTACGCAATTACGCCATCTTCTCCAGACGGCTGTTGTTTCTGAGTCTGAGGATGTGTGTGCAGATTTTATATTTGGTAGGTGCCTGAGATCCATGATTTGTGTACGTACGAGTCTCTTCATGAGATTTTGATGGTGATATTGGATAATATTACTGAGAAATACATAGCTACCTCTATGCAGTTTTCTTGGTTAGTCACTACAAGCCTTGCTTCTTGTTTTCGGAATCACATGTTTTATGGAAAGCACCTACGGGTCTTTCCTGCAAACGTCTTCTAGAAATCTCATTTGTTGTAACCTGTAAACTTTAGTCTTCTTCGATGGAGTTCAATGAATTCTTCACGTGTCACCACTTCGTTTGTCTGATTAAGCTTGCGAATTGTTGTCTTTCTGTTAAAACCAATCTCACGTACATAATTCTACCAGGGTTGTTTCGTATTTTTCTTGCTGGACATGCGATCGACAATGGCGCAGTATATATGTAATCATAATAACTGCACAGTGTGTAAACAAAGATTATATTCTAGAAAAAAGTAAATGGGTCCCAAAATAAGACTCCTCAGGGGTCCTGTAATTCCTTGAAACTGTCCTCTATAGGGCTGTTAAAGTGAAAGTCCCCATCCAGTCATATTAAAGTAAATACCGCCAACTACATAAAAAGTGTAGGCACTAGCTCCGAGTCAAGTATCTAGTAATTTTTCATAAATCAGCTTATAAGAATGTTTTCGATTCAGTTAACTATTGGAAGTAAATTTTCAGTCTGCGTGTGTTACCAATGAACAAGGCAAATTGATAAGCCGGCACGTTCAATAATTTCATCCTTTCCTTAAGAATACTGTAGATTTCTTGTATCGCCAATAGCTAGAATTATTGAGAAATTGCGAATCATTAGATTCATTATTTCAGTTCGTAATTGAAATGGGAATAAGCATTTCATCCACGCTATAAACAGTTCTAAGCTATAAAAATTATTTAAAGAGATATTAAGGTTCTTCGTTTAAAACAGCAAAAAGAAAGTATTTACTTAATTTTGATTCTGAGGATGAAATGCGCATCACAGATTTGAGTTCAACTTGGATCACACTTTGCAAGTATAGATGAAGCTGGAAACTCTAAATTATAGTACCTAAAGCTAAGAATCACAAATCCGAAGGAATTCGTATTCATCCATTCAATATAACAAATCTGATGAACCGCCTGTCCTTCCTTCAGAGTCGTGTTTCCGCGATCTAGGTAACTTAACCCTTTACATTCCCAGTATTGTAGCTTGACAACAACGTATTAGAAGTTTATTTATACCGTATTTTGTGCATCAATCCTTAAAGTTGCGTTTTTGTTGATGAACAATATGCTTCTAGTACGACAATTGCCGCTTGGTACGGCGTGTAGCCATCTCTGAGGCCTTAATCTGTCCATCTTGGAGGTTGTGTTGCGTTGCTGTCTGTAGGTGGCTGAGAGTGTGAGCGTGAGTGTGATTCTTTTTATTACAGTAGTGAATTGTCTTGTCTTTGGTGTTGTGGCGAAGATTATGCTAGCGTTATTGATCTGCCAGAGTGGACTATCAAATACATGACAAAAAATCAGTAGTGCGACCAAACATTTTAAAACCCATATTTTGATGTTTACTGCACTGTATTAACCCAGACAGAGTGGGATTATTTTTTGTTTAATTTTTTTCAAAAGCTATTAATTACCTTCATATGACTGCTCAAGGTCGTTATAACTGATTTCTTTCACAATCACGCCATTAGTTTTGCCATACTGCCCTTCTTTCTGGAAGGACGTCAAAATGAATGTTTTAGAAATTTCATCTGGAGAATCATTATTATTAAAATAACATTTAAAATGAAATATGTAAATATGAACGTCGCAAAAATTAAAGAAAGTTCAAGAAATACAAACCCAACTACGAGGAAATCTTAATATCTTCTGTATGAACCTTAACTTCGAAGCCATATCCAACCACTTGGCTATAACAATACAAGCTAAAATTGATCTGCAATGGGAGCAGGCTACTCGAAGAAATAAGTATGACAGTGCCCATGAGTTCTTAATTACAAGATTGGAAAAGTGAGTTGCCGTTCTCGTCCTTCTGGAAGGACGTCAGCCCTATCTGGGTTAATACAGAAAACACTGAATTTTAATTTTTCCAAAGCTGATTTCATAATGTGGGACTGAAAGGGTTAAAAGGGGAAAGCACGACCAGAATGATTCTTTGGGGATAAAGCTAGGTAAATTACTACAACACTTCAAGAGTGTGCACTCATAGAAGGGGTGCAGCGCACTAGTCAGCCACTTTCCGAGGGGGAAAAGAATGTAAAATTCAAAGTGCAACTTTGTGTATTTGAATTTTTTTCACGTAGAATAGCCAACTTTGTGAGAGTGCTGGACGGTTATTTAGTTGTACAACAATCCAAATAATAACCAAATCAACAATTAATCTGCCACTTCAACACCCTGTGGCGGCGTGTTCGCCCATTCCCAGTGAATGCGCTTGGAATTTTCCTCGTGCGGTTCTTTCTTGTCAGTATGCCAGTTATTGCCATTCCCCCACTTGCGCTTTTTCTTTCCGCGGAAGTCTCTTTTTGTAAACATTTTCATTTTGATTGCGCCATTGCCCGTTTTGCTGGGTTCGCTGGCCGTTTCCCCAGGACTGCCGATCAGAACCATTATTTTGCTCCTTCTCCGGTGCCAGATTTTAATTATTATTATTCCCCTTTCCCTGTTTGACTGGAAAAATGCTCTGTGGGGGTCATAATCAAAATCTAGATCTTCTAGGAGGGCTTGAAACTGCTCCACGTTGTCTTTACATCTCCCTGCAAAGAGAGCGTTGCACAGACATCGCGGCAGCTTACCCAAACAAATTCTAATGAGTTCATGCACCGGGTAGGGGTTGGTCAAATAATAGTTCTTATTTAAAATGTCTTGAAAAACTCAGCCGGACTGGCAAAGTTGGACTGTCCGAAGGGCGGCATCATTTGTATGTTGTGGCGCACGCGGTCCTGCTGATTCTCTGACCAGTACGAAGCTAAAAAGTATTGGCGGAAGCTCTCATAGCTTTCGCCATACCTTGGGAACAACCTCATTCGCGTCGCGGGTTTGCCTTCCAGATGGCTGCACACGAACTCGATTTTATGTCCTTCGGGCAAGTTCGGCGGAAGCGAGAAGTCAATTTGGTCTACCCACACCTGCGGATGTATTCCATCGGGCGCGTTCCGGAAGACTTCAAATTTGCGCAACGTTCGAAAGTGGTGCTGGTCCCGATTACAATGAGTAGTCCTGCTTTGAGCACGGCTCGAGCTAGCCCGGGGATGCTCACTCTCGTCTTGAAAAGCAAAATCGGAATCACAGCCCGCACTCCCATCGCGGCTGCTACAAGTGCCGCGGGCCGCGCGGCTGTTATTTCACGCGGGCACCTGTTGCTGGCGAGCCACACACACATGGTTCGTCTGTTTGGTTGTTTAAGGGCTGCGTATGTTTTAATTCGGCTGTGCAATCCGTTGCACGACATCATGTAGCGTGGTCTGCACTGCAGCGCTGACAACATCGACGTGGACAGAAACCGCACCAACAGTGGTTTGAACCGTTTCTACGTGTTTTTCGACGTGTTCACGCACAGTTTTCACTTGCGTGAGCGCGCCGTCGACACGCGAATCAACGGTTTTGACACGTTCGGCAAGACCGCCGACTCGCGTCTCCACGCTTTCAACGCGAGATTTTACAGTTTCTATCTCCGCGCTGTTCCTACTAACTCCCTCAGCCAGTAGCTCACGTAGGCTAGACATTTCTTGTAATAATATTCACAGAATATATGACATCAACTGCGATTGGGCAAAGCTGAAAATGTGTACACATTTTCAGCTTTGCCCAATCGCAGTTAATGTCATATATTCTGTGAATATTAAATAATAACAACTGCAGGATCAGAAGTGACGTCTGTTCTTTCGGAACGCACGCCACATGTATATTTCTTGTAATACCCGCGCCTCTTGATTCGCAACCTATTCTTTCATTTCGTCAAGTCGCTCACCAATCTTTCGCGACTGCTCTTTCATTTGTTTGGTGACCTGTTTCGATTGCTCTTTCATTTGGTCAGCGACCTGTTTCGACTGTTCTTTTATTTCGCGAAACTGGTCGTTAGTGCATTGGTCTATCTTAGCAAAATGTTCGGCAACCTCTTTCGACTGCTCTCTCATTTGTTCGGAAATCTGCGCGATCAATTGTATGAATAGGGCGGTGAGCGCATCAGGTAACGCGGCTACAAAGCGGTCCCCCCTGGGTTATTTCCGTAATCTGAAATACAAGGGGACCCCGGCTGACGGTTTCCGACGGGCTGATCGCTTCTAAACGACCCATCGGCAACGCTTTCTACGCGGTTTTCAAAGGAAAGATTATTTTCTATTTGAGAAACATCTCCCGCGTTCGCAGCGTCATTAACGGCAACGTGTTGGTTTTCTGTAGCAACTGAGTCTAATTCCTGCGACCTATCACGTTTTTCCTTTTCCTGTCCATTTAGAGCGGTTCGCCTACGTGTTCAATTGCCAAAACTTAAACGCAATCCCTTTTTGAAATCACGTTATACATTCACATGAACGTTAAAACATTCACAATGAAATACCAAAGCAGTAAGTTCCTAGCCACCCACGTGGTCACAACTCGTTGTGCCTCTGTAAGAGTTTCACACGCAAAAAAAAAAAAAAAAAAAAAAAAAAAAAAAAAAAAAAAAAAAAAAAAAAGAATTGTTTTCGCACGCAACGCAGTCGTAATTGCACCCACGTTTCACACTGCATAAACTCTACACTTATTTTCCCCCAAAATGCACATATAATGATCACTACTGAAAGAGAAAACAAATGCACTGGCAATGCGCGCTGAAAACACAATGGAAATACACTAGCGCTTGCGATTTCTACTCATTCATACGCACACACACACACACACACACACACATTCAAAGGATGGAAGGGCATCTAAAGAAAGAAGCAAAATTTTTTTAAAAAAATCAGGAGACGCCAGAAGGACGAATCCTGGCTGCGGTAGACCAAGTAAAAATAGCATGATTAAAAAAAAAAAAAAATAAAATAAAATAAAATAAAAAGGAAAGTTCTAACAGCATGCCTTCCCCTCAGCATGATCCGACGAAGTACTTATTTCCAAGGCTGCAGCAAGTGTGAAGCTCTAAGGCCAAGGAAAAACCTCGCCCCGCCATACACCGGATGTAGAGCGCGCTAAAAGCGACACAGAGTGCGTTCAGAGACTAGTGTTTACCAACCCTTGCTACCTGGCCAAGACATTTCCCTCTTCAATCTCTCCCAGAGAGGTCTCCTGTCACCTCTTTCGTCCAAGTTTAGGTTGGTACGACACTAATAACATGGCCCCCTCGCCGTCTTGCCAAGTAAGCTTATCTCTGGCCACCCACCAGACGCTAGCGCAGACGACAAACGAAGCCATGCGTTCTTAACAACAGCAAAACGAGGCCTAGAGCGTGAAGCGGCGACTGTAAGCCATTGCGCGGCAGTGACAGTCAGTCAATATTAAAAGCACACATTCACATGAACACAGAAGTTCAATCACATCGGTGAAAACATGTATAAATGGAGGGGGGCAAACATATATAAACATGGGGCATTGATCATTAATAAAAATAATAAGATAATTAACACACAGATAGATAACATTAATGTTGCAGAAACACTTAGGGTTAATGAATCAGTCAAAATGGAACACGACCACACATTCAGTGGACGTGTTTCAAGGTGAAACCTAGTTATTGAATAGTACTGGTGATTTGTATTTACACTATAAACTGGCGACCCATGTTCAGGCTGTACGTTATCTGTCAATGAGTCAGTCAATTTATCCAGAAGAGATACATCCAACCAAATCTTTTCTAAAACTTGTTTGAGTTGAAATAAACCAATCTCAGTACGATCATGAATTTATTGAAACAAAATAAATCGGGTTAAAATTAATGAGCTGACTGTTACAACGGAAATTGCTTAGTCAGATTAATGATTTTTTCGTGGGATGGAACCAGAATTGAATAACGGTCGTTTGTAGGTGTTTTTGATGCATTCATCGCAACGTTTGGCGATAAATGACATTTATTTCTTCCCATTCGCATATTTATTTGATTTAGTCCTCTGTTAGATACTTGATTCTTCTCACTTTCCATATCCTCCTCCCCTCCTCCTGATATAAACGATGGTACCGTACGTGTAATACAGATTAACATTTCGTAAATTACGTTTATATTCCATATTTCTTTCAGTCCATCTCCTTCTTCTCAGATTCTCTGATAGCTACTCATCTGCTTCCCCTTTTCCCTCTCCTTGTCTCCCTCTCTCTCCATCTCTTCGTCTCACCTGACTGTCACCTCCTACCAGCTATTAGTCCCCTCCTCCATCCTTCCTCTGTCAGCCCCATCCCTCACCCCCATGTCTTCACCTATCATCTCCCCACCAAATACACATCAAACTCCTCCTATCTCTGTTCATCTCCTCCTCTCATCTACATGGTGACCGGTCAAACAGTGTCGAAGCTTACTGCCAGAAAGTCGCTGCCATTCACCATACAGTGTCTTAAACTTCCCCATTAAAAATACATATATGTGCCAAATAACAGGGTGATATGATAAATATGTCATTCCTATCAGCAGTGATGATCGAGAGTGCATTCCAAATAACATTTTTGCAGTTTATCCGAATTTTCCGACTTTCATTAGTAAATGTCTATTTATTTTCCTGTAAACTGTTTCAGGACAATAATGAAAAAAAAATAGAATCAGGCATATGCATCATTTGAATCGTGATTTATGATCTTGAATTTTCCAATTTTCTTGGAAACTTGTCCAAATTTTTCTTTCATGCATACCTTGTCCTGGCAATTACGAAGATAAAAAAAGAAGCCCAGGCAATTCTGTCAGCCTGTTCTCGCGTAATGATTTTTCATATATACGGTAATTTATTTTTATTTATATAAGGATATTTCGGATAGGTTGCAACTCACCGTAAAGGCGTCTGCTGAGCCATAGACCAGCATATAGAAAAGACAACCATATATAACTTAGCTGTTGAGCACAGCCTTCATCAGTTATGAGTCTAAAATCGGAGCGCGGCAGCGGAAGATGGTAGTCTCTTTTATCCCTAACGATTCCTTCATAACTAAAAAAACTAAAACTAAACTCTGTCCCATACAGTCCTCGAGGCCCCAACGGATATTGTAGTGGGACATGTATTTAACCGTCCACTATTTTCCTCATAAAGCTCAATTTTCTCAGTTATTCAGTTTTTTTCCTTTATTGTTATTTTAAAACCAACTATGTACAGTTGGCAGGCTGGCAGCAGCTGCGTTGGCTGCTCTTCAGTCCTGCGAAATACATGTTATGACATACGGTGAAAGGAACATAAGACAGATGAATAAAAAATTGTGGAATTAAAAAACAATTGACAGGCTGAGTTTTTGTAGGACTAAACGTAAATGAACAAAGAGACAAACATATATGGTAGAACGAAAACGAGAACAATCAAGCGGCAATAAAAACACACATAGTCAGTAAAACTGTTTAGGCCACGGCGGCGGTTTTGAAAGTACATTGGAGGAAACACAAGGACAAACACGAAGACAGTTGACGGCGCACATGATAAAACTTGTTGACGTCGATCGCGGAGGC
This sequence comes from Locusta migratoria, assembly GCA_026315105.1. Lineage (NCBI taxonomy): Eukaryota > Metazoa > Arthropoda > Insecta > Orthoptera > Acrididae > Locusta > Locusta migratoria. The sequence continues at coordinate 379,941,054 of CM048755.1, forward strand.
ACTGATTTAAAAACCAGACATGACACTGGACACACTGGCACTGTACACGTTTAAAAGTTCGAGACGCCCCCGCGGGGGGAGGGGGGAGGGGGATGGAGGGGGAGGAGGTGGGACAGGGATGGTGGAAGCACGGGGAGGGGGGAGGGGAGGGGAGAGGGAGAGGAGGGGAAAGAAGGATTGACGAGACTCTAGGCATGGGAGAGGGGTAGCCAAGCGGGTGGGAAGGGAAAGGACGGGAGAGAGGGGAGGGGCGCTGATGCTACAGGGAAGGGGCCAGAGTTGGTAGGAGGGGTATATATCTGGACGAAGTTCGTTATCCGGTAAGGAAAGGGTGCGGAAATTGCCCTGGGAAGGGATACGGAGTGTATATAGATGAAGGCCGGGAGGGATAGTTTGGTGGGGGTGTGGCAGAGGCCCGGGATTGGTGAGAATAGGGTATACCAGAGGGTTTTGGGACTCTATTTTTCGGGTAGTGTAAATGAGTCAGAGATGTTCGAGGTGTTGTAAGAGAGGAGGGAAGGGGATTAGGTCATAGAGGATCCGCGTGGGGGTAGGGAGTCTGATACGGTATGCGAGGCGGAAGGCGTGGTCTTGCAGGATCTGTAAGGATTTGTAGAAAGTAGGAGGGGCCAATATCCAGGCGGGGTGGAAGGAACAGAGGACGGGGCACATGATGGATTTATAGGTGTGAAGGACAGTGGAAGGGTTAGGCCCACGTCCGGCCGGTAAGGAGTTTAAAGAGGTTGAGGCGGGACAGAGCTTTCTCACGGAGGGATTTGAGGTATGGGGTCCAGGAAAGTTTGCAGTCAAGGGTAAGGCCAAGGTATCAGTTATTCAGTTTTTTTTCCTTTATTGTATTTTCACACCAGTGATTTCACCAGTAGGCTGGCAGCAGCTCCAGAGGCTGCTCTTCAGCCGAGTGAATAAAATACATTGATGAGATGAGAAATTAAAATACATGACAGGCGACAAAACAACGGAGGAACAATGACATATACATGGTGACAATTCGAGGTACAAAACAATTGACAGGTGAACAAAAACCAGATGTAGTCAGTTAAAAACGAGGAGACACGGTGACCTAAAAAGCACATGTTGGACGACAAGAACACAGGACGGCGAGTACACGGAGACACTAATTAAAATACACGGTGCGACACTTGTCTGGTTGCGGTGGACGCAGTTAAAAAAACACACACTTCACTGTAGCACAACACACAACACTTGACGTAGCAGTTGTAAAACTGTCGGTCCAGGACCCCGAGAAAAGGGGGGGGGGGGCGAGCAAAGCGTGGGGGAGAGGAAAAAAACGGCGGAAAAAAAGGGGGGCGGCAGGGAGGAGCCGTAGGGACTCCAGGGCAGGGAGGGGGGTAGCCAAGCGGGGGAGCGGAAGGGGAGGGGGGAGAGGGGGCACTTTATCTATGGGTGGGGGATCAGAGCTGGTAGGACGGGTATATGTCGGAACGGAGGACGTCATCAGGAAGGGGGAGGCGGCGGAAATTACCCTGGGAGAGGACATGGAGGGTGTGGAGATGAAGGGAAGGGGGTATAATGCAGTAGAGGCGTGGCAGAGGCCCAGGGTTGGTAAGGATGGGGTGGACCAGAGGGCTGCGGGAGTCAATTTTACGGGTGGTATAGAGGATACGGATACGCTGGAGATATTCGAGGAGGTGGGGAAACGGGATCAGGTCATACAGGATCTGCGTGGGGGATGGGAGCCGGATGCGGTAGGCGAGGCGGAGGGCGTGGCACTCGAGGACTTAGAGGGTTTTATAGTAGGATGTGGGAGCGGAGATCCAGGCGGGATGGAAGCTTCAAAGGACAGGACGCATGAGGGAGCGGTAGGTGTAGAGAACGGTGGAGGGGCTGAGACCCCATGTCCGGCCGGTGAGGAGTTTGAGGAGGTTAAGGCGGGAGAGGGCTTTCTGTCGGACAGTGCGGAGGTGGGGGGTCCAGGAGAGGTTACGGTCGAGGGTTAGGCCAAGGTACTTCAGGGTGGGGCTGTGGCGGATAGGGCGGTTGTGGAGGGTGAGGTAGAAATAATGGAGACGGAAGGAGCGGGTGGTACGACCTATGATAATTGCCTGGGATTTGTCAGGATTGACAGAGAGGAGCCACCGGTTGCACCATGAGGCGAACTCGGTGAGGTGGGACTGGAGCAAAAACTGGGAGCGGGCAAGGGAGGGGGCGAGGGCTAGGAAGGCGGTGTCGTCAGCATATTGTAGAAGGTAAACGGGAGGCTCGGGTTGGGGCATGTCAGCGGAGTAGGATAAAGGAGAGGAGAGAGGACAGAGCCTTGGGGCACCTCGGCAGAGGGGTAGAACAAATGGGAGTCGGAGTTGCAGACAGTGACATAGGAGGGGCGGCGGGTAAGAAAGGAAGCAATGAGGCGGACGTAATTAATAGGAAGGGCGTAGAACTGGAGGTTGAAGAGGAGACCGGAATGCCATACACAGTCGTAGGCTTTTTGGATATCAAGGGAGACAAAAATTGCGGAGCGACGGGAGTTGAGTTGGACAGAAAGGAGATGAGTAAGGCGAAGGAGCTGGTCATCAGCAGAGAAGGAGGGTCAGAAGCCACATTGGGAAAGGGGGAGAAACTGGTGGCGATGGAGGTGCTGATGGATACGACGGGAGAGGATGGTTTCCAGGACCTTGCTGAACATGGAGGTAAGACTGATGGGACGGTAGGATGAGGTCTGGGATGGGGGCTTATCAGGTTTTAGGAACATGAGAATACGGGAGGTCTTCCATAGGTCGGGCTAAAAGCCGGTGAAAAGGATGACATTATATAAGGTAGCAAGAGCTTCGTGGAAGGAGGGGGGGCAGGCTCGGAGGTGGCGGTAGGTCAGCCGGTCGTGACCAGGGGCGGGGTTGCGTTTAGTCCGATGAGTGTCAATGATGTCACGGGTGGTAATGGCTGTGTTCAGTTCTGAGGGGGGGATGTGGTCCAAGTACTGGAAGCCGGGGGCGAGCGGAGGAGTGGAGGTATCGGTTCGCTCATGGACGTCCGGGAAGAGAGAATAGTCAAAAAGAGGATCATCAGGAATGGAGAAGACTTTGGAGAGGTAGGAGGCAAAGTGTTCTGCCTTACTGGCGTTGTCAGGAAAAGGACGGTCATCATGGAGAAGCGAGCAGTGGGTGGAGGAGTGACCGCCAGTAAGGCGGCGGAAGGCATGCCAGTACTTGGAGGAGTTGACAGGGAGCGTGGAATTGAGGCGGGTGCATGTCTGGCGCCAGTCCCAGCGTTTTTTCGCGGACAAGAGGTTTCGGATGTGGTGCTGGATTTGCTGGTGGAGTTGGAGTGTGTCCCGGTCACGGGTCCGGAGGAAGGAGCGGTACAGACGACGGGATTCACGAAGGAGAAGAATGGCCTGTGGAGGAAGGGTAGGACGGTGAGGATAAATCGCCCGGGTGGGGATGTGGGCATGGACCGCGTCAGCAACGGTCTGCTGGAGGAAGCAGGAGGCATGATCAATATCGTCGGGAGTGCGGAGGGGAAGTGGGTGGCTTGCGACCAAGGTGTCAATGGAGCGACGGTAGGCATCCCAGTTGGCACGGGAATAATCATGAACGAGTTTGGAAGGGGGCATAGGATGGGGAGCACGGGCAGGGCGGGGGCGGTGGTCAAGTGTAAGTAGGACAGGGGCGTGGTCACTGCCTATAAGGTCGAGGACATCCGCCGTGATGCGAACAAGGAGGTTAAGAGACGCCAGGACGACATCGGGTGTGGTGTTGCTTTCAGGGCGGGTTGGGCGGGGAAGAGGAAGGACGTCGCCCCGGAGCGAGGTGGTGACGAACTGACGCCACCGCCGGAGTTCAATGGGCGGACGGGAAGAAAGGTTAAGGTCGGCAGCAATCACATAGGTCGTGAAGGAGCGGTCTATGTGGGAGAGGAAGGCATAGGGGAGGGGAGCAGTGCTGCGGATATAGATGGTAGCGAGGGTGACAGTAAGGGATGGGAGGAAGAGGCTGAGGATCAGGTGTTCGGTGGGGTCATTAAGGAGAGGTTGGAGCCGGATGGGGTGGAGGCGGAGGTGGCCGATCGCCACTCCGCCTCGGGCGAGGGGTGGGGGGCCATCGGTACGGTGGAGGACGTAGGGAGCGGTGCTGATGGAACGGCGTGGTTGGAGGAAGGTCTCGTTCAGGAGGAAGGGATCCACCGCGGTGGTGGGAAAGGGTGTGCATAAGGAGGTGTTTATTGGCAGGAAGAGAGCGGACATTATGATAGAGGAAGGTATAGGAAGGGCTTGCCATAGGGGTCGAAAGGGAAGGGTGAAAGGAGAGAGAGGGGGCAACGGGAAAAGAGGGTACAGTGTGTCTAGACTAGGGTAACTTGCTGGGAGAAGGTGAAGTGGGAATGTGCACGGGAGAGGGTGGCGAAGGTTTCGAGGTGAAAAACGGAACGGGTGGCAAGGGCGATCTGCTGGAAGGTATGGGGACGCTGGAAGGGATGGATGTTCTGGAGGACGGTCGTAACAAATCGGATGACGTCCTCTACAGTTGGAGGGGGGGCAGAGGGAGTTGTTGGGATGGAGAGGGGGATCGACAGGACGAACAGGGACGGTAACTTCGGGAGTGGTGCATTTATAGGAGTAGGTGGGATGGGGCCCACCACAGGTGTTGCAGACAGGAGGGGAGGCGAGGTTGGGACAGTGTTTGTGGAGGTGATTGAACTTGCAGTGGGGACAGGTGGGTGGGTTGCGGCAGTCCTGTGTCAGGTGATCGTTATACACGAGACACCTGGCACAGCGGCAGGATTGGGGTGGGGAGCGGGAGGGTTCTACCTTGTGGCGGCGGTCATAGATAAGGGCCCCCTCGAGGAGGAGGCGATCCATGGAGGATGCGGATTCAGTGAAAATCCGCATCAGGTAGGTGGGTTCGGTGGCGTTATGAATTCGCTTGGCAGAGCGAACGGAGATGTCCGGGTGAGCGTCGAGTTGGCCCAACACCTCCTCCGTGATAACCGGACTAAGTTCCAGGGAGAGGGTACGATTGTCGAGGAAGCGGGGATCGGGACGGGAGAGGAGGTAGGTGTACAGATCCGGTTGGGGGGATGGGTGCAGTGTCAATGATGTCGGCAGGCTGTGGAGGTGGAGGAGGAGGGGGAGGAGGAGCCTTCTTAGAGGCGGAAGGGACGGGGTCCGCGCTTCCACGTTTGGTGGTCTTTTTACGGGCGCCAGTGGAGGAGGAGAAAGACGGAACGGGGTCAACGGGGATGTGGCGGGGGGCGGGGCCCCGTTGCGGTGCGGCGGTAAAAGGCGGCGACTGCGGGGTGTCGACCACCGTGGCCCGGCGATGGGTGATGCGTGCTGGCGAGATGGGGGGGAAGTCTGCAGGGGAGGTGAGGGGGAGATACACGGTGGCTGCGGGTGGAGCAGAGACGTGGGAGGCGGCTGTGGTGGAGAGGAGCACGGAGAGGGGGATGTCGTGGGAAGGGCGGGCGTGCGTGGAGCTCCAAGTCGTAACGGTGGGGGCGGTGGTGGGGGTGGTATATAAAATGGCGGTGGTGACGGTGCCTGGGGTGTCGGACATTGCTAAGGACAAAGAGGGAAAGAAGTCGAAGAGAAAGAAAGGGTGGAAATTTCAAGGTAAAGGTGGCGACCACTGCAGGTGGCCGGCTGGGGCTGGCGGAAGCCTCGGGCCGCGGTGGAGCGGCGGGAGACCACCGGCAGCTGGCTGGAGGGCGGCGGCGGAGGGTAGACGGCGAGGACCGACCCGAGGGGATCGGGACGGCTCCGTAGCGGCGGCGACGGGGCGGCAAACCGGTCCGGCGGTCAGCGGGACCCCAGGGCAGAACCTCCGGGCGGCGGCGGCGGCGGCGGCGAGACGATCCCCGGGCTGGACTGGGGCAGCGGGGCGGCGAGCAGGTCCGGCAGGGCCTCCTGGCGGCGGCGCCTCCAGGCAGGGCTGGGCGGCGACAGCGGCGAGCAACAGATCCTCCTGGCACTGGAACGGCGACAGCGACGGCGACGGGCAGCAGGGACGGCGGCAGACCTGGAAGCACAGCAGGGTTACGGAGACAATCGTAACGGCGATGCCTGCTACCAGGCGGAAAGGATGTTGTGTTATTCAGTAATTATTTACGGAATATATAGATTCCTCCCGGGTTTGCAGCCGGGTAATACTGTGTATACCCCACAATATTTTGTCGAAGCAACTCTCCGACATCTTCAGGTGTTGGTAGTTCCTGCTGGTCACTACTGTAAGACGCGACTGACGGTGCGGCGTCGGAATTTATAAGGTGGAACAGACGAAACAGGCATGCGCGAGCGGCCGTTCTGGGTTGGTTAGCAGGGGCGCTCATGGTGCCCCCTGCTGGAAGCCGAGGAGGCGTCTTCCGCGCTTGCACCGTGGGCAATGACGGTGCTGCCGGACGCTCTTGTGGCTAAAGGTTGAACTACATATCCACAGCACGCTGCCCTCCGTCATGTGTCCGAGCTTCTCTTGTCTTCTCCTTTAATCTGATGGCAGCCAGTGAGGCAGTGCTTAGTTGAAAGCCTGTGTTCCTGTTAATGAGATTATCTGGCGTCTGTATATATGTGTCCTCCTTAGAAACACTGTCCCAAAACGATGATGCTGAGGACAGAACTTCAGTTTTTCGTAAATCATGCGATGCCCTTTGCCTAACCAGAGGTGAGCACAAATCTGCTCAATGAGCAGCGCTCCGGCTCAGGCCGGAAAAAAGAGCAGCGTTCGCGCTCGGCCGGTAGTTATCCTAGTTGCCGCTAGAGGTCTGCATGCTTGCTGGCGCACGTAGTTCCGTGAGAGTCCGGTATTAAGTTACCTCGTAAGTAGGTACAGCATTATAATACGTACCTTTATTTTACATCCTTCCTCGCGTAGATTATTGAGAAGATTAAGTCGCATTTCACCTTCTACACTTCCATACTGGTTGAAGTGATGTGTTCTATAGTGGCGTTCTAAATTGTACTTTTTTATGCCTAGTATTTTACCACATACCATACATTTTGCTCCTCCTTTGCTTTCAGTGAACAAGTAATCACACTCCCAACTAGAGTTGAACTGGAAAATAGAACGCCGCTTTACCGCGCCGATTTGACTAGCCACTTCAACTCCACAGCGTACTGTACCATAACGTAATATAATAGATTATAACGAAAACCCTGAAGTACTAACTTCGAACTAACAGATGGCACTGTTAGCGGTGTCTTCTGAAGCAAAAAAAAAAAAAAAAATCGCTCTTATCTTTATATTTGCCGGCTCGACTGCATGCGCTGGACGTTTTACTTAAAGAAGAGGTTCCAGTATTATGTTTATAAGTTACTTACTTATAAACATAATAGCATTTTTCAGGAAATACCCCTAGCAGTGGAATCTGTTCATTCGAGTTGGATACTAAAGAGTTTGCACTATGATCTTTTTAAGTTATTTTATAACGCACTCAGCCAGGTGCATTTCTGCGGCTACGTTAGCGCGTTGGCTGCACATAACGCCATCTAGTCTTTGCAGCAGGAACTACGTGATGGACGCCAGCTGCGCGCGGCTCTGCTCCTGCTCTACATCTACATATCTACATCTACATAGATACTCTGCAAATCACATTCAAGTGCCTGGCAGAGGGTTTATTAACCACTTTCATAACTTTTCTCTACCGTTCCATTCTCTAATAGCGCACGGGAAGAAAGAACACCTAAATCATTCCGTTTTCGATCTGATTTCTCTTATTTTATTGGGATGGTCATGTCTCCCTAAGTAGATGAGTGCTAACAAAATGTTTTCACATTCAGAACTAAAAGTCGGTGATTGAAACGTAGCAAACAGATCACTCCGCAATGAATAACGTCTTTCTTTTAATGATTTCCACCCCAATTCGTGCAACATTTCCGTGACGCTTTCCGCCCCGTAACGTGATAGAACAAAAGGAGCTGCCCTTCTCTGAACCTTCTCAATGTATTCCGTCAATCCCACCTGGTGAGGGTCCCACAAGGGGCAACAGTACTCCAGGAGAGGACGCACAAGTTTGATGCAGCCAGTCTCTTTGGTGGAGCTGGTGCATCTTCGAAGCGTTCTGCCGATGAAACGTAACCTTTGGTTCGCCTTCCCCACAATATTTTCTATGTGTTCTCTCCAGTCAAAGTTATTCGTAATTGTAACTCCTAGGTATTTGGTAGAATTTACGACCTTAAGGTTTGACTGATTTATCGCGTAATTGAAGTTCAGCGGATTTCTTTTAGTGGTCATGTGTATTACTTCACACTTTTCTTTATTTAGTGTCAATTGCCAATTTTCGCACCATGCAGAAATTTTGTCTAAATCGTTTTGCAGTTGCTTTTGATCCTCTGTTGACTTCACTAACCGATAAACGACAGCATCATCCGCGAACAATCTAAGGGAGCTATTCAGCTTGTCTCCTAAATCGTTTATAAACATGAGGAAGAGTAGGGGACCTGTGGAACGCCAGATATCACATCTGTTTTACTCGATGACTTACCGTCAATTACAACGAACTGTGTTCTTTCTGATAGGAAATCGTGAATCCAACCGCACAATTGGGGAGATATTCCATAAGCACGCAATTTCATAAGAAGCCGCTTGTGAGGTACAGTGTCAAAAGCCTTCCTGAAATCCAGAAATATCGATTTGAGATCCCTTGTCGATGGCACTTAACACTTCATGTGAATAAAGGGCAAGCTGTGTTTCGCAAGAGTGATACTTTCTGAATCCGTGTTGTCTACTGGTTAATAGGTCGTTCTCTTCGAGGTAGTTCATAATATTCGAACAAAGTATATTTTCCAAAATCTTACTGCAAATCGACGTCAATGAGATAGGCCTGTAATTTTGGGGATCACTCCTATTGCCTTTCTTGAATTTTGGAGTAACTTGGGCAACTTTCCAGTCTTTGGGTATGGATCTTTCGCTGAGTGATCGGTTGTAAATGATAGCTAAGTACGGAGCTATTGCATCAGGCAGGCGGCTCCGAGAGCACGGCTCGCTCATTGCCCACCTCTGGCCTAAACAATGCTCTGCCACTGCCGACTTTTCAGGTTTCCCCAGGCGTGTATGACGTTGGTGTTCAACACATCCTTCTTGAACAGTACGGCTTGTCTGTCCAATGTAAGATTTGCCACATTGATATGGCTTATATACGCCACGTTTTGTAAGGCCAAGATCATCTTTGGCTGAACACAACAAATTCCTCAACAAATTTGTTGTGTTCAGCCAAAGACGATTCTTCAGTAGCCAACGGACTTGCTTAGAAAAAAAAAATCGCACTGACGTGTTTTACGGCCCACTTTAGAAAATTAATTAATAAGAGTGTCTCCCCTTATAGGTAGTGGCGGGTTCCGAACCACTGACCTTTAGTGTCATAGTCCAACGCCTTGATCACTACGCTGCGGCTGTCAATCAAAAGATAAGTACTTCAATCTCATACTAGTGATGGCATTTGTAGACACTAGTTTATCGTTTATCGTTTATCGTACGAAGAACGATGTGTTTTTGTTAATTCTTCAGTGCGTCATTGCTTTGAAATGACAACGTGTAAGTTACAATAAGAAAATCATCAAATACGCAACACAAGATAGCGTGGAGGAATGTCACGTGACATCTCCGAACGGCTGGTTTTCGTTAATTCAATGGAGGGTGTCAAATCTCCGTTATTTTTGCAAATATGTATCAAACGATACGAGATATGAAAAAAACATAAGGGAGCTAAGTTGTAGAGAATTTTCTCCTCTACCAATTAGGTTATTCAATTTTCGTGTCATATCAACAGTTCGTTTGCAATTACAATTATATTAGAAACGGCTTTTTTGGTATTACTACCGTATTTTTTTTTTTCAGAAAAATTTAAAAAAAGGAAGGTTCTGGTCTCTGGCGGCCTACAATCATGTCTGTAAAATTTGGTGCTGATCGGTTGAACGGTTCGTCTTAAAAACAGGGAACACGTTAAGGACAGACAGACAGACATCCCAAAATCGACGTTATTTTTGCAAATATCTTTGAAACGCTACGAGATATGAAAAAATATAAGATAGCAAAGTTTTAGAGCATTTTCTCCTATAAATTCGGTTATTCAATTTTCGTGTCAGATTAATAGTTAAGCCGTTATTTTCATTTAAATTTCGAGCTATCAAAAGACGATCGCAAAGGCCCACTTTTAGTGTTACTACCGTAACCTAAAGTGGGCCAATAATCGACGAAACAAGAAGATTGCTCTTAGAGGCTACGAAAGCTATTGACGTTCTCAAATTCTGTCAGAAACGCGAGTATCTGCTGGAGTGCAGCCAAGGGGGACGGACTCGCAGTTTTCAACGAGACTACATATTGTCGAGCAGAGCAGCAGAATGCTGTTTCTGAGAAACTTCTTTCCTTTAGGCCCTGTACGTCCGCAGCGTAGCTACCGGACGTATGAGACGTCAACGTTGCAGCCGTGCGAACGAGTTTCCGGAGTTGCAGTCGGTCGTGGTGGAGTCGACAGATCCCGCCACAGCCCATCGGCCAACGAGCTGCACGAGCCGTGTGACGCAGTACCACCACAGCGCAGCCTCGCAGACATCTTCAAATTTGCCAGCAGCAGCAGCAGCAACAGCAAATAATTGCTGTTGAACTACAGACAACGAGGCTACTAAATAAAGAAATTTATAAATCTGGTGAGTTATTTTCAAAAAGGCGAGAAGTGACAATTGTGTGAATTTATAAAGTGTCCATTATTATTTGTGGTTAAGTTTGGTGTTAACTAATATCTAATCGCCGGCCGCGGTGGCCGAGGGGACTAAGGCGCTCCAGTCACGGTCTGCACGGCCACTACGGTAGGGGGTTCGAAACCCACCTGGGGCATGGATATTTGTGCCGTCATTAGTATTAGCTAGTTCATAAGTAGTTTGTAAGTTTAGGGACTGATGACCCCGTAGTTAAGTCCCATAAGCTTTACAAACATTTGAAAGCCGAATTGTTCGGACAGATAGCTGATGCTAAGAATAAAATTGGTTTTGATATAAAAAATCAATTAGAAATTAGCAGAACAGAGCTGACTGAAGAAAAAATAGATTTAACTAATAACAATATTGAAGATTTTCAAAGGGAAACCCGCGATAAATAAGGTAGTTTAAATGCTAGGCTAGAAGAGTATATAAAAAGTTCTAGAGCGGAGAAACAACTAATGAAGCAGGACATTACCGAAGTTACTAAAAAGATCGACAATGTTAACGTCATTGTTAATGAAGAAATACAGAAAAATAAAGATAAAATCCAAGAGGCAATGGCTACAAGAGTTGGGGTTGTTCGCAACGAAATGGTAGAACACCTCTACGAAGTGTTTGTTAATTTAGCTTGTTGTCCCAATATTAATAAAGACGACTTAGAAGATATTACCAATAGGTTAAATGTTCAAATGTTTGTACAGCTTATGGGACTTAACTACGGGGTCATCAGTCCCTAAACTCACAAACTACTTATGAACTAGCTAATACTAATGACGGCACAAATATCCATGCCCCAGGTGGGATTCGAACCCCCTACCGTAGTGGCCGTGCAGACCGTGACTGGAGCGCCTCAGTCCCCTCGGCCACCGTGGCCGGCACCAATAGGTTAGACGAAGGTCAAGTAGAAAGAGATACCTTAAAAGATGCTATTAATGACATGTATACTACGTTAGAAAATATAAAGCACAAATCAGCTGATCGAGCAGAGGAATTTCATTGCGAAACCGATAAAGAAATTTCTCTGACGGACAGAATTTCAAATACGGAACTGCGTTTGCAGGACATTACGAATCGATTATCGACTTTTGCTAATAATAACAGAGAACGTGTTTCTAATGATATTACGTGCGATGATAATTTAAAAACTAATAAGAAAGTTGAACCGTTTTTGTTTGTGGAGATACTCGCAATAATGAAATTAATGATACAACAAACAAAGGCGATTCGACTTCATCTATGCAAGAGTTGATAATACGTAAAACCTCATCAGCTGAATGGTGCGAAGAATTTAATGTGTCGACTTATACTAACGTCGGAAACAGATTTCCGGTATTCAGATCGAACGGGGAACTTCACCCAAAAATTTTCATACAATCATTTATTAATGCACTTCCTACCAACTGGAATAGCAATAAACGAATACAATTTGTAATAGGGCAACTAGAAGGCGAGGCTACGGAGTGGGCTATTTTAAATAGGGATGACTTTAAAGATTGGGAAGACTTCATACAGCAGTTTAAACACAAATATTGGTCGAAAGGAGAACAACAACCAATGGCTTCAGAAATATTGGATCCTCGTTCGAATTTTAAGCGTAGGAGAGGTTATCGTAAATACTTCTAGTGGTATCTTAATAGAATAAAGCTAATGGATTCACCTCCGAATGTAAATCATTTAATTAGAGTGCTTACCAGTAGAGTATCATATTATATTAAAGAAGTTCTAAATAAGATAAAGAATGCAAACCGTTTTTTTATTATAAGAAGGGTCTTATGTTGCTCACAAGATTCCATATCTAAAGGCTTTATTACTTAAAGAACCTTCTACAGGGATTATTAAAGGGTCATATAATGCTGATCACGTTAAGCTCTTTATACCTCAGATCAAATAAGTACGTTTATGGCACCAACATATTTGATGGACAATAGAAAGACTTTACGAATGATGGATAACAAATGACCTAGAGTTGTACTCTTAAACTTAGCGCCTCCATGGGGGTTTGTTCATGTCACTTTTCGGGGGTCATGGAGATAACACTACACCGTCCGTTCTGTAGTGGGTCCACGACCATCTAGTGTGACATTATGTGCCCTCCGGTGTTACAGTCGTATATCGAAGGGACAGGGGTGTCCTGGGGTGGGGGCGAGGGAAGGGTATCTGTCTTTGGGGACCTATCTTCTACCCTTCGACCTCAACAAAATCCACCTTCTTTTACTTCCTTTCTTACTTCTCCTTTTAGGAGTACCATGCTATCTGTCCCTCTTTCCACATTCAATAGTTCTATCGCAGAACCCTACCCAGTTTTATTCCGTTATTACAAAGACTGTTCTTACAGATTAGCCCAGGAGTAACAACGCAGGACGTGAGTTAAGACAATGACTTAGTACTGATAATATTTATTTCACGGAGAATAACAGAATGTAAAATTACTTGCATTTAACCAAGGGTAAAAGTAAAGAGTACTTTAAACAGTTTGAAAAAGCAGAAATAATTAATACTCGAGAGTATATAAACAGATTTTTTTTGTACTGAACTTTGTCTCCCTATAATATAGTTTTTTATTTTTATTTAATGAATCATTGAATTTTATAATTTATTTTTTAATATATGGTAGGTGCATGTAAGGTACAAAGGGGACTTGTGTTTGTTATGACAGAGACTCGAATTGTAGGCGTAGAGGAATAAATGGTACCTTTTATTATTGAAAGAAATTGGGACCACATGGCGACCGGAGCATTAGCTCACGAGAAAGTAGTGGGATGTCTTATAAGGGTATTATAGAGAACACACCAAACCTAACATCTTAATATACTTCTCATAAGTAAGGTAGGCTACATTTATATCCAAAGAGACGTACGAAGGCAAAAGAGGGCCGTGCCAATGTTTCTAAAGTATTTATAAATTGGTCTTCTTATCACATTTAATAAAAACACTGATGTATGAAGGCATATATTAATAAAATGTTAATGAGTTAAATAATTTTAAAACAGGGAAAGCCTGAGAAAGAAATTATGGGATTATGAGTGAAGGTCCGTCGTCGGGAACTCTCTTTGGCATACGCCATCTTACTTCCTGTATTTTATGCTTTTCTTATAATAACTTATGCGTTGTCATTGCAAAGCAATGGCGGACTGAAGAATTAACAAAAACACGTCGTTCTTTGTACGATAAATGGTAATCTAGTGACTAAAAATGCCATATTAGCATCAGTTAACAACTGCCATAAATAGTAATAGAAATAAGGGAATGTTTGTTGCTTATTTGCGATAGTGTAGTGGACAGCACTTTAGAATGTAAATACCGTGCATGGGGTCGGTTGTCGCTACCAATTTTTTTCTCATTTTTTATGTAAGGGCTTAGGGCACTCTTATTAATTAAATAGAGCTATTTTCTGCAATATTTAGAGCTGTGCATATGTAAGAATGCTCCCTCTAAAATGCGCGTTTGTTCTATTTAGTGAACACGCCGTGAAATACGTAACAACGAATTGAACAAGGGTCTTCTGAAGTGTACGCACGTAAACTGGGAGGATACTGTAATAATGAATATTCTGAATGTGGTGTCGCACAAGTATGAAGTGCGCGCCACGTACTTTTGCCACGCGCCGCCATGCACGCACGGCGCGGCGTTCTTACGACGTCGGCCACGAGCGCCCTCTGCTGCAACTCCGCTCGTGGCCACCACTGAACGGCATCGGCCACTTGGGAATCAGATAGGCACCAGTTAAGACTTGGCTATCGGATAGGCACTAGGAATCATCAGTAGGCAGGCCTCTATCTAAACTATGTATCAACATTCTACTAGTCTGCTGCTCTCCAAGTTAAGTACTGTAATTTTTCTTGAAATATATCTCTTATACTAATCTAGCTTAGTGTTTCCAGTTTCTGCTGTCCCAATGGCTGTTCACCTTCGTACCTGCACATGCGTGCATCCTTTATTCCTGTGTCGGTCTCTTTCTACTCGGCCACCGACACCTACGACAACCAGCGGAAACGAGACACAAAAGTGGCGACAAGGATGAGGCACAAAACTGAACAACGTGCTGATACTGGTAGTTTAATATATAAAGGAAGTCCTAGATTTCTGTGGCAACTGTCGTTCCTTACTGAAACGCAAGAGAAGTGTTTACATTGCAACAAATTACCTTGTTTATTTTTACTAAAATCACTCCACTCCATATTTTGTGGCACTGGCACAGCAACCGTAATTGATATTTTTGGTAAAAAAACAGTCTTGGTTGCAAAAACTCGATGTTTTATTTAAACATGACGCGTTTCGCCTCTTCTAAGCATCCTCAGACGTTTGAAAGGGGTGGAGGAGATTTACAAACTTGTTTAAAACATGTTAAATCCTTCCTAAGCAAAAAATATTACAATAGGGAGGGTGCAGAAAAATCAGCTGGCCACATAACCACAGTCATGTGTTTGACGTGGGGGATGAAAATAAACTAATAAAATACCACTAAAGGCATAGCTTAATAAGTAAAATTACTTAACTCTGAAGTTGCAGAGGGTCAAATTATTAAAATTCAATAGAAAGAGATGTAACTATTACTAAGTTACAGTTACCGGCAAGACACGAGCGCGGAAGGAGTCCAGGGTTGTGGCAGGGGTCGGCTCTGCGTGAGTAAACATAGCTTCGCGCGCCTCAGTTAAATTTTACCATTGACTTCGTTGCCTCCATTACAGAGCAACAGTTCCGTCTATTTTTATTGAATTTTATTAATTTGACGCTCTGTAACTTCAGAGTTAAGTAATTTTATTTATTAAGCTATGCTGTTTAGTGGTACTTTATTAGTTCAATTTTCATCTCCCCACGACAAACAAGTGAATGTGGTTATGTGGCCCGTTGTTTTATCAGTCTGCACCGTCCCCACTGTAATATTTCTTCCTTAGGAAAGATTTAACATATTTTAGGTGCGTTTTAAACTAGTTTGTAAATCTCCCTCTCCCCTCCCCCCGGTTTCCAACGTCTCCAACGTCTCTCAACGTCTCCAACGTCACCAAGACTATTTTTTTTTACCAAATACTGTTTTTTTCTAAGCAATTATTCACTATTCGTTATTAATTAGAATCAATGCAGCTTCTAAAATGTTTGTCTTTGACATGGTTGCTATGGACGCTTTTAACGTAGATTGTATAACCTCTTCTGTAGTTCAGATATGACTTCGTTCATATTACTTTGTTCTGCGCTAAAATAAAGAGCCAATATTCTGTATCATACCGTCATTACGTTTTCTTTTGCAGCTAAAATAACGAACCGAATAAGTGTGGTAATACAGAATTCTACATAAATCTTTATACAAAGTTACAACTATCATTACATCATTTACAAGTGTCATTTTAACAGTATTTCCCTAGTTCATGTACATGTGATAAAGAAGTCCATGTTTACAATTCGTTGGTATGTATTTCATGGCATGTTCTCAAAACAGAACAAATTCAGTTTTCAGAGAAAGCGCTGTCACCTTTGAACAACTCGCAATCTTGAAGAATACAGTTGTGTTCAGTTAACAAGAGTCTGCCAAAACCTTTTAGGAAGAAAGAGGGGAAATATTCTAGTTTAAATTTATTTTCTTTATATATATATATATATATATATATATATATATATATATATATATATATATATATATATATTAAATCTAGATTGGTTCCTACTCTGTTTTACTTTTTATATTTTTTGTCTTCAGGGAGATCGATGCTTTGCGGCCGGCCGCGGTGGCCGATGGTACTAAGGCGCTTCAGTCACGGTCCGCACGGCCATTACGGTCGGGGGTTCGAATCCCCCCTCGGGCATGGATATTTGTGCCGTCCTAGTTCGTAAGTAGTTCATAAGTAGTTTGTGAGTTTAGGGACTGATAGCCTCGTAGTTAAGTCCCATAGACTTCACAAACATTTGAACATTTTTTTTTTTTAATTTTTTTTTTTTTTTTTATGCTTTGCGGTCGTTTATTATGTTGGTTCTGGGTTGTTCTCTCCTTTCACTGGTTCTTCGGTTTGATCGGTATTTTGTGGATGTTGGTTTGTTTTGTTCTATCTTAATCGTTTAGACGTTCACTCAGTTTTTTCGTTACAGAGGGTGTAGAGCTAACATGATAGCCTCTGACCTAGCCCGCTGAGCCACCGCTTCCGGCGAGTTTAGAACCGCCGTCTAACATGTTCGAACATCACGAACTAATTCGTCGCCCATTACGCTACGCTGAACAGCTGCGAGTGTAACCCGTAATTCTGGTACCATCGATGGCAGGTGTTTACTTCTAACATGTCATTTTTAGACATTAGATTGTAATTTATACGATGTGTTTTTGATCATTTTCAGTGTACCACTGCTTTGAAATGACAACACGTAAGTTATGATAAGAAACGCTTAAAATACAGGAAGCAAGATGGCGTATGCCAAAGAGAGTTTTGGACGAGGAATGTCACGTGACAGTTCTTAACGCCTGGCTTACGTAAAATCAAGAGGCGGTGTCAAATCGCCATTATTTTTGCAAAAAGCTCTGTAACGGCGAGAGATACGAAAAAAAACATAGCAGAGGAAATTTGTAGAATTTTCTCCTTTAAAAAATAAATGTAGCCAATAACCGTGTCAGATGAACAGTTTAGCCGTTATTTTTATTTAAATTTCGAGCAGTCAAAAGGTGATCGCAAAGGCCCATTTTTTTTGTTAGTACCGTAACCTAAAGTGGGCCAAAACGGTAAGTCCGTTGGGAAAATGTATGGCTCGAAATGATTCAAAAAAGCACTTTTTCGAAAAAATTAAAAATACACTACTTATGAGAGAGTTAAAAAAATAAAAAATAAAACCCTCTAGAAAATTGGTTAGAGATGATCAGGTGATCGACCTAAAGTAACGGTTTTTGGTCAGTTTTCTTCATGAAGAGTTGTAATATTGCAAGAAGGCCCTATGTTATCCGACTGTCGGCGTGGAGCCATGGATAGCGTTACCGATTGCGGTGCTGAAGGTCGCCGGTTTAATCCAGTCCACGGACAAAAATTTATTTCTTTGTAATTATCATTTCCAGAATGTTATATATGTTTCTGGTGTTCACTTGTAATTTCTACATGTTTCTTATGTTAACTATTCTTCTAATTTTTGGTACATTCTGTCTGTGTATAAATAGCAGAGCACTCTGCCCGAGAGGCAGTCAGTGATGCGTGTATGTTTCAGTTCGCAATAAACCTGCTTTCAGTATAAGTGCTGTGTTCAGTTGACAACTCTGCCTTCGAAGTCAAGCCTGCTTCCATTTAAACGCGACATTGTTTGGTATCCTCTGCAACAGCTGCATCTACGTGGTTCCGATTAGACAACGTAAAAGCCGTCGCATACACGGACTAGAAACGGAATACAAGGGGTATACCGAGTACATACTTCCGAAAGTCCGTATCATCAGAAGACCCATGGACACGAAACCAGCGATAAGCCAGCTGCACATCAGACACCCGTAGGTGTTCTCTGGAGCGCTGGGCAGGACCCCAGTAAATGGCTAAATGGGTTTAAGGGAGTCACCAAATATGACAGGTGGAATCATACAATGTGCTTGGCCAATGTTTATTTCGGAACAGCGCAGCAATGGTTTGAAAACAACGAAGAGAAGCAGAATGACTGGGAATCGTTCCAGACGGAACTTATGAAGACGTTTGGAGACCACCAGCGACAAATCCGCTCGGCGGGAGAACAACTGAAGAACCAGGCCCAACGACATGGTGAGCCGACACAGTCGTACATACAGAATATTTTGGCCCTATGTAACATAGTTAACACGAATATGGCTGAGGACGACAAAATCACACACCTGATGAAGGGTATTGCAGAAGACATGTACCAAGCTCTTCTGATAAAAGACGTCACAATGACGGAAGAGTTCATCAAGTGGTGCCAGTGGACTGAAGAGATGCAACAAAGGAGGGTTGGACGAAAGAAGTATGACAGACTCCCCAATGTAGTCCCTATGGTCGTTGTGGAAGACCAGCATGACTTCGCTTCTCTCATACGACAAATTGTGAGAAAAGTATTACAACAGTTTATGGCAGCCAGGACTATTAGACCGAGGCAGCATCAGATTTTGACCATGGATGTAAGTCCTGTAAGACACGAGGGAGCCGACGCCGGCTGTCTGCTCCTGTCTGCAACGCCAATCGCACCCGTCGTGAAGAATGGCGTCGACCTGCTATGACTTACGCTGCAGCCCCCCTACGGCAGCCTATGAACCGGCCGACGCGGTCACAACCAACTCTCCCGGAAACTATGACGCCCTGCAGAAGAACAGACGTCTGGAGGACAGAAGACAACACACCAGTGTTTCCACTGTGGGCGCCCTGGACATGTCGTACGCTACTGCAGAGAGAGAAGGCGAGTATTCGACGATTATTTTGCTGCAAGACGGCAGCCATCAGAGCAGTTCTTTCCCAGGCAGTCACCTGCTGATGAGTTCAGTCGACCTATGGGAAGAAGGCCATCACCGTACTCTGGATGAGGTCGCTCCCCAATGCGCCGCTGCCATACACCGTCGCCGTAAAGAGGTACCAGCTGCTCTCCTAGCCGCCGCGCTCAGGAAAACTAAGCGAGGTCACCATCTATCAACACCACCTAGAAAACAAGGCCTTACAACAGGCCATGCCTACGTCACACTTAAGAGGTCCGGCCGCCATCTGACTGGCCGGCCGATGCGCGGCGGTAGGCGTGCCCCAGCTGCCAGCCAGTGAGGTGGCGGCCGGGCCTCTAAGTGTGACGTAGGCACGGCCTGTTGTAAGGCCTTGTCTTCTAGGTGGTGTTGCATCTACGGAGGTGAGGCCGCCGCAAATGAAAATCCTCCACAGACGACAGTCGCTTAGATGTCGTGAAATATCATCGACGTCATAATCGATGGCCAACCTATCCAGGCACTGGTTGATTCAGGAGCGTCTTTTTCTGTATTGTCGGATAATTACAGCCGCACACAAAAGAATACAATGTTCTGTGATACGGGGGCACTGTTCTGAAGGTAGCAAATGGAAAGTACGTCCAGCCAGCAGGAACTTGTGTCGCAAGAATAACCATCAACAACAGGACCCAGCTGTTTGAATTTGTCGTTTTAAAAGGATGTAGTCATAATGTCATCCTCGAATGGGACTTCCTTCAGGCATCCCAAGATATCATTGACTGTGGAACATCTGAGCTGCAAATCGAGGAAGTTGTTCCGACAGGTCCATGTAATACAGAATTTTCTGGGAAGTTATTTGCCGTTGACAATGTGGCGATCCCGCCGTTGACAATGAGAAGAGTTCCAGTCACAAACACAGATAACTTATTAAGCTGTGAGTGCTTGTCGATAGTAAAGAGTTTATTAGCCTCTCAAAAGAAATTTACATATTATTTATCATAAGCATTACAAGTTGTCGAGGAGAGATTTGGAACACTAATTGTCAAGAGAAGTCACAACTTATATCCAAAGGAATGTGTATCGGGACAGCTGAAGCAATCCAGGACGGTGAGCTCAAAGTCATCAACGAAGACCCGTGCTCTGCTGTTAGTACAGACAACACTTTGGAGGAAACAACCATGGAATTGCCGATAGCGCTCAGACTGACCAAGGAACAACGCTAGCGGGTGTTAGCTATACTACGACAATTTTCACACCCCAGCAGGAGAAAAATCAGATAAAACGGCCCACTATAAGGCACCGTATCAATACTAGGGATCATCCACCAATTAGCCAGCGTTGGTATAGAGTGTCGCCAGCTGAAATACGGATAATTCAACTGTCAACTGTGTTGAAGTGTGTTCAGACTGAAGGACTCTGCCTCAATTCAAATAAGTGCCTCTTCGTTTCCAAAGAGATAAAAATCCTGGGGCACCTAGTCATCGAAGATGGTGTGCGACCTGATCCAGATAAAGTAAGGACAGTCACAGAATTTCCAACTCCTCAGCACATTCGTGATGTGAGATGTTTTTTTCGGGCTGTGCTCATACTACCGACGATTTATAAAAGGATTTTGTAACAAGGCACGTCCATTGCAAGAATTTCTGCAGGGAGACGCCAAGTTTTAATGGGATGAGACAAAAAATATGTTGGTTTCTTATTTTAAGGGCCATAAGAGCACGGCAATGACCGTCGAAACTGGTTGCTAAATACATGTATTGAACACAGCTGATGGTATTACTTTTCATTAAAAGAAAGAGCTTTCTGGGTACTTAAGTAGGCTCTAACTTCTGCACCAGTTCTAGCCTTGTAGGACGAGAATGTGGAAACGGAACTTCACACAGACGCCAGTGGTTATGGGATTGGTGCAGTGCTTGTACAAGTTTAGCAAGGTGCTGAAAAGGTGATAGCCTATGCATCAAGAGTACTCTCAAAGTCCGAGATAAACTACTCTACAACTGAGAAAGAATGCCTCGCAGTTATCTGGACTGTCAACAAGTTCTGGCCATATTTATTCGGCAAACCATTCACTGTCGTGACAGACCACCATTCTTTGAGTTGGCTGACTAGCTACAAGGATCCATCAGATCGACTAGCGAGATGGGAACTAAGACTCCACGAGCACGATGTCACAGTGGCATTCAAGAACGGGCACAAACACAAAGACGCCAACTGTCTGTCGAGGAATCCATTAGTGGAACACAACAGCATGAATGAAACTTCAGCCTTCACTGAATTAGGTGACGTTACAGCTGAACAGAGGGAAGATCCAGCACTATTAAAAACCACAGAGGCCTGGGCAAAGGGAGAACCGACCAATGGAGAGGTCCAACTTATAAAAAGGACATTGTATAAGAGCAACTACGATCCACTGGGCCCCTAATGGCAACTGGTCGTTCCAGCTCATCTCCAGCCAATTATTCTCAAGTAGTTCCACGATGCTCCAATATCCGGTCATCTGGGATTCGTGAACACCCTAGACAGAATCAGACGAAGGTATTACTGGAAAGGTCTCCACCGATCTGTCAATGTGAGTGACGGTAAAGAGTGCCAGCGATGGAAGGATGTGCCACATATACCTCCAGGGCATCTCGCACCAATTCCACCTGGAACAGCTCCATTCCACTGAGTTGGAATCGACATTTTAGGGAGGTTCCCGAAGTCGATAACCGGTAACCAACGGATAATAGTCTGCACTGACTACCTCACCTGCTACGCTGTCACGAAATCTGTGCCGAATGCAGAAACTCTAGAGATCGCAAAATTCCTTGTAGAAGACATTATTTTGAAGCATGGAGCACAACTTGTGATGATATCTGATCGTGGAAAAATTTTCCAGTCAAAACTAGTATCAGAGGTAATGCGACATTTTCCACAGAATGACAACTGCATACCATCCTTAGACAAATGGTCTTACAGAACGTTTTAACAAGACATTAGCAGATATGCTGCCAATGTGTCTCGAACGGAGCCTCAGGGATACAGAGCGACCTCCCTGAGTAAGTAGCCTTGCACCAAGCGGGGTTATCGTGGTGTGGACCATATAAATCCCCAAATCTCGTGGGACTAAGATGAACACAGAGGAAGAAAGTATTTTGAAAGAATCTGAGGGGCAATCTGAGACCTCAGATACTCAGACATCGGGATCAGGACTGATGGAGTGCACTCCTACTTCTGAATCAGGGTCTAGACCTGAGCAAGAAGTGGTAACTGTAACAGAGATGTTGGACAGGATTAGGATTAAGGCCTTGTCTGGGGCTCAGAGGAGGAAACTTCTCAAGGAACAGAAGCAAAAGGAAGGAAAAGAATGGCTTCCTAAGCATAAGTGGAGGGAATCAAAAGGGCTTGAACCCAATGCCCCCAAAAAGAAACTGCCTCAGGTCAAAGGGGATACACAGACCC
This sequence comes from Locusta migratoria, assembly GCA_026315105.1. NCBI lineage: Eukaryota > Metazoa > Arthropoda > Insecta > Orthoptera > Acrididae > Locusta > Locusta migratoria. Next base: position 379,963,526 of record CM048755.1, read on the forward strand.
CCTCGACGTCAAAGACAGGTGGCAAGAGGAGACTCCCTCCTCTCTGGACAAGTGTGATCCTAAAAGGCTGAGGCAAAAAATTGGAAAACAGACCTATAGTACTGCAGTCTCGGTCTTTAGAATGGCGGTTGTCCAAGAAGGATACCCACTGGTGAGCATCACCTCGCAGCAGGAGGAGTTCGTGCGGATGGCCCTCTTTGAAGAGATTGGGGGGAGACGCTGGTCCAGGACCCAAATTCAGGAGGATCTATCTAGATCGCGGTGCCCTCATTTTTGTGTGTGAGGGGGGCCACTCAGCAGTATGACTTAAGGAAAAGGTACCCATGTTATCCCCGTGGGAGGATGCGAAGCTGCTGGTCAAGACAGCAACCGAACTCCTGAAGATCGCAAAGGTATCAATATGGGCACCAAAGATCCTTAAGGATGTCCCTCCGATGACTCTGTTCGAGAAAATAAGGGTTCAGAACCCAAAAGTCTCGACAGAGGATTGGAGGGCAATTAACCAAAAGGTCATTCCGGAAGGACGAACCCTGGTGGTGGAGGTCGGAGAGAAGTCTACATCTACATCTACATGGGATACTCTGCAAATCACATTTAAGTGCCTGGCAGAGGGTTCATAGAACCACAATTATACTATTTATCTCCCATTCCATTCTCGAATAGCGCGCGGGAAGAAAGAACACCTGAATCTCTCTGTTCGAGCTCTGATTTCTCGTATTTTATTCTGATGATCATTTCTACCTATGTAAGTGGGAGGCAACAATATATTTTCGCATTCGGAGGAGAATGTTGGCGATTGGAGTTTCGCAAGTAGCCCACGCCGCAGCGATAAGCGCCGTTGTTGTAATGATTCCCATCCCAGATCCTGTATCATTTCCGTAACGCTGTCTCTCCTGTATCGTGACAACACGAAACGAGCTGCCCTTCTTTGGACTCTTTCGATGTCCTCCGTCAAACCCACCTGATAAGGATCCCACACTGGGCTGCAATACTCCAAAAATGGACGGACAAGCGCAGTGTATGCAGTTTCTTTAGTAGTTCTGTTGCATCTTTTAAGGGTTCTGCCAATAAAACGCAGTCTCTGGTTCGCCTTTCCCACGATATTATCTACGTGTTCTCTCCAGTTTAAGTCTGAAGTAATAGTAGTTCCTAGGTATTTTGTGGAGTTTACGGCCTTCACATTTGATTGATTTATGTTGTAAACAAAGTTTAACGGATTTCTTTTCGTACTCATGTGGACGACTTCACACTTCTCATTATTTAGAGTCAATTGCCAATTTTTAAACCATACTGATATCTTATTCAGATCGTTCTGCAGTTGGTTTTGATCTTCAGATGATTTTACTAGACGGTAAATGACGGCGTCATCTGCAAACAACCTAAGAGAGCTACTTAGATTTTCCCCTAAATCGTTTATGTAAATAAGGAATAGCAGAGGACCAATAACACTACCCTGTGGAACGCCCGATATCACCTCTGTTTTAGTCGGTGCCTTACCATCGATTACTACGAACTGTGTCCTCTCTGACAAGAAATCCCCTATCCAATCGCAAATTTGGGGCGATATACCATAACCACGCAATTTGATTAAAAGCCGTTTGTGAGGTACGGTGTCAAAAGCTTTCTAGAAATCAAGAAATACGGAATCGATTTGCGAACCTTTGTCGATAGCACCCATCACTTCGTGTGAATAAAGAGCTAGTTGTGTTTCGCATGAACGATATTTTCTAAATCCGTGTTGACCTTGGGTCAATAGATCGTTCTGTTCGAGATAATTCATAATATTTGAATACAGGATATGTTCCAAAACCCTGCTGCAAATTGACGTCAATGAAATAGGTCTGTAGTTTAGTGGGTTACTCCTACTGCCTTTCTTGAATATAGGTGTGACCTGTGCAACTTTCCAATCTTTTGGTACAGATCCTTCTATAAGAGAGCGGTTGTATATGACTGTTAAGTAAGGAGCTATCGCTTCAGCATAATCAGATAGAAATCTAATGGGTATACAATCCGGACCAGAAGACTTGTTCTTGTTAAGTGATTTTAGTTGCTGCACTACTCCGATGATATCTACTTCTATGTTACTCATTACGGCATCTGTTCGTAATTCGAAATCTGGAATATTGGTTTCGTCTTCTTTGGTAAATGAGTTTCTAAAAGCTAAGTTTAGTAACTCTGCTTTAGTAGCGCTGTCATCGGCAGGATCGCCATTACTATCACGTAGTGAAGATATTGTTTGTGACTTGCCCCGAGTATATTTAACATATGACCAAAATCTCTTTGGGTTTTCAGTCAAATTACGAGAAAGAGTTTCGTTGTGATAAATATTGTAGGCATCTCGCATTGAAATCCTCGCTAAATTTAGAGCTTCTGAGTACGATCGCAAATCCTGGGGATTTCCTGTTCGTTTAAATTTAGTATGCCTTTTCCTTTGCTTTTGCAACAGTGTCCTGACCTGTTTTGTGTACCAAGGGGGATCGCCTCCTGCTTTTATTAATTTGTTAGGTATAAAACTTTCAATTGCTGTCGATACCACATCTTTGAATTTGAGCCACATCTGGTCTACACCTACGTTTAGTGTTAGAAACGAGTGGAAGCTGTCTTTCAAGAAGCAATGTATTTTGAAGGCAATGCGAGAGCAAGGCCTGAAACTGTTTTTAGGATTCTCGCAGGTCGCTGTCAGGGTAATCAAAGACCTTAAAGGCAATAATGGCAGCAAGATGGGGACTGGAAGTGCTGCAGATAAACCTGCAGCACAGTAAAGGGGCCACTGCTGCCCTGAGCAGTCGCCTGGGGAGACAGGAGGTGGACGTGGCCCTGATACATGAACCCTATTTATACAAAGGGGGTGTATCGGGCCTCGGTGGTACTGGGGGTAAACTGATTTATGCTAGAAATCTAAAAAATTCCAGAACATGCATTTATGTTAGAAATGGAATACCTTTCATACCATTGATGGATTTTTGTTCCAGGGACCTGGTGACCATCACGAGGGAAATAAATTGGCCTCAACATACATTCCTTACGAACACAGCTCTCCTCCTTCTTTGGAAGTGAGCAGACTGACGGAAACCTGCCATCGGCAAGGTGACAAACTGTTGGTGGGATGTGATGCCAATGCCCACAATCTATCGTGGGGCAGCAAGAGGTGAGCACCTTCTTGAATTTCTCCTATCTAACAACTTGGAGATCCTGAATAGGGGTGATGAACCTACATTCAGGAATAGTAGAAGGGACGAAGTAATTGACATAACTTTTGGTTCCATGATGATGGGAAGTTACGTCAAACAGTGGCAATGTGGTCCTGGAGCCTACCTCATCAGATCACATGTATATTAAATACAACGTTGAAATGGGAACCAGACAGACCATGGCCTATAGGAATCCCAGGAAAACGGACTGGGAGACATATAGGAGAGACCTTGACTTCAGCCTATCGGAAATTAAAACTTCGATAAGGAATCCAGCAGAGTTTGAGGAAGTAGCAGAGACCATAACCTCTGCTATAGTGACCTCATACCAGGACAACTGCTCAATCACCAAGAAGTGCACAAATAGGAGTGTGCCTTGGTGGAATAATAACCTGGAAAAGCAAAGGAAACAGGTACGAAGACTGTTTAACCTTGCGAGGCGCAAAGGACAATGGGCAAAGTATCGTGAGGCCATTGTCAATTACAACCTTGCCATCAGATGGGCAAAGGAGGCATCCTGGAAGGTATTCTGTGAAGAAGTGGAGGGCACTGCTGCTCAAGTGATACTTCATAAATTCCTCACTAGGGTACCAACTAATCCAGGAGGAACACTGAGGAAGGAGGATGGCGAGTATACAAAGACAGCACATGAAACGCTGGAACTGCTCCTCAAGACTCACTTTCCTCAATATACTCTGGGGGATAACTCAGACCAGAATGCGATTCCTGAGAGACAACGGTTCTCAGGTATTCGCAAAGAGGACTGGGATCTGGCCAAGGAGTGTGTCGATTTCAGTAAGGTCCGATGGGCGGTGGGAATATTTCAACCGTTCAAGTCACCTGGCCCCGATGGAATCTTTCCAGCTCTCCTGCAACAAGCGGGAGAAAATCTTATTAGATTCCTATGCAGGTTATTCAGGCTTAGCCTAGCAGCAGGAATCATTCCCAATGCCTGGAGGGCAGTGAAGGCTGTCTTCATTCCAAAGCCAGGGAGAATTGATCATACCAAGGCCAAGGATATGAGACCAATCAGCCTGTCCTCCTTCATTCTTAAGACATTGGAAAAGCTGGTTAATGTGCATGTTGGAGTAAGGAGGTTAAGTAGGGCTCCTCTTCATTCAAACCAACATGCATATCAGCCAGGTAAATCATGTGAGACAGCTCTCTACCAACTCGTTGGGAAGGTAGAGAAAGCACTAAACTTTCAGGAAATAGCCTTCTGTATCTTCCTAGACATTGAGGGGGCTTTTAGCAATACGACCTTCGATTCCATGGTTAGGGCAGCAGAGGTTCATGACCTAGGGACCACTATATGTAGGTGGACTAGGGCCATGCTCAGTGGAAGAAAGGTAGAGGCTACCATGATGGATGAAAAAATGGTAATCAACACCACTAGGGGTTGCCCGCAAGGAGGAGTTCTTTCCCCTTTATTGTGGAATCTAGTGGTGAATAATCTCATTGGAGAATTCAACTCTAGGCAGTACTTTTGCCAAGGATACACAGATGATCTTGTCATAGTAATACTTGGCAAATTTGCTGACACAGTGAAGAATATGGCACAAGGTGCACTGGACATTGTGCAAGACTGGTGCAGAAAACAGGATCTGGGGGTTAGTCCTAAGAAGACTGTTGTTGTACCATTCACAAAGAAGAATATACAACATTCAAGTTGGAATCTAAAGCTTTTCAATGAAACGCTACCTGTGAAGGGGTCAGTGAAATATCTAGGGGTTACCCTAGATGAGAAACTGACATGGACCCCTCACATCAGGAATATTTGCTCCAAGGCAAAAGGTACTCTTGTGAGTACCAGGAGAGCTTGTGGCAAAAATTGGGGCCTGAGCCCCAAGGGTATGCACTGGATATACACCACAGTGATTAGACCCAGGATCACCTATGGGGCGGTCGTGTGGTGGAAGAAGGTAGAACAGCAGGTTGCTGCTAAGGAGCTTGGTAAGGTGCAGAGATTAGCCTGCTTAGCCATAACAGGCGGAATTAGCAGCAGACCAACTGCTGGGATGGAAACCATGCTGGATATGTCCCCATTACACCTTTGGGTCAAGATGGAGGCAGCGGCTGGTGCATACAGACTCAAATCTGGCAACAACTGGAACTCTTTGGGATATCCAGAATCACACACTAAAATAGTGAGTGAGGTAAATATAGGAAAGGTTGGGGAAATGCCAGCCGACTATATTATAACCCCATACTGCTTCAACAAGCCTTTCAATATAACAATTGGAAGTAGGGAGCAGTGGGAGAAAATAGTTCGACACCGTATGGGGGATATTGTCTGGTTCACTGACGGGTCAAAATCGGACCAAGGTGTTGGGGCTGGGGTATATGGGGTGCAGCCAAGACTGGAGGGCGTCATCTCTCTAGGAAAACTGGCCTCAGTATTCCAGGCGGAAATCACTGCTATCAGGGCGTGTGTGGAGGAGAATTTGCGTAGGTGCTACAAAGATTGTAGCATCTATATCTATTCAGACAGCCAGGCAGCCCTGAGATCACTGGCAGCTCCTGCAACAAGGTCTAAAATTGTTGCAGAATGTCACAGGGTTCTGGTGGAGCTAAGGGAAAGCAATAGAGTAAACCTATTGTGGGTCCCTGGCCACTCGGGGATCAGTGGCAACGAACATGCCGACAGATTAGCCAGGATGGGGGCAGACACTCCATTTATTGGACCGGAACCTGTCCTGACAATCACCAAGGCAATGATCAAATTGGAGCAACGTAACTGGCTCAGAAGACAGCACGTAGAATATTGGACCAAAGTCTATCAACAAAAACATGGCAAAGTAATGAGCCAAAGCCACGTTTTAAAAGAAGCTCTGCAGTCCTGGGTCTGAACAGGAGAGCGATTAGACTCATGGTTGGATTGCTGACAGGCCATGGGAATTTCAAAAAACACCTACATACAATGGGAATAACAGAAGAGGACCCTAAATGTAGGATCTGTGATGACGGTGATGAAACTGCATCACATCTAATCTTCGAATGCATTGCATTGGAGAGTAAAAGGCACAGAACATTTGGGACAACCAGACCCGAAGAAATTGTGTCTAATAAAGAACTGGTAAAGGGACTCCTTGTACTGTTCAAGGGCATTGGTTGGCTTTACTAGACATACAGGGAGCGATACCGCACAATAAACTCAGTTTCGGTGCGGGCAGTGGCGGGTTGGACCAGCACTGTTTTGGCTTCCCTGAAAAAATCAAATCAAATCAATACGGACACTGGACGCCCAGGAGAAGGACCATCAGTGGTATAACGACTAGTACCGACCTGTTTTGTACAGCCCAGGAGATCTGGTATAGAATTTTAGCCCTGTACGGAAAGTTGAACTATCAGAAAAGTTACTGAAGCGATACTTCGGTCCGTATCGTCTCATACGCCGCCTGTCAGACGTCACATACGAAGTTGAGAATTATAAGCCGTCGTCAAAACAACAAGAACGAAGAGACATTGTTCACGTTCTCCGCAGGAAGCCTTACTACGATCCTGATGAGCAGATAAGCGAAACTGTCTTCTTTTTCAAGGACTCTAAGGACGGTAGTGACACTGATGAAGCCACAACAAGAACGTCGCTATAGGACCCTAGGGACCCTAGAATTTTTCTAAGAAAAATATTTATCTCGACTCTAGAAGATCGTAGAGCATCATTATTTGTTTTAAAATCTCTAACAAAATGTCGGCAATATATTTGTTTAACTTAACGGTTCCTTTCATAACATACAAATAGTCAGTTGATGAAAACAGGCCCAAAAAGTGCAATTTTTTCAAAGTCATTCTTTGATAATTTATATATTATTCGTTGGGGCCAACTAGGCCCACGTTAGGTTTTGCTGCACTTATCACTGAGTCTGGCTTTTCTCTGAGCCCCTACTTCTCTCTTCTTTGTGATTGGGCCTGCTTGTCTTCTTTTCGGATGCTGGTCTCGGGTTATTCTGTTTGTCACTATCTTCTTTCGGAAAAGAACTAAATCCAACAGGGTGTCCACCAAATCTTCATTTTCAAATTCAAGGTTTTTTCCAGGTTAAAAATAATTATTTTCCAGGTTTTCACGAAACTTAATTTTGCTCAAAGGGGTTAGCAAACAACTATACCCTAAAGAAACTAGTTACATATTATTAAAACACGTGTCATCCAATTTGAACCATGTCACGTTGTAATATACACCAAGCAGTGGCGAATCTAGGATTTGTGTTGGGAAGAGGGGGTGGGGGGCAGAGCTCATAAAAATTGTGGCATTGTACCTCAAACTGATCTAAAAACAACCAGCTCATATTATGAGGTTATCCTCATGGTTTTGGGTGATCTGCAGCCATATATACCCCCTTCACCCCACCCCAGATTCGACACTGACACAATGTATAGTACAATGTGTACATTTTAAGTTGACAAACCAGAATAACTAGAAAAAAAAACAGTATATATTCAACAACGGTTTTCACCATTATAAACGAACGGCAGAGGCTTAGGAAATGATACTAAACTTGAACTGTCTCCACCGTTTGGGAGCGGTGTGGGTGGCTAGTCTAAAATTTTAAATGGAAACTTCATTTTTTATTGCAGATTCAGATTCTAAAGACCAAATCATGCATAGTTTGCTTGAAATTTTTTCTTTCAATTGGCAACATATTACACTGTAATGGTAAGAATTATTTGTCATACTGCTGAAGAAATGTACCACCCAGGAAAGAAAATAAAGGTTAATCATATTGATGATGCTTCAGAACCGAACCAAATGATACCAGATGTACATTTCTTCCCAGCTAGTTCAATTAAGTGTTTTTTCGGTAATTCATAACTGGTATTCAGACAAGGGCAATCTGGACTAAGGTATCACTTAGGAAGACTGCCCTGTCCACTGCGGGGAGAGGGAGTGATAACTTTGTGGATCTTTTGGTAGCGTTCTGAAGCATCATGAATATTGTTTTCATTTATTTTATTTCCTGTTTAGTAAATTTCTTCACCAGTAAGGCAAGTATTTCTTATTATTACAGCGCCATATGTCGTAAAAAATAAAATAAAATAACAACAACCAGACCATACATGATGTGGGCCTTAGAAACCGAATCTTCAATAAAAAAAAAAAAAAAAATCGGGGTACCCAGTTAAAATTTTACACTTGACACTCCTCCCCCTCCCCCCACAAACGGTGGAAACGGTTCAGGTTCAGTATTATTTCCTAAGCCTCTTCCATCCGCACATGCTGGTGAAAACCATTTTTGAGTATCTACTGTTTTTCCAAGTTATTCCCGTTTGTCAACTTAAAATTGACACCTTGTATAATGGACTAAGTTGAGTTCAAGTAGTTGGAGGATACTGTAAGATTTAATGTGAATTGCATTCGTTTATGCAACATAGCCAGTTCATTTATACTAGACTTCCTGATACATTAAAATCCAGTCACATCTCATGAACTAGTGTTCGAGAACTCAATGTATATATTATGATTTACTTTACCTTCAGGATATGAACAACCTTTTCACCTCTTTCAAGTTTTCATTTAGATTGTTCCCAATGATGGTTTTCAGTTTCCAGAACCCATACAGTCAAATAAGTTTTGCCCTGGAAAACTCTAGCTAAAAGATCAATGAGTGTTAATGACCCAGCATGCGTAATAATGCACAATGTTGTGGGCGCGTTCTTGAACTTCGAGGAGATGAAATGGGGAATGGAAAAACCTATCTGGAGCAACAGCTGTGTGGTATTTGCATTTAAGTGTCATCTGGTAAAATAACACTCAACAGCAGATTTTAATGAAAACATTATTTTGTTCTAATGAATTTGTTTCATGTTTTTAAACTCTTGTAGTACCAAACAGACAGTGAAATATATATTGTGGAAAGCAACAGACATCCGTTTGTTTATGGAAAGTTTATGTTTCTTGCTTCTTGTGCGGCTGTTCAAAGCACTCTTCCCCATTGTAGAAATATTTATCTTTGTGTTGCACCAAGAGCATAATGCATTCGTTTGTGATTTGGGATCACATGTAACCAACGGATATAATGACTCGTATAAGCTCTGATATCGAGTTATACTCTGTTTTGACATGTCGGAAAAACACTTCACTCTAAAACACGTTGAATTACTTCATCTGTGCGGGAACAGATAAGGTCGATTCACACTCTGTTCCATCTCAGAAAGATGTAGATGGCGTTAGTCTCGAAATATATTTAAGGATATTTTGAATGTATTGTTATAAGACGGCTGTTAAAGCAATAAATTACAACTGAAAGAAATTGCCTTTTCGCAAAAGTCGCATACCATATTACAGAGTTATACATAAATATTTTTGAAGGACAATTAGCATGTCAAATAGTCGCAATCAACAATGTTAGAACTGTATTTCATACGGGCCCGGCTAGCGCTCACTAGGTGGCGTTGCGTTTCGTATGCTTTTTGAAAACCCATTAACATATAACGAGGGGAATAATCATTTGTGTTGACCATAAAATAAATAATTCATGCTGTTCCTTGACTATGGTTGACAGGTTCTCGATGTACCCTTGTCCGCTAAGTAAATTAATTATCCTCGTAATTGTTACCGCGACTCCTCATTGGCGCTAGCCGGGCCCGCATGAAAAACAGTTCAGCCATCAACAATACGTACATGATGACTGTGTTTACTATTTATATATTATCAATGTTACATCAGTCACAGGAATCCGTCTATAATTATTACTAACGAACATAGGCGCCGACTTTTGAAAATCTTGGGGTATTCTCAGTGGCCTACCCAGGTATTTCTAAAGAAAAATAAATAAATAAATACAAAGCAAAGCCAAAAACTTACACAAAACATACATGGTATCGATTCCATATCACCGTCACCATCACGATTATAAGTCACTATATTTTAACGATTTTCACACGCAAGACATTAACCCTCTTAACCCCAAATTTTACTGATTTATGAACAAAAATATTTCTTTGTATATATCTATAAATAATGATTGGATTAATGTATATTTGACAGAATTTTTGATTACTTTTAGTTTTTGGATGGAAAATTTTGATGACTATAGATGGCAGTGTGCAGGATGTGTTTCCTTTATCGTAACAAATAACATTTTCAAACTGTTGACTACTAATTTAGAAACTGTACAATTATTTAGTAATAAAGTTTTAAAATTATTTTGTTTCCTTTACCGTGATACAATTATTTGAAAGTATTGTTGCATTTACTCCAACTTAAGACATCAAGCAGCGATATATATTTTGACAATGCATTGTAGCCTAATGCTTTTTGTTTCATCAAGGCAATGGTAGACAATCTAGTCACAATGACTTATTGGAAGCCCTGCAATGTTATTTACAATCTTTGAACAAATTGAGATAAAGATGAGGGGAGGGAAAGGGTTACGACGTAATTCCATGCACAGGTGACACAGGTCAAAAAGAGCAGAAACTAAGGTCCGACTACTACGTTCAATTGTTGACAAATTGTTGAAGTCTGAAAATTCAAATTCAGAAAAAAATCTATCACTAGCTGTTGCGTTTCGAGAATTTTATCGAGCTGCCAATTAAAACACAAAGACCTTCGCAAGTTGTTATGAGGACTGTCTGTTTACAGAATGTTTTAGCTAGAAGGGATAGGGCAGTCTTCGCAGCAAGTATGTCGGAACACTGGTAACGTATGTGGTTGTCAAAAGGTTATCTTAAAAATACCGGGAATTAAATTCGTAGTGTAAACATTTTCAATGTATCGTACCAAACCCTCTTCATTTCTAGTTATTTAATACAATTAGAGGTTGTCGCCTTCAGTTTGCAATATTGACTTAACAAGTGGAATTCCATTAACATTCGGACTGTTTAGAAAACGGTCACTTCACTCATATGTGAACGTGGATTTTAATGCCTACAAATTCAATTACCTGTTTAAAGTAATTTTTTTTAAGAGTTGTGTCTTACAAAAGCCAGCCGGACATCGATGGGATGAGAGAGCCGATTTTAATTAGTCAAGTAGTATAACGTAAAGAAAAAATGATACTAAAATTTTCAGTGGGGTATGCCTAGCATACCCACTCAAATTTTGGGGTATGCTTGAGCGACAGAGCATGCCCGTAGTCGGCGCCTATGCTAACGAAGCATCACAATACCAACTTTTACGGAGTTTCTAGTTAAAATCAACAAAATGCTTCCGTGAAGAGATTTATCAACACAGAATCAGACAAACGAGATCGGCGTTTGAGTATCACTGGGAGGGGGGGGGGAGATCAATTACGAAAATTGGTAAAATTTAGTACAAAAAATATCGCCTTTCATTCTAGCTGCGATTTCGTAGTCGCCCCTTACGATAACATCGCATCTCTTCGACGTCCACCGCGAGGAATTGAGTCGCGTGGTTGAACAACACTTCGAGTTAAATACAGAAATAGAATAATTATAATAATAAAACTTTTTAAACCGCCCAGAAGTATATTTGAAAATGTTTTTGTACACAAAAATGAAGCGATGAATATTATTTAACCTGCGGGCACTATAGCGATCTGAGCATTTTGCTCACCGTAATTTTAAAACGACTGGCATTTTGTTACTTTTAAATATTAAACTTTGAGGTTGTTTTTTTTTTTACTAAACTAAAGGGATTACTTATTTACACTTATTAGGTATATTTCGAACTGGTCGTGTAATCTGAGCAATAGGCTATACACGCGAACTATCGTTTTAACTCTTAAAGCCGCGAGATTTCATGGGTTAAAAATCCCTGTTTCTGGCTGAAATTCAAGGTTTTTTCCCGTTTTTTTTCAAATTCAGGGCTTTTCCCCGGTTTCAAGGTTCGGTGGCCACCCTGTCAAACGCATCTTCAGATTTGATATGTAGCATCTGCAGGTCTTCTTTGGTGTTTTTAAACCATGGCATCGTAGTTTTTGCTTTTAAATCAAAAAGAGAAATATATTTTTAATTAACCAATTTCCATCCATTCGTTTGAGGTGACCATAAAATCGTGCCCGTCTTTTACAGATTGTGTCTGTAATTTTTTTTCTATTTTGCTGTGTATCTACTTGTTGGATCTGTTTTGATGGATACCATTTTTGTACTTTGATCGTAAGACTGTTTTATAGTGACGTATCGTGTTTTGGGAAAGGCATTTCTTGTTGTAAATTGTGCAGGATGTTTGGTAGGCTGTTTCTATTTGGTGTATCCATTCCCTAAGTGTTTCCTTGTCCAGCCCACTTTTCATTACGATCTCACCTACTTGAATTTTCCCTGGCAGTATGAAGTTTTGGTGGGGCGTCTTTCATGTTAGTCATGACTTCTGTTTTCTCAAACAATATTTGCAGCCCAGTTTGTTCAGCGATTTCTTTTAACAGTTTGATTTGAACTCTAGTGGTGTCTATGTGGTCTGACAGAATGGCAATGTCGTCGGCAAAGGCCAAGCAGTATACCTTGATCCCCTTGATTTGGTTCCAATTTGTAATTAGCTATAGTTGGTTTCCATTAATCTTTCGCGCCAGGTGCTGATGATCTTTACAAAGACGCAGTTGAAAAGCATTGGAGACAGACCATCACCTTGCCTGAATCCTGTTTTGACCTCAAAGAAATCCGAAAGACACCCAAGGAATTTTACTTTGGGTTTTGTATCCGTTAGGTAAGCTCTAATTAATCCCTGTAGTTTAAGGTCAACTCTGAACTCATTTAGGATGTTTAGCAGGACCTCCCAGTCTATGGAGTCGAATGCCTTCTTTAAGTCCACAAAGACTAACACATAGCTTTGGGTCCTAGACTATAATATTTGATTATTGTTTTGAGGTTATAGATCTGTTCGGCTATTTAGCGACTTTTTATGAAGCCCCCTTGGTATTCACCTATTTTTTTTCCTTTATTGAATTTTTAATGCCCTAAGGCAGGCTGGCAGCAGCCAATTATGCTGCTCTACAGTCGAGCGAACGGTAAGCAATGGACAAAACAGAATATAAAATTAAAGGTGATAAAAAGGCGCTTTTACAATTTCAAGATGAAAATTTGGGAGAAAGTTAAAAGACAATATGACTGTGGACAGAACATACATGGTTGTTAAAACAAGACATTGCCACGGTGACTAAAAAACACTCACTGCAGACGACGAGACATAACAAGACGGCGACATTGAGGTAAAAAACACTTAACACTGGTGTACGCAACGTTAAAAAACACTGGGTGACGAAACACTATACACACGAAGCACTGAACACTTAAAAACACAGCACTGTACTGGCCCTACGGGGGAAGGGGGTGGAGGAAGGAGAAGGCGTGGGGGAAGGGGAAGGAGGTGGGGGAAGGGAGAGTGGGAGAAACCAGAAGGAGCTCCTGGGGAGGTGGAGAAAGGAGGGGGTGAGCCAAGCGGGGAGGGGAGTGGGTTGGGAGGGGGAGGGAGGAGGCGGCGGCAATCCACAGAGAGGGGTCAAAGTTGGAAGGAGGGATAGATGTCAGGACGGTTTTGGAGAACGTCGACAGGGAGAGGTAGGTGGTGGAAGTCAACCTCGGAGAGGACGTAGAGGGTGTGGAGGTGAAGGGAGGGAGGGATGTGGCGGTAAAGGCGTGGCAGGGGTCCGGGATCCAGGAGGGGAGGAGATACCAGTGGCTTATGGGACTCTATCTTTCGGAGGATGTACTTGAGGCGGATGTGTTGAAGGAATTGGACCAGGTGTGGGAATGGGATGAGGTCGTAAAGGATCCGCGTGGGGGAGGGGAGGCAGATGCGGTAGGTGAGGCGAAGGGCATGGCGTTCGAGGATTTTGAGGGATTCATAATAGGAGGGGGGAGCGGATATCCAGGCGGGATGGAAGCAGCAAAGGACGGGATGCATGAGGGAACGGTAGGTATACAGGATGGTGGAAGGATTTAGTCCCCATGTCCGGCCGGAGAGGCATTTTAAGAGATTAAGGCGGGAGAGGGCTTTTTGTCGGAAGGTTTTGAGGTGAGGGTTCCAGGAAAGGTCTCTGTCCAGGGTTAATCCAAGGTAGCGGAGGGTCTTCGTTTGCGGGATGGGGCGATCATGGAGGGTGAGGTACAGGTCTCGGTGGCAAAAGGAAGGGGTGGTGCGACCTATGATGATTGCCTGGGCTTTTGTAGGGTTTACAGTAAGGAGCCACTGGTTACACCAGGAGGAAAATTCGGAGAGATGGGACTGAAGGAGATGTTGGGAGCGAGCGAGGGCAAGGGCAAGGAAGGCGGTGTCATCAGCATACTGAAGAAGGTGGACGGGAGGTTGTGGTCGGGGCATATCTGCTGAATATAACAGATAGAGGAGGGGCAAAAGGACGGAGCCCTGGGGCACCCCGGCAGAGGGGTAGAACAAACGGGAATTTTGGTTATTGACAGTGACATAGGATGAGCGTTTGGAGAGGACGGAAGCAATGAGACGGATGTAATTAATAGGAAGGGCGTAGGTTTGGAGCTTGAAAAGGAGACCAGAATGCCAGACACGGTCATAGGCCTTTTCAATGTCGAGGGAGACGAGGATGGCGGCGCGACGGGAATTAACCTGGACGGAGAGAAGGTGAACAAGGCGAAGGAGCTGGTCATCGACGGAGAAGGATGGCCGGAAGCCACATTGGGAAAGGGGAAGGAGTTGGTGTAGACGGAGGTGTTCGTGGATACGGCGTGAGAGGATGGATTCGAGGACTTTGCTGAACACCAAGGTGAGACAGATGGGACGGTAGGAGGAGGCTTCGGAGGGCGGTTTGTCAGGTTTAAGGAACATTAGCATACGGGAGGTTTTCCAGAGGCCTGGGTAGAATCTGGTGAAGAGAATGACATTGTACAGTGAAGCGAGGGCGGAATGGAAGCGTGTGTATGATGTCTTGTGCTGTAATAGGTGTGTTTAAGTCTGAGGGGGTATTTGTGGTCCAAATACTGAAAGCCAGGGGCGAGCGGAGGGACTGAGGTATCGGTGCGCTCATGGACATCGGGGAAACGGGAGTAGTCGAACCTGGGATTGTCGGGCAGGTCGAATATAGTGGAAAGGTGGTCAGCAAAAAGCTGTGTCTTACTGGCATTGTCGGGAAGAGGAAGGTTATTATGGAGAAGAGGGTATGCGGGGACTGAGTGACTGCCAGTAAGGCGGTGGAAGGCTTTCCAATATTTGGAGGAGTTGATGGGGAGTGTAGCATTAAGACGGGTGCATGTCTGTCGCCAATCCCGGCGTTTCTTCGCGTTCAAGAGGTTTCTGATGTGTCATTGGAGTTGCCAGTGGCGGAGGAGTGTGTCTCGATCACGGGTCCGCAGGAAGGAACGGTACAGACGATGGGATTCTCGGAGCAGGAGGCAGCTTGTGGGGGGAGGGGGGGACGGTGAGGATGGATGGCTTTGGTGGAGATATGGGTTGCAACGGCGTCAGCAACAGACTGGTGCAGGAAAGAGGAGGCATGGACGATATCATCAGGGGTATGGAGGGTGAGGGGGTGGCTAGCGACCGAGGTGTTAATGGAATGACGGTAGGCATCCCAGTCGGCGCGGGAGTAATAATGGACTAGCCGAGGAGGGGGCACGGGATGGGTGGCGCAGCCGGGACGGCCGCGGGGGTTGAAGGTGAGGAGTACGGGGCATGGTCACTGTTAATGAGGTCAAGGAGTTCCACCTGCAAGCGTCCCAGGAGGTTAGGAGAGACAAGGACAGCATCAGGAGTGGTATTTCTTTCAGGGCGTGTAGGACTTGGGAGGGGAACAAGGTCACCCCGAAGTGTGGGTAGGAACTGATGCCACCGCTGGAGTTCGGCTACAGAGCGGGAATGAAGGTTAAGGTCGGCGGCAATCACATAGGTCGTGAAGGAGTTGTCTATGTGGGAAATGAAATCCTATGGGAGGGGAACACGGGCACGAATGTAAATGGTGGCTATGGTAATGGTGAGGGAAGGGAGGAAGAGGGTCAGGATGAGGTGTTTGGCAGGATTATTGACAGGGGGTTGTGGCTGGACAGGGTGGTGGCAGAGGTGGCCAATCGCCACTCCGCCTCGAGCCAGGGGGGAGGACCATCCGTGCGGTGAAGGGTGTAAGGAGTGGTAGAGACGGAATGACGGGGTTGGAGGAAGGTTTCATTTAGGAGGAAGGCATCCACGTGGTGTTGGGAGAGGGTATGCATTAAGAGGGGTTTGTTGGCGGGGAGGGAGCGGATATTGTGGTATAGGATACGATGGGGCGAGCCTGCCATAATAGGTACTACTGAGGGGGGGAGGGTGGGGAGGGGGCGATGGGAAAAAGGTGAAGGGAAGTTAAACGAGTGTGGCGCCGCGGGAGAAGGTGAAGTGGGAGTTGTTGTGGGAGAGTGTGGCAATTGTTTCCAATAGCCACTTCACCTATTTGATTTGTGACTTGGGGTTCTAAGCACTCCAGAATGGCGAGTGAGATAATTTTATAAGTCACTGGTAGCAGGGAAATTCCTTAGTCTCGTGTGATCAAAAAGTCAGTATAAATGTGAAAAACCTAATAAATCACGGAATAATGTAGATAGAGAGGTAAAAATTGACACATGCTTGGATGACATGGGGTTTTATTAGAAAAAGAAGTTCAAAAATGTCCGACAGATGGCGCTGGACAGCAAAACGCCAGTGACTGTGCATGAAAATCGTGTATAAAAAGGAGCTGTAATGAGAGAATCAGGTGCACCAGCAGTCACAGCATGTTGACGTTACGTGAAAACGTGCTTTTAGTGAAGCTGTATTATCAGAATGAACTGTCGTGAAAACTCCATTGCACGACGAGAAAGTCACGATATAGGTTGGATTTACCACATCTACCGTTATTGGGCCTTTTTCCTTCGAGGAACTGCGTGATTCTGGTTTTGTAACTGCTACCGTGACTGGTGAGAGGTACGCCGATATGTTACAGAATCGCATCATCTCCAGCCTAGCTGATAAACACCTGCTGGAACGTACGATTTTTATGCAGGATGGCGCTCCACCCCATATTGCTAGACGCGTGAAAGATCTCTTGCGCGCGTCGTTGGGTGATGATCGTGTGCTCAGCCCCCATTTTCGTCATGCTTGGCCTCCCAGGTCCCCAGACCTCAGTCCATGCGATTATTGCCTTTGAGGTTACCTGAAGTTGCAAGTGTATTGTGATCGACTGACATCCCTAGGGATGCTGAAAGACAACATCCGATGCCAATGCCTCACCATAACTCCGGACATGCTTTACAGTGCTGTTCACAACATTATTCCTCGACTACTGCTATTGTTGAGGAATGAGGGTGAACATATTGAGCATTTCCTGTAAAGAACATCATCTTCGCTTTGTCTTAATTTGTTATGTTAATTACTGCTTGTCTGATCAGATGAAGCGCCATCTGCCGGACATTTTTGAACTTAAAAAAAAATTTTTTTTGGTTCTAATAAAACCCCATGTCATTCCAAGTACGTGTGTAAATTTTTACCTCTCTTACATTATTCCGTGATTTATTAAGTTTCTAAATTTATACCGATTTTTTTTATCACTGAGTAGCTGCTAATGTCTTTCATGCTGCCTTTCTTGTGCAAGGGATGGATCAGGGCCGTTTTTCAATCTTCAGGCAGTGTTTCCTCATTCCAAATTTGTTCGATTTGTTTTTGCAAGATTTGATGTGATTCCTTTGGAGCATATTTCCACAGTTCTGCTATGACATAGTCTTCTCCAGGCGCTTTGTTGTTTTTGAGACGGGCAATGTAGCACTTGATTTCATCTATGTCAGGTGGTCTGGACTCTGGGCACCTGAGCAGTAACTCTTTGGCCTCAATGGGGTTTGGAGGTTAATTACAGTTCAGTAGATCTCCAAAGTAGTCTGCTAGAATCTGACAATTTTCTTTATTTGAAGTCCTTTAGCTGGAAGCATAGTGACGGCGTTTTGTAGCCGGCTATTTGGGTTTGAAGGCTCTGTAATACTCTCTGGTTTCATTCTTCCCAAAATATTGTTGTATCTTTTCAATGAGCAATTTTTCGTACTTACGTTTTTCAATTCTGATCGCCCTGGCTGTTTGCACAGGTTGGGTTTTGTAGGTTTCCCAGTCAGTTTCCAATTTATTTGAATAGTATTGTTTCCATGCACTGAGCCTTTCCTTGAGGACAGATTTACATGTGTCATTCCACAAGGCATATTTTTTGCTTCTTTTGATTTCTGGGACTTCTTTGGCAGCCTCTATAAGGCGCTCTTTGGTGGTATTGAAGTCACAGTCACTTGTTCTTGCTTTTTCTTGGACTCCAAGATCCTTTGTCGCAGTTTATCATGTCAAAAACGTGTAATTTGCTTGGTGGTCTTTCTGGTGTTTGCTGGATAGGTTTGAATTTAATTGTGGATATGTAATGATCTGAGGTCACATTTATACCTTTCTTCACTTTGACATTCATAATTTCAGGGCTGTTCCTGCTGGAGATCACGACATGGTCAATTTGGAACACCGGTGGTTTGGATGGGATATCAGCAAGTGGTCTGCTTTCTGGGTGGGTGGCGAAAGTGGGCTGACATTACCTGCAGGTTGTGACTTTCACAGATGGATACGAGTATTTTGTCATTTTGGTTGGTTCTCTTATGGGCAGGGTAATTTCCTATAATTTTCTTGCATTTTAGGTCTCGGACGAGTTGGGCATTGCAGTCACCCATAAGGAGTTTCATATGGTGTTTAGGAATTTTATACAGTTTTTCATCTAGTAGGTCCCAGAAGTTATCCACTTCATTTGTAGGGGCATGCAAGTTCACGAGTGCGTTGGTTCTATTGGCACATTTGACTGTCAATATCGATAATCTGTCATCTGGTTCAAAGTTTGTGACTGTTTAAACTGTTTAAGGATTGTGGCTCTCACAGCAAACACAAGGATCACAGCTCCATTGAGGATCTGTTTTTGAACTCTGGTCATGAAAAACGGCAACCGTCGGATTCAAAGCTCTCTTCGTCTGAGAACTTTGTTTCTTGTAGGGCAATTATGGATATATGATTCTGTGTAGGGCTTTGGTGAGGGTTTTCAACTTGCCAGTTTGTGTGAGCGAGTTTATATTGAACGTTTCTTGAAAGGTTTTTTATTTAGGTCTGATTTTTGATTGTGCGGAATTAACAGATTTGTGCACTGTGGCTTTCACAACGAGGGATTCATCCTTGGCGTAATTTTCTTAAAATGTTGTGCCATCATGCTTCTTAACTTGAATTTATTTTGGACACTTACACATCCTAGAGTTGTTAGCCCTAGAGTTGCCTCAAAATGTTTTCTGGCTTATGTGTGGGTATAAAGGTAATTTCTTCTCAAAGTTTTTTCCTTTAGCCTTTGATAAGCCAATATCACGCTACAAGGCAGCTGCCGCTAGTTTTGGAGGAAGGAGGAGGAAGGAAGCTTGGAGTTTAACATCCCGTCGTCAGCGTGGTCATTAGAGATGGGCTAGTTTTGGTCCACCCCGGATATTTATTCTTTGATAATTATAATTTAAAAAATCTAAAAAAATATTTAATAGCCAAATATTACAACTCTTCATGAAAAAAACAACAAAAACCGTTATTCTAGATCTATCCCCCGAGCAACTCTAGGCAATTTCCTAGAAGGCCTTTTTTCACAAAAATTTGATAAATTTCGAAAAATATTAATTTTTCAAAAATCTAGCTTATTATTTCGTGCCCTACTTACAGCAAATAAGTTTGGATACATGCGTGTTGACTAGTTATAAGGAATCTAGTTTTTTTCTTCTTTTTTTCGATACATCTGAAAAAGTTACAAAGCAATCGATATATATGAAAAACCAATTGATAGAGATAGGTACTGTTAAGGGCTGTAAATTTCTAATTTAACATTTTCACAATGGACTTCTCGTTCTTTATTTACTAAAGAAAAACTTTTTTGCAACTTTGTGAATTTCTTTGGCAAATTTCGGCTCGAGTTTCATTAAACAGAAAACCTATTTGAAACTTAATTTCGTACGCGCGCATTTTTTGTTTTGTTTTCAGGTAATATTTTTTTCAAACTCAACATTACGCTGCCACAGAGTGCCTGGACTAATAGGTGAACTGGCCCCTCCTTGGCAATCAGCCTGTGAGCACACTACAGACCGGCCTTCCCCCAGCTAGTGAGCCACAGTCAGGCTTTGCGGTATATTTCTGCCTACATCCTTGCCAACTTTATGTTTGAATGTTTAAATGTTTAAAGAACTGTTCACTTTTAAGTTGTTGTAAGTGTAAATGCTACTACATCACCAATTTTTAAAATGAACCTCAGATGATTCGGTATGCATTTGTTAGTTTGTCTGCCTGTCTTTCAGTTTACACCACACTACTTCACACAAATATCAGTCTTTAGCCTAGAAAATTTCAATGTAAATGAATGAGATAAACGTGATTTTCTGTATTGGTACCACTGACGATACAATGAAAGGAATGTTTCTATGGTGGTATCTAAATGGCTTATTACTTACGTAATTGCTCCACAATTAGTCTGTTTGCCATAATTTCTCACAATAATTTTTAAACATTTTTTCAGACTAGTTAGTAATTTCAGTTACATGTACAAAGGCATTTCATGTACTTCATCATATACAAATACATTGATGAGTAATATTTGTGTATGTAATCTCTCTAGCACAATGGTAGAGGGCCAGACTACAAATCCAAAGGTCCTGGGTTCGATCCCTGTCAGGACATAGAATTTTTATCTGTCACTTCCCACCTCTGGCAATGTTGCTGATGTGAAAAAATACCGAGTAGCACCGTGGTTCTTTTCTTTATTGTCATTTCATTCCCTTGGTGGGGTGGGCTGTCATCACTTGAGGTGCTCTTCAGCCTATAGTATTACATATAATGAAAGAGGGCAAATGAAGGACAAATAGAAGACTACAAAAAATAAACAAGGCGAAAAATGGATGAAAAATGCTGTGTAAATGGAGTGAAAAAGTGAAGTTCTTATAAACACAAAGGTGACGAAAAACAGTGAGACAACACTGTAGTTTTTAGGTACACATACATTTAAAATACACAAGCTTCGGCTTCGGAATGGCCATTCACAGTTTTGTTAAAATAACTGATGAGTTTCACTTCAATGGAACACAGATGATTCACACGCATACGTTTAATGAATATAATGAATGAGGATGGGGAAGGAGGAAGGGGAGAAATGAAAGAGGGGTGGAGGGGAAGAGAGGGATCACAGGAGGGGTGACTGGCAGGGATGGGGAAGGAAGGAGGAGGGGCCACATGGCCAAAGGTAAAGAATGGGGGTGGGATGCCCAGGAAGGAGCAGGAGGGGGGTTCCGGAGGGACCAGCACGAGTAGGCAGGTGGAGGAAGTGGGGCCCTCAAGGGGGGATAAAGGAGAGAGGATGGAGGAGGAGAAGTGGGAGGGGGAGGATCAGCACTGATACAGAGGGTAGATGTCTGGGAGGAGGGCATTGTTAGGGAGGGGGAGGGTGTGGAAATTGCCATGGGAAATGGTAAGAAGGGTGGACAGGTGGAGAGCAGGGGGGATACATTGGTAATGGCGCAGCAAAAGTTTGGGATTGGTGAGGCTGAGGGGTATCCAGTCTTTGGTAAAGGAAACTGAGGCAGAGGTGTTCAATGAAGCAGACTAGCTGAGCGAATGGGAGGTCATAGAGGATCCACGTGGGGGGATGGGGGCTATGAAGGAATACGGAAGGCATGGTGGAGGGCATGGCGTTTCAGGATATCCAGGGACCTGTAGAAGGTTTGGGGACGGAGATCCAGGCACGATGGGAGATGTAGAGGATGATGGTGCGGAGGTGGGGAGTCAAGGATAGGGTGCAATTATCAATAGTGAAGCCCAGGTACTTTAGGGTAGGGCTGAGGTGGATGAGACAGTGATGGAGGTTGAAGTACAAATCACGAGGATGGAGAGGGTACGACCTATGATGACTAACTGGGTTTTGCCAGGATTTGTAGATAAGAGCCACTGGTTGCATCAACTGGTGAAAAGGTCAACATATTCTCGGAAATGACTGTTGGAATGCGCGAGGGTGGGAGCAAAGGCAAGGAAAGTGGTGTCATCAGCATATTGGAAGAGATGTACAGGGAGGTGGGGGAAGGCTTAGGCATATCTGAGGTATACAGCAGATAAATGAGGGGAGAAAGGACAGAACCTTGGGGCACACCAGCAGAGGGATAGAAAAGATGGGAGTTGGTGTTGTAGATGCTAACAAAGTTGAGGCGGTTGTAGAGTAAGGAGGCAATGACCTGGACGAGTCTGATGGGAAGAACATAGGTTTGGAGTTTGAAGAGAAGACCAGAATGCCAGAGCCGATCATAGGTGCATTCCAGGTCTAACGACATGAAGATGGCGACAAGATGGGAATTGAGCTGGAGTATGTCATCGGTGAGGAAGGAAGGACGAAAGCCACAATAGGTGTCAGGGAGGAGATGGTGAAGGTCGGGGGTTCGAATCCCCCCTCGGGCATGGATATTTGTGCCGTCCTTAGTTGTAAGTAGTTCATAAGTAGTTTGTAAGTTTAGGGACTGATGACCCCGTAGTTAAGTCCCATAAGCTGTACAAACATTTGAACATTTTTTGAGATGGTGAAGCCGGAGGTGGTGCTGGATGTGGCGCGATAGGATGGATTCAAAGCTCTTGCTGGACACCAGGGTGAGGCAAATGGAGTGGTAGGAGGAGGCATCAGAGGGGGGTTTGTTAGGTTTGAGGAACATAAGGACTTTTGAAATGTTCACAGGCAGGTGTAGTAACTGTTGTCCACAACAGTGGTATAGAGGGTTGCTAGGGTGGTAAGGAAAGGGAGGGGGCACTCATGGAGGTGTCGGTAGGTGATACTGTCATGGCCGGGGGCCATGTTGTGTTTCGTGAGGACTGTCAACTGTAGTTCGTGTGCAGTGATGGGTGTGTTGATACCTGAGGGCGGAATGTGTCCCAGGTATTTGAAGCCGGGAACTAGGGGTGGGAGTGAGATGTCCACTTTCTCATGGACGTCCAGGAAGAGGGAATAACTAAAGTGGGGATTGTCTGGGATGGTGAAAACATAGGACAGGAAGGAGGCAAAATTGTCGGCCTTACTGGGCATCACTGTGTAAGGGTTGGTCATGGTGTAGGAGGGGATAGATGGGGGTGGGTTTATTACCAGTAAGGCAGTGGAAGGCGTTACTATAGCGGAAGGAGTTGATGGGGATGTGCGAATTAAGCTGTGTAACTGTCTGTCACCAGTCCCAGCGTTTTCTGGCATTCAAAAGACTGTGCACATTACACTGTAGTTGCCGGTGGTGTAGTAGTGTCTCCCGGTCATGGGTGTGGAGAAAGGAGAGGTAGAGGCGACGGGATTCCATGAGGAGCAGGACTGCCTGTGGGGGAAGGGTGGGGCAGTAAGGGTGTTTGGCTTGAGGTAAAGGTAAGGAGAACAGGGTCATTGTCACTTTCAATAGAGTCAAGGACTTGAGTGGTGACACGCCCCCAGTAGTTGGGAGAAACGATGATGATGTCAGGGGTGGTGGTGCTGCCAGGGCAGGTACGTCGGGGGAGGGGGACGATATCGCCAATGATGGTGGGAAGGAACTGATGCCACCGGCAGTACGAGAATGAATATTAAGGTCTGTGGCAATCAGACAGGTTGAGAAGAAGGTTTTGATATGTGTCATCATATGGCAGAGGAGTGAGAGAGAGGATGTATATGGTGGCACAGGTAACGATAAGGGAAAGAAGCTATGGATAAGGTTTTCATAAGGGATATAAAGGAGAGGACGTGGCTGAACTTGGTGGTGGAGGATGTGGCCAAAAGCCACTGGATGGTGGGAGGAATCCTGGCGGTGAAAGAGGCAAGGGTTTGTGTTGATCTGGTGGTGGGGAAGAAGAAAGGTTTCATTAAGGAGAAAAGCGTCCTCACAGCGTTGGGAAAGGGTGTTTAGAAGGAGGAGTTTATGGCTGGGAAGGAGTTTATGGCTGGGAAGGGAGCGGATAATGGCGTAAAGAAGGGTTGCTTGTTGCTGCACCATTTAAGGGATAAAGAATCAAGTAGTGGGAGAGTGGAAGGGAAGGAACTAAACTAGGGTCTGGCGGTGGCGTTTGCTGTGGTAAAAGAAGAAGTTGATGTGGTTTTGGGAATTCGTGGTTTTAAAGTCCAGGTAGAAAAGGGAGCAGTTGGTAAGGATATTTGGTGTAGGGTCTGTGGGCACTGGAAACGGTGGATATTTTGTAGGACGATGGTGAAAATCCTGACGATGTCCTTCGGTGTGGCAGTAGGCAGATGGAGTTGTTGGCGGGGATGGCAGGGTCTGTGGGACGGACGCAGACGGTTAATTCTTCTTTGATTGGAGGGTGATGGTATTTACGCTTGTACTACTATGTTGGGTGAGCCCTGCCACAGGTTTTGCAGGTTGGGACAGAAGGTTTGTAAGTGGGGACCTCAGCAGTGGGGACATATGGAAAGGCGGTGGCAAATTTCGGAAAGGTAGTCATAGGTGAAGCAACAGGAATAGTGGCAGGATTGGGGGGGGGGGGAAGGATGGGAGGGTTCAACAGGATGGAGTCAGTTTATACATATATGAAGGCCCCATAGTGGAGGAGATAATTCATGCAATGGGGGAACAGGGGCAAGGGAGGCAGGGGGCCGAACTTTTTTTGGGAGACCTTATGGAGGAACAGAGGAGGTCAGGTCCATGGATTTGAGGAGAACCAAGTCCTTCCGGGGAATGATTTTGGAGATGGGAATGGAGGTGGCATACTGGCAGAAGAGGAGGGTGAGGCGCAGTGGATGAGCAGGTGAGAGGGGAGAGGAAGGGGCTGGGGCAGTGGTTGGGCTGGGGAAGAGCAGCAGCTTCCATTGGGATGGGTGGATCAGTGGCAAGGGGGTCGGGGGCTTTTTTGGTGACGGCAGAGGAGGAGAATCAGAGGCAACCCATTTAGATTTATTTGTGTTTTTTGGACAGGATAGGAGGCCGGGATAGGGACAGGGTTGATGGGGAGGTGGCCCTGTAGCCACAGCATCCTGCAGGGGTGGGGAGAGGGGGTAATTGCTGGCCCGCCAGATGCGGACCATAGTGGCTGCACCCTGTGATCCAGGAAGGGAAGGAAATATTTTGGAGAAAATGGCAGAGGTAGTAGGAACAGAGGTGAGGCTGGGGGCCTGACTGGTGGAGGATGATGCTGGGGTAGTAATGGTGAGGTGACGCTTCAGGCAAGGGTTTTCGGGGCTGGGGAGGAGGCTGTGAAAATGATGGTGGATGACACAGAGGTCAATAGGAGGGACATAGCGGGATGGGCACAGAAGAACTACACTCACACTGAAGAGCACAGACATAAAATAGTGATGGTGTCGGTAGGTGCATTCGGACTGGCGGCAGTGGCAGCGGAGGCAAGCTACAGAGGGGGTTGGCGTCGACTGAAACTGCTGTCAACTGGATGGCTGGCAGTGGGTCTGTGGCGGTGATGGTAAGGCTCCGTCGGCGGTGGTTGACGGGTGCAGTCCAGGGAGGCAGGCAATTCCCAGGGGGGATGTGGCAGTACTGGATGCAACCAGGACCCCGACAGTGGAGCAGCATGGAGCAATGATGGCGGGAAGCCCAGGGACCAGCAGAGGTAGCATTCGGTGACAACAGCTCCTGGCTGCGGTGGGTTCAGTCTGCGGTGACTGGGCTCGGTGACATCAGGTCCAGACAATGACCGTCGGAAGTGCCGGGCGATGACCTGTAGCAGAACCAGGAGACGACCAGGAAAGCAACAGGTAGCAGCAACAGGTGTGGGACCAGGAACCCAGCTGAAGTGACAGAGATAATCTCTGGAATATCTACAGCTGGGGCATCACTGATGAATCACACCAAACTCAAGGCTGTTAATTTAGGGTGACCAGATGTCCCATTGGTTTCAGGATTGTCCCTTATTTATCCTGTTATCCCAAAAAAGGAAATAAGTGGCAAATATTGTCCTGTATTTTAGTAACTGTCTCATATATTTTGAAATAATGTCTGTTTTAAGTAATGTATTGTACATTGGAATTGAAATGTGGTCATAATCAAACAATAAAGAAAATAGGCTTTAACTCAAAGTGAATATGTCAAGATTTTTTCTATTTCTTTGTTTGGAACTACATAATGCTTTAACATGACATGTGCAGGTTTTTTAACTATAAAAATTTAGTCATTAATAAGTTTATTGATGGAAGATGACGTGCTAAAAGTCTGATTTCTTGAACACTGCCAATTCCTTTATGAGACATAATTGATTATTGGCAATATGGTCCTGCCCATTTCATGTTCTGAAACCATTTATCTGGCTACAGGTCAAATATCTTCCACTCTGGAAGTCTGTTCAGTAAAGTCTTAAAACATTACAAGAACTTGAAAGACAGATCTGAAAATCAGCTTTTTGAGGAAGTGAACCATGTTGAAAATACATGTGAATAGAAAATTTATTAACTGAAAACTGTGAAGCGAACTGGTAAAAACTGTATCTCATTTTCAACTTACTTGCATCTGAAGACATCTGGCGAAAAAATTTCAGCTCAATACTTTGTTTAGGCCAGCTGTACCTGACATTAATGATGCTGCAGAAAGTGTGTCCTCCATCACAAACAGTGTATCCACTGAATGAAACAAAATAATTAGTGTCTCAACTGTGATGGAAATAATTACAACAAGAAAACATTTCCAGAATACTTCATTTAGTTATTATTACGACACTATGTGAAAATACCGAACTCCTGAATGACATACATTCTGCTTCAAAATATGATTGAGAGAGAAATAAGTAAACTGCATAAGTAACAATAATGGTCTTTGCTATTTGTTTGCATGTCTATAAAACAATAAAGTATTTATTTAATTAGTAATGCCATTTATTTGGTCTTTTGTTGTGCCCCTATGTATGGTTAAAGTTTGTATTAATGTTTGAAATGTTATGTCTTGGTTATTGAGATTACCGTATACGTAATTTGTCCCACTTCAAAATACTCTAATTCCCATGCTTGTCCCATTTGTATCATGTTCTTTCAGCAATTAAATACTTTTTTATTGTGGCAACTCTCTTATAATCAAAAGTTCCAATTTCCATACACAACATACAATACTAAAAAGCAGAGGAGCAGAGGTCAGCAACAAGCAGATTGTGATCTACCGGTAGATCACCACTGCTTATTTAGTAGATCACATGAGTACTGAGAGTGCAGAATAAAATTGACAATTGTTTTTCGTAGCCATGTAAATGTGTACTTTTTTTAGCACAAGATTGTTAACAGTTGCATAGAACTGGTAGCAACATCTATCTTGAACCTCAAAAACTGTCTTTCTCGCATTAGTTGAATAAGCTGCCACCTGCGCACCACTTGTTGCTGCACTCTTTCATTCAACTTTCTACTGTGTATAGTGTTGATTTGGTACATATCCGCAGAAGGCAGTAAGTTTAGTGCCTGGTACTGTTCGAGTAGGTTAGCATATTAATTTCTTCGGTGCCATTATGGTGGACTATGAACGTCTGAGTTTTTATAGTGTGTGTATGGGATATTTGGCGACTGATCAAGACTATGGGAGATGATTTCAATTACCGGTTTTCACATTTTCAAAAGAGTTCTATGGTAAAGGGCAACCTTCATCTATGAATTTCATCTGCTTTCACTGGAAATGTTTTTGGCACAGGTAGGGCAACTTTTGAACTTGAAATAATATCATTAAAATGATTTTTATATCATAAGTGTTGTAGAAGCCAGAAACCGTTGGCCAATAATTCCTCAAGAAAAACACCCTGTAACAGTTAACGTTGCAATCAGAATTTTGCTATAACTCGACATCTTCCAGGTACTTATTTATTCCAGTCTCAAGTTCGTTCATCCATCTTTCCCTTTTCTCTCTCTGTCCATCTTCTCTTCCCTTGTATCTTTGTCCATCGCCTTATCTCCTCTCTCTCTGTTCACCTCCTCCTGCCTCTTTCTCTGCCCATCTACACATTCCACTGCCAATCACCTCCTTATCTCTCTTGAACTCCTCCTCCACCTCTCCTCCATCTGTGAAAAATTATGTATTTTAATGTACAGGATGATCAGTCAATACGTTTATCGCAAGGTACCCTCTGCCATTTACTGTATGAAATCTTAAGTGAACCATGTTGTTACTCTTGTTTAGAAGGTTAGCTGTGCAATATTTCATCAAGACTGAATTACAATGTTGTCCAAGTTCGTAAGCATAGTACCCTCAGCTATGCACCATACAATATTTTACCTAGAGTCAGAAACAATGATTTTCCTGTTTTGAAGATGAAGTATGCATTCATCGCAATTGTATGAACGGTAGGTACAGCAGCATTTAAAATAAGAACATACATGGAAAGGTTCATTTTTATATATAAATACAGAACGGGGTAAACTGGAGAACACTTGGTCTCCAGTATTCGATTAAGGTGTTACAAGTTATAAATCAAATATCAAGAACTTTGTTAGCAGAACATCTACTCAAGTTTAATATTAAATGTAAGAAAATATTTGTAAGATATTATTAAATAAAAATTTTATGTTTTGAACAAATATTGAAGAGGTAAAATGTTGAATTGTAAAATATGGTTATTTTATAGTATTGAAAAATTAAAAATGTACTGTATTTTTAAAGATTCAGATCACTTTGATACGGTGGTATAAAAAATAGATCGTGAAATATTTGTGGTTGCCTACCCCTGCTAAAAAGGAAGTGATAAGTGATTTCGAGAGATGCAGATGTGAATATGAGAGCCATAATATAAGACAAGCTAGCACTGGGCTGGGTGGGGAGAGGGGGGTTGAGAGAAACAATGGCTTGTTTCATGGAAGTAACAACTTACAATATGTTTCATGACACGTTACGGGGCTCATCATTGAATACGACAGATGGCTGTTGGCGGCAGCGTGCCTATTTTCACAGATGTCGTTCTACAGACTGAGGCTCTATATATCAATCCCCTTACTCACAGATTTATATAAGGTCATCCAGATGGCTTCCAAGGCACTTCCATCGAGTTATGACACCACAAGCATTCTGGAAGAAGAAGAAGTCAGACGATGATCACAGAAGACATCGCTGCAAGAGGACCCTGTAAATCTGCCTACCTGTATTGTTAGAAGTTGTACATTGTGCAGAGTGGAATAAACTTTTGTTGAAATCACCAAGTACTTAACATGTGGCATGTGAGAACAAATGACATATAAACCACAAATGTTCAAATGTTCAAATGTTTGTTAAGCTTATGGGACTTAACTACGGGGTCATCAGTCCCTAAACTTACAAACTACTTATGAACTACTTACGAACTAGGACGGCACAAATATCCATGCCCGAGGGGGGATTCGAACCCCCGACCGTAGTGGCCGTGCAGACCGTGACTGGAGCGCCTTAGTCCCCTCGGCCACCGCGGCCGGCTAAACCACAAATAACAGCGTTAACCATTTTAGTGAGCTATTTAAATTGTATCAATGACTATGACAATTTTTCGCCTTTCTAATGTATTTTATATTGCTGTAATAAAATTATCAAATAAACTTGGTTATCTGCTGCATTGATACTTAGTGTGAAGTGTAAATTGTAGCCTATTTGTGTAGATAAACAGTCAACAGAATTAAAATATTTCACACTGTCCAGAGCTATTTAGTGTTAGGAGGTGCTTCTGGCAAAGAGCGAGATAGCGCAGTGCTGCGCCAGCGCAGTGCTGCGCCAACACCATTGCTGCTGCCGACTGCCAGCAGATATGTTTCCGAGAACACTAGCGCATGCTGCGCTTGGGGGCAGAAAAGTTATTGGACGGAAATGTTATTACTGGTGTATCACAAAGTGAAAAATTTAGGAAGTGGTTTTTCCCCATGTGAGATATGTGTTTTTTTATTTATTTTTAAGTGATATTATCTCTCTCTTCTGAGTAATTCAGTAAAAATGAAAGAAGGCAGTCTCTTGACATTTATGTAGAAAGTGCAAATTCAAAGGATTACTTACAAGTACAGAAATCAATGCTTACAACTACCCTGACTGCTTCACTATACAGCAATTTTGTGCAGCCCCCAGAGAGCACAGCTCTGTCAACTTCTCAAGAGTAGGTCTACCCGACAATTTCTTGGGAATTTGCCTTAGACTTGTGTGTTTCTCGACCACGATCATAGTGC
Organism: Locusta migratoria; assembly: GCA_026315105.1. Lineage (NCBI taxonomy): Eukaryota > Metazoa > Arthropoda > Insecta > Orthoptera > Acrididae > Locusta > Locusta migratoria. The sequence continues at coordinate 379,993,707 of CM048755.1, forward strand.
ATCCTTAGGTGGCTGCAAGTGTTTGTATCAGGGCGATGCTGAAGGCAACTCATCAAAATTGTCGTTGAAGAGCTGTTGTTTGACACTTTGCGAGGGTGAGATCGGGGTGAGAGTTTAAATAGGGAAAGATTAATTTTTAAAACTCACAATCACCAACTGCGAACCAAATTCCTAAACATGCAAAAACACTGGAACTGTGATTGCTACTGTTTGACTTGTTTTCTAGGGGATGATATCACATGTTCGCAGCTTTCCTTCCCTGCATATGATTAACAAAAAAATTCATAATAAAGTAAGTTCATGTGAGAAAAGGGTGTAATAACTACTATTTTTGAAAACACGTTAAAGTTAACTTTATGTTGTTTATTACACCATATTAAAACCCTGTGGCTGATACGTCTGTACCTCGACACATTTATCAAATAAAGTTATAGCTCGTGAGCCCCCAGACAAAATGAATATTTGTCGCAAATTGTTTTCACACCATGTGCCTGTCTCAAACACCGTTTATGTTCATGCCTATGCGACAACACGTGTTACATTAACAAAACACAGTCTCTTTAATTCAGTGCGATGCACACCTTGTTCCACCGGCTAAATATTCACAACACACAGTAGCACTTGATTCAACTTGGTGCAGTCTACGACGAGCAACCACACCTGGCAATTGCCACACAAAATGCTATAGTCTCCACCTGGAGATCCACACGCCGACCGTGCAGAGTGACGCCGCGCCCGGCCAGCTACATCACCCGCTCCCGACTCATGACTGCCTACCTGGGCCGCGCACGTGCGCCAAAAGCCCAACTGCCGGGTTTTTTCCCTACGTCATCAACTTCCCCATATGAGCTGTTCTAACCAACTTGCCAACGTACAGCGCTCAGCCAATACATTTCTAACACTTTACTTAAAATCAAAATAATTGCACTACACATTAAACAAATGTCTTCTTAGGTTTTTATATTGGTATAAACATCCTTTGTACTATTTATTATAATCGTGCAATTTCTTATATCACAGATAGGTGATTTAACTGAATATTTCAAGATAAAATACACAAGATTAATTGAAAATAAAATGAGAAATAGTTAATATATTATTTTTATAAAAAAACATTGTCATGCTAGTTGTTTAACTGTCTTGTATTCATTGGTAATTTATTACTTTTCATTGTCAATTAAACATATTATGCCAGATGTGACTATATCAGCTAACATATTGTTTATTTGTCAAAAGGCTATTTTGTAATGAGGGCCTTAAAGGTTCCTAACTGCATCGTATTACTTCAAATGCAAGTAGTATTAGAATATTTTATTTCATGCTGTGCACTGCACTGCGCCTGGCACTCGCCATTGTCCCTCTCTCTGGAAACGAGCCTGGAAAATCCTAAACTGGAACAAGCCACCAACGTCGGCCTGCTCGCTGGCCTCCCGTCAGCTACAAGCACACAGCAAATCTCAATGTGGAGAATTTCTGCCTATCGCCTAACTATAAATGTTGTCACCCAACTGCGTACATACATTGCTACCATAATTATTAAGATTAAAATTGTGTAACATTTGGTGTATTGGTATGGTCAATGTTTGCAGTGAGCTTCATACTGTTTAATTATCAAATGCTATTAATTACCAATATTTCTAATGGGCGGTAATCTCACAACCTGGGGCCGCTTTTGGAAGTAATTATCCACATCACACACAAAAATGAAACACTCACACTTATCATGTCTCTAACTACACACCATTCACTTATACACACACACACACACACACACACACACACACACACACACACACACACACACACAAGAATGCAGATGGGAAATACCGGTGACACCAGTGCGAGGACAATCCTGTCAATATGTTTCCTACTATAGTGGGTTGTTTCCCAGAGTACTGAGGTGCAACACGAGAGGAAAGTTATATACCATGGCACATTTAACAATTTTTTTATTTAGAGAGGCTAGTCATTTTTCAAGAACAAATTGAATACCAGATCAATTCAATGCAAAAAATTTAACATTATATAATGAGAATTTGTGTTCCCTTCTTTCTTTAGGTCTAATAAATCTTCATGTAATGAAGAATTTGTTACATCCTAATTCACTTTTCTTTGTCCTGCTCCAAAATTGTTTAATGTCCTATTCTACAAATGAATCGTGCCATCGAATAACGCTGTATGGCACATTTTGACATTTCGTAGAATCGCTTGGAATAATGATGTAAGCGGCAATCTACACCGCCTGCTAGGTTTACCGTCTGAGGGCAGCACTAAACAGTGAGGAGACTCACAAAGTTTTCGCGTCTCCGCTGGAACATTGCTGTATGTTATAATAATGGCAGAGTGCAGCAAGGTGACGCTTACCGAAAGCAGTTTGAAACGCGCTAATAACATGCAGAAAAGGAACATTAACATCGCTAATTGGCAGGATATTAAGAGGAAAATGCTTCGTGATGCTGGAATGGAATATAAATCACAGAAAGGAAATGTAGTTCCTGGGAAACAACCTCCAACACATGTGAGTGGAATAATGCTGTATGGGTTCCGTGAACATCAAATAAAAATTTTTCCGTTGCCTTCTGGTTTTCGGTTGCTCTACAATGGGGCACTGACACTTCAGAAGGAGAAGAAAAAGGATCTGTTGGACATGATAAAATATATGGATCCAAAATACCGGGATTTTTACGAAAACCTAAAGCGTGACAGCTGAGTTTGGCTACCAGATTTGTGTCTCAAGTTTAACAGACTCATGTATTACTACTTTAAGAATAACGCTGTGATCAGTTTACAATAAATATTTTTTGTGTTATGTAATCTTTTGCTTACTTACACTTTTTAGATTCTAGACAACCTTACCATTAGAGCAGAGTACAGAGTGATATGGAATAAAGCTGTATATCCAGTGCTATATAGTGTTTATCCATTTTAAAACTTAATAATTTTGAAAAAACTATACTTAGTGAAATTTTGAAAAGCACAACCAAGTATTTTTAAGAGACTGTATGCACAAATAATACGTATCTACTGGTACATTACTATTTTCCAACAATTCTCTGGAATTAACAGTTTTTTTTTTTTTTTTTTTGTTTTTTTTTTTTTTTTTTTTTTTTTTTTTTTTTTTTTTTTTTCGATTTCCCATACACTATTATTCGATGTGATGATTCAAATATCGAATGTGAATTTTTATAATGTCTTCATTTTGGCCCCAATGGGACATTAAACAATAATCTTCCTTCCTTCCTCTTCTGCAGTCTGCATCTGCATGTTCAAAACATACAGTACCTTGAAGGGAGAGGTGGAGGAAAGGAAATTAGCGGTGGAGCATAAGCTTGTATTGTTTTCTTTAAAGGTGTGGAAAGAAACTGGCCATGCCCTTAAAAAGGAACCATCCCATTATTTGCCAGGAGTGATATAAACATAAATCACAGAAATCCAGTATCTGAATGGATAATTTGAGAAACATATTTATTACAAAGTGAATCATTTACATAAAAATACTTTATGGTATTACTTGAAAATTTCACCATCCTAAAATTTGTTATTGTTAAAGGTTTCTTCATGAAAGCCATTAACTTTTGTTCCCGTGTGTGGAAGTTAGGGTACACTCAGTTTTCTTTTCAGATCCACCACCTGCCGTGTAGTCTGGTGTGCCTGCAAAGTGAAACATTATTTAATACTTGCATTCAACATACAATCACTAGCTCACACAAAGAACACTATACTGTGAGTAATGGATGTAAGTGGAAATATTTCTAGAGGTCAAGGTACTGAACAATATTACATTAGTATTTATGACATTTGTTGACTAACATATTTATAGTTTTTAAAAAATTATATCTGTTTTAGGTAGTTAGTATTGAAGTACACATTGTTTCTATTATTAACAAGAAATAAGTTCGGGAGGACGGTGGTTCAAATCCACCTCCGGCCATCCAGATTTAAGTTTTCCATTATTTCCCTAAATCACTACAGGCAAATGGCAGGATGGTTCCTTTCAAATGGCACGGCCGATTTTTTCCCACATCCTGCCCCAAAAATGCGAACTTAAGTTTTGTCTCTAATGACCATGCTGTCAACGGGACGTTAAACCCTAAGCTTCCTTCCTTCCTCCAGAAATAAGTACAAATGTTTTCTGGCCTTACACTATCTGTACAGAAGGTCAGTTACTAAAGTGTGGGCACATGGAAGAAAAACACATACTCTGCAGACCATACTGACAGGTGTAGTTTACTAAAAGGCACAATTTCATGCCACAGAAAACATCACATTGCTAGGTTTGTGACATATTTTATGTTAAAACTGTTCAATGCATAGAGAAAAATACCATACACTGATGTGTGTACATGTTAAGTTACCACATATAAATCTAGTTGCATTTACACTCATTGTTGCTCCCTGTAAATTCTATCAGGAGAAAGTAAGATGTACATTCGGTTTCCATATCCACTACAAAGAAAAAAATTTGAATCCAGTTCTACGTGTTGCAAATCTGACAGCTAAAAATGTACCATGACTAGGAAAGTAATACCCATTATCTTATATATTAAAAGAATCTACAAAAACTAAAGTCAGTCGACCAGACCAAACTACCCAGCCAATTTCCTTAACAAAAGGTATTCATCCACAGATTTGTTATCAAGCATCAAAATTAACTTAAGTCTCTTCATCCTTTATTTTTATTTGAAAGTGATATCCTTCTTTCCTTGCATTGAATAATTTAATCGGTTTGTTTTACAATATATTTGGATCTAATTAAAGTACACAGTTCTTTCTGACCTAACAACACTCAGCAGATCAAGCTCTTTCGTTTGCGCTTTTAAACACTTTCATTGATCAATTCTGAAAAAAGCTATGCATGAACTTTCAACATTCCATTTTTTCCCAACTTTTTTGTCATTCCACACACAGTGAGAAGTATTTTCATTGGTCCTCTAGTGAAATATTAACGTTCTGAGTTCCCTCACCAAAAATTATTACATGAAGAAATACCAACACCGTGACCTAAAAAATGACTTAATTTGTCTCTCTGCAGTAATAATAATAATAATAATGAGACTTCTCTTAAACAATATGTTTCAATAATAAATTGTGAGCATTTTCTTTTGCAGCACTGAAATTGTGCAGTAATTCGTTTAAGAGTATACAACATTGACAATAACTTATAAAAAAAATTTCTACAAGGCTGTTGGTCACAAAGATGTCTTAAAAGTGATGTTTCCGTTCAAAAGTACACGTCAAAGCTGGTGTGGGTGAACAGTGGGGTTTGAGCCCCAATGAGACCACATGTATCGAAACTTAACCAACATTATTGTACACTGAACAACAGTTCATACAAGACTAAATACACAACATGGCCAATGGAGCACAGTGAAGCAGGATCCCAAAGAGGCCAGCCGGAAAGATGTTCGTACATTGTCCTCACTGTCAATGTGGAGGTTGAGAAGTCACCACACTGGGAACAATTTATAAAAAAAATTAACTAACAGGAAATCATGTTTACTGGCTGCACTCCACCAAAACATATATGAAACAAGGTAGAAAGCTCTTTTCATTAGGCTCATACAAATTTAATACATTTACAAATCAGTGTTAAAATGTTCACAATAACAAGTTTAAGGGCATGCCTGCAGGCTAATGTGTTGCAATTACTTAAAGAAACTTGGGATATGGTAATCAGTGAATTAAGTAAATCCTGATGAAAGTCTCCATGAGCAATGTAACTGCCATTAAGGATGGCGAGTTTTGTCCCCCTTAAACACCCGAATAACAACAACAAGGATGGCGAGCACCAAACTAGAGTAAATTACTCTTGTAGTAACTATTACTTCTTTAGTCTGGACTACTTTAGTAACTTACTTCCGTAGTAAGATACTCAATTTCTATTTACTTCTTTGGTTGTAACTAAAGTAGTAAGGCCTTTTTACTAAAGAAGTAAGCCATTTCTGCACGCAGCTGTCTCGTGCGCGTCGTTTCACCTTGGAAAGATATTGATTGTCAGCGGACATTATTGCATCACCTTTTCACAACAATGCTGTCAACACTGGCTAATATACACCACACTAGTGGCAACACTGATCTGGAAATCAGTACGGCAGAAAGCCTCCCATGGAGTCCACATTCTAATTACAGTTCCCACATAGTTTTGTAGCTTGAGATACCATGCAAGGTAACACCAACATGGAGATAGCCAAGGACAAGAAACGTTCAAAAAACATACAAGAAAGTGATAAAGAGCAGTCTGCTCGAATCATGAAGAATTACATATCTATCATTGAATGTAAAAATCATGACGTCAACATACCAAAAAGGAAAAAGGATGCTTGGGAAAAAATATATGTTGAATGCAATTCAGAAGCTCTTACACAAAGTTCACAAGAGCAGCTTAAAGTAATTTGGAAGGACATGAAGGCGAAAGCAAAGAAAGTGAAGGCTAAATGTAATCACGAGCAATTCGAGACTGGCGGTAGAGTGGCTGAGACGAAGCTGGACGATATAAGCCAAATGGTTGTCGATATGATCCCACAGGTTTTCATGGCTATAAGTGGAGTTGACGACAATGACACAACTGAAGATTATGTGTTCCTGTCAAGAAACTTCGATGACGATATCTACTCTGAAGATGGCACTGCAACTGCTGAAGATGAAAGTTTATCCCAGAGTTCAGAATCACGGCGTGCTTTCTCAGGTGGGAGAGCATCAGAAGGTTGTCCCAAGAAAAAAAGACGGTGAATCTGCAGTTGTCGTGAAGAACAAGGGGGTGTTAGAAAAAGCAGAGGAGCTCCATTCGTTAAAAATGCCTTTAATAAGAGAGGAATTTAATGCAAAAATTTTGTTAATCAAAAGACAAAGAGAGATCATGGAAGAAGAGCATAACCTTAAAATGGAAATAATGAACATCGTTAAGAACGAAATGGGGCAAACTCCAGGTTATGAACGAAATGGAGCAAATTCCAGGCTCCAATTCTTCAGGCAATGTGATCGAGAAAATATGCTTTTTGTAACTGAATACTGTATTTGCTTATTTTATTTGTAAAAATACATTTTATTTTCTTGTTATTTATTCAAATGGTTAATAAGTTGTTAGTTTCCCAATGAGATAATAGTTGTGTTTATTATTTAAAAACCAATACATTTAATTGCCTCATTCTAATGTTTATCCATATTAGCAGAAATATAGAAACTCACATTTTGTACTTCTTACAAATAAACAATAAAATGAATATGTTGATTGCCTAACAAACAAAAAAATGTGTGTGAAATATTACACATCAGTAAAACAAGTGACATGTCACTGCAGTAATGACAATTGAGTGCCTTAATTATTGATTTGAGATAGAATCATCTTTATGATAACTCATTATGTTACTGGCCAATCAGATGCAAATTTAATTAAAATATAATTAAATATAAATAATAAATAAAAATAATTAAAATATTTCAGTATAATAGATCTTCTGATGGCTTGGCAGACAGCATTTGCTTCTGGCTAGAAAGTGTATAGGTCGATGTCATTCACCTCCACAGCATCAGGATGAAACACATCTCCAATTTCTATTCCAAATTTGTGCGGAACAGCTGCAGCAACGATAACATTCCCACACTTGTTTGATTTATACCACATTGTTTTGGTGAGCAGTTGGAAAAGTTTCTTCTAAACACCGAATGTGCACTCAATCACACATCTGGTTGCAATATGCGCTCTGCTGTTTGGGGTCAAAATACAGGTGTCATAAGATGTTTGGAGAGTGCATATCCACTATCTCCGACAAAGGACCCATTATATTGTCCATTTTCAAATTCTGCAGCAACTCTATTATTGTCCCAAATGTGTGCATCATGTGTGGAACCCAGCCATCGGATTACCACATTCATAATCTTCATATTGGCATCACATATTACTTATGTACTGATTGAAAAGAAATTTTTACGATTTATGTATAGTTCTGCTTGTTCTCCAGAAAGACAAAGTTATGGGTATATGTACACAAACTGTGGCATCTATGACATTCAGGAATCCACCAATTTGATAGAATTTCCTTTTGTTCCTTGATATATTTTCTTGGCTCTGTGGCATGGACACATACAGTGGCTTTAGGGCAATTAAACTGTTTATCACACTGTGAAAAGCTCTTCCAATAGTAGTACAGTGGACATTAATGAGATCCCCTGCAACGATATGTGCGAAATATTCACAATGCATAAAGAAGATGCATCTGACGAGACAAATCACAGTTCCTGTCAGAACTAGGCTGCAGTAATGGGTCCAACATACCAAGCAGTGACTCAAATGATTCCTTACAAAATGCAAACCGCTCTTTGAAATCACTGTCTTTGTACATCGCAAATGGGTCTCTTCTCTCCATTAACACGCCACTACTGCCGATGCTTATAAGCGTTTCCACAATCAACAAGCCAGAGCGGGCAACGCTTATAAGCAGCGCGTTCAATAGCTGAGTACTCAGTTTAGTTTGTTCAGCTGTGCACTCGTGTTAGTACAAGCCACCAACGAAATATCACATAAAGTTCTGCTGTTGTGTGTTTTCATCTTTAGTCGTCTGTGTTGTGCATTGTTTGCAATAAAGTCAATAAATCACAGACATTGTTAGAATTGTTTGCAATAAATGCACATGACGCTTATGAGCATCAGACAGCATGCAGCATTTATCACATTATCAGCATGCAGTTATATCTAGCACCACCTCTTCTGCAGACATTATATTCACTGTCAATATTATATTCGTGCACAACATGAACTTACAAGTTTCGCTGGGATATGATTTCAGTTCTCAGCGCACGTGCGCTTAAAGGTGACCGCCTACAGCCTAAATAGCCCGTACTAGTGTCCGCAGCGAACGTGTTAAAAATCGCATTCCTGGAATGTCTACTTCTTCCTCCATGTCAATATATACTTCGTAGTCCAGGTAATCCATAGAATTTGAAGTTTAACACACAGAAAGCACAGAACACATCTTACTCTCTAACTTTACTCCTGTGACTGCTTAGGAGTAAATTTTGGCTGCATTTACTCCTTGAGTTACTAACGTAGTTGTGTACTCTTTGATGGTGCTCTCCACAGGTTATGGAGTAAATAAATTTACTCCAGAAGTAAATGAAAATTTTACTCCTATAGTAATTTACTCCTTTAGTTCAGTACTCTCAACTGAAAGTCGCCGATTTCCTTCTCTTTTAGTAACTTACTACTTTAGTTTCACTTACTCCTGGATGGTGCTCGCCACCCTAAGACATTAATATTCATGCAAACGATATGTACGACATTAGTAGTCCCTTTATAAATATTTAGCCAATGGCCATAGCTGCAGTGAATACACTGGTTCCCATTAGATCACCTAAGTTAAGCACTGTCGGGTTCGGCTAGCACTTGGATGGGTAACCATCCAGGCCTGCCGAGTGCTGTTGGCAAGCAGGGTGCACTTGGCCCTTGTGACGCCAACTGAGGAGATACTTGAATGAGAAGTAGCCGCTCCGGTCACGAAAACTGACATTAACGGCCGGGAGTGTGGGGCGCTGACCACGTCACCCTCCATATGGCATCCGTTGATGCCCTCAAGTGGAGGATGACACAGTAGCAGGTCAGAACCCTGTGGGCCTCTCAAGACCTGCCGGATGGAGTTTAGTTAGTTTAGATATAAATATATAATTGTTTCAAATTTCATTAAGAAAAGTATAGTCAAATTCAGTGTAATAAATATTATGCAGGGGAGAGGGAGGGGGAAATACACCTGGAAAGGAAACACAAATTTTGATCCAATGACAGCAGATGTCACCTGGAGGGTAGAAGATGTACAAATAATCGTTTCAATATTGTCAGTTCGAAGATAGCATACTGGCATTCCTGCCAGAGCACCACCCGTTTGTACCAATTAATAGGGAATGTTTACAGCCATAAGGATCAGTGTGATATCAATGTGTAAAGCTAATAGGTACCATGCCACACATATGTACTTGTGCTTACTAAAGCCAAATGAGTTTAAAAAGGGTCAAATTGTGACCTTCTGATTGGCAGGATGGTCCTTTGGGAGAATTGCCATACAAGTCAGAAAAGCTGTGTCAGCTGTGCTATGATGCTGGTTGCAATGGTCACATGAACCTCCCACAGTTGTAGGTGAGGTTCTAGACATCCATACAGCACACATGTCCACTTAGATTGTCATAATCTAATGGGACGTTTTCACTGAAGTTTGGAACATTTTTTTGTTCAGAAAATTGTTTGCAACTTGTTCCAACCCAATGCTGACAAAATTGTTCTTTGTTCATGTCTACAGCTACACTGGCGACGAACATTTGTATTCATAATGTCTACTGCAGAGAGCTTGTGTCTGTATTTGCATTACGGAATTCTCAGAGCTAAGCTATGTCAAATGAGGAGGAAGAAATATTAGCATGTGGTGCTGTGTTATTATTGTTAAATGGATAAAGAAGATGCAAAGAATAATGTAGTCATCGGTGGTGGACCAAAACATATTATAAAAGTCACGGCGAGAATGACATCCTTTGTGAACTGAACATGGAAGACGGTTCTGGCTTTTGTAATTTCACAAGGATGTTGCCATCAGATTCGGAAATTATGCTAATTATTATAGGGCCTGCTTTCTCCAAAAAAGACATGAATTTCAGGAAGGCAATCCCTGTGAAACAAAGACTTGCTGTAACTCTTCGTTTTCTTGCAACAGGAAATTCATACCAAAGTCTAGCATATTTATTTCATATTTCAAAGCCAGCTATATGGTAATGAAAATAGTTCCTGCACTTTGTGAAAGTTTGGTTGAAGGATTATGTAAATGTAATTCATTTATTTCAATATCTTTGAAACATCGCACATCCACAGTAGTAAATGTGATCCAAGTTGAATGATTGCAGTGTTATGTCCAGGAACTTTTAAAATTTTATATACAAACCATTTTAGATGAGACATGAGTCCTCCTCCACTTTCTGATTTTCTCTCTTCAATTTTTCTTTTCTCCCGCTGGTATTTTATTGTCTTATCAATGCCACTGCAGCTGGTACCAAGCAGCATACCATTTTTTTTAAGAGAATCATGTCTCTCTCTTATGTTCTTGTTTCTTGTGCTACGCATGTTCCACAAGCACCATTCTTCCTCATATAAAGATAAGATGGTAAATTTTCTCTGTGCTACACTCCATGTCGCAGAACGCAGAAAACCACGACAGATGACACAATACTCGGACGAGTCCGATCAGTAGCTAAATAAAAGCAAACACTAGTGTTGCGTAGTGGCAGTTTGCAGTATCAGGCCACAGAACAATGTTCCTTTGATCTTTACTAGCACAGCCCCGGAACACTGTTTCTGTATTGCAAACATGTTGTGAACATCAGCAGTCTAGTAGCAGCCACGGGCAATGTTGTGAACAATGTTCCGAACTCAGGGTAAACGGGCCTTAATGGCAGCAGTGGCAGATTGTACAGCTAACACAGCACATAAGAGGTTTGTGAGGTCAGAAGTGCCAACTTTTTGCCAACTGTTCACTAGAGTGGGACTAATGGGCATGTACACCTCTAGCTCGTCTTCCACTCAAGCCACAGCATTGATCGATTATTGCCATAAAACGGTTACTTGGAAGATGGAATGGCAAGCCATGGTCTTCAGCACTGAAAACAGATTCTGCCTGGATACAAGACTTGATCATTTGCACATACAATGTAGGCCTGGTGATTCTGTCTCATGGAAAGCACTGTTCCAAAACTCACAGGCCCCACCCCAGGGCTTATGCTCTGGGACAAGATAGGTTACAACTGTTGTTTGTGAAGGGAATGCTGACCAGCACTCAATACATGTAGGGTGTTGAAAGACCTGTTCTTTTGTCATTCTTGAAACAGGAAGGTGAAGTGTTCCAACGGGATTATGCTCGACTGTGGTGTCGCACAAGTACAAAGTGCGCGCCACCTACTTTCGCCGCGCGCCGCCATGCATGCACGGCGCGGCGTTCTTCCGACGACAGCCACGAGCGCCCTCTGGTACAACGCCGCTCGTGGCCACCACTGAAGGACATCGGCGACTTCGCACTTCGCACTTCGGACTGAGATAGCAACGAGTTAGGACCTTCGTAATCCGATAGGCACGAGTGAAGACTTTGCTATTGTACAGGCACTAGGCAGGCCTCTAGCAACTATGTATCAACATACTGCAGTACTATGTAAAAGTTAAGTATTGTTACATTCTGTGCAATATATATCTTTCTAATTTACTCGAGTGTTTATAGTTTCTGGCTGCTCCCCTCCGTACCTGCACCAGCGTGTCGGTCTCATTCAACTCGGCCACCGACACCTACGACGAGGCTGGGACACAAAAGCGGCGACGAAGTCGAGACACAAAAGTGGCGACGAGGATGGGATAGAACCTTGGACCAGCCCGCTTGCAGCAGCCAGACAGCAGCAGTCGGAGCACGCAGAAATTGCTCCCGCCCAGGCCCTCCTCCCAGTGCCGTCGCCGTGGCCCTCAGCCCTACGCCACGACGGCGCGGCGGTTTGGGGGGGAGGGGTGTGGTGTCGCACAAGTACAAAGTGCGCGCCACCTACTTTCGCCGCGCGCCGCCATGCATGCACGGCGCGGCGTTCTTCCGACGACAGCCACGAGCGCCCTCTGGTACAACGCCGCTCGTGGCCACCACTGAAGGACATCGGCGACTTCGCACTTCGCACTTCGGACTGAGATAGCAACGAGTTAGGACCTTCGTAATCCGATAGGCACGAGTGAAGACTTTGCTATTGTACAGGCACTAGGCAGGCCTCTAGCAACTATGTATCAACATACTGCAGTACTATGTAAAAGTTAAGTATTGTTACATTCTGTGCAATATATATCTTTCTAATTTACTCGAGTGTTTATAGTTTCTGGCTGCTCCCCTCCGTACCTGCACCAGCGTGTCGGTCTCATTCAACTCGGCCACCGACACCTACGACGAGGCTGGGACACAAAAGCGGCGACGAAGTCGAGACACAAAATCGACCACACAGTACACGTGAAAGTTGACATGCTCTGCAATTGTGCAGCAACTTCGCAGAACTTGTCGTTCGATATGATGAGAAGACAACCGATATGTACAACACATCAACCTACAACTCTTGCAGGACTACATGAACAGGTTTAAACAGGTTGAGCAGGTTGCCAGAATCAGCAGCTGCACTGCCACCTGAAGATACTACACCACATACTAGTATGGGTGTTTTAGCATAAATTGACACCTGGTACTACTGATCAGTAAATGTAGTGATTTCATGCACTCCATATGCATTATTTCAATAATACATCTCAACTGAATAGGAAAATTCAAAGAGGTTGTACTAATTTTTATTTCCAGCAGTGTAAATAGAGAGACAAATCTGATGCACTGAATTAATTGCTGTTTTGCCTACATTTGGAGGTGAAAATATGTCAGGAACATAATATTTTCAAAATAATTTTCAATGTGTTAACCTTAATGTCAAGATGCATACTCAATAAGGGAGGAATATGTGTGGTTCAATTTTTTAATTTTCTTTTCTTTTTTTTTTCACAAACTTCTACCAGTAATACAAAATTGGCAAAAACAGTATAATAATTGGTAGTACTCCAACGTCTCACTTCCTATGAGAAAAAATTATCTGCCTTTACAAGAGATAATAAAAACAAGGAACAGGAAACACAAAATGATGACAGGTTATTAGATAAATAAGTAACTTTATCTGCAGTATTACAATGAAATTCATGTTTGTTTATTTGCTTTATAACTTACAAGATCTGCTCATGATGATCATGATCAGATTACAAGTCAAATGAAAGAGTCTGGTGTATTAAGGCCAGCTCCTTCCAACCCATGCAAAACAAAGTATGCAATAGACAAATAATAATAATTGAAGAAGAAGAATTTGTACTGACAGGTGCTGATGGTTTAAGTATTACCAAACCATCATTTTAGTGGTCGCAACATTCGAACACAACTTGTCTACAAAAGAATAGCTGCGAGAATCTGAGCTTGGAAAAGATTAGCTAATGTAGGGACACACGAGGCAATACTGATCTTACAAGATAAAAGTTAAGGAGGGCGGACCTTGTCTTAAGATTTAGAAACTAGTAATAAAGAGTTTAAAGACATAATTGAGAACCAGTAGTTGAATAGGAAGTGTAAATGCATACACTTGTATGTACCTGTACAATAAGCAAAAATGTTTCATTAAACAGGGGTAACTTCTGCAGGTAAATGTCTAAGAACATATTGAACAACCTCTACTGCACTTAATAAAAGACCATCAAGGTTGCAAATGTTACATTTATTAACACATTTTGCCTTTTCTTAGGCATCATCAGAAATCAGGAAAAAATAAGTTCAGGAAAAGGGGAAGGGAGGGGACTTTTGAAGGCCTGGTCATCATGTGTACAATCAAAGTGGGTAAACATATTATTACCGTCTTTGGTTAAATTATACTTACCATCCTAGCAGTCTCACATGATAATATTGGTACTCATGCAATGTTGTCATTAGCCAACATCATGACAATGCAAATGTTATGTCACGAAATCTTCATTTTATGAGGGTTAATTACTTTTACTGAGCAGGTTATCAAAATTGAAGAGAGGCTGGACATAATGTTATAGTCGGATCAGCATACCCAAGGTGGCAATGAGGTTCAGGTTTTCCTGTATGACCATTGCGTGACTGCACTTTGAATATCAGAAATACGGTAAAATATCAAATCTTTGACACTGCTGCTTCCGGAAAAGGATCCTGCAAGAACAGTCCCAACGCCATCTGAAGAGAATCATTCAACATGACAGAAGTGCAACCTTCATCAAATTGTTGCGGATTAAAATGCTGGGCCATCAACAAGTGTCAGCATGTGAACCATTCAATGAAAAGTAATTGATATTGGCTTTTGGAGCCAAAGGCCCCCTCATGTACACCTGCTGATAGCATGACACCAAGCTTTACACCTCAAATGGGCCTATCGAACACTGATATCAGACTGCTGATGACTGGAAACATGTTGCCTGGTCTGAAGAGTCTTATATCCAATTGTATCGAGTAGATGGACATGTATGGGTATGGAGACAACCTCTTGAATCCAATATGCTGTTCATAAGAGATCTCCATCTCCTCAGAAACTGATTTATGGGCAGCCCTGCAGGATGCATGGTGTCAGTTCCCTCCAGCACTACTTCAGACATTAGTCAAGTCCTTGTCATGTCATGTCATGTGGGACTCCTGCATATTAGACGTGTGTACCAGTTTCTTTCATTCTTCAGTGTCCATTGCTGTAATCTTGCAACAATAGTAGAACCCATTACTGATTTAATACATCTTTGTCTAACCTTTTAGTGCTCTTCCATTTCTTATCCTGCCGCCTCTACCATTTCTCATATTTTTCATCTAACTCCAAATTATCTCCCTACAAAAACAGTACTCAGACTGAGTATTCCATTTCTACATACATATTCCACATGTCAAAATATGATACATGGCAAGGGGTACCTCACACCACTGGTAGTCATTTCCTTTCCTGTGCCCTTGCTTTAACACTGTAGTTAGACCACTGGGGTATTTTTCAGTGAATTAAATTGGCATTTTTTTAAACGAAATCCAGCCCCACATTAACACAGCACCAGTAATGGTTAAGAAACCAAAGCATTGTTTAACATATATAAAACAAACACTCCTGAACACCATATAAAGTAGTACCCAGTTGGCCAATGAGAGGGACACAACCATATCCAGTTAACAATGCTGAACTTTTAACAACCCACTGTTTAAAACCCTAGCCAATTACTGAACACATTTGCCAACTGGATATCTGAAAGGCTGTCATAAAAAAGTTCTGCATTATCTGCCATCACCTGCAACAGTACCCTGAGGTACAACTGGGTCAAAAATTTATAGTTGGCACTTAAAGTGAGCATTTAAAGTCAGATGTTCAATGGCCACTGCATTGGCAGTTAGCTCAATTTCTGGCCTTCATGAGATCAAATGAAACAAAATGCTAGGAAGGATGTTAGCTGCAACCAAGTGGCAAAAATTTCCACATTGTAATGGGCACAGTATATCTGTTTGCATGTTACTGCCTCTTTCTTTTCCCTGTAATGGTACAAAATAGGTAAAAACATCATCAACACTGTAGATAAGATGATTGCTACCCAAGAGGCAGCCTAACATTAATTACTGGATTAGGTCCAGCAGATGTTTCAACAATACACAGTGAACTGTACAGCATGGAAAGAGGAAAGTAAGCCATCATTCACCTTAGATTTTAGTGCTGCCAGTTTGGTTCCTTTTTTCTCAAATAAATCAGGTGAGGATGAGATGGCTTTACTCAACTTCATGAAGTACCAGCTATAGAGTGCCATTTGGTTTAGGTTTTGCAGGAGATGTAACAGCATATCTTCAATGAACAAACAATACAAAGTAACTGACAAATTGTTGTTTTTGTGTTTTCTGTCAATTGATATCCTTCACTCTCCACACATCTGTTCTTACCATCATAATGTTGGATTTTAAATTATTTGCAAAGAAAATGAACTAAAACACTACTGGGTATGTAACATAGCAAAAATGTTGATAGAAATACTACATAACTGCAATAGAATGAAATTCCACTTAACTTCAATCTTTGGATGTAAACAAAACTGTAGACATGCAAAAGCACGCATCACGTGCATTGTGAAGATGCAGTCAAAAATGAATAAAGAAAGTCCTGTTCAAGTTATTCTGTACTCTGTTGGCTTGGCATATCAGAACAGCAATGTGATATTACCAAATGCCCCTGTCAGATTAGCAATTGATACTGGAGTATTGACTATGCAAAAGTTTTTGATGAGAGGCCATACACACATGGAATGTGACTCAATACACAATTCCATAGGGTGCAAGTGTAAATGATGCAAAATTACACTCCCTAGCCAATATGCCTTGATATCAAAAGAGCTAAACACACACACACACACACACACAACCATACGGAGTCCATTACTTAGATTATTCCTTTATCAACAACTATGCAGAAAAGACTTTGTGGCTGTGCGACTTTTAGGAAGAGGTGTAAAAAATGAGGCTGACATTACCAATCTTAGGGTGATACAGTACCATCCAAATGATATTATTTATTAGAAGTGCTTGTTTAATGAAGTGCGGAAAGAATTACCGAGACTTCCAAGAAAATTTATTTAAGTTTCCTTCCTGAAACTATACAATGAAAGATTGACAATAAAAAAAGTCCAAATGGGATAATTTATAAAAACTCAAAGCAGTTATTCCTAAAGATTGCCATTGCTATTATGAGAATATCACTTACAAATGAAAAATATCTCAGAGGTACCTCTATGATAAGTAACAGTTCAGTGTAGCTTGAGTGACATTACATATATTTCTTGAAGAATTTTGTAGATTGTGTCACAACTATGTAAACAAAGAGTGCATTTGAATTTTTTGTGAAGTCTTTCAATAAAGAAGTTATCAATGTTCTAAAATGTGTTTTTACTAACTTTTTTTTCAGGACCAAAACTTATGCTTGTTAAGTAGTGCAGGAGACTGACAAACAAATGCTGCCTAACATATTCTGTCAGAACTACTAATACAGTACCGTGTATCTGCCGTAATTAAGCTTTCTAAAGCACTTTTTTATACATTCGAAAATTTTCTTGTAATGCTATGATGCAACTTTAATGCCCTGCAAAACCTACCAGGTACTTTATACAGTTTTTTGTCTCTCCTGTAAAATTCTTGTTTTGATACTTACATGGTATTGTTTCTTCATTGACGCTATGTAATGCATCATGATTCAAACTGAAATGCATGTACTTTTCAGAATGTATTGGAAGGTGTGCTGGAACATTGCTGTCCGAAAACTACAGCAGGAAAGTTCTGACAACAACTTATTGGTATAATTCAAATTATCCAAGGACCATAGAATATTTTATGGCTGTAATTAGAAATTTGAATACTTAACAGCAAAGACACAGCAGCATTTCAAATGGAAGTCCTCATGCATATATTGTAGTGTACTGTGATGATTGTGCAGGACAGGATCACAGCCTAATTTCTCTTGCATTTTTGCTGTTCTCTTTACGTTCCATGGACCCAATACTATTTCAAAGAATCTGACACTGCATACCTATGGCATGAAATCTTTTTCATGTAAGCCGAGTGCATAAAAGTCCCCCGCCCCCCCCCCCCCCACCATCCTCCCCGTTTTAACTTATTTTTCCAGATTTCTGATGATGCCCTAAACACATGAAACATGTTAATAAATATAACATTTTCAACTAAGACAACCTTTCTATTAGATGTAGTAGTGGTTGTTCAATACATTCTTATACTATTTCCTTCTTGAAGTCAGCCTGAATTTCTGAATACATTACCTGAAGCCATTCTTGAGCCTAGATGTCTGTCCTAAAGAAAACAGAGGGATATCTAATACAAAAATGAAAAATGACAGTTCAGGGCACTCACATCATGACTGCAGAAAGATTCAGTGTAGAAAATGTGGTCAGTTAGGGCACTGTAGACATGACTGCTACCAGCAAAATAAAAGGAAAAGAGATGTGTTTTACATTAATTTTCCATTGTTAAACCAAATGGACTAGTCATGGTCACTGCTTAGTTTTCCCTGTAAGTGTAAATAAGATAAAATTATGTATCAAATCAATGGTAAATAATTACGGCATCAGCATAAATGTTACTGTTATAAATATGGTTCATGTTTTGGTAATAACTCAGAACATATTTGGAACACTGGGAATGGACTCACCACATTGCAAATACTGCAAAATATCCAGCAATAAATGGAAGAAATCTTGGACCAACAGCTATGTGATGGAATCACAAAAGAAAGTACAGCTTTTGGGTGCTTTTGTGGTTGTCAAACCAAAAACTGAAGTCAAACAGAAACATTGTTTGCGGCCGTAACTGTAACTGAATATTCAGCTGCTCTTCTAGTTTCGGCCAAAACCAAAACTTATTTAATTAAGTTAAAATTTCAGTAAATTTATATTATACTGCAAATTGCTAGTTTTCCCACATTTTGCAAGATCCACTACCTGTATTAAGCTTTCTTGAATGTGTGTAAGCCTAACCATGAGTCCATAGAAGATTACATAGAAGGTGTACATATTTATTGACCTAAACTTTCCATCCGGCAGTTGTGAATATTAAGCCAACCACTCCTAAAGTTGGACTTGTGAGCCAGCACATTCAAATATCTTGTACCTGTTATTAGTGAATCTATGTCGTTTTCCCTCAGTTCTCATTGTGCTTTGCATTTCTTATGAAAGAGCAAAGCAGAATAGCTGAAAATATACTAGGTTGTTACAAGTAGGTATCTCCTCAGAATAAAGTTTGGGATCCCAATTACTACATTTATTGCGGATGACACTGTAATACAGAAATTACATTTACACTGTACCCTATAATTGATACATAAGCAAAATTATGGAGCATGGTCACTACATGACACAGACTCATATTAGGTCCTATCTCCAACAGACTTGACTCATACTGAGCCAAGACCTTGTATATACTTAGCATAATTTCATTGGGTGTTCATATTTCTCCGTTAACATTACTATTTTTCATTTGTTTAATTAGATTTGTTTAATTAGATTTAAGCAAAGTAAAGTAGTTGTTATTTAGTGATGATGAATAATAGGCTTTGTTCTTGTCAGTAAATCAACTTCAGTCAGTGCTGCTTAAAGTATTTCGAAAAATAATGTCACAGTTCCAACTAACAGTATGATTGTTGTCAGTTAAATTTGCGGAGACTCAACAGGAAAAAATCTGTTTACCACATGATGTTTCCTAAACCCATATTGGTTATTAAAAAAGCCCCTCACTTTCAAGGAAACACATTAATAAAATTTTTCCAGTATGATAACCCATTTCATTAACCCCTCAAACATGTGCAATTGCATATACCATCTACTACCTTCCACCCACTAATTGTGTGCAATGGCATAAGCCATCTACTGCCTTCCACCCACTAATTGTGTGTGACGGCATACACGTCCGCGCTTTTTTAAAATTTTTCAGTTCTGCCGATGCAATTTGAAGGACAGCCAGAAGATGGCAGTGTCATTCATTCCTTAGCTTCATGTTGACAGAGGTTACATTAAGTTTGTAGAGCTAAGACCAGCACATGGCCAGCCTTTATGACAAGAAAAGTGGGCATAAATAAAATAATTCTTAAATTTCTGATGACGGATTTCAATCTTATGAAAAATGATTCATTTGATATATTACAAAGTTTGGTCCAATTAATATTCAGGAAGTTGGTAAAATTAATCGTCAATTAAATCACATAAAACTAATTTTCCCTGACAATCTGGAATAACCATCTGCTTGCCTGACCAGAGGACTATCGTCTCGTGGGGGCGAATAATTTACTGGGTCCTGTAATAATATATTAAACTGACAAGATGGCTTTCAGCCACAAAGGCTGGCGGAGCCACCCTGGAAGTTGTGAAACTGGACCTATCAGGCTGGAACGAATTCTTACAGTACTCTGGGTCAGGTTGGTAGCACGTCACTAGTTTGCCGGTGGAAGAATTAGCAGTGCTAGAGTCGAATTAACAAAACTGGTGGGATCAATGTGGCTGCCTGCAGTTCCTCAGATGCAGTTGCTTCAGATGCTTGCAGTTCTTAGGACAGGTCCACGATCGCCTATTGTGCAGAAGTAGCCGCCATGTTCAATCTTGGTGATATTTCACGTTGACCGACAGGAACTTCACACTTCCACCGAGAAAGTATTTGCGATTAAAGTAAAGAAATTGCAATCGGTTGCGAGTTTACTAAATATGCAACGGTTTGCATGATAGGCATGATGATTTCTAAAATGCTTTTGCTTTAATTTTTGTGCCGCCTGTTTCGGACTCAGTCTACTGTACTCATGACTAACGGATAATTACAAGAAACACTCTCAATACACACTCTTTCTCTCTCGTTAAAGGCTGGTCAAATTATTTGAATGTTCTTTATTTTCAAAGTTTGCTCTTTTTTGTATATGTTGTCCTGCAGCAAGAATTAGTAACTGTTTGGTAAGATGTTACAGGCCATCTTGAAATTCTGGGTGATATTTTCTGAATATATTGATGATTTCATTGAACTGTCCAACTTCTTGTCTGTAGCCTTCCCCTGTTGCTACCATTTTAATTCTTTTATTAAATAATAGAAACCCTTGCTAGAAGAGAGGAGGTCCGATGCTCTTAACAGTCACAGCAACAGAAGATTAACAGGTAAGTAACTTGTTAATTTGGAAGCAGAAATCAGGCAGATGGATTTAATTCTTAATTTCATTTCATTTGTTTCTTCCCACTACCAACACCCCGAAGCGACAGCCGCTACAAATTATTTGCATGGACAAATGTTTTTGTCTTTGTATGCATGCAGATTTTTGAAAGTTGTGTCCAGTAACTGGGCTTATTGAAGATGAAGCTCTGAATTTTGATAAAGGGCTATAATAAGGAAGACAAGTTTTTACTGTCCTCTGATGCATTGGGTATTCTGCCATGCTTTGAGCATTTTCAATTGCAAAAAAATCTTGTAAGCATTTAATTTTTATAGCTTGATTAAATGCTTTGTGCCTAAAATGATTTAGCCTATTAAATCCTTATACTAGTAAGTGTTAATGCTATTTTTCCTCTACCACCTCATTAGATATAGCATTTACAGCACTAGTGGGACAAACACAATATGTTTCCCACTGCAGGTGCTGTCAGGTAGAAGGCATTGTTACACTTAAGAGGTTAAGTACAATACTGAATAAGTCAAATTGTCACAGTAAAAGAATATCACTACAAGATACGATTGATTATATTGTGATTACCAACAAAATATAATATTTATGCACACTGAATCCATCCAGAATTCGACCCAACGTCATCTGTAAGATTACGAAAGATAGTTTCGGCGAAGCTGAAGATTTGGCTAATTTCTGGCTGAAACTAGTATTTTCGCCGAAACTGACCAAAACCGAATATTCATTTGGTACTTACCAAAAACCAATGAACTATACGTTGTGACATCACCATTCGCCACAACGCCGGCGGTCGCCACATGCCACCACACCACTAGAAGACGAAGATGCGATTACTCACGTCACAGTACTTCGACCAAAGGAGGTTAGAAGAAAGGGAGGTGGTGTTATCTATGCTGAAAACAGGCATTGGTTGAAGCCAGGAGGGCCATGCATTTGCACCAAAATAAAGATTTCTCACTTAAACCCTGTGTGAATATTGCCATCTTTACGTAATGTCACTAAATTGACAGTCACATAGGAGTATTTACTTAAATATGATGTACATTTCAACGATTAGAACTACTATATACACGCACTACTGCAAATGTTTTGGGCATAAACAAATGCTGGAGTGCGCATTTTGCTGGCTTCACTTTTTCAGTATTAGGGCATCTCCAGAGATTCTAACCTCCTTGCTTCGACTGTTGGGTGCACCTCAAGTCATCATCACCTCTTTGCCTTGCTTTTCGCGCCAGCCAATGAGAAGAAGAGGGCTCAACAAGATATGCCTGTGCACCGACAGCCACGATGCAGTATTGCGGAGGACTACATTCAGTCTAGCGAGTACGGAGCAATTACAACGAGCCAGCCATCTACTACGACAACTCAGAACACTACTAGTGACTGATGTATTGCAGAACTGTGTACCATGTAACAGGCAGAAGTGAACCACAAGTACATCACATAAAAGTTCCGTAATCTGTTTGTGGTAATAAAAGTAAAGGTGAACTGATCACTTCTTTCAGTTGCAGACCTTGTCCACAATCCTTGCCAGCCACAGCCCACCTCGTGAACCTACCACACACAGGAAAACAGCATAGGAGTTTTATCTTAAGTACAGATGGAATTGAGGAACAGTGGTCTAAGTTCAAAGCCATCGTACAATATGCATTAGATGAGTATGTACCTAGTAAGGTCGTAAGAGATGGAAAGGAGCCACCGTGGTACAACAACCGAATTAGAAAGCTGCTACCGAAGCAAAGGGAACTTCACTGCAAACATAAACATAGCCAAAGCCTTGTAGACAAAAATTACATGAAGCAAATTGTAGCATGAGGAGGGCTATGCGAGAGGCGTTCAACGGATTCGAAAGTAGAGTTCTTTGTACTGACTTGGCTGAGAATCCTAAGAAATTTTGGTCTTATGTCAAAGCGGTAGGTGGATCAAAACAATGTGTCCAGACACTCTGTGACGTAAATGGCATTGAAACAGAGGATGACACTCTAAAGGCGGAATTACTAAATGTCTTTTTCCAAAGCTGTTTCACAGAGGAAGTTTACACTGTAGTTCCTTCCCTAGATTGCTGCACAGATTACAAAATGGCAGATATCGAAATAATTGACAGAGGGATAGAAAAACAATTAAAATCGCTCAAAAGAGGAAAGGCCGCAGGATCTGATGGGATAACAGTTCGTTTTTATACAGAGTACGCAAAAGATCTGGCCCCCCTTCTCACAGTGGTGTATCGTAGGTCTCTAGAAGAGCATAGCGTTCCGAAAGATTGGAAAATGGCGCAGGTCATCCCTGTTTTCAAGAAGGGTCCTCGGACAGATGCGTAGAACTATAGGCCTATATCTTTAACGTCGGTCAGTTGTAGAATTTTGGAACATGTATTAAGTTCGAATATAATGACATTTCTCGAGACTAGGAATCTGCTCTGTAGGAATCATCATGGGTTTCGAAAAAGGTGTTTGTGTGAAACCCAGCTCGCGCTATTCATCCACCAGACTCAGAGGGACATAGACACGGGTTCTCAGGTAGATGCTGTGTTTCTCGACTTCCGCAAGGTGTTTGATACAGTTCCCCACAAACATTTAATGAACAAAGTAAGAGCATATGGTCTATCAGACCAATTGTGTGATTGGATAGAGGAATTCCTAGATAACAGAAAGCAGCAGGTCATTCTCAATGGAGAGAACTCTTCCGAATTAGCAGTTATGTCATGTGTGCCACAGGGGATCAGGTGTGCCACAGGGGAGTGTCGTGGGTCCGTTGCTGTTCACGATATATATATATATATATATATATAAATGACATTGCGGATAACATCAGAAGTTCACTGAGACTTTTTGCGGATGATGATTGTGGTGTCGCACAAGTACAAAGTGCGCGCCACCTACTTTCGCCGCGCGCCGCCATGCACGCACGGCGCGGCGTTCTCACGACGACAGCCACGAGCGCCCTCTGCTGCAACCCCGCTCGTGGCCACCACGGAAAGACACCGGTCACTTGGGACTGAGATAGCAACCAGTGAGGACCTTCGTAATCAGATAGGCACCAGTGAAGACTCTGCTATCGTACAGGCACTAGGCAGGCCTCTAACAACTATGTATCAACATTCTGCAGTACTATGTAAAAGTTAAGTATTGTAACATTCTGTGCAATATATATCTCTTTCTAATTTACTCTAGTGTTTATAGTTTCTGGCTGCTCCCCTCCGTACCTGCACCAGCGTGCTGTCTTTGTTCCTGTGTCGGCCTCGTTCCACTCGGCCACCGACACCTACGACGAGGCTGGGACACAAAAGCGGCGACGAAGTTGGGACACAAAAGTGGCGACGAGGAGTGATAGAACCTTGGACCAGCCCGCTTACAGCAGCCAGACAGCAGCAGTCGGAGCACGCAAAAATTGCTCCCGCCCACCCACCCTTATTATCACAATTTTGGGGGAAGATATTTTGTTACGTGTTTTGTGGACTTTTTTGTTGCAGAGCGTCCTCTTTCGTATTGCATTTGTGTTTTGTTATAAGTTACTTGTATGAGCGGCGCCTAATCGGTCAGCATGGCCACTACCCCGAACCCAAACCCAAACTTAGTGGAAATTATTCAGTTACAGACGGCGCAAATCACTCAACTACTGCAGGCCGTGTCGCAGTTGACGGCACAGGCTGCTCACCAACAACAACAGCCGTCACATCAGCAGCCCACACCTGCCACTGCACCGCTTCCTACATTTCGCCAGTACAACGAACGTGAGGAAGAATGGAGCGCCTATTTCGCACAGATCAAGAACTCGTCGCGGCTCATCAAATTACAGGTCAGAGAGTGAAGAACCTTTTCTTATCGATTGTGGGCCCCCAGACCTTCGTACTATTGCAAAAACTTTTCCCTCTCGCATCTCCTCGTGATGTAGACTTGGAACAAATTGTAGATGCACTGAATGCTCATTATGAGAGAAAAGTTCTTGTAGCCGCTGCACGATACCGATTTTTCAGACTTAAAAAATTACCGCAGCAGTCACACCAAGAGTGGATTACGGAATTGAAGGGCTTAACCCGCCAATGTAAATTTACTTGCTCTTGTGGACTTTCGTATAGTGACGTGATGTTGAGGGATGCGATTACGCAGAATATTCAGGACCCCAGAATTAGAGCAGCAATTCTGAAACAGTCTGACCCCTCATTAGACAGTGTACTGCAGCTTATAGAAGCGCATGATACTTTTGACTTAGCAGATGTAGAAATGCAAAGCCACAGTGTAAATTCAGTGCGCCGCAACGGACGCTTTCCTAGCCGTAGTTCTCAGTATAGCACTAGTGATTCTTATTTTTCTACCGGCCGTGCTGAACAGACAGTGAACAGTAGCCAGAGTAAAAGTGCGACGCAAAGGTCGCCCCGTAGTGTTAGACACAGTAATTTGCATAACGGGCGCCAACGCTCATTTCAGAAAAATGTACGTAAATCTTGCCCCCAGTGTGTGTCTCGCCACAAGCGTGCTCATTGCCCTAGTCGCAACGCAACCTGTTATCAATGTGGCAAATCAGGACATGTACAGTCTGTGTGTATGCAAATTAAAAACTCAAAGAACGGTACCGTTAGAAACAGTGCTTCGCAGAGTGCGAGAACAGTTCATTCTGTAAATGTTATACGGGCTGTGGAATTGAACAGCGCTTTCCTTGGATCTCAATTGCAAGAAAGTAGTTCTGCGCCTATGGCAAAACTATATAGTGCACCACGTAGCAAGTGCCGACGAGCGCGTAAAACAGTGCAACGGAAAAGGGTTCGGGACAAGCAAGTGCCTTCTGCAACTGCTCCTTGTAATAGTGCCCAGTACTGTGTAGCTAGTGACAGTAGACATCAGGTAGCTACTCAAAGTAATATTAGTGCAGTAGCCTCGCATTGCGCGGACGCCGATCCGGCGGTAGTGTCATCTAGTGACAGTGTGGTTAATCCGCTGTGTGCCGAGTATGCGCCGCTTCCTACCGCACGCAACCCGCGCAAGCGCAGAAAACAATATGTATTAGACGTTGCCCACATTCGCGCACCTGTCGAGCGCCGCAAGCAAAAACTGTTTGTGACTCTCTCCATAGAAAATAAGACGGTGCAATTTCAGCTTGATACTGGTTCCGCTGTCACATTAATAAATAAAGATACTTATGAACTTCTGGGTTCGCCAAAATTGTCGCCGTCACAGCAAGTGTTAACAGCTTATACAGGTCAAAATATTCCCGTGCTAGTAACGTGTAGCCTGCCCGCCTCTTTTCAAGGTGTAACAAAAACAGTTGCTTTTGTAGTTCTTCAGGCCAAATCGACACAGAACATTTTTGGACTAGATGCTTTTGACTTGCCGGCCGCGGTGGCCGAGGGGACTGAGGCGCTCCAGTCACGGTCTGCACGGCCACTGCGGTCGGGGGTTCGAATCCCCCCTCGGGCATGGATATTTGTGCCGTCCTTAGTCTTAGTTAGTTCATAAGTAGTTTGTAAGTTTAGGGACTGATGACCCCGTAGTTAAGTCCCATAGACTATACAGACATTAAAAAAAAATTATTTTTGACTTGTTTGGTTTATCAATTCAAAGAGATGTGCTTCAAATTTCGTCAATAGTGCCTCAGGATAAAATCAATGCATTGTGTGACAAATACAGTGACTTGTTTTCGCCGGAACTAGGTTGTGCAAAAGACTTCGTGGCACATGTAACTTTAAAAGAATCTGCAGTTCTAAAATTTCGTAAAGCTAGACCAGTGCCTATCGCCTTGCGTGATACAGTTGCCGAAGAACTTAAACGTTGGCAAGATAGTGGGGTGATTTCTCCTGTTTCTGCGAGTCAGTGGGCCTCGCCTATAGTAATTATACCCAAGCCGTCAGGAAAACTTCGTCTCTGTGCGGACTTCAAATCAACAGTGAACAGTCAAACAATTGTAGACACTTATCCCCTGCCCAGACCTGACGAACTGATGGACAAATTAGGACAGTCTCGCTTCTTTTCTAAGATTGATTTAGCAGAGGCATACTTACAGATTCCACTTGATGACGAGTCAAAAAAGTTTTTCGTCATTAATACTCACATGGGCCTTTTTCAATTTCAACGCCTACCCTTTGGCAGTTCTTCCGCCCCCGCTATTTTTCAGCGTTTTTTGGAACAGCTGACAGTTTCTGTACCGTGTTGTTCGAACTATTTAGATGATATTGTGGTATCCGGATGTACAGTTGAAGAACATTTAGCAAACCTGGAGTGCCTTTTCAAAGTTTTGACTGCAGCAGGTCTACGTTGCAATAAAGCAAAGTGTTCGTTTTTTCAAACTGAAATAGAGTACCTAGGCCATGTGATTAATGCCCAAGGAATACATCCCTTACAGTCACATCTTCGAGCAATCAAAGATTTGCCTCCTCCTAAGAATGTGCACGAATTGCAAGCAGTAATGAGAAAGCTGAACTATTATTTCAGGTTTATTCCCAATGCGTCTCAGATTGCAGCTCCACTGCATCACTTACGTAGGAAGAATGTTCCTTTTGTATGGTCTAAAGATTGTCAGGTTGCCTTTGACAAACTAAAGTCTGCACTACTCAGTGATGCATGTTTGATTCCCTTTGACCCACAGAAGCCTGTAGTGTTAGCAGTTGACGCCTCGTCGTACGGTCTGGGTGCTGTAATTTCACATCGTATTGGTTCTCACGATCGTCCTATTGCCTTTGCATCCAAGCTACTGACGCCAACGCAACAGAATTACAGTCAGATAGAAAAGGAGGCCTTAGCAATCATTTACGGCGTCACAAAGTTTCATCATTATCTCTATGTCAGAAAATTCTATTTGTTGACAGACCACAAGCCTCTCACGTCGTTGTTCTCACCCACAAAGCCAATTCCACCAAGAACGGCACAAAAGCTTCAGAGATGGTCCTTGATATTGTCTAATTATCAGTATGAGATTTTGTACCGACCTACCACTAAACACGCCAACGCGGACACACTTTCCCGACTTCCGGTTGGCCAGGATGTATCATTTGATTCTTCAGAAATGGCATGTTGTCAGATAGACTCCAGAGATGCTTCCGCTGTCGCAGACTTTCCTTTGAACTCTCGTCGGGTTGCACAGGAAACAGCTGCGAATGCAGACCTAAGTGTGGTAGCACGTTTTGTTCGCTCAGGGTGGCCTGCCAGAGCCAAAGACATTGATCGGCCTCTGGTTCGACGTTATTTTGCACAACGTCATGCATTATCTTTAAGTCAGGGTGTACTGTTGTTGCATACCGACAACGACCAAGCAAGAGTGATTGTTCCTCGTTCCCTGCAACGAGAAGTGTTACGCCTCCTGCATCAAGGACATTGGGGCATTGTTAGGACAAAGCAACTGGCCAGACGTCATTGTACCTGGGTTGGTATGGACGCTCAGATAGAGAGCATGACATCACAGTGTACAGTTTGTGCGGAGCATCAGGCGGCTCCTCCACAGCGTTTCTCAGACTGGCCACGCCCCAAGGGACCATGGCAACGTTTACATATTGACTTTGCCGGACCTTTCTGGAATACGCGCTGGTTAATTGTTGTAGACGCTTTCAGCAAGTTTCCTTTCGTGATTGCCATGAACTCAACGACGGCGTCTAGTACAATCAGTGCCTTAACATCAGTGTTTTGCCTGAAACTATCGTCAGTGACAATGGACCTCAGTTTGTTAGTGCGGAATTTCAACAGTTTTGTCGTGTGAATGGCATTCAGCATTTTACCACTGCACCTTTTCACCCTCAGTCCAATGGTGAAGCAGAACGTTTCGTTCGAACATTCAAGTCTCACATGGAGAAGATGAAAGGTCAGCACTCCAGGCAGCAAGCTCTTCAAATTTTCCTGTCTACGTATCGGTGCATGCCACGTGACGGCCCGTCTCCTGCCGAGCTGCTACACGGCCGCCGTCACCGCACTCTCCTTCACCTGCTGCAGCCTCCCACGCACCGAGTCGGTTCGTATGGCGCTACGCGTTTTCAGATTTCCACGCCGGTGCTGTACAGGGTGTTTGCTGGAAACAAGAAGAAACTATGGATGCCGGGCATCATTCAGCGCGTGCTCGGTCGCAATATGTATGTTGTACGTTCTTCCACAGGGTCGGAGCTGCGGCGCCACGCAAACCAATTGCGTCTGCATAGGCCGCGCGATCCTGTCTCCGGTTTCTTGATTCCAGACCCAGTTCACCGCCAGGGAGCACAAACACATCGTTCGTCAACGGGTCCAGCGTCCCCGGACTACGAGTTCGTCCCGATGGAGATCGACGCGACGCCGCCGCTGTCGCCGCCGCAGATGACAGCGTCACCGAGAGGGACTCCGGGACCGTGCGTGCCGCCGCCGCCTGGGCCACGCACCTCAGAAGAAGATGACCTGCTCCCTCTGGGCGGGGGGGTGCGCCCTTCCCCAGGTTTCGGTGGGTTCCCTGGAGGATCGCAAGGCGGATGCCGGGGCGCGGACGGCGTCTCGATCCCAGCCTCAGCTACGACGCCCGTCCCACCAGTAACGCCCCCGCCCAGGCCCTCCTCCCAGTGCCGTCGCCGTGGCCCTCAGCCCTACGCCACGACGGCGCGGCGGTTTGGGGGTAGGGGTGTGGTGTCGCACAAGTACAAAGTGCGCGCCACCTACTTTCGCCGCGCGCCGCCATGCACGCACGGCGCGGCGTTCTCACGACGACAGCCACGAGCGCCCTCTGCTGCAACCCCGCTCGTGGCCACCACGGAAAGACACCGGTCACTTGGGACTGAGGACCTTCGTAATCAGATAGGCACCAGTGAAGACTTTGCTATCGTACAGGCACTAGGCAGGCCTCTAACAACTATGTATCAACATTCTGCAGTACTATGTAAAAGTTAAGTATTGTAACATTCTGTGCAATATATATCTCTTTCTAATTTACTCTAGTGTTTATAGTTTCTGGCTGCTCCCCTCCGTACCTGCACCAGCGTGCTGTCTTTGTTCCTGTGTCGGCCTCGTTCCACTCGGCCACCGACACCTACGACGAGGCTGGGACACAAAAGCGGCGACGAAGTTGGGACACAAAAATGATGTAGTATATAGAGAGGTTGTAACAATGGAAAATTGTATTGAGATGCAGGAGGATCTGCATCGAATTGACGCATGGTGCAGGGAATGGCAATTAAAGCTCAATGTAGAATACACAGAAAGAAAGATCCTTTATCATTTAGCTACACTATAGCAGGTCAGCAACTGGAAGCAGTTAATTCCATAAATTATCTGGGAGTAGGCATTAGGAGGGATTTTAAATGGAACGACCATATAAAATCAATCGTCGGTAAAGCAGATGCCGGACTTAGATTCATTGGGAGAATTCTAAGGAAATGCAGTCCAAAAACAAAGGAAGTAGGTTACAGTACACTTGTTCGCCCACAGCTTGAATACTGCTCACAGGTGTGGGATCCGTACCAGATGGGATTGATAGAGGAAGTGGAGAAGGTCCAATGGAGAGCACCGCACTTCGTTACAGGATCATTTGGTAATTGTGAAAGCATTACGGAGATGATCGCTAAACTCCGGTGGATGACTCTGCAGGAGAGACACTCTGTCGCTTGGTACGGGCTTTTGTCGAAGTTTTGAGAACATACCTTGACTGAGGAGTCTAGCAGTGTATTGCTCCCTCCTACGTATATCTCGCGAAGAGATCGTGAGGATAAAATCAGATGAGCCCACACCGAGGCATACCGACAATCCTTCCTTCCGCGAACAATACGTGACTGGAATAGGAGGAAAAATCGATAGTGGTACTCAAGGTACCCTCTGCCACACACCATCGAGTGGCTTGCAGAGTATGATTGAAGATGTAGACAAAACAAACTTAATCCATCCTTTCTAGGACTTCATTCTGCAATTATTTTTTTATTTCATCAAAATGAAACAGTTTGTAATAGAGTTAAGAAAGTTTCTTATTACTTTTTAGAGCATCTAAACAACATATATATATATATATATATATATATATATATATATATATATATATATCAAAATGTTTCATACAAATTTCTTTTAAGGGCAGGGGGTATTAAAAAATCCTCAAGATTTAAAATAAAAATCTAAATGAAATTTAAATTTCTTAAATTTTACAGTTAATATTGTCATTTCGGATCCACTCCAGAAGACTTTATCTTCATCACTGGCTGTGATAAGAGTAGTAATTCTTTTTAAATACATGTACTTGAGTTGACAGATTATTTGGGTTCGAGATTCGGAAGATTCCATTTGGGTTTGGAATTCGGCACACGTTTTATTTAAGGTAAGATTCGGTATTCGGATTCGATTCGGTAAAATTGGGGTTCAACCCATTTCTAGTTGTAATAGGTACTAATGATGAAAAATTAATGCTCTGTGGAGGCAAAAAAGCCTGGTTCCACCTTAGCAAACTAAGAGCTGGTACTACAGCTGATATGGTTACTACTTTCCTAACAAACACATTCCCAAAACATAATAGTTTCACATTTGAAAAACTGCAAACAAATGGGAGTGACTAATAGCTATAAAATTGCTGTTGATTTCGAGCTAAAGGATAAAATAATGGCCAAAATATATGGCCCAAAAATATTGCAGTAAGACTTTTTTATACCAGAGAATGCTCAGAGCTTGAACGCACTAAACTCTCAGGATCAAGAATGCTCAAAAATAGAAACGACATTACTGAAGAAAAAGCAGGCTTAGGCCGTCCGCACATGGGTTGATTCACGCTCATTGCGCCTGCGACTCATCCTCAACGCGATTCCGTCCCGATGCAACTGCCCATGTAAGTAAATGGGAGGCGGCACGCGTCTCGTAATCGTCTCGAAGTCGTTGCAAGTGACGCTCATCTCTTGCAACCTGCAGTGCATGGGAAAGTTCGAGCATGATGAGCAGATCGCACATCATGACGTTATATATCATGTATTTTTTCTGTATTTCCAGAGCATAAAACACATTAGAGCGCATGAGATCTATATGCAGTAACTGTAATAAATAAGTGCATAATATATAAATATATTCAGTATGTCGGGTCTTGCAGCTCACATATATTGAAGAAAAGACCTTTCTGGCCCACTTTAGGTTATCGTAGTAACACTAAAAGTGGACCTTTGCGATCGACTTTTGACAGCTCGAAATTTAAATGAAAATAATGGCTTAATCATTCATCTGAAATTAAAATTGAAAAACCGAATTTGTAGAGTAGAAAATTCTCTACTGCTCTCTTATGATTTTTTTTTTTTTTTTTTTTTTCATATCTCGTATCGATTCAGAGATATTTGCAGAAGTAATGGCGATTTTGTGAGGTCTGTCTCTCCGTAACATGTTCCCACTTTTTAAGTCGAACCATTCAACCGATCAGCACCAAATTTTACAGACATAATTGTTGGCCGCCAGATACCAGAACCTCGCTTTTTCAAATTCTTCGGACAAAAAATACATTAGTAACACCAAAAAAGCCGTTTGTAATATAATTGTAATTGCAAACGAACCTTTCATCTGACACAAAAATTGAATAACCTAATTTGTAGAAGGGAAAATTCTCTACAACTTTGCTCTCTTATGTTTTTTTTTTTTTTTTTTTTTTTTTTTTTTTTTTCATATCTCGTATCGTTTAAGAGATATTTGCAAAAATAATGGAGATTTGACACCCTCCACTGAATTAACAAAAACCAGCCGTTCGGCGATGTCACTTGACATTCCACGCCCAGAACTCTCTGGCATATGCCATTTTGCGTTGCGTATTTGATGATTTTCTTATTGCAACGTACACGTTGTCATTTCAAAGCAATGGCGCACTGAAGAATTAACAAAAACACATCATTCTTCGTACGATAAATGATAATCTAGTATCTAAAAATGCCATATTAGCATGAGTTAACAACTGCCATCAATAGTGCGAGATTAAAGGTCGCCTGTCATAATTGTTAGCCGTAGTGTACTGGGCAGCGCGTTGGACAGTAATGCTCATGGTCAGTGGTTCCGAACTTGCCACTAGTCAAAATTTACTTTTCTCCTTTTAAGGGTTTCGGGCATTCTTATTAATTAAACAGAGCTGTGTTATTCAATGTTTAGAGTTGTGCATATGTAACAATGCTCCCTCTAAAATGCATGTTTCTTCTATTTCGTTAACATGCCGTGAAAGACGTAACAATGAATTGAACAATGGTCTTCTGAGGTATATGCACGTAAACTGGGAGGATAGTGTAATAATGAACATTCTGAACAATGTGCTGATACAGGTAGTTTCGTACATAAAGGACGACCTAGATTTCTGTGGCAAGTGTAATTCCTTAATGAAACGGAAGGGAAGTGTATACATTGCAACAAATACCTTGTTTATTTTATTTTCTAAGCATTTATTCACTATTTATGGATTATATTGAAAGTCATTAATTAGAATCAATGCATCTACTAAAATGTTTGTCTTTCACATGGTTGTCAAGGGCGCTTTTAATGTAGATGGTATTACCTTTCCTGAAGTTCAGATATGACTTCGTTCATGTTACTCTGTCCTGCGCTAAAATAAAGAGCAAATATTCTGTTTCAAACTGTGATTATGTTTTCTTTTATAGCTAAAATCACAAACAGAATAACTGTGATAATACTGAATTCCACATAACTCTAGTACTTATATATAAGTTAGTACTATCAATGTGTCATTTACAACAATAATTGTAACAGTATCTCCCCAGTTTATGTACATGTGACAAAGAAGTCTATGTTTACAATTCGTTGCTATGTATTTAATGGCATGTTCTCGAAACAGAACAAATGCACTTTTCAGAAAAAGCGCTGTTACCTTTGAACAACTCGAAATCTTGCAGAATATAGTTGTGTTCAGTTAAGAGTGTGCAAAAATCTTTTAGGAAGCGAGAGGAAAAGTAGAGTGGGCCAAAAAGATTGACAGTGGTGGTTTATATATATATATATATATATATATATATATATATATATATATATATATATATATATATATGCTTTGCAGTCGTTTGTTCATATTCGTTCTGAGTTGTTCATTGAGAATTTTACTCAGTTTTTTATTACAGATGGAGTTGAACCAATACTGTCTGAAGAGAAGATCTGTGCGGTGCCGTGCTACGTCACGTCGAGTAAGTCGCGATCGCGTAGCTCACTGGGTGGCTGATGGGGCACAGCCCACCACCTCACAGCAGCCAGCCAGTGAGCTATGTGATTGTGACCAACTCTGTGTGACGTGGCAGGGGAGCGCACAGGCCTTCTCTTCAGATGGTGTTAGTTGAACCGTCTTTTGTTTTCTCTCTTTTCATTGGTTCTTCGGTTTGAACGGGTACTTTTTGGACGTTGGTTTGTTTTGTCCTATTTTGATCATTTTGGATAACTCGTTACAGAGGGCGTCCAGCTACCATGCCGGCAACCCTCTGACTGAGCCACCGTGCCCTAAGTGTTCCGAACCACCGTCTAACATGTTAGTACATCACAAATTAATTCCACGCCTATTACGCTATGGCGAACAGCTGCAAGAGTAATCCGTGATTCTCGTACCATCGATGGAAGGTGTTAACTAACCAACCAACATTAGGTTATAATTCATTGTCCTAAGAACGATGTGTTTTTGATCATTTTCAGTGTGCTACTGCTTTGAAATAACAACACTTGAGTTATAATAAGAAAATCATCAAGTAGAGAAAGCAAGATGGCGTACAGAAAAGAGATTTTGGGGCGATGGATGTCACGTGACCGATTTACGAACGCCAAATGTATGCTGTGTTCCATCCAGGCTATAGTCACTCATCCGAATGCCAAATGTATGGTACATTTGTTCCAGGCTATAGTCATACCTAACCAGTACAGGCAAAGAAAATAAACTTTGAACAACCAAGGGAAGATAGGTGATAATATTTTAATGAAAAAATATAATGAAATTGTGAGAGAGAGATTAAAATGATAGTTCAAAGAGGTAAAAGTTCAAAAAAGTGTATGTTTGTCAAAAATAAACTCAAATATCATATAATTTTGGCTGTTTGTTAAAATACGGTCAGAAAGAATATTATGTGTTGGGTGCATAGATATTACCACAATAGTAGAGTCATAATCATATCACCGGAATTTTTTCTTATTATCTTGGTCTGAAATGTTTGCAAAAACTTATAAAACTACAAATCTAAAGTGGGCCGTAAAACAGGTCAGTGCGATTTTTTTATATCTCAACCAGAGCTAATGATGTTTATCTTCTTTTTTATTGGCAAATAGTTTCGAGCATAAGCCACATAACTTATATTCTGTAGAATGCTAAAAATTTTGTATCAATCTCTTGCAGTTCTCTACCACCAACGAACAACCGATGAAGCAAATTCCGCTCTATGTACGGATGCAACCATAACACTCTTTTTGTCTTACTTTTCTTGCGCTGGTACCAGTAAAACATCACAGTGTCCCTGTAATCACTAGAATAGTCCATTATAGGATAGTTTTTTGGGGAAATAACCAACTCAGTTTTGTATCTCCCTGTTGGTAGTCGCAAGCTCACTGAAGGAAAATAGCGCCCCTGACGAGTGCCAATCGACCTGTGTGCAGACGGCCTTAGTAATTGCCAGTGTAAATGTGCTGTGCCTCGGGACGAAGTTGGTTGAACTGTCGCTTTTTATTTATGAAGTGAGACCTGATGTTCTATGTACTTGTGAACAGCTACCTAAACCAGAAACTGTGTACTACACCTCTATTGAATACATGTGAATATCTCGAACAAGTGCATAGTGTAGAGGGACTACAGTTCATGGTGGAGTGTATGTGTATGTTAGTGGACGGTACAGTGCCAAGAAAATTGATTAAAAAAACTTCTGTAGGAACATGGATCTCAAACTGACTGCTGTGGAGCTACCTAATATGAACATGATTGTTGTTTCAGTGTACCATTTCACAGATGGGAATTTCGAAATCTTTATTGACCAATTGGGAAGCTGTCTGCTTTACCTTATCCACACGAGAGCAGAAAGTACTTTATGTGGTGGCTTTAATATACATATTGGTGAAAATAGAGTTTAAAAGTTTATGTACCTTATAAGCAGTTTTGGACTTTTTAATTATTTTTTTTAGTGACAAATTTTTTACCAACTTGAGGAGATGCCTGCCTTGATACCATCATCACTATCATAAATAATTTAAATATTTGGGACTACAAGATAAGTGTGGTTGATCCAATGCTTGCAGATCACAAAGCAGTAATTATGGAGCTGTGGGAAAAACTGAGTAATCAAACTATTCCTACATTATGTATTCAGTAATAGGGTCGTCACGGTGGGAGCATTGGATGCTCTCAAAACTTCGTTGTCAGCTGTCAAATGGAAACAATTAATTGATGATAAGAAACCAAGTGACGCATTCAGTAGTATGTTTCTGACACTTAAAGAAAAATTTGATGCAGCATTTCCAACAAAGCATAAGAAACATCCAACAGTCAACACAAAAGGAATGCAAAAAATTGTCAAGTTGTGGTATACCCCGAAATTGGGGAACGTCAGATGTATTGTAAGTATTTTGAATGCCCAGGTATAAGCAGCTACAGACGCTGACTTAAAGAATAAACTATATACAATTACCTACTTGCTAAAAGGATCTACAGAAAGAAAGCAGAACAAGCAAAAAGAGAAAGCAATGTGAGATTCATTGAAAGAGCCCAAAATCCCTCCAAGGCTGCATGGGTCCGAGCACCACCACCTAGAGAGAAGGCCGCAGTGCTCTTGTGTGACGTCAGGCAGAGTAGGTTTCGCGCGCATAGCTGACTGGGTAGCCGCTGGGGCACGGCCCACTATGCCGAAGCAGCGAGCCAGTCAGCTATGTGCGCGCAACCTACTCTGCCTGACGTCATACGAGAGCGCCGTGGCCTTCTCTCTAGGTGGTGGAGGTCTTAGTCAATGAACATAGGAAGAAACCCACCTCTTGTGCAAAAACATGTACTCCAGATGCATTAAATAAACACTTATTAAGAACAGTGGAAAGTACTACAGGTGAAATATCTTACTCCCTATTGGATCCCAGAAATTTTGTGAAACCAAATAATCAGTGTAGCATACAAAATCGGATGAGGGTGTATCCCAAAGATTATGTGGAAATTATAAAAATGTATAAATCATCAACATGACTACGGTATGACCAGGACAGTATTAAAAATATTATTAGTGAAATTGCTCAACCATTAAATGAGGTAATCAACAAATGTCTATCTGCTGATGAATTCACAGACTTCCTGGAAGTGGCATGCACAGCACCCGTTTACAAACAAAGAAGACCCAAGTGATGTCTCAAGTTATAGGCCTATCTTCATAATGCCCGTGCTGGCTAAGGTGATGGAATCTCTAATGTAACACCAACTTTTAATTTATTTCAAAGAAAACAACCTCTTTAATGATACACAGCATGGTTTTCGGAAGAGTAAACCTATGGCAACAGCAGTTCAGACCTGATTTAGAAAATAAACCAAAAATTTGAAGAAAGAGTGTTTGTAGCCCTCATACTTTTTATTAAAGCATTTGATTGCATTCCACATAAGATCCTACTTGGTAAACTATAATCCTATGGGATTGGTGGAGCTACCCTGGCAACCATCAATTCCTATCTAACTGACAGTTGTCAGGCTGTATCAGTTAAAGGAGCAGTCTCATGTGAAGAGAAATTGCTATATAATGTACCTCAAGGACCCATACTCGGGCCTCTGTTGTTTCTAATTTTTGTTAATGACATAAGCTCAAATGGTCACATTTTGCAGTTTCCAGATGACATAACACTTTTTGCAAGTGGAAAGAGTGACACACAAACAATGCAACAATCTAATGTCCTGTACAAAGAAGCCAGGGAATGGTTTCATGCTAAAAACTGAAAATAAATGAAAACAAAACACAGAGAATGGCATGTAGCCTCAGTGACATTGGATCAATGGATAATGGTGGAGCTGTTAAACTTTTGGGATTCTCCACTGACAGCAAATTAACTTGTAACGAGCACACTATGCAAGTGAGAGTCAAACTGTCACATGTTGTCTACTTATTGTGAGAATTGAAAAGTGTTGTAACAGCAATACTTGCTAACTGTTTACTATCCCTTATTCTACAGCCATATCAATTATGGACTGTTGCCATGGGGCCATGCTGCAAGATGCAGGAATGTGCTACTGTTGCAGAAAAAAACAGTGAGGATAATTACATCCAGTAAAAATACTGGCTACCCCTCTTTGCTAAGCTAGGTGTTATGACTGTTTACAGTCAATATGTATTCAACTGCCACATTAACATGAAGCTGAATTAAAACATTTATATTAAGAGACATCACATTCAACAGTACAAAACCTGGAATAAGGGCTGTAAAAAACGAACAAAGGTGTTGATTGGTCAAGACCCAAGATAGTTTCCCTGTGTCAACTGTGAAAATGTTTAATACACTTTCGAATAGTGTTCAGCCCCTACCAATGGAGCTGCTCAAAACTAAAGTGCTATGTAACTTAAAAGAACAGCCATTGTACTCCGTATACAAATTCTTCTCATTTCTCGTTACAGAACAATGAATACCTGACTTGGAACACAGTGTTACAATATTCTGAACAATACAGATGTGTAAGGACTAATATTAATGTTAATTATTAGTTTAAATGTAGTGTTGTTATTGTTTAAAATTTAGTTTTGATGTAGTCCATCCTGTTCCAACTGGTAAATGACGAAGTATTGGTAATAAATTGCTAATAATAAATTCAATGACGACACCTTCCTGTACAACACAGCATCATCAGCAAACGGTCGCAGATTGCAACTCAAGTCTGTCCATCACATCATTTATATAGATAGAAATAATAATGGTCCTATCACAGTTTCCTGGGGCACTCCTGACGATACCCTAGTCTCTAATGAACACTCACAATTGAGGACAATGTACTGGATTCTATCACTTAGGTAGTCTTCAATCCACTCATGTATTTGGGTAACTATTCCATACGCCCATACCTTCATTAGCAGTCTGCAGTGCGGCACTGTGTCAAACGCCTATCGAAAATAGAGAAATATGCTGTCTACCTTTTGCCCTTCATCCATAGCACACAAGATGTAATAAGAGAAAAGGGCAAGCTGGGTTTTGCACAATCAATGTTTCCTGTAGCCATGCCGATGCATGCCTCCAGAAAATTTACTATATTAGAACTGAAATCCTTGGCCACTTAGAGCAACGATTTGACATGAAGGGAAACATATGACAGAATAGGTGGACTGTGCTATACCCTGGGCAACGTTCAGGAGTCTGTTGCTTGCTGCAAATCTTCATCAATTTGAAAACACACAAGTTTGATTGAAGACCAGTCCAGAAACCATGGATAGGCATAATAGTGGACACACATTAGCGTGATGTGCGGTCATTTGATAATGAATTTTCTATTGATATTCACTCACAAATATAGTTTAGAAATGAAGTCATCATGCAGTTTTGTCAGAGTTAATGTGCTCTGTTGTTGTTGTCTTCCGTCCACAGACAGGTTTGATGCACCTCTCCACGCTACCCTATCGTGTGCAAGCCTCAGCATCCCCGAATAAGTATAGCAACCTACATCCTTTTGAACCTGCTTACTGTATTCATCTCTCAGTCTCCCTCTATGATTTTTACCCACACATGCTAAGTTGACAATTCTTGATGTCTCAGAACGTGTCCCAACAATCTGTTCATTTTCTTAGTCAGGATATGCCAGAAACTTCTTTTCTCCGCAATTCTGTTAAGCACTTCCTCCTTAATTATGTGATCTACCCATCTAATCTTCATCACTCATCTGTAGTACCACATTTCCTTTCTGTCTGAACCCCTATCACCCACATTTCACTCCACACAAAATCTTCCTAACATTTAAATTAATATTGGGTGTCAACAAATTTCACTTCTTCAAGCCAATTTTCTTCCTATAGCCATTCTGCATTTTATATCTTTTTTACTTTGGCCAACAGAATTTATTTTGCTACCCAAATAACCCCACTACTTTTATTGTCTCATTACATAATCAATTCCTTTAGCATCGCCTGATTTTCTTACACTACATTCCATTACCCTTGTTTTACTGTTGCTAATATTTATCTTATACCCTCCTTTCAAGACACTGTTCACCCCACTGAGTATTTTGCAACCATGATTTATACTGATAGTTCTGTAACATTTGTCTGCAATTGCTTTCTTTGAAATTAGATGTATGGAATTCTTCTTGAAGTCGGATGGTATTTCCCCTATCTCAAACATCTTGCATACCAGATGGAACGATTTCTTTGTGAATGGCTCTCCCAATGATATCAGTAGTTTAGACAGAATGTCATCTACTCCAGAGGGCGTGTTTCTACTCAAATCTTTCAGTGCTCTGTCAAATTCTGCTCACAGTATTGTATTTCTTCCTCTATTTCCTCTTCCATTTCTAAAATACTGCTTTCATTTCCCTTGAATAGACTTTCTTTGTTTAGTACTGGTTTTCTATTTGAGCTCTTTCGATATTCATGCTACTGATTTTCACAACCTCAAAGCCTCTTTTATTTTCCAGTAGACGGTATCTATCTTTCCCTTCATTATACATTCTTCTATGCTTTTGCATTTGTCCTCCAGCCATTGCTCCTTAGCCGGTCTGCAATTTGTGCCAATATCATTTTTCATCTGTCTGCTAACACTTTTGCCTGCTTCACTTGCTGCATTTTTATATTTTCTTCATTCATCAATTAAGATTATTATCTCCTGTGTTATCCAAGGATTTCTTTAGGCCTGATCCTATTTGGCCTTCCATACTCTATCTCTCAAAGCTACCCATTCTTCTTCTACTGTATCACTTTCTCCCATTTCAGTCATCCTTGCCTAATGCTCCCTCTGAAACTGTCAACAACCTCTGGCTCCTTCAATTTCTTTCTACTTTTTTGCTGTCTCTAAAGATTATCAGAGACTGTATCTGTCCCTAGATATGTCTTACAGATTACAAACTGGCTTCTAAACCTATGTTTTACCCTTATAAAGTCAATCTGGTACCTTCTGGCCTCTCCTGGTCCCTTCTAAGTATATCACCTACTTTCTTGATGATTAAATGAAGTGTTTGTGATGATAAAATTGTGCTCTGAACAAAATTCTATATGGCGATCTCCTCTTTCATTCCGTTTCTCCAGTCTATATTCACCTACTACGTTTACTTCTCTTCCCTTTTCTACTACCGAGTTCCAGACTCCCATCAGAATTAAGTTTTTCTCTCCCTTAACTGTCTGATTTTTTTTTATCTCTTGATACATTTCTTTGATCTCCTCATCATTGGCAGTGTTAGTTGGCATATAATCTTGCATTACTGTAGTCGGCATTGGCTTCGCATGTACCTTTGCTACAATAATGTGTTCACTATGCTTTTCATAGTAACTTACCCAGATTATTATTTTCTTCTTCATTATTGGACCTACTCCTGTGTTACAATCAACTGGTTTTGAATTTCTAACCCTGTAATCACCTGAGCCAAATTCCTGATCATCTTGCCACCGAACTTCGACAATCCCCACCATA
Organism: Locusta migratoria; assembly: GCA_026315105.1. Lineage (NCBI taxonomy): Eukaryota > Metazoa > Arthropoda > Insecta > Orthoptera > Acrididae > Locusta > Locusta migratoria. The sequence goes on from CM048755.1 coordinate 380,035,433, forward strand.
GCTAACATTAACCTATCCAATTCTCTTTTCAAATGTTCTAAGTTACCCACCTGATTAAGAGATAGAACATTCCATGCTACAATCTGTAGAATGCCTGTTTTGGTTTTCTTGATGATGACATCCTCCTGAGTGGTGTGTCCCCACCGGAGATTCAAATGGAGGACTATTTTACATCTGGAACATTTTACCCAAGAGGAACAAAAATGTTCAAATGTTTGTACAGCTTATGGGACTCAACTATTGGGTCATCAGTCCCTAAACTTACAAATTACTTATGAACTAGCTTACACTAAAGACGCCACAAACATCCATGCCCGAGGGGGGATTCGAACCCCCGACTGCAGCAGCTGTGCAGTCCGTGACTGGCACGCCGCAGACTGCTCAGTCACAGCGGCCAGCTTAGCCAAGAGGAACAACATCAGATATTCATAAATACTGCTTCCCCAGAAACAACTGAAAAGGATGCTGCCCCTCTTCAGGAACCACACATTTGTCTGGCCCCTCTATAGATACCCCACCTACACCTATGCTACTGCTATCTGTATCAATGAGGCACACAAGCCACCCCATCTCGGCTATGTCTGTGATTCATGAGGGTGGAATGTGCTCTAAGGACAGATAATTAATTATTTGCATACTGAGTTGTATATATTTGGTTACGTTTCTTTATTAATTCTGTTTTCTTGCTGGTGAAGTTGTTCTGAGGGACAATGAAATACAGTTGTGTAAATTGTATGTTTTGTGATTTGTGACTGTTTTTTTTATTTATAAATACTTTCCAATAAATCGCTGTTTCCCAAAAAAATTTTCAATGAAATACTATTTTCGCTTTTTTCTTTAACTACATTTCAAATTGTCCAAAGCTGCAATTTTAGTTTTCAAATGATGGAAGTGAGGAACTGCAGCAATAAAGATGTAGTTATAGCAGGATTTTCATTTTCAGTTATTTCCAGTCGATCAGTTGAGCTTGAATGGTAGACAGTTACAAACATGTTCTGAAACATTCTCTGTGTCACATCTACACCTACATAAACACTCTCCAAGTCACATTGAAGTGCATGGCAGATGGTTCATCAAACCACAATTATGATATTTCTCTACAGTTCCAGTCTCTAATAGCTCGTTGGGGAAAATGAACACCTAAACCTTTCTGTTTTCGATCTGATTTCTTTTATTTCCTCATGATGGGTGCTAATAAAATATGTTCACACTCGGAAGATGAAGTTGCTGGAAGAAATTTTGCAAATACATCTCGCCACAACGAATAACACCTATCTTTTAACGATTTCCATCCCAAATGTTGCATCATATCTGTGATACTCTCACCCCCATTTTACGATAATACAAAACAAGCTGCCCTTCTCTGAAATTTCTGTACATCATTCGTCAGTCCCACCTGGTGTGGATCCCATAATGTGCAGCAATACTTCAAAATAGGATGTATAAGTGTAGTGTAGGCAGTTTGTTTAGTGGAACTGTTGCATCTTCAAAGGGTTCTGCCAATAAAACATAGCCTTTGGTTCGCTTTCCCTACAATATTTTCTATGTGTTTTTAAAAAGTTGTTCATAATCGTTATTCCTAGGTAATTTTAGTTGAACTGACAGCCTGTAGATTTCACTGATTTATCATGTAAATGAAGTTTAATAGATTTTTGTTTTAGTTGTCATATAGATGACTTCACACTTTTCAGTCTTTTATTATAGATCTTCTGCTGAACAAGCAGTTGTATATGAATAGTAAGGTGCGGGGCTATTGCATCAGTATACTGTGAAAGGAACCTAATTGATACCAATTAGGTCCCCAGTCCCCAATCGGGACTGGGAGTCTTACTTTTGTTAAGTGATTTAAGTAGCTTTAATAGTCCAGGGGTATCTACTTCTCAATTAAGTATTCTTATCAGTACTGGCCCTGTTTTTTTAGTGAGTGTGTAGTAGTTGCCAGAAAGATCGCATGAGGCGCGCACTGGCCTGGTGTGTCCCGGACAGCAGATGCAGCAAGTAAGGCCCGGCTACCAGACCGCGTGCGTAGCCTCAGCAGCACACACTACCAGCAGATTAACATCAACTCCGCCAGTACGGCCCGGCTGCTTCAGTGCGATGTGGGCCATGCCCAGGCTAACACCCGTGTAAGCGCCATGCAGTGCTAGGCTCTATCGTGTGTTGTGTACAACACAAGTGGCGACGAGTTGGGTCATCTTCGCGCATGTTGTTTTGTTCGTTGGGTTACGCAGAGCTCCTGGCAATGAAGCTTTATTTCAAGTTTTGGTTGAGTACCAGATGGATCTCATGGCCATCATGCAGCAGGCAATTTCTGGCGTTGCTTTCAAAACAGTCTACTTCGGCACCATTCCCCCTCCCTTCCCCCTGTACGACGAGATGGCAGAAGATTGGGACGCCTATGAACATTGTCTTCGGCAACATTTAAAGGCCTATCATGTGGGGAGGGGAGGACGATGTGTGGATGGCTTCCCAATCACTAGTTCTCGAGTCACAAAGGCGACGACGGCGGACCTGGTGCTTTGGCAAGTGGTGCGTCTCGTTCAACAGGGGTGGTCTTCTCAGCCTCCAGGCCGTGCCTCTGACCTCTTTTCAATTACTTTTTTTTCTGCAAGACCGCCTCTCCGTCTTAGAGGGAGTGCATCATCTTTCGACTGCGGATGCAGATCACCATGTGGTGGTTCCTGTGAGTTTGTGACGTGAAGTTCTCCAGCTGTTACACGAGGGACACTGGTACACTGGCCCAGCATTGACAGAGAAATAGAACATCTAGTGGCGGCTTGCCCCCAGCGTGCTAGCCAACGAGCGTCTCCCAAGGCAGCATTCTCTCCCTGCCCTCCTGCAACCCAGCCCTGGGAGCACGTCCATGTAGATTTCGCAGGGCCATTTTTAAATGGTTATTGGCTCATTGTGACTGACGCATATTCACGCTTCCTGTACGTGCTTCACTGCTCTTCAATCACTTCCTAGATTGCCATCCAAGCACTTTCCAAAATTTTCTCGGTGAAAGGTCTGCCAGTCACACTAGTGTCAGATGATGGCCCTCAGTTTCTTTCGCAGGCTTTCCAGGACTTTTGTATGCACTTCGGCATTCGTCCTGTTCGCTCGCCCCCCTTTCATCCACAATGAAATGGGTAAGCCGAGAGGGTGGTACGTACATTCAAGATCCAAATGAAAAAGTACCTACAGGCATATCCTGCTGATGTGGCATTGACATTTTTACTTGACAGCATACCAAACTACTCCAATGGGGGAAAGCAGCCCCGCAAAGCTCCTCCACGGCCGCCAACCACGGACTCTGCTGCACCTCCTCTGTCCTGATCCTCGCCAGTCTTCAGCCCTGGGGAAGACCAGGTTTCCCACCAGGTACGTCAGTCTGGGCATGCGGATTTGGTCACAATCCCCACTGGATACCTGCAGTTGACCTGTGCTGCAACAGCTGTAGGCTCTACTCCTTAAGAGTAGGGAACCGGACGGTTCATTGTCACCAAAATCATCTCAGCCTCAGCCTTTGTACAAGGAGCCTCACCTGCTGCATCCCCCACAGTTACAATGGCACCATGGTCACCAGAGATTACTAGGCAAAAGCTTCCCTCTTAGGGCTAGTCCGCTGTCACAGGAGGAGGGTGCCACCAATGGGCGGCCTTCGCCTCCATCCACGCCTCCTCCTCATCCATCTAGTAATGGCGTCATGGACCCAGGGTTTGACAGCTTGTCGCTGGTTCTGTCCCGGGCTCCGGTGGGGGGAAAACAGGGACCTTTTCATGTGGGACATTTCACCCATACTCGAAGGTCCCAACTAGAGAATTGTCTGATCCACTCGACTCCAGGACCGCAATGGATGTGGAAGTCATCTCTCCCTCTAGATGCTCCACCTTCCTACTGTGGGAACCACTGGTTCATCACCCTCTGAAGGAGGGGGAGTGTAGTAGCTGCCAGAAAGATCGTGCAAGGCAGCAAGTAAGGCCTGGGCACAAGAGCGCATGCGTAGACTCGGCAGCGCACTCTACCAGCAGATCAACATCAACTCCGCCAGTATGGCCCGGCTGCTTCAGTGCGATGTGGGCCGTGCCCAGGCTAACATTCGTGTAAGTGCCGCGCAGTGATATGCTCTATTGTGTGTTGTGTACTACAGAGTGAATACCACCAATATGTTACTTGTAGTGGCCATTTGAACATCTAATTTCCTGTAGTATTTTTAAAGAAAATGCCTCTTGTTACTGCAAATGAATGGTTTTTATTTTTATAATTGACCCATACACATTTCGCCTTTTTCACAAGGCATCCTCAGTACGTGTAATGAAATATTTACATGTTTCTGTTTACACATATAGGTTAGGATTTTACATATGTACAAAGCATTTCGTTTCAGATTCAAAACAGTTCGTTTTTTGCTATAAAATGGTGTACTTACAGCACTTGCTACTCCATAACTGCCTCTTTCCGGCAACCAGGTCGAAAGGTTCCACTATTTTCTGAAAAAATTCACACCTGTGGCCACTGTAGTTTGTTTTGTAAGTGTTCCCAACTTTATCAGCTTATTTGTAATTCAAATATTTTATTGAAAATGTGTTGAAGGTATCTTTGTGTGTGTGTGTGTGTGTGTGTGTGTGTGTGTGTGTGTGTGTGTTTTATTTGTTCATCCCCCCTTATATATATACGAATCAATCACTGTATTCACTGATTGGCCATATGATAGACACAAATCCCAACACATAATCACAAACCCACAATCCCCCCCCCCCCCCACACACACACACGCAAATGCACATTTAATATATAAATAATAAAAAAAGGGGGCGATGAACAAATAACACACACACACAAAGATACCTTCTACAGACTTTCTATGAAATAGTTGAATTACAAATAAGATGATAAAGTAGGCAACACTTACAAAACAAACTACAGTGGACACAGTTCTGGCAGTGCAACTATAAAAATGTGAAATTAGACGATGGCTAAATCATAAAAAAAAGGCCCCTAAAATCTGAGGTCATCTTATATGACGGCACAAAAAAATTTAGATTGGAATTTAGTCTGAAATTAGTAATTTTGCAGATGTGCTGCATAGCGCAGCTTCGACCTCCAAACGATATATATCGAAGCAGTTAAGTACCAAAACGATATGTATCGAACAGGTGAATGTTATGTTTTTTATGAATATGAAATGATTTTAAAGGATGCGGTTAGGCAGAAATCTAAGAGTACAGCTTTCTGGATAATTTACAAGAAAACTTACACTCGAAGTAACTCAGCCTAAAATGGTATATATTGAACGTACAACTGTACATCGATGTAGTGTTTCTAAACCATAGATTCGACGGAGCGACATGCACCCTCGATGCGCCGTTTTAGATCATCTGGGGATGTGGGCTAGGTGACATAAGCATGATCCTTTAGATATCCCCACAAAAAGAAATCTACTGGTGTTAAATCGGGCAACCTTGCGGGCCACGAATGTGGACCATGGTGCCCCAACCATCTTCCTGCAAACCTGTTGTTTAGTTCTTCCACAACAGCACGCGCAGAATGGGCTGGGTGACCATCGTGTTGCATCCACATATGGACTCTCATGTGTAGACACACATGTTCAAGGAGACCACCCAAACTGTCGGCTATAAAAGCGCGATATAACTCACCTGTCAGTGTACCTGGGAAGTAGTGTGGACCGACGATATCATCCCCAAGGATTCCACACCACACGTTAATAGACCACCTACGTTGATGGTCGACAGGTCGTACCCACCGAGGATTGTCTGCGGCCCAGTAGTACATGTTATGGCGATTCACTGCACCATAATGTGAGAATGTGGACTCAGCAGAGAACATAACACTTTGTAAAGACTCCAGCGTGAAATTACGCAATGCCCACTCACAGAATGTCACTCTTGCATGGAAATCATTCCCATGGAGCTCCTGTGTCAGTGACAGGCGGTAGGGGTGAAACCTGTGGCCGTATACTATATGCCACACAGATGTGAGACTGACACCAGCGACTGCAGCAGCAGCTCGTAAGCTGAAATGAGGAACGTGGTTTAGTGCAGCTAAAACAAACACTTCCGTCTCCTCACTTCTTGCAGGTCTTCGTCTGTTACTGTGGCGCATTACCAAGCTGTCTGTTTCCCGAAGTCGTTGTTCGGCACGTAAGAACGTAATGGCTGCCGGGGCTCTTCGACTAGGATATCTCACGGCATACGTCGTGGCTGCTTCAGTGGCATCGTGTCAGCACTCGCCAAGCATCAGCAACATGTCAAATTCAAATGTTCGTAGAACTTATGGGACTTAACTACGGGGTCATCAGTCCCTAAGCTTACAAACTACTTATGAACTAGCTAAGACTAAGGACGGCACAAATATCCATGCCCGAGGGGGGATTCGAACCCCCGACCGTAGCAGTCGTGCAGACCGTGACTGGAGCGCCTCAGTCCCCTCGGCCACCGCGGCCGGCCCAGCAACATGTCAACGTAGTCGTTTAAGTTCGTGTATGCCATCGTCATCCAATGTCAGTAACTGTGGTATATTGAGCCCCGGTTGTTTGTGTGGCTCCAACTGTCGGGTATACGGCCGTGTGCGGCGACAGTCGGCAGTCTAACAGCACATCGAGGATGCTTCTTGCTCCGTGACACCGGCAACGTTACAACTCGGCCGCACCACATTTACAAGGCACATTGCATTATGCGCAGTGTTTGTGGTATTGGGAACAAATTGCATTCCTAAGATGGAACCACTTCATAATTTTGTATGGGAAGATAGTACACAGAATACATTTTCAATATTCTCCTGAAAAATTATTAATTTAGTAGAGGAATGAATCTTAAGCCTGTTTCAACATGAACTAGGAACTGGGAGGAATAATTGTCTACAACTGTCTTTCTTCCTGTGGCACAGAGAATGACAGAAATTTCTTGAGGATTGTAATAATAAGCACTGATATGTGGTGTGTTTGAAGAGACTGGAGAGGCTAGTTGTTGATGTTAAATGCCTGCCATGATGCCACCTATTCTGAGTGAGTTCTCTCCCAACAGACCTCACCCAGCCACGGCAAAGGCCAACTATCCCAGTGCCAAGAGTTCTGGTGTTCCCAAATGGACAGGCACCTACTCTTTGGCATGATCATGGAAATGGCAGATGAGGCATTATTCGTTTGATTCCTTTGTGGGCTCTACTGTACTACCTCATGACTCTCCACCTGGACAGACTAGCATACTGAGTAATATTCATATTACACACAGTATACATATGGTAATGTATTTTATTCAGATATTAGTTATAATTGTAATCTGTGTATGATACAGTACAGTATTTAGGTGTCTCAAATCTTTACTTAAGGTTTACATGGTGTTTACTTAAAGTAAGGCACCATGGGGTTACCATAAAAGTGAACAAGTAATTATCGTTGCACTCTAATACGGTTTGTGATCACCTCTGACAGCCAGTACAGTTGCACACCCGTGTTGCGTAGACATTATGAGGTTACCAATCAGCTCTTGAGGGATATTTCGCCATTCTTCCATGAGTGCAATATACAGCTCTGCAAACATTCTGGGAGGTGCTGATCTGGTTGCAATGTGTCCGCCTAGTGCATCCCAGAAATGCTCAGTCAGGTTTAAGTTGATTGGTTGTTTAGGATAGGGGGAACAAACTGCTACGGTTATTGGTCCCCCAATGGGGTGGAGGAGTGAGGATAGGAAAGGAGGGGAAAGGAAAGGAAATACAGTCCAGGAAGGAAAGAAGTAAGAAAGACTGCATTAGTTTGGGGCCCCGTGGTCACCACGCACTTACTCATGAAAGAACCCTTAGCCCCCTGGAGGGTCAGGTTTAAATCCGGTGAACAAGCTGGTCAATCAATTCGTTCAATTCCGTCAGCATCAAGCATGTTGTCCACCAGTGCAGCTCCGTGGGTATGAGTGTTATCTTCCCCCAGAAGGAACCTATTTCCTAGGGCACCAGGGTAGGGCACAATGACAGAGGTATGTATGTCTGTCAATACTGACTCCTGTCCACACCATTCATCCACCATCGTGAAATGGTGATGTTCCTGCATATAAGCAGGATTGTTCTGTCTTACACTTTCTCTCCAGATGAGAGAAAGATAACTGTCTGGTTGAATACAAAATCTTGACTCATCTGTGAGTGAATCTGGGTGAACAGAACCTGGCCGCCATTCATTTCAACTCCAATCTTGATGTTCCTCTGTCCAGTTTCTTCTGGGGGCTAAACAATGTCATGGTTTTAATGGGACACACAACAAAGGCCTCCGTGCATAGAGGCCACATTTCCGAAAGCAATTTCGGACTGTTTGTTTGATATTGCTGCAGTTGAGTTGCATTCAGCCTTCTGTCTTGACAGGCTGTTAAGCAGAGATAAGTCATCTCTTGCTGATGTTACCTGTGGATGACCTTGGCCTTGCCTTCTTTTAATGGTTCTTGTTGTCTTAAATCGCATACAGGTCCTGGAAATTACACGTTCGGACACTCCTATAGCTGCAGCCACCTCCCTCTGTGTCTGTCCCGCTTACAACCTCCTATGGCACTTCATACCATAGTTTTGGGTAAGTCACATTTTTGTTGCATTGCACTACCTGCTCACTACAATATCTGCACACAATTGCTTGTGTAGTACATTTGGTAGAGTAAACACAAGTCAATACCAACCCCCTCTGCAGCAACTTTCTGTTATTAACACCATCTCAGTTACTGTAATGTTGTTGTCTCCACTCCATAGAACTGATAGGAAGATTCAAAATATTTAAACATTTCGACCATTTCAGGGCATTGAAATAAATCCAATGGCAAAGATGAAAATTTGTGCTGGACCAGGATTCGAACCTGGATTTCCCAATTAGGCTATCCAGGCATGCTTCCCTTCCAACCCAAATTCTCACCTTATAGCACACTACGATTGTATTGCCCCTGCCCATTTGATTCCACTTCCTCGCAGCTTATAGTGGATTCCTGCAAAGGATTGAGTGTATTAATTTGTCCGCACAGAAATTGTCAATTGACTGTTGTGGCAGATACACAATGATTTACATGGTGTCTCTTCTTCTTGGACATGTCCGTAGGAAATCTGGGTTTGAATCTCAGTCCAGCACAAATGTTCATCTTTGCCATTGGATTTATTTCAATGCCCTGAAACGGTCAATGTTCAAATATTTCAAAAATTATGGACGTTAATGTCAACAAATGGTGTCTGTTCTTTTGGAAATGTCCGAAAAGAATGGACACCATGTAAATAATTGATAGAAAGATGTCTAACCACTTTAGTTCATTCTGCCAATGACAATACTTGAAAACCTATATATCTCAACTGATATCATTGTTTGACCAGTGTAGTTTGGCTGAATAAACTGTCCACCATTAAGAGACATATATTATAACAACTCCCCAACACAGTAATCTTACAAAATTGAACACCTAATAAAGTTATTGAAAGAAGCCTAAAAGGCCTCAGGCGGTCAAACTCCGAATTCATTGCTAGCTGTCTTAGATGAACCAATTGAAGTATATATTACATACAAACACAAAATATTAAAAAATCTGTATTAGGTCATGTATCACATTCTACAGAGTGAGCCAAAAATCCATTAATATTCTAAAACATTGCTGAAATAATGTAGGCAGAAAGAAAAATTTAAATACATGCTTAAAATGCAAGAATATAGTGAAGCTTAGAAAAGTGCACAAAATTATCCACAGAAAGCTCTTTGTTAGATATAAAAAAAATTAGCATAATAATTGATGTTTAGAGAAGATGTGTACTTTCTAAAAAATGCTCCACATTTTGACAATCATTTATTAACAATACATGTAACTAAGGGAAAATGTTGTCAACAGCACTACACAGCTTATTAGGAGGTATTTTAATAAATTGCCATCAGACGGTTTTTAGCATTGCCAAACACAGATAACTGGCACTTGCACAACAACCAAACAGACACATCTTGGTTGCCTGAAGTGTGTGGTTACACCTACCACAAGCATCGCAATGCACTGGACAGCCTGCCGAGATATTAAGACTATAGCTAGAACATTTCACCACCTTTTGGGATGTATTTTTCCTACATGGGATCTTCTCAGTACATCCAAATCACAGTGACTTGATTCATTTTGCACCTGAAGCTAGTTATGGTACATGGCATTCCAGTCAATGTATGTCAATTCAAATTACAAAACTTTTGACAACAGACTAATATTGCAATATGAGACACATTCCCATTCTGACCATTTTGTAATGTAATTTGCAATTTACTTTGTATATGCTGTTAATACTACACATAAATCTGTGTACCTGAATTAGAATCACTGTAATTTTAGTATATTCCCAGATATTTACATTAATATGTAACATTTACATATGTGACTGTTTATGATTCAAAGAGACTGTGTACTAATAGGAACTGTTCATATTTTCGTTGATACTATGATTAACGTTTTCCATTTTCATCAGTAACAATATTTAAAGATACTTTATACAAATTTTGTAATTTCACCACACATTTTCAGGTTAAGAAATCACTGGTAAGGCTGTTATTTACTTCCGGCACTATTTTGCCCACCATGATTAAGCACTGTATACACATTCTAACATTTTCATTTGTGAAAATTCAGTTTATTTGTATATTCATGTGACATTTGTCATGATTTGTTTATTATTATGATTATACTTTGACAGTTGCTCCCCATAGATAATTGTACACGTAAATTTGTGCTCTAAACTCTTTGTATAGGTGGTGGGAGAGCAGGATGTGTGGGCTCTGCAAGTCAAGAGTTGTCACAGGTGGTTATTAGTGAGAACAGAAAGTTGTCTGATTGATTTTGTGTGTGTGTGTGTGTGTGAGAGAGAGAGAGAGAGAGAGAGAGAGAGAGAGAGAGAGAGAAGGAAGTGCTGTAGTGACAGGTGTTAATGGGTCAGTTAGAATTTGACTAGTTGAAGTGCATAAATAACATAAGTGACAGAACATGTTGGCCCCTTTGCATCCCCCTCCCCCCCCCCCCCCCCCTATGTACAGTTCCAAGCTGCATTCAAATCAATAAAGAAATTTTACAACTGAAGAGTTATACCTCTTCTGCGATATGAATTCTGGCTTTGGTTGCCCTATGTCACTATCCTGTTCTGGAGGTTTCTGAGGCTCCACTGACATAAACAGCAGACATTACAAGGGAAAGAGAGTACTTACCAACACAACAGCCTGTTGTGGTCAATCACAACTGAGCAGTTGAATGCTGCCCAGCTAGCATCAGTCAACACCACAACACTAACAACTACTGTGAATGAATTTTTAACCTGTCCACCCAGCCTGGCACTGCCTACACACCACCAACTTATCTCCACTACAGGCCACCCCAGTTACTAACATCACCAGAGACCAATCAGCTAGTTTGGAGTTGAAACTGTAGCTGCTGCCATGACCTGCCTTTACATACAACTCCTGTCAATAAATTGGTGGCAGATGGATTGTTGCAATGTATATGAAACTGGTCAATATTGGGGCAACTGGAGCAAGTTTTGTGTGGCAGACAGATTAGATTAGTTCCATAGATCATGAATACGACACTTCATAATGATGTGGAACATGTCAGGTTAAAGAAAGGTGTCTTTACAAATTATTACTTTGTACTAAATATTACTTAACACTATTTTTATTTTATTTTTTATTTATTTATTTTCAGATTTACTAATTTATATCTAAAAATTCATCTATAGTGTAGAAGGAGTTGCCATTCAAAAATTATTTTAATTTATTTTAAAAAACTAGTTAATGCTATTTAAGCCATTACATAAGAAAGGAGATAAAGAAATTCCATCAAATTTCACTTTTGCCTGCATTTTCAAAAATTTTAGAAAAGATAATGTACAGTCGTCTTCTTAAACACCTTACCAATAATAAACTATTATCCAAGTCACAATTCAGGTTTCTAAAAGGGTTATGATATTGAGAAGGCCACCTACACATACAGTGAGAATGTACTTAATTCATTAGAAAATAAATTACATGCCACTGGTATATTTTGTGACCTGTCAAAGGCATTTGAATGTAAATCACAATATACTTTTGAGCAAATTAGAATATTATGGCGTAACAGAAAGTGTTGCAGAATGGTTCAAATCATATATCTTTAATAGGAAACAAAGGGTATCAATAGGAAAGAGAGCTGTACTGAACTCTCAGGCCACATCAAATTGGGAACTAATAACATGTGGGGTCCCCCAAGGCTCTATCGTAGGCCCCCTGCCTTTTCTTGTATATCAATGACTTTTCATCATCAACATGCACCAACCATGGACTCCATCTAAACTATGCTGGTAAACAATTTATAGCCAAAATATTTATTATAGTCTGGTAAACAAAACTGGAAAAATCGAAAATACCTTGGATAAATGGCTTATCAAAGGCAATACAAGATCAAACAGTGAGTCAAAATGTATTGTAGTAGTAGAAGTTGCCTCACAAATCAACATTTCAAAGGTAGTAGGCCTGCTGGTAACACAAAAAAAGTCCCAAACACATTGGACAAATGGCTGAGAACCAACACACACCAGGGGACAAACAGTCGATTTTTGGTGTAGTAGTGGGTGACACAGAGAGAAGTGACACAAAAGAAATCAGTTCAAACACATTAAACATCATCCACCAGAAAGTACAGCCCTTAACAAACAAACAGGATGAAATATATGTGCTTCAGTTCTGTGTTTCTGTATTGGCTAGAGAAAGACAACTTTCAGTATTGTGTAGTAAATAATAAATTCGTATTGTCCGCTATGACAGTTGGCGCTGTCGGAGATCGGGTGATCTCGCCAGCGCCACCTGCCGTGGTGCTGTGGCAGTGCGTGGCAGCACGCCGGCTCCTCAGAGTTAGGTTACTTTTCGTAAGGTGCGCCTCGGCACTTCAAATGAATTATACGAACTGTATCTCTTGTTATCGGTGACTTATGTCACGTGTGTGTACATTATCGTGTAATTGTCCTTTTGTGAAATACAAGATTCTTTAAGCATTTTCTACGTGTTCATAAAACTTTGATATGGCAAACTGCTTTTGCAGAACAGTATCAAAGCTTGGAGGAAGCTGTATTTATGTGAAACAGAACATAGAATATAAGACATTAGATTATGTAAACCAGATTGGTAATGAAAAACACTTCGAAGTTTCAGCTTTGGAAATAACACCAGAAAAAGTTGTTGTTATATGTGTCTACAGATCCGCCAGAGCAATATAAGCATCTTTTTAAACAAAATACTTGATCTTGTATTACAAAAAGTTAAGAATGCTTCTAAACTGTGGTTCTCTGTGGTGATTTGAATATAGATCTTTTAACTCAAAGCCCTCAAAGAGAGAAATTCCTGAACATTATCAACGACTACAACCTATGTCCTGCAATAAATTCCCCTACCCACATAACAAAAAGTAGTTCTACACTTATTGATCAAACTTTTGTAAACACAGACATGCACATTTCAAAAAACTTAAATACTGGCTACAGCGACCACAGTGGCAACGAGAAGGGGATATATCAAAACAACGTGTTCAATTGAAGAACTTCTACAAGCATTTCTGCAACAGCAAAAAGTACTCACCGATCATGTACTGCAACCTCCAGAGCTCTTCGCAAACACCATCAAGGCGATCTTCAATGCACCACAGTTCGATAGGAGGCAACAGCTTTCAATTCCGAGTTTCCAGCCATATGACGATGCCGCAGAAGACTGGGCTGACTACGAGAAACGACTACGTCAACACTTCGCAGCATTCGGTGTTGTTGACACCAACCTATGTAAGTCTCTTTTTCTCTCTTGGCTTTCACCCCTTCTTTATCAGTTGCTTTCACAACTGGCCCAACTTCAGGTACCGGCATCGTTGTCATTCGACGAAATGTGTACACTTCTAAATTCTTCTTATAAGAAACAAATGCACGTCGTTGCCTCTAGGGTAGCTTTCTACCAGTGCAAAAAAATTTCAAATCAGTCATACCGAGCTTGGGCCACACAGCTGCAAGTGCTCAGCAGAAAGTGTAATTTTGTGACGAAAATCCATCAGGAATCGTACGCCGATCAAATGGTACGTGACGCTATTCTCCTCTCGGCCCCTGACAAAGAGGTTCGACAAAAAGCACTTCAATTAAATGACCCTACCCTGGCAGAGGTGTTGTCAATCGCAGAATCATTTGAAATTACTCGAGCCGCGGGTGCTCAACTGGATTTGTGCGGTGACGTAGGAGAGGTTGCATTAGATAGGGCCGTTGCTCACAGTGAAGCAAGTGATGACGTTGCTGCTATATACTGCCCCTCTCAGCAGAAACAAAACAAAAGCAAGATGATTTTTCAGAGAAAACCGTCACCAAATGCTCTGCCCTCTTGTCCGAAATGTTTCACGCAGCACTCGCGTGACGACTGCCCTCAAAGATGGGCACAATACCACAAGTGCAAAAAACGTGGTCACATCTCATCCGTATGTCGTTTCAAACAAGTTCAAGCAATTAATGATATGGAATCTGACGCTGGGTCACTCATGTTTGTCAACTCCACTCATTCCTCAAACAATAAACTTTTTGGCTCCGTTACTGTCCTAGGAAAGGATATTCAAATGCAAGTTGACACCGGTTCCTCCGGGACTATTATTACTTCTTACACTTACGTTAAGCTAGGGGCGCCCCCCTTATCACCTGTTTCGTGCAACTTGCACACTTATACGCATCAACAACTGGCTCTCAAAGGCCAATTTGAAGTACCGGTCACATATAAACATGTGACACGCACGCTCACTCTTTTCGTTGTAGACAAAGCAGCTACGACAGACTTGTTTGGCTATGGCGCATTTTGTGCTTTTGGATTTTCTGTAGATGACACTATAAATATGGTTTCGGACATTGTTCCGTTTGACAGAATAGAGGCTTTATCTGCCGAATTCTCTGATCTTTTCTTCACAGGCTTAGGTCGTGCTGTTGCTTTCACAGCCCGCATATCACTTAAAGATGGTTCTCGCCCGCGATTTTTTCGCGCGCGCCCTCTTCCAGTTGCATTTCCCGATTCTGTTAAACAAGAACTTGATCGCCTTACAACTGCGGGTGTTCTTCTTCCTATCACTTCGAGTGCATGGGCTTCTCCTTTGGTAGTGGTTCTCAAGCCAAACGGATCCCTTCGCATTTGCGGCGACTTTAAAAATGCTGTAAATTCACAAAGTATCATTGACACGTATCCCATGCCGCGGCCAGAGGAACTCTTTGCCAAAACAGCGGGCGGACAATATTTTTCAAAAATTGATTTGTCTGAAGCATACCATCAAATGCCTCTAGATGAGTGATCTCATAAATTTCTTGTACTCAACATGCCCTTTGGTCTTTATCAATACCAAAGGTTGCCGTTTGGCGTTTCCAGTGCGCCAGCTATTTTTCAAAGATTTTTGGAACAACTTCTTGCGCCGGTACCGGGATGCATTAACTATCAGCATGATATTGTGGTCACAGGGGCGTCCACAGATGAACATCTCAGGAACCTTCGACAAGTGTTTACTGTTTTGCAACAAACGGGGTTAAAATGTAACTTTCACAAGTCCAAATTTTTTCAACCCTCAATTGCATACTTGGGCTTTCGTATCTCACGTGAGGGTATCAGTCCTTTAAAGGATCACATTACTGCAATTGAGTCTCTTCCTCAACCTACGTCCGTGAAGGACTTACAAGCCTTCCTAGGTAAAATAGCCTATTATCACAAGTTCAAACCGTCTGTAGCGGAAATATCACATTCTTTAAATTGTCTTTTGAAGAAGAATGTGCCTTTTGTTTGGTCTGACACATGCGAAAAGGCTTTTCAAACACTCAAATCTCATTTGCAAAAATCACCTTGCTTAGCAACGTTCAGTCCAGGGCTGCCTTTAATACTTGCAGCTGGCATTGGGGCTGTACTCTCTCATAAATTTCCGGACGGCACAGAGCAACCAACTGCTTACGTATCAAAGACTCTCAATACTTCACAAGCAAAGTACTCCCAGATTGAAAAGGAAGCTTTATCCATTGTTTATGCTTTAAAAAAGTTCAGCGTCTTTCTATATGGCACTAGGTTCCACCTTATCACAGACCACAAGCCATTGGTTTCACTTTTTCATCCGTCGGTATCTCTTTCTGAAAAAGCAGCACACAGATTGCAACGTTGGGCTTTATTCCTGTCTAGATTCAATTACGAGATTCATTTTCGGCCTACGACACAGCATGCGAATGCGGATGCTCTCTCCCGTCTTCCTATGGGTCCTGATCCCGTTTTTGATGCCGATGAATTGCTCTGTTTCCACGTGGATGAAGCTGCTCAGGCGGCGGTGGACGGATTTCCGATCGACGGACATCGCATCGCAGAAGCCACAGCTGCTGATCTCGTCCTCCGACAGGTTGTCCACAACATCGAGCATGGATGGCCAGAAAGACCGTCAGGAAAAGCATCAGATCCACTCCGAAACTACTATCATCGTCGTCTGCGTCTGTCCACACTTCGTGGGGTGGTCCTGCTGGCCACCGATGACTTCACACCCAGAGTCGTTGTTCCTTTGGCTCTTCACACTGATGTCCTGAATCTGCTACATCAAGGACACTGGGGTACTTCCAGAACAAAAATATATGGCCCGTCGTCATGTGTACTGGCCGGGAATAGATGCTGACATTGCGGGCATGGTGGCTGCCTGCAGTCTGTGCGCCACAAATGCTCCGGCACCCAAATCTTTGCTCTTGCCGTGGCCCACACCCGAACAACCATGGGAACGAATTCATATAGATTTTGCTGGCCCTTTCCTTCATTCCTATTGGCTCCTGGTCATAGACACATACTCAAATTTTCCATTTGTCTTTAAATGTTCGGCGCTTACTACGGCCTCCACCCTTTTGGCCCTCGACAAAATCTTTCCGCTTGAAGGCCTTCCTAAAACCATCGTGTCCAATAATGGTACACAGTTCACCTCCTCTGATTTTGCACAATTCTGCAGATGCAGAGGCATCTCCCATGTCACTGCACCGCCTTTTCACTCCCAATCAAACGGGGAGGTGGAAAGGCTGGTGCGAACATTTAAAATGCAAATGAAAAAACATCTAGCATCATCCTCCACAGAGAAATCACTCCTCAGCTTTTTAGCATCATACAGATTCACACCAACGGGTAAACAGAGCCGCACGGAAATGCTGCATGGCAGACAACCCCGGACATTACTGCATCTCCTATTAGCCTCAAAGGAACAGTCCACCAACACAAATCAGGGACGATATAGAAAGGGCGCCTCTGATTGGGCACGAGTCTATGGACGTCATTCAAAGTGGATAAAAGGACATATCACTGCTCAAAGAGGGAACCGTATGTACGAGGTTAGCACAGCCAGAGGTGACGTCGCAAGACATGTGGACCAGCTCCGTCCTAGGATGACTACGATACCCTCAGATAACGACAACGAAAAAATGGAGATTGACTATGAAGTGAACTTACCCGGAAGTGTCAAAAAAGATGATACACAGTGTGATACGGACCTAACTTTACCGTTCTTGAGTGAAGTGTGCAATAAAAACAGTGACAGTGGACCTATGTCTCCTATAATAACAAAAAAGAACGTGATACCTATACTGAAAACACTGGACTCGCACATAATGACAAGAAAGTACAAACCTGGACATTACAAACCTTATGGACGTGCACCTACCCGAACATTTCAACGTAAAGAAGACATGATGGACATTGGGCATGTGAAAATGTTTACCAAAAAAGGGGACATATGTAGTAAATAATAAATTTGTATTGTCCGCTACGACAGTTGGTGCTGTCGGAAATCAGGTAATCTCGCCAGCGCCACCTGCCGTGGTGCTGCGGCAGTACGCGGCAGCACGTCGGCTCCTCAGAGTTAGGTTACTTTTCGTAAGGTGCGCCTCGGCACTTCAAATGAATTATACGAACTGTATCTCTTGTTATCGGTGACTTATGTCACATGTGTGTACATTATCGTGTAATTGTTCTTTTGTGAAATACAAGATTCTTTAAGCATTTTCTATGAGTGTTCATAAAACTTTGATATGGCAAACTGCTTTTGCAGAACAGTATCAAAGCTTGGAGGAAGCTGTATTTATGTGAAACAGAACATAGAATATAAGACATTAGATTATGTAAACCAGATTGGTAATGAAAAACACTTCGAAGTTTCAGCTTTTGAAATAACATCAGAAAAAGTTGTTGTTATATGTGTCTACAGATCCGCCAGAGTAATATAAGCATCTTTTTAAACAAAATACTTGATCTTGTATTACAAAAAGTTAAGAATGCTTCTAAGCTGTGGTTCTCTGTGGTGATTTGAATATAGATCTTTTAACTCAAAGCCCTCAAAGAGAAAAATTCCTGAACATTATCAACGACTACAACCTATGTCCTGCAATAAATTCCCCTACCCACATAACAAAAAGTAGTTCTACACTTATTGATCAAACTTTTGTAAACACAGACATGCACATTTCAAAAAACTTAAATACTGGCTACAGCGACCACAGTGCACAGTTGTTGCCTTTATGTGAAAGCAAGTTTTATCCTAGAAACGGGAATATCATGTATAAAAGAAAATATAGCAAACAAAATATTGAGCACTTCCAATGTATGTTAAGCACACAGTCATGGCATAAAATATACAACAGTACTAACACAAACAGAAAGCTGGATAAGTTCCTGGAAATTTACAGACACTGCTTTGAAATTACTTTTCCAAAGAAGAAGATAATTTGCAGAAACTCCAGCAGATCCAACACATGGATAACACCAGGAATTAAAGTATCATGCAGAAGAAAATGAGAACTTTTTGCACTTTCTGAAACGTGTCATAAAGGAAGCAAAACTAAGAGAAAATGACATATTTATCTTAGAATCTGCAAACAAAACTAAGACCATGTGGAACGCAGAACAACAACTTACAACTTACCAGCAAGGCACCAACACACAAAAACATTGTACTGTCACAAGTCGGCAACGAGATCACTGATCCAAAATTAGTTGCTAGCCACTTCAACACCTACTACACTAATATTGCAGGTGAACTGGTGAGGGAACAAGTGCTAAAAACACCTAATAAAATATTCCAGAATATTTCTGAAATAGGCATAAACAGTGCAACCATGTTTCTTCGACCAGTAAGCAGGGAAGAACTGTTACACACCATTAAGTCCCTTAAAAATAAATATTCAGCATGCATTGATGATGTGCCAGACTATATTATAAGGATATCAGCAGAACAAATACTCACCCCTTTGCTAGATATATGCAATTCTTCATTGTCAAGTGGTGTCTTCCCACAGCAGTTAAAAACAGCAAAAGTTGTGCCCCTATACAAAAAGGGTGACCGGCAGCAGATGGTCAACTATAGGCCCGTGTCACTCTTGTCAGGCTTTTCAAAAATTATTGAAAAATTGTCACAATTAACTGACTTTTTTTAACAAAAATAATATTATCACAGGATGCCAGCATGGCTTTAGGCCTCAGTGCAGTTCCGAAACAGCCACTTTTAACCTCATAAATTGTATCCTAAATGCAATGGATATGGAACATAATTTAGTTATAACAAACACCTGGTTTAAGAATCACACAAGAAAGCTGTATACATGAAAGAGACAAGGAGACACCGGGAGATACCAGATAGATTTTATAATGGTAAGACATAGATTTCGGAACCAGGTTTTAAACTGTAAGACATACCCATGGGCAGATATAGACTCTGACCATAACTTGTTGTTTATGAACTGTAGGCTGAAACTGAAGAAACTACAAAAAGGTAGGAAAATAAGGAGATGGGACCTGGATAAATTGAAGGAACCTGAAGTTCTTAAGAATTTCAGAGATAGCTTTAGGCAACAATTGACAGAAACGGAGGAAAATAAAACAGTAGAGGAGGAATGTGTAGCATTGAGAGATGAAATTGTGAAGGCAGCAGAGGACAATATACGTAGGAAGGCAAGACCTACAAAAATCCTTGGATATCACAGGAGATACTAAATTTAATCGATGAAAGGAGAAAATATAAAAATGCAGTGAATGAAACAGGCAAAATGGAGTACAGACGACTAGAAATGAGATTGACAGGATGTGCAAAATGGCTAAGCAGGAGTGGCTAGAAGGCAAATGCAAGAATATAGAAGACTGTATAAATAGGGGAAAATAGATACAGCCTACAGGAAAATAAAAGAAAAATTTGGAGATAAGAAAAACAGCTCTATGAATATCAAGGACTCTGATGGAAAACCAGTTCTCAGCAATGAAGGGAAAGCTGAAAGGTGGAAAGAGTATATAGAGAGGCTCTATGAAGGAAATGAACTTAACGGCAATATTGTAGAAAGGGGAGAAGAAGTAGATGAGGATGAAATAGGAGATACTATACTGACAGATGAATTTGACAGAGCACTGAAAGACCTAAGTCGAAACAAGGCCACTGGAGTAGATGATATTTCCTCAGAGCTACTGAAGGCTCTGGGAGAACCAGTCATGACAAACCTGTTTCACCTGGTGTGTAAGATGTATGAGACAGGCGAAGTACCCTCAGACTTTAAGAAAAATGTTATAATCCCCATTCCAAAGAAAGCAGGCACAGTCAGGTGTGAAAACTACAGAACCATCAGTTTAATAAGTTATGGTTGCAAAATATTAACACGAATTATTTACAGAAGGATGGAAAAGCTGGTAGAAGCCGACCTCGGGGAAGATCAGTTTAGGTTCAGAAGAAATGTAGGAACTCGGGAGGCAATACTTACTTTACGGCTTATCCTAGAAGATAGATTAAGAAAAGGCAAACCTACATTTCTTGCTTTTGTAGATTTGGAGAAGGCTTTTGACAATGTTGATTGAAATAAACTCTTTCGAGTTCTGAAGCAAGCAGGAGTAAAATATAGGGAGTGTAAGGTTATTTACAACTTGTACAAAAACCAGACAGTGGTTGTCAGAGTTGAAGGGCATGAAAGGGATGCAGT
Source organism: Locusta migratoria (assembly GCA_026315105.1). Classification (NCBI taxonomy): domain Eukaryota; kingdom Metazoa; phylum Arthropoda; class Insecta; order Orthoptera; family Acrididae; genus Locusta; species Locusta migratoria. The sequence continues at coordinate 380,056,391 of CM048755.1, forward strand.
GGTTGGAAAGGGAGTAAGACAGGGTTGTAGCCTTTCTCCAATGTTGTTCAATTTGTACACTGAGCAAGCTATAAAGGAAAGCAAGGAGAAATTTGGAGAAGGAATTAAAGTTCAGGGGGAAGAATTAAAAACATTGCATTTTGCTGACGACATAGTAATTCTGTCAAATACAGCAAAGGACCTGGAAGAGCAACTGAACGGAATGGACAGTGTGCTGAAAGGTGCATATAAGATGAACATTAACAAGAGCAAAACTAGGGTAATGGAGTGCAGTCTAAGAAAATCAGGTGATGCTGAAGGAATTAGATTAGGTAACAAAGCAATAAAGGAGGTATATGAGTTTTGTTACTTGGGCAGTAAAATGGTCGCAGTACAGAGGATATAAAATGCAGAATGCCAATGGGTAGAAAAGCGTTCTTGAAAAAGAGAAATTTGTTAACATTTGTTAAGCCTAAGGAAGTCCTTTCTGAAGGCATTTGTATGGAGTGTTGCCTTGTATGGGAGTGAAACAGGGACGATAAACAGTGTGGACAGGAAGAGGATTGAGGCTTTTGAAATGTGGTGCTACAGAAGAATGCTGAAGATTAGGTGGGTGGATCGCGTAACTAATGAGGAGGTACTGAACAGAATTGGGGAGAAAAGAAATTTATGGCATACCTTGACTAAAAGAAGGGATAGATTGGTAGGGCACATTCTTAGACATCAAGGAATTGTGAATTTAGCGTTGGAGGGAAGTGTGTGGGGTAAAAACCGCAGAGGAAGACCAAGAGATGGATACAGTAAGCAGATTCAGACAGATGTAGGTTGCCGTTCTTATGTGGAGATGAAGAGGCTTGCTCAGGATAGGGTATTGTGGAGAGCTGCATCAAACCAGTCTCCGGACTGAAGACCACAACAACAAATGCAATGGATAACCACAGTAATGTTTCAGGAATTTTTCTCGGTCTAACAAAAGCTTTTGATTTGATAGATCATGACATTCTTCTGAGAAAGTTAGAGTGCTATGGTGTAAGGGGCTTGGCAAATGCATGGGTAAAATCATACTTAGAAAATTGCTCTCAGATAACAGAGATCAAACATATGGAAAAAAAATGAACTCCAAGCCTAACTCAGTGCCATCAAAATTAACCCATGGTGTACCACAAGGCTCAATCCCAGGCCCCTTTCTTTTCTTAGTTTTCATAAATGACTTCCCTCTTCATGTTAAAAACTCTGAACCAGTCCTATTTGCTGATGACACCAGTGTGTTGATTGAAGGTGACAATGAAAAGGCTCTTAGCCTATCTGCTAAAGCCACTAATCAAAATATTTCAGAGTGGTTTATGAGGAATAAGCTACTGATAAATCCTCAAAAAACAGTTGCCATACACTTCCACACACAACAAAATAGAAACCCGTTAAAACCAAATATGTTTATGGAAAACCAAAAGATTAACAAAATTTCTTGGCATTTACATACAAGAAAATCTGAAATGGAATTCCCCACATCACCTTCTTAAATATCAGACTATCAAAAATGACATATGCAATGAAAATCATATGGAACAACACAAGTGCTGAAACAGTTAGAGCAGTTTATTTTGTTCGCGTGCACTCCCATTTGAGATATGGCATCATATTTTGGGGAAATTCCCCTCACAGTATTACAACTTTCAGGAAGCAAAAAAAGATGGTGAGAATAATGAAAAATGTGAACAGTAATAAATCATGCAAACTGCTTTTTAAATAACTTAGGATTCTACCCTGCCATGTATCTATATACTTGAGGTCATCATGTATGTAAAAAAGAGCATGCTAAAAAAAGAAGATGTATTTATTCAAAACAAAACAGTACATGAACACCATACGAGGTCAAGTAGTGACGTACACAGACACCATTGTCATACCACCCTGTACAAAAAAGGTGCCTACCACTCAGAGTCACAACTATTTAATAAGTTGCCCAATCAATTAAAAGATATAAGCAAAATAAACATATTTAAAAATCTGTAACCTCATATCTTTGGAAAACTGCTTTTACTCAGTACAACAGTATCTAGAAAATTAAGTGTTACAAATATTCAGAACATCTCCCGAATAATAAGTAAATATAAGAAAAGAACTGTTAAAATGAGAGTGAAAGAGTGGCTGATCCTATTAAATTTATTTATTGTATGTAAAGCATGTAACAACGAGTTTAAAAGTTCCAAATTGTACAAAGTTTATTGTATTGTGTATACATGGTATTTTAAGTGTAAAATTGCATCATGATTATTGTTTTGTGTGTCTATTGTATTGTAAGGTAAGCATGTAAAAATTATAACTGTGTTAAAGTACCATACCGTAACAAGTTTATGGTACTGTGTTGTATGCATGTCCAACATCTATGGTGTAATGTATGTACCTCAAAGATTTAAGGGCGTAAATAAATAAACATTACCGGATGCCAAGTTTGTTTTATTTGCAGATGACACAAATATTGCAGTAAATCATAAATCAAATATATCCTTAGAAAGATCTGCTAATGAAAATTTCATGGGCATCAATAAATGGTTCTCAGACAATTCACTGTCGCTAAACCTTGAAAAAACACACTATATGCAATTTACTACTTGTAAAAGGTTTCCTGCCAGTATATGCCTAGAGTATGACGACAAGGAAACATAAAAAGTTGAAAGTGTCAAATTCTTAGGATTACAGCTGGATAATAAATTTAACTGGGAGGGGCATACCACAGAACTGCTAAAGTGCCTAAACAAGTCCCTGTTTGCTATGCGAATGTTGTCAGATATAGGAGATATATAACTAAAAATGCTATTGTATTATGCATACTTTCACTCCATAATGCCATACAGGATTATTTTCTGGGGCAACTCATCAGGCCAAGCAAAAGCTTTCAGACCACAAAAACATGTGTTATGGATCATTTGTGGTGTCAACTCAAGAAGATTATGTAGAGGGCTATTTAAGGAACTGGGGATACTTACTACTGCTTCCCAATACATTTATTATCTAATGAAATTTGCCATTAAAAATAGATCTTCAATAGCTCAGTCCATGGGATCAATACTAGAAGCAAGAATAACTTGCATATAAATTTTAAAGTCACTTACTTTGGCTCAGAAAGGTGTCCAATATTCAGCAGTACACATTCTCAATAACATGCCAGCGGTCATACAAAATTTAACTCACAATAAAGTACAGTTTGAAAAGAGTCTAAAAGAGTTTTTGGTGGCCAACTCCTCCTACTCCATTGATGAATTTCATACCAGAAGTGTTTGATGTAAGTTATTGTATATAATATTCACAAATATGAATAGTGTTCTGAGTTTGACTTCTGTAGAAGTTTTGTGCAGTAATGTGATCATGGTAAATCAGTGTTGTTATAAGAATGTTGCACCTAGTATATTAGTAAGTAGTAATAAGTTTTATGTCCTTTAAAATGTAAATATTCTTAAGATAATTGTTTTTCCTGACCAACTCCGCATCCACAAGGGCAATTTAGGGATGGGCTATGAGCGCTCTCGAGAAATGCACGGCACTAAGAGAAATTCTTGAGTTCTCTTGAGAAGTTGTTGACAGTGTTGCGCTCTCTGGAGGCTGAGTGAAACTACTCTACAAGAAAGCAATGCGACAGAGCAGTCGTAATCATTGTCTTAAGTATGTGCAAGGAAGGAACTGAATTATTATTATTATTATTATTATTATTATTATTATTATTATTATTATTATTATCATCATCATCATCAACATTATTAACAGTAGTAGAATATCTCGCAGAAAGCAAAAATCATTTACCACGCAACTTACATGAAACAAGAACTTCATGCTTACCAAAAAGAAATATCCATTCCACATGTATTTATACTTTCATGAGAGAAAAATGCTACAACATGTTACACCCGTAAACTCCTTGCATACATTTACTAATTGTAGAAAAAAATTCGGCAGAGCTTACAGTATTAGCCAGCATTATGTACCTAAGCTTCCGTCCTTACTTCTGCTTGTACTTTCTCAACACATACACCGCAATTTACAACTACGATACTGACGGTTGTTATGTCCTCATTCTGTTCAAAAGTTTGGATAGTGTTAATTTTCATGATATTGGAGCCAAATTAAAAATTACAGTTTTCCAATACTGGCGGATTGTTTCAGGCACTATCCAACCTTTTTACCGATTTTCCTTTTAATGTTGTTTGAATGGATAACATACACAATATCTGGGTATTTTGTCTAGCTTGCATTAATATAAGAATGCACTTTTGCATTCCTGAATGTATCTGTTTTATAGCTAGATATACTGTGTAATTTTAAATGTGTTAGCATGCCTGTTGTATTTTTTGCTACACTACTGAGCTTAGCAACAGACATATCCATCCTCTGTAAAGTACTGCCAGCTCCATGGCTTTGCTTTTCGTGAATCCAATGCTCATATTTAAATGATAATCACAGCGAGTTGCGAGCGTTGCAAATAACTGCAGCACGGGGCGTAGCGTGTCTTGCCGTGTCGCGCTACCCCAGTCTACTGCCGCGCCGCACAGCGGCATGTGCCACTTCTCGTGAGCTTCTTGAGAATTGCTTGAGCACCGGCAGCTCGAGAAATTCTCGGTGTGCTCGAGTCACCGCACCTCACAGTTCCATCACTAGGGTGATTACATTTGGGATCTGTAGAAGGTACATTAACACATATGCTCTCTTTTTGTAAGGATATATTGTGTATTTTGTTCTGACATGTTCTACATCCAAGAGGATTCCCTCAATTCGGATCTACTGGAATGAAAAGTACATCTAATCTAATCTTTGCTATCTGTCAGGCTTTTGATGCTGTTTGGTAGGTGACAAAAGACTTTTGTGGCAGCATAATTCACCCCTTTCTGTACCAAAGCTAGATTTAACCTTGAATAGTGAAGATCATTATTTCTTCTAGTGTTGTAGTTATGTACACTCCTGTTGCTTTTGAATTCGGTGGGATTGGTAATAACAAATTTCATAAGTGAATATATATATTGTGAAGCTACTGTGAAGATCCCTAGCTCTTCAAAGAAGTGTATGCAGGATGATCTTGGATGGGCTCCAGCATTTATTTTGATTAGGCCGGTATTAGACTATCAAATTATTGGACAAAGAATTGGACGAAAAAATTGGATGAAATATTGGTCATATTTTTTGACAAAGAAATTGGATGAAACGCAAAAGGGGGTATTACACCATCATCCAATATTTTGTCAAATTTGCTTCAGAATGGCGGTGTTATGCTCAGCTGTTGTTTATACTACAGTTGCATTGTGTCTGTATTTAGAAGGGAACGAGGGAAAAAAGAAAAGGAAGCGCACTTGGATGAAACCGTGGGTGTCAGAGCGAGATAAATAAAATTTGTTACGGGACCGCGAGGATTTTCCTTTTTTATACAGTCGGCAGAACAGCCAGGCTGTTGACTGCTAATTATTTTGTCGCTCTTCATCCTTCACAGTTTGCAGTAGAGTAACAAAAAGGCTGACTCAAACAGTGTATACGAATAAGATTGTTAAGTTGATAAAGCAAGTTTCATTAAATAACGTTTTAAATGGAAAAATGTGAGCACTGACAAAGAGGATAATCTAAATCGTTCATGACGTTATTAACAATGTAAGGAGGGAAACATTGCTGATAAAGTAAATAGGCTCTATTTATTTCCTTACAAAAATTGGCTGACATATTCAGGGGCGTAGCTATGTCACCAAGGGCCCCGGGGCAAAAATGACATTGGGAATTTGGATTGAGCCGTGCCCCTACCAGGCTTCTTGAAGTATATGTTAGTGTCTGGCCAGGAAAAAGTAGTAAGTAAAATAATTAAGTCGATATCTTCGCTTATTATCGTGACAGTGGTGTAGACGGCAGCGTCTTGACCCACAATTTACTTTTGAGACAAAGTAATTATTATATGAAACTTCTGATCCGTGAATGTAATTAAACCTTTAAATGGCATAATAAACAAATGGTGTGCGGGTAGAGATGTACCTTAAAAGATTGCGTGAAGTGCTGAATTCTCACCACAGTGAAGTTGTTTGTTTTTCATATAGAAGAACTGAGCAAAATGCGGCGGAGGGTATAGTGTTAGTATGAACGTAAATTGAAGAGCGAATAGTTCTTATAGTATGGGAAGGTGCCGTTCCCAGAAAAAAGCCACAGAATGCCGAATCCATTTCCCGCCTTCCATTGCAAGGTAGTGTGTAGAAAAGTATGTAGATTCTGTTCGGTATTCCTTTCAGTATTAACGCATTTGTGGAAAATAAACATGCCTGTTTCCTGGAGCAACGCATTTTGTGGAAAATGCGCACTCTCCAGGTCTGTCTGCGCAGTACGTCATCTGTGATTTATGAGGTGAACTGTGGAACGGTCGGTATAACTTTGTAAAACACCTTGTAATTCCCTTTTTCGACGTAATGGTGTAGACAGTGGGGCTCGTTTTCTTGCTATTCGTTTGGCAGGCGCACAAAGAACGGCAATTCCTGACCATTCCAGCGGTCTGTCCTTTCCCGCACCTTCTGCCCTCCATCCCCCCCCCCATCCGCCTCTTCCTGCTGTCACCTGTCATATCCCCACAACAAATCAAATGCCAAATACTGTTCTACTGTACTTAAATATGATGTATACATTTAATATTTTGTCTTAGTCCATTCTGTTTAACAATAACTATATTAACATATTGACTGCCAAAGCTATACTTGGGTTACTGTCCCCCGGGGACCATTTACTTTTTTCCGTATTCTGCTTTAGTTTGCTTGAAGTAAGCAATTTAAGTACAAGTAATTTGACAATATTGCAATTTAGTACCTCAGTTTATGTTTTTTGTGTGAGTTACATATAACTCACATGGCGCCAGAGTAAAGTGCCAGGTGTGTCATTTGCTATGTCACTACTAATTTTGGGTTGGTACTCCTGTAAGTCTTTCATTCCACAACATTATTTGCGTACAGTTCCATTATTGTTTTTCTGCATTGTTACTACAGTCTTTATTCACTGTTGTTTGCTCCGTAACACAGTGATATTGTAGCAGGAGAAAGTGTCTCGTAGAAGTTAGGTAAATGAACAAAGGCATGTACAGAAGCTTTAAGATGAAGTTATGGACATAAGTGAAGAAGATGAAGATACTACTGAAATGGAAAAATAAGAGGAATGTGTTGATGCTGAGTACTGTTCATAGAGAGGAAGATTAAAAAATGTTTGTAGAGCTTATGGGACTTAACTATGGGGTCATCAGTCCCTAAACTTACAAACTACTTATGAACTAGCTAATACTAACGACGGCACAAATTTCCATGCCCGAAGGGGAATTCGAACCCCTGACCTTAGTGGCCGCGCAGACCGTGACTGACGCGCCGCAGTCCCCTCGTCCACCGCGGCCGGCTGGACAGGAAGAAGCTGAAGTTCAAACCAAGAGGGACACAAAGAAAAAACCAGGAATGATAACTGACTATAATCATTTATAGATCTCTCTCACCAAATGAACTCCTATACTGTCTAAGACGGGGTGTGAAATGGTACAGGAAGCTTGCAATTGAACTGTTGACAGGGTCAGCACTGGTAAATGCTCTGGTGATTTACCGATACATCAACAACAAGATCATCTCAATAACAGAATTCAAAGAGGAAGGGACTTTGAGACTACTCCATAGAGAAGATACTGATGCCCCTGAGAAATCTCTCACTGTAGCCACCGAGCTGCCTACACATTGTGCTCTTGTGAAGATGGGAAGCAGCAAGTCATAAGTGTACGGATGTTACGAAAAAGTGAAGAATGAATTTCGACGAGAACGTGCTGTCAAGAAACGTAAACAAACTACATGGAAATATAAGAAATTGTGACTCATATTTTTGCGAAGAGTGTTTCTTCATAAGGCACAGTGCATGCAGGTGTTAGAGATACAAAGTGGAATTACCCAATTTATTCGGTCTGTTTCATTGTTGTTGTAATTAAAACTGTATGTGATACACAATCTACTGTATAAGTAATATGTAACACCAAATAATAAATTATAAAAACAAGGAAACTCCAATATGACTAGGCAATGTGAGTTATATGTTGTTGTTGTGGTCTTCAGTGCGGAGACTGATTTGATGCAGCTCTCCACAATACCCTATCCTGAGCAAGCCTCTTCAACTCCTAAGAACGGCAACCTACATATGTCTAAATCTGCTTACTCTATTCATCTCTTGGTCTTTGCGGTTTTTACCCCACACACTTCCCTCCAACGCTAAATTCACAATTCCTTGATGACTAAGAATGTGTCCTACTAATCGATCCCTTCTTTTAATCAGGGTGTGCTATAAATTCCTTTTCTCCCCAATTCAGTTCAGTACCTCCTCATTAGTTACGCGATCCACCCGCCTGATCTTCAGCATTCTTCTGTAGCACCACATTTCAAAAGCCTCTATCCTCTTCCTGTGCGCCCAGTTTATCGTCGATGTTTCACTCCCGTACAAGGCAACACTCCACACAAATGCCTTCAGAAACGACTTCCTTAGGCTAAAATCAATATTCGATGTTAACAAATTTCTCTTTTTCAAGAAAGCTTTTCTACCCATTGCCATTCTGCATTTTATATCATCTGTACACCCATTGCCATTCTGCATTTTATATCGTCTGTACTGCGACCATCATTTGTTATTTTACTGCCCAAGTAACAAAACTCATCTACCTCCTTTATTGCTTCGTTTCCCAATCTAATTCCTTCAGCATCATCTGATTTTCTTACACTGCACTCCATTACCCTAGTTTTCCTCTTGTTAATGTTCATCTTATATGCACCTTTCAGCACACTGTCCATTCTGTTCAATTTCTCTTCCAGGTCCTTTGCTGTATCTGACAGAATTACTATGTTGTCAGCAAAACGCAATGTTTTTAATTCTTCACCCTGAACTTTAATTCCTTCTCCAAATTTCTCCTTGCTTTCCTTTATAGCTTGCTCAATGTACAAATTGAATAACAATGGAGAAAGACTACAACCCTGTCTTACTCTCTTTCCAACCACTGCATCCCTTTCATGCCCTTCAACTCTGAAAACCGCTGTCTGGTTTTTGTACAAGTTGTACATAACCTTACGCTCCCTATATTTTACTCCTGCTTGCTTCAGAACTTGAAAGAGTTTATTCCAATCAACATTATTAAAAGCCTTCTCCAAATCTACAAAAGCTAGATATGTAGGTGTCTCTCGTGTTCCTACATTTCTCCTGAACCCAAACTGATCTTCCCCGAGGTCGGCTTCTACCACCTTTTCCATCCATATATAATTCGCGATTTCAAGTGTCAATAACTACTCTTGAGCTCTTGAAAACTGGAGGCCACAAAGACGATTTGTTACTGGGGCCATAACGTATTGTACACCAAGTCACAGCACGCTAGTGTGAGTTACATCTATCTACATCTACATCGATACTCTGCAAATCACATTTAAGTGCCTGGCAGAGGGTTCATTAACCAACTTCATAACTTTTCTCTACCGTACCATTCTCTAATAGCGCGCGGGAAGAAAGAACACCTAAATCGTTCCGTTTTCGATCTGATTTCTCTTATTTTATTGGGATGGTCATGTCTCCCTAAGTAGGTGGGTGCTAGCAAAATATTTTCACATTCAGAACTAAAAGTCAGTGATTGAAACTTCGCAAACAGATCACGCCGCAATGAATAACGTCTTTCTTTTAATGATTTCCACCCCAATTCGTGCAACATTTCCGTGACGCTTTCCCCCCGTAACGTGATAAAACGACACGAGCTGCCCTTCTCTGAACCTTCTCAATATCTTCCGTCAGTCCCACCTGGTGAGGGTCCCACAAGGGGCAACAGTACTCCAAGAGAGGACGCACAAGTGTGATGTAGGCAGTCTCTTTGGTGGAGCTGGTGCATCGTCTAAGCGTTCTGCCAATGAAACGTAAGCTTTGGTTCGCCTTCCCCACAATATTTTCTGTGTTCTCTCCAGTCAAAGTTGTTCGTAATTGTAACTCCTAGGTATTTGGTAGAATTTACGACCTTAAGGTGTGACTGATTTATCGCGTAATTGAAGTTCAGCGGATTTCTTTTAGTGGTCATGTGTATTACTTCACACTTTTCTTTATTTAGTGTCAATTGCCAATTTTCGCACCAAGTAGAAATTTTGTCTAAATCGCTTTGCAGTTGCTTTTGATCCTCTGTTGACTTCACTAACCGATAAACGACAGCATCATCCGCGAACAGTCTAAGGCAGCTATTCAGATTATCTCCTAGATCGTTTATAAACACGAGGAAGAGTAGGGGACCAATAACGCTTCCCTGTGGAACGCCAGATATCACTTCTGTTTTACTCGATGACTTACCGTCAATTACAACGAACTGTGTCCTTTCTGATAGGAAATCGTGAATCCAATCACACAATTGAGGAGATATTCCATAAGCACGCAATTTCATTAGAAGCCGCTTGTGGGGTACAGTATCAAAAGCCTTCCGGAAATCCAGAAATATGGAATCAATTTAAGATCCCTTGTCGATGGCACTTAACACTTCATGTGAATAAAGGGCAAGCTGTGTTTCGCAAGAGCGATACTTTCTGAATCCGTGCTGACTATTGGTTAATAGGTCGTTCCCTTCGAGGTAGTACATAATATTCGAACAAAGTATATGTTCCAAAATCCTACTGCAAATCGACGTCAATGAGATAGGCCTGTAATTTTGGGGATCACTCCTATTGCCTTTCTTGAATATTGGAGTAATTTGGGCAACTTTCCAGTCTTTGGGTACGGATCTTTCACTGAGTGATCGGTTGTAAATTATAGCTAAGTACGGAGCTATTTCATCAGCATACTCTGAGAGGAATCTAGTTGGTATACAATCTGGCCCGGAAGATTTATTTTTGTTTAGTGACTTAAGTTGTTTTACTACTCCAGGAACATCTACTTCTAAGTTTCGCATGCTGGCAGCTGTTCTTGGATTGAATACTGGAGTGTTCACTTCATCTTCTCATGGCAGTCAATGTGTTAGAACTGCAACACGGAGCTTTTAATGGAAAAATGTCCGTGAGTTGTATTTACTTCACGTGGTTCCTAAGAGAAGACTTCCTCTGACTTATATTAACTCACGTGGCAGTCAATGTGTTAAAACTTTGTTTTCTATAAGTTGGGAATTTTTCTATTTCTTGTAACACGTATACTATTAGTCCTTGAAAAAAATTCATAATTATTTTTCGCTCCTCACTGAATATCACTAACTTAATGAGTGGCGTTTTTCAAGTCGTGGGGATTTCGTTCGTGTTTCCTCACGCACCAATTCAGAATGAAAGAACACCTACTGGAGTAATACAATGCTTCAAATTGTTAGATTTCAGATGTTGGCAAAAATATGATTTCTGATCGGTAATTATCGGTAAGCATTTTCGTGACTGCAGTACATTATAGTAATAATATGGTTTACACAATGAAAAAGTAGTCAATTTTATTTTGACAATTAATTTACCATTTTTTCCTGGCTTTGGGTTTTGCAAAATCATCAATAAGGTCTGTTAAATCTAGACTTGATGCAACCTTGTTTTCGATTGCTATGAGTGACAAATGTCCGAGTCAAGCTTGAGTCATACTGTACCTCAGATGCGTTTTCATAATTTTTAATTTGCTGAACGACCTTTCGGCTGCTACGGAAGAATAAAACTGCGGTAAATACTTCCGTAACCTCACATTCTAATAATGCATATTTTGTTATAATTTCCTTATATAATTGGCGAACTGTTCATGTTGGGGTCAATTTCGGCAGGAGAAATTAAAAGTCAAAATTCCTTCATTCAACTAAAATATTTTAAACAGTATAACGTCTATCAAATGTTCAAATGTTTGTATAGTCTATGGGACTTAACTACGGGGTCATCAGTCCCTAAACTTACAAACTACTTATGAATTACTTACGAACTACGACGGCACAAATATTCATGCCCTAGGGGGGATTCGAACCCCCGACCGTAGTGGCCGTGCAGACCTTGACTGGAGCGCCTCAGTCTCCTCGGCCACCGCAGCCGGCTATAACGTCTATTATCCGAGGTAATTTGGGGACATGGATATTCGGAAAACCGGTTTATTCGGATATTCGAACTGTACACTTCTATTTGCCAATAAGAAGTACTGTGCAGTCAATGTATTTATACTGTATTTGGAGGAGCGCGATATTTCACATTGTGCCGAACGGCACGCCGCAACACTTTGAAGACGCAGCTGTTGCTGTGAGCAGCTTTGATGCTGCCGCTACTTCTGCCGACTGAAGTTTGCCGTTTGTTGGACACATTGACTGGCCGCTTCGCCTGTCAGCAGCGACACGTAGTGGCGTCTTGTGATGGCCTAATAATTTATTAGAAGAATTGTTCCGCCAGCCGGTGGCCCAGGAAACTTGGTTTTGAGGGGAAGGGGATATGACTATAGGGACTATAGGGTGGGAGGGTAAAGAAAATTAAATAAAAAATTCGAGGCTCTACTGTAACTCTTTTCGATTATCGCTCACGAAGGCCGAGGGGCCCCTGGAGCTCGAGGGCCCCGGGGCACTGCCCCGCCTAGCCCTATGATAGCTACGCCACTGGACGTATTTATATGTACATAGATTCGCTTGCAAACAGATGTCAATGTTTTGAAAGTTGTTTCATTTCCCAGAGCTTAGCACACCACTTTACCAAAATCATACATTCTAAAATCTGCTTCGGCCATATTAAGATTTAGGGGTATTACTTCTTCAATTCCGATAGTATATAATGACTTTTTTTACATCACGGATTGTAACTCAACCTCGCTTTTGCCGCAGGGTATTGGGGCTACGTGAATTGACATGACGGACAGTGTTAATTAACCTTGTCACCTGTTATACAACGCTCCATCCGATTTTTTTAAATTTTTGTTGTTGCTAGAAAACACTACACAAACATTCCACTACTAGCCATGTTTACGAATACGAACTTTATGCCCAAGAAATGTCAGATATTTAACCTCCAAATAAAACAGCTGTAGTGGCAAGGAAGCTGTATACTACTAGCGCTCCAAGCAGTGACATTTCTCACTGCAGGAAACAGAAGACGAGCGATTTCTTTGATCAAATCTAGGCCGAGGCCTAGATTGGATGAAATATTGGACGATGTTCTCATCACACGACGTCCAATTTTTCTTTGTCCAATTCTTTGACAAATAATTTGATAGTGTAATACTGGCCTTACACGCTTTTGTGCAAAGAATACTTTTTTACTCAATAATGAATTACCCCAGACAATTATGCCACACAAAAGCAGAGAATGAAAACAGGAATAGTAAGCTAATTTACTGAGATGTATATCACCAAAATTTGCAGTTACCCTATAGCATAAGTAGCCGAACTCAAAAGTTTCATCAGATCTTCAATGTGATTTTTGTCCATTTGCTTAGAACCACTTAATGATTTTCTGAAAGATGTAATTTACAATTTCTTCAGTTAGTTCTAGTATGTCAGGTGTGATAACTACAGTAGAACCTTGTTTTTACACTTTTCAAGGAACTTCAGTAAAATGGTGTAAAATGCAGGAAATAGTCTTTTAAATGGTAAAATATGCTTACTGGATCAGCCTTGCATTTTCGTAGTTTATTTGTTATATACATATATAATACGCATCTAAATACTCGCCAGGAAGTTTATTATACAATGAAAGTTATCAAAATTTTTACTATTTTAAGCACAGGACAGAACTGGTAATTTTATGGGAAGTAGAAATTGTTGACGTAATTTCATTCATTATAATCGAGGACGCCGCTGCTGGGTTATGTAAAAAATCTTCAAAATTACCTGAACCGCTTCGATAGATATCTTTTGGACGCCGCTACCAGGCTATGTAACACATCTTCAAAATTACTGCCTTTTACCGGCATTAATTATTTACGTAGTAAAACATCTAAAGTTCTGTTCTTTTTGTATTTTTCACACGACAATATTGGAGGATTTATTCACATTCTCGAGTGCAAACATACGCGTACGTATTTTTGTGACATTTGCATAGGATCGGCATCTCACATTATTATCGCTTTTTAGGCCAGTCAAATTAGACTTTGAAAACGCAAATCGTGATGTAGTCCTAATTTTTTGATATGTTGTTAGGACCAGTTAGAGTAGTATGAAACCAAGTTTGCAGCTTCGAAAACCCTGTGCTTCCCAAGTTATAAGTGAAAAACTCCGAAATTTTCGTTTTTTTTTTTTTGTTTTTTTTTTTTAGATTTTGCCTTCTAACACATAAACTAGGAGTTTTATGATGTTAGTAGTTTTTACCATTTCCAAAGTACGTAAAATATGTAACAATTTAAGCCTAACCCAGCGTTATATGTCCAATAGTTGTCTAGATATGAAGCATCAAAAATGGGCTTATTTTTACCAAAAATGAAAATTTTAACTTTTGCTCAGATTTCGAGCTTAATATTAAAATAACCGCTCATCCTGCGAGAACAGACATTAGAATTGAAGTTGTAGTAAATTTTATTAGCTTTAAAATAAGCACAAGATGAACTCCCTAGAGCGAGTAGTTCTCTTCAAATTGTACAAAAACGGAAAGTCAGGAAACAGAAAATTTTGAAGAAATGAGCCTAAATGCTAATGACAAATTGTGGGCATGCAAAGAAATAAAAATGTATACCACTGTATTTAAAGAAATGCAATTTTGTAATAAAAAACATACATTTCAATAACTGAAAACTGCATCCATTCCTGGCTGTTCGTCCGAAGGCGGGAGATCATCGTAATTGTCTTCATCCTCATAGATCAGACTCGTAGTGACGTTGTAGTGAGTGCTACCAGAGCACTGAGTGCACAAAGCTGAGCTCTGAAGCCTGGCTCTCTGGCAGTTGCATGATCCCATGCATCCCTTCTTGCACTTACATGAGAGCGATCTGAGAAGTTTTGGTGGGGCTGGTTCACATAATGTTGTTACTGGTAATAAACCAACGGAGCTCTTCGACCAACCCCACTGTACGGCATCCTTCGCCACTCCCAACCATGTTTGCACTTGATGATATGTGCGGTAGGACTGGAAGGAAGCAGCTTCTTAGGTCATGGGCAAATGTCCCAGGTCCACCTTCGCATTGACTGCTGACTTGACGAACAGGCGGAACCGAAGGCCATGTAGGTTGTCGAAGGATGTGTCCCCTCCATATAGAGCGATAAGGCACTTCTCTCCAACATCAGCTATAGTTTCATGACTAGTATCTGGCAATAGAAACACAGCGGCCAGGTCAATCAGGTACTTTTAACTTTGAAGAACACTCCACAATTGTTTTTCCTTGCCAGAAAAGAGCGGAAGTTGCGTCACATCCGCTAAATGCGTGTAGGAAGAGTTCAAATCCGAGGGGTAATTCTATTCCTCCTCGACAGAAAGAAGTAGTGGAAAACTAAGTACCTCTATTGTTTTTCTGGAAATAAACATTTTGGACGGTAGAGCCCAAGCCGCAAAGGAGAATGAGTAAGTCCACATCCTCCCCAACCACAATCACGTTCTCGTAGGATACGCTTTTATCGAAGGCAGTGCAGATAATGTCGCGGTCTGTGTCTTCTGTTGCTCTCTTAGTTTCAATGCCCTAGAGTTCAAATGCAGAGCACAGTTGGTCATTGAGACGTCTTTTGTTTGAGTCATTGGCTAACACTTTCTTCTGGGGCATTTTGATGATAGTTGAAAACTACAATCTCATTGCAAGAAAGGGCAGTGCAGCGGTGCAATCGTTCTGCAGTTTTAGTACTCCTGAGGGCTCCATCATCAGGATATCCATCAAACACCACTGCGACGTTCCTACCAAAGTTCTTTAAAGTGTAGGTAATGTAGGTAGCAACTATAGCCTTCATCGAGTCGTTTCTGTGCCAGATAGCCTTGTGGAGAAGGTATCCCCCATCGACCACTACAAATGTCCTGGTTCTAAGAGAAATGTGTTGTGAAAGTGGTGCGAAAGCGGCATAAAAAGTTGACTTCGCTCCCTTATGCATCCCCTCTTCGTTGAACAATGCCAATGGATAAGGGGCCAGTTCGAACTTAAAATGCTCTTTCAGTTCACTGTCCGACTTTTTTGTAATACACATCCTTTGAAAAATGGTGAGTGGATTAACGTCGACACGCTTCTTGTGTACTTAATGGAGTTCATGATTGTCGACAAAGTCACCACTTTGTCTTTTCTTTTGAAAGTTACTTTGACAACGAACTGCCAGTTATTATCTTGACCCCTTCAATGCCTTTTTCCTGAGCTAGGTGGCAATTTATTTCAGCATCTCCCACAATTCCGTTGTTGATGGATAGTATTTTGTCTGTAGATGGAAATGGATGATGGATACTGAACTATTTATTATGTTTTTCCAAGTCAGCAGTGTCTCGTATCATCTGTGCTGACCTCATGTCAATGTGTTGCTCTGATGTTACGGAAGAAATGTCCCAAAAACATTCCAGCTCTTCGCACAGGTTTTACATGTACACCATTCCTCCTGTCCAACGCAAAAGCACACTGCTGGATATACCATGGCCATGAGTTAATCCTCCCTGGCTCTTCATTGATCTCATTAGAACCTGTTCGATAGTTAAATCTGTCCACAGCCCTGACCAAAATTTATGAGATCTGTGAATCGTGAAGTCTCCTCTAGTGGGACCATTGGGTGTTGTAGGTTACTCATGTCCTGTAAATATAGACGAGCACTTTTAGCATAAAAAAATGGCCCGCTGAGTGAAAGAAAGGAAGCATTTTGCTTATTGTATCAAAGTGAAGCTCCCAATCCCCCATCCTCTCTGCCTGAATGAATCTCTTCATAAGTACAGTCATTCGATAATACTGCACCCAAAGTTTAGAGGTAGGGCCTTCTCTTTCCAGGTTTTCCAACTCATTTTTGAATTTGTTGCTAACAATCTGGACATTTCGATTCACTCTGGAAGAAAGAAGTAGTGACCGGTTATCACCACTTACCAATCTCTCAGTTTCTGCTCGCTCTATCTCAGTTAGCTGAACATCATTAAAAATCAAAGACACCAATGCAAGATTTGTCATTACAATTTTTATAATACAAGAGTTTCATGTAAACATACAATCGAACCTTTCGCTGAATGCCCACAATTTGTCCTTAGTGTTTAGGCTCAGTTCTTCAAAAATCTGTTTCCTGACATTCCGTTTTTGTACAATTTGAACAGAACTACTCGTTCTAGAGAGTTCATCTTGTGCTTATTTTAAAGCTAATAAAATTTACAACAACTTCAATTCTCATCACTATTCTCGCAGGATTAGCGGTTCTGCCAATATTCAGCTTGAAATCAGAGCAAAAGTTAAAATTTTCATTTTGGTAAAAATAAGCCCATTTTTGATGCTTCATATCTAGAAAACTATTGGATGTATAATGCTGCAGTTAGGCTTAAACTGTTACATATTCTATGTACTTTGGAAATGGCAAAGACTACTAACATCGTAAAACTCATAGTTTATGCGTTAGAAGGCAACATCTAAAAAAAGACCGAAAATTTTGGAGTTTTTCACTTATAACTTGGGAAGCACAGGGTTTTCAAAGTTGCAAACTTGGTTTCATACTACTCTAACTGGTCCTAAAAACATATAAAAAAATTAGAACTACATCATGATTTGCGTTTTTAGCCCCTTTTTTTGTACGATTTGACTGGCCTATTTTTGAAGTTGAGGGTATCATGATACCCAACTTTGACAGATAACGTTCTTTATGAATCAGAAATATGTATCACAAAAACAATGCAACTCTTTATTCTCACATCAACTAAGCAACTGGTTCTGATTGATTGAGTACACGCCAGCTGCTCTGGCAAAGAAGCTGGTGGAAAGAGGGACTACACTGCCACAAATTGGCGTTATTCTCACGTCAACAAATCGTTCTGTTTGTCTGAGTACACGCCAGGTGCTCTGGCAAAGAAGCTGGTGGAAAGAGGAACTACATCACCACAAATTGGCGCATTGTAAGTCAACTAGCTGCGTACTGCGAACAACAATACGCTAAATATACGTTTGAATAAATGCAAAGTGTCAAGAAACTGGACTGCGAATAATTTTTAAGCATTATACTTTAAGGGGAAAGCCATGCTAGCATCAGTTTATGTAGATTATGTCATTTTCTCTTCACAAACATGCTTTTGAAAAGTGTAAGATATGTTAATGCAAAAACGAGAGTGAATTAACGTTGTGAACATAGGAAATTTGATGGGACCGACGAAAAATGGTGTAAATGGCGGGAAAACGTAAAAACCAGGAACATAAAAACGAGGTTTTACTGTATACTTGTATCATCATCAAAAAGAACCAGCTCTGCATCTTCATGAATATAGAATGGCAAGTCATTAATATATTATTCTCTTTCTGAAGTGGGAAAGGGCATAGCTGGATTGAAGACAGAGTAGAAAAGAATCTGTGAAAGCAAGCATATGTAAGTAGCAGCTCAAATACATTATATTTCACTTGTGGTATTCCTAATATACTCTAATTTGACCTTTAGTTACTATTGTTTCATAACGTGAGAGATCGATACCATGGTAGTTTTTAGTAAGGGACCATTAATTCCTGTGATATGCACACATTGCAATTTATCTGGCCATTAAGCACCATGCACTTTTGAGTCCCATCCAGTAGTACATTGGGTCTGTCACAAGAAAAGAGACAACACCAGCCAGTCTATGGATGGTGCCTCGCTCAGAAATTGGAGAGTTCCTGAAGTTCAGAGCAGCTTGCAACAAGAGGATGGAAGGGGCATAAGGTTTTATTATAAATAGGAATCTTAGAGCATTGATAAGTTTTGAAAGCATTAAGGAGTATAATAGCGACCTTGTTGTAATGGATTGCAAATTTCTTGTTTTATTTTGTAACTGGTTTCAGTCTATAAAGACTACTACCATAAGAATTCCACCACAATGGCAGACAGTTGTGATGGATGCTATAAGGCACACAAACATGAACTGCTCATGTTTGTGCAGTCTGCTGCATCCACTGCCACCACCTGGCATCATGGTGGTATTCACTTAAAGATAGTCTTTATAGGCAGAAACTGGTAACAAAATAAAACACAAGATCTGTGATCTGGGCTGTTTCTATTTCAGTTTTAAGGATTAGTACATTGATTTTTAGTATGAATAAGGTTAATAGAAGTTGCATCTACATAGGTAATAACAGATAGATACAATGTAGTATTTAAGGGCCTGACAAAGTTATGAGAATGGACATGGAGAAAAATGACACACAGGGGGGATAGTTCAATTAACAATTAGTACATTAGATAAAGAGCAATGCAGTATAATGGTGTTGTTAAGTTTGGGTTAATTGCCTTTTAGTCATGCAGCACTGTACTCGAAAGAGTAGAAATGCTAAGATACCTAATATCTGCTATATGGTCTTAGTGCATAATGTCTTAAATTACACTGTACTAGGTTCCTAAGGAATCTATGTTCATGGCACCTATTAATCCACTGACAATAGCTGACCAAGGCAAAAGTGTCACATAGGATAAATCTTGCAGTGTTGGGAGATGTGATGAGGTAAAAGAATTATGGGAATCTTGTAATGTAAAACACAGGTAGGGCTGAATTAGCACCTGTAGTTGGGTAAGAATTAAGTACAGTACAGGTGGGGCTGGTATAGCACCTATGGCAGAAGAGAATGAAACCATATGTGGCACCAGTATAGCACCTATGGCTGGGTCAGAGAGACTGGGTAGCTCATGAAGCATGGCCATTGGAAAAATCTCTCAAAGAGTATAGGAAATTAACTAGGAATCAAATGAGGAATGAGAGGAGTAATGGGTCATAGAAGTTGAGGTAGATTCCCAGGTCACAATATCTTGAAATACGACCAGAGCAAGGCTACCACAGTTACCATTGGAAATAAAGTTTACAATTTTTCTAAGATGTGAGATTGTAGAGCAAAAGGATGGTATGCAGACCATCCTGTTCATTCAGACGAGAAAACATTATGCTAGTGCTCAATCCATATCAGCCTACACAGATGAGGCACTTTTGTTCCACCTAGATGTCTCTAATGACCATGTTGTCAACTCCAATCTTCCTTCTCTTCTTTTAATTTTTATGTTTGTATTTTATTTTTTATTTTCATTTTTATTCACTTACTTAATTCTGTTCCACCTAGATTTAGTTGGGATTTAGCTCATAGCACATGTGATCTTTTTTAGTTGTTACATTAGATAATAATAAGTTATTGACAAACTTTTAGTTAGGATTTCATTACTTGTTAGGCCAAAAGCACCTGGTTAGTTGATATTAATGCAGAATAATGAGTGTTGGCTCTATGAAAACTGTGACAGGTGTGAGTGGCTTAGGTGCACCTGCTCTTCCTTGTAGCAGTAACTGCACTGTGCTACTCTGTACGGGTTTCAACCCACAACTTTTCATGGTAGATGCTTGTTGCTTGAGTGGGAATCACAGAGCCTCTCAAACAGTGTTGAGTCTCAGGGAAGGACTGAGACCCTAGTGATAGCCCAGTGGCAGGACCTCAATCCTATGGTACTGGTGGTTTTGTAACTGTGCCTCATATTACATAGCCTCCACATCTGGTTTTCTGGCAGCATGACAGGATTGCTGCCAATTCAATGATTGATTCAATGACTGTCTCATTTATCAACTGCTCTAATGACTAACTGTTGCTGCACTGAAATGTTGAATTCTATCAACAAGTGACACTTTAACAGACAGAAACAAAGTAACAAGATATCAATGGCATAACGGGGAAATTATGCATAATTAAATTACATGTATCATTATATTTTCAATCAACAGCACCAAAAACCCTCCACTTATAGTAATTATAATAACACGAAATGCACATAACCTACACATCTGATAGTGCTGATATTAGTCACACAGATGTGACATTTTGATAAAGTGATTAAAACAATGTGCAAGAGAATAATGTGCACACCTCACTAAAGCCAGGTTTTTACATTCAAAATAACTTTTCATTCACGCAGTTCAACATCAGTCCTCACTAACTACATTTTCAAATGATGATTAGGGTATGTCAGTGTCATAAACTTTTTTTTAAATACATATTGCAATACAGGCTTATAAATTGTTGCAGAAAATTTATTGTAAATCACAGAGTGAATTTTGGTGATGAAATAATGATCATGTATCTCTTCCACTTTGTTTAAACCACTTCATCGAACTCACACATCTCCATTTTGAGGATTAATATAAGCAGTATCAGGTGTGTAAAGCTACATGTGTATTGCACTATTATAATTACTTTAAGTTCACTGAAAATGCAATGATACAGTGACATCATTGAATTACATATAATTTCCTTCCCATTGTATTCATATCTTGTTACTTTTTTTCTCTTTATTAAAAATTTCACTTGTGATAGAAAACAACATTTTATGGTAGAGTGTTATTCTGAAGTTACATTCACAGTGACAGATTTGTCAAGAAGATTTGTATCCAGCCCAAGTTGTGGAGAAGAGGATCCTCAGAACACAAATATATCGTGAATGTTCAGGCACATATGCCCAATGGAAGTAGTCAACAAGAGCATTCTCATTGGTGACATGTAGTCAGTCAGTTTCACAGAACATGGCACCCAAAGCATAACATTTCTTTGTGGTAGAACTGATAATATACTGGTAAGTGTAAAAAGGAAGAATAATCAGATAAATGAATTAAGTGGTGGGTGTGCAACTTACTCAGTAAACAGTATGGCCATGTAGTGAACAGTTCAGTGGAGAGTGACTTTGAAAGTTCAAGACACATGGGGTTTCAAAAACTTAGTTCATATCTCTACTATGTATTTGGAAGTGTTACTAAATATGACATAATAAGTGTTGTTTATGTTGTTACAATTTATCAGAATGTGGTCACTAGTATGCCACAAAACTTCCATGTCATCATTGATAGATTCTTGTCTTCTTCCAAGGTGGTTGTGTGATGGTCAGAAACTCACACGTGGAAAGTACGGCCAAAAGTAGCTAAAAATCTCCAGAAAACCATGGTCCACAGATCAACCATTGCAAAGTTAAAACACTAATTCAATTTAGAAACCAACTATAAAGCTTCCTGGATATCATCAATTTAGACACCAACTATAAAGCTTCCTGGATATCGTGGCATTTATGTTGGTATCTCAAGGTATGTGATTGACAATCTATTTACATAGTTGGAAAGTGTCACAAAATCAGCAGGAATATTCTTTCACTGTCTGGGCAGAACTACTTGGAAACTGTAAATTGGACCATACTTCCTGCGACAGACAAAAACTGGGCAGCAGTACATGTGGTTTCTGCGGACTGTACTTCCAGATATGCTTGAGGTCCCACTGAACCAACGCCTGAACACGTGGATCATGCAGACAGTGCTGCATCACATTTTTATTAACAAGGTACTGGCTTCTAACACGACATGGTCAACATCAGATAGGTAGAGCACAGCTGGTGTTACAGTCTCCAAGGTCTCTGGATTAAAATCCTGCGGATTTTTGTGTGTGGGGTCATGTCAGAGGTCTGGTCTACTTTCTGAAGACCAACTCCCTTGAGGAATTACACTTGCGGGTTGAAGCAGCCTTCCAGCATTCCCCAGGACTGACTGAGAGAACACTCAACTCATTTCAGAGACAAGTTCAATATTGCATTTAGATCTTGGTCAACATTTCGAACATTTACTTTAACATTGAGAGATGCCATGTGTTCTTAGACATTGATGAACCACAAAAGAATTTGCTGTATCTCAACAATGGTTGATTTGTGCGCCCACATATATTGGACGTATTTAATTGCTTTTGACCTGTACTTTCCATGTGTGAGTTATTGACCATCTCTTCTTTTAAACACCCTATATATGAGAATTGTTAATCCTGCTATGTTGAAAGCACATATTACAACTATAAAGACACTTTCAATGTGTTATGGCATTATTGTATGCCAATTATGAGTTTTTTATGCTAATGTGGGATGCAGCTAGGATGTAGAAGTTTTTACAATGCCCTTCAAACAGTTCAACTCCATATACTACAGTAGGAACTTCTGCTCTGAAAGAACAGTGTCCACCCCTTACATAATTTTAATTATGAATCATTAACTTCCATAAAAGATTCTCGGTTTACTAGCTGTGTCATGTCGGATAAAATCCTCGAGCTTTCGATGCCAAGCTCCGCCATCGTCATCAGGAGTGAAATCACTGACTGCCGGAGTTGGCAAGGTGTCCTGCTTATATAGCTGCAGCGCTGCATCTAAAAGCTTCTGGTGGGCCGGAGAGTGCCTGCACAAGAAGCCAGCACATGCTGATGGGCCGCAGTACCGCGCTGGCTTCCTGCGCAGGCACACTCCGGCCCTCCAGAAGCTTCTAGACTCAGCGCTGCAGCTAGATAGGTAGGACGCCTTGCCAACACTGGCAGTCAGTGATTTTACTCCTGATGATGATGGCGGGGTTTGCCATCGAAAGCTTGAGGATTTTATCTGACATGACGCGACTAGTAAACCGAGAATCTTTTATGGAACAATGCCATTGCGAAAGAATCTGAGGACACAATTATTAACTTATTCCACCAACAGCCATAAAGTTTATATTGTTTTATTTAATTAATAGTTTCGTTATTATATTAATACCATCTTCAGGCCATGTCGAAACACATATCCCAGTGAACTGTTGAATGGTCATATATACTGGTTTCTTAATAAAAATTCCCCAGATCCTGATATTCACTTGGATATGTGTTGTAACATGGCCTGAAGATAGTATTATGTAATATAGAGTCCACTCATTAAATAAAACAACAAACTTTATGGCCGTTGGTGGACAAGTTAATAATTTGGAATTAAAACTCTGCCAGGCACAGCCCCGATGAACATTATGCAACTATTGTTGACAATGCCTAACCACTTCAAGAACATGTCCTGAAACCTTAATCAGGTAATCATAACAAAGAAAGAATGAGTCATTCCATGTCAAATCAACACAGATGCCAACTTGACCATCTTCAATTTTCATAAAATTTTGAATGTTCATAGTGCATGACAAGAGAATTAGAATCACCAAATTACAGAATTTTAGCTCAAGTAAAGCAAGAGTATTGCCCACTCAAATTTGTAGAAATGTGCAGAAAATTTAACAAATACTGTTGACTAAAAACAGCTGTAACTTCTGTTATAATAGACACACAACAGCGAACAAGGCAGTTTTGGATAGGTCTTTAAATAAAGTTTTCAGTGCTGGCTAATTTTGTCTTAATCAAAGAATGTACACACTGAAGGTCAGTGACTTCAAATATCTCAAAAATACGTTACCTTGAAAATTGGTGAAAAAAATATATTTGCTTCATCACATTACACTATATAACAATGGAAAAATCAAGTTGTGATGACTATGGGATTAGAATATATAAATTAATATGTATAGAATACCTGCTAACTTTTGAAAAGGGCAATCAGTAAAAACCACGTGCTACAAAAAAAAAAAAAAAAAACTGATAATTTTGACATACACAGTCTTCTCAAAAATAATAATACTTCTGCACTACAAAATACAATAATTCATGCTTCAAACAGGATACTCAAATGAAATCATACCTACTTACATCACAGGCCAATGTTTCTAAATGAACACAATATTCAAGAAGAAATCAGTGTTAAGTAGGAGCAGGCATGGTGAATATTGGTTTGTAGCAAACATAGCAGGACTTCCTTGATAAATTAAGCAGATATGTGATAGATAATAAGGCTTTACACAATAAAACCTGTTTAACGTAACACAGGAAGGAAATAATATAATACACACTGCAAACCACATGCTACATTGACTTTAAAGTCATAGCCTTCTTAGCTTCTGACCCAGACCCTGATGAAGGCCACCTGCAACAGTGGCTGAAACGTTGGTTGATTTTTATAAAAATGACGACACGGTTTCATACCCGGAAGATATTTATCGACAGTGATCACCACTTTTTTGAATTTTCAGAGCAAAGCCTACTAATACTTAAGACTGAGATGGAAAAACTGTTAGCCAGCTTTAATTTCAATTCCGATAATGACACAAACATCACACGGTTAAAAGTAACAATTAAATTATATCAAGGTATGAGTAATCGACTATTGCAGGCTTGCCTTCAACCCAGGCAAACAATCTAATACTATATATGAAAATGGTATGATTACTGAATGTTAACATTCAAATTTTTCTCTGCAAAGTCGTAAAATAACAATACTGTCTAATGCTACAATTTCACTTAATTTTATGGATAAACCACAGAAGTTGGCAGGTATGATATAGCGATGTGTTGCATTAACACAAAATAAATTGTATTCTGACTCCAACATATGGTACAAAGCATTGAAAAACGTGTTTTTTTTTTAACATTTGCTGTTATAACATAGCAAACACACAAAAGACATATAGACAGCATTTATAATATGCAAGGTGACATACTACGAGGCACGTCCAGAAAGTAAGTTCCGTTTGGTTATATAAAATGAATGGGTACAGATACAGAAAAAATAATGATTGTACAAAAATCTACAACTGTTAACCTACTGTTCTGGATGGATGGATGCTTAGGGTTTAACGTCCCGTCGACAGCCTACTGTTCTACATAGCTTCCAAAATTTTGTAGGCAATTGTCATAGCATGGCACAAGGTTTTGTGTGCCTTTTTCATAGAATGTTGCCACCTGTGTATTCAACCATGTGATAACATGTTCTTTCAGCTCGTCATCATCGTTGAAGTGTTGTCCACCAAGGACAGATTTTAGGCGAATGTGACCAAACAATTCTTACGGAAATGTCAATGGGACCTGTTTGATCATCCTCAGCTCGGACCTCTCTCCTAGCGACTTTCATCTCTTCTTACACCTAAAATCTGTCCTTGGTGGTCAACACTTCAACGATGATAAAGAGCTGTTACCACATGGTTGAATACACAGGCGGCAACATTCTGTGAAGGATGCATGCAAAAACTTGTGGCACGCTATGACAAGTGCCTACAAAATTTCGGCGTTATGTGGAAAAGTAGTTTTAGAGTTGTAGAATTTTGTGCAATAAAAATTTCTTCTGTATCTGTGTACAATTTCATTTTATTACCAAACGGAACTTACTTTCTGGACACGCCTCGTATGTCATCCAGCACTCAATGAAGCAAAATGTGATATAGCCATCCCATCTAAACACATGAATTTTTTGATTACTTAAGACACATCTAGGTCTTGGATTGTGAATTAATAAAATTCCACATTCTTTGACTAATTGTTTTGCTTTTCTCAATAAATAGTTTGAGGCTCCAAATTCATTTTCAATTCTTCAATGGTCCAACTTTACAGAAGAAGTGTCAGAATTAGGATATTCTCACTGCTTGTAGTGCTGGTACTGAATTTCTCTTTCAACTACATTATCGTTTCAGATTCAAAATTTGTTTCATACTCTGCACTTTCTTCCACAATAGCTATGTATTTTTTTTAAAAAACCTCAGACACTTTATCAAACTTCCTGTGCATAGGTTCTCTCTCTTCCAGTCTCTTCTTTTTCACTGGGGACTTGCCAAAAGATACTGAACAATCATTTAATGCATCTAAAGTAATTTTTGGGACTACAAATGTGTCTGACTCACCTGAATAACTATGGAGATCAGTCATTTCCACTTGCTTAAATGTTGTTGAGTCAGCCTCATGCCATTGTCCCTGACTTAATTTTTTTTCTACATTTATCATATATTTTATATTCTGACATTACGCCACTGATCACGTAAACAACCACATTTACACTTTACATATTCATCGAATGTGTGGCTCCATACATAAACTTTTGTAATAATGTATATCGATGTTCGTCCTTGTGTTCATGTTCTTTGAGCAGATTTCTGGTTACAGGATCTGCCGGCATGTTTCACGTTACTTCATGCTTGTTTGCTGTAGAGTTCAGCTGAATAAATGTATATTCATATCAAATGTTTGGATTATTGGGAATCTAAGGCAACTTCTCCCTCAGTGGTGACCCCAGTGTTTTACTATCGCTTTTCCCGCACTCAGGTGCTCCACAGCAACTGTGTTGGCTTATTTTGTCCCTAAATACAACAGTTGTGAGGCTTTGAGACAAGGACCATGCTGATTACGCTGACACCCGGATCTCAGTTCACCTCTCGACAAAAACATTGCGTGCCTGACCCACAGGATTATCTCTGAGCATCGGACGCTCCATCACCATTTCAACTTCACAACCTGCAAGGGACATTTTTTCAACACTGTGCTGGGCTGCAGAGGTGAGGTTGAATAACAACAGTGATTCTGGTTTTGTTGCGTCCTACGTTCTCACACATTCTATGCCTATCTACAATTTACAGAACTGTTCTACGCTTCACCAAAACTCTTTCATGAATGCTCCACAGCAAACCACTGTTAATTCTAATTTTATGGTTTCAAATGACAGACCATTAACCACTCCTTCGAGCACACTCAGGTATCACTCCACAGGCCAGTGCTACCGTACACATCTGCCGCATTGTGAGGGTACTACGCCTTGCAGCATCAGGCACACCACAATGCTGTATCCACACAGGCACAGGTCCAAGGACACACCCACACACATCTGCAGCCGGAACAAATTTTTGATCTTTTTTCTTTGGACAATTACGCCAGACACATTTGTTTCGTAACTCATTTGCACGAGCATATTGATCTAATTTGTGATCTAGTAATGACACTTTCTTTTTATTTATTTCTTTCTTTCCTTCTCTTCAGCCCTTGTCCTGCACATGCTGGGTCAGCTTTGTCATTTCAGATTTGGCATGTTAGTATTGAGGGGGTGGCTGGATGCCCTTCCTGCCACCACCCCCTGCCCACCCACCCCCGGGAGGAAATGTGTACCCCAAATGTCTGTGTACAGTGTTATATGTGTGAAAGTGTAAAGTGTTACTAAATGTTTGTGAATAGTGTAACTGAGGCGGGACTTGGGGACCAGCCCAGTATTCACCTAGGGGTATGTAGAAAACTGCCTAAAAACCACATCCAGGCTGGCCGGCACTCCGACCCCCTTCGTTAATCTGCTGGGATGATTCGAACTGGGGCCGGTACGCCTCCCTGTTTCGGAAAGCGATACATTAGACCACACGGCTAACCTAGCAGGCCGATCTAGTAATGACACTGACATCAGTAAATCACTACACTCATGCCAAATGTATGATCTTTGAATGTGTTTTAAGGACATCTGATCAAACTATTCAACATATCCTGTATGAGGAACACCTGGGAGACAAGATGCTGTCTCAGCTGTGGTGCCGCCTGTGACTTCTAGTTAGTGAGAACACCATGCTGGAAGACACCCTGATATCAGTTGGTCCAGCAAACTCCCATTGCCCATTCAGCTGGCTCTAACATACAACATTCTGCATTCGCCCAGCAAGTGCATCCACACTGCTGACATAGCCTATGAGGCGCATCTATGAGAGGTACGCTCCCACTATCATGAGATGGCATCACTTAACCCACCTTGACATCCATCTGCTGATAGAGGACGCCCACTCAACCTCGACACCACCCAATCAAAACAGGAATTTCACATTGTGCATACACCATGCAGCCTACCACCTCAAATCTACCTGCTCCAGTTTGAACAAATGGCAGTCTGAGTAACCCTAACAACAATCTGCTTCAACTGATCCGACACTCACAGGAAAGGGAACCTCACTTCCTGTTCTGTTTATATCACACCCAGTTCGGAGATGTCAGCAAGAAATGTATGTCTCCAGGCGAACACGCAAATGCTGTACGCAGGAGGGATTAGGCGCTACATCTTGTGACACTACAGACTGGTACCCCCCCCCCCCCCCCCCCCCGAATTCTTCACTCTGTACAGGACTCATCATCTGCATGAGGCCACCTCTATATCCGAGACATTGTGTTGGGTGAAGGTTTCCTTATTGACACTGGTGCCTCATTCCACTCTCTGAAGGCTGAGAAACTGCGACCACATTGCATATTTCTTCATGCAGTCAATGCTGCGCAACTGACCTGCACAGGTACTGCTGCATTCACAATTCACTTGTCTTCCCACTGCCAGTTGAAGTGGAACTTTCTTTCGGCAAATATTTCAGAGGCATTGATTTCAGAAACTTTTACTTGATGTTGTACACAGATCTGCATTCCACCACCCATACCACACTTCACGTGTGCTTCATAGACCTCTTAACACGTCTGACCAGCCCTCTCACATTCTACTGAAATGTGAGTGTTCGCCCTGTCAGCACATCTACACAAAATGATTTGCAAGTGATTCACTGAACATGAGCAAGTGCTCCATTTACATCATGAGAAAGACAAGTTACCTCACTTTTTACACAGTGCTGAAGTGGAGCTCACCTCTGTGTCAGACCAGATTAAGTTGCTACTGCAGGAACTATTGGACTACCACCCACAGGTTAGAAACAGTGCACATATCACCTGTGATTCCACGCCCTCACAATATGTGAACAGTGCTTTTTGTGACTTTGCTTGTCAGTGCAACTTGTATGCAGACACTTGTAAACTGTGTTCCACTGCCACACCCTCCTCTTGTGTTGACATTCCAGTAGTGCTGCACAGGCCTTGTGTGTCACTTGTAACAATA
The DNA here is from genome assembly GCA_026315105.1 of Locusta migratoria. NCBI lineage: Eukaryota > Metazoa > Arthropoda > Insecta > Orthoptera > Acrididae > Locusta > Locusta migratoria. The sequence continues at coordinate 380,085,924 of CM048755.1, forward strand.
ACAAGTGTAACTTTTTGACCTCAGGGCCATCTTCTTCTGTTTTAAGCCTCAGCTCCTATTTTTCACCCAGTGGCTAAGACTGTAACTTCCCTGCCACCAACGCCTCCTCACCAATGTGTGACTGTCAAACTATGTAAACAAAATAACTTCACAGCCAATTTTGTGCTCGTCGTGCGACCATGCCACCGCCAGACAGGTCCATGGACACCTGCACTACTACCAACATTCAGAACAATTCGGCTGCCCCGAACTCAGCTGAGGCAGGTGATCGTGCCTTAACAAGGCAGCCATCTTCTCCTCATGCTACTTCTGTCGTGCCACTGCCTCGGCATGATTCAGCCACTCCGAACATCTCCAAGCCATAGCTGCACCCCTAACAGGATCACAACACACAGCTACATTGCAGGTGTCTCTGATCGCCCCGACTTGTGCAGAGCCGCCCGACCTTGCATCAACCCACTCTGCAGCTAAAACATGCCCAACGAACATAAACAGACTCTGACGCACATCTGAATATTTCTGTAGTGACCAATGGCAGCATACATGGGCTCTGGTTCACTGATGGACCTTCAATTTCCAACAGACCACAGAGATTCTGTTCAGAAAAACTCTCCATTGTTAAACAACAGATCACTGAACTCTTAGATGCTAGTGTCATTGATCACTCTTCCAGCCACTAGTCAAAGCCCCATCACTTAGTTGATAAGGATGACAGCACCTGGTAGATGTGCAACAACTATCGGAAAATAAGCATGAGAACCATCATGGACAATTACCCAGTTCCCAACATTATCTTTTCTATGAGCGCTGTCAGGTGCCAGGATATTTTCAGTGATTGGCTGTAAGCACACCTACCAACAAACCCTGATGGCCATGACACTCAGGACGTGCGCCAGCTGTGCATTTCGCATACTTCAAGAATCATTTTTGCTTTGCAATATCTCACGATGTAACTGGAATATTACAATGAAATCAACATCATTGTTTATGTAATTTGTCATGCAATAGATGGATGATGAAATAATATAAGGTATTCATTTAAAAACACATGTTTGTGTTATAAAACACATGTGCTTTCATTTTACAATGTTTCAAAATATTTACATTCATGAGCCCCTGCCTTACATTAATACCGGTGAAAGTTGTTTTACAATAGCTGTTGTTGTTCCAGAGATATTTTGGGTGCGCAAGATAACTGGAACACCCTGTATTTCTCACAAACATGATAAATGAATGCTACTCAGGGGGACACTTCATGATATAGTTAAGAAATTCAAGTTTGGTAAATGAAATGAAAGTACAATAGTGAGAAAAACATACCTTGAACCCACTTAAATCGTATTGCAGGCCCATAACCTTTTACATTTTTAGCTGCAATACGGATAATGAATGCATATTCTGGCACTGTACTTAAATATGCACTCATAATGTGCTCCTTCGTTATTCTACATGTTGTATTTTTGCCTTTGTAGATGCAAGCATATAACATGTTGTCTTCGTGTATTTCTTTTTCATCCTGGTGGAAAATAATATAAATATCAGCACTGATGCCTAAATAGCTTGCTAAGGGACTTTGAAATATATATAATTTAAAAGAAGCAACAAAGGAATAAAGTGGTTAAAATCATTCTTTATCAAGCTTCCTTATTACAGGCAAAACACATATGTATCAAACTGGTCCCACTTTATAATTACACTTACCATATTACCCGCATCTAAGCCAACTACCCCCCCCCACCTCCTTTTTTTCTGGATCCAAGGAGGAAAATAAAAAACTGCCTATGACTTAAAATTGAGTGCAAAGCAAAGGGAAGTTCTGAAACATGGTGCTATGAAGTGTCACAACTAACTTTTGCCATTGAATATAAACAGTGCTAGGCATACTTTGCAGACTCAAAGAAAAACTGGCCTATTAGCATCAAAACGACTGCAGTAATAGGAATACAAATAAAAAGAATATGGCATAATATGAGTCTACTTTTTTGCCAAGTTTTGACCACTGAATCAACACAATGCATGTGATTTAATTCAACAAACTAAGGACACATTTGAATGTAGCAGCATTTCAAATATACATAGCAACAAAAATAAATTTATTTACAATAATACCAAAAATCCACAAGGCTTTTGGATTTTTGCACAAATTTTTATCTGCAAATATGTCATGGTTTTCGAATATGAGATTATGCAGGAACCTAGCTGCACAGCTTTAAAATACCCAGTTTTGCAACTAAGAAATATTCAGTATGTTTCTATATATTTCACATAACCAAAGAGGGGAGAGAAAAAATGAAGAGAATTTATACCCAAAACGGAAGAAATTAATTGGTTTGGTGTTAATGGCTGTGCTTATTAGTGATTGTAGTTCTACCTAGCCCGATGATTTAATTACAAAACACTGATCATTTGTAATACTGATTATTAGACATTAAGAATGCTTAGCAGAGTGTTGTGCTGAAGTTTTCTTCTTGCATAATAAAAATCTCATATTTAATCGTAGTTTTCTTCGGAATGTGGCATCTATATCCTTTCCGATTCCGATCATAAAACTGCCAACACATTCGCACACTTAATTGTCAGAAATAATATTGATTTGTTTCTATGAAAACATCACAATTTTTGAGTTCGTGATAAAGTTGAACATAATAGCAAAGCAAAAGTACGATGGAAATGCAGATTTGCTTACTTTCAAAAAGACTCAACAGATGTCTGAAACAGCACATAATTGGTCCTGCATGCTTCCCATGATTCATTGCACCATTAATAGCAACTACTGTCAACACCTAAAACGTATTTTCATCACTATAATCTAAGTTAAGCTTGGACGCTAAGCTTACAACTTGAACCCAACTATTACATTAGTCCAGTCAATTAATGTATTGTAGAGTGCATGGAATATGCGAGAATTTTTGACTTCAGGACTTTGTTAGGGATAGTTAGGAGGTGAACATACTAAAAGTTCCTGCCCCAGGGGGGTGAGCTAAAGCAGGGAGGGGGGTTGAAAGGTACCATTTTTTGGTTTTCCACTTATATCTCGAAAACGGTCAGCTTTAGAAAAAAAATGTTCCAAATAAAAATGAAAGATAATTGAATTTGCTATAAAATAGTTTGTATACATATATGTCGAATTCCCAATGGTTTTCGAGATATACGTTATTGAAAATAGACAATTTCGGAAAAAATCATCTTTACCTCACTAATTTTGTCAAACATTAACTTCTAGTGACTCACTCGATCGTTTCTCAGAAAATTTGTCAGAAAGAAAGTTGTAGAGCATTAAATTTACTTCAATTTGATATGCACATTTGCTACCATATCTTCAGCCCATCAGAAGTTACATCATTTATAAGATGTGCGCTCAGTTTTCCAGAAATGAGTGTTTTGAGGGGCTGTAACGTTTTTACGTTATGAAACGTGCAAGCATGGTAAACTAACAATGTAACAATGACAAGAAGGTACTAGAGATTGAAACAGAACACCTTTTTATAAATGTAGCTTTTCTGATAATATTATGAATCATACAATTAAAGTATTTACAAACACCGAAAGTGATTCCCAATGTTAGAAAAAAGTTGCATTCAAAGCAACATCTTCGTGTTTTTGAGGCGGAGTAGTTGAGGCTCATTTATTGTCACCTGCAGAGGGTATATCGTCAAGGTCGTCTGTACCTAACGCCTGGGAGAGGGTTAACGATGGGGAAGCCCCAAGACGAACATCACAGGCCTGTCACTGGCTGGGGGGTGGAATGGAGTGTTCTCACTCACTTCCTACTTCAGTTCACTTCAAAAGTTCACCAACCGTAGAGAAAGTTTGTGTGTCGGTATTGTGTGCCAGCTTTTCGAGATATTTTTTATTTATTTATGAAAATGTTGACTGTGTAGTGCGTGCAATGGCTCGGTTTTTTGTATGTGATGAAACAATAGATGAACCAGGTGTTTCCACAGTGTCAAAAAAGGAATTCTATCACTCATCAAAGCTAGAATAGAAAGGGGAAATAGTAATGGCTCATCTTTAGAAGGTTTGGACATCCTTCTGATTCATACTGAATGTCGAAAAAATTACATCAGATTACAATGGTTATGTTAGATTTTTGAAGACCAATTGTCTTGGGAGAGGTTGTACAGTAGCTTTAATGGGTACTCTGACACATCAGAGAGCATAAAAGCAGCTGAACAAAGTCTACGATATCGGCTCAGGAGGTGTGGGGAAATGAATGCCAGTCTAGAAACTAAAATTACAGTGAAGCAAGAGGATTTCCTCTCCAAATTTAACAATAAGAATCAGGTGGTGAACCTGTTGATGATGCAACTAAAGAAAAATGGGATAAATGGCCTTCAAGCTTCAGGTGATGCTGACATTCATATTGTGGAGACAGTTGTCAACAGATCACATAATTCCTCGATTGTCATCATTGGAAAGGATGTCGACTTAACTGTTCTCTTAATATCAAAATCTCCAACTGATCGTAACATTCTGTTTGTAGAACCAGGAAGAGTAAAGGTTAAGATGTGTTTATGTTCTTCACAATAGCTGCAGCAGGAATTGAAAATGAAGGACAATGCCCGTTTGTTATTCTTACATGCATTTACAGGCTGTGACACAATATCCGTAGCGTATTGCAAGAGTAAAGTGGGGTTTGTCAAAATGCACCAGAAGTCCAAAATCATACAACATGCAGCTGAGATATTTACCAACAGTTCTTCTTTCCCCCACTCCATTGAGACACTGGGAATCACGAGTACTCTATAATGGTATGGAGCTCCAGCCACCACAAAATATCTAATCGAGTTCCGCAACAAATCATTTATAAAAAGAGCTGGGAACATGAAGCCTAATCTCTCGTGTCTCCCTCCAGCTGAAGGAGCTGTTAAGCAGCATACATCCCGAACATACCACCAAGTACGCCTTTGGTTAGGAGAGGAACGCCGAATTGGGGTTGAAATGGCCAACTAGTTCCGAAACTCTCAGACTCAGATGCTGCCCCTGACGAAATCTTGAAGATGATTTTTGTCGACGCACGAAAGAATGTGACAGTGGCAGATGTGGTTGCAGAAAAGCGTTGTAACGCTGCTCTGTTACATGTCTGAACTGCAAGGGCAACTGCAACAATGGAGTCGGAATATTAATTCAGGATGAAGATGACGACAGTGACATCGATCTACCAATGTCGTCGGACGACGTCTACTGACGAAGATGAATGCCTCCTCAGAAAAACAAAGATGTTGCTTTGAATGCACTTATTTTTCATTCTGAATCACTATCAGTGTTTCTAAAAACGTTCATTGTATGATTCACACTATTGTAATAAAAGCTACAGCTATGAAAAGATTGTAAGTTCCTTCTTGTCATTGTTAAAGTGTTATTTACCATGCTAGCATGATTCGTAAGATAAAAACATTACAGGCTCTCAAAACACTCATTTCTAGAAGGAAGTCGAAACTGAGTGCACATCTTATAAATGATGTAACTTCTGATTGGCTGAAGATAATGTAGCAAATGTGGATATCAAATTGAAGTAAATTTAATGCTCTACAACTTTCTTTCTGAGAAACAATCGAGTGAGTCACTAGAAGTAAATGTTTGACAAAATTAGTGAGATAAAGATGATTTTTTCCGAAATTGTCTATTTTCAATAACATATATCTCGAAAACCGTTGGGAATTCGACATATATGTATACAAACAATTTTATAGCAAATTCAATTATCTTTCATTTTTATTTGGAACAATTTTTTCCTAAAGCCGACCATTTCCGAGATATAAGCAAAAAACGAAAAAATGATACCTTTCAACCCCCCTCCCCGCTTTAGCTCACCCTCCAGCGGCGGGGACTTTTAGTATGTTCACCTCCTAACTATCCCTAACAAAGTCCTGAAGTCAAAAATTCTCGCATATTCCATGCAATCTACGCCCCTCTTTTGAGCACTCATTGACTGGACAACAGGTGTACCGTCATCCATTGAACCTAATTTGTATCTCATATTAGCAGGAAACAACTTTGTTTGATATCAAAATACTAACTACAACTTTTCCTCCATTGATTTTCAAGTCTTATTTTTCAGATGCATCTTAGATTTGAGTACTTCCCCTCCCCCACCCCCTTGATATTCGAGTCTCATTTTTCGAGTGTGGCTTAGATTCGAGTAACAATGCTGCTTGAGTGTTTCCCAATTGTCTGTGTATACAAAACACATAACTTATATCTGAAAGTAGTGTCATATTAAGTATTTCAGAAAATTGTTAAGTTAAAACCATCTTACCTGACAGGGCCCCTTTATGGCAATATACACTGAATACTCAATAATAGACTGGTTTTCAGGAGGTTCCCAACAAAGGGTAATACCATCACTCATTGTTATTATTTTAACTTCTCTTGGGGTTCCTGGAAGTTGGTCGAGCACAGGAGCCTTCAAAATACAAGTGTGACATAAGTTCGAAAATATTACTGTCATATAATGAATAATATTACAGAAATTACACATGAAACAATTGAAATTCCAGGAAGGATAGGTTGCTTACTCACCACAGAGACGTCTGGAGTGTGTGTGTGTTTCTCTCTAACTGACAAAGACCTTAACAACGGAAAGCTATCAAGGTTGTTTATGCCTATTATTAGCGCCTTTCTGCGAGTCATCAAACGTCCCTGTGGTGAGTAAGCAACCTATACTTCAAGAAATATTGTAGAAATTTTTTTTTTTTAATACGCCAAAGGAATGCATAGTAACATACACAAGTTAAGTATGGATGATCCAGAAATTTAGAATCCAAGAAACTCTTAACAGTTTCAGCACCAAGCCCGTAGATTCTACAGGCCAGAATATTTGTTAATTATAAAGCACTGTACATTGTTTTCACACTTCTGACCACAGATACAAACAATTTATACTGTTCGTTATTAGTTTCGTGCACAGATAACTCAAATTTTGTGGATTCTGCAGAGATAGACAAGTACAACGTGGTACTGAGAATGTTAGGCAACATTAAATAACTGGAAATGAATGAATAATTCAAAAATGTCTACAAGCCTCTATTATTGTTATACATTACTTTGCACAAAAATAATATGATCACTGTGAAAACAAAGTATTTTTGCTGTAGACAAATCAGATATATGGAATCAGATATCCAGCTGAGACAAATAGTTTTTGACAATACGTCTACCTCTTGCAGAACCTTATGCATGAAGGAAAAACTGAAATCAAACTACTTTTGGGTTCATACAAGAGCAACTGTGCTGAAGGTCGCAAATGGAAAATACGCATCTCCAGCAAGAACATGTGTCACAAGGATAACTATCAACAACAGGACGCAGCCATTTACATTTGTCGTTTTAACAGAATGTAGCCATAATGCTATCCTCAGATGGGACTTGCTTCAAGCATCTCAGGCTGTCATTGACTGTGGAAGTTCTGAGCTACAAATTGAGGAAGGAGTTCCGTCGAGTATACATAACACAAGCTTCCCTGGGAGGTTGTTTGCTGTGTTTGCTATTGAGAATCTCAAGATCCCGCCATTAACAATGAGAAGAGTTCCAGTCTGCAGCCAAGATGACCAGTTGGATGGTGAAGTGCTTGTCGATCGCAAAAAGATAATCAGTAGAACAAAGGAAATCTACATACCAACGACTATCATAAGCATTACAGGTGGTTGAGGAGAACTTTGGATCACTAATTTTCACGAGCAATTGCAACTCATTCCTAAAGTAATGTGTGTTGGAACAGCTGAACCAGTCCAGGTCGGTGACCTCAATGTCATCGACAAAGTCTCAAGCTTTGCTGTTACTGCCGACAACACACTAGAGGAAACTATGGCATTGCATATAGAGCCCAGTCTGAAGCAGGAACAATGTCAGCAGGTGTTAACCATGCTATATCAATTTTCAGGTGTATTTGGGGCCAGGCAGGAGAAGAGCCAGATGAATCTGCCCACGATAAAACAACGTATCAATACTGGGGATCATCCACCAATTAGCCAGCATTCATACAGAGTGTCATCAGCTGAAAGATGGATAATTCGGGAAGAAGTGGAGAAGATGTTGTACATTATTCAACCTTCAGAGAGTCCCTGGTCGTCGTCAATTTGCAGCAGGGTTTGGAACATATCCTGTATTCAAATATTATCAATTATCTCATAACAGAATGGTATACTAACTCAAGGTCAACACGGATTTAGAAAATATCATTCATGTGAAACATAACTAGCTCTTAACTCACACAAAGTGATGAGTGCTATCGACAAGGGATCTTAAATAGATTCTATATTTCTTGATTTCCAGAAGGCTTTTGATACCGTACCTCACATATGGCTTTTAATCAAATGACATAGTTATGGTATATCTATCCAAACTTACAACTGGATAGGGGATTTCCTGTCAGAGAGATCACAGTTTGTAGTAATCAGAGGTGATATCAGGAATCCACAGGGTAGTGTTATTGGTCCTCTGCTGTTCCTTATTTACATAAATGATTTGGGAGAAAATCTAAGCAGCTCTCTTAGGTTGTTTGCAGATGACATCATTTACGATCTAGTAAAATCATCTGAAGATCAAAACCAACTGCAGAACCATCTAAATAAAATATCACTATAATGTAAAAATTGGCAATTGACTCTAAATAATGTTAAGTGTGAAGTCGTCCACGTGAGTATGAAAAGAAATCCATTACACTTTGTTTACAAGATAACTCAATCAAAAGTGAAGGTTGTTAATGCCACAAAATACCCAGGAATTACTATTACTTCAGACTTAAACTGGAAAGAACATGTAGATAATGTCGCGGGAAAGGGAAACCAGAGACTGCGTTTTATTGGCAGAACCTTTAAAAGATGCAACAGAACTACTAAAGAAACTGCATACACTATGCTTGTCCATCCTTTTTTGGAGTATTACAGCCCAGTGAGGGATCCTTATCAGGTGGGTTTGTTGGAGGACATCGAAAGAGTAGAAAGAAGCGCAGCTCGTTTTGGATTTTCACGATACAGGGGAGTCAGCGTTATGGAAATGATACATGATCTGGAATGGGAATCATTACAACAACGGTGCTTAGCACTTTGGCGTGTCCTACTTATGAAAATCAAATCACCAACATTCTCCTCCGAGTGTGAAATTATATTGTTGATTCCCACTTACATATTGTACATTTCCGCAGATAAGACAATGGCTGAAACATAAAAAAAAGGGCCCCAAAATCTGAGGTCGTCTTATACGACGGTACAAAAAAAATAAGATTGAAATTTAGTTTGAAACTGGTAATTTCACAGATGTGCTGTATAGTGCAGCTGTAGCAAGGCTTCGACCTCCGAACAATATATACATCAAATGAAACTATAGGTATCAAACAGGCGAATGTTATGATTTTTACGAATATGTCATGATTTTTGAGGATGTCGTTAGGCAGGAACCTAAGAGTACAGCTTCCTGGGTAATTTACAAGAAAGTTTACACTTGAAATAGCTTAACCTGAAATGATATATATCAAACATATAACTGTAAATTGATTTAGTGTTTCTGAACCGTAGATTCGGACACTAGTGCCCTCACCTACTTTCTTTTTTGCTTTTTTAAAAACCCAGATAACCTTTTTTAAAGTGAAAGTTAGGTAAGTTAGATGTAGGACAAACAATAAATTTCTTTTTCTTAGTACGTGAGGGCGCATAGTGCCCATATCTCCAGTTCAGAAACATTCAATTATTGCACACACATCGTTTCGAAAGGTATCAATTCAATATATATCGTTTGGAGGTCAAAATTTCACTAATGCTGCACTATGCAGCACATCTGCAAAGTTACCCAGAAATTTACATTGTGGAGGAAAGATTTAAGAAAACAAACGTTTTGCGCAATTTTTTAAAAACATATTCGCTTTTCGAGCTTTATTAATTTACTGAGTGGACAAGGGCAGGAATAGAATTAATTATTTACAATGCAGATTGATTTTACAATGACAATTGCCAAAATAATTTCTCAATAAATCCAGAGTCACACTGAAACGACTGGAGTATATTTACGTATGGGGCAGTGAAAAGATTAATATATTTGGAGCTATACGCAACAATTGGGCTTCCTTCAAAATCATTTATCTTCTATTCTCGGGCAATTTCGCGTGTATATAATAATATGTATATCGGAATGATTAAATGTCGTGTCGGTGAAAGAAATTAATTACATTTTTTTAAAAACGTCACGGTGTAAAAAAAAAAAAAAAAAATGCTTCTTCACAATCGGATACAACGTAGAACTACATGCATGAAAGTTCAAAAGTAGACCTCAAACACTGCAACAAAGGGTGAAATCCAGGTGTACCAATCATGAAAAACTACTTATGGCGGCTTCTAATGGCATTTTCTGAAACTTCCTGAAACTTTGCCTTCGAATCAAAGTGACGGGCTTATTTTTAGACCCCAAAAACTGGAGAAAAAAAAAGTGTGGCTTGCATTCTGGTAAATACGGTAACTTGGGGGTCATCTTAAAGGCCAGATATATGCTTAAACGATAAAATTTTAATGAAAATTTGTACCTTGTCTTATCTGAAGGTCGTCTTATATGCGGTAATATACGGTAGGTATAAAAGATCATCAGAATAAAATACGAGCTCAAACGGAGAGATTCAGGTGTTCTTTCTACCCGCGCGCTATTCGAGAATGGAATGGGACATGAATAGTAAGGTAAAGGTACCGGTAGTTGACACAACACCAGTAGTTGACACTTGCAAATAAAAGTTCTTAAAATAAGAAAATAGCTTTATTCAGAGAGAGAGAGAGAGAGTTTTGACTGTTGTTGTATTGTGGTGCCATCTACAGTGTAATTTGATAACTATCATATTTTTCTAGCACCCATCTTGAAGTGGGTGCTTCTGTTTGTAACAGCATGTTTGTGTTTCTCTGCTTTTGTTAATTTTCTTCTCAAAATCGATAAGGAGGTAAGTTTTTCGATGTGGCACAGCAAACATAAGATATTATTATTATTTGTGTATAGTGTTTTAGGTGGTTCCAGTATTAACAATGTCAGTAAATTTGTGAAATGTTTGTGAATTTAGGTCATGGTATGGTCAGGGATCAGGTGTCAATTACTGGTGCTAACATGTTCTTTAGTTTAGTAGTTGACACATCTGTCAACTACGGAGTCCAAAAACTTTTTTAATACCTTTTTTATTCCCTGCATCCTCATAACCTTAGCTCTGTGAAGTTTGTGTTAAATTTAAAATTTATTGTTGCATGAATAGATCCAGTAGTTGACTGGCTCATACCCTGTCAACCACTGGCAAGCAAGTAATGTGAATTTCTGACATTTTGTTTTATATTATTTAAGTGATTGAAATGCCTCCTGTAAAAGGGAAGATGCTCAGTTATCCAGAGGAACAAATGCAGCTTGCCATCAGTGAGTGTTGATGATATACTTACTACTCACAGAACTGCCACTTCTGAAGAATTAAACTTAAGAGATGGATTAGAGGTTCTACATAAATACATTGGGAAGGAAAAACCTTCAAGTTTTGAGTCTTCAAGTGATGCGAGGGAAGTAAATATAAATGACCATTCTGTTTATGCTTTGGAAGGAAATTAAAAATGATTTTCATAATTCTATCCTTTCCCAATCTCTTGATGTTGATGACACGAACAACTGTAGGGCAAATCAAAGTGAAAAAGTGGAGGAAAGAAATGTCCATCCAGATGAAAAAATAAAAACAGGAATAAATGAAAAGTTTGGCAGGCAGAAACCAAAATACAAAAAGAGAGGAAACTAATGTAACAGACCAGTGTGGCACATCCAAGATTTCAATGAAAAATTTTGATTTTCCTCCGTGTGCCTCTTGTGGAAATATTAATAGGAAGTCAGGGGACCAACTAATCCCCTCTCCATTCAAAAGTGCATTATTTTGGCCACAGAATACAGAAAAACAAGGAAAGAGAAGATTAAGAGGAACACTTCCAAGTGCTGTGACATCCAACCAGTGGCAGAAATCATAAGAAGGAACAACTCAAACTAAAAAGAGAAAGACTAAAAGCTGAGAGAGCAGAAGCACGAAAACTGAAGAAAGAATAGTTTGAGACTGATAAACTCAAGAAGCAAACTAAAGCAGAGAATCATAGAAAACCAAAATAACAATTTCACTGTTGTCAGATTCTGAAGATGAAGGATGGAGTGAGTCAGAGAGCAGTATGGTTGACATTAGTATGCTCCCTGACAGTGATTTGCAGATATCTGATGGCAAGGAAGAGGACAATTCTGATCAAACAATTATAATAGAAAAGAAACTGAAAAAAATACGAAAATAGGAATAAATTTTATGAAAATGGCGAATTTCTTCTCGTTTCTTTTCCTGGAAAGAAGAGAGATTTCAAATATTTTTGTATTGTTCAGTGTGTGTTTGAGGATGGTGAAACAGAAGTAATGTCTCTAAAATCTTGCAACTGTTAGAAAAAAAGTTTTATATGTTGATGAAAATGATATTAATATACACTAATTAGTGTTATCAGTCCATCACAGGTTATTGACAAGCTTCTGTTACCACTCTCAGATATCACTAATGAACATTTGAAATAAGAATGCCAAAACAGTATTGACTGGGATGTGTAGACTAAAGTTATTTATTTAGTGTCAACTACTGAATATTTTTCCTGTAAACTACTGAAACTTTTGTGGCTGACTATTGTCAACTACTGATGACTGCACTTATACTTTTGTTATAATTTTTATTTACCATTTAATGTACCTTAACATAGTGAATTATAATAAATATCAAATCACAAAAGATCAAAGAATATGAAAATTAACTGTGTTTGTGCCCAACATCCACTTGTTTTCATAAATATCTAATTAAAGCAGTTTCATTTCTTAAAGTCACAAATACTTGTGCTTTTACCTTATAAAGGTGGTTCGATTACAGTATCCATAATCCAGGAACCAAAATCAAGGACATTTCTGCAAATTCATACTGAAGAACCAGATACTACCCACCCAGTACTGAAGAAACTGATACCACCGTCTGCTTTTTTACTCACGATGTCATGGGTGGGGAGATACTAAACGGGAAAAACATAGAAAACAACATTCCAAAACACAAAACAAAACTCATAGTATAAAACTTTTCATTATGCACCAAGAAACATTTGTTAGCCACAGTGTTCTGTCAAACAGTTATCATTACGTATAATCAAAATTTCAAATGACAAATGTTTTTCAATCAAATCATGGGCCTCTTGTAAGTGGATGGTTGAAGATAAAATTAAAACACTCCAGTCACCCACTATTTTAGCAGACATTTACCTCTTCGTCGCGGACTGTCCGCAAAATCCGCGACATATGGCAACCCTAGGTTCGCTGAAAACCCTCTGTCAGGAACTTAAATGTGACTTGCAGAGTATCCCATATACATGTAGATGTCCAGTGGTCCTCGTGAAGAAGAAGGATGGCACACGGTGTTTCTGCGTTGACTATAGGCAGCTGAACAAAAGATGCCTACTCATTGCCACACATTGATGACATCTCAGACTGCTTGAAAGGAGCTACATACTTCTCAACCATGGACATCCAGGCAGGTTACTGGCAAATCGAAGTTGACGAAGCTGAGAAAGAGGAGACTGCTTTTATTACACCTGATGGCCTCTATGAATCCAAAGTCATACCGTTTGGACTATGTAACGCCCCTGCCACATTGGAACGCATGATGGACAACTTGCTTTGACGCCTTAAATGGATGACATGTCATTTTCTCAAGGACATTTGCGGAACATGTAAGCCACCTGTCAACTGTGCTGAAGTGTGTTCATACAACAGGACTCTGCCTCAACCCAAAGAAGTGCTTCTTTGCTGCCATTGAGATAAAAATCCTGGGAGATGGTATCCGTCCTGATCTAGTTAAAGTGAAGCCAGTCATAGAATTTCCAACTCCTCAGCACATCTGTGATGTGAGAACTTTCCTCGGGCTGTGTTCATACTACTGTCACTTCATAAAAGGTTTTTGTAACAAGGCACGTCCATTACAAGAATTTCTGCATGGGGACACCAAGTTTTAGTGGGAGAAAGAAACAGCTTTCTGGTCACTTACAGAGGCTCTAACCTCTGCACAATTTCTAGAATGCAGAAATCGAACTTCAAACAGATGCTAGTGGTTATGGGGTTGGTGCAGTGCTTGTACAAATTCAGGAAGGTGCTGAAAAGGTGATAGCCTATGCATCAAGATTCTCTCAAAGCCTGAGATAAACTACTCTAAAACCGAGAAGGAGTGTCTTGCCGTTATATGGGCTATCAACAAGTTCCAGCCTTATTTATTCAATAAACCATTCACCATCGTGACAGACCACCATTCTTTATGTTGGCTGACCAATTTGAAGGCTCCATCAGGCCGACTATACTCCATTCACTTTGACTAGGTGGCTCAAGGTCAAGTAGCTGTATCCCCACCCTACACCCCCCCCTCGCCCCTACTCCCTTGCAAGGACACTGTGCACGCAGCACACTTAAACAACACGCCAACGATAATAAGCACTGTCTGTTTTTAAAATTAATTTATCACATTTTAGTGCACATCATTTTGCTCATTGCGATACGTATATAGTGTATATCACTCCAGAGATTATTACGCTAAAATAATTCCATTAATAAAGTTAAATAGTGAAAAAGTTATATGCAACTCACCAAACAGAAACTACAGTGGGTGGACATCAGCTTCACTATCTTCATCTTCATCACTGGAAGTCTCATCACTATCTTCACATTGATTTATTAAAATGCTCTGAATTTGTTCACCTCTAAGTCCTTCCTTTGCAAAGTATTCTTCCTGCAATCGTTCTTCATGGACAATGCATTTCTGCCAATCTTCTATTGACACGTTTTCAATGGTGCCCTTGAGTAATTTTCTCACATCCCTAATTTTAAATGTAGGATTCTTTTCTGCTACCTCTCGCTTTATTTGGGCCCAAATCATTTCAATGGGATTTTACTTACAGTGATAAAGAGGAAGCCATATTACTTCATGTCCCATTTCTGCAGCTAGATCATCAAGCTCATATCGCCTAAAACTGCTGCGGTGTGGCCTGATAGTGCAATGCAATTCGGCAATCCTGTGTGTGGGATCATGAGGCATGCGTTTGCTTTGCAGCCTTTCCAAAATATCGGCTTTCTTGAAACTTGAGTTGGGATTTTTTTCTTTAAGCATGGAATGATAGCCTGCATTGTCCATGACTATCACACATCCTTCTTCCAGGCTTCGAAGGACACCAATTCTGCCCTGTCTATGAAACCATATTTGACCAATCCGGCATGGCAGATAAGACGTGATCCTTTACCTAACGGGACCTTTAGACCTTCTTTTAGAATCCTGCCAGATAAAACTTTTAGAATGGTTTAGCTTTACCCACATTTCGTCATTGTAAATGGTAGGTTGAGGATGATGTTCCGTCCTTACTTCAAGCATGTTTCTTAAAAATGAGGCTCTTGTGGCTACAACATCTTTTCTCTCCATCAAAAATCTTCAACCGTCATTAGCTCGTCTGTATCTGAAGCCAAGTTTTATTACAATTTTATGTAAAGATGTAATACCTCCTGCATAGTCTATTTTATCTTTTAAAACATCTTTAAGATTTTCAAGTGTGGTTATTCACCAGTATCGCAAAATTCTTTAACTGAGCGGTGGATTATGTCTTTTTGCAAATCGTCTAATTCTGTGACGGGTTTTTGGCGAGTAATGTTGTTTTCTTGGAGAGGAAAAGCTTGACCCTAGGATATCTTCATTTTCGATTACACTTTTATGGGCTTCCTCACAGATGAGTTGCACTGTTCTTACCAACACCTGATAGGCTTCTGCAGTTGTTTTTTGAGTATCTCTGAAAAAATCACAAACCTTTTCTTAGCAGCTTGCCAACGCTTTGAAAAATTATACACTTTATACAAAATATTCTTCAACTGATGCCTAATACCACTCAGACTTGACACAGTAGCAAGTTTAAATATAAACACGGAGAAACACTACCACACTGTTATTGTACAACTGCAGAAGGGATGTATGGCATCTGGCGAGAGGGAAAAGGCATTAACGAGGGGGTGATCATATGATGTACGGAGTGCGGGCCAAAAGACCTTTACCTGCCTTGTCAGAGTGAACGAACTATAGCAGGATGGGCACTAAGACTCCAAGAGTATGATGTCACAGTGGTATCCAAACACAAAGACGCCAACTGCCTGTCGAGTAATCCATTAATGGAACACAACAGCATGAATGAAATTTCAGCCTTCACTGAATTAGGTGATGTTACAGCTGAACCGAGGGAAGATCCAGCACTATTAAAAACCATGGAGGCCTTGGAGAAAGGAGAACTGACCAATGGAGAGTTCCAACTTATAAAAGGGACATTGTACAAGAGCAACTACGATTCACTGGGCCCTAAATGGCTACTGGTCGTTCCAGCTCCTCTCTGGCCAGCTATTCTCAAGTATTTCCACGATTCTCCAATATCCGGTTATCTGGGATTCATGAAGATCCTAGACAGAATCAGATGCAGATATTACTGGCAAGGTATCTACCCATTTGTTAAGCACTATGTGAGTCACAGTAAGGAGACGTTAGCAGATACGCTGCTGATGTACGTCAATGTTGAGTAGAGGGATTGGGATACAATACTGCCAGTCGTGACATTTGCTTATAATACACCAAGTCAAGACACCACATGCTTCAAGCCATTTTTCCTGCTCCATTGGTGTGAAGCTGAGACGACAATAGAGACACTGTTCCCCTTCCAACCGGATGACACGCAGGATGACTATGTGAAACAGATCATCACCAGGGTCGAAGAAGCAAGACAGCTGGCTCACATACGGTCACTGGATGCCCAGGATAAGGACCGCCAGCGGTATAACAACAAGCACCAACCTGTTGTGTACAGCCCAGGAGATCTGGTATGTATTTTTACCCCTGTGCGGAAAGTTGAGCTATCAGAAAAGTTACTGAAGTGATACTTTGGTCTGTATCCTGTCATAAGCTGCCTGTCAGACGTCACATACAAAGTCGAGGAATATGAGTTGTCCTCAAAATAACAAAAACAGAGAGACATTGTGCAAGTCCTCCGTATAAAGCCTTACCATGATCCCAATGAACAGACGACAGAAACAGCCACTTGTTCAAGGACTCTGCAGACTGTTACGATAATGAAGAAGCCACGACAGGAGGGTCTGGCACTAGCCATCATCACCGTAGGAAAGGCGTGCAGACAGAATGGAAGGAGTCTCCAAGAACTGCCATACAGAGGACCCTTGACAAGATCCAGAACACTGCAGCTGGCTCTAAAGGGAACCTAACAGTGGGTCGCTGTTCTTTCAGAAAGGTGAGCATTGGCACGACTCTTCCAATAGAACGCGTGGTGCAGTTGTTAGCATCACAGATCGCTGTGCTTGCAGTCCCCAGTTCAAATTCTGCCATGGGCAGAAAAAATTTGTTTGTATTTACTATTTATAGAATGTTCTACATGTTTTTTATGTTTGATGTACTTGTAAGCTCCAGAAAATTCTTTCTGTGTATAAATATTGGAGCACTCCAAGCAGGAGGCAGTCTGTACTGAGTGTATGATTGTGTTAGCAATAAACGTGTTCTAAGTTTAAAGTGCGCTCTATTAACGACCAGCCTTCGAATTCTGGAGCACCTGCAGTTTGCAACATGACAATATACTTTTAATGCAGTTAACAAATATGTTAATAAAATTAAAGTTTGTAAAAACTACTCTGTAATATTTACATGGTCAGTGGCTTTGCTAGTCAGCTAAGAAAGAACAGAATAACTTGTGTAACTTTTTCAAATATACTTCCTGGGTTTCCCTCCACATAATGATGCATATAACACACACTATATTGCCAATAAAACTGAATAACATCTTTAGGTGGTGCTGCTGTCACTGCTGCATTGCAGTGTTTGTTGGGAAGAGCAACATGAGAAAGGCGACAGAATGCTGTTTGCAATTAAAGATACAATGAAAATTATGAATTCAATATGTGAAGGAATTCGATTTCTCTCTCATTGAATATTGAAACAATTTTTGGTAGGAGCTGAGACAAAATATGAAGACATACCACTTAATTCCTTACTTTATTTCTAACTTTGCTGGCAGAGTACAGAAATTTTTTTAGCTCAACTATATTTTTCCTACCTTGTAGATAAGAACTTTTCTACATATTTGAATGTGAATATAAAATCAGATATTGTGACATTTGAAACTAAACCAAGAGACACTTTTTTTATCATAATTAGCATGTCTGGCACTTCTACAAATAATATAACGAGGAACACACACACACACACACACACACACACACACTATATATATTGTAAAAGACAGAAATTCCGCATTGAATGAGAGTATCTGAATATTTTTTGGACCATCTGTTTCCATACTAGTGCTCTTCAAAATTGGACCTATTTTACATATTAATTGACATTTTTTGTGTTAATCTCTGTTTTTTGGTAATATCATTGAAACTAACCCATTTATCAATAATGTGGTTCATAAAAAAGATATAGAGAGATAAATTCTGCATTCGATGAAACCAAAAGTGAATTTATTGGACCACCCATTTGTGTACAGGTCCTCATTAAAGATGGACCATTTCTCAACATCACTGAAGATTATTTGAAATCTAGTTCTTCAGTAATTCTTATACCCACTCTTTTAAATACAGAACTATAGCAACCCATTGTCTTGAACTTATTTAATATAGTAATAGAATAAAATATCAAAATTTTGAAATATTTGAAAAATAATATTTAAAAAGTTTTTCATTTATAATATAGTGATATCCATTCAACTGATATGAACTAGGAAGGAAGACAGACACACTTCTTGAAATTAAGTAGTGGTTATTATATTTTGTAATAACAAAATTTTACAAAAAGGTATGAGATGAAAAGGCCAAAATGAGGTATGTACACAAATTTAACACATGTCGACGTTTGAGGAGCCGAGTGGTGCAATGGCAGTCAAAGTCTGTAATTTTCGAGTCTGTCGCCCCATCACTCGGCTCATCGAATCAGTAATTTCCGTCACCTCATATATGCAGTCCATGTCTTCGTCAACATCTGGTTCGTTTCATCTCATTCGAGGGAGTTAGTTCATGATTTCCCCTTGCAGTTGACCAAATTAATGAGCACTTAATACCAGCCTTCCGACACCCAGAACTACCTGCACAGCACTTCTTGCATTTGCAGGAAATTGTTGAGAGAACAGACTGTGGAGCTGGTTCCTTGGAGGTAGGAACGGGGCCAAGATCAAACTCTGAAACCTGCCATCCCCAGAGGAACGGATCCATCTGGTGTCCTATCCACATTTGTATTTGTAAATAGGTCCTCAAGCAATGTTGGCAGGCTGCTTCCGACTTTGGTTGTAGGGTTGTTAGCTTGCATCTGGATTTCACAATCACTTTGTATTGGAAAACAGGTCGAATCGCAATTTGTCTAAAGTGTCTTCTGACCTATCTCCATAGAGGGTTGTCAAAACTCTGTGGCCAGCTTGGACAATAGCTACAGCTTGAGTGTCATGCTTGAAGAAAAGTTTGATATTTTGAAGAAGACATTGTTTTTGACTGGTAGATTGACCACTTTTTTCTTGTCTTGACTGAAGAGTGCTGAAGTTGTGTGACAAACACTTATGGTGTAGAGAAATATGAGTGGCCTTCAGATGTTTTTTGCCAGTTTGAAACTGCTGGAACAAAATACTTTTGATGAGGTATTTCCTCTTCGAGGTTTCAAGAAATATATATTTGTTGATGGTGTGACTAGGGTATTGAGCACGATGATAAGATCCATACCTCACCAACTACCACAACCCTCTCAGGTTCCTGTGAAACCTCGAGCACTGTGGCAACAATCAGGTGGTCTGCATCTTCATTAGCATGCTTTTTTGTTTTATGTTCTGCTGGGCAAGCCAGTGTAATAATGACAAAACTGTATCTTTTGTACTTCCTGAGATATTGGACCAGAAAGTTGCCTCCAAAAAATAAGAACACCATATTTGACTAAATTTGCGGACAAATACCTCTATATAGGATAACTCAGATTTTAATTTAAACTGCACTATTAGAAAGAGCAGTTTACTCTCTACTAGAATACTGTTAGTTTATCCTTGGTGCTCTATTGGTTGAATCAAATGGTTATAGAACTTTAAAGATGATGCAACTTGTCTTATGCAATGTATGTATTAATATGCAAAAACATGGAGCTCTTACTTAAGGTAGCAGTGACGATCATACAAGGGCAGTGAGGTCTCGTGATGCCTAAACCTGTCAGAGGTGGGCCGATTAAACCACGACACGTTGGCATTGCAGCGCTGCACGTCGCACATTGTGCACAACAGCACTTATCGCCGTGTGGCGTGTCTATAACTGCATAGTATGGCATGCGTCCACCGCACAAGAAAGGTGGGAACTGGTGAGTCCTGGCCACAAAAAGCTTTCACCTGGGCCAGACACGTCCTTTTGTTCGCGGTTGCCGCCGGGCGGCTCGACAGAGCACTTATGCACAACTCATCAAGGGGGAAAATGTAGGATAGTCACTGGCCACAAACATAGCCATTAAAACAATTAAAAAATGGTGAAATGTTTGTAAAGCTTATGGGGCTTAACTGCAGGGTCGTGAGTCCCTAAACTTACAAACTACTTATGAACTACCTTATACTAAAGACAGCCAAACATCTATGCAAAAGGGGGGATTCGAACCCTTGACAGGGTAAACAATAAAACCTTTTGTAGCAATTATTTCCAATTTGTACTGGACTATAAGGCAAAAAACTGAGTTTTGGAACTATTTTTGGTAATTTTAGAAAATTATTGTATTTTTGAACATCTGTATCTCAGGCATTAGTGGATCAAAAAACACTTTTGACCAGTGAAATATGTAGGAAATTTTATGCTCTTCAACTTTATTCCGAGGTATGTTTCATGAAAAATGCATGGTTTAGAAGTTATAAGCGAAATAGTGAAAAAAAGGCCAAACATTTCGACATTTTTCTGCCCCTGCAAAGTTATCACAGGGTCCTTGAGGTCGAAAACTCAGATTCTACTCCACAGAGTACTTACACACAATACACTAAAATTTAATTAAGTTTGGAATACTTTCCAGTTAACCCCCTTTTTCTGACCTGCCACCTGGACTATGAATGCTGAACAAGTGGGGCTTTGCATGTCATGTCAAGCAGCAGTGTAAAACAGCTTACCAGTCATAAAAGTTACCATAACTGACACCATAGCACAGAAAGAGCCCATGTCCTGATAGGTCCATGCTATCACACAACAAACAAAACAAAAGACACAATGTTCTTTATTGGTCTTCATAATAGTCACCACCAACTATAACATACTTTTGACAACATTTGTACAGCTTCTGGAAACTATCAGCAAAGGCCTCCTGTGGAATTGATTGCAGAATGGCTGTCACACAATATTTTATGGTATTCACATCCGCAAATGTTCACCTTTCATACAGTGTCTCAAAATGATAAAAGTTTGCATAGCTTCTCAACTGCTTGACACAACTGTTTCTTGATCATCATCTTCACAAACCACCTCTCTTTTCTCTTCATCAAAATGCTCTCTACTGTTGACAACTCTATAAGGTGATGGCTGAAACATCAACATCAACAAAAGTTTGGAACATTTTTTTTTTCCCCCGGCACATCAAGGAATTGACAACTTAGCAGTAGAAGGAAGCTTGTGGGGTAAAAATCGTAGAGGGAGACCGAGGGACAAATATAGTAAGCAGATTCAAAAGGATGTAGGTTGCCGAACATATTCTCAGATGAAGAGACTTGCACAGGACAGGGTAGCATGGAGAGCTGCATCAAACCAGTCTGCGGACTGAAGACAACAACAACAAACTTAAAAACCGCACTTTCAAGTGACAGAAATAATCAAGGAAGTCACATCCATCCATGCATTGGCTGCATAATGCATAGGGTCCAAAAGTAATATGGTCATAGATTTTGAGGCCAAACTATCATCATTCATAAATACAGCCCTGTGGACAAGCATTTTTCTATATATAAAATATACATAGTGTGTTATGTGACACCCCTTTTATTTTGTGAACATTTACACATATCAAAATGTTATTTTTGGCACATGCTAGAGTGTCGAGGGGCATATATATATTTTGTTTGGTGAATGGTTTTAGCACCGGAATCAACTTACTTTTTCAAATTGCATTTGATAGCTCTTGAGAAAACAATTACAGTAATGTAGTGATTGTTAATACTGATGTTGAAACCTGTTGTAAAAAAATTCAAGAAATGTTCTAGAATTTGAGGGCATGGTGGTCGGAATCGGCTTTAACAGGGCAAACACTACCAAGCAGGTGTCCCAGACCAGGCTGGGTAATTGTATATCGTAAAGTAGACCTGCACAACTATAGTAATGCTTTGTTTCCCCTTGAAACAACTTAAGACCTACAGTGTATGCAGGTTCACCTATGAATGTTATATATGGACGTATGACAGAGACTATAATCTACCATATCAAAGAGGGCTTAGGGAAGCTACTTTGCATTTGTTTATCCTGCCAGATGTACATAAGCTGAAACAGAGAAATCATCTGTTCATTCTTTGAAAATAAAGAGGCCTTATAAGCTGCAGAAAGCAACTACTGTATGAAAACTTTAAATTATAGAAGGAATAACTGACCTATCATTTTCAGTATGTGGCTATGTGGCTGTACATGCTTTAGAACAACTATCTCAACTTAAACTGGTCTAAATTATATAATATGGGGCACATTCATTGAACTAAACATTTTATTAAAAATAATTTGATGACCACCTGTACACCACAAAACATATATTATTCTTAAGGAAATGACATTTCATGCTGAACATAAGTGCATAATGAGTGTTACCAGCTATTTGCAATACAAACTGTCGAGTTATTTGACATTGAAATGCAACATCATACACATGTAACTGTACTAAACAATTTACGAACAATGCAGTGGTAACCACAAAAAGCACATAACATTAGGTTTAACTAACAGAAACACAACTTTATCCATTATTTTAACATGTCTTTAAAATGTTGACCATGGATTGGATGCCACATTTGCAATTGCCATTCGTAAGAATGATGAACAAGACATCTCATTTAGTGTGGCTCATTGGCCTGGTACAAGTCTCTCAATCAGACGCTACTTTGGCGACTTGCGTACCCTTAGCCTACCACAGTTACCCAGCCAGGTAAAGGAGATCCACAGCTTAATGTGGAATACAAACCACATGTCGTTTCTGGGGACTCCTCACATCATTGAAAGGTGAAGAATGCAGGTTAAAATGCAGACTGAAAAAATCAGACATCCAACTGTTTTCGACCTGCGACCCTTCGGTTTCCAGTTGAGCTCTTTATCCCAAGAGCACCAACCCTGACATGAACAGATGTAATTACAGTGGATGATATGTCAGAGCATGCATCAGAGATTTGACAATGCATATTGTTTGGTGTCATTATAGACTGCCCTCTGAAGAAATAAATCAGGGATGGGGGTGGGGATCCAATTGGGGGACCTTTCAGGCCATTTTACAACAGAATTTTGTCCTATCCAACATCCAGGAAATATTTCCTCCAGTATTTGCATTGCAACATGGGACGAGTGAGCTGGATGTCCATCATGTTGCAGTCACATACACTTTTGAATATCCAGTGGTACCTCCTCTAGAAGAATTAGCAGAATATTCATAAGAAGTGTGTGTACAAATGTCAGTTCAACAAGCTTGGGATGAAGTGAAAGGTAAAGCAGTCAAGAATCCGAAGATTGGTTTGAACACCACAGTGCTATACTAGGCATGGTCCTGTTTGGATGTAGTATGCCGTTGCATTCTTCCGACCTTCAAATTGACTTCCCCAGCCAGTTATAGGAGAACCTACAGCTTAACGTTGGTTCCAAACTACGGTGCTTATCAATATTTTTAACATCAGCAACACTGCCAGAGGTGAAAGAAATGGAAAGTGACAGTTAAAAATCCTAGAACTTAGCGGAGATTGAACCTGCAACCTTTGGCTTCGAAGACTGGCACACTACCACTGTGCTACCGAGCCTAAGCTCTCACAATACAAATACCGTTGATGTTGCATCTGATGAAACCAATGTGTATTTTCAGCTGCCTAGTACTGCATGTTACACAAATTTATATTACCATGGTTAAGAAATGTTGCTTCATCAGTGAAGAGCACACATTTGAAAAACAGTGTCATCTCTCAAATGCTGACGGGCATACCGACAAAATTCTGTACGTCATTTGAAATCATCTCAGAGTGCCTGATGTAGTGACAGATGACAGGGGTGGAATTTGTGTTGATGCAAGCTGTAAATACAATAAGAAGACATCTTGCCTAGTTCTTTTGATGATGTATGTCAGCATGATTATAAACATCTCTTGTCGACTGTCTTCCGTTTTCAACTACAGCAACTTAAATGATCTGTTCTGCTCACTGCATTGTGTTACATCACCTTTAATTTCAGTCAGAGATACAAATAAACACTGCATTTGAAGACAGCATTATCTACAACTTATATATAATTTTTAATGACTATCAATCACACAAGAAAACAAATATATTGTCGCATTGAAATGGAAGCAGGCTTGACTTCGAAGGCAGCATTGCAGACTGAACACTGCACTTATAATGAAAGCAGGTTTATTGTGAACTGAAACGTACATGCAGCACAGACTGCCTCTCGGGCAGAGTGCTCTGCTATTTATACACAGACAGAATGTACCAGAAATTTGAAGAATAGTTTATATAAGAAACAAATAGAAATTACAAGTGAACATAACAAACATGTAGAACATTCTGGAAATGATAATTACAAACAAATAAATTTTTGCCAGTGGACGAAATTGAACCGGCAACCTTCAACACCGCAGTTGGTGACACTATCCCCTGCACCATGCCGGCAGTCGGTTAACGTGGTGTCTCACAGCAATATTTTAATGTGGTTTCAAAAAAGATTTTTGCTTCAGTGTTTTATTTACACTCTTGGATATGATCAGAATGAAGAAGGAAATACACATCTTTGTGTTAACATTCAGCCATTGCACAGGTTTCCCTCTTCATTCTGATCATGTCCAGTGGTGTAAATAAAACACAGAAGCAAAAGTTTTTTTATGAAACCACCTTAATAAGACTATTCCTCTAGTGTGAGAATTATTATTGGTAATCATTATAAAATTATGGTAAATAAATCTTGTGAAACACAATACTGTAGGCCTATTTTTTAAAACCCTAAAACTGGTAGTCATCATAATAAACAAAACAATAAGCATGAAAGGTACAACTTGTTATCGAGAAGATTACTCAAGCTCGGGGACATTCTGGGTGACAAAGAACGCAGAAATTGTTGTCGTGATACAGAGGAACTTGAGGAGGAATGTTTACATCTGACAGTACGTACCAACTGCTGTCTTAAAAAGTGATGTTTATTTGTACAAATGACAGAATTTAAATTCAACATGTTGTAACACAACACAATGAGCAAAAGATAGGTTGTAACTAGAATCACTACTGTCAGATCGTTATCACCAAGGCAGTGCCTCAGCATATTTTTCCATGCGGACATCAGTGACATTACACACAGACAGTGAATATCTTCCTTCCAACACTAACACTACACCATATGAACAATAACTGTGCATACAGTCTGGATTTTATACTTCATTCAGGGCTGACTCAGCAAGAATATGATGCATTTTTTGCCTAAATCTGTATGAAAAATCAACATTAAAGATAATGACAATGTAAAATTCAATGTCATTTTTGTACATCTATCAGAGTCACAATCCTGCCAGCAATGCAAGTATACCGAATGAATGGCAACATATGGCCACAAAGCCATAAACACACCACTATAAAAGCATCCAATCACTATTTTTGAGCCACTTTCATCACTGATTATTTCACAATGTGGAAATGTACTAATGTGATGCCAGATGCAAGCCCAATGTGACATCACACGGTAGATGACATGACAGAATTGCCCGCCTTGGCTTCCACGCACATGCTCTTCAGCCATCCAGATGGTTTCATACATAGCTATTATAGCTATATAAGCAGTACACCATGCTGGCCCTGGCAGTCAGTCCTGATGGCGATGGTGGAGTTTGCATTTAAAGCTTGAAAATTTTATTAGACATGATACAAGCCATATACTGAGATGATTTTATTGGTGTGCTAATCTTACTCTGCATATTATCGTACTTTTATTGATATGAACACGTCTTAATGTTCATTTTTTAGCCTGTCTTTGTGATATTTCAGTCTGAGTTTAGAATTTCATTATTATTGACATCTGGTTTCGCACAATTTTCCATCCCCATTACTACCGGTATGTGACAATTATGGCCATCTGTGAGAGCAGTTCTGAGACCTATCCATGTACACTCCTGCTGTAACTATAACAATATTACACCATAACATTTTTTTCTCAGTTCTGTTATGATGAATGCTAGCCTGCCTGGACTCAGATTGTATCTGTTTGAGCCTGTGCATGGATTTCTCTAAGCCGTAAGGACGACTCTACATTTATCCACCCAATAGCAGAGGTTTAAACACCCACATCCAAGATCACAACAGTTTCACTTGGGCCTCTGGTTTGAGCTTCCACTTGGCTGCAAATCAGTAGACCACAAAAGTTTCTGGGAACAATGTTACAAATCAGTAGCTCTGGTTCCACCACACGAGCAAGATTAGTAGTCTTAACCAAATCCACCAGCCGGAACCAGAAATGGCCTCAGAATCCAGGCAGCAGTCCTCAGTGGTGCTGACACAAGCTACTATTTGCAGCCAGGTGCTGCTAGTGGTCTCAATTGCAACAACTGGTCATAACAGCTACCAGTGGTCTCAGTTGTGGCTGCAAAGCCTCTCACTACATCTTGGATGAGACTCCCAGCAAGCAGACAGAATTGACATGCTTCTTTCTTATTTCCCTAAGAGGATCCATCACCAAACTGGAGCTACCAATGACAAGCCGTTCCACCCTCTGGATTTCTCCAGACATCTCAGGAAGATCAGCCACTATAGTAGCAGATTATGCAGCCCTTGCTGGCTCCTCATATTTACTTCCAGCAGTGAGCAATACCCCAAACCAGTTACTGAGGGATAAGGACACAGCCTTGTGGCCAGTTCGCACTTCAACCTTTCACCCAGAATTTTGCAATCACACTACTGTTCACAGTCAGTATCAGGCAACTGTCGACCAGCATGGACATGGGAATAGTAAGGCATCAAGGATCCACAGTATCACTAAAGGTTCCAGAGTACCGTAGCATTTATGTAACGTCCCTAGTGTCACCAGAGCACACAGCAGCAGCCAAAGTCTGCCTACCATGGCCAACTCAATTTCCAACCCTTTACCAGCCCTTTACAGGCAGTGGCTAATTCCCCCCTGAATGCAGAAACAACAGGCCCATTCCCTATCTATCACTAAGCAGCCATTCCCCCTATACACAAGTAATGAAGTGCAACATTACTTATCCCAGCCAACTTGTTATGAGGCTAATTGATAGTTACTACACAAGTTGAGGAAGTGTTAACATATTAAAGAACTGTAGTGAAATATAATGCCACTAGGACGCTTCATTCATTAACAATAAATTACGAAACCATTTACATTAAATTTCAATTACAGTCTTAAGGCAAATACAGACCTGTCAAGTTGTACAAGTTCTTGTGACATTATATGGTGATTTAAAACAGGTGATCACACAGGTTCAGTTGTAGAAAAGCAAATCACAGACTTTCATTTATTAGTACTGGGAATTGGTGAAGCTCAATGAAGGTGACATGGAAGCTCAGCATGTCATCTATAGAAATACCTGTTAACATATAAAAATGTGAGATAAACACAGACTTCAAGCCCTCATTAAAACTCTTGGTCCCCTCAAAAGCTCAGAGTTTAGAGAAAGGCAGTCACATAGCTGCCAGCTTTTGATAAGGGCTATCAGTAAAAGTAACGGTTTCATGAAAATAATAATAATACTTTTGGGTTACAAAATACAATAGTTCACGCTTTAAACAGGATTCTTGAGTGAAATCATATGTACTTACATCACTTATCAACATTTATAAATGTACATATCAATCGAGAAGAAATCCCTTTTTAAATTGCAGCAGGTGTGGGGAATATTGGTTTGGAGCGTACATAACAAGACTTCCTTGATAAATTAAGCAGATATGTGATAGTTGGAAAAGGCTTTACACAAAAAAAACTAGTTTAACTTAACACAGTCAAGATGTACAACACACTACAAATCACATGCTTGTTCGACTTTGAAGTCATAATTGTGACCTTCTAGCTTCCTGCAAGATATCTTTGAGAAATTTTTTTGTCTTAACAGGTGCCAAAATTTTTTGTCTTAACAGGTGACAGAACTATTGCTCTCCAAAATAGAAAGACTGGGGAGATTCATTGGACACACATGATTTGAAGTCTGTTCTATTTTTCTTCACAAGGCTGACAACGTTCACATTTTGCATTTCTATGGGCTGTGGTGAGAATAGAGAGCACTGGTTAAGTACAATGGAATTTCTAGAAAAGTCCTTCGGTTCCACAAATTCTTTGTATTGGTGTCTAAGTGGAATCATCCACAGCACCTTGATTTAGAACCAAACTATCATCTAAGTGAAGAGCTGTGAACTGCCTCTGTAGCTCATTCACCATCTTATCTGTAGTTTCATTCTCTTCCTTGCATAACAAGATAGGAAACATTTCCCAGGAAAAACAAATGGATGAAAACTGTGCATCTTCAATTTTGTCAAACCTTGAGTGCAAACTTGTTGATTTAGTCACAGGCAGTAAGTACAAAAGTACTTTCTCACTGATGAAAAGAAAAGGAATTTTTCTGTATCCTGGAGATCGATCACTGTGTTCTAAATCTGAATGCCTACAATTTACTTGTGATCACTTCTTTGAGTTTGCAGTGAAGAGCCTGTCGAAACCTAAAATTCACATGGAAGAACACAAACATTACAGCATCAATCGTATCATAGAAGTTATTGTCCAGTATTGTAGACTTGCCTTCATCCCACCCAAACAATTGACTGTACACAAGTAAGATAATTATCAAATGTTAATGTTTCAAATTTTTGCCCTCTAAGCCATAAAACAATACAGTCCATCCGCCAAACCATAAAATGCTGCAGTTTCCATAAATTTTACAGATAAACCATGAAAGTTGGAAGGTATGCAATCATGTACCATCTCCAACAAGATCATACCTATTAAAGCACTGTGAAGTTAAAATCTACCTTCTCGTTAATGACAAGCTTGACTCCCTTTTTTTCCTCTACATGAAGATGAGTCAGCTGTGAACTGGGATTTCTCTACAAAAGAGGGTACTTACTACACATTTCATAGCATTTACTGGGATACTGTTAAAATAGGTTCTGTTACAGGCTGCACTAATGAGGTAAGAACAACAGCTTGAGAACACTTGATATGTTGAGTAACAGGTTTACTGCCAGATGTTTGTGTCGCTCAGGCACAATATTTTAGCCACTTGCTGCCTTCTTCAGGTGCTATCTGAGACTGACTTCTTGGAGTATCATGTCCAGTATTTATGCACAGAAGGCGCTGGGCGCCTTGTTTGCAGTCCACACCCACTTGGCACTGCTAGTAAGCTGTTGTCCCTTCCATGGTGCTCTGTCGGACGTCCACACCCAGCTTGGCCGCCATCTGTGGCCGTGGTAGCTCTCTCAGTTCTGTCCTGCCTTGGTGCTCCATTTGTGGTCCGCACCCACCTGGCACTTCTCCTGAAGTGTTGACACTTTCCTGGTGCTCCGACTGACGACCGTCCATGGCTCGTTCTCCATCCGTAGTCGTGGCAGGTGTCTGTGGCCTGTCCAACGTCAGATGCTCCGTTCACAGTCCGCGCCCGCCTGGCACTGTTCCTGAGGTGTCTTCGCTTCTTGAGGAGTTTCTTGGCTCCTTTCGTTGGGTCCTGAAAAGTTCCAGAGCCGGACTCCATGCCGAACTGAGCTGGTAACCACTGTCTTGGTTTATTAGATTGTCTGTGACCTCCATCTCGATGGCCTCCTTTATGACACTATCCCACAGTCTAGGCGTCTGTGTCACAGTTTTGGTGTTCTTTGCACCTTACGTCCACTGTCCTGGTGGTCTGGCCGATGTATGACATACCACACTAGCATGGGATATTGTAAATGCCTGGTTTACGTAGCCCCAGGTCATCCTTCACATTCACAAGCATTGTCCCAATCTTGGAGGGTGGGCAGAATATGCTTTTTATATCATATTTCAACAGAATTCTGCTGATCTTTGCAGAGATTGGTCCAGCATATGGCAGGTATGCCAACTTCTTTGCCTCCTCTTCTGTACCCTGTGGCTTCTGGTAGCATAAAGTACCCTCTGGATGTCTGTGGAGGAGTAACCATTTCTGCTGAACACCAGCTGTAGATGTTCCATCTCTTTATCCAGACTTTCCAGATCCGACAGAACCAGAGCCCTGTGCACTAGTGTTCTCAAGACTCCATTCTTCTGTTCCGAGTGGGCTTGCGATACACACTGCGCCCTAGAGTGCCATTTGCCTTCTTCTTTATCAGGACATCCTTCTATAGCTCCATTATGAATTTTATACTCAGGTGGTATGAGTTTAGATGTTCCAGAAAGTCGTCTAGCTTCTTCCTGCCATGGGACCAAATGACAAATGTCATCGACGTACCTAAAAAAGAACTTGGGCTGGTAAGTAGCTGATGCAAGTGCCTCCTCTTTGAACATTTCCATGAAAAGGTTGGCTACCACAGGTGATAAAGGGCTGCCCATTGCCACTCCTTCCGTTTGCTCATAAAATTGACCACCGTAAAGAAAATATGTTGAGGTCAGCACATGCTTGAACAAGTCAAGCAGGGCACCATCGAACTTCTCTCCAATGATATCAAGTGAATCTGAGTGGCAATTGTGTAAACAGCAACACCACATTGAAACTGACCATGATGTCAGAGTCCATGTTATGCAGCTGCCTTAGCCGTTGTAGGCAGTCCTCTGAGTTCCAAATGTAGTGTGCGCATTTACCTACATGTGGTGACAGTATCTTCTTGAAGTATTGTGCAGTGGGGTATGTCACTGTGCCAATGTTGTTGACAATAGGTTGAAGAGGGACCCCATCCTTGTAGACCTTGAGAAGTCCATAGGGTCTGGGTGGTACAGGTGCTTTGGCATGAAGCTTCTTGATGACCTGGTCTGGTAAAACTGTCTCCTTCAGCAGTGTCTGGGTCTTCTTGTCAACTTTATCTGTGGGGTCGCCATCTAGTGGTTTGGTTTTTAGTGTCCACCTGGAGTAGTTGTACCTTGATATCATACTCCAACTTGTTTAAGATAACAGTGGAGTTACCCTTATCAGCCAGTAGAAATGCAATGCCGTCATCCTCCCATAGCTGCCTGAGTGCTACACTCTTTGCTCGAGATGTTGGACTTAGGTGGCTTGAGCGTGTTGAGTGCTCTGCAGGTCTCCCTGCGGATCTCTTCAGACACACTAGAGGCCAACATGTTGGCGACTTGCTCCACTTCACTGATGAAGGCTGAAACCGGAAAGCTTCTAGGAGTTACTGCAAAATTGAGGCCCCTGATGAGTAACTTTTTGGTAGCCTCATCGAACTGTTTGTGACTCAGGTCGACCACCATCCCTGTGTCCCTATCATGTTGTAACTTCTTGTTGAGGTGCTCAAACTTGGCCTGTTGACATGCTACTGATTTTTTCATGGTGCATTCAGTTAAAGACCAGTAGGCACCATCAACCTTGTCCCAATTTCTCTGGACAGGGTAGCTGCTATGAAAGGTGGAACTGCAGCAAATCCCTGGACATGACATCTAGGCAATGGTGCATGTCACACACTCTTTCTCGTACCAGTGCGAGGTTGGCGTATTGTTTGATTCTGTTTGCCGCTCTGGTGTTGACTTGATGTTTTAACCTGGTGAAAACTGGAACTACATCCCCCTCTTGGCATCTCAGTAGGAAACAGAGAACTCAGCATCCTCCCATTCCTCTGTCATAGCTTATCCAGCTTCTTGATGTTGAGGTACATCTCCTGCCTGTAGAGTCTTCTGATGTGTCTCTTGAGGCTTTCCCAGTGAACACTTGACATGTTGAGTAACAGGTTTACTGCCGGATGTTTGTGTCGCTCGACATAATATTTCAGCTGTGTAACACGCTGCCTTCTTCAGGTGCTACCTGAGACTGTCTTCTTGGAGGATTGTGTCCAGTATTTATGCCCAGATGGCGCTGGGCGCTTTGTTTGCGGTCTGCGCCCACCTGACGGTGCTTGGACAGGTGACTAAATCAGCCATAGTTGAGCACTGTCTGGAGATTGGTCACTCGATGGACTACAGCAACACCAAAATTGTGACACAGACGCCTAGACTGTGGGATATAGTCATAGAGGAGACCATCAAGATCAAGGACACAGACAATCTAATAAACCAAGACAGCAGTTACCAGCTCAGCTCGGCGTGGAGTCCGGCTCTGGAATTTATCAGGGCCGAACGAAAGGAGCCAAGAAACTCCTCAAGAAGCGAAGACATCTCAGGAACAGTGCCAGTCGGGCGCAGACCATGAGCAGAATGCCCGACGCAGGACGGGCCTCAGACAGCTGCCACGACCACAGATGGTGGACGTGCCAGGCGCGGCCATAGGTCGGAGCACCAGGAAAGTGTCAACATCTCACCAGCAGCGCCAGGCGGGTGCGGACCGTGAACGGAGCACCTGATGCGGGGTGGGCCACAGACACCTTCCACGACTACAGATGGTGAACAAGCCGTGTGCGGATGCCGGTCGGAGCACCAGGAAAGTGTCAACACTTCAGGAGCAGCACCAGGCAGGTGCGGATCGCGAACGGAGTGTCAAGGCAGGACAGACCTGAGAGCTGCCACGGCCACAGATGTATATTTAGTTACCTAGTGTTAGTGGATTGAAACTAATGATGATTGAATGTACAATTTTGATACACAATAAGGTTAAATTTTACTTATGGTGTTGGTGGCCTAGCATGTTGATGTTGGCAATGGATGACAATGGGTGGAAATGAGGTGACCAATGATGCAGCAGGTGCAGGCAGCCAATTGGAATTCAGCCTGTTTTAATTTATATGTGAAAAAGTAATTAAATAATAAACAAAAGGATGTAAAGACTGTTGTGTTCCCTCTTTCACATGTTACAATGATTCACGATATGGTTTAGTTTTAAATAGGGCAGCAGCGGTGTAGTGATCTAATGTTGACAATGAAAAGTTCCCTTTACAAAGATATGAATTTACTGACCAGACAGGAGCACATACAAGAACCTGCCTACCATAGAGCAAGAACAGTATTAATTATTTACTCTATGGTTAACAGAAAGGTTTGTGCTCCTCATTCTATGACTTATGTAAGAGAGAATTAATCCTTTATGGTGGCAATGAAGTAAATCATTAATACTGTTCCTGCTCTATTGCTGACAGGTTCTTGTAGGTACCCTCATCTGGTTACTAAATTAAAAAGGGAACATTTTGTTGTCAACCTTAGTTTTCATGCCATATTGCAACAAAATAAAACATTAAATTCCAAACAACAAAATGTATTCATTTATTACACGTAAGAAACCAGCAAATCTCATTAGATACCACGTACTATCACAAGATTGGCTAATGAAATCACACAACTCCTGCCATTTCCATCCGTTGCCAACATCAACATGCTAAGCCGTCGACATTGTAGTAAAATTTAACCCACAATAACTACCTTATCATATTTAGTTCGCAACCCCAAAAATACTTAACACACCATGTTATCAAAGCAGAAAGTACTCTTAACACTAGAGTAATAGAACACCTTGCAGTCCCTTTTCACAGGAAGGTTTTATTTCCTCCATATATATATATATATATATATATATATATATAGATATATATATATATATATATATATATATATATCAACACTATTTGGTTTGATTGCCTGTAAACTTTAATATTCTTGTTGCTGATACATGTACACACAAATCTGAGGTCAGCTTACTCCTAGCTATATGAAAATCAAAGTTAAGCAGTGACAATTCTACACATTGCAGTTTGAACCACTTGCATCAGACACAGTTACCAAGGGAAAAAAACCTTTTCATTGCTAAAACCAAAAGTACATGAAAGTGCAATGACACAATGCTGAGAAAACTTGTTCTAATCTGGTGGTAAAAAGAACTTTGACAGCCAATATTTCAGGAACAGCTACACTGGACTCTCTTAGGAAGCTCTCTTCTTTGGATTATGTGGATGGGAACCATATTGTCCCTTAGCTTGTTCTGACATTACTTCCACATATTTGTGTCAGACTACTTCTTTCCCATCAGTCTCATTTCAACTCTTTCTTGTTTCAATCCTTGCAGTATTACCTTCTGAGGCCCAAGGTTGTCTTTTGTTCTCCTCTTCACTATATAGATGTATCCAGCAATTAGGAGAAGTATAATTGGTAGTGGAAAGCAACAGGATAACGCCACTGACATTATTTCACAAGAAGTTCATGGATAAGATCTCCCTGAAAATGATTCAAGAGGTAAAGCTTCCCCTTATTCAGATCAGGATATAGAACAAGGTTTCTGAAGATTAAGGTAAATGGAGGGAAGGAGAATAATAATTAATAATTATTGGGAATAGGGGCAGGGAATGTTCTAAGGCTTTTACAGCAAGTGAGAGAAACAGGCCCTTGGTCAGCACATTGAACTCACATTCGGAAGGATGGTGGTTCAAATCCACCTCTGGCCATACATATTTAGATTTTATGTGATTTCCCTAAATCATTCCAGACTCCAAGTGAATGTGGTTCCTTTGAAAGGGCATGGCTGATTTCCTTTCCCGTCATTATCCATACAATCTGAGTGTGAGCTCTGTCTCTAATAACCACACTGTTGATGGGACTTAAAACTCTAATCTTCCTTAGATGTATTTGTAATGTGTGGAAGTGAGATGGGGTGGATGCAGAAAACAAAGAGCAGGGTGAGTTATAGATATACTATTTTGACAAAGATAAAAATGGAATGTATGGGGTTGGCATACTGATTGCGAAACAACAGAAGAACAATGTTATGAAGATTGATTATATAAAAGCAAGAATTATGATGATAATACTGAAAGGAATAAAGGATGACTTAGTGATAATCCACATTTAAATGCCAACTATAGCTGGCATCATGTAAAAGGCGCTTCCACGCATAATCCATCCAAATAATAGGAAGATATTGTTGCAGGGGACAACAAGGGGTGTGACAGACTTAGAAGCGAGACTGGGGTGACACTGAATGAAATAAAAAATGGAAAAGAAATGGAAATTGATGATACTCTTGCAGAACTGAAGAAAGTGTTGGAGAATGAAGGAAGGAAGGAGTTTACTGGATTATGTAATCAAATATAAATTACACAAAAATGGTCACAGGACTTTGGCAAATAAAAAGGACAGCAAAAGTGTGAGAAATATTGGATACTGAGACTCATTTCACATGCAGCCATATTCATACTACAGACACTCAACACAAGGTTATAACTTATAGAAAGCTGAATAACTTGATAGCTGAAAAAATTTGTTTCAAGATAGGAGTTTGCACAACAGATGCCAAAGGGCTACTAACAGTGATAAGAGAGATACAAAGAGAACAAGAAGATATATGCGATATCCACTGATCTTGAGAAGGCTTTTGAATGTTCCAGATGGGACAAATTGATAAAAATTCTAAAGAAACATGTATTTGATTGAAGGAACAGAACGGTAATTAAGAACTTGTGCTTAAATGAGAGACAGAGTAAAAATAGT
The DNA here is from genome assembly GCA_026315105.1 of Locusta migratoria. Lineage (NCBI taxonomy): Eukaryota > Metazoa > Arthropoda > Insecta > Orthoptera > Acrididae > Locusta > Locusta migratoria. The sequence continues at coordinate 380,121,720 of CM048755.1, forward strand.
AGATATGATGAGCAAATAATTTCTACTTCTACATGGATACTCTGCAAGTCACACTGATGAGCATGGCAGGGAGTTCATTGAACCAATTTTATGACATTTCTCTATAGTTCCATTCTCTAATAGTTTGCAGGAAAAGGAACACCTAAACTTTCTCTTTTCAATCTGATTTATTTTATTTTGATGATCATGTCTACCTATGTAGATGGGTGCTTAAAATATATGTTTGCATTCAGAAGAGAAAGTCGGTGAAAGAAATTTCACAAACAGATCTTCCTGCAATAAATAACACCTTTCTTTTCATGATTTCCACTCCAACTTGTGCATCATTTCCACGGCACTCTCTCCCCTATATTGCAATAATACAAAATCCCTTCTCATACTCTCTCTAAATCAGTCAGTCCCACCTGGTGTGGATCCAACAATGCACAGCAATACTCCAAAATAGGACACACGAGTGTAGTGTAGGCAGTTTCTTTAGTAGAACTGTTGCACCTTCTGAGTGTTCTGCCAATGAAACATAGTCTATGGTTCACCTTCCCTACAATATTTTTCTCTATGTTCTTTCCAATTTAAGTTGTTTGTAACTGCTATTCACTGGTATTTGGTTGACTTGGTGGCCTATAGATTTGTCTGATTTATCGTGTAGCTGAAGTTTAACGGATTTCTTTTAGTGATCATATGGATAACCTCACACTTATCATTATTAAGGGTCAATTACCAATTTTTTCACCACGCAGATATACTATCTAAATCATTTTGCAGTTGCTTTTGATCTTCTGGTGACTTCACTAATCCATAAAGGACAGCATCACCTGCGAAAGTCTAAGATAGCTACTCAGATTGTCTCCTAAATCATTTATAAAAATATGGAACAGTAGGAACCCTACAACACTTCCCTGGGAAACGCTAGATATCACTTCTGTTCTACTAGATGACATTCCTTGAATTACAACAAACTGTGTCCTTATTGGCAGGAAAACACAAATCCAATAGCACAACTGTGGCCATATTCCATAAGCACGCAATTTGATTAGAAGATGCTTGTGAGATACAGTGTCAAAAGCCTCCTGGAAATCTAGAAATAAGGAATGTATTTGACATCCCTATTGGAGCTATTGTATAAGCATACTCTGAAAGAAACCTAAATGGTATACAGTTGGGACCGGGAGTCTTATTTCTGTTAAGTGATTAAGTACCTTTAATACTCCACGGGTATCTAACTTCTAAAGTGCACATGGTTGCAGTTGTTCTTGATACAAATTCTAGAGTATTTGTTTTGTCTTCTGTAGTGAAGGGATTCCAATAATCTGTGTTAAGCAATCCTGCCTTAGCAGAACTGTCATCAGTAGCATAGTTTTTTTTCTTTGCTTTTGCAAAAGTGATCTAACCTGTTTTATGTATCACAGTGGATCAGCCTCCTCTATTGTTAATTAGTTTGGTATAAATCTGTCAATGGTTGTCAATATTATTTCTTTGAATGTAAGCTAAATTTGATCTACACTCCCATTGTTACTTTCGAACTGGAAAGAGGCGTAAGATAGGGCTGCTGTTTGTCATTGACTATTCAATATCTATTTTGTGGAAATAATCAATGGAAGTTTTAATGGAACAAGAGCTGTTTGTATTGGGGGCCAATGAAAGAATGTGGCAGATTTGCAGATCACATGGTTGTGGCAAGAGATGGATCAAATATCAAATGACCCACAACATAAAAGAATTTATAATGAGTATTACTAAAAAGAAGATTAAAATAATTGGAGGAAGAGGTACAAAATGTCATATTAATATTGGAGGAGAGGAAATAGAGCAAGTAAATAACTTCAAGTAGTTGGGTAGTATGATCAGGTATATCTACTGCACACCAAAAATGGGGAAAATAATTAAACAAAGATTTGAGGAAAACACTTGTTAAGTGTTATGTCTGGAGCACTGTGCTGTGTGGTGCAGACATGCAGCACCATACGGCACAATGCTCCAAGCATGGGACATGAAAATGAAAGAACAGTGGAGGTACTTGATATAGGGATGAGAATAGAGTGCTCATGTGAAATGGGGTAAGGAGTGGTGAGGTATTAAAGTTGGAGATTAGCAGTTCATTACATAGAACTACTGTAGTAAGGAGATCCTCGTGGATATGGAACATGGCAGATATATTCGTCAATGGAAAGTATAATGTGTTACCAACTAGTAAGTTTCGGGCACCCCATAAACTAATCTTTATTTGTAGCTTCTTCTTCTCTCTTTTTTTGCGTTCCTAAGTAGTGGACCCTTTTTAGAACCAAACAAACTACCTTGTGTAGATCATTTTTGTTCCTAGTATCGTATGTATGAACTGAGATGTTTGTTGGAAAATGGGACATTATTTATGACAAATTTCATTACTTAGGAATAAATATACTGAGCGGCAGTAGTTGGAAGTATACCGATTTCTTTGAAGAGGCTTCTACAGGATGTCCGTGAAATTACCCCACTAATAACATGTACTATATGCTTTTGAACTCTGACAACATTTGTTTCACTTTAAGAGTTACCCCAAAATATAATCCTATATGACATAATGGAATGAAAGTAAACAAAGTATGCTAGCTTTTTATATCATCTACATCTGCCAACACTTGAATTGCAAATACAAATTTGTTAGGGCGTTTCTGCAGTTCTGTGATGTACTACTCCCAACTGAAAACCATTAGAAGGAAAAAATGACTGGATTAGATGCTGTTTAAGGAAGGACAGTAAGCCTACATTGAAGGAAGGAGCAGAATGAATTGTGACAACCAAAACAGAAAGGACACAATTTCAGATTCTGGACAACATCATAGGAAGGAAATATTCAGTTCAGACATAGCTATGGACCAGCAAAAGTGAAAGAGGTTTAACCCATGAGAAGGCCTGCCATAAGGCAGTATAGGCCTACATTTGATTGTTGCAATAACTTATTAGGCATCTACATAAACACTCATACTTCAGAAAGGGAAGGTGCCACACAGGCACAAAGAAAGCTTTTCAGATTGACATACCATAGTTGACCCCTTAAGGAAATAACCAGCATACAGTGACATTCAATATTTTAAGAAATTTTATTGTTCAATAGTAGATAACTGCAAGGACAGGTGAGGCTATTTTCTGAATAATCTGGTATTCTATGGTGTATAAAATTTGTTCAGTTTAATATATAATGTACCCGCCAAGATCGCCCGTTTGTTTTAACCGACGACACCATCAAACTGTCACTTCCACCTAACTAGACCTGAAGCTCTGCTACAGAAGAGAGAGAATCCAAAATATAATAAAGAAGCAACCTAAATACTGTCCATCATCTCCCTAGTCGAATGGTTAGTAATACTATCTGTGTTGCCAAAGTGTTCCAGTAAGGTTTGATTCATGGTACATTCATCTTAAATGTGTCAAAACCATCTGCTGCTTAAATAAAGATGCAGAGGAACAGTGAGGATTCATTCTACTGGCAAAAATAGCAGAGGGATTGGCATCATGTTTATCACATGCCCCACGGCGTTCCTTTAACACCCAAAAACATTACCCAATGCAAAACAGAGCGAACTTTAAGATAATCCAAATCCTTGGTGGCGATATACGAAAAATTAAAAAATTCAAAATAAACATATAATTATTAACATACTACTTAGCCTAAAGCAAAACGCGAAAATAAGAACTCAATCACTGCAATACAACATCGATTACACAAATAATTCCACTTCGGACGACACAGTGGGGTGGGCGGAATAGGTTGAATTTGACGAAAAATAACGTAGTTTCATAAGTCGGTGAAAATGTTAAGTTCTATAGACTGAAAACAGTTTCCTCTGAACACACGAAAAATACCTAGGGAACAATTCTGTTAGACTTTTGATGGGGTCCTCTTCGCTTCCCGCGTATACAACTCTCAACACTACCGGTAGTGAGTTTTGTCAAGCAACAGACCCATGTAAAACTCAACACTTTTTGGAAATTGTATCAAATATATTTTTAAACAATTACATTTTATTAGCCTTGTTGAGCAGGTGATTACCTGTTATAGAAATAACAGAGGGTAAAAAAAATTTCTGGTATTGTTACTGAAGGGGTTATGTTCTTCCGCAACAAACCAATGTCTATCAAAATTTGGAATCAGTACAACACTAATGCGCACCTCAATGATTTCGTGTCAGTAAAATAAACCATATTATACACTTGTGTCTGTACCGATAACCCAACAAATATATCACGATACTGGTACGGCACTGAACACAAAACGTCCTCTGCAAATAAATTTCATTAAGATGTTAATCGGGCCGCACAAAAATTTTCTGTGAAAACTTTATGAATAAGGAACTTTACCTGTAGTGGTGACGAGCCACATTATTGTTCTAGTGCATATTTTTCCTATAATTGCATTTGTGTGTGTAACCAGTACGCAAAATTCACTAACCAAGAAGCCAAATAACGAAATATTTCAGTACCGTAATAAATATACAGTAGAAGTTTAAGCTTGTACTTCACATCGTAAACCATTACTAATTTGTAAGCAGTAAAAAATCCATCAAGCATATCATTATTTTGCCTGGGACAAAATCTTTCGGCAACAATGAAAGATAATGTACAATGAACAGCGAATGCAATCGTAATTAGATGCAGTAGCGAAATACTAGCATGGAATTTCGCTGGATTATACGTATGGTTGCAATACAAAAACTTACAGCACCAGTTTCCTTTCCAGATGGATCCATTTATTCCGTTGCAGTTAGTTTTAACTAATCGCTACTTCCCAAGTACTTTTTTGGACGTCCACTCAAACGTACAATAGATTCTCATCACTGCTGCCAACCAGTAACGAACAAATTTCGTGAGGTGAGGGAGAAAATATCAATAGTCTGGAAGGTAAACTGGTACTTTTTGAACAACAAAAATAAAAATAACCTTACGTCACAAGTAATGCTATAAAATTATATGAATTTTTATTTAATATCTTCATTATATTTGGTACCATAATTTATCTACATGTCATTACTGTAAATAACATAATTTTTATCAACATATAATTTTGTTCTGAAACTACCCTTTAATAGTAGAAAGTATAGAAACGTTTTCGAGTGGTAGGTACAGATGCTCTTGCCTCAGGTATATCATGTAATAGTTCTAATATCAGATATTTGTTGAAAACAGCAAAGTACATTTTACAAGCTAGACTGTATATGTTTATTCTTTTTGACATACGTACTCAATTAATTTTTATGAACATGTCATGATTTTAAAATATGTTCAAATGTTTGTTAAGCTTATGGGACTTGACTATGGGGTCACCAGTCCCTAAACTTACGAACTACTTATGAACTACCTTATACTAAAGACGGCACAAATATTCATGCCCGAGGGGGGATTCGAACCCCCGACCCCAGCGGCCGTGCAGACCGTGACTGGCACGGGGCAGACCGCTCGGCCACTGCGACCCGCTTAAAGAATGTCTTCAGGCATGAAACCAAGGGTACAGATTATATTGTTCCGAGTGAACAAGCAGAGATGACATCTGACAATCTAGCTTGTCAAACGTACTTCGCGGTTTTATAGGAATATCCAATATTAGAAAGTATTACACGATACACCCGAGGCCATAGCCGCTGTACGGTACTACTCGAAAAAGACTCTATAAATAATGGGACGTTGTTCTTGAATGGGGCTGTTTAATATTAATATTGCTCTCTGCCCTCTTGTTTTGTGATGCACAGACACAATCCACTCTTTCACATTTTACTAATCAGTGTCTTAAGACCAATTTATGACCGTTCGTCACGTCACGTTCTGTCAAAACATTCAACACTGAACTGCCAATAGCGGCTTTCACACAGTCCATCACTAGGTCGTCATGTCAGGACAAGATTTCTAGGAAGTTTTGGCGGAACTGAAGTCTGCTAACATTATAAGTTAACCTATTTTCGCCATGCTCACACATGCTGAAGTACGGGACTACACGGATTACTCGTGACAGGATATTATTGAGCTTTATTTTGTTATTACGCTTTGCTTCAGTGCTAAATTGTAAATGTTCCAAAACTACTCAGATAGGTTGTTTTTTTTTTTTTTCCCAATGAGTATTCTTACAAATGCGAAGTCAGATATCTGAAACCAAAAAAGACTTAGGTTTCGCAATAGAGTATCAGAAAGGGCCTGATGTCCACCATGTATATAAATAACAATATAAGTTGATGAAACAATGTTGATTAAATAAGGAGCCAGTTCTAAAGGAGATGACCTTATTAATTATGTAAGGGGGAAATCATAATGGATAAGGTAAATAGGCTCTATTTTGTTGCACTTCTCAGCATTTTTTTATAGATGAAAAACATCCATTATAACGTTTATATTGGCTATTAATAAAATTTAGCATTGTTAGTTACTCAATTCGGATATTATACAGTGACAATTAACTTTGTGGTTTATAACCTATAGCCTCACTTTTGCCGCACGGGAGAAGCCGAGCGGTCAGAAGGGCCACATTCCGCATAGCACGGCCTCCCGTATTGGAGGTTCGAATCCTTCCTCGGGCATAGATGTGTGTTAGTTTAACTAAGGTTAAGTAGTTTGTAAGTCTAGGGACTGATGACCAGTGTAGTTTGGTCCTATAGAATTGCAAACATTTTACCATTTTTTGATCTCACTCTTACTGCTGGTATTGGGCTAAAAGAATTGATGTGATGGGCAGTGTGAATACACCTTGATGTAACAGTGCTGTGTTGTGACTATAATGTGACGCAGTGTGATTTGCCCTTTATGTTGAAATTGCATATATACCAAACCCTTTAGTTTGAAGACTTCCAGTTAATGACTCTGTTCAAACAGTTCCTCACTTTAGGAATGCTGTATATTATGCTACTTTATTATTCAAACGGTTTTGCTTGTTGCAAGCATCATCAGGAAATAAAAGCACACATCAGAGAGACTCAAAATAATATTAAACGAAGTATTATAGCATGTCACACATATAAAAAGTTATGTAGAGGTTTTTATCATTTACTCCACTTCATCTACTGTCATAAAATAAAGTGAAAAAACTCAAGATGAAGATTTTCTTAATTTTTTTTATTTTCTTATTTTTTATGCTAGTAGATGAAGTTGAGTAAAAGACAAGCAAGCCTCTGTGACATTAATGTTTCGTTTAATATTATTTTCAGTCTTTCTGATATGTGCTTTAAATTCTTGATGATTCTTGAAACAAGCGAAACTGGCTGAATAAAAAAGTGGCATAATATACAGCTTAAGGCTTGAAATGATTTATTCAAAATACTTAACAGCTGTAGACAGACACCAGCAGAAAGTTCTGTTATGCTTACATAACCTAAATGAGTTTGTCAAATAACTGATACTTTATTCTACATAATTATATGGCCTCAAATTTTTGCAGACTTACGTGCCAATACAAAAAATGGAACAATTATTCCAGTATTTCAAAAATACTTTACTTTCTATAGTGCTCTCTGCTGACTTATAATTTCTGTATGTATCCAGGAACAATTATGTGCTTGCTGGTTTTCAAGCTATTGATTTCTGAAATTCCTAGTGAACATTGATGCACACTGCATTAGAAGGGATCTTTACTGGAAATTATTTTAACTTCTTTATCACAACATATGCAATAACCACAATATTTCCTCTGACTGCTTGGTTTTAACAGCCCCTGAATTTTATAAATATTTTCTCAATCTGTTTTATAGGACTGGGCATTGTATCCGTACATGGTGTCTGACGTGTTGAACATTTGATGAGTTGTTACTTGCAAATTACGAATTATGAAATGTTTGACCATGTCAATCAGACTGTAATTCTTTACCAACATACTTAAAACACAGTCCTGTGAAGTTGGCACCCCTTTTTTGGAAAATGTACATTTTTTTCAGAGTTCTAGACAGATATGCAATAGTTCTGGAGTTCTCTGTACAAAATTTAAATAGTTCTGCATAATTTCGCCGAAAAAATACGAAAAATTACCACAAAATTTAGTTTTTTCAAAATAATTTTTTGCCGAATTGTACTAACATAGTTCTGATCACAGTTCTAAATAGCTCTCAAAGAGTTCTACAGGAAATCCTAATGACATTTTTCTGTGGACTTCACAGGACTTTAAAACACCAGCCAATACATCTGAACGTCTCATAACTCAATTTCTTTGGTCGCCTTTACCTTTTTTCTTCTCTTGAAGTACATATTGAACTTTCATTTTCATAATACATTTTAATCAAAGTTCCCTCACATACAATGTAATAACATTCATCTTACTTTTATGAGTGACATACAGTGATCTCTATACAAACTGGATGTATAACTCTGGTGTCTGATCATTGAATTGCAGCGTGCCTGCACATTCAAATGTTTTGCACACGATTTCGCATTGTCCGCCATGTTTAAATTTGGCAAACGAGTTTCCATCAGTTATTACGTGACAAAGAATTGCTTGCTTACCTCTTGACTTGGAATTTAATTCAATATTCGATGTTGTAGGCTGATATGGGAACGGAATCGAAACATATTTTCTTCTCTTTTTCTTTAAATGCTTCTTAGCAGCCATGTTTGAATTTGGCAAGAAACTAAATATGAATATCTATGGCTGGCACGCTAGGGAAACTGAAGTTCAACATCCAGAGAGTATAGAGATCAATGGTGACATACTACCACAGACCATAAATAATATATTTATGGTCTGTGCATACTACTGATTGACATCTTTACAGAGACCCAGATATTCTCTCTTTGGTTCAAGTCGCTGGCTGCTCGAACGAACAGCCGCCATGGCAGCAACGCACGCCGTTGGTTATTTCTTAATACAGACCAGCGATTAATTTGTGTGCCAATAGCGGTGTCGTACCGGGGCGACTCGTTACGTCAGCAATGCGAAATGAAACCTAATATATTCATCACATAATACATTAATCATCTATAAATATCAATTTAAGCGAATAAAAACTCTTTTATCATCATCAATAACATAAAAATTATTAAATAGTACTCCTGCAAAACTGAGCTGAACAAGGCTGTAGGTATTGTGCAAACTCCGTCCCACTACATACCCCACCCCTAGCTCAGTTTAGCAGGATACTAAACCTAAAACTATTATTAAAATAATTTATTTGAACTTACTATTTAACATATTTTTCTTATTTATCAAGCGTACTTGAGTTATGTCCTCTCTTAAGTTTCTTAAAATGGAATAACATCTTTATTATTACTTATATTACAAATAATATAGTCTTAGCGTTTTATTATAAAGTACAGTAATTAAATCAGAATTATATTACTATTGTCTTTCAACATCAAATTCATTACACCGAGAAAAAAATCAGCAATACTACCAGCATTAAGTTCCTCAACTCCTTCCATTATGTCGTATAGTATCACACCAGTTTCTTCACATAAATTGTGAGAATTCTTCATATTTGCGTACATTTGTATGTTGGAAGTCAACATTAGATATATTTATTCCAAACTGTCGTTACTTCATGCTCCACAATTATGTAGCTATTTTTTTACCAGTAATCAACAACTGATGTCAATTCTCTACCTAATAAGAATCCTGCTAGTGTCAAATAATTAAATTTCTATTAAAATACATAAAATTAGTTATTGTCAGCAGTAACTTCATCAGTGTATTTAGCTCCCAGCATAATTTCGCTACATACATAGAGTTTTAAACTCCAGTATATGGTACTGTAAGTCAGAGTATCCACACTGTTGTCTATTTGTTCATAAAACAACTTCCTTTAAATAAATCCGTAATATTGCTACTCGGATCAAGAATCACAAGTATTCTGGACACCTACGAAGAATTATATCCATTTATAAATTATAATACTGATTTACGTTAGCATTTCTTATGTGCTCAGTAAGGCTAGTAGGGGAACAACAATTCGTGGATTTAGAAGCGACGGCATGGTATTTTGGGACCTTCGGTTGCTCTTATTGGATAACGGAAGTAGCAAAACAAACCCCTATCAATGAGAAAGATGTAAGTGTGTCAGGTTCATTCTGTGTACCTGTAACTCTTTATAGTAAACTAATCACTAAGCACCTTAATATTTTCTCGCCATAACGCCCAGGACACTCTATGGTCCACCAAATATCTCCTACCAACGCAAACTTCCACCGCTTTAGCACCTACAAATCTGTGCTCCTAAACATTAATTATTATAGTACCTCCTGCACCGCCCGATACACCTTTCCATACAAAATGTATAAAATAATATTTAATAATCATTCCAAAATTCACATATAATTAGAAAATATACTTCTAGGTGTACCTCGTTTTACAATATACTTTCTTTTAAGCATTAAGGGATCCTGTAAGAAAATAAAACCTCCATCTGTGATTATGTGAATACGTTCTGCCATTAAAAACAATCCGAACATTAGTTGGGTAGATCATGTTATCAGTGACGAGACAATGAATAGAAATGCGGATAAGAGAAAGATTTAGCATTACTTGACTAAAAGAGAGGATTGGCTGCTAGGACACATCGGTGAAGTGTCAGGGAAGTGTCGAGAGTAAAATCTGTATAGAGAAAGCAAGAAATGAATACCGTAAAGGTAAAGCAGTCAACAATCCGAAGATTGGTTTGAACACCACATAGAACACCACATAGAACTGTCTCCAATTTGATAATTAGGTATAATCGCTTTAGCATTATAAGCTTTAGTTCACTGCTCAGCACTTCTAAATAATTGTTGATGGATTTTATCGCTAGACACAGGTTCTAATCTATTTATTGGAGGCCATGGTAACCAAGATAAAACTGGCTCCCTATGATACATTTTCCATAGGAGCTAAACCTGTACTTAGGTGTGGTAAATCATTAATGACTTTCTCAAACTCAGGCATTAACCTGGCCCACCGCGTATGTTTAGATGAACAGTATGTTTTACACAGCCTATCTAGCTCTTTCATTACACACTCTACTGGGTTACTTTGAGGATGGTATTTGGATATTAGTATATGTTTAATATTCTTAGATTGCAATAACTCCTTAAACTTCTTACTAATAAAGGCACTACCATTATCTGTAATAATACATTTTGATTTACCCCATTTCAAAAAAATAATCTTTAGTGAGACATCTTATGACACTCTGAGTATTGGCACGTTTCAATATACGAAGTCTTACATATTTAGACCAACACTCCAAAATCACTAAAACATACCTAAAACCCCCAATACTTCGAGGTAATGGCCCGAAAAATCTAACGAAAGCAGGTTCCACAACCCCTGAGGTATTATTGAATATAGTTTGTAGTGTGGCATATTAGGTCGTAGTTTAACTCTTTGACATAAGTCACATGATCTGACAATACTTCTAACTATTCTCATCAAATTTATAAAATGGTAATACTTCATCAAGTGCTTTACACATTTATGGATTCCAAAGTGTCCATACCCTTCAAGTATATAGATTACCAAATCTTTAACCACTGATTTGGGTACACATATTTTCCAATTATTAAGTTCGGGTCTAGCTTTCCAATATAAAAGTTCACTGAAGTATAACCAATTCCCTTTCACTACAGATAAGCTACTCTTATCATTGCTAATTTCCTTAAAATCTTTTTATATACTGGGTCATACTTCTGGTTAGTTCTTTATTGCATTAACTATTTCTTTCACCTTAAGATTACTCTATTTGTTAACAATGAAATAAACCTGAAAATCAATTCCTGGTTCTTCAGTAAATGTAATGTTCTCCATTTCAACAGGAAGCCTCAATAAGGCGTCAGAACCTAAGTTCAGCATTCCCTTAATATAACGAACTTCATAATGGAACTCTTGTAGGCATAACACCCATCTCAGTAATCTTCTATGAAGCAATCGACATTTTGACAGGAAAACCAAAGCTTGGTGGTCAGTACATACAACAGCTTTCCTCCCAGCTAATAAATTGCGAAACCGTTGGAACCCCCACACTACTGCGAGAGCTTCTTTCTCTGTCACATAACAATTACGCTCGTTCTTGTTTAGTATTCTGCTCGCAGATGCTATGGTCGATGTACACCATTGTCGTTAGTAAGTTGACCTTGAAAAATGATGCATGATATACCATAATCTGATGCATCCGTATACATTCCAAAATCTTCATTAAGATTTGGATGGTATAAAATTTGAGCCTTCACTAAAGCATCTTTAATTTTATTAAATATTTGCTCCTGTTCTTTACCCCAAATTCAAACAGATTTTTGCTTTAGTAAGTCTAATAACACAGGTTTAGTAATATCGGTTCCAGGAATAAAACGTCGTAGGAAACCTACTATTCCTAAAAATGATTTTAGTTGTTTTCTATTTCTGGGTCTGGGACATTTTACAATAGCCTCTATTCGTAAAGGGTCCGGTCTTATACCATCCTTATTCACTACATGTCCTAAGAATTTTATCTCCTCTTTACCAAAAAAAGATTTTTGATAAATTTAAAGTAATACCTTTCTCAATTAGTTTGGTGAAAAGTTGTCTCAAAATTTCAAGTTGTTCTATCCAAGTTTTCTTGATTACTAAAATGTCATCTCACACACTAAAATAGTGAGTGAGGTAAATATAGGAAAGGTTGGGGAAATGCCAGCCGACTATATTATAACCCCATACTGCTTCAACAAGCCCCTCAGTATAACAATTGGAAGTAGGGAGCAGTGGGAGACAATAGTTCGACACCGTACGGGGGATATTGTCTGGTTCACTGACGGGTCAAAATCAGACCAAGGCGTTGGGGCCGGGGTATACGGGGTGCAGCCAAGACTGGAGGGCGTCATCTCTCTAGGGAAACTGGCCACAGTATTTCAGGCCGAAATCACTGCCATCAGGGCATGTGTGGAGGAGAATTTGCGTAGGTGCTACAAAGATCGTAGCATCTACATCTATTCAGACAGCCAGGCAGCCCTGAGATCACTAGCAGCTCCTGCAACAAGGTCTAAAATTGTTGCAGAATGTCACAGGGTTCTGGTGGAGCTAGGGGAAGCAATAGAGTAAACCTATTGTGGGTCCCTGGCCACTCGGGGATCAGTGGCAACGAACATGCCGACAGATTAGCCATGATGGGGGCAGAGACTCCATTTATTGGACCAGAACCTGTCCTGACAATCACCAAGGCAATGATCAAATTGGAGCTAGGTAACTGGCTCAGAAGACAGCACGTAGAATATTGGACCAAAGTCCATCAACAAAAACATGGCACGGTAATGATACCAAAGCCATGTTTTAAAAGAAGCTCTGGCATCCTGGGCCTGAACAGGAGAGAGATTAGACTCATGGTTGGATTGCTGACAGGCCATGGGAATTTCAAAAAACACCTACATACAATGGGAATAACAGAAGAGGACCCTAAATGTAGGATCTGTGATGACGGTGCTGAAACTGCATCGCATCTAGTCTTTGAATGCATTGCATTGGAGAGTAAAAGGCACAGAACATTTGGGACAACCAGACCCGAAGAAATTGTGTCTAATAAAGAACTGGTAAAGGGACTCCTTGCACTGTTCAAGGGCAGTGGTTGGCTTTACTAGATATACAGGGAGCGATACCGCACAATAAACTTAGTTTCGGTGCGGGCAGTGGCGGGTTCGACCAAGACTGTTTTGGCTTCCCTTGAAAAATCAATTCAAATCAAATCAAAATGTCATCTACACATAAAATTAACTTTTGCAATTATTGTTGTCCAAGAGCAAGATCTAATGCTCTGATAAAAGTAGATACTGAAATATTTAACCTGAAAGGCAAGACTCGAAATTGGAATGATCTACCTTCAAACAAAAAAGCAGTATAAATACATGAAGCCAGATCCAATAATACTTGCCAGTATCCACAAGTCCATTGAACTCATGTAACGTGATCCTGCCAACTTCACAAAAATCTCTTCCATATGGATTGGCCTGTCTCTCTCTAACTCTATAATTTTATTTAACTCTCTAGTATCAATCACTAAACATACACCTCCAGTTGCCTTTTTGACAATCAAGAATGGACTATTGTAAGGACTGATGGACCTCTCTATAATATTTTGGTTAATCATTCTATCAATTTCCTTTGCTGCTGGCTCTTTTAGATCTAATGGTATTGGATAGGGTTTATTAAAGAAACGTTTATGATCCTTGGCCTTACGCTTGCACACATACTCCCTAATAACACCTGGTTTGTCTGAAAACACAGTTTTATATTCTAACAATAGTTGTCTAAGTTGTTCTTGTTCCTCCCTAGGTAAAGAATTTTTTAAGAAACGCTCTTCTTCTGTTTCTAAATCAATATTCCCACAAGAGTTACAGTTATAAACCGAATATTCATCATTACTATAACATAATAATGGATCATGAACAGCAGTAAACCTCACCACTGGAGATTTAAAGTTTTGTTCATTATCCTTTTCTCTCAAGAAGTCCACTTCCAGAACATTTTCATTAACTTTAATACTCACTAGACAACTCTTAAAATTTAAAATGACATCATACTTATACAACCAATCAGTTCCTAAAATCACTGACATTTAAATTTGCTACAACGAGACAAGAATGCGAGAAATGTTCTTGGTTTATAGTAAAGGTGACAAACACTTCTTCTGTAATATTCTGGCTTTTCTTACCTATGACTCCTATAATTTTCACACCAGTAACAGGTACAGGTGGGTGGATTGCGGCAGTGCTGTGTCAGGTGATCGTTATAAACGAGACACCTGGCACAGCGGTAGGATTGGGGTGGGGAGCGGGAGGGTTCTACCTTGTGGTGGCGGTCATAGATGAGTGCCCCCTCGAGGAGGAGGCGATCGACGGAGGATGCGGATTCGGTGAAAATCCGCATCAGGTAGGTGGGGCCGGTGGCGTTATGGATCCGCTTGGCAGAGCGAACGGAGATGTCCAGGTGGGCGTCGAGTTGGCCCAACACCTCCTCCTCCGTGATAACCAGACTAAGTTTGGTTATCACGGCGGTGAGGGTGGGCGGACGGCGGGGAGGGAGAGGTTGACGGGGTGAGGAGGAGGTATAGTACGGAGTGAGGGTCGCGTGGGGGCCGAGGTGGATGGCAGGGAGGCGCTGAAGCATGTCGGTATGGAAAGTAGGGCTGGGAGATTTGATAAGGACAGAGTCCCTACGGGGGATGAGTTGGGCGATAGGGGCGGCAGGGAAGTAATTTCAGAGTTCCAGGGAGAGGGTACGATTGTCGAGTAAGTGGGGATCAGGACGGGAGAGGAGGTAGGTGTACAGATCCGCTTGGGGGGGATGGGTGCAGTGTCCATGATGTCGGCAGGCTGTGGACGTGGAGGAGGAGGGGGAGGAGGAGCCTTCTTGGAGGCGGAAGGGACGGGATCCGCGCTTCCACGTTTGGTGGTCTTTTTACGGGCGCCAGTGGAGGAGGAGAAAGACGGGACGAGGTCGATGGGAATGTGGCGGGGGGCGGGGCCCTGTTGCGGTGCGGCGGAAAAAGACGGCGACTACGGGGTGTCGGCCACCGTGGCCCGGCGATGGGTGATCCGTGCTGGTGAGATGGGTAGGAAGTCTGCAGGGGAGGTGAGGGGGAGATACTCGGTAGCTGGGGGTGGAGCAGAGACGTGGGAGGCGGCTGTGGCGGAGAGGAGCACGGAGAGGGGGATGTCGTGGGAAGGGCGGGCGTGCGTGGAGCTCCAAGTCGTGACGGTGGAGGCGGTGGTGGGGGTGGTATATAAAACGGTGGTGGTGGCGGTGACTGGGGTGTTGGACATCGCGACGGACGAAAGAGGGAAAGAAGTCGAAGAGGAAGAAAAAGTGGACAGTTCAAACGAAAGGGGGCGACCACTGCAGGTGGCCGGCTGGGGCTGGCGGAAGCCTCGGGCCGCGGTGGAGCGGCGGGAGACCACCGGCAGCTGGCTGGAGGGTGGCGGCGGCGGCGAGCAGGCGGCGAGGACCGACCCGAGGGGATCGGGGCGGCTCCGTAGCGGCGACGAGGGGCGGCGAACCGGTCCGGCGGTCAGCGGGACCCCCGGGGCAGAACCTCCGGGCGGTGGCGGCGGCGGCGGCGGCGAGACGATCCCCGGGCTGAACTGGGCAGCGGGGGGGGGGGCGGGGGGGGGGGGGGGGCGAGTAGGTCCTGTTCCCGCAAATTTCAAGCCTCATTTATCCAATGTACAAACTGCAAGACGTGTACTACCCACCAGGGATGCCATGTACAACAGGAAAATGTCTACAGGGGGCGGTCCTATATCATTTTCGTTCCTCTTCCAGTTGCCATGGATGACGCACAAAGTTTGCGTTTGTACCGATATTACAGTGTACGCGAGGGTTGTAGTAACTAAAATGTTCAAATGGTTGTACAGCTTATGGTACTTAACTACGAGGTCGGCAGTCACTAAACTTACAAACTACTTATGAACTACTTTACGAACTAGGACGGCACAAATATCCATGCCCGAGGGGGGATTCGAACCCCCGACCGTAGTGGCCGTGCAGACCGTGACTGAAGCGCCTCAGTCTCCTCGACCACCGCGGCCGGTTTGTAGTAACTCCCCACTGCATTGTGTGAAGAGTACAAACTCGAAAAGTTCACCAACCTGACGTCTACTGTAGATGTTGTCCCCACGCAGGTGGTAGCACCCAGGTCGTAGTTCTTGAAGGAGGCTGAAATTGTTAAACTATTGGCAGGAATTGATCTAATTACGAAATAATACTTAAGTTCTTTTGCCATCAAGTTTCTTTCAAGAATGCAGAAAACTAGCAAACTGCATAATAACATCTACTTGACACGCATTGTCTTAACTGAAAATTTAATATAAAGTCATTTCGCATTGTTCTAAACTCATTAATCTATGTCAAGTGACCGCCTACTTATGCAACATATTACTCGTCAGAGTGCGTGTTCTGGACTGAAGTTTGGCGACTCGATGCCAGGTTGCCTTCGCTCCACAATTTTGCGGGTAAACATGGCCGCCGTACATTGATTGATTGATTGATCGATTTTTCCAGGGAAGCCAAAACAGTCATGGTCCAACCCGCCACCGAAACTAAGTTTATTGTGCGGTATCGCTCCCTGTATATCTAGTAAAGCCAACCAATGTCCTTGAACAGTGCAAGGATTACCTTTACCAGTTCTTTATTAGACACAATTTCTTCGGGTCTGGTTGTCCCAAATGTTCTGTGCCTTTTACTCTCCAATGCAATGCATTCGAACATTAGATGTGATGCAGTTTCATCACCGTCATCACAGATCCTACATTTAGGGTCCTCTTCTGTTATTCCCATTGTATGTAGGTGTTTTTGAAATTCCCATGGCCTGTCAGCAAGCCAACCATGAGTGTAATCTCTCTCCTGTTCAGACCCAGGATTGCAGAGCTTCTTTTAAAATATGGCTTTGGCATCATTACCTTGCCATGTTTTTGTTGGTAGACTTTGGTCCAATATTCTACGTGCTGTCTTCTGAGCCAGTTACCTAGCTCCAATTTGATCATTGCCTTGGTGATTGTCAGGACAGGTTCGGGTCCAATAAATGGAGTCTCTGCCCCCATCATGGCTAATCTGTCGGCATGTTCGTTGCCACTGATCCCCGAGTGGCCAGGGACCCACAATAGATTTACTCTATTGCTTTCCCCTAGCTCCACCAGAACCCTGTGACATTCTGCAACAATTTTAGATCTTGTTGCAGGAGCTGCCAGTGATCTCAGGGCTGCCTGGCTGTCTGAATAGATGTAGATGCTACGATCTTTGTAGCACCCTCGTAAATTCTCCTCCACACATGTCCTGATGGCAGTGATTTCGGCCTGGAATACTGTGGCCAGTTGCCTAGAGAGATGACGCCCTCCAGTCTTGGCTGCACCCAGTATACCCCGGCCCCAACGCCTTGGTCTGATTTTTACTATGACAAGATCATCTGCGTATCTTTGGCAAAAGTACTGCCTAGAGTTTAATTCTCCAATGAGATCATTCACCACTAGATTCCACAATTAAGGGGAAAGAACTCCTCCTTGCTGGCAACCCCTAGGGGTGTTGATTACCATTTTTTCATTCATCATGGTAGCCTCTACCTTTCTTCCACTGAGCATGGCCCTAGTCCACCTACATATAGTGGTCCCTAGGTCATGAACCTCTGCTGCCCTAACCATGGAATCGAAGGTCGTGTTGCTAAAAGCCCCCTCGATGTCCAGGAAGATACAGAGGGCTATTTCCTGAAAGTGTAGTGCTTTCTCCACCTTCCCAACGAGTTGGTGGAGAGCTGTCTCACATGATTTACCTGGCTGATATGCATGTTGGTTTGAATGTAGAGGAGCCCTACTTAACCTCCTTTCTCCAACATGCACATTAACCAGCTTTTCCAATGTCTTAAGAATGAAGGAGGACAGGCTGGTTGGTCTCATATCCTTGGCCTTGGTATGATCAATTCTCTCTGGTTTATGAATGAAGACAACCTTCACTGCCCTCCAGGCATTGGGAATGATTCCTGCTGCTAGGCTAACCCTGAATAACCTGCATAGGAATCTAATAAGATTTTCTCCCGCTTGTTGCAGGAGAGCTGGAAAGATTCCATCGGGGCCAGGTGACTTGAACGGTTGAAATGTTCCCACCGCCCATCGGACCTTACTGAGATCGACACACTCCTTGGCCAAATCCCAGTCCTGTTTGAAAATACCTGAGAACCGTTGTCTCTAAGGAATCGCATTCTGGTCTGAGTTATCCCCCAGAGTATATTGAGGAAAGTGAGTCTTGAGGAGCAGTTCCAGCGTTTCATGTGCTGTCTTTGTATACTCCCCATCCTCCTTCCTCAATGTTCCTCCTGGATTAGTTGGTACCCTAGTGAGGATTTTATGAAGTCTCGCTTGAGCAGCTGTGCCCTCCACTTCCTACAGAATACCTTCCAGGATGCCTCCTTTGCCCGTTTGATGGCAAGGTTGTAATTGACAAGGGCCTCACGATACTTTGCCCATTGTCCTTTGCGCCTCGCAAGGTTAAACAGTCTTCGTACCTGTTTCCTTTGCATTTCCAGGTTATTATTCCACCAAGGCACACTCCTATTTGTGCACTTCTTGGTGATTGAGCAGTTGTCCTGGTATGAGGTCACTATAGCAGAGGTTTTGGCCTCTGCTACTTCCTCAAACTCTGCAGGATTCCTTATCGAAGTTTTAATTTCCGATAGGCTGAAGTCAAGGTCTCTCCAATATGTCTCCCAGTCCGTTTTTCTGGGATTCCTATAGGCCATGGTCTGTCTGGTTCCTATTTCAACCTTGAATTTAATATACATGTGACCCAATGAGGATGGCTCCAGGACCACATGCCACTGTTTGATGTAACTTCCCATAATCATGGAACCAAAAGTTATGTCGATTACTTCTTCCCTTCTACTATTCCTGAATGTAGGTTCATCACCCCTATTCAGGATCTCCAAGTTGTTAGATAGGAGAAATTCAAAAAGGTGCTCACCTCTACTGTTGGTGTCCTTGCTGCCCCACGATAGATTGTGGGCATTGGCATCACATCCCACCACCAGTACGTCACCTTGCCGATGGCAGGCTTCCATCAGTCTCCTCACTTCCAAAGGAGGAGGAGAGCTGTCTTCGTAAGGAAGGTATGCTGAGGCCAAAACAATTTCCCTCGTGATACCTTCCTCACGTTGCTGCATCCTGATGGTCACCAGGTCCCTGGAACGAAAATCCATCATTGGTATGAAAGGGATCCCATTTCTAACATAAATGCATGTTCTGGAATTTTTTAGTTTTCTAGCATAAATCAGCTTATCTCCAGTACCACTGAGGCCTGATACACCCCCTTTGTATAAATAGGGTTCTTGTATCAGGGCCACATCCACCTCCTGTCTCCCCAGGCGACGGCTCAGGGCAGCAGAGGCCCCTTTACTGTGCTGCAGGTTTATCTGCAGCACTTCCAGTCCCCATCTTGCTGCCATTATTGCCTTTAAGGTCTTTGAAAACCCTGACAGTGACCTGCGAGAACCCTAAATACAGTTTCAGGCCTTGTTCTCGCAATGCCTTCAGGGACTTCTCTCCGACCTCCACCACCACGGTTCGTCCTTCCGGAACGACCTTTTGGTTAATTACCCTCCAATCCTCTGTCGAGACTTTTGGGTTCTGGACCCTTATTTTCTCGAACAGAGTCTTTGGAGAGACATCCTTAAGGATCTTTCGTACCCATATTGATACCTTTGCGGTCTTCAGGAGTTCGGCTGCTGTCTTGACCAGCAGCTTCACATCCTCCCACAGGGATATCATGGGCACCTTGTACTTAAGCCATTCTGCTGAGTGCTCACCCTCGCAGACAAAAATGAGGGCACCGCGATCTAGATAGATCCTCCTGAATTTGGGTCCTGGACCAGCGTTCCCCCCCCCCATTCTCTTCAAAGAGGGCCATCTGCACGAGCTCCTCCTGCTGCGAGGTGATGCTCACCAGTGGGTATCCTTCTTGGACAACCGCCATTCTAAAGACCGAGACTGCAGTACTATAGGTCTGTTTCCCTATTTCCTGCCTCAGCCTTTTAGGATCACGCTTGTCCAGAGAGGAGGGAGTCTTAGATTCCTCCCTAACCCTCTTGCCACCTGTCTTTGACATCGAGGGGGTCTGTGTATCCCCTTCAACCTGAGGCAGTTTCTTTTTGGGGGTCTTGGGCTCAAGCCCTTTTGATTCCCTCCACTTATGTTTAGGAAGCCATTCTTTTTCTTCCTTTTGCTTCTGTTCCTTGCAGAGTTTCCTCCTCTGAGCCCCAGACAAGGCCTTAATCCTAATCTGGTCCAACTTCTCTGTTACAGTTCCCACTTCTTGCTCAGGTCTAGACCCTGACTGAGAAGTAGGAGTGCACTTCATCGGTCCTGATCCCGATGTCTGAGTATCTGAGGTCTCAGATTGCCCCTCAGATTCTTTTAAAATACTTTCTTTCTCCGTGTTCATCTTAGTCCCACGAGATTTGGGGATTTATATGTTCCACACCACGATAACCCCGCGCGGTGCAAGGCTACTTACTCAGGGAGGTCGCCCGGTATCCCTGAGGCTCCGTTCGAGACACATCCACCCATGTGCCACGCACCCCTTGGTACGGATCGCATCACACCTTGGGTTGGGAAGGGAAATGGGAAAGGACTGGGAGAGGATAAGGAAGACGGTACGCCTTTCATATGCCACCCCTTGCAACTAAATTTTGTGCAGGAAGTCTCATTTCACAAAAATATTGACAGAATTCACAAACAAAATTTTATAATGATTACCGCTGCTCTGACCTATCTACTTGACGACTGCCATCTGCAATGAGTAGAAAGGGTTGAAAGGAAAATGTCACCTCAAAAATGTTCAAATGTTTGTATAGTCTATGGGACTTAACTATTGGGTCATCAGTCCCTAAACTGACAAACTACTTATGAACTACTTACGAACCAGGACAGCCCAAATATCCATGCCCGAGGGGGATTCGAACCCCCGACCGTAGTGGCCGTGCAGACAATGACTGGAGCGCCTTAGTCCCCTCGGCCACCGCGGCCGGCAATGTCACCTCAATTTAAATCTCATGTTCCCTCAACCATTCGCAAACAAAGAATATATTGTACTTTTGTTCACCTTGGAGGAGTCTCAAAGCAGTGGCGGACTAAGAGGGCGACACTGCCGGCCGGGCCGAGCCGAGCCGGGATGTGCCGAGCCGGCTGGCGCCTAGTCGGTGCACGCCGACAGCATGGGTGTTCACACTGCGCTCCGGGCCGGGCCCGGCGGAGCCGAAAGAGGGGGAAAATCAACTTTTCCGATTTTCAAGTTGCAAAAAATTTTGACGGTATATAAGACCACGTCACATCGTTTTATCAACTTATTTTTTCCTTAAAAGCTTTGCCTTGCCTGTGAAAAAATAAAAAGTCTACTTTTCATTCTGCGAGAGTTTTTGTTTTGTAACGCTCCTCACTCGATTTTGATGAACGTATACGGTTACAAAATCTGATTTTTGGACACATGGTACTATAACATCTTAGCTTTCGAATAAATCATCCACCTTTTCGAAATTCGTAACAGTCGTTTCCAAATGATGCTTTTTGTGAAGTATGCGCACTCGATTTACAAATCGTGTATTGAAAAAGTTCGATAGCGGGCAGCTTACTGTT
Organism: Locusta migratoria; assembly: GCA_026315105.1. Taxonomy (NCBI): domain Eukaryota; kingdom Metazoa; phylum Arthropoda; class Insecta; order Orthoptera; family Acrididae; genus Locusta; species Locusta migratoria. The sequence continues at coordinate 380,143,767 of CM048755.1, forward strand.
CTATGCATTTTAGACCATACATTACAGCGAGTGAAATGGAGCTAAAAGTACAGAAAAGTTTTTGAAATAGTAGTCGCACCAATATCTGCCTCCTTTTACAAGTAATTGCGAGTTATCTGAGCGGCGTCATGCCGCAACCGCAAGCGTACGAACTCGGTGGGTGTTGAGCATAGCTTGAGGCACTGCAGTGCCGAAAAATCTGAAATGCTGACCACGTCTGTCGGTCCCTCGTGATGTGTTAATGACACATAACCAGAAAACAAGTATGAAGTAATTTTTATTGCGTGCTGACCGATTATAATGGACAAATATCTGCTACGGTTTTACATAAGGTCATACTCGACTTTGTGAACGGGCATACAAATGGTTTTTTGTCCACACCAGACAATTAACTAAATATATATTTCGTGTTTGGAAATATAAGAGAAGAAATATTAATGTAAACAGTGACTTACTGTTGATGGACTGAAATAAAATTTTCTGACACTACACTTCATGGCTTTCTAATTGGAGTTGATAAAAGTAGTAGTCCAAACATACACTTATATTTATAAATACATCTACTCCTAATACAAAATATACTCCAATTTTATTTTCGCTTCTGTATCTTCTAACGTCCATCACCCCTTTTCGGAATGACTCAAACTGGGCCCTAATATTTTCCTGAACCACGGAAACTTTTATTAGTTCACAGTCTATAACAAAGTCATTCCACTGTAGGTGAAGTTGAACTTATCTTATATGCTGGCTGAAGTCCATTGCGTTGTGAGCTTTCTTCGGCATTCACTAAAACATTGATTTTACAGGATCTTTTCGTAAATTAAAACCATGTCAGTTGATATGGAAACGATTTTATTTCCACTTAAACAACTTTTAAATCAATCACATTGTACAATCAAGAAATGCAGCAGCAAGCCAACAGAGCTGCTTACAGGTTTCTGGCCGCTAGAATACTGAATAAAACATGGTTTCTCTTCAACATCTTTCTGCGTAACCACGTAATAAGATTGATGACAAAGTTTTGTAATTCACAATTAAACAGTATTCTTTTACATTAAATATGCCAAAATACAGAAATTAAAACATTACATTTAGGCTTGGACTATTTATGTCAATGTATGTACTTGTTTCGTGAAATTTGTATTTAATGTGGTACACAAATTTAAAGTCATCCTTTTGACTAGTATTTACAGTGCTCAAATTATTTACATTATGTGTGTTTTCGAAGTGCACACATATTTGTTTTGCCAATATTCTGTAGGCATATTATTATTGTGAAATGGAATTTTAATGTGTTTCAGTTTGCGGTCAAATTATTTATTAATACGGATTTGTATATGGTTGTCGTAGTTTTGTTAATTTCGAAGATAGTTTCTTAGTACCAAGCGGATTATTAATTTTAGTGCATGAAAAATTATCAGTATTTAATTTAGGATCTAGTGATATATAAAACATGGTCTGCCCTAATTTATTTAAACAAAAGGTATATATGAAATCATGTTGTGCAATAGTTTATAACATGTAGCATTATTGTTTTTATACAAATTAGTATCATATAGGTTCAGCAATTTCCGAAACTAAGTGTAATGCATTTTTAGTGTTTGCAGCTATTATTTACGAAAGTATTAAAAACTGAAAATTACGTAAAAGGTCAGCCAAAGTTATATTTAAATCAAAGTACTATTTCTTAAAAGCGTTTTTCTAATAGTGTTAAAAGAATTTCAAACTGAAGGCGAATATGTAAATATCACATGTCCGGTAATGAAGTTTTACTTTAGGTATCAGATATTTCGTGTTTCTATGTTGGCAACTGATTTTTAGGAGTTTGCAACAAAGCAGAAACCTAACAATCTCTCCAAAAATGTTGTACCAGAACGTGAAAATAACAGTTTACCGGTGTCCCATATTAAAGCGGTACCCTCACGTCTGAGATTACGTTAAGAATGAATTAAGTAAAAAACAATATGGAACAGTGACATTAAAATAACGTAGTTACCTCCTCATAAGAAATGCTGCAAGAGGTGGCTACGGGCGTACTTGAGGTGTAGCGGTTTTATATGCGTCATGCTGTACTATATTTCAGCTCACCTCCACGTTGAAAAAACTTTACACAGCTCTCAGATTATAATTGTTATTATTATTACTGTTACTTTTTTAGGGACTGTCTCAGGAGATGGTACTTTCATTTCGATTAACTGAAAGAAAAATTAACTGATTTAGTTCAGCCTCAGACACCGCAGGACAGGTCAGTAAAGGGTAGAAGCGTGTGTCACGTTTTTTATTTCTTTTTCTTTTTTGGAGGGCTTGTCCCCAGCAACAAGGAATCCCCACCCACCGTCAGCAGAAGATCGAAGGAAATACGGAAACTACCAAAACTGGTTCATTGCCGTCTACTTCGAGCCAGCTAACAGTTAATTGATTTTGTTATCTTATATATTAAAAGAATCTACGAAAACTTAAGTCACTCGGCAGACCTAACTACCTGCCCGATTTCCTTCAAATGTTCAAATGTTTGTAGAACTTATGGGACCTAACTACGGGGTCATCAGTCCCTAAGCTTACAAACTACTTATGAACTAGCTAAGACTAAGGACGGCACAAATATCCATGCCCGAGGGGGGATTCGAGCCCCCGACCGTAGTGGCCGTGCAGCGATTTCCTTCATTTATTGTTTTAAACGAAAGATATTCATCCACAGATTTGTCATCAAGTATCAGAATTTACATAACTATCGCCTTTCTTTTTCTATACTCAACCGCGATTTCCTTCTGTAGATTTCTTGTGGGATGTCCTTGCTGTAAACTAAAGTCAGTCGGTCAGGTCTTTCTATTCGACTTTAAACGAAAGGTATTCATTCGCAGATTTGTCATTAAGTATCAGAATTAACTTAAGAGCCTCCATCCTTTATTTTTATTCAAATGCGGTATCCTTCTATCCTTGCATTGAATATTTTAAACGGTTTGTTTTACGATATCTTCGGTTCTAATTAAGGTTCGCAGTTCTTTTTGACCTAACATACTCAGCGTATCAAGTTCTTTCGTTTGCGCTTTTAAACACTTGCATTGATTGATTCTGAAGAAAGCTATGCGTGAACATTTAACTTTACTTCCCTTTTTTCCCGAACTTATCTTGTCTCTTCACTAACGGTGCGAAGTATTCGTATGGGTCCCCTAGTTTTAACACTATTGTTCTGACAATGTAGTGACTCGTCGAGTTTTAAGCACATAAGAAACAGGTGGTAATGGACTCGTCCCAAGAAATTCGACTGACGTTTAGGAGTGTTTTTCCTTATGATAATAGCAAATTTTTTTATTTACTTTTATTCATTTTACAGAATTAATAGTAATAAAAGAAAAGATAAGCAAAACATATGTTCACAAGTGTTATTAAAAAAAGAAGCTAATAAGCAGAGAGATTTGTATTGGAAACAGGCAGGAGACGTCAGATACTAGTGCTGCAGAAGCAACACCGTAGCCTAGTCGGCTCGCGCCGGCGCAGGTTCGCGTCGGAAACATTATAAACATTCCGAATGTCGTCGGCTCGGCGCGAGCCGGCTGAAGCGGAGTCCTCTTGGCCCGGCCGGCAGTGTGAACAGCGCTATTCAAAACAATGTGTTTAATCTCCCGACTCGGCTCGGCTCGGCTGGCCGTGTGTTGGAGGGCCGGGGCGGCGGCGAAAGAACATGAGCGCCCCTCCCATCCACTTGGAAATATGTTGTTGTTGTTATGGTCTTCAGTCCGGAGACTGGTTTGATGCAGCTCTCCACCCTACTCTATCCTGAGCAAGCCTTTTCATCTCCTCATAAGAACGACAACCCACATCCACTTGAATCTGCTTACTATACGTGTCTCTTGGTCTCCCTCTGCGATTTTTACCCCACACACTTCCCTCCAATGCTACATTTACGATTCCCCGATGTCTAAGAATGTGTCCTACCAAGCGATCCCTTCTTTTCATCAGGGTATGCCAAAAATTCCTTTTCTCACCAATTCTGTTCAGTAGTTCTTCATTGGTTACGCGATCTACCCACCTAATCTTCAGCATTCTTCTGTAACACCACATTTCAAAAGCCTCTATCCTCTTCCTGTCCGCACTGCTTATCGTCCATGTTTCACTCCCGTACAAGGCAACACTCCACACAAATGCCTTCAGAAAAGACTTCCTTACATTTAAATTAATATTCGATGTTAGCAAATTTCTCTTTTTCAAAAATGCTTTTCTTCCCATTGCCATTCTGCATTTTATATCCTCTGTACTGCGACCATCACATGTTATTTTACTACCCAAGTAACGAAACTCATCTACCACCTTCATTGTTTCGTTACCTAATCTAATTCCTTCAGCATCACCTGATTTTCTAAGACCGCATTCCATTATTTTTTTTAGCTCTTCTTAATGTTCATTTTATACGCTTTCTTCAACACACTGTCCATTCCATTCAACTGCTCTTCCAGGTCCTTTGCTGTCTCTGACAGAATTACAATGTCATCAGCAAAACGCAATGTTTTTATTTCTTCCCCCTGTACTTTAATTCCTATTCCAAATTTTTCCTTGCTTTCCTTCACCGCCTGCTCGATGTACAAATTGAATAATATTGGAGAAAGGCTACAACCCTGTCTTACTCCCTTCCCAACTGATGCTTCCCTTTCATGCCCTTTAAGTCTAATAACTGCGGTCTGGCTTTTGTACAAGTTATAAATAACTCTCCTTTCCCTATACTTTACCCCTGCTGACTTCAGAATTTGAAAGAGTGTATTCCAGTCAACATTGTCAAATGCTTTCTCCAAATCTACAAAAGCTAAAAATGTAGGTTTGCCTTTCCTTAATCTATCTTCTAAGATAAGACGTAAAGTGAGTATTGCCTCCCGGGTTCCTATGTTCCTCCTGAATCCAAACTGAATTTCTCCGAGGTCAGCTTCTACCAGCTTTTCCATTCTCCTGTAGATAATTCGTATTAAAATTTTGCAACCATGACTTATCAAACTGATGGTTCTGTAATTTTCACACCTGTCTGCGCCTGATTTCTTTGGAATGGGGATTATTACATTTTTCTCAAAGTCTGAGGGTATTTCGCCTGTCTCATAGATCCTACACACCAGTTCAAATAGTCTTGTCATGGCTGGCTCTCCCAGAGACTTTAGTAGCTCTGAGGGAATATCATCTACTCCTGGGGCCTTGTTCCGACCTAGGTCTTTCAAGGCTCTGTCAAATTCATCTCTCAGTATAGCATCTCCTATTTCATCTTGATCTACTTCCTCTTCCCTTGCTACAACATCGTCTCTAAGTTCATTTCCTTTGTAGAGCTGTTCTATGTATTCTTTCCACCTTTCAGCTTTCCCTTCTTTGCTGAGAACTGGTTTCCCATCTGAGTTCTTGATATTCGTAGAGTTGCTTTTCTTATCCCCAAATGTCTCTCTTATTTTCCTGTAGGCGGTATCTACTTTTCCCCTTCTTATACATTCTTCTACAGATTTGCATTTGGCTTCTAGCCACTCCTGCTTAGCCATTTTGCACTTCCTGTCAATCTCATTTTTTAGTCGTCTGTACTCCATTTTGCCTGTTTCATTTACTGCATTTTTATATTTTCTCCTTTCATCAATTAAATTTAGTATTTTCTGTGATATCCAAGGATTTTTTGTAGGTCTTGCCTTTCTGCCTATTTTGTCCTCTGCTGCCTTCACTATTTCATCTCTCAATGCTACCCATTCCTCTTCTACTGTTTTATTTCCCCCTGTTTCTGTCAATTGTTGCCTAAATGTCCCTCTGAAATTCTCCAGTACTTCACTTTCCTTCAATTTAGCTAAGTCCCATCTCCTTATTTTCCTACCTTTCTGCAGTTTTTTCAGCTTCAGCCTACAGTTCATGACTAACAAGTTATGGTCAGAGTCTATATCTGCCCCTGGGTACGTCTTGCAGTTTATAACCTGGTTCCGGAATCTATGTCTTACCATTATAAAATCTATCTGATACCTTCCGGTGTCTCCTGGTCTCTTCCATGTATACAACCTTCTTTTGTAATTCTTAAACCACGTGTTTGTTACGATTAAATCATGTTCCGTGCAAAATTCTACCAGGCGACTTCCTCTTTCATTCCTCCTGCCCAGTCCATATTCACCATTCACCTACTATTTTTCCTTCTCTTCCTTTTCCTACTACCGAATTCCAGTCTCCCATCACAATTAAGTTTTCCTCTCCCTTAACTGTCTGAATAATTTCCTTTAGCTCCTCATATATTTCTTCTATCTCCTCATCATCGGCAGAGCTAGTTGGCATATAAACCTGTACTACTGTTGTCGGTGTTGGCTTCGTATCTATCTTTACAATGATAATGCGATCACTGTGCTGGTCATAGTTGTTTACCCCGCATTCCTATTTTCCTATTTATTATCAGTCCTACTCCTGTGATACCCCCAACTGATTTTGTATTTATAATCCTGTACTCACCTGACCAGAAATCCTGTTCATCCTGCCACCGAACTTCACTAATCCCCACTGTATCCAACTTCAACCTATCCATCTAACATTTCACGCTCCGATCCGTAGAATGCCAGTATTGTCTTTCCTGATGACAACATCCTCCTGAGTAGTCCCAGCCCGGAGATCCGAATGGGGGACTATTTTACCTCCGGAATATTTTACCCGAGAGGATGCCATCATCATATGTTCATACAGTAGAGCTGCATGTCCTCGGGAAAAGTAACGGCTGTAGTTTCCCCTTGCTTTCAGCCGTTCGCGGTAGCTGTGTGGCAAAGCCACATTAGCTGATGTTACAAGGCCAGCTCAGTCAATCATCCAGACTGTTGCCCCTGAAAAGGCTGCTGCCCCTCTTCAGGAACCACACGTTTGTCTGGCCTCTCCACAGATACCCCTCCGCTGTGGTTGCACCTAAGGTACGGCTATCTGCATCGTTGAGGCACGCAAGCCACCCCACCTCGGCAATGTCTGTGGTTCATGGGGGTGGCTTGGAAATATATTACTATAAAACAGTAACTTTTGAGATTTGAAGGCCCCACAGGACGAGAGACAGGAGCCAGTCTAAAAAGAATTACTTTCGAGATTTGGAGGTGCCAGCACAAAGAGGTGCAAAGCGCGCTCGCCCCCCCCCCCCCCCCTAGTCCGCCACTGTCACAAAGTGAGACGAATCTCATTGACTTGTATTCACGTAGGCTACAAAATACGAGATGTCCCGTATTATACACTTTTGGTGGCAGATTTTTAAATAAATGTCTTCTGTAAAGCTGAGGTCTCGAATTAACAATTTCTATAGGTTAGTAATTTCAGGCCCACATTTATCTCTAGGCCTACATTCACACTTTTGGTGGCTGTTAACCTGAGTAAATGCTTTACATGAATGTTAATCAGAGGCGGCGCAAGGCGTGGCCGCCGTGGCCGATCGCCCACGGCCTCGCGGTCCCAGGGGCCTCGCGCCTTCCAACGTTTAGGCCGGTATTACACTATCAAATTATTTGTCAAAGAATTGGATAAAGAAAAGTTGGACGTAGTGTAATGCGAACATCGTCCTATATTTCATCCAATCTCGGCCTCGGCCTAGATTTGATCAAAGAAATCGCTCGTCTTCTGTTTCCTGCAGTGAGAAATGTGACCGCTTGGAGCGCTAGTAGTATACAGCTTCCTTACCACTACAGCTGTTTTATTTGGAGGTTAAATATCTGACATTACTTGGACATAACGTTCGTATTTGTAAACATGGCTAGTAGTGGAATGTTTGTGTAGTGTTTTCTAGCAACAACAAAATTTTAAAAATCAGATGGGGCGTTGTTTAATAGTTGACAAGGCCAATTCACACTGTCCGTCATGTCAATTCGCGTAGCCCAATACTCCGCGGCAAAAGTGAGGTCGAGTTACAATCCGTGATGTAAAAAAGTCATTATATACTATCGGAATTTAAGTAATACCGCTAAATCTTAATACAGCCGAAGCAGATTTTAGAATGTATGATTTTGGTAATGTGGTGTGCTAACTTTCAAAACATCAACATCTGTTTGCAAGCGAATCTATGAACATATAAATACGTCAGCCAATTTTTGTAAGGAAATAAATAGAGCCTATTTACTTTATCAGCAATGTTTCCCCCCTTACATTGTTAATAACGTCATTAACAATTTAGATTATCCTCTTTGTCAGTGCTCACATTTTCCATTTAAAACGTTATTTAATGCAACTTGCTTTATCAACTTAACAATCTTATTCGTATACACTGTTTGAGTCAGCCTTTTTGTTACTCTACTGCAAACTGTGAAGGATGAAGAACGACAAAATAATTAGCAGTGAACGGCCTGGCTGTTCTGCCGACGGAATAAAAAAGAAAAATCCTCCCGGTCCCGTAACAAATTTTATTTATCTCGCTCTGACACCCACGGTTTCATCCAAGTGCGTTTCCTTTTTTTTTTCCCCTCCTAAATGCAGACACAACGCAACTGTAGTATAAACAATAGCTGAGCATTACACCGCTATTTTGAAGCAAATTTGACAAAATATTGGATGATAGTTTAATACCCCCTTTTGCGTTTCATCCAATTTCTTTGTCAAAAAATATGACCAATATTTCATCCAAGTTTTTCGTCCAATTCTTTGTCCAATAATTTGATAGTGTAATACCGGCCTTATCAAGTTTCCATCAGCTCACGAAAAAATATATTTCAGAGCAGCACTTGCACCCAAACATGGAAAGGGCGTGATGCGGCAGGCGTTTAGTGGCAAGGGGCAAAACACAGAAAAGGTCAGCTGTAGCAGCGTCACACTGTGGGAACGGCAGAAACCACACCACACTATAGTCCGTTCACCGAGAGCTGGGGCGAAACGTAAACAGTGTCACGTGAGCGACTATGCTCGTTTCCCGCGAAAGCATTCGGTGTTCACGTGATATGTAGGGGTGTGCGAAGTCCTTGGCGCACGCTCTGCAGCTGGCGGCGTCGGCTGGCTGCTGAGCTGACGTCACCGCGGACCATGAGAAACCTGGACAACAATGTAACGAAATAAACAGTAAGGGGAAAATAAAAAAAAAAAAAAAAAAACACGCAGACGGCACTGAGGATTCAAAGCGAGTTACAATAATGTTAATAGTACGATTAAACTGAGTTCATTCTGTCGAAGCAGTTTTATTTTCATTCAGGTTACTAACAAAACGGCCCATTAACACAATTTTTAATAACAATACGAGTGATAATGTTAAAGGACGGCGAAACAAGGTTCACTAACTCGAACGTGAACTGTTCTGATTGAGGTTAATAACAAACCACTCCTCTCTCCTCTATAATTTCCTTATTTGACTTTCAGCTTTTTTCTACGACACGGAGGACGCACTTGTTCCAATCTTCTGCACGTATTCGTTGTGAGCTGTTCTGTGATTTTTAACTATATCTAAAAGTTCTTTCTTCAATATACCGTCGATGTTTTTAGATTTTAGCCACTCTGATATTTCGTGCTTATTGCAATTCGTATTGGGAACTTTTTCTACGAGAATGCTATGGCGCGTTATCAAAATGTTCAAATGTTTGTATAGCTTATCGGACTTAACTACGAGGTCATCAAGTCCAAACAAAATGTTCAAATGTTTGTAAATCTATCGGACCAAACTGCGTGGTCATCAGTCCGTAGATTACAAACTACTTAAACCTAGGTAAACTAACCTACGGACAAACACACACACCCATGCCCCAGGGAGGACTCGAACCTCCACGGCGAGCAACCGCGCGCTCCGCAGCGAGGTGCTTTAGACCGCTCGCCTACTCCACCGCGGCAGGTCATCAGTCCCTAAACTTACAAACTACTTGTTAACTAAATAATTCTAACGACGGCTCAAATATCCATGCCCGAGGGAGGATTCGAACCCCCGACCGTGGTGGCCGTGCAGACCATGACTGGAGCGCCTCAGTCCCCTCGGCCACCGCGGCCGGCGGCGCGTTATCAATTGCGGTTTCCTAAAGCCGAGGAAGAATACCTTGAAACCACTTCTCGAAGGTTTCGATGCAAATCTCCACATGATAATCTCCACTTTACTTGGATTCTTAAGTCCACAAACATCCTTCAACGAACCCTGCTTTGTTGCCAATGTTTGAGATAATCAGACGTTTCCCTTTACCTGATGGGCCCTTGCTTCCGGTGGATAATCGGGATAGAAACGCTTGTTTTGAGGACTTTATAGTGCCATCTACCCAGACCTGACTTCGGACATGACCAGTGTTCATACACGTCTCGCCTCCTGCCTTAGGCATTGAGTTTTTAAGTGGTCAGAGAAGTAACATTCTCAGTTACACTTCCGCATTGTTCTAAGATGATTATACATTACTATAATATTCAACCAATAGTCTTTGAAGCGTCTTTAAAGATGAGAGATCCTGAAATCGCCACTGTCAAGCACGCAGTAACGAGCTCACGCCTGCAACGGAGACGGCCACGCTGACTGCAGCGCCCCTGCCTTGTACACCCCTCGACGGTAGCGCTGTGGTGACGCGCCTTGCCATGTTTACAGTACGTCTCTCGTTTCTGTGTATTGCAGGGCAATACTACTATAGAGAGACGACGCCCCTCTCCCCCCTCCCCCCTCCTGCGACAGCTTCCGCTATGGCAGTCCAGCAGTCAAATGCGCCTCCGCGTGTTGCTAAGAAGCTCATTCTCATACAACCAGGCGCTGGGCGCCACGTATGTGTCCGCCACGACGCAGTAGCGAGCTCCAGGCCACTGCCCTCGTCCCGTCTGGCAGAATTCTGCACTGCCATCGCTAAAACACACGGGTCCTTACGCAAAATTTCAAGACAATTGTTCCAGTGGCTCAAAACACTTCACCGAAAGAAATATACCGTAAACGAGGGCTGAATGAGCTCTGAGGATTGATCCCAAATAGGAAAATAAAGTTTGGTTTTGTCTTGTAAAATATTTATTCGTCCGTCGGAGTTGCATAATTTGGTGTTTTGTGACTAGTTTCGGACAAGATCGTTCATTTTGAAACCGCTAGCCTTGGCTTCATCCATAATAAATCAGATACATGTTAAAATGATGGCTGCTAAAATTGTTGTATATTGTAAAATACAATAACGGATTCTCAGCGATGTAATATTGTTCACACTGGCCCTTCGTAGCATTTAAATATCAGTGATGAAGATTATTCGAACGACAGTGATCATGGGACCTTCTCTAATTTTCATTTCTCAAGGAAACTATATAACGGTGAAACTCAACATCGTCGCTGGTTAGTTTATTCTCATTCTCAAAATAACTTTTTCTGGTTTCCATGCAGACTATTTGGTAATTCACAAACTCAGATGGTACAAGGAGGGTGTTGTGACTGGAAACAATTAAGAGGCATTTTACAAAGTCATGAGAATACCAAAGAACATATAACATTTACAATTATATATTTTTTACGACGTTGCAGAGTTCATTTTTAATGAAATAAATAGCATTTTGCGATCACTTATGGCTTTCACTGTACTAGGTTTAGATGTAATACCGATGTGCGGCGAATGAAAACTTGTGCCCGGCCGGGATTCGAACCCGGCTGCGTCTGCCTAGTAAGCAGGAGATCCCGGGTTCGAATCCCGGCCGGGCACAAATTTTCATTCGCCGCACATCTGTATTATATCTAAACCTAGTACAGTGAAAGCCATAAGTGATCGCAAATTGCGATTTATTTCATATAACATTTATGTTACAATGGATCACATTAGAGAAAGGAATAACGCATGGGAAAACTATAGACCAAGAGAACGAAAGGTTAATTCATGAATCCCAAAAGCATAGCCACAATCCGTTTCAGAGATTAATTGATAACACTAACTTCTTAGCCTCTCATCATCTGGCATTTAGAGGGCACACATGATCTTTCAGTATGGCCGATGTCAGTGGAAATTCTGGTACCTTCATAGACTTCTTTAAATTGCTATTTAAATATGATCCTACATTACGGAAACACATGAAATGTATTAATGACAAACAACTTCCCATTATCTAAACCGCGATATTCAGGATGAACTGTCGAAAACAGAAATAATACACAGAGGAAAAGAAGCAAAATATTATTCAATTTTGCTAGACTGTACTAGAGACTGTAGTAGAACTGAACAAATGTCAGTCATCTTAAGATTTTGTAATACATTAACTGATACAATAGAAAACTTTATCGGATTCCTAGCTGTTGCTGAGACGACTGGAGAATATCTTACTAATGCAATACTGGAAGAGCCATGGATACGATAATGGAGCAAATATGGCGGGGATAAATAACTGAGTTAAATCTCGAATATTAAATGTAAATCCCAGGGCATTTTTTACAGCTTGTGGCTGTCATAGTTAGAATCTGTTGTTGGTAGACGCAGCTAATTCTTCAGCGGCAGCAAAAACATTTTTTGGTTTTATTCAGAAAATTTATTTCCTCTTTTCAAGATCCAGTACACGCTGTGAATTAATCTCTGCCAAATTAAAGCTTACTGTTAAACCTTTATCAGACACAAAGTGGGGGAACATAATCGAGGCATTGAAGGCCATACTATTCCAATTTGATGATGGTTTTGAGCTCGAAAAATCAAACAGAAGAATCAGGCACACCCAGTGATTGTGAATCAGTTCTGAACGAAATGCTCACCTTTGAATTCATCATGTCATTGCATTTGTCATATGAGTTTATTATCACGTGCTAATGTTATAAGCAAATTGTGGCAAAAAAAAGGTAAAGCAGTCAACAATCCGAAGAATGTTTTGAACACCACAGTGCTTTACTAGGCTTGGTCCTGTTTGGAAGTGGTATTCCATTGCCTTCCTCCGACCTAGGAACTGACTTACCCAGCCAGTTATAGGGGGACCTACAGTTTAACGTAGGTTCCGAACCATGGTGCCACTCGGTATTTTTCACATGAGCAATACTGCCAGAAGTGAAAGAAGTGGAAAGTGACAGATAAAAATCCGAGGACCTGGCAGGTATCGAACCCGCAAACTTCGGATTCACTTAATTATTGCCCTTGGCCATTTAAGTACGTTTTGTGGCTGGCTCAAGAAATATCGACAAACTGGGTTCGAGAATTGCATGTCTGACGCTCTTCAGTTTATTGAAAAAAGTACTTATGATTGACCAAAAGATTTTAAAAATAAAAGGTTAGCCAAAAAGAAGAGAATATTCGATTACGAAAGTAGCGATGAACCTACGCAGTCTCCTAAAAGCAGATAACAAACAGTTTTTTTAAACAACGTTATTGATTCCATAATGAGCAACATGGATTCAAGATTTGTATCTTTAAAACAACATTTTCTAAATTTTGGTTTCCTCTATGATGTAATTAAGCAAAAATTTGCTCCAAAAGATGAAATATTAAAAAGCTGCCAACATGTACACACAGTCCTGCGCGTGGGTGAGAGCTGTGACTTCCAACCTTACGAATTGTATGAAGAATTGCAAACGATGATTCCAAATTTACCCGACTTCGATAAAGATGTGAAACAGCTACTGAAATAAATAACTGGAAATAACTTACAAGAAATTTTCACAAATATTTATATTGTCATTCGCATTTTGTTAACAATACTAGTAAGTGCCGCCTCAGCAGAAAGGAGCTTTTCCAAATTAAAACTAATTAAAAATTATTTAAAAAGTACAATGAGCCAGCAAAGACTTTCAGCTTTGGCAATTTTGTCTATAGAAGCTGATATAGCATCTAATCTGGATTATGATGCAGTTGCTACTGTGTTCAGTAAGGCTAAAAGCAGGAAATTTTTTGTTTCATTAATGTTTAATGGAAATTACTGAATAATGTTACATGAAGTTAAAATGCTTTCATTTTGTAAATAAAAATTTGTCAGTTTCAAAACAAAACTATTTCTGTATATAAAATATAACTTTTTACATCACCATGTGCGAGGTACCTGCACGAATGCGAAACAGCGTAGAAGAAGTTTCTTATTGGAAATTCTTCTAGGCACTGTACATGTCATACTGCCTCGCATCAACACTGTTTTTCTAGAATTATATTTATTAATTGAAGAGTTGACAATTATGCATGTATATATAACTTTTAAATGTTCTTAATTCTGAGTTTCTCTCGATAATTCCAAGCTCATACTATTTACAAAGCTCCTCTAACATCTTGGTTATTCCTTGCCATGTCCTTGGCGTTCCCCAGAACTTCAGCAGCCGGCCGCGGTGGCCGAGGGGACTGAGGCGCTTCAGTCACGGTCTGCACGGCCACTACGGTCGGGGGTTCGAATCCCCCCTCGGGCATGGATATTTGTGCCGTCCTTAGTATAAGGTAGTTGATAAGTAGTTTGTAAGTTTAGGGACTGATGACCCCGTAGTTAAGTCCCATAAGCTTAACAAACATCTGAACATCTGAACAGAACTTCAGCGTGACAGCATACATCCTGCCGCCGCACGAAGCCCAAAAGGACACCTCGGACAAGGAAAACAAAAGGAAACAGGAAATCTACTACAAAATACCTTACGATAAAAGAGAAACAAACCATATTATTAAAAATTCTTCCTAAATAATATTTCTTTGCCTCATACTTGTTTGTTTACGGCTTTAGTTCACATATAAGGGCACTGACTAGCCCCTTGTGTATCCTTACACAAGGGGCCTCGCAAACTTCATCTTGTCCACACTATATTTTGGTCTTGCCCCACCACTGATGTTATTTCAGGCTCACATGTATCCACATTCACTCTCCATAGAATGTCTTATTCCTATGCACTGTTAATAATAGTTTACAACATAATTTCACATTCAATCGTCCACATGCATACGATAAAACTGAGAAAGCAAGACGCCGTGTGGTATTTTTAGATTGTTCTTTTGAGTGAGGCATATAATTTGAAAATCCTTTTTCACTCCTTTATATACTGCATTTTATACACAATGCTGGTGTCCAAAATACATTAACTTCTAGTGTTAGTACATGCATTTATTTTATTTTAGAAGCTGGATGTCTTACTTGACACAATGCTGGTCCAGTCCTGTATTTAATCTTACCATCAAGCCTTGGACTAACCCTAGCTATGCTTAGACTCATGAACTTTACATTTAATAAATGGTTTTATCCGTATTTACATCCATTCATACAGAAAATATAATTAAGAACAATGACATGGAATGAATGAAATTATTCATCAATATTGATGTACCAAAACACTTATGCAAGAAGACAGAAAGATATACACATAAAAATGAAATATATATATATATATATATATATATATATATATATATATATATATATATATATATATATATCACAAATTATTCATTCACAGCCTGTGTTTGCTTGAGACTCCGTGAAGTGCGGCTGTAGACCCTATTTTATTATACAAACTGGCTGCGTCGTGTCCCCAAAATGTTTCGCTTTAAACAAATGCAGGCAGGAACAAAAAATTACACAAATGACACATTCACTTTTAACTAAATTAATCTTTATTCCACCTAACATCCGTCAGTGAATATTTGTTACACCTAACTTCAGAGCAATGCCAGTTTCTCAAGGTTACCACACCAAAACTGGAAACTTGACTGAATGGTTTGAGAGTTTCAGAGGGAGCATTAGGCAAGGATTGACTGAAACGGGGGAAAGTAATACAGTAGAAGAAGAATGGGTAGCTCTGAGAGATAGGGTAGTGAAGGCTGCAGAGGACCATATAGGCAGAAGGACAAGGCCTAATAGAAATCCCTGGATAACACAGGATATACTGAACCTAATTGATGAGAGAAGAAAATATAAAAATCCAGCAAGTGAAACAGGAAAAATGGAGTACAAACGTCTGAAAAATGAGATTGACAGGAAGTGCAGACTGGCTAAGGAGGAGTGGATAGAGGACAAATTCAGAACCGTAGAAGAATGCATAACTAGGGAAAGATACTTACCGCCTACAGGAAAATAAAATATATATTTGGAGACAAGAAAAGCAGCTGTATATCAAGAACTCAGACGGAAAACCAGTACTAAGCAAAGAGGGGAAAGCTGAACTGTGGAAGGAATATATAGAGGGCCTGTACAAAGGAAATAAACGTGAAGGTAGTATTCTAGAAATGGAAGACGAAGTAGAGGAAGATGAGGTAGGATATACTATACTGAGAGAAGAATTTGACAGAGCGCTGAAAGACCTAAATCGAAACAAGGTCCCTGGAGTAGATGATATTCCGTCTGAACTGCTGATGTCGTTAGGAGAGCCAGTCGTGAAAAAATTGTATCACCTGGTATGCAAGATGTATGAGACAGGGGAAATACCCTCCGACTTCAAGAAGAATATTGTAATTCCAATTCCAAACAAAGCAAGTGCAGACAAGTGTGAAAATTACAGAACTATCAGTTTAATAAGTCATGGGTGCAAAATACTAACACGAATTATTTACAGACGAATGGAAAAACTTGTGGAATCCGACCTCGGGGAAGATCAGTTTGGATTTAGGAGAAATGTAGGAACACGGGAGGCAATACTCACATTACGAATTATCTTAGAAGATAGGCCAAGAAAGGGAAACCTACGTTTTTAGCGTTTGTCGATTTGGAGAAAGCTTTTGACAATGTCGACTGGAGTACACGCTTCCAAATTCTGAAGGTATAAGGGGTAAAATATAGGGAGCGAAGAGTTATATTCAACCTATACAGAAGCCAGACAGCGGTTATTAGAGTCGAAGGGCAAGAAAGAGACGCAGAGGTTTGGAAGGGAGTAAGACAGGGTTGTAGTCTTCCCCCAATGTTGTTTAATCTGTACATTGAGCAGGCAGTGAAGGAATGGAGGGAGAATTTGGAGAGGGCATTAAAGTGCAGGGAGAAGAAATAAAAACATTGCGGTTTGCCGATGACATAGTAATTCTGTCGGAGACCCCAAAGGATCTGGGAGAGCAATTGAATGGGATGGACAGTGACTTGAATGGAAGATATAAGATGAACATTAACAAGAGTAAAACGAAGGTAATGGAATGCAATGTCAGAAAATCAGGCGATGCTGAGACAATAAAAGTAGTAGATGAATTTTGTTATTTGGGTAGCAAGATAACTTCTGATGGCTGAAGTAAAGAAGATATAAAATGCAGAATCGCTATGGGAAGAGAAGCGTTTCTAAAGAAGCGAAACTTGTTAACATCCAATATTAATTTAAATGTTAGGAAGTTCTTTCTAAATGCATTTGTCTGGAGTGTAGCATTGTATGGGAGTGAAACGTGGACGATAAGGAGTTCAGATAAAAAGATGATAGAAGGTTTTGAAATGTGGTGCTACAGACGAATGATGAAGATTAGATGGGTAGATCACGTAACTAATGAGGAGGTGCTTAACCGAATCGGGGAGAACAGGAGTTTCTGGCATATCCTGACTAAGAGAAGGGATAGATAGGTTGGACACATTCTGAAACATCAAGGAATTGTCAACTTAGCATTAGAAGGATGCGTGCGGGGTAAAAATCGTAGAGGGAGACCGAGGGATGAATATAGTAAGCAGATTCAAAAGTTTTGTGTCCCAGCCTCGTTGCCGCTTTTGTGTCTCATTTCCGTCGTAGGTGTCGGTGGCCGAGTAGAAACACCGACACAGGAATAAAGGATGCACGCTTGTGCAGGTAGGAGGTGACCAGCCAGTGGGACAGCAGAAACTAGAAACACTATTGTAAATTAGAACGAGATATATATTTCTTAGAGACTTAGTAATACTTAACTTTTACATAGCTCAGTACTGCAGAATGCTGATATATAGTTGAGCTAGAGGCCTGCCTAGTGCCTATCCGATAGCCAAGTCTTCACTGGTGCCTATCTGATTCCGAAGTGTTAACTGGTTCCTATCTCAGTCTCAAGTGAACGATGTCGTTCAGTGGTGGCCACGAGCGGGATAGCAGCAGAGGGCGCTCGAGGCTGACGTCGTAAGAACGCCGCGCCGTGCGTGCATGGCGGAGCGCGGCGAAAGTAGGTGGCGCGCCGTCGTTGCGTAGGGCTGAGGGCCACGGCGACGGTACTGGGAGGAGGGCCTGGGCGGGGGCGTTACTGGTGGGACGGGCGTCGTAGCAGAGGCTGGGATCAAGACGCTATCCGCGCCCCGGAATCCACCTTGCGATCCCCCGGGAAACCCAATAAAAATCTGGGGAAGGGCGCACGCCTCCGCCCAGAGGGAGCAGGTCATCTTCTTCTGAGTTGCGTGGCCCAGGCGGCGGGGGCACGCACGGTCCCGGAGTCCTCGGTGACGCTTTCAGCTGCGGCGGCGACGGAGGCGGAGTCGGAGAGGCGGACTGCGTAGGAGGCGCGTCCACCTCCATGGGGATCTCGTAGCAGGTGAAGGAGAGTGCGGTGACGGCGGCCGTATAGCAGCTCGGCAGGAGACGGGCCGTCACGTGGCATGCACCGATACGTAGACAGGAAAATTTGAAGAGCTTGCTGCCTGGAGTGCTGACCTTTCATCTTTTCAATGTGAGACTTGAATGTTCGAACGAAACGTTCTGCTTCACAATTGGACTGAGGGTGAAAAGGTGCGGTGGTGATATGCTGAATGCCATTCACACGACAAAACTGTTGAAATTCCGCACTAACAAACTGAGGTCCATTGTCACTGACGATAGTTTCAGGCAAACCTTCGATGCAAAACACTGATGTTAAGGCACTGATTGTACTAGAAGCCGTCGTTGAGTTCATGGCAATCACAAAAGGAAACTTGCTGAAAGCATCTACAACAATTAACCAGCGCGTGTTCCAGAAAGGTCCGGCAAAATCAATGTGTAAACGTTGCCATGGTCCTTTGGGGCTCTGAGAAACGTTGCGGAGGAGCCGCCTGATGCTCCGCACAAACCGTGCACTGTGACGTTATACTCTCTATCTGGGCGTCCATACTAACCCAGGTACAATGACGTCTGGCTAGTTGCTTTGTCCTAACAATACCACAATGTCCTTGATGCAGGAGGCGTAATACTTCTCGTTGCAGGGAATGAGGAACAATCACTATTGTTTGGTCGTTGTCGGTATGCAACAATAGGACACCCTGACATAAAGACAATGCATGACGTTGTGCAAAATAACGTCGAACCAGAGGCCGCTCAATGTCTTTGGCTCTGGCAGGCCACCCAGAGCGAACAAAACGTGCTACCACACTTAGGTCTGCATCCGCAGCTGTTTCCTGTGCAACCCGACGATAGTTCAAAGGGAAATCTGCGACAGCAGAAGCATCTCTGGAGTCTATCTGACAACATGCCATTTCTGAAGAATCAAACGACACATCCTGGCCAACCGGAAGTCGGGAACGTGTGTCCGCGTTGGCATGTTTAGTGGTAGGTCGGTACAAAATCTCATAGTGATAATTTGACAATATCAAGGACCATCTCTGAAGCTTTTGTGCCGTACATGGCGGAATTGGCTTTGTGGGTGAGAACAACGACGTGAGAGGCTTGTGGTCTGTCAACAAATAGAATTTTCTGCCATAGAGATAATGATGAAACTTTGTGACGCCGTAAATGATTGCTAAGGCTTCCTTTTCTATCTGGCTGTAAGTCTGTTGCGTTGGCGTCAGTAGCTTGAATGCGAAGGCAATAGGTCGATCGTGAGATCCAATACGATGTGACAATATTGCACTCAGACCGTACGACGAGGCATCGACTGCTAGCACTACAGGCTTCTGTGGGTCAAAGGGCATCAAACATGCATCACTGAGTAGTGCAGACTTTAATTTGCCAATGGCAACCTGACAATCTTTAGACCATACAAAAGGAACGTTCTTCCTACGTAATTGATGTATTGGAGCTGCAATCTGAGAGGCAGTCGGAATAAATCTGAAATAATAGTTAAGCTTTCCCATCACTGCTTGCAATTCGTGCACATTTTTCGGAGGAGGCAAGTCTTTGATTGCTCGAAGATGTGATTGTAAAGTATGGATTCCTTGGGCATTAATCACGTGGCCTAGGTACTCTATTTCAGTTTGAAGAAACGAACACTTTGCTTTATTACAACGTAGACCTGCTGCACTCAACACTTTGAAAAGGCACTCCAGGTCTGATAAATGTTCTTCAACTGTGCGCCCTGAGACCACAATATCATCTAAATAGTTCGAGCAACACGGTACAGACACTGTCAGCTGTTCCAAAAAACGCTGAAAAATAGCGGGGGAGGAAGAACTGCCAAAGGGTAGGCGTTGAAATTGAAAAAGGCCCATGTGAGTATTAATGACGAAAAAGTTTTTTGACTCGTCATCAAGCGGAATCTGTAAGTATGCCTCTGCTAAATCAATCTTAGAAAAGAAGCGAGACTGTCCTAATCTGTCCATCAGTTCCTCAGGTCTGGGCAGAGGGTATGTGTCTACAATTGTTTGACCGTTCACCGTTGATTTGAAGTCCGCACAGAGACGAAGTTTTCCCGACGGCTTGGGTATAATTACTAAAGGCGAGGCCCACTGACTCGCAGAAACAGGAGAAATCACACC
Organism: Locusta migratoria; assembly: GCA_026315105.1. Taxonomy (NCBI): domain Eukaryota; kingdom Metazoa; phylum Arthropoda; class Insecta; order Orthoptera; family Acrididae; genus Locusta; species Locusta migratoria. The sequence goes on from CM048755.1 coordinate 380,164,152, forward strand.
ACTATCTTGCCAATGTTCAAGTTCTTCGGCAACTGTATCACGCATTGCGATAGGCACTGGTCTAGCTTTACGAAATTTTGGAACTGCAGATTCTTTTAAAGTTACATGTGCCACGAAGTCTTTTGCACAACCTAGTTATGGCGAAAACAAGTCACTGTATTTTTCACACAATGCATTAATTTTGTCCTGAGGCACTACTGACGAAATTTGAAGCACATCTCTTTGAATTGATAAACCCAACAAGTCAAATGCATCTAGTCCAAAAATGTTCTGTGTAGATTTGGCCTGAAGAACTACAAAAGCAACTGTTTTTGAACTAACGAAACTGTTACAGTCATTTGATGCGACGCTGTTTGCACAGTTTGGACCTAATCGCTGAACAGATGAGATGCACTAAGAGAACTCTTTCGGTCAGGGCAGGTGTAATGAATTTTGGAGCCTCGTGTGAAGACTTTGAGGCTCTCCAACTTATTTATAGAATTTAATTTTGTTTAAACTTTGATTGGGTTTCGTGATTATGCATATACACTTTTTAGTTACCGGTCTAGAGCACAACAAAAATTATTCCGAAATATTCGTGGTGGGACTCTGCAAGTGACGAAGCACTGGAAGGGAGAAAGGGAGCCTTCCACAAAAAAAAAAAAAAAAAAAAAAAAAAAAAAAAAAAAAAAAAAAAAAAAAGAGAGAGAGAGAGAGAGAGAGAGAGGGAGACTAATCAACATATGTTTTAGATCAGAAAACTAGTCGCAGTTAGTCCAAAAAAGAGGAGACACGTAAACAAACAACTGCAATTCATCGATTAAGGACTTCATAAATTGCAACTTAAAGAGCCTTCTACAAGATGATCACAGGACGGATGCGTAGATATATCCCACAAAACTTGTGCTTCCGAAAAATTGATGGCAGACTTTCACTGAGTAAACAAGTAAACTGTAGAGAGCAACTTAATATAAACCATCCACTAAAGATAAAAGCATCAGACACGTTTTCAGGCCCACAAACAACATCTGGAAAAGATGTCATAATTGTTGGACTCTTGAAGAACCTTGGCTCAGTTTAGTAAGTCATAAAACCTCGTAGACAGCTAAACGAACATCTACCTGATGATTGGAAATATGCGCTCACGGTACCACTAAATAAGAAAGGTGACAAAATTCAATGTGAGTAACCGCAAAGGGGAATCTGTAATTGAAGTCACTTAAAAGACATCAGCGTGTCTTCCTCGCCGCGCGGGAGTAGGCGCGTTGTCTATGCTACGGGCTGTGCGACCGCTCTCGACGGAGGTTCGAGTCCTCCCTCGGACATGGGTGTGTATGTTCTCCTTAGTACAAGTTAGTTTAAGTAGTTCGTACGTCTAGGGACTTATGACCATAGCAGTTTGATCCAATAGGCTTAAAAACATTTGAACATTTTGTGTCTTCCTCAAAGACTCAAGAACTGCTCAAACACATGACTGTGTAATACCAAATGGACGTCCAGCCAGGGCAATCATCTGACAAACAAATTATCAGCCTGAAAATAATAAATATAAGACATTTATACGGCATTATTTCTTCTTTTTGTGCTAGAAAACACTTTAAATATTTTAAGCTGTTTTGACGTTATGTTATTGTCAAGCAATATTTCAGTGTTAGTTGTTACGTACATGTATTATCAGTATTTGTCATGGATTCAACTAATTTGCTATATCAAGCACATGATTACCTTAATTTTTTTATATAGCGAGTAGATTGCTAAATTTGCGTCAGATAATTTTGATATTTATTTCATGACATTGTATTTTAGGCAACGCCAAAACAGCTGTAGTGAATAAAATAAAACTGTTCTAGCATCATATAAGGATCAAATAATCCAGTAGTAATGTATTACGATGTATACCACAGTACGGGACCTACAATAATGTGTGTGTGTGTGTGTGTGTGTGTGTGTGTGTTCTTTCGGACATATCGGAAAGAACAGAAACCACACACACACACACACACACACACACACACACACACACACACACACACATATATATATATATATATATATATATATATATATATCGATGACGGGAAATTATCCTTTCTTCAGCACGAAGGCCCTTACTCTCACGGGAATCAGTTTTTAAAATAATAATAATTAAAAAATTAACAAAAAACACACAACGCGATGTGAAATCCGGGTACGAATCCCGGATGGACACACATTTTCAACTTAACCCTTTCGCATTTAATGTCATATATTCCGTGAATATGAAGAAACATAAGACAGTTCGAAGCTGACCTTTCATTTTAAATTTGTTGACTTTAAGAAGATTCGATCAAATGTTCAAATGTTTGTTAAGCTTATGGGACTTAACTACGGGGTCATCAGTCCCTAAGCTTACAAACTACTTATGAACTACCTAAGACTAAAGACGGCACAAATATCCATGCCCGAGGGGGGATTCGAACCCCCGACCGTAGTGGCCGTGCAGAACGTGACTGGAGCGCCTCAGTCTCCTCGGCCACCGCGGCCGGCAAGATTCGATCGCTCGACAGTAATTCTTTAATGACCTTGAACCATAATATGACTCAACATACTGTCTCTTCAAACAAACACTTACTGACACAAAATCGAAAGTGAAATTTGTTAGTGAAATATGAAATGTTCAAATGTTTGTGAAGCTTATGGGACTTCACTGCGGGGTCATCAGTCCCTAAACTTACAAACTACTTATAAACTACCTTATACTAAAGACAGCACTTACATTCATGCCCGAAGGAGGATTCGAACTTCAGACGGGGAACGGCCTCGCGCATCGGAGCATAGCGCCTCCATGCGCTCGGCCACTCTGCCGCAGCCATATATAATTTAAGGCGAAGACAGCCAGCAATCCCTTCTTCAGTGCGGCTGCATAGCATACTCGAACGCTTACGGTAACTGGCGAAATACATCGAGTGGGCAAGTGCACAACATCAATAGATTTCAGTCAGTTTGTTATCCTGAAGCAGGTAAAGTTCCGTGTGCTTTCTGCGGCCTTTCAATATTAACTAATACTGTATTATTCCTTAGAGGCCGGGGATGTTACTTGACACTAATCTAAATGATTCAGAACCCAGGGGCGGCTCAAGAGGTACACTATTGGTGAAATAAGTATCGAAATTGTTTACATAAGAATCATGGCATCCCATGTACCTCTTGCTACCGCAATGGGATGGATTCAGAACACCTTTCCAGGACAAAGATCCTGAAAAACAAGGGGGTAATGGAAACTGTGATAACACCGGGTTATACCCACCGTTGTGCCAAGGCAAACAGGGAGGGTAGAATTTCATAAATAAGGACTCATGAAGTAAAAGGTCGGGTGCCACGAGTACATCTGCGCCCAGTGGGATTATTTGCGAGCACCATTTGTCCAAGTGCTCAAATGGTTTCCATATGTTTTTTCTCAAGTGCATAGGCACACTACTGGGTCGCGATCTTGAAATTTCATAAATCTGCTATCGTATTTGTTATCAGTGGTCCCGAAGACCATCAGGTATCAAATGTCATTCAAATTAGTCCGAACTACTCCAGTGCGCCGGCCGCGGTGGCCGAGGGGACTGAGGCGCTCCAGTCACGGTGTGCACGGCCACTACGGTCGGGGGTTCGAATCCCCCTCGGGCATGGATATTTGTGCCGTCCTTAGTATAAGGTAGTTTATAAGTAGTTTGTAAGTTTAGGGACCGATGACCCCGCAGTTAAGTCCCATAAGCTTAACAAACATTTGAACATTTACTCCAGTGCGCATGTCTGGTAGTGGTTCGCCATCTTGGAATTTACCAACTTTCCTGCCATATTCAACATCATCGAGTTAAAGAACTTTTTCAAAAATATTGCTTGAAACTCTGATTCTGAAAAATTGGTCTTGAAATTCAAATGTTTGTAATCCTAAAGGACAAAACTGCTGAGTTCATCGGTCCCTAGACTTACAAACTAATTCAACTAACTTATCTAACGACAACACACACACACACACACACACACACACACACACACGCACACACACGCACACACATACACGCCTTTGCCTGAGGGAGGACGCGGCCAATCGCAGGTGGTGATTTTGAAATTCCCGCACAGTCATAATCTCAAGCGCTGGCAGGTGGCGTATTGTGTCATATGCCGTATCTCTCAGGAGTGTATATTGTAGACTATAAGTAAAACTAACTCAGACGTACATTGAACCGCTTCCTTACCTGGACCCGTTACCTAAAATCGATCTAACAAAAAGCACACGTCTGCCTCCGCTTCCTTAAATTCATTTCCTGCTGGACCTGGAGCCTCCACCCCTCCTCCGTCCTGTACACCTAACACTCCCCCGTGCATCCCTTTCCTATCCACCTTCAACCCAGCCTGGATATCCGCCTCCCCCACCTTTTATAAATCTCTTCAAATCCTTGAGCACCACGACCGCCCAGTTGTGGTGTCAGTGTGTTTTTCAATGTGTCTCACAGTGTGTGTTAGAAGTGTTTTCGTCCATGAATACAATATTTACACCGCCGCTCTAATTTTAAATTAAGCATGTGTTTTTTAAACTGCCTGTTATGTGCATCTTTTTCGCCCAGAAACCGCACCTTTGTTTCTTTGAATGTTCTTCTTGATAATGTTGCTTCTTACTTATGGCTGATCAGGAGCGTATTAGGCTGTTGCCACCTTGCCCATGTCGAGCTTAAAATTACAATAAAGAAAAAAATGGCTTTTCAGTGTGTAATGCTGTAGATACTGCCTTGGGTTTATGGATGTTTTCCTTGACTCACACTCTCATTTTTGTTGGAATGGCTCAGAATAATGTTTGGAGTAGTGGCGAGTTTTAGTGTGGCATACAAGATCATTGCAGTGAAGAGATTGGCAGCACTGAGACTGATATAGATAACGGTTATGAAGCACGTCACATTTTTTTGAGGATGTCTGATTTTATCGACCAATAAAAGATTTCCAATGCACCTCTCAAATAAATCAGGAAATATATCAGGAAAAAAGCCTGTATATTTCAGTCCTTTGTGTGATCCTTTCCTACTTGAAAAATTATAAAGGGGACGAATCGTTATGAAACACGAAGTCCTCTGGCAAGAAGCCCTCATATGAAAGCTTAGTATCCTCTCGTAAAAGATGAGCTCGATCACTTTCTCTGTCTTTCAATTTTAATATGAAAAGCTATTGGTCTACAGTTCCCTCACTGCACACTCCCGTTTTTTCTCACATAATAGCACTTGATAGATATCTATACATTCTGGACAGTTTACATATCCATAATGCTGAAGAAATTTCCACCCACACTCTGGAAAAAAGTATGAAGCCAGTAATAGACTACTTACAAGAAAACTTTGCGGCAACTATTATTCCAATTAAAACTCTATGCAGTGATAAAAGTCTGTCATTATGGAATGGTAGGCTTCGACTGAAGCAATATATTCCCTTGTAGAGAAATCGTTTTGGAATGAAACTTTTCATGATAATATACTGTAAAACTGGGTTTGTTAGAGGCTTCATTGTTTGTAAAGGTGCCGATATTTATTATCCAAAGTTTGAGCTGGGCGTTGCTTAGGATATTCTTGCTCACGTCTTACAAGCTTATTTTTATAAGGATCACGTAACAGTTGTAGACATCTTGGTATACATCTCCCAGTGCGCCAGGATGTTCAGGCAGAGGAGTGGGCATGGGATTTAAAAGAGAAATACGCGAAGTTTTGGTGACATCAAGATGGGTTTTATTATGAAATGGTTGTTACACGCTAGTAAATGGGACCTGTCTCTAGAGGTACATCTTAGAGGAAACGTTATGGTATGATCGGAGCACAAGGGAGCAGGTCTAGTCAGGTCGGAGGCCTGTCGATCAGGTCTGGCCACAGTAACCCTACGTGAGCACCATTTTGGCTCGTGGTTGTTAGCTGGGTTGTGCAGAGACTTCGAAGATGGCGTACCCTCGTCAACTGAACCGAGCCACCAAGGAGTGCCGAATTGACAGGCAGGTGTCGGGAACATGCGGGTGGAATTCTCCACCAGCAGGCACGCGGCACGACCCGTGATTGGTCTGGCAAGCCAGGCTGAGCGAAGTACGTATGAACAATTAAAAATTCTATTTCCTATTCCTATGCACTCCAGGGACAGACATCGCGTGATACTGGAATATGTGGTACGCTACATCTACATACATACTCCGCAAGCCACAGTAAGGTGCGTGGCGGAGGGTACACTGTACCACTACTAGGCATTTCCTTCCCTATTCCACTCCCAAATAGAACAATGAAAAAAAGAATGCCTATATGCCTCCGTACGAGCCCTAATTTCTCTTATTTAGTCTTTGTGATCACTAAGCGAAATGTAAGTAGGCGGCAGGAAGATCATACTACACACAGCTTCAAATTCCGGCCCCCTAAATTTCCTCAATAGAAATTCACCAAAAGAGCGTCGTCTTTCCTCCAGCGATCCCTAATTGAGTTCCCGGAGCATTTCCATGACACTCGCACAATGGTCGAACCTACCAGTAACAAACCTAGCTTCTCGCCTCTGAACTGCTTCTATGTCATCCTTTAGACTTGTCGGCTGCGGGTCCCAAACACTTGAGCAATACTCAATATGTGGTCATACAAACGTTTTATACGCGGTCTCCTTTACAGGTGAAGTACATTTTCCCAAAATTCTCCCAATAAACCGAAGTCGGCTGTCCGCCTTACTCACAACGGTCCTTACATGTTCGTTCCATTTCATATCGCTGTGAAATGTTACGTCTAGATATCTGAACGACGCAACTGCATCAAGAAGCTCACTACTAATGCTGTATTCGAATATTATGGGACTGATTTTCTTACTTGTTTTGTCTTCCTGGTCAGCCACGTCCTTGTCTTTCCTGGCCTGTCTTTCAGGAAAGGTTCTGTCAGGACGCTTGGGATGCATTTGTATCTAAAACAGCTATACTGATTAGTAATACAAGTTTTATTTACTGAAAGTTACACCAAATACTCAACTTCTATAAAGTATGTCTCTTCTCACGGCAGCGTCGTCTTCCTCGATGCTTGCTGCGCTGAGTCCTACTGACTGCCTAGTTCGGAGTCGAGTTCAGATGGGCTCTTCCAGGCGCATGTCGGCCTAGATATAGCCAATTTTAGATGGCGCGCTTCAAGGTTTCCCCCTTCAGGATGCACGGTGCCGGCGTGTAATTGGCTGTCGAACGTCCGCTGCCTTCTTCACGATCGTTCTCGCACGTCTGGCGTCTGGTGTCTGTCGCTGACTTTACGCTACAACACTACTCATGCGCATCACCTTAAATTTTTCTACATTGAGAGCTAGCTGCCATTCTTCGAATCAACTAGAAATTTTGTCTAAGTCATCCTTGTGCTATTACAGTCAATTAAAGACGACACCCTCCCATACACCACAGCTTCATTAGCAAACAGCCGCAAATTACAAGTTACTCTGTCCATTAGATCATTTATATAGATAGAAAATAATAGCGGTCCTATCACACTCCCTTGGGGCACGCCTGACGATACACTCGTCTCTGATTAACACTCGCCGTGGAGAACAACGTACTGCGTTCTATTACTTAGTAAGTCTTCCAGCCAGTCACAAATCTGTGAACTTATTCCCTAAGCTCGTATCTTCGTTAGCAGTCTGCAGTGTGGCACCACGTCAAACACCTTTTTCAAGCCGAGAAAAACACAATCCGCCTGTTGCCCTTCATCCATGGCTCGGAAGATGTCATTTGAGAAAAGGGCAAGCTGAGTTTCACATGAACGATGTTTCCTGAACCATTGCTGATTCATAGAAAGAAGTTTTTCCGTCTCAAGGAAATTTACTATATTCGAACTGAGAATATGCTCCAAAATTCTTCAGGAAACTGATGTCAACAATATTGGCTTGTAATTATGTGGGTCAATTCTCTTTCCTTTCTTATAAACGGAAGTCACCTGTGCTTTTTTCGAATCACTAGGAACTTTGCGCGGAATTAAAGATTCGCGATAAATACAAACTAAGCAAGGGGCCAATGCCAGAGAATACTCTTTTCTAAACCGAACTGGTATTCCATCCGGACCAGAAGAGTTTTTCTCAGTTCCTTCTCTACACCAGAAATACCTATTACTATGTCCTCCATTTTGGAATTAGTACGCTGATCAAATGATGGTACAATTGTGCGGTGCTTCTGCGTGAAATATTTCTTAAAGGTTAAATTTAGAACTTAATTTTTCCTTTTGCTTTCTTCTGATACTGCCCCGGAATGATCAACGAGTGACTGGATAGTGAGCTTTGACCCGCTTTTCGATTTTACATAGGACCAGAATTTTTTCGGGTTCTCCGAAAGATCTTTTGCTAAGATATGGCTATGGTAATTATTGTATGCTTCGCGCATCCATCTTTTTATAGACGCACGAATCTCTACTAACTTTTACCTGTCATCATTTGCGAGTTCTTTTTTGAACCGAGAGTACAACAGTCTTTGCTTTCTCAGTAGCTTTCTAACATTATTATTATACCGCGATGTATCTTTTCCATCCTTAATCGACTTTACTGGCACATATTTCTCTAATCCTTGATGTACAATGCATCTAAAGTTAGTCCACAATTCTTCTACATCGATTGTACCGGAACTAAACGATGTCCTTTCATTTCCTAAGTGCGATCCTAACAATTGCTTATCGCCTCTTTCTAACAGAAAGAACTTTGGTCACCATCGACGCTATGACGATATCATTATCACTAATTCCTGTCTCTACACAGATATCGTTAATAAGGTCAGGCCTGTTCGTAGCTATAAGGTCTAAAATATTTCTATTGCGCGTCTGCTCAAGATAGTTTTCGGATACTGTGTCCAAAAGTAGCTCGCAAGACTGCTTGCTGTACCGCCTGAAATGTAACTAGAGAAGTCCCAATCTATACTCTTAAGGTTGAAGTGTCCCCCGACTAATAATACATGGCCCGGATACCTACGCACTACGCTAAAAGCGAATAGAAAGGGGATGCCTAATCTGGATAGTAAATTATTGATGAAGTGAAAGGCGCTCTTAGTGAGTTATGGAGGGCAATAAAATGGGAAGGTAAACCCAGTGTGTGCATGTTTACAAGTATGCATGACAAGTATGCATGCCACCGTTTACTTATGCATGACCTTTACTTTTGCACAACTGGTAAAACACGCTATAAAACTCAAGGAGACTTTATAAAAACATATGGGACCAAATTACTGCGGGGAGACATTATAAAGCCGACAAGTGTTGATGATGAGGAGCCTATCTCATTTCCTCAATTCTGAGTAGAGATCTGTAGAGCATAATTGACTTTCAATCCAGCTGAAGACTAAACATACAACACTTATTCTCCCATTCGGTGAAAGGAGTACATATGTTTATTACTGAAATATAGTTTGTAATTTCGTAATGATCCATTTCTTTGTAATATTGTGATTTAATTTTGTAAATCTGTGTAACATTCTGACTTCAGTTGGTTAATGTGGATACGTTGGCGCTCTGTGCTACAAGCCAAAGAGAATACATTATCTCTGATGCGTTATGCTGCCAGTAGTACCGAGCAGGCAGGCTGTAGGTAGACTCGGGGAGAGGAGCTTGTGTGAAGCAGACGCAATCTGCCAGTTAGAGTCTGTGATTGGTAGCTTAGGCAGCCACACTGTACGTTATATTTCTGTTTGATTATTTTGGATGGACGAAAGCCTATCCCGTGTTGAAGACAATTGTATCATTAGTTGAGAATACATATTTATTTCTGGAAATAAAAAGGTACATTTTTTTAGATTTATTGTTTCTAATTATGGTATTGTTTGATCATTGTAGTAGATGCTTGGCGTTTTCTAATTAATGAAGTTAGTTGTCAAAAGTTACAAGTTTTGATTTAACCTGAAGTCACTTACTAGTTCCCTATTCCTTTCATTATTTTGAAGAATAATTTTGAATTAGATCAAATTCTTGTGTTACGTGTTTGACATAACAGATACAGGGGGAAGCTGATTGTTTCCATGTGAAAGGCGGGTTTCGCCAGGCTGTTGGATTCCCCAGCCAGCCGGCTAACTGTTTGGACCTAGAGAATGGAAAACAGGTAGTCAGGGTTTCCCTAATGTGCTCGGAAACAGGAAACGACTGTCTTGGATGAGCAAGGGCGGCTAACCAAATTTGCAACGGAAATACAATATAGCCACACATATTATTCTAAAAATCCATATAAAATCAGGGAATGATCAAATGGCAAATATAATTATATGAATGGATTCAGTAGACTTGGGATAATCAACCGCTATAATTACATTTTCAATATCCCTTACAGATAAAAAGCCGACAAATTTCAGTACTATAATAATAACATTATGAGACTTGAATTTACAGTTATGGATATGTAGTGTTCATCAGTAACAATTTAAGAAGCAAATGGGCAGCTACCTATCTAAAAAGACGTACCACGTTATTTCTGTATTCTTTCAATAAACTTTATTTTACTCTCTTGTTCTGATTTTCGTTGAGGTAGTAATATTCTTGTGTCAGAACATAGATTCCACCACAGAAACACGAAACATGAACCCAGCAAAGCGCATTACATTTATATATGTATTTCATTATATTTAATATTCTTAGTAACGTTCATTTTTTATGTTGTAGACTGTCACACAATATTTCATAGCCGACTAAAAATAGTAGATATGCAGCAGATAATTTATATATAAACAATTATATGTATTTTTGGACAAGAACTGAATATATTAGCATAAAAAGCCATGATAAATTAAATACTAATTGCGTAACTATTTTTCGACGGCGACAGTATATTTGAACAGTGAGACGCCACGCTTAATAGCAAAGAGCTTCAGTCTCAACCGTTTTTAGAATTGTTAAATATAAATTTGTTTGTTAAATGTAAATAACATTTGTAGGGAGGTGGTCCAAGCATTTAATTCTGTGATAATCAAATGTGTAATGTTTTGGAAGGGAAATTGTATTTTAAAGATGAGGCGTCAGGATGCGCGGAAGGATATAATTTTGGGGTCAGGGAGAGCACGCTTTCGAACGCTTGGGAAGGGACTCATAACTTGGACGTGGTGGTGAAAGGTTGTGACGCTGGGCGGTCTGAAGCCGCGTTACGAACTTGTCATTTGAAGAGATAGGCATGTGTGGACTTAGAAAATTTACGGGACTGTGACTGCAGAACTTAGTCTTTGGTGAAAAGTGACTATGCACGGTAATAGGGCTGTGGAACTGTGATAAATCATCAATCGTGTACACGTGTGATGACAAACTGTGTTTTATGACAAATAATGTAATCGCGGGTTAGTATGGAACTGTAATGTTCGATGGACTTCGATGTATAAAGTAGGACCACCTCCGCATTTTCATGTCCAGAAAGAATTACTTCGTGAGTGAATCACTTCCTTATCTTAGAATCCATTTTGTTGGGTATTCAGAGGTTTAATTTATGTCTGTGTAGATATATTTTCACTTCATCATATGCAGAGTGATAGACTGGCTAAACTACAGATTAATTATTGATCTTGTTTAAACAGATTGGGCAGCTGTTCAGGGCATAGAAGCTGACATACATAACTCACCCCCTATGAACATAGACAACGAGCCATAAACTTTTTACTACCCTGAGTTATGTATTGCCCAATTCTTATTGGTGAGTACCGATAGGAAGGTCGCACGTGTACATGCCGTCTGTCAAAGCAAGTCACTGACTTACATTTTGAAAAGAATAATACTGAAAGTATAACTTTTGATGAGAGCAGTTCGCATAATTAATGAGAATAACAAAGTAATACACAGGTAGACTAAGTGAAATTCATAAATAAAGTTCTATTGTATTCATGAAAGATCATATTGTTAGGTTAATTAATGAGTCTAATAGTTGCAGGCTGTCTTAGTTGTCTTGTGAGAAAGAAAGCATTTGCATTCGGTTGATTTTTTCTTTTAAGCTAATCAGATTTAAAAATTACGTAGGTACAAATGAGACAGTGTAGCGATTGTTGTGCAATGCACGTTGTCAATTTCAGTGATGTTGATAATTAACCTATTTTCAGTAATTTATGTGAGATATTAATTCACCCAAACTAATAAAAATCTTTCAGTAGCAGAGAGACACTTATTTTCTTGGGTATCGCAGTTGCATTGTTTGAGTATAGCCTGTTTACCATTATTATGTGCACGTTGTAAATTTTGAAATAACCTTAGTAGACATTACGTTTCAAACATACGAGATTGTTATTCTATCAGATTACGATTTTAATTACGGTTTTGTCATTAACGGTGTTGCTTTCATTTTACAATGTTATCCGTTGCGCACCAACACACGTAAATTTACAGGGTTTAAGGTCAGATGCGTTTTCATACTTTAACGAGTTTATTTAATAGACAGGGCCATCACTTTACTTTGTTGGAAAATTCAATCAGTAACAGCCGCCTCACACATGACCAGCGACATATTCTTGTTCAATTACAAACGCAGTTTCACGCACAACTAACAGTCTCCTTTCAGGTTGATAGGCCGACAATTCTTTGCAGAAGATGCCATTTGTGTACTTTACATAGGAAAACAAAAGAACATCAATCTTTTGTCCGACTGTTATGTCTCTGTATGTGTCTTACCATGCTTTGAAGACTGCGACACATAAGTGGAATTAAAAAAAAAAAAAAAAGTCTGTAAATCTATCGGACCAAACTGCGTGGTCATCAGTCCGTAGCTTACAAACTACTTAAACCTAGGTAAACTAACGTAAGGCAAACACACACACCCATGCCCCAGGGAGGACTCGAACCTCCACGGCGAGCAACCGCGTGCTCCGCAGCGAGGTGCTTTAGACCGCTTTTTTTTTTTTTTTTTTTTTTTTGTTTTTTTGTTTTTTTTTTTTTGTTTTTTTTTTTTTTTTTGTTCTCTGGGTAGTTCTCTTCGTTGCGGACGCTGATCGTTTTTGTTCGAGGTTGTTCGTTGAATGTTTGGCTCAGCTTTTTTATTACAGAGGGCGTGGAGCCCTCTGACCGGGCGCGCTGAGCCACGGCGCCCGGCATACCGCTCGGCTACTCCACCGCGGTTAGTGGAATTACCATGTTGTACAACATTGGAAAGAGAGAGAACTCCTCCGGCCGCTGAAGGCTATATTCTCTTACTCTGATCTTCCGTAATTAATGTTAATTCTCTGTAATTAATTGAGCCCAGCCGAGTAGAAAAGAGATATATGAAAAACTATGTTCCAGGTTGGAGTCACAGTATAACAGGATCAGTGCTGCCTCGGGCATGGGTGTGTATGCCATCCTTAGCATAAGTTAAAGTAATTTTTAAGTCTACGAACTGATGACCTCAGCAGTTTGGTCCCTTAGGGTTACAAACATTTTAATATTTCGTGACGCAGTATAACTGGCCAAGAAGTTCTAGAGCTGCTAGTAATAACATATGGTCTCTTGGGTATAAATGATACGTACACATAGTATTGTTAGACGTTTAATTAGTGAAGCAGACTTGTGTTTTACATTAAAGAAGGTTTGACGGATATATTTTTGCTACAGCGATCAGAAGGCACCCGCGGGCCCATCAGCGGCGAGGGGCACGGGTCCCATGGGGGACGGCGTGGGCTCGCAGCTGTACTGGTCGTTGGCGCCCCCGTACGTCGACATGACGCGCAGCTCGCCGGCGTCCGTCACGTACAGCGCGTACGTCATCGGGCTGGCGAACACTCCCGGGTACCGGGGCCCCGACAGCTGCAACCACAAAACTTGTCTTACAAACAATTATATCAACCGTTTACATACTCAATGACTCCCATTTATTTGATACTAGCTGAAAACCCGCCGTTGCCCGGCTATTTATTTATTCCTGCCATTTTTCAGGCATATATTCATTTGTATAAGGGCTGTATGTCTGTAAAATCTCTTAGGAATACAGTTAGTAGTAAAGAAGTAATAGATTAAAACGTGGTGCGGGAAGGGGCGGTTTTTCATGAACGTTACTGTTTATGTGTTCATATCTCATGAACTACGCGTCGTACTGTGATATAATTTAGAAGGTACACTCAATTATATGCGTGCATACTATGTGTAAAATTTACTGCGGCTACAATTAGCAGTGTAGAAATTATAAATGGTAACGTCATACCGAAAGCAGTAATTTTAGTCCATGAACAGTGGAACGTTACTGTTTACGTGCTCATATCTCATGAACTACGTGTCGGAATGTGATAAAATTTAGAAACTACATTCAACTATATATGTATATACTGTCTGTAAAATTTCCTGTCGCTACAATTTGTAGTGTTCAAATTATAAATTGTAACGTCATACCGAAAGCCGTAGCGGAAAAGTAGTAATCGAGAAACTTTTTTCCTTTCATGGTTGCCAGCGAGAAAAAGTTTAATAAAGGTTTGAAATTATGTTTAAAGTTTGTTGCAAGTCGCTAAGTACTGTCATTCTTATACAGTGTATTTCGAAAGTCTAGCCGCATTATATGGCATTTTTTGCGATTTGTATTGGTTATGACGTAATATCTTTTGAACCATGTGCCGAATGTGTTTCTTAACCATGCAGCAATTGTTACATCACGGTAAGGAATGTGTGTACCAAATTTGGTTGAAATCGGTCCAACTGTTTAGGACAAAATGAGCAGCATTGTCGCAAAATGCAGCAGTTTTTCGCGCATCTCATTGTTTATGACGTCACATCTCGTGAACTATATATCGTATGTGATTCTTACACTTACGGCGACCGTCCTCATGTATTGAAGCTTACGTGTACAAAATTTCATAAAGATTGGAACAAAACTGTAGATTTGTATGCAACACGTACAAATATACGGACACACTGCTTTATATATTAGATTTCCTTGTGGCTCAGAGTGGGGGGAGGCAAGACCTAGGGGTATAGAGTATTTTTAAAAGTTTACAGGATGAATTCCGACTACCAATTATCTATAAAATAGTATAGTAGCGACTCTACTAAAAATTTTATCCTGTTTCTTAATTAACGTACGATGTCTTCAGTAGCACCACTATTCGGGGTAATACAGTGATTAGCACACTGCACTCGCATTCCGAAGGAAGGCAGTTTATTTAATACGCACCTTTAAACACAATGCCCATTCCGTTCAACTGCTCTTCCAGGTCTTTTACTGTCTCTGACAGAATTACAAAGTCATCGGCAAAACGCAATGTTTTTACTTCTTCACCCTGAACTTTAATTCCTTCTGCAAATTTCTCCTTGCTTTCCTTTATAGCTTGCTCAATGTACAAATTAAATAGCATTGGAGAAAGGCTACAATCCTGTCTTACTCCCTTCCCAACCTCTGAATAGCTTTCATTCCCTTCAATTCTGATAACCGCTGGCTCGTTTTTGTACAAGTTGTAAATAATCTTCTGTTCCCTATATTTTACTAATGCTGATTTCAGAATTTGAAAGAGTGTGTTCCAATCAACATTGTCAAATGCTTTCTCCAAATCTACAAAAGCTAGAAATGTAGGTTTCCCTTTCCTTAATCTATCTTCTAAGATAAGCCGTAAAGTGAGTATTGCCTCCCGTGTTCCTACATTTCTCCTGAATCCAAACTGATCTTTCCCGAGGTCAGCTTCTACCAGCTTTTCCATCCTTCTTTAAATAATTCCTGTTAAAATTTTGCAACCATGACGTATTAAACTAATGGTTCTGTAATTTTCACACCTGTCTGTACCTGTTTTCTTTGGAATGGGGATTATTACATATTTCTTAAAGTACGAGGGTATGTCGCCTGTCTCGTAAATCTTAGGCACCAGGTGAAACAGTTTTGTCATGCTGGTTCCCCCAGAGACTTTAGTAGTTTTGAGGGAATGTCATCTACTCCAGGGGCCTTGTTTCGACTACTACTGAGATAATATAAAATAGGAAATGTGTCGTCCAAACATTTCCGAACTTACACACTTATTTGCTGAAGGAAATGCATACTTACAAACATATCAAACAATACCGAAAAAGCAGTAAACCGCGGCTTTTTATTTATTTTTCATGTTTTTCTTCCTTACGGCCAAATTATGGCTAATGTAATTTTCTCGTGTAATAATGTTGAAAAAATTTTCATTGAAACACATTTACATATTTACGTTCGTATTTATGCATACTGAAGGCTTTTTCTGTAAAACGTATATATTTTTCTGCTTGTAGATATTTCTTCACTTTTCTAGGAGATCGCTAGTATAAAAAATGATACTAAGCTATGGTGGAACCTTTTCAGGGTGATGAGAACTCAAAGCAAACGACAGAATAAAGTTGTATTTGATGCGAAACCATTTCTATAATTTCAATGAGTTCAGTCAGAATAAATTAACTTCTGATGTTAGCGGACACCACTACAATTCATTGCTTTTGCGCATGCGCATTTTGCGGCACACTCCTAAATATAGAACTCCACACTCGGCACAATCTATAGCTCACTGACGTCATAGACGGACTCACCTTGGGGTGGCTTCTGATTTACACGCAGCCACGAAAATTGCATCCACTTCGAGCGATCAGTTTTCATCACGAAGTCTATGGCATAAAACGGGCTTAACAGTCAAATTATCATTTTATTTTGTGTGTATAGGTCGACCATCAACTACAAATGCGCGTGCTTTTAGATATTGCACCAAAGATAGCAGAAAGTTGCAGAATCTGTCACAACAAAAAGAACCACGGAAAAATGGCATGGCACAGAAAACAGTTCCCTTCAGTATGGGAATTTCTCGAAACACGTCGTGCAAAATAAAATCCTGACTGGGCGGTACTTTCTTGAAGCGATTTAAGAAAATCACAGAAAACCTGTGTTAACGGTTGGATACGGATTTGAAGCCTCCTCCCGAATAGAGTCCATTGTGCCAAACATTGGGCCTCCTCGTTTGCTGCTTGGTCCGTGACTCAAATTTTTTATACACTTTGCGAACAATTTGTTACTTTTTAAAAGAAGCAGCTCCATGAAAATTCTATAATGTGATCGTTTTTCGTAAGAATTAATTAGTTTTACATTCTTCCAAATTCCAGATTGTAAGCCGCAGAAAAGAACCGATACCTCTCTAATTGCTTGTTTTCTTTGTAATGGTACATAGCTATTGCGTTCTGTTTAGCATTATCAACACATCATTTGATTTTTGTACATAGCTAAGAACTTACAAAATTGCGTCGTTGCATTTCTTGAATAATGCAGGATGTTGTTTGTATGTACTTCTCCGCTTCAGATTGAGAATTGTCGTTCTGCTTGGCGCATGCATCGACCTAAAGGAAGCAAACCAATACAGATAATGAATAAAGACATTCTAGAAATATTCATTATTTCACAAAGGTAGTAACTCTTAACAAACTATTACAGAGATGTGCGCAAATTATTATTCGTCAGACTTACCAGCTGCAACATGTCTCGTTTCCTTACGCACTTTTCAAAATCGCAGAAGACGGGTGACTGTCCACCTTTACCCACTTTAGCATCTCCGATCTGAAAATGAAAGGAAAATTGAAAGAAAAACCACTTTTACATTTTTCATTTTTCGAAAGTATTAACGTAAGGTAATGTTAAATCTAGTTGGTCCCTCTCACAGAGTTATTGCTCACAGAAGACAATTTAAACGGCAGCACATTCTAGATCAGCAAGTAGTACGATAGATCAGCAAGTAATACGAATGCCCCAGAAAAGCAGTATATTTTGGAGCGATCAAAAGCGATTATTTGCAAATTGGATTTTTTGAGCCTCAAATTGACATTTAGGTTTAATTTCCTCTATTTCTGCGGGGAACTATTCTTCTTCTGCTGTTGCTGCTCCTGCAAATCAACTAATGGATGTTTGCGATCACATTTGCCCAGTCTTCTATCTCTCTTCCAGCATGGAGCAAGTCCCCGGCATTTCTTATTCCTGTCCACTGCTTGATGTTGCGGAGCCATGATATCCTCTCCCTGCCAATTCCTCGTTTTCCTTCAATCTTCCCCTCGATTATCAGTTTAAGGAGATACCTTTTATTTCGTATCACATGAATCATTAAGTTTTTTTCTTGCGTTTTATTGTGGTTAGCAGTCTGCGCTCTCTTTTTACTATTCTCAGGATCTCTTCATTTGTTTTCCTTGCTGCCCATGGAATTTTAAGTATCCTTCGATATACCCACAACTCGAATGCTTCCAACTTGTTCATGGTGTTCACTTTCAGCGTCCAACTTCCCACACAAAACTACTTGCGACACATACCTCTTCATAAATCTAATTCTGAGATCAAGATCAAAGTCAGTGCTTGTAAAGTTTGTGTATTTTTATGAATGGAACATTATCCTATTTTTACATGATTTCCAACAGAAAAATATATTTTGCATAGCCAGTGTTTCTCATTTCAGGCAAGACTCAGAAGTATATTTTTTCGAATTTTTTAGGATTATTTATTGTATCATGTTGCTTTACCTATCGATTGGCTATTGAAAACAGTTTTCAGACTTTGCGATTACTCATCGTTAACAAACTATATTATAAAACAGTCTGTGATGTATTAAATTCATAATTAATGTTACACAAGGAACTCGGTAATTTTAACATTAAATTTCACTTAGGCATACATTTTTGTATTATTGCTCCCCTAGTTATCCTCCTGTGACGGCGACCCACCCCCCACCCCTCCACGGGGGTCGCGACCCGCAGGTTGAAAACCACTGCTGTGGAATACAGACGCTACCCAGGTTGCTAGTTTTGGTCCGCCCGGGTATTTCATTTCCCCGGTACCTCCCATATCTCAGAGGCATTCCCCGATCCGTCACCTGGGTAGGCGCCCGATTGGGAACTAGCAAACCCCACACTTGGAACTATTCGAAGAAGTCGAATGATAACGAGACAGATGGAAAAAGTAAACTCTTTACTATTTGAAAGGTGATCACTTGGTTTGAAAATAAATTTATCCGACTCTGAGACAAGTCGACCAATGTCTTCATGGAAAGATGTATACCGACACGTGAAAGATGTGAGGAGAGGTCCTGAGGTGGTCGCAGGTATTTGTCGGTAGAGCGCTTATCCGCAAAAGAAATAGGTCCTGGGTTCGAATCCCGGTCTGGCACACAGTTTTAATCTGCCTAGAAGTTCCATATAAGCGTCCACTCCGCTGCAGAGTGAAAATTTCATTATGCGTGCAGCTGGCTACAGAAACATGATTTTACCTAGGCATACACTTCTTCGTCCGAATCAAATCGACGGCCATGAATATATTTCTTCAGGGCTCCAAAACTACGGAAATGGCATAGGGATGGATCGGGACTGTGTGGAGGATGTGTAAAGGGTAGCCAGCGAAATATCTGTAACATAACTACAGCGGCATCATTCAGTTGCAGGGTGTCTGCACACTCGTTGCCAAAGTTGTTCTGGCTACATTGCAGAATGTAACACATCCTCCCCGTGCGAGTTCCATATATTCATAGCTCTAAAGAAAGATATTCGAAGCCGCCGAGTTGCTTCGGGCACAATCATAGTTCCGTAGGCAACAGACAACATTTTCCACGAAGACACTGACCGTCTCGTATCACAGTTTGATAAGTGTGTTAACAGTTATAGCGATTACTTTTGAAATAACTAACAAAGGAAGAAAACGAAAGTCACTCCACTGTTTGTGAAAATTGAAACATTCTGCAGATAGCTTTCAAATGGATGGCATTTACAGGGCATTCAGAGTAAGGCGTGGCCGTAAATGGTTAAGAGTTATGAAGCAATAGATCAGACATTGGCGGAAGAAGCACTTCGAAAATAATATATTCTGTAAAATGGCCGTTGACGCAGTGGACGTTATGTATTTTTATGATTAAGTTCCAAAATTTTCAAATGTTTGTAAAACTATGGGATCTAACTGCAGTGATCATCGATCCCTAAACTTACAAACTACTTGAAGTAACTTATTCTAAAAACAACACACACACACACACACACACACACACACACACACACACACACACACACACACACACGAGAGAGGACTCGAACCTCCGATGGAGAACGCCGTGCACTCCTTAGCGAGGCGCCTCAGAGCGCATGGCTATTCCCTCGCGGCTATAATTAAGTAAATAATTTATCAACTCACCACGGCCTGACATTCAGTATAAGATGTGCCATTCAGGTACTCTCTGGCGCACTTTTTGAGTTCTTCATATGCAGCTGGCGCCTGTAATTAAAACACAGTTGTAGTTATTCAAATGTTCAAATGTTTGTAAAGTCTATGGGACTTAACTACGGGGTCATCAGTCCCTAAACTTACAAACTACTTATCAAATAGCTAATCCTAAAGACGGCACAAATATCCATGCCCGAGGGGGGATTCGAACCCCCGACCGTAGTGGCCGTGCAGACCGTGACTGGAGCGCCTCAGTCTCCTCGGCCACCGCGGCCGGCTGTAGTTATTCTCCGAAAAGATGTTGAATAACAGCTCTTTATAATCTTTGATAGAAAATATATTTTTTTCACCTCAAACAGAGAAAAGTAAAACGAAATAATAAATTCCTAAATTACGTGTTTGGAGCCGGAACAGATCATGTGACTAACATTTCTGTGAAAAATTTTGATTCGGCTACTGAGAAGAAAGTCGTGAGTGCAGAACGGAGTAACTGGAATACGTGTGCGCCACAGAAATTAGAAAACTCACAAGATGAAGAAAAATTGTATTTTTGATACAACAATGTCTGTAATTTGGGTGTGTTGGTTGTGTATCTTTCTATTAGAAGGTCGGTGTCGTTCTTTAGAAGAATGAGACACATTTTCATGGTACACTTGAAGCAAGAAGATACCCTTCATTTATAACTGTAATTCCTGAGGACATGGGAAGGAATGAAAGGTGAGATTTACTGTTAATCTATCTTTCTATATTGATAACTGAGTTAGAGACATCTGTCGTAATGAATGTGTTCCTGCCACGTTGTGCATTAACACGAAGTTAAAATTTTCTCAAGTACTGTTGCAGCGCTACATCGTTTAATAAGATACATAAAAAGGAAATCCTTCATGAGGCAGACTATATCCTCCTGAGACCTGATGTCCATTACAATGGACATACAAGTTTCTGCCCTCATATCGTATTCTCCGTATATACAGTCATAATACCTGCGTTCCATTTCAATGGACAGTACTTTGTAGCTATTTCGAAGGAAAAACGGTTACTAAGATCACTTGGTACAAAGTAAGCTGGTTTGTATGCGTGTTAGCATGCCAGGTGAGTATCCTTTATTGAAATTTTTCGAATTTAATTTCGTGAAAAAGGTACATGTGATATCTGCCTAGTAAGTCTGTTATGTAAGTACCAATGAAATGGGTTTTTACATTTTCACATTACCTTCATTGCTTCATTATATGTCACCAAAACTCACTTGCTACAGTGATGGACACATTTGAAAATCATGAATGTATTTGAAAAAAATCCAAAAATGTTTGTGAATTCCCTTTTCCTATCCTTTCTTTAACATGTACATAATACCTATTTCGAAAAATATTGTGCTAGTGGCCACCAGATCTCAGGAGGATATGGTTATTAATAGGTTTTTAGATGTGGTTTACGAATATATTTTGTACGTTAGGGAACCAGTGACACACGATGAGGTAATTGGAGCAATTGATCTGTGATTGCTCGGGATTTATTCATTTGATTCTGCTGATATCGTGATATATTATTAACTGGAAATATAATATTACTAGAAATTATAGGCATGTGTAATTTAACTTCATACAAACATCATATACATTACGCTATAGTTTATATAGTAACAGACACTACATTCTAGAAATACAGTATACCTTTCTTTTATCTGCAATAGTTTGACCAGTGTTCCATATGACTACATAGAAAGATTAAATTAGATTAGATTAATACTTGTTCCATAGATCATATATACGACATTTCGTAATAATGTGGAACGTGTCAGTTTAGTAAATGATGTCTACACTTGACATTCAATATTTTAAAGATTTTTTATTACTTTCATTTTTTTTTATTTATTTATTTATTTATTTATTTTTTTTTTTTTTTTTTTTTTGCTTTTTATTTTTTTTCAAAAGTTTTATCTAAAAATTCATCTACATTGTAGAAGGAGTTGCCATTCAGAAATTCCTTTAATTTCTGATCCTTTCTCCTAGTGTTGTAGCTATGCACACTGCTATTACTTTTGAAGTGGGTCGGATTGCTAATAACAAATTTCATGAGGGAATATATACATTGTGAAGCTACAATGAAGATCCCTAGATCCCTAAATAAATGTCTGCAGGATGCTCTTGGGTGGGCTCTAGCAATTATTCTGATCACACGCTTTTGTGCAATGAATACTTTTTTACTCAATGTTGAAGAGCCCCAGAATATGATCCCATATGAAAGCAGTGAATGAAAATAGGCGTAGTAAGCTAATTTACTGAGATGTGTATCAGCAAATTTTGCAATGACTCTGATAGCAGAGGTAGCTGAACTCAAACGTTTCAGGAGATCTTCAATATGTTTCTTCCAATACAGTCCCTAGTCAATGAAAACACCTAAACATTTTGAATATTCTACCTTAGCTACAGATTTATGTACAAAATCTAAATTTATTAATGGTGTCACGCCATTTACTGTATGAAACTGTATATACTGGGTTTTATCAAAATTTAATGAGAGTCTATTTATAGAGAACCACTTAATAACTTTCTGAAAGATATCATTTACAATTTATAATCAGTTAATTCCTGTTTGTCAGGTGTGATAGCTATACTTGTATCATCAGCAAAACGTACTAGCTTAGCATCTTCGTGAATGTAGAATGACAAGTCATTAATATATATTAATAACATCAAAGGACCCAAGACTGATCCTTTTGGGACCCCATTTTTGATAACTCTCCAGCTAGAGGAATTAATTGTTTCATCTATATCATGTGAACTGCTTATTTCAACATTATTCACTCTTCCAGTTAAGTATGATTTAAACCATTTGTGCACTGTCCCACTCATACCAAAATACTTAAGGTTATATAGAAGAATCACATGATTTACACAATCAAAAGCCTTTGAGAGTCCACAAAAAATCCCAACTGGTGATGTCCAGTTATTCAAAGCACTTAATATTTCATCAGTGAAGGTATATATAGCATTTTGAGTTGAAAAGCTTTTTTTGAAAACCAAACTAACATTTTGTTAGAACTTTATTTTTACTAATATGTGAAGCAACTCGAGAATACATAACTTTTTTAAAAATTTAGGTTAAAGGTGTCAGAATTGAAATGGGCGGTAGTTGTTGACATCATACTTATCCCTTTTTTATGCAAAGGTATAACGATAGCATATTTCAGTATATCCTGGAAAAAGCCTTACATATTATGGCAAATAAATAAAAACCAAGTACATAATTTTCGTTAACACACTACGGATAAAATACTATAAATATGTTGGATTATTATCATCTGAAAGACAGGCTGTAAAGATTCTGTTCCTGTCGGTAGTATGTAACATGTTGATATCTCTCGGTTTCTTATTCTTCGAAAGATGGCACATTTCCCTCGTCTGCTAAAATGTGTTATCTACCTGCCGCATCCTGGCGAAGCGCGCAAAACAGCCATAGCACGCATCGTTGGTGGGTGACTCGGTGCACAGCGGCTGCAACAGGTCGTCGAACAGAGGGCTGCAAACATACAAGCACAGCGTCACTCATATCATACATTTTGTTAGCACGCGTATAGGTGCAAAATGAAGAGTAGACCAAATTCCTGCAGCAACATGCTGAAGAGATACACTAGAATCCAGAAGATAAAAAAATGTTCAAATGTCTGTAAATCTATCGGACCAAACTGCGTGGTCATCAGTCCGTAGCTTACAAACTACTTATACCTAGGTAAACTAACCTACGGACAAACACACACACCCATGCCCCAGGGAGGACTCGAACCTCCACGGCGAGCAACCGCGCGCTCCGCAGCGAGGTGCTTTAGACCGCTCGGCTACTCCACCGCGGCAATCCAGAAGATAGGGAAAATCTTATTTTGATAATTAAGGTAGTGTTGCAAGTCATACGTAGCACTTAAAACTCGAAAACAACCTTTTACACAAACAATACTTAATTTCAGACGAGCACAGCAGAAATACCTACAAGCTTAAACTTAACTCTTTTATAATATCCCCACGTGTGTAAAGCCGTCGCATGTCATGCGATAGTCGGCGTTCATAAGACAAGTCAAATAACACCAGTGATACAATACGTAAACAGTGTAAGATAGCAGCGCTCTGACTGAAGGGGAGGAGAAATTCGAGTACGAGAAAATGTAGCGTGAAAATCCGTACTTTTAATTCAAAATAGGTTTTCGAAACCTTCCAAAGTAATATATTTGATAAATCATAATTATATCTCAACATTAATATCTCGTAGAATTTTTGATTGGAAAAATTATTCATTTGTTAAAATCAATATTGCAATTTCGACCACGTGTCGATCATTAAGTGGACATAATTGCACCTTAGCACATCACAATACGTCAAATCACCTGGCCAACTAAACAAAGAAGATGGTTTCATAGAATTGTGATACAGATTACAGCTTCTTGAGTGTATTGCAGTCTTTGAATTGCAATGTGAATATATTGTTCATATTCTGCTTTAGTTCTGCATGAACACATGATATTGTGTCGAGTAAATGGCTCCATTTTTTCATACAAATTTAAGCTGGTTTATAGACCCTTGTTTGTTCTTCCATACGAATGTGTGCTAGCTCCTCGATTAAAATGCACTGTAAGTATATTGTTGGTGTTCTGCTTTATTTTAGTTAACACGTTCGCTGCCGTTCGGGCTCTGACGCGTGTAAACGTTACTTGAGTCAGGTGCCGCTCACGCTGTGGCGCGTGCTGCGACCTAGCATCCTATTATGGGTTGTTGTAAACTGGCATCGTCAAATAAAGCTATATACTCTAGTAGGCACTCAGGGAAGTGTATAAGTGATATGCACACGTACGTGATTCCAGATTTCCGCGTTTGCATTACCGGCTACGAGCCACACACGCTTCTCGTGATGTCATGATAGATTTATGTACTGTTTATATTGTTTATTTGTTGTTTTCACAAAAATACAAATGCAAATAAAAACCATATAAAAAACTGAAAACTAAAACCAAAACATTCAGTGGCTCAAAACTATGAAAAGATACTGTCAAAATACGATCACGCGCCAGAGCGTGAATGGCAGCGAACATGTTAACAACGGATTTTCAGACCTTCTCGCATTTAATGAAGAACTCCAAGTTAATGACTTTAATTTAATAGGTATTCTACTTTATTACATCTTGTCACATAATGAGTAGTAATTCTGCTTTGAATGGTGTCGCTTCTTGTCACTGATTACGATACGTAGCTTTAGTAACTAAGGCATTTAAACTTGCAAGTGACAAAAATATGACAAGCAGCTACACAAAGTGTTCACATCTTGTTAACAGGTACGTAATACAAACAATACATTTTGGAGAATTCAGTGTACCTATTCAAATCATCGCTCTATTCCAATAAATATATACACACCACTGAAGGCATAAATACATACTAACTCCGTAACAATATGTAATTAATTTGAATAACAATACTGTCAACAGCTGTTAACATGGCGTTCTCAATTAAATGACGAAAATTAAAATAAAATAAACCAGAATCGATATATTTACAAATCATACAAATCATTCAAATCGAGCTGCCCACACATGGATTCGTAGGCAACGAAAACTGTCAACAGAGGACTATGCGACGAAAGCAGATTTTGTTTAATGTGAAATATAATACGGAATCTTTTACACCACCCAATCGGAGCACGAGTAACATGTTACAATGCAATTCAGAGTACAATACACACAAAAATTAGTGAACAGAAACACGATGTTACGAATCCATATTCTGTTTTGAACGAAACCAAAGTGAACAAGGAAAACCGTAAATCATCGAATCAGAAACAGGATGAAAGGCTGATAACCTAGGAACGCTCCAACTGAGGGGGAGGCTAACCAAGGTCGTCTTACCGAACATCCCTACGAATTTCACCGCCCTGAGGCAAGAGCTCACCAAATGACGAATAGGCGAGGTGAACACCGTGGTGTCGAGGAGCACCTACTCGCTAGATGGCGAGCGCCCAACATGTGCGCGTTGCCGTGCATCAATTTACTCTGTCAACAACTAATATTCTCCATTACTGGCAACACGGAACTTTATCAGATAGAGAAATCGTAATTTGTATATATTATTTTGAATGTAAACGTCTATTCGCTCATCGGTCGAACTCTGTTATGAGCAA
This sequence comes from Locusta migratoria, assembly GCA_026315105.1. Classification (NCBI taxonomy): domain Eukaryota; kingdom Metazoa; phylum Arthropoda; class Insecta; order Orthoptera; family Acrididae; genus Locusta; species Locusta migratoria. The sequence continues at coordinate 380,190,363 of CM048755.1, forward strand.
AATACTTACAGACTTGAAGCGTCAATAACTGCGAGACTAATAATGCGTAAACTATGTCTGAACCCACAACTGATAGATCATGTCTGTACCTGTTTGTCTCGAATTACTTGTTTTCCCAGGGACACATGAACGTGACGTTACAGATTATCTTTGTGAGAAGTTATTGGCCGCGGTGGAGTAGCCGAGCGGTCTAAAGCGTCTCGCTGCGGAGCGCGCGGTTGCTCGCCGTGGAGGTTCGAGTCCTCCCTGGGGCATGGGTGTGTGTGTTGTCCTTAGGTTAGTTTACCTAGGTTTAAGTAGTTTGTAAGCTACGGACTGATGACCATGCAGTTTGGTACGATAGATTTACAAACATTTGAACATTTTGAGAAGTTACTGTTGTTGCGAAAAAATGTTCAAATGTTTAATGGAACTTAACTGCGGGTCATCAGTCCCTAAATTTACAAACTACTTATAAACTAAGTTATACAAAAGACAACACAAGCCGGCCGTGGTGGCCAAGTTGTCTGCCGCGCGCCAGTCACGGTCAGCACGGCCACTAAGGTCGGGGGTTCGAATCCCCCCTCGGGCATGGATATTTGTGCCGTCCTTAGTATTTGCTAGTTCATAAGCAGTTTGTAAGCTTAGAGACTGATGACCCCGTAGTTAAGCCCCATAAGTTCTACAACCATTTGAACATTTAGACAACACAAACAACCATGACTGAGGGCGGGGATTCGAATCCCCGACGGGGAGCGGACTCACGCATCGGAGCATATCGTCTCAATGCGCTTGGCCGCTCCGTCGCGGCATTGGTGTTGCGTGGTAATGTTTCTAGCTAGGGCATTGATTCATGTGTCACTGAAAGGACCTTGTAGATTATAATTGGAACTCAAAGTAAGCCCACAATAATATTCACCAGAATATTCATTAAAATCAATATTAAATTGAAAATTAAAAAATTAAGAGATGTCGACTCATTTGACGCGTAAGTATGCTCGGAATTATAGGAACACCAAGTCATAGGTAAGCTTGCGTACAAATGAATTCAAAAAGCCTAAATAGTCAAGTGGCCAGAAAATTCGAAATCTTCGGCGGTGTCGAATAGGTAATGAAAAAGCGCTGGAAAGCGAATATGTAGCTGGGACATCGGGTATTTGCAGGAAGCAACAGTCTAAAATGATTTATTTTTGAAAAGATTGTACGAGAATCAAGCGTCTTTAGAAATCATTATAAATAATTTTTAAACAGTCTAGGGTGAGCAGCAATCTGCAACCGTTTGTTTATATTTTAGTACATGGGAAACTATCATCTTGACTGTAGAATGGTACAGAATGACTTACATTTCGATTTTTGTTATTGTACGTATTTACTGAGCACTACTTGAGTGTTTGTGTTCAAATGTTCAAATGTTTGTTAAGCTTATGGGACTTAACTACGGGGTCATCAGTCCCTAAACTTACAAACTACTTATTTACTACCTTATACTAAGGACGGCACAAATATCCATGCCCGAGGGGGGATTCGAACCCCCGACCGTAGTGGCCGTGCAGACCGTGACTGTAGCGCCTCAGTCCCCTCGGCCACCGCGGCCGGCGTGTTTGTGTTCCTCATCTGGAGTATTGCTGCGCATTGTGGGATCCACACTAGGGTAGAGAGTATCACGGAAATGATGCACGAGTTGGGGTGAAAAACATTAAAAGGAAGGCGTTATTTGTTGCGGCTAGACCAATTTGCGAAATTTCTTTCAGCAACTTTGGCTTCAGAATGCGAACTTATACTGTTAGCACCCACCTACATGGGGAGACATGATCATCATAATAAAATAAAGAGAAATCAGATCGAAAACAGAAAGATTTCGCTGTCTTTTTTCCCGCGAGCTATTAGAAAATGGAACTATAAAGAAATATCATTAACGTGGTTCGATGAATCCTCTGCCATTCACTTCAATGTGACTTGGAAGAGTATCGATGTAGATGTAGAATATGAGTTATTCCTATAGAGAGTAAGGGTTTTCTGAGAAAACGTCTTCATCTGGGAACCAAAAAGGACACCCCATTATTGTCTTCCTCAATAGTGAAACACGGCTGAACTAGAAAGAACTGCGCGGGAATGGCTCTGCGGTCTAAGACGTCTTGCCACAGACAGTGCGGCAGCTCCCCGGCGGAGGTTCGAGTTCTCCCTCGGGAATGGGTGCGTGTGTCGTCCTCATCGTAAGTTATTTTAAGTAGTTTGTAAGTCTAGAGACCAATGACCTCAGCAGTTTAGTCCCTTAGATTTACAAACATTGGAACATTTGAACCAGAAGGATCAATTGATACATTCTTATACATATTTGTACTGACACAACCTACTTGACTTCTGCAAATGTCTGTACTTCTTTCCACCTGAAGTGCCTGTAGAAAAAAGTAAGTGAAGCTTCTGTTCAGCCTAGTTAACTTCAGGAAAAAATGCTTGTGAATATTCTTTTCTGCTCAATCGGCTGCGTGGCGAAATGGGAAAAAATGCAAGTGTTGTTGCTCTTTCAAAGTCAGATGAATGAGTGGCAAATGGTGTCTTCTGGATGTGTCTCAGCTTTTCAGTTCAGGCAGGCGTACTTACTAATGTCACATGAGGGATCATAAAAATATGTTATCCAATAAATATTTTCCAAGTTGGGGTCATCTGCTTAGCCACTTTATTTGCCATGTTTCCATCGTCTTGGATTTCGAAGTACAGTATTTGTAAGGAGCACAAGTGGGCTATCTGCAGCATAATAGTAGACATAATTTGTCAATTGATCCAAAACTGGCCTTATTATACCATCTTAAATTTTTAAGTTACACCAATGGACTACATCTGTCATCTTGAATTAAATTTGGCAACACATGTCAGAGCGAATGGTGGTATCAGACAAGTGACGGGAACTGAGGGGTCACATTGGGAAAGGAATGAGGATCTAAAAGCACGACCTTCAGTCGTGACCCTGCAGGGGAGGTGTTGCATAATCATGACAGTTAAGTTGTTGGGTGACCTTGAACTGTCCTGGAAATTGCTTTCATCCTCTGATAAAGCAAGTAATTGGTGAGAAGTTACTCGTAATTCGACAAGCACCTGCACGGTGCATGTTGCATGCCACGTGCGACGCAAGGCCATATTCCTTGCATAATCTAGCTACGACTGAGAGGGCCGCCCCACAAATGCTAGTAATAACAGATGGTTCCCGGAAACCAGTTTGGTACACCATCCCTGCCACCACTAGCCCAGTCTCTTACAAAATGTGATGCAGCGTACTCATAATTAAAATACTCTGCTGACCATCCAAAATGCAACAGCAAGAAGGACCGGATATGTTACACCCAAATTCGTACGAGAGATAACGTACAAAAGAGCACATTATTTAAAATGCAATGACATGTGAAGTAACGGAGATGAGTGTTGCCGACATTTCCAAATGTAGCAGCTGCTACACGCCTCGATGTTGATTCAAAGAGGCCTTTCAATAGGCGACAGGCGGGAGAACAGGAAGCCAATTTAGCAGTGTAATCCGATGAGTGACGAAGAAGTGTTGAACGCTGTGTGCTCTTTGTGGTCGAGAATTGTCCTCTAGTAGTGTGGCAGTCGGCAAGCTCTGAAGGAAAGGGCACCAATGCCTCACTGGCTGGTTTGGCAATTTGTACTGGGCAGGGGGTGGTGCAGGTGTGGCGTCCCATACCCCACCTCCAAACTATAACACCGCGTGCAGCAACAGCATGGCGATGCATAAGGCAACAGTACAACAGTCTCACCACGCTGTCTCTACAATCTAATCCTACCATCAAATAAATCTTTGTAATCCTATGGGGCCAAACTACGTTCGTCATCAGTCCCTAGTCTTACAAACTACTTAAACTAAGTTAAACTAACCTAAGGACAACACACAGATCCATGCCCGAGGGAGGATTCGAACCTCCGACGCGGGAGGCCGCGCGACCCGTAACGTGGCGCTCCAGACCACTCGGCTACTCCCGCGCGGCAATCCGACCATCGTGTTGGGGCAAGCAGAATTGTGGTTGGAACGACATTGTCTTTATCAATGAATGCCGATTCGACCTGCATCACCACGATGGTCTAAATTATTGTATGGAGACACCGTAGTGAGAGCCTGTTGAAGTTTTGTTCAGTCAGTTCAATTGTTTGTCAATCTAAGGGACCGAACTGCTGTGGTCATCGATCCCTAGACCTACTAACTACTTAATCTAACTTACGATAAGGACCACACACACACACACATACACACACACACACACACACACACACACACACACACACACACACAAAATTCCCTATGGAGGACTCGAACCTCCGGCGGGAGCGGCCGCGCAGATCCTGACATGGTGCCTAGAACAGCACGGCCACTCCAGCGCGACTTTGGGGTGTTGCCTTATGGACGTGTGTACGGTATTATGGTTTGGAGTGGTAGTGAATTCCACGTACACACCATATTGTAGACTAAAGCAGCCAACATTACATCTATGTAGTACACGTGCCTGTTGTTCTCCCATAACTTCGGTGTTTGCCGACGGCCGATAGCAACATGCGGCCATACGTGGCACTAGAGGTGCCCATTCCCCTTTGGCCAATGACTCCCCCCCCCCCCCCAAACTGCGATCAACCCCCACACCCGAGATTCGAAAATTAAATTTATTTTGTATATAAATATTGTTTTTTATTTCAAGATTTGTAATTTTTTTATAAAGCCCCTCCCCCAGGCTGGCCAAAAGTACTAATTTTTCAAACCCCCCCCCCAGAAATTTCAATGACGCAGTTAGAGTAATGACAGCCCCCTCCCCGCCGGCCGCGGTGGCCGAGGGGACTGAGGCGCTCCAGTCACGGTTGCATGGCCACTGCGGTCGGAGGTTCGAATCCCCCCTCGGGCATGGATATTTGTGCCGTCCTTAGTCTTAGTTAGTTCATAGGTGTAGTTTATAAGTTTGGGGACTGATGATCCCGTAGTTAAGTCCCATAAGCTATACAAACATTTGAACATTTTTTGACACCCCCCCCCCCCTCCCGGCTTAAACACCTCTGCGTGGCACGCAGTGATCTAGACCCGGGTTGTAGTCTTGCTAAGGGGTCGCCGTCACAGGAGGAAATATTTACACAATAAAATAACTAGGGGATCAGTAATATAGAAACGTACGCCTAAGTGAAGTTTATTTACTGTAAAAATTACGGAGTTCCTTGTGTAACATTCATTATAATCTGGTTAAGCAAATATACGTATTTTTCTGTTGGAAATCATGTAAATATAGGATAATGTTTTCCATTCCGAAAAAGACACCAAAAATCGTTTAGGAATTTTAAAGAAAGCTGTAGCAAAAGAAAGAAGATTAAATTTGTTTCCTTTGACATAACGTAATTTTCTTATGGTTCGGAGGTGGGGGGGGGGGGGGGAGGCGCCAGAATATTTTTATTTGGGATGGGGTCGGGAGCAAGTTTTTTACTTGGAAGGGTGTCGCATATTCGAAAAAGTTGAAAAATACTGATGTAGACTTCTTCATTGCCCATCGGTCTGCATTGATGCCTTGGTCTCCTTGTTCTCCCGATATCTCGCCAATCGATAACATCTGGCGTTTGACTGCGGAACGACTGGCCGGGGTACACCAACCGTTGCTACATAAGATTAGCAATATGTGGAAATGTAGAAGCAGCATGGATTGCTACATCCCAGCATCACATCTATGCCCTAATGGATACGATGCCGAAGCTTGAAGCTGCTATTATTGCATCATCTTCGTCACTTCACATGGCTCTAACTTCAGTCACGTGATCTTTATAGAAGGTGATATCTCCCGAATATTTTTTCTGTGATATGTGCGGTTCTTCTTGTTGTTGCATTTTGGATGGACAGCAGTGTATATAATAAATGGATGAATAAATTTGAAATCCCCTGGAGACATTGCAGTAGTGGTTGCGAAAACGCACTTGACCTTTTAGCCAAAAGTAATTCTGAGGTAATACAAAGCGTCATGACTGATACAGAAAGTAGTGAACACAAAATGGTTCTAGTGAGACATAATACCGTATCAAACAAAACCTACAAAAACTAAACGAAAACTATGTTTATTTAAAGAAGCAGAAAAAATTCGCTTGACGCCTTCGTAAGAGACCGTCTTCAATCCTACCAAACTAATTTGGTAAATCATGACCAGAGGCTTAAATTCAAAGTAGTAGTATCGTAAGCAAATGAGAGTCTCGGGATCTCGCGTCATAAAGTAATAAGAGACGGTGGTAATCCCACATAGTACACAAAAGAGCCAGAACACTATTTCAGAACCGACAAAATACAAAAAAATGTAAAATTTAGAAGTTCGCAAAAACCTCGAGGCTGGAGAAGCTTGTTTGTTTCAAATGTTCAAATGTTTGTACAGCTTATGGGACTTAACTACGGAGTCATCAGTCCCTAAACTTACAAACTACTTACGAACTAGCCAAGACTAAGGACGGCACAAATATTCATGCCCGAGGGGGGATTCGAACCCCCGACCGTAGTGGCCGTGCAGACCGTGACTGACGCGCCTCAGTCCCCTTGGCCACCGCGGCCGGCCTGGAGAAGCTTCACAGAAGGTATAAATACTAGATGTTTTTAACAGTTTCCACCAAGACGAACTTTCTTGAAATATAGTAGAAAATCCAAAGCGATTCTGGTAGTACGTTAAGTACACTAGTGAAAAGGCACAGCCGGCCGCGGTGGCCGAGGGGACTGAGCCGCTCCAGTCACGATCTGCACGGCCACTACGGTCGGGGGTTCGAATCCCCCCTCGGACATGGATATTTGTGCCGTCCTTAGTCTTAGTTAGTCCATAAGTAGTTTGTAAGTTTAGGGATTGATGACCCCGTAGTTAAGTCACATAAGGTTTACAAACATTTGAACATTTTTTTGAAAAGGCACAGTCATTGTCGGCGCGTCCTATATGTTCACTGGTTCAATGAACCCCGGAAAACTCTTCGTGAAAAAAAAAAGGTTAATAAATAAAGGAAAAGTGTGTTTTAAACTATCATTCTTCGTTTCGTTCTTCTATCAGATCATTTTATATGCACATTCGAAGTATTTGTATCGCGTTTTTCGCTTTACGTCAAGGAGACAGCACGTACACTAGTCGTAACGCGATCGCCTAATACAGGCGGCAGTGGCTGCGGCGTTGCAATGCGCATGCGCAGCTGAGGTTCAAATTCTCTTCTGAACCCCCTGAAGGCAGCATGAGGGCTCTTCCGCGGCAGGGAGGGGCGAGGGGAAACGCCGCTTTTAACATTGGCGTTGGAGCTGGTAGAGACGCCAGCTCCTGGCTACACAGGCTTTGGTGGTGACGCACGAATGGTACCGAAGCAAAGGCAATGGGGCTACTACGAACCTCGCCGTGCACATGTGCAAATCCTACATGAAGGCAACATCCGCCCTTCATAGTTCTTTTGTCGCATTGAAGATTCATCAAAGACACGTCATATTTGGTAAAATGTAGCTATAAATTAGACGCATCAAATGTAAATCCTTCAGAAGATGCGACCGTGAATAATAATGAAGTCACTACACTGCACCTAGCCGTGTGATAAGCGGTATCGCTCTTCGCTGTCGAAGATAATGGGTTCGAGACCGACTGCAAGTAACTTTTTTAAAACCCAATCTTCTTTTCAACAGATACGGGAACAGCAATGACTTTTGTATTGTTACTTGCCACGCATACTTTGAACGTTTTTTGCAAATGTGTCACGATTTTGAGGAAAAATAAGATTCGTTGTAACAAAATATTAAACTGTTTTAAAAGATGTGGGGGAGAGCAGCCTTTGCACGTGCGTAAGGCTAGGAAGGGGTGCTGCTTAGGCCTACAGTGTCAGGTGACCCGAAGGTCGCTCATCTCATCATCGTAACAGATTCATTTTGTTACAGACACTTAACTGTGTAATCAGTCAGTTTCTGTGTTTCAGTGTTCATGTGCGTATTCATATGTTCTTCGAGTTTATTATCAAAGAAAAACGAACACCGTTCAGTATCTTTTAGAAACAAATTACTCAGCTTTAAGCTTGGAAGAGAAGTGTGAAATAAAGGATCTTGGTAGGCCGACGCCTCAGCTCAAGTTGAAGCGAGTGCAAACAAGTCGAGGTAAGACATGCTGCATGTCTTTTAACGAAAATATATCTAAAGGAGGGACAGGGGCGCTTTCCCGCGGTGCCACTCGCAGAGGTGTGCTAAATTGTCTCTTTGGACGCCGAGAGCGTGAGGGGGGTGCTGACAAAACATAAGCTTCGTTCGAGTGGCGCTGCTGACGGTCAGGAACAGTTTGAGGCGTTCGAGTGGCACTTTTGACTCTTTCTGACGATATCTGACTGGCCAATCTGGTGTTCGAGTGGCGGAGCTGAAAGTTGGCGACCGTAAGTTTAAGTCAGCGGATTTTCGTCAAACTGTTTTCTGACTGACTCCAAAGCGTTTAACAAGCCTCCTCCAAAAGACAAGCCCGCATATTTACGAAGAGGTTTGTGTTTTAAGCATAGACGATGGTTCTAAGTCTTCGATTTTCTCTTGATTGAGGCTGAGTTTGTATATTAGACAGGCATTCTTTCAACTTATGTGGCCTTCTAATACAGTACGTCCCCTTTTTATTACACCCATACATACTATAAATGAAAGGTGTGGAAATTTTCATGACATACGAATTTAAAGATGAATGCGTATGTTTTTACAGTTTGGATTGTGATATATTCGCCTGAAAATGAAGTCCAAATAGTCCTACTGAGATTTTCTGTGCCATCTGTAAATGAAGTGATTGACACATAAGAATAATATAGTTCACAACAGGCATTAGCAGTGATAGATTTTTATAACCGACATATGTGCCACTATAGCGTCTCACAATTACTGTTCCGTGTTTCTCCTTGTGGTTATATATTATAGAAATCTATTAGTGCCAATGTCGGCGTTTCTACACTAAATGTGTAACTTCTGGGAAAATCATGTGCGATGATAATTCTTGCACAACACCTGCAAATTTTTGTATATTAATTTGTATGTTTCATTTTTTAAATTTTATTGTAACTCATAATAATGTGACAAAATGCATATGAAGTTGTATGTTACCAAATATTCCTTTCACACACAACTATCCTACTTTACCTCATTTTTGTATGAGGTTTTGTCAAGTTAAATTGGCTACATTATTTATAAATGGGGGGACATGTTTACGTATATTTTGCGTTTTGTCGAAGTTTATGATCATAATTTAATCCACAATGTATTTCTAATGGCGGAATGCACACTGTCCGTCGCCGGTCCGCCACCTCATGTCAACGTGAGCTTTCTCAAGAAGAATGTTTTGATGGAATGGTCGTCTGGTAACATCGCGACTCGCAAGTTAACCTAGTTTCGTCACGCGAATTTTATACTCGACAGATACACGGTTTGCGGGCAAATGTGTCTTGTTAATCTTTATTATTATACTTTGGTTTAACGGTAAATTGCAAATGTTTCATGACGACTTAAATAGTTTTCTCAATTGAGAAATACATAACATATCGCCAGTCATAACCTCACTTTCAAACATCGGTAGAGAGAAAAGATGACAACTAGCGCTATGAGTGGCCAAACTGCGAAACAGATAAAATAAGCGTTCGAGTTGGCTTCGGAGTTGGCAACTGTCAAAAAGCGCGAATGCGCAGTGGGGGCCTTCCAAATCGTCACTATTAGGAACTATCAGCGTTTGGGCCACTCGAACGAACCTATAGTCGCGCGCGGGGGGAGGGGGGTGGAGACGGTGGCGCCACTGTCAAGATCCGGCACTGAAACAAGTGAACCCCAGTCATATGAAGCACCAGCTACCACTGGGCACAGTCAATCCCTCGACAGCTAGAGAGCGATAAGAATATTAGCGATATTGATATAGTGTCACTAAAAATCAAAATGTTTGTTAAGCTTAAGGGACTTAACTGCTGGGTCATCAGTCTCTAAACTTACAAACTTCTTATGAACTACCTTATACTAAAGACGACACAAACATCCGTGCCCGAGGGGGGATTGGAACCCCCGACCGTAGCGGCCGTGCAGACTGTGACTGGCGCGCCGCAGACAGCTCGCCCACTGCGGTCGGCGTAGTGTCGCCAAAGAGCCTTTTACACGATCGACTTCGTGGTGAAAACTGACTACTCGAAGTACGTGCGTCATTCGTGCCTGCGTGTAAATTATCCGCCAGCTACATCGTGAGTGCTTCTATGACGTAAACTATCTATAGACTTTACCCCGTGTGGAGTTCTGTATTTCCGAGTGTGCGCATGCGCAGAAGCAAGCTCTATGGCATCTGCTAACATCAGAAGTTAACCTATTGTGGTCGAGCTCATTCATACTCCTGAAATGTTTTGTCATTTCTTAAACTTCATTCTATTGTTTGCTTTTGGTTCTCATTAAGTAAGTAAACACCGAAAATATTCCACCACGCCTAGTATTTTTTTCTTCCATTAGCGCTCTCTCCCGAAAGAGACAAAATATGTACAAGTAGAAAGATATTTACGTTTTATAGCGAAAAAGCGTACACTATGCATAAATTCGAACGTAAATATATATGTTTTAAGAAAAATTATTTCAACAGTGAAACAGAGTTATTAGACGAGAAAATTATTTTCTACGATATTTGTCCGTTATCAAGAAAACAATGTATGAAAACTGACATTATAAGGCGCTTTAACTGAATTTTCCGTGCCGTTTGATGTGTTTGCAAGTATATATTTTCTGCAGCAGATAAAGGTAAAAATTTTGAACTGTTTTGACGATACTTTTCCAATTTTTTAGCTTATAAATAGTGAATAGAATTTACCACATGTCATTTGACGAAAACATTAACTATATGTTACCCTTTTTTCATTAATAAACTAAATCACCATTTTCTAATCCAACATAAAAAGTGCCCTGGTAACCTCATTTCAACTTTCAGATGCTAAACTGCGGAGCAGACAGCTCTACAGTCTTGGCGCTGACGTCTAAACGTAAACGACCTCTCGAGACATACGAGACACAGAAAAAATGCTCAAATGTTTGTTGAGCTTATGTGAGTTAACTACGGGCTCATCAGTCCCTAAACTTACCTACTCATGAACTAACTTATACTAAAGACATCACAAACATCCATTCCAGAGGGAGGATTCGAACCCCCTACGCGTGAGGTCGCGCGATCCGCAACGTGGCGCTCCAGACCGCTCGGCTCCTCCCGCGCGGCGTCGAAAAAGTACGGGAATAATACGCCAGGGATGCTGCAGTAGACCCACTCGTCTCTATTAGTCAACTGAGACAAGAAAGTCGGTCTTGTAAAAGGGGCTTAAAGTGAAGTTACCGACATTGAGTCTTTCTGATGTCCTTCACCAAAATATTCACGAAGTGAATATTTATATTTACTTCCAGGCATAAATATTCCTGAAATAGAAACAAAACGCTGTAAGGCGGCTTGATGTGGAGTACGCGGCTGCTCCCCATCGAAGGTTCGAGTCCTCCCTCGGGCATGTGTGTGTGTGTGTGTGTGTGTGTGTGTGTGCGTGTGTGTGTGTCTGTGTCTGTGTGTGTGCGTGTTAGTTTAAGGGATAGGGGCTGATAACCACTGTAGTTTGGTCCCATAAATTTACAAACATTTGAAAAAAATGTGCAAATGTTTGTATAGCTTATGGGACTTAACTACGTGGTCATCAGTCCGTAAATTTACAAACTACTTGTGAACTAGCTAATACTAAGGACGGCACAGATATCCATGCCCGAGGAGAGATTCGAACCCTCAACCGTAGTGGCCATACAGACCGTGACTGGCGTGCCGTAGTCCCCTCGGCCACCGCGACTAGCAAAACATTTGAACATTTGAGAAACAAAAACAGCTGTTAGCATGAATTACTTACATACCAATTAGCTTCTCATCAGAGTATGCTGATGGAATAGCTCCATACTTATCAGTCAAATACAACTGCGTGATCGATGAAAAATACGTGTATAAAGAATGGAAAGTTGTCTAAGTCCACCAAGACTCAAGAAATTAAACGACAGTAATCAATTGAACTGCAGACCTATGACACTAACGACGAATTATAGTAGAATCCTGGAGCGTATTCTATTTTAATATTATGAACGACCTTGAAGAAATGTTCAAATGTTTGTTAAGCTTATGGGAATTAATTGCGGGGTCATCAGTTCCTAAACTTACAAACTACTTATAAACCACCTTACACTAAACACAACACAAACATCTATGCCCGAGGAAGGATTCGAACCTCCGACGCGGGAGGCCGTGCGATCCGCAACGTGACGCTCTAGACCGCTCGGCTACCCCCGCGCGGCCGACCTTGAAGACTTGAAGAAAACAATCTATAAATATATAACCAACACGGTTTCAGAAAATATCGTTCTTGTGTAGCACATGCCGCTCTTTTACTCTCGTGAAGTTATGAGCACTTTAGATAGGGGATTACAAATTGATTCTGTATTCTAGATTTCCACAACGCTCTTGACACCGTCATTTTATCCGTTTTCCACCGTTCGTTAGTTACTTAGAGTTTTTGTGGAGCTGTATTCTGTCTTCGCAACAAAGACGTTTGTTTATGCCATACGCGCTTCGTAGGAGTATCATCAGTGGTCTGTGATACATGTTTGTTTAAGTGTATAGTATTTCCATTTTATTCATTTACCAATATTTCATTATATTACAGTTTCCTTTATTTTGGCATGCTAGAAACAATTACTATAGCACAATTTTTTCCAAATGTTTGTTAAGCTTATGGGACTTAACTACGGGGCCATCAGTCCGTAAACTTACAAACTACTCATCAACTACCTTATACTAATGACGGCACAAATATCCATGCCCGAGGGGGGATTCGAACCCCCGACCGTAGAGGCCGTGCGGACGGTGACTGGAGCGCCTCAGTCCCCTCGGCCACCGCGGCCGGCAATTTTTTCCAGGATTAGTTTTAATCATTTCCCATTACTTTTCTGGTGATGTTAATCCAGCAAGAATCTTTCTTGTGCATACTCGCTAGGGATGGCCGAATTTTAGTGTATCAAATGTTCAAATGTTTGTATAGCTTATGGGACTCAACTACGGGGTCATCAGTCCCTAAACTTACAAACTACTTATGAACTAGCTAATCCTAAGGACGGCACAAATATCCATGCCCAAGGGGTGGGGGGGGGGGTTCGAACCCCCGACCGTAGTGGCCGTGCAGGCCGTGAGTGGAGCGCCTCAGTCCCCTCAGCCACCGCGGCCGGCTTTTAGTGTTTCTTGGCAATCACATGCAACCTCTGACAATGGAGTTCTGTGAACTATGAACTATAGTTGCCTTACTGCCCTTCGGAAAAGTCACCTCCCGTAAATTTCTGGTGATGTTAATCCAGCAAGCGTCTTTCTTGTGCATACACGCTACAGATGATAGAATTTTAGTGTCTCTTGGCAATCACATACAACCTCTGACAATGGAGTTGGGTGAACTATGACCTATAATTACTACACTATCCTTCGAAAAGTCACCTCCCATAATCAAGCAAGGCTGAGCTCGCCGATACGTGTCCTGGTATATTTGCACGAAGTCTTTCTTTGGGATGGTGTTCAGGAGCAACGTCGCGTTTCGTTGGATGTCAGGATAGAGGGTAAGAAGAGTCGAGGTAGACCACGGAGAAAGTACTTGGAATGATTTTAACGTAAGAGGCTCAATATAACTCGAGGCATCAATGTTAGCATTGAATAGGGGAACATGTAGGAATTTTATTAGGGGGACTACGCTCCAGACACCACGGTCGGGGGTTCGAATCCCCCCTCGGGCATGGATATTTGTGCCGTCCTTAGTCTTAGTTAGTTCATAAGTAGTTTGTAAGTTTAGGGACTGATGACCCCGTAGTTAAGTCCCATAAGCTATCCAATTTTTTTTTTTAATTTTTTTGTTTTATTTTTTTTTTTTTTATTATTATTTTTTTTTTACTCTCCAGACTGAACACAGAAAGGCATAATGAGTGTCTAATGATGACGATGACGTAAGGGCAGCGACTATGCCATACATACCTGGTGGTATAGTAGGAGGGCGGCCCCCGGTTGGGTACAATGAAAGCGCTGGCCGAAGCGGCGAGCAGCGCAACTGCGACAGCGAGAGCGGCGGCCATGGCGACGTGTGAAGCGCGCGCCGGCCGCGGCGGCTATATACCACCCACACACACGCTCGCGCTGCCGCCAGCTTCCGCCCTGACGTCACGCCGGTCGCAGAAAAAAGCAGCGCGCGCTTCGTTACCTGCACTTACAACGGCCTTGGGCCGCGGGATTTCCCGCAGCTCGTCGGCGCTGTGTTTATCTGCCCCCGCACAATTGTTTTTCAGATAGAGCCAGGATGCGCTGTTTTAAGACGACGCTTGTAATCCTACTTCCCCGTGTCAAATTTTAGATGAGTTTAGATAATTTCAGAGAGTTCTCAAGACACCGATAAAAAATATCTATAACGTAAGCAGAACGGAAGGAACGTCAGTCAGTGAGCCACTGGTCTCCAGAGAGCGTTGAAGATGTATAACTGGTACCACTGCTGATGATACTCATGACAGTGAAGTAATGAGTGTATATCAGTCGATTTTATGGATTAGGGTAAAGAAATGGGTCAACGTGAGGATGTGACAGAATATAAGATAGGATCTATTGTGTTTGTGTGTTCAGTCGACCATGCCGTGAACGAAATTACCGCCGGCCGCGGTGGCCGAGGGGACTGAGGCCTGCAGTCACCTTCTGCACGGCCACTACGCTCGGGGGTTCGAATCCCCCCTTGGGCATGGATATTTGTGCCGTCCTTAGCTGTAAGTAGTTCATAAGTAGTTTGTAAGTTTAGGGACTGATGACCCCGTAGTTAAGTCCCATAGACTCTACAAACATTTAAACATTTTTAATGAAATTACCCGATTCGTTGGTGTATCAACATGGACTATACAGTATAACAATATTATTGTACGTAGCACGTACCACTAGCAGCAATGTACACAGCATAATAACAGTAGTGGTAAAAAAAATCCTAACGGATATTGTGTTACGCATTGTTGATGGCGCCTGGATTCAAATAGGACAGGAACTGCTGCTCCCAGTGAGTGCAGGCCCATCTCAACGATTTTGCCACTGGGCATAGCGAAGGTAGTCGGTTATCTTGCAGCCGGCCGCAGTGACCGAGCGGTCTGCGGCACGCCAGTCACAGTCTGCACGGCCGCTACGGTCGGGGATTCGAATCTCCCCTCAGGCATGGATGTTTGTGTCATATTTAGTATAAGGTAGTTCATAAGTAGTTTGTAAGTTTAAGGACTGATGACCCCGCAGTTAAGTCCCTTAAGCTTAAGAAACATTTGAACATTCTTTTAATATCTTGCAAAAGACCATTCATCACACTAGGACATAAATCCCCTCCTTTTAATGGGCTGAACAACACAGGAATCAGATGGCAGTTGAATGGTGGAGTATACAGTGAAGTGTCAGACTTGGTGGGATGTGGCTCGGTAGCATAGTGGTAGAGTGTCAGACTATAAACCAAAAGGTTAATCTATCACTTTCCACTTCTTTCACCTCTGACAATGTTGCTGATGTGAAAAAGTCAAGTAGCACGGTGGTTCGGAATCCACGTTGAATTGTATGAAGGAAAGAAGATTGGTGTTTAACGTCCCGTCGACAGCGTGCTCATTAGAGGTGGAGCTTACGCTCGAATTATTCCGGTAAGAATAGGGAAGAAAATCTGCGGTGCCCTTTGAAAGGAACTATCCCGGCATTTGCCTGGAGTGATTTAGGGAAATCACGGAAAACCTAAATCTGGATGGCCGGAGGTGGATTTGGACCACCTTCCTCCCGAATGCGAGTCCAGTGTGTTACCACTGCGCCACCTCGCTCAGTCGTTATTGTAGATCCCCCTATAACCGGCTGGGTATGTCAGTTCGAAGGTCGAAGGAAGGCAACGGCATACCACCTCCAAAAAATGTTCAAATGTTTGTAAATCTATCGGACCAAACTGTGTGGTCATCAGTCCGTAGCTTACAAAGTGCTTAAACCTAGGTAAACTAACCTAAGGACAACACACACACCCATGCCCCAGGGAGGACTCGAACCTCCACGGCGAGCAACCGCGCGCTCCGCAGCGAGGTGCTTTAGACGGCTCGGCTACTCCACCGCGGCCACACCACCTCCAAAAAGTACCATGCACTGTGGTGTTCAAACTAATTTTTGGAGTCTTGATTGCTTTATCTTTTTAGCTTTACCCATAGATACAGTTAGCGGTGGTATCGTGTAGACAACGTACAAAAGGGCGGTTCATTGGCAGAGTTGACATTTTTATTCCGGTGATTATTGTGAAAATGTTTACGATGTGTCATTCAGTTTTACAAATCGTTGCGGTATTCAATATTTCGAGAGCCACAACCACAACAGTGTGTCGAGAATGCCATATTTCAGACATTACCATTCACCACGGACAAAGATTTATTTAGGCTTTTAGAGCCAAGTGACAAGCAGCATTGCGTGAAATAACTCCAGAAATCAATGTGGGACGTACGATGAAGATATTCGTTAGGACAGTGCGGCGCATTTTGGAGTTAATGTGCTATGGCAGTAGGCGTCCGACTGGGATATCTTCGCTAAAAGCACGACCTCGCCTGCGGAGGGTCCTCTGAGTTCGTAACCATGTCAGACCCGAACTGAAAAACCGAGGCTTGTTCAGATGAGTCCCGATTTCAGCTGATGGAAGGTATCCAGTGTGGCGTAGAACCCACGAAGCCATGGACCCAAATTGTTCAAATGTTTGTAAACCTATTGGACCAAACTTCTGTGGTCATCAGTCCCTACACTAAGGACAGCACACTCACCTATGCCTTAGACAACGCGGCCATTCCGCGAGGCGGCCCAAGTTGTCAACGAAGCACTGTGCAGGCCAGTGGTGGCTCCACAACAGTTAGCGCTGTGTTTATGGAAGGGTCTGGGTCCTGTGAGCCACTTGAACCGTTCATTGACTGGAAATGGCTACTTGGAGACCATTTAATGCTACTCATGGACTTAACGATGGAATTTTTATGGATGGCACTACATGTTGCTTGGCCACAACTGTACGCGACTGGTTTGAAAAAAATTTCTAGAAGTTTCTAGATCGCCCAACATGAATCATATCGAACATTTATAGGACATAATCGAGAGGTTAGTTGGTTCAAATGTTTGTAAATCTAAGGGATTTAACTATGTTGGTCATCAGTCCCTACGTTTACAAACTATTTAAATTAACTTAAAGTAATTTATGATAAGGACAACACAGACACCCATGCCCGAGGAGGACTCGAACCCCGAACGGCGAACTGAGCAGGGCGCCTTAATGCGCACGGCTATTCTGTCGCGGCAGGTCACTTGGTCCACAAAGTCCTGCGCTGGCAACACTCTCGCAATTTTGATATCTGTAGAGACAACGTGGCTCAGTATTCCTGCAAGGGATTTCTAACGATTTGTTGAGTCCGTGATAAATCGAATTGCTATACTCCGCAGAGCAAACGAAGGTCCAACACGATATTAAAGAGGTATCCCACGACTTTTGTCATATAAGTTTACGAGGAGTGTCCAAACAAAAAGGTACGAAACGTCTTAACAACCGGACCGGTTGAAATTTTAATATGCCGCTTTGCGATAACGTAGTGCGAAATCTAGGGACGCGAAGGATATGTCATCACCTCCCCCTAAAAAATTCTAGACTGTGCCATTAGCAGGCAAGGTGATCTCTGCCGTCTCTTTCGTATTCCTCGAGCACGGAAAAACCACTAACAAAAAAATGTTCAAATGTTTGTAAATCTATCGGACCAAACTGCGTGGTCATCAGTCCGTAGCTTACAAACTACTTAAACCTAGGTAAACTAACCTAAGGACAAACACACACACCCATGCCCCAGGGAGGACTCGAACCTCCACGGCGAGCAACCGCGAGCTCCGCAGCGAGACGCTTTAGACCGCTCGGCTACTCCACCGCGGCAACCACTAACAGTGACGTTTACTGTGAGACACTCCGTAGCCTACGCAACTCCATCAAGAGCAAACGGCCAGGACTGCTCAGGGAGGGAGTGATTCTGCTCCATGATAACGAGCGTCCACACGTCTCCAGGGTCACACAAAGTGTACTGGCCAAGTTCAAGGGGGCGTAGCCTGAGCATCCGCCCTACAGCTCGGACATTTCGCCCTGTGACATCCATCAGTTTGGTCTGCTAAAAAAACATCTCAGAGGGAAGCGATTCAACTCGGAAGACGAACAGAACAACGCAGTAGAGAACTGGCTCTTGTCACAGCCACGGGAATTCTGGGAACAGGGAATCCTTCGGCTCGTTAAACAGTGGGATAGTTGAGCTCAGGCCTCTGGTGATTACTTTTGAATAAACCATGCAGCGAATGTTAATTACAGTTGCGCATTACTTATTGTAGCTATGTGCAAATGTATTAGATTTCAGATGACCGACCGAGCGAAGTGGCGCTGTGGTAACATAATGGACTAGCATTCGGGAAACTGGAGGTTCAAACCTCCACCAGGCCATCCTGATTTAGGTTTCCCTTGATTTCCCTAAATCACTCCACCGAGATGGGTCATTTCAAAGGTCGCAACCAATTTCTTTCCCCATCCCTGAGAAAAAGTATCCGAGCATGTGCCCCGTCTCTAATGATCACAAAATGCCAAGACCCTTAACCCTGATCTCCCTGCCTCCCTTCTACAGATAACGGGCGTCGAGATTCTGAGCTCCACGTTTTGCCATACATTGCTGACCGGCTTCTGCATCATGACGTCATTTTGATATAATATGGAGGGTCGTTCAGAAACGACACTCCTCTGCATCTACGTCTACATCTACATGGGATACTCTGCAGTGCCTGGCAGAGAGTTCATCGAACCACCATTATACTATTTATCTCCCATTCCATTCTCGAATAGCGCGCGGGAAGAAAGAACACCTGAATCTCGCCGTTAGAGCTCTGATTTCTCGTATTTTATTCTGATGGTCATTTCTACCTATGTAAGTGGGAGTCAACAATATATTTTCCCATTCGGAGGAGAATGTTGGCGATTGGAGTTTCGTAAATAGCCCATGCCGCAGCGGTAAGGGCCGTTGTAATGATGCCCATCCCAGATCCTGTATCATTTCCGTAAAACTGTCTCCCTTGTATCGTGACAATACGAAACGAGCTGCCCTTCTCTGGACTCTTTCGATGTCCTCCATCAAACCCACCTGATAAGGATCCCACACTGGGCAGCAATACTCCAAAAATGGAGGACAAGCGTAGTGTATGCAGTTCCTTTTGTAGTTCTGTTGCTTCTTTTAAGGGTTCTGCCAATAAAACTGTCTCTGGTTCGCCTTTCCCACGACATTATCTACGTGTTCTTTCCAGTTTAAGTGTGCCGTCTATTGTCTGCTTCCCATGCCACAGACCTGCTACTTGTCACTCAAGTAGGTCCTTAATTTGTCACATGAAGTTGAGCGCTCCTCGTTCTAGTTCGCCCACCAGGGGTAAAAGCCTCTGCCAGGAACTGAAGCACGCTCTTCGGAATAGCAATTACATGTGTTAAGAACTCAGCTAAGGCTGCGGACAGTAGACTTATACGACTGTTGTTAATTTCTCAGTACCGTGCATTACTCCTACACTTAAATGTATATCATAGATTTTTTAATTGCTGTGAACGTCGGATTATGTCTAGTTTTTCTCTTTACGGAAATTTTACACACAATCGTGCGATACACTTTCCCGTATGCAAGCAGTGTGTCTGCCATTTCTTAATTCGTGTAGTGGTACATGTGGTACTGCTGTCAATAACATTACCGTACTGGTACAAAACGCCACAACCCAGTTATGAAGGAAAAAACTATGGGAAGGTGCAGTGTATGCACAGAAGTACTATTTATTGGGCACTACATATTGAAGGGCGACACAAATACCTGAAGTTGGGGTGCAGGCTTCAATACGAATCTGGTACATCACTCCCAACATCAGAAGCTTTCAAAAGCAACGAAAACATCCAACCTCTAGTGTTTTGGAGACCAAATGTAACTGCCCTAAACATGTAAGTCGATTAACTTACAAAATGTTGTCCTTTTCAGTAAGGCTGTGAGATACCTTTTTAGACTAATTATAATTACCTCCGTGGAGGCGTGGTCCGTCTACCCAACGTAATAAAAGGTTCTTGTGAACTAATTTTGACAATTGCAGCCCCACAAGTTGCTTTAAAATAACTACAAAAATTTATCTAGATTTCGACAACACTACGGAAGCCGTCATCAGAATGTAAAATTACCACTTGAGACTTTTACAGAAGTAAGGAATCCTCATGTTGTATAAAAGATTAAAAAACAATATGCTAGTTACTGGCTAGCATTCTGAACAAATAAAATTTTTTAACATAGTGGCAAGCCGCTAATGGGCTGCCGATATGGAAGCAGATTAAGGCGGCATCAGATCTGATTCAAGGGCTCAGCACCCTTTAAACCTACATTGTTTTGGAGGTAAGTAGATGAAACTTTTATTGTGTGGCATCATGGGGCAGATAATTTAAAGAAGTTTGTATATCATCTCAACTCCCTTCATAATAACATCCGGTTCACTATGGAAGTAGAGCAAAACGGATGATTGCCTTTTTTCGATGTTTTTTTCTTTAAACGGAAGAATGAGGGCTCTTCGGGACACTCAGTTTATCAGAAGCCAACTCATACTGATTTATATTTACAGGCTTCAAGTTATCACCATCCGTCGCAAACCAGTAGTGTCCTTAAAACACTTGTTCACAGAGATCATACAATCTCAGATGCTAATAGTCTGCCACAAGAGCTGGCTCATCCCCAACAAGTGTTTCGAGAAAACGGATATCCTAACCATCAAATAAATAAGGCATTCTCAGTTAGAAAGAAGAACAAGATACAGTAGTAAAATCTCTTGCTTTTCTTCCGTTATGGGTAATATTTCTTTTAAAATAGAAAGAATTCTTCATAATTTTCAGATGAAAGTGATTTTCCGCCCACCATTCAAAATTTCCTTCGGTTAAGAATGATTTGTTGTTACGAAAGGCTGGTGTCTACAAAGTTCCCTGCCAATTGTGATATGCTTATATAGGCCAGACTACGCACACCATTTGAAGAACGTTGCAATGAACAAAAAGGCAACACATGCTTTTACAGCCAAACGAGTTTGCTATAGCTAAACATCAACGACCTATATAAACAACATAGACTGGCTAAGGTGCTGCCATATTTGAAGCAAATTGAAAGCTCGGCCGCCATGTTTTAGGATGTCACATAGGCGTAACCAGTCGTCTGCTATAGCGCTGAATCATGTCACTTTCACTTTGTCCAATGACTTAACAAACCATTCTCTACCTTGCCCGCGAAAGGCAAAGGTCCCAGGTTCGAGTCCCGGTTCCGGCACACAATTTTAATCTGCCAGGAAGTTTCATTCTCTACCTGCTTATTATTATTTTTATAGCCAAGCTAACATGGATAAAGGATAAATTATAGAAAACAAATGCGTGGCAGGCAAATCGGAAAGTTTAATTATAAATGGCACATACACTACATCGGCTAAACATCATCTAATACATACAAAAAACACGCCTTTTCACTGTCCTTTAAACAGTAGTAATTTCGTGTACATTTCCCTAATCTGCTTACCTCTTTCCTGCGCAGATTTGGCTTTACATAAATGATGTATTCTACAACTGAAGTAATGTTTTAAAAACTTCTTTATTAGGTTGGAGTAATGAAATTCCTCCCAAAATTCCGAGTATACCATTAAGTGCTCATAGTTGGTAAATAAAGTTGGTCTGTTTCCAAAAATTCTAAATACATCTACATAAATATGCAAAAGAAAAATTTTTCTACAAGATCTTTAAAGGGATTGGACAGGCTGTTTTTTATTCCTTATCATCCGATTAATCCTGCTTGATTCTCATTTTTAGTAGCAAGGAGAACTTCCAAGCAATCTAAACACTTAAGTTTTCTACTCACTTGCCTAATGATGCTTCCAGATATATATTCAACTACTTTTTTGGAATATAATGTCAGCATCTCGTATTCTGGCACATAGTCATGGTCACACTGAATACGCCTACTGCTCTCTGAATGACTTAAATCTTGATTTGCAATAGGTAATAAAAGAGGTTCCATCTCTCCTGCTTGGCTACATGACATATCTTCAAAGGAAGCTGATTCAGCCATCTGACGTTTTTTTGGAGATCTCCTTGTCGGCGTTTTTGCTGTTTGAAGATGTTCAGGGAACGAAAATATCGTCGGAATCACATTAGCCAGAAGCCGCTTTGTATCATTTGTTGCATACATGTATTTCTCCTCAAAATACGATGAACAAATACAACTGAATGCAGTAGGTTTCCACTTATCTCGCCTCATATTGGCTAACCATCGTTTTGTAATTTCTTCATTTTTCAAAGGAAAACTTAAAAACATAATTACAGCTTACTTTAGTTACAGTAGGACTATTGTATGCAGAAATGTAGTAGGAGAAAAGACGAGTACACGAAATATTAGAAACGAAAATATACAAATACTAACTGAAAATACGATATTCCGTCTTATTACCACGATTAGTACATTTATATGCTGCGCATACACTGGGCACGATTTCAGCTTAATAAATAGCCTTTCAAGCTTATTGCGATACATAAAATGTGAAACCAAAACACGTAAATAGCGTCACCATAACTTTCGTATTCGGCACACTAGACGTTGGAAAAAATGGCTGCCACAGTTCCTGGTTGCTGCCACAAGGAGCTCTGTTAACCCAGAGATAACTACTCTATGAAGTTTTATATAGCTCGTTGCTAAGCATTGTATTTCCAATGGGCACTCTATCGAATATGATAAAACGGTAATTTCGACAACTACCACATCTTTTTGGGATTCCATTATCAAAGAATCTGTGGAAATACGTGTCGCGGGAAATGTTATGAACCGGGACAGTGGCTACCAATACCAACTTGATAAAGTGTGGAATCCTGTTATTTCTAAAAATTTCCTCAGATCGAACACGACAGAGAGCGCCGACGTCGGCTGTGAGCGGCAATGTAGGGGACAGCTGAAGTCCGCGGCTCCACCAGCGAGGGCGCTGCCGTCCGGCAGTGAGGCCTGCTTGTAGTGTTTTGACGCATGCGTTGCAACCGCCAAGTTTGCTATATATAGCGAGACACTGGACGCACTCGTCAGTCTTCCACGATCCACCTGAAGATGGCTAGCAGGTGTCTGGCGGAAATATCGTCTGACGTATTGACGACGACCGGCTGCATACCCGAAACTTCTATAAAAGGTTGTTGGTTTTTATGCCCTAAGAGTTTCGCTTCCTTTTACTTACGAAGTATCCTCAATGGCCTGTAATACATATTTGTTGTGACATTTACAATTGTGTTATATTATAGTTTTTTAATTATTCTTTTATTTTAGGTAAGAAACAATTTTATAGAGCGTAAGTTTAGTCGGGTTAAACTGCTACTGTTTTACTTACGATGATTTTTCCGAAATTTTCACCTCGTAGCCCGCCTCCGTAGCTGAGTGGCCAGTGCTCACTACTATTTGGTGGGGGGGGGGGGGGGCTAGTTCGATTTTCACATCTAATATTGGTTTGCTTGCTGGGAGAACTGGGGACGGGCTGCATTCAGTCTCCTGAGTTCAACTTAAGAGCTGGGTGACAGAGTACTAAAGCTTGCCTGGCCAAGGAACCCGACTACAGCGATCGGGAAAGCGATGAGTTGACTACTTGTTTCTCTTCTCGGCATCCGATGACGCAATTGGCAGAAGATAAGGCAGTCGGTCTGACCCTATTGGCCGGTCAGACCCAGAGCACGGAAGCTTACCTTTGTACACAGGTGTCCGAAATTAAAGCAACAAACGGCTATCTCCCCCAAGCTGTGTTTAATTCACGATATAATCATGGAAACTGGCGACAGATGTCCGTACAATTACTTTCAGCGTGGAGGAAGGAGGAGGGAAGCTTAGGGTTTAACGTCCCGTTGACAGCGCTGTCATTAGAGACGCTCGGAGTTTTTGGGTAAGGTTCAGAAAGGAAATCGGCCGAGCCCTTTGAAAGGAACCATCCCGGCATTCGCCTGGAGTGATTTAGGGAAATCACGGAAAACGTAGATCTGGATGGCCAGAGGTGGTTTTGAACCACAGTCCTACCGAATGCGAGTCTATTTCAGCATGGAAGGCAGCATTCCGTCCACTGCACTCCTGTGCCAATACTGTCAGGTCGTTTGTCAAAGGGGGTATTATTTTCTGGGTAGTCATACATCTAAGATCGCTGGTTCACATTCATAGACTGTACGGTATGGCACAGAGAAGACGCCTGACTCTCTGCGGTGGATAGCCATACGAAGAATGGAAGAAGGACAGTCTCAAACCGATGAGACCCAAGGACTTAATGTGAATCCTTCTGTTCTTTTTCGAAGGTGGCGTCGGTTTATAGTTACAGAAACTGTTTGCCGAAGAGCAGAGGAAACAAAGCCGACCACGTGTGATCGGAAATACATGACACTGATATGGTAGTAAGGGCACGTCGGTACTGCCGTAATACAGCACGAGATCTGGCATCTCACCTCGTAACATCCACTGGAAGAATTGCATCAAAACAAACTGTTGTGGCGTCGCTATGCTCCACAACGTCGGCGGTATACACAAGTCGCCGCACAACTTCAAGAAGAGCGATGAGTCGTTCCATGGTACTTCGACCGCCAAGGGTGTCCCTAGTCACGGTAGGCTACACGGCCTATAAAGGGAGAGAGTAGCCATGCGTGAGACCGCTCCTGATTGGCTGAGAGCCCAGGACGCCATGTTTTTACCAAATTTAGCGGTCTTTACATGTGAGTGAATAGCTACAGTGTGCGTTTCTGTACTATGGAGTGTCTTAAAAGCTTCTGACAGCGATTACACTGTACAGTTACATACAGGTTGTATTACGGTAGGCACTGCTCCACTTTTGCACGTCTTTTGTCGGTTCTATTTACGTAAATTAACCTGTTGTTCGTTGGTGGTTGACGATAACCTTAGAACTTCGCGGCAATTTTTAAGATTATACGTTGTTTTCAAGTGATTTACTGAGTGTAATTAATAGTGTATATTACACAATCATTTAGAGCAGTCAAGAGAAATGCCTCGTTGTTCCTCTGTTGGTTGTAAAAACCGAAGTAAAAATTGTTATATGATGCTTGTGTTCGCAAGGAATGAGGAAATACGGGAACAGTGGGCGGTGAAAGTTAACCGAGGAAGTGGGGACTGTAAAGGCGACTTATGGAAACCAACGAATTATTCCTTCCTGTGTGAAGTAATCTCCCCGCCCCCCAGTCCAAAGCATGAAAGGCACTGATCAAATTCAGTAACGGAACTACCTACGGGGTCATAAGTCCCTAAACTTACAAACTACTTATGAACTACTTACGAACTAGGACGCCACAAATATCCATGCCCGAGGGGGGATTCGAACCCCCGACCGTAGTAGCCGTGCAGACTGTGACTGAAGCGCCTCAGTCTCCTCGGCCACCGCGGCCGGCTTCGAAGTGGTGTAGTGGTTGTGTACTGAATTCATAATGTGAAGATCGCGAGTTCGAATCTGGTAAATGGTAATTTTTTTTAAGCAGCACTTTCTAGCTTTTTGTTAGTTCATGGACTGGTTTTTGACATGGCGTTCTACAAGGTATGTTTTAACATGGCTACAGCACCTCCCCCTTGGCTGTGTATTATTGGCTATTCAGAATCCTATAACTGGTTACAGGATGGGACGTGAGAAAGGGTGGGGGCGGGACTATTTACTCATTGTAGATATTCAGTTAGCTATTTTTAGTCTGTTTCTGCTGTTCCAATAGAGATAGTATTGGTATTTTTCCGATTTTCTGTGATACAGTGTCCCTAAAAGAATCTACAGAATGACGTTTTAGATATTTCCCAGTGTAGGAAAATGTTATAAGATCGACAGCACACTTAAAATGCATTAAATCGGGGCGGAAAGCGATAATATTCTACTAATTTCAGCTATGGATATTCTGAAATAGCATTATTTTATTTGAAATACATAACATGAAATACCTCTCTTTCTTAGTAATCAACTGCCAATCGTATAATATGGCATTAACATTTGACAGTCATAGAAAATGTTTCACATTTATTTTGTTTACGAATTTATTAGGGCTGTGTGAACACAGATTAATGGCATTTTTAACCACATACTGATCAGTAAGATAGAAGATGTGCTATGGTGTCTTGGGTGGAACTGATGTCTCATCAAGTGGCTGCACTTTTGCCAGGGGTGGTATGTAAAAGCACGTCCCACGCGCAGTCTGGTAAAAACATGGCGGACACCGGCACTCTCTCCCTATACAGGCTCTCTACGGTAGGCCTAACTCATTGTCTGCTTCGCGCGCCAGCCAATAGGAAGAATGGAGCTCGCCTAGATGTGCCAGCGCACCACAGCAACGACAGGCAGTACGGGAGTTCTATTCAGTACGACGCAGATCCACGAGTTCGGCAGTTCCAGGAAGTTCAGCAGAAGACCACCATCTACTACAGCCAGCAGTCTACAGTACGATTGCCTGATGTCATCGTAATATAACATAGCAGAACTGTATAATAGATAGGACAAGTTGTACCACCAAAAACACATCAAAGTATTTGTTTCATCTAATAAATAGTTCCTGTGGACTAATCACTTCTTTTAGTTACAACCCCTGATTACATCCTTGCTCGTCACGGTCCACCTCCCTCAACTGCCACATCCCGGAGACATAAAACAGTATACATATGGCTTCGGCAAAGTGGCGTTTACTATAGGAGACCTGCTGTATGCGTACCCCTGACGAGTCCTCACAGAAGGAAACAAAAGTTCAAATATTTGTATACCTAAAGAACCTAACTGCCGAGTCAGTTACAAACTACTTAAATCATCTTCTGTTAAGCCGCACGGGAGTAGCCGAGCGGTCTGGAGCGCCACGTTGCGGATCGCGCGGCCTCCCGCGTCGGAAGTTCGAATCCTACCTCGGGCATGTATGTTTGTCCTGTCTTTAGTATAAGTTAGTTCATAAGTAGTTCGTAAGTTTAGGGACTGATGACCCCGCAGTTAAGTCCCATAAGCTCCACATCTGAACTTCTGTTCAGAACAACACACTCATGTCCGATGGATCACGTGTAGAGTCGTTAACATACGACCTGCATGGGTGAACAGTGGGCCAATTATGTTGGAACAGATGAGTCCTGATTTTTTAAATTTTTTTATACCTTATTATTATCATTTCTTTTTTTTTCTGGAGAGCGATTCTCGATGCATTCGCATCTGGAGGGAACGTGAAATTCGATTTCGGGAGCCAAACGTTGTAGAAAAGAGACCGATATCGAAGAGGATCCTTAAAGGTGTGTGCAGGGGTTATGTTCACCAGTCGAATACCTCTTTATAAAATCATTCGGGTAAATCGCCAAGGTTTAACCGCTGTCATATATCGTGATGAGATCACGGGACCTCATGTGTGGTTGTTGCGAGGTGCTGTGGGCCTTGACGTCGTACTGATGGACAATAATTCACGAAATCGTAGAGCACAGGTTTGTTGAAAACGGGAGCTACTACTCGGTCTCCCTATTTGAATGCCACAGTGTATGTCTGGGACGCACTATGAAGACGGGTTGTATCACATCAGCGTTCACCAATCACTTTTCACGATTTGCAAGCAACTATACAAGAAGAATGGGTGGTATTGCCTCAATATGAGATTGATGACATCATCGTCTTTGTCAGGCCTGTATTTCAGCCAAAGATGGTCACTCTCCGTACTGGCTACATTAACAAGTTGCTGGAATGTATGTGGAAATCCTCAAGTTCAAAAAAATTAAGAAAACGTTGCATTGTTCCTACTTTAATGTCACCTGTTTGCACTGTTTTGTGGCAAAATAAACGCAGCCTAGGAAAATTCAGTTTGTTGCTCTAATTTTGGACAGGAAGACGGCCGTTGATTCTTTCTTCAGTAGGCACACACACGGCGAGTAATGAGTGAAATGGGCTTGGGCATGCGTTTGTTCTGTGTGTATATTTTGAAAATTTGGGTCTGGCGGGAGGTGTGTAAAGGTAGTCCGAGTAGGCGCAGTGATTAATGTACTCTGATGGCGTAGTGGCCAATGCGTAGTTGGCAGCAGATCTGTTTTTTTTTAATCATACTTTTGATTTTATTTGTGGCCCAAAATTTTCCCTTCCTTCTATGAAGAAACGTCTTTCCCGTTTGCCGTGATCTTTAACCCAAATATTTGTATAAATAATTATGGAGACACAAAGTTATTGTAATTTATGCTATTATAGCATAACAGAAAAGTAGAAATACTTTTTGGATACTGACTTAATTATGTTAAGATATGAAGAAAAGAGACCACCCCTGCACGGCCACTACGGTCGGGGGTTCGAATCCCCCCTCGGGCATGGATATTTGTGCCGTCTTAGTTCGTAAGTAGTTCATAAGTAGTTTGTAAGTTTAGGGACTGATAACCCCGCAGTTAAGTCCCTTAAGCTTAACAAACATTTGAACATTTTTTTGAGACCACCTCAGAAGTTCATAAATATGCTGAAGTAAAGGAGCTAGCATCAAAGTTCCGGTTCTGAAGCGATAAGGCTCAATAATTATTTAATTAATTCAACTTAAGCTAAAACAGAATTAAAACACTTTCTAGGGATACTATTTTGGTCGTTCTTTATTTGTTACAGTGTCATTAGGGGGCAGCATCAGCTGTACAGCAATTTTTTATGTGAACCGACTTGTTTCCTTGTGCTATAGCCACATCATTAGGGCTACACTTGGATACAAAAAAGAAAAGAACATTGGCTGGTTCAAATTTAAAAAAATCACATTACAGCTGAAACGGCCTCCATCATAATGACGTAAGTCTGTAGATGTGGATGGCCTAAATACAATTTTTAGGTAATTGTTGCAGGACAGTATCCACACAGGTTAACCTTCAAGCACTCCATACAACTGGAGAGTTTAACAAGTGCTAAATGTGTGTGAGAGAGCTTCTGTAGCTTCCCTGTGAACAAAAGGGCGCGCCCGGAACAGCGGCGACCTTCGGCCCGCATCCAGTAACGGCCGTGTACCCGCGCCTCTGTTCGCTTTATCCCGCACTCTGTAGCCTACAACTACATGTCGAGCGCGTAAACGACATGACGCAAAAACCACAACAAAAGCGCAGTCAGCGTCAAGGACAGCGATAAATACAGATGCATATACTCATTTCTAAAAGTTCCATTTTTTTTTGTATATAAGGGACCAAACTGTCTAATAGTCGTCCATTACTAGACTTACACGTTACTTAAACTAACTTACGCTAAGGACAATACGCACACCCATGCTCGAGGGACGACTCGAACCTCCAGCGGGAGCGGCCGTGTAATCCGTGACGCCGGCCGCGGTGGCCGAGGGGACTAAGGCGCTTCAGTCACGGTCCGCACGGCCACTACGGTCGGGGGTTCGAATCCCCCTTCGGGCATGGATATTTGTGCCGTCCTTAGTTGTAGGTAGTTCATAAGTAGTTTGTATGTTTAGGGACTGATGACCCCGTAGTTAAGTCCCTTACGCTTAACAAACATTTGAACATTTTTTGTAATCCGTGACATTACGTTTCAGACCGAGTCGGCCATCGACGCGCGGCTGTTCATCAATACTTCACACAGTCCCCACTAGACATTAATACGGAGACAAATGATACAGCAAGTTTCCAAAACATATTAGGTCTACTACTTCTACATTCACACTCCGCAATACATCGAATGGTGCGTGGCAGTAGAGTCGTTTTGTAGTCAGCATCAAATGCAGTTTCTCTAAATTTTGTCAGTAGAGATCCAAAAAAAAGAACGTCGTATTCCTATACCGTCTTGAGATTCCCATTTGAATTCTCAAAGCAACTCCGAAATTTTCTGGTGTTGTTCGAACTTACCAAAAAATGTTCAAATGTTTGTAAATCTCTGCGACGTAACTACTGTGGTGACCATTCCCTAGCCGCGGTGGTGTAGCCGATCGGTCTACGGCGTCTCGCTGCGGAGCGCGCGGTTCCTCGCCGTCGGAGTTTCGAGTCCTCCATGGGGCATGGGTGTGTGTGTTGTCCTTAGGTTAGTTTACCTTAGTTTAAGTAGTTTGTAAGCTACGGACTGATGACCATGCAGTTTGGTCCGGCCGGCCGCGGTGGCCGAGGGGACTAAGGCGCTCCAGTCTCGGTCTGCACGGCCACTACGGTCGGGGGTTCGAATCCCCCCTCGGGTATGGATATTTGTGCCGTCCTAGTTCGTAAGTAGTTTGTAAGTTTCGGGACTGATGACCCCGTAGTTAAGTCCCATAGACTCTACAAACATTTGAACATTTTTGAGCAGTTTGGTCCGATAGATTTACAAACATTTGAACATTTTTTTTGATTGGTCCCTAGGCTTACAAACTACTCCCAGAAACAAATTCCAACAGGCCGTCTCTGAAATGTTTGTATGTCGTCCTTTAATCCGATCTGGTGGGGATCCTGAACACTCGAGTAATAGTCTACTGAAGAGTAGATTGAACTAATTTTCCACAAGCGGGGTCTTTATAGGAAACTACACTTTCTTAAATTTCCCCAATAAACCGAAGTCGACCATCAGCCTTACCTACAAAATCATTGCATGCGCCTTCTATTTCAAATCATTTTCGAATATTATTCCCAGATATTTAATCGACGTGATTATTTCAAACAGTACAATACTAACGCTCTATTGGAACATTCGGGACTGCTGTTTCTACTTATCTGCAATAACAAATGTTTTTCTACATTTATAGCTAACTGCAAATTCCTACATCAACTACAAAATTTGTCCACGTTATCTTGTATCCTCCTACAGTCACTTCACGGCGACGCCTTGCCGTAAAACACAGTACTATCAGCAAACAACCGTAGTTTACTGCCCAGCCTGTCTGTCATATAATTTATATACACAGAGGTCAACAGAGGTTTGCATCTAATTCTACAGCTACATAAATTCTCCGCTTATCACATTTAAGTGCTTGGCGTAGAGCGCACCGAACCGCTTTTATGATATATCTCTACAGTTCCATTCTCTAATGCCGCGGCGGTGTGACCGAGATCATTGAGGCGCTATGGTGCGATGCGCTAAGCCGTTCCCCGTCGGGGGTTCGAATCCTCCCTCGGGTATGGATGTCTGTGTTGTCTTTAGTATAAGTTAGTTTATGGACTAATGACCCCGCAGATAACCCTTTGATTCACAGTGGTATTCTTACAATACCACTATTTTATTAGCTTCTCCGCCTTTTAATGTCTTTGTGGTATTGTGAAAATACCACTCATAGTTTTGTAATTACGTGAAACAAATTTCTGAAAATAAATGTACATATAAAATTAGTGCTCTCTTTTGTTACTTTGTGTGGAACAATTACTGATGTTGAGGACAATTTATTTGATGTGCCGTAAAGGGTTAAGTCAAATAAGCTTTACAAACATTTCATCATTTCATTTCTGACAGCGCGCGGGAAAAATGAACACCCGAATCTTTCCATTTTCGATATGATTTCTCTTATTTTAGTAAAATGATCATGTCTCCCTATGTAGATGGGTGCTAACAAAATATGTTCGCATCCGGAAGAGAAAATTGTTGACAAAAAATTCGCAAATAAATCTCGCCGTAACGAATATCGCCTTTCTTTTAATGATTTCCACCCCATCTCGTGCATCATTTCTGTGACCCTCTCTCCCCTATATCGCAATAATAAGAAACGAGCTGCTCTTCTCTGAACTTTTTCTACATCATCCTTCAGTCTCACATGGTGGGGTTCCAACAATGCACAGGAATACTCCAAAATAGGACGCACAAGTATATTTTAGGCAGTTTCTTTAGTAGAACTGTTGCATCTGTGTTCTGCCAATGAAACATATCCATTGGTTACCCTTCCCTACACTATTTTCTGTGTGTTCTTTCCGATTTCAGTTTTCATAAATTGTAATTCGTAGGCATTTAATTGAATTTACGGCCTTTAGTTTTGACGTTTTATTGTGTAAATAAAGTTTAACGGGTTTCTTTTAGTGCTCATATGGATGACATCGCACTTTTCATTGTTTAGAGTCAATTGCCAATTTTTGCACCTTATAGATATTTCTTTCTTTCTCTTTGGGCATGTTCCCGCACATACAGGGTCGGCCTTGTTAAATTCGGATTTGGCGTGTGTTAATATTTTCAGGGTGGCCGGATGCCCTTCCTGCCTACACCCCATGCCCCTCTCCCCCGGGAGGAAATGTGTACCCCAAATGTCTGCGTATAGTGTTATAGGTGTGAAAGTGTAAAGTGTTACGAGTTTGCGAATCGTGTAACTGAGGCGGGACTTTGGGACTAGCCCGGTATTCACCTAGGGAGATGTGGAAAACCACCTAAAAACCACATCCAGGCTGGTCGGCACTCCGACCCCCTTCGTTAATCCATCGGGCGGATTCGAACCGGGCTGGTACGACTCTCCATCTCGGAAAGCGGTGCGTTAGACAACACGGCTAACTGAGCTTATAGATATCTTAGTCAAATCATTCTGCAGCTGCTTTGAATATGCTGACTTTACGTACCGATAAATGACAGCATCATCCGCGAACAATCGAATGCTCACATTGTCTCCTAAATCGTTTTTAAAGACAATACTTCCCTGGGGAACGCCAGATATCAGTTCTGATTTAGTCAGTTACTATGCACTGTGTCCTTTCTGACAGGAAATCGCGAATACAATGACACAACTGTGGCAATATTCCATAAGAACGTAATTTGATTAGAAAACGCTTGTGAGGGAATGTCAAAAGCCTTTGGGAAATCAATCAATATAGAATCGATTTGAGATGTCGATAGCACTCATCATTTCATGTGAGTAAAGAGCTAGCTGTATTTCACAAAAACGATTCTTTTTTACTCCGTGTTGATTATGGGTCAATAGGTCGTTGTTTTCGAGGTATTTCATAATGATTGAGGAAAGTATAAGTTCTAAAATTCTGCTGCAAACCGATCATGCTTTATAAGGACGGCGAAAACATAATAACACTTTTAACTACTTACGTAACGAAACTTCCTGGCAGATTTAAATTGTGTGCCGGAACCGGGACTCGAACCTGGGACCTTTGACTTGAGGCGAGGTACTGGCGGAAGTAGAGTCGTGTCGGGATAGCTCAGTCGGTAGAGCGCTTGCTCGTGAAAGGCAAAGGTCCCAGGTTCGAGTCCCGGTTCCGGCACACAATTTAAATCTGCCAGGAAGTTTCATATCTGCGCACACTCCGCTGCAGAGTGAAAGTGTCGCTGCAGAGTGAAAGTGTCATTGTACTTACGTAACGTTTCCAGTTGTTCCCATTACATGAAGATAATGCATAATCAACACATAGAGGACATATAGACAAACATATATATATATATATATATATATATATATATATATATATATATATATATATTGTCTGTATGTCCTCTATGTGTTCATAAACCATTCATTCGATTGCAATGAAACTTTGGTGAACTTGTCAACTGTTCACCGTACGCCCACGAAGGTTCCTGACCCAAAATCAAAAGTGCACGACATATATCTCAGGACATATGACGTCATAAATAATGAGAGGCCACCGCGTGAGACTACCCAGATTTATGCGTCAATTATTGGAAAATGGGAGTAGTTAGGTACCTACAACAAACTTTGCAAGTAATTTCGGACGTTTATGAAGCGTTTTGTAATTGCCAGAGACAAGCTTACTTGGCAAGATGGCGAGGTGGCCGTGTTCTTAGTGGGGTACGAACCTAATCTTGGACGAACGAGGTGGCAAGAGACCTCTCTGGGAGCTCTATAAGAGGGTATTATCTTCCTCAGGTAGCGAGGATTGGTAGACACTATGCTCTGAACGCGCTCTGTGTGGGTTTTAGCGCGCTATACATCCGGTGTGTGGTGGGGAAGGTTTTGGCGTGGCCTTAAGGTGACACTCTTGCTGCGACCAGCGAAGTAAGTACATCGTCGTATCATGCTGAGGGGATGGCATGTTTTGCTTTCTTTGTGATCAGGCAGTCTTGGTTTATCAGTGATAGTTTTCTTGTGTAATTCTTCCGCTATGCGAGGCGAAGTGTTTCTTCATTTACAGAACTCAAGTAATTCAGTTTAGATTTAGTATTTGCATTCTCATTTCGGTGATGATTTTGTGTCCGGTTTTTCGCAAGTTAGAATTCATGTGTGTGGCCTTCAGCCTTTGTGTATACTTAGTTTGTTTGAATTTCCTTGCTGTTTTTTTTTTAAGTAACATTTTCTCATCGTGTCTGTTTCTGCAAGTATGCTAAATTTTTATCAGATTTTTTCTGGTTTGATTCCGTCTTTCCTATCTGGGTATGACCGATTGCACCACGTGCTTTTTTTACTTGCCTATTCTAAATTAATTTCTTTTTTAGATTCTATGTAATTCACTGTGGTCGAACGACACGTGGTACTTAAGAATAGTATGCCGCTGCCTCCCCGAACATGAGTTCGTTTGGTGCATAGTTTTTGTAATAGTGCTTCGACTCCCACCATCTTGTCAATACGCCGCCAGCGCTTCATTTTGCTGCTGCCAAAAGGAGATGCCGCATGAGTAATGTGTCGCTAAAATTATGCACGTGTCTGTGAGTGAATGAATGTGCTTTCCCTATCCACATATGTCTGCAAGTTTCCTCCCACGTTATATAAAGGGCAGAAACAATTTTATTATGGGCAGTAACTTTATGATTTAATTCACTTTTGTACAAGGTGTGTGCTTTATTGTGCTTAATTTGGTCTCCCTACATTTATTTGCTCCCCTCAGGGGCACAGCATTAATTTGCTGGGTACGGGCTTGGCGAACCCGGGGTCCTGAGCTGTGGGCTGTGTCGCGCCAACAGTCTGCTACACCGTAAGCTCTGTGCGTGCTTCAACGACCATCGTTCGGCGCGACGGTGGAACGTTGTACGTTTCAGAGCCCGGGGATCTTGGCTTAATCGCCCGGGTCGCGAGGACGGTACAAACCTCTATAAAAAAAAACCTCAATCTCAAGGTGTGCTACGTGCCGAGGAGATGCATGGCTGTTGAGGTTGAACAGCCGCTAGCGAGCAACCTCTGAGGAACCTGCCGCACCTCAGTTGTATAAGGCTTACCCAGGCAAGCGGGGCTCTGCCTGGGTGGACCTCTAGTTCCCTAGCTGCTCGTGGGACCGAGATGAAACGAGCAAATAAAAGCGTGGCCGGTCGCGAAAACGGCGTCTCAAAGCGTGGTAAGATTGACTTCAATGCTGAAAAATATGACCCTCAGTCGTTCCCTGCCTTGGCAACGCCATGGGAGGATCGTAGGGCAAGAAATCGAGGTGAGGCATATGCCCCCCATAGTATGTTCCCGGACTGACGGTGAGTCGTTTACCAACACAAAGCCCCTGTTTTTTGTTGAAAACGTAGAGGATAAATTCGGCGAGGTGGAGGGCATGTCAAAGATGCGATCCGGCTCTGTCCTTATTACGACGTCATCCCCAGCACAGTCACGAGCACTGCTTGCCTGTGACAAGCTGGGTGATGTTCCCGTAACGATCACTCCTCATAAGAGCCTCAACATGATACAGGGTATTATATTTCATAAAGATCTTCTGTTGCAGACCGATGACGAGCTACGTAAGAACTTGGAGCGGAGAGGAGTTCATTTTATACGGCGAGTGCATAGGGGTCCGAAGGACAACAGGGTCGCAACCGGTGCATTCATCTTGGCCTTCGAGGGCGACACGTTACCTGAGAAGGTCAAGGTGATGATTTACCGGATTGACGTGAAGCCCTACGTTCCTTCCCCTATGCGCTGTTTTAAGTGCTGGAGGTTTGGGCACATGTCCTCCAGGTGCACAGCCAACTCCACCTGTCGAGAGTGTGGACGTGCGGAACACCCTAACGTCCCTTGTGCACCTCCTCCATTTTGTGTGAACTGTGGACAATACCACTCCCCTTGCTCGCCCACCTGCTCTGTTCTGCATAAAGAGAGGAAGATCATGGAATATAAAACCCTGGATAGGCTGTCTTACTCGGAGGCAAAGAGAAAGTACGAGAAAATGCATCCCATCAGCATGAAGACATCCTTTGCTGCAGCCGCATCTTCATCTAAAGAGTTACCAAGTGTATAGTCGGTCCTAGTGGGCTTCCAGGCCCAACCATCCACCTCTGCCCCCCTAACTACTGGGGGCACCTCAAATTCCACCGCCCCCAAAGACCCTGCTTTGGAAGCGGTAACCACCAAACCAAGGGGGACATTGGTCCCCACCCCAGAGCCAGAGTCACAACAGCCTGCTCTGGCATCTCACACTAGGAAGGGGTCGCTTGGATCCCTTCCCTCTAAGGTTTCTCCCGCTGAATCAGCGGATGACAGTGGCTGGCAGAAAGTGCCGCCAGCTGGTCGTAGGGCTGCACGCCGCTCCTCCGTCCTGGGGACTGAGCAGGCAGCGCCCTCCCAGCATGAGAAGCCTAAAGAGAAGCGCGAAACCAAGAAGAAGAAAGACAAGAAACCACCTAAGGAGAAGGATACCCCGATGGCCACCTTGCCGCCACTCCCCTCCACCTCCTCTTCTGAGGACGAGATAGAGATCCTCGCGTCCCCCAAAGACTTAGCAATTGCCGAGTCTTCGGAAGCCATGGACGTTGAGGCTCTGCCTCAGAAATCGG
This sequence comes from Locusta migratoria, assembly GCA_026315105.1. Classification (NCBI taxonomy): domain Eukaryota; kingdom Metazoa; phylum Arthropoda; class Insecta; order Orthoptera; family Acrididae; genus Locusta; species Locusta migratoria. The sequence continues at coordinate 380,227,025 of CM048755.1, forward strand.
CGACGGCAGAAGATACTGCGACTCCTACTGCGCCGCCAAATTCAGCATGTCCCAGCGACCAGGAGGCTCTCTGATCCTCCAGTGTAACTGTGGCGGTTTTTTCCGCCATCTGCCAGAGTTGCAGCAATTGTTGTGCCGCTTCCCAGCGTTTTGTGTAGCCTTGCAGGAAACCTGGTTTCCTGCTAATAGGACCCCAGCCCTTCGTGGGTATCGGGGATATTACAAAAATCGTCTCATATATGACAGGGTCTCTGGAGGTGTCTGTATCTATGTCCTTGCCACTGTCCCCAGTGCCGCTGTGCCTCTACACACGACTCTTGAGGCGGTGGCTGTTAGAATCCGGGCTATGCAGGAACTGACAATCTGTTCACTTTACCTTCCTCCAGATGAGACGATTTGAATTACTGACCTTGCTACCCTGGTGGCACAACTTCCCCCACCATTTCTGATTCTGGGGGACTTCAATGCTCACCATCCCTTGTGGGGTGGAGCGCAGACAACAGGCCGTGGTAGGGACATAGAGACGATCTTATCACAGCAAGACGTCTGCCTGCTAAACACTGGTGCACCCACTCATTTTTGCGTGGCTCGAGGCACGTATTCCACGATTGATCTCTCCGTTTGTACCCCGAGCCTGCTCGCGCACTTCCAGTGGGGGATCCATGATGACCATCTCAACAGCGACCATTTTCCTGTTCTCTTGACGCTCCTTGATTTTCACCCTGCGGGCTGCCCATCTCGATGGTCTCTCCGTCGAGCTGATTGGAACCAATTCACCTCAGCTGCTACAGTTCCCGTTCCACTGCCAGCCGACTTGGACATTTCGGTTCACCAGGTCACCAGTTCGATAGTTTCTGCTGCTGAGGCTACCATTCCTACCACGTCTGGCTCCCCACGTCGTAAGTCTGTGCCCTGGTGGACGCCGGAAATCGCTGAGGCCATTCGGGATCGTCGTCGGGCGCTCCAGCGGCATCGTCGACACCCCACCTTAGAACACCTAATAGCTTTTAAACAGCTCTGGGCCCGGGCTCGACAGCTCATCCGGCAGGGTAAACGGGACTGTTGGGAGACGTATGTCGCCAGCATTGGCCGTCGCGCCTCAGCATCTCAGGTGTGGTCCCAGGTTAGGCGCCTATTTGGGTATCGTCCAACGGCAGCGATTCCCAGCCTAAGCATCCAGGGTACCCTGTGCACCGACCCGACTTCCATTGCAGAACACATGGCCGAGCATTATGCTCGCACCTCTGCAACATGCAAATACAGTGCGGACTTCCGTGCACTGAAGGAGCGTGTTGAACAGCGACGGCTGTCCTTTCACACGCGTCGAGCCGAATTGTACAACTCCGCTTTCAGTGCATGGGAATTCGAAACTGCCCTTGCCGCATGCCCCGATACCTCTCCAGGACCGGACAGAATCCACAGCCAGTTCATCCGGCACCTTTCCGTGGAGTTTCAACACCAGCTTCTCGCCCTGTTTAACCGTTTATGGGTGGAGGGGGCTTTCCTGTCACAATGGCGAGAAAGCATCATTATTCCGGTGATCAAACATGGTGCTGATCCACAGGTGGCTGATAGTTACCGTCCAATCAGCCTCACCAACGTTCTGTGCAAGCTATTCGAACGTATGGTGAGCCGGCGGATTATGTGGATCCTTGAACATCGGGGTCTGTTGTCCCCACGTCAAGGGGGTTTCCGCCATGGCCGCTCCACTGTTGACAACTTAGTGGCTCTGGAGTCTGCCATGCGTACGGAATTTAGCAGGTGTGAGCACCTTGTTGCCGTCTTTTTTGCCTCAGAAAGGCCTACGATACCACTTGGCGCCACCACATTCTGACTACACTGCACGGTTGGGGATTGAGAGGTCCGCTCCCACTTTTTATTCAGAACTTTCTTTCTTTCCGGTCTTTTCGAGTACGGGTTGGTACTTGCCTCAGCTCCTCTCGCGTCCAGGAGAACGGTGTCCCACAGGGCTCTGTCCTTAGTGTGCCCCTCTTTTTAATTGCCATCAATGGACTTGCTGAGGCAGTGGGGTCATCGGTTTCTTCCTCCTTGTTCGCCGATGACTTCTGCTTATACTTCAGCTCAGCTAGCATTGGGGTAGCTGAAAGGCGTCTACAGGGAGCCATTCGAAAGGCGCAGTCGTGGGCTTCAACCCATGGATTCCAGTTTTCTCCATCGAAAACCCGGGTTATGCACTTCTGCCGCCGTCCAGCTGTCCATTTGGACCCAGAGCTATATTTATATGATGAACTCCTTCGTGTTGAAGAGACTCACCGATTTCTTGGCATGCTCTTCGACAGCCGGCTCACTTTGGTTCCCCATCTTCGCCAGCTTAAGCAGAAGTGCGTCAGGTACCTCAATATTCTACGCTGTCTCAGCCATACTAGTTGGGGAGCCGCCCGTACGAGTCTTTTGCAGCTCTACAGGGTGCTGATCCAATCACGGTTAGACTATGGGAGCTTTGTGTATGGTTCGGCAGCCCCATCTGCATTGCAGGTCTTGGACCCAGTACTCCACAGTGGCGTCCGTTTAGCGACAGGGGCCTTTCGGACAAGTCCAGTGGGAAGCCTACTAGCTGAAGTTGGAGTCCTTCCCCTGCGATTTCGGCGGCAGCAGCTGTTATCCTCCTATGCTGCCCATGTCCATGCAATACCGCACCATCCGAATCGCAGGCTTCTTTTTCCAGCTGCTGCACTTCCGTCTCCACAAAAACGGCCGAGGTCGGGTCTTCCGATCGCGGTCCGTGTTCGTTCCGTCCTCTTGAGTCCCTTCCTATGCCTCCTGCTTTTCACTGGCCTTACCGTATCGCTCCTTGGTCACTTTCAGGTCCACAGCTTCGGCTGGACTTGGCGCATGTCTCGAAAGCCTCTGTAGCACCACTGAGTCTCCGTCGCCAGTTTCAGGCGGTTTTAGAGTCGTTCTGTGGCGCGGAAGTCGTGTACACGGATGGTTCTGCGGTCGACGGCCTTACTGGCTATGCATATGTCCACGGTGAGCATTTCGAACAGCATTCACTGCCCTGTGGAAGTAGTGTGTTCACTGCGGAACTGATTGCCATCTATCGGGCACTTGAACATCTCAGAGGGTGCCCTGGGGAGTCTCTGGTCATCTGTTCTGACTCCCTTAGTGGCTTGCAAGCCGTCGCCACATGTTTCCCGAAACACCCTTTAGTGCAATCCATCCAGGAGTCTGTTTCCAGGCTTGTTCGGTCTGGTCGCTCGGTGGTCTTTGTTTGGACCCCAGGCCACATCGGCATTCCTGGAAACGAACGTGTGGATCAGCTGGCTAAGCAGGCTACTTCCTCCGGTCCATTGGCTATTGGTCTTCCGGAGAGCGATCTCCGACTGGAGTTCCATCGGAGGATCCTTGGCCTGTGGAATTCCGAGTGGGCTGACTCCGCTCAACCCAACAAGCTTCGTGCAGTGAAGCTCTCTACGGTTGCATGGAAGTCCTCACTGCGGTCGTCTCGTAGGGAATCGGTTGTTCTCTGTCGCCTACGAATCGGCCACACATGGCCACCTTCTTCGGCGGGAGGACGCACCACAGTGTGACCGTGGCGCCCCCTTGACAGTGGTCCACATCCTGGTGGACTGTCCACTTTTAGTTGCTTTGCGACAATCTTTTAATCTACCAGATGCGCTTTCTTTCATGTTAGGAGACGATGCTGCTATGGTCGATCGTGTTTTAGGTTTTATTCGCGCAACTGGCTTTTATGGGTCTATTTAGTGGTGGGACCTATAAGCCCGCCCTGTCGGGCTTCACCCCCTCCACAACAATAGGCCGCTGTCATTTTACGGTTTATGACTTGTTTTTTCCATTAAGGATTTTAAAGTGTGCAGAGTGGCTGGCTCATACTGTATTATTTTGTGATCAACCAGCCACACGCTTCTGCAGCCTTGTTTTAATTTTGTCAACTCCTGTCTTGTGCATTGTTATGTAATCATTTTACCATTGACTGTCTCTCTACCCGGAGTATACTGGACTTCGAGTACTATGCGACGAAAAGGAAACTTTTAACAGTTCACTCCTAGCTGGGAACAGGGGACTGATAACCCAGCAGTTGAGTCCCCTTTAAACACCCAACAACAACAACAACAACAATTTATTTGCTTGTTAATTTTTATTGAATAGATGGTAATTTAAAGTATCGAACCTCTGCTTTATACTTTCATGCTCTCCATCACATGTTTGATTATCTATTCATTTTTAACATTAATTTTGTGTTTGTTAAAACGTTGGCTGCTTCCTAAAGGGGTGAGCAGCTAGATAAATTTCTGTTGTGCAAGTACTGTGGCCACTCACAAAGTAATTTAGAGCAGCAGTGAGCGTTTTAACTTGCATTTGCAGATCTCAACTGCCCGAGCTCTTACGTAAATAATTTAACAGGCTACTTTCAAGTTATAGATACTATGCGTTGCAAGCTATTGTGATCTTTCTCGACGTTGGTCTATGCAGTGTCCCCTTTTATATCTATATCTATAAATGTGAATGCCTGTTCGGTGTACGTTTATCACGTCTGAACCAAAAGACATAAAGAGCTAAAAATTTGTACACTTACTAATGTCTACCCGACCGCACAATAAACTTAGTTTCGGTGCGGGCAGTGGCGGGTTGGTCCAAGACTGTTTTGGCTTCCCAGGAAAAATGTCTACCCGGGGAAGGCTTTAGGTACGGTTTTATGGCTATCGGATAGCTGTTTATTTGTATATATTAATGTGATTATCTGTTCGGTGTACGCTTATCACGTCCGAACGACAAGACACAGAGGCTTAAATATTTGTATAGTTACTAATTTATACCTGAGGAAGGTTTCAGGCACGGTTTTATAGAGATCTGATATTTAGTAACTTGAAAAACATAACGCGAAATACGGGAAAATAATTACTCTTTGAAAATGGTTTTATTGGTTGCATTGTTGCTTGAGGTTTGATAATGATAAAAGGGTGGAGTATATTGGGAACTTAAGTCTCCCGTTGTACACCATAGCAGTTTCATGCCGTCAAATTATTAAAAAAAAAAAATCGTACTAAAGGCCAGCGATGACGTTTGCGACACTATAGCAAGGAGGTTACATACAGCGAAACGTGATGCCATAGACCATATCTTTGGTCTATGCATTCTACAACGTCTTCAGCTCTTTCTCTCTAAGGATAAGAAAATATAAGAATAAAGAAATAGCACACTACTGAAAGACAGCTTACCTATCATAATCAACCAACGCGCGAGCGGAGCCGCGGGTTTAAGCTAGTACTGAATATTACCAAGCGGGGCGCAGTGGAGTCACTTACTAAGTAGGACGACTGGGAGGTCGACCCTGCCACTCAACGAACTGATGCACGATGAATATACCGCCTTCCTGAGTGCCAAATAATATCCGTTAGCAACGAAATGCTTATTTTACACGGTTAATCGATTTATTAACAGTGTTTCGTCCAAGAACGTATTAATGACAAAGCAGGAACTGCATTAAATAGTTATTTTATGGTCAAAAAACGATTCGTTCAAAATATTCAATCTGATAATATTCTCCTTCGAATTATCACTGCGCTACAGGAAACAACACGCCCGAGTAACGCTCGGGAACCTAATGGCTTCTAATAATGTTTGCAGTTGAAGTAGCCGGGCCTCTAACGATGTATATTGAATGTGCGCTTCTAAATTCCTGCCGACAAAAAATGGACGTTTACCATCGTAAAATTACTTGGAAATGAAGGTTTAATTTTACCTACGGCAGTTGCGGCATTCGGTGCTAATGTAATATTTCATGGTAAACACGGAAGATTATTAGCCTCACTTAGTTTTCAAAGAGCAGTCAAGAGATTTTAGCAATATCAGCCACTGCCGCAAGTGAAATTTTACCGAACTCATTATACAAATACATCAACATGAAGAATGACGTATCGATTTTCGATTATAATTATACAAGAAGGCCAATTAAAAGGCGCTTTGCCATAGATGCGTGCAAAACGAAAATCATGTGTATACGTAGCCATTAAGAGAGGCAAAAGGAAGCTAATGTTTTCATATCTATAGCTCTGATCAAGCTTTAAATTCTCCAGCTGTCAAATAAGTAAGCGTCGAAAATTGAAGTTGTACCAACTTCTGCCTTGCGTGGAAACGCATTTTAGACACTTTCATGTTTAATGGTTAATTTTCAGTAAGATCGATCATGATATTAGCAGTAGAAGTCAAAACAGCATAGAAAGGATTTCTGAACAAAACGTTGTTTATGGGCGTCGTTATTTCATTTCACTTTATGTAACAGCAACTTTGTGACATTTTCTAGCACATAACACATAATTTGAAGCAATTCCCTAATTTTTAATTTTAAAAAAATGTTCAAATGTTTGTAATCTATCGGACCAAACTGCGAGGTCATCAGTGCGTAGCTTTACAAACTACTTAAACTAAGGTAAACTAACCTAAGGACAACACACACACCCATGCCCCCCGGCCGCGGTGACCGAGGAGATTGAGGCGCTCCAGTCACGGTCTGCACGGCCACTACGGTCGGGGGTTCGAATCTCCCCTCGGGCATGGATATTTGTGCCGTCCTTAGTATAAGGTAGTTGATAAGTAGTTTGTAAGTTTAGGGACTGATAACCCCGTAGTTAAGTCCCATAAGCTTAACAAACATTTGAACATTTTTGAACCCATGCCCCAGGGACGACTCGAACCTACGACGGCGAGCAACCGCGCGCTCCGAATCGAGGCGCCTTAGACCGCTCGGCTACTCCACCGCGGCAATTTTTAATTTCTTCATTTTATATAGACACGACGAGCGACAGATGATATGTGCATAGAGATAGATGGAGTAGGAGATTGAAGATGGGTGGATGGAAAGGGAGTGTTGAACAGAGGTCGGGCATTGGATAGAGGGAGGATGAAGAGGTAGATATTGGGGAAACAGGAGATAGACATAGCGGATGGCAAATAGATGGAAAGAGTGTAGAAAACAATAACTTTTTACTAAGGTGAATTATACGTCACATGGTCCAGAGTCGATAAACTGATCTATATGTTTGTAGAGAAAACAAAAGACAAAAAATGTAAACTCTCTTATGGGTAAAAATAATGAGTATCTGCGAAACTATACTTTTTTATAACTTTCGTTTTACATAGCCACAGTAGCCTAATGTAAGATATTGATATGACTGAAGCATTCTCTCTGTGATTCTATTAACACATGAGTTACAGTACTTCCTTATCTATTTATTTCATATGAAAGTGAGCCACAGCGAAGCGTGGCCGGGTTTAGCTAGTATTCCATGAATTAATAGGTTTAGTTGCTATAATTTTGGTTTTATTCAGATTTAACCTGAGACCGGCCTTTTCACTTTCGTTTTTTACCTTCAGCAAGAGAGTCTTTAACTCTTCTTCACTTTCTGCTAGCAGTATGGAATCATATGCATATCTGCGATTGTTTACAATTATTCCAGCTATCTTGATTCCTGTCTCTCCTTCACCTATTCTGGCATTGCTCATAACGTGCTCTGCCAATAGATTGAATAAGAACGGAGACAATATGTAGCCTTGCCGAACCCCTTTCTGAATCTTTATCCATTTTGTTGTGCCATATAAAGTTCTCACCGTGGCTTCTTGGTCAAGGTATAAACTCCGTATCAGATGGATGAGGTGGACTGGTACTCCCATTTTATTGAGTACGTCCCATAATTTGTTATGATCAATGCAGTCAAAGGCTTTGGCATAATCAATAAAGCAGAGGAAAACATCTTTCTGGAATTCTCTTGCTTTTTCCATAATCCACCGTATGTTGGCGATTTGATCTCTGGTTCCTCTCCCTTTTCTAAATCCAGCTTGTTCTTCCGGTAGCTCTCGATCTGGATATTGGCGGAGTCTGTTTTTTAAGATGTTCGGCATGACCTCGCGAGATAAGTGCAATTATTCGGTGATCCGAACATTCCTTAGAGATTCCCTTCTTTGGATTTGGGATGAATACTGATCTTTTCCAGTCTTCTGGCCACTGTTGCGTGCTCCATATCTTCTGACATATTGAGTGCAGCACTTTCACTGCATTTTTCCCAATGACTTTAAATAATTCTGCTGGTATTCCATCATGTCCACTAGTTTTGTTATTAACCATATTTTTAAGGGCCCACTGGACTTCGCTCTCCAAAATATCTCGTTCTAGTTCTTAAATAACTTTAGCATCATCATCATTAGCAGCAGCACTGACAGTATGCAGTTCATTCTTCTATAGGTCTTCTACATATTCTGCCCATCTTTCCTTAACATCCTCTGCTTCACTTAGATCTTTTCCATTTCTATCTTTTATCATTCCAATTTTTCCTGGAATATTCCTTTAATTTCTCGAATTTTCTTGTATAGATCTCTTGTCTTCCCAATTGTTGCTACCTTCAACTTCTTTGCACTGTTCATTACAGAAGATATTTTTATCTCTTCTAGCTAATTTCTTAAATTCTTTATTTAAATTAAGCATAGCTGATCTGTCCCCCTTGATTTTTGCTTCCCTTCGTTCTTCTGCAACTTGCAGTACCTCAGCCGATAGTCATCTGGTCTTCTTGCTATTCTTTTTCTTGGGAGTATGTTTCTCTGAGGCCTCCTTAACGGTACTGGCTACTTCTGTCCACAGCACTTGTGAGTTTTTGTCTTCTAGATCTAATACATTTAATCTGTTTCGAACCTCTACTGCGTAGCCAGAGGGTATGTACTTTAGGTCGTATCTGCAAGGTGGAATCATTTTTGCTACTTTCTTCAATTTCAGCCGAGATGTAGCAAGTAGGAGCTGATGATCTGATCCGCAGTCAACTCCAAGTCCTGTTGTAGCTGACTGAACAGCACTCTTCCACCTCTCATTACAAAGTATGTAATCAATTTGATTCCGGGTTTGGCCGTCTGGTGAAGTCCAAATATATAGGCGTCGTTTTGGTAGCTGAAACAATGTATTAGTAATTAGCAACGAATTATCTTGTCAGAACTGTAAGAGTCTCTGTCCTGCTTCATTTGCTGTACCAAGACCAAATTTTCCCGTTATACCCTCTACAATGTGATTTTCCACTTTTGCATTCCAATCTCCAACTATGAAGATAATATCTTGTTTTAGTGTCGACAGCAGTAATTCTTGTAAGTCTCCAAAGAACTGGTCAATAATATCCTTTTCAACATCAGTAGTTGGTGCATGAACTTGAATTACTTTAATGTTAAGGGGCTGACCTTGAAGTCTGATAGACATCATTCTATCATTTTTACAGTTGCATCCCATTACAGCTTCACCTACTCTATCACTAACTATGAAGGCTACTCCACTACTTCTTTTGTTCTCATGTCCAGAATAGTATATCCTATGGCCATCTGAAGCAAATTCTCCCATGCCAGTCCACCTCTTTTCACTTCGCGGTGTTAGCAACTGGTTGATATTGTCATGTTGACAACTGCAAGTGGGTCGGGGTTCGAAGGCTGGGTCGTTAAACAGAGCACAACACTTTACACTTACAACAGGTTTATTGCTAACACAAGCGTACACTCATAACACACTGCCAACTGATTGGAGTACTCCGCTATTTATACATAGAAAGAATTTTCTGGACCTTACATCAATCATAAGAAACACGTTAAACTTTCTAGAAATAGTAAAAAAAAAAAAAAAAAAAAGAAAAAAAAAGAAAACATGTTTTCTGTAAATTGTGGGATTTGAACTGGGGACAGTAACCACAGCACCACGTGTTTCGTCGGAAGACTCGACGTAATATTTGGTACTCACGAAGAGAAGAAAACACGAAAAGCAGTAAGTTCCGGAACATTGAGCACGTCATAAAAAAGCTTTTTTTTTTTTTTTTTTTTTTTTTTTTTTTTTTTTTTTTTTTTTGCACGATACATCAGACCGAAATCATTACGATTTTTATTCATGATAATTTACTGAAGATGGGAGAGAACAAATGATGATGAGAAATCGAGTGAGGTAGGCGCAGTTTTCCAGACGCTTAATGATTTTTTTTTACTTACTGTTAAAAAACACATACGGTGTAGTATGGTGGGATTTGAGCTACCGATCGGACGATTACTTGATTGTCGATTTACAAAGTTACTGAATGAGCGAATCCGACCATCAGTAATTTCGTCTCGACTACAGGAAATTAAATGTCCTCGAAAAACACCAATGTCGATTTTCTCGAGAATTTATGATAGTTGTTCGAAGGGCTTTGACTAATTGTTATTTCCGTTCTGAACTTCACGTAGAATAAATATTAAAAAAAATACTAAACACCGATAGGTATGTGGTATCCTTGTCAATGTATGTAACATTACCATGAATACGACAGGTACAATGGCTACGTTCATACGGATATCTAACATGGGAAACAACAGTAAACCTATACAAAAGTGGGTTGGAATCGCGGAATAGTGCACTATGGAAAGAATATAGTATGGAAACACTGTTGAAACATATGGCTTTCGAAATGTTGGAAGAAACAGTTAAAACATACTCCATTGTCGTTAGATGATTTTGAGGAATAAATAAAAATTATGATCGAGTCGAAGATGAGAAAAATTAAAGCCCAAGTTTCGGTAAGCTATTACTTTCATGGAATGTTTGGCAATTACATTGAGATTGGTAGCCACATGAGACTCCTATGCAAGGTTTCAACACCTTTGGTGTATCTCCTAACAAAGAATGTCTCTAATGTTTGTGATGTTAGACTATATAAAGATAATTGAAAGAAAAAATTAAATCACAAAAATACATTGAATTTTTATTTTTAGTAAAAATACTCACATCTTCCAATATTTCCATGCTTTGATTGGAATTAGCTTTGGCTGTCACAAGCTCATGGAAAGCAAACCACCAGAAAACATAACCACTTCTAGCAGTTATAAATAAATGAACTTCATTTAGTGTGCCCATCGTACCTATAACTACTGTACAAAGGCATTATTCAGTGTTTAACTCACTGTATTCCAACAATTTTATAATTACAAATAAAACAAGTTATATGTACTGTGTAAATTTTATAGATATCTACATCTCAGGACGTGTTGTATGACGTTTCTTCATTCGAGATTTATCTCTTCTGTAGTATTTCACTAAAGATTTCATGTTCTTTCTCAATTCCTGACTTCGCACATTGATTGCACTTCTTGTCTTTCCACGCGTCCTCACACGTAGTTTCTTTATGGCAGGCCTTGTTTGTTGGAGCACACAACACCTCTTCATATTTTTGTAGTTCCATCAGGGAAAGACACGCCGTGTTCTCCACCTCCCCCGCGCCCGAACAGCAAAACTGCCGTCTCGACGACGGGCTATTCCATTTGAAATCGGACGAAAAATGAAAACAATTACCTCGTAATTTTTTAAATAATTAATTATTTCTACATGTGCTAATTCATGTAAAAGAAGACAACTGCCATGAAACTATCCCTTAAATGATAATTACTTTATGAGTTAAAAATCGGTAAAGTTAGCGATATTTTCGAAGGCGACACTTTGTGTACTGTGTAACTCGAGAATCTCAAACCGGATATCATTGAAATACGGTTCATTTTGAAGCTTAATATCTGAAGTTGATGTAGGTATATAAAATAACAAATGTTCAAATGTTTGTATAGTCTATGGGACTTAACTACGGGGTCATCAGTCCCTAAACTTACAAACTACTTATGAACTACTTACAACTAAGGACGGCACAAATATCCATGCCCGAGGGGGGATTCGAACCCCCGACCGTAGTGGCCGTGCGGACCGTGACTGGAGCGCCAATCCCCTCGGCCACCGCGGCCGGCTATAAAATAACATTAAAAATTAATTCGTTGTTGTAAAACGTTTCTTTCATTAATTAAAATAAATGCATTTTTCATTAGGATTAAATTTACATAGGCTGAACTTCTTTATATTATACGTTGATTATGGAGTCTCTTATCTTCAACGTGGAAAAATTAAGTAATGAATACGTAAGCTCTCGCTGCACTTACAAGGAGGCCACAGGGGTATTGGATTTTAGAATTTCTTTATATTTATGGTATATGAAGTTCAGAACCTAAATAACAATCAGCCAAAGCCATTCGACGCAACTCTCAAAATTTCTCGAGAAAAACGACTTTGAAGTTTTGCAAAGTACACCTAAGTACCAATAATTAAAACAGCTATAGTATCTGTCCAAGTGGCACAGGTGGCGGTGCTCTGATCTCACAACCATAGAGTTGGTGGTTCGATCGCACTGTGAGATACTTTTTTCGCTTTCGAATTCAGTTATATAAAACTTTTTGTGATCTCTAATTCCACTTGTTGTGTGAGATTTTATTTATGTGTATGTAGACGAGTTGAATACCTTATCATCACGTAAAACGATGGTTGAATAGCCGCGGTGGAGTAGCCGAGTGGTCTAAAGCACCTCGCTGCGGAGCACGCGGTTGCTTCGCCGTGGAGGTTCGAGTCCTCCCTGGGGCATGGGTGTGTGTGTGTTTGTCCGTAGGTTAGTTTACCTAGTTTAAGTAGTTTGTAAGCTACGGACTGATGACCACGCAGTTTGGTCCGATAGATTTACAGACATTTGATTTTTTTTTTATGGTTGAATAGGTTAGCTGCTTGGGAAGTCATTAGTAGCTATAGAGATGACTTTCCAAAAACAGTGTCGTAGCTCTTCACAAACTGAACAATCACAGACTACCGTCGTCAACTAACAGTGAAGGTAGTACTGTAAATATATATATATATATATATATATATATATATATATATATATATATATATTGTGGAAACCATCATTATTAACAATCTTCTATAAAATATAGGAAATAACGATTAAGCAAAAATACGTGCAGATTTGGTAAAAATTACCCTTAGATATTAAAATTGTGTAAGTATTCGAACACAACGAAAAAAATAGAAAAATCTGCAACAGCGGGATTTGAACGACCAACACATTTGGTGTCAGGCGAAAACGCACCTGAGCTACACCAACATATTATGAAACTGTTTTAATTATTGAAACGTAAATGTACTTTGAAAAACTTCAATGTCGTTTTTCTCGAGTATATTTGAGAGTTGCATCGAATGGCGTTGTCTGATTTTTATTTAGGTTCTGAACTTCATGTACCATAAATATAAAGTAATTCTAAAATCCGAGACTCATGTGGTTTCCTTGTTAGAAGTTGCGGCGGGCTGCCGTACCCCACTCAACAAGGGAAGACACCTTGCAGCTGGACACGGTAAACAGCGGCCGTTGACTGATTGGTTGCATACTATACGGTGCAGCGCATCTAGCAAATTTGTCGCAATTTCTATATACATATTATTTTTTCTACAGCTCTCTATTGAAGACACCATAAAACTGTTTGCTGATACCGTTTTTAAATCAAATACTGAGCAATATAGCATATATTTTATTCCATTTAAAAATGAATTTTATGGACAAAAGATGACAAATAATGAAAAGTACTTGAAATTTAAATTATAAAAATACCGCATAAATAACACTTCACTCAATACAATAGTACATTCACTTTGTAATATATTTGAAAATTTTGCTTTGTATAGTTATCGAGCTACGGGTGTCATAATCGCGGAATTTCATGAAATTATGTTACTATCGCTCCTAAGAAAAAAAAACAAAAAAAAAAAAAAAAAAAAAAAACGGAAGCGTTTGCATATCACAGCTGTGAGTTTGTCAAAGATATTAGATATTAACTTTTAGTCTACTTCCTATGATAGAAAAATGAAACCAAAAAATGCAAGTTTTCCTGCTGTCCGATTTGAAATGGAATGGCCCCTGCACGCGAAGAATCAACAACCTCTAGAGACGAGGCGTCAGCGCAGTCCGTGTCACGTTAGAACAAGTACGAGCTAGCTGACTAGCTGGCCGCTGGGGCGCAGCAACACCACCTAGATAGAAGTCTGTGGCGCTCTCGTGTGACGTCACACATACTAGGCCACGATCACGTTGCTCACTGCTGGCCGCTACGACATAGTGGGCGGTGCCCCAGCAGCCACCCAGTCAGCCATGTGATCGAGGCCTACTCTGCGTGACGTCACACTACAGCGCCGCGAGGCCAGCGAGAAAGGCAGACGTGGGCACTCAGCCAGGTGACGTGATAAGAGCAGTGCTGAGCCAACGCGATCGGGGAGTTGACTGGTTGGCTGCTAAGAGACAGTGGGATGTGCCTCAACGGCCAGTCAGTCAACTCCGCGATCGCACTGGATTAACACTACTCTTATCACGTCATCTGGCGGCCTCGAGAGCACCGCAGCCTTTTCTCTAGGTGGTGCTGGGCACAGCCCATTGTCTCATAATGGTCAGCCAGTACAAGATTATAAATACAAAATCAGTTGGGGGTATTACAGGAGTAGGTCTGATAATGAAATAGAAAATAGGAATGCGGGTAAACTACTATGAGCAACACAGTGATCGCATTATCGTAGTCAAGGCTGATACGAAGCCATCACCGACCACAGTAGTACAGGTTTATATGCCAACTATCTCTGCCGATGATGAGGAGATCGAAGAAATATATGAGAAGCTAAAGGAAATTATTCAGACAATTAAGAGAGAGGAAAACTTAATTGTTATGGGAGACTGGAATTCGGTAGTAGGACAAGGAAGGGAAGGGAAGATAGTAGGTGAATATGGTCTGGGCAAAAGGAATGAAAGAGGAAGCCGCCTGGTAGAATTTTGCACGGAACATAATTTAGTTATAACACATGGTTTAAGAATCACGAAAGAAGGTTGTATACGTGGAAGAGACCAGGAGACACCAGGAGATACCAGATAGATTTTATAATGGTAAGACATAGATTTCGTAACCAGGTTTTAAACTGTAAGACATACCCAGGGGCAGATATATACTCTGACAATATCTTATTGGTCACGAATTGTAAGCTGAAACTGAAAAAACTGAAGAAAGGTAGGAAAATAATGAGAGGGGACCTGGATAAACAGAAGGAACCAGAAGTTCTTGAGAATTTCCGAGGGAGCTTTAGGCAACAATTGACAGAAACGGGGGAAAATAAAACAGTAGAGGAGGAATGGGTAGCATTGAGAGATGAGATAGTGAAGGCAGCAGAAGACAAAATAGGGAGGAATGCAATACCTACAAAAAGTCCTTGGACATCACAGGAAACACTAAATTTAATCGATGAAAGGAGAAAATATAAACATGCAGTAAATGAAATAGGCAAAATGGAGTACAGACGACTAAGAAATGAGATTGACAGGAAGTGCAAAATGGCTAAGCAGGAGTGGCTAGAAGGCAAATGCAAGGATGTAGAAGAATGTATAAATAGGGGAAAATAGATACTGCCTACAGGAAAATAAAAAGAGTTATTTGGAGATACGAAAAACAGCTCTATGAATATCAAGAACGCAGATGGAAAGCCAGTTCTCAGCAAAGAAGGGAAAGTTGACGAAGGAAATGAACTTATAGACAATATTGTAGGAATGAAAGAGGATGTAGATGAAGATGAAATAGGAGATACTATACTGAGAGGTGAATTTGACAGAACACTGAAAGACCTAAGTCGAAACAAGGTCCCTGGAGTAGATGACATTCCATCAGAGCTACTGAAGTCTCTGGGAGAACCAGCCATGACAAGACTGTTTCACCTGGTGTGTAAGATGTATGAGACAGGCGAATTACTCTCAGACTTTAAGAAAAATGTAATAATCCCCATTCCAAAATAAGCAGGTGCAGACAGGTGTGAAAACTACAGAACCATCAGTTTAATAAGTCATGGTTGCAAAATATTAACACGAATTATTTACAGAAGGATTCAACAGCTGAAGGAAGGAAGGAAGCTGTGTGTAACGTCCTGTCGACAGCTTGGTCATTAGAGACGGAAATGGGAAAGCTGGTAGAAGCCGACCTCGGGGATGATCAGTTTGGGTTCAGGAGAAATTTAGAAACACGGGAGGCAATACTCACTTTACGCCTTATCCTAGAAGATGGATTAAGAAAAGGCAAACCTACATATCTAGCTTTTGTAGATTTGGAGAAGGCTTTTGACAATGTTGATTGGAATAAACTCTTTCAAGTTATGAAGCAAGAAGGAGTAAAATATAGGGAGCGTAAGGTTATTTACAACTTGTACAAAAACAGACAGCGGTTGTCAGAGTTGAAGGGCATGAAAGTGATGCAGTGGTTGGGAAGGGAGTAAGACAGGGTTTTAGCCTTTCTCCAATGTTATTCAATTTGTACATTGAGCAAGCTATAAAGGAAAGCAAGGAGAAATTTGGAGAAGGAATTAAAGTTCAAGGTGAAGAATTAAAAACATTGCGTTTTGCCGACGGCATAGTAATTCTGTCAAAGACAGGAAAGGACCTGGAAGAGCAGTTGAACGGAATGGGCAGTGTGCTGAAAGGTGCATATAAGATGAACATTAAGAAGAGCAAAACTAGGGTAATGGAGTGCATCTAAGAAAATCAGGTGATGCTGAAGGAATCAGATTAGGTAACGAAACAATAAAGGAGGTTGATGAGTTTTGTTACTTGAGCAGTAAAACAACAAATGATGGTCGCAGTACAGAGGATATAAAATGCAGAATGGCAGTGGGTAGAAAAGAATTCTTGAAAAAGAGAAATTTATTAACATCGAATATTGATTTAAGCCTAAGGAAGTCCTTTCCAAAGGCATTTGTGTGGAGTGTTGCCTTGTATGGGAGTGAAACATGGACGAGGAAGAGGATAGAGGCTTTTCAGATGTTGTGCTACAGAAGAATGCTGAAGATTAGGTGGGTGGATCGCGTAACTAATGAGGAGGTACTGAACAGAATAGGGGAGAAAAGGTATTTCTGGCATACCGTGACTAAAAGAAGAGATCGATTGGTAGGACACATTCTTATACATCAAGGAATTGTGAATTTAGCGCTGGAGGGAAGTGTGTCGGGTAAAAACCGCGGAGGAAGACCAAGAGATGGATACAGTAAGCAGATTCAAACAGATGTAGGTTGCCGTTCTTATGTGCTCAGAATAGGGTATTGTGGAGAGCTGCATCAAACCAGTCTCCGGACTGAAGACCACAACAACAACACCAATAACAACATCTTTCAATCTAAGACATTTGAAAAGCATACCAGGTGTCACCGAGAATAAGAGTGTTTATGATCGTAAATACTTTACCAAAATCATGATTAACTATTTTAGTTGTATAAAGGTTCTTTCAGTTATTAAATTTGCAGGTTTCTCTTACTTATAACAGAAAAGACAGAAAAATAAATCTGATTTTAATTACATTCCTAAACATATCCCTAATTTTTCTTTAGTGGGTATGACATGTCACACACTATTTTTCTTCTCCGTTAAGCCTTCCTTACTCAGCATGTGACTCTCTTTGAACTGTCGTCTGTTTAGTCTAAATAGCTAAAGAGCTTATAATGAACTTTCATACACCAGACAAGTTTGCCACATATTCGTCACTTTTGCCTATTGCTCAACAGACCTTTCACTGCTCTTACACTCACTTCATCAGAATACACACACACACACACACACACACACACACACACACACACACACACACACACAACATTAAATTAATTGAGTTTTGGAGGAGATTCAGGAATTAAATCTAGTTGCATCGAGAGGTTTTCAGTGGACATGCAGCACGTGCTGTTGCAAGCTGCGCTGCCCTCCTCTGCCTGTGCTGCGTCAAGTGTGCGCCGGGCCTAAGCATCTGGTTTCCCGTAGATTCTTTCGGGTTGTGTACAACTTCGTAATCAAACTGAGCTGCAACACCCACCTCATTAACCCCCCTACACAGGTCCTTCAGTACTAATAATCAGTTTACTATTGCATGGTCCATCACGACCTTAAACAGGTATCAATGAAAGTAAGTAGTACCATAAATTAGGCTCAGTATGTCCTTCTTTGTCATCAAATAATTTCTCTCTTCTGTCTTTAACTGACTAGATGCATAAGCTACTGGAAGTTCAGCTCCATCAACTACTTGGCCCAGCGAAACATCCAGTGGTTCTTCTCAAAATCCCGGAAAAATAACACATGAAAACTCACTAATGATTCTTTGAAACCTTCAAAAGTCGTCTGATATTCATCTGCACACACAAATTTCAATCCCTTCTTATAAAGGTAAGTTGGTGGTCTCGCTATATCAGCAAAACCCACTGCAAAACTCCTATAATACATCCATAATCCCAACCATGACCGTTGTATCTCCACTGATTGTGGTGCAGTAAAGTCTTACACAGCACTAATTAATTCAGAATTGCCGGCCGCGGTGGCCGACGGGACTGAGGCGCTCCAGTCACGGTCCGCACGGCCCCTACGGTCGGGGGTTCGAATCCCCCCTCGAGCATGGATATTTGTGCCATCCTTAGTCTTAGTTAGTTCATAAGAAGTTTGTAAGTTTAGGGACTGATAAACCCGTAGTTAAGTCCCATAGACTATACAAACATTTGAACATTTTTTTGAACAATTCAGAATCCGTTCTTACATCTTCCTTACGTTTAAAGTGTCCCAAATGCTCTACTTCTTCTACGGCAAAATTATAATTATCGACATACAATTTTCAAGTTTGTACCTCGCAGCCTATTAAATAGTATCAGTGGGCATGTCGTCTGTGTGTAGAATCTGAAAGGCTTGTCGTATCAGAATTTGACTAAGGGCGATTTTTGATGGCCCCGTGGCTCTACAATTTGGGTATCTGAGGAGCGCTGTGGTGAGTGACTTTAACAAGTGGCGAAAAGGAGAAACCACGTCAAAATGTGAAGGGATTAGGTGGCTACCCCTCATTACAGATGATGGATGTTGTAGGCTGCGCAGACTAGTAAAATAGAACACTCTTTAATGGTGGCAGAGGACAAGTCAACACCCAGTGCACCAAACACTACTAATGGTGGTCATCCGTAGCTGACATTCCGTACATGCGCCAATGTTAACACGACGACATCGGCAACTACGACATAAAGCGGCATATGACCATCGTCACCGGACGTTGTGGTCTGATACAGCCCAACAACTTATTCGTCATGCCTATGGGAGAGTGCGAATCTGTCGTCTTCCAGGGGAACAGCTCCTTGACACTTGCACTATGGGACAGAGACAAGTTGGAGGCAGCTCAAATGTTCTTGGGAACACACTCTTGGGCATCCATGAGTCCTGCAGAGTTCGTGCAAGGTGCCATGATGGCTAATAAATATCGAACACTGGTTGCATATCACGTACACCCCTCCATGACGATCATGTTTTCCAATGGCAGTGCCAGTTTTCAAGAAGACAGTGCCCCATGTCGCGAGGGTAGAAGTGTGATGGAGTGGTTCGAGGAACACAGTGGCGACTTTCAATTGATGTGCTGCCCCCCTGCCCCAAATTCGCCAGATCTGAATCCGATTGAACACATTTGGGATGGTCGCGGCGGAGTGGCCGAACGCATTGAGGCGCTATGCTCCGATGCTCGCGGCCGTTCCCCGTCGGGGGTTCGAATCCCCCTCGGACATGGACGTTTGTGTTGTCTTTAGTATAAGGTAGTTTCTAAGTAGCTTGTAAGTTTAGGGACTGATGACGCCGCAGTCAACGCTACACGAAATTTTTGTTACTTTTTAAGACATACTTCTTGTTGTAAGATGGCACCAACATGCGTACCGTATACATTGGAGTCTGTTCTAAGCATTTAGATGATCGTTGCCTCCATAGAAGGCAGCGCAGTCATGAATTGAGGAGAAATGCAACAAAGAGCGCTCCAGTGGATTTTAGTCACTGTTGAGCATTAATGTAATTACAATCTAATACGACTTCTGTTAAGTAAAAAATTTTTATCATGTTACAGACATCTAATCGGACTAGAAAACATGTTAGATACCAATATTTTCCTGCAGTGTGACTTATCCCTAAAAGCATTATGTTGACAATGGCAACAGGTAAATAATGGCTTTCACATTATTAAGTGAGTTGTATAAGTTTTTCAATATTTTTTCACTGCATAGGTGAACATTTTCTACCATATATATATATATATATATATATATATATATATATATATATATATATATATATATTTGCGCCAAAATAAACATTCATGCAATGTAGGGTTAAGTCCCATAAGCTTCCCAAACATTTGAACAAAAAATGTCAAATGTTTGTAGAGCTTATGGGACTTAACTACGGGGTCATCAGTCCCTAAACTTACAAACTACTTATCAACTAGCTAATACTAAGGACGGCACAAATATCTATGCTCGAGGGGGGATTCGAACCCCCGACCGTAGTGGCCGTGCAGACTGTGACTGACCCGCCGCAGAACGTTCGGCCACCGCGGCCGGCAAACATTTGAACATTTGAACATTTTGAACATTTGAGATGTGATTGAATGTGGCGTCAACATTAATCAACCTCCACCCATGAACGGGAAGAGAGCGTCACTGAAATGATGCACGCGTTTGGGTGGAAATCAGTAAAAGAAAGGCATTATTCGTTGCGGCGAGATCTATTCGCGAAATTTCTTTCACCAACTTTCTCTTCCGTATGCGAACATATATTGTTAGCACCCACCTACATAGGGAGACATGATCATCATAATAAAATAAGAGAAATCAGATCGAAAACAAAGATTTATAATTTATTTGCAAATTTTGTTCACCACCTTAGTCTGCGGAATGCGAACATATTTTGCTGTCACCCACCTACATAGGGAAACATGATCTTAATAAAATAAGAGAAATCAGATAGAAAACGAAAATAGTTTTGTGTTCCTTATTCCCGCGCGCTATTAGAGAACGGAACTGTAGGTAAATATCACAAAAACAGTTAAAATGTTGAATGTTTTTCAATCTATCGGACCAAACTGCGTGGTCATCAGTCCGTAGCTTACAAACTACTTAAACTAAGGTAAACTAACCTAAGCACAAACACACACACACACACCCATGCCCCAGGAAGGACTCGAACCTCCGACGGTGAGCAACCGCGCGCTCCGCAACGAGGCGCCTTAGCCCGCTCGGCTACACCACTGCGGCAAAAGCAGCTCGATGTAACCTCTGCCATGCAATTCATTGTGATTTGCAGAGTGTTTATGTTGATCAGTGTGGGATCCTTACTAGGTAGGATTTATATAAGACATAGGGCAGTTCCAATGGAGAGCAGCACGTTCCGTTACAGGCTGTTTAGTAAGCGCAAAAGTGTCACACAGATGTTCAGGTATCTCCAGTGGCAGACGCTGCAAGAGAGACGTTCTGTATCGCGGTTATTGGCTTCTCTCAAAGTTGCGAAAACCTACTGTTTTCGAGTAGTCAACCAATATTTTGCTTCCTCCTACGTATATCTCCCTAATAGACGATAAGTCTAAAATTAGAGAGATAGGGCCCATACGTAGGCAATAGCTTTTCCCGCGAACCATACGCGACTGGAATAGGAGGAAGTGACAATGGTACACGAAGTACGCTCCGCCACACACCATGAGGTGGCTTGCGGAGTATGTATGTATATGACGCCTTAAACTGATTTCGTAGGTACATAACTACGAAAATCAACCCTTGACACACTTGTGTATGGTTAAAGTAGTATGTTCTCTACGGCGGACGGCCCTCGCGACATTTCAGTACGGAACACAGCTTTCCCTAGCTGAAATATTTGCCCGCTAAATTCCACCTGATTCCCGCGAGGGTCAATTTTAGCACAGTGTTTATACAGAAACTCCATCTGCAGACTCATGTAGTAGCCTACTGTCATATGTAGAAGTACTTCTAACATCTGCATAAACTATATTCCACAATAAATAAATAAAAATAAAATATATAAAAACTTAATCCCGCTGATCTCAAAGGCCATGATCTTCTACCCCATGTGACTTATACAGTGGCGGCTGTAATCCTCTCTGATTAAAAAAGAAAAAAAAGTTCAAATATGTGTGAGGTCTTATGCGACCAAACTGCGTGGTTATCATAGCTAGACTTACTTACTTACTTGACTAACTTAAACTAACTTACGCTAAGGAAAACATAAACACTCATGTCCGAGGGAGGATTCGAACCCCCGACCGTCTCTCTGATCCATACTAGCCGCAGACAAATGTGCTCTTGTATCCAATAAAAACTTGGGCCAGATCCCGTCGACTTTCGAGGTAACATTCCCCCTCTTCAGTCGTAGTTATAGCAATAAATTCAAAATGAACGCCTCATTGAGGTCTGGGAGGTCCCTCTAATGTTTTAACCGCTGCCGAGTAACCCCTCGATTACCCTTAACACTCCGGAAGGTACCCTCTAGCTGTTCACCTCAGTTATGCGCAACTGGCGACTCACATGGCCAGAAGAAAAACAATGCCGAGTAAAAAATTGTTCGCCCATCCTGCACACCAGCAGCCATGTAAGACTCAGCTAATTCCGTTGTCAATGCTGCGTGTAAATAAGCTGGAGCACCCGATCGAACTATTCTGGACATTTAATCAAGTATAAGCTTCAAAAAATTATCAGGAGCCATCTGGTATGCTTCCTGCAACAACACGTTATTTGCATTATCGCTCTTTCCCAATTCATCAGTATTTACATTACTCGCCGAATTCTGTCCACAAAGTCCTCCGTACTCTCATCATCCCTCTTAATCACGGATGCTAGCTTCTTCCGAAAACACCTAACGTTACTTTTTTTACGGTCTCAGAAACCCTCTTCCAGCTCTCTGAAAGTCTTCGAAAACAAGAGGGTAGCCGCAATGGACTCGCAATCGGAAGCACGGCGGTTCAAACACATTTAGGTTTTCTGTGATTTCCCTATCATTCCAAAAATAAAATAAAACAAAACGCCTCTGTGCAGTTTACAGATGTTCAGGCTTTCCAAGAAAATCTTAGCTTAGCTACTCGCAACAACTAGTGTCACGCCATTATCCCTTGGCTGCAACTGTAGACAAATGTTCCGAAAACGATATCACATATTCAGAAAATTTAGCCGAAAATGGGCTAATCAAACAAACTACTGCTGGTTCAATCTCAAAATTAAAATTTTTATTAAGCTTAAGGGACTTAAATGCGGTGTCATCAGTCCCTAAACGTACAAACTACTTATGAACTACCTTATACCAAAGGCGGCACAAACATCCATGCCCGAGGGGGGATTCTAACCCCCGACGGCAAGCGGCCTCGCGCATCGTAGCATACCGCCTCAATGCGCTTGGCCACTCCGTCGCGGCCAGTTCAACCTCATAGCCAGGCAACTCCACCTACACTAATTGTTCATACTTGTGAGTCTATTTCGTAACTCAATATTGTCAGGGAACAGTTGTGCAACCCTATACTGTAACAAACTAACTGCTTCAGATTCCATTACACTCATCATGACTAACTAAAAGCACAAATTTTCACCCTGTGCTCAATCATGACCCAACAACACTACATGTCAATATACAACCCATGCCTCAGAAAACTACACTGTTAACACACCTTTGGTACTGAATACCCGGATCCTCTGCTATGCTAATCCAGTTCAACTTGAAACTCTTAGACGAAACATCAGTATCCCACTCAACAAACAGGGAATACCGAAATAGTGTGCACGATGATCTATGTCATCGAAGTCCTGAGATTACACCCCTTTTGTCACCAGTTGAGGAATGTCCAGAGTTCGGTGATTGGTGTGTGTTGCCAATGAAAGACCTGGCGTGGTTTAAATGCCTTAATTGCTTTTCAAACAACATGTCAGGATTGTTCTTTGTTACTGCAGGCCTCCGTTAATGTCCGGTGGAGTGCTGGCAACGTGCGTTATGTTGCGCGCTGCGCCTTACTGACTTGTGTGGGATGCGCCGGCCGCGGTGGCCGAGGGGACTGAGGCGCTCCGGTCACGGTCTGCACGGCCACTACGGTCGGGGGTTCGAATCCCCCCTCGGGCATGGATATTTGTGCTGTCCTTAGTCTTAGCTAGTTTATAAGTAGTTTGTAAGCTTAGGGACTGATGACCCCGTAGTTAAGTCCCGTAAGTTCTACAAACATTTGAACATTTGTGTGGGATACGGCAACGGCGCTACGAAGACTGTTTCAAATGTTCAAATGTTTGCAAATCTATCGGACCAAACTGCGTGGTCATTAGTCCGTAGCTCACAAACTACTTAAACTAAGGTAAACTAACCTAAGGACAACACACACACACAAACACACACACACGCACGCACACACACATGCCCCAGGGAGGACTCGAACCTCCGACGGCGGGCAACCATGCGCTCCTCAGCGAGGCGCCTTAGGCAGCTCGGCTACTCCACCGCGGCCTACGAAGACTGCAACATGCGTGAGCGACTTGGGCAAACTTGCTGTATCTGTAGCAGTGACTGCACTGCGTTGCAGCGCGCGACACCGCGAAAGTTGTGAAGCTGTAGCCACTCACAGTGGAGTTCAGTAGCGGGAATGGTGTCAGTGCTAGGGGGCGGTCTTAGCCCCAGATGATGGCCCGGTGGCTCGACCCCATGCTGTCCTGACGGACACACCTCCTTGCCCGATCGGCTGGCACCATCGATATGACACTGTGATAACACAATGGACTCGCATTCGGAAGGACGGCGTTTCAGACCCGTTTAGGTTTTCTGTGATTTCCCTACATCACTCCAAACAAATGTCCGACTTCGTCTTCCACCGACTCTCTCGTCGAGAAACTGAAACTGCTAGGAAACATGTGTCTATTTCACTATTGGCCTACTTGTTGACCCAAAAGTACCGCTTCGACTCACAGACTAGGTGGCCACTTCCAAGAATACCTGCCCAAAGGGTACAAATGTTCAAATTTTTGTAGCCCTAAGGGACCAAACTGTTGAGGTCATTAAATCAAATGTTTGTAGACGTAAGGGAACAAACTGCTGAAATCATCAAATCAAATGTTTGTAGACCTAAGGGACCAAAACCACTCTGGTCATCGGACCCTAGACTTACAAACTACTTCAACTAACTTATCATAAGGTTAACACACACACACACACGCACACACACACACACACACACACACACACACACACACACACACACACACACACATGCCAGGGGGGACTCGAACGTCCGACGGGGAGCGGCCGCGCGTACCTTGGTAAGACGCCTTTAACTGCACGGCCATTATCTCGTGACCCCAAGATGTACACTTCAATTTTGTTTGGTTTTGCAAATGTTGCAGAGTAGACGCTCATTTCTTTATATAGTAGGTACCCATATGGCCCTTAAGGAGATGAAATATTCCCTTGAAAAAACTATCACTTATTATTTCCAAATGTATAGCATTAAAAGTGGTAATATATACAAAAACGGAAGAAATATTAGGGTTAACGTCCTGTCTACATCGTAATCACAGAGACGGTAAGATATAAAATATACTTCGAATAAAAGTTCTTTTTTTCAATAAACCAGGTGCATGCAGAATGTAAGTTACCATATTTAATTTAAAACAAAGGCAAAACAGTTATATGAAAACTTTATTGGCAGCAGGTACAGTAATGTCAGAGTTATTTTTCGACTTAGTCGCTTAAAATATTAAGCATTTGACACATCGTGGGATCAACTTCTCTATTCCTGTGTCGTAGAAATCTGTCGCCTGTGACTGGAACCAGCGTCTGACAGTCGTCTTCAGCTTTCCGTCTTTGTCAAAACGCTGACCGGAGGACAGGAATTTATTGAGATGCAAGAAAATAAAGAAATCGCTAATAGCAATGTCAGGACTGTATTCTGGATGATATAACAGGTCCCAGTCGAACCTCTGCAGAACAGTTTCTGTGTGCTAAACCGTGTAGGGACGAGCATTGTCATGGAGTAGCACAACACTTGCAGCGATAAGCATTCCACGTCTCTCATTCCGAATGGCACGTCCTCCGGTCAGCGTTTTGACAACGATGAAGAGCTGAAGGCGACAGTCACACGTTAGTTCCAGTCACAGGAGGCAGACTTCTACGACACAGGAACACAAACGTTGATCGCACCATACGACAAGTATCTCAATTCTTTTACTGACTATGACTTCGGGCCTGATAGTCTTGAGGTAAAGCGCTTGGCTGGATACCGAAGGGTCGCGGGTTCGGAACCCGGTCGGACCTCGGACTTTTTCAGTCTCCGCTTTAACCTATCCTTCACCTCTCAACGATGTGAGGAGTCACCAGAAACGACACGTTTTTCGGATCCACGTTAAGCTGTGGGTCCCCTTTCCCCGGTTGGATAACTGTGGTAGGCTAGGGACACGCAAATCGCCGAAGTGGCGTCCAATTGAAAGACTTGCACCAGGCCAATCAGCCACACGAAATTATCATTATTATACAGACTATATAGAAAAATCGCAACATTGTTGCACCTGTTGCCAACAAAGTTTTTTTCTGTAACTATGTAGTCATTCTATGAAAAAAGAAGGAAAATTACATTGAACGAAGCACACTTATTTGTCGAGAAAATGATTCTTTTCGAAATCCCCTTCGCCACTAATTTGTTTCACATTTCGACATTGCCACGGTGGAGTGGCCGAGTGCTTTAAGGCTCCATGCTGCGGAGCTAGTCGTCGGAGTTTCGAGTCCTCCCTCGGGCGTGTGTGTGTGTGGGGGGGGGGTTGTCCTTAAGTTCGTTTAAGTTGTTTGCAAGCCTACGGACTGAAAATCAGAGTAGTTAAGTCCCATAGATTTACAAACATTTGAACATTCCGTCATATGAATAATAGCAAAACACTTCGCATCATTAATACCAGTTCCGATCACATGTGTTGAAGTGTTATTTCAAAGATGCATATCAGCAATACACTCGAAATATCCCTATATCGCTGTATGCGCTCCCGATGTCTGTACTCTTCAATGTTACGTATCTGGTGCGCGCTTATATTGTCGCGTTGAAATGGAAGCAGGCTTGAGTTCGAAGGCAGGGTTGTCAACTGAACACAGCGAACACAGCACTTATACTGAAACCAGGTTTATTCCGAACTGAAATATACACGCAGCACTAACTGCCTCTCGGGCAGAGTGCTGTGCTATTTAT
Organism: Locusta migratoria; assembly: GCA_026315105.1. Taxonomy (NCBI): domain Eukaryota; kingdom Metazoa; phylum Arthropoda; class Insecta; order Orthoptera; family Acrididae; genus Locusta; species Locusta migratoria. The sequence goes on from CM048755.1 coordinate 380,253,911, forward strand.
ACACAGACAGAATATACCAGAAATTAGAAGAATAGTTAACATAAGAACAATGTCATCTAAATAGCAAAGACACGTCGTCCACTTAAGGTGTCGAAGCAAGCGTTCGAATGTGGCCGGAGCATTACATAAACCAAATGACATTACTTTGAATTCATAGAGGCCGTTAGGTGTAATAAAAGCCGTCTTCTCCCTGTCCGCTTCGTCAACCTCGATTTTCCAGTAACCTGTCTGCATGTCCATAGTCGAGAAGTATGTAGCTCCCTTCAAGCGGTCTCAGGTGTCGTCAATGCGCGGCAATGGGTAGACATCTTTCTTTGTGATTTTCTTCAGCCGCCGATAGTCGACACAGAATCGCCACGTGCCATCCTTCTTCTTAACGAGGGCCACCGGAGACGACCAAGGACTCTCCGAAGGTTGAATAATGTCATCGTGCAACATTTTCTCCACTTCCTCCCGAATTATCCGTCTTTCAGCTGGCAACACTTTATACGAACGCTGGCTAATTGGCGGATGATCCCCAGTATTAATACGGTGCCTTATCGTGTGCCGTTTCGTCTGACTTTTCTCCTGCTGGGATGTGAATGCACCAGAAAATTGGCGTACTATAGCTAACACCCGATGGCGTTGTTCCTTGGTCAGTTCCTGCCCTATTGACAGTTCCACAGTTTCCTCCAGTGTGTTGTCTGTATTAACAGCAGAGCATGGGTCTTCGTTGATGACGTTGAGCTCACCGTCCTGGATAGGTTCAGCTGTCCCGATACACATTCCTTTGGGGGATAAGTTGTGACTGTTCGTGACAATTAGTGATCCAAATCTCTGCTCGACCACCGGTAATGCTTATGATACCCGCTGGTATGTAAATTTCTTTTGTGAGTCTAATAAACCTTTTACTATCGACAAGCACTTCACAGTTTAACCGGTCATCTGTGTTTGTGACTGCAACTCTTCTCATTGTCAACGGCGGTATCGTCACATTGTCAACGGCAAATTACTTATCAGAAAATTCTGTATTACGTGTACCCGTCGGAACGACTTCCTCAATTTACAGCTCAGATCTTCCACAGTCAATGATAGCTTGGGATGACTCAAGGAAGTCCCATCCGAGAATGACATTATGACTACATTCTGTTAAAACGAGAAATTCAAACGGATGGGTCCTGTTGTTGATGGTTATTCTTGCGACACAAGTTCCTGCTAGCTGGATGTACCTTCCATTTGCGACCTTCAGCACAGTTGCCCCTGTCTTCTTTAGTGTGCGGCGGTAATTATCCGACAATACAGAGAAAGAAGCTCCTGAATCAACCAGTGCCTGGACAGGTTGGCCATCGATTATGACGTCGATGAGATTTCCCGACATGTTAGCGACTGTCGTCCATGGAGTATTTTCATCTGCGGCGGCCTCACCTCCGTAGATGGTCGCCTCGCTTAGTTTTCCTGGGAGCGGCGGCTAGGAGAGCGGCTGGTACCTCTGTACAGCGACGGTGAACTTCAGCGGCGCGTCGGGGAGCGACCTCGTCCAGGGTACGGCGATGGGCTTCTTCCTATAGGTCGACTGTACACATCAGCAGGTGACTGCCTGGTAAAGAACTGCTCTGATGGCTGACGTCTTGCTGCAAAAAATCGTCCAATACTCGCCTTCTCTCTCTGCAGTAGGGTACGACATGTCCAGGGTGCACACAGTGGAAACACAATGGCGTGTTGTCTTCTGTCCTCCAGACGTCTGTTCTTCTGCGGGGCGTCATAGTTGCCGGGGGAGTTGGTTGTGACCGCGTCGGTCGGTTCATAGGCTGCCGTTCGGCGGCTGCAGCGTAAGTCATAGTAGGGCGACGCCATTCTTCACGTCGGGTGCGACTAGCGGGGCAGACAGGAGACAATGTCTGAAATAACTCTTTCTCAGCGGCATCGGCTCCCTCGTGAGTTACAGGGCTTACATCCATGGCCATAATCTGATGCTCGCTCGGTCTAATAGTCCCGGCTGCCATAAATTCTTGTAATTCTTCTCTCATAATTTGTCTTATGAGAGAAGCGAAGTCATGCTGGTCTTCCACAACGGCCATAGGGACTACATTGAGGAGTCTGTCATCCTTATTTCGTCCAACCCTCTTTTGTTGCATTTCTTCGATATGCTGGTACCACTTGATGAACTCTTCCGTCGTAACAACGTCTTTTATCAGAAGAGCTTGGTACATGTCTACTGCAATACCCTTCATCAGGCGCGTGATTTTGTCGGCCTCAGTCATATTCGGACGGGTGTCTTGATTTGCAGCTGGCTTACCGCTGGTTTCGTGTCCATGGTTCTTCTGATGATACGGACTTTCGGAAGGATGTACTCTGTGTACCCTTGTATTACGGTTCTAGCCCGTGTAAGGCGACGGCTTTTACGCTGCCTAATCGGAGCCACGGTGATGTAACGGTTCCACAGGATACCCGGCGCCTCCACCAAACAATGTCGCGTTGAAATGGACGCAGGCTTGACTTCGCAGGCAGGGTTGTCAGCTGAACACAGCACTTATACTGAAAGCTGTTTTATTCCGAACTGAAACATATACGCAGCACTGACTTCCTCCCGGGCATAGTGCTCTGCTACACATAGACGGAATGTACCAGAAATTAGAACAATAGTTAACATAAGAAACATGTAGAAATTAAAAATGAACATAAGAGACATGTAGAATATTCTGTAAGTGATAATTACAAAGAAATAAATTTTTGACGGTGGACGAAATTGAACCGACGACCTGCAGCACCGCAATCGGTGATGCTATCCATTGCGCCAAGCCGGAAGTTGATAATTTGGGGTCTCGCGGCAATTTCTACTTTAATCCTGAAAATCTGTCTCTGGAATATCACTTCATCACATATGATGGAATTTGGTGTTAACGACGCGATATGTTTAGTTACTAACCCACTATCGAAATTAAAAAAGTAGTGGGGGCGGGTAATTAAAAAAACTGAATTTTTCGACAAATCTGGTTGCACCGTTCTAACGTACATTAAAAACTATAGCACTCTGATTTTTTCTAGTCGGTGTTTCACCCGATTAATGGCTGTTGGGCACGTTTAAAAATTAGTTTTCCCTTATTTTGCTCTACCTTACCACATATTCAAAGCCGATCAAAGTCTAAGTGCGTCCTTTGGGTAGCTTTCCCTTTCAGCTTCAGGTCATGAAAGTCCAATGCGTTTGCAATGCGTTAGGCATCGTCATTTGCAGAATTCGAAGCTGGTATTAATTGATGTATTTCATTCAGAAATAACGACAGTGAGATTTACACTGGGCATACGAAGATTTAACCGTTCGTAAACTTTTCATGTAAGATAGCGTTATCAAGGGTTTTGCCTGAAGGATGGCAATAAATCAGTTGAAAAGCTGTTTCAAATTTTATTTGGGTGTTTAAGTAAATTTAACTGGCAACACTTAGCTTTCAGTATATTATGACAAATTTCATCAGGGAATAAAGGAATTGGAAACAGCAGTTCATACACCCAGTTCCTTGACTGCACCTCTGAAGGACATTCTTGACTTCATACCACGAATAACTACTGGCATTGCACGCTTTTGAATTTCGAAATCTTTAGTCTAGATTAATGGTTTAACTGGAAAATTATCACATACGATATTATGTAAAGTAGATGAAATACACAACTTTTTATTTTTATATCACCTATATTTAAAATCATTGGCATTACAAAGATTTGTATAGTATAGACGCTTCAGGAATTATATGGTATGCCACTCCCTGCTGACTTTATCATCAATTCGTAATCCCAAGAATTTGACAATGTAAAGTACTTCTACGTGCTTTTCTTCATATTTTAGACATATACTGGGAACAAATTTCTCACAATTTCTGAACTACATATAATGTTTTACCAAAATTTATTGATACAGAATTTAGTAGAAATTAGTAATTAATGCCCATGAAGATATCATTAACCAGTATTTCTATAATTGTACTTGATTTTCTATTCATTGCAATGTTTGCATCTTCCGTCAAGAAAACAAACCTACCACCTACAAATGTTACTGATAATGTACACAAGAAATTAAGGATATTAAGATAGAATCTTAAGGGAAGTCATGTATAATTGGTTCCCAGTTGGATGATGCTTGATTGCTTAATGGAGGACTCTTTCCTCCTGAAACCCCTTGTTTCCTGTCAGTGAGTTACAATTTGAACCGTCGGAGGTTCGAGTCCTCCCTGGGGCATGGGTGTGTGTGTGTGTGTTGTCCTTAGGTTAGTTTATGTAGTTTGTAAGCTACAGACTTATGACCACCGATAGATTTACAAAAATTTGAACATTTGAATCATTTTACAGAATTCCAAGTTAAACCTGGATATTCTAATTTAATTTAAAAGCTGTTGTGATCTATAGTCGAATTTCTTGTGCAGTTCACAGTAGCTAGCAATCAGTCGACGATGACATACCATGTCAAACGCCTTTCTGAAATACGGGAAGATTTTGTCTGTTCACCTGCATCTGTCAGTGTTATGCTTCAGTGTGTACTTAAGCATGAGCGAGCAATTCTTCTCTGGTTTGCAGTGTTTACTAGAATACTTCTGACTTTCAAAAATCAAATGTTTGTAAAGCTTAAGGGACTAAACTGCGGGGTCATCAGTCCCTAAACGTGCAAACTATTTATGAACTACCTTATACTAAAGACGATACAAATATCCATGCCCAAGGGGGAATTGGAACCCCCGACGGCGGACGGCCGCGCGCACCGCAACACGGCGCTCCAGTACGCGCGACTAATCCGACGCGGCAAACACTTCTGACTTTAGTCATCCTCACGTACTAGACAAGTAATTTAGAGATGAAATGTCGGATGACCATGGCTGCACAAGACGACCGCGTTGACAACTGCAGTGTCTGAAGTACAATGCACTGCAAGGGATTCCCAAAGTTGTCGTAGTCCACTAAGATTAAAAATGGTTTGAATCTGAACGGATCAACAAGCGTAGGATTGAAGTTTGCGTAGTAGCATTTGTGCGTAACTCTTGATACCGGCAGAAAAATGATCACGATATCATATGAAGAATTCACTGAAGCCTGTCACACAAAAGAGGCGAATCCAGGGGGGGGGGGGGGGAGGAGTCCTACGGGCCTGCAGCCCCCCTCTAGAAATATACCTTTTCTTTCTTAAACTACAAAACTGGTAACTTTGAAAAAATACAAAGCATTTCGACTTAACAGTTGCTAAAATTGTATTTGATATTATAGCGCCGGCCGCGGTGGCCGAGCTGTCTGCGGCGTGCCAGTCACGTTCAGCACTGCCACTACGGTCGGGGGTTCGAATCCCCCCTCGGGCATGGATATTTGTGCCGTCCTTAGTATAAGCTAGTTCATAAGTAGATTGTAAGTTTAGGGACTGATGACCCCGCAGTTAAGTCCCATAAGCTCTACAAACATTTGAATATTTGATTTGATATTATAGTAGATTAAGAAAACACCTACGTTTGTTTACTTTAGAAAATTTCGAGACAGAAAATGTCTAAGAGCTCTAGGATCAAAATCGTAGTTTCGATCCTGGTACACACAATTATCACAAATATGCCACAAACGTGGCATGCCTTCTCTCCGCTTATCATTCCTAATTTCCTGTCGCCCCTTTGTAGAGTTCTGCTGACTTTTACAGCTTACATTTCTGTGTCGGCATTACCGGCTCACACTAAATCTTGGTTATCCTCGTTGCTGGCATTTAATGTTCGTGCCAGTACGGGACGTCTCTTTGTTCCAAGGTCGTGACGCAAACGCCTGTTGGCGCTTCTAGCAATTCAGTTCCGGCTAATCGCAAATGGAAATCGCTTCATCATTTTCTGAGGATCTGTTGCAGTTCTCATGGGTGAAAAATGCACAACGTTAAAATTAATACCAAGCCTTGTCCATAATTGTTTAATCTGTTTCGAGATCCTTTTAATATGTACATTTATGACTCTGAAACGAATGACTATGTGCAAATTGTGCATTGTTTGCGAAGCAAGTTTTCTCCCGTTCACCATGCAGCATAACTTCTAGATTCGTCAAGATATGACAAGAGAGAAATGCGGTAACGCATTTTCTTCTACAAAAGTGCCTACAGTCTTTTTGTGACGTTGTCGTCGGGTTGTAAATACTTAGCTCGGTCAATTACACACATGAGAGTTGCATTTCTGCTGTAAAATCATCTACAGATATTTCATAATGTCGAGTCAACGTTGTAACAATTTCTTCGTAATGTGGCTTTTAGTTTTGCTTAGTGGCTCAGAGGATGACATAGTTGCCACTCCACTGTAGCCCTGACACATGAATGGAACTTTTTCTCAATGGCCTGTGTATCTTACATGACAGACGCTATGCAGGCTGGTGGATGCACCCAAAATGCAGAATCATTGAAATCAAGTGAAATCTGCAGCGGCGACGACAAATGCACAAGACAGGCCCGGCGGTTTCTGTTTTTTTCAGAGTTGGTATTTACCCAAAACCCCTCCCCATCCAGGAAATGTAAATAGAGATTATCTAGGAATAAATCAAATTTTTATTGAGATGAGGTTCAACAGGCGTAAGACATTTGAGGAAATGCATACTGTAAACCATCAGCTGTTTATTATTTTTCTAAACTTCTACCGATTTCGGTTACAAACCATCTTCACGAAAAAAAATGTTTGTATAGTCTATGGGACTTAACTACGGGGTCATCAGTCCCTAAACTTACAAACTACTTACGAACTAGGACGGCACAAATATCCATGCCCGAGGGGGGATTCGAACCCCCGACCGTAGTGGCCGTTCAGACCGTGACTGGAGCGCCTCAGTCTCCTCGGCCACCGGGGCCGGCCCATCTTCACGGAAGAGAACTAGACAGACTGATTAAACAGGTGCATTATATGCCTCCTTATGCATACTGGCATGCATGTCACACAATGAAAATAAAAATAAATAAGACGTCACTAGGCATCAAGTCTTGGTTAAAAACATAAAAGCAATGCCAGGCTGTGAGATGGCATCTCATAGCATCTCACAGCCTGGCATTGCTTGATGCCTAGTGACTTCTTATGTATTTTTATTGTGTGACATGCATGCCAGTATGCATAAGGAGGTATGCATGAGGTCTATAGCACCTCGCTGCGGAGTGCGCGGTTGCTCGCCGTGGAGGTTCGAATGCTAACTGGGGCATGGGTGTGTGTGTGTTTGTCCGTAGGTTAGTTTACCTAGGTTTAAGTAGTTTGTAAGCTACGGACTGATGACCACGCAGTTTGGTTCGATAGATTTACAGACATTTGAACATTTCCAGTTCTCTTCCGTGAATATGGTTTATAACCAAATCCGGTAGAAGTTTAGAAAAATAATAAACAGCTGATGGTTTACAGTATGCACTTCCTCAAATATCTAGGAATAATTTAATTCTGAAGATATTATTCATTTACTAAAATCTAATTAGTGAATTGAATTATTCACTACGAAACATTATAGTAATTGCACAATATGAAAAATGTGCTGCATGTTCAGTGTACCCCAATAATGTACTACACCACAATTTTGCCAAACTCCACCGAGTACGTTACACACGATGGGAAGGTCTTCACAGATTCACTTGTCCACATTTCTGCCCTTCGTTTGCCGCTTCTGCGATAGTGGGAGACCCTACCCAGAGGGTGCATTTAATATACGGACACCAGATGTCCTGCATTTCACAGGATACTCCTTTTTCTTGATGTCTTATCCTGCGGCCCGTCACGAAGTTAGAAACTCTTTAAAATATCTTGCATTTCAATAGAATCCTGCGAAATGCGCTTATCGTCTTATTCAAGAGAAATAAGTAATTATGCAGTTAATGAAGAATGGGATACATATACGCAAGACTGTTTGCAGAGGAAAGGAAGTTCCAATGATAGTGCAGCGTCTGCCACTCGTCATCTGCAGTCATATAATATTGGTGTCTGTGGCAGTCATTGCAGGCGTAAAGATCGTTCGCGGCGATCAGTTACATAAAATATCATGCAATAGTAATATTACGAACAGCTGTTGGCAAAACCGAAAGTCACACATTATGCAAACGATTTTCTAGCTCTTTGTATGGTTTGAAAGTGGATGAAAATCGTTAATGAGCTGTCATATAATGAATGAGTTGTAATCATGCCGAATTGCGATTTTTGTATCAATTTGTTGTAGGCGTTCAAGAGAAATCGGATTTTTCTGAATTATAAGTACAGGTTTTTTAGGCTAATCTGTCGTCTGCGAACGATCAAGAATTAAGCCAGAAACATTTGATTACTACAAAATGTAATTTCAATCAGAACTGTGTAGAGTCCTATGATACAATTCTGAGAAATTTTAAATTTTTTAAAGCAATTCCTTCGATTGAAAATACACTTGATTACGTTTCACCATACTCAGTTCAAAGTATTCACCGTAATTGTATTTCGTCATTATCATTTCTTTCAACACATTGAGTGGATGACTATTGTACTTGTTGCATGTTCTGTTAATCAATTACAAAAAGTAAATAAAACATATGACGTATATTTTGTGTTATGTTGCATAACCGGTAGATCCTGCTTTTTCTGTCTGAAAATATGGTCATCCTAATTTAATGTGCTGAATATTTTCAACTACAGGTAATTTGTTTAACCGGAAATGACGATAGCGGTAAAACGATAATAGTGATTTCAAAATTCTTTAATGCTTCGGCACAATTAATAAGAAAAGAGCTTCTTGCGTACGTTCTTATATGCTATGCTCCATATTTCTAGTTTCAAATTTCACCAATTCCTGCTTCTTTCAATTTTATAGCCCACCTGAAGATAGAGTTAACATTTGTTAACGCCTTCTAGTACAAATCTGTGATAGGACCGCTATTATTTTCTATCTATATAAATGATCTGATGGATGGATGGAGTAAGTTGTAATTTGCGGCTGTTTGCTGATGATGCTGTGGTGTATGGGAGGGTGTCGTCTGTAACTGACTGCAATAGCATACAGAATGACTTAGACAAAATTTCTAGTTGGTGCGAAGATTGGCAGCTAGCTCTCAATGTAGAAAAATGTAAGGTGATGCGCATGAGTAGAAAAAACAATCCCATAATGTTCGAATACAGCATTAGTAGTGAGCTTCCTGATGCTGTCGCGTCATTCAAATATCTAGGCGTAACATTGCAGAGCGATATGAAATGGAATGAGCGTGTAAGGACAGTTGTGAGTAAGGCGGACAGACGACATCGGTTTATTGGGAGAATTTTGGGAAGATGTACTTCACCTGTAAAGGAGACCGCGTATAAAACCCTTGTACGACCGCGTCTTGAGTATTGCTCAAGTATTTGGGACCCGCAGCAGATCGGTTTGAAGGAAGACATAGAGGCGGTTCAGAGGCGAGCAGCTAGATTTGCTACCGGTAGGTTCGACCAATGCGCGAGTGTCACGGAAATGCTCCGGCAACTCAATTGGGGATCGCTGGAAGAAAGACGACGTTCTTTTCGTGAATTTCTGTTAAGTAAATTTAGAGGGCCGGAATTTGAAGCTGAGTGTAGAACGATCTTGCTGCTGCCTACTTACATTTCGCGTAAAGATCACAAAGACAAGATAAGAGAAATTAGGGCTCGTACGAAGACATATAGGCATTCTTTTTTTTCCTCGCTCAATTTGGGAGTGGAATAGGAAAGGAAATGCCTAGTAATGGTACAGTGTACCCTCCGCCACGCACCTTACGGTGAATTGCGGAGTATGTCTGTAGAATACATTTATTAATGTTGTTCAGTTGAAGCAAAAGGTTGGGGTTTTCCAGTTAGTAAGGAGTGGAGACACTGAAGAGATTTAAATGTTTGTAAATCTATCGGACTCAACTGCATGGTCATTAGTCCGTAGCTTACAAACTACTTAAACTAAGGTAAACTAAGCTAAGGACAACGCAAACACCCATGCCGAACCCCCGACGGCGAACGGCACCCCAGTACCGGTACCATAAGTGGCTCACTCATAAGTAGTGTACTATTGCGGATATTTATGAAAACAAAGTCCACCTGAGTCTCACAGACTCTAGGGTTAAAAACTATTTCATGTTTATATTTAATAAACAAGGATAAACTGTTGTTGACTGGTGTTGTTATTTCATTCCCTATATTCATGTATTTACAATGTGCTGTTACATCTGCATTGCACGCACTTGACTATAAGTCGAGCTGCAGTTACACACACATAATTATTGTTTGATGAATTATAGGCTTCCATAGGTAAAATTTAATTTATTTTCTATTTTTAACCAACAAATAGGCCTATTTACATTATCTTTTGCACGCAGAACACTATTATTTCTTTTTTTTCTCTTCAATATTCTTGAGTCTATGGAGAGTAGGACATCCTAGGGTTTCCAGGGTGTGAACAGCAGCATACTTGAAGATCTGAGCATCCAGGTAATATTCTCTTCGCCTATGACATAGATTATGGTGGTACTGCTGTCGAATACTCGGAGAGTTGTCAGAAAATCTTTATATGGAATGTCAGGTCCATCCTAGTGTATTCCATGATATTCGTTTTGGCCACTTTGCGTTCCTTCTAGTTTTAATACACTTCACATCCTTGTAAGGTCTTGGTGAGGCAGTTACTGCAGAGAACGTTTTTATCAAATGTTTGTAAAGCTTATGGTACTTAACTGCGGGGTCATCAGTCCCTAAACTTACAAATTACTTACAAACTAGCTTATACTAAAGACGGCACAAACATCCATGCCCGAGGGGGGATTCGAACCCCGAGGGGGAATGGCCTCACACATCGTAGCATAGCGCCTCAATATGCTCGGCGGCTCCTCCGCGGCAACGTTTTTATCACATATTCTTCTGTGAATGCTTAGAATGCAACGTCTTTAAATATGAAAGCATTTACACTCGTGGTCATAGGAACCTTAGACATCATCGATGATGTTCACTCTTTGAGAGCTCATGATGAAATGGTTTGGGTATGATACAAGGTGGTCTGGTCCTTTATACAGAACGCTGCACATTACCATTTCGCGGGCTATAGTTAATTACTCGGTCCATGCAGAACTAGGTCATACGCAGTAGACTGCTGTGGGAAATTTACAGAAGATTCAAATTCAATCCTCACATCTATAGGTCCAGATTTAATTACCTCGTTCTGTTTGGAGCAGTCTATTACGATTATTGGCGTCAGATCCTTCAATTTTCATGGACTAAGTAGATACCCACACAATTCCATGACATCGTCACAGTAGGAAGTCCGGAACGTCAGCCGTGGTGGAGCGGCTGAGCGCATTGAGGTGCTATGCTACGATGCAAGAGGCCGTTCCCCGTCAGGAGTTTGAATCCCCCGTCAGGCATGGATGTTTGTGTCATCTTTAGTATAAGGTAGTTCATAAGTAGTTTGTAAGTTTAGGGACTTATGACCCCACAGTTAAGTCCGTTAAGCTTAACAAACATTTGAACCGGAACCTCATATGATAGACTGTTCATACTTTTATCCCATTGCAAATGTAGGTTGTCATAAGAGTAGAATTCTGAATTCAGGTAGACTCTTGCATTAGTTAAGTTTCAGTTGTCAAATACGGATGAATCATTTGCTTGCTAGATTCCCTCGTCGATTGGTCTGAAATGCAAGTACGATGAATCAAGGTGCAAAATATTTTTTTCCCGTCATCTTCATTGAAACATTTTTCTATTCATTTAAAAGGAACATGATCTGCAGTGTTCTTTAGCATGTACATGTAAGAGGGAGTGTTCGCACTAGTTTCTTCGATATCGAAGGTTCACTCTTATTATAAAACAAAAGTTGAAATTGCTGTGAGTGAAACGACCAACATAGACATTTATTTTTATTCATTTACTTTTTTAGTCTCGTCACAAGTAATTTATGTGTGACTACTCTCAATGCTTGAAACACAGATTGAAACAAAGAAAAGGTTTCAGTATTCATAATGACGATTACATAATTTTCACTACAAATATTGAAAATTTTTGTATGTTTCAAACTACGTTTCAAGCACTGATGAGAGTCACTCAGCGACCAAAATCAATTTTTTCGAGAATAAAGAAATATTTACGACTGCTATTCGTTATCCATATACGTTAACAGGCACTGAGCAGTTGGATTCAGCCGCGGTGGAATAGCCGAGCGGTCTAAAGCGTCTCGCTGCGGAGCGCACGGTTGCTCGCCGTGGAGGTTCGAGTCCTCCGTGGGGCATGGGTGTGTGTGTGTGTGTTTGTCCTTAGGTTAGTTTACCTAGGTTTAAGTAGTTTGTAAGCTACGGACTGATGACCACGCAGTTTGGTCCGATAGAATTACATTTACATTTAGTTGGATTTGAGATGGAATCAAACCTGACTTTTCAGGTTTTGTCCATTTAACGAGTGAAGATACGAAACTGATTATGAGTGAATCTAAAACCTTCTTTTATCTTTTATGCACCGTCATACAACTGTTTTTTTATTAAAATATTGTACGCTCCTTCTTCAGTAAAAACATTAGTCTGACTAATTTGCACTCCTGAGAACTGTCTCGACTAATGTGTAATCTTTTTCCTCTTCGTAACTTGCATGTACTTGCGTAGTGCCAAAATGAAAAGTTTTTCACTCCCAGCATTGCGCTCTCTGCTGCTACCGCCGCGCCACATGACCAGCACCTAGCTGTCTCTCTCCCAGCGCGTTGAACTCAAGCGTCGCCAATAAACTGCACAATACTGCTCTCGTCTAGAACAAACTGTAGCACCTAACGCCTTCCGGCAAAAATAAATTCAAACCTTTCCGAAACTTTTTCTTGCTTACACCCTCACAAAACAAAAAAAAAAAAAACAAAAAAACAAAAACAAAAAAAAGTAAAGGGAAAAGTTTGTCGCTTACTACATTTCGGACGTTGGTTTGGTAAAAGTTCTGCGCCAGAAGTGACATTTTAATTTATTACTTCAGTATTACTGAATAGATTGGCCGGAAAGTTTGGAGACATCGACAACATATAGCACAGAAGGCAAATAAAAAATGATTTTGCCATGTGTCGCTTAGTTTAGAAGATATGGTGTCTTAAACATGGAGTAGCGCGAATGAACATCCTTTTTTTTTATTTAAATATTCTCTTTTTCAGGGACAAATTTTTTAAATTTAATTGAAAAAAGTGTCAATAGGTCGTTCTAACACACTGTTGTGTTATGCCGCCATATTATAAAATAGACGACTTTCATTTTTTTACATTCTGATGGTATGTATCGCATGGTAGGCAAACGTTTCACACAGCGATTCACGGGCCAAGGCTGCCGTGTCCCCTGCACACCAACAGTGAGCATGTGCGGAGAAACACACACACTTCTGATTGGATAATGCGAGCACATCTGGCAACAGCGCCCGAATCGCTACGCAAAGACTCACTAAATTAAATGGGGGCATTGCTTCGATAACGAGACCTCTCAGTGCGCTCTCTCACCGAACCGAACTTTGGCGCACCGTAAAAAAAAAAAAAAAAAAAAAAAAAAAAAAAAAAAAAAAAAAAAAAAAAAAAGGGCCCCAGAGCTTTATGCTAACGGTAACCGGCGCAGTGTTGTCATATCTACTATTTATGCAGGAGATCTCCTGCTTGTAAAGAAATCTACTGTTCTACTGCTAAAAAGGAAATCTGGAGAAAAAATATTTTAGGAAAGTATTTTGTGCGTAAGAAATCACACGAAGATTGTACCTGCAGGGCTGAAACTATTTGTGTATGGGCATCATCACTAGCAAATTATATGTGCTCTCAAGCACAGTGTGCAATTGCGTATGTAATAGAAATATAAAAAACACAAGTGAAACCGCAAAGTTCATGAAAAGTGTCAGTGTGTTCACAATATTTATGCTAAAGTAATGATGAAACTAAGGAATACTAAGCGTCAGTGCTCCTAAATTTGATGTCTGATTTCAAGAAAGTCACTTAGGCCAAGTAGATTTATATTCGTTAAAATGAACTGAGTTTGAGCACACAGCGGTTATGACATTTACATACATTAAAACTACCAAATCCTGCAGACTGTTTATACAACACATGTGTTGAAGGACTGTCGTGTATTTGTGAGCGTAAGGCAATAGTGAGTAATGAGAGAGAGAGAGAGAGAGAGAGAAATTAAGTGCTATTCTACATCACTCCTGAAATGTCAAGGCACGTTTCTAAATATAGCATGAAACAGGCATTTGAATGACAACGTGCAGAAGTTGGCAGAAGATAGGAATGGATGCTCTTCATTGAGGCTGGAGAACAGACCTCACACACACTACGTTTACATGCAACACATCTTCCGGAAGACGAAAACCGATTTTCGTAAACCGTTTTTCGCTGTCGTGTTTTACATGGCATAGCCTGAATCGGATTTCCTAGCTCACTTAACATGGCGGCTGGAAAACAGATGATTCAGTTCCTTATTTAGTCTGCACAATCGCTATTTTTCTTTATTTAAATACACAGATTTATGTTCACTCTAATATTTATACTTTCATTTCACATTAGAAAATATCACTCTTTCCATATGTGCCGAAAATTCTTAACAAGAAAACACAATCTGACAAGCCAAGAACGCTTCAAAAACGGTTGCGTTTACATGGGTACGAAAATCGATTGTGGAACTGGAAAACCGATTTAAAGAAGCGGATTTCCAGAATCGATTTTGGAATGTTTACATGACCAACCAAAAGCGGAATTGGGAAATCGCTTTACGAAATCCGGTTTTGGGAGCCCATGTAAACGGGGTGACAGTGGCGTAGCGTGGGGGTGCCGGGGGTGGGGAGGGGGGGCATGGCCCCGGGCGGCATATATTTGGGGGCGACAGGGAGCGGCCGAGCTGGGTCGGTGCGTTCACACTGCCGGCCGGGCCGAGCCGAGACGGGATGTGCCGAGCTGGCTGGCGCCTAGTCGGCGCACGCGCGGACAGCATGCGTGTTCACACTGCGCGCCGGGCCGAGCCGAGCCGAAAAAGAGGGGGAAATTCAACTTTTCCGTTTTTCAAGTTGTAAAAAATTTTGACGGTATATAAGACCACGCCACATCGTTTTATGAAGCTATTTTTTTCCTTAAAATCTTTACCTTACCTGTGAGAAAATTAAAAAAAAAAAAAATCTACTTTTCATTCTGCGTGAGTTTTTAGTTTTGTAACGCTCCTCACTCGATTTCGATGAAAGTATGCGCTTAAAAAATCTGATTTTTGGGCACATGGTAGTACAACATCTTAACTTTCGAATAAAACATTCACCTTTTTTAAATTCGTAACAGTCGTTTTCAAATGATGCCTTTTGTCAAGTATGCGCAGTTGATTTACAAATCGTGTATTGAAAAAGTTCGATAGCGGGCAGCTTACTGTTCTATGCATTTTAGACGATACATTACAGCGAGTGAAATTGAGCTAAAAGTACAAAAAAGTTTTTGAAATGGTAGCTTCACTGATATCTACCACATATCACAAGTAATTGCGAGTTATCTGTGCGGCGTTACTCCGCGGCCGCAACCCTTCGATCTCGGCGGGTGTTGGACGTAGCGCGAAGCACTGCAGCGCCGAAAAAATGAATTGCTGGCCACGTTTGTCGCTTCCTCGTGATGTGTTAAAAAAAAGTACAAATTATTTTTCTTGGGTGGCAACCGATTATAATTGACAATGTCCTGCTATGGTTTTACATGAGGTCATACTTTATGAAAGACCTATGACTGATTTCTTGTCCACTTTACACAATAAATGGAATATACATTTCGTGAATGGAATTAGAAGAGAAGAATAAATTAATGTTAACCGTTACTTTGGTAGATGGACTGAAATAAATTTTTTGACATTATACTTATTGGGTTTCTAGTTGGAAATGATAAAAGGAAGTAGCCCAAAATTATACTGAAATTTATAGGTATTTCTACACCTAAGTCATGTATAATCATTTTTTTTATTTTCGCCTTTGTAGTTCTCAGAATAATTATCACAAGGTAAAAATAATTCTATACACCTTGTCCCACATAAAAGCAATATCACTCCCGCCCAAGATTAAATTAAGAATAAACTAAGTAAAAATGATAGATAATATTAACATTAAACATCTGTAGTTACCTCCTCATAAGGGATGTTGCAGGTGGTGGCATACCGGTTTTATGTGGGACACGCTGTACTGTATTTCAACCAGTGGCGTAGCTACTACACCAAGGGCCCCGGGGCAAACATGACGTTGGGGCCCTCTCTAAACTAAAACTATACCACAGGCGCCGACTTTTGAAAATCTTGGGGTATGCTCAGTGGCGTTTCCAATAGAGGAGGTGGTTGCCAGCCTGTAGCCCCCCCCCCTCCCCCAGATGTATTTCTAAAAACAAAATCTTTATTATATTTTTCCAATTCCAGGTACAAAGGTAAAGTAATAATTTTATTTTAGTAGTATTTCTTCTTTTTTGCTTCATCTGGTGTTAATTTAAGACCATTTTAATCCCTGGAAGGAGAAAAGTAATTTTTAACATACAGTAAAGAAATTAACAGCCATTAATTTCAATTTCACGTTTCAGAACTACTGGGCGGCTTTTACGGCCATTTGTACCTGTTTTCCCGTTGTAGTAACTACAGAAATCATTTTCAGAGTTTTCGTCTTCTGAGATATGCATATCAGATAATGATGTGCTCGTATTATGAATACTGTGTTCATTATCGCAAAAACTAACATCGAATGGTCTTCCTGCCTTCTTTCTTGTGCAGATTTATTTTCTATACAGTATTACGAAAATGGTCCATAACCATTTCTGCTGTCGTACCATGTCTGTCGATACGAATAGGTTCACAACGCATTGTTACATCACACACAAATTCAGTGAACAGTATGGAAAATGTCACGACTTCACACTAACACGATTCCTTGAAGACAATTGACTTCTAAGAGGATACATAAACGTTAAATTAGTAGTATACACATTTTCATCGTATCGTACCAAACCCACTTCATTTCCAGTTATTTAATACAATAATTAAAGGTTACCGCCTTCAGTTTACGATATTGAACTTCCAAGGAGCATTCCATTAACATTCGGACTATTTAGAAAATGATCACTTCACTCATATGTCAACATGAATTTTAATGTCTACGAATTCAATTACCTGTTTGTTTTAGATAATAATTTTACAGCGGTGTATTACAAAAGCCAACCGCCCATCAATGGAATGTGAGAGTCGAATTTAATTACAACCAAGAAATATAACGCAAAGAAAAAATACCAGAATTTTCAGTGGGGTATGCCGAGCATACCCAATAAAATTTTGGGGTATGCTTGAGCGACCGAGCATACCCGTAATCGGCGCCTATGAACTATACAGATGCAATACTACTTCATCAGGTCCTTACCGCTTACTGGAAGACATAGTAAGGCAAAGCTACTCTTAAGTAAATTACTGTTGTGTCACGCAGCAGATAATATTTAATCCTACTCTCTAATATAATTATAACTGTGAAAGTTAATTATGCTTTCAAGCAGAAACAACTGGGTGGATTTGGATGAAAATTTGGATAGGGACAAAGTTGGACCTGGGTAGGATATAATCTACAGATAAGACTACCATAGAATAGTTTTCGAAGTTGCTCCACACTAGGTGAATGAAATCGCAGGCAGAAGCTATTAACAATGATGTTTTACTCAACCACGAAAATATGGCTCCCTGCCGCGAATCAAACCATGAACAGTATTGTCACACACCGCTAGTAATTCAGCAGGTGACAGGGTGCACGTCTTAGCGGACAAACAATACCTTTTTATGTTTATATCCTGAGATGGGAATAATTTTCGGATTTCACTTCATGCGTTTGAAGTTTGTTGGCAGTGTTCAAAATGTTAAAAGTCGAAAATCCTTCATTTAGCTAAAATATTATATACAGTAGAACGTCGATTATCCGAAGTGTAATTGGGGGACATGGATGTTCGGAAAACCGATTATTCGTATAATCTAACTGTACACTTCTACTTGTCAATAAGAAGTACTGCACAGTAAATGTATTTATACATTATTTGGAGGCGCGCGATCCTTCACATTGCGCTGAGCGGCACGCCGCAACACTTGGAAGGCGCAGCTGTTGCTGTTATAAGCTTTGATGCTGTAGCTACTTCTGCCGACTGGAGTGTGCCGATTGTTGTACTCAGCGACTGTCAGCTTGGCCTGTCAGAAGGCCCCACTAGAAGAAATGTTCCGTCACCCTGTGGCCCAATGGGGGTACTGTGGGCAGCTTAGTTTGACGGGAGAGGGAATTAATGGACGGTAGGGTGGGAAGGTAAAAAATAAATAAACGAAGCTCTATTGTAAGTTTTTCCGAACTTTGCTTTGCCGAGGGGCCCCTTGATCTCGGGGGCCCCGGGGCACTGCCCCGCCTAGCCCTATGATAGCTACGCCACTGATTTCAACCCATCTCCACTTTCAAAGAACTCAACACGTCTCAGAATTTTATTATTTATTTATTTTGTTAAGAAGGTGTCTGAGGGAAACTGCGTTTCTACGAACATTTTGCTGAATCATATGCTGACAATATTCTTTGTCTCAATGGTACTTCGATTTTTTTAAATGTTAACTGAAAGAAAAATGCGCTGATATAGTTTAAGAGTCAGAAACCACAAGTCACGTCAGTAAAGGATGGGAAGCGTGTACCACTGTATATCTTGCTGTTTTTTTATTTATTATTTATTTTATTTTATTTTTTTATATTTTTTTTCCTGGTGGGCTTGTCCCCAGCAACAAGCTATCCTCACTTTAGTCAGCTGAAGATCGAAGGAAACACAGTGGTGACCAAAACTTCTTTACTGCTGACTGAGCCAGCTAACAGT
The DNA here is from genome assembly GCA_026315105.1 of Locusta migratoria. Lineage (NCBI taxonomy): Eukaryota > Metazoa > Arthropoda > Insecta > Orthoptera > Acrididae > Locusta > Locusta migratoria. The sequence goes on from CM048755.1 coordinate 380,272,670, forward strand.
TCACTGATTTTGTTATTATATTTCTTTTGCTGTTACACTGTAGTGACCTATCGGATAATAAGAAACAGGTGGTAATGGATTCATCCCATGAATTTCGACTGACATTTAAAAAAGGGTTTCCTTATGAGAATTGCTAAAAAACATCTGAATTTTGTATTCAATTTACAGAATTAATAGTAGTAAAAAATAAACATATTTTCACGAGTGTTATTTAAATGAAAAAAAAAAAAAAAAAAAAAAAAAAGCTATCATGCAAAGAGACTTGAAAACACGCTGGAGACGTGAGATACTTGTGCTGCAGAAGCAATACCATAGCCCAATCGGCTCGCGCCGGAAATATTAAACATTCCGAATGTCGGCTCGGCGTGAGCCTGCTGAAGCGGAGTCCTCTCGGCCCGGCCGGCAGTGTGAACAGCGCAATTGAAAACTATGTGTTTAATCTCTCGGCTCGGCTCGGCCCGGCTCGGCTCGGCTCGGCCTAGCCGGCAGTGTGAACACAGCCCTCCGTTCACTCTGAAGAGGCGGCTCAAGGTCACGCAGCTGATTCCCCACTCTACACCCTCCCTCCCCCTCCCCTACTCCCTTGCCAGCAAGCACACTGCGCAGGCAGCCCGCTTAGACAACGTGCCAACAATAATAAGCACTGCCGGTTTTTAAAATTAATTTATCACATTTTAGTGACCTTCATTTCGTTCGTTGCGATATGTATATAATGTACATCACTCCAGAGGCTATTACCAGAAAATAATTACATTGATAAAATGAAATAGTGAAAAAGTTATATGTAACTCACCAAACAGAAACTACGTGGGCAGACATCAGCTTCACTATCTTCGTCATCACTGGAAGTCTCGTCACTATCGTCACGTAGATTTATTAAAATCCTCTGAATTTGTTCACCTCTAAGTCCTTCCTTCGCAAAGTCTTCCTGCAATCGCTCCGCATGGGCAACGCATTTCTGCTAATCTTCTATTGTCACGTTTTTAATGGCGTCCTCCAGTAATTTTCTCACATCTCTTAATTTTAAATGTAGAATTCTTTTCTGCTATCTCTCGTTTTATTAGAGCCCATATCAGTTCAGTGGGATTGTACTGACAGTGATACTGACATTTTTGTAGTTAGATCATCAATCTCATATTGCCTAAAACTGCTGCTGTGTTGCCTGACAGTGCAAAGCAATTCGGCTAACGTGTGTGTGGGATTATGAGGTATGCTTTTGCTTTGCAGCCATTCCAAAATATCGGCTTTCTTGAAACTTGAGTTGGGAATTTTTTCTTTAAGCATGGAATGATAGCTTGCATTGTCCATGAGTATCACACATCCTTCTTCCAGGCTTCGAAGGAGATCAGCCGGCCGCGGTGGCCGAGGGGACTGAGGCGCTTTAGTCACGGTCTGCACGGCCACTACGGTCGGGGGTTCTAATCCCCCCTCAGGCATGGATATTTGTGCCGTCCTAGTTCGTAAGTAGTTCATAAGTAGTTTGTAAGTTTAGGGACTGATGACCCCGTAGTTAAGTCCCATAAGCTTTACAAACATTTGAACATTTCGAAGATCAGTAAACCATTCCCTAAAGACTGTATTATTCATTTCTTGGTGGTAAGCCGGCCGCGGTGGCCGGTGGCCGAGGGGACTGAGGCGCTTCAGTCATGGTCTGCACGGCCACTACGGTCGGGGGTTCGAATCCCCCCTCGGGCATGGATATTTGTGCCGTCCTTAGTCTTAGCTAGTTCATAAGTAGTTTGTAAGCTTAGGGACTGATGACCCCGTAGTTAAGTCCCATAAGTTCTACAAACATTTGAACATTTTTTTCTTGGTGGTAATCAACACCGCTTTTAGACTGGAACACCAATTCTGCCCCCTCTATGAAACCATATTTGGCCGATCCGGCATGGCAGATTATCAGATGTGATCTTTAACCTAACGGGACCTTTAGACCACCGTTTATTTTTAAAAAATATGTTCACATGTTTGTAGAACTTATGGGACTTAACTTTGGGGTTATCAGTCCCTAAGCTTACAAACTACTTACGAACTAGCTAATACTAAGGACGGCACAAATATCCATGCCCGAGGGGGGATTCGAACCCCCGACAGTAGTGGCCGTGCAGACCGTTTCTTTTAGAATCCTGCCAGATAAAACTTTTAGAATGGTTTTGATTTACCCATGTTTCGTCGATGTAAATGATAGGTCGAGGATGATCTTCATTCCTTATTTCAAGCATTCTTCTTAAAAATGAGGCTCTTGCGGCTACAACATCTCTTATCTCCATCAAAAATCTTCGAACGTCATTAGCCAAGTTTTCTCACAATTTTATGCAAAGATGTAATACCTCCTGCATAGTCTATGTTATCTTTTAAAACATCTTTAACGTTTTTAAGTGTTGGGTATTCACCACTATCGTAAAATTCTTGGATTGAGCGGAGGATTACGTCTTTTTGGAAATCGTCTAATTCTGTGACAGGCTTTTGGCGAGTAATGTTTTATCTTGGAGATGAAAAGCTTGGCCCTAGGATATCTTCATTTTCGATTACACTTTTATGCGCTTCCTCACAGATGCGTTGCACTGTTCTTACCGACACCTGACAATATTCTGCGGTTGTTTTTTTAGTATCTCTGAAAAAGTCACAAACCTTTTCTTGGCAGTTTTCCAACGCTTTGAAAATATTACACACTATCCTTCGACTGACTCCTAATATCACTCAGACTCGACATTGCAACAAATTTAAATGTAAACTCAGAGAAACGCTATCACACTGTTGTAGAACTGCAGAAGGGATGGACGGCGCGCTGGGGAGAGGGGAAAAGGCACTGTGGAGGGGGTAATCACGTGACGTGCGGAGTGCCGGCCGAATGACCTTGAACCGCCTCTTCAGAGTGAACGGCAGAGTGAACGGCAATCGGTAACGCTTCGTCCACATCACACATGAGCGATTTAGAAAGCAATTGTAACTATTATTCCGAACATCTCTGTGTCGCCATATTCTGGCATGAACTGCTATGTTTAGGAGTGATTACACTAATTTCCATATGTTGACTAATACGTGCAAAATATGGAAAGAAGTTTGTTTTGGAATGCTTTTATTCAGAAACTAAGCTACTTAGAAAATATATTATATTTAAAAATTACATCATATGTGTCGTGACACTTTTTTCGGCCCACCCTATTGCAGGCATGAGGCAATAGCGCTGACGTGTCTGGGCGGCCGTAACAAATGGAGATTACAAATAATCAGTGTTATTACATACTTGTAGACCAATAATATATCAATAGCGCAAGTTGATTTGATTTAGTTCCTTTTCATTTGACAGATACCTAGGACATTAGAGACGAACGAATGCAGGATATAGTGACTGTCGTATATATGGTCATTGTGGTACAAACATATTTCGGTCGGTCCTGGAAACGTCCTCGTATAACCGAAAGTTAGAAGGCGACCGATCACGAAAAGCGGGTAATACCAGTTCGAGTCGCAGATAGGCACAAATTTTCGTATGTCTCTTATGATTAGTACATCTATACCTAATACAAGAGCTGGAAATTCGATATTGCGAGCCGTTGTCCTCGTCACTGCGCTCGAGGTGAAGTTAGACGCACTCTACTTCGTTACGTAATCTTCGCTACATCACTATCGCCAAAGGAACTGTTAATTCAGTTTTCATTGGTGGCTCTAAAAATACTTAAAGGCTCGCCCTAATTCTGTAGATAAGGATATTGGATATTTCGTCACAACTAATGGCCTCTTTGCCCTAGCTACAAACAAATCTGTTTCTCTCAGGCTAATAGAACCATTGGCTCCACAAAGTAACACATGGATACCTGCGAAAGATATATTGTCAACCCAGAAAAATGATGTGGCCAGTGGGCGTGTTGTAGAACTTAATTTAATGGATTTGAAAATGGGCTAAAAAATCCTAAGTTGGTAAGCCTACAAAATGGAGTGTGTGTGTCCACACGCAGACTCATGTAATGGGCACTGAACTCGTACTGACAAGAAACTTTTATCCGCCTAATACATGAGAAAGTATTCACCCGACTTTATTCAGAATACTTTTGAAAATTGTTCAAATTTCCGGCGTCGCTCCGAAATGCCATTCCTCCCTATACTCGAGTGCGTGTAACTAAAGAATTACTTGTCGTCGCCATATGACACTCTGTATAGGTATAGCACACACTTGCAAGTACTTCATGAGAAAAAATGAAGACAGATTAACGAGCCAATTATGAGAAACAATTTTTCTAATCTCGTTGAAATTTCCCGGGTAGCGCGGAATTGCCAGTCCGTTGTACGTCCAATGGCGTGTATCTAAACAGTTACTAGTCGTCGCCGTATGACACTATGTATAGGTATAGCACGCGCATCCACGTACTACGTGACATAAAATGAAGGCAGATTAACGAGCCCATTATGAGAAATGATCTTTTGAAAATAGTTCAAATTTCCGGCGTCGCTCCGAAATGCCTTTCCATCATACCATCCTACATTCAAGGGCGTGTAACTAAGGAATTACTAGCCGTCAGCATATCACACTCTGTACAGGTATAGCATGCACGTCCAAGTACTACGTGACAAAAAAAATAAAGGCAGATTAACTAGCCGATTATGAGATATGATTTTTCGAATATTGTTAAAATTCCCGGCGTCGCTCCTAAATGCCTTTAGCTCCTACATTCAAGGGCGTGTAACTAAAGAATTACTAGCCATCGCCATATCACACACTGTATATGTATAGCAAACACTTTCAAGTACTTCGTGACAAAATATGAAGTCAAATTAACGAACCGATTATGTGAAATGTTTTTTTTTGAAAATTGTTCAAATTTCCGGCGTCGCTCCGAAATGCCTTTCCCTTCTACATTCAAGGGCGTGTAACTAAAGAATTACTAGCTGTCGGCATATCACACTCTGTACGTGACATAAAATGAAGGCAGATTAACGAGCCGATTATGAGAAATGATCTTTCGAATATCGTTCAAATTTACGGCGCCGCTTCGAAATGCCTTTCCGTCCGACATTCAAGGGCGTGTAACTGAAGAAAAAAATGTTCAAATGTTTGTAATTCTATCGGAACAAACTGCGTGGTCATCAGTCCGTAGCTTACAAACTACTTAAACCTAGGTAAACTAACCTAAGGACAACACACATACACCCATGCCCCAGGGAGGACTCGAACCTCCACGCCGAGTAACCGCGCGCTCCGCAGCGAGACGCTTTAGACCGCTCGGCTACTCCATCGCGGCTGTAATTGAACATTTACTAACCGTCGGCATATCACACTCTGTATACTCATAGCACGCACATCCAAGTACTACATGACATAAAATGATGGCAGATTAACGAGCAGATTATGAGAAATGATCTTTCGAATCTCGTTAAAATTTCCGGCGTTGTTCGGATATGCCTTTCCGTCCTATATTCAAAGGCGTGTAACTGAAGAATTACTAGCCGTCGCCATGTCACACTCTGTACAGCTATAGCACTCACGTCCAAGTACTACGAGACATAAAATGAAGGTAGATTAACGAGCCGATTATGAGAAATGATCTTTCGAATATCGTTAAAATTTCCCGCGTAGTTTGGATTTGCCATTCCGTTTTACGTTAAACGGCGTGTAACTATAGAAATACTAGCAGTCGCCATATGGCACATTGTATAGATATAGCAAACACTTCCAAGTACTCTGTGACAATAAATGAAGTCAAATTAACGGCCGGCCGCGGTGGCCGAGGAGACTGAGGCGCTCCAGTCACGGTCTGCACGGCCACTACGGTCGGGGGTTCGAATCCGCCCTCAGGCATGGATATTTGTGCCGTCCTTAGTTGTAAGTAGTTCATAAGTAGTTGTAAGTTTAGGGACTGATGACCCCGCAGTTAAGTCCCATAGACTCTACAAACATTTGAACATTTTGCAATTAACGAGTCGATTATGAGAAATGTTCTTTTGAAAATAGTTCAATTTTCCGTCATCTCTCCTAAATGCTTGCATCCTACATTCGAGGGCGTGTAACCAAAGAATTACTAGCCATCGGCATATCACACATTGTATAGATATAGCACGCACGTCCAAGTACTACTAGACACAAAATGAAGGCAGATTAACGTGCCGATTATGAGAAATGATGTTTCGAAAATCGTTCAAATTTCCGGCGTCTCCCCGAAATGCCATTCCTCCCTATACTGAAGTGCGTGTAACTAAAGAATTACTAGTCGTCGCCATATGACACTCTGTATAGGTATAGCACACATTTGCAAGTACTTTGTGACAAAAAATGAAAACAAATTAACGAGCCGATTATGACAAATGATCTTTCGAAAATTGTTCAAATTTACGGCGTCGCTCTGAAATGCCTTTCCGTCCTACATTCAAGGGCGTGTAACTAAAGAATTACTAGCCGTCGACATATCACTCTCCGTATAGGTGTAGCACACACGTCCAAGTACTACGTGACATAAAATGAAGGCAGATTAACGAGCCAATTGTGAGAAATGATCTTTCGAATCTCGTTAAAATTTTCGGCGTTGTTCGTATTTTCCATTCCGTTCTACATTAAACGGCGTGTAACTACAGAATTACTCGTCGTCGCCGTGACACTTTGTATAGGTATAGCAAATACTTCCAAGTATTTTGTGTCAAAAAATGAAGTCAAATTAAATGTTCAAATCAAATGTTTGTAGAGTCTATGGGACTTAACTACGGGGTCATCAGTCCCTAAACTTACAAACTACTTATGAACTACTTACAACTAAGGACGGGACAAATATCCATGCCCGAGGGGGGATTCGAACCCCCGACCGTAGTGGCCGTGCAGACCGTGACTGGAGTGCCTCAATCCCCTCGGCCACCGCGGCCGGCGAAGTCAAATTAACGAGCCGATTATGAGAAATAGTCTTTCGAAAATCGTTGAAATTTCCGGTGTTGCTCCGAAATGCCTTTCCGTTCTATATTCAAAGGCGTGTAACCAAAGAAATACTAGCCGCCGCTATGTCACACTCTATACAGGTATAGTACGCACGACCAAGTACTATGTGACATAAAATGAAGGCAGATTAAAGCGCCGATTTTGAGAGATAACCTTTCGAAAATCGTTTAAATTTACGGCGTCGCTCAGACATGACTTTCTGCCCTACATTAAGGGCGTGTAACTAAAGAATTACTAACCGTCGGCATATCACACTATGTATAGGTATAGAATACACATCCAAGAACTACGTGACATAAAATAAATTCAGATTAACGAGCCGAATATGAGAAATAATCTTTCGAATATTGTTCTAATTTCCGGTGTCCCTCTGAAATGCCTTTCCGTCCTACATTCAAGGGCGTGTAAGTAAGGAATTACTAGCTGTCGGCATATCACACTCTGTACAGGTATAGCATGCACGTCCAAGTACTACGTGACATAAAATAACGGCAGATTAACGAGCCGATTGTGAGAAATGATCTTTCGAATCTCGTTAAAATTTCCGGCGTAGTTCGGAAATGTTCAAATGTTTGTAAATCTATCGGACCAAACTGCGTGGTCATCAGTCCGTAGCTTACAAACTACTTAAACCTATGTAAAGTAATCTACGGATAAACACACACACCCATGCCCCGGAGAGGACTCGAATCTCCACGGCGAGCAACTGCGCTCTCCGCAGCGTGGTGATTTAGACCGCTTTATTTTATTTTATTCTATCCACGGAGAGCAACCGTGCGCTCCGCAGCGAGACGCTTTAGACCACCTTTTTTTATTTTTTCTTTAACGCTCTAACTAACTTTTTTTTCCGCCATGATATCCTTTCTCGGCTGGGCTTCAACGCCATGATTTTACATATATTCTTATGCATTTATAACGAAATAATTAGTTTCTATTATGGTTTCTGCTTCATAATAGAAACATAAACTAAAATTAGTTTTTCTTTTTTCTCGTGAGCTCATTGACTGCAAAATAAAAGTGCTTTCTTGCAAATTGAATAAAATATCATTAACAGAGACGTTATCGTTGAAAAAAGAAATAATAAAAAGAAAAATCCCTTGCATTAAATGCACCGTTCGTTTCAAGGCAATACTTATTCTTTGTGGTCTTTATGTTCTTGTCCCTTGATGTTTCGTCTGCGTGTTCTTGTGGGTCAGCAATCCCGTTTCAGGGTTCTGTTGAGGCCTTCACGGCTACCGTAGCGGCCACGGGGCCCACGAAGTCCCCACCGTACTTCGCCCTCAACAGCAGTCCCCTACTTTAGCATGCTAAGTCAATTTCCTAGGTGATGATGTTTATTCTTTAACCTACACCCTGTCTCTGAAACAGAATTTTTAGCATATTTCCGAAGTTTCTTTTATGGTCCTTTTTATTATATATTCTGTAAAATTCTTCTTGTACGTATTCTCTGTATTCTTGTATGGTGTCATTTCCTTTTTTGTTTATAATATAATTTACAAAAGTACCGAGCAACCATACTATGACGTTGTTTCATTGTGGTGGAAAGGAAACTTCGTCCGGAAAGAATATGTTGTTTATTGTAATCTCTCTACCATTGCTACGTTTTATGAACGCGATCTGCTGTCTTACGTCGTTCCAAATATCGTTATATCCGCCACAGGTAAAACGGTGATAAAGGGAGTCGATATTGTTACACTTGGGGCATGCATTTGTCACACTGAGTCCTATTGAGTACAGTTTTTCATTAGTACTCACTATATTATTGATGATTCGATACCAAGCTACTTGCACTTCTGTTGTTAATATTTTGGTACTTATATTTGCCCATATTTTTGTCCAGTTCTTGTTGGGGTATTTTACCTCCATCTTATTGTAGTTTTCGCTGGATTTTAACCTACGCACAATAAATTTACAGTTCCGTTTATTTCTATCCTCTATAATGCATTTCAGGTAGCTTAGTTCAAGGTAAAAATGCCTAATATACTTCAATTTGTAGTTAATTCTACTCACAGATACAGGGGGCTGCATACTTTCAGGTTTTAGTAGCTCAAATAAAGCCGCGGTTACGCTGTTCGGATAGGTCTCTATGAGTTGCAGTGTTCTTTTGGCGCAAAGTGGGCCGTATTCTTTCTCCGAACATCGGTAAGTCCTAGACCTCCTTCTTCCGGTGGCGTAGTAGTTGTGGTTATTGCAACTCTGAAGATATCACCTTGCCAGATATATTTACCGATGGTACTTATGATAGCTTTCGCTGTTTCTCTGGGTATAGGTAAAACTTGACTGACGTATGTAGCTTTTGAGAGTACTGCGCAGTTTACTAGTTTTATTCTTTGTTTAATATTTAAATCTCTGACAACGTTTAATATTAAGTTGCCTCTGATATTATTTAGCACCAGTTTCCAGTTAGCTGCTATTGTCCTGAGTGGGCAGTTGTAGAACTGCACTCCTAGTGCAGTGTAATGGTCCACACTTTCTGCCCAAGGTAGCTCCATTGTTTCTAGACCTTTCAGATTTAAAAAGGAACTTTTAGTCTCATTCAATGTTGCTCCAGTTGCGCTGCAGTATAGTGACAGCTTGTCCGTTAGCTGGATGCAATCCTGTTGACTCCTTACTATCACTCCAACATCATCAGCGTATGCATTCGTTACTTTCTTTAGGCCACATATTATTATGCCTTCCAAGGTAGCGTTCAAGTGTCAGAGGAGGGGTTCCAGAGAAACCACGTAAAGTATCATTGACAAGGGGCTACATTGTGGAACTCCATTTGAAATCGTAACAAATTTCGTAAATTGTCCATTTATCGTAATCCTGGGTGTTATCCCTCTTACGATGTTCATCAGAACCGTTATGTTGTTATCATCTAGACCTATGTATTTCAAAGTTCTGGAAAGGTACTCATGATTGACCTTATCAAACGCCTTTGCAAAATCTAAGAAGGCAAGGCCTCCATGTACTGATGATGTCGAAAAAATTGCAATAATATCCCTATATTCGCATGCCGTCTTAAAAATGTTACGTTGAGGGAGACAGGTCTGATGAAATTCAAGTAACTTCTCGAAAATAGGTCTCAGACTTTCTTTGACTACCCTTGCTATTATTTTATAATCGGAGTTCATCAAACTGATTAGTCGCATTTTACTGAGTTCCTTTACCTTTGTATTCCTTCCTTTTGGGAGTAAAACCGTTACACTCTCTTTGAACTCGGCAGGAACCACCTCCCCTTTCAGGACCTCATTAACAACATCGGTGAATTTGTCGCCTATTACGTGCCAGAACTGTCTATAAAATTCGATCGGCAAACCGTCTGGGCCAGGAGACTTTCTAGAAGGTGAAGATTTAATTATTTCGAAGATCTCTTCGTTTGTAATGTCTGACGAGAGGTTCCTATTTTCGTCTTCTGTCGCCACACTCTCCATTACAGAGTTCTGTAGCAAACTGCGTGCTGAGTTTTCATCAATGTCATTTCCGGAATAAAGCTGATGGTAAAACCTGTACGCTTCATTTAAAAATTTTTTTTTACTCTGACAGCACTCTTCGATCTTCAGTTCGAAGATTGGCAATAAAATTTCGTCTTCTGTTTTTTGAGTGCTGTATTAGGTGATAGACAGAAGTATTCTCATCCACAATGCTGCTGGTGTGTGATTTTACTTTCAAACTCTCCAGCTGAGCCCTCTTAATACTTGTCATTTTGGCTTTGATTTTCTTTATCTCTATAAAAACCTCTGGGGACATTGGTTGCTCGTATAGGTCTCTGAGACAAGAATAATAAAATTCCGTCGTGCTTCGAAACCATCTCGCTCGCTCTTTATAGTAATTCTCATAATAGACTTTAACTTTGTCTTCGCGGCCAAAGTCCATCATTCTATATTTGATCTGTACTTGTTTCTCATCCTTAAGACGGCCTGCCAAGTCTGTTGTATTTCCAGGGCAAGGGCGTTTTCTGGGAGAATATTTATATTTAGTTTCCAAAATGATCGGCCCCAGTATGTCTTTTGTCTTTGTAATTTAATGCTGCACTTCAGACTAAGGTGATCAGAGAAGCTGGTTGGTATCACATCGATACTAGTGACATTATCTTCTAAATTTTGGGTGACAAACATTCTGTCTAATCTACTCTGTGACGTACTCGTAATGTAGGTAAATCTTACCATCGTGGGGAACTTTATTTCCCAAGCGTCACACCATTTCATGTTTTTTACTAGTGCTTGCAGTTCATGGGAAAAATTAAAATTTGGCCGTTGGTCTTTCTTGTTTAAAACACAATTCCAATCTCCCCCAGTTAAAACCTCTGCAGGGTTTTCTTTAAGAAGAAATAAGATGTCCCTTTTCAAAAAAGCTGACCTTTCCTGTCTGGCATTGTTCCCTGATGGAGTATAAATATTGATAAAAGTTGTATTAAAAATTTGGCAACTAATTCCCCTCCCTGATTCTAAAAGACATACATTTTTCAGCTCGACTCCATCTTTGACAAGTATTTCGGTCCCACATGATTTTTCAGGTGCGACATTTATAATCTCTTTATACCCAGAAACACATAAGTTACGAATCTTAACCTCCTGTAAAAAGGCGATATCTGTGTCGGACTGATACAAGAATTCTTTTAGCGAAGCTACCTTAGTTTCACTCTGAATTTTATTTATATTTAAGGTGGTCACATTGTACGTGTGATCCACTTTCTTACGCTATGAGTCGCAAAGTAGAGGATACATATTTCGAATGATGACATCAAATTCCAGTCCACTTTTGTATTTCTTTCTTTCTTTTTCTTTTCTTTCGTTTTTCTTCTTAAAATTCATTGAAAATATTAAAAAAAAAGTCTTCTTCAAAAGCCTCTTCCGTGTCCATTCCTTCTGTCTGCTCCTCTCTATCGTCCGCCCAGTTTAATGTTGTATCCGTGGTGTCATGTCCAAGTCGGGTAGCATCGTCAACTTCCAGTGTTGCACCAAGTACAGTTTCAGAATTTTCATGTGGTCCTTCAAAATCTCCCGGTCTCTCTCTCGGGTCAGTACACTCGCCAACTCGTTCCGTTCTGCGCTCGTCTTTCTTCTTTTCGGCATCCTGTATCTTCCGCAGTCTGTCCCTTAGTGGTGGGGCCAAGCTTTCTGCGGCCTGGTGTGCTCTTCGTCGTTTTTTGTTCCTTCTCGACTTCGGTGAACTCGTTGGTGACGCCTCTGGTGACGTTTCTAACGAATGTGTTGAAGCTCTGTGAAGTTCGGATTGTTGTTTTTCATTATCGGAAACCTTGACACCGTTAGGTTGAGCATCGGCAGGCATGTCTTCTTCACTGCGTTGTTCCGTTGGTTGTGTTCCTGCTTCAGTCTGTACTGTAATTGGTCCTTTCCCATTCACAGGGCGTGTTTCTCCTTGTGTCGTTCTTCCATCCATATTATCCTCCTGTGTTACTTTGTGCTCTTCGTTCATACTGTTTTGTTCCACGGTCGGAACGGCTTCTTCCTGCTCAACAAAAGATGAGGGCTCCGTGACTTCTCTGTCAGGGGTCATCAGTGCGCTCTTTAGTTCGTTTGAAGAACTCTCGATATCCAGCGATACGCAACTTGTGCTTTCCACTGAGACATGGCTGGCAGATGCCTGACTGTTGTCGTTATTGGGCTCAGTGCAACTTCCTGATCCCGCGCGCGCACAAGAAGCTTCCCCCTGCTCCGCCGTAGCCGGTTGAGCGGGGCTGTGTATACCTGTGGCGGCAGCGTACGTCAACTTCGTGTTTACTGCTGGCCCTGGAACCGCAGCCTCGTTGTTCGGTAACTGTGCGACTCGCCTTTTACTACATTCATTCCTGAAATGCCCAGTTGAGTTACCAAGAGCACAGGTCCTTGGCTGGCCATCGTAAGAAAGGAGGGCACGATAGCCAAAAATATGTAGGTACGACGGTATATGCCGCAAAAGCTCTATTTTCACCTGCCGAATACCGTTAAAAACCGGAAACATGTGCAACTCTGACCACTTTTCTGTCACATTTGATATAACCCTACCATATGGACGAAGAGCTTCATTTATTGCTTCAGCAGGGACTTCGAACGGAAGTCAAAGACCCTCACAGTTCGAATACCTAGTCCGGCTTGCGAAACAGTTACATCACTAACTGTCCCATCCGAGTGGTTAAACTTCATCGTTCCACCACATTTTTCCACTATTGAACCAGTGGCGTAGCTAAGTAGTTTGGCACCCGGTGCGGTGATCTAACTTGTCACCCCCCCCCCCCCCCCCAAACACACACCCTCACAATGGCCACCACCACTCCCGCCAACATCAGGAAAGAATGGAAAAAAATTTCAAGGAGAGATGAATAAATTTTTGAAACACATAATGAAATGAGCAAAATAGAAAGTTATTTAGTTTGTTAATAGTCAGTATGAAAGGAAATAAATAAAACCAGTTTTCTATAAATAATATAGTAAATTGATTATTAATCAAGCATAACAAATAGCTAACGATTGTCTTAATAACTGGTGAATTTTCTCTGCAGCAAGTTTTGAAATTGCATCATCAAAGTCAATAGCTTTAGCCATGCTATTTCCGATTGACAAAATTGCCAAATTCGAGAGTCTTGCTTGGCTCATAGTAGACGTAAGGTAATTCTTAATGAGTCTCAGCTATGAGAAACTTCTCTCACAGTAAGCTACCGAAACACACAAAGAAAATTCTTAATACCAAAGTGAGGTTCGGAACAGATTAGAAATTTCATATTCAACAACAAACTGTAAAAGTTAAAGATGTCCATCCAAAAGATTCTTCTTTTGGGTCATTAGAAGTTGCAGAAATCGTTGCAGCTGTGGAATTTCTGCGAGAATACCAACTTCAGAAATCTCATCGTAATTGTCAATTAAACATTTTATAAAATGCTTAACATATTTCAGCACTGAACTGACCAGCGATTGGTCTTCCAAGCGTTTGGCCCTTTTTTTCTCTCTCTCTTTGTTGTGCCCCACTTGGACGATGTTGTTTCATGTTTGTACGTGTATTTTAAGTTATATTTCTGCAAAAAGAAAGAGATTTTGTCTCCAAATTTTTTCATTTAATCAATAATAACAATTACACGTTGATAAAACGAAACCACAATGAAAATTTTCAATTCTTTATATACGAAAAACATTGACTTATCAACAACGACACTGAAATTATTACGCGCAAAATGAAAGAAACTTAGTACGTAAATGACGTCTAGTATTACAGCACAAAGTCTTTTTTTCCCACTGAAATACTAAAGTATTGCTAAACATTTTGTGCATACAAAGTTACAAAGTACGTATTTTACGTACATACCCCTTGCAAGTAACACAGTGTGTTGAAAGCTAGATAATGTTCGCGTTAGAGAAGATCTCTTCATTTTCTGTGATATTTCTTCTCCTTTTCATGATATGTTACTTTTAAGCTCATTGAGAAAGTCTCTTCTGGTCCCCTCTTATGGGAGTTTTAGGAAGTAATATTGCCGGCCGCGGTGGCCGAGGTGACTAAGGCGCTCCAGTCATGGTCAGAACGGCACTACGGTCGGGGGTTCGAATCCCCCCTCGGGCATGGATATTTGTGCCGTCCTAGTTCGTAAGTAGTTCATAAGTAGTTTGTAAGTTTAGGGACTGATGACCCCGTAGTTAAATCCCATAAGCTTAACGAACATTTGAAGTAATATTTTTGTGGGTGCCTGTGTCCACATGTACAGTACATGGGTGTACATCTATTGGACTGACGCACGCGTGTTTCTAGCACCTCTCTACAAAGATCAGGTATTTGGCGTAGAGCTCTAAATGATAGTAACAGTCAGCAATTCACATCTAGTGATCTCTCGTACAGGGCTCGGTTTTGCGAATTGTTTCCGAACCAAGTGCTTGACGGCGATACGGATCCTTACCTCATTATGTTTTCAGACGAGGCTTGATTCCATTTCCACATAGTCGGCGTTTAGCCGTGGTCGTGAGCGGGTCGGCTCGGCTTGCCGAGTTGCTCCGCTAGCGCGTTTGTTTACTTCCGCGTCGCGTCGCGCCGTAGCGTATTAAGTCTTGTGTCCGTCTTCCGCGAACATGGCGCATACATATCGCCGAGCGACCCTTAAAGTTTCCTTTCTTGCCGATCACGTGCGACCCCGTGCTCATGAAGTTGAAACGTTCATACGTGAAGAAATTCGTTTAGATCCTCGTGATGTTGTTGGTATCCATTTTTCGATCACGAGCAGTGTCGTTTATATTAAAATGACGAATGCCGAAGTGTGTCAGGACGTTATTCGCAGACATGCCAATGGTCTTAAGTTCAAATATTCTGATGGACACGTAGGAGAGGTGTCACTCGAACTTGCAGAGTACGGTCCTCGTACGATTCGAGTATTTGAACTTCCTTTTGAACTCACACAGGAAGTCGTCGTCTCAGCTTTCGAACCATACGGTAAAGTTATCGGTTACTTAGAAGAAAAATGGCAAACCTTCAGCACATACCGTGTTCTCAATGGTGTGCGACAGGTAAAAATTGAATTAAAGAAACACGTGCCATCGTACTTAACAATTGGTGGAGTGCGAGCCATAATTATGTACGATGGTCAACCCCGAACTTGTTCAGGCTGCGGCCAGGAAGGCCACGTCAGATCAGAATGCATGCAACGGCGCATTGTACAGACGCCGATCGGAGAAGTATCCTCAGCTGTGACCACACCACTCCCTGTCACCTATGCCAAAGTCGTCCATGATGCGAGTGCTACTTCTCAAGTAATATCTGATTTGTCCCCGACATCCACACGGGATACGGCAGATACCGAAGAGAAACCTTCCTCAACGCCGCCAATGTCAGATCTTGCACAGTCGACTCTTCCGAGTACAGTGGACGCTCCTGTGGCTCCGATGCAAGTTGATCCGGGAGTTGTGCCTACCTCTGCCTTCCTAGAGACTGGTCCGGTGACTGATGACAGCCGCCCACCGTCGGATTCTGAACAACACGTTCGTAAACAACGATCGCCAAGGAAGAGGAAGAAACGCAGCCGTACTACTTCTGATGATTCTCCTTTTAGAATGGATACCAGAAATGCTGATGAGGAAGACATCGAGCAGCTGACCGATGGAAAGGTGTCTGATGCAGATGGGGCGCCCCAGGCGCTTTCCATGTACGCTCACTCGTCCGTACAGCCGCTGACTCCAGCACAGGTGGCTGATGACGTACATCACTCCGAGGCGATGAGAGACCCCTGTCATCAACCGGCCGATGCATATGGCAGCTATCTTTCCACCGCCTCTGCATCCTGGGCAGAAGATACAGAGATAGAGACGATGGGAGTGGATGGTCCTGCTGATGGGGCATTCCCATCGGCTGCGCCTGCCACTGAACACTCCCTGTAATGGCCACTGCTTCAGCAATCCCAGATGTTCAGCGACACGTGTCTGCAGAAGGCGAAGCCCGTCCTGTACCATCCAGAACACCTTGTCAGCATTATCGTATTGCCACGATTAACGTCGCCACCATTCGTGCCCAACACAAACTGGAGCTACTCCGCGATATGATTTATGGTGCAGATATTGACATCGCACTCCTTCAAGAAGTGTACGTCGCTGATTTTTCCGCCGGCCGCGGTGGCCGAGGGGACTGAGGCGCTCCAGTCACGGTCTGCACGGCCACTACGGTCGGGGGTTCGAATCCCCCCTCGGGCATGGATATTTGTGCCGTCCTTAGGATAAGCTAGTTGGTAAGTAGTTTGTAAGTTTAGGGACTGATGACCCCGTAGTTAAGTCCCATAAGCTTAACAAACATTTGAAACATTTTTTTGATTTTTCCGCGCCATATGGGTTCACGACTCATATCTCACATGCCTCGGACAACGGTAGTGGTGTGGCTATCATACTTCGAGACGGTCTCCCAGCTGAAGATGTTATGTACCTCCCCAACGCCAGAGGTATGGCTCTCACGCTCTTTGGTGTACGCATTGTGAATGTATATGCACCATCAGGTTCCAGCCACCGCCAGGAACGAAATTCTTTCTTCGCAGAAGAGGTTACGCCACTTTTTTTAGGACCACATGATGACATGGTACTAGGTGGTGACTTCAACTCTACGCAGCGACCTCAGGACCAATTACCACACCACTCACCATGTGCGGCTCTTGAACCTATCCTCAATCGTCTATCACTTATTGACACATGGCGCCATGTCCACGGTGATCGTCTTGGTTTTACCTATTACACCACGCATTCCTCGAGCCGACTGGATCGCATTTACATCTCGCGACCCCTGATAGGGGGAACCCGACAGGCAGAAATATGGCCTGTTGCTTTCTCCGATCATGAGGCTTATTTTTGTGATGTAGTTCTCAGTCGACAGGCTGTATGGCACGGAAGAGGATTATGGGAATTGAACGTAGCACTTCTTGCTTCGCCAGAATGTCGTCGGATAATAGAAGACACATGGACCATATGTCAACGTCGCCTGCAAATGTATCCGTCAACCATATCCTGGTGGGTCCAGTGTGCAAAACCCGCTATTCGCAAAACTCTGATGCGATATGGTAAGGATGTTGCAAATTGGAGAAAAAGCACGATGGACTTTTACTACAGGATCTTACGGGACTGTTCATTGATGCCTATCTCCCCAGAGCGCCAGATAATGATGAAACGTGCTAAAGCCCAGATATCTATTCTCATGCAAAGGCATTTGGACGGAGCGGTAGTACGATCTCGTAGTACTGATAGTATGCCTCACGAACACCCATCGATGTACCATACACTCAAGGACCGACGATATCGACGGAGGAAGTTGATTTATGCCCTAACGGACGAGCAAGGGAGACGATACGATACACAGTCTACCATCGGACATGCGCTTTATACTCACTACCAACAGCTCTATGCAGAAGTTCCACATTTGCCACAGCTGATTGAGGAAGTATCACATCTCACCTTCGGTGCTGTTCCAGGAGACGAGGCAATGGAACTGGTTGCGGACGTAACTTCTGATGAAGTCCTCAATTCGATACGGGCAGGATCCGTTAATCGCTCCCCAGGACCTGACGGTCTTCCGCTTGAATTTTATCGTACGTTCTGCAATCTTCTTATACCCACCTTCACTTCCATTTGTCAGGAGCTGATGTCTCCGGAGGTGTGCATTCCAGATGCCTTTACGGAAGGGATCATTGTTCCTGTCCACAAGCCCCATGGCGGTATCGGCATCAGTGATTATCGCCCCATCACACTCCTTAACAGTGATATGAAGATCTTTACTCGCCTTTTGGTTGCGCGCCTCAAACACGCTGCTCGATATGTCGTGTCGTCAGACCAAGCATCCTTGGGAGGAGACAATAATATCCGTACCGCTTTATGTCGATACAGGGATATGATCGCCGTGGCACGGGCACAACGCCTCTCCGGTGCACTTGCGTCGTTGGATTTCAGCCAGGCTTTTGATCGAGTTGATCATTCCTTTCTTACGACTGTCCTACGTCATATGGGTTTCCCTGACGTGATAATTACGGTGGTGATGCGCCTACTGAGGGGTGCTTCATCCAGAGTCCTTTACAATGGCAGACTGACCCCACCGATCGTAATTGGTCGCTCTATACGACAGGGTTGCCCGCTGTCGGCGCTCATGTATGCCTTCGCCTTGGAACCCTTGCTCTGTGGCTTTCGGCAACGTTTGATGGGGTTACCCATTGATGGCTACCGATTCTGTTGTACAGCCTATGCTGACGATTTAGTCATCTATATACGTGATGTTGATGAAGTCCGGGCAGCCTTGACGTGGGTCGCGACATATGGCGAGGCTTCGGGTAGCTTTCTCAATGTCCGTAAGTCGCACGCTATGTTTATCGGCACAGGTTTCGCTGCTGGGTGCACTGCGCCCCTCATCACCCAAGATACCATCCGCTGTTTAGGCATTGACTTTTCGGCTGATCTCCGGCGTTCGGCCGCTTCCAACTGCCGACGCCTACTTCAGCAAATGAGGGCTGGTCTTATTGATCATCGGCTAAGATCCCTGGATATTCTTCAGCGAGTTCGATATGTCAATGTCTATATCGCATCCCGCGTTCCCCATGTCGCACAGGTTTTCCCCTTTCCACTTACCATTGCCCATCGAATGTTAGCAGCGATGGCCTCATTTGTCAGCAATGGCTTGTTGTTCAAAGTTAATTATGCATCGCTCACCCTTCCCCGCGACCGTGGTGGGCTCGGTCTGTATCACGTACCGGATAGAGCTCGTGCCCTCTTTATTAGCTCCCAGATGACGATATGGACACGTTGCCCGACGAGCCTTACTGGTCTTCTATTGTCGACTTATACGCCGGCCTCGCTGTCAGCTCCGGTCATGCTGTCGGTTATTCCAGTTCCTTTCCATTATATCAGCTATTTTATTATCGAGCTTAGCTACCTCCACCTCAACTTGTCCAACCCGTACTTATGCAAAACTAAAGCTGTCTATGATGTTCTACAAAGAAGTCTACCATCAAACCCGATTGAACAAAAATTTCCCCAGTTTGACTGGCGCGCCATCTGGCGTTCTATATCTGCTTCTTTTCTTGATTCTGATGTACAGTCGGTCTGGTACCTTACTGTCAATCGTAAGCATATTTGCAGATTTCGCCTTCATCGCATCCACCTCGCCGAATCACCTCTCTGTCCCAGGTGTGGGGTGGCTGACACTGACGAACATCGTTTTGTTTGCGGTCCTGCCGCTGACGTTTGGCAACTGATTCGCCGTATTAAAGCTTTCCTCACGAGAACTATTCCAGAGAGTGTTACTCCTCATTCGTTCTTATTTCCGGACCGAGTGTATTTTCCAAAGGCTAAGACCAATGCGGTGAATTGGATTCGCGGACATGCCATACACTATCTTTTTGGACACAACGCAAAATCGAAACTTGATTTTTGGACTTATCTCACGGATCGCCATTACAGAGTTGTACGACATCCTAAATACAGACAATACTTTTCGAACTTTCTTGGGAGTACCTACAACGACCCTCCCCGCAGCTGGAATGTGTTCAGTCAATAGAGAAGAATTTTAAATGTTTGAACTGCTGTCCCTCCTTGAACTATTCAACGGAATGCACATTCTACGAGAAGCCGTGATTGAACTTCCTAGCCGCAGGGAACCGAGATCTTCTGAAATATACAACGAACATCAAGATATATTAAATAAAAACAAATAAATAAAAATAATGAAACAAAATCATACTAATGTGAATAAAGAGAATTTATTTGTTTTGTCTCCTACACATTCCCCTTCCTTTTCTTTCTTTCCATTCCCTTATATAGTTAAGTTTCCAGGGGTAGTTTTAGTTAGGCGCCAACACCTGAAGAGGTTGAGGTTCTTTTTTTTTTTTTATTAGGGTCAAAGTGGCGGTGGCACTTTAATTTCCTTTCCTTTTGTGGGCCCTTCTGAAAAAAAAAAAAAAGTCATGGTCAGCACGGCCACTACGGTCGGGGGTTCGAATCCCCCCTCGGGCATGGATATTTGTGCCGTCCTAGTTCGTAAGTAGTTCATAAGTAGTTTGTAAGTTTAGGGACTGATGACCCCGTAGTTAAGTCCCATAAGCTTAACGAACATTTGAAGTAATATTTTTGTGGGTGCCTGTGTCCACATGTACAGTACATGGGTGTTCCAGCTATTGGACTGACGCACGCGTGTTTCTAGCACCTCTCTACAAAGATCAGGTATTTGGCGTAGAGCTCTAAATGATAGTAACAGTCAGCAATTCACATCTAGTGATCTCTCGTACAGGGCTCGGTTTTGCGAATTGTTTCCGAACCAAGTGCTTGACGGCGATACGGATCCTTACCTCATTATGTTTTCAGACGAGGCTTGATTCCATTTCCACGGTTATTTTAACGCCCTAAACTAACCACACTGGAGCACCAATAGACCTGTCCCGCTTCATGAAGAACCCCTTCACGATCAGAAAAATAGAAGTGTGGTGCGCAGTTATTATAGGTTGCTGAATAATAGGCCCCATTTTTAATGACACAGTTATCAGTGAAAAATAAAGAGCAACACACTTTGCACCTTTTTTTTAAAAAGAAATTGAGTGAAAGATAACGAAGCCGTGCGTTTTTTCAATAGGTGCCAGGAGCCCAGGACCAATGTTTCCTTGCACTCATTTGAGGAAGTGTTACCGTACGTAACAAAGTCATGTCTCGCCCTTTCGAACTCCGTTTTATGCCGTGAAGTTTCGGTTGAGGGAAGCACTAAGGAATGAAGTGTACAACAGAAATCCGCACATGTTACAGGAACTCAAAGATAATATCCGCTATTCAGTCAATTCAATTTCTCTAAGAGAATTACATCTTTTGATGAATTCATGAGTAGATACCAGCAGTGTTAGGAAAAGCAGTTCGCTCATGTTATATCTTGAATGGGTGATTACAAACTTTATTTGCATGTGAGAAAAAGAGGGGAAATATTCCTGTTTTTATAATGATCTGAACAGCGATGTTGTGTTTCGTTTTAAAACGTATCTGTTGAAATGGAAAAAAAGTAAAACATTCCACCAACCATTTTTGCGCTAGTGACCCTGTAATTATCTCATACAGCAACAAAAGAAATGTTTCCCTTCTTATCATGAACTTTCACTTCTATTTTTACGTAATATTCACATAGATAGCTTCAAGTGAATAAATGTTCTGTCATGTCAAGGTCGCTCGTTTGGCAATTCCTAACGAAAGGGAGTGGGGGTAGGAAGTAGTTACAATATTTTGTAGGATGAACTGTGACTTTTAAGTGGCCATAAAAAGCTGCAGTTCCAACCCTGATAAAAACTTATTTTTATAACAAAATGAACTTTAACTAATTTCCTTGAAAGAAAATCACCTGCCTAAAGGGGGCGTCCATTAATTACGTGAAGTGTTGGGGGAGAGGGGGGTGGTCAACACGAATCTCAGCAAACCTCAAGTGGGGAAGAGGGGTGTCTCGGCAAATCTCCCGTAATTTTTTTTTTTTTTTTTTCCGCAAGAAACACTAAAACTGAGAGATAACTGGGTTAAATTAAGTGCAAGATGTTTCACGTCTAAAATAACTTGCAGCTTTCAATAATAAAATTGAAAAGGTTTTGTTATGAAAAAATTTTTTTTTCAACCAGTCAAGGCTCTGTATTATTTATATTTTACACGATACATATCGAGTACTGATTCCCACTTTGAAGTGCATTATCTGTGTGCTATTCCATTTTTACATGATTTTTATATGTACGACGTCCCGCATTGTTGTCTTTACTAGAACGTATAATGCCATGCGTTATCAAACACTGCGCATTTTGAACATTGAGATTATAGGGCGGGGGTGAGGGGCTCGAGCAAAATCTCATGCCATCTCTCTCGACAAGCCGCGCGGGTTTATCCGTGAGGTTTGCGGCGTCATGTCATGAACTGCACGGCTGCTCACGTCAGAGGTTCTGGTTCTCCCTCAGGCTTGAGTGTGTATGTTGCCAATATAATAAGTTAGTTTAAGTAGTGTGTAAGTTTAGGGACCAATGACCTCGGCAGTTTGGTCCCATAGGACTTTACACACATAGGACTTTACACATCTTTCAAGAAAACTCCAAAATCACCTCACGTAATTAATGGTCGCCACCAAAATAAGTTTTTTCCTTTTCCTGAGAAGTATGAGGAGGACTGATTTATAGCAAACACTTTTTAGTCTCTTTAAATTTTTAGGCAAATATTGCTTAAAATAGCAATGTTCCCGAAATGTAATAAGTTAATATGTTGTTCTCTAGGAGAAAATGCTTTTATGCATTCTTTACAGAGGTCAGACATTCATGAATATCAAACAATGAGATTTGTTCTATTTGACGTCACAGTTGCATCAAATAATAAACCAATATGGCATTTTTTTGTAATTTTCAACGATTTTTCTTATACACTATACCAGAGGTTTCCAAACTCTTCCCAGTCGCGACACCATTTCGAATATATAGTTGTACGAGAAACACACTGATTTTAATTACAGAGATTTATATATATCAGATGATAGTTTAATGAAATATTAATTTTCAAGATTCACTTGTACTCAAAGTGCACAGTGAACGAACTGAAGGATGTTTAGTATTTCTTCCACAATGTTCTATCTTAATTTTGCTGTTGTTGCGACACTCATGGGTGTCGTGACATCCAGTTTGGAAAGCTCTGCACTGTACATCATAATGTACCACATTTGATAGCCACGGCGGAAAACAGTTCTGGTTTTATGCTAGACTAGTTCATGGTTGGGTCCTCCTTTTGCACATTTGACCACTTGAACACCCTGGCACAAAGTAAATTCGTGATATATAATTAACACGGCTGCTTTGGCTAAATGGCCGTTGATTTTAACGTTCAAATCACGAAAAAGAAACGCAGTGACCGTTTATAGTCTAAAAGTGGCAGCAACATTTGAATAAGTATCGTAATCAGTTTTAAAGCTGGGAGAAATATCTTACTGATTCTCAAAAAATTATTAAAAAGAAAAAATTCAGGCATTTGGCATCAGCAGAAAAGAAACCTCTTGTTATTCTTCTTACAACTATGGGAAGAAGTTGTATTAAAAAAATTCATAAATAGTTCTATTTACTTAAGTGCAAATGAATAAATATTGCATTCGACCTTCTGAATCTTGCGGAAGAAAACTGTGGCGTCCGGTCACTCACGATAATAGACGAAGAATGGCAACAGCCCCGTCGGTTCAGACCATTAGCAATGGTACATCAGCGTGAAACATTTACGCCAACAATGACTCCGCATGGCGGTGAAATGCGCGTGTGTAAAAAGGAGTCGGCCCAGTCCATAGGCTCTCTCGACGCCCGCCGTTCCCATTAAGTGTCAGGTGTCAGACGGCTTTTGTCACCCCCTTGGACTTGGTACCCGGTGCGGACCGCACCCCCCTAGCTACGCTACTGTATTGAACTACATCACTCAGAAGACTTCATTTTTACAAATACAGAATTTGTTACGAAAGACAGATGTATACCGTAAATATAGTCCCCTGTAATCTGTACTTTTTCAGAGAGTCACCTCTTAATCTCAAAAGGCTTTGGTCTGTTAAATTTCCAATCAAATCCAAATCTAATCGTATGTATCCGTTCACAACTATCCAAATTCATTTTGTCTTATGAAACATTCTAAGGACAAGCGCAATAGCAATACAACTAATCTTGTAGCTGCGAGACAGCCGATGTTTACGTCTGCACGTCCAGCACTGCCGCCACGCGTCCGTCCAGCTCGGCGGCCGAGTAGCGAATGACGGCTACTCCAAAAATGTTCAAATGTTTGTAGGGCTTATGGGACTTAACTACGGGGTCATCAGTCCCCAAACTTACAAACTACTTATGAACTACCTACAACTAAGGACGGCACAAATATCCATGCCCGAGGGGGGATTCGAACCCCCGACCGTAGTGGCCGTGCAGACCGTGACTGGAGCGCCTCAGTCCCCTCGGCCACCGCGGCCGGCACGGCTACTCCACCGCGGCACATTTAGTTCTACGTTAAACGGCATGTAAGTATAGAATTACTAGCCGTCGCCATATGATACTTTGTATAGATATAGTAAACACTTCCAAGTACTTTGTGACAATAAATGAAGTCAAATTAACGAGCCGATTATGAGAAATGTTCTTTCGAAAATCGTTCAGTTTTTCGTCATCTCTCCTAAATGCTTGCATCCTATATTCGAAGGCGTGTAACCAAAGAATTACTAGTCGTCGGCATATCACACTTTGTATAGATATAGCACGCACGTCCAAGTACTACGTGACATAAAATGAAGGCAAATTAACTAGCTCATTATGAGAAATGATCTTTTGAATATTGTCTAAATTACCGGCGTCGCTCTGAAATGCCTTTCCGTCCTACATTCAAGGGCGTGTAACTACAGAATTACTAGCCGTCGCCATATCACACTCTGTAGACATATATCACGCTATGTGTGCTGTAGCTATACAAAGGGTCATATGGCGACGACTAATAATTCTTTAGTTAAACGCCCTTGAATGTAGAAGTGAATGGTAATTCCGAGGTATGCCGTCAATTTTAACGAATTTCTATGAATCTCGTCTCGTAATCGCCTCGATAAACTGTTTTCTTACTTTGTCACTTTGGACTTGTATGTTTCTCCTATGCGTCAGTAGAGTTCATGAGTCGACGTCTAACAATTATTTCGTCACACAGGCTTGAGCTTACTACTAACGGCAATCCCGTTACAAACAGGCCTTTTTCCGATTTTCTATTAACTGTATATCCTGATACTCTACTTAATTTGCCTTGGTATGTTGTCACGCAATACTTGGATGCGTATGCTGCACTTCTACAGACAGTTAAATGACGACAGTTTGTTTGCTTGTGTAGTACCAACCGGGAGAGTCAGTGGCGTAACTAAAACTTGGCTTTGGTTGGGGGGGGGGGGGGGGGGGGAGGGGGAGGGATAGAGCTGCTTGCCGAGCAAAATTTTAGTTAGTTTCCAGACAAACTACCATCTACCACTCCCATTGAAGAAACTAATTCACTCCCATCCAATGAAAGATTAGGTAAAACACCCCAAGTATTCAATCTTTACCTTTACCAGATTGCTGTTATACGATTTCTTTCTTTCTTTTTTTTCTTTTTTTTTGGAGGGGGGTTCTGGGGGGGGGAGTTCTATCCCTCTCATACACCCCCCCCCCCATAGTTACGCCACTGGGGAGAATCGTGCTGACCGAAAGCTTGCCGAGTTGTTGTGTGTAGTCTGCGTTACGGTGTGGAGGTTGGCACTACCATTCCTTGTCTAGCATGCGCCTGGGAGTTATACCGCCTGCGTGGTTTATTTGGAAACGAATCCGAAGCTAATTTCAAGCCGGTAGCCACTTGCGGTTTATCATTAGAGTTCGACACTTGTGTTTGGTTCAGATGAAACCGAATGTTCCTCGTGAAGTTGGTAAAGTCAGAGGTTCAAAACTGACTTTGAAGAGATGACCTCTGAGTACATACCAACAAAACGTTTGTTGTATGTTTACTTCGAGTGGGTTGTATACTGGCAGGATTTGTCCTAGATAGTACATTATGCTTGCCATATATATTCTGACCGTGTTAACTCTTTGCAATAGGTCCATTTTCCTGTCAGAATGAATGCGCGTTGTAGCCCTGGTCTTGTGTAGGATGTCGGTTCAGTTTTTTTGTCGCCATAGCATCTGGCACTCCACTCCGGAGGACGCCGAGACTCTTTTGTTCAGCCTTGTTGTCGCACCAATCGAGATGTGTAAGCATCACCAATTCCTCCACTTACTGTATATCAAGCAATGTCGGCTTCCTCATGTTTAGCTTTGCACCGGTGACCATGTTGAAGTCATTTATGATGGTCTGCATCTTCACAAGTTTTGCAGTCAATTCAACAGCTAAACAGATGTCAACTTTTCGGTTCCGATGGTGATTCCCATGATTTACCACTTACAATGACAAGTAAAGGTTCCAATGTAATGGTGTACAACGCCATGGATAGGGGGCACCCTTGTCGGACCAGTCTCCGAATTGTTACGTTGTCTGTAAGGTGGACATTAAGAAAAACACATAAGGGAGCATTAGAGAGCAAACGTTTTATTAATGTGACGAATCACTGTCCAAAGCCGATCTTTGTCAACACTTTAAAGAGGTATTAATGGTGATGCAGTCGTACGCCTTTTCAGAGTCTAGGAACAGTATCGCGCCAGGATCTTGATAGTTCGCTAGGGTGCATATGACGTCCCATAACTCACAGGCTGCTGTTATCGTGCTGCGCCCAGGCACTGCAGCCTACTGGTCGATTCCCAGTATTTTTCGGAGCACCGGTTGCAGTCTCTGTTTGGCAGCCCTCATTACGATGTCTGAGTTGAGTAAATTGATTGGTCGCAGTTAGGTGGTTTTTTTTTTTTTTTTTTTTTTTTTTTTACTATTGCCTTTTCTCCGTACAGGCACAATTAAACCTTCTTTGAGTTCATCCGGAACAGAGTCGAGTTGCCACATTTCATTGGCCAGCTGAGTTAGTGTGAGGGCCAGCAGATTCCAATATTGCCGGTACAATTCTGCAGAGTCCATCAGGTCCAGAAGACTTCAGTTTTGCAGCACTGAACACGGCCTATTTTATGTCAGCTTCAGCAAATGAAGCCTCGAATGTGGTAACGTCTTCATGTGACAACAGGCAATGTATTCCACTAAGTACGTCACTGCAAAGTACATCTTCGATGTCATGGGCATAATACAGTTCTCTATAGTATCTGCATACATGTGATAAGATGTCCCGTTGTTGTGTGACTGCATTTCCGCAACTATCTTTGACCACCTCGATCAGCTTTGATGTCTTAAACTTCAATGTCAATAATGTGTGATAGATGGAGGCTGCATCTTGTGACGCAGTGTACTTCAGTTGCGACCTTCTGATGGTGCTCTCCATTTGTTGACAATACAAGCTAAGCTTCAGTTCGGCGCATCATAGCCAGCAATCAATGGTCGTCCCGTATCTGGTCTGGGAGCACTTGGCCGGCTCCCACACCTGTTGTACGTCTGTGTGCAGCTGCTGGTCATGCACTGTCCATTCGCCAGTAGCCTCTTCCGTGAAAGACTTGTGGGCACTGGAGATTGTATTAGCACTGGTGAACACTTTGCGATGAATTCCTTCCTCCGTAAAAAATTGAGAGATCTCATGGGAAAACAGGTCAGTTATTTTAGTTAGTGTTAATGGGACCACCTATTAACATCTTGTCAAAATTTTGTTATTTAAGAAGTTATCTGTCAACATTTATAGTTACTATATCAATATTATACATCTTTAGTTTGGTTAACAATATATTAACTTAGCAGTTGTATGGCTGAATAAGTAATATTTAAAATACTGTATGCATATGATAGTTTACTTCATTCTTATGTCGTTACATTTAGTTACATATTGAATTGACAGATCATTATATTTATTCTTATATCATTATATTATGCTGTGATTGCCAATGCATTATATTTATTTTAGAAATAAAGATGTATAATATTGAAATAGTCGCTATACATTTTGGTAGATTAGACAACAAATTATGACAAGGTGTTAAGTACGTTGTCCCATGAACACTAATTAAAATAATCAACTTAGTTTCCCATGAGATCTCACAACTTTTTACAGTGGAAGGAATTCATCGCGAGACTTGCATTTTTGTACATTTTATGTTTTTGATGGGATTTATGTTTACCTTTGATGTTGGTTGACTATGTAATATTTTACTTATGTAACTTGTTTATCCAGTGTAACTATTTGTAGTTAGGTGGTGGTCAAATAATTTAAAACTTCAATCATATAATTTTGGAGGAGGATGTAAACTGCCAATGATACGTTTAGAATTCATCGAGTGGTATGCTGTGGGCACAGTTGAGATTGTGACAGCATGGAGCGTGCCACTCTAGTGGATGGACCGCTCTTGGATAGGCACCTGTATCAGACAATCTAGTGGCTAGCATCTGGGTGGTGTATGGCTGCACTAGTTGTGTTAACTTTTGGGAATGTTGTCTGCATATTGAGAACTAATTCTGAGTCAATCGGGACTTAGTATTTTGAGAATTGTGTGATGTTTCATGAGTGTTTCTATGTATTGCCAGACTATATTATGAATGGGCATTTTTTCGAGAGAAAACTTGTTTATAAATTATGTTCTGTATTTGAATGTATGTAAATCACTAGGACCGACTCTACATATATTTGTTGATTTGTGATGTTTCAAAGTTAAATGTGCTGCGGTGGAGTAGCCGAGCGGTCTAAAGCGTCTCGCTGCGGAGCGCGCGGTTGCTCGCCGTGGAGGTTCGAGTCCTCCCTGGGGCATGGGTGTGTGTGTTTGTCCATAGGTTAGTTTACCTAGGTTTAAGTAGTTTGTAAGCTACGGACTGATGACCACGTAGTTTGGTCCGATAGATTTACAAACATTTGAACATTTTTTGAAAGTTAAATGTGTGACTGTGCTGTTGTGTACTATCAAGTGGTGTGATTATTGGAACTAGCCTGCATAGGTGTGCACAACGGTTTATTTAATTGATCTGACTGCATTTTTTAATTATTATTTAAAATTAAGTTATGAATCAAAACTTCTAATTAGCAATGGGGCCTGGTGTGTAGGCTTTTACATAGAAGGAGCTGTCTGTGCCCTCAATGATCGAGCCATAAGGCAATCTAAAAAATGTCTATGTATTTATTCCTACTTAAAGCTAATTAACCTAGTGACTGGGCTGTTGGAATAAAATTTTGGATCAAAGTAACCATAAATACATATATTAACCCCCCCCCCCCACCCAAAAAAAAAAAAAAATCCTAGAGTCACAATTATGAGTTGACATCTCACAAAGGCTCAATAATAAAAGAAACACTCTGAAAATGGCAAAGTAGGTATTGAGGAGCTATGGAAAAACCTACTACAGCAAACCTATAGCAGTCTACTGACCTATCCTGCTTGGGCTTATGAGACGCTGACCCCATCTTCAAATGTAAAACAAGCAACTACATGTGTGTGGCTATGTACCAGTGGTGGGCAGTTTGTCAAGTTAATGCCAAAGCTGCACTTAATTATCAATGGGAATGAGTGCTGGCTGGATGGGACATAGTGGCATGGAGAAGCTGCTGCTGAGTCTCGTGCTGTGAAAACTCGGTGCATAATCAAAATATGCCTGACAAATACACTCCTTGTGGGGAATTTTAAATGACAATTGGTCAGAACTGTTTTACGTTAACTATGTGTACCACTCTATGTCATTGCCACTACAAGATTGGCTCATTTTATACACAAGGAGTTTATACCAAATGCTCAGATGTGGTCTTACTGCACGGTAGTTACTAGCGACTGTTCAAGTGCTGAGACTAGTTGAGCAAAGGAACAGATGTTCTACACTTGTGTGTGTGAACAGTAGTTATCTACTCCTGACTTGACTCCCAATTTGGGGTCCTAATGAATCTTCAAAAAGCTCTAAGTTTGCCTCTGCAGGAGGCAAGATGCTAGAATTAATATCAAGATGAAAGAGAACATGTCTGACTTCCCTGGTATACAGACCACAATTAAACTTAGAACTAACTTCCTAGTGCTTGGTAGGTGCTGCAGAATTACTCCCTCTACTTTTCCTGTGGCCAATTCTGGAAATGGTGCCTAGTTTATCCTAATGAAATCCTACAAGCGTAGCTTGGCAGGAACATGGTGTATGAATACATGCTTTCCGCGAATCGGAATGACTCCTTTGTGTTTTTGGCATCAAACTATTAGCGGAAGTTTCTTCCCATGCTGACGAAAAGTGTTAATATACCTCTCTCTCTCTCAACATATAAAGGGCGGCTGCCTCATCTTTCTCAGAAAGTGACACTCCATTTGTTGGTCCGATGGCCTGACCTAACAGCATCTGGCTGGTCACCTGCTTGCACAACTGTCACCTTCACTGCTTAATACGTCAAGTGCCCTTTGGCGCTGGCCTTCCACTAACTTCAGCATAGTCAGAAAGAATGCCTCATTCTTTTGGCATTTCCCCTGTCTGGGAATCAAGCTAAATTTATCGTGCACCTTCACTGTGGCCAGTCAAGCCCCTTATTCTAAATCAAGGCAGTGTTCACTGCCCATTTTTGTTAGCCCACCGGGGATGCTTCCCAAGGCAACTAACTAAGAAATATAAAAATGAGAGTGTACCGAAATAAGTAATGCTTCTCAAAGTGTGTAATAAAAGCACATACTAAACTTTAAATCCTGGTGTTGACTACATCATTTCTCAGTAAATCAGATTCATTTATTATTTATTTCATTGGAATAATTACATTTTCTAATTGTTTATCGTCATGTATGATATTTTGTGTCTTCCTCAGTTTAGGGCAATTCAATCGCTGTTGACTTACTCTACATTTGGCAGTGTGGGTAGCTGCTGTGCTCATGATAGCAGATGTGCATGCACAACTAAGCCCTATGACTTCAATATGTCATATTCAGTACCCAGAGTTGTGCATAACACAGTTCCAATTTGTTGTACTACATGTTAGGACAGTAGCTAGGATTCTAGTCAGAATACTGTCTGCAAGTTGCTTGTAGGCTCTGTTTTTGGTAGACCAACAAATAAGGAAAGTCTCAAAGTGTTCATCAGAGACAAGGATATCATGAGGAATGCCTCAGAAAAGTGTGATAGGGTGACTTTTATTTTTAATCTACATAAATGACCTGATGGGCAAAAAGTGGCAATCTGCATCTGTTTACTGATGATATTGTGATGTATGGGAAGGTGTCATCATTGAATAACTATAGCAGGACACATCATGACTTAGACAAAATTTCTAATTGGGGTGCTGAATGGCAGCTAGCTCTAAATATAGGAAATATATATTGATGCATCTCAGTGGGAAAAACAATCTTATAATTTTAATATACAATCTTAGTAGTGTACTCCTTGATACATTCACATAGACTAAATATCTAGGCATAGCACTGCAGAGTATTATGAAAGTAATGAGCAGTTTTGGTGAAAACAGATGGTGGACTTTGGTTTATTGGCAGAATTTTGGGAACATGTGGTTCATCTTGAAAAGAGACTGCATGTAGGAAATTAGAATGAGCCATTCTTAGGTAATGCTCAAGTGTTTGGGTTCCCAATCACGTTGGTTTAAAGGAAGAGATGGAAGCAATTCAGAGTGGGCTGCTAGCTTTGTTACTGGTAGGTTTGATCAACAAGTGAGTGTTATGTAAATGGTTTGGGAACCCAAATGGGAATCCATGGAGAGAAGACAACATTCTGTCTGAGAAAAACTGCTGAGGAAATATAGAGGTCTTACATTTGAAGCTGACTGCAGAACTATTCTACTGTTGCCAACTTACATTTTGTGTAATGGCTACAAAGATAAGGTAAAAGAAATTAGGGTTTATATAGAGGCATATATGCAGTTACCTTTCCCTCAGGCTATTTGGGTTTGGAATAGTAAAGAGCATCACAAATAGTAGTAGTACAAAAGTACCCTCCTCTATGCAATATATGGTGACTTGAAGTGTTGTTACATATATAATGTCTGGAATTAAACTTATGTTATTACTGACTGGTAATACATTTATTTTAGAGGACATGGATTTTTACTTTTCAGAGGGAGCCCATATCACGTGTGTTACATCTCTAACAGCAATTAATTATTGAGTTTGTAATACACTGAGGTGACTAAATTCATTAATAGACTGTTGGATTTCCTCTGGCTTAGAAAAGTGCAGCAACACAACATGACATTGACTCAACAAGTAGTTGGAAGTCCATTGCATGAATATTGAACCATGCTACCTATATAGCCACCCATAATTGCAAAAGTGATGACAGTGTAGAATTTTGTGCATGAATCGATGTCTCAGCTATGTCCCATAAATGTTTGGTGGGACTGATGTTGGGCAATCTGAGTAGCCAAATCAGTCACTGTAATTGTCTAGAATTATCTTAACAACAATCATTAACAATTGTGAGCTTGTGATGTGGCACAATATCATCTATAAAAATTCCATAGTTCTTTGTCAACACACATTTCACAAATAGCTGCAAATGATTGCCAAGTAGCTGATCATAATCATTTCTAGTCAGTGATTAGTTCAACTGAACAAGAAAACTTTGTACATTGTATGTAAAAACAGCCAAAATGATTATAGAGGCACCATGTTTGCACATTGCCTTGTGACAACTTGGGTTCATAACTTCATGGAGTCTGCACCACACTCAAATGTTACCATCAGTTTTTACTGACAGAAATTGCCATAGTTTTCCAGTTGTTTTGGATCCAACTGATAAGGTCATTAGCCCATGACAGGTACTGCAGGTGATGTCATGCTGTTAGAAAAGCATTTGAGTTAGTTGTCTGCTCCCATAACCCAGAAATTCCACATTGCCCTAACAAAAATGTTTTGCAGTAAATTCTGCAATTTCTGCAGTTATTTCACATAATGCTGCTTGCCTGTTAGCTCTGGAAACTCTTCACAGATGTCAACACTTGATAATTAAATGTAGGCCCTCAGCTACTACGTAACCAATGGTGAGAGATAATGCCTGAAATTTGGTATTCTCAGCATGCTCTTGACAATGTGGATTTTGCACTTCCTAATGATTTCCAAAATGGAATGTGCCATGCATCTAGGTCCTACTACCATTCCATGTTCAAAGTGTGTTAATTCCCATTGTACAAACACAATCATATTGGAAACTTTTCATATGAATTGCCAGACTACAAAAGACAGCTCTTCCAGTGAACTGCCCTTTTGTACCTTGTGTGTGCAATATTAGTGCCATATTTATCTAAACATATATCTAAAGACCTGTCACCTCAATGTATGATATCATCATGTCATAATAACACTCAAGTCCATATCTAAAAGCAGAGTAAGCAATGAAATGTAACATTTATCACAGAATGTATATTTATTACAAATACCATTACACAGTCAGAACAGAGCTGCACTTCTGGATGGAGATTGCTGATACTTATACAAATACAAAATATTCCAGAATGCTACTATTTACACAATTACAAAACATGTCAAAATTGTTAATGTAATACATTTTGGGAACCTTTTTAGAATTGACAAAAACTGGATAACTGTTAGGGATCAGATTTGAAATGGTGACCCATAATTGACTAACCAGCAGTACTAACCACTGTACTACAATGCATGCACCACAGGCCATGGCAGTATGATATTGCACTGTTTAATTATTTTATTACAGTTATTACACAAGTAAGCATACATGTTGGTATTAAACTGAGTTTTTGAGTAACTGATGTATTTTTATGAATCTTTGCTTTAAAAAAATTAAAACAGATGTTTTTAATAAAATGATGTATTTATTCCACTATATCTTCATACTCTTTCATGTCTCAGCCATGGAAATTCAAAACAAGTTCATATTGCACCATAACATGATTACAGTGAAATCATTCTCAATAAATTATGAAAAAGATGTCTCATTGAGATAACACTGTCCACATATGCATATTTTATTTTATATTGTCCTATATATTAACAACATTAGAATAAAGGAATGAAATTACATCAGTGTTTCTATATCAATTACACAGCCAATAATTACATACAAGTCAACATTATAATTTCAATGTATCAGACTCTTGAATTATAAATGACCACAAAATTGACATAATCAAAAACATAAAACATTCAGTACAAATTTACAAAGGTGTTCTGGACAGAAATGCCTTGGAATATTTTATGCTACTTTCTGAGAATCAGTATAGGTTTTACAGGTCATGCATATTATTCAGTTGACTTTCCCACTCTATTAATGCAAGTTGCAACCTTCTGGCACTGGTGGTTTTGGATATTACTATGTTGGTGCATGAGGAACATTTTTTTTCTTTTTAGAAATCAGTTTGAATCCCAGATTCCAGGAGGGAGGGGAGCATAAAATAAATTACTGTTCAGGGGCGTCGCATACCCTAAATATGGCCCTGTTTCAAATTTTTAAGCATTGCCCTCCTATTGAAAAGATACAAAAATAAGGAGGTAAATGAAAAACTGCAACAAATGCTATGTAATTGTAGCGACCAGAATGCACAAGGGGATATGATTTAAAATAAAGTTGTGTATATTGCCGCGAGAGACCCCGAGCACTAACTGCCGGCGTGGTGCAGGGGATAGCGTCACGGACTGCGGAGCAGAAGGTCGCCGGTTCAATCCCGCCCACCGGCAAAAATTTATTTCTTTGTAATTTACAATTCCAGAAGGTTCTACATCTTTCTTATGTTCACTTGTAAATTCTACTTGTTTCTTATGTTAACTGTTCTTCTAATTTCTGGTAAATTCTGTCTGTGTATAAATAGCAGAGCACTCTGCCTGAGAGGCAGTCAGTGCTGCGTGTATGTTGAGTTCGTAATAAACGTGCTTTCAGTATAAGTGCTGTGTTTAGTTGCCTTCAAAGTCAAGCCTACTTCTACTGCAACGTGACATTGTTTGGTGGAGGCGCCGGGTACACTGTGCAACAGCTGCATCACCGTGGCTCCGATTAGGCAACGTAAAAGCCGTCACTTACACGGACTGGAACCGGAATACAAGGGATACACCGAGTACGTCCTTCCAAGAGGCCGTATCATCAGGCGAACTATGGAAACAAAAACAGCAGTAAGCCAGCTACACATCAGGCACCCGTCGGTGTTCTCTGGAGACGCTGGACAGGACCCAAACAAATGGCTAAAAGGGTTCGACCGAGTCGCCAAGTACAACAGGTGGGATCATATGATGTGCTTGGCCAATGTTTATTTCTACCTGGATGGAACAGCCCAGCAATGGTTCGAAAACAATGAAGACAAGTTGAATGACTGGGAGACGTTCCAGGAGGAACTTAATAAGATGTTTGGAGACCGCCAGCAAAAAATCCGCTCGTCGGAAGAACAACTGAAGAACCGTGCCCAACGACATGGTGAGCCGACACAATCGTACATACAGAGTGTTTTGGCCCTGTGTAACGTAGTCAATCCGAACATAACTGAAGCGGACAAACCACGCACCTGATGAAGGGAACTGCAGAAGATATGTACCAAGCTCTTCTGATAAAAGACGTTGCTACGACAGAAGAGTTCATCAAGTGGTGCCAGCGTATTGAAGAGATGCAACAAAGGAGGGTTGGATGCAAGAAGTATGACAGACTCCCAAATGTAGTCCCTATGGCCGTTGTGGAAGCCCAGCAGGACTTGGCTTCTCTCATACGACAAATCGTGAGAGAAGAATTACAACAGTGCATGGCAGCCGGGACTATTAGACCGAGCGAGCATCAGATTATGACCATGGATGTGAGCCCTGTAAGTCACGAGGTAGCCGACGCCGCTGAGGACGAGGTATTTCAAACATTAGCTCCTGTCTGCCCCATCAATCGCATCCGACGTGAAGAATGGCGTCGCCCTGCTGTGACGTACGCTGCAGCCGCCAAACTGCAGCCCATGAACCGACCGACACGACCACAGCCAACTCCCCCGGTAACTATGACGCCCCGCAAAAGAACTGACGTCTGGAGGACAGAAGACAACACACCACTGTGTTTACACTGTGGACGCCTTGGACATGTCGTATGCTACTGCAGAGAGAGGAGGCGAGTATTCGATGATTATTTTGCCGCAAGATGTCAGCCGTCGGAGCAGTTCTATCCAAGGCAGTCACCTGCTGATGTGTTCAGTCGACCTATGGGAAGAAGCCCATCGCCATACCCTAGACGAGGTCGCTTCCCGACGCGCCGCAGCCGTTCACCGTCGCCCTACAGAGGTACCAGCCGCTCCCCTAGCCGCTGCGCCCAGGAAAACTAAGCGAGGCGACCATCTACGGAGGTGAGGCCGCCGCAGATGAAAATCCTCCATGGACGACAGTCGCCAAGATGTCGGGAAATCTCATCGACGTCATAATCGACGGCCAACCTTTCCGGGCACTTGTTGATTCAGGAGCCTCTTTTTCTGTATTATCGGATAATTACCGCCGCACACTAAAGAAGACAATGTTCTATGATATGGGAGCAACTGTGCTGAAGGTCACAAATGGAAAGTACGTCCATCCAGCAGGAACTTGTGTCGCAAGAATAACCATCAACAACAGGACGCAGCCGTTTGAATTTGTCGTGTTAACAGAATGTAGTCACAATGTCATCCTCGGATGGGACTTCCTTCAGGCATCCCAAGCTATCATTGACTGTGGAAGATCTGAGCTGCAAATTGAAGAAGTTGTCCCGCCAGATACACGTAATACAGAATTTTCTGGGAAGTTATTCGTCGTTGACAAAGTGATGATACCGCCATTTACAATGAGAAGAGTTGCAGTCACAAACACAGATGACTGGTTAAACTGTGAAGTTCTGGTTGATAGTAAAAAGTTTATCAGGCTGACAAAAGAAATTTACATACCAGCGGCTGTCATAAGCATTACCGGTGGTCAAGGAGCAAGGAGAGATTTGGATCACAAATTGTCACGAGCAGTCACAACTTATCCCCAAGGGAATGTGTATCGGGACAGCTGAACCAATCGAGGACGGTGAGCTCAACGTCATCATTAGTACAGACAACACGCTGGAGGAAACAAACGTGGAACTGCCAATAGGGCCTGGACTGACCAAGGAACAACGCCAGCGGGTGTTAGGTATACTACGCCAATTTTCGGGTGCATTCACACCTCAGCAGGGGAAAAGTCAGAAGAAACGGCCCACAATAAAGCACCGTATCAATACTGGGGGCCATCCGCCAATTAGCCAGCGTTCGTATACAGTGTCGCCAGCTGAAAGACGGATAATTCGGGAGGAAGTGGAGAAGATGTTGCGAGATGACATTATTCAACCTTCGGAGAGTCCTTGGTCGTCTCCGGTGGTCCTCGTAAAGAAGAAGGATGGCACGTGGCGATTCTGTGTCGACTATCGGCGGCTGAACAGTATCACAAAGAAAGATGTCTACCCATTGCTGCGTATTGATGACACCTTAGACTGCTTGAAAGAAGCTACATACTTCTCAACTATGGACATGCAGACAGGTTACTGGCAAATCGAGGTTGACGAAGCTGACAGGGAGAAGACGGCTTTTATTACACCTGACGGTCTCTATGAATTTAAAGTAATGCCATTTGGATTATGTAATGCTCCAGCCACATTCGAACGCATGATGGACAACTTGCTTCGACACCTTAAGTGGACGACGTGTCTCTGCTATTTAGATGACATTGTTGTTTTCTCGAAAACATTTGAAGAACATCTGAGTCGCCTGTCAGCTGTGTTGAAGTGTGTTCAGGCTGCAGGTCTCCGCCTCAATCCAAAGAAGTGCCTCTTCGTCGCCAAAGAGATGAAAATCCTGGGGCACCTAGTCAACAACGGAGATGGTGTCCGTCCTGATCCAGATAAAGTAAGGGCAGTCACAGAATTTCCAACTCCTCAGCACATTCGTGACGTGAGAAGTTTTCTCGGGCTCTGCTCATACTACCGACGTTTCATAAAAGGATTTTGTAACAAGGCACGTCCATTACAAGACCTTCTGCAGGGAGACGGCAAATTTTACTGGGATGAGACAAAAGAAAGAGCTTTCCGAGCACTTCAGGAGGCTCTAACTTCCGCACCAGTGCTAGACTTGTACGACGAGAATGCAGAAACGGAACTTCACACAGACGCCAGTGGCTATGGGATTGGTGCAGTGCTTGTACAAGTTCAGGAAGGTGCCGAAAAAGTGATAGCCTATGCGTCAAGAGTACTCTCAAAGTCCGAGATAAACTACTCTACAACTGAAAAAGAATGTCTCGCGGTTATCTGGGCTATCAACAAGTTCCGGCCGTATTTATTCGGCAAACCATTCACCGTCGTGACAGACCACCACTCTTTGTGTTGGCTGACTAGCTTGAAGGATCCATCAGGTCGACTAGCAAGATGGGCACTAAGACTCCAAGAGTACGATGTCACAGTGGTATTCAAGAACGGGAGCAAACACAAGGATGCCGACTGCCTTTCGAGGAATCCATTAGTGGAACACAACAGCATTAATGAAATTTCAGCTCTCACTGAATTAGATGACGTTACAGCTGAACAGAGGGAAGATCCAACACTATTAAAAATGATAGAGGCCTTGGAGAAAGGAGAACTGACCAATGGAGAGTTCCAACTTATAAACGGAACATTGTACAAGAGCAACTATGATCCACTGGGCCCCAAATGGCTACTTGTTGTTCCAGCTCATCTCCAGCCAGCTATTATAAAATATTTCCATGATGCTCCAATATCCGGTCATCTGGGATTCGTGAAGACCCTAGACAGAATCAGATGCAGGTATTACTGGAAAGGTCTCAACCGATCTGTCAAGCACTATGTGAGTCACTGTAAAGAGTGCCAGCGACGGAAGCATGTGCCGCAATTACCTCCAGGACATCTCGTACCGATTCCGCCGGCAGCAACTCCATTCCACCGAGTTGGGATAGATCTTTTAGGGAGGTTCCCGAAGTCGACAACCGGTAACCGTTGGATAATAGTCTGCACTGACTACCTCACACGCTACGCTGTCACCAAATCTGTGCTGACTGCAGAAGCTTCAGAGATCGCAAAATTCCTTGTAGAAGACATTATTTTGAAGCATGGAGCACCACGTGTCATGATATCTGATCGTGGAAAAGTATTCCAGTCAAAACTAGTATCAGAGGTAATGTCACGGTGCAACATTGTCCTCAGAATGACAACTGCATACCATACTCAGACAAATGGTCTTACGGAACGTTTTAACAAAACGTTAGCCGACATGCTGTCGATGTACGTCGATGTTGAGCAGAAGGATTGGGATACAATTCTGCCAGTCGTGATATTTGCTTACAATACCGCAAGACAAGACACCACAGGCTTCACTTCGTTTTTCCTGCTCCATGGCTGTGAAGCTGAGGCGACAATGGATACACTGTTCCCGTTCCAACCGGACGACACTCAGGATGACTATGTTAAACAGCTCATCACCAGGGTCGAAGAAGCAAGACAGCTGGCTCGCATATGGACACTGGACGCCCAGGAGAAGGACCGTCAGCGGTATAACGACAAGCACCGACCTGTTGTGTACAGCCCAGGAGATCTGGTATGGATTTTTACCCCTGTACGGAAGGTTGGACTGTCAGAAAAGTTATTGAAGCGATACTTTGGTCCGTATCGTGTCATATGCCGCCTGTCAGACGTCACATACGAAGTTGAGGATTATGAGCCCTCGTCGAAACGTCAAAAACGAAGAGACATTGTTCACGTCCTGTGCATGAAGCCTTACTACGATCCTGAAGAGCAGGTAGACGACAGTGGCTTCTTGTTCAAGGACTTTGAGGACGGTAATGTTCCTGATGAAGACACGACAGGAACATCTGTCGTCGATAATCGCGGAGAAGGGAAGGATTCTCTTGAACTGTCATACAGAGGACCCATGACACGGTCAAGATCCAAGACATTGCAGCTGGCTCCACAGGGATCATAACAGCGGGTCGCTGTTTCTCCAGGAGAGGGAGCAATGCCGTGAGAGACCACGAACACTAACTGCCGGCGTGGCGCAGGGGATAGCGTCACGGACTGCGGAGCTAAAGGTCGCCGGTTCAATTCCAGTCTGCCTCGGGCAGTGTAACGGCGCGGAAGGTACTGTTTACCTCCTCGCCGTAGCGCGTGTTCCACGGTTGTTTACCTTCGCAGCGCTTGTCGCTTGTATTACGATCAACACTAGAATGGCCAACTCGTACCGCAAAACCACACTGAAGTTCACCTTCTCGAACGAATATGTACGACCAAAAGCACTGGAAATCGAACAATTCCTACGTGAGGAAGTGAAGATCCCCTGTGAGGACTTGATTGGAATACACTTCTCGATCGTTAGCAGTGTAGTGTACGTCAAATTGATATCCGATGCTGCCTGCGACAGAATACTTGCACGGACAAAAGATGGCCTTAAATTCCGGCATTCGGACGGACACATCGGCCCAGTAGCAGTTGAACATGTCGGCCTAGGTTTACGTACGATCAGAGTTTTCGAACTTCCGTTCGAAATGCCAGCAGAAGAAGTGATGGCGGCGCTCCGCCCTTACGGAACAGTACACGGACACGTAGCAGAGAAATGGATACACTTCAGTACGTATCCAGTCCTGAACGGCGTGCGGCAAGTGAGCATAGAGCTAAAGAAACACGTCCCGTCCTACCTCTACATCGGCGGCTGCCGGGCCATTGTTATATATGACGGGCAGCCGAAGACCTGTTCCGGATGCGGTAAAGAGGGACACGTGAGACACGAATGTCCCCAACGCAGGATTCCACAACTTCGGAGCGATGATGTCACACTTCCGCAGCCCATAACAACCCTGCCACTAACCTATGCAGCGGCAATGAGACCGGAAGAACTTCAGTCGCCAGTTCAAGATCTGGCTCCAGAACTCCCACAAGACCTTTCACAACCTGCAACGACTGGACGAGATGAGGCCGGCGAGTACCAACGACAACCGATCCCTCGCTCGGAGGTTCCGACACGGGACGAAGACGTCGACAAACGAGACACTGGCATGGAAATTGACGCCATGGTCGTGCCCACAGCCGCTTTCGTCCCTGAACGTCGCAACTCTATTCCGTCATCTGATTCAGAACTACATCCTCGGAAACAGAAGTCGCCACAACGACGCAAGAAGAGGAGGAAAACATCGACAACAGAGTCGGAATCACGACTACAGGACGAATCTGTCCCGCTCGCACCAGAGGATTCCCAGGACGATGTCTCCAGCGCAGCTGACAGTGCCCACCACGTGCAGGACGATTTACCGAGTGCCTCTGGAACACAACAGCGTTCTGAAGACCCGGATGCCGATGCTTCTCGAGAAACCAAAAAGGATACCGGGATGAGAGCAGCTACTCGCGTATCGACTATGACTGGAACTGCCCCCGTTTCCTGGGGAGACGAAGTACCACCAGATGAAGAAATGCCACAGGATGGCCCGGAAAACCGGGCATGAGTAATAAGCAGGAAACACGCAGCGCCCAACGACTTCCGTTCCTACGCACATGAACGTGCGGGACAACGTACAAGCATACAGGATCGCCACAATTAATTTGAATACCATTGGCTCCCATCCAAAACTTCAATTGTTACGCGACACACTACGAGCTGCGGACATTGACAATGCGCTGTTCCAAGAGCTACGGACGGACACCTGGCCCGATTTATATGGTTATACCGCATATGTAACCCCAACTACCAACGGAGAGGCGGGAGCTGCGATCGTCGTTCGAGATGGCATGGCAGTCGAAGACATCACTTACCTGCCGTAATCACGAGGGCTGGGACTAACAGTACACGGAATCAGGCTGGTCAATATCTACGCGCCCTCCGGTACAGGAAAACGACATGAACGATCCCAGTTTTACTCTGAAGCGATTACACCGCTTTTTCTGGGACGTTATGAAAACATCATTGTTGGCGGAGATTTCAACTGTGTTCTGTCGAAGAAGGACCAATATCCTAATTTTACCACCTGTCCAGAACTCCGACACTTGGTGCAACGACTCAGTCTCGCAGATACCTGGGAAGTGGTGCACGGACAACGTCCGGGATTTACGCATGTCACGAGTCACTCGGGCAGTCGATTGGATCGCATCTACGTGTCTTCTCCGCTCACTTCGGACGTCTTAAACGCCGAAAGATGGCCTGCAGCCTTCTCAGACCATAGTGTTTTCGTGTGCACGATAAACCTTCGACGTCAAACAATATGGCGCAGTCGGGGCCAATGGAAACTAAACATCGCCTATTTAAAGGAACCGGAATGTCGAGACAGGGTGAAGGATACGTGGGAATCCTGCGAAAGACGCCTCACACAATACTCGTCCACTCTTCTGTGGTGGGTACACTGTGTAAAGCCTGCCTTACGCCGCACTCTGCTCCGGTATGGCAAGGAACGTATGCAGTGGCACCGACATACAACAGAATTTTATTACATGATCCTGCGGGACCTTATGGAACATCCGCCGTCGCCAGAACGTCATGTCGAAGCCCAACGTGTCAAGGCTAAGATTTTGGCCCTCACTCGGCGCCAATTGGAGGGTGTCGTGGTTCGAGCGCGCTGTCACGACAACATCAATGGCGAAACACCCTCCATGCATCACGTTGTCACAA
Organism: Locusta migratoria; assembly: GCA_026315105.1. Classification (NCBI taxonomy): domain Eukaryota; kingdom Metazoa; phylum Arthropoda; class Insecta; order Orthoptera; family Acrididae; genus Locusta; species Locusta migratoria. Next base: position 380,315,127 of record CM048755.1, read on the forward strand.
ACCTCAGACGCCGTCGACAAGCGCTGATTTCCTCTTTAGATTTACCTGACGGTCGCCGATTGAACTCACAGGCGAACATTGCAAAGGCCTTCGCAGCTCATTACCGCCACTTCTATCGTGAAGAAGAGCCTGACGCTGTGGCATTGAGAGAGGTACCACAGACGATCCATCGTACCCTTGATGTTCAGGCGGCGGAATCTCTATTAGACAACATTTCTACTGAAGATGTCACTGATGCACTCGCCAAGGGAGCTCTTAACCGATCGCCAGGACCAGACGGATTGCCTTTAGAATTCTATAGAACCTTTCAAGACTTGATGCTCCCACGATGGAGAGAGATGTATCAGGAGATACTGTCCAATACAACCTCACCACCGCCAGAATTTCTAGAAGGCATCATTATTCCGATACCAAAACCCGCCGGAGGCAGACGACCTGACAGCTATCGACCGATAACGTTACTCAACTCCGATTTCAAAATTTTTTCACGGATACTCGCGATGCGACTTAGGCGAGTCCTGTATCAAGTCCTTTCACCCGCACAGACGTCCTTGGGTGGAGACACCAACATACAAACAACACTATCTGACTACAGAGACATCATCGCCACGGCAACAGTCTGTCGACTGCAGGGAGCCATGATTTCTATCGACTTTGACCACGCCTACGATCGCGTGAGCCACAATTTCCTCGCAAAGGTCATGGAACGGATGGCTTTTCCTCCCGCCTTTGTCCTCGTAATTATGCGCCTCCTTCGTGGAGCTTCTTCGATGGTGATGGTCAATGGACGAACGTCAGAACCAGTACCAATCGCACGATCAGTACGACAGGGTTGTCCTCTGTCAACGATCCTGTATGCCATCGCATTAGAACCCCTTCTCTGTGGCTTGCAAAGTCTGTTATCAGGGATCACCCTGCGGGGACATACATTCAATTGCCGCGCCTACGCAGACGATCTCGTCTTCATCGTACGTACCAAAGAGGAGGTACAGGAGGCGACGCGATTGATCGAGAAATATGGCAGCGGAGCGGGTAGCCATATGAATATAGCCAAATCCTGCGCGATGAACATCGGACAGGGACTCCCAGAAGGAAGCGTAGCCCCATTCAGAACTACAGAGACTCTTCGCTGCCTGGGAATAATTTTCACTCCAGACATCCGTCGTACCACAGCCATGAACTTTCGGCGACTACTTCAGAACATCAGGACTGGAGTTCGAAGTCAGTTGTTGCGAGCGATGGACATGATACAGAAGGTGAAATTCATAAACATCTATATGGCATCCCGTATAACACACATTGCACAAATTTTACCAATTCCTAGAGCGATGGCACGACAGATCCAAGCAGCCTTTGGTTACTTTGTCAGTAACGGTCACATCTTCAAGGTCAAGTACGACACCCTCACACTCCCTAAGCGGAGAGGGGGTCTAGCCTTGGTCAACGTCCTGGCACGCGCGATGGCGCTTTATATGCGTACAATCGTTAAGCTCTGGAATCACAGACCCCACAGTATTACGGGTCTGTTGGTCGACGAACTTGCACCTACTTCACGCCACCCGCCGATCTTCCTTGCCCACGTAGTACCAGCGCTCTCACACATCAAATTCTTTTTGCTTGAATATAGTTATATTCATCACGACTTTCCTCGTACCAGAGCTCCCGCTACGCGCGATATTTATCAACTGTTAATGAGAACACATCCACGGAACGCCGTCGAAGGCCGCCAACCAGAGGTTACGTGGACGACGGTATGGCGCTCAGTGCACCAACCATACTTCACCGCAGAAACGAGCAGCATTTGGTATACCTTTGTCAATGGTAAATATCCGACGCGTCACAGACTCCACGCCATCTCCCTGGTGGACTCCCCGCTCTGCCTGAGGTGCAACGAAGACGACACCGACGAACACCGTCTGCTCTGCGGCGAGGCGGCGGCCGTATGGCACCTAGTCCAACAGATATTAGCCCTTTATCTCCGGGTACCAACAAACATGATTACCACGAAGATGATACTCCATCCGGATGCGACTTATTTCCCATCATCGAAGATGCATGCAGTCACTTGGATAAAGGGCATGGCCACCCATTATCTTTTGCGAGAAGGACCCAAGGACGTGATAGATTTCTGGACGTTCTTACTAACACGACACGACATTATGAGACGGCACGCAAAGTACCGATCTGTCTTTGCTAACTACTTAGGAAGCATTTTTACCAATCCGCCCCACAGTTGGAAGCTTCCTGGAGATAGGAGCTGAAAGGTGCGGAGCCCAGTCTCCTACATGGATCTAGAAGTTATTAACATATTCCTATTGCAACCAAGTAGTTTTTCTATCACTATCGACACGACGTATAAAGCAACACGATCAAATCGATGAAACGAACGCAGAACAGGACCAATCACCACACCTTGCCAAATACTTACGCAACACATCAAGGTGCCCCCCGTAACTGGGCCGATACGGGTAAGAGAAGACAATTAAAACGAACAATAATTCGAACCGAAATCGAACATGGAGGAAGAATTATTTACGCGAAGACATACCCGGGTCCCCGTTGCGGAGAGTCGGACCCGAAGAATGTTTATTTCCGATATCTGAAGAGGACGTCACTCTTCTGTCATCCTTCCAGAAGCATATATTAAGTTCGATTTATTATATTTCGTATTATTTTTTAAATTATATTTTATTTAAATGTTCCAAAGAAAATACAATATGTTGGCCATGTGAATCCAATGACCTGAAGGAAGACAAAACAAAGAAATGAAATTAATTCCCCACCTAAAAAAAAAAAAAAAAAAAAAAAAAAAAAAAAAAAATCCCGCCCACCGGCAAAAATTTATTTCTTTGTAATTTACAATTCCAGAAGGTTCTACATCTTTCTTATGTTCACTTGTAAATTCTACTTGTTTCTTATGTTAACTGTTCTTCTAATTTCTGGTAAATTCTGTCTGTGTATAAATAGCAGAGCACTCTGCCTGAGAAGCAGTCAGTGCTGCGTGTATGTTGAGTTCGTAATAAACATGCTTTCAGTATAAGTGCTATGTTTAGTTGCCTTCGAAGTCAAGCCTACTTCCACTGCAACGTGACAATATGTTTTCATTATAAACCAAAATACTGACCCACAAACAAGAATTTCAAAACAAACTGGAAATACTACATTTGTAAAAGAAGCAGTGGTCCAAGAAATCACATTTTACCAGACATTCACCACATAGGAACAACACAGAAAAGAGTTCATTGAGATTGTGAACTCTTGGTATTAATGATACTTTACATTTCTAGATTGAGGAATGTTGGTTTTCGACACAATTTTTATATTATTAAGAAATCTAGAAAACACACAGTCACATAAGTAGTTGCAAATCTGATAAATTCATTAAATGTTATATTTGCATGTATTCAATACTCTCATTTTTCTGATGTAAAATGAGATTTAGCTTTGAGTCTTTAATGAAAATGTTTAAAGAAGAATCACATGATAGTTCCATCAGGGAGTCATCTTGGGATGCTTAATAGTTTTAGCTTTTTAAGGCTGTAACCTACAAAGGCTTTTCTTACTCACAACAGTTCATTATGAATTCGTGGAAAATAACTACTAGATTAGATTATATTAGTACTTGTTCCATAGATCATAAATGCAATACTTTGTAATAATGTGGAATGTGTCAGTTTAATGAAAGGTGTCTTTACAAATTTCTACTTTGTAATAAATATTACATGACAATTTTTTAAATTTTTATTACTAAAACAAGAACCAATTGTAAGTAATACTCCTGGATAAATAAAGAAGTTTGATTGGGCCTAATGTGAAAATATAGTTTGTAGAAATTTTAAACATAAGACATCCATAAACAGTATTATTCTAAATAAAAAGTGGTAGACTTTGATTGTTACTTTTCTTTATGAGGTGGAAAAAAAGTATAAAAGTAAAGTGTTCTAAAACACATTTTTACATTTTTTTCAGTCTGTAAGACATTTTACTTTGATATTTTGAAGTCATCTGGCGACTCACACTTTGACATCCAGTGGTCTAATGTATGCACCTTTCGCTGAAAATAATGAAACAAGCCAATTGCAGGTGTTTTACTATATACCCATTCTCCATTAAAAATGAAGATTGAATATGGTTTCTCAATTGATGAAGCCAACTGCATGATAAAAATACTGAAAGGCTATAAATAAACAAATGGAATCTTCCAGGCTCTTTAGCAATATTTCATAATCTATGACACAGAAAATTACCAAAATTTCTTAGTGCTATACTTTTTTTCTCTTCAACCACTGATAAATTCTGTTGTTGCAATTTGACTATTATTTTATGGGAAAATTTTTTATTGAAAATATCAAGAATCTCTGGGGCTGTAGTGCGTTGTAGAACTTCCAGAATGAAACAAAATCTTTAATATCACACATGTGTAAATATTTTAAAAAGGAAAAAGTGTTTACAGAGCATTCACATTTGAGAACATTTACAAATAAAACTGCCTTGACATTCTATGTCTGTTTGTTTATAAACAAATTGAAAATTGGAAGTTGTAGTCCTATGTATACGACTTGAAGATAAAAAACAAAAGGGAAGACACCCAGCTGTTGATGATACTGATGCCTCAGCAAAAGTGAGAATTGAATACTGTTAAGTGTTTGGCTTCAGCATGTTGTCAAGAAGGAAATGAATGCTGAAAGAATTTACAGGTTGGTTACATTTAAATGTGTGCTACTTGAGAGATCCCTCATGAAAAAGGAGTGATAATAGAACAATGAAACTTAGTGGAAACATTTGTAAGACACATGGAAGAGAAATAATGAATGTAACACTGAAAGAAAATTATGAGAGGATAAAATATGTGAATGGCATATCATGTTTACATTCCAGGCTACTAAAGTTTCTCGCTCATCTTTAACCTCTAACATGTGTCACAGTGCCATTGATAATCCGTACCAGACAACTGCATACAAGAGCAACTATGATCCACTGGGCCCCAAATGGCTACTTGTTGTTCCAGCTCATCTCCAGCCAGCTATTATCAAATATTTCCATGATGCTCCAATATCCGGTCATCTGGGATTCGTGAAGACCCTAGACAGAATCAGATGCAGGTATTACTGGAAAGGTCTCAACCGATCTGTCAAGCACTATGTGAGTCACTGTAAAGAGTGCCAGCGACGGAAGCATGTGCCGCAATTACCTCCAGGACATCTCGTACCGATTCTGCCGGCAGCAACTCCATTCCACCGAGTTGGGATAGATCTTTTAGGGAGGCCAACACAATGCAGCTTGTTCTCAATGGACAGCAGCCTTAGACATTAAAGTGATTTCAGGCATGCACCAGGGGAATGTTACAGGACTGTTTCTTTTCACAATATACAGGATGTAACTAAATATGTGGGAAAGCTCTGGGGATCTGATAGAGGACCTAACAACAAGCAGAACATGTCATATACACATATGGTTTATTTGCCTTCATTAACATGCTATGAACATTTGTTGAGGTGTCCAAAACACAGACCACTTCACTATGCAGATTACTCATTTGTGTTAATACAGTATAATTTACTATGTACAGTTGTCTACAGAAGGCTACTATGAGCTATAATGCAGGCAACTATGTGCTGCATCACAGATTGTTGTATTTTTTCCCGTATTCCAGGTGTCTGTTGTATCAGCTGATACCCTTGATCTATGCAATTTCAGGTTACGAACAGGTGTGGCATATACAATGGCCTTCAAATGACACCATAAGGAAAGTTCAATGGATTGAGGTCAGGAGAAAAAGCAGGCTATGATTTTAATCCCTGATGCCCTATGTATCTGTTTGGGATTAACTGATGTAAAATTGTTCTAGCAGCATGAGCAAAAGGAGGCGGTGCTCCATCACAATGAACCACATGCGCTGAATTAAATCCAAGGGAATGTCTCCCAACAAACCATGTAAATAATTTTTTTAAACAGGTGCAGTGTGATGCTCCTGTCAATGTTCTCAGTAAAATGAAAGTACCGATTAATGTGTTATCTATTATTCCAGCCCAAAAATTAATACTGAACTGTTTTGTAGACATTTTGAGCAACTTCTTTAGAGGACTGTATGTAGTAAATTACTTTGTATCAACACAAATGACCAACCTGGATAGTGAAGTGGTCCGTGTTACATACACCATGACAAATGCATGCAATATGGTAAATAAAGCAAATAAGCCATATGTTTACCGAACATGTTCTGCTTGTTGTCTGCTCCTCTATCAAATGCACAGAGCTTTCCCACATATTTACATACACCCTTTATATATATGATTTTGTACAAGCAGTTACCATTAAAAGTTCAGTGAGTCTTTTGCAGATATTGCTGTAGTTTATTGAGAAGTTGCAACACTGAGAAAGGGTAGCAAAATGCAGGATGATCTGCGCCATATTGACCTATGGTGCAGGGAATGGGAATTGAGCCTCAACATAAACAAGTGTAAAGTGCTGTGTTTATATAGGAAGAAAGATCCTAGTTATTATGTAACTGTGCAATAGATGGACAAACATTAGAAGTTGTTACATGCATAAAATATCTGAGAGTAGACATCAGGTGTGATTTTAAATGGAACAACCATATGAAATTAATCATGGGTAAGGCGGATGCCAAACTGAGATTCGTTGGAAGAATCCTCAGGAAGTGTAGACCATCAACAAATGTAGAAGGTCACAAAACTTACATTCAGCCAGTTTTTCTGATCAGTGTGTTATCTGAACCAGGTATGGTTATCACCAGACATATAGAAGATTCAACACAGAGCAGCACACTTCATTATGGGCTCATTTGGTAAGCATGAAAGCCTCACACACATGATTACAAAATTCAATGGCAGTTGTTCTGTATTGCAGTACAGGCTTCTGACAAAGTTCCGAAAGCATACATTTCTGCAATAGTCACTTGCCAGCATGAGGAGAGGGGCATCACATCCCTGCTGCTGTCTGTTTCTTTGATACACCTTGAAACATAGGAAGATGCCTGACTGTGGCAAAGGAGGAAAGGGGCTCGACGAGGGTAGTGCCAAGCAAAACTGCAAGGTGTTGCGTGGAAACACCCAGAGGATTACAGAGCCATCTAGCTCACAGAGACGGTGTGAAGTGTATCTCTGGTCTTATCTGTGAGGAGACACGCAGAGTGCTGATAGTCCACCATGAACATGGTGTGTGCACTGAAGAAGCAGCAGCGCACCCTGTATGATTTCAGTGGATAGGATGTTGCCTGTCAGTTTGTGGCTTTCTCTGCTGTGGGTAGAATGCATGTGGGAAGTGTGTATCATTTAGCTGCAAAGCAGACGGTGTGAATAACCATACTAGATATATGGAGGTTACCAGCTATACAAAAATGGATTACATAGCACATCACAATATATTTAATGATGTTACCAATTATCTGTCATTCCTACTGTACACCAAATGCAATGTAAAAATTTGTCTTACCATTTGATGATAATATGCTAGGCACATCAAAACTGGTTATGGGAAAAGATTAAACATTCCAAACAATAGGTGACTGAGTGCAGTTTATTCAAGATACCTCTATTTCACCTTCATTATGTATTCATCATGATGGAAATTCATAAAAGAAGTTTAATGTCATTATTATTAAATAAGGAAAATGTAGACTAAAGAGAAAAAATCAATTTATGTCCCCCCTCTCATATATGCAACTGGCAGCATGATCGTCAGCCCAATCAAAACATTGAGTAAGCCATGTCCCCAGTATTCAAAGTGACATAACAGCACAGCCCCCTTTAAAATATAGCCACAGCAAATGTTAAGTCAGTTCCACATTGTGATACTAAGTGTAGTCCTTGAGTTCTTGCTCTGTTCATGACCCATCAAGTTTTCTATGAGTACACCACACTACAATGAGCTCTACAGGAGTGTAATTGTTTCCTTGCATAATGAGTTAGTAGGCAAGATGTGTCAAGGACATTACTAGTTAACATTGATTGTCAGTGTAGTTTCCAAGATGTAGTTAGGTACCTGAGGTCACAGACATGTGTAAAACAAGACCATCAGTACTTTCAAGAGTGAATGTCATTTATACCAGTACACACTGCTGCCTCTATATTTCCTACAATGCATCACAAAACTCCCACTTATCACATTCCAGAAGAGAGGAAGTTAACTTTTATTTCATGTTTAAATATACTGATTGTCTTTCATGTCTTATGTTCTTATTTTGTGTGTGTTAGAGAGAGAGCCTGTTTCCTCTGTGTTCCTGTAATCATATTCAGAAGCAAGCTTTAGTGTAGTACACACATACGACTTTGGTGACAATTAGGGCCCCTCGTGTTACTTAAAGTTACTAAATTCTTCTGTTTAATGCTTTGTGGTAGACTATCAAGAGAAGTGCATGAGTACAAAGTCTTTCGCGACGTAGTTCTTGCTTAAAATACTCTCGGTGTTCTTGCTGCCTCATATTTGATATGGCAAGGACACTGAGAGTATTTTACACAAGAGAAGTGCATGTTTAAATAATTTACTGTGACTTTTCCCTGAGTGGCAAGTGAACAATATTGTGCCCATTTTTTAGTCTTGTTTTAAACTGTGATCATCATGGATCGTTGGCTGTAAAGTAGTAGTACATCTGCCACTCTGTGGTACACAATTTAGTTGCACCTTGTCATGCCAGTATCGTACAGATGAATGTTCTACTACTTCACATGCAAAATGGCGATGCTCATGTCATGGTGTTAACAGATTTTATCACTAATATTTTCTGATATCTTTTGTAACTGACTATATGTTTGCCATCTACTGCTTACCTGAAAATTTTGCTTATTACTATAGATTGTCCATTAGAAAATTGTAAACAAATACCGGCACTGCTCTAGTCATAATTTACTTATAAGCTTAATATAATTAATTAATTATTAATATTAATATTTATTTGTAATAATATTATATATTTCTTGTTTGTGATTGATTCATTTATGTTTAACAGATAAGAGATTCAAGACATTATTTTGTAACAGATTTGTGCGAGATTATTCTGGAAAACACAGCAATGTATAATACGCGCAAATTGGCGCACACAGTCAGTCTACAACATGTCTTAGTCATAGTCTTAAAGTCTTTTAATCTTTTAGTCTACTGATGCTATAAATAAATAAATTATACAATTTCAAACAACAAACTGGCGTTCCATTAACACATAAGAGCTCAGTTCACATACACTATTATGAATCTTTTAGAAATGAAATTGGCAGGTGAGCTCAAGAAGTCAACAGGTGATATAATTTGTGATAACTCTATGTACACAAAAACTCATCATAATGGGAATCACTATACCCAGAGATGACTCCAAAAACTTCATGAACTATTTTAACAAAAATTTGATGAAACATTTCCTACAGTATTATGTCCAAAGAGAGGAAAAAAAAGGAGTGGGTCATAAAATAAATCTCAAAGACTGAAGTACCGTACCTCAGTTCCCTTAAATACGGACACATTAATCCAGTTCTCTCACACTTGTATAAAAGGTATCAGAAAATAATAGGAAAGTATTACTTACAGCAAAGAGGGCTCATAAATCCAAACTGGAATTCACTGATGTAAATAAAAACAAGGCACCCTGGAAAAATTGTAAAGGAGGAAACTGGTAACTTTAAAATGAATCTTTGAAACATGGGAAAGGAATATATTTTAGGGTGTCCCATTTATCTTGACCACCCTAAATACCTGTTTGTCCAGATGAAAATTACAAACTGCTTCAAGGACATGTTATTTAGGTGTCATGTGGACATTAGTTACCATGATTGCCTTCTTTGTAGCTTTTTTTTTTTTTTTTTTTTTTTTTTTTTTTTTTTTTTTTTTTTTTTTTTTTTTTTTTTACAGAGATCTGAACAGCAGTATGACTTTCTTAAATGGCACTCTGTATTTTTTATTCAGTAAATAATTTCCTCTCCTAAAGTCCTACTTAAAAATGTATCACAGTGTACCATTCAATGAAACACAATGTTATTAACTACACAACACAACATTGACTTTCAGCCCAGGATCACAAACTCATCGACTTGCTGGTGTTACAAGAAAACAAATGAAAACCAAGTAAAACATAACACAAAATTGATTGACTCTCTTGTTCCATTGCCCAGAAGAAGAAGTTCACTTTGGTGAGGATTTGCTGCTGAGCCCACTGACAGAACTGTACGTTATTCAGAAAATAATTCCCATGCAATTCTTGGTGAAGGTGTACATGGTAAGGATGGAACCAGTGATGTGTAAGAATACAATGTACACTGATTTTAGCAATGGAAATCTTGTGTTCAAGCTGTTGAGTGGATTAATAGCAACAAAAGTGAGAACAGTAACTTAGGCAGCTTCGTCTGTGCGAGTGCTACAATGATTGTTTTATTGTTGGTTGAAACTTTCCTGAAGCATCACAACAAGATGAGAAAACATCCATAGGGAAGGTGGGTTCTTGTCAGAATATTGCTCTCTGTACAGTTCCTCTGCCTGTGTAGCATTTCACCTACCTTCAACAACAACAACAACAATAATAAAAAAGTTATGTCAATGTAGTTTGTAGGAAGGACAGCCGTATGCCTACTCTACATAACATTATTTAAAAGGACTAAACTACTGTACTAAATGTTCCCATATGTACATACGAAAACAGTATTGCAATTATTGTTCTGTTAACTTATATTCCTCGCAGGTTAGTAGCATATCTACTTTCTCTACATTGGTGTACATTATACTCACAAAACTCTTCAACTGACGATAGTTGATGGAATGAGGGGTGTACAGTCTACTTATGTTTATATTTGTCATCTGTCAACATCAGAGTGTAGATGTGTTCCATTACCCCAAGTATGTGCACTAAATGCTGGGAGCATCAACATCAATGTTGTGTTATGCAATTAATAACATTTTGTTTGTGATACATTTTTGAATAGGTCTTTAGGAGAGGAAATGAATTATTGAATAAAAAATACAGGGTGCCATTTAAAAGTCACACCATTCATATCTTTGTAAAACACAAAGCTACAAAGAAGGCAATCATACTGATTGATGTCACCTTGATGACAAAAGAGCATTTACTTAAACATTTTGTAATTTTCATCTTGACAAACAGTTATTTATGGTGGTCAAGATAAATGGGACATCCTGTCAACTATTTTAGCAGTGTAAGAACAAAATTACAGTAAAAATTTCAAACAGACCCTCAGATTAAAAAGGTAAATAGTGGTGTATCACAGTCTGTGGTATTACACCCCATAACAAAGGAATTGGTATTACACCCCCATAACAAAGGAAGAAGTTTACGAAGCAGTTTGCAAACTAAAAAATAAAACCTCAGATAGTTTAGATGAAGTTCCTATTTGCCAAATTAAGGAGTGTACTAAGAGTTGTTAAGCTGATCAAATCAATTTAAAAGCTATTGATATGTGCTGAGCAATTTGTATGTTACCTTTGTGACCTTTAGTGTCTTTGATTCTACATGATGAGCATAGATAATTGTACTCTAAAGTTGCATGTGCATTTCATATATGTTGAAATGTAAGTATGTCATTCATATAAAAATATAATGCTAAATATTTACACTCAACAGCAAATATTTAAAAAATCAACAAGCCATCCTCTGAATACAATGTGTAGGCTACACCTGACTATATTCAAACAATGTAGCATAGCTGTGTTGCAGTGCTATACAGTAGTACACACAGTCAGTCTGATGTTATGTTCTATAAATGAAAACTCTTGATATCAAATGCATATGTTTTCTATCCCTTCAAGCCATATCCCATCAGTCTGATAGAGAACCAGATATAGTTTTGTTCATCTTTTAACCAACCAGTAACATCAAAACCTTCACAAACAGTTCTGTGGAATACCTCATGGATGTCTTTCATGGTAAGACCAATTTTAGCACTATCAGTCAGCAGTCACTTGATACAGATCAGCATCAGCCCAAGTGGTTGTGACACATTGGGCACAAAGCCTATAATTTCCAGCTGACAATTCTACACTCAAATTAGCGAGTATAAAATTATGTAACATTGTGTACAATATAGGCCAAAAGTTGTGTTTCAATATGTTCCATGGTGATTTTGTGAAGCATGTTGCTTCAAAACTAGTCTTATGTTCTTAAAGTTTTTTTAGTATAGCTCTTGCCATAAAAACTTGAATATCTCTCATTTTTAAAGTTGTGAGGATTGTCATTTACGCATTCGAAATCAGAATCTAAAATGGGGAAACATCTAACATGTGAAGAGTCACCAGAAACAACATGTGGTTTGGATTACATGTTAAAACTGTAGGTGCCCTTTCCCAGTTAGATAACTGAGTAAGTTAGGGACATGTTAGGCACTGAACTGGCATCCAATTGAAATACTCAGAAATGTCTTGACTGAGTTGAATAATGCTTTTGGTTTCTTTTGTTCCCTTTAATACAGGAGTGGTTTAGAAGAAACAATAAGGAAAAAAACCAAAGAAATTTGGCATGAACTATACTTTTTCAAATACAGGGGAGGGATGGGATGAAAAGAGAAAGGGGGCAGTGGGAGATTGGCAGAAAATGGGGGGGGGGGGGGAGGCGGAGGGAAGCATAATGACAATCGGTAGGGAGATGAATAGGTGTGTAGAGGCGAGGAGGAGATGGACAGAGAGAGGAGGGAGGAGTACTGAATACTCAAGCAATCCCAGGTTTTCAGGTAGTTAATATGGTGAGAAGCCAGATGACAATGAGGTCAGAAACATGCATAGAGATGGAGGAAGTAATGGATAGAGAGATAAATAATGGGTGTGTAGGATGTATATCCAATTCACATGCATATTTAGCATATTCGCTAGTATACACAGTAAAACCCTGTTTTTACATTCCTGGATTTTACATTTTCACGCCATTTACACTATTTTTTGTTGGTCCTATCAGATTTCCTAGGTTCACAATGTTAATTCGCCTCCATTTTTGCATTAACATATTTACACTTTTTCTGTGTTTTATGCTTTTTGAAACCATGTTCATGAAGAAAAAATTATGTAACTGCCATAAATTGATGCTGGCATGGCTTTCGCCTTAAAGTATCATGTTTATAAACATTAAGCAGTCAAGTTTCTTGACACTTTGCAGTTATTCAGAAATATATTTGGCATTTCATTGTTTGCAGTACGCGCCTAGTTGATTTATGGCATGGTGGTTGATGGGAGTATAACCATCAGCAACCGTGCTGATTGTCAGCTAGGCTTTGTTTACACAACTGGTAGTTTTTCATCCTTTGCATTACACATTTCGAGAATTTATTCTTGTTGTAAAATGCAAATATTTATCTAAGTATTTTTGTGACATTTTATAATTGGATAGTTTGTGTGTGTATGTTTTTCTGCACTTTGAAGGGTACATTGTAACCTCAAAAAAGCTATAATAGTGTGAGATGCCGACCTTATGCAAATGTCACAAAGATACTTACACATATATTTGTACTCGAGCGAAACATCGAAAAATACAAAAAGAACAGAACTTGTGCAGTTTTACAACGTAAACAATTAATGCCGATTAAAGGCTTGCTGACTAATTGATTATGATGAATGAAATTACATCGAAAATTTCTACTTCACATAAAATTACCAGTTCCAGTTGTGCTTGGTGCTTAAAATGGTAGAGATTTGGATAACCTTTATTATATAATAAACTTCCTGGTAAGTATTTTGATGCCTATTATGTACATACCAGGATATAAACTACGAAAATGCAAGGGTGATCCAATAGGCATATTTTACCGTTTAAAACATTATTTCCCACATTTTACACCATTTCACTGAAGTCCCTTGAAAAGTGTAAAAATGGGTTCTACTGTATATAAATTGTCACACAAAAATTGTCAGTTGTAGTTCTCAACAAAGTTACAAGATTGGGGATGAGACTATAAGTTCCTAAATTGTTAAGCAGATTGTGATTCATAATAAGTAAGTACAGTGAGTGGGAAAATTACATTTATGGCTGCAAGGTGGTTATTTTATGAGTAAACTTTTCATTTACTTTGTACTGGAATTCAATGTGGATATTTGTAGCTTTTTCATGGAACCATAATAAATTTGTCCCACAACGAGACTGGAACCTTTGGTTTACAGGCGAGTCTCTACCTAAGACCCAGTGAAGAGCTGCAGTTTTTGGATCTTCCTTACTTCTTCAGTAGTCACTAGAATAAATAAAAAAAGGTCAGATTAGTTTCTATTTCCAAGTGGTATGATGTTCCTAGAGCCGTAAATGTGAATTAATTTTCTTACATGAAAATCACCCAGATTACTCAATGTAAATGACACAATAAATCAAGTGAACTTATCAGCTTAACTCTGTGTCAACCAGTACGTAACAGAGTTGGCAAACATATCCCACGCTGTTGCCAAGATTCACTCATACAGTCATCAGGAAGAATACGAGGCGATGTAATCATTCAGTGGCCTGGGAAGCATTTGCAGCTTACTGTACAAAGACGTGTGGATGTTGAGGGCCTGAACTCCCAAAGTATATGTCAATGTATTTTATTTTCATTTCTGTAACTAGGTTCAAAGAATAAGCACAGTTATAACTAATAAAATAACAATAATACTCAGAGGCACAGACTACTACCTAATGTCATGTAACAAAATATATTTTCAAACTTAGCTAATTTTGTTTTTGAGAACAAATGTGGACATCCGCCGGAAGACTTCACAATTTACAAATAACATACAGCTCCATATCAAGAAGGTCTACTGTTATCAGAATGTAGAATAAGGACCACAAAATCCTGATAGTAATATCTAGAAAAATTCATCCAGTCACACTGGTGACTGAATACTGAAAGAATGATAAGTGTTGACTGCTAGTTACGATTAAAATATACCTGATACAGATAAAATAAAACAGCAGCTTTTCAGTGGAGAGTATGATCAAGACTGAAAGAACCTGAAATAGCAGTAGTTCACCAAGTAGAGTGTAGTACTGAGATTCTATGCTGTGGCTGCACATAGTGTTACACTTTTGCTCCTGATGTTTTCATAAGAATACTCTAGGGGTCCTCCACAATTCTAATATAAGAGTTATTGGGTTGTAATGCAACAATATAGGTGAGCAGATGTAGAATTAGCAAGGCTATCCACAGGCTGATCATGGATAACACCATACTATGATTATGTGGCCTTGTAGTTCCAACTAAATTTTAGCTTGCGAAAGAATTACTCAACTGTGGGCGAATAAGTAACTAAAGTAAGTGCTTTGATGTCCTTGTGCAATTTTTTTTCCATAGCATTGTATGTATGAACTGATCTGTTTGTTGGAAAAAGGGATACAGTATATTATTTATGACAAATTTCATTAAGGAATAAATATACTGGGAGGCAATTGTTAGTCTGCCTTTTACAGTTAAAAATGTTTGGGAAGCGAGCAGCACTGAGGGTATATCAGCCAGCACAATGAACAGGTTATGAGGAACAGGAAAATTTTGAAAAGATTGTTTAATAATGAAATGTAAATATGCAGAAAACTGTGAATATCAGATTTCTTGATTTGCATGTTTGTCAGTGGAAGAAAGGTTGAAACTTCTGAAGGCATTTGACCCACGTCACTCTTTTTTGGAAATTAAAGTGGATGAAGAAGATGATGAAACTCTTCCAGCAAGTTT
Organism: Locusta migratoria; assembly: GCA_026315105.1. Classification (NCBI taxonomy): domain Eukaryota; kingdom Metazoa; phylum Arthropoda; class Insecta; order Orthoptera; family Acrididae; genus Locusta; species Locusta migratoria. The sequence goes on from CM048755.1 coordinate 380,330,759, forward strand.
AGTGGATGAACTTTGACAGAGGAAGGGGATGAAGAGATAGCAGAAATTGAATGTAATGAAACTGAAAATCTAGGAAGGGAATCATTGTGCTCACATAGGATCAGGGATGAAACAAAAAAGTGGAGGCACAAATCAGAAACATTACTGACTGATAGGAAAATAGTGGCTTCTGGTACAGTCATGGAGAACCGAGTACCTAAAAAAATCCAGTTCAAGGAGGATATGATATGAAAGAAGAGGGTAGGGGGAAGCAATGACCAAATAGTCAGTGGCATCAATAAAATGGTTTGATAACAGAGCAATATACTTATTATTCACAAACCAAGGAATTTTACCAGTTGAGAACTGTCGGAGGTGGTTGAAGAAGGACAGTGCCTACATTCACGTTCCACGACCAAGTGTTGTGAAGTTATATACTAACAGGAACATGGGAGGAGTAGACCTATTGGATAGAGTAATAGGTAAATATCGAATGATAAATAGAACCAAAAAATGGACAGTTAGGACCATTCATCACTTTTTTTTTTATTTTTGCATAGCCAGTGCATGGATCCAGTACAGAGAAACTGCTAAAACTTTAGGATGACCTAAAAGACATTTGTCATACTTAAAAAAACTTGCAATAACAGAAAATTTGATTCAATTCCAAAGAGATGATCAAATTATTACTGAAACATCTGAAGTGGCAGGTGAAACTTGTAAAATGCGCAATCATACTCCAACCTTTGCCGCACACAAGTGCTAGGACCAAAAATGCCATGCGTATGCCAGTAATGAAAGCTGATCAAAAAAGTTGATCAGATGTAGATTATGGGACTGCAAAGGATTTACTTTTGTAATGTGTGCTACATGTGAAGTCAAGCTTTGTTTCACCTCGGTTCGTACCTGTGTTTATGAATTTTATAGAAAATAAGTGAGTAACGCATTTCAATTTTGTATTAAAATCAGTTTGATATTTAAGAAACAGTTCAATAAATCTTTATTTGCTATTTATTTCCTCTTGTAACAAGTATCCTCCAACTTTTCAATCTATGCAGTATGTATGAGTAGTGACCCAATGTAGCACATATGCTACATACTATAAAAAGTTACTACAGTTCACAAAAAAAAATTGTGCCTGTTTCTGTTATTTGGTACCCATTGGAACTATTAAAACTGAATCCAGTGATATTTTTTCATTAAATGCGATCACAGGTCTGAAAAGGTTAAACAGGAAATAAAATCAGCAGACTTCGTAGCCATAATCCTTGACGAAACTTCTGACATATCGTGTAAATTTCAACTGTCAACAGTATTATGTTATGTTCACAGAGGCAACATATATGAAAGATTCGTTGGTTTTGTTGACCTAAGTGCAGACAGAACAGCTAATAGTTTGTTTGCTCATGTTGAACACATAGTTGGTGAATTTGCCCTTGGGGAGACGTTGGATGGCCAGACGTATGATGGAGCATCTGTAATGAGTGATCATATTAATGGGCTGTAGAGTAAGGTTTTGTCTAGATATCCCATGGCCCATTTCCCTCACTGCTATACCCATGTATTAAATTTGGTTTTGCAACAAAAGTATCTCTAATATAAAGATGCAAAATATTTTTTGAAACTCTAAGTGGTCTTCCTTCATTTTTTTCCCAAGTCTTCTAAAAGAATTTATGCATTAGAGGAATTTGTTCAAAGAAAGTTGCCATCAGCTGCCCCCACTAGGTGGAATTTCTCATCCAGATTGGTGCACACAGTTCTGTAACACAGAGTAGAATTGTTACAATTCTTTGGCAGTGTTCTGGATAACACTGATAATTGGGAAAGCGATGAACTGGTAAAATCTGAGGGTTTTCTCACTTTTCTGAACAATTTTCAGTCAATTTTCTTGTTGGAAATATTTTCTAAACTGTTCTGTTACACAGATGTATTGTATAACCTACTCCAAACGAAAAAATATGATGTAGTTTATTGTAGTAAGAAGATTAAGGAAGTATCAGAATTGCTCCAATTTGACAGGGAACACAGTTTCGATATTTTTTGGAAATTGTTTGTGGCTCAAAACTGTGATACATATTGTAAACAGCGAGTGAAGAGACACCATTCAGGTGAAACAGAAATGGACATTTATCATCATTTGTATTTTGAAATAGTTGACCACATCCTGTGCAAAATAGAATAAAAGTTCTCTTCTTTAATATCTGGAATTTTTTCATCTCCTTTACTCTCAAAACTATGAAAATTACAAATGAAAATTTCCTGACCATTTGTTACACAAACTGTCCACAACTTATGGACCACTCTTAGACTATATTGCCTTAAAAAATGAAGTCATTGTACTATACAGTTCACCTGAGTTCTCTTCAAAAAATGTGTATGAGGTAGTTTCATTGATGAATGAGTGTTGCTTGATTTCAGGGTTCAGTGAAGTCTATAAATTATCAACTTTGATACTGACAATTCTACGTAGTACATCTTCAGTGGAAAGATCTTTTTCGGCTCTTAAAAGAATCAACTCATATCTACGAAGCACACAATCCCAAGAAAGACTGAGCAACTTAAGTCTACTTTCCATAGAGAAGCAAACTCTTGCCATTCTGTAGAGCAAGCTGCCTTTTCTATGACAACGTATAGATAAATTCTTGTGTTTGTCCCAGGATATATACGAACTGAACTGATGTACAAGTGACATTTTTGTAAGTAAATCAATTTATAATTTTCTTTAAAATCAATTCTATTTCTAAAATGAGACTGAGAAATGTCATTTCTGTTGAGAGTATTTTAAAAAATCATTGTTATTATTCACAAATTCAGCAACATTCTACAGTATGTGTGGCTTCCTCAGTGGTGGGATTATTAATTTCAATTTCAGCTGCTGTTTGTGAACATCTCCACAGTTATCCGACTATTACTATAGCGGCCAGAGATGTCACCAGTGCCCAGCCACAACTGCACCACTCACTGACTCGGATTGATACTCTCATGACGTACACTGCAAAGTCAACTGGTACCAATCTTGCATGATTCTTGATACTAACAGAACATTATCCATGCATGCCTGTCACAGATAACAAGCAACCACTTCTGCCCTTACTTCCAGACTAGACTGTCACAGATGTTTTCTTGGCATTTTCCTTGGTACTTTTTACTGTCTGCCCTTAAAACCGCTGCCCTTCATTCATTTTTTCGTCCACTATCTATCCAGCCCACATGTACGACAATCACAGACAGGCATCGTGTGATCTCCACTGAATTACTAACAAATGCAGAGGTGACAGTAGAACTTTTGTTATGGTCACCATGCTAGTGCGGATGTGGAGGGCCTCCATTCTTTCTTTAAAAAATAAAAATGAATTCCAGATTTTATTCCTGATAAATTCAATAATTTTAAAAGGTACAAATAAGGCTGTCCAAAGGGTGTCAAAATAAGAGAGGCCTAAGATTGTAGTTTTTTCACTATTTGTCTGTAGTTTCAATAAAAGTTGTATTCACAACTTGTTAATACCTCAGAAATTCTATGATCTGGTACTGCAATGTCAATAGCTCATAATCACTTTTAAAATATGTGCTTGTCTTGACATAAAAGAGAAATGTGTTTGTCTTACTTTTTGACGCTATCAGGCCCAGAGGACCGCTCACAGCCACGCAGCTCCACTTGCACTGGAGCCCGTGTGCTGCCTCCTGTCGCCGGGGCCCCTGTATGTAGATCTGTAGCAAGTCCTCATGGATTCCACCTCTCCACCCTTTGTTTGGCCTTCCTCGCTAGCTCCTTCTGCAGGGAGAGAAATAAGTGTTTATTCATTTGAGGGACATGTCTTGCCTGAAGGCATTATCCATTATGTTTTTAGAAATATGGAATTTTCAAATGTTTAAACACTATTTTTGGAAATGTTTTTGCAACATACTACAATTATTGATGCAATAAGTATTAATTTTAAAAATAGATGACAGTTGTCAAAGTGTGACTTTATAGATATTATTTTGGTAAGAGAATTTCCCATTCGCTATTCTTATCGACTAAATGAACTGAAAACCTTTTTGCAGATCAAATAATTTTTATAATTGAAGTTTGCTATAAAAGTGAAATAATGCAATTTGAATAATAAACTACAGAAAACAGTGTTGATGGATTGCACTAAATTTCTTAAAATAATTTTTGTCAACTTCATTACTAATGCACAAAATACCATTGTAATTAATACAGAATCATCACAAGATAACAAATTAACAGGCACCACTGAAGCGATAGATGTTGCAACATTACATAGTTGCAGATGCAGCAGCCACAGTGGCGGTACTGGAGACAATGATAAGAGACACCAGGTCCGTCACGACGAGTGTGGCTGAATACAGTACTGATGGTGAGGCAGTAGGTCACATCAGAGCATTCCCAGTGGTTCATTAATAGCAGCTGAGGAGGCTTATCTAGGTCAGAAGGTGGTTTTTGAAATGATTAGCAAATGACAATCATCAAACGTGTGCTGTCAGTATCCATCTCAGTGCTGAACTTGGAACTTTCCATACAAGTCTGTGATTTTTGCTCCCCCATTCATTCATTTTTATATACATACCGTACTAACAAACAACAATGCTTCACAGTTGCTAAATATGCACTGTAATTAGTTATGCATCTTACGCTCCTTTCCTTAATCACTGTGAATCACTTCACGCATCTCAATGCCTGTTTCTTACCTCATTATCATCTGACTTCTCACTATATTAACTACTCAAAAGCCCAGCATTGCTTGTGTATTTACTTATCCCAGTGCTGCCCCTCCTCACCCATATTTGAAAAATTACTGTTCCTGGGCAAATTCCTTTGGGCTTATCACCATTTTCTTCTTCTAAACCACTCCTGTATTAAAGCATACAGAAGAAACAAAAACTATTATTCAACTTAGTGAAGCAGTTTCCGAGTCTTTTGATTAGTTGCCAGTTCAGTGACTGACGTCCCTAATCTACCCAGTTATCCAACTGGGAAAAGGGGATCTACAGTTTAACATGGAATCTGAATCTTTTGTTTTCTCTGGTGACTCTTCACATTGTTAAGAGGTGAAGGCTGGGTTAAAATTCAAAGTAAAAAAAGTCCATGATGCCAGTTTGTTTTGAACCCACAACCTTTTGCACTACAACCTAGAACCTTGTTGCTAACTCAGACATCAACTCGAGTGACAACACCAAATATGGATACTTAACCAACTTAGATAAAACATTTAATTTGCATTTAAAATAAGATTGAAGTTCTTGAATGGTTCACGGGAGTAGCGTCGGATACTATTGTAATAATCGCACAATATTTCTGCGAGACAGCTGCTCGCCATCTTCAGGTGAACTGCCGCTGTTGCTGCTCTGCTCGCAATATATATGGTGGCTTGTTACCACGGCGCAGGCGCCACTGCTGTGACGTCATGGCAGACCAGAGCGTCGACAGCGTAAACATGGAGACCCACCTGCCCTACCGGAGGGCCGTTGAGCGGGCCGCTGGTGGTCTGCACAGGCGCGGCGCGGGCAAGAGCGGCCCGCTCAACGGCCCTCCGGTAGGGGGCTCTCCATGTTTACGCCGTCGACGCTCTGGTCTGGTCTGGCCCTTCGGACGGCGCCATTGAAACCTAAATGCTTTTGGAGGTATGTGGACGACACCTTCATTGTATGGCCACATGGGTCTGCCACACTGCCTTCGTTCTTAGACCATCTCAACTCACTCCACCCGAACATCTGTTTTACCATGGAATTGGAAGAAAATGGTAAGCTCCCGTTTCTAGACGTCATGGTTTGCCGAAATGAAGACGGTTCCTTGGACCATGGTGTGTTTCGTAAACCTACACACACCGACCTGTACCTGAAAGCTACGAGCTGTCATCATCCATCTCAACGCAGCGGTTTACTACGAACACTCGTACACAGAGCAAGAGCGGTCTCAGACGCAGATTGTATACAAGCAGAATTCAACCATCTTCGCTCTGTGTTTGCCCAGAACGGCTACACTGAGAAACAGATTCATGCTGCATTTCGACCAGCTCGCTCAAAACCTGAAGAGGAACTAGAAGAAACGGAGAGCTCCACTAAGATGATTTTTCTTCCCTACGTTGGTGGTATGTTCTTCAAGATTGGCAGACTGTTTAAAAAACATAATATAAAGTGTGTCTTCCGCCCTCCAGCGAGAGTGCAGACAATGCTAGGCTCCGTTGAAGACAACCTCGGCCTCAGGAGACCGGGAATATACAAAATCCCGTGCCAGTGTGGAATGCCTTATATTGGACAGACGTGTTGCACTGCGAAAGACAGATGCGACGAACATAAACACCACACAAGATTGTGTCAACCAGAAAAATCGGCTGTGGCTGAACACAGTCTTGACTCGGGACACTGCATGAATTACGAAGAGACCAAGATCATTTCTTCCTCTTCCACCTACTGGGATTCAATAATTAAAGAGGCCGTCGAAATACACATTGCAAAAGATTTAATTAATAGAGACACGGGATTCCAACTTAGTAAAGCATGGGAACCCGCCTTGGCAGTACTGAGGCAGCATCAGCCGCAGACACATGATGGTCACCAATCGACGGCGATGGGTCATCGAGGTCAAGACGCGTAAAACCCGCACTTTTTCCTCCGGTTGGCGCGCGCACAACGGCCGCTCTTGCCCGCGCCGCGCCTGCACAGACCACCAGCGGCCCCCTCAACGGCCCTCCGGTAGGGCAGGTGGCTCTCCATGTTTACGCCGTCGACGCTCTGGTCTGCCATGACGTCACAGCAGCGGCGCCTGCGCCGTGGTAACAAGCCACCATATATATTGCGAGCAGAGCAGCAACAGCGGCAGTTCACCTGAAGATGGCGAGCAGCTGTCTCGCAGAAATATTGTGCGATTATTACAATAGTATCCGACGCTACTCCCGTGAACCATTCAAGAATATGTTACGTCGGGAAAGCCTGAAACAGCACAAGATTGAAGTTATTAATTGAGTCAAAATAAATCCCATTTTTTAATTTAGACCAAATCACCAACATTGTGTAAAATTTCAATAAGAGCAGTTGAGTAGTTTTGGAGTGCATTGTGGACAAATGTCCCTCAAGGGACTTCAGTGAAATGGTGTACAATTTGGTAAAATGTAAAATGCAGGAAATCATGTTTTAAATGGTAAAATATGCTTACTGGATCACCCTTGCATTTTCGTAGTTTGTGATATATGTACATAATAGGCATCAAAATACTTGCCAGGAAGTTTACTTTATAATAAAGGTTATCCAATTGTTTACCATTTTAAGCACCAGGCAGAACTGGAACTGGTAATTTTATAGGAAGTATAAATTTTTGACATAATTTTATTCATCATAATCAATTAGTCAGCAGGCAATTTACCGGCATTAATTATTTACATAGTAAAACTTCACAAGTTTCATTCTTTTTGTATTTTTCAACATTTCACATGACGATATTCGAGAGTTTGTTTGCATTCTCGTGTGCAAACATATGCATAATATTTTTGTAACATTTACATAGGGTCTGCATCTCACAAAATTATCACTTTTTGAGGTTATAATTTACTGTGCACCCTTCAATGTGCAGAAACACATACACAAGCAAACCATCAATCTCACTTTTTATAAAATGTCACCAAAAATACTTGAGAAATATTTACATTTCACAACAAGAATAAATTCTCAAAACGTGTCATGCAAAGCATGATAAACTACCAGTTTCGTAAATAAAGCTAAGCTGACAATGGGATACTATGCTCCCATCAGCCACAGCATCATAAGTCAACTAGGTGCATACTGCAATTAATGAAATGGGAAATATACATTTGAATAAATGCAAAGTGTCAAGAAACTTGACTGCAAATGTTTGCAAACACTATACTTTTAGGCAAAAGTGATGTCAGCATCAATTTATGTCAATTACGTCATTTTTTTCTTCACGTACATGGTTTCAAAAAGCTTAAAAGTGTAAATATGTCAATGCAAAAAAAAACCTGGCATTGCTCCACAATTGTTAAATATGCATGGGGATAACATATCTGTTATCTCTGCCCAGCACTTTCTCCACCTCTATGCCTATTTCCTTCAGCTTCTTACTGTGTTCACTAACTGAAAACCTGGCACTGCTTGAGTACTTATCTATCCCCATATACTCGTTCCCTCCTGTCTCTGTACCCATCTCCTCCTGCCTCCTCTCTGTCTGTCTACCTACCTCTCCCTCCTCCTCCAACTAACCTCCATCCACACACCCATCCCCCTACTCCTGCCACTCTGCCAGTCTTCTCTTGCCCCTCTCTCTGTTCATCTCCTCCCTCTGCTGTATTATGAAAAATTACAATACCTGGCAAATTCGTGCCATGCGATGCATCATATGAAATCCTATATGTAGACACAATGTTTGTCTGGTTTTGAAGGTAAAATTTCATCAAAATACAAATACAACTTTTGAGCGATATCAGAGTCTGTTTTAAACTACCTTCCACCATCCTCTATGTGAATTATTATGTAGACATTGACCAGGGGCGTAGATAAATTTTTCATATGGGGGGGGGGGGGGGGATTCAGAGCCAGAGCTATATCGAGGTGCCCTCGCACAGTTGACAGGTGCCAACGCTGTGACGCCCCCCCCTCCCCCCCCCAATAAAACACACTTGGGTTTTTTCTATTTATTTATTTATTTATTTGAAAATTTTGCAAATAGTTGATAAAATAATGAAGCATTATTGAAAAAGATTGTAGACATTAAGAGCAGTCTTTTCTGGTATAGTGGTATACCTTGAAAATGATTTGCGTTCACCTGCCGAAATACTGGCTGTTGTTGAAGACGTTGCCCAACTATATTCCCATAAATTATTTTAACATTACATACAGAATAAGCCCAATTTTCACAGCGAAAGTAATCGCTGTAGGGATTAGTAAATTATAAATACCTTCCGCACTAACACATCGGCTGTTGTTGAAGACGTTGCCCAACTACATTCCCATAAATTATTTTAACATTACATACGGAATAAGCCCAATTTTCACAGCGAAAGTAATCACTGTAGGGATTAGTAAATTATAAATACCTTCCACACTACCACATCTGGCTCAAGTCATCAGGTGCCAGCAATCGTAAAAATGGAAAGACTTCAGACAACTGACATATAGCAGAGACCAGGGGAGTAGCACCAACTTAAGGGAAACCAGTATTTTTTCTTTTTTTACCTTATTAAAGGTGTGTCTTTTTTGTAAAGAATAGTACTACAGCTTCGCCAGCTAATACTACTTTATTACAATTTTTTTCGGGCATGTACTTTGTTAAGTTTTATTGTTAAAAAATATATTGTGAAAGTATACACAGTGGCGCCATTCCCTGGGTTCCGGGGTAAAGACACCATACATTTGAAAATCAAGGATAAACCTATATGATGAGCGAGTAGTAGCAAATAAATGTTACAACCATTGTAATTTATACTTATCACTCTTCTGTATTAGCCGTTTAGAAGGCTTCAAGTACTTGCCAATGTAAAATTGGAATAAAATACATTTTATAATTCAGGCTTGATTAAGACACCACAAAAGTCAGAAATACCAGTATAGTTTTTGGCACTTGAAACCTACAATATTTTGTACATTCTGGAAGTTCCCATTTCACAAAATGTATGCATCTGTATTACACTTCATTTTGCCTAAATTCTCCACCATGGTGCCATTGTCCCAGTTGAAAAATATGGCTAAGAACATCAATTCAAAGCCAAAGATTTTGTAAAATAATTAGGTTAGACACATGAAATTGAACCTAAATATCTACAGATTACATTAATATGAGTATTAAAAAGCACTGACAGCCTATAGAGGTACTTATTTCAACAAACTACAGGCTCAAAAATTAGACTCAAAACACTGAAACTAACAATTTCTTTCACACGATTAATACCTGTTGACAATCACGGAAGGCGACCACAGGAATTATTTCCATGGTAGGTGACAGAGATAGAACACTGGCAAGTGTTTGTCATAAAACTGTGGTGGTGTGATTACCCAGAGTGGCGCCGTTACCCTGGTCTCCCCTATGTTTTAGCACCTGCACATCGGCCTTTGGAAACCCGAATTACTGTAGTGAAGTTGCAGTGTTGACAAATATGAGCAAGCTGACAGGTGACAGTTATTAACAAAGTCCACTGTTGCCTCCTATGATAGACATCCGTTGCTTCTTTGTAATACTACTTTGGCGAAATGACACTTTAGAGATTACAATGTGGTATGAGTGTGCATTTACAGTAATGGGATGAAGGTAAGGTTGCTTCTTGTAAGCTGAGCATGGGAACATGACTCATTAAAATATATATATGTCTGTGTTATGTACAAGTTTGCTACCCTACTGTAGTAATAAAGTTAGTAAATCACTGAAGACGGAAGGAAGCTTGGAATTTAACGTCCCGTCGTCAGCGTGGTCATTAGAGATGGAGCTTACACTCAGAGTAGTTGGGTAAGGATGTGGAAGGAAATCAGCCATGCCTTTTCAAAGAACCATCCCGGCATTTGCTTTGAGTGATTTAGGGAAATCACGGATCTGGATGTCCGGAGGTAGATTTGAACCACCATCCTTCCAAATGCAAGTCCAGTAGATCACTGAAGTCAGTAGCAGTAGTAAACATAAGATACGGTGGCCTTCATTACATGCTAGGCAATCCTCACGCATACTTTAAACAGTCTGTGGAGCGTATTTCTGGCTGGAATTCAACAATATATGTTCATTGTTACTTATGGTTAGGTGGTGGTTACCTGGACAATTATTATTTTTTTAATTGGCTAGATTTACTGTGGTAAAAGTTCTGTGCGACACTTTCCTAGGCTTCATGTAGGCCACCCATAAGACATTCTAGACAAAGCGTCCTGACAACAAGAAGTCAAAGCTCAACTAAGCATCAATTACAACTTACAGTCACCCTGGTACCTCTCTTTCTTGGCAAAGTTTTCGGTCTAACTTTCATATTCAATACACAAACTATTTTCATTATTTATTTTGAACATACCTCATTTTTTGAAGATCAAGTGTGAAAACTTTTACCGCTGTTGGATGAACGGCATGGCAACACATATAATCTGAAGAGGTTGATGCCTGTCCGACAGTATCACCAAATTTTTTTTTCGCTTTTCCAGCTGTTTCTTTGGATTTTCTTTATTTTTTATCTAACCCACCCCACTATTAAGAGTGACAAAACAAATAATGTATATTATTGAAATTAGTGAAGCCATTTCTGAGTTTCAGCAAGACTAATGCACTGTCACTGATACATACAGCAAATTAGAATAAAATTAAATACATGGAAAATTTAAAAGGCACAATTATGCCTCATGTAAATTTGGAAAGAATAGTAGAATATTAAATAAATTTTACAATCAATTAATAGAATATACGAGGGGGAGTTGGAAAATAAGTTTTCCCTGTCGACTGTGGGCAAAGTTGTGTATGAAAGGGGGGAAAAAAATAGACTGAAACAATAAAGATAAGACATATTGTTATTTTTCTACATAATTTCCAACTACATTGAGACATTTGTCAAGCCGCTTTATAAGCTTCAAAAAGCTGTCCAGGAAAAAAATCAGGGCATTGCATACAGAAGATGTGTTGAACGGATGGGCGAAAGATGACACATCTGGTGAATGTGCACACGCAAGACACCGATACATCACTGGATAGAGGGTGACCGTGAATATGGCATTCACTTTCTGTTTCGGATTGTGAAACATGGGTCCACCATTAAATGTTCGAATTGAAGGCCACATTCTTGGAGTGGAAACATCCGTCATCACCTGTCAGAAAGAAGTTCATAAACACTCCATCTGCAGGTAAGGTGCTACTCACTGTTTTCTGGGATGCAATGCTTCTTCTGCATGCAACTCCCTTATTTTTTCCAGAAATCCTGTTTGAAGCTTATAAAGCGGTATGAGAAATGTCTCAATGCACTTGTAAATTATATAGAAAAATGAAGGTATGTCTTATGTTTAATGTCTCATTCTATTGTTTTCCTTTCATACACAACTCTGACCACAACCAATAGGGAAAACATTTTCAAACTTTCCCTCATAAAAATAACTTCATGTGGCTCAGCAACCTGGTGCAAGTCTTTTGACTGAATGCCACTTCATCGCCAAACATGTCCCTAACCTACTCCAGTTATTTATCTGGTAAAAGGGACTTAACATTGAATCTGAATTACATGTTGTTTCTGGTGGCTCCTCACATCATTGAGAGGTAAAAGCTAGGTTAAAACTCAAAGGGGAAAAAATCCACGATCCCAGGAAGTTTTGAACCCACGACTTTCACTCTCCAACTGAGCACTTTTCCTCTAGCCCAGACTTCAAATTAGAGCACCAATCATTGGATATGTACGCAACAAAGATAAACACATTTAATTTGAAATAAATAATAATATTGAGGTTATTAATTGAGATAAATACTATCCCACCTGTTAAGGTGTACCAAATCACACACACTGTTCATCAGTTGAGTAGTTTCAGAGTTCATTGCGGACAAACATCTTGACGTGGGATTTATTTATATACACTAGTGAACCTGGCAATGCTTCACAATTTCTATATCTGCATGGGAGTTGGATATACATCCTAGACTCTTTTCCTTAGTCTCTCTGCCCATCACTTTCCCTGTACCTATGCCTGTTTTGTACCTCTTCGTCCTATTAGGTTTCTCACTGCATTAGCTACCTGAAAACTAGGCATTGCTTGGGTATTTATTTATTCAAATATTCAGTTAGTCCCTCTTCCCATCTCCTCCTCCCTCTGTCTACTTACCCTGTATCCACCTGTTCATCCTCTTACCTCTGTTATTATCTCCCCCACTTTCCCCCAAATTTCTCCGGTCCCCTCTCTCTGTTCATCCCCCCCCCCCTTCCTGTTACATGCATATGAAAAATTACAACACCCAGTTTCATGGTGATAGGTCAAACAGCATTGCAGACAGGAGTATGGTAACCCTCTGCCATGCATTGATGAAATCCTATGTAGACTGTTAAGATTTCTATTTTTTAGATCAAATGTGCAAAATTGCATCAAAATAGGAATAAAATAGTAGATGGTGTCGAAGTCTGTTGTAAGGTACCACCCACCTTGCGAATTATTATGTAGACAATGCCATACATCTCAATTTAAGGCTAAAGTGTGCAAAATTTTATTGCAGTCAGATGAACTCCCCCTTACAAAATTACCAATTTTAATTTTTCAACCGTTCCTTTCAGTTTTTTTCAATTTTTGTTTCTAAATGACTCCCAAATTAATGCGAACAAAACAAAACCAAATATTGTTCAAATCGGCCAAGCTATTTCTGAGTTTTAGCAAGACTAATGCACAGCAATACATATGTATACATGTAGATAATACACTACAAAATTAGAATAAAATGAAATACATGAAAAATTTAAAAAGCACTGTTATGCCTTATGGGAAAAAAGTGTACTGTGAAATCAATTGTAGCATCAAGGAAACATCCTAAATTGACTCAGTGAGTTGGTGCAACCTACCCTGGCCACCCAACTGGGAAAAGGAGACCAACAGTTTAATGTAGAATCTGAACCACGCGTTTTTCCTAGCAACTCCTCATATCATTGAGAGGTGAAGGGTATAATAAAATTTGAAGAGAAAAATCTATGACCACAGTGAGTTTCGATCCCGTAACCTTTCACTTCACTGCTAGCCCAGACTTCAAGCTCAAGAATTGTGCCAATTATTACATACTTATCAAACATAGATAGAATATTTGCAGTAAAATTGAGGTGATTAATTGTGATAAAAACTATCCTATCTTTTAAGATGGACCAAATGACACACACTGTGCAATATTTTATTAAAATCAGTTGAGTAGGTTTAGAGTTCAGCACAGACAAATCTCATGACACATGATTTTTATATGAATATAGATATCTGCAGCATCCTTCCTTTAGTCATTCCAAATATGTGTGAATCAAGGTATCAGGTCTATCTTGTCACATAATTAACATTTAGGCTACTGAAAACATATTTCTCACTTTGGATTTAACAGAGAGGTGAAGGCAATGGAAAAATCTAGAAATGTTTATAATGTGAAATCTGTGAGTGTTTCGGGACATATCACAGTATAAAAGAATTTTATCATTTCCAGAAAGATAGTTTTGGTGTGAACAAGTTTCCACATTCAGAAAGTCATGGTACCTATTGTATGTGAGGAACGCCATTGAACCCTTGCGTGACAATTTTATTCATTGACCAAGATTCAAAGACAGGAGTCTGAATACCGCATGCTCTGGTTAAAGTTAACAAGAGTAAAAGGTGTGACAACTATTTTATTTTTGCAATACTATCAGTTCACTCACTGAGCATGAATTATGATGCCTTCATGTTAGCTTCTTAAGACATAACTTATGGCTGAGCCCTAATAAAAGACAAGAGCAGTGTGACATAATGCTTTGCACCTGGTGGCTCGAGAAGATTGTTATGTGATATGATCTCCTTGTCATGTATGTGCCATAGAGATTGGTTTTTATTGTCAATAAGTGAGACATATTTGAGTCACAGTTTAAGAAAGCTGATTAACAGTATCAACTTGGTCGACTGTTGTTATTTCAGGTTCTTTCTGTCTTGATCGTACTGCCCACACTTTTATCAGCAGTGGATATATTTTAATCATAACTATCAGTTGATATGTGTCATTCCTTCAGTATTCGTAAACAGGACTACAGTTTGGTCTGTGGATGAATTTTTCTAGATATCTGCTATCAGCATTTTGTGTCCCTTATTCTACAGTTTGATAACAATAGGCCTTCTTGATATGGAACTGTATGTTATTTATATGTTGCAAAGTCTTCCTGTGGATGTCCACATTTTGAAATCAATGCTGAATTGTTGTATTGCTTTCTCATAATATTGTCCTTGTGACTACTAGAGACACTCCAAAAATATGAATCACATCTGATGAATGAGATTTTTACTTTTCAGATTGCAGAGTGCAAGTAATTGTTAGTTATTGTTTTAAGATACTAACTAGCAGTCCATGCCTCAGAGTATTAATATTATTATTTTACTAATAGTTGTAACTGTGCTTTATTCCTTATATTATTTAAAATTAGTCTCACAAAGCCCTTAAGGATATGTTCACCCTCCTCAGGCTTGTGCCCCCCCCCCCCCCCCCCCCCCCAGGGAAAAAATTGTTGTGTATCCGCCACTGCTGCTGAGTGATGGAATCTTCAGAATACATTTCAGTGAGTCTTACTGGCATTTCTGTAATTAGGTTTAAGGAATAAAGCACAGTTACAACTACTAGTAAAATAATAATAGTAATAGAAACATGAAATAAATTTTATTACAGTTATTGTCACATATAACTGCTATAGGAAACACAAAAAATATTTTCCAAAGCCAAAGTCGTTTCTTAGAAAGGAAAAAAAAAAACTTTAATTTACTGCCATATATCTACCAATGCACTATTAGTTTCTGCCACTATGGCATCATTTTCAAATATCTATGATCACAAAAATATTAAAATGATCCAATCACATTAAACAGTGTAAATTTACTAAAATTACTACTAAATTACTAAAATTTACTACTAGTAAAATAATAATAGTAATATAAACATGAAATAAATTTTATTACAGTTATTGTCACATATAACTGCTATAGGAAACACAAAAAATATTTTCCAAAGCCAAAGTCGTTTCTTAGAAAGGAAAAAAAAAACTTTAATTTACTGCCATATATCTACCAATGCACTATTAGTTTCTGCCACTATGGCATCATTTTCAAATATCTATGATCACAAAAATATTAAAATGATCCAATCACATTAAACAGTGTAAATTTACTAAAATTACCACAAAAAATAAATAAAACAAACAAACAAAAATAACAGAATTTACATTGTGAATGCCCTGAGTTCAGCTGTGGGCACACTTGTTTCATCCATCATCGTAAAGGATGAAACACTTGCCAACAGCTGAACACTGGGTAGTCAGGCTCTGAATTTAATTCAATATGTAACTGATTCTAAGCTTTTCTAGGTGGGTATATGCAAATCCCTACACAGAGGAAGCCATGGGTCACGGGTTCGATCCCCGCCAGGTCTTAGGATTTTTATCTGTCACTTTCCACTTCTTTCACCTCTGGCAGTGTTGCTGATGTGAAAAATACCGAGTAGTGCCGTGGTTCAGAACCCACATTAAACTGTAGGTCCTCCTATAACTGGCTGGGTACGTCAGTTCGAAGGTCGGAGGAAGGCAACGGCATACCACCTCCAAACATGACTATGCCTAGTAAAGCACTGTGGTGTTCAAACCAATCTTCGGATTGTTGACTGCTTTCCCTTTTTCTCTACATATATACAACTTTGGAATAATTAGACTATAAGACTGACCACTTGAAAATTTAAACAATTGTACAATTTGGTCGAAAAATATTACATATAATTGAGCCAAACGACTTAATGGTGACAGTACAGAAACGTAGGACATATTGTTTCAAAAAAAGTTTAAAGTTTTGTTAACCGAAGCGACCAAACTGCTAAGGTCATTGGTCCCTAGTCTTACGATCTACTTTAACTTACCGGTATTCTACGAACAACAATCTGGTGGGAGTGGCCGCGTACTCCACGAGATTGCGTCCCAGATCACACAGCCATTCCCATGTTTAATAAATTATGAAACTCTTCACTGTTTAATGTGGTTGAATCATTGTAATATTGTTTTAAATCATAGGAACTTTATAATGATGTCATATTGCATCAAAACGTGTAGTGCATTGGTAATTAGATGGAAGTATATTAATTTGACAAGTGAAGATGATTTTACCTGGTGATGCCAGCAGCACAAAATATCTGCACTACTTGAAGGACATCAATTATTTCAGATTGCTGTCAACGTTACACTGCCCCTAGACGCGAAATATTACTGCACACATTGTTACGGGTAACGTTTCCAATACTGCGACGCTGCCTTCTGCTCGCTGATGCTTTTTCCCTGGCAAACATAGTACACGCCTCCTGCCGCTGCTAATAGCCCGTGCACGAATCGTCAACATACCATGGATGAACAGTACAGTAACCGGAGTAGCTGTGTCATTACCAAACAATGGAGAAATTGGAAAAGCAGCGGATCTTAAAAGATCGCCCAATTATGGGTAAAAAACAAACAGCCAATTAAATACGAGTATGTAGTGCTAAGTTTTATATTCCCTCGAAACCTAAAATCATATTTCCTATGTTTGCGTTGTACTGAATCAATTTCTTCTTCATTCTTTCTAAAGTTGCTATGCAAAACGAGATAAGTTTTCAAGAAAGCTTTCGCTATCCACAAAATTACACTTGAAACTTCCTGGTAGATTAAAATTGTGGGCCAGAAACATTATTCGAACCTGGAACCTTTGCCATACGCTGGCAAACACTCTACCATCTGAGCTATCCTGACACGCTTCACGGTCCGTCCATAAAACTTTACTTCTGCCAGTACCTCGCCTCCTACTTTACAAACCGCACAGAAGTTCTCCTGTGAACCTTTCAGGACTAGCATTCCTCATTCTGGAAACATTCCTTACGCTGTGGCTAGGCCATGTATCCACCACATCCTTTCTTTCAGGAGTGCTAGTCCTGTAAGTTTCGCAGGAGGATGTCTGTGAAGTTTGGAAAATAGGAGGTGAGGACCAAGCAAAAGTAAAGTTGTGATGACGGACTGTGAAGAGTGTCTGGATTGCTCTGTGGTAGAGTGATTGCTTGAGAAAGTCAAAGGTCACAGCTTTGAATCCTGGGTATGGCACACAATTTTAATCTGCCAGGGAGTTACGTATCAGTGCACACTCCGCTGCAGAGTGAAAATTTGATTCTGAAAATTACACTTCACTGTGTTTCAAGAAGAATTTTTGCTACCATGAAAATCCTTGGTATCTGATGCTATTGAAATTTCTAATTTGCTCCAATAACTGGAAAATCGAAATGCGCAGCTTCAAATAAAACTGTTTATAATGGGTGGGAGTACCAATTCTCAGTGTCCAGGAAAAGAATAAGATAAACAATTTACCGAAAACATCTGAATGTGCCATCCTGAATACAGTCCTTGAAATTCACAGTTTTTATTTTTACATAGTTAAATCCTTTAACTTTATTTACGTATGAGTAAAACATACACAACAGCTTATTTATCTTCCAAGCAATCACAAAACAATAAACAACTTTCATTTACATATTAAGGCTTTCGTGGAGGGGTGTTGTCATCTTGGAGAATTGGGTTTCTGCCGGTAATCCGCGTCGCACTAGCACAATTTCGATCGCATTACTCGCAATCTTCATCAGGTGCTTCCTGAAGCTGAATCCAGTGTGGAACGCGTCCAGTATTTATGCCTGTCTGCGGTGAATAGGCGTTCTGCCATTGGGTGGCACTCCATCCGACGTCCGTGTTAGTATGACGCGTATTACCAGCAGATACCCGATTCTCCAAGATGACAACCTTCATTTATTTTTACATAAATTACTGACAAAAAGAGCAAGAAGCAATTAATTGGAAGCATAACACAAAAAGTCAAATTACATTATATTAATTGCAGGGATTTTGCATTTTTAAACTCACAATTATATGAGGCCTGTGAGTAAAAGTTAATTATTCTAATGCTAAGAGTCTTTCCCTCACTCCCTTCCTCACCATCTCTGTCTCTGTCTCTCATTTTTTGTCGGGCCATCTGGGGGGTGGGGGCATGTGCCCCTGAGCTCCCCTCCCCCCCCCCCCCCCCCCCGAATCCGCCCTTGCTCAGAAGCCATGCCTGCAGTAATTTGCAGTTACTGTCCAGGCTGCAGGAGGATTAAATCGGCTGGTAGTCTTTCTGCTGACTGTATGAGTGAATCTTTGCAACAGCACAGGGTATATTTGCCAACTCTGTGACTGATGAGTTACTTTCTGGTTTACACAGAATAAATATGATTGGTTCCCTTTTTTTCCCCTAAGGTAAGTCCTTCCACTCCTGGGATTGGAATGACTAGTTTTCCACTTCCTTAAAACCCATATCTTTCCCTTTCTCCTCTCCTTTCTTCCTCTTTTCCTGACGAAGCAACAAACGGTTGCAAAAGCTTGAATGTTTGTGTATTTTTATTTGTGTTTTATGTTTCTATCGGCAAGCCTGTACTTTCAGTAAGTCAAACAATCTTTATTTTATACACACAAATATATATATCTTTGCTATTACTGGTGGTTTAGAAAGTGAAGCATATTTATATTTACACAACAGTTACCTACTGCGATTTTACAAAAACATAAGAATTCCCAATGAAATAATTGCATCAAGAATTGTGTCTAAAATGAAAAGAAGTGAGACATAAAAGTATAATGATACATTACTTGGATCAAAAATTACTTTCAAAATTATATAATTTCTCTGGCATAATATTTACATTTTGTGACTGTATCTACTTGAGGAAAAATATTGGAAGTACCACAAAATTTATGTGCAGTAAGGCCAGCTATTTCATTATTCTATGGCTCAATTCCAAAATTTCCATGGACAATCTAAAAAAACACCATCTTTTTCATTCAACAGAAATATCGATAAAAACAGTTCACTCTTTGAGCACCTCTGTAAACATACACTTAGAAGGTTATTTTTGTAGCCATAATTTTCATTCTAAAACATCCAAGTTACAGAAGTTGAATATGAGTGGATTAAGAAAGTAAGATGTTACTAAAATTAGTATTTCATTCTTAGTTAAGCCTGAATATTAGTAGCTAAAATGGTTATGGTCAAATTTCCTTTAAAATAAAGATGTAAAATTTTGCCATTAATAGCTGAAAAGGAGACACACCACCTAATTTGGTCGGCCTGCACCGGCCTTTCACTTTACTGTAATGAAGTTCATTGTTTATTAGATTATTATATGGTTACTTTTGTACAGCTCAAGAATGGCCCTCCATTCCCACAAAGTCGACTACTACATGAAAATATTTGAAATACTCAAAGCGGCACTCCGAATTTTAGAGCCTCCCCCCCCTCCCCCCTCGGACTTGGCTGGCTAGTGTGCTGTTCCCCTTCCATGAGTGCACATACCTCAAGTGTACTACTGATTTACCTAGGCTTATCTCCAATGAATTATCCAGGTTGTGCTGTTACCTAGATAGCAGAAACATGACTCTCAAGTAATGCCAGGGAGCTGCTTATAATTGATGTATTGAATGAATTAATACAAATTCTGTTCATTGTTGGATTTGGAATGCTAGTTCTATAATTTTGAGTTTCTAGCTAGCTCTATACTCCAAAAAATTGTGTTCCAACTCAGATCTGTGATATGTATTTAACACTCAGAATCGATATTAAGTAATGACTGCATCTTTGCTGTCTTTGGAACAGAATTACCTGTATATCTTGTCAAATTAACTTTTCTGGCATATAAATGTTTATAGTGTGGATGAAATGCATAATCCCATTTCATTTATAAATCAATAAAATAAAGAATTAAATGATTTGCATCACTTGCAATAATCCCAGTTATAGATGCTATACATTTACAGAACAGATGCAAATTACTGAATGTCCTGGCTTACCAATCTGCCTCCTGCAATAATAATGCACATAAACTGAAAAATTACTGTCAGTAGCTAACTGGGTGAAAACTAAGTTGACTGATGAATAATTACTAGTTAAGTGACTCTGAACTAGTGCCTCCGCTTTTTTATGTGATTGGACATATCAGTAACTTAAAATCATTTTAACTTTGGTAGCTGTATTCAGGACAGTTTTAAGAACTTCAGGGCCTCCTGAGAAGTCTGATTTTGGTGCGAACAGAACACCTATCTGAGAGCAGAAAATGTACACTCATCCACTGAATACATAAAAAAGGTAGCAAGTTTAATGTTAGTAACAGCATTGGAACTTCCATAGTTTAGGTTATTTACATACCTTCTCAGCCTGTCTTTGTCATATAAGTGAAAGCAGTTCAAATACAAGATTGGGTGATACCAAGCTGATTTCCAACTAGGCTGATCCCGCGCAGAGTGCTTTATTATCCTGAAAACAAATATATAAGGTAATTTGCAGCTATCCACTCACATGTATGTTTGTTGACTATGATTACTTTAATCAACAGTCCCTCTTAATGTTCTAAAAGATCATGGAAGGGGAGGGGGGAAGACCCACACTACTCCTCATCAAACAAGCCCTTACTGATTAAATTTATTTGTAATGAAGAATGAAGAGCGATAAGGTAATGGGTTGTCACAACTCCTCTTCAAACTTGATAAATTCATTAGAGGATGGGGGAAATAATTTAAAAATCAGAACGTCTAAAAAACCACTCAATTTGGACAAGTGAAAGACAACCTCAAGATCTGTGGCATGGCCTTCATAGACAATCTAGTGATACAAGTGGTCAATGTATCAAAACGGGAAAATTCTCAAGCAATTCACTGGAAAGTATGAAATAAATTCCATTCGAGAAAACAAACTTTATTTGTTCTAGATTTAAGATGTATGGTGGATGGTTAGGTTGCTCTAGCATCCTTGCCATCCCAATTATGGGTGTAAATTGTATGTCTTAGATGTGTACAGATTCAAATACACTAAAGTAACCAGAGCACAGCACAATAGAACAAACTAAGTACACCATGTGACATTTACAGCCACATTCTTGTCTGTTTTTCATTTATTTGTATGTAGTGTAATGTGTTAAGGTTGAGTTGAATAATACTAGATATTGTAGGTTTCATAATAGTTTTTTTTCACCTATTTTTTTTTTTAAATCTGAAAATGACAGTTGTGCCAGTTGTGATATTACAGATACAGGGGGAAGCTGATTGTTTCCATGTGAAAGGCGGGTTTTGACAGGCTGTTGGGTTCCCCAGCTGGCCGGCTAACAGTTTGGACCTAGTTAATGGAATACAGGTAGTCAGGGTTTTCCTAATCTGCTCGGAAACCAGAAACGTTCTTGGCTGAGCGAGGGCGGCTAATCAGATTGCAACTGAAATACAATATAGCCACAAACATTATTCTAAAAATCCACATTAAATCAGGAAATGATCATATGGCAAATATAATTATATGAATGGATTCCGGAGACTTGGGAGAATGAAACACCATAATTACAATTTAAATACCCCTTACAGATAAAAAGTTGATAAATCTAAGTACTATAATAATAATATTATAAGACTTAATATTTACAATTATTGATACTTAGCATTTATCAGGAACAGATTAAGAAGCAAATGGGCAGCACTGCACCACGCTACCCATCTTAATATTTCCGTATTCTTTCAATAAACTTGGTTTTACTCTCTTGTTCTGCTTTTCGTTGAGGTAATAATATTCTTGTGTCAGAACATAGATTCCACCACAGAAACACAAAACATGAACCCAGCAAAGTGCATTACACTTATATATGTATTTTATTATATTTATTATTATTCTTAGTAACGTCATTTTTTATGTTCTAGACTGCCACTTCAATATTTCATAGCCAACTAAAAATAGAAGATATGCAGCAGATAATTTATATATAAACAATTATAAGTATTTCTGGACAAGAACTGAATATATTTGTATAAAAAGCCATGATAAATTAAATATTAATAGTGTAACTATATTTTGACGGCGGCAGTATATTTGAACAGTTAGACGCCATGCTTAATGGCCATTTGAGCAAAGAGCTTCAGTCTCAACCATTTTTTAGTATTGTTAAATACATATTTGTTTGTTAAATGTAAACAACATTTGTAGGGAGGTGGTCAAAGCATTTAATTATGCGATATTTAAAAGTATAATATTTTGAAAGGGGAATTGTATTTTAAACATAAGGGGTTAGGATGCGCGGAAGGATACAAATTTGGGAGAAGGTAGAGCACGCTTTCGAACACTTGGGAAGGGCCTCTTAACTTGGATGTGGTGGTGAAAGGTTGTGATGCTGGGTGGTCTGAAGCTGTGATACTAACTTGTGATTTGAAGAGATAGGCATATGCTGTGGAACTGTGATAATTTAGCAATCATGTACTCAAATGATTACTAACTGTGTTTTATGACAAATAATTTAATCACGGATTAATTTGGAACTGCAATGTTTGATGTACTACACTAATTTATGAGTGATAATTTGGAACTTTTACTCTCAACTGCATGTGATACTTATTGTGCCTCTCATGAACAATAGTTGGGGAAATATTCAGCTATTTAGCAATGTGTAAAGTAGGACCACCTTCACATTTTCATGTCCAAAATGAGTAATAAACTTAATTTATAAAGAATTACTTCTTGAGTGAACCACTTCTTTATGTTAGAATCCACTGTGTTGGTTATTCAGAAGTTTAATTTATGTTGTTTAAATATATTTTCATGTCATCATATGTAGATTGATAGACTGGCTAAACTACAGATTAATTACTGATCTGTTTTAAACAGATTGGGTAGCTGTTTAGAGCATAGAAACTGACATACATAACTCACCCCTATGAACAGAGACAACAAGCCATAAACTTTTTACTACCATGAGTTATGTATTGCCCAATTCTTATTGATTGTACTGATAGGAAGTGCCAGTGATGCCACTTGTTTTATCCATGTTAAATGTGTGTGCTAAAATATCCACAAATACACTGTACAGCAAATATAGACATGCATTAAATCAAAGAAAAAAGTGATAGAAATATGAGATTCATATTAATGGAATGGATGACATTAACTGTGAATGGGCCAAGTTGAAAATGTGTACTCAGCTGGGATTCAAAGCTGGGTCTCCTGCTTTCTAGGCAGTTGCACTGACCCCAACACAACTAGGAAAACAGCAATCACCACACCTGAACTGATTACTCAAGCATGCCTCCCATGAGATACAAATTTTCAACTTTACCCTGTCCACTATTACTAAAACTTATAGTTTTGTAAGAGTTTGGGTCTAGGAGTTCCTCTGCACTTAAGAAAGGATCATTGCCTGTTATCAACATATTGGATATGTTATATATGTGATGTGTATTCTTTTGGACATGTCTGAAAGAACACATGTCACTTTTAATCCTGCAGTTATCTGTTCATATTCACAGAATATATGAGATTAACTGCAAATGGGTAAAGTTGGAAATGTGTGTCTATCTGGGATTCGATCCTGGGTCTCCTGCTTTCTAGGCAGTTGTGCTGACCCCTCCACCACAGTCCAGTGTGCACATGCAAATTCACAGGAGTTTACAACAGGTCTTTACTTTGGCAAATGGATAATTTGCCTGCTAATAATTGTAATTCCACCTGTTGTACTGCTAGATGGCTGTTGCATTAGACGTGTAACTTTTGGGGTGACTTATTGTGTAAAACCTCCTTGAGCCCCATAGAGCTATTGCTGTGGGCTCATACCAAAATTTGCTAATGATGGAAAAAGCCTCAAAATACCTGCCATTTAAGGGGTCCTCATATGTTAATATCTTGTTGTAAAGTGTGAGGGTTTTTCTTCTTCTTTTTTATTTTTGCTACATTACATCACAACTTGTTTTATAATCTCACTTGAGTGTATGAGTGTACTCAAGAGGGTGTGATTTAAGCTCCATGTAACTATCAAAACAAGCCCTTTTTTGCAAAGTAAAGGAATAATGAAGCTTAACACATTAGTGAGTGTGTTCCCAACAAAATTATTGAAGATGTGAGGAAAAGATGGTGACTTGAAATGCGATAGAAAAACACTGCCATACATTTGCCAAGACACGCTCAGAAAAAGTGTAACATGTTTTGTCAATCCACTGGAGACTGAAAAATTCCTAGTAACGATCTCTCAAAGGGCACCACCAATGAAAATGAAACAATGATCTCTCATCAACTTTTGAAAGTGATAGTGATCAATAAGAATTATTTGAAGAGTACAATATTTGCCATACAGCAGGTGAAGAAACTAGAGTTCCCTGCAGGATGGGAATAAAATTAGGTTCAATTTTGTTAAACAGTGTGAGAATTTTTTCTCTCTGTCTTCATAAATGCATTCGCATTGGAACAGATGGATGTTCTGTCATGAGTTCCAAAGTTGTGGGAGCAGTCACTACAGTTTAAAAAGAATGTAATAATGCTGAGCAAGCCCCTTGTTTTAATCATTCTTTAAACCACTTAGTTGTGATATAGTCATGGAAGAGGCAGGTGACCATGTTTAAAATTATGTAAAGTCTGCAAAATGTTGAATAGGTCAGTAGGTAAAAGTAATTACTGGCTGCAAAATGAATTTATTTTTCACAATTAAATGTTTTGGCAATAGCCATAATCAGAAATCATGGATATTTTTAAGACCACCAGGTGACATTATGGTTACATGCTGTTGTGTGAAAATACAAGAGCAGTCAGCCCTTTTTCTTCTTGGCAAACAGCCCCATCCACAAAATTTCATTACTCCACCAATGGTTGAGAGTTCTGGTTTTGTGAGAAGTAAACCCAATTTTCTCATCTGAATGGAAATACTGTAAGAAACCAAAACAGGAAGGATACTGTTTTCCACATACTCAAAAAAAAGGAGAGGCAAAACAAAATTTCACACAGTGTTTGTAAGTGATTGTTTTAACAGAATAGAGTGGTATATTGGTTCATCTGCTAGTCTGCATCTAACAGCAAATGAAAAGTTGACAAAAAATTAATCAAATGGTATTAACACGTACACAATTATGGTTGCGAATCAAACAGAAATCCCAGTTCTCTGAAGAACAGATGTCGGAAATAAATTCTTTGATATTACAGTGAAAAAGGTTGTGTATGCTCCACAATTAACAATTTCCATAGTTTACGCACAGTGAGCAGGATGACTGAACCAGGACATTTTGTTGAATTTAATAGTAATCAATACAATATTTATAAAAAGCTTCATGTTCTAGTTGCCAGTGCAGACCTCGTTAATGGTGTCTACAAGCTAAACATTAACAGAAGAAGTGATTTTTTGGGAACAGCATCTGTCTGGCAAAGAAGTTTAGGTCATCAAATGCAATGGATCTTATTAAAAGGGAGAAAGGAGATATAGTAGGAATGGTATTTGAATACATTAGCATTAACATCAGACTATAAAATTGTGTAGTATGAAATGAAGGCAAACAGGCAGGCAGAGGTGACCCTAACTGAGGCTGCGTGAGGTGCACCACATTCAGGCACCTGCTCCAGGCAGGCACCAAATACTGAACATCCATTGATCAGTTAACTATTAATTTGTACTCCCTGGCTTAAAAAAACTGTAACTCAAATTTATTTTGGACATGCTTTGTGTATACTGAATGCTGAGAATACTTGTATTCGGTGTTGGACACAGCCTCCATTTTGGTACAGAGAGGATAGGAAACGGCCATTTGGGGTGACACAGGCAAAACTGGCGTGGCCTGCAGACAGCATTCCAATAGACCAGCATTGTCTCCATTTCTGGTCCTTGTGATTTTCTGATGCATATTATACAAAGACATTATCAAATAACAAAACTGTTAAAACAGACTGGTTCATATATTCAAAATCAAGTGTTTTTGTTTAATGTGTTTACTGCAGTCTTTTTAATGGTGATGTCACTGCTTTCAGTTATACAATGGGTTACAAAGATTGGCAGCACTTGTCAAGAAAAATAGAATGTCACAGAAAAAGTATAAGGTATCTCTTCAGTGTAAAAAAAAATGTCTGGACTTTAAAATGGATATTTTAAAAGAAAGGACTGTAGACAGCATGACTAAATGTGTGTGAAGAATATGGATGTCTGTAATAGATGAAATCATCTCATTTACTTTTTAGCGTGACAATGTTCACTGCTAAGAGGGAAGTCAAAAAGCTACTCCATTCTCAAAATATTTTTTTAAGCTAATTGAATTTATTTCTGATTTCAACAATGTGTTAGGCACTTAGGTCACTTGTGTCCAAGTAGCTCAGTTCTCGGTCATAAAATAAAAATGAAATATATTTAGTGTATAAAAGAATTTAAAAAACATTATCATTTGTAACTTAAATGATCAAAATATTCTTCTATTATTTTATGTCACACACCCAAATTAGTATGTGAAGAACATTTTTCAACAGTGGTTAGATTCATTTTTCTTAATCTCTCTATAAATAAAGCTGAAGTACAAAAAATATTCCAGTCTGATTTCTTGTCAACATGAACCAGTTATTCAGGAAAGAATACTAGACAGTAACCCACATGCATTTTACAACCCTTGCATAGCACACAGTTTAACTTTAGTACTGAATAAAGTTGCTGGAAGTACATTAAAAGTAACACCTTTTTTCCTGTTGTTCTTAAAATCTACATGTTTTTGACCGCATCCACAGCACATAATCAAATCTTATCAGCAATGTATGTACATTGACTTTAAAGCCATTGTCTATAACTGATGGGAGAGTGAAGTCAGAACTTTCAATTTATGAAAGATCTAAGATGCTTTACATAAAATTTACTCTAGTGATAATAGTTATACTGAAAGCAGAAACATGGACAATTCCTTAATAAAAAAGTCAAACCAACTTAAATTAATCTGCTCCATGGTTATCTCGTATGACATACTGTCCAAAATTGTCAGAGAAGCTTTACAAAAATCAGCCATTGGTTTTCACAAGCAGGAAAAATGATATCTCAAGGTAAAAATGAATTAATCACACTTTGGATTGAATCTGCATTTACAGTAATGCCAAAGAAGCAAAGAGGTTGGTTCTGAGAGAAAATTTCTCAGACTGGCCCATCCCTGTCTCATTTCATCTATGAAGGTACAGATAAGCAAATAATAGACACAGAAATGTATTTAAAACACATTTTTACTATTAATTATTCTACATTGTTATAAGAAAATTTGAGGAACATTTTGAACTTTTAAATGAAAACCATCCAGGTTTCTCCTTTCTGCAGAACTTATGTAAGTGCAAATCAAAAGAAAGAAGGGTGCTCTGTTCAAGTTTAAATAATAAATTGAGCAGTGGTTTAAATTCTGATGTTAATGAAAAGGAACTGTTTAATGAAATAGAATTTCTTCCATACTTCATAGATGATTGCACAACCCTATTTGACATATTAAGTAACTTATTTTCAAGCCATTTAATTCCAGTATTTCTGAAACACTGGCACAGTAACTCATACTGAAAGATCTTATTCTAAATTAAAAATAATAAAAAATCACCTCAGGTCAATTTTGGCATGAAGCAGACTAACAAATTTATGTTTGATTGATATTAAACATGATATCAATGTTGAAATCCGTGTAATTGTCAGGGATTTTGCAAATAGAAAATCTCAAGTCTATTTTTATTTTGTATGTGAGATAAAAAATGAAAGATTCCATAATATCCTAAAACAAATTTTGCCAATACATTTTTAATAGTAGAAGTGAATTAGCAGCCACACTGATCAGTTTCACCATCTGGGGGGAGGAGGGGGGGGGTGCAAGGATAATGCTTACAACCTAGTTACGATTGGACTAGGGCTGCCTCTACAGACAAGACTCTTTCCCACATGGGATCAGTAGAGCCTCTAAACCACTTGAAGGAATGTTGATGGTAGTTATGTCATTAGATGGTGCAAAATATTTTCTCATCTTGAAAAATGATTATTCCCAACTGTGATTTGTAAATTTTCTGAAGACAAAGGATGAGACTTCAGAAAAAAAATCCATAAATTTAGGTTTACATTTTGCCTTTTATATTTTTTTCAATTGACACAAATGAAACTGAACATTTGAAAAAAATCACTTAAGTTCAGAGTTTGAAGTGAAGGATGTAGGAATAGCCAAATATTCTCCAACCTGTGTATAATGCTAAAGATTCAGGAATGTTTCAATCTGATAAATGATGGAAGGATTACTCTCCTGGTTTGTGCATCACAGCAAAATCTGGAAATAACAACATAGCACAACAAAAGGTTATAATATCTTTCCCACACAGGCCATGGGAGACTGACAACCTCTGCAGTTTTGTCCCCCTAATACATCCAAACAACAACACACAGGCCAGTCAAATCCAATCCTCAATGGAACTCTCAACTTAGAAACTAGGAAGTTTCAGAAAAGTCTTAATAGAAGCATTCTGTAGACTTCCCCTCTTCCATCCAGTTATGAACAATTTGTGGGTGCAATATTAGTGAATTCCAGGAAATACATTCCATGTGAGTTCTGGAAGGAGTACATCCCAAGATGGTTTGATGAATGTTATGGGTCACATAATAAATGTTAAGAATCTCATAGTGACGCAACAGCTGATGTCCTATTGAAAACTCTCAATAAAAATAGGAGGCAGAAATGGCATAAAAAATGACAGGATTCAACATTACACATTCTAGTTGTCAAGCATGGTACTTTTCATAAACATTGGAGAGTCCAAAGTGTGTATCAAAATGAATCTTGGACTTGGCATGTCTACATTTCTGAAACTATGAAACTGCATGTCTGCAGTTACAGCTTCCACAGCTGCTGTTATGTGATGTATCAGTTCATTCAGTAATGTTAGTAACGGGGGCAGATAAATAGATTCTTTTATAAACCCCCACAAGAAATAATCACAGTCAGGTCCGGTGACCTTGGAGGCCAGTACTCTAAGGCTGAATCAATGGGTCCAGTGCAAGCGATCCATTGTTCAGTAATCTTTTGATTTAAAAATTCCCACATTTTTCTATGGCAGTGTTGCAGTGCCCCATCCTGTTGGTAAATGAAGTCGTCGGAATCAGTCTCAAACTGTGGGAAAGGAAAGTTCTCAAGCATATTGAAGTACGTGCTTCCTGTAACAGTGTTCTCAGAAAAGAAAAATGGACCTTTCACCTGAAACTGCACAAGATACATTAAATTTTGGAGAGTCCATTTCATGTCAAAAGTTCACTTGTGTTATGGAGCAGAAACTTTATATTGCTGTGACCAAAATTTGGTGGAAAGGTATTACAGCATCAGTTGCCAACAAGATTAGTAGGCTGCAGCACTGAAAAGTTCCATACAAGTTTGTCAAGAATTTTGTGTGAATTTACAAAATAATGGAGGCTTTTTCAAAACTGTTCTCTATTTGGAGTGATTTCAGAGAATGCTGAGAACTTATAAAAGCAAGAAAGGTTCTCAATTTCACTGTAATTATGACCTAGAGCTTTTAAACATAACAGTTTGTGATATTTTGTGTGGAAAATAAACATTCAGAAAAGTGAATGATTATTATGGTGTATCAATGTCAACCTTAAAAAATAAAGAGCAAAAACACATTCAAAATCATTAGGACAACCAGTGCTAAATGAGCAAGAAGAATAAATGTTAAAGTAAGGTATCTTGAGGGCTGCACATTGGGGATTTCCTTCCAATAAATTGGACATTGCACATTTTTTTGTGAACGACTACCATGACAAATCTGACCAAAAAGTGAGGATTTTTCTAACACTCTACCAATGGGTACAAATATTCCTCAAGTGGCACTCAAAAGATCTCTCCATTTGCCTAAGCAAAAATATTAAAAATGTTCATACAAAAGTGAGCAAAGAGACATGTGAAACATATTTTTCCAACATAAAGCCAATGATGAAAAATTTTCCAACTAGAACATAATTAAGTATAATGACAGTCACTAAAATCATTAGAAAGAAATATGAAGAAAAAGTTAATTTATTTATTAAATTACCCCATACACTGCTTTTTACAGTAGTTAACTATCCACAATTACCCAACTCCACTCTTAAAATGAGAACAGACGCTAGAACAAATGTCTTTCTCCAGTGTTAAGTCCCTATTACCTTACACTGTGAGGTCCATGAACTAATGTGTTGTATGACAAATGACAATTACCATTGAAACAATGATCACAGGAATAACTACTTCATCCAGTGCATACAATGTCCATGCAATAGGATATCTATCTCTCCACAGACTCTCATCTTGTCTAAAATAATCTCTAAGTTACCACAATCTATAATTGATTAGAAAACATTTACAAGGACTCTCAAAAGGCTGCATTTGGTCATGTATACCTCCACCCTTCAGTTTTCCTGGTTGCCTTGGATGGGTGATCAGCTAGAGCTCCTAAAAGGTGATGGAGACCTTAATTGTGATGTTGGGAGTGTTCTGTTCAGTGGCTAGCTTGTGGCGATGGTGATATCCATCATCATTTAAGGTTTCTTCTCTGTTCTGTGGTTGTTATTGACATAGGTGTGATTGCAGGCTGCTGGCATAGGCATCAAAAAATATTTGCCACTGCTTCTGGCATATGACCTGGTCACCCACAGCAAAAAAACATACTGGCTGGCTGTGCCATGTCTTACAAATGTCAGTCTTCCTTGGGGCACAATCAGTTTCCTCATGCTGCATTATAGAAGTGTAAATTGGTCTTCACTGTTTCATCATTTTTGACAAAACTGGACAATGAGAGATTGGGGCCAGTATTTGCTCTTCTTCCTCCCATATTATCTCTTAAAGTGTTTCGCTTCTCAGCTCAATGTAAACTCCTGGAGCTTTTTGAACTTCTTCTTTAATTATTTCATGAATTACACATGCAAGATCAGTTTCTTCCTCCATGGCAGTCACTGATACAATGTTTGGAAGTTGTTCAAACTTGTTCCTTACAATTCATTTTTGATGCTCCATCTCAATATTGGCACCATTTTATGAAGTCTGCTGTCAAAATATCCTTAATAAGTAGTGTATTGTACATGTCTTCAGAAACACCTATCAAAAGGTCTGCAAGCTTCTCTTACCCCTACATCTTAGGATCAACTATCTTACACAACCCCGAGACATCTTAAATGTATGTTTTTGTAGCCTCACCTTGATACTGTGCTCCACATTCCAGTTTCTCTCCAGGTGGACATTTCATTATTGTGCATCCCAAAAATATTTCTGCATACCTGTCTGGAATACAACCCAGCTTGTCCTCATTATACCTTTGATTGGTGGTCCCCTTCAAGTACAAGTAGCCATTAGCCAGGCATACTGTACCATCTGGGATGCATCTTGAATCCAGGACTTTTTGCTTCAGAATTCAAAACTGTATCAATTACACTACATGTTTACAAATGAAGCCCTGGAACACACTGCATGTTTTCTCTGTTACAGGACTTTATTTGTGATAATATGAACAACTTGTGTCCCTGAACTTCAGTCAGTACTGTGTTCATCAATTTCAGAGATCTACTATTCCCATTCGTAATGTACTCCTTCCAGAACTCACAGGGAATGCATTTTCTGGAATTCCCTAATATTGCACCCAGAAATTGTCCATAACTAGATGGAAGTGGGGGAATCTACTGAATGCTATTAATAAGACTTTCTTGAAACTTCCTAGTTTCCAAGTTGAGAGCTTCAACGAGGTTATGGGGAGAATGTAACTAAGGGAATTTCAGTGCCAAAATGGACGATGACTGGCCTGTGTGTGATGTGCCATGTTGTTATTTCCAGATTGCAGAGTCCAAAATATAAATTTTTCTCCTTACAAGCTGATATAATGCTAGTAATAGTATGAATACAGATACATACATCATTTGGTTCTATTTAAAAATCTGTCTATGGAGTAGGAGTTGGCCACTAGTAAGTCTGTCAAGCTCCTCTTAAACTGATCTTTATTTGGAGCCAATTTTTTATGGTTGCTGGTAATTATTGAAAATGTGTGTTCCAGAGTAGTGGACCACTTTATTAACTAC
Organism: Locusta migratoria; assembly: GCA_026315105.1. Classification (NCBI taxonomy): domain Eukaryota; kingdom Metazoa; phylum Arthropoda; class Insecta; order Orthoptera; family Acrididae; genus Locusta; species Locusta migratoria. Next base: position 380,363,280 of record CM048755.1, read on the forward strand.
AAGTGCTTTTAAGTCCTTGTGTACATCATTTTTGTTCCTAGTATTGTATGTGTGAACTGAGCTGTTTGTTTGAAAAAGGGATATCTTATTTATGACAATTTAATTAAAGAATAAATATACTGAGAGGCAGTAGTTAGTATTCCCAGTTCTTTGAAGACACTTCTAAAGGAGTTTGTGAATTTACACCACAAATAATACATATTACACACATTTGGACTCTGAAAACTTTATTTGAAGAGTTACCCTAAAATACCATATGACATTATTAAATGAAAGAAGAAAAGTATGCAGGTTCTTTTTATTTTTATGTCGCCTACATCTGATAATACTCGAATTAAAAATATACATTTGTTTAATCGTTTCTGCAGTTCTGCAGTGTGCTCCTCTCAAATGAATTTATTATCAAGTTTTAATCATTTTCATTCAATAGTGTCTGCCTTTCCTAAGTTATATAAGATATTATCAATATAGGCTAATGAAAATACAGTGCTAATGCAATTATCCAGCAACATTCTATAGTCCATGACTATTTTCTGCTTTTTGCATTCCTGAAACATAGATCTCCTTCCACAACATCAATGACAAGAAATTTCACCCACTTGTGGTTTGAGTAATGATATCCTCTCTTAACATTAAATTTATTTCCAGAGAGCTTCCTAAATTTATGTAAATGATATAGGTGTTGAAGAGAAAGAAAAAACAAATACTGTACACTGATGACATGATAGTATCAAACTGTAGGCAAAATATGGAACATTTTTGCAGAACTGTATTTATTTTGGCAAATGCTACAGCTAAATGACTTACTGAAAATGAACTAATTGTAAACCTGTTTACAGTGTTCAGAAACAAAGAGAAGCCTGTATTATTGTGGATAATGAGCTTATATGGAAAGAACATATTAATTCTGTTGGTGAAAAAACTCAGCTCTGTTACATTTATAATAAGGCAGCTGTTATACTCTGTAGACAAACAAGCTACTGTAGAAGTTATATATATGAGGTGTTTGTTCTTTCAGATATGCCCAATAGAGTATATGGATCTGGGATGTATCTGGAATGCATCTGGAATTCAGATGTAAGTTCATTTTTTTTCTTCTTTTTTTGCTGTCAATCAGCCTGTGCTTTTGGTACAGGTAAGTTAAACCATCTCTATTTTTTATACACATATATATATAACTTATCAATATGATGATGATGGGCAATGATCCAATGATCCTTTCTTCAGTGCGGAGGCACTCCTAGGCCCTTATTCTTATGAGAACCGGTTCGGGGGGAGAGAGAGAAAAAAAAAAAAAAAAAAAAAAAAAAAAGAGATCAAGTTTGAGTAATAGTGGACAGGGTAAAGTAGAGAATTTGTATATGATGGAAGTAATGCTTGAGTAGCCCATGCAGGTGTTGTGATCACTGTGTCCCCACTGGTGTAGGGATCAGTGCAACTGCCTATCAAGCAGGAGACCTGTGTTCGAATCCTAGCAGTGTAGACATTTTCAACTTTGTACATTCACAGTTAATGTTGTACATTCTATAAACAGCTATTGGACATGGTATATCACAGTCTTTTTGAACTATATCTGCATTATGGAGTGACAGTGTGGGGAAACTCAAACACCCAAGAAAGAAAAAAAAGTGTTCACTTTACAAAAGAAAGTAATCAGAATCATCTTAATAAGAAGGAACTCTGTAACCTGCAGAAACTGCTTCAAAAGTTTAGGCATCTTAACTTTTACATCTTTGTACATATATAAAACAATAATGTACATCACTAAAGAGATCTCAAAGTCAGATACAAATGCTAGTATGTATACCTACAACAAACGGGGGAAGAATGAAATAAGAAGTGTACCCCATTATCTGACAATCCTTGAAAAAGGACCTTGGTACTCAGGCATCAAATTGCTAAGAAATTTGCCCAATAACTGCAATAATTTTTCAAAAAAACTGAAAGATTCAATGTGCGAGGCCAGTTCCCGTTGGGGGTCGAATCCTTCCTCAGGCATGGATGTTTGTGTTGTCTTTAGTATAAGTTAGTTGATAAGTAGTTTGTAAGTTTAGGGAATGATGACCCCACAGTTAAGTCCCATAAACTTAACAAACATTTGAACATTTGAAACTGAAAGATTATCTTGGGGAAAAGACTTTTATAGCACTGAAGAGTACATACTTAAGTAGTTTTGTACATACTGTTATTACACTGTAGGAAATAAGTGAAGATAGACACATTTTTGGTTATTTACATGGCATTAACTTAGTAAAAATTACTCAATGATTAACTGATAGAAAGAAAATTTCAAGTTTTGTATATTGCTCTTACACATTAGGAGATATGTGAGAATGGATACATTTTGTTATTGACATGCCCTATATTATACATACATTTACCATACACTATGTAATCTTACAGGATAAAATAAAATTCAATTCAATACAACTAACTGCCTGTATATCGCTCTTGTCTTAAGAGAATTTGGATCAGTTTGACCCATTACTTCCGGGTGTTAAAATTTCAGCAAATGCTAGTCACTGAAGTAAAAAAAATTAAAGAAAAATAAATAAATAAATAAATAAAATAATAAAAAAAACATTTCCCCATTCAGTGACAAATTCATTATTTTCTCAGATGTGGGAACAGTTTATAGAGACCAAAACTGTTCTACCAACAACTGTCGGAGCCAACAACATGTGACATGAAAAAGAGAGAACTGTTACTTTTTGGCTGTAAGGGCATGTTTGTATCACTGCAATAGTACAAGGATAGTGGCATCTGACCTTGCATCATCAGCTGGAGGAATTGTATGGAAATAAACAGGATACAGATGGCTTCGGCAGAGTGTCCTTTATTGTCAGAGATTTTCTGTATGTGTACCCCTGATGTGTCTTCATAGAAGAAGTGAAGTTGTCAATGCACCATATGAGCTGTTAAACAGTTGTCCAATGTTCTTTTCACAGATGAGTTCTGATTTGGTCTGGAGAGTGATTCTTCACAGATTAGCATCTGAAGCATATGTGAAAAATGATTTTTGGGATCCAGTGATTGTGGAAGGTGACTGATGTCAAGGAGGATCCCTAAATGGTGTGGCCAGGGATTATTTTGACCACTCAGACACCTCTTCATGATATTGTACTAGTGAATCAACAGAGTTTAACTGCTGTCAGACACCATGGTGACATATTTGGACCTCATGGCAGTCCTGTGGCCCAGACTTTGTATTAATGGCTGCTAATGTCTGACCTAAAAAGCACATGTGGTTGATGATTTATTCATAATGTTTGAATCCCGTAGAGCATGTATCGAATATACTAGGGAAGGGGGTTTCATCAAATAAACATCCAACAACCACTCATATGCCTCATTGCTGTCGGGCCTGTACTACTACAATAGGTGGTCACACCCCGGACTGAGCACATTAACCAGTTGTTGGAATGTGTGAGCAAATCCATTAAGTTGGGAAAAAACAAAGAAAACATTCAAAGAACTTACGGGTATGCAGCCCGGTACAGAAATAGATGTCGGCTGATATTTTGGCAGGAGACCACAATGCCATTCTCAAGGCAATACTGAAGCGAGGAAGCAATGTTTGACACTTAATACCTTGGTTGCAATGACACAAGAAAGACAACACACACCGAGCAAGCAAGAAAACAGTGCCGTCACATGACTCCAGAGGAAAATCAATAATAAAGATAAGTTTTTCAAGAGTGTGCCTCGGTTGCACAGTGCCAGATTACAAATCCAAAGGTCGCGAGTTCGATCCCCGCTGGGTCCTAGGACTTTTATCTGTCACTTTCCACTTCTTTCACCTCTGGCAGTATTGCTCATGTGAAAAATACCGAGTAGCACCGTGGTTCGGAACGCACGTTAAACTGTAGGTCCCCCTATAACTGGCTGGGTAAGTCAGTTCGAAGGTCGGAGGAAGGCAACGGCATACCACCTCCAAACAGGAGCATGCCTAGTAAAGCACTGTGCTGTGCAAACTAATCTTCAGATTGTTGACTGTTTTACCTTTTTCAATTGGTGAGGTGGCATTAATTTCGTCTCTCTGTTTTTTGACAAGTGAGAGAGCAAGAATCCATGCAGAATTTAAGCAAAAACCTCCATCCCTATTCATAAGATTATCTGCTAGTTTTATTCCAATTGCTTCTTTGAAAAAGCAATTCCAATACCTGGAAGTACATTCCAATATTTCTGTCTTGTTATATTTAATAGGGTGACCTGTGTTTAGGCAGTGTTCGGCAACAGCAGATATGTTGGATTGTTGTAAATGTCTCTGATGTTTATGCTCAATACATTGGTCTTCAACAGTTAGAGGTGGTCAGTTGGGACAACAAGCTCACTCGTTACCATAAGTGTGACCACTGCTCGAGAGTGGCACAGCTTGCAGCTCGTGGTTCGAGCCAGGTGCTCACGAGCAAGGCAACTCGGTCAGACTCGTAGCGGAAGGGAGTTCCACCAAGTGTGGTATGGTGTCCCTTGCAATGTGGCATATGAAAAGAACTTAATAATAATGATAATAATAATAAACATGATAAACTGTTAACAGCTGTATTGTGAGTTATAAAAGAAACCTCTTGAGAAAATATTCCCTCTGTGTAAAAATACAGCAATAATAAATGTTATAAAAGACAATGATCTAATAATCATGAATGATAGCAGGAAAAAAAGAAAGAAAAAAGGGGGCAAACTTTTCTCAGCTTCCCTGCTAGTCTGGTAGTACTGGATGTTGATTTGCTCATGGCTCTAACAAGTAATGCATTTAGTTTTAAAAGTAAATAGCTATATTTAAATTTTTCATCATGTATAATAAATAGTACCCTTTACTGAATATTAGTCTGATTGCAGAATTCACTGGCAAGATTAGTGCCATCAGCACATTTTTTCAATCCACTGTTATTGAAAGCCACCAATACATTTTCTCTTAAATAGGACCACAGGAACCACAAGGAGGACTGCCAAATCCTTTAGAACAACAATAATAACATCTTGTGTATAATTTCCAGTGTCTGTGTGTGTGTGTGTGTCTGTGCATACAGATCTACAGTTTTATATCAATCTTGATGAAATTTTGCACATTTAACATTCAAAACAAGAGTAAGACCACCGTCTACAGAAAATTTTGTATGGTGCATGGCAGAGGATACTTTAGAACAGACTTCTCTTCGGCACTGTATGTCATACACAGGATTACAAGTATTCATTTCTGCCATTATCTGGAATTAAAAAGGGTAGTAATAAACATCTAGTGTGCATAAAAATGTTTTCTTGAAATGTCTTGGTCACACTATATTTTATTTTATCATTACGCGTTTCAATACATCATCATCAGATCTGTGGCACAAATAATAGAAATGAATTACAGCTGCAGCACTTTGAATTGCGGCAGCCGGAGGTGATGGTAGTACGACTGTGTTGTGTGCCTGTGTGATTGCGTGAGTGTTCTATTTTCTGAAGAAGGCCTTGGCCGATAGCTGAAAGTGTTGTATGTCAGTGTCTTTTGTATGCGCATGTTGCAGCTCATCGCCACATCTTTGCTGTGAGTTGTAAACTGTCCTTACTATATTATTTGATTAATGTATGACATCCCAGAGCTGCATGGGATATGGCAGACAGCTGCCTTGCGCAAACCACCGTCTCCTTTATGGACCCTAACAGCGCCTTAATTGTAGATGGTAGTCGAAACACACATTTCACATAATATTTACACAAATTTCAACTTGATGGAAATGCTGCCATCGTATGGAGAAAGGCCACCGACTTGGGTGACACCTCTGTGCTATCATCACTAGCCAATTGCTCATTTGTTCAATAGGGCAATGCTCTTTTAATCTGCCATTCACTATGACCATTCTGGTGAAAAGTAACCTCCATATGGGACAGCTCAGTTGACAAACTTCAAGGGTTTGAAATGATGTAAGCCCTGTGCACTATGGTACGAAGAACCCCTCCATGCTGAGCTAGGTGGTGAACTATCAGCCTGCAGGTACAAATCAGTGTTGAGTTGGCTTTCTATAACCAGCATTTTGCTACATACTCTCTATCTTCCTCCTGACCAACACATCAAGAAAAGTGATGGCAACCATTATTTTCCACCTCCATGGCGATATGGATGTTGGGGTGGATTGAATTTAGATATTTGAAAAAAATAATGAAGTTTTCGTTGCAATTAGGCCAAACAACACAAGTATCATCTACATATCTGAAAACACAACCAGGTTTGAATGCTGCTGACTCCAATGCACATTCTTCAAAGTCCTCCATGAATAAATTAGCAGTGACAGGTGACAAGGGGCTTTCCATCACAACTCCATCTGTCTTTTTGTAGTACTGGTTGTTGAATAAGAAGTAGGTGGAAGACAAAACATGTTGAATTAAATTAGTTAATTCAGTATTAAACCAAGACTCAATTAACTGCAATGAATTAGACACAGAAATATGAGTGAACAGAGAAATCTCATCAAAACTGACTAAAATATAAGAGTCATGCAAATGTATTTCCTCCTATTGATGTAGAAAATCTGCTGAGTTCTTAATGTGATGTTCAAAATGACATATTAGTGGGCTACAAAAAAACCAGAAAGATATTCTGCTACACAGTATGTTGAAGCACCAATGTTTGATACAATCACCCTAAGAGGACATCCTTCTTTATGAACCTTAGGGAGGCCATATAACCTAGGAGGTACAGCACAATAAGAATTAACACTCTTGATAATCTCCTGTGACTAGGAACTTTTAATAATGAGATTGTTAATCTTCATCCAAAAACTTTTTGCAGTGTCAGCAGCAATTCTGCGACATGCTGAATCAGAAAGCAAAAGCTGCATTATTTTATCATAATCCTGCTTGTTTAAAACAACAGTAAGATTTTCCTTGTACGCAGGTAAAATAAATTACCATCTGACACTAAAGAGGAGGTTAGGAAGCTTGTTATGTGTTGTCTATGGCACATCCGCCTGCAAGTAATATAACAACAGCTAAGGCAGCTGCTTTACGTTCACATAGGGTGGATCCTGATATTATTGTACCAATCTTGGATGATTGGAGAGCGAGTCTAGTGAGATAGTGGTCCTGAACAGGTGAAGATGGTGTGTGTGAGGCAGGAGCCCTGGATGATTAGCAGTGATGTCCAGTGAGGTGACAGCTGTGGATGGTCATAGAGGATACTAGTAAAGTGAGACTATTGACAATCAGCGGCAAGCTAGAGAAAGCACCAGAGGTGAAATCTAGCAAAATTGTTTGAAAGATGAACTAGCTGTTGCCCTTTAGCATCAGACATGATGTTGAATGATCCTCAAATAGCTTAGTGATTTACAAATAGAGGCAAAAAAGATTGGCCGGCACAAATAATTGAGAGTCCAAGAAAAAAGAATTGCACATGCCTAAGTTAACAAGTGGCAATGTGCCCAACTCTAGTACTCAGTGGAACTTCATCTTGGCGTTACATTGTCAAATAGAAGCAACTTAATAGTTAGGATAGGGTGTATGTCTAGATTCAATGCAGTTCATTTCATCCTATCATTTATTTTTAAAATCATTATTTGAGCAGATGGAAATGGTTGAAATATAAGAATTCCACATCAGTAAAATTACTACAAAAAGAAGGGTTTCACATCCATTTCAGTGGCTGTGTGGCTAGGCTGGCAGTTGCAAACTAAGGAATGCAGTTGTTGACTTTTCTAGGTTCCACATTTCAAAAGTTCAATTTTATGATAGTGTAATCCTTAAACAAACAAACAGTCACAGTAAAAATATTGAAAATGGTAGCATTTATTTATAATTACTTCGATCACCACCTAGCGTGTGAAACATATCAGCTGATTGGCATATTCTTCTAAGACTTACCCCACGGTTTACACAAGCCAGTGAATGTGCCTTCCAGTATCTGCTTTTCCCATTTTAAAAGCAGTTTTGGAACTACAGTTAAGCTACCTGATTATTATGCTACAAAGAAAATATTGGTATCTAATTACTGCACTCATCTCTTAATTATATACTGGATTGAATCCCAGTGCATCCAATTTATTATTATTATTTTAATCCAATCACAAATGTTTCATGTTTTATTTTAGCGTAACAGTTGTATAGCCTTACTGTAGTTGAAAGATGAATAATAAACTGGAAAAAAACCATATACTTGAAGTCAGATCCACTAGCTTGTGTAAACTGGGAAAGAACTTAGAAAAATATGGTAATCAGCTGATACATTTCTCTTACCTGAAAATTAAAAAGCAATAAACAATACGAAGATTGGTTTGTACACCACAGTGCTTTACTAGGCATGGTCCTGTTTGGAGGTGGTATGCCGTTGCCTTCCTCCGACCTTCGAACTGACTTACCCAGCCAGTTATAGGGGGACCTACAGTTTAACGTGGGTTCCGAACCACGGTGCTACTCGGTATTTTTCACATGAGCAATACTGCCAGAGGTGAAAGAAGTGGAAAGTGACAGATAAAGATCCCAGGACCTGGCGGGGATCGAACCCACGACCTTTGGATTTGTGGTCTGGCAGTCTACCACTGTGCAACCGAGGCGCACAACCTGAAAATTATACACACAATAGGTGATGGTCGAAGTAATTATAAACACATCCATTTTCATATTTTTGCTATGACTGTCCATTAGTGTAAGTATTACATTATTATAGAACAGAAACTTTTCTAATATGTAACCTAAAAAAGCCTACAATGGTACAATAACTAAATAAATTGACTACAGTTACATTTGAACATGCATCCTTTCCATTAGCAAATGGGTAGCCTATCCACACAGCCACTGAAGCAGATGTGAAATACTTGTCATTGGTCAAATTACTACAATGTGGAGTTCTTAATTTCAACTGTCTCCACCTTCTCGAATAATTGTTTTCAAAATAAATGATAGAATGAGTTAAACTACAATGAATCTGTACGTATACTTCATCTCAACTATTATATTGTTTCTATTTGACGATGTAAACACCAAGCTGAAACTACACTGAGCTCTGGAGTTGGGAACATTAGCTCTTCTGAATATAGACATGTAGAATGCTCTGTTCTTGGACTAATAATTTAATTTGGGCCAGGCAATCTTTTTGTCTCTCATTGTACATAGTAAGCATATTCAAAGTACAACCCATGGAGTGACCTAAATACCAACTGCAGAAGAATGGAGATGGACGTACAGTGGGCATATGGTTTTGAGAGAGGAAAGACACTACTGTTACCATAGCACTGTATAATTTTGATGGTGGTGTAACTGATACCATTCCATTATGTGGTGATAGTAGAAAGATGGGATGAAAATAACTGGGCCTACTTATGTTATCACTGAGCAATTTGTAAAAAGGACCTCTCATGGAAGTGTTGTCTTCTGAATGTTATGCTGGCAACCCTCACCCCATACCTACATGGTTTCATCAGGGGAACTGCCTGGGGGTAGAAACTGTATCTATAAATATCTATGTGTGTGTATGTTTGTATGTATGTTCCCTATGGACTTCAAGATGGCTGGAGCAATTTTTGATGAAATCTTAAGAAAATCTTCAGATTAGCCTAGCAGGTGATCCTGTGAAGTCTGGTAGTGACTGGAACAAGATATTTATTGACTTGAAGAATATAATGTGAAATATGGAACAATAATTACTCTTAGGAAAAGTTATTCACTCTTTGACTTTTCAAGTCTACCATATTTCATAAAATGTTTTTATTGGTTGCTATGTTGTAGGTAAGATGATTTAACAGAATGAATACTGTAGTTATACAATCCTCAGTGTGTTTAATCTATATTAACACTCTACTATCACAGTCTAACATATACATACAAGTTTACATCTCATACTTGGAACAACAGTAGCACCCCTAGTTGAGAAAGAGCCAACTGTAGCACTGACTGTTATTTATATATTTACAAGTCACTAAATATAGTTGTCAATTTTCCAACACAAATGGAAAAACTAATCAAAGTAATATTCCATCTCCTGTTAATATCAGCCTATAGTAATAAAATCTCATTGTAGTGCAGTACCTATAGTTCACAGATATTGATCAGAGTAGTATAAACATAACTATATTGTAGAAAATCGTTTAAGGTGACCAAACGTGTTTAAGTTCAAAAGAAAATCATTATGTTCATTTACACATATTTTCCTCATATTTTATGATACTTTGCACTGATTTTAATTCGTTTCATGAGTATATTTGGTAGATTTTGAATACATTCTAGTTATTCAAAACTAGACATTTTTTCACTGACAGTAAAATTTTTGTATTATTACTAATACCTCGTGTAATCTTCTCAGGTTTGCAGCTGGATACTAAAGTCAACTTGACACAATATTTCAGCGGCGCAACTGCCCGCCATACTCAGGTGAGCGTGCTGGTACACAATCTCGCGGAACTGAGTTCCCATTGCAATTGGTGGCTCCTTTATACATCGCAGAAGATCCATAGTGCGTGCACAAGAAGAGGACAGTAACAGCCCTCTGGTGCACAAGACATACAGCGCTCCAGTGGTAAAATCCGGCGAAATCGATAATCGATGATGGAAAAAATTATTATTCAGATTGCTGAGGTACCAACCATTGTTTTTAACATCTGATAACACAGGGTTCCAAGATTTACTAAGAAAGTAGCCTTTGTCTCTGTTAATCAGATTGTCAAATAATCGGATCTCTATGAATTCCTTTAAGACACAGTCCCAGTAACGAGACACTGAAGCAACCATGTGAGTTTCATTATACACCATTCTATGTCCCTCATCGAGACAATGCTCAGCTACCGCTGACTTCTTGGGCTGGAGCAAACGTGTGTGGCATTGATGTTCAACACATATATCCTGAATGGTATGGATCGTCTGACCAATATACGTTTTTCCATATTGGCAGGGAATCTTTTATACCCCGGGCTTCCTCAGACCCGAATCATCCTTCACAGATCCGAGAATTGCTCTCGTCTTTACTGGCAGACGAAAAACACTCTTAATGTCATGCTTTTTTAAAATTCTTCCTATCTTTGATGAAATAGTCCCGGCAAAAGGTAGGAAAGCAACTGATTTGTGGGTCTCATTTAATTTGTTCAGGTGAAGGACCAAACTGAAAAGCACAGCGGATCTGCTTATCTGTGTAGCCATTCTGTTTAAACACAACTTTGAGATGATTTAGTTCTTGCGTCAAACTTTCTGCATCAGAAATGGCGTAAGCTCTTCTAGTTAATGTCCAAAGAACATCAGTATGTTGGACTGGAGGATGACAACTTGAGGCATGCAGATAGCGGTCCATGTGTGTAGGTTTTCGATAAACACTATGCCCCAGTTTCCCATCATCTCTTCTGTAAACCAGAACATCAATAAAAGGAACCTTCCCCGCCTTCACCACTTCCATTGTGAACCTGATGTTAGGATGCACGCAATTAAAATGGTCCAAAAGGTGGTGAAGAGCTTCTTCCCCATGTGGCCAAACCATAAAAGTATCATTGACGTACCTCCAAAAACAAGTTGGCTTTAGAGCCGCCATCTTCAATGACATGTCTTCGAAGTCCTCCATAAAAAGATTGGCTACTATGGGGGATAGTGGACTCTCCATAGCAACACCGTCAGTTTGTTCATAAAATTTGTCATTAAATAAAAAGTATGTTGATATAAGTACATGGCGTCAAAGCTCAGCTGTTTCCTTGTCCACCTTTTCACCAATCAGTTGTAGAGATTCTTCCAGAGGAACCCGGGTAAACAACGACATTACATCAAAGCTCATGAGCAAAACACAAGGACTAAGGCAAAATGATTATAAACGTTGTATAAAATCCATAGATTTGGGAATTTTATGTTCAAATTTCCCCACGTGTGGGCTAAGAACAGATGCTAAATGTTTTGCCAAGGTATAAGTAGGAGCATCCAAATTACTTACAATCAGATGAAGAGAGACCTCTTGCCTGTGAATCTTGAGTAAACCATATAATCTGGCAGGAACAGTTGCACCAGGATGAAGTTTCTTAAGAATGTCATCAGATAAAGAGCTCTTCTTCAAAAGTGAAAGCGTCATACGTTTTATCCAACTGGACGGGAGAGAAAACTCTTGTTTCCATGTCAAATCACCCAATAATTCTAGGTTTTGTAACCCTCCATCTCAGATTTCCACAAAACTTTGTACATTTGCTTATACTTACAACATAAGAACATATCCAGAATGTTTTTGTTCTCAGACTAAAACTTTATTTTATATTGAATTTTCAATGTAATGTTCTGATAATCTGGCTCTGCGAGAATGTCCACACAAAGTGGTACCATACTACAGAAATACTCATAACTCAGGTCTTTATGAAGCTTTTTATTTGAATTTTTTTGCAGAGGTTAAGAGAGGCATGTAGTTAATAGTAATGTAATTATTTAAGCAGTAAAGTTTCAAAGAAAATTACAAAAAAATATTAATTAATTTCACTTTCCAGTTTCTGGAAAAATTACAAGGGTGTTGAAAAAAGCTTATATCACATTTCTCCAACCTGCTGGGAACCTAGTTTTGGTCTTAAACAATTCCCAGGATAGCAGGCTTTCTAATAAAATAAAAATATTAATGGGTATCCTATGAATGGACACACAAATAAATTAGAAATCTAAAAAACTTTTTATCGTGATGAAAAAAGCAGCTTTGCAAGTAAGTTCATCCAAACTGAAACCCACTGCCTCAGATACAGGGGTATCATGTTATATTTAAATATGTTATTCTAGACAGACAAATTAAGTATGATAAATTTATTTCATTTTATTAATATATAAAATTATGTCGTATTTATCTGTGCAGCTAACAATCTGATTCCTACAGTAGTCTGCTTGGAAACTGTACAGTCATTATAACAATGCAACTATCACTGGCAAGCAACAATCAGTCCATTTGGACTCAGTTGGCCTTTGTCTTCCTGTGAGACAGGTCATATTTGTTTCTGGTGCTGCTATTTTCCAGTCTATTTCTAACGAAGTATATTTTTAATGAAGTCGTGCTCAGTCAATTACAATGGAAAGTGTAAAGTCATTTAGTGTTGGAAGATATTTAAAACACCATGTCATTTGATGACTTACACCACAGTAAAAACTCTTGAAAAATTTTCAGAGCTGAGTGAAGACCAACAAGATATAATTTTGCTACAGTCCAATTGCAGTCATTGCAGAAGACCAAGAAAGAACTATATGTGGACATCACAGATATTATTACTTAAAAGTATTTGAAAGCCATGAAAGAACTTGTTGTGATCCTTTCAAAATACACAGTCAGTTAAAAAATCCTTGAGGTCAGTCAGCTTAGCTATGTCAAAATCAGTAAGAACTAAGAATCTATGTGAAACCAGGCCAAAAAGTATGTACAACTTGTCGTAAGATTTGTGAACAAAAAACAGAAATCAGTGACATAGATGAAAGTGACGCAGATGACACGGAGTTGTTAAGAAAGCCAAAGATTTTGATGACATGATACTGTTAATGAAAGAAAAAGTGGCTAGTGTAAGGCAATCTGCAAAAATTCAAGTTTTAACTTTAGCTCCTCCCTCTCAGTCAAAAGAAAGAATGTCAGAATTCAATGTTAGTGAGTATGTAGTTGGACGGGCAAGGAAACTGAAAAGAGAAAAGGGTATTTTATCAGTTCCTAAACCAAAAAGAGGTAAAATTATCTCGGATGAAATTATGAAGTTTGTCACAGATTTTTACCAAAATGATGAATATACTCTAATATTACCAGGAGCAAAAGACGAAGTTAGCATTCAGAAGAATGTCTATATGCAAAAAAGACTTACCCCCTGGAACCGAAGAGAACTATATTCTTGTTTTAAATGGGAGAATCCAAACATTAACATTGTTTTTTTTTTTTTTTTTCTAAATTTTGTTCACTAAGACCAAAGTGGTGTATTTTAGCTGGTGCTGCAGGCACTCATTCTGTGTGTGTCTGTCGTATCCACCAAAATGTAAAACTGCTTATGGATATGGGGCACACTGAAGAAACATATAAAGAACTTATAAAATTTCGTGTATGTGATAACCAATGTTGCTCTGAAAACTATGACTGCATGCTTAATCACTGTGATAGTTGCCCCAGTGAGGAAAAATTGTTATAATTTTTGAAAGAAAAATTAGCTTACAAACATGATGATGAATACAGTTTTGAGTACAGCCAGTGGATTAACATAGACCTTCGGACCGAATTGGTAAAGAAGTCTGCAACTGCTGATGAATACATCAACTTGTTGGTAACAAAATTACAGGCACTTTAACCACATTCATATATATCTGTCAGGCAAGATCCCTGAAACATTTGAAAGAAAATCTAACCCCTAAGAAAGCAATTGTATTAATGGAATTTGCTGAAAACTACACATTTGTAATTCAGAATGAAATACAGAGTTATCACTGGTCAAGAAGCAGCTGTACAATCCATCCTGTTTGTGTTTATGTGATAAATGAGGAAAATGAATTGGTAACAGTAAACCACTGTTTTATAAGTGATGATATGGAGCATAATGTGGGATTTGTACATGCTGTTCAGACAGAATTGGTTAAGTGGCTGAGTGTGTACTACCCACAAGTCAAGAAACTGCATTATTTCACTGATGGATGTGCTGCACAATATAAAAATAGAAAAAGCTTCAAAAACTTGTGTGAACATAAAAATGATTTTTCTGTTGATGCTGGACATTCCTTTTTTTGCTACTAGCCACGGTAAATCTGTGTGTGATGGATTGGGAGGAACCGTAAAACGTGTGTTGAGAAAAGCTAGTCTTCAAGTAAATGATGATGTACAGATAACAAATGCATCTTGTGTTTACAACTTCTGTAGTGCTGATATTGAAAAATGTTTCCTCCACTTCTTAGATAAAAACAACATAGATTTCCTCTACAAGAACCTTGAGAAGAGATTTTTGACAAACTGCACAATACCTGGTACCAGGAATTTTCACCTTTACAAACCACTTTCCTGTGATTCATTAAAAATTAGAAGAGTAATTTTTTCTGAAAAGCCTTCCTTGATATTCTCATTCAATGAAAATGTCTTGTAATGGACACTCCTGTCCTCAACAAAACACTTTTGTAGCTGCTGTATACAGTGACAGATGATATTTTGCCTTTGTCAAGAATATATTCAATGAAGAACAATATGCTGAACTACTTTTTCTCCACCCACCTGGACCTGCTGTGTCATTATTTTGGCCTGAGAAGGAAGACGCTTGTTTCGTGTCTTGGCATTAAAAAAAAAAAAAAAAAAAAAAAAAAAAAATTGTACTGTTGGTGTACCTGAAACAAGCTCATTAGGAAGAGTGTATTACTTTAATGAAAATGATCTGAAGTTAACACAATCAAATTTGTCACAGCAGATTAATAAAAGAGACACTATTAAGCTTCCACTTGAGAACTCAGAATCTCCTCTGCTGAACAGGCACATTTTAAATAAAAATCATTTATCTATCTTGTGTAATTGTTATGTAAATAGGCTTATTTTATATCCCTAAATAAAATTAACAGTATTAATGAAAATATTTCCATTAAACTATAACTGTTGGCTCTGTACTTTTATTGTTTTAACAAATGAGACATGTCATCAAGCTTATTGGTAAACGTACGGATTTTTAATGACCTTCAGAACAAAGATATGGAATAGTTTATTATATAAATGATTGCCACTGTCGGTCAAAACCCATGCAATTTTTTTTTTTTTTTTTTTTTTTTTTTTTTTTTTTTTTTTTTGTAATCATATAATTTGAGTCTCAATAAAAAGGCCTAGGAGTAACAAGTCTCAAAGTATTTTGCATATTTAAGAAAGCAGTGTATGGGCCATAACAATTGGTGTTGATTTCCTATATTCTCAGAAGTTGAGCAGAGTTATAAAAATTTGAAAATAAGCTAAGTCTCTTTTTTCTCCCTAAAATAATGTAATCTAAATGGCAAGCTTCAGCTATGATGTTTATGTATGTTTTTTGGAAATTTTAAGATTTTTCTATCTCAAAAACTATGAAATATGTGGAAGAAACTTTACACTGTTTGTTATCATGTCAAAAGTAACAAGTAAAAAAATTCAAGAAAATCTGGTGTAGTGGGTTTCAGCTTAGATGAACTTACTTGCAAAGTTGCTTTTTTCATCACGATAAAAAGTTTTTTTGATTTCTAATTTATTTGTGTGTCCATTCATAGGATACCCATTAATATTTTTATTTTATTAGAAAGCCTGCTATCCTGGGAATTGTTTAAGACCAAAACTAGGTTCCCAGCAGGTTGGAGAAATGTGATATAAGCTTTTTTCAACACCCTTGTAATTTTACCAGAAACTGGAAAGTGACATTAATTAATATTTTTTGTAATTTTCTTTGAAACTTAACTGCTTAAATGATTACATTACTATTAACTACATGCCTCTCTTAACCTCTGCAAAAAATTCAAATAAAAGGCTTCATAAAAACCTGAGTTATGAGTATTTCTGTAGTATGGTACCACTTTGTGTGGACATTCTCACAGAGCCAGATTATCAGAACATCACTACATTGAAAATTCAATATAAAATAGAGTTTTAGTCTGAGAACAAAAACATTCTGGATATGTTCTTATGTTGTAAGTCTAAGCAAATATACAAAGTATGATGAAAATATGAGACTGTGGGTGACATGACCCGGGTGATTTGACATGGAATGACCCAATTGTCTCCTGAGCTGTAAAAAGACAGAAAAAGAGCCATAAAATCTATGACTTTATCCCCTATGAGGTAATGCCACAATTATGTTGAACAGTCACTGCACTTATCACAGCCCCTGACAAACAGGAAGTGTAATGGGACGACGACAGTTTGAGAACACTTGAGAATTGCAAAAGTAATAGTAGCAATCATTATGTTCACAGCCATCAATGATATTAGCTTTTCAACCCCACATCTACAATAGCCCTACATATTCTGCAAACCAGTGTGAACTGCATGGTAAAAACTTATATTTTTGTATATTAATGATTCTTGAAATTATGTAAATAAGCCTTTGTTAAATAACTGACAGCTATCCTCATATATTTGCCCATTATGGCTTCC
The DNA here is from genome assembly GCA_026315105.1 of Locusta migratoria. Lineage (NCBI taxonomy): Eukaryota > Metazoa > Arthropoda > Insecta > Orthoptera > Acrididae > Locusta > Locusta migratoria. The sequence goes on from CM048755.1 coordinate 380,380,294, forward strand.
TCATCATTCACATGCCAGTCTTTCTTGAGCCAAACAAAACTGTGATTACGCATACTGCCCTACTTTTAATACATTTAAAATCCCCTGTTACTGCTCTTTGAAATGGGTACCACTCAATGGAACAATGTGTGAAGGTATACGTAAGTATTTTGTAGCCATCTGTGCAGACATACTACATTTTCCCAGTTGTCTACCAATGAGACTAACTCTGGTAATAGCGCTACCTACAACTAAGCCTACAAGACCATTCAGTTTTTCATCAATACAAATTATTTCACTCACAGGTATGTCTATTTCATTCAGTTGTTACTCATATTTCAGTCACAGGACACAATTTTTCTGTATTTTATTAAGTATATCATTTTACAGTTCTGAAAATTTAAAGCAAAGGGAAAATCTTTTCACTTCTTTGGTCTTATCAATATCCAATTAGCGTAAATATTTGTGCAGCTTGTTTTATACATCGCATCAACTGCAAAAAGTATAAAGGTACTATTACTATTGCCTACCAGGCCATTAATATACAAGATAGGCAGCAAACTGCCTTTTGGACACCTGAAGATTTTTCTACTTCAATCTACTCAAAAATTTTGTTCATTGATATAAACTGACGCAGTTCTGAGCTAATATTCTTTAGAACTGAATAAATAGTACATCCAATTTATTGCCTTGATCCATGACATACAGGATGTCCTGTGGGAAAAAAACACATGGATCAATACTGGCATGAGCATTCAGATCTTCACCAGAGTAAGAAAAGGAGACTGATCAATACAATTTTAAAACACATAAAGTACATATATGAGCTAAAACATCTATGACGCAAGATGAAAAACCTTGATAATGAAACTTCCTGGCAGATGCCTTTCGCAGCAAAATGCTTCACCATCTGAGGTATCCCAGCATGCTTCAAGGTCCGACCTCATAACTTTACTTCTGCCAGTGCCTCACATTTCTAGTTTCAAAACTTCATAAATGTTCTTCTGAGAAACTTGCAGAACTAGCACTTACAGAAGAAAGGGTATGGTGGAGACATATCATTCCTTCTAGGAATGCTAGTTCTGCAAGGTTCACAGAAAGTCTGGAAAGTAGGAGGCAAAGTACTGGCAGAAGTAAAGTTGTGAGGATGGACCGTGAAGCATGCCAAGATAGCTCAGACAGTAGAACGGTTGCCCGTGAAAGGTAAAGGTCCCAAGTTTGAATTCCAGTTCTGGCACACAGTTTTAATCCAGCAGGAAGTTTCATATCAGCACACACTCCATTGCAGAGTGAAAGTTTCATTCTGTAAACATACCTTAGGTTGTGGCTATGCCATATCTTCACCATTTCCTTTCTTCTAAGAGTGTGAGTTCTTCAAGATTTGCAGGAGAAGTTCTGTGAAGTCTGGATGGCAGGAGGTACTGGCAGAAGTAAAGTGTGACAACAGACTGTGAAGCATGCTGGGATAGCTCAGACAGTAGAGTGCTTACCTGCAAAAGGAAAAGGTCTCAAATTTGAATCCTGGTTCCAGCACAAAATTTTAATCTGCCAGGAAGTTTGATATAAGTGCACACTCTGCAGCAGAGTGAATTATTAGTGTCACAAAATCTAAATCACATTGAAGTTACATCTCAGAATAAGAAGAGAGGGAGAGAAGGGCAATGAAAAACTGGAAGATAGAACGGAGCTAAGGGGGGGGGGGGGAAGGGGGGGGTCCACTATAGGGTGCTTAAAAGTATGTGCTGGAACATATGATAATCTACATTCAAATGGTGGACATAATGGACAATAGGTAGAAAATAAGGAAGAACTCTAGATGATGTTAACAGAATATTCGAAAAATCTTTTGAACTGGAATGGGAAGGTGGAAGAAGAGGAACTTAACAGGAAAGGTCTTAATATGGAGAGAATTGGTAGGGGCCCCGGGAAAAAAGATAGGAATGAATGCACAAGATTTAGATCTGCTCAGTGTGCAGAATTATGAGAGAATCAGCAGAGGAGGGGATTGTGTGATCATAATGAGTGTTAAAAATGGTGTGAAAATGAGGATGAAGAAAGAATATTAGAAGAGGGCAAGGAGAGAAAAAAAAGACTATCAATGAATACATTGATGAATAACTGTGGAAACATTTTCCAGAAAATTTTGTGAACATGAGTTTGAATAAAATTGTGTGGAAGGATGAGGGAGCAACAAAATAAATTCAGAGTAGAAAGATCCACAGTAATAAGACAGGAACAGCAGCAAAAATATAAATATGTAACAGATCTACTTTTTGCTTTCAAGGAGATACAAAAAGCGTATGATAGTGCATGTAAAAACAAGGTGAAAAAGAAAAGAGAGACTACATGGCATATAAGATAAATATGCTGTGGGATTTTGGGCTATTTGAAAGTGGGAGTCAAAAGTTCAATAGGATGGAATAGAAGAATAGCTTGCAGTAGAGAAGTGTACTTTCATCATTGGACTTCACTGTGGTGATGGATGTAATAGTGATCAGAGTTGATAAAGTAATTCGTGAAAGAAATATGAAATGCAGTGGTTGGGAAACTAGCATCCTCATTGAGCACATAGTGCACTGTAGTATTCAGTCATGTTGCATTACACATAAATTATCAGCCATAATGTATACAAAAATCCAAATACTTCTATTTGCTGCTGATGAAATATAAACAAAATTCTCTTAAAAGTTAACATGCCAGTGCTTGCAAATGGGCTGTTGCTGAACTTAAGTAAACACAATGTGTGAAATTCTTTACAGCACATGCCCAGACTATATTATTAACAAGCATAACTGTAACAGTAGGCCTATATTCTAAATTCTTAATTTTGTACACTGAAAATGACAGAACTCAAGGTTGCAGATTACAAACCTCCTAAAAAGGTTGCAGATTACAAACCTCCTTAACTTTTCTATTTCAGTTTGTATTAGAGGTGAAAATGTCACATAAAAAAAGTTGACCAAGTTTTCATTCCATTAATGAACTGTGGCACTATTTTCTGGAGTAAAGTGTCATATTGGGACAAAGAGAGTTTGCAACTTGTAATAAGGATAAACCACCTGCATGAACTACAGAAATTGTCAGGGTGGGGTGTCATGTGTGTCTCAATAATACAGATAGCCAGGTCACGGGAAGAGTATCTTTGTAGACCAGACAAATGTGTAGCTGTTGAAGAGAGGCAACAGCCTTTTTAGTAGCTGCACAGACAACAATTTGGATGATTGACTGATCTGGCCTTGTAACACCAGCCAATATGGCTTTGCTATACAGTTACTGTGAACTGTTGAAAGAAACTAAAGTCATAACTTTTCCAAAGGACATGCAGTTCTACTGATGGTGTAAAATATTTTAGAGGTAAAATAGTTCCACATTAAGATCCCTTCTCATGGACTACAAAGAGGGAAGTTGTCACCAGAAAAACTGAAACTGGCATTCTATGTATCAGAGCATGAAATGTTAGATCTGTTAATCAGGTAGGGAGGTTCAAACATTTGAAAGGAAAAAATGGATAGGTTTAAGGTAGATATAGTGGTTATTAGTGAAGTTTTGTGGATAGGTGAACAGAACTTCTGGTCAGGTGAGTATATGGTTATAAATACATATTACTTGGGAGTAATAAAGGAGAAGATCTAAAAAAGAATAAGAAAATATAAATGCAGGTAAGCTACTATCACAACATAGTGATCACATTATCAGTCCCAAGACTGACACATTGGCAATGCTGGCCACAGTAGCACAAATTAATATGCTAACTAACTAAGAGTAGGTGAATATAGACTGGGGGAAAGGAATGAAAGAGGAAGGCACCTGGTAGAATTTTTCACAGAGCATAATTTATTCATCACAAACACTTGGTTTAAACACTATGAGAGTAGGTTGTATACTTGGAAGATACCCAGAGACATTGGAAGGGGCGAAATTGATTTTATAATGGCAGGATATATAGTTTTTGGAACCAGGTTTTAAACTGCAAGACAGATCCAGGGGCAGATATACTGTAGGTTTAGACTATAGCCATATCTTATTGGTTATGAAATGTACCTTAAAAAAGAAGAAACTGCAGAAATATTGGAAAATAAGAAGATGGGAATGGGATAAATTGAACGCAACTGAGATTCTTGAGAGTTTTAGAGGGGACTTAAGGTAACAATTGGTGGAAACAAGTTTGAAATAACACAGTAGAAGAATGGTGGGTAGCTTTGAAAGATAAAATAGTGAAGGCCATGGAGGACCAAGAAGAGACCTAGAAAAAATCCTTGGATATCACAGGAGATACTGGATTTAATTCAAAGTAATAATAATAATAATAATAATTTTGTGTGACTTAGTGGCCTGATCCAAGTATTTCATCTGTATGTCACTTTGGTAACTTGCATGTCCATAACCTACCCCAGTTATCCAAACAGAAAAAGGGGACCTACAGTTTACGTGCAATCCTAACCCCATAATATTTTTAGTGACACCATCACATAATTGAGAGATGAAGGCTGAGTTGAAACACAGGCTGAAAAACTCTGAGATCTAACCTGAAGCTGCTACCTTTTGGTTTCGAGTTGAGCGTTGAACCCCGGCCCCGGCCTAATTGATGAGAGGTGAAAATATAAAAATGCAGTAAACGAAGCAGGTAAAAGGAGTACAGATGACAAAAAGTAGGTTGTTGGGAATGACAAAATGGCCAAAAAGGAGTGGCTAGAGGACAACTGCAAGTCTGTAGAAGAATGTGTAACTAATGAAGAAAGATACTGTCTACAGGAAAATTAAAGGGGCATTAGTAGAAAAGAAAAACAGCTGTATAAATATCAAGACCTCAGATGTAAAACCAATACTGAGCAAAAAAGGGAAAACTATATACAGGTGTTCTAAAAGGAAAATGAACTTGTAGGCAGTATGGTAGAAAGGGAAGGGGAAGTAGATGAAGATAAGACAGCAAATACTATACTGAGAGAAGAATTTGACAAAGCACTGAAAGACCCAACACAAAACATGGCCTGTAGAGTAGATGACATTCCCTCAGATCTACCAAAGTCTCTGAGAGAGTGAGCCCTGATTAACCTCTTCCACGTGGCATACAACATGTATGACACAGGTGAAATACCTTCAGACTACAAGAAGAATGTAATAATTGCAATTTCAAAGAATGCAGGTGCAGAAAATTACAGAACCATCAGTCTAATAAGTGTTGGTTGTAAAATTCTAGCATGAATTATTTAGCGAAGAATGAAGAACCCGCTAAAAGCCAGCATCAGGGAATATCAGTTTGTTTTTATGAGAAATATAGGAATATGCATGGCAGTACTGATCTTATGACTTATGTTAGAAGATAGGTTAAGGAAAATACAACTTACATTTATAGAATTGGTAGGTTGCTTTGAAGAAAAAACTTTCAGTGATGTTGACTAAAATACAGTCTTCCAAATTCTTAAGTCAGCAGACATGGAGTACAGAGAATAGAAAGTTGTACAGGATGTAACTAAATACCTGGGGCAGTTCTAGGGATTTGATAGAGGACCTGACAAGAAGCAGAACATGTCCTGTACACAGGCCACTGCACTAGGCAGGATGGTTATTTGTGTTGATACAGTGTAATTTACTATGTACAGTTTTCCACAGAAGGTGCTCAAATTGCCTACCATGAGTTGTAATATAGGGATGGACACCTGAAAGATGTTCTCAGTGGCAGAACTTCACACTAGCTCTGCTTTGATAGCTAGCTGCCCATACGTTTTGAAACCTTAGAGGAAGATCGATGAAAATGGATCAACTGGGATTTCATCTCCAACAAAGAAAAAGAACAACCATTGTTTCTCCATCAGAAAACATGACGCAGTTCTGAAAAAGATATAGGCTACAGCTCAAAATCACAGTACTCAGGACTCCAATAGAAACACTCATTTAGAAATACATCCAACCAAAGAAAATTTTTATGAGAAACCAAAAACTGTTTGAATTGAAAGAATGAAACATAAAATGTATTCTTTTATATTTAGATTAGCCTATAGGCTGTAGTATAGGATATGATGTTTCATAGGGAATGTGTGTTTATTTGAATACTTCCAAATTTTGTACTGAAATGAAAATCTGGTGGGGATGGACATAGGCCTACAGCCTTTTGAAATGACTCATTCAATTGATGAAGAGTTAAAAACTTTATAAATGGCAAACCAGAGATGACTGACCATTTGTTTGTGAGTTTAGGGTGTGAATTTTGTTTTGTTTACATCAGATGAAGGAGTTAGTATGCTAGCTCAACAATGATGTCAACATACATTTTGTCTAAGGACCAAGAAGATAAGATGAGAGATATTTGGTTTCCTATGTGCAAGTGTAGTACAAAAGGAAATGATTAGCAGTGCTACAAGGAACCTGCTGCCATATATTATATGAAGGCTTGTATTATGTAGATACAAATGTACCCCTGTTGGCATCAAAAGATGACAGCAACTGAATTCACTGAAGATATTAATCATAGAAGATCTTCCATCAATGTAACCAATTGCATAGTGTAAGATTATGCAGGATAATCAACTACAGTAAATGCTGCTACAATGACATTTTGAAATAGGCTGATTAGGCCAGAACACAGACCTTCAGAAACTGTCTTGCTTGAATATGACAATTTAAAACTTTTCACATTGGATTTCAAATTCATATAGGCTATCTGCCAATAGCTGGCACAGCTTCCAAGAAATGCATTTACATGTTGTTAGTTATCTACCAACAGCAAGGTAAATGTAACTTACTAATTATACTGAGTCAGAAGTTAGCAAAGTTGGATTTATTTTCTTCTTTTAGTATTCAGGAAATGTAATGACAAAAGGATAATTAAAATACTGCTACTGTATCATACTTTTGAGGGTGACAGATTATCCAACCAAGCAATGAAACTGACATGTAATTGTCATATTTGCTAACGCTCATTGTCTTCTCTACAAACACTTAACACATAACTTCTTATAAATAAGCATAAACTACATCTCCTCTGTTCAAATTATCCATAATTATATGTATGTGAAATAATCATGTGTATGAACTATGGCACCAGAAGCCACTAAATATGACAACTGTGTACAAAACACTGCAGACAGAGGATCTTTGAAACAGACATTACAGGTATAGAAGTATGATGAAACTAGGCATGTAATGTAAAAATATTTAAGGCTACTTAGGGAGGTACAGTGATGTACTTAAAAAAATGGTTCCACTTCTCAACAGAATCAGGATGGCCAGTGCAGAGATGCTCTCCACAAGTGGAAAAGCTGTGTAATACAGACCTCCACACCAGACTTTTCACCACAAAGTCAATGACTACAAGATTAGAGCCTGTCAAGTGATGAAGAGAACTTCCTGCTGGCAACTGATGATGCAGCCTGTTGGACAGGACTGGACATCCAGTTGTGAAGCACAAACATTACTTGACATTCATTTTATATTATTTTCTTGTATCTTATGGGATTTTCTAAGTCATTTATTGTTGCTATTCTGTTTTTATCATTGTTACTATTTTCATCTAACCTTGACGATACTGACTGCATGTAAAAATGCTCAAAGGTGAATAAAGCATATAATTTAATCTAATCTAATCTGTCATCTGTAAATACGTAGCCTATACCTTGTCAGTGATATCGGTATGTCTGCACTAAAATAATAATAATATTCTACATGGCACTGAATTGGGTGAAAATGCAGCTGTAAACAGCTTTGACAATCTCCTAGGCTAGTGGATATAAAATGTATGGCTGATAACAGACGATTCTTCTTAACAAGTACTGCTGTAATATTGATGAATGATTGAATAAAAATATTTAGGCCTACCACTAGTGATTTCCACGAAAAAAACCTCTACATGACTATCATCTAGCCACATAAATAGTTTTATTAAACATCAGAGTAGTTTCAGAAAGAAAGTTAAGGAGGAAACATGTGGCGATGATGTAATGTAAAAATATTTAAGACTACTTTGGGATATCATCTCCTTTAAATCAAGTGTGAACCATATTGCAACTGCAGGATTATAGAAATAAAGTAATGCACGTCTTAAGTTAAAACAGCAGTCTATTTTAAACAAGCACTTTCGACCCTGGTTACAGTTTAAAGCAACAGAGAAGCGGCAGAAGTGGACCCCCCCTTTCCCATCTTCCAAATGTTTGTAAATCTATCGGACCAAACTGCGTGGTCATCAATCTGTAGCTTAAAAACTAGGTAAACTAACCTAAGGACAACATACACACCCATGCCCCAGGGAGGAGTCGAACCAACGACGGCGAGCAACCGCGCGCTCCGCAGCGAGGCGCCTTAGACCTCTCGGCTACTCCATCGCTGCTTCCACACCTTCCACAGAAATACTGTGTGTGGTTTCAGACTGATCATGGCGGAGCCCAAAGTCCTGGTTATCTTGAACTAAGACTGGTTAATTGTACCAACGGACGAGAAATCCCAATGAAGATTATAATTTCATATTGACCAGTGTGCATTCTACGTTAACGTGCGCGCCATATTCAGCACCTATGGCGGTCCAATAAATAATTTTAACACAAGCCGCTGACATTGAAGAAGCGTATTTCCTCACTGCTATCCTCTTATACATCAATAAAAGCCTCTACAGTTCGTACCAATTCCACAACATAACGCAGCAGTTTTCGCAACGTCAGTAACACAGCAAGCTTACCGGAATTTTGATAGCCTAGCTATTTCGCATCTAAGCCTCACTACTTAAAAGTGCAATATGCGCGCGAGGCTTCTAGAAAGTTGCTACAGAACATTAAACTCTCTCTAAAAACCAATTCGAGTTGTCGCGATTTGGGATTACAAAAGTAGGCTTACATAAAAACAACGAACTGCTAGGGATATTTACGAATACCGTTGGCGCATATGACGGCAAAAAATTTTATTTCACATTGAATTTTTCTAAATATTTGCAAATAGCTATAACGTTATCAGTTTTATGACGCACAGTTTTCATAGTGTTCCAGCGAACATAGGAAACTGCGTCAAATGATGAATTGATATTTTAATAATAGATGTGTAACAAAATGTTCAAATGTTTGTAGAACTTACGAGACTTCACTACGGGGTCATCAGTCCCTAAGCTTACAAACTACTTATGAACTACCTAAGACTAAGGACGGCACAAATATCCATGCCCGAGGGGGGATTCGAACCCCCGACCGTAGTGGCCGTGCAGACCGTGACTGGAGCGCCTCAGTCCCCTCGGCTACCGCGGCCGGCTGTAACAAAATGAAAACTGAAGAGTTTGCACTTGACAACGCAGTCAACATTACAATAGGAGTTTCATTATATGAAATACAGCTGTACCGTACTGTATGGAGTAGCAATAAAGGGATTCACATTATTAGTAACAATTAAAAATAATAGACCTATAACAAATAATATTATTTCCAAACCGATACTGAAAGCAATTAATTGCAGTATTAAAGCAGTGTAAAATAACAACGTACCCTTGAATTCATGCTATGAGAAGGATTCAATTTTCTACTGCGAATATCTGAAACCACATGGTGTGTTCAGTCTCCGCTACTTCGCTCGGTAGACCCTACATATTGTCGAAGATAACAACTATGAAGTACGTCAAATATTGTTTAAAATACACGATACTTGCTCGCAATACGTTAAAGTAAACTCTTTCAATGCATAACGTCTCTGGAACAATTCAGTGTTCTTAAATCAAATAGAAATTTGCGTATGTTGCATAAACTTAGTGTTGATTACCGGTACATCCAAACTGTAAAATATAATAGAAATGGCTTGAATAATGGGAAACAATACCGATAAGTCATACTTGTTCCCAAATAATATCTGTGATGAAATACAATATTTTTAAACCTCAAGATCTCTTGCTTAAAATCATATAATTTTGAAATAAAACTCACCGAATTCAAATTATTAATAGTATTGAGTTATCATCATAGAAACTACACTGTTTACACAACAGGGCAATAGATTCAAAACTTTTATTAAAATAATTGCACGTTACTGCCTCTACACAATTTATTTATTACGACAGGTTTTGATCGAAGAGCATTATCTGGCGGGAGGAACATTTTCGAACCATTTTAAATGTATGAAAAATATAAAACAACCCAAATCATGAACTGACAGTTCAAGCATATCAACATGTTGATTTTACTGTGCAACACCATAAACAATTCCTAGCCAAGTAGTATCGGATTTCATGTATTTTATAATACGTTCATTTATCTCATGGCCTCACAGAACGAGGCATATTTCTTTTAAATCTACTTGACGTTTATTTTTATAATTAACAATGCTGTTAATTAAATTTAGCATTTTATATGAAAATCCTGTTATTATAATCTGAAAACACAACAGAATACGGCTCGTAAACATTTTTAATGTATCGGATTTTTCTAATTGTGACACTGCCATTTTTTCTAGTACTGTACCGGTATCGTCATTGGACTCTAATTTTTTTACATTGCTCTTCTGCAGCATAGCTAAGTTTCCCACATTAGTACTGTTCCTATGTGTGAACATTCTCTGTTATTATGTGCAATATTTTTACACGTATTGTGTAAATACGCAGTTTTGGTAGAAGGTGTGCTTTGGTCTCATGGGTCGAACTGGTGCCTTATTTCAATTGTCAAGTGATTGGACTTCTGCCAGGGGCGCTATGTAAATGCACGTTCTGCGCGCAGTCTGGTAAAAACATGGCGGACACCGGCCGGTTGGCCACTCTATCCCTATATAGGCTCTCTAGTGGGCTGTAGAGAGCCTGTATAGGGAGAGAGTGGCCATGTATGAGACCGCTCCTGATTGGCTGAGAGCCCAGGACGCCATGCTTTTACCAGATTTGGCTGGCTTTACATGTGAGTGAATAGCTACAGTGTGCGTTTCTGTACTGTGGTCTTAAAAGCTGCTGACAGCGATTTCACTGTACAGTTACATACAGGTTGTATTACAGTAGGCACTGCTTCACTTTTGCTCGTCTTTTGTTGGTTCTATTTGCGTAAATTGACGTGATGTTCGTTGGTCGTTGATGATAACCTTACAACTACGCGGCAATTTTTAAGATTATATGTTGGTTTGAAGTGATTTGTTGAGTGTAATTAATAATGAGTATTACGTAATCATTAAGGGGAGTCAAGCCTCTTGTTAGTTCATGGTTCTCGTTTTTGACATGTCGTGCTACAAGGTATGTTTTAACATGGTTACGGCACCTCCCCCTTGGCTGTGTATTATTGGCTATTCACAATGCTATAACTGTTTACGGGATGTGACGTGAGAAAGCGTGGGGGAGGGACTGTTGACTCATTGTAGATATTCAGTTACCTATTTTGACTCTGTTTCTGCTGTATCACTAGAGATAGTATTGGTATGTTTCCCATTTGCTGTGATACAGTGGCCCTAAAAGTATCTACAGAATGACGTTTTTGGTATTTACAATTTAGGAAAATGTTATAAGATCGACAGCACACTAGAAATGCATTATATCCTGGCGGAAAATTCTGTAATAGCATTATTTTGTTTTTGAAATACATAACATGAAATACCTCTCTTTCGTATTAATCAAATGCCAACTGTCGAAATTGCGAGAACATCATAAAATATAGTATTACCAATCGACAGTCATAGAAACTGTTTCACGAGACTTATTTACTAACAAATTTATTAGGCTTGCATGAACATAAAATGAATGGCGTTCCCTTAACCACGTGCTGATTAGTAAGCTAGAAGATGTGCTTTGGTGTCATGGGTGGGCTGCATGTCTGCCTGGGTCGCTATGTAAACGCACATCCCGCGCGATTTCTGGTAAAAACATGGCGGACATCGGCCAGTTGGCCACACTATCCCTATATAGGCTCTCTAGTGGGCTGTGCCCCAACGGCCAACCACTCAGCTAGCGTCGGCAGCCTATAGGTGTGGCGTAAAACGGACTTGTTGTGACACCTTGTATCTAGACGGTGTTGCTCTGGCGCGCCTCTGACGTCAACGTGTTAAACCTCAATAATCGTTCCTTCTTTACACCCTTCACGAGGCGTCAAAACGCTGCAGATTCTCCTAAATTTCCCTAACTTTTCCACCGTTGTGACTTCGCAGTATACGACAACATTTTCCTTGGAAAGCCTCATGGACCTTCCAACGTTATGTCCCACGTCATTTACGTCATTAATATATATTGTGAAAAATAATAGTTCTACAACACTGTCTCGGTATACACTATAAATTACTTTCAACTCACACGACAGCTATTCGTTGGGTGTTCGCTAAAAACCTTAGTAACCAGTCAGACAGGTAGTCTGATATATCATACGCTATTTTTTCTTATTATGTCATAGTGTGAATCCGTATTTGACGTCTTGCGGAAGTGAAGGAACACGCCATTTACCTGGAAGCCAGTACTCAGGTTTTCTGGGTCTCGTAGATGGATAGAATGGTCTGGGTTTCACACGATCGTTGCTTTCGAAAATAATGTTGATTCCTGCAAAGGAAACATATAATACACGAGCATAAGTATTGTTCAAAAATTCTACGACAGACCGACGTTAAAGGGAGGCCTATTGTACGTAAAATTCCCTAATCATACTGTCATCATCGGAGGAGACAGTACTTAGTTGATTAGTTAAGTTTGTAAGTGAGAGCCGTGACAAAATATTCTGTTAATTTCATAAATTATCCTCCGCGACCAAATGGTGTGCCGTCTTGCACATGTTTAGCATAACACTCTTGTACACTATCAGACCACTCAAATACTCAAGTTGAAACGTGTCCATAAAAAAATTTACAAGAAAATGTCTAATATTGTGCCTCCTGTTTTGTGTCGAGTAACTTGCTTGCAAGAAAATGTATAATCTTGCTTCTACTGTGTGTATCGATATGTGTTCTTACGTCTGTGAAGTTTCATCTTTGGCAAAGATCATGTATCGCATAGCATTGTAGGTCGCGCAGAGAGAGAGTGGGACTTGTGGTTTAGCGGTTGAGTTGTGTGTATGGCTCCGATGTAGAGCAGAGGCTGCTATGCCAGCAAGTTGATTTGATTGTATTTGGGATATTTATATTGTATTTTTTATTACTATGAAATGTTGTAACAACGCTGAAATGAAGGTAATTGCATTTCATGTCATTAGGAAAAAGTTGTATTATGTAGGTAATGTAATGGTGATTATTAATAATAAGTAACAAAGTTGACCTTTCTTTCCTGTTTCATTTACGTAGTTAGAAGATTAACCTACTTCCTTCATTTGATAATTAGTTATTTGTGGATTTAAATTGCAGTATTGATTTTGATAATCTTGTTGAACAGATTTCGTTATTTGTGTCATAGTAAATGATTGTTATGCAACACTGCAGTTAATTGATTATGACACTGAATTTTGATAACCTGGTACTGATCTGCATAAAATTCTCGCAGTCAAACATTAACAAAGTGGTTTGTGGTTTTTAATATCTTTCTCGCAGTCAAATTTTTGAATATAGTCAGTGTTTCATATGGTGACTTGCCACAGCTGTTTTGTTAAAAGATCCGTTGCGCATATAATCAGTTTAATGCACTGTTTCTTATTTAACAGTATATACATCGATATCAGGGCCATAATTAAACCAAATTGCTGTGTTAATGAACAATTTGTTGTCTGATTTAACGATAGGTTCAACATTAAACAACACACACACAACTTTTAAAGTGACCTACTAAATCATCCGACCAGAGCTCGCACAATACTCTTTCGAACAGCGGAGGAAACGTAGAAGTTAACAGTACTTTAGAAAAAATGTTCAAACGTTTGTAGAGTCTATGGGACTTAACTACAGGGTCATCAGTCCCTAAACTTATGAACTACTTACAACTAAGGACGGCACAAATATCCATGCCCGAGGGGGGATTCGAACCCCCGACCGTAGTGGCCTCGCGGACCGTGACTGGAGCGCCTCAATCCCCTCGGCCACCACGGCCGGCAGTACTTTAGTATGGCAGGTTTACGGGCTATGATCATCTACATCTACATACATACTCCGCAATCCACTGTAAGGTGCGTGGCGGAGGGTACACTGTACCATTACTAGGCATTTCCTTTCCTATTCCACTCCCAAATAGAACGAGGAAAAAAAGAATGCCTATATGCCTCCGTACGAGCCCTAAATTCTCTTATCTTGCCTTTGTGATCACTACGCGAAATGTAAGTAGGCGGCAGCAAGATCGTACTACACTCATCTTCAAATTCCGGCCGTCTAAATTTCCTCAACAGAATTTCACGAAAAGAACGTCGTCTTTCCTCCAGCGATCCCCAATTGAGTTGCCGGAGCATTTGCGTGTCACTCGCGCATTGATCGAATCTACCAGTAACAAACCTAGCTGCTCGCCTCTGAACTGCTTCTATGTCTTGCTTTAAACTGATCTGCTGCGGGTCCCAAACACTTGAGCAATACTCAAGATGTGGTCGTACAAGCGTTTTATACGCGGTCTCCTTTACAGTGCCTTCAGACATTAATGGCCTATGCGAATAAACCTGTAGACTATCTTCCTCGCCGACAGTTTATACACTGCTAGTCATCCATAACGCGACACCAAGGAGAGGAGGTATCACAGCCAAATTTATTTGGGAGATAACACATTGTGCAAAGATCACACGATCGAAATTAGACCCAATAAGAAGTGAGGAAGATGACTAAATTGCTAGCCATAAGGCCCGGCGCACACTTGACGCAGCACAGGCAGAGCAGAGGCGAGGCGCATGGTTGGGGTTGTTTTTTTGGGATAGGAGGACTAAACTACTGAGGTTATCAGTCCCCCTGTGGGGAGGGAAAGGAGTGAGGATAGGAAACGAGGGGAGGGGGGAAGGAAATGCAGTCCGGGAAGTAAAGAAGGAAGGAAGACTGCATTAGCTCGGGGTTCCATGCTCGCCACGCACGTACTCAGGAAAGAACCGTGAGCCCCCTGGGGGGCACAGGCAGAGGGCGGCAGCGCAGCGTGTAGTGCTCATACAATACAGCACTTGTTGCATGTCCACTGCAGACCTCTCGATACAGTGGTCTGATTAAACCCTCAGTTAATTTAATCTGTGTGTATGTTTTAAAGTGCATATAAGAGCAGTGAAAGGTCTCTGTTCAATAAAGGCAAATGCGACGAACATATGTCGGTGTAGTCTATGGAAGTTCCTTATTAGCTATTCAGGAACGCTTCTGGCTAAACAGACGACAGTTCAAAGAGATTAACATGCTGACAGGAGAAGACTTAAAAGTGAATCAAAGTAGCTTATGAGACGCCATAGCCGCGGAGGTGTGGCCGAGCGCTCTAAGGCGCCTAGCTGCGGAGAGCACGGTTGCTCACCGTCGGAGGTTCGAGTCCTCCCTCGGGCATGGGTGTGTGTGTGTGTGTGTGTGTGTGTGTGTGTGTGTGTGTGTGTGTGTGTTTGTGTTTGTCCCTAGGTTAGTTTAAGTAGTTGTTAGACCAGGGGATGATAACCAGAGGAGTTAAGTACCTTAGATTTACAAACATTTGTACATTTTATTTGAAGATGCCACACCTACTAAAGAAAAATTAGGATATGTTTTACGCATTTAATTCAAACCAGAGTACTATGATATTGGCGTATGCGTTGTATCTTCTTCTTTGGTAGCAGCTGTTGTACGTCTAGTATTTTTATTGAAGTGCGTTATTCGATTTTCGCGTCAGATGAACGTTTTATTTACAATTAAATTTCTTACTGCCAAAAGGTCATTACAAACGGCCTTTTTAGGTGTTACTAACGTATTTTTTCTTCGAATTATCTGAAAAAGGAAGGTTCTGGTCTCTGGCGGCAAATAATTATGTCTGTAAAATTTGGTGCTGATCGCTTGGAAGGTTAGACTTAAAAAGTGGGAACAAGTTACGGACAGACAGACAGACATATTTTGAAAATCTCTGAAACGACACGAGATATGAAAAAAAAAAAACCAACACAAGAGAGCAATGTTGTAGAGAATTTTTTTCTTCTACAATTTGGGGTGTTCAATATTCGTGTCAGATGAACGGTTAAGCCGTTATTTACATTTAAATTTTGAGCTGTCAAAAGGCGACCGCAAAGGTCCACTTTTATTGTTACTACCGTAACCTAAAGTGGGCCAAATTTATGCAAATCATAGTTTCCGTGTTTAACTGCATTTTCACCCAAAGTATCTTATCCCTTAGCCCTTTATTTATTGCTCTTCATGGTCTTGAGTACTATGATATTGACGTATGCATTATATCTTCTTCTTTGGTAGTAGCTGTTGTACGTCTAGTATTTTGATTGAAGTGCGTTTCTGTTTTGTCACTGTCATTATTTATAATTACCGTCAGCAACAATCATATTTGTTTATAATTAGAAAAGCTAGGGTAGTATTTTTGCAACTGTCCAATTTCGTAAAGTAGTATAGAATTCAGCTCGAGGGGTACTGACAACAAACAGATTTCTAGATGATTCAACATCTATGATGTAGCAATGGGAGGTGAACTCCATGTACGGGTGAATGTGTGTTTCAAGAAATTGGAGAAGGCCCCAGATAAGTACATTTTTGCGCATTCCTTCCGGATTAGCTGGGCTATCATTCAGAAATAATCGAAGTTTTAACATGTATTGTTGTTTTATGCCTGTCATAAGGTCTACTGAAACCAGGGTAATAGACCAAAAAATACACGATCATTATCTTAAGCTGTTGACTATCGGTGTCTTTTCATTTTAGTAAGTTGTTCATTTGCAGCTGCGGTCTGTATTGTCAGAAGAGAAACACGGGGCAGCTCCGCACTTTGTCCAGCAGGCGGCAAGAGCCGCGCGTGTGGCGTGTGGCTGCCGACCGCGTCGCGTCAAACGTATCTCACGTAGTTTCTAGAGAATGGAGAGAAGTATGGCTCTCCTTCTACCATTAAAAACAATTTCGATATGTAAACTATATTTCGTACGCAGTAACGTATGGTGTAAAACGCACCAAACGAAAATGGCCAGCGATTACATTTTTCAATGCAAAGTCTTCAAAATATGCACGGCGTGGTAATTTAGTTCTTATTATAACAATAACTGTGCGCAATAACTAAACGATAACCAGTCCTACATCATACGGTGGCATTTGGCTATAAGATACAGAAAAATAATTATTTCTACCGATTAGTTTCTGCAAAATCAATTGAGGAAATTGCATTAGCGCAAAACACGTACAAATCCGAAAATAATGGTTTTATTTTTTTTATGCAAAAAGTAAAAACGATACAGAGAAACTAGATACAGAGACGGATGTAGCTTTTCTTCGTTTACGTAAAATCAAATTTTTTCCAGTCATATAAAATAACATGAAATTTCACTTCGAGGCAGAGTTGAAACAGAGGCCTGTCCTAGCAAACTCCCGCCCTGCGTCTCGGCTGCGTTAGTGTGCGACATGGTGTATCGTTGGAACGAGTGCTTTGGAAACCGCCGGCCGCCTATCCTCTGCCTAACCGCCGCTACACGCCTTCACATTTAATCAAAGAGGTTCTGGTTGTGCGTTTGGGTATAGCAGTCCGTACTGAATCCGCATATTGCCAAAGTTTATCTAGTGTAGCGGCGGTCATTGTATCCCGGCAAGTTGCTCCGTAACCGTCAACCAGTCGTTTTTGACAGGACGGAAAAACAAGGAGGCCAAGGCAGAAATGCTATTTGATGGGCGACGAATAAACCGTGACGATTTCTTGCCATCCATGCTCGCTCATTATCTTATTGCAGTGTGTCCCTTGGCGATCTCCAAATGTATGGGTGCCTAATAAGCTACAATACTTCAGAGATGTGACGCAATAACATGTAGTATACCGGAAATGAGTCCTACAGGAATACGGGAGTGAAATCCAACACCATCTCAAATCACACCTCCGGATGTATGACCAGTATGGCTATGCTTAAGGCAAGAGTTCAACTGTCTCTCACTACGGCTTCTCCAGACACTAATCCGACCATTTATAGACATGTCTACTTTTTAGGCCATGCGGGAGAGAGTCTACAGGTTTCTTCCGATATGCCGTACAAGTACGAATTTACATCCGTAAATTTGTGAAATAGAAATATTTAAACATCTCGGCTGTTTCATGGCACAAATTCACATTCAATGGCGAAGTTAAAAATTTTAGCCGTACCAGGATTCGGACCCTGATTTCCCGCTTTGGGCCAACGGTCACCTTAAACAATTCGGCTATCCGGTAACTTTTCTTCTTCAGCTCAAATTCTCAACTTATTTCCCTCTCCATTATTTCCACTTGTTCGCAGCTTTTATCTAAATTCCCGCAAGAGACCGGACGTATTTATGCATATGCACATGTATTGTCATTTCAGATATGCAATTCTAAATATGGTGTCTGTTCTTTCAGAGATTTCATATGGAAATTGTCATTTGCCTGTTTGAGGTACATATTTATGCAATTATAGATATGGTGTCTGTGCTTTTGGACATGTTCACAACAATAGACTATATATCTTTAATTGTACATATTTCTCCAACAAGCAAATGACAATATCTGTGCGGATAGGCTACACTAATACGTCGGTTTCCTTACGGGAATACAGATGGAAGCTGCCAACAACTGGAAATAAACGACAAGAGTTACTACAACCGTAGTGTGTAATAATCTGAGAATTTGGGCAGCACGAGAAGCGTGTTCGGATAGCCGAATTGGTTAAGGCGAGCGCTTGCTGAAAGTGGGTTATCCGGGTTGGACTCCCAGTCAGGCGCAAATTTTCAACTTCGTCATTGAACGTAACTTAATGTCCTAAAGCAGCCGAGATGTTTAAATACTTCTGTTCAGTTCTACTAATCCAACCATAGTGGTGATGCAGAGAGAATCTGGATTCGTCGATAGAAACGCGGTGGCCGAGGGGACTGAGGTGCTCCAGTCACGGTCTGCACGGCCACTACGGACGGGGCTTCGAATCCCCCCTCGGGCATGGATATTTTTGCCGTCCTTAGGATTAGCTAGTTGATAAGTAGTTTGTAAGTTTAGGGACTGATGACCCCTTAGTTAAGTCCCATAAACTATACAAACATTTGAATTTTTTTTTTCTTTGATAAAAACAAAGCTGCTCGACTCGGTTGTGCATGTCCCTTGTTCATCGCACTATTACTGCGCAAACGACCGTTGTGTTGTCTCAGCGGTAAACGAAGCAACGGACTCGTTCCGGATAGTCCACTCTGCTGCAAACAACGTCGAATGGTACCCGCGGACAGTGATTGTTGTACAACAGACCGAATTTGTTGTGATACGATTCGAGATGTAGCAGAGCAGTTCATCACATTATGCCTGTCATCACGTGTAGTGTTGCAATGAAGTGGTTGAAGATCATCGATTTTTCCGAAGAATAATCCGCAATCCCTATATGCAAATATTCTTCTTTGGTCGAACTCAGAAACGTGCTAGAAAGACGCTCGTGTCTTCTTTGAGGCATACTTAAACTGCTTACGCAAAACAACAGCACGAAAGGACATTTCCAGGAGGTCTGTTCCCCCTACACAGTATATGGTGGTGTTAATGGCGCCCGTTACGTGCACGTCGCTGAAATGCTTATCATATGTATCTCTCGTCGCCGCAAACCCGCAAACGCATACTTCAAACATCAACTCTTACAGGTTGTTGCATTTTTGATGTCCAGAAGTGTGAAATAAGTGTTAGACGATTACCACGATACTTGAAACATCAACTCTTACAGGTTGTTGCATATTTGATGTCCAGAAGTGTGTAAGAAGTGTTAGACGTTTACCACGATATATCCTAGGGATGATGAATTCCTTGACCGGTGTGCTTACAGTCATTCGTACAGTGCAAGGTGAAAATAATATAAATGTAGAAATCTAGGGAGCTAGTTCAAAGAACCTCGTGGTTCTGTGAAGGCACACGACACCGACAAGGTGCTGTTCAAAAATTTTGAAGCTCCTCCGCAACTGCGGGGCAATAAAAGACGCGCGGGTCGTAAACGCTTGCTTACACAGATATCGCGACGAATTCAGGCATTGCTGTCCCAGCTATAAATTTTTTATTGCGACGCATGGGTCGGAAAGCGGTCGTCTCTTGTGACTCGCACCTCCCAGGGCCGTCGTCGACATGTCCAACAGCTTTCCGCTGTTTCAAAAGTCACATTTTGGCACAAATATAATCTGTTGTTAAGACCATGGCTCGGTACCTAAGAGGACCTCGTATTTCAGAAGACTCATTTTTTCCTGTTAAGTGCCACGTCCTGCAGCGATATTAAGTTCAAATGGTACAGTAAGGAAAATTTATACTCTGACCATGAGCTCCCTTTCAGTTTAAGATGAATAATGTTACGAAGACTTTTTTTCTGCCTCAGACTTGGTTCATTTCTTTTTGTTTCATGCTTTGGTTACCAGCATGACCTTTTGGCGCTCGTTTGTCTTTGTCTCACCACTCACGTCAACATGAATACCTAAAGGCGTTGTCTGTGGAGAATTTCCTTCCAGTTTCAGGAACTATATATATCTTCATCAAAGAAACAACGTTTTGATTTTCAGGGATTAACATTTTTCTCACCTGTTGTAGTTATGTAAGTGTAAAAATGTCGTTGACAGTGAGTGGTAAAATTCTACCTTACTGTTCAGACTGCAATAACTAATAAACAACCAGCTATGCCTGTGTCTGAATATCTCGGCTGTTTCAGGGCACTGAATCACATTCAGTGCGATGTTGACAGTAACTAATAAAATTTTGTGGTTGAAGCTCCTCTATCTCGTGTTTTCTTCCTAACATATAGTATAGATATGTGCGTCTGCGTCGAGCAAACAGGTTTCGGAGAAGTTTCTTCATCATCAGTGGGATTTTCTTTATTATATTAAAATTAGGTTTTGTATTTCATGTGGCTGACTGACAGTTGGAGTTCAGATATAAATATTTTCTTCTAGTATGTCATTCTTTGTAGTTTTCGTGAATTCACACTTCTCTTTCTTACTGTGCTTGCTGATAAACTATTTCACTGTGAAACAGCTTAAGGCAGACGCACGCACCCTTACTAAAAGTAATTATATTTCGATGTAGAACCTCCCGTCATTAACCAGCTTTAGTTGGTCTCAGTGTCCAGTGCCCTGGGTCCAACGACTAGTCATATTCTGACCTCTCTTCCTTCTATTGCACAAAGATTGGAGATCTCCATAGCGCGTAGTACAGTAAAGCTGACCTAACCTGTAGACATCTTGCGTGACCTCGTCCCTTACCCTGAGGTGCTGCATTTGTTATCCTCTCGGACCATTAGTCAAGTCTTGAAAGTATCAGGAACATCTCAAACGCATTTCATTTTTTTGTTTACATATTAGGAAACAAATTGTGTGGTTATAGTGGATCTCAGCAACGGCTGGACCAATTTACTTGCGGTTTTCGATTTCAGATGAAGAGGCCGCTGGGAACACTGAGAAAAATACGAAAAAAGTGAAATCGACACGTTTCGAGGGGTAACTCAATATCGAAAAATTTTCCAAAAAATGAAAATGCGATTTTGGATAGTTTTGCAGCGTCATTAGGGCAATTCGAACCCCAGGAATCGGAATCCGAAGTTGGCACATTTCGTTTTAAAAGAAAATCGAACCGATGGATTTTTCTCATTTTGAAATATATTGTAGAGAATTTTCTCCTCTATTTAATGGTGTATGCGACATTCGTGGGAAAAATCGGAAGGGGGAAATAGAGTTCGGCAAACTTTTACCTGTTCAAAAAATGTTAGCCACTGACATGGAATTTCTATTAAAGCCGAGCGTTATGCGGCGCGTCAGTCACAGTCTGCACGGCCACTACGGTCCCCCCTCGGGCAGTATTAGCTAGTTCATCCTTGTTTCTCAACATTTATTAATTACAGTACGGCCTGGGTTTCGGGTCATTTTCTAGTACATAACTAGAACTTACCCTAAAGATGAGGCTTAAGCAAAGACAAACAAGTCAACTTCTTCTCACTTAGACTGTGAAAACTATCTCTGTTGACAGTTATGATCAAATTACTTAGGATTTTAAAATTCTTTAGTATGAGTTACAATAACTATGACATCTATGACAAAACTACATATGGATTTGCAAAATTCTTAAAAATCACTATGACTATACGTACGATAGAGTGGAGTTACGGGCAGGATTGAATTCTACATGTCAATGAAGGTTCCATATTTCCTCTTTCTCTATATGGTGGCTCTAATATTATACAAAAGAGGTGTCTTATTGAACTGAGTTTGTTCATTCAACAATAAATTTGGGGATACGCACATCTGTTACTTGACTTGCACAATTTATGACTAAACTTTGCACCTTATCCTAGATGGGTAGTACTTGTACATCTCTTACGTATTTGTCATTTTCCTTTATACAATGTGCTGCAAAGGATAATCTGGCTTCTCTAATCTCCAGTTTCTATAGTGTTCTCTGAGTTCAATGCAGATTGACCTCCGAGTCTGTCCAGTATACGAAGACCAGTAATCTCGGCAGATTGACTTAATAATACCAATTTTCGTGATGGCTTGTAGGCTATTTTTTTAACTGAAGAGCATTCTACCTATTTTATTGGAATGTAGAAAAGTGCAGAGATACCCTTTTCCTTTACAATATTACATATTCTAGTCTCGTTCAGCTTTACAAGGCTTGCTGCGAGTTGTTTGAAAGATGAACCAGATTTGATGATGGAAGAGTATTCGGAGTATTTAAAGCTACAGTAATTCTTACGTCTCCCAGATTGTAGCTAGATGAATAGCATGTAATGCTTTCAGTGTGCAACAAGTATGAATTCCCATTTTGATAAGTTTTTACATTGAATATCACTGTGAATAACGGACAAAAAGAAAAGAAGCATTTTAATAATGTAGCAAGAGGTGGAGACACTTTAGATTCGCTCGTGCCTCATACAGATAGCTGTTCCATAGTTGCTGACATACCGGTAGGGTATCGGTGGATACGTCAGACAAACGTGTGGTTCCTGAAGAAGGGCAGCAACCTTTTCATCAGTTGCAGCGGTAACAGTCTTAACGATTTGCTCGTCTGGCCTTGCAACATCAGCCAACGTGGCGTTCCCATACACATAATGGGAAAGGTAAAAGTCCCCATTCGAATTTCCGTGCGCGACCACTCAAAGGTGTAATTAGAAAAAGTGGAACTATAATTTTAAGGCTCGAAGCGTCAACAACTGATGAGTTGTTGATCCAGAAATCTATAGATACCAGTGACGAACTAATTTCACATCGTTATTAGACGCATCGCGACTTTACGTTGGGTGAGGGGTCTGAAGATGACACAATGACAAGCTGGAACTGCTATTTTATTAGAGTCAAAAATAGAAAGCTGAACCACAGGTGGTGCCACACATTTCAGTGTCTCACATGGCATCTATTCGGCCATTGACCTGTCGGTTTGCAGCCCTGCCCTTCTACCATCTGTCCACTGGAGAAAACACGACGACTTACCTATCTTTCTGTCACTACCCCAGCGCCAATCCCCTGGACGGCTTCGCTGATGCGCTATAAACAATGCAGACTGGGAAGCCTTCACTCCTGCTGACACCAATGAACCTTTCCACACGACACCATCGACGTGGCGGTCCGGAGTGTCACAAGGACCATTTTTTCAGCTGCAGAGAGTAGCCTACAATCCCTTGTTCATCAGGATTCCTCCGGCGAAAGTCAATGTCTTGGTGGTCACCGGAAATCGCTGAAGCCATTAAAGACCATACGCGATCTTACAGCTACAGAATCGGCACCCATCTCTATAGAACCTTATTGCATTAAAACGACTCCGTCATTGTGCTTGTTACACAATAAAAAGATAGAAACAGGACTGTTGGGAGATGTACGTTTCGACTATTGGGTTATGTACCTTACCTTTACAAGTCTGGACCAAGATCAGACGCCTATACGGCTACCAGACCCCAGGAGGTATACATGGGATTTATATAACTGGAGCTCTCTATACGGATCCAGAAATAATCGCCGAGGCTTTTGCTGAGCACTGTGCTCGCGCCTCGGCGTCTCACAATTGCCAGCGTGCCTTCCGTACATTGAAACAGAGGGTGGAACGTAAACATCTCTCCTTTATCGCACGCCATCCTGAGGTACATGACGCTATATTTAGTGAGGAGTTCCTAAGGGCTCTTGCACACTGCCCCTGGGCCAGACAGCGTTCACAATCAGATGATATAACACACATCAGAGGAGTCCAAGCGCCATGTTCTAGTCATGCTCAGTTTCGTCTGGCCGCGGCGGATTAGCCGTGCGCATTGGGGCGACACGTTGCGGTACGGGCGGTCATTCGCCGTCGGGGGTTCGAGTCCCCCCTGAGGCATGGGTGTTTGTGTTGTCCTTAGGTTAGTTTACCTTAGTTTAAGTTGTTTGTAAACTACGGACTAATAACCCACCAGTTGAGTCCGATAGACTTACAAACATTTGAAGATTTGAATTTCATCTGGGGCGGTGGTGTCACATTGGTGAGAGAGTATCATTGTTCCCATCCTTAAGCCTGCTTAGAAGACCCGCTTGATGTGGACAGTTATCGGCCTATCAACCTCACCAACGTTCTTTGTAAACTGCTAGAACGCATAGCAAGTCAGCAGTTTTGTTGGCTCCTTGAATCCAGGGGCCCTACTGGCTCCATGCCAGCGTGGTTTTCACAAGGGGCACTCAACATGGATAACTCGGTATACCTTGAATCTGCCATTCGGACAGCTTTTTCTAGATGCCACCACCTGGTAGCCGTCATTTTTGACTTGACGAAGGCTTATGACACAACCTGGCGACACCACATCCTGGCGACACCACATCATTACACGGGTGGAATCTCGGGGGCTCGCTCCCGATTTTTATCCAAACCTGTTTAGTCCTCTTCACCTTCTGACTACAAGTCGGTGCCCCCCCCCCCCAAGTTCTTTGCATATCCAGGAGAATGGGGTCCCCCAGGGCTCTTAATTGAGGGTTCTAGTTTCTAGTGGCATTAATGGCCTAGCAGAAGCAGTAGGGTCAACAGTATCTCCCTCATTATATGCTGCGGACTTTCGCATACATTTCAGTTCGTTAAGTATAGGGTAATGTTGTATAACTGCGATCATTTCGGCAAAATGTTATTGTAACTGGGAATATATTGAGAAAACACATAATTTTAACTATGGAACATGTTCTTGGATGTTTAATGAATAGGTAACACAAATATTAGACAATTACAAAAGTTGATATAAACACAAAAAAGGTTACAGAATTGAGAAAAATCGATCGAAAATGTACCACACTAGATGCAATATTGTGATCACTTCCTAGTACAGTTTTGACCACTAGCATCTTCCACATAAAAAGTTTTTTTTCCCTCGGGCACCAACGTGGTAACAAACATTGCATTTATGGCAGTGAATCCAGTCACCCTTAGCTAGAAAATTTATAAGAGCGCGTTAGACTAAGTAGCTTCACTTACCTCTTAATAGGAAAAAAAATATCTCCGTAGCACAAAGTGGTGTTCAAATGTTTGTAAATCTAATGGACATAACCACGGTGGTGATTAGTCACTAAGCTTAAAAACTAATTACACTAATTTAAAGTAACTTATACTAAGGACAACACAAACACCCATGCCCGATGGAGGACTCGAACCCCCGACGGCGAACGGCAGCGCGCATCGCAGCTTGGCGCCTTAGATCGCACGGCTATTCCGCGGCGGCACAATGTGGTGTATTCTTGGAAAAGACAAGAGGAGATGTAGAAACCTGCTAGACTACAACACCACACAAAGCCACGTGCTACCGGCACTACGAGACTGACAAATGGTGCGAAACCTTATGTTGGTCTGAATTGTACCTCTATCGAATTTGTACCCTCTTACCCATGGGTTTCAGTTCTCTGCCGCCAAGACCTTTGTTATTCACTTCTGTCGGCGACGGCTCCAGAAAGTTATATTGACGGTTACTTACTCAATGTAGTCGAAACTCGTCGCTTCTTTGAACTGGCTTCCTTATATTCGGCAGCTTAAGAAGAAGTCCTGGCAGCACATTAACGCCCTCCGGTGCATTGGCAAAATCACTTGGGGTGCAGGCCGCAGTACACTGCTGCATTGCTACAAAGCCCTTGTGTCACGACTCAACTATGGGAACATAGCATATGGTCCAGTATCGCCCTCAGCTTTGCTGATGCTGGGCCCAAAGCACCGCAGTGAAGTTAGGCTCGCAGCAGGAGCTTTCAGAACAAGCCCTATGGGGGCAGTCTCCTTGTAGAAGCTGTGGTTCCTCCATTACGAATCAGGCACCAACAACTGCCGGCCAACTACACTGCTAACGTCCGTGGTTTGCCTAATCATCCAAACCACTGTCTCGTTTTCCCAAACAGGACACTTCATATTCCACAAAGGTGGTCGAGATCGGGGATGACAGTTGGTGTCCGTGTCCGATCACTTCTCAGTTAATTAATTTTCCCTTTCATCTCTTCTGCAGGTCCGATCGCGTATACCACCATGGTGCATACGTCGATCACAGTTTGGATTGGAACTGTCGCAGTACTATAAAAACTCAGTTCACCCTGAGACCCTTCGCCGCCAATTTCTATCAATATCTTTGAGTGTTAAACAATATTATTTTAGATGTTCGCTTTACCACGAAAATAAATGCCAGTGAAAGTGTAATGAATCAAAATGAAACATCCATTTGTAGAAGTATGAGACGAAGTGGACGAGCCGGCCGCGGTGGCCGAGGAGACTAAGGCGCTCCAGTCACGGTCTGCACGGCCACTACGGTCGGGGGTTCGAATCCCCCCTCGGGCATGGATATTTGTGCCGACCTTAGTATAAGGTAGTTGATAAGTAGTTTGTAAGTTTAGGGACTGATGACCCCGTAGTTAAGTCCCATAAGCTTAACAAACATTTGAACATTTTTTGAAGTGGACGAGAAACAAGACATGAGTAACGATAATAATATTGATACCGGTTAATGGAGCACTAAGTTAAAACATGATAAGTGTTCCTGATCATAACAAAAAAAAGTGTATGAAAACTCATACTGTTACAGTCACCATTGATGCTTTAAAATAAACCGACATGTGATAATGGCACTAAAAAGACTTTATGAAAGTTCCTAAAGATGCTAATTGACTTATAAAGGTAAAGCAGTCAACAATCCGAAGATTGGTTTGAACACCACAGTGCTTTACTAGGCATGGTCCTGTTTGGAGGTGGTATGCCGTTGCCTTCCTCCGACCTTCGAACTGACTTACCCAGCCAGTTATAGGGGGACCTACAGTTTAACGTGGGTTCCGAACCACGGTGCTACTCGGTATTTTTCACATAAGCAACACTGCCAGAGGTGAAAGAAGTGGAAAGTGACAGATAAAAGACTTATATACGCTGTATAACTGCGACTGCGGAAAAAAGTGACCATATAATCAAAGAAGATAACATACAAGAATTTTGTATAATTACTCAAAGGCGAACAGTATTTCAGTAATAACATTAGCAAACACATACGTTTAAGTATCGACACCAAGATGAATATTGTATAATTTCCGTCTCTCTCTCTCTCGTCACTGTAGTGCAAGGAAAATATTTTTTTTTTTGAAAAGTCCGTAATAATTAATGACTGATTTGGTTAAAACAAATATCAAAATTTAACAAAGTTGTGGTCCTCTGTATCATACAGCCACGCGGGAGTGGCCGCGTGGTCTAAGGCATCATGTTACGAATTGGGCGGTCTCTCTCGCCGGAAGTTCGTGTAGTCCCTCGGGCGTGGGTGTGTGTGTTGACCGTAGTGTAAATTAGATTGTAAGCCTAGAGACTGATGACCAAAGCAGTTTGGTCCAATAGGTTTACAAACATTTGAACGTTTTATTTGAATCATACAGTTTTATTACAACTTCCTTCCATTAGATGTCAAATTAAAAGAGGTGGATAAAAAGTAACGGGAACTATTATTTTTCTCTGAAACTATTTTATTGACAGAGGTACTTACAGACATTCAGCATAATCGCCTACGTTATATATGATCTTTTGTTAAATGTTCAGAAGGCGTCGTATACCATATGCGCGTCTATTTATGTTGAATCCCGTAATGAGCTTCTTACGCCATGAAAAATGCCATCTCTGGTGTTTTACCGGATCTCTAACAGTGGTTCTTCCACTGTGTGATTGTATTCACAGGTACTGGCATCGGATGAGTGCAATGGATGTTCCAGCATCATCCTGGTAACTTTTGCAGCAGTAGTTTGTTTCTTTAGCTCGAGGATTTGTATTCTGCCTCATATTTTGTCATAATTACACTGTTAACATAGATACCTATCTTGGGGTATAGCGTGAGAACAGATAATTTTTTTCTGTTCGGCGGGAGATAGTCAATTTTCTTCTGCTAACAGGGAGTTCACTTCTCAAGTACAAGAAGTTCACATAGTATCAAAATATGTCCAACTGAAATGTCAAGCCGTTTCAACTTATAAAATTGAACAACTGGTATCAATGCTAAAAAAAAAAGTTTCATGAAAACGACTCTAGGGATTTCCACTGTGTAGTACAATGGATACATTCTGCTTCTTGATCAACCTGAGGCCTTCCTGCTTTCATTGAATTGAGTGTTTCCTCCGACAATCACATGACTCGCTGGGAGTCCCTCAAAGAGGATGTTCAACTGGCTGAAGACATAAATGCACCTAACCTTGCCGCGGCGGAGTGGCCGAGCGTTCTAAGTCGCATAGCTGCTGAGCTCGCCTTCGGAGGTTCGAATCTTCCCTCGGGCATGGGTGTATTTGTTGTCCTTAGCGTAAATTAGTTTAAGGAGTTTGTAAGCCTAGGGACTGATAACCAGAGTAGTTAAGTCGCACAGATGTACAAACATTTGATTGAACATTTGCACCTAACCTTCCCAAACAATTTGTGATTTCCAGAAATACTTGAGAATCTAAGCCGAAGCGATATGTATCACTCTCACCGCGAGAATTATGTATCGAACAATCGACAGTTGCAGTATAGAGAACGTAGTCGACAAGATCTAGACGTCTTTCAGTTTGTAGTAACATATATTCAGCACAGGGAAGTTATATTTCTCACTCACCTCACTCGTCAACGACATCATCTTTGTAACTGATGTTTTCTTCATAACATTTCGTGCAGCGCTGTTCGAAAGGGCAATCTGAATATGTACTCTTGTTGTAGATCTTTACAGACCCTCAGCATTTACAGTTTACACAGCTTTTGTTCTCATGAATGGGCAACTGGCCAAATCGTTAACAAAAGTGTAAACATTTTACAGTATTGCAAAATGTTGGAATCAATGATCGCCACGAAGGATTATTAGGTGTCGGCATTCCGCGATAGTCACTCGTTAGTAGTAACACGGATATTTCTCTGAGCTTAAAATGTTCAAATGTTTGTATAGTCTATGGGACTTAACTACGGGGTCATCAGTCCCTAAACTTACAAACTACTTATGAACTACTTACGAACTAGGACGGCACAAATATCCATGCCCGAGGGGGGATTCGAACCCCCGACCGTAGTGGCCGTGCAGACCGTGACTGGAGCGCCTTGTCTCCTCGGCCACCGCTGCCGGCTCTCTGAACTTATTGCTGTCAACACCCACACTTGCAACTGATAGCAATGCTATGTACCCCTTGTGAACGAGGAAAAACTGTATCCTATACGTTATTCTGCATTCTGCTGTCATAGCGCAAAAGAAACAGCCAAAATCACCGCCGCGGCGGATTAGCCGTGCGCACTGCGGTGCCGTGCTACCGTGCGCGCGGCTGTTCGCCGTCGGGGGTTCGACTCCCCCCTCAGGCATGGGTGTTTGTGTTGTCCCTAGGTTAGTTTACCTTAGTTTAAGCTACGGAGTAATAACCAAGCAGTTGATTCCGATAGATTTAC
Organism: Locusta migratoria; assembly: GCA_026315105.1. Taxonomy (NCBI): domain Eukaryota; kingdom Metazoa; phylum Arthropoda; class Insecta; order Orthoptera; family Acrididae; genus Locusta; species Locusta migratoria. The sequence goes on from CM048755.1 coordinate 380,410,067, forward strand.
AAACATTTGACATTTTTTTTACAAAATCGCCACCGTAACTGTCACTTGTTCTATTCGTATCTCTCGCGGCGGGAGCGATATATATCGCTCCGACTTCGATTTCCAATGTATATTAGAAATTCCCCAACAATCTTTCCAGGGAAAGGAATCTACAAATAGTAGTTACTTCTGAATAATGCGTTGTTCCTTGCATGTCTGCAAATCCCGCCAATCTCCAGGATAAATCAGGTTGTTTTTGGTGCAAAATATATTCTTAAACACCATACAATGTGTGTTATACGAACGTCACATCAGATTAGTCCACATCGCTTTCTTTTCATACATGATTTTGTCCCACACTTTTTATATTTGTTACATTATGCTGAGGAATTCTTGAGAGCCGGCCGCGGTGGCCGAGGGGACTGAGGCGCTCCAGTCACGGTCTGCAGTGCCACTACGGTCGGGGGTTCGAATGCCCCCTCGGGCATGGATATTTGTGCAGTCCTTAGTATTAGCTAGTTCATAAGTAGTTTGTAAGTTTACGGACTGATGACCCCATAGTTAAGTCCCATAAGCTATACAAACTTTTGAACATTTTTTCATTGTTGAGAGAGAGAGCCGGCCGGGGTGGCCGAGGGGACTGAGGCGCTCCAGTCACGGTCTGCAGGGCCACTACGGTCGGAGATTCGAATGCCCCCTTGGGCATGGATATTTGTGCCGTCCTAGTTCGTAAGTAGTTCATAAGTAGTTTGTAAGTTTAGGGACTGATGACCCCGTAGTTAAGTCCCATAAGCTTAACAAACATTTGAACATTTGAACGGTCTGCACGGCCACTACGGTCGGAGGTTCGAATCCCCCCTCGGGCATGGATATTTGTGCCGTCCTTAGGATAAGCTAGTTGATAAGTAGTTTGTAAGTTTAGGGACTGATGACCCCGTAGTTAAGTCCCATAATCTATACAAACATTTGAAACAACATTCTTGAGAGAGAAAATATCAGTTTTCCTCATATTCTCCGTCGCTTTTAACTATTTTACGCCACAATGAAACTATAACCTGTAACCCTGCTTAGTATAAATCCTGACAAGCACATTTGAGACCATTCTTAGCAGCCTTTACAAGGGCGTCATCATCATCGAATTAGCTTGTCCGGCGGCTAAGTGTACTGCTGTCAACAGCGACATCGTCATAAACCTTCTTCAATCTGTTTGTTACTTTCTCATTCACACAACGAAGAAGCACGTTGCTTCAAATAAATGTTAAGTTTAGCAGTCATATTGACGGAGGACTATGACAGCGCCATTTGCGGAAGCAGGTTAAATTTGTATGTTGTTGTTGTTGTGGTCTTCAGTCTGTAGACTGGTTTGATGTAGCTCTCCACGCTACCCTGTCCTATGCAAGTCTCTTCATCTGAGAATACGTTCGGCAACCTACATCCTTTTGAATCTGCTTACTATATTCGTCCCTTGGTCTCCCTCTACGATTTTTATCCCACACGCTTCCTTTTAATGCTAAGTTGACAATTCCTTGATGTCTCAGAATGTGTCCAACAAATCTATCCCTTCTCTTAGGATATGCCAGAAACTCCTTTTCTCCCCGATTCGGTTAAGCACCTCCTCATTAGTTACGTGATCTACCCATCTAATTTTCATCATTCGTCTGTAGCACCACATTTCAAAAGCTTCTATCCATTTTTATCTGAACTCCTTATTGTCCACGTTTCACTCCCATACAATGCTACACTCCAGACAAATGTTTTCAGAAAGGACTTCCCAACATTTAAATTAATATTGGATGTTAACAAGTTTCGCTTCTTTAGAAACGCTTTTCTTCGCATAGACATTCTGCATTTTATATCTTCTTTACTTCGGCCATCAGAAGTTATCTTGCTACCCAAATAAATTTGTATACAAGCAGGAAGAATGTTTCTATAACCTCCCTGAAAAGCAAAATTGTTGAGAAGAAAAGTTGGTTTTTGTAACAGAAGTTCTCATTTCTTTTGGAGTGAACGTCGTATGTTATTTCATGGAGCACCTTAAAAATTGCGAATATTCAGGGTATGTGGATGGCGTAATAATGGTCTATAACGACATTTTGGTAGTGAAACATTCCTGGTTCGGCTGTCTCGCCAGGTGCACAAGCGGTGTCCGATAAGTGGTGAAGTGAACGCAAGGCGAGTTCCCAAAGTGGCGTCGCGTGACTCATATCGCGTCTTATCGTGACGGCGCGTGTCAACATCGTATAAAAGCGTTCCGCTCCTCTGTGAGACGTGCCACGTGTTGTCATGTCGATACCACCATAGCGGAATTCCTTTGAGCTAGCGCGCGCCGCGGCCACCTTCACGCCTGCAGTGCCTACACGTACGGCCGTTGACAGCGGGGGGTGCTAAAATTTCGCATTCGGATGTCAGACGCTAATTGATCCAGTTCCGACGGAGAATACTAGTTGAATCACATTTACGTCCTTCATTAACAAACATTCTCTGATTCCAAGGGGCGTGCATGTAAAAGAAAAGGGAAGAAGACCAGTGATTAACGCGCAGCCGAAACAAGTCGTTGCAGATGGACAATAAACAGTGAAATAAAATCGAAAGTTTTTTTTTTTCGAAGGTATCATGCAGAAACTTGCCTTAATCGATGTAGGGAAATTGCGATAACCCTTTCCAGCCTTAATTATATTAATTTGTGAACAAAAGTAATTCTTTGCATATTTCTATTCATAATGTTTGGAATATATTTTTATTTTGAGAATTTTTTAGTTTTTGGAGTTTAGGGATGACTTTATATGGCATCATTGGGCAGGATATGTTTCCTTTGCTGTACCTGACACCTTTTTCAGACTGTTTAGTACTAATTTCGTCATTTTACAAAAATTTATTAATGAAAGTTTCCAATTACTTTGTTTATTTTACATTGATAATAATATTTTGAAAGGCTTCCTGATCTTACTCTAACTCAGACATTAAGCAACAATTTATATTATGTGAATGCGTTGTAGCCTAATGCTCCTCTGTTTCGTCGAAGTAATGGTAGCCAAGCTACCCACAACGAATTTCGGAAAGTCCTGCAGTATTCTTTATAATCTTTGGTCAAATGGTTGGGCCGAGAGTAACAGATAAAGATTATAAATCCAAATAATAAATGTATTTACCAACAGCCGTAAAGTTTGTTGTTTATTTAACTACCGGTTTCGGTATTATAATAATACCATCTTCAGTTATATGTTATAACAGATATCCAAGAAAACTCTTGAAATGGCCTTTACACTGGTTTATTTAATATCTCACAGTTTCTGAATAAACGTGTGTCAATACACACATGTGACAGCAGCTGTCAAAATAAGTAACAGCAATAAATCATTATTTATTTAAAAAGCAAGGACTCAGAACACTCACGTCTATCCCACAAAGCAACAACTCTAGCGAAGAACATAACACAGAAATTCGACAAACAAACTGGTACACACTCGCTTACAGAAATAAACATAGAATTGGAAATATCCTCTAGAAAAGAAGAATAAAAATAGCACATCAAAGCTGTAACTCATTACAGAAATGACTAACAAACCCGAGAGCACTGCCATCTACTAAAAATCTGGTATTTACCAGTTGAAATGTAACAGTTGCGATGCTCTATACGTAGGACAGACCAACAGGACATTTGAAACACGATATAAAGAACACAAAGATCATGGAAATATGGCAACAGCCATTTAACATTTGCAGAACAACTTAGGCTAGAATACCACTATCCCACCACCACAGAAACACGCAGAGACCTTTGCTAATTGAACTAAAATCATATTTATAAACACACACATACAGAATACAGTCAGAACATCACACACAAACTGCTAGCAGATGCCTATCTTGACAGTAACAATACAAGAATACATCTAACAGTGCGAACCAAAGACCTTATAAGCAAGTAACACATACAGACGATAAACAAAAACAAAACAAAAGACAAACGCAGCCCGCCAAGCTACAGAAACGGCGAGTTTTCGACAACTTTTATAAAAAAGTGTAATTGAAAATGGTGATAGCAAGTGGCAATGTGAATGATACAAAAAACACATGACGTGGTCAACATAAAAACGTGAGTAGTCATAATAGTTAAGTTTTTCAGAATAAGATAAACCCATATCATTTAGAACTGTTCAAGATCGAATTTAGTAAAAACCACACAAAAATGTAAAACATTTTATTGGGATGGTCATGTCTCCCTACGTAAGTGGGTGCTAGCAAAATATTTTCACATTCAGAAGTAAAAGTAGGTGATTGAAACTTCGCAAATAGAACTCGCCGCAACCAATAACGTCGTTCTTTTAATGATTTCCACCTCAAATCGTTCAACATTTCCGTGGCGTGACAAAACTAAACGAGCTGACCTTTTCTGAACCTTCTCAATGTCTTCTGTCAGTCCCACCTGGTGAGGGTCCCACACTGGGCAACAGTACTCCAGGAGAGGACACAGAAGTGTGATGTAGGCAGTCTCTTTGGTGGAGCTGTTGCATCTTCGAAGCGTTCTGCCAATAAAACGTAACCTTTGGTTCGCCTTCCCCACAATATTTTCTATATATTCTCTCCAGTCTAAGTTATTCGTAATTGTAACTCCCAGGTATTCGGTAGAATTTACGACCTTAATGTTTGACTGTTTTATCGTGCAATTGAAGTTCAGCGAATTTCTTTTAGTGGTCATGTGTATTACTTCACACTTTTCATTATTTAATGTTAATACCCAATTATCGCACCATGTAGAAATTTTGTCTGAATCGCTTTGCAGTTCCTTTTGATCCTCTGTTGACTTCACTAACCGATAAACTACAGCATCATCCGCGAACAGTCTAAGGGAAATATTCAGATTATCTCCTAAATCGTTTATAAACACAAGGAAGAGTAGGGGACCTATAACGCTTCCCTGGGGAACGCCAGATATCACTTCTGTTTTACTCGATGACTTTTCGTCAATTACTACGAACTGTGTCCTTTCTCATAGGAAATCGTGAATCCAATCGCACAATTGGGGCGATATTACATAAGCATGCAATTTCATTAGAAGCCGCTTGTGATGCACAGTGTCAAAATCCTTCCCGAAATCCAGAAATATGGAATCGATTTGAGATTCCATGTCGATGGCACTTATCACTTCATGTGAATAGAGGGCAAGCTGTGTTTCGAAGGGCGATACTTTATGAATCCGTCTTGACTATTGGTTAATAGGTCGTTCCCTTCGAGGTAGTTCATAATGTTCGAACAAACTATATGTTCCAAAATCCTACTGCAAATCGACGTCAACGAGACGGGCCTGTACAGTCGACCACTGAAGATGCTTCAAAATAAAGCGAAACGCCTGTGGTCTGAGTTAGACTAATTTAAAGTTGCAAAAGACGGTGACCTAAAATATACAAACTGAACAGATATCCGTTAGAAAGGTTTACGGTTATCACAAATGCATGTGTTGTTGTCGTCTTCAGTCCGGAGACTGGTTTGATGCAGCTCTCCACCCTACTCTATCCTGAGCAAGCCTCTTCCTCTCCTCATAAGACCTGCAAACTACATCCATTTGAATCTGATTACTGTATTCATATGCATATGACTATATTTTACCAATGCTAGCCAACAAGCTCAGAAATCAGAATATACCGCAAACGTTTATCCGACCGATATCACTAACGTCGGTCAGTTGTAGAATTTTGGAACATGTATTATGTTCGAATGTAATGACATTTCTCGAGACTATTTATCTGCTCTGTAGGAATCAGCATGGGCTTCGAAAAAGGCGTTCGTGTGAAACCCAACTCGCGCTATTTGTCCACGAGACTCAGAGGGCCATAGACACGGGTTCTCAGGTAGATGCGGTGTTTCTCGACTTCCGCAAGGCGTTTGATACAGTTCTCCACAAACGTTTAATGAACAAAGTAAGAGCATATGGTCTATCAGACCAATTGTGTGATTGGATTGAGGAATTCCTAGATAACAGAAAGCAGCAGGTCATTCTCAATGGAGAGAAGTCTTCCGAAGTAGGAGTTATGTCAGGTGTGCCACAGGGGAGTGTCGTGGGTCCGTTGCTGTTTACGATATATATATATAAATGACCTTGCGGATAACATCGGAAGTTCACTGAGGCTTTTTGCGGATGATGCGGTAGTATATAGAGAGGTTGTAACAATGGAAAATTGTATTGAGATGCAGGAGGATCTGCATCGAATTGACGCATGGTGCAGGGAATGGCAATTAAAGCTCAATGTAGACAAGTGTAGTGTGCTGTGAATAGACATAAAGAAAGATCCTTTATCATTTAGCTACACTATAGCAGGTCAGCAACTGGAAGCAGTTAATTCCATAAATTATCTGGGCGTAGTCATTAGGAGGGATTTAAAATGCAACGACCATATAAAATCAACTGTCGGTAAAGCAGATGCCAGACTTAGATTCACTGGGAGAATTCTAAGGAAATGCAGTCCGAAAAGAAAGGAAGTAGGTTACAGTACACTTGTTCGCCCACAGCTTAAATACTGCTCACCGGTGTGGGATCCGTACCAGGTGGGATTGATAGAGGAAGTGGATAAGATCCAACGGAGAGCAGCGCGCTTCGTTACAGGATCATTTGGTAATCGTGAAAGCGTTATGGATATGATCGCTAAACTCCAGTGGAAGACTGCAGGAGAGACGCTCTGTCGCTCGGTACGGGCTTTTGTCGAAGTTTCGAGAACTTACCTTTACTGAGGAGTCTAGCAGTATATTGCTGCCTATCTTTGCTTTGTATATCTCGCGAAGAGATCATGAAGATAAAATCAGAGAGATTAGAGCCCACAAAGAGGCATACCGACAATCCTTCTTTCCGCGAACAATACGTGACTGGAATAGGAGGGAAAACCGATAGTGGTACTCAAGGTACCCTCCGCCACACACCGTCGTGTGGCTTGCGGAGTATGGTTGTAGATGTAGAAAGCTCTTTTTCTTATTGGACGACAAAAACCCGCTCATGACAAAGTCGACTTTTGGTCCAAGGAGAACTGAACACTTCAAAACACTAGTCAAAATGAGTGTTAAATTCCCTGGTTTTCACATTGTCATAAACTAGCATTGGCCACTATATTAAACGTGCAACTCTCAAACGCGAGTGCGTCACGGTCGCACATAAAACAATGAGAAACGTTTAATGCGTCCTTTCTTTCTTTTTCGCTATTCTCCCGCACATGCAGGGACGGCGTTGTTATTCGGAATTGGCGTGTTAATATTTTCGAGGTGGCCGGATGCCCTTCCTGCCGCCACCCCCTGCCCCCCGCCCACCCCCGGAGGAAATGTGTACCCCAAATGTCTGCGTATAGTACTAAATGTGTGAAAGTGTGAAGTGTTAGTAAATGTTTGCGAGTCGTGTAACTGAGGCGGGACTTGGGGACAAGCCCGGTATTCACGTAGGGGGATGTGGAAAACCACCTAAAAACTACATCCAGGCTGGCCGGAACTCCGACCCACTTTCGTTAATCCGCCGGGCGGATTCGAACCGGGGCTGGTACGCCTCATCGTCTCGGAAAGCGGTGCGTTAGACCACACGTCTAACCGAGCGGGTAAACGTGTAATGTGTCCAACAGGTGATAATACTCTGTATCGCATCCCGAGTAGGCCGTGTGTGAAAACTGATGTCCTAGATAGCGAAAGCGAGTGTGGGTGTATTTAAATTATCCCCGAAAAATATCATCCTGTTGGTAGCTATTGAAATGATTCTTGATTGAAAAATATCTGCAATAACGTTTCTATTTCGCACACGACAAAATATTAACGAACACCCAAAAACTCATGAATGTTATGTTTACAGGTTTTGGTTGAACAATGTTCAAAATAGTATAAAAGAAATATATAACTAATAGGCCACCTGCGGAAAAGTGTGTGTTTTGGGTGTGGCCAATAATTGTTGTGGAGGGGCACTCATAAAATAATAGTATTCCTAAACTACATAAAGTAAAAAAAATGCAATCAGTCTCCTAGGATTTTATCCATAGCGGCAATTATAATCATAATATGTCAATGCTTGAGGCACTCCGTATGATGGCTATATTGTGAAAGACATCCAACCCCCTTAAGTTGGTAGAATTTTCAAATTTAAAATAAGATATATTTAGCGAGTTTAGACTAAATGAATATAATATAATGAATGTAAAAAGTATTCAAATAAAACTGTTAGTATATATTCATAAATATATGGGATGTAGCTCACAAAAAATCAAGTTTTTCCAGTGTTAAAATATTATTTCATTTTTATGTAAATATTTGTGAGCATATCTGTATAGTCTAAAATTGAAGTGACAAATCTCTCTTTAAAGTCTTCCCTAATTCGCAATCAGACTAACAGAAATAAATTTACAGAAATACCCTGCCTCACGAAATCAGTTTTGATGCCACCCACCGTGTACGTGACTTCTGCCGACAAAACGTTGCACAAAACAAAGCACTAATATGCCAACTAAGGCTGGCCATTGGCTGACTGAGAACAACACTGCTATTAATTAAGGCTTTCAGTGTTCGTACAATGTGCTAGAATGCAGTGTCACTCCAGATGAACTTTTTCCATTAAAGGCTTAAATTTCTGAAGCACATTATTTACGAGTTTCCTCGACGTTCCGTAATTGGTACAAAAGAACTGCTTTCGCAAAGCACTCTAACTTAGTTAAGAGGTGTCAAGTAGGGTCAGCTGGACCTCAACCCCTTCGTCGGCGGTCAGAGGGCTGTAGTAATCGCAGCCAAAGAGGAAAAGCGGCTAAATTGAAAAGGTGTGGCCCGAGGGCTGTGTCACAGTTGGCAGCAATAATTTCCCGGCTAAGTGGCCGCGCAGTTGCCTGCTTAGGCCGTCACACCGGCCCGCTTAATTATTTCACGGTGACGGCCGCTCTTTCTTTTCTACTTCTCTGCCCCCAGGCGTCGCCGCTATGAGATCTGGGTGTAAAGTTACTCCCACGCGGGATGAGCCAAGCTATCTGCGCTCCAAGGATAGACGATGATGGGGCAGAGATCCGACGATCCGTCGACATCGTTATCATTAAGGATAGGTTAACCTAAACTTGGAGAAATGTACACGAGCTTGAACTATTGGAAAAAATTGAAAGTTACTTATTGCAAATACTTTTCCTCGAATGATTATATAGGTAAAAAAATCGCACTGACGTGTTTTACGGCCCACTTTAGATTTGTAGTTTTATAAGTTTTTGCGAACAATTCGGACCAAAATAATAATGTAAATAATAAAAAATTATAGTGATATGATTACGAATCTACTATTCTGGTAATATCTATACAACCAACACGTAATATTCTTTCTGACCATATTTTAACAAACAGCCAAAATTATATGATATTTGAATTCAGCTTTCACAAACATACTCTTTTTTGAACTTTTACGTCTTTGAACTATCTTTTTAATATCTCTCCCCGATTTTCATTATATTTTTCCGTTAAAATATCATCACCTGTCTTGCCTTGGTAGTTCAAAGTTTATTTTCTTTGCCTGTACTGGTTACGAATGACTGTAGCTTGGAACGAACGTAGCGTACATTTGGCGTTTGGACGAGTGCCTATATCCTGAATGGAACACAGCGTACATTTGGCGTTCGTAAATCAGTCACGTGACATCCCTCGTCCCAAAATCTCTTTTGCGTACGCCATCTTGCTTTCTCTACTTGATGGTTTTCTTATTACAACACAAGCGTTGTCATTTCAAAGCAATGTCGCATTGAAAATTATCAAACACCTGTCGTTATTAGGACGATGAATTATCTAATGTTGGTTACTTAGTTAACACCTGTCATCGATGGTACGAGAATCACGAATTACTCTTGCAGCTGTTAGCCGTAGCGTAATAGGAGAGGAATTAGTTTGTGATGTACGAACATGTTAGATGGTAGTTCGGAACTTGCTAGGGCGCGGTGGCTCAGCGCTCGGTCAGAGGGTTGCCAGCATGGTAGCTCGACGCCCTCTGTAGCGAGAAAACTGAGTTATCCGAAACGATCAAAATAGGACAGAACAAACCAACGTCCAAAAAGTACCCATTCCAACCGAAGAACCAATGAAAAGAGAGAAAACGAAAGAAAGTTCAACCAACACCATCTGAAGAGAAGGCCTGTGCGCTCCCGTGCCACGTCACGCAGAGTAGGTAGCGATCGCGTAGCTCACTGGGTGGCTGATGCGGTAAAGCCTCACAACGGCCAACCAGTCAGCTACGCGATCGCGACCTAATCTGCGTGACGTGACGTTGCACGGCAGTGCACAGGCCTACTATTCAGACGGTGTTGGTTCAACGCCATCTGTAATAAAAAAACTGAGTAAAATTCTCAACGAACAACCTAGAACAAACGACCGCAAAGCATCGATCTCACTCAAGGGGGGGGGGGGGGGGGGGGGATTTTTCCTCTTGCTTCCTAAAGGGTTTTCGCGCGCTCTTGTTAACTGAACACAGTTATATTCTGCAAGATTCCGAGTTGTTCAAAGGTAACAGCGCTTTCTCTGAAAAGTGCATTTGTTCTGATTTGGAGAACATGCCATGAAATACAAAGCAACGAATTGTATATATAGACTTCTTTATCACATGTACATAAACCGGGGAGATACTGTTACAATGACTGTTGTAAATTACGTTCAAAAAAATGTTCAAATGTTTGTATAGCTTAAGGGACTTAACTACGGGGTCATCAGTCCCTAAACTTACAAACTACTTATGAACTAGCTAATCCTAAGGACGCCACAAATATCCATGCCCTAGGGGGGATTCGAACCCCCGACCGTAGTGGCCGTGCAGACCGTGACTGGAGCGCCTCAGTCCCCTCGGCCACCGCGGCCGGCTGTAAATTACGTATTGATTGTACTAACTGTTTATATATATTAAGTACTAGAGTTATGTGGAATTCAGTATTACCAAACATATTTCGTTTGTGATTTTAGCTGTAAAAGAAAACGTAATCACGGTTTGAAATAGAATATTTGCTCTGTATTGTAGCGCAGAACAGAGTAATATGAACGAAGTCATATCTGAACTACAGGAAAGACCATCTATTTTAAAAACGTCAATAGCAACCATGTCAAAGACAAACATTTTAGTAGCGGCACTGATTCTACTTAATGACTTTCAATATATTCCATAAATAGTGAATAAACGCTTAGAAAAAAACCAAGGTAATTTGTTGCAATGCATACACTTCCCTTCCGTTTCGTTACGGAACTACACTTGCCACAGAAATGTAGGACTTCCTTTTTATACAAAACTACCTGTATCAACACGTTGTTCAGAATGTTCATTATTGCAGTATCCTCCCAGTTCACGTGCATATGCTTCAGAAGACCATTGTTCAATTCGTTGTTACGTATTTCACGGCATGTTCACTAAATAGAAGAAACACGCATTTTAGAGGAAGCATTCTTATATATGCACAACTCTAAACATTAAATAACATAGCTCTATTTAATTAATATGAGTGCCCGAAACCCTCCTAGGAAAAAAGGTGAAAATTATAATAATAATAAAGAATTTCCTTATCTGTATGTAACATCTCCTCTGCTTTACTGTAAGGATTCCTTATTTAATTGTGAACACTACAATTGCATATGTTTATTTTCACCATTTTTCAGTCCGAGTGCATACCTCAGATTTGTTAAGCTTCTCAATTCTCCAATGCATCCCACCTATACCCTCCTATCCCACCCCTATATTTTTGTCTTTTTACTTATTGAGTTAGAATAGTGTGCCAGGTTTATAATATTTCTAATATTTGTGTCTCCTTGTGTTTTGAACAACCCTTAAAACATTAGATTCTTGTTTAATTTTATTGTTATTCACTGTGGTCATGTTGTAAGAATTTATGTTTGCACTGTTTCTCTATGTACGGTATTTTCCTTTTTCAGTTCTAGTAATTTACTGATTTCATTCAAATGTTTATTTACACTGTAACTGCTCCATAAAGAAGTTAATTTACTTTTCTGTGTGTAACATCTCTTCTGGTTTACTGACAACACAAGTTCTTTGACTGAACTTCAGTAAATCTCTGATGATGGCCTAATAAGCCGAAAATCAATTCACAAAATAAACAAACCTGTAGAACAAACACAAAATTATGTATTTTAATTTTCATAATGAATTTGTTCTACCAAGAAGCGATGGAAGAATCAGTTAACATGACAAAGGGCATTTCTATTCGCTTGTTCTGTATTGCACACGTAGATGATTTATCGAATCGCCTGATGTACTCGCTTAACAACAGGAGGTGAACTCGCTTATTTACGTGACCACTTTAATTATGGCCGGCCGCGGTGGCCGAGGGGACTGAGGCGCTCCAGTCACGGTCTGCACGGCCACTACGGTCGGGGGTTCGAATCCCCCCTCGGGCATGGATATTTGTGCCGTCCTTAGTCTTAGCTAGTTCATAAATAGTTTCTAAGTTTAGGGACTGATGACCCCGTAGTTAAGTTCCATAAGCTAAATAAACATTTGAACATTTGAACTTTCATTATGAATGTCTATACGTCTTGCTACAAAATAATACACTGTTCAATACAATTACGGGAGTAGTTGAGATATCTATAATCTGAAGTATTGTCATCGGCAGAATTAATTAAAATGATGCGACGTCTTTCTGTCGGTTCTATGGAGTGGAGACAACAATATTGCGTCAAGCGCGATAGTGATAGTAACAGAAAGCTGCAGCAGAGGAGGGTGATCTTAACTGGTGTTTGCTCTATCAAACTAATTACAGGGTTCAGACAGTGTAGTGAGCAGGCAATGCAAAGCAACAACAATGTGACTTACCCGAAGCTACGGCACGGAGAACCATAGGAAGGTTGGAAGTGGGACAGACACACAGGGAGGTGGCTGCAGTGTCCCAAAGCGTAATTTCCAGGACCTGGACGCGATTTCAGATAATAGGAACCGTTAAAAGAAGGCAAGGCCAAGGTCGTCCGCCGGTAAAGAGATGAGCGCTATCTCCGGTTAATAGCCCGTCGAAGGAGGCTGAAATGTAAGGCACCCTACTGGCAGCAAAAGGACGAGCCTATATCAACATGAACATTCCATTAATGCACACGGAGGTGACATAACGCTAGATACGGATATGCACAGATACAAATGGCGACAGTATCACGTACACAAAGATATCATTTGTACTCCGTTGATTAACGTTGAAAGGTTTCAGATGTAGTTATTGCCGTACCAAGGAATTTACCAAATCGGAAACGCGTATTGATAAATGAATTTAGACGCAGAGAACACACCATTTCGGAAATCGTTAGGGACTTCAATACTTCTAGATTCACATCTAAGGAGTATGCCGATAAAACAAATATAAGGCATTATCTCTCTCCGCGTACAACGTAGTGGCCGACGGCCAGCATTTAGTAACCGCGAGCTGTGGAATTTGCGTACAGTTGTCAGTGCCAACCGTCATCCAGCACTGTGTGAAGTAACCGCTGAAATAACTGCGGATGACGGACATATTTTCTAGGAGAGAGTGGCACAATCCGTGGTTAATGGCCTTTGGAATCAGACGACCGACAAGCTGTTTTTGTTGTGGGCATCAGTTCTGAGCATGATTTGATGCAGCGCTCCACGATGCCCTGACCTGTGCAAGCCTCTTCATCTCTGAATAAAAGCGGCAACCTACGTCCTTCGGAACCTGCTTACTGTATTCGTCTCTCGGTCTCCGTCTGCGATTTTTAGCCCACACTCTTCACTCTAATGCTAAATTGACGCCGCGGTGGAGTAGCCGAGCGGTCTAAAGCGTCTCGCTGCGGAGCGCGCGGTTGCTCGCCGTGGAGGTTCGAGTCCTCCCTGGGGCATGGGTGTGTGTGTGTTGTCCTTAGGTTAGTTTACCTAGGTTTAAATAGTTTGTAAGCTACGGACTGATGACCACGCAGTTTCGTCCGATAGATTTACGAACATTTGAACATTTGCTAAATTGACAGTTCCTTGACATCTTAAAACGTGTCCTATCAACTGACCCTTTCTCTCAGTCAAGATATGCTAGAAACTTCTTTTCTCCCCAATTCTGTTCAGCACTTCGTCTGTAGTTACATAATGCTCCCACTTAATCCTCAGCAGTCGTCTGTACCACCACATTTCAAATGTTTCTATCACCTTTCTGTCTCAACTCCTCATCGTCCACGTTTCACTCCCATACAGTGCTACACTCCAGACAAATGCTTTCTTAAAGGACTTGCTAACATTTAAAATATTCTGGATGTCAACAAATTTTGGTTCTTCAGAAATGCTTTTCTTCCCATAGCCATTATTCATTTCATATCTCCTCTGTTTTGTCCTTCAGAAATTATTTTGCTACCCAAATAACAAAACTCATCTACTACTTTCATTGTCTCATTACCTAATCCAATTTCTTCAGTATCGCTTGATTTAACTAGACTACATTCTACTACCCTTGTTTTGCTATTGTTAATGTTTACCTTATACCTCCTTTCAAAACAGTATCCACTCTGTTCAATTAATCTTCTAAGTCCTTTGCTGTCTCTGACAGAATTACGTCATCGGCAAACCGCAAAGTTTCTATTTCTTCTTCCTGAACTTCAATTCCTTCTCCAAATTTCTTTTTTCTTTCCTTTACAGTTTGTTCAATGTACAGACTGAATAACTTTGGGCAAAGACTACAATCCTTTCTTACTCCCTTCCCAACCACTGCGTCCCTTTCTTGCCCTTCGACTCTTATAACTGCTGTCTGGTTTTTTTGTTCAAGTTGTAAATACCCTTCCGTTACCTATATTTTACCCCTGCTACCCTCGGGATTTGAAACAGTGTATTCCAGTTAATATTGTCAAATGATTTATCCAAATCGACAAAAGCTAAAAGCGGAGGTATGCCTTTTCTTAAACTATCTTCTAAGATAAGTCTTAATGTGGGTATTGCCTCATGTGTTCCTACATTTCAGCCGAGATCGGATTCTACCGGTTTTCCATTCGCCTGTAAACAATTCTTGTTAGTATTTTGCAACCATGACATATTAAACTGATAGTGCTGCAATTTTCACACTTGTCTGCTCTTGCTTTCTTTGGAATTAGAATTGTCACATTCTTCTTGACGTCTGACGGTATTTCTCCTGTTTGATACGTTTTGTACACAAGGTGGAACATTTTCTTTATGACTGGCTAACCCGACGATATCAGCAATTTAGAGGAAATATCATCGACTCCATGGACTTTATTTCTACTCAGATCTGTCGTTGCTCTGGTAATTATTCTCGCAGGATCTTATCTCCCTTCTCTTCTTCGTCTGCTTCCTCGTATCTACTGTATAATGGCGTGCACTGTTTGTACATGGGATGGATTGAGACTTGTGGTGCAACTGAGCCGGTCATTATCTGGAAATGGTTATATTCGGTTACTTGGAAACGATTTGCAACCATTGTTAGACTTTATGTTTCCGAACAACGACAAATATTTATGAATGACAGTGTGCCATCTCGCCAGGACATAGTTGTTCGGGATTAGTTTGAAGAACAATCGCAGCGAATGATTTGGCTAGCCACGCGGGGGATGACAATTCGATCTGAGGCGCCATGTCACGGATAGCGTAGTCACTCCCGCCGGAGTTTCAAGTCCTCCATCGGGTACAAATGTGTGTGTTTTCCTCAGTATAGGTTAGTTTAAGTTAGTTATAGTAGTGTGTAAGTCTAGGGACCGATGACCCTAGCAGTTTGTGCCCGTAGTTACATAAACTTTGAACTTGATTTGGTCATGCAGATCGCTAGGCATGATTGGGGCATAATCGAGAAATCAGTTCGTGCACAAAAACCTGCATCAGCAATATTTTCTCGGCTATAGAGACAAATGAGGACGTCGAACGGCTTGCTGAGTCTATGCGACGACGGCTTACTGCACTTCACTAGGAATAAGGAGCTTGTAGTATTACTGGCTGTTAGCCGTCATGTTAATAGTAGATATTACGAGGATGAGTCAGTAAATCAGTCGCAAACTGAGGCAGACACGCCAGTACTGCGTTTACAAGCCTGAAAATTGCTTTACTTTTCAGCTGACTCCACTCGTAAATTTAAACACTCGCTCTATCGTTCGAGAAGGCTTTGAAAGCCTGGAGCTTGGAATTTTTTTGGCAGCGTTTTCATCATATAAGTGACGCTCTCGAGCTGTAATTTTATTTCTTTCCATAAACTGCAGTAACCCATAAGACGGATGTGTCGTAATGGTAGAGAAATACCCCTACACAGCGTGCAGTACTGGCGTCTCTACTTCAGTTTGCGACTTACTTACTGACTCACATTCGTATTTCAACTTAGGTTTCTACAAAGCAGCAAGAGGGTGACGTAAGAGGTGGCAAGGGTGAGAAAAATAACAGATGGTACAAGAGAAAGGTGTCCCGTAGGGTCAGGGCCGGCGCAAGCCCAAGTGCCGCCCCGTGCGAGCTGCTAAATTGCCGCCCCCCTCCAACCCCACGATTTTCTGTTTTTCAAAACGTTTGTGGAATTTCATTTAAACAAATCTATAGGAAATGTCAGCAATCAATCGCAATTTTTGTTTTTACTTTTCAGATCTGCCTCGCTTTCGGCCGCTGAGTGGCCAGTCTCAAAAGCTTTTAATATGTGCTTACATGTAAACAGCCAGGTTGACAGTTACGTTCAGCATGACGTTATATATGTAAACACAAAGAATTGAGAATAGCCACACTGGACGCGAAATATATGTAGATGTGGAAAATAAAAACAAAAACTGCGACTGATATGTTACATTCTCTACAGATTTGTACAAAACAGACGCTGGGCACCAGTTCAAAAATAAACCTGATTGAAGAAATATAGCTAATTTTAACAAGTCTTGTGAATTTACGAAAATGTTCAAATGTTTGTGAAATGTTGTGGGACTTAACTGCTAAGGTCATCAGTCCCTAAGCTCACACACACACACACACACACACACACACACACACTACTCAATCTAAATTATCCTAAGGACAAAAACACACACTCATGCCGGAGGGAGGACACGAATCTCCGCCGGGACTAGTCCACGACTGCAGCGCCTTAGACTACTCGGTTAATCCCGCGTAACACGAACTTACAAAATTAACGCAAATAAACATTTTTCAGTTGTTGTGAACAGATAATGTATTAAACGGAAAACCGTAAACAGTAAATAAATGTTGGCAAAGTGATAGTGTGCGAGTAGTATTGTCAAACAAAAGTGCCGGTCAGAGTTTAATTGTTGTTCATGAAGGCGCAGACAGGTGTTTCATGGCTCAAAAACCAAAACGTTTGACTATTACTCAGAAAAGGATAGCAAAAATTTTGAAAAATATGTCGAAACCCAACTTAGGCCAGGCTTACTACCAATGTCTTTATCACTTGTAATTACTTACTGCGTATTTACCCATTCGGAATACCTCTAGTTATTGTAGGTGTTGGGAATGTTTGACCAGTAATGTTCAACCTTTTTTATCCATAATGCGGGAAGAATAAAACACTCGGAAACTGCCATTGAAGGGCTTAGCAAAAGTGCTTGAAGCTTAACACATAATCGCAGTATCGAACATTGCATTTGAATTTCCAAATCAGATTTCGTCTTCTGCAATATTAGTTGTGAGTAAAGCAAGGCGCGTAACAGACTGGCAACGCTCTATAAGAATACTGGCGTGTACGCCAGACTGCTTCCCCCCCTCTGTGTTCCTCCGGCGTAAACACGACGGTGCTACCACAGTGGCTAGGAAGAAATTAGTCCTCCTCCCTCCCCTTGTTAAACAGGGCCGGCCGGCAGGTAGTCTAAGCGCCTTGCCACAGTTTCCGAAGCCGCTCCTTCCGAGGTTTGCTTTCGAATCCCCTCTTGGGCATGAATGTTGAGTTTGTCCTACAAAAATAAAAAATTGGGGGGGGGGGGGGGCGGCAGATTTGCCGCCCCTCGGAAAGTGCCGCCCCGTGCGGCCGCACGTTTCGCACGTGCCTTGCGCCGGCCCTGCGTAGGATGCTTCAATATATTTGAGGCTCATTCTGATTTTGTGTTACTACCTTTTCTTCGGAACCAGATTCATTTATTATTATTTAAGGAACTATAAGAGAAGTAACATTTTTCAGCTAGATAATTAATGTGTATATGCTAAGTTATAATCTCATTTAAATTATTTCTGTAATGCTTGATACTAGAAACAAAATACTAACTAAAGTCTAGAGGGTTTGGTTGGCGCCAAATTGTGTTACAAGGAGGAAGCAGTGTTGGCCAGTGCCAATCAGTCTAGCAAGAGGGCTCGGAGGGTAGACATGTATGTGCCCAGCACACGTGTTTCTACTGTAAAAAATTATATTATCAGTAAATATTATTCTGAGTGTTACATTATTCATGAAAATTAACTTCGTCGCTTTGCGGCTTTTTACAACAAAGAAAACTTTTGAATAAAATGCAAACTCGCTGGCATCCCGGAAATCGAGTTCGCTATTAGTAAAAGCTGAGTCACCTCAATCATTTATTTTAGCCTCACTCTTAGAACACAGATCTTCGACCTTTATGATGAATCTGCGTGGGGACATCAACAACAAGTGGACATTAGGTTAGTAATTTATCAGATGCTGTTTGCCCCCGTAGCTCACTGGCCGATGCAAGGGGCCTGGGTTCGATTACCTGCAGAGGCCTGTGTGTTTGTCCTCATTATCACTTTCATCATCATTATCGATAGCAAGTCATCGAATTGGCGTCAACAGAAAAACTTGCAGAAGGCGGCCGAACCCCCATGGGGATATCCCGGCTACGAAAAGCCATACGATCATTTCATTTTAATTTATCGAAGAGTTCAGTGTTCTGCCTTGATGCGGCAGAATACAAGTAGATCACTCATACACTGTGCATCCCTAGTGCAAATACGGGCCCACACTTTTAATCTTGCAGTTATACGAGTCAGTGTAAAGGAGAGAAAATAGAAAGAAAGAGAGAAGTGTTTGAACGGACTTCACGAACTTTCACATTGAGCTGTAAGTTCAATATAACTAAAAGTACAATCGTTTTCATTTAGATTTTTCAGTCTCTTCCCGCCGGAAGCCCCGAGTCCATATTAGGAGATGCTCATGACTATTATCACGTCAGCGTGCTTCAGTGCCCACTCTCATACTTTGTGTTCTGGTACACCACTGCCGCACTTTGCTGTCACTCGTGACAGTTTGTTCCAAAAAAATGTTCAAACTTACAAACTACTTACGAACTAGCTAATACTAAAGTCGGCACAAATATCCAAGCTCGAGATGGGATTCGAACCCCCGACCGTACAGTTTGATATATATATATATATATATATATATATATATATATATATATATGTGTGTGTGTGTGTGTGTGTGTGTGTGTGTGTAAGGCGTCTATTCCGAAAGAACAGGCGTTTGTTATTCTTTTTTATTTACGGAATAAATGACATTAACTGCGCATGGGCAAAGCTGAAAACCTGTACCCAGCCGGAATTCGAACCCAGGTCTTCCGCTTTCTAGGCAGTTACGTTGACCACTGTACCACTGGGGACGCATGATCAACGCACCTACAAGGACTACCTAAGCACGCCTCCCGTCAGACACAAATTTCCAGCTCTACCCTGCCCACAGTACACAAACTCGTAGTCACTATGCACTAATTCCCGTAAGAGTAAGGGCTCCAAACTTGCCCACCCCTCCCCACTAACGAAAGGATCATTGCCCGTCACTGGCATATATATATATGTGTGTGTGTGTGTGTGTGTGTATGTTATGTGGGTTGCATATAACCCAGGCGGAACCCATCAGTATGAACTTCACTGGAGACTCCTTTGTTACAGGAAGGAAGGAAGCTTAGGGTTTAACGTCCCATCGACAGCTTGGTCATTAGAGACGGAGCAAACGCTCGGAGTTTTGGGTAAGGATGGGGAAGGAAATCGGCCGTGCCCTTTGAAAGGAGTGATTTAGGGAAATCACGGAAAACCTAAATCAGGATGGCAGGAGTTGGATTTGAACCACCGTCCTTCCGAATTCCTTTGTTACAGATATCTTTGTGTCGAGAACGAAGACGTGTGACATGACGCGACAGACAGGCATTCTACAGACAATGATTAACACATGGCCGCAAATCAGCATCGGATTTTCTCTGTAGTTTTAGTTTTGCGATTGACAGAATCTTGAGAAAGAAATATCCATCGTAAAATAAATGCTTTAGTGTATTAAAATTCCAAATTCATTCGGTAAAAGAAACACGGAGCTTTAAACGTATTTCGCGCGTCTACCATTACGAAGTTTGGCTAACAGAATTGATGAACCGTTAACGAGGTGGTGCCGAGCAAAAAAAGTCTACGACCACATCTTCTGACGCGGGTGACACCGACGTCTTGCAACAAATTAACGCAGGGTAGAGGGGGGGAAAAGTGCACCTGCGGCCTGCCATTAATTAAGTAGCTGAGATTACATTTTGGTAACTGGACACTTAGAGTGACTAAAGACCCCGAGGGGAAGTGTGTAATCAGCTTTTGTCAACATTTCTAGCTCGCCTTCATTAAAGTGATGCTAAAACAAGCAGCAGATGAGATCAATAGCGGCGCTATCGGGTGACCTCAGCCGCGCCGTTCTACTGCCCGCAAAATGGCCAGCGCACACGCGCCTTACCTTACATCATTTCGCTTCACTTGCTCTGTGCGCTTACATAAAAATATCTAAAGGCTTCACTTCTGCACATCAGCAATTTCCTGTCAATTATTGTTCTTATCTCGTAACTTCACATTACTTATAAAATCCTATCGATTTTCCTTCCAAATAGAACTGAGGATCTAAATACAAATTAATTAAGTAGAATCCGCGAAAATTGAATTGAATCTACGAGACGCCATTTCATATTCATCATTTAACCTCACCTTACATAATACTGCTAGAGTGGTCTCTGAAACTGACCCCAAAGCAACCCAACCGTAGGGAGTAAACATTACTAGAATCACCCATCTACATCTATATAAATACTCTACAATTCACAATGAAGTGCATGGCAGAGGGTTCATCAAACCGGTGAATGATGCAGTGTTAATCAGCAATTGGCCGCGCAGAATGGCCGCGTGGTCTAAGCCGTCATGCTACGGAATGGCCGGCCGTTCCTGCCGGAGGCTCGAGTCCTCCCTCGGGAATAGGTGTATGTGTTGTCCTTTGTAAGTTAGTTTAAGGAATTTGTAAGTGTTGGGACTAATGACAATAGCAGTTTCTTCCAACATGTTCGCAAAGAATAAACAATTTCAGAATACAAAGACTCATAATGATGCAAACTTCTGGGAAAACAATACTACGAGAAGATTGATATAAGAAGAACCTTATTGATGGCCCCTTTTCCAGTAAATTGATTGAACTTCAAGAGAGTTGATCGTTTCAAGTAGTTAGGTAATATCTTCACTAACAAGAGTGGAACAAATATAGAATTAGATGCACACATGGCAGCTGCAATCACAACTATTTACAGTTACGCCAACCTTGAATGGTCGGGACCGTACAAACCAAGCCTAAGAATGGCATTAGACTGCAAATAAAGAAATAAAAATAAGAAATGGATATAAAAAGAGTGGTCTGTATCATTACCATGCAAAACGTTCCACATTTTGAATGTATTTTATGACGTTCCACATTATTACAATTGAAATGGTCAGAGAGAGGAACAAAGTAACAAAATATCAATACCATGCGAGGGAAATAATACGTGATTCATTGACGTCACTGTATCATAACATTCTTAATTAGAAGAGCGAAGAAAGCTTTTACTTCAAGTAATCATAATACCGTAAAGTACACTTGATAGTTCTTATATCAGTTCTCAAAGTTGAGATTCAGAATTTCGATTAAATGGTTAAAACAAGTGAAAGGAAACAATATACCTAAAAAAAAGCCACCTTTTTACTTTCAAAATCGCTTTCGCATTCACGCAGTTCAGGAGCGAGAGCCACTGATGATAGGAGTTCTAAAATGTCATACCTTGCCTTTCACCGTACATATTGGTGCAGAAAACGATTTGTCAATCACAGAGTGAAGTTTGATGTTGAAATGACGTTCACGTACCGCTTCCACTTTGTTTCGAACACTTCCTCGGAATCCCACATTGCACTTTGGGAACTAATGTACACAAACAGTATGAGGTATGTAGAATATATGTGCTTTACGTTACTATAATTACTTTAAGTCGAGGGATTGTGGCACTGTTGACTGGAAATGTGATACACTGACGTCAATGAATTATGTATAACTACCTTCCTATGGTACTAAAATCTTATTACTTTATCCTCTGTATTACAATGTCATTTGTGGAAGAATGCAACGAAATGTTCAAATGTTTGTAGAACGTATGTCACTTAACTACGGGGTTATCAGTCCCTAAGCTT
The DNA here is from genome assembly GCA_026315105.1 of Locusta migratoria. Lineage (NCBI taxonomy): Eukaryota > Metazoa > Arthropoda > Insecta > Orthoptera > Acrididae > Locusta > Locusta migratoria. The sequence continues at coordinate 380,432,385 of CM048755.1, forward strand.
ACAAACTACTTATGAACTAGCTAAGACTAAGGACGGCACAAATATCCATGCCCGAGGGGGGATTCGAACCCCCGACCAAGAATGCAACGTTGCAGAGACAGGCACAGGCCACAGGCCACAGGCCACTGTTTAAATGATCGCGTGTTATTGTATGCATGGTATTGTACTCCGAGCTCAAAGTTGTCCGTTGTTGCACCAACTTCGCAATTCTCTTATCTCAAGTGCTTTACTGTCGTTACAAAGTTATGAAACTTAAACGTCGAGAACAAACATGAAGAGGATTTCTTAGAAACATAGAACTGATATCACATATGTAATTAACGAGATATTATGATATTTGGGAAGATAAACAGACGGTCTAAAGCAAGTGAACTGTAAGCTCTAGCATAAATTACGATGCTATTCGTAATACGTTTCTTAATTTGTATTTATGCCTGTTTTATAAATTTGAAACACATAATTTATCGGCTGCGTCCATTTACTTACAAGGGACACCTTTGACCTAGAACCCTCGGAGCAGCACGAAACCATACTTAGAATTACAAGCAAACATAAACAAAGCACTTGTTTGCTAGTGCCACTAGATGGTGGCATAGTGTAGCTGCACTAACCAATGCTCCAGTTGCGCGAGTGGTATAGCTGCAGTACGTATTTGTCTCTTGGAGTGTTCGCGAGCGAGTTACTATGTAAACTGTGTACAGTGCTGTGAAGAGAATTAATCCTACGCATGTGATCCAAATATTGGGGACGAAGTTGCGGCATGCTGAGCTGAATATGTAAATGACTTCGGGGTCGAGGATATGGAGTTCGTGGATACATTATATCACACAATAAATCAGAAATATTGAGGCGACGGCACAAAAAACCACGACGTAAAGCTGGATAGATATATGGAATTTGAAGGACATGAGAAAACTGGATCTGAAAATGGATCTTCAAGCAGTACGTGACATTTATCTCTAGAGCAACAGGAACAGTCAAGTCACAGTGAATACCGAAGTGATTTGCAATGTGATAACGTGGCTTTAGTGAACCGTGCACGTTGCTCTCTCCAACTTTGTTTTAACCACTTCATCTAAATACGTAATATAAGCACTTTATGTGTGTGGTACTGCTGTATTTGTGTGTTTTGCGCAATTGTAAGTACTTTAAGCAGAGAGTTTTGGCGCTGCTGATTGAATATGTAATAATACGCTGACGCCATTAAATTACATATAATTTCCTTTCTACGGTATTGATATCTTGTTGATTTGTTTCTCTTTTAAAATGTTACTTGAGGTACAATGCAACGTTTTTCATGGAAATGACGCACACCACTGTCCTGTTTATGACTGCCTGTTTTTTCAAGCATGGTTTAGTGCAGTTCCGGGCGTTCGAAATCAAAGTTATTACATTAAAGTACTGGCAGCATTTTCGGTCATTTGACGAAAACGGAATTTTTAATTTCTTAAAACTGCAGTATTGCGATACTCACGCCACATTGGCAACAAAACAATCTGAGAATACATTATGCGTGAACGCCTACTATCTATTTGTGTAACCGTAATCGATGTTGCAGTTTTTGTTTCTTTTTTGTTTTGTTATTGCATTTTTACTTTTCAATTTATTTTCATTATGAGCACATTATGAGCACAAACTTAGAACATGTTTCTTTGCACAAATATCTTAAACATCGTTTTTCACTGCTGGATAAACAAAGACACGTTTTGTATCTAAACACTACAAGAGTGTTACTTTCTTTGTTAAAAAATTAAAAAGAGAGACAGAGAAGCGATAGGTATGTGAAGTTACTTCACCTTTATTACGGGTCTTTGGTCAGATTTTAAAATTGGTAATTAAACTATATACTGGCAAAACACTAATATATCATTATTTGATTATTAGAACACTAATAACGCTTGTTGTGAATGGAGCACCAAGATTTCAAAGATCAGAACGAAGATGCTGCAGAACTAAGGGGTTGCAGCCCCACGATGTCTTTACAGAAGGGTGCACTGATACGCTGTGTGTCTGCAGTCAACAGCGTTGTCCTGTCGCTCGCCATCCTGTGATCAGTCGTTTGTTACGTTGGGCAGAATGGTAGTGAAATTTGGTGGCAATGTTCTGAAATACGACTTATTTTCCGGGAGAGGCGACATCTTGCCGTATGAATCGTTGCTGAAGCACATAGTGGGGTCGCAGGGCGCCTTGCTTTTACAGTGTTACAGAAAAAATGTTGTATCCACCTTTGATCCAAATTTCAAACTTCCAGCTGCGTGGGAGTAGCCGAGCGGTCTGGAGCGCCCGTTGCGTGGCCTCCCGCGTCGGAGGTTCGAATCCTCCCTCGGGCATGGATGTGTGTGTTGTCCTTAGGTTAGTTTAACTTAGTTTAAGTAGTTTGTAAGACTAGGGACTGATGACCAACGTAGTTTGGTCCCACAGGATTACAAACATTTGAACATTCAAACTTCCACGTCACAATGAGACATAATTACGGGGTTTGAAAAAGTGACCCTTGATGTGGTTGCTTGGTATAGATGGGGCAGCAGCTGCTGAGAAGCACGAAGCTCATCGGCTTTTGCCGTTCTCCCTCCTGTATAGCATCACTAATAGCAATCTATGAATCTAAACTATTTCCCATTTACCCATTTTCTGATGCAAAATTTAATAAACGCACAAATTTATATTTCCTAATTTGCTTTAAGTTTCAAGTATTTAAGCCTACAACATGATTAAAATATTTTTAAATTAATAAGTAATCAAATTATCTTTAAATTACGTGTATGTAAAATTATATGTAAGTACGAGTTGTCTCTGTCACTAAATGCAGTTTATTTATAAATTACAGCGAACATTAAACTACACTTCTCAAAATAATTAGGAGATCAGGTGAGATATCATACACAATACACACATGGTAAAGTATTTTATTCAGATATTGGTTACAATTCTAATTTATGTGTGATACAGTTCGATATTTTGCTGTCTCACCTCTCTACTTGAGGTTTACATGGCGTTTACATAGAGCGAGGCACAATGGGGCTACCACAGTAATGAAAAAATCTCGTTGCCCTCTAATATGGTGTGTGATCACCTCGGACGGCCAGTACAGTTGCACAACTGCGTGGTATGGACAGTATGAGGTTATCAATCAGCTCTTGGTGGATATTTGGCCATACTTCCGTGAGTGCAATATCCAGCTCTGAAACCGTTGTGGGAGATGCTGGTCTGGGTGCAATGCGTTTGCAAAGTGCATTCCAGACATGTTCAGCCGAGATTAAGTCTACATCTACATACATACTCCGCAATCCACCCATATGTGCGTGGCGGAGGGTACTCAGTACCACTATTAGTTACTTGCTTTCATGTTCCACTTCCATATAGAACGAGAGAAAAACGAATGCACGTATGAATCCGTAGGAGCCCTAATATCTCTGATCTTATTTTTATGGTCTTTACGAGAAATGTATGTTGGCATCAGTATAATCTTTCTCCACTCAGCCTCAAATTTCGACCTTCTAAATTTCTTCAACAGTGTTTCTTTTCCCGAAAAGAACGTATTCTTCCCTCCAGTGACAACCATTTCAGTTTCCGAAGCATTTCAGTAACATTCGTGCATTGATCGAATTTGCCAGTTACAAATCTAGCCGCCCGCCTCCGAACTTCTGAGCAATACTCAAGGCTGGGTCGTAAAGAGTTTTGTATGAGATTTCCTTTACAGTCGAATCACACCTTTGGTTACAAATAAATATTTAATTGACGCGACCCTGTCAAGTTAACCACTCCATTCGTTCAATTCCCTCAGCTTCAAGCATGTTGTCCACCAGTGCAACCCTGTGGGGACGAGAGTTACCATGCACCAGAAGGAATCCATCTCCTAAGGCCAGCGTAATTCACAAAAAAGGTCAAGGAACTCGACTCTATAGCTCTAACAGTCGAAGCGCCATTCTGAATGACATAGAGGTCCGTACGTCCGCCAATACTGTCTCCAGCCCACACCATTCGTCCACCACCGTGATATGGTGATGTTTCCTGCACATAAGCAGGATTGTTCCGAGCTACAGGTTCCCTACAGATGAGGGACCGATGATTGTTCGTCTGAACACTAAATCTTGAATCATCCGTGAACAGAACCCGGGGCCATTCGTTACGACTCCATTCCTGATGTTTCTCCGTCCAGTTTCGGCGGGTTAAACGGTGTTGTGGTTTTAGTAGGACATACACCATAGGCTTCCGTGCATAAGGACCTTATTCCCGAAGGCTATTTCGGAATGTTTGTGTTGATATTGCGCATCCTGTTGCTGCCTGGAGGATGCCATGCAGCTCAGTTGCATTCAGCCTCCTGCCTCGGCGGACTGTTAACCGGAGATAACAGTCATCTCTTGCTGATTTTACCCGTGAACGACCTCGGTCTTGCCTTCTTTTAACGGTTACTGTTGTCTGAAATTGCATCTAGGTCCTGGAAATTACACTTTGGTGTACTACAACAGCTGCAGTCACCTCCCTTTCTTTCTGTCCCGCTTCTAACCTTCCTATGTCTCTGCATACCATATCTTCGGGTAAATCAGGTTGTTATTGCATTACACTATCTGCTCACCACACTATCTGAACCAAACTGCAATTCGTTTGGTAGAGTAAACACAAGTCAACACCAACCCCCTCTGAAGCAACTTCCTTTTATTACGGTTGCCGTAATGTTGTCTCCACTCCGTAGAACCGACAGAAAGACGTCGAACTATTTTAGTACATTCTGCCGATGACAATTCTTCAGAACCTAGATATTTCAACTGATCCCGTAATTGTATTGACCAGTGTATATCCGAGCAGACAATTATTAAAAAGAAAAAGTGACCGTTGTATAACAGGCACAAAATATAACACAAATAGCCTAATTAACTTCATCTAGTTCGTGAATCGGAAAGAAAATGCACAGCAATATAAAATTGGGTAATATGACCTGTCTCAAAACCTAGATAAATTTTTGTTTTTTCTGAGGCTGTTGGTAAACAAAATTCAGTCTCAATACCGGTGTAAACGAGGTAAGAGTCGAAACAGGGACTCGTAGAATGAAAGCTAAAATAATTTATTTAACTTCCTGCATTAGCTGCACACCTATTACGTAATGGTACCTGTGTCTTTATAGTAATGTGACTGCAAAACTGTTTTGTTGGAATATGTGAAAGATTCTTTCTAGAGACAGAGTGCGAATATATAGCAAAGGTTCGAATATGAATTAACTAGATCGAAATTATCCATCATTACGGAATATATTTTCAGCTGTGATGAGAAACTAAATAATGAAATGTACTTGCTGGTTTTTATGAGACTGAAGGACCCAGTGCCGATGCACTTGAGGGGTAAAATGTGCTCACTGAAAGAAATAGGCAAAATTTTATCTGAATAGGTAGTTTTTCCCTTACAAACATGGTCTTCCACTGACAGGTGATGAAATGTTCACTCTGCTACAGTAACTACTCAATGATAACAGTGTCAAGACACAGGGAAAGGCGGACGTGTGGGGCAAAAAGAGAGACACTGTAAGCATAACAACCAATCTGTTTCATCAGCAGCTGGGGAACAATGACCAGGCAGCAAAGCCGGCCACATCCTGCGCTGCACGTACGGATGACAGAGCGCTGGACGATTCGTAACGTTGGAAGAATTTCAAAACGAGCAAGCGGATGCTACAAGGTTGACACGAAGTTTTGTAATGCTTAATGTAACGAGAGAAACATTAACAACAACGGGGCCTCCGCAACTATAAATACTCCCGGATGGGGCACCAGAAGGTACTACTGGTCGAAAGTATCGATGCATCCGTGTGGCGCACTCGATCTCCGATTTGCAGAGATTGATATTTTCTTTGGTCTGTTAGAGTCAGCTGGATCTCTTACAAAACAGCTGAGGGCAGTCTCTGCCTTCTTATGACTACCGCTAGGACTTAACCCAACGCCAGCGGCAGAGGTTGGGCCAGAAGAAGCTGGGAAAGCTACAAATCGAAGAGACTGCTCGCATAATCTTCCGCAGCGAGAGGAGAGCCTAGCCAGCCTACACGACTACGATGTTCTAGCACGCCATCTGGGGAGATATGTGTAACTAGCAGCCGCACCTCAGATGCCTAAACAACACGTAGTTCCAGGCTGGGCAATAATGCCTGGACAAACGGCCGAGTTCCTGACCACACCACTAACAGTATCTGAGGGCAAGCGTGGCGGAGTAACCTCCCAGTACCGCCGCTGGGGTCTGAACCAAGGACCCGTAGCAGCAACTGGACGGAGAACTGCCATAATGGCTTGCGGGAAGGGCCTCTTTCACTCAATGTATTCTCCGAGGCGGGAATAAAGTTGAAGATTTCACCTACAAGCTGTGCTGCTGTTCGAGTTCATCTCAGACCCATTGAGAAATATCCCATTACAACTGTTACCCCTTACTACCTTCAGGGACCTGAAATCATAATATACCCGTGCTGCAAAGATTCTGTCATCGATTTTTACTAGAATACTTCAAAAAATAAGGTAGGAAACTTTTATTGAATGCTGCAGCACTCTTCAAAGTGACATACAGACATAACACTCTGTAATCAAGAGCCGGAGCTTTTCTACCAGTCGTTCAATTCCTCGGCAAGTCAAATGCGTTCCCTCGTCACGGAGGAATTTGAAAATATATAAACGTCGTCATTATCAGAAAATTTGCCACTGTTGCGAACCCTTTCGTCGGTAAGCTGGATATTCTCGTCTATAAAAGAGCGAGGTGTTGCAGCGATTAGCACAATGGACTAGCATTCTGGAAGGCAGTGGTACACCCGCGCCTCTGGCCATTCAAATCTAAGTTTTCTGAGATTTCCCTAAATCACTCTACATCTACACCTACATCTCCTTCCATACACTGCAAGCCACCTCACGGTGTATGGCGAAAGATACTCAGCCGGCCGCAGTGACCGAGCGGTCTGCGGCGTGTCAGTCACGGTCTGCACGGCCGCTGCAGTCGGGGGTTCGAACCTCCTCTCTGGCATGGATGTTTGCGCCGTCTTTAGTATAAGCTAGTTCATAAGTAGTTTGTACGTTTAGGGACTGATGACCCCGTATTTAAGTCCCATTAGCTCTACAAACATTTGAACATTTTGAAAGATACTCAGCTTATCATTGACACCTCTTCTATTCCTGGGTCGTGTGGTTCGCGAGAAAAATGATGGCCTGTATGTATTCTCGTGCGCCCTAATCTCTCTGATGTTATGCTTGTGGTGGATTCGCGTGGTATACGTAGGAGGAAGTAATAATATATTCATCAAACGAACGCTTTCGTAATTTTGGCAGATGTCCGCATCGCGATACGGAACGTCTCTCTCCCAGTTTCTGCCACTGGAATTTCCTAAGCATCCCTGTCACGCTTTCGCGCTTCCTAAATGAGCCTGTAACGAAGCGTGCTGCGCACGTTTGTCCAAATGTTCAAATGTCTGTTAAGATTATGGGACTTAACTGCGGGGTCATCAGTCCCTAAACTTACAAACTACTTATGAACTACCTTATACTAAAGACTACACAAACATCCATGCCCGAGAGGGGATTCCAAACCCCGATCGTAGCGGCTGCTCATCTTTGGATCTTCTTTATGCCTTCTAATAACCCTACCTGGTACGGATCCCACACCAATGAGCAATATTCAAGTGCTGGCTGAATGAGAATTTTGTAACCTAATTCGTTTGTTCACTGCAAATTCCGGGATGGTTTATTTCAAAAAGGTCACGGCCGATTTCCTTCTCCATCCTTAAAGAAGCAATCCGAGCTGGTGCTCTGTGTCTAATGATCATGTTTTCAACGGGGCATTAAAAACTAATCTCCCTCTTCCTCAAATGTCTTGTTTATAGTCGATGTTACTGGTGTTCCTTCCCGTCGGTGCGGACTTGGTCAAATCATTGGCTCCGTTACACTGTGGCTGGACGCAGCATTACATTTAGGCCATATGCCACCATACCTCCACGGTGAATCTATGTGCTGTTTAGTCATTTTGCACACACGAACAGCACTGCCTCCTGTACTTCAGTTGTGCCGTATCTACTGACCCATTTTTTGAAGGGACGTTATCGTCTAAACTACGTTCTTTCTTTTTCAGCAGTGGGCACATTTCCATTTACCACTCCATTTCAAGTAATTGCACTCTTTATGCTTACCACAGCTAAAAAAAAAAAAAAAAAAAAAAAAAAAAAAAAAAAAAAAAAAAAAAAAAAAAAAAAATTGTAATTCTAAGGGATTTCACTGCGTTGTTCAACAGTCCCAAGGCTTACAAACTACTTTAACGTGTGCTAAGGACAACACAAACTCTCATGGGCGAAGGAGGACTCGAACCCCCGGCGGTGAGCAACCGCGCGCTCCGCAACAAGGCGCCTTAGAACGCTTGGCCACTCCACCGCAGCACTGGTTTTGCAGGAAATCCTCAAGGAGTACTCTCTTTCCACAACACTCTCTTCTGACAATGCGCGACATCCGTTGGCAATAGTCTTAGCGCAACAGGACATGTGTAACTTACTTTTTGAAATCCTCTCGTACTTCCAGACTATGACAATCATTACCTGCGAATCTGCATAACAGAGTACATATTTAGTATTTATTAACTATAATGAAATATACTTTGCGATGGAAATAATTACTTTGTAATTTTCAATGATAAGATTGGTTACAAGTATTTGTGTAACTAAGAAATGCGTTTGCAATTGCTAATGTAAATTGACATTAGCTGTACAATTTATTGTGATATTTGAAAATTTGAGAAGGACCAGGATTCGAACCCGGATTTCCCGCGTTTTGCAAGTGATCGAGTAAACCATGACACGCCTCCCGGACCTATACAAACTTGCGTGTGCCACACACTGTCTGTTCATATATACCATTACGTACTTCCCGCACAGGCAGAGAGAGGTATTTATTACGAATATCACACACCTTGCTTTGGCATAAATACGATGTGCGGTGTCCGTATTTAACGATGTAACCACTTTAAATGTTAGACTGGGAAGCATTTGCATGGAGAGCATTTGCTTTGGTTACACTGTTAAAAACGGATACAGCACATCGTAATAGTGTATCCATTGCATTATTACTTTACTGGTTTGTCGGGAAGGATATTGAAGTACAGATTTTTTTCGAACTTTGCGATGTGCCATTTCATAGCAAATTATTCTATCAACAGAAGCTCGACTTTATTATCAGCAACATCGACATGTGACAATATCCGTTAGTTACATTTTCCTTTGCTCGGAATGGATGTACACAGTAGCTAGCGAAATCTGTTATATAAGGAGTTTTACCTGGCAACTAAACTGAAAATACATTATAGGCCAATAGCAAACAACACATCTAATGAGAGCGGTTAAAGATTGCAAAAAGTAACGTGTATATACTTAAACGTAAAAGACAATTAGAATTCTTTAGTTGTAGAACACGTCTGCAATGACGAACGCCGTACGCAGAGACAGAGCAGCGGCGAACATCACAAGATTCTCCGATAAGGAATACAGGGAACACTTACATTTTCCAGTAAACCAAAGAAGCGGCATCGCTATAAATAATTTGATTTACGTAAGCTACACTTTATTTTTGTGTGAAATACGTTCCCTTTACGTAACTCTGTGTTATTAAAATTAATATTTAGTTTAAAAAGAGGAAGGCTTCTCAACTGAGATCTGTTGATAGCTTATTGTATCTTGGGCCCACAGTGTTAGAGATGTATATTGACATATTGTAAAAGGTTAGTCCAAAACACTGTAATTAATTATTTTATTGTATCACAAGATATCTTTCGGCGTTAAGTGCCGTCGTCATGTGTTTGGTATTTAGAAGCCTTATGTGCTTCACCGACTATTTATTAATATCTAAAGGAACAAGTTCCTGATGTTCTACAAAACTTATTTATTCGTCACAAAACGGCTTTCGGCTTCTTAGGCCATCATCAGGTGACAATGTACGATAGTATACATGTTTTCAAAGATTTTACAAACATGTTACGATTTACAAATATGTTATCACAGAAAATCGATACTTCAAATGTTCAAATGTCTGTAAATCTATCGGACCAAATTGCGTGGTCATCAGTCCATAGCTTACAAACTACTTAAACCTAGGTAAACTAACCTAAGGACAACACACACACCCATGCCCCAGGGAGGACTCGAACCCCCACGGCGAACAAACGCGCGCTCCGCAGCGAGACGCTTTAGACCGCTCGGCTACTCCACCGCGGCATCGATACTTCACTGGCAAGTTCATTACAAGTACATATTTATGAATGTTTTTAACATTTATGTAATAATATAATAAGTATGTGTAAAGGATCAAAACTGACATGATTATTTTTGTTGAAAAGGAAAGTTGGAAAATTTATTTCAGTAGAGGTGTAAAGGGAAGGATGCCTATTCCCACTGATGAAAGTATAGGCATATTTACTGATCTTTTGCATAAATATGAAGTAAACCCTGTTGAATCACATGACATAATCAATGCTACAGAAACATGTGTAAATCAAAATTACTTCCAGTTTGAAAATAAGTTCAAATATTTGTTAAGCTTAAGGGACTTAACTGCGGGGTCATCAGTCCATAAACTTTCAAAGTACTTATGAAGTACCTTATACTAAAGACGACACAACCATCCATGCACGAGGGGGGATTCGAACCCCCGACCGTAGCGGCTGTGCAGACAGTGACTGGCACGCCGCAGACCGCTCGGCCACTGCGTACGGTCTGAAAATAAGTACTACAATCAGTCTGATGGCCTATCTATGTGTTCTCCACTTAGTTCCATTCTATCTGAGATCTTTATGGATCATTTTGTGCAAATTTTCTTACAGAAGGAACCACTGAGGTGCAAAATTGTATACTGTTTCAGGTATGTGGATGATGTGCTGTGTTTATGGACTGGTACCACCAGACAATTGGATACATTTTTACAACATTTAAATTCCCAACACAAGAAAATTAAGTTCACTATGGTACTAGGATAATCTTCTATAAACTTTTTGGACCTTAGTATTGATATCAGCGCAAAGAAACACTTATTCAGTATTTTCAGAAAATCCATAGTAACAGATACAGTTATCCTGCTAGTTCCCAGTATCCACACAGCCATAAACATGCAGCTTTCCATTCCATGGTCCATCGCCTCATATCTGTTCCATTATCTAATTCTGCATTTCAAACAGATTTACAATCAAACATATGAAATAAATCCCAATTTGCGATCACTTATGGCATCACTGTACTAGGTTTAGATGGAATACCAAAGTGCGGCGCATGAAAATTTGTGCCCGGCCGGGATTCGAACCCGGGATCTCCTGCTTACTAGGCAGACGCTTTGACCAGCCCGACTGCAGAGGACTCTTCCATGCACGTCTCCCGCCACACCCAAATCGCCATTCGCCACGCTGTCTCTTTCCTATTACCATAGCCTATTTGTTCTGTAATGCTCTCAGCCACAATACTGTATTCCCGCATCAGGGAGAACATACCATGAGGTTTCAAGACACAATTAATTGTCGTCAGGAGCCCAGCCTCGGCTTGTATAAAATCAAACATATAGCATCCAGTAATGGCTATAACCCTGCCCTGATTGTTAGTATAATTATTGAATAACAAGAAAATGAGAAAAATTAGAACACTTTTATATGCTGGCCATCAACAGAACAAGTCAGTAGTCGGAAAAACTGGTGTGTCATCCCATATTTAGGCAAAATTTCAGATCATATTGGTAAAAAGTTAAAATCTCAAAATTACAGGCCTGCATTTTACAATACAAACAACATTTCAAAGTATTTATTCAATAATAAGGACAAAATTCAACCCCTAGCACAGAGTGGTGTGTACAAGATGTGTAAACATTGTGGGAAAGTGTATGTTGGTCAGTCTGGCAGGGCTGTAGCTATTAGATTTGCAGAACACGAGAGAAGCCGGAGGTTAAAAAGACAGATTCAGCCTTTGTTGAACATCTGCTCAAAGAAAACCATGATTACTATGTACACTGTGAAATCCTACATCCCCTGGAGAAAAGCAGAAATATGACATTACTGGAAATATTAGAAATCAAGAAACATTTGTCTCAGGATGCCAGTTTAGTATTAAACGATCAGATCCAGTTGACCTTTACACCTCCACTGAAATAAGGTTTATTTTAGAACTTTCCTTTTCAACAAAAATAATCATGTCAGTTTTGATCCTTTACACATACTTATTATATTTTTATATAAATGTAAATAACTTTCATAAATATGTAATTGTAATGAACGTTCCTGTGAAGTATCGATTTTTTGTGATAACATCTATGTAAATCGTAACATTTTTGGAAACATGTGTACTACAGTCAGTTGTCATCTGATGATGGTCTAAGAAGCCGAAAGCCGGTTTGTGACGAATAAATAAGTTTTGCAGAACATCAGGAAGTTGTTCCTTTTTGATATCATTATCATGTTCTGTCAAGCACCGAAGGAAAAATCAATTATTTTAATTGACTATTTATTAGGTGGTGTTTTATATTTTATTTACGAATTATAGCCAGTAACCACATCTGTCAGTGAGGCACCACCTAATAAATAGTCAGTGAAGCACTTAAGGCCTCTAAATACCAAACACCTTACAATGGAACTTAACCCTGAAAGTTATCTTGTGATATAATAAAATAATGAATTATAGAGTTTTGGACTAACCTTTTACAATATGTCAATATATGAGATCTGTTGTTTGCGCTAGCCCGCTGCCAAAACATAGAATAAATTATTTCTTATTATTATGGTATTAAATGTTATCAAAGAATTTAAGATTTACCACATTTGAGCTGCATGTCAGAGTTATTATTGGGATCTCAACTTGCCAGTAGTTAATTTCATTTGTTAATCTATTTATTATTATCATAATTAGTAATCTGTGTCTCGCCCAGTAGGAATTTTGCCCTTTATTACTGATCAAAAACTGAGATGGAGCTAAGGTCAGATATTTAAATTTATCAAGCAACATTATATGTTTTGCCTTTTATAACTTCCTGTGGCAGCGGGTTGACTTACATCGAAGGAGGAGGCGGAAGACGGGAGAGGCTTCGTTTTGTCATTAATACGTTATCTTCTGTGATCTGGCTGTATGTCACTGATTGAATGATTTATCTCTGAAGAATCAGGCATGGCGAGAATTTAAGTGTGGTTAGATTTTCTTTTCACTGCGTATTGAGTGTCACCCATTGCGTTCCCACCTGCATTGTCATGTATGTTCGCTAAATATGTTGGTGATGAATCCTGATATCAAAATTACATAAATTTCCCGCACCTGATTGGTACCCGGCACATTCCCATCATTCTACTAGGTGTGTCTTCATCTCTGTGAATATCTAGTGGTCTCTAATTTATCTGTTTATTTTTAATGTTGTTATTATGAGCTCCATCTTGGCGAGTGACTGATTCTAAAAAAAATTTCATATAACGCCATTACGAGGGTAAGGAGATTTGTCGCATGCATGAGAACTTTCAAAAGGTAAGATCTTCTATGTAAATTAATCAAATAAGTGTTTCATGTGAAAAATGGAAGTGATATTACCGCAGAACAGTTGAAAACACACTATGAGGCCAATTACACACATAAAAATTTATGGCTGTGCCAAAAATGCCGGTGGTCTATAATCGAGTTGATATCTACTAACTTCTCATATACTAAATGCTGAATTTCTTTCATTTATTGCAAGTTTGTGTTTATCTGGAGTCATTTTTAGAATGAAATGAGCAGGTACCCAGTCGTTGCCCTAGTTTATAACAAGGCGTGAGATAATTTAGAAAAAAAAAATGGGGAAAAATGCTCACATTCTTTGAAGGCGCGTTCCTTATTTGGAGAAAGATTAGTTACCACTATGATATATTCGCCAGAGGAGCGGAGTAAGATGACATACTGCATTCATCAACTGGGTTGTTAAGCAATAATAGTCCCCTGCATTTTAAGGGAAATGACTCTTGCACAATCCTTGGTGAGCTGGTGGAAGTGTGCAGAAACAGTCTGTCATAATGAGATCCCGTCATAATCAGGCAAGGTAGTAGAGGGTGTCTATGAGACTTCCATCATATGGAAATAACAGATTATTCTCGTACTGAGCAAATCGTGATACTAACATACTATTTAAATGTTTCGATGAGGTTTAGAGATGTTGTCACGACGAAGCTAGTAGAGTATTTGTCCAAAGGGATTTTCAAATACAACATCTTAGCTCACCCTGCATAGGAAAAAGTCATATTTTCCGCTCCTATTATTTTTGTGAAATAAAACCACAGCAGCCGTTGAGCACTTTTTATTCATACTACCGGCTTTGCAACATAATGTTGAATCTTCAGGTACTTTTTTTAATCAGTTACAGGAACATGTATTCGTTACTGGACGCGGGCCTATCACTCTGCCAGGTTATATTAACACTTCCTTAAATAGAACGATCGTAAATGAATGAATAAATAAATAAAAGTGTCGAAATGAATGGATGGCCGCGGTAGTTGTCTCATACAGAATGACCGTCAATAATAGTAGTGCAGGAATCGTAACTACCTCAATATCTTGATCTCCTCAATAATTCTGACTTTCTTCCTGTTTCAGATTTTTAATATTCACTTTCGTTCAAATCTTATGGAAATATGAGTGAATATTTTCTATTGTTTCATAACTCTGCTACCGTGAGTTCACACCTATCAGGGTGTCATATAAGATGACTGAATCAAAAGAAATCAAAAGGGTAACATTCGTATTCATATTAATAGTTTGTCGTTTTGGTCTTCAGTCCGCAGCTCTCCAACTCTATCATGAACAAGCCTTTTCATCTCCTCATAAGAACAGCAAATCACATGTATTTGGACATACTATATTAGTCTCTTTCTCCCCCCCCCCCCCCTCTGTGATTTTTACCACACACTCTTCCCTCCAAAGCGAAATCACGGTTCCTTGTTGTGTAAGAATCGATCACTTCTTTTAGTCAAGGTATGCCAGAAATTCCTCTTCTCCCCAATTCTATGCAGTGCCTCCTCATAAGTTACGCGATCCACCCATCTAATCTTCAGCATTCGTGCGTAGCACCACATTTTAAAAGCTACTTTTCTCTTCCTGTCTGAACTATTTATCGTCCATATTTCACTCCCATACAAGGTAACACTCCACACAAATGCCTTCAGAAAAGACTTCCTAACACTTAAATTACTATTCTACGTTGACATTTCTCTTGTTTAAAAACGCATTTCTTCCTATTTGAACGGAATGGACAGTGTGTTGAAAGGAGCATATAAGACGAACAATAACAAGAGCAAAACAAGAATAATGGAATGCAGTCTTTGAAAATCAGACGTCGCTGGAGGAATTAGATTAAGTAACGAAACAATAAAGGGGTAGATAAGTTTTGTTTTTGGATAGTAAAATGACATATGACGGTCGCAGTACAGAGGATATAAAACGCAGAATGGCAATGGGAAGAAAAGTGTTTTTGAAAAAGAGAAATTTAGTAACATCGAATATTAATACAAATGTAACGAAGTCTTTTCTGAAGGCATTTGTGTGGAGTGTTGCCTTGTACGGGAGTGAAACTTGGACGATAAATAGTTTGAGTAGGAAGAGGATAGAGGCTTTTCAAATGTGGTGCTACAGAAAAATGCTGCAGATTAGGGAGGTAGATCGCGTTATTAATGAAGAGGTAATGAACAGAATAGGGTAGAAAAGGAATTTTAGGCATACCTTGACTAAAAGAAGGGATCGATTTGTAGGACACATTCTTAGACAACAAGGAATCGTAAATTTAGCATTGAAGGGAAGTGTGTGGGTGAAAAGTCGCAGAGGGAGACCGAGAGACGAATACAGTAAGCAGATCCAGATGGTTGTGGGTTGCCGTTCTTATGAGGAGATGAAAAGAATTACTCAGGATACAGTAGGGTGCAGAGCTGCATCAAACCAGTCTCCGGACTGAAGGCCTCAACAACATTTCTTCCCATTGCCATTCTGCATTTTATATCATTTGTAATGGGACCATCGTATATTATTTTACTGACCAAGTAACAAAACGTATTAACCCCCTGTATTGTGTCGGTAACTAATCTAATTACTTCAGCATCACCTGCTTTTCTTAGACTACGATCCATTACCGTAGTTTTACTCTAGTTAATGTTCATATTACTCGCTCCTTTAAAGACACTGTTTATATCGTTCAATTGCTGTTACAGGTCCTTTGCTGTCTCTGGCAGAATTACTGCGCCATCGGCAAACCGTAAACTTTTTATTTCTTCACGCTGTACCTTAATTACTTCTCCAAATTTCTCTTTGCTTTCTTTCACACTTTGCTCGATGTACAGGTTGTGTCTCGTTTCCGCCGGTTGTCCTAGGTGTCGGTGTCCGAGTAGAGAGAGACAGAGACAGGGAAATAGGATGCACGCGTGTGCGGGTACAGAATCCGAGGTGACCAGCCAGTGGGACAGCAGAAACTAGAAACACTAAGCTAGATTAGAACAAGTTGTATATTTCGTAGAAATATGATAATACTTATCTTTTACAAAGTTCATGACTGCCAACTAAATGTACTGCTGAGACATACGTTAACTAGGTAGAAGCCTGCCTACTGATGAGTCCTAGTGCATGTCCTAATTCCAAGTGGCCGGTGCAGTTTAGTGGTGGCCACGAGCGGGGTTGCAGCAGAGGGCGCTCGTCGCCGACGTCGCAAGAACGCCACGCCGTGCTTGCATGGCGGCGCGCGGCGAAAGTACGTGGCGCGCACTTTAGACTAGTGCGACACCACAGAGGCTACAACCCTGTCTTACCCCCTTCCACTCCAATGCTTCCCTTTCACGGCCTTCGACTCTCATAACTGCTGTTTTAAATAAACTTCCGTTCCCTATATTTTACCCCTGCTGACTTCAAAATTTGAAAGAGTGTGTTCAAGTCAGTATTATTAAAAACTTTCTCGAAATCTATAAAAGCTAGAAGTGTAGGTTTGCTTTTCCTTGATCTGTCTTGAAAGATATGCCTCGCGTGTTCCTACATTTCTTCTGAATCCAGACTTCCATCCAGCAGTAGTACAGTCAGACGAGTCCCTGCCACGGGATGCTGCGGTACTTCCGCGAGGGCTCTACATGGTATTAGGCAGGCGTACCGGTTTCTTTGGCTCTTCACTGTAACTAAGTTTGATCGAGAGCAGATTGTGGTGGCCCGGAAGCCTTTCGAAAACTGCACGACTTGTTTGGTCTTCGAGGAATTCAGTGGTGTGTGTCTTCAACAGTTGGCGAATCCAAAGTGAAACTACATCCAAACGTCGAGGGCTTCAGCGGCTATCCCTAGCCACGCGGGAGTGGACGCTTGGTCTAAAGCCGGTATTACACGACACACCTATCACATACAAGTCCTCACCAGCCCTCCCCCCCTCTCCCAAGCGTAAAAGTCTGGAACCGCCAAGGTTTTAGACTGTCTACAATGAAGAATAAATTGTAAGCGGCGTCCTCATGCCAGCTTCAAAATAACGAATGCACTTCTAGATTCCGGTAGAAGTGTTTCCGCCACTTCAGAGAATGATGTAGGTAGAAATAAGAATAGAAAATCGGTAATTTTTCCTGTCAATAATGTTAAGATTAAGACTGCAGTGGATGGACTAAGTTGACCAATAAGATATGAAATGTTTTTAGATTATAAGTCTCTTGAATATTGTTTTAATATGAGACGTTTCATAGTGAATGGTATCTAGTGTTTAAAATCAGAAATTAGGAGAGAAAAAAGGAATATGAAAGACCTTTTATCTGGAGATCAGTGTTTCGGTCAAGCAATAATTACTGACGTATGGGATAAACAAGTGGGCGAATTGGACGCACACATTTGGGGAGATCAGTAGATCGTAATTTGTTCACGTTAGTTTTGGAAGAGAATATTTTGATTGGAGTTACATGTAATACGATTTTGGAGGGATTTTCTAGGGATTATTTAATAGTGGTTTCTGTATTGTTTTGGGTGGGTTTTCAGTTTGAATGGAAGTATTTAACGCCCTAATTTGGTGCGTTGGAGGTAGGGAAACCTCTTTAAATTCTACTATTTATGGGTAGAGGACTGTATAATTGAAGAACTTATGCGCTTAATTTGTGCGCGGTCCATTCGTTCATTTGTATAATACATGTGATTTTGAAGGCAATATATGTGTCAATGTACGTGGAATTTGGGGAATAGATCGTTTACTTATGCTAAAAAATTTAAATAATTAATTAAATTAAAGTAAAATTGATCTGCTGAATCGAAAGGGAAAATCACAGTTGAGAGCTTGCACAGGGTTGATTCAGAGACAAAATGTAGTTGAATATAGCAGGATTACAGGAACTGAAATGTTAGTTAACTTGAGGTGACTAACATATTTCATAGCAGCGGAGACATGTCTTCCAGTGGAAACATGGACAGTGTCTGAAATGATGACTGAATTAAAGTATTTTGCCAAAGTATTAGCTCATTTGTTTCAGTTACCTCTTTGTTTGTGAATGTATAGATTCCACTGGGGAAGGCGTTGAGGGCATGATATATTGGTTTTCGGAAAGTTATATGATTATTAGTAACTACACCACGATTGTGTTTCAACTGCTTCCACAGTCCAACACTGATGGTGAAAGAGTTGCGGATTGACACACGTTTCGGCATTGTAGGAGAGCTAGACATGTCAGCGTGCATACTGAACTGCAGCTAGTATAGTGGACGACGAAGTCCACGTGTAGTGAACAGTGCTACATTACATAAAATTTGTGTGCTTCGGAAAAGGCATGCAACGGAGAAAACAAATTATTAGTTTGTTATGGCCAGTTATTAAATGTTTATAAATTATGTTCCTTTTAAATTACTATATATCTTTATATATCTTAGGAGGTCCATGCTACTTTATGCACTAGCACAAAATTATCTTCACTATTGGTCTGACAAACTTATGTTTATTTTATTATGTAAAGTAAGTCAAATTTCGTGCGACGTACAGTGACAATTTTCTAACTACTTGTCAAAGAAAATGGAGGTATTGTGACAGTACTGACACATGCTCCGTAGGTGACATAATTATTCTAATTCTAGAATTGTATGGATGGGAGGATGAGGTGTGTTGCTCCCAGTCAGAAGGAGGCGAGTGATCAGGATTGGCCAAGAAACCGCTCAAGACTGTAGTGGGCAACGGCGAAACGCCAGAAATGGATAATCCCTAGGGTTACCAACTCTACCGTAACTATGGGTTCACCCGTATTTTAGCACTTTCTTTTTATTCTTCAGTCTCTCTTATTCTGCACCTGTTTCTCCCATATATTTCGTCAGTGTTTGCTGTTATACCTGAAACCCGTGAAGTACTATCGATACTTGAAATTCTCTCAGCAAGATATCTCGAATAAGCTATAATATTCTATACTATTCCCAATAACTATTCCTGCTTCTGCGGCCTTTGGAATCTATGGCGTTGTGAGGAAATGGTCATTGGTTTCTTGGTCAATACTGCAAATGTTCATATGTTTGGACCGAACTGCTATGCTTATCTGTCCCTAGACTTACAAACTACTTAAAGTAACTTACTACTGAGGACCACACACACACACACACACACACACACACACACACACACACACACACAGAACCATGCCCGAGGGAGGACTCGAACGTCCGACGGGAATGACCGCCCAGTCAGTAGCACGATGCCTTAAACCACACGGCCATTCCGTGCGGCGGTCAATACTGCCAACTCAAGGATGCGATCGCCTCGTACAGATCAGCAGTTAATGTTTTTATGCCATTAAGGCGCACTGAAGTAATGACTCGCGAAAGTAGATTGTAGAGTTTAAAGAGAAGCGTATCACTATTTATTTCTCGGTTGACTCATACAACATTTCTCAAAGCTTGGAAACAACCAATAGTGATGGTTCGCTTGTCAGCGATGGAAACCAAAGGAAAGTTAGCACCAAATATTTAGATTTCGGCTATTTTCTTAGTTTTTGATTAATACCTACTGTGAAGTGTTGGTGTATATTTTAATTTGGTTTAGAGTTTTCCTTATGTACTCTCACAGTGAAAATGAAGATTAACGACTGTGTTTTTGGTACTGCCGTTGAAAAATTATTGAAACGCTTATGTCCATCCAAGGAAAAATGTGTTATACATCATTCTGTAAACTTCTACCATTGCTTAAATAGTTAAAAAATCGATATATGAAATGCAAATCCAATAGTTTTCAGCATAGTGTTCTTGAATTTGCCCCACAGATGAGTCTTATTAATATCATTGCTCTCTTAAAATCTCACTCTCAGCTTGTAGAGCAAGCCCAGAATATTATTACGTTATGAGTAAAAGTAAGCAAATTATGTCTGATTTATTTTTATGTTTACATCCCAATGCTATCCATTCGAAGCAAATTTGTATGGTTTCTGCAAATGAAATTCAATTTGACTAAATCTCCCTTATTCTCCCTTATAATCATGATCAGATTTTGCTCATCTCCGTGAAACCCGTGATCAAAAGTTGGTTCAAAATGTTCAAATGTTGAATTAACTGCGGGGTCATCAGTCCCTAAACTTACAAACTACTTATAAAATACCTTATACTAATGACAACACAAACATCCATGCCCGAGGGAGGATTCGAACCCCCGACGGGGAACGGCCTCGTGCATCTGAGCATAGAGCCTCAATGCGCTCGGCTACTCCGCCGCGACTCAAACGTTGGTCACCCTAGTAATCCCGTACTTCTAAAAGGGAGCTAAGGACACAGGGAAGCCTCTTCACGGACGCTCTGGCAGATACTTAAAAAGATGAACACTCTCTTAACTTAGAAATTAATGGTGAATCACAGTGTTATGTTTCTATCAATTCTGAAGACGTCTACGATGTCAGAAAAACTGTACACATGTCATGAACCTACATTATGTTTAATACCTTGAAATCTACAAATTTTAATCTACACAATACCTGAATATAGTAAAATGAAACTGAAAATTATCGTATTATGAATGTGTAATGCGATTTCAACAAACTATGTCATTATTACCACAATTCCTACCCTAAAAGTCTTGCAAGTTTGTAACGGAAATTTCTGAACAATTAAGAACTGCGGTGTCTGTTCCTTCCGGTATGTCTGAAACAATAGACGCCGGAATTCTTGGTTGTAATCCACCTTGTGCGACGTATTGATGCTTCGTCAGTGCGGATATACACAGGGTCGGACTACTTTCGAAAATACGGGCTTAGCTGCGAGCCATGGAGTACTGTGACCGAAGTAAGTGGAAATAGGACATGTGGGGAATTGGGTCAGACGGGCTGCGTACTTGAGTAGTCGCGAGGTGTGTGAAGCCCGTGTGCCTGGCTGCTGCAGGGTTTGCACAACGTTTGTTGGGTTACATCTACCAGCTGCTGAGAAAATTACCACAACTAAGTCTGAATTTCTGAATGCTATTTGTACCTGACTGTCTTGACCCACACCTTTCAGTACATCTTTTGAGAACACTGCGAGTTAGGCGTCGCAGTATCGGTGTCTTCGGAATCCATGCAGGTTGACATGGAGGATGTAATTCTGTCAGAGATAATTTATTACTCCGAAAATAGAATATGCCATAACGCACTACAGTGCATCACTAATACTAAGTGCCATACACAAAACTCTCTGTTGTTATTTCGATGATATCTTGTAGCAGAGTGAACGTGCGTCACACGTTCAGATACTGTAGATCGTTCCGTTACTATAGTTTCTACAAGTAAACAAAGTCTATTCGGCAGTGTAGTTACGAGCAAATTGTGCTACAGTAGGGTGAGGTGGTACAATTGCGACCATTTCGGACAAATGTCATTGTAACTGGAAATATATCGAGAAAAGAAATAATTTTAACTATGACATTTGTTATTAGATGTTTAATGAATATAGAACACAAATATTTGACAGTTACAAATGTTGGTATAAACACAAGAAAGGATTACAGAATTGACAAAAATGGATCGAAAATGTATCACACTAGATACAATTTTGATCACTTCCTGGTACAATTTTGGTATCTGGCATCTTCCACATAAAAAGCACTTTTTCCCTCGGGCACCAACGCATTTTTCGTGGTACCAAACATCGCATAATATAGAAATTGCAAGCACGTGGAAACTAGAAAATTTATAAGAGCGCGTCCGACTAAGTAGCTTCACGTACCTCTTAACGGGAAAAAATTTATATCTCCGTAGCAAATATTGGTGTATTCTTGGAATAGACAGGAGGAGCTGTAGAAACCTGCTACACTACAACGCCACACAAAGGCAAGTGCGAGCAACACTACGAGACTGAGAAATGGCGCGAAACCTTATGTTGATCGGAATTGTTCGCATATCGAAATTGTATCACCTTACCCTACAAAATTTTCTGCATATAGCAAGATGCATTGGAAATCGGTTCCTGGAGAAAGATTTCTGGTTGTGCAATGTACCAGAAATAGAATGTTCAAGAACATCTGTATGTCATTCTTTCAGCCATATTTTGGTTGTTATTCCATAATAGGTAATTCAGTAATATATTCACTTAGTCATGGCTATCACTGCGTATCATATAACTTGCAAATATCTTCCACATTTATTAAAGAAACTTATAATAATAATAGTTTAGGATAAATTAAAATAGCATTTTGAATAATTGTATATTAAAAGGGAAATACAATAACATCTGAGTTGGCCGCTTGCTAAGCCATTCACCGTCGGTGCAGCAGGAAGGCTGTACAGACCCAGTATCACATTGTGTGGACGACGATTGTTGTCTACATCGCTGGAACGAAGAAAGCAGAAGTTAATCGCCGTCTGGCTTCGTATTATGTAAATTACATTTGTGTAGTGAAAGAGGCCAATGATACGGTTTTTTTCTTCCCTGGATTAACCTACAGCATGACAGAATTTCCGCTGTCACGCTGTCATCCAGACCAGCTAGTATGTAAAAGGGACTTTAATATCGCGGACGGGCAACCATTAATTTAGCGTCGTTGTGTATTCTGACTCCCGAGAAACGTGGCATTAAAACAATGCGGCCAGCGCAGGCGTAGGCGTGCGGCAATTGTCAGGCGGGGACGTGACTCGAATCAGCCGTAATATTCGCTCCCTGTCGAGCGCCGCCCAGCCAGGGGTCGCCGGTTCGAGCCCGCCTCGGGCGTGGGTGAATGCCCACTTATCCCAGGGGTCGTGACTAGACACTGTGCTCCAAACAGCTCGCTACGCGTTCGCTGATTTGCGAAAACGTCTCACAAGAAGACCACATGGCTATCGGATTTTTATTAATTTTTTATATTTATGGTACGTGAACTTCAGTCAAAGCCATTCGATGCAACTCTAAAAATCCTCGAGAAAATCGATTTTGAGTTGACAGCGGACATATAATTATCTGTAAAAATGTGAAATCTGTAATGGTTGCCGTGGCGCATTCGGTAGCTCTGTAGAATGATCATCAAGTAATCGTGGTCGGCCGCGGTGGCCGAGGGGAGTGAGGCGCTACAGTCACGGTCTGCACGGCCACTACGGTCGGGGGTTCGAATCCCCCCTCGGGCATGGATATTTGTGCCGTCCTTAGTCTTAGTTCATAAGTAGTTTGTAAGTTTAGGGACTGATAACCCCGTAGTTAAGTCCCATAGACTATACAAACAATACAAACAAGACAAGTAATCGTGGTATCGGCGGTTCGAATCCCACCACAACGACCAATAAAAAACAAAAATAAGGAAGATTATAGTTTAATATCCCGTCAGCATTGTGGTCATTAGAGGCGGAGCACAAGTTTGGATTTTTTTATCAGGCGTGAGGAAGAGAATTGCTCGTGTTCTTTGAAAGGAACCACCCCGGCATTTATCTGGAGTGATTTAGAGAAATAACAGAAAAGCTAAATCAGGATGGCTGGAGGCGGCTTTGAACAACCACTCTCTCGAATGTGAGTTCAGTGTCTTGCCACTGCGCCACCTCGCTAACTCAACACAGAACAAGCAAGAAACCAATCTTTCCGAGGAGTAAAAAAACACGTGTATTTTTAATCTCAAGAAATGAACTTCATTAAGCGTCTGCAAATTCGTACCTACTTGATGGAACATGGCTGCGAAATTTGTGATAGAGAATATTGCACAACACGTCATTCAGTGGTTCAGCATCTGTTGTCTTCTGCAATCTTTGGTATGCTCGTTTCCCTTGTAAGCTTTGCCATAAAAAAGAAATATTCTGGACTGTAAATGAAGTTTGCTTCTAGTTGATATATCGGAAAAAGAAAATATTGGCACTCTAATGTAGCATTTGTACGATGTGCTCGATGCTGTAAAATGATTATTCTCCATGTTTACGACTATCTGTGTGTGTGAAAAAAAATGAACATCTTATACATTAAAAGAATCTACGAAAACTAAAGTCAGTCGGCTAGACCAAACTATGCGGCCGATTTCAATCATTTTCATTTTACACGAAAGGCATTCATCCACAGATTTGTCATCAAGTATCAGAATTTTCATAACTCTCGCCTTCCTTTTTCTACATCCAAACGCGATTTCCTTCTGTATATTTCTAATGGGGATGTCCTTGCTGTAAACTACAGTCAGTCGGTCAAGGCGTTCTAACGGACCGATTTTCTTCATTTTTGCTTTAAACGAAAGGTATTCATTCGCAGATTTGTCATCAAGTATCAGTATCAATCTAAGTCTGTCCATCCTTTCTTTTTTTCAAACACGGTATCCTTCTGTCCTAGCATTGAATATTTTAATCGGTTTAAGATATCTTCGCTTCTATTTAAGGTACGCAGTTCTTTTTGACCTAACAGCACTCAGAGGATCAAGCTCTTTCATTTTCGCTTTTAAACACTTGCAGTGATTGATTCTGTAGAAAGCAACATTTTTTTTCATTCTACTAACGTTGCGTAGTATTCGCACTAGTCCTCTAGTAGTCCATTAAAGGGGTATCTTATTTTTCAGTCTCGCAACAAAAACGTAATTTGCTATGTTTTTTTTTGTATTGAAAAAATCATAGTAAACAAACTTTTTAGGAAGTATCAAAAATTAAGGATAAATGGAAGACAGGAATGTCGTAAAATTTTATCATTTTATTTGTGTTAATTACCGAATATTTAATGAATTTTGTATTTAAACTAGCAGAAAACCTCGCGTCTCCCGCGTACTTATTTGTTCCTGTCTTAAGTTAATCTCTCATTTCCTTTTCTCTCTCTGTCCACCTTCTCTTTTCTTCTCTTTCTTTCCATCTCCTCCCCTCCCCTCTCTCTTCATCTCCTCCTCTCCCCTCTCTCTCTGTCCATCTCCACCTTCCCCTTTCTCTGCTAATCACCTCCTCGTCTCTCGGCCGAATTCCTCCTCCACCTCCACAGTCCATTTCCTCCTCCACTTTAAAAAAATTTTATAACTCTATTTACTTTCGTGGAGATCAGTGAAGTGGTGGCTTAACTTTACTGCGAGGTACCCTCTGCCATGCATAGTATGAAATCTTAGATAGGCAGTGATGTTCGCATTCGCATTCGGAAGAGAAAGTTGGTGAAAGAACTGTCGCAAATAGATCTTGCCGCAACGAATAAAGCCTTCCTTTTAATGAATTCCACCCCAACTAGTGTATCATTTCCGTGACACTCTCACCCCTATATCGCGATAATACAAAAGGAGCTGCCCTTCTCTGAACTTTCTCTAAATTATCCGTCAGTCCCACTCGGTGGGGATCCCACAATTGGCAGAAGTACTACAAAATTGGACACAAAATTGTTGTGTAGGCTGTTTCTTCAGCAGAAATGTGTTATGCGAATGAAACGTAGCCTTCGCTACAATATTTTCTGTGTGTTCTTTCTAATTTAAATTTTTCGTAATTGTTATTCGTAGGTATTTATTTGAATATACGGCCTGTAGATTTTACGGAATTATGGTGTAAATGAAGTTTAGGGAATTTCTTTTAGCGTTCACATTTTTCATTATTCAGGGTCACTTGCCAATTTTCGCACCATGCAGATATCTTATCTAAACGATTTTGCAGATGCGAACAGTATAAGAGATCTGGTCACGTTGTCTCCTAAATGGTTTATAAAGATAAGGAACATTAAGGGCGCAAAAACACTTACCTGGGGAACGCCAGATATTACTTCTGTTTTACTCGATGACTTACCGCCAATTACAACTTACTGTGTTTTTTCTGACAGGAAATCACGAATCCAGTCACACCACTGTGGCAATATTCCATAAGCATACAATTTGATTAGGAGATGCTTGTGAGGTAAAGTGTCAAAAGCCTTCCGGAAATCTAGGAATATGGAATCGCTTTGATATTCTTTGTCGAAAGCAGTCACAACTTCATGAGAGTAAAGAACTAGCTGCGTTTCACAAGAACGATACTTTCTGAATCCGTGTTGACTATGGGTCAATAGGTCGTTAACTTGGAGGTAGTTCATAATATTTGAAGAACGCATATGCTCTAAAATCCTGCTGCAAACTGACGTCAGTGATATAGGCCTGCCATTTTATGGATCACTCCTATTGCCTTTCTTAAATATTGGAGTGACTTGTGCATCTTTCCAGTCTTTAGGTACGGATCTTTCGCTGAGCGAGCGGTTGTATGCGATACCTATGTATGGGGCTATTGCATCAGCACACTCTGAAAGGAAACTGATTGGTATACAATATGGACCGACAGACTTACTTTTGTTAAGTGATATAAGTTGCTTTAATACTCCAGGTATACCAACTTCTAAATTACACATGCCGGCAACTGTTCTTGATTCGAATTCTGGAGTATCTTCATCGTCGTCTTTGGTGAAAGACTTTCTGAAAGCTGTGTTCAGCAAGTCTGCTTTAGCACAACTGTCATCCGTAGTATCACCATTGCTGTCGCGGAGTGAAGTATTGTTCGTCTTTTGCCGCTAGTATACTTTACATACGGCCAGAATTTCTTAGGATTTTCCACCAAATTACATGACAGGGTTTAGTTATGAAAACTATTATAAGCTTTTCGCATTGAAGTTTGAGCTAAATTTTGAGTTTCTGTAAAAGATTCCCAGTCTTGGAGATTTTGTGTAGGTTTAAATTTGGCATTGAGTTCTCTAAGGAACTGTGTGTTTTATACAATGTAAGACATAAATAAACAAGATGTAATCAAGTAAGCGTGTTGGATTTAATCACCCTTATCGGACGATGGTATAAGTTGCCTTAGCAAAAGTGGGCCTATCTTAATATTACCGTGATTTTAAGTTTGATAACAAAGTAAGAGATTGTTGTGCGGTGGAGAAACAGTGACTCTACAAAGCACAAAGCTATGCGATTGGGAAAGACACAGAATACCAGTTTCGTGTTATACGTGTGTAACTTCATTGTTGGCCAGTGCCCGTTCAAGAATATTTTCCCACGAAAGCTACATATTAATCGGTGCCTCTCCTCTGGCCTTTACCGAGTACTTTTCGCAACTAAGATATGCGCTGTATACAAATCTTGCACTTGGATGCATCGGAGCTCCCCTCTAAACTTCGTGCACCGAACAGCGTCATTTCCTCGCAATGTTAGTGCTTGCAAACAACAACGCTGGAATGTATTTCACTCGTGTATTTTGCTGAAAATTTGTAATAACAGTTGAAGTGTAGTTTGTGTCATGTGAGTGATAGAGGTATAAATTATTTCTACAGTGAAACACTTAGAAACTGTTTGTATACTTAAACATATTGTTCTAAAACGATAACGCCTAAGTTACAAAATAGTCACTTGAGTTTTCAGGTTTCTCAAGCCATGTGTTATAAGTATATAACGACATTAATCAAAAAATGTAACGAACAGTACATAACATTTGTCATAAAATTTTAAGTATTTCTATCTAAAATTATTAAAATATATTTATAAATAATTTTGCCCACGTTAGGTTACGCTAGTAACACTAAAAGTGAGCCTTTACGATCGCCGCCGGCCGCGGTGGCCGAGGAGACTGAGGCGCTCCAGTCACGGTCTGCACGGCCACTACGGTCGGGGGTTGGAAACCCCCCTCGGGCATGGATATTTGTGCCGTCCTAGTTCGTAATTAGTTTGTAAGTTTAGGGACTGATGACCCCGTAGTTAAGTCCCATAGACTATACAAACATTTGATACTTTTTACGATCGCCTTTTGACAGCACAAAATTTAAATGAACATAACGGATGAAACGTACATCTGAAACGAAAATTGAATAAACAGATTTGTAGAAGAGAAAATTTTCTACAACTTAGCTCTCTTACGTTTTTTTCATATCTTGCATGGTTTTTTGAGATATTTGCAAAAGTAATGGCGATTGGACGATGTCTGTCAGTCCGTAACGTGTTCCCACTTATTAGATCGAACCGTTCAACCGATCGGCACCAAATTTTACAGACACAATAGTTGATCTCCAGAGACCCGACCCTCCATTTTTCAATTTTTTCGGACAAAAAATAAGTTAGTAACACTAAAAAAGCCGTTTGTAATGTAATTGTAGTTGCAAACAAACTGTTCACCTGACACAAAAATGAGTAACCTAATCTGTAGAGGAGAAAATTCTCTACAACTTTCTTCTGTTAAGTTTTTTTCGTAACTCGCACCGTTACAGAGATATTTGCAAAAATAACGGCGATTTGACACCGCTCTTGATTTTACGTCAACCAGGTGTCAGGAAATATCACGTGACATTCCTCGCCCAGAGCTCTCTCTGGCATATGCCATCTTGCTTCCTGTAGAGTATGATTTTCGTATTATAACTTACGAGTTGTCATTTTAAAGCAGTGGCGCACTGAAGAATTAATAAAAGCACGTCGTTCATAGTACGGTAAATTAAAATCTAGTGTCTAAAAATGTTATTTTGGCTGTTAGCAACTGCCAGCAATTGTACGAGAATTATTGTACACTCGAAATTGTTCGCTGTGGAGTAGTGGGTAGTGCGTTCCGTCGAGATGCATGTGGTCGGCATTTCGAAACCCGTCACTATAATTGTTGTCGCCTTGGCTCCTAAAAGGGTTTCCGGCTCTGTTGTTAGTTAAATAGAGCTATCTTATGCAATGTTTAGAGTAAGAATGTTCCCTCTAAAATGTGTGTGTGTTCTATTTCGTGAACATGCCGTGAAAGACATAACAAGGAATGGAACACTGGTCTTCTAAAGCATTTGCACAAAAACGGGAAGGATGCTGTGATAATGAATATTCAAAACAACGTGCAGATATTGGCAGTTGCATATACAAATGGAGTCCTAAATTGCAACAAATTACCTGTTTTTCAAATGTTCAAATGTTTGTAAATCTATCGGACCAAACTGCGTGTTCATCAGTCCGTAGCTTACAAACTAACCTAAGGACAACACACACACCCATGCCCCAGGGAGGACTCGAACCTCCACGGCGAGCAACCGCGCGCTCCGCAGCGAGACGCTTTAGACCGCTCGGCTACTCCACCGCGGCGCCTGTTTTTCCCCCTAAGCAATTATTCACTATTAATGGAATATGTTGAAAATCATTAATTAGAATCTATGGGTGTACTAAAATGTTTGTCTTTCGCATGGTTGTTATGGACGCTTTTAACGTAAATTTTATTACCTTTTTTTAGTAGTTCAGGTATGACTTTGTTCATGTTACTTTGTTCTGCGCTAAAATAAAGAGCAATTATTATGATTCGAACCGTGACTACGTTTTCTTTTACAGCTATAATAACAAACGGAATAAGTGTGGTAACACCGAATTCCACAAAGCTCTAGTACTTAATGTATACACAAAGTTACTATTATCATTACATCATTTACAACAGTAATTGTAAAAGTATCTCCCAAGTTTGTGTACACTTGATAAAGAAGTCTATGTTTGGTATGTACTTCATGATCTGTTCACAAAAAATAAATAAATGCATATATCAGAGAACGCGCTGTTACCTTTGAACAATTCAGACTTTTGCAGGATATAGCTGTGTTCAGTTAACAAGAGTGTGCGAAAACCTCTTTGGAAACAAGATGGGAAAAAATTTTCAGTGGCGGGTTTTTATTGTTATTTATTTATTTATATTTTTTTGTTCTTCAGGTAGATCCATGCTTTGGGATCGTTTGTTCATGTTAGTTCTGGGTTGTTCTTTGAGAATTTTGGTCAGTTTTTTAAAAATTTTTCATTTATTTATTTATTTTATTACAGATGGCGTCGAACCCCCTATCTTTTTCCCCTCTTTTCATTTGTTCTTCAATTTGATCGGTCCTTTGTGGACGTTGGTTTATTTTGTTTAATTTTGATCGTTTCGTCGTTGACTCAGTTTTTTCGTTAAAGAGGGCGTCGAGCACTGAAGAAGGCACGCTGAGCTTCCACGCCGGCAACCCTCTGACTGAGTGCTCTGAGCCACCGCGCCTGACAAGTTTCGAACCACCATGTAACATGTCCGTTCATCACAAACTAATTCGCTGCCCATTACGCTACGCCAAACAGCTGCGAGAGTAATCCGTAATTTTAGTACCATTGATGGCAGGTGTTACCTGCTAACATGGCATTTTTAGAATTTTTAGACAGATTGTAATTCATTGTCCTAACAACGAAGTGTTTTTGATAATTTTCAGTGCGCCATTGCTTTGAAATGACAACGCTTGAGTTGTAATAAGAAAATCAAATACAGAAAGCAAGATGGCGTATACAATAGAGTGTTTCGAGCAAGATTTCGGGGAGGGATGTCACGTGACAGATCCTAACGGCAAATGTTGAGCACCTCCATAAAACCAACAAGACGTGTGCACTATGGTGGTTATTAATTTATGTATATTTTACTGTTTTAATTCGGATTAGCCATTCATTTTATATCTCACTATCCACCAGCACATGATTTTCTATATAACTACCATCCTGTACAACTACCAGATTTTATGTGGAGCACTATAATAAGAAAATTAGATGTTAGCATCTACCCTATTTATACAATATGACGGTTCCCTAATATGAGTAAATTAAGTGATAACGAAAATGTGGGACAGATAAAAAAATGTTCAAATGTTTGTAGAACTTATGGGACTTAACTACGGTGTTATCAGTCCCTAAGCTTTCAAACTACTTACGAACTAGCTAATAATAAGGACGGTACAAATATCCATGCCCGAGGGGGGATTCGAACCCCCGACGGTAGTGGCCGTGCAGACCGTGACTGGAGCGCCTCAGTTCCCTCGGCCACCGCGGCCGGCTGGGACAGATATTAAAATAATAGTTAATGAGGTAAAAAAAAAAAAAAAAAAAAAAAAAAAAAAAAAAAAAAAACAAGAACCAGAGTATATTTGTCAAAGATAAACTCAAATAATAAATAATTTTGGCTGTTTGTTAAAATAGGGTCAGAAAAAATATTACGTGTTGGGTGCATTGATATTATCACAGTAGTAGAGTCGTAATCGTATCGCCAAACAATTTTTATTATTTATATTTTTATTATTTGTGTGCGAAATGTTTGCAAGAAATGATAAAACTACAGGAAAATCTAAAGTGCGATTTTTATATATACTTATGATCACGAAATGTAAGGAAACTTGGTAAAGTAATTTACTCCTTACGTTTACCTGTTTGCACCTGAGAACCTCCAACTGTTGCTTGGAAAAATGCAGTCAATCTTACTATGGTACTTGGCGTACATTTTTTACTGTAGATAGACGTTAGATAATTATTATAAGTAGAGGAGAGTAAACATCGATTAAAATTTCATTGATTGACTGTTAATTAAACCTAGCTGTGCAGGAAGATGAGGTGGAAAATTTAGCTCGTTTTGTTTTTTATACATTACATTGTATAAAATATACGTATCATTACAGAACTCTATGAGGTAAGGTCGACGTAAATCGGGATCTTAGACTAATGCCTAGGACACGTATAGGATTTGCAGTGTTTCACACAAACGTAATACTGGTAATTAATGCAAGATTGCACGTCTATTTTATGGGGTTCAGATATCCCATAAGGTAATCCATTGAAGCGTTCCCCAGAACAATTTGATATTTGGATAACAACAGCTCAAAAATGTTCAAATGTTTGTAAAGTCTATGGGACTTAACTGCGGGGTCATCAGTCCATAAACTTACAAACTACTTATGAACTACCTCATACTAAAGACGGCACAAACATCCATGCCCGAGAGGGGATTCGAACCCCCGACGGGGAACGGCCTCGCGCATCGTAGCATAGCGCCTCAATGCGCTCGGCCGCTCCACCGCGGCATAACAATAGCCTTGCGGCAGACTGTATCATTTTATTCTCTCGAGAATTTTGTCAAATCCAATCAATGGTCGCAACACGATTGAGGACAGACGAAGTCAACGTATACGCGAAAATTTCACGTTAAAATAACTCCAGAATTAATGTTAAAATGTTTGTAAATCTATGGGACCCAACTACTGTGGTCATCAGTCCCTTGGCTTACAAACTACTCAAACTAACGTAAACGAACCTAAGGACAACATACCCACCGAGGGACTCGAAACTCCGGCGGGAGCAGACTCGCAGTACCTGTCAAGGTGCCTAGAAACGCTCGGACATTCCCGCACTGCCCAAAATTGGTTGGTTGGATGTGTAAGGGCGACCAAACGGCAACGGTCATCAGTCCCTGCCCAAAATTAATGAAACAAATGAAAAGAAGTGAATTCAAAATTACTGGAAAAATTTCGTGTTAATAGTAAATCAGTCTCTCATTCCTTTGAATTTTCGGCACTGATAGTTTGCCAGTAGCGATATCGACAAAAGGCAAGAAACGTCGAGATTCTCGATTCCTGCGAGGGATTAACTATCTGTTTACATAATTACGTTTGTACGAAATCCACGAAGTCCACGTCCTACTTGCACTTGTCCGATTATAACCGTACCAACACTTAATGGCCATATAAACTACAAATCAGTATTATCAAGATTGACATCTCCTATATTGAAAAAAAAAAAAAAATGAAGATTACCTAATGCGAACAAGGCTCCATATCACGACGAAATTCCAATTTAATTTTACATTGAATTCTCCGCGAAATTTGCTCCTTTCGTAGTTCGTATTTCTCAAGAGTCCCTTACACGGCATGTAGTCCCGATTGATTGTAAAAAATAGTGGTCTACTTCTACCCAGGATCTCCCAAACCTTTTGAGTCAAACTGAAACAGTTAATATCGAACCCTCAACCTATTATATTGAGACAGAAAACAAATGGTCGTAAATGAATACTTATTGCGTTATGAACATACACAGAGTGCACCGCATAATAAGAGCGTAGTAATTGTTCGAAGTGATAACCGCGTCTCAATCCCTGTACGAGCATGACAACGGCATATGCAGTTCTACCATACTCTCTGAAATATCCCTGGGTCTGTTGTACTAGGAGACATGATGCCTGGATTCAGAAAGCGGGTGTTTATCCGTTTTTTCTGGGGATTCATAGCCGCGGTGGAGTAGCCGAGCGGTCAGCCGGGCGCTGTGGCTCAGCGCACCCGGTCAGGGGGCTCAACGCCCTCTGTAATAAAAAAGCTGAGCCAACAACACTTCGCACATCAACGAACAAATACGAACAGCGTCCGCAATGAACAGAACTACCGATAGAGAGAGAGAAAAAGAAAACGATCTAATGCGCCTCGCTGCGGAGCGCGCGGTTGCTCGCCGTGGAGGTTCGAGTCTCTGGAGCATGGGGCATGTGTGTGTGTGTGTGTGTGTGTGTGTGTGTGTGTGTGTGTGTTGTCCTTAGGTTAGTTTATCTAGATTTAATTAGTTTGTAAGCTACGGACTGATGACCACGCAGTTTGGTCCGATAGATTTACAGACATAGTTGAGAGATCCGGTGATCATGGTGGCCATGGGACAGGACATCTCCTTACAAATCGACAATGAGAATACGCGTTGTTCAGATACTCATGGGCATAAAAATCGATGTGGTCTAGTGCACGTCTTGTTGAAATCACATCCTTCCGCTGACACAAAGGTGTTCAGTCCTTGGCAGCACATATCGCAGGAAGACAACGTAACGTGAAACAATTAAACAGGGATGCGGCAAGTAATGTCCTATTGAGTCATATTAAGCAACGTCCATCCATACGTAGACAGAGAATAATCATTGTTGGTGACCACCGATGTGGGTGGCGTGGGGATTGTCCTCACTCTTGACATTCAACACGTGCATTGAATCTGGCAGTCATCCCTTTCAACAGTTCCTTTGCGCATAATTGTTATTAAGCGGTGTATGCAGCGTATGTCCATGACACAATAAATATGCATTTCCGACCATGGTTGCCTATCTCAATATAATCGGATGTGGACCCACAAACTTTCAGTTTGACCCAAAACACTTTTTTCCGCCCAAAGGATTCAAGATTTGCGTTTGAGTGGTCTTGCCTGAACCTTTCCTTTTTGCTGCTGCACAAAAGTCTATATTTCTAACTTAAAATTACCGTTTATATATATTCACTACTGGCCATTAAAATTTCTATACCAGACGTTTTCAGTTGGTGAGATATCTGGAGAATGTGCTAGTCAGGGCAGCAGTCGAACATTTTCCGTATCCAGAACGGCCAGTACAGGACCTGCAACATGCGGTCGTGCATTATCCTGCTGAAATGTAGGATTTCGCAGGGATGGAATGAAGGGTAGAGCCACGGGTCGTAACACATATGAAATGTAACGGCCACTGTTCAAAGTGCCGTCGATGCGAACAAGAGGTGACCGAGACGTGTAACCAATGGCACCCCATACCATCACGCCGGGTGATACGACAGTATGGCTTCTAATGTGCGTTCACCGCGATGTCGCTAAACACGGATGCGACCATCATTATGCTGTAAACAGAAACTGGATTCATCCGAAGAAATGACGTTTAGCCATTCGTGCACCCAGGTTCGTCGTTGCGTACACCATCGCAGGCGCTCCTGTCTGTGATGCAGCGTCAAGGGTAACCGCAGCCATGGTCTCCGAGCTGATAGTCCATTCTACTGCAAACGTCGTCGAACTGTTCGTGCAGATGGTTGTTGTGTTGCAAACGTCCACATCTGTTGACTCAGGGATCGAGACGTGGCTGCACGATCCGTTACAGCCATGCGGATAAGATGCCTGTCATCACGACTGCTAGTGATACGAGACCATTGGGATCCAGCACGGCGTTCCGTATTGCCCTCCTGAACCCACCGATTCCATATTCTGCTAAAAGTCATTGGATCGAGACCACAGCGAGCAGCAGTGTCGCTATACGATAAACCGCTATCGCGATAGGCTACAATCCAAACTTTATCAAAGTAGGAAACGTGATGGTACGCATTTCTCCTCCTTACGCGGGGCATCACAACGACGTTTCACAAGGCAACGCCGGTCAACTGCTGTTTGTGTATGAGAAATCGGTTGGAAACTTTCCTCATGTCAGCACGTTGTAGGTGTCGCCACCGGCGCCAACCGTGTGTGAATGCTCTGAAAAGCTAATCATAAAAGCTGAAAAGCTAATCATTTACATATCACAGCATTTTCTTCCTGTCGGTTAAATTTCGCGTCTGTAGCACGTCATCTTCGTGTTGTAGCAATTTTAATGGCCAGGAATGTATAAATAAACTGTAGCTCGAGTCCCCAGGACACTGTATGCAATGAGTAAAATCGTTTGTCCAGGGTACACTATACCATCATGGGTAAAGTAATACAGTCGAATTTCTAGACATGTGTTTGGCCTCATTTCAAGTCTAGTGTGCACTCCTCGCTTCCATACCCAAAATTATTTATGAAAAACACGAAAACGCAGTTATTGATATAAACAATGCTGATACTCTCACGGAATGTCTAACCTTTTAAAATATATGGCTTTATTCACACAGTTTCTGTACAGCGTGCTGTTCCAACAGAGCTTCAGCGAGGAGGAGCGCTCACTGCAGCGGCTGGTGGGGTGGAATAGCCGAGCGGTCTAAAGCGCCTCGCTGCGGAGCGCGCGGTTGCTCGCCGTGGAGTCCTCCCTGGGGCATGGGTGTGTGTGTTGTCCTTAGGTTAGTTTACCTAGTAGTTTGTAAGCTACGGACTGATGACCACGCAGTTTGGTCCGATAGATTTACAGACAATTGAACATTTTTTTTTTTTTTTGGGGGGGGGGGGGGGTGGGAAGGTGGGCGCACTGCCTCCTGGCCGCGTGCCGCCGCTGCTAACGCGACATCCGTGTTCAGTGTCAGCAATGGTTAGTCATGGAATCTCTGTGCCTCATTCGGAGGATACGTATCTACTTATTGAGAGAAATGCCCGTCCACAGTGCTTTGTGTGTCACTTTGTCGCTGATAGCTATTAATAACGTTTTTCCATGAAGCAACTGCGAGAGAGAAATGCTCTGTGCTAGAGTTGATCGATATTCATCACTGTTAGATAGACATTGGTGTTAGAATCAATTTTTAAATTTTTTTAGACAGATGCTATTACCGTAAATGACGGAAATATGTTACAACTGGACAAAGACAAAGAGTACAATACAGAATTATATATAGGGTGTTACAAAAAGGTACGGCCAAACTTTCAGGAAACATTCCTCACACACAAAGAAAGAAAATATGTTATTTGGACTTGTATTCGGAGCTCATTTTAGTATTTACGGATGAGGCTTCATTCCAACGTGATCAAATTGTAATTTTTCACAATCAACACGTGTGGGCTGACGAGAATCCGCACGCAATTATGCAATCACGTCATCAACACAGATTTTCTCTGAACGTTTGGACAGGAATTGTTGGTGAAGTTTTGATTTGGCCTCATGTTCTTCCACCTACGCTCACTGGAGCACGTTATCATGATTTCATACGGGATACCCTACCTGTGCTGCTAGAACATGTGCCTTTACAAGTACAAAACAACATGTGGTTCATGCACGATGGAGTTCCTGCACATTTCAGTCGACGTGTTCGTACGCTTCTCAACAACAGATTAGGTGGATTGGTAGAGGCGGACCAATTCCATGGCCTCCACGCTCTCCTGAACTCAACCCCCTTGATTTCATTTATGGGGGCATTTAAAAGCTCTTGTCTACGCAATCCCGGTACCAAATGTAGAGACTCTTCGTGCTCGTATTGTGGAAGGATGTGATACAATACGCCATTCTCCCGGACTGCATCAGCGCATCAGGGATTCCATGCGACGGAGGGTGGATGCACGTATCCTCGCTAACGGAGGACATTTTGAACATTTCCTGTAACAAAGTGTTTCAAGTCACGCTTGTACGTTCTGTTACTATGTGTTTCCATTCCATGATTAATGTGATTTGAAGAGAAGAAATAAAATGAGCTCTAACATGGAATTAAGCGTTTCCGGACACATGTCCACATAACATATTTTCTTTCCTTGTGTGTGAGGAGCGTTTCCTGAAAGTTAGGCCGTACCTTTTTGTAACACCCTGTATACCTATTTCGTTTATGGCTTGGTATCCTGGACCATATCAAAATAATGTGCATAAAGTTAAAAATTATTGAGGGTCCTCTGCAAGGAGACCTTAATAAAGATGAAAAGATTTACACAAGAAATTTTGTGTACAAAGAAATCATTGACATATAAATTAACATTTCATTATTCAAATCATCTTTATTTATTGTGCTAGCGGTGGCTCTTTACAAATGTAACGCCAGTATTTTGCTACATTGCACTCTAGTTTGAGGAATTTAGCAATTATAAGGGGGAAACCCCGCGGGGCAGTAAGCAAAGGGTCGTCCTCGCCGCCTGCCCTGCGTAATTCCATTTGAATTAGCAGACACCTCTGCAGGGGCGCCGACTCCGTGGGTGCTCCGGGGCTCGTGCACCCCCAAGAATTTTTTGGGGGTGCTGAACACCCACATAAAATTGAGGTGGAAAATTGTATACATTAAAAAAAATCGGGAAAAATCAAAACCTACCTCATGACTCAAAAGGCAATGAAAGACGTGACCATAGCGAGAGACGATATTTCATACGTGAAAGAAATGATCAGTTTTGTACGCGGGTCCCCAAACGAGTAGTAATGAGTGTCCGTGTTTTACCCACTATGCTAGCTTTATTCATTCTGAAGCACGTCGGTCTTTTTGACTTTTCAGGTGTACTTATTTATGAACATTCAATTGTGTTCTTTTAGGAATCTAGCTTGAAGAATCTGATGCTGATGCTAAAGTTAATCGTTTTTCATTATCTTTGTCACTTCCCTTGTTATTAAAATTATAAATTCAGTTGAAATTTCTAATGCTTTTCTCTCAGGCTTAAAAACAACCTTGGACTATATTAATACTGTCAGAGATGTCATGAAGTTATCTCGAAGTGATGAAAGTTTCAATGAAGTATACAGCTCTTGCTTGGAACTGACCAAAGAAATTTGATGTCGGACTTCAAAATCTCAAAATATTTCAATCATTTCTTTAAACCTTTGTGACGGTGTTCTACCAAACGCTTATGTCAGAAAGAATAGCTTCGCACAGAAAGTGTTAACACTTTGACTGCCGGCCATGTAAACCATTCCATCACTTAGAGTGCCAGACATTCTGCTTGCAGGAGTAACCCCAGCTGTACTTAGTTTCTTTATCTTCAGTCTGGCGTAAAGAATTGTCTGCTCTTTGAAATAAATCCAGAACTGAACACAGAGCATCTAAATCACATACAACTCCGACGCCAAGGGCCCCAATAAAAACTTCTCTACTTCGCAAACAGTCTGTAGAGTCACTACGATATGTTGCTGTGTCACCACTCTGTCATAGTCACCTCTCAGTACTTTAGGGGAGAATAATTTGCGTGAAGCCATGTCCGTTGATTTACCTACTGAGTGAGCGGACACCACTTTCTACCTGCCCCGTTTCATACAATGAATGCAACCAGTCGGACGATTTAGAAACTAAATAAAAGATCTATAGACTGGTTTAGACACTAGGTTTACCAAGTAAGGTATTTAAGGTAGATCTAGCCCATCAATAAACTTGATTCTGTTTTTAAAAGCACGAAAACAAAGATCACGTCAAATGACTTGATTGGCATTGTACAGAAATTTCCGTATCCCGTCAATTGACGTGATTGGCACTCGGAGTGTTAAGATTAGTGTACAGTGAAAAATTATTTCATTGGTCTTGTAGAAGTTTTGGGGTGTTACTTATATCGAAATATCTACTTCGGCCAATTAGATCGCTTTATTGTAGTGTCCTAATGCAGCCATGTTTTCCTTTTCTTCCTCCTCTATCTTCCTTCTATCTTTAAAAGGCCAGACAACTGTCTGTTTACTTGTATCATATATTGCTCATTCAAAAATGCATGAACATGATTTTCAGGAGGGTTGGTTTCGAACATATGTGAACCGCGATACAGAGCACCCAAACTGATTTTCAAAAGTCGGCGCCTCTGAACCTTTGCACAGATATTCCTAATCACAGTTGACAATACGTAGAACAGCAGTCAATTCTGTTGATTTCCGGGCTTTTACTAGTGGAACATATTGCAGCATGAGTCGTCAAAAATTCTTCCTGTATATTTCCCGTAGCGAATACGACTCATAAGAAATAAGAAAACAGATTCAGACAATTAGCCCGAGCGGACTTAATGTCCGGTTTCCGGCGAGCGACGACATTTACGTTATTACCGTGGGCGAGAACGCGACTATTACGGCGCGCGGTGGACGCGAGAAGCGCACGACGTGAAGAGGAAGTGCAGCGCCGCGGAAAACGAGGAGTTTTTGTAAATTGTCAGCAGGAGTCCCCGACACGTTATTGATATCTTCCGTCGTGTCCCGTATGTAATCAGAGCTGGGAATTTATTTCGGTGCCTTCACACAAGGCTGGCTGCGGGAAATGATTAGCCGCGTGGCTTATAAAAGTGAGGCTATTAGACAGCGGGGACCCGCCCGCGCGATTCGCTTGCCTGCATGAGACAATGAGTGCATCGTACGTGGCCAGGTGCGCGCAGCGGCGGGAATCCGACGCACAAAGGCGGCGGCGCTTTTATTTACACCGCATTCCCCCACTCATTAGCAGGAAGTACGACTTGCGCGCTCGCCACCACCTGCAACTTACTTGCATTTTACGTCGGCATGACAAGAATTTAGTAAACTCCACGAAACATTCCGCCAATACAGTGTAACTTCGCCCCTAACAGCATTTCTTTGGCGATATGTTGAATCCGCAAGGTTCTTCAGGTGTGCCGTATCCACCTGAAGCAGCTCTATCGATGAATGCATTCCATAGAACCGCCAAATTTTACGAGACGTTAATTGCTACGTTTCGAGGCTTTCCCAAACAGATCCAGCAATTTCCTTTGGCATTACGATACAGTGTTATAGCATGCCAGGCGAGATGTTTTCGTAAAAGAGGAACATCTGCGTGTTCAAATGTTCAAATGTTTGTATAGCTTATGGGACTTAACTACGGGGTCATCAATCCCTAATCTTACAAACTACTTATCTACTACCTTATACTAAGGACGGCACAAATATCCATGCCCGAGGGGGGATTCGAACCCCCGACCGTAGTGGCTGTGCAGATCGTGACTGAAGCGCCGCAGTCCTCTCGGCCACCGCGGCCGGCAAATCATCTGCGTGTTCTCATCTTGGATGAAGAGAGTTTTCACAACAAACTCATCACGAAAATGTAGAAGAAAATGTTCAAATGTTTGTAAAGCTATCGGACTAAACTGCGTGGTCATCAGTCCGTAACTTACAAACTACTTAAACTAAGGTAAACTAACCTAAGGACAACACACACACACACACACACACACACACACACACACACACATACACACACACATGCCCCAGGGAGGACTCGAACCTCCGACGGCGTGCAACGAGGCGAGCAGCGAGGCGCCTTAGACCGCTCGGCTACTCCACCGCGGCAAAATGTAGAAGAAAGTACAGTGCTT
The DNA here is from genome assembly GCA_026315105.1 of Locusta migratoria. Lineage (NCBI taxonomy): Eukaryota > Metazoa > Arthropoda > Insecta > Orthoptera > Acrididae > Locusta > Locusta migratoria. The sequence continues at coordinate 380,473,124 of CM048755.1, forward strand.
AACCACCGAGAATGCTCAAAAAGTTTGCTTAGCTAAGGGATCAAACTGCAAAAGGCATCGGTCCCTAGAATTAGACACGACTTTAACTTACAACGACACACAAACCCATGCACAAAGCAGGACCTAAAACTCCGAGGGAAGCGGCCGCGCAATCCGAGAATACAGTAAATATCCACAAAATATCGCAAGAATCAGCTGCAACTCAACTGCACCCCTCTCAAACTGCCTGTTCAAGTTTTCAATTGGCCGTCAGCTGTCGGTGTCTTATTTCATACGAAAAGAGGCGATAGGTAGGCGGAAAAGACACGTCTCCGGTGAGTTACCAAAAATGTTCAAATGTTTGTAAAGCTTATGGGACTTAACAGCGGGGTCATGAGTCCCAAAACTACTTATGAACTACCTTATACTAAAGACGGCACAAACATCCATGCCCGAGGGGGGATTCGAATCCCCGACGGGGAACGGCCTCGCGCATCGCAGCATAGCGCCTCAATGCGCTCGGCCGCTCCACCGCGGCATTGGAGATACAGCCCAGTGAGACGTTAGTAAGATGATGAAGTCAGAATTGACGGTTGTTGGTTATAATCGCTGCTACCCGACTCAACATTGAGTAAAACGTCTCTCGGTGTGTTGTTGAAGTATAGAAATCCATAGTGCTTGCACATATAGTCAAAGCTCGACTGCTGTAGCATATACATACATAATGTGTCGATAGATTATAATACTTATTTTTTATGATACATGAGAAGAATTTAGCGTAAAATGGAAATCCTATTATATTGCACAATTTTTGGGCCTATTATGAAGGAAAACTAGATGACTGAAGGCTTGATACGTTTGGAAATGGTATTCTTTATTTTCAGTTTACATATTGCATCAAATGTGCACTCTATATTTGTCAACAATATGTATTTATATTTTAAAAAAGACGAAAAAACCTTGCATCGTAGCTGAGACCATCACGTTTGAGTTTAGGGTCTTCTCTTCAATGTTTGAGAAAATAAATTTTTCGACGAACATCTTTGTATTTGTTTCGATTTTTCACTTCTGCTTGCAGAAATGCTTAATATCCTGTTTTGCCGATGTTTGTGCTACTCGATAGGCGTGTTTGAGTACTAATTTTGTCCTTCTTTCTGAAATAATTCTGTGAGAGCTAACGTTATATTCACATATACTTCTAGAAGCCGTTACTGTAATCGACGCTGCTGAAAGAGACGACTTTCTGAGACACCTATTACATATAATGATGTGTAAACCCTCATTGGCATTTTGTGTTGAACATCGAGAACAACATGTTGTTAGTGATTTATTTGTCAAGCGAGTATAAAGGGACTGTATTTTCTCCAAAGAAAGTTAATTTATTGATTTGCACAAAAAATGCTCAAATGTTTGTTAAGCTTATGGGACTTAACTACAGGGTCATCAGTCCCTAAACTTACAAACTACTTATGAACTACTTACGAACTAGGACGGCACAAATATCCATGCCCGAGGGGGGATTCGAACCCCCGACAGTAGTGGCCGTGCTGACCATGACTGGAGCGCCTCAGTCACCTCGGCCACCGCGGCCGGCTTTATTGATTTCATTATGTTAGAAGCATTAAGAAATTGAAAGACATTTGTCGAAAAATTCATTTTGACAAACTTAAAAAAGAAGAAGCTATCCTCTAATGTGATGGTTTAAAAATTACGCTGTAGGACTGTTTGATATAATCACATATTATTCTCGCGTGCACGAAGCGTATGTGACGTCATACGGAAACACAAGATAAATGAAATCTTCTTTTATACCGGGCGAAACACTGTATAATCACGCAATAATTTTATTTCACGCTAAATTGTTATCACGTATGATAAAAGTTTTATGAAGTTGTATAATTTATTAACTCTTCTCATATGTTCTAGGGTTATTTTAATTTAAGAACCGATTTGTAATGGACTAAAATTAATTTTATTTGAGAACGGAAATTGTATCACAAATTAAAATTTGCACATTTTATCATTTTTCAACATTTACACACAAGTTTCACTTAAACGAATGTGACGGCCAGCCGACAGAGTCATTAAGAAGTTAAAAAACTAACCTTTTCTTAATAAATGAGAATCAATTTTAAACATTGTCGGCACAAATGTTTTGTGTGAATACATTCCGTGGTAACTATCAATTTTACTTAAGGGTCTCACACATCTCTTACTTTCGAGTTTTAAAATTCAAAATTTCGAAAGTAATGAAAAAATTATGTTTAGAAAATTGGACTTACATACAAAATTCAACATGACAAGAGACGTAATATCTCCTGTGATAATCCTGGCCCGTGGCCACTTCATATTTCTGGCCGCTGGCCGTTTCTTTGCTAACATCGTACGTGTCTTCAACGCGGAAGAAAGACAGAAGTGCAGCATATGTTGAAATGTGGGGTGGGGAGCAGTAGCATATGGCACAGTAGGTGCTGGTTCCCGTGGGAAAGCCCGCCTATGTTACTGGTGCTCTCCTCGCATTGGCTGCTACATTTTACGTCCCGTAATTTCTTTTGAAATTAGTTTTGTTTATTATATACTAAATATTAATTATTCAGAGCTGAGAATCTGTAATAAATATCTCTCAAGGACAGGCTAGATTTTGACAGTTTAAAAAGTTTAAGGTGCCTTCTCTTATTGTAACAAGAGAAGAGCAATTTTGCAAAAGGCGCGCGACGGCCCTGTTTTGGCGCGAAATAGAGCGTCAGGTGCCCTCTCGCAACGCGCCGCAGTTTCAGTCTCGAGCTGACCACTATACGCGCCGGACCGCGCCGGTCATGAGTAAAGATTTTTGCGTAAATGTGATAACAGTCGAGGTCTCAACATGAACTATGGGCAGCATAGGACGTATCATATTAATAATAGTTGTTCATATTTAATAAATGACATCCCTGAAAATTAAAAATCTCGCGAGTCGCTTCTTATGCTTCCATCATACAGAACTTATTTCAGCCTCTCTTGTATGCTGTAGAAGAATCAACGACCTGTGTGCTGTCTTCTGCGCTGGGGGAACAACTATAGAAGATAACAGGTTAGTCAGAACTCTATGCTTTCCATAACGTTTTGGACAGCAACTACGGCACCTCGTGCGTACTGTAGGGCGGTACAAACGCACACTGCTACGGAACAGGTTTTAGGGGGACTTGTGGGAGGAAGCAGTACTAACTTCTCCGTCCACAATTAAAACCCTAGGAAGCTTGTACTCCCTGCAATTCTCTTACGGCTGCGTTGAAATTTCACTGATACCCCTCCTAATAAGTGTTATCCTCTTCTGCAAGATCCACACCTGCGTTTCTTTCTTTTTTTTTCATCATCGAAGAGATCGTGGAACGGAGAAAGAAAAAGTTAATGTAGTAATAATTAACTGCAGGAGCACCTACGGAAAGATCCCAGAACGTGTCTCACTTCTGATCGGTCACAATGCCCGCAGGGTAGTGGGGACGGGAAGATGGCTGAAACCAAATGTCGGTAATAATGAAATCCTAAACACAGACTGGAGCGTATACCCCAAAGATAGGCTGAATATTGAAGGGGAGCGAGCCCGGAAATAAGAAAAACCTAAACTTTGTTTTATATTTGTGATATTTTATGTTTGTGACGCTGATAATTCTTGCTGCCTTTTATTGCAATGTGACGTAACATCACTATGTTACTTGCAATTTCGTTTAGTCGTGTGTTTACATTTTGCGACCAGCAGCTCCAGCTGTAGTACCTTTTGAAGAGGTGGTAGTGCACGATGGTTAGTAATTAGTACGGTTAGGAATCAGAATGGATTTAGGAAGCATCGATCGTGCAAAACCCAGCTTGCCCTTTCCTCTCGTGAAATCTTGCGTGATATGGAGTAAGGGCAACAGGTAGACTGCATATTTCTCGACTTGTGAAAGGTGTTTGAGACGGTACTGCACTACAGATTGCGAACGAAGGTAAGAGCTTATAGAATAGGTACTTAAATATGTGAGTGGCTCGAAGATTACTTAAGTTTTTAAATTTTAAATGTTTGTAAATCTATCGGACCAAACTGCGTGGTCATCAGTCCGTAGCTTACAAACTACTTAAACCTAGGAAAACTAACCTACGGAGAAACACACACACCCATGCCCCAGGGAGGACTCGAACCTCCACGGCGAGCAATTTTACTTAAGTAATAGAACTCAGTACGTTATCCTCGATAGCGTCTGTTCATCAGAGACTGGGTTATTTTCAGGGGTGCCCCAGGGAAGTGTGATAGGACCGCTATTATTTTCTATCTATATAAATGATCTGACGGATAGAGTGAGTTGCAATCTGAAGCTGTTTTCTGATGATGCTGTGGTGTATAAGAGGATGTCGTCTTTGAATGGCTGTAGTAGGATCTAAGATGGCTTGGACAAAATTTATAGATGATGTGAGGTATGGCAACTGGCGCTAAATGTAGAAAAATGTAAGGTGATGCAGATGAGTAGGAGAAACAATCTTGTAATGTTCGAATACAGCATTAGTAGTGTGCTGCTTGATAGAGTAGTGTCAATTAAATATCTAGGCGTAACGCTGCAAAATAATATGAAATGGAACGAGCATATAAGGACAGTGATGAGGAAGGCAAATGGTCGACTTCGCTTTATTAGGAGAATTTTGGGAAGGTGTGATTTCGTCTGTAAAGGAGACCGCATATAATAAGCTTCTACGACCGCGTCTTGAGTATTGCTCAAGTGTTTGGGATCCCTACCAGATCTGTTTAAAGGAGGACATAGAGGCAGTTCAGATGCGGGCGGCGACATTTGTAAATGGTAGATTCCATCAATGCGCTAGTGTTACCGAAATGCTTTGGGAACTCAAATGGGAGTGGCTGGAGGGGAGGCGACGTTCTCTTCGGGAAGCACTGTTTAAGAAATTTAGAAGGCCGCATTTTAGGTGGACTGCAGAACGATTCTACAGACGCCAACCAACATTCCGCGTAAAGACCACAAGGATAAGATTAGAGACATTAGGTCACGTACGGATGCACTGAAGTATTCGTTTTTCTCTCGTTCCATATGGGAGTGGAACAGAAAAGCAAGTAACTAGCCGCGGCGGATTAGCCGCGCGTACTGGAGCGCCGTGTTGCGGTGCGCGCGGCCGTCCGCCGTCGGGGGTTCGAATCCCCCCTAGGGCATAGATGTTTGTGTCGTCTTTAGTATAAGGTAGTTCATAAGTAGTTTGCAAGTTTATGGACTGATGACCCCGCAGTTAAGTCCCATAAGCTTAACAAACATTTGAACAAGTAAAGAGTAGTGATACCGAGTACCCTCCGCCATGCACCATATGTCGGATTGCGGAGTATGTATGTAGATGTAATTATTTTCAACCTCTGTTTCTGGCTGTTATTGTTGTAATAGCGGTAGGGTATCTTTCGCTTACTGAGTCCGTTAACTTTTTGTGTTTTCACTTGCTCATTTTTGTTGGTGTGTCAGGGGACGCTTGTTTTTCTTTGTTTTGTCGAGTTTTTGTTGTAGTATTATTTGCTGTAGATTAATACTGTTAATAGCAGTCACTTCGTTTTTATTGAGGGAAATTTGGATTACCGTAGTTAGTTCATAAAATCGTACTTATGTAGTATCATAAATTAGAAAGAATTTTCGTTTATACTGTCATTCAGTAACTAAAATTTTACCATGAGTGAGAAATGTGGGGTCTGCCGTAGATTAGTGAATAGTGGTGTGAGATTTGTTGGAAGTATTTTCATTGCGGGAGTGCAGTGGGGAAGCCAGTGGGCATTCTAGGGAGATCCTTTCCTGGAATTGCAGGGTACGTAGCATGAATAAGTTAATAGATGAACAGGAGAGTAAGATCTGTGCCCTTCAGGTACAGTTGCATAACGCAAAGGAGGAATTAGACAGGTAGAGGAGGGAGAGGGACTGACAACTGGAAATTGGGAAAAAGGCAGTTAGGAAGAGGAGGTATTTACATAGTTTCTCACTGAGTGTGACCAATAAATATGCCTAGCTGTCAGAGTTAGGTGGAGAGGAGCTATTAGGAAACCTAAACCGGTAGCAAAGGCCATTAGAAGGAAGGATGTTCTGCTGCCAGGTAGCCCACAAGGCAGAGATGTAGACCATCAGTTGCCGGATGTGTTGGGGAGTGAGTACCAGTTCACCAGTATTATGAAGTCCAATACATGGTTGGATAAGGTAGCTGTTAACATAAGGGAGTTGTGCAAAAATTTTTCAAAATAGGATCAGGAAGTGATAGTGATTGGATCTGGGAAAAGTCTTGATAGGGTCGGGGAATACGGCATAGGTGGTAATCTGGTAGAGATAGCTACTGAAACTGGTACCACGAATGTTTATTTCGTGGAGCTGTTTCAGAGTCAGGATCGGCTTTATTTTAATACAGCTGTCAGGCGTATTAATATGCGACTCGGGGACGTTGCGGAGGGGTGCGCTGAAGGCAGAAGGCATGGCTCACATTTTAGTGGTACCAGTTGAGCTTATCAGTAGGTCGGGTTTCACTAGGCACGGCCTGCACCTCTGTAGGTATGGGAAGAGGAGGGTGGCAAAGCTTATAGGTGACAGCGTAGTGGGGGAGGGGAGGGGGATGGACGGATCACTCATGGAAAAATTCCTGTAGTGGTAGGTGTCCGAGCTGCACCTTTTTTTTAGACTGAAGTCAGCTGATAAATCTTACTGATTAATGGAAGTGCCTGTAACAAAGAGACCACTTTCGAAAAATGTCACAAATAGATGAATTAGCATATTTCACCAAAATATACAATGTTTTAGAGACAAAGTTAGTGACCTGCTTATAGAAGTTATCTCTGGTGTTATTGCTATTTCAGCGCACTTCTTAAATATTGTCACAATTCAGAGTCTTCTTTTACGAGGGTACAAATTAGATACCTGGTTTCCCAAGACTTCTTTGCAGTTTAGAGACGTGGCCATGTACGTGAAAAACGGTATTACAGTAGAGTTCATTCATGATTCTAAACACTGCACACAAAAGGTATTTGAGTGTTGGGAAGGAGTGGTCCATTGCAGTAGAGCTACACTTATAATTGTCGTTTCTTAAAGGTCCCTTGACTCTGATTTTAAAACATTTCTGCTCGAGCTAGAGAGGGTTCTATGTTCAATTTATAGAAAGTACAAACAAATTAGTTGAATGTGGTGGTTTTAACATTAATTGTGTAAGTGATTGGTTTTAGATCTCTTTAATTATTATCACCTGACGCAAACAGTATTCTTTCCAGGGAGAGTGCAGGAAAGCAGCAGAACGTTCATAAAAAACATTTTTGTTCATTCTTCATTATTAGAGGGACATTCCGTTTGCAGAATAGTGAACGGCCTTTCAGACGATGATGCACACATTTTAACTTTAGAAGCGTTTTGTGCTCGATCATATTTTAAATGTAATTGTAAAATATATACCAAAGCTAATCCATTTGTAATAAAGGTTTCTTCAAACCTAATTAAGGAACAGGTTTGGCAGGGTGTGTACTGTGTTGATAATATAGACGATAGATATAATGCTTTCCTCAACACATTTCTCATCATCTTTGAAAGCTGCTTTCCACTAGAACGCTCAAAACAAGGTACTGCCACTAACAGGCAGCCTAGGTGGCTATTAAGAGGAATAAAATCGCGTAGAACAAAGCGAGAATTATATCAGAATGTTACACGCAGTCAGAAGCAAACTGCAGTAGCCCATTACAAACAGTATTTTAAGATTCTGAACAATGTCGTTTACAAGGAAAAAATAGTATGTGGTATGCAAAAAGAATCGCTAATTTCCAGGATAAAATTGGAATCATAAAGTCGGTCGTGAAGGACGTATCTGGTCAGCAGCAAAAAGTTGAGGATGTAAAGTTAGTGCCCAGTGGAACTGTTCTGTTATTGCTATGCTTTTCACTTTATCTGCTAGAGGACCCATGCGAATACATCGCAGAGTTAGTGGGATGACAAAAAATTAGAAAAAAATGGAAGTAAAGTTGAATGTTCACAAATTGCTTTCTTCGGAATGAATCAATGCAAGTGTTTAAAAGCGCAAATGAATGAGCTCTATCCGCTGAGTGTTGTTAGGTCAAAAAGAACTGCGTACCTTAATTAGAACCGAGATCTCTTAAAACAAACCGATTAAAATATTCAATGTAAGAACAGAAGGATACCGCGTTTGAATAAAAATAAAGGATGGAGAGGCTTAAGTTAATTCTGATACTTCATGACAAATCTTTGAATGAATACCTTTCGTTTAAAGAGAAAATGAAGGAAATCGGTCGGATAGAACGGCCTGACCAACTGACTAGTTTACAGCAAGGACATCCCCATAAGAAATATACAGAAAGGAATCGCGTTTGCGTATAGAAAACGGAAGGCGAGAGTTATGTAAATTCTGATACTTGATGAGAAATATGTGGATGAATAGCTATCGTTACTGACTTTTCGTAGTCTTTTAACATATAAAATTACTACTCTGGTGTTACAATTTGGTGTACTGACTCGTGCTATTACCGTGAAGACTCGCTCCTCAATTTGGAGCATGATAAATATAAATAAACACATTATGCACATCTGTTAAAACGTTACAAGATCCTATGATGACAGGGCAAGTCTGTCGAAACCGGTAATCAATAAGAACTTTTATAAGAGATCTAGCCAAATATGACTTTTCAGAATATTGTAACAATGCAGATTTGTCACGATAGCTGACACAATTTCAAATATACTACATTAGATGACGATTAACATAAATTAATTTATGGTTCTTTGCATAAACAGATCAGAAGATCCGATGTTGTTTGATTACGCGATCGGCGACCAATAACTGCAATCAGTGAGAAACGTCAAGTACCTAGAAGGTTCCTGCAAGAACACTTTATACTGGAACGACTACATAAATCTAGATGTTGAAACGTTGCGCCGTTTCGTCCTTGAAGTTCGTGGTGTTGCAAGAAGTGGCGCTCTGATCTGCAGACGGAATTACACACTGCGATGTCATTCTTCGAAGATTTATTAGTGAAACGTTTTAATTTTCTCCATTGTTATATTATACAAACCGTATTAATACTGGTTGCCGGACTCGGTTTTACATTCAGGTGAGAGATAAACTTGTCATTGCTTCAGTACTATTAATTAATGCCCTGTAGTTATCTAAATACTGTCAAGAATATTCCGAGATTCGGCTGTTGGACAGGAAAATATTCACCACCGACAGTTGACACACCACCTCCGTCTGTTTCCTAGAAAATTTCACCGGTATTTCCACAAGGGTAAATGTTCAGAGTTACTGGTTTCCACAGAAATAGAAAGGGAATTATCAAAATATCCACGGGTGTACTGCCGGTCTATAGTGTCCAACGGGCACAATATTTCGGCGATCATACATGTCGCCATCATCAGGTGAACTGAGCTCCTAGAAACGCGCCGGCACGGAGATCCGCACGCTACGGCTGCTCGAAGGGAACTGGGTTCTAGCCCCCCCTTTTTTTTTTTTTTTTTTTTTTTTTTTGCACTTTTCATTCTACACCCTGAGGGGGTGGAGTGGGCAGTTTTAGGGCCAGCTTCGCACTTTTCAGCCAAGGGTGTTACAGGTTATATATTTTTATTTTCATATATTTTGCATTAGTGCAAGTATCTTATATTATAATGATTTATACAATGTTTACAAATGATAGCTATTACAATATAAAAAAATAAAATAAAATTATATAAAAGAATGAAATAAAATTATTTAGAAAAATAAAATTGATATAAATATAACTATACAATATTTCTTCTTTTTTAATTTTTAATTATTTATTTATTTCTATTTCTAATTATTAATTGATTTTGATAGGATAAAATAAGTTGGAGAAGAAAGTAATGAAGGATTGCAGGGTTCCGAGAGAGAAGAGAGGTATTAGTGGAGTGTGGGTTGTTAGGTGTTGTTAGTTTTGTGATTTATGTGTATATATAAGGTTGAGCCTGTGCGTACATGTGCATGTGTGTAGGGCTATTGGTTGTGTCTGTTTTGCCGTTTGGTGAGGTGATGTGGAGTGGGGAGATTTTCAGTCATGGGTCCCATAGTTGGGGCTAGCTCTGGGAATTCCGAGGAGGTGTTTTGGGCCACTGTACGCGCTGGTTGTATGTACTTGAACTTTGGTCGTCTTGTAAGTCTCGGTCGTATCGTTAGTAGGTCTTCCATGTCAGCTCGTTTGGTCAGTATATGTCGTCCGTACCTTGCTCTCAGCTTGGTTAGTCTGTCTTGTAGTGGTTCAACTCTACATATTTCGTAAACGTCGTCACTTGGTGTTAGTCTTGGGAGTTTTTTAATGCTACGTAAGAGTCGTCTTTCTGTCGAGTACAGTCTTTCGGCTACTGATGCATGGAGTCCTCCCAATGGAGCTGCAGCGTATTCCAGTACGGGTCTGATATATGTTTTGTACGTATGGATGGCTGTTTGGTCGTCACACCCGTGTAGTCGTCCTTGTATGAGTCTTACCAGGTTTTGTCTTTTTCCAACTTTGTTGAGTAGGTAGGTTAGGTGTGTCTTCCAGTTCAGGTATTGGTCTAGGAATACTCCGAGGTATCGTGTCGTATTCGTTAGTCTCAGTGGGGTGTTCCATAGTGTCAGTTGTATGTCATCTGTCAGTTGTTGTCGTTTCTTTGTGAGGTGTCTATGTCGGAATAGTATCAGTTGTGTCTTGTTCGGATTAGGACGGATTCTCCACTTGGCCATCCACGTTTCCAGTCGTCGCAAGTAGTTCGAGGTTTTTCGTTGTATGGTGGAGGTCCGGAGTTCCGTGCACCAGTAGGCCGTGTCGTCAGCGTAGAGTCCGACAGTTTCTGTTGGGGTGGTTACCGTGGGGACGTCAGCAGTGTACAGCGCGTACAGCAGCGGGGAGAGAATTCCTCCTTGTGGGACACCAGCTTCTGGAGTGAATTCTTGGGAGTATTCGCCGGCGACATGTACTCTACACTTTCTGTTTTCTAAGTATGTCTTGATAAGTCTGACGGTTTTGGTTGGTAGTCCTATTGTGGTCAGTTTGTATAATAGTCCTGTGTGCCAGAGCCTGTCGAATGCGCGTTCTATGTCGAGGAAAACCGCAAGCGTACAGTGTCCTACATTGAAGCCCTTGGTAATTCCGTCAGTTAGTTTTAGTAGAGGGTCATTGGTCGAGTGGTGTTGTCTGAAACCCGATTGGGTGAGGGGCAGGAGTCCTTTTTGTTCAACATATTTCTTTAGGCGGTCAGTCAGTATCCGTTCGTATGTTTTGCCTATGACATCCAGTAGTGATATGGGGCGGTAGGAGCGAGGATCTGTTTTAGGTTTTTCTGGTTTGGGTATCATGATGGTTTTGCTGGATTTCCAGGAGGTAGGTAGAGTTTCATTTGATAGGCAGTAATTGTACATAAGGGATAGGATAGGTATAATATATTGTAAGGGTGCTTTTTGAAGATGGATGCGTTTTGATGTCGTTTTGTCCAGGTGCATAGTTTCGTCCTGTGTGTCTGGCGTCATGTATTTCCGTGTCACTGATTTCTTTTGTTAGGGTCTGCTCGTCTTCGGTCTCTATTGATGGAGTTGCAAGTATCTGTTGTAGTTGTCTTTCTACTTCGTGTCGGAAGTTGTCATCAAAGTTGTTATCTAATGGAAAGGAGTAGACTTCTTGCAGTACTTGTCGAAAGGCCTCTGCCTGCTGGAGCTTGTCTGTGGTCGGTTCATTATTTATCATAAGCGTGAAGTTGGTTGGTTGTCTTTGTCCAGTTAAGGTTTTGAAACGACGCCAGAATTTAGGTTCTAGCCCGGTAGCGGGCCATTTAAATACCCTCGGCCCGCGGAGCGACCCCTCCGCGGTCCGCGCCCCGCGCCGCGGCCGCGCAGTGGAACCGATTGCGCCGGCGTCTGAGATGACGTCGGTGTGAGGGCTCTGTCAGCCGTTGTCGTCACTTCGTTACGTTTGCTAGATTTACTCTTAATTAACCCAATCGTTGGTTCCCAAGCTTTGCTAAGATTATAGCCACAGTCACGGTTTATGAGGTCGTCACTTGTGCGAATTTCAATGGCCTCTCTAACGATGCAGTCCCAGTATCTCGACGTCTGTACCAGAATCCTAGTGCCTTCGTAGTCCATCGCATGATTCTCCGACAAACAATGTTCAGCGACCGCCGACTTGCTCGGGTACATCAATCGTGTGTGCCTCTAATGTTCAACGCAACGATCCTCGACGGTACGCATCGTCTGTCCAATATATGACTTTCCACACTGACACGGAATCTGGTACACGCCGGCCTTCCTCAAACCGAGATCATCTTTGGCGCTCCCCACCAGTGCACGAATTTTATTCGGCGGACAAAAAACAGTTCCAACCTGGTGTTTTTTCAAAATGCGGGCGATCTTCCCCGAGAGTGCGCCGGTATATGGAACAAACGCAGTGCCCACATCCTCCCTCGTGTTTTCATCCGTTTCCACAGGTTGTGATGTAGTGGTTGGGCGGAGAGCCCGCTGAATCTGCCACTCTGAGTACCCATTTTTTCGAAATACAGTTCTCAGGTGTTCCAATTCCTGAGGTAGACTCTCTGGGTCGGAGATAGTGCGCGCCCTATGTACTAGGGTTTTAAGTACCCCATTCCTCTGTGAAGGGTGGAGACAGCTGTCTGCGTGTAAATACAGATCAGTGTGCGTTGTCTTCCGATATACACTATGACCCAGGGTGCCATCAGCTCTTCTCTTGATCAAGACGTCAAGGAACGGCAATTTACCCTCCGTTTCAGTCTCCATAGTGAATTTGATGTTGGGGTGTATGGAGTGCCCGTTGGACACTATAGACCGGCAGTACACCCGTGGATATTTTGATTATCAAATACGCCGGGAGAAACTGAAGAATCACAGAAAGGGAATTAGTTGCCCACACAAACAGCTGACTAAATTCTACTCTTACACTAAACATCGCCTGCTACTAGTTAATGATTCCATTATTTGATATGTATCCTCTTACTCCAGAGCATTTTACACATCACTAATCCTTAACATTCGTTAGGAAATTGAAGTGACTTCAATATTTTAATTCAAAAAATTAGGTGGTGGATCTTATTCAGTGGTCATTTTTCTCTCAGTTAACTCTATTATACTACACAGACAATGTCTTTGAAACTACACCTTCTCTGATCAAAGTCTCTGTTAGGTGCTAGACCTACATTCACACGTTTACATCTATACATTGCCAAATTGTACTTATTGATGGGTAGTACTATTCTGCTGGCACTAGGCTGCGACTCGAGTTACGCTACTCTGATAGGTCCTGTAGGCATCTTGTTTGCTGCGGCACCATAGTAAATGGGTGCGTGCTCTCGTCCAGTATCAGACTACAGTCGGTAGCAATAGTAATATTAACTTCAATATAAAATACACTCTCTCTCTCTCTCTCTCTCTCTCTCTCTCTCTCTCTCTCTCTCTCTCTCTCTCTCTCTCTCTCTCACACACACACACACACACACACACACACACAAGGCACAGGGGTTATAATAACCATAATTGCAACTGTGTGGATGAAATACATAGTGAGGATCTTGTTATTATGCCCAACAGATCGCTGTTACTGTGATGTTTCACCCTCCCCACACGAAGTATAGATGTTAAATGCTGTCATTTTCTCAATTGATGTATCGAAATGGAAATTGATGGAAAGTTGGAGATGGGGGGTTTCACATGCATGCTATTGGCCAGAAATACATTTTGTTGGTTGGTTGGATGTTTTAGGGGGACAAATGTACATTTTGTTAAGAGCTTCCCCTCCCCATAACAGAGAGAAAAGACGTGGTGCTGGATGGGGGAGGGCTACCCTGCCGACTCCCTCCCCTCCTCTGGATAACCGATGATGGCAGACATCCTCGATTTTGACGTCGTCGTGGGCTTTGTGCTGTCGCTGGATGTCGTGATGCCGGCATCTTGAGAATTTGAAACGGTTGACGATGATGAATCAGAAGGAAGATTAGTTTAACGTCCCAGTCAACATCGTGATCATGAGAGATGGAGCACATGGTCTGATAGTTTTTGTCAGTGATATTGAAGGAAATCGGCCGTGCCCTTTGAAGGGAACCATCCCCGGCATTTGCCTGCAGTGATTTATGGAAATCACCGTAAACCTGAATTAGGATGGTGTGAGGCGGGTATGAACCGCCGACCTCACGGATGCTTAGTCCAGTGTGTTACCTCGCTCGGTTCTGAATCGGCCTAAGATAGCAAGAAAAACTGTTTCTGTACCGGATGATTGTATCACGATTGTGGGAATTAAAAAAAAAAAAAAAATGCTGACTATGCCGTGTCAGTATTTTCGACCACGACTAGCCTTTCCATCCTACTCGTAAGATATCGGCCGAATGGAACAAAAACAAACAACATGTAGGCGGAGAGATGCATCGAAAAGTTTCTTGTCGAGCGTCACTAACGTTAACATAAAAATCTAATTATGTGTGTAAAAAACGTACAGTTACAATATTGATACTCCAGCTATACGAAAGTACACCAATACGGGGGCGTGCTGTAAAGTAATGACTCTCGTTTTGTTATAACTGGTTATATAAGTGGAACAGTCTAGAAGATCTGAGACTGTCTGCATGATAGCCCTGTGGTGCACCATAGCGCTGTGTAAGGTACCATGTCAGTTAGTCTCTCGTCCCTGTAATAGACAGTTGAGGGCATGCACTGGAAACATACATACGATCGTGGTTATGACGGTGAGTTGATTGCGCCTTTAGGACCTTGAGAGGTCACAGCTTGTGCAACTGGCAATCATCAAATTTTACCAGAAATTAGGCAAAACAGCTGACGAAACGTTTGAAATGATGCGGCAGGTGTAGAGTGAGGTTGCACTGAGGCGCAGTGTTGTGTCTAGGTGGCACCGACGTTTTGTGCAAGGAGGGGGCATTTTGAAGATGATCTGCGTGCTGGTCGGCTACGAATAGTTCGACCGGAAGGCAAGATACAGAAATTTGCAACGTTCCTGCGTATTAACCACTCCCAATCGGTAGACGCTCTCGCAGCAGCAGTAGGACTCAGCCGTGGTACTTGCCATAAAACTCTGATGCACGACCTCAACACGTCTTACGTTATCCAGGACAGTGTGCCACGAATCCTGTCGCAAGACCAACGTGTTGTCGCATTACGATTTGTGGTGACCTCGTCAGTTGTGTACTCGATGATCCGACGTTTCTCAACCGGATAATAACTGGATACGAACATGGCGTTTCCTTTATCATCCGCAGCTGAAACGGCAGTCAGCCATCTGGAGTGCAGCAGTGCGTGCA
Source organism: Locusta migratoria (assembly GCA_026315105.1). Taxonomy (NCBI): domain Eukaryota; kingdom Metazoa; phylum Arthropoda; class Insecta; order Orthoptera; family Acrididae; genus Locusta; species Locusta migratoria. The sequence goes on from CM048755.1 coordinate 380,488,375, forward strand.
ACATACAGAGTCGTGTAGCTGCATATCCTCCAGGCGTCAAGTCTCAGTACTTATTGACTGTGCCACATACAATATAACTAGTACTGGTCTGCCGCCATCTTTCGAGAGGTACGTGTTGATGAAGTGTAAAGAAAGTACATAGCATTTGTTTACAAGAGTTGATATCATTTTAAAGGGATCAAGAATGACTGCAGATACAACAGTCTAATTTATTTGGGGAATAACACGCTACACAAAGATCATGTGATAGAAGATACAAAATATTCAAATGTTTGTAAAGCTTATGAGACTTAACTGCGGGATCATCAGTCTCTAAACTTACAAACTACTAACAAACTACCTTATACTAAAGACAACCCCCGACGGGGAACGGCCTCGCGCATCGCAGCATAGCGCCTCAATGCGCTCGGTCGGTCCGCCGCGGCATTGAAGATACAGCCCCGTGAGACGTGAGTAAGATAGTGAAGTCAGAATTGACTTATGTTGGTTATAATCGCTGCTACACGTCTCAGCATTCAGTAAAAAGTCTCTCGGTGTGTTGTTGGAGTATAGAAATCCATAGTGCTTGCACATGTAGCCAAAGCCGGACTACTGTAGCAGCCGGTGGAGTGTCCCGTTTTCGATAGGCGACACTAGCGAGGCCGATGCAGCAATGCAATCCGATGAGCGCTCAAGAATCTTTAAAATTGCCTGCTGCTGTGGTCGCGCATTATTCGGATGCAATAAGGCCTTCGGCAAGCTGTAAAGTTATTGGAGGACAACAAACACTTTAGTGATATAACGGTGGCTGGTTAGTGTATCAGAAATGCGTGATATGGAGATGTAGGAGTTGAACCATTACCACCACAAAGGTATAACGTAACGGTAAAAGGTCTCTCACCACGATGCCCCCTCCACCATCTATAAACCGACAACCGTGGTTGTACAGGCTTAATCGGGTCATATCGTAAGGAAAAATGTCGTTCCATTCGGTTGTTCACGTCAGTCGTCCATCGAACCATTCCCGACGCAGCCACGAGTGGCGTTGACTCAGTGGTAAACAACGTTGCATGGTGCGTGCAGATGTTGCTTGTTGCGCAACAGACTACATTTGTTGTGATGCGTTTCGTGATATGGCAGAGTGATCCATCACTACCATGCACTCAATATTACAGTCATCACATATAGTGGTGTAAACGAAATGGGTACAATCAATCCTAACGGTCCGTCGTCACCTCCTAAATTCAGCGGTTACAGATCCGCATCATAATTGTTTGGTAACGTCCGACACGATCATCAATTTCTCTGAAGGCCAATCCACAATCCCTCCGGCCAAAAATTCTTCTTTGATCGAATTCCGTAACGTGCTCTAAAGAAGCTCGCTGTCTTCTACGAGGCATGCTGATGCTTACGCAAAACAACCGCACGAAAGAACAATTCCAGTACGCCGACACGGCCACTTCAGCTCTCTGTATATAACGCTTACATGTGGCGCTAGTGGTGCCAGTGATGTGCGCCTGCGTTGAAACATCATGTGATTTAGATGCTTCTTTCAGGTTGCTACATTTGGGTGAAGCACTGTAAAGGGTACCTTGTGTAATATATATTACATTTGTTATGGAGTTGGGAAACGATGTCAAAGGGAAACTACCTACATTTTAATTCCATGACCATCCCGTGGAATGAGATCCAATTCTGCAATTGCATCCAAATAGACAAACAGGGAACTAAGTATTGTGACTGTGATGAGATAGTAATTAATGAAAACCACGATAATAAAGATTTTAAGACGTATTATATTTTCTTGATTGAAAACACGGAGAATAAGTAATGATTATTATTCAAAGTAAGTATAAGTATCGTCAGACAGTAGTGAATACCTTAGTATCCAAATAAAATTGAAGTTTCGAAAAATAAGTAATTAAAAAAGTCTCACTGTCGTGTTTTAAGGCCCACTTTAGGTCTGTAGTTTTAAGGTTTTTTCAAACATTTCGGACAAAAATAATATAAATATAAATAATAAATTTTCACGGACGATACGATTATGGCTCTACTATTGTCATAATATCTATGCACCCAACACGTAAAATTCTTTCTGTCCATATTTTAACAAACAGTCAAAATTATTGGATGTTTCAGTTTAGCTTTGACAAACGTACTCTTTTTTGAACTTTTACCTCTTTTAATAATTATTTTAATATATCTCCCACATTTTCGTTATCTTAAAAAAAAAAAAATGTTTGTAGAGTCTATGGGATTCAACTACGGGCTCATCAGTCCCTAAACTTACAAACTACTTATGAACTACTTACAACTAAGGACGGCACAAATATCCAAGCCCGAGGGGGGATTCGAACCCCCGACCGTAGTGGCCGGGCAGACCGTGACTGGAGCGCCTCAGTCCCCTCGGCCACCGCGGCCGGCGATATCTTTTTCCGTTACAATATTATTTACCTGTCTTGTTTTGGTAATTTCTTCTAAGATTATTTTCTTTGCCTGTACTTGTTACGAATGTCTATAGCCTGGAAGGAACGTAGCGTACATTTGGTGTTCGGAAGTCAGTCACATGATATCACTCGCCCGAAACCTTGCCAGAAACTCTCTTTTGCATACGCCATACTGCTTAGTGTATTTGATGATTTTCTTGTTATAACTAAGGCTTTATCATTTCAAAGCAACGGGGCACTGAAAATTGTCAAAAACACGTCGTTCTTAGGACAATTAATTATAATCAGCCGGCCGCGGTGGCCGAGGGGCTGAGGCGCTCCAGTCACGGTCTGCACGGCCACTACGGTCGGGGGTTCGAATCCCGACTCGGGCATGGATATTTGTACCGTCCTTAGGATTAGCTAACTCATAAGCAGTTTGTAAGTTTAGGGACTGATAACCCCATAGTTAAGTCCCATAAGCTAAACAAACATTTGAATTATAATAAAATGTCTAAAAATGCCGTGTTAGCAGGGAACACTTGTCATTGGTGGTACGAGAATTATGGATTACTCCTGCAGCTGTTCGGCGTAGCGTAATGGGCGGCGAATTAGTATGTGATACACGAACATGTTAGACGGTGGTTCGAAACTTGCTGGGCGCAGTGGCTCAGCGCGCTTGGTCAGAGGGATCGACGCCCTCTGTAACGACGAAAGCTGAGTCGACGGCGAATCGATTAAAATAAAACAAAAACCAACGACCACACAGGACCGATCAAACCGAAGAACCAATGAAAAGAGAGAAAAAGAATGAGCACTCAACGCTATCTGTAATAATAATTTAAAAAAAAAAGAACTGAGCAAAATTCTCACTAACAACCCAGAACTAACATGAACAAACGACCGAAAACATCAATCTACCTGAAGAACAAAAAAACTAAAAATAATAATAAAAATGAAATACCCTCACTTTGATTTTTTCCTTTGTTTTTGTTTTGTTTTCATCTTGATTCCTTAAAGGTTCTGCACACTCTTGTTAATTGAACACAACTATATTCTGCAAGATTCCGAGTTGTTCAAAGGTAACTGCGATGTCTCTGAAAAGTGCATTTGTTCTATTTTGCGAACATACCATGAAATACATACCAACGAATTGCAATAGTTCATTCCACTGACTTACATAAACGATTATGCAGCTTTTCGTGTCCAATGTAACCAGTTCAGATTCTGGTGACTGTAGACTTTTTCATGGGCAGCGTTGAAGAGCAGGCGATAAATAAATTACACAAGTCTGTCCTTCAGATTATACTTCTCCGTTCGGGTCGCAGCGGATTAGCCGTGGGCATTGGAGCATGGGTGTTTGTGTTGTCCTTGGGTTAGTTTACATTAGTGTAAGAAATTTGTAAGCTATGGACTAATAACACAGCAGTTGAGTCCAATAGATTTACAAACATTTGAACATTTCTCCGTTCGGCGTTAAATCCCGAACCTCTCTGCAGTGCCCTTTAAAGTGGAACGATGTGTCATAGAGCTTTTAGTGATCCTTCGTTTATTGACGATATTAGGCTCCGGAGAAACCTAGATACAATTTACATTTTTTCTTTCTTTTTTTTTCTTTTTTACTGTTAATGAGACATATTTGAAAGATGGCATGAATGCTACATTCTAATAAGGAATGAATGTTCTGAATAGGGGGCTATGTGGAACAGTGGAAAAGCACTTGGACAGGAACAATGGTTTGAGAAGGGGTAATGGGGACATGAGATGTCATGTACAGTGTGTCCCACCCAAAATATCTCTTGAACCACATCAGCAAGTGTAAAACGACTTACACTGGCATCAATGTTAGGCACGGGCTCATGAATGTAAATATTTTGAAACATTCTAAAACGAAAGCATATGCCTTTTTTAACACAAACTTATGAGTTTTTAAATGAACACCCTATATTATTTCATCAGTAATCTATAGCATGAGGAATCACATAAACAATGGCGTTGATTGCAGCTCAATATTTTGCGAACATACCATGAAATACATACCAACGAATTGCAACCACAGACTTCATTTTCACATGTACATAAACTGGGGAGATACTGTTATGATGATTGTTGTAAATAACGTAGTGATAGTAGTAACTTTGTGTATAGATACAGTACTAGAGTTATGTGGAATATAGTGTTACCACACTTAGGTCTAATTCATTTAATATTTTAGCTGCAAAAGAAAATGTAGTCCCTGTTTGAAATAGAATATTTTCTCTTTATTTTAGTAACATGAACAAAGTCATATTTGAAATACAGAAAAGGTAATACAATGTACGTTATAAGCGTCCATAGCAACCATACAGAAGACAAACATTTTAGTAGACGCATTGATTTTAATTAATGAGTTACAACATATTCATAAGTAGTGAATAATTGCTTAGAAAAAAAGATTCTAGGGAATTTGTAGTGAATACGCCAATTACATCCCGAGATATTGCAAAACGAAGTTGACGATTGAAATACGCGAAACGCGCGGCTAGTACACGTCCTGATACTCAGGCTAGAACCCCATGCTGCGCTAGCCGTGCGTTTCACGTATTTCAAGCGTCAACTACGCTTCGCAATAGCTCGGGATGTAATTGGTCTCTTGCGTTGCAACCACCGCCATTGTTTATGTAATTTGTCATTACCGAGGAAATAATATAGGGTGTCCATTTAAAAAGATATAACTTTGTGTTAAAAACACATATGTTTTCGTTTTAGAATGTTTCAAAATATTTACATTCATAACCCCCTGCCTTACATATAACTCAAAACGGTCTTTAATACGGGGCAGTAGGATAAGCTAATAGGTGACGTGAAGAGGAAGGGTTAAAAGTGGAAGGAGAGAAGACGGGTTGCAAATTACTGCATGAATCAGAAGGGAGGGGTACGAATAGAAAATAAGAACTCTGAAGATAGAGAAATAGCGTTGGACAGGACTTCTATCACTCACCGAACCTGTTCAAAATTTGTCTGCATCAAATATCTAAAAGTTGTTTGGATGGAAAAAGATGAATTAGGATATGTGGAGGGAAAATTGAATGCACAAGGAGTCTCAGATGACATTGTGATCCTCTCAGAAACCGAAGAAACACTTATTAAAATGCTAAATTACCTGAATCAAGCCTGTGCAGAATATGGTATGAAAATGAATAAAAATAAAACGAAAGGCGTGGTTATAGGTCGTTCTTAGTACGATAAATTATAATCAAGTGTCTAAAATGCCATATTAGCAGTTGACAACTCCCATCAGTAGTAGGAGAATTGAGGATCAGTTGGGTAATTGTCTGCCGTGGTGTAGAGTGCAGCGCCTTAGCTTGTCATGCACACGGTTGGAATTTCGAAAGCCGCCGGTGCCATTTTTTTTTCTTTTCGCATTGGTACCCTTATTAATTAAATAACGCTATGTTCTGCAATGTTTATTGTTGTGAATATGTAATTGTGCTCCCTCTAAAATGTGTGTTTGTTCTATTTCGTGACCATAACGTGAAAAACGTAACAACGAATCGAACAATGGTCTTCTGAAAGATATGCACATAAACTGGGAGGATACTGTAATGATGAATATTCTAAAGAACGAGCTGATACTGGTAGTTTCATATATAAATGAAGTCTTAAGAGTTCTGTGGCAGCTGTCGTTCCTTAATGAAGCAGAAGGGAAGTGTATACATCCAACAAATTCCATAACTTTTTTTCTAAGCAATTATTCACTACAAATTCCCTAGAATCTTTTTTTCTAAGCAATTATTCACTACTTATGAATATGTTGTAACTCATTAATTAAAATCAATGCGTCTACTAAAATGTTTGTCTTCTGTATGGTTGCTATGGACGCTTATAACGTACATTGTATTACCTTTTCTGTATTTCAAATATGACTTTGTTCATGTTACTAAAATAAAGAGAAAATATTCTATTTCAAACAGGGACTACATTTTCTTTTGCAGCTAAAATATTAAATGAATTAGACCTAAGTGTGGTAACACTATATTCCACATAACTCTAGTACTGTATCTATACACAAAGTTACTACTATCACTACGTTATTTACAACAATCATCATAACAGTATCTCCCCAGTTTATGTACATGTGAAAATGAAGTCTGTGGTTGCAATTCGTTGGTATGTATTTCATGGTATGTTCGCAAAATATTGAGCTGCAATCAACGCCATTGTTTATGTGATTCCTCATGCTATAGATTACTGATGAAATAATATAGGGTGTTCATTTAAAAACTCATAAGTTTGTGTTAAAAAAGGCATATGCTTTCGTTTTAGAATGTTTCAAAATATTTACATTCATGAGCCCGTGCCTAACATTGATGCCAGTGTAAGTCGTTTTACACTTGCTGATGTGGTTCAAGAGATATTTTGGGTGGGACACACTGTACATGACATCTCATGTCCCCATTACCCCTTCTCAAACCATTGTTCCTGTCCAAGTGCTTTTCCACTGTTCCACATAGCCCCCTATTCAGAACATTCATTCCTTATTAGAATGTAGCATTAATGCCATCTTTCAAATATGTCTCATTAACAGTAAAAAAGAAAAAAAAAAAAAGAAAAAATGTAAATTGTATCTAGGTTTCTCCGGAGCCTAATATCGTCAATAAACGAAGGATCACTAAAAGCTCTATGACACATCGTTCCACTTTAAAGGGCACTGCAGAGAGGTTCGGGATTTAACGCCGAACGGAGAAATGTTCAAATGTTTGTAAATCTATTGGACTCAACTGCTGTGTTATTAGTCCATAGCTTACAAATTTCTTACACTAATGTAAACTAACCCAAGGACAACACAAACACCCATGCTCCAATGCCCACGGCTAATCCGCTGCGACCCGAACGGAGAAGTATAATCTGAAGGACAGACTTGTGTAATTTATTTATCGCCTGCTCTTCAACGCTGCCCATGAAAAAGTCTACAGTCACCAGAATCTGAACTGGTTACATTGGACACGAAAAGCTGCATAATCGTTTATGTAAGTCAGTGGAATGAACTATAGAAACATTTTGTAGAGTTACGTTTACTGGTTCGCCTTGTGGTTCGTAGCATATATGCCAGACTACAACTACAAAGTCTGGGAATTGAGCTAAACTCTTTACTGGAATTTTTCTTCACTTACTCCATTTGGCGGAGCGCAGCGAGGCCGTTCCCCGTCGGGTGTTCGAATCCTTCCTCGGGCATGGATGTTTATGTTTTCTTTAGTAGAAGTTAGTTTATAAGTAGTTTGTAAGTTTAGGGACTGATGAACCCGCATTTAAGTCCCTTAAGCTTAACAAACATTTGAACATTATTTCCTTTTCACCGCAGGCAGTTACTTGCTAATGTGAAAAATTATTGAGTTGCACTGTGGTTCGAATTACACGAACTGACTGTTTTGCTATAAAAGACTAGATATGGAAGTTCAGAGGTTGGAAGAAGGCAACCACTGTGCACTGTGACGCTCAAACCTAGCTTGTGTTTCTAGACAGATCGGCTGCTTTGTAAGGTCACTGGAAAAATTAATGAAACTTTAATGAGAAAGTAATTCATTCACACTGCAGCATGGTCCCCTATACTTGACTGGATGTCTCGGACAGAGCAGGTACCTTTCGAGGAACCGTGTGAAGTAACCTACTCGTACGAAAAACCTGCTTCGCATGTCAGACAAGCTTGTTAAACTCGCGGCTCACCGAATTACTTTGGCAACATAAAGCCAGACTGTCTCTTAGGCAGTATCCAAATGGGGTCTCTTTTGTGTAACGCATATAAAATGTGTCAGCGGCGTTATTTTATATAAAGTTTTTTGGTTGGCGGTGAATTTTGAAATAACGACCGAGGCCCGCTTTTTACGTCAAATTAGCGACCAAATATGAAATACGCACGGCCCTTGTTGTGTACAGAAAAAAAGTACTTCTCGGGGATGCAAAAGCGTGCAGTGCCTCAGAGAGGTAGTCCCGGTCACGCGTGTCCGACACTCGGCTACAAACGAGCGATTCGGAGAATTTATAGGGACATAAAAGTTTCAGTTTTACACTTAAAACCGCTTCGGCGGCGACCTCGTTACTGGGTGCGTGGCTTCCAGCTGGAGCCGTTTTATAGATGGTAAAATAGCCGGCCAAATTAGACGGCAGCCGGTGATCTCAATACAAGAGCCCGCACAGCGTGAAATCCCTTCTCGGCGAGCGGAAGTAGCTGCTCCAGTGATTAGGCAGGAGAATGAGAGGAAGAGAAGAAGACAATGCAGCGCTTATATATGGCCCACTAATTTATGCCATCTCCGAGAATCCCTAAAAGCAACAAGAGCGACGCTGCGCTGTCCTCAGGGTCACACCTTCCATTGTCCTCGGCTTTGCGCCATTTAAGGTACCTCCATCCAACTCATACTCGGTGCTCTTGTTTGACGGACGGAGAACAAACGGCTGGACCAGACTAGTGGCGAACCGAGCTGCGGTTTGTTGCTTATGATGGCAGTGTGTGTTGTACTCCTAAGAGATTTAAAGCAAATGCTAATTGAAAATTATTTTACTTTACCATCCAATAACTGTGGTATGTACCAGCAGGCTTCGGAACATCTTGGAAAATCGGAAGTACTCAAGCCATTTAATGCAAGTAATAAACAGGTTGCATCAGCACACAAAATTTATTAATGATACATCAAGCCGCGGCGGAGCGGTCGAGCGCATTGAGGCGCTATGCTACGATGTACGAGGCCGTTCCCCGTCGGGGGTTCGAATCCCCCCCTCGGGCATGGCTGTTTGTGTCGTCTTTAGTATAAGGTAGTTCATAAGTAGTTTGTAAGTTTAGACAGGTTGCATCAGCACACAAAATTTATTAATGATACATCAAGCCGCGGCGGAGCGGTCGAGCGCATTGAGGCGCTATGCTACGATGTACGAGGCCGTTCCCCGTCGGGGGTTCGAATTCCCCCTCGGGCATGGCTGTTTGTGTCGTCTTTAGTATAAGGTAGTTCATAAGTAGTTTGTAAGTTTAGACAGGTTGCATCAGCACACAAAATTTATTAATGATACATCAAGCCGCGGCGGAGCGGTCGAGCGCATTGAGGCGCTATGCTACGATGTACGAGGCCGTTCCCCGTCGGGGGTTCGAATTCCCCCTCGGGCATGGCTGTTTGTGTCGTCTTTAGTATAAGGTAGTTCATAAGTAGTTTGTAAGTTTAGACAGGTTGCATCAGCACACAAAATTTATTAATGATACATCAAGCCGCGGCGGAGCGGTCGAGCGCATTGAGGCGCTATGCTACGATGTACGAGGCCGTTCCCCGTCGGGGGTTCGAATCCCCCCCTCGGGCATGGCTGTTTGTGTCGTCTTTAGTATAAGGTAGTTCATAAGTAGTTTGTAAGTTTAGACAGGTTGCATCAGCACACAAAATTTATTAATGATACATCAAGCCGCGGCGGAGCGGTCGAGCGCATTGAGGCGCTATGCTACGATGTACGAGGCCGTTCCCCGTCGGGGGTTCGAATTCCCCCTCGGGCATGGCTGTTTGTGTCGTCTTTAGTATAAGGTAGTTCATAAGTAGTTTGTAAGTTTAGACAGGTTGCATCAGCACACAAAATTTATTAATGATACATCAAGCCGCGGCGGAGCGGTCGAGCGCATTGAGGCGCTATGCTACGATGTACGAGGCCGTTCCCCGTCGGGGGTTCGAATCCCCCCTCGGGCATGGCTGTTTGTGTCGTCTTTAGTATAAGGTAGTTCATAAGTAGTTTGTAAGTTTAGACAGGTTGCATCAGCACACAAAATTTATTAATGATACATCAAGCCGCGGCGGAGCGGTCGAGCGCATTGAGGCGCTATGCTACGATGTACGAGGCCGTTCCCCGTCGGGGGTTCGAATCCCCCCTCGGGCATGGCTGTTTGTGTCGTCTTTAGTATAAGGTAGTTCATAAGTAGTTTGTAAGTTTAGACAGGTTGCATCAGCACACAAAATTTATTAATGATACATCAAGCCGCGGCGGAGCGGTCGAGCGCATTGAGGCGCTATGCTACGATGTACGAGGCCGTTCCCCGTCGGGGGTTCGAATCCCCCCTCGGGCATGGCTTTTGTGTCGTCTTTAGTATAAGGTAGTTCATAAGTAGTTTGTAAGTTTAGGGACTGATGGCACCCATAAGCTTTACAAACATTTGAATATTTTTAGATCATTTACACTGCGATGGGTAAAAACCTGTCACATCATGTAGCATGTTTTCATACATTTACGTATTTGCTACTAAGACACTCCTCTATTCCATTCAGCTTATGGAAATTCCTGAAATCTGACAGCGCTGTTCACAACGTAGAACTGTGAAGTACGCATGGCTGCAGGAAAAAGCAATAGTCTTCTATAGAGCTGGAAGGAAAGAAAGAGGTTGTAACAGTGTACATCCAACAAGTACCCGTTTCCGACAGATCTGCCTTTTAACTTCAAGACACTGCAGTTTTGAGTCAGATTTCCATTTTATATTATGATTACTAAAACGCAGGGCAATCTATAAAATACTGTGGAGTGGACTTGAGATCTCCATGTTCATGACACAGACAACTTTATGTGGCTTGTTCAGGGATGGGCTCACCAAAGAAATTTCCGTAAAAACTTGTTTGTAGTCAAGTTTTGAATTACATGGATGTAGGAATGTTAATATCATTTGTATTTTGATTACAACCTTTCTTTGTTTGGATACTGCATATAATTCTGTACATTATGCAAAACAGCATTATTTATTATATATTCTGCCATAAAAATAACACGTTTTTAGAGAAGGAGATGGACAAAGAGAGAAGGCATAGTAGAAATACTAACTGAAGGCTTTAATAAATAAAAACCTGGGCTAGGCCGGGTTTTCAGCTAGTTACAAATATGTCTAAGAAATGTTTGAAATACTGACTGTGTGAGGGACTGTGGCACACCGAAAGATGCCAAAGAAAATTTATGATTTCTATCACAATCAAACAGCCGTTTTTACTCCGAACTTAACATCAACTCAATCAGGGAGACGTAAGTAGCAAGATTTCCATGCAAACTGACGAAACAATTGCAGCCAATCGTTGGATATCAATTACTTTGCCTGTTGACTGTATAAATATACATTACGGAATATACTGAACTCTTGTTCAGTACAATCAAAAAGCTCCAAAGAAATAAGCAGTTGCTTTCAATCAGATATCGGTATCTTTGCTCCTCTAGAAATGTATGAGTAGATTTTTTATTCATAAAACTCAAGGAAAAGGCTACCCTGGCGTTGAAATTACAAGAAGCCTCATACAAGCACGAAGGGGAAACATTGTGGCGGTAAATTTGAATTGGTGTATGTATTTGTAATAAAATTTATTTTTTACAAATGTTGAAATCCAATTTACCAGAAGTTTTTTAACTTAGTGCCAGTTTTTATCATCAGTATTAACCAGTCTGAATGAAACTTTTGCAGGAAGTAGTCTTGACGTGTTTGCATACTTTTATACATTAATATTATCGAACAGGTAATTTGTTTATTTTATTGTTACATTTAAGTATCAATAATTAAAGAAAATTTAAGGTTAAAATTTCCGCGGTGGAGTAGCCGAGCGGTCTAAAGCGTCTCGTTGCGGAGCGCGCTGTTGCTCGCCGTGGAGGTTCGAGTCCTCCCTGGGGCATAGATGTGTGTGTTGCCCTTAGGTTAGTTTATCTAGGTTTAAGTAGTTTGTAAGCTACGGACTGATGACCACGCAGTGCGGTCCGATAGATTTACAAACATTTGAACATTTTGAAGGTTAAAATTTGAAATAAACACGGAAAATAAATGGTGAATATTTCTCATAAGATGAAAGCACAGAACCATTGAACTGTCTAATGAATATACCTACAAAATCTGCCATGTGAAAATTTTGGCGTGAGTTCTAAAAGTTGGTTTCCTAGAATACCATTAAGAGCATATTGAAAATTCATAACTCGAGAACCAATGAAGTTATGTTCTTTAAACCTTGGTTATTGCTACATTTTTCCATAGTAGACACCATTGGAAAAAATTTATTGTTACTGCTAAAATAGAAGAAGAGTTAATTTTTTGGGGGAATCTCTCCTTAAACAGTTCGCCGTATATACTGTACGTACGTCTTTTCCGAACCTGGAGACAGCACATAGGTCTTCACTTCTCCATTCGGCCGTCTGTGCTACGTTACGACTTCGGACCGTTCCATCTTACCGTGAGCTCCCACAACCCAGGCGGCGAGCGAGCCAAAAGTTACCTGCGGTGGACAGGCCGTGTTCCCTACTTCTGTGACACCCTCGCCCTGTCCACTACCTGCAGTGGCTGGGGCTCCGGGCAAGTGTCAACACATTCCCCCTCCGGGCAAGTGTTACTACGTGAAAGTGTCACAAACGCAGGCAGCAACGTGTGCAGCTTTCGTTTAGGGGGAGGAGGTGAGCGTTCAGGTTTCCGGGTCCAGCCCCATCAACCGGAACGACACGAGTGGACAATGGCGAACCGCCGGAAGTGGGTCAGTCCGTGCTTCAAACGTTATATGAGTACAAGAATGGTACTGAAAAACTTAAACCCCCACTCGAATCTGGCAATTCTGCCCCAAGGTAGCAGGGCGGCAGGAGTTTCTCAACGAACCACCAGTGAGAATTGTGGTTGCAAAGATGCCTTCTCACTTTTTCATCAACTGGCTAGTATCTCTGCAGACTTGTGTTATGTCTCGCTGTGTCCGTCATTTTAAGGTTACCGAAAAGGAAAATGTGTCAAATAGACATATTTTGCGACATTTTTATAGTAACTGTGGTACTGTACATTTAGAAGACATGTATTCGCAACATTGCGAATATGAATCAGCATCAGCTCTATGATTTAATGATTACATTTGAAAATTTTTTTGTTCCAGACCGGGAACTGAGCCCGAATTTCCCGCTTTTAGTGGGCGGTCGCGTTACCATTGTACTACCTGTGCACGCCTCCTGTAATGACCCAAACTTCTGCATGCCCCACACTGCCTATTGTCCATGAGTGTTCATACATTGTAGGACTGCCGCGGCAGAATAGACGTGCCAACTAAGGCGCCCAGCTGCGGTGCGCGCGGCCGTTCACCGTCGGGGATTCGAGTTCTCTCTCGGGCATGGATGTTCGTGTTGTTCTTAGCATAAGTTACTTTAAGTTAGTGTAAGTAGTTTGTAAGCTTAGGGACTAATGGCCAACGTAGTTGAGTCCCTTAGATTCACAAACATTTGAACATTCTACAATATAATTCGCGCACAGGAGAGACGTTTTGCAATATTTGTTTAAGCCTTGCTGTGGATGATTTAGATACAATTTGCACTGTCTGTGACTATCGATAGAACTTAACAAATGTCCTTGAGACCTGCATGCATGGGTGAAGGAACGGACACTTCGGCTATTACAGGTGTTAATGTAAATATAAGAGACGTATTCGCAACTACGAATTATGAATCAGCATCAACTGCACGATTTATTGGTGAAATTTGTGCCGGACCGGAGTTCGAAAGCATATTTTCCGCTTTTCACGCGCGTTTCCGTTAATTATTACGCTAACTGTGCTCGATTCCCTGATTGACCAAAAATTCCATATGCCACATATTGTCCACTGTCTATGAGTGCTCGTACATTACATTATATACTTCCCGCACACGGCAGGACGTTTATTACAAATGTCACATGCCTTTCTTTGGCTTAAAGACGATATGGAATGTCCCTGTTTTACGACGTAAGCAATCAAATGTCGTTGAGACATGCAACATGCGACATTTGTAACAAACGTCTTTCCCCGTGCATGAATTACAGAGCGGAATTTACGAGCACTCATGGGTAGTAGGCAATGTGTGATATATGGACGTTTGGATAGGTCCGGGACGCGTGTACGGATAGCGTAATAGTTAACCCTTTCGTTACATATATACACTGTAGTAGTCGATTTTCTTTTCAGTCGCTATAGGTACTCTAAGAACTATGCATCACTGTGCTATCTGTTGACAAAAGCCTGAATTCAAAAGCATGAACAAATGTCGCGCCCGTTAAGATAGTGGCTGAGTGCAAGAACTTGAATTTAAGACTTCTATACACTTTTTTATATACATTCAATGAAACTTCAGTGTGTTTTTCCTGTTAATGGGACTCCCATAATCAAAAAACTAATTAGAATAATAAGTTAGTGAAATTACTGTTGACACAGAGAAGTTAGACAAAAATCGTCCGCCAAGGTGGACAACAAAGTGTAGACAGCCGTCGTCTCCTTTGGTGTAGTAAACAAAACAAAACAAAAAAAGTTTTATTAGTGTGCTGCTTCTAGGTGTTTGCTCTCGCATTTACGATGTGAAATAATTTCAATTATGACCAGGAATTATCTACTTCTACGTGGGATACTCTGTAAATCACATTTAAGTGCCTGGCAGAGGGTTCATCGAACCACATTTATACTATTTATCTCCAATTCCACTCTCGAATAGCGCGCGGGAAGAAAGAACATCTGAATCTCTCCGTTCGAACTCTGATTTCTTGTATTTTATTCTGATGATCATTTCTGCCTATGTAGGTGGGAGTCAACAATGTATTTTTGCATTTGGAGGAGAATGTTGGTGATTGCAGTTTCGTAAGTAGACTACGCCGCAGCGATAAGCGCCGTTGTTGTAATGATTTCCATCCCAGGTCCTGTATCATTTCCGTGACGCTGTCTCCTCTGTATCGTGACAATACAAAACAAGCTGCCCTTCTTTGAACTCTTTCGATGTCCTCCGTCAAACCCACCTGATAAGGATCCCACACTAGGCAGCAGTACTCCAAAAAAGGACGGACAAGCGTAGTGTATGCAGTCTCTTTAGTAGTTCTGTTGCATCTTTTAAGGGTTCTACCAATAAAACGCAGTCTCTGGTTCGCATTTCCCACGACATTATCGACGTGTTCTTTCCAGTTTAAGTCTGAAGTAATACTAATCCCTAGGTATTTTGTGGAGTTTACGGCCTTCACGATTGATTGATTTATCTTGTAAACAAAGCTTAACGTATTTCTTTTCGTACTCACGTGAACGACTTCACACTTCGCATTATTTAGAGTCAACTGCCAATTTTTACGCCACAGTGATATCTTATTTATATCGTTCTGCAGTTGGTTTTGATCTTCAGATGATTTTACTAGACGGTAAATGATGGCGTTATCTGCAAACAACCTAAGAGAGCTACTTAGATTTTTTCCCAAATTATAAAGAAAAACTAAGTGTTGAAGAGATTTTAGAAATTCTGGAAGACAATGATATATCTAATATTGATGAACTTGAAGAGGAACCAAGTCATGGCTTCACGAGCACGAGGTAAATAAGACTGGGGACACTGTAAAAGAGAAGTTTGAATTTTACTAATTCAAGCGGATAGAGGCACGCTTGTGTACAGGTACTCAGTTTTATTAAAAGAGACTTTCGTCGTAAGGTTATCGTGGGTAGTTTAATTTCAATTCTTATAATACCGTGCACATGAGAGAGAAATTAATAATCGACGATATGTGCGAATTGTCTGATGTTATCTGTAACAGTCTGGCAATGCGCATGCAATTTATTGATTACATGAATGTAGAAAACTTGTTCTGAGTTAAAGCTTTCAAACGAGTTTTTAAGAAGAAAAAGTGCCACTACCACACGACAGCTAATGTAGAAAATACTTTTCTGACGTATTTTCGCACGATGCGCTCTCCCCATACGTAACACAAAAGTTCCAAGATGCATCTGCTGCTCACACCCGTCTATTAAACCTGAAAAGAACAAAATGTGCCGGCCGGTGGCCGAGGGGACTGAGGCGCTTCAGTCACGGTCTGCACGGCCACTACGGTCGGGGGTTCGAATCCCCCCTCGGGCATGGGTATTTGTGCCGTCCTAGTTCGTAAGTAGTTCATAAGTAGTTTGTAAGTTTAGGGACTGATGACCCCGTAGTTGAGTCCCATAGGGTTTACAAACATTTTTTGAACAAAATGTCGCAGAAGTTAGCCCTTTTTCCACATACAACTATTTTGGGTTGTAAAGTGATGGAAATTATGTTCAAAGTTCCATTACATTGATAATTGCGTTTAAAAATTGTAGCAGTGAATTTACTCGAACTGGCGACCTCTTACCTAGCGTGCGCGACGCTTACCGTTTCGCCACCAGCTGACATGTGGTTGCGGCAGCTCCAGTAGTCGACAATTCCTCCAGAAGTTCCGCATTCCACAGTGCTGTCAGATAATGCATATGGCCGGATCTACACTTCTGAGAGACAGACAGGTACATCTTTTCTTTTACACTGCACGGCGTTTTCAACAAACAGATAGCTCAATAGAGTAGCTCAAGTGGAAAGGAACACTTCCTATGGCAGTTCTGTGCAGGTGGCAGTTACATTATTTTATTTTGGTGATTACAACATAGAGTCGAATGTATGCACTGGGTAGCCCAGGCAGCTAGTTCATGGCGATTCAGTCAACCAAGTAAATGAATGTACTGAACATGCTGCAAACCATTACAGGGAGCCTGTGTGTCAGAATTCGCATCCAGTGTGGCGCAAAGGCATTACGATAGAAAAATGAGTCACATAGAAGAGTATTTGGTGGTCTGTTGGCTCGATGACGGGTTGATATACTTGTGGTCTGTGTTCGATTCCTACTTGTACCAATGACTTTTGATACGGAGAGACAGATTCTATTCGCTTCTGGCTACGCCAAGTGAAGAAGGTATAATGGCGCTGTGGTCTGAAATTCACATTAAACATAATATTCCTTCTCTCCCAAGTAGAGGTTATGTTCAGTCACAGCCGGCCGCGGTGGCCGAGGGAACTGAGGCGCTCTAGTCACGGTCTGCACGGCCACTACGGTCGGGGGTTCGAATCCCCCCTCAGGCATGGATATTTGTGCCGTCCTTATTATAAGGTAGTTGATAAGTAGTTTGTAAGTTTAGGGACTGATAACCCCGTAGTTAAGTCCCATAAGCTTAACAAACATTTGAGCAGTTCAGTCACAATAAAGTCAGAACTCTAGAAACTCTATCACCAGTAACATTTCTTATACTAGTAATTTATTTCTAGCGACGAAACAAACGCTATGTAGGGTCATAGGATACTTATTCCATCTTTTATTTGAGCTTCTGTATGTCGATAAAATTGGTACCTGGACTGGGAATCAAACTCAGATCACCCTTAACGCGGAATCTGATTCCTTCGTGACAATACAGCTCGTCGCGGTGGAGTAGCCGAGCGGTCTAAAGCGTCTCGCTGCGGAGCGCTCGGTTGCTCGCCGTGGAGGTTCGAGTCCTCCCTGGGGCATGGGTGTGTGTGTTTTTCCTTACGTTAGTTTAACTAGGTTTAAGTAGTTTGTAAGCTACGGACTGATGACCACGCAGTTTGGTCCGATAGATTTACAAACATTTAAACAACATTTAATACAGCTCGACTACAATTTGTTGTTTGTTCAAAACTGCAGATTCCTCAACATCTCCACATATTGCGCTTGAATGGGTTCGAATCCTGGCCCGGCACTAAAGTTTTCATTATGTATTATAAAGCTCTAGCATGAGAACACCTATCTGCTGGTGGATAATAATTTTGATTTTCAACGTATTTTCATTCGTTGTCATCACTAACGATATCTGACGCGTTTGACTCCCAGTGAGACACAGAATTATTTGAGAGATCACAGTAAGTTAAAAGATGTTATTCCGAGCTGCTGGTGGAGAAAAATTCCCCACGTCTCTTCGTGTGTAGTCAACAACGATATGTGTTGGGTTCGATTCCCAGTCAGCACTGAACTCTTCCCCGTATTATTTCTACTTCAGACATGCTCACGTGTCGCTGCTGGTGTAGCAAACCCAAATTTAACGTTCGTTTTCTCTAGAATATGCCGCGGCGGAACGGCCGAGCGCATTGAGGCGCTATGCTACAATTCACGAGGCCGTTACCCGTCGGGTGTTCGAATTAACCTCGGGCATGGATGTTTGTACCGTCTTTAGTATAAACTAGTTCATAAGTAGTTTGTAGGTTAGAGACTGATGACCCCGTAGTTAAGTTCCATAATCTCTACAAACATTTGAACATCTCTAGAATATAACAGCGACAGGTGCCGCGTTGGAGTCATTGGAAATAAAAAAAAAAAAAAGTTTCGTCTCGTCATTTCAGTTAAAACATCTAGTTACTGCCGAGAAAATCCGATATGTCACAGTTCAAATGTTTCAAATGTTTGTATAGTCTATGGGACTTAACTACGGGCTCATCAGTCCCTAAACTTACAAACTACTTATGAACTACTTACGAACTAGAACGGCACAAATATCCATGCCCGAGTGTGGATTCGAACCCCCGACCATAGTGGCCGTGCAGACCGTGACTGGAGCGCCTCAGTCCCCTCGGCCACCGCGGCCGGCGATGTCACAGTTGATTGTGCTTCGATAATAATCCGATTAGGTTCTGGGTTCGAATTCCTGTCCAACACACAGCTCTATCTCACGGAATTTCAAGTAAGTTACTTGTTAAGAAGAAATACTTAACATCTCTCGTAGTTCGTTAAAAGTGACAATAGATGCTGGGTTGGAATTCTCGTCCGTTTACGTTTTTTAATTAAAGTTGATATTTGCTGATTGATATGGTCTAAAATCGAGGTACATCACTCTCTGTATGCTTAGTCAGGAATGACAGTTTCCGGAAAACAGACATCAATGGAAGCAAATCCTTGTAGCTCCGCTCGGTCCCCTGGGCCTGATAGCGCGAAGTAAAGCAAAAAAGTAAACCTTTTTTTCATAATTATTTAAAAAAATATCATTTAAACATCCAATACCTTCAAATGCTGACCAAAGAGCAATATTAGAGATCGAAACTAAAGAATAAGAAATCAGAAAAATTACAGCTTTCAGTCACTGTATACTTTCTAGTGGACGGATCATAACTTGGATTCGCATTATGCAGTTTTTATTTTTCCTATTAAAATGTTAATTTCCAAAATATGGTGTAATCGAAGTCGCCGCATCAGTGAAAGCTATATACGTGTATATAAAAAGCTCAACTCGCAAGATATTGACAAAAGAGACAAAACAAGACGATCGTATCGTAAACAGAAAGTCGAAAGAAGAGAGTAAAAGAATTTTTTAACTCCCGGGAATTAGATTTCTTCTGATGTACATCGACGTCGTGCACAATGCCGTATGTCGTGTTGGAAATTTCACCATTTGCTTTTTCTCGTTTTTAAAATGCACTTCTGACGCTTCTTTCAGGAAAACTGAGTCTCACAGGAGAGAGATTTACGAGATATACAATTCATCTAGATCATCGGATCCTTCATCTCTCTTAATAGACAATTTAAACGACTTCCAGAGACGCTCATTATTCTGTGTATACACAGATGGGTTGTCAGACGAAACAGTAGTATTGAATGATTGACGAATTAATGATCAATTCCGTCGTTTTTAATTATTGGAATGATTAACGACCATTGGTAATTACTTTCGTTCCTGCTACATGAAATGTTTATTCTGTTACGCTGAGATTCGTAAGCGGTTCATATGATCAATAGAATTTCAGTCATTTGTAGCTGTCCCAAACACAGGAAACCAATTGCTTCCAGCTGAGAGAATTCGACTATGTACATTTCACTAGAATCACTGGTGAGTTTTACTACTTTCATGCGACGTTCCGTTATCAAATTCGAAAACGATATCCGTATTTCCCGCTTTGAGAGTGACAAGTTGATACATAAGGTGCGTCTGAAAAGTTCGGCGAATGGTCTCAGGAAATATAGAAAACAAGAGTTAGAAACAAAATAACCTTTATTGGCGATCAAAATAATCGCCATTGGCTACAATACAATTCTGACGTCGGCTGTACAGCTGTTGGAAACTGTCAGCAAACGCTTCTTGTGGAATCACTCGAAGCACTGAGGTCACGCGTTGTTGGATCTCCGTAACCATTGCGAAGTGTAAGCCTTTCAGCTCTTCATCCTCAAAGACAGCCACCGATCATCCGCAAGCATCCGTCGCACTCGTTCAATGTTGTCTGGGACTGTGATTGTGGACGGACGATCCGAACGTGGCTCATACTCCACATCTTCCTTTTCGTCTCCAACACCATACACTTGCACGAACATCACATGGGTCTCCGGGGCCGTTTTGCCTAATTTGAACAAAACCTGATGTTAAGGCGTTGCTCGATTTTGCGCTTTATGTTGCAGTGACGCGACGTGTCAAACAGACCCTGTCAGCTAGGTTGCAGCGTGTACCACCGCTCCACTGCAGTGATTTGCACGATAGGGAGCGTTTGTTGACATGTCCCTCCATGGAGGTAAAAGAGGAAATGGGGCATGACGTCACAGACTTGAAGCCAGAAGCTGACTGAAACCTGTCTCCACCATTACAGTTTGTTCAAAACCAGTTTTCTGCTGAGCTGCTGTGTAGAGTTGTCGAAGATTTACAATTGATAATGTCTCGGTGCGTTGTTTATGGTTGTACTAACCGTATTGTCAGCACTAATAAGTTGAAGGGCATCACGTTGCATTCTTGCCTGTGAGTCTTTCACAAAACAAACATGGCTGCCGACCGGCTTCAACCGAAGTACAGCAGACGTTAGTTAGGGGAAAATTTAAGTAGCTCTCTTAGATTGTTTGCAGATGACGCCGTCATTTACTGTCTAGTAAAATCATCTGAAGATCAAAACCAACTGCAGAACGATCTGAATAAGATATCACTATGGCGGGAAAATTGGCAATTGACTCTAAATAATGAGAAGTGTGAAGTCGTCCACATGAGTACGAAAAGAAATCCGTTAAACTTTGTTTACAAGACAAATAAATCAAAAGTGAAGACCGTAAACACCACAAAATACCTAGGAATTACTATTACTTCAGGCTTAAACTGGAAAGAACACGTAGATAATGTCGTGGGAAAGGCGAAACAGAGACTGCGTTTTATTGGCAGAACCCTTAAAATATGCAACAGAACTACAAAAGAAACTGCATACACTACGCTTGTCCGTCTATTTTTGGAGTATTGCTGTCCAGTGTGGGATCCTTATCAGCTGGGTTTGACGGAGGACATCGAAAGAGTCCAAAGAAGGGCAGCACGTTTCGTATTGTCACGATACAGGGGAGACAGCGTTACGGAAATGATACAGGATCTGGGATGGAAATCATTACAACAACGGCGCTTATCGCTGCGGCGTGGGCTACTTACGAAACTCCAGTCACCAACATTCTCCTCCGAATGCGAAAATATATTGTTGACTCCCACTTACATAGGTAGAAATGATCATCAGAATAAAATAAGAGAAATCAGAGCTCGAACGGAGAGATTCAGGTGTTCTTTCTTGCCGCGCGCTATTCGAGAATGGAATGGGAGATAAATAGTATAATGATTGTTCGATGAACCCTCTGCCAGGCACTTAAATGTGATTTGCAGAGTATCCTATGTAGATGTAGATCTCTCCCCTCTTTTTTACAACCATGTGCCCCTAATGTGTATGTGCAGGCACCTTATCCTTGCCAGCGCGTTTTGTAATATATAGCACAATTCGCCGAACTTTCCAGACTCACCTTGTGTATCACTCGCAGTCATGCCACGACTTCGATGTACAGCGTGTTTTAGAAATTAACGAAAATGTTGTAAAACTAATTTCTGCTAGGATAAATGTTCAAATGTTTGTAAATCTATGTGACTAAACCACTGACGTGAACAGCCGCGGCGGAGCGGCCGAGCGCATTGAGGCACTATGCTGCGATGCGCGAGGTCGTTCTCCGTCGGGGGTTCGAATCCCCCTTCGGGCATGGATGTACGTGCCGCCTTTAGTATAAGCTAGTTCATAAGTAGTTTGTAGGTTTATGGACTGATGATCCCGTAGTTAAGTCCCATAAGCTGTACAAACATTTGAACTGACGTTAACAGGCTCTCGGGTTATAAACTACTTAAACTAACTTAAACTAACCTAAGGACAACACACACACACACACACACACACACTCGCAGCCTGAGGGAGGACTCGAACCTCCAACGGGGAGCAACCGCACGCTCTGCAGCAAGGCGCTTTAGAGCGCTCGGTCATTTCATCGCGGCTGTTAGGATACTAAATTATAAAATTTTAGCTTCAGAAATGAAAGATAGTGTTTGAAAGAGTTTGCACAACCGGTCGTAAGAAATGAGAAGTCCGGGTTCGAATCCCGGTCCGGCACAAGTTTTCATATGGCACCAATGTGTTGTACAAACTAATTCTCATCCGCAAATGCGAAAACATTTCTTTACAATTATGTTGAAACCTTGCTGCATTTGTCTAGCACCACCCAACGAGGATACTTTCTCGCAGACATAAAAAATGTTCAAATGTTTGTAAATTTATCGGACTCAACTCTACATCTACATAAATACTCCGAAATCCACCGTAAGGTGCGTGGCGCAGTGTACACTGTAGAACTATGAGGCATTTCCTTTCCTATTGCATTCCCAAATAGAACGAGGGAAAAAAGAATGCCTATATGCCTCTGTACGAGCCCTAATTTCTCTTATCTTGTCATTGTGATCACTACGCGAATTATAAGTAGGTGGCAGCAAGATCGTACTACACTCAGCTGCAAATTCCCGCCCTCTAAAATTCCTCAACAGAAATTCACGAAAAGAACGTCGTCTTCCCTCCAGCGGTCCCCAATTGAGTTGCCGGAGCATTTTCGTGAGACTCGCGTATTGGTGGAACCTACCAGTAACAAACCTAGCTGCTCGCCTACGAACTGCTTCTATGTCTTCCTTTAAACTGATCTGCTGCGGGTCCCAAATACTTGAGCAATACTGAAGCGTTTTATACGCGGTTCCTGAAGTACATATTCCCAAAATTTTCCCAATAAACCGAAGTATGGCCGAGGGTACTGAGGCGCTCCAGTCACGGGATGCACGGCCACTACGGTCGGGGGTTCGAATCCCCCCTCGGGCATCGATATTTGTGCCGACCTTAGTATAAGGTAGTTGATAAGTAGTTTGTAAGTTTAGGGACTGATGACCCCGTAGTTAAGCCCCATAAGCTTAACAAACATTTGAACATTTTGAAACCGAAGTCGGCTGTCTGCCTTACTCACAACTGTCCTTACATGTTCGTGCCATTTCAAACTCCTTGGTCATTAGTCCGTAGCTTAGAAACTACTTAAACTAAGGTAAACTAACATAAGGACGACACAAACACCCATGCCCGAGGGGGGACTCGAACCCCCGACGGCGAACGGCCGCGCAGCGTAGCCCCAGGGCTAATCCGCCATCGAAATATCTCGCAGTAATGCTGGCGCTGTGATGGGAAAAGGAGAGGAAGACAGTGATCTGCGCTTAGCAGGTAGCCGGTGGTGCGCAAGTCGGCAGACAGAAGGGGTTAATTGGCGAGAGGAGTGTCCGCAGCAGCGGGCCCGGCAGATAAATCAGCCGCGACTGGCCCCTCGCCACAATGCCGCCTGCTTTTTTGCTCCCCTCCCCTTCTTAAGAAACGGCGCGGCCCGACGCCTGACATGATGCCTTCGACAGATAACAGTGCCAACTACCCTGTTAGGCCAACAGGCACAGCACCTCACAATAGCGGGAGTTGCTGGTGTAGCGTCGCGTGCGCGCGGACACCCGCGGGAAATATATTGCGCGCCGCGAAATACTGCGCGGCTCTCGCTGTGTTCCGTCTGGGACCTGCGACAGCCCGGGAAGATACTCCGCTGTTCTCTGCCGAGCGACTATAAAGTGCGCGCCACGGCGTTATTAAATTTCTCGCGCTAGTAAGGCACACGATACCGAGTACAGAGCGTCCTGTCATCTCACTGTTTCTTTTTATGCGTAGACAGAGCCAGTCCTACCTATAGCTTAAAAATATGTGAGACAAGAACCCCCTGTGGTGGCGCAGCGTCCCTGAAGGATCAATTTGTTCAAATCGTCTCTTCTCATCAAAGTCTTGAATCATCGACACATAGACTGCGCCAGCATTGCATGACTGTATTCGGCAAAAAAACAAATAAGATACAGGAGATGCTAGAAGTATCATATAAAATATCATCGAAATGTTAACATCAGAGATAAAGCCATTGATTTATACCACTGCACCATGCGAAAATCACAGAGATCGCAAAGTCTACTACACAGGAATTCTACATCCGAGATGATACATTGAGGTAACCTTCGGCAATATTTTGAAGCCAATTAATCCAACAGATATCTTATTAGAATTCCACATTCAAACAAAAATTTGTATCAATGTTAGGTGAACATTTTACCAACAAATATTAGAGATATCTAACTAAACGTCGTTTTTAAATCATACTTATCGCTTGCAACGGAATATAAAAACAAACGACCCAGAAACCTTAAGCGAAGTATGTAATGTTCAAGTGAATGTGACACACATATCTTTCTTTCTCTTGAGCCATGTTTCCCCACAAGCAGGTTCGGATTTGTTAATCTGATTTGGCGTGTTAATAGTTATGGGGTAGCGGGATGCCCTTTCTTCTGCCGGCCGCGGTGGCCGAGAGACTGTCCACCAACTGTCTGACTTCCCACCTCTTGGAAGAAACTGTGCCAGCAGACCTACGACCGCCCATCGATGTAAGTCATCTGTCGCACGCTTTGCAGCACTTACAGTATTTCCTACTCGAATACAGTTACCTACGAACAAAAGTCCCAGAACGGAAAATAACAAAAGTGAAGGAAGTATACCAAGCGTTGATGAAAAATAAACTACGAAATGTGATAGAAAGGAAACTCCCGAACCATGACTGGAAAACAACGTGGGAAAACATCCACAGCCCTGACTTACCTTCCCAAGTGCGGGCCGCGTGGTATATGACGGTCAACAGAAAAACCCCGACGATGTCCCGCCTCCATAAGATACACCTACAAGACTCTCCCTTGTGCCCGACATGTCAATTAGTCGACAGTGATGAACACAGATTCGTCTGCAGTATAAATGCAGGAATATGGGAGTATGCGAGGCAAAAACTGGCGCTCATCACGAGAACCTCGCCACACACAATTATCGCCAGCGGATGCCCTCCATCCCGATAGCATCCCATTCCCACGGACAAAGAGGAACGCGGTCAACTGGATAATGGGACATACCGTGTACTTCATCTTCAGTACAGAATCAAAGAGAAAGGAAGATTTCATACATTACCTGAGAATGCAACATGACATGATCCAAAGAAAGAAAAAGTACAAGGAACATTACGCTAATTTCTTGATTAAAACGATATGTAATTACAAACAGAACTTTAACAAAGAGAAATTTAATCAACATTAATTTACACAGAAGCATTTCAGTTATTATCATTATGCCTTTTGCCATTTCAGAGAATATTTTACCGGAATTATTTGATCGCCGAAGAAGGCATTTATGTTTTTTTTTTTTTTTATGTAGCTAATACGTCCCAGAATGGTGTGGATTGTATATGTGTCTGAAGATCTCTGTTTTGCGTCACAAGCTAAGGACGCATATTCAGTTATTTACAGCTAATTTCTGTGCCTGGAAATTTTTATTTTATTATGATTTTTTTATCTCTATCAAGTGAAAAAAAAAACACGAAGTTACGCTTAATTCTCACTGATTCGTTCAATTCGAACTGATTTTTCTTTGGCGTTCGAAGAAACGATAATAATGCAGAAATGGACATTAAGAGTAGTGTATTGCTACGCAGTAAAGACAACCTCGTTTTATCTTCAAAGAAATATTTTGTGTAAAGGCATAGAAGCCGGGCCGAGAAGGCACCAATTGGCGAGCGGAAGGACGGGTTGAAGGGAGGAAGGAGACCCACAAAAAAAAAAAAAAAAAAAAAAAAAAAAAAAAAAAGAGGACTGAGGCGCTTCAGTCACGGTCCGCACGGCCACTACGGTCGGGGGTTCGAATCCCCCCTCGGGCATGGATATTTGTGCCGTCCTAATTCGTAAGTAGTTTGTAAGTTTAGGGACTGATGACCCCGTAGTTAAGTCCCATAAGCTTTACAAACATTTGAACATTTTGATGCCCTTTCTGTCGCCACCCCATGCCCCCCGGGAGGAAATGTGTACCCCAAATGTCTGCCTTCTAGTGTTATATGTGTGAAAAGTGTAAAGTATTATGAAATGTTTGCGAATCGTGTAACTAAGGCAGGACTTGGGGACCAGGCCGGTTTTCACTTAGGGGGATGTTGAAAACCGCCGGAAAACCACATCCAGGCTGGCCGGCACTCCGACCCACTTCGTTAATCTGCCGGGCGGATTCGAACTGGGGCTTGTACGTCTCCCCGTCTCGGAAAGCAGTGCGTTAGACCACACGGCTAGAACTGAAGAGGTCTCAATGTGGCACACATATATCTATGTAAAAAAAAGCGATAATAACTTGAACTCATTTAGAAACTACTCTCTACCATAACGAAGACTGCATTAGTGTGGTAAATAGCGACGAAGGCAACGAAGTTCTGTGGCGGGATTGAAAAGCTTTCCTTGAAGCTACACACTATCTCCTTGTGGCGCAGTGGTAACACACTAGCGGTTCCAACTCGCTTCCGGCAATCCTGATTAAGGTTGTCCGTGATTTTGCAAAATCACTGCAACCAATTGTAGGAATGGTTCCTTTCACGACAAGGCCGATTTCCTTCCTTATTCCCAACAAAAACTATCCGAACGTGTGCACTGTCTATATTAACGACGATGTCAATGGGACGTTAAATCCTAATCATCCTACGTTCCTTCTTTGCATGACAGGTCGGTCAATTGACATCTTCTCCTGCCAAAATCAAAGAGACCGATATGCAAGATTTAATCGTCTTTGACACTACAACACTTTAGCCTCAAGTCTCATCTAGGAGCCAGATGAAGTTAACGAGAGCTCACAAGGAGATGTCCCAACGATCATCACGTGCACTATTCGCGACTTGGGTACCAAAGCGGGGAAGTGACATTGTAGTACACAAAAAAAAATCACCATAAGGTGGCTCGTGGATTATACACGCTGATTCAAAAATTTGAATACAAATTGTTGGCACTGATATTGGAGATGAAATACGCAGGTACAGAACACAAACATATGGTCCTGAAAGTACTTCTCAGCTAATTATAACTACAAATGTCATGAACAAATAACAAGGTCAACAATGGACATGAATGATAATTTCCTCAAAGTTAAAATACTATGAATTCAAAAATGTTGTATGTCACAATAACTGTTGAAAACGCTGAAAACGGCGACTTCTACATACAAATCATCTTTTTACAAAATCGTGAAGAACTCTACCAAGTGCTGTATTTAAAATTGGGCATCATGTGTTTCCTATCCCAGAATTAACGTCGGCACAGAAACCGCCATCAAGAGATGTTGGTTAGCTCATTGGACTCGCTTCCGGGACGGCGGTGGTTCAAACCCGACTCTGATTTCGGTTGTTTGGTTTTGAAAGGGACTAGACTGCAACGGTCATCAGTCCCTTTTTCCAATCACAGACTTGACATTAAAAGCCGCTAAAATACTACATAAAACAGTGCGTTAAACTACAAAAAAAAAAAGTTCAAATGTTTGTAAATCTATCGGACCAAACTGCGGGGTCATCAACCCATGCCCCAGGTAGGACTCGAACCTCCAAGGCGAGCAACCGCGCGCTCCGCAGCGAGACGCCTTTGACCGCTCGGCTACTCCAGCGCGGCTGTTAACCCATTTCTTCCCAAAAATAGAAAATGTGAAAAAATATTATATTTTGTCATCGATATCTCTTCAAAATAATTGAAATAACATTACAAATATTACAAACGAACAGTTTGTGTTGTAATTTGGACCACACATAATGTTGCGCTGGAAAAAAAAGTTAAAGCCTTTAGACTACAGAACACTACGTTAGCTCTGAATACTCAGTCAGAGATATTATCTGTGACTGCACAGATTGTAAGAAGAAAACCACAGCCAGAGAATCGTCGAGTATGATTATATGTAGGCAACTCCCAACGTTGCGTTAACGCAACGGAAATAGAGATCATTCTTTGCCTAGTCAGGAGTCTAGTATGTTCAAGAAAAAAAATCAGTTTGTGACATTGATATATAGGAATCACGAATATGCACATAAAGGCTGAACGAAATATATTCTAATACTTCAAATCAATTATTGAAAAATATTGAAAATATATGTGATTTCTAATTAATTTTTTTTTCACGAAGTGTTAAGGTAATTGTGTAACTTAAACACAAAGGCAGAGAGCTCGTAAATGCCTTTTAGCACATGCATGGTGAGTTTTGTATAGTAAGTCCATTTCGACTGCATTTTGTAAGGCTAAATTTCGTGTTGCGTGTACGCAACGCTGGGAAGAAATGGGTTAAACTACATCAATGTAAAAAATAAATAAATAAATAAATAAAATGGAAGAAAGGGGAGGAAGATTTAAAAGGACACCAGAGTGCCAGATGTGTAGACTGTATGATCTCAGAAATAACTTAGAACATCTAGCCATTTCGTTAAACTTGAAGATCTCTTAAAAAAAGTTTAAATGTTTGTTCAGCTTATGGGACTTAACTGTGATATCATCAGTTCCGAAGCGTACAAACTACTTATAAACTGCCTTATACTAACGACAACAGAAACATCCATGCCCGAGGGAGGATTCGAACCTCCGACGGGGAACGGCTTCGCGCATCGGATCATAGCATCCCAATGTGCTCGGGCACTCCGCCGCGGGGATCTGTTGCCTAAAGGAATTAGCAGTTGGAGAATAGACAGATACTGGACACTCACTAAAGCTCATATGGAACGATATAGTCCACTGAATCAGCCATAGAGGCATTGTCAGCTAAAACAAGAGTTAAGACGTCAGGGGTATTAACAGTCCGCCTCGGAGCGGCTAAATTGGGACATTCCAGTAAGATGTGGGCGACTGTCAAATGCACACCACACCGGCGTTCAGGAGGTTCCTCGGGACAGAGAAGGTGACAGTGAGTCAGCCAAATATGGCTGATACAGAGTCTACAGAGGACAACAGACTCCCTGCCAAGGGTCCGGAAAGAGGACCTCCATACGTTCGATGTTTCTTTTATTAACATCAACTTGTTGGGCGTTTTTAGGGTGCGCTATTCAGTATTCCACAAACCGTGAACTTTGCCGCGTAACATCGAAGGAAGATCAAAAAAGTTCAAATGTTTGTACAACTTATGGGACTTAACTACGGGGTCATCAGTCCCTAAGCTTACAAACTACTTATGAATTAGCTAAGATTAAAGACGGCACAAATATCCATGCCCGAGGGGGAACGGAGATCAATAGATGATATACCCATATCGAGGAAAGGTTTATGGGTAGCCTCCTTTTCTAACCTGTAAGGATGTTCGTTTCCGCCTATCCCGACGTGTCCTGGACTCCAGAGAAATGCTACTGACCACCCACGTTGTTCGATGGCGTATATGGACTCCTGGATGGCCATTACCGAAGGATGGTGAGGAAATCACTGATTGAGGGCTTGTTCACCACTCAGGGAGTCGCTACAGATGAGGAAGGACTTCCCGGGCAGGAACGGATGTACTCAAGTGTGCGAAAGATGGCTGCTTGCTCTGCAGTGAATACATTACAGCCATCCAGCAGAGAGCGCAATTCTTTATTGTCCTGTACGCGAATAAGCGAAGCCAACATGGCTGTCTACCATCGAACCATTTGTGTAGATCACTGTAGAACCCTGGGACCCGTTGAAGAATTGACGGCAAAGGGTGTCAGGATGAACTGAGTGTTTGGAGTATTGTGACAATTCCACTCGAAGTTGTGGTCGAAGAATGCACTATGGTGGTATACCCGACTGGAATGGGAAGAGAGATAGTAGAGAAAAAGACTTCACTTAGAAGTGGTCTTACACGGACACGAGCGGTCACACGCGATCTCGGCTGCCATTGTGGAAAATAGACTGCTGTATTCGGGAAAAGGAGACGGTGGTTGGTATGATTAGGCAAACCACGAACGTTAGCAGCGTAATTCTCCAGCAATTGTTGCCACCTGATTCGTAGAGGGGGCATCACAGCCTCCACAAGGAGACCGTCCACACGGCATGTTCTGAAAGTCCCTGTCGGAAGCCTAACTCCACAGTGGTGAATGGGGTCCAGCATCTGCAGCGCCGAGGGCGATGCGGAACCATATGCTACGCTCCATAAGCGAGTCGTGACAGAACAAGGGCTTTGCAGCAATGCAACAGTGTACTGCGATCTGCATCCCAAGTGGTATTGCTAAGGCAGTGGAAAGCGGTAAGGTGCTGCCAGCACTTCTGCTTAATAAATAAATAGATATTCGTAATTCTGCTACCAGTCACTTTGTTTGTTGACAGAATTACAAGTCTTATTCATTGAAAAATACACAATTGAAAAAAAAACTTGTAAAAAGCAGCTGTGAGCTCTTCAACAGTATGAATAACTTAATTGTGTCACCACAAGCCAAGTTTTTATCATTGGATATTGTAAACCTGTACACTAGCATAATTGTAGATCAGTGATTTCCAACCTTTTTGAACCCACGACCCCCTTTTTGAGTAAAAATGTCATACAACGCCTCAGACCCGTAATAAAGTTATGTCAGCGATCCCAAATTCAAAGTATTTAATTTTATTTGTTAGATGTATCTAAGGTCTTCGGAATCATTCACGTCTGGTTAAGGTTGCAGTAGCGGAAACGAATCAAAAATGAAAGAAAAGATTTTATGATTACAAGTGTTTGATGTATGGTTTTTCTTTAATGAATAATAAATCTCAATGTGAAATTTTTGGCGACGTTTTGTCATGTGCGAGTATGAAACCATCAAAGGCAATGCATCACTCCTTAAGATTTTTACGATGCACATAAACTTTGGATTTCTTCGAAAGGTTGCTGTTAAACTGTTTGTAAAAGTATTGGATCAAACTGTTATGGTCAACAGCCCCTAGAATTACAAACTATTTAAACTAACTTACACACACACACCCAACCCTAGGGAGAACTCGAACCTCCGGCAGGAATGGAACCCAGTCTGCACGGTCATATGGCGCGGCCATGATTATTACATTTTTCTTGAAGTCTGAGGGTATTTCGCCAGTATAATCATAGTGGCGAGCGGTACTACTTGAATCTGGGTGTTGCATCCAAATTTGAATATTACATTTTTATACGAGACGCTTACAAGGGAGAAATTCTTTATCTCAGCGCATGGCCTCCTGACATTTATCACGATATAAATATCTTGGTGTATGAGTGTCACAAAATTCTATTTTTGCAAATCCAATTTACGTACCTGTAAAAGTCAAAGATATATCAGTGACAAAATAATATCTGTGGCAGAGTGCATAGTACAATTTATCACTATTCGTTACGTAATGAGCTACGTTCCTAGTCGAAATGAAAGTCATTCGCCAATTAAAAGACTGGAAATAAGAGACATATTATACATTATAACTTATAAGTACACTTTTCCTCACCTCATATGCACTGAAAATTTGGCCTTCTATTTTTATCAATGCAGATTTATCAGTCATCTGGTGAGTAAAGTCTGCGATCTCCAGCATAAGATCTTTCTTCGTGGATAGCATCGCCAAGGCTGTGTAACTTTCCTGGAGCTTACAGTACGTAAGACTTTTTTTTTCTTTATTCTCATTTCAACTATCCTAAAAGGGGCGGGCTGTTAGCGCACGCAGTAGCTCTTCAGCCGAGAGAGATATAAAAATACAAAGGGGTATACAAAGAAAGTAAAGATGATAAAATTTGAAGGTAATTAAAATGTACATGACGACAGTGTTGGAGAAAATTACATGATATTCATAGAATATATGACATCAACTGCGATTGGGCAAAGCTGAAAATGTGTACCCAGCCGGGATTCGAACCCGGGTCTCCTGCTTTCTAGGCAGTTGCGCTGACCCCTTTGCGATTGGGCAAAGCTGAAAATGTGTACCCAGCCGGGATTCGAACCCGGGTCTCCTGCTTTCTAGGCAGTTGCGCTGACCCCTACACCACTGGAGACACAGTGATCACCGCACCTGCAAGGACTACCCATGCACGCCTCCCGTCAGATACAAATTCCCAGCTTCGCCCTGCTTCAGCTTTGCCCAATCGCAGTTGATGTCATATATTCTATGAATATTAAATAATAACACGGCCACTACGGTCGGGGGTTCGAATCCCCCCTCGGGCATGGATATTTGTGCCGTCGTAGTTCGTAAGTAGTTCATAAGTAGTTTGTAAGTTTAGGGACTGATGACCCCGTAGTTAAGTCCCATAAGCTTAACAAACATTTGAACATTTGAAATAATAACAGCTGCAGGATCAGAAGTGACGTCTGTTCTATCGGAACAGACGCCACATTACATGAGTTTTAAAATGGAGCAAAGAATGCAGTTTTCTTAACATGGACATGATGACAAAATGAAGATAAGAAATAAATAAAATAGACTCGGAGACCACATAACACAGAAGAACATCTAAACGAAAACACAAGGTGTCGGCTGCGGGTTGGCCGTTCACTGGTCATTAAAATAAAGTACCACATTGAGGCGACACCAAATTCTCGTAGCACACATTAAAATATCGAATATCATAGATGGGTGGAGAGGGGTAAAGGGGGAGAGGATGGTGGGAAAAACACAGTCGATTTAAAACACACTCGGTGTCAGTTGCAGGTTTGACGTGCGCTGTTCGTTTTTAAAAACCACACTTTGTAAAACACACATGGATTTAGCACCAGCACAGAAGGATGGCACAGAATGAGAAGGCTGGGAGCTAGGGAGAGGGGCCACAGGGCCGGGGGAAGGAAAGTGAGGCAGGCTGTCCCAGGAATCCTGGTGGGGTGGGAGAATGGAGGGATGCCAGAGGGACAGGGGGAGAGAGGAGTGGGTAGGAGAGACGGGTGTGATGGGGCCCTTTTGGAGGGATAGGTGGATGGCGGGAGAAGGAGCATTATAGCTGATAGGAAGGATACATGTCAGGATGAAGGGCATCATCCGGGAGGGGGTGGGTGCGGAAGTTGCCATGGGAGAGAATACGGAGGGTGGACAGGTGGAGGGGGGGGGGGGGGGTAGAACACAGTGGGGAAGCGTGGCAGCAAACCAGGATCCGTGAGGAGGAGATGGACGAGAGTATTGAGTGGGTCTAATTTACAGGAAAGGTATTGGAGATGGAGACGTTCAGTAAAGAGGACAAGATGGGGAAAAGGGATGAAGTAATAGAGTATTCGTGTGGGGGATGGAGCATAAAGGGGGATACAGAAGGCGAGATGGAGCGCATGGCGTTCTAGGATCTCAAGGGATTTTTAGAAAGACCTGGTGGGTGGGGGGTGGAGATCCAGGTAGGATGGGCTACACTAAGGATGGGGCAGATGAAGGATTTGTAGGTGTAAAGGACCGTGGAAGGGTGTAGACCCCAAGTTTGGTCAATGAGGAATTCAGAAGGCAGAGACGGGAGTGAGTTTTATCTTGGATAGTGCGGAGGTGGGCAGTCCAGGAGAGGGAACGATCTATTGTTGATCGTAGGTATTTAAAGGTGGGGGTAAGGCAGATGGGTCGACCATGTAGGGTGAGGTAAAAGTCGTGTAGACGAAAAGAAGGGGTTGTTCGACCTACTATGATTGCCTGCGTTTTGGTGGGATTGATAGAGTGGAGCCACTGGTTACACCAAGTGGCAAAAAGATCAAGGTGTTGCTGGAGGAGATAATAGGACTGAGTGAGGGTGGGAGCCAAGGCGAGGAAGGCAGTGTCATCATTGTACTGGAAGAGGTGGACGGGAGGGGCAGGCTTTGGCATATCAGAGAGGACGGAATCTTGGGTCATGCCAGCAGAGGGGTAGAAGAGATGGGAGTCAGAATTATGGACTGTGACATAGATAGGGCGATTAGAAAGAAAGGAGGCAATGACCTGGACGAGGTTGATAGGAAGTGCATAGGTGTGGAGTTTGAAGAGCAGGCTGGGATGCCAGACCCGGTCATAGACCCTTGCCAGGTCCAAGGAGACAAATATAGCTGTGAGACGGATATTGAGTTGGAGGGAGAGGAGTTGGGTAAGGAGTTCGTCGTCTGAGGAGACGTAAGGTCGAAAACCAGATAATAGTGGATGCTTTGAGAAAAGATAATTTCAAAGGCCTTGCTAAACACTGGGGTGAGGCAGATGGGCTGTTAAGAGAAAGTGTCAGATGGAGGTTTGTATGGTTTGAGGAACATGAGGACATGGGACGTTTTCCACAGGCTTGGGTAGAAGCCAGGGTAAAAAGTGGTGTTGTAATGAGTAGCCAAGGTGGTGAGGAATGGGAGGGGGCTTTCGTAAGAATTATTTTATCCTTTCCAAAGCTGCAAATAACCTTTCTGCTTCTGCTGACATCATGGGAATTTTGAAAATTAGCGTCAGCAGTTTAGAGCACTCATTGAACGTCTTCCATAGGTTGTTGATTATTATAAACTCTGCTAGCGTAACAGCACCAGATACTTATCTAAATGTCAGTACTGGGTGAGGTAATGGCATACCCAAGAGGAAAGAATGCTGGGAAAACATGGGGAGAATTGTTCTCTGTAGAGCGGTGCCACCTAGCGGAACACTTGGAACTGCTTCTGGGCAGGGAGTTACCAAGTAGTGTGCTACCGCCTGCGATACCACTGGCCAGCGTGTAAGGTGCAGCAGGCAGCGTCGACTCACTGCTGCCGAAACTGTAATGGTCCGAACTGTCAGCCAGCGCGTTGCAAGAGTGCAAACCTTTTCTGTAAGTGCTATGGGCGATCCCCCGCGCAGTTGTGTTGTACCGGGTATGAGAAGTCAATTTATACCTTTGCCGACTTAGAACTAGAATTGACCAGGACAATGGAGCTTACTCCACAATCTTTCCAGAAGACGTGCCCGACTCCAACGTTGGGGATCAGCGAGGTGCACTTCTAAAATTAGTTTAAGCAGCCAGTCACAGTGCAATACAAGAAATGCGTTTTCAGTATCGTTATTGCTTTCATTTCAAGTATGTTTACATCACTTTTTTGTTTTAAGAAGAGATTTAACTTTAATTTCTGTGTTTAGAGAAGTAAAAATTTTAATTTTATTACTGGGAAGCCAGGCCGAGACGGCAGGAAATGGCGAGAGAAAGGCGGGACTGAAGGGGAGGAAGGAGGCCGAAAAATAAATAATAAAATAAAAATAAAGTAAAAATAAAACAAAAGCACAGTGGGGCGATATGCTCCACTGCGCGAGGCCTTTCCGCGTCGGGGATTCGAATTCTCCCACGACCATGGTTAAATTTAAAAAAATAACAATAATAAAAAAAAGCCTGAGCTGGTCACGAGGCCGACAGGTTTTGCGGCGCCTTACAGGACTGCCGGGCGGTGTGCTACCAAAATCAGTTGATCATAACATATTACATGGTGTACGATAGGCTTCCTTAACGGAATAATATATAAGACAAGGGGACATACATAGTTTTAAAAATTGGGAGTTGTGAAACACCACAGCAATACCACGTACCACCGCAACTCATACTTCTTCCATCCCAAGTGAAATAGGTTTGTCAATGCTGGCTCTCCCACAGACGTAAGAAGGGAATGCGTCTGCTTGTTTTAATTTAGGTCTTTCAGTGCTCTGTCATATTCTTCTCTCAGTATAGTGTCTCCTATTTCAACTTCATCATGACAGAAATGTAAAAACAAGATACAAATGATAAACGTTTAGAAAATGAAATATGGTGTCACCCATGCAATTTTTTTCACTTAGACAGATAAGCTGCTATATCTAGCAAACTGTAACTTAAAACACAAAAAGTGGCTACTTCTCACAGTTGTATTTGCTAGTTTTACATACACATACACAGAATGGCTTTCAGTAAGTTTCTCATAAACAAAAGTACACACAACTTGCCGCGGTGGAGTAGCCGAGCGGTCTAAAGCGTCTCGCTGCGGAGCGCGCGGTTGCTCGCCTTGGAGGTTCGAGTCCTCCCTGGGGCATGGGTGTGTGTGTTTGTCCTTAGGTTAGTTTACCTAGGTTTAGGTAGTTTGCAAGCTACGGACTGATGACCACGCAGTTTGGTCTGATAGATTTACAAACATTTTACACACAACTTGGCAGAAATGAGATTAAAAATAACCGCATGGCAACTTGGCAAAAGCCTATCGACATACACTGCCGTACTATACAGTAAAAAGCGACTGAAGTGTACGTCTTCGTACTGTAGTTCTGTTCAAAATAATATGAAACGATTGTCGCGATTTACACTGACAAGGCGACCACATGGGTATCGGATTTTAGAATTTATCTATATTTACGGTACGTAAAGTTCTGAACTTAAATAACAATCAACTACAGACATTCGACGCAAATCTCAAAACTTTTCGAGAAAATCGTCTTTTAACTTTTGCAAGTACATTTGGGCGCCGTGGCTCAACGCGCCCGGTGAGAGGGAAAAAAAGATAATAATAATAATAATAAAAGATGGTCGCATCTTGGCATTGCAACCATGGGGTCGAGTGTTCGAAACCTGCCGTTTTTTTTTTAATTTTTTTTTAAATTTTTTTCGGTGTTTTCGAATACTTACACAATTTTAATATCTAATGGTAAGTTTTACGAAAAATACACTTTTCATTTTTCATAATTTTCTACATTTTATAAAAGGTCGTTAATAATGATTGTTTCAATAAAAAAAAGTTAGATTTTTTTTTACAGTATTGATTTCACTATTAGTTGACGACGGTAGTCTTTGATTGTTCAGTTTGTGAAGAGCTACGATGCTGAGTCTGGAAAGATATCTCCATAGTTATTAACGGCTTTCCAAGCAGCTAATCTATTCAAGCATCGCTTTAGGTGACGACTAGGTGTTCAGCTCGTCTACATACATATACACAAAAACTGACACAATACGTGAAATTAGAGATAAAAAATGTTTTATATAACTGAATTTGAAGACAAACAAATAAATAAATAAAAACTTCAATCACAGCGGGAATCGAACCACCAACAATACAGTTGTGTGGCCACAACGCTACCACCTGAGCTACACCGACCGATGCCACAA
Source organism: Locusta migratoria (assembly GCA_026315105.1). NCBI lineage: Eukaryota > Metazoa > Arthropoda > Insecta > Orthoptera > Acrididae > Locusta > Locusta migratoria. The sequence continues at coordinate 380,525,691 of CM048755.1, forward strand.
CTGTTTCAATGATTGGAGCTTACCGGTACTTGCAAAACTGCAAAGTTGATTTTCTCGAGAACTTTTGAGAATTGCGTCGAATGGCTTTGGCTGATTGTAATTTGAGTTCTGAACTTCAAGTACCATAAATATAAAAATTTTGAAAGCAGATACCCATGTGGTCTCCTTGTTAGACGCGAATATTATATACACGTGAGCATACAATAAATTGAAGACTCACACTGAAAAGAATAAAATACTTTGCTTCTAAACAGAATCAGGTTTCATATACAAATGGGGAGATGCTCTCCATTGTGCCTGCAAGCGACGGCGGTCTACATCTACATCTACATGGGATACTCTGCAAATCACATTTAAGTGCCTGGCAGAGGGTTCATCGAACCACAATTATACTATTTATCTCCCATTCCATTCTCGAATAGCGCGCGGGAAGAAAGAACACCTGAATCTCTCTGTTCGAGCTCTGATTTCTCTTATTTTATTCTGATCATCATTTCTACCTATGTAAGTGGGAGTCAACAATATATTTTCGCATTCGGAGGAGAATGTTGGCGATTGGAGTTTCGCAAGTAACCCACGCCTCAGCGATAAGCGCCGTTGTTGTAATGAGTCCCATCCCAGATCCTGTATCATTTCCGTAACGCTGTCTCCCCCGTATCGTGACAATACGAAAGGAGCTGCCCTTCTTTGGACTCTTTCGATGTCCTCCGTCAAACCCACCTGATAAGGATCCCACACTGGGCTGCAGTACTCCAAAAATGGACGGACAAGCGCAGTGTATGCAGTTTATTTAGTAGTTCTGTTGCATCTTTTAAGGGTTCTGCCAATAAAACGCAGTCTCTGGTTCGCCTTTCCCACGATATTATCTACGTGTTCTTTCCAGTTTAAGTCTGAAGTAATAGTGATTCCTAGGTATTTTGTGGAGTTTACGGCCTTCACATTTGATTGATTTATGTTGTAAACAAAGTTTAACGGATTTCTTTTCGTACTCATGTGGACGACTTCACACTTCTCATTATTTAGAGTCAATTGCTAATTTTTACACCATACTGATATCTTATTCAGATCGTTCTGCAGTTGGTTTTGATCTTCAGATGATTTTACTAGACGGTAAATGACGGCGTCATCTGTAAACAACCTAAGAGAGCTACTTAGATTTTCCCCTAAATCGTTTATGTAAATAAGGAATAGCAGAGGACCAATAACACTACCCTGTGGAACGCCCGATATCACCTCTGTTTTAGTCGATGCCTTACCATCGATTACTACGAACTGTGTCCTCTCTGACAAGAAATCCCCTATCCAATTGCAAAATTGGGGCGATATACCATAACCACGCAATTTGATTAAAAGCCGTTTGTGAGGTACGGTGTCAAAAGCTTTCTGGAAATCAAGAAATACGGAATCGATTTGCGAACCTTTGTCGATAGCACCCATCACTTCGTGTGAATATAGAGCTAGTTGTGTTTCGCATGAACGATATTTTCTAAATCCGTGTTGACCTTGGGTCAATAGATCGTTCTGTTCGAGATAATTCATAATATTTGAATACAGGATATGTTCCAAAACCCTGCTGCAAATTGACGTCAATGAAATAGGCCTGTAGTTTAGTGAGTTACTCCTACTGCCTTTCTTGAATATAGGTGTGACCTGTGCAACTTTCCAATCTTTTGGTACAGATCCTTCTATGAGAGAGCGGTTGTATATGACTGTTAAGTAAGGAGATATCGCTTCAGCATAATCAGATAGAAATCTAATGGGTATACAATCCGGACCAGAAGACTTGTTCTTATTAAGTGATTTTAGTTGCTGCACTACTCCGATGAGCGACTGCGTACTACAGTCACCAGGTAAGTCAACACGTATTTAGTGGGGTATTTGTAGTCTGTCAAAGCTATGGGCAACTAATGAGGATTTAAAGGAGCAACGCAAACGGTATGTTACAAAGTGGAAATTTTTGAACTACTGTTTTCTAAATACGCATGTCCCTACTGAGAAGAAAAAAAAGCAAAAAAAGATCACTTTCTATGATGAACTGTAGCAGGCTTATCACCCGTAACCGATAAAGAATAAAAAGACAGTGATAGAAGGTATGAGTGCAGAGGTAGGCCGGTCTTCTCCGATAGCATTAGTAAATAAAACATGCACGAAGAAAGTAACAACAGAGGATTCTGCCAGATAAATTATAACTTTATATGACAATTTCTAGCAAATAGTTACAGAATACGAACATAAATAAAATGTATTTGGTGCCACCATCCAACAATACTAGGAATTAAATAGACAACAGGCATGGTTCTGATGCGGTACACTACTGTAGTTTCAGTGGTGCTAAAATGAACCCAAATCATTACATTCTAATAGCAATAAAGGAGGGAGAATTTCAAATTCGCATTAACTTAAAGAAGTGAGACAAAATAAGTATAACATATCAGGACTAGGAAGGTTAATGAAAAGGGGGTCGTCGCGGCAGAATAGCCGTGCGCACTAAGGCGCCCTGCTGCGGTGCGGATGGCCGTTCGCCGTCGGAGGTTCGAGTCCTTCATGGGGCATGGGTTTTTGTGTAGTCCTTAGCATAGGTTACTTTAAGTTAGTGTAAGTAGTTTGTAAGCCTAGGGACTGATAACAGACGTAGTTAAGTCCGATAGAATCACAAACATTCGAACATTTTTTTAATGGGGCTACTCATTAACATAACGCCTGAAGTACAACTTATAGCAAAGCAACAGAACGTTTAAACACTAATTCTTATTAAATTAATTTAGCTTAGTGCTCTGTATTCTCGCAAACTGTACTCTTTTCATACTATGAAAAGCAGTATAAATTATTGTATCTGTTGATCAGACCATAATGAAAGAATGTCAATAATAGGAGCCATGGATGATGTTCCAGTATGATGAGCGTTCAAATCAACGTGATGTTACAGACGACAATACACTGCTGGACATCCAAAATGCAAAGCCCAAAAAGGACCATCGATACCACAACTAAATTTATTTGCGAGATAACTTCTTTTTCAAAGATTACATGAATGAAAATACGGCCCCGCGAAGGAACGCAGAATGTTTGAGGTTTAACGCCCCGTTGACATTGAGGTCACTGAAGTTGGAGCACAGGCTCGGGTAGTATTTGTCAGGGATGGGAAGAAAATTGGCCGTGATCTTTACCTGAAGTGATTTAGAAAAATCATGGATAATCTAAATCTGGATGACAGAAGGCGAGACCAGTGTGTTACCACTGCGCCTTCACGAATACAGACACATATGTGTGCTAAGGAAATGAAATCGGTATTGAGTTGGCCACCATTGCTAGCGTTAACCACTGTTACACTACTGCTTATAATAAAAGAAGTTCTGAATGTGTTGTCGAGTTATAGCAGTCCTTTCTCCGTCCGCATAATGCCAACATTGACCCGGGCCAGTCGGTCCGCAATCACCAACCACAAGTAGATAGGCGAGAGATCGGGAGAACAAGATGATCAATGCAGCAGTGAAAGAATGGGCGATGAAGAAGTCTTGAACATTGCGTGGCATGTATGGTCACCAATTATCCTATTGCAATGTACCCGTTGGCAAGCTCCGAAATTATGTAAGGACAATGGGATAAAAAACCTCAGAAATGTAACGCTGTCTGGTTAGTATACGGTCGATGCATACTAGGGTGTGCGTGAGTGGAACCCAATGCCGCCCAAAACCATAATACAGGATACAGAAACAGTGTGAGGATGCATCCGGGAACAGTAGAACAATCTGTTATCAGGGCGTCTCTGGTCTCTAACCTGACCCTCGTGGTGGTGCAGGCAGACTTTAGATTCGTCGGTATCAACATTGTCGTTCCAATCCTGATTCTGCCTGCTTAACCACCATGGTTGGTTCAGTCTGGAGACACCGTTGCGATAGATACTGGTCTTGCGCCCAGTATTACTCCTACACAGCCTTGTGCAAGTTGTCGATACACTAACCTCCACGCGTTACATTTCTACGGTGTCTGAACCTATTCTCGTATCATCCATTCGGTGCTTGCGACGGTCAAATGAAAACAAGATAATGCGCGTCCACCGAAGCTACTCAATGAGCAAGACCTCTTCGTCGCCTATCGGATTGAATTTGTGCTGTGGCCTCCGTGTCCTCCCCATGTCTTGCCTATCGGAAAAATCTGTTCGATGATTATGGTACGACTGGCCTGGAGTACGGCACCCACTGCTACATCAGATCAGCTTCGCCAATATCTGGAAGCAGCACGGACTGCTGTACCCCAATAACACATCCAGAGCCCATTGCATTGCTGCGCATTGTGGGATACACACCAGGTGGGACTGACGGACGATTTAGAGGAAGTATAAAGAATGGCAGGTCATTTTGTATAATCGTGATATACGGGAGAGAGAGTCACGGAAATGATGCACGAGTTGGAGTGGAAATCATTAAAGTAAGGCTTTACTCCTCGCGGCGAGATCTACTTGCGAATTTTTTCCACCAACTCTCTCTTCTGAATGCGAACGTATTTTGTTAATATGCACCTACATAGGGAGACATGGTCATCAAAATAAAATAAGAGAAATCAGATCTAAAACAGAAATATTTAGGTAATCCTTTTTCCCGCGAGCTATTGGAAAATGGAACTATAGAGAAATATCATAAAAGTGGTTCGATGAACCCTCTGCCATGTACTTCAGTGTGACTTGCAGAGTATCTATGTAAATGTAGATGATTAGATGTAGACACAGCATTGAAGAATCATTTCACCGTCTTAGTCACTTCACATGCCTCAGTGTCTACAATCATGTGATCTTTGTATGGTGTGTTATCTCCCAGAAAAATGTTGCTCTGCTATCTCCGGTCCCTCTTGGTGTTGCATTTTGGATGCTCAACAGTATATTTTAGCCATGAATTTTCCGGCCGTAAAAGCAAGGCGTAATAGTGGAAAAATCCTGCCGACCATTTTGTAGTAAATATATCGCTTCACATGTTATTTAGGCTTATATGCACGTTTTAAATAGGTATTTTAATTGCTTTTTATTTTTATATTTTAGTTTTTATATATTCATTTTTAACATTTTTCTTTTTGCAACATTGCTGCAAAAATAATGGGTGTCTTTTTCTACGTTATTAATTATAATTAGCTGAGTACCACTCATCAAATGGGTATGTTGGCATTTCAGTTTTATTTCTCCCTGTCGTACTTCTTCCTGTGGATCTCCTCCTCCCCCTCTATGACCATGTCTACCTCTGTCATTACTCTATATATATTCTCATCCCCGTCTCTGTAAGTACTCTCCCTTTCAGCTGTCCACTTTCTTCTCTCCTTCTCTCTGTATTTAGGGTCTAATCTTCCGTCTTCACGATCATTTAAGACGGAGAAAATCACGAGTTTACTGTGACGATACAGGGCTCTCCACACCCATGTTATGTTTTTCCACATACCTTCCACTGGGTCGTCATCTGGTCTCTTCTGTTGAGAAGAAAAGTACTTCTCTGTTTCATCTATCACCCATATCCTGCCGAACTTCATCTATTGTAATTGTAGGCATCATTACCGAATTCAACTTCAGACGGTTCCCTGATACACTGAATAAGTAATTTCCACAATGTATGTCTCCAGTATTCACCGTGTATTATTCACATTTTCAATGGTTTTCGCGTTAAAAGTCCATCTAATATATAAAGCAGAGTGTCCGTGTATTTGTACGTGTTGCATACAAATCTACAGTTTTGTTCCAATCTTTATGAAATTTTGTACACGTAAGCCTCAATCCATGGGAACGATCGCCGTAAGTGTAAGAATCACGTACGATAGATAGTTCACGAGATATGACGTCATAAACAATGAGATACGCAGAAAACTGCTGCATTTAGCGACAATTTTGCTTATTTTCTCCTAAACCACTGGACCGATTTCAATCAAATTTGGTACACACATTCCTTACCGTGAGGTACAATTGCTGCACGGTTAAGAATCATATACGACACATGATTCAGAAGATATGACGTCATAACCAATAGAAATGGCAAAAAATGCCATATAATGCTGCGAGACTTTCGAAATACGCTGTATGAGAATGACAGTACTTAGCGACTTGCAACAAACTTTAAACATAATTTCAAACCTTTATTAAACTTTCTCTCGCTGACAACCATAGTAAAATGATGAAAGGAAAAAAGTTTCTCGCTTACTACTTTTCCGCTGTTTATTGAGTAAAACTACGGGATTCGGTATGACGTTACAATTTATAATTTGTACACTACAAATTGTAGCCGGAGGAAATTTTACAGACAGTATACACGCATATAGTTGAATGTACCTTCTAAGTTGTATCACAGTACGACAGGTAGTTTATGAGATATGAGCACATAAACAGTAACGTTCGTGGGAAACCGCCCCATCACGAACCAAGTTTTAATCTATAACTTCTTTACTACTAACTGTATTCCCAAGAGATTTTACAGACATACAGCCTTTATACAAATAAATATATACCTTTAAAATTGCAGGAATAAATAAATAAATATCCGGGCAACGCCGCGTTTTCCGCTAGTTCAAATGTTCAAATGTTTGTACAGCTTATGGGACTTAACTACGGGGTCATCAGTCCCTAAACTTACAAACTACTTATCAACTACTTACGAACTAGGACGGCACAAATATCCATGCCCGAGGGGGGATTCAAACCCCCGACCGTAGTGGCCGTGCAGACCGTGACTGAAGCGCCTCAGTCCCCACGGCCACCGCGGCCGGCTTTCCGCTAGTGTCTCATATTTTAGGCATTGTTGTGTTACATAAGGAGCCATCTGGCGTGGAACGACCACATCAAATTAATCGTGGTTAACAAGGAGACCACATGGGTATCGGATTTTAGAATTTCTTCATATGTATGGTACGTGAAGTTCAGAACTCAAATAACAATCAGCCAAAGCCATTAGACGCAACTCTAAAAAATACCCGAGAAAATCGACCTTGAAGTTTTACAAGTAAGCGTAAGTAACAGTCATAAAATAAATTAGTAGGTCAGTTGGTAGCGTTCTGGCCTTATACCCCAAAGGGCGGTGGTTCGAATCCCGTCGTGTCAAATTTGTTAATTAATTTTTTCGTTATGTTCGATACTTACACAATTTTAATATTTAATGGTAATTTTTACGAAAAGAGCGCGTATTTTTGTTTATTCGTAATTTTCTACATCTTATAGAAGGTTGTTAATAATGAAAGTTTCAGTTAATAATGTAAGGTGTATTTTTACAGCATTGGCTTCACTATTAGTTGAAGACAGTAGTCTTTGATTGTTCAGTTTGTGAATACCTACAACACTGGTTTTAGAAAGTCATCTCCATAGCTACTAATGGCTTTCCAAGCAGCTAACCTACTCAACCTGGGCTACATCGACAGACAATGCAACTCTTTTAGTTATTGGTACTTCAGTATACTTTGCAAAACTTCAAAGTCGATTTTCTCGAGAATTTTTGAGAATTACGTCGAATGGCTTTGGCTGATTGTTATTTAAGTTCTGAACTTCGTGTACCATAAATATAAAGAAATTTTAAAATCTGATAGCTATGTGGTCTGCTTGTAAGTCTGATGCCAGGCTGAAATTTATTGGAAGAATCCTCAGGAAGCGTAGTCTGTCAACAAAGGAAGTTAGGCCGGTACTTGAGTATTGATCAAATGTTCAAATGTTTGTTAAGCTTAAGGGACTTAACTACGGGGTCATCAGTCCCTAAACTTACAAACTACTTATGAACTACCTACAACTAAGGACGACACAAATATCCATGCCCGAGGGGGGATTCGAACCCCCGACCGTAGTGGCCGTGCAGACCGTGACTGGAGCGCCTCAGTCCCATCGGCCACCGCGGTCGGCGAGTATTGATCATGATTTTACATATACCAGATAGAGGTGGCGGAAGAGACAGCGAAGATCCAGAGAAGAAAAGGACGCTTCATCACAGGTTTATTTAGTAAGCGTTAAAGCGTCACGCAGATGTTCGGAAAATTCCAGTGGCAGGCGCTGTAAGACAGACTTTTTACATCGCGGTACGGGATTCTGTCAAAGTTCCAACAGCATACGTTTCTTGAAGAGTCAACCAATACACTGCTTTCAGCTACGTATACCTCGCGAAAAGACAATGGGGATCTAAGTACAGAGATGTTCAAATGTTTGTAGAGCTTATGGGACTTAACTACGGGGTCATCAGTCGCTAAACTTACAAACTACTTACGAACTAACTAAGACTAAGGACGGCACAAATATCCATGCGCGAGGGGGGATTCGAACCCCCGACCGTACTGGCCGTGAAGACCGTGACTGGAGCGCCTCAGTCCCCTCGGCCACCGCGGCCGGCAGTACAGAGATCAGAGCGCACAATGAGTCATGTCTGCAGTCTTGCAATAGAAAAAGGAGGAAGTATCAGTGTTCCACAAAGAACCACCCGCCATTCCTGTGAGGCGGCTAACTGAGGAAAGTAACGAAAACACGTGCTCAGTGAAAATGTTGCGTGACAAATATAAAAATTCGGGAGCTTCATATTAAACCTCATACTCAGTACTGAATGCTATTATACTAAAAACTGATAAATATTTTGATTATTACCTACATGCTTCCATCACGGTTTGGTAGTTAACTATTTACACTACAAGTATAACTGGATACGGTGTGCTATAAATTCACTAAAGAAAAGTCATTACGAAAATATAAGAGAACTAGAGAACCTGTGCGAATACTTCGCGCCGTTAGTGGAATGACAAAACAGTTGGGAAAAAATGGAAGTAAAATTGAATGTTCACGCACAGCTTTCTTCAGAATCAATCATTGCAAGTGTTTAAAAGCGCAAATGAAAGAGCTTGATCCACTGAGTGTTGTTAGGTTAAAAATAACTGCGTACCTTATTTTAGAACCGAAGATATCGTAAAACAAACCGATTAAAATATTCAACGCAGCGACAGAAGAAGACCGTGTTTCAATAAAAATAAAGGACGGAGAGACTGAAGTTAATTCTGATACTCGATGACAACTCTGCGAATGAATACCTTTAGTTTAAAGTAAAAATAAAGGAAATCGATGGGACAGAACGGCCTGACCGACTGACTTCAGTTTACAGCAAGGACATCCCCATAAGAAATATACAGAAGTAAATCGCGTTTGAGTATAGAAAAAGGAAGGCGATATTTATGTAAATTCTGATAGTTCATGACAAATCTTTGGATGAATACCTCTCTTTTACAACAACAGTGAAGGAAATCGACCTGGTAGTTTGGTCTGACGGCTGACTTTGGTTTTCGTAGATTCTTTTAATATATAAGATTATATCACAATTAGGCAAGAACAGCTTCAGTTTCGGCTGCAAACTTCAGAATAACACGGGTCGGAAGCGTGACAGACTGTTAAATGTCTCCCGCACGACAGTCATACAAATCAGGCAGTAGGGCGCTTACGACGGAGGCGGAATCCTTTTCCGAATTTTGGTGACAGATATGGAAAGTTATTGTAGCATGTGTAACCGCGATGTGGATGCCTTGTCCGCGACAGTCGGCAGAACAAGGGTCAGCCTCGACGCGGCCTTTGTCTGGAGCAACATAACGTCCGCACATTAACGTTCCAACGTACAATTTCAGTCTTTTGTTCTCAGTTTATTATCGCAATAAGCGCTTAAAGCACGAGTGGCGACATATTTCAAGGCAGCGTGCCATTTAAACATTGCGGGTACTACCGTTATTACGACTTCACAATGGCAGTGGAGACGAATAGAGCCATACGTGTCAAGCCCGTGTCGTTCCTTTTTTTGCTAGCGACCTAGCTCTCGGACTCAGCTCCTACTAGTCCGGCCAGAATCACACAGCGGTGGGGCTGAGATTCCCTCATATCGTATCCCGAAGGTAAAATAACTTTTATGTGTTGTCTGAATAACTTTATGGCACCATGAATTTGGGTCCATTTCTTTTACAAGGCGCTTCAGGAGGCAGCTGAGTTAGGCGGTAAACAGAACTTACCTAAAGAAGAAATACAAAATGAAAACTTGAGTGTTTTGTGAACTTTGGTTTTGTACACATTCTAAAATCCAAAGAGTAGTTTTCTGCCTATCTTTTTACATAAAACAGAGTGTCCGTGTGTTTGTTTGTGTGAAAGCATTGTCATACAAATCTACAGTTTTGTCCCAATCTTTATGAAATTTTGCACACGTAAGCTTCAATCCATGAGGACGGTCGCCGTAGGTATAAGGAATCACGTACAACACATAGTTCACAAGATATGACGCCATAAACAATGAGATGCGAGAAAAACTGCTACATCACGTGACAATGATGCAAATTTCATCCTAAACCACTGTACCGATTTCAACCAAATTTGGTACACATATTCCTTATGTGAAATAACAATTGCTGTAGTGGTAAAAACCACATACGACATATGTTTCGGTAGATATAACGTCATAAACAGTAGGAGTTTCAAGAAACTGCCACATGCGACGAGACTTTATTAGTACACTATATGAGAATGGCAGTACTTAGCGACTTGCAACATACTTTAAACATAATTGTAAACCTTTATTAAACTTTTTTCTCGCTGACAACCACAGCAAAATAGAGGAGAAAGGATTCTCGATTAATACTTTTCCTCTGCTCATGGCCTAAAACTACGGCATTCGGTATGACGTCACAATTTATGATATCTACACTACAAATTGTAGCCGCAGGAAATTTTGCAGACAGTATACACACCAATAAATGAATGAACCTTCGAAATTGGTATATGAGATATGAGCACATAAACAGTAACGTTCATGGAAAACAGCACCATCACCCACCAAGTTTTAATCTATTATTCCTATACTACTAATTGTATTCGCAACAGATTTTACAGACATACAGCACTTATACAAATGAATATATACCTGAAAAATTATATAATTGTACAACTATAACTAAATAAATATGAGATCAAAAATTGTTCAAATGTTTGTAAAGCTTATTGCACGTAACTGCGGGATCATCAGTCCCTACACTTACAAACTGCTTATGAACTAGCTTATACTAAAGACGGTACTAACATCCATGCGCGAGGGAGGGGATTCGCAGAACCCAGACGGGAACGGCCAAAATAAGGTCTTACGAATTTTATAAATAATTAGTATTTTAATTGCTATCTTTCTTGTTTGGATACTACACCCATAAGTTTGTACATTATGCAAGACAGCCTTATTTCTTATATATTCTCCAATAAATATAACATGTTTTTAGAAAAAAGAAGATGGATGGAGAGAGAAGTGATAGGAGAAGAACTAACTGAAGACAGGAATAAATAAAGAAATACCCGGACAACGCCGAGTTTTGAGCTAGTCTATTATATATGTATTTAATATTACTGTTCAAACATCGCCGTTTTAGTCAGCACTTATCATAGAAGACAAACTAAAATAATAATGTCGACGTCAGCGAGTATATAGGAATGTCATTGGTAGACAGTAAAAAAAATTAGGAATGAAAATTTATCCCGATTAATGATATAAACTGTTATTACGGCACAAAGAACATATATTACCACAAAACAACTGATGTATGCCGCGCTCTGTAATCCCAATAGCTCTCGTTTACTTACGGAAAGTTTACAGGTATGTGCGATTTATCTTAATGAATGGAGGTTTTGAATGTACTGAAGTATGGCTGAGAACAGGTAGTACAATAATATTTTCACTTATCTGTTTAATGTCGTTGACGATGTTGGCTATAGCCAGTTATTGAACAGCATCCGCAGGTGTATTTATTTGAAAATTAACATACATCATACCTAACATTTACAAATTAAATAACAGTTGCAGTTTAAGAGTAAACTGTCAACAACTGTAAGACTTATTTCCATTCTTCACAAATCATTTCTTCCAGCTACATTTCCATCTTCAAAATGTTCAAATCTTTGTAAATCTATCGGACCAAACTGTGTGGTCATCAGTCCGCAGCTTAAAAACTACTTAAACTAAGGTAAACTAACCTAAGGACAACACACACACACACACACACACACACACACACACACACACACATATATATATATATATATATATATATATATATATACACACACATCCATGCCACAGGGAGGACTCGAACCTCCGACGGCGAGCAACCGCGCGCTCCACAGCGAGGCGCCTTAGACCGCTCGGCTACTCCACTTCAGCCATTTCCATCTTTAACCCGATTTCTACCCAATACATTATACAGTGTAAAACGCATGTGATCATATAGGTTAACGATTCATGACATACATGCTAGCTAGGAAGGAGGAAGGAAGCTTCGGGTTTAACGTCCCGTCGACAGAGTGATCATTAGAGACGGAGCTAACGTTCGGAGTATTTGGGTAAGAATGTGGAAGGCAATCGGCCGTGTCCTTTCAAAGGAACCATCCCGGCATTTTCCTGGAGTGATTTAGGAAAACCACCATGCTAGATGGAAGGCTACTGCAAGCCGACTTAGAGTAGAAGCAGTTTGGGTTACGGATAAATTTACGAACATACTAGAAAATTCGGTCCCTGCCTCCTATCCTAGAAGACAGGCAGAAGAATGATACGCCTGTGTTTATATAGATTTTGCAGATTTCGAGTAGGTTTTCAGCAATAATGACTGTAATAAGTTATTTGAAATTATGAAAGTAACAGAGAATACATGGACCTAAAGTTACTCCAAAATTTCTGAAAGAAAATAGAAAGTTATTGTAAGAGTCGAAGGACATTAAGGGGGTGCAATAAACGAGAAGGAAGTGATTCTGGGTAGCTGCATGTCTCTTACATTACTGAATCTATACAACGAGCAAACAGTAACGAATACCAAACTGAAAAATGAAATTGGAATCAATGTTCTACGAGGAGATGATTGCGTTATTCTGCCAGAGACGGACAAGGATTTGGAAGCTCCTTTAAAGGAAATAGAGAGGGTCTTCAAAGAGGTTATGAGATGAATCTCAACAAAAGTAAAACAGGAAAGGAAGGAAGGAAAATTAGGGCTTAACGTCACGCCGATAATTAAAAGAAGAAATTTGTTTGCAATTTTCTTATCATATGACTTTTATCTGCATTTCATAAGATGGTTTATTATTTTGTGACACATGAAAATTTGTGCCGGACTGTGATTAGAATCCAGATATAGTGCTTTTCACGAGCGGTCCCCTTAACCATGCCCACTTTTTTCCTTTAGTTACTTTTTTGTTTGTCTGTTTCATTAGTTCCGTGCTGCATTCTATCTGTTATCGAGGTGTTATTGGTAAAGTGACGTACACTTTAACAGACAGTTCTCACAACGTTACTAACATATGAAATTTATTACAAATAAATTGATACTGAACTTTGGCGTTGGAGAAGTACGATAATTTCAGAGTGCTGAAGGGAAAGTCCAGACATCTAAGTCTGTCTGTAAATCTATCGGACCAAACTGCGTGGTCATCAGTCCATAGCTTACAAACTACTTAAACCTAGGTAAACTAACCTAAGGACAAACACACACACCCATGCCCCAGGGAGGACTCGAACCTCCACGGCGAGCAACCGCGCGCTCCGCAGCGAGGCGCCTTAGACCGCTCGGCTACTACACCGCGGCAGGCATCTAAGTAAATACTTCAAACTTCCCATGACAGTCTGTGATCATTTGTGTCAACAAGTCTTGTGGTACTACGGAGCTCCGTGTCTAGGAAAGGTCTGAGGTCTGCGCAATGAAGCACTCTCTCACAATACGATGCTCTCTGTCCTGACTTGCCGGCCGCGGTGGCCGAGGGGACTAAGGCGCGTCAGTCACGGTCTGCACGACCACTACGGTCGGGGGTTCGAATCCCCCCTCGGGCATGGATATTTGTGCCGTCCTAGTTCGTAAGTAGTTCATAAGTAGTTTGTAAGTTTAGGGACTGATGACCCCGTAGTTAAGTCCCATAGACTCTACAAACATTTGAACATTTTAACTGTGCTTCCGCCAATCAGGTTTGAGACATGTGGTAGAGTTTGCAATGCGTTGCCTCTGACGGGAATGTAGGAACACATAGTGCCAACTGTCGGTGTTCCCGTGGCCGAGACTGTCCGTGTCGCCTGGTGATGTATTACTATCTGCGTCACTACAGGATCGTTTTTCTGGTTGCTCGATAAGTTCCTGGCTCGGTTTGTTTTTATTACAGAGGGCGCCCAGCCCTCTGGCCGAACGCACTGAGCCAACCGCGTGGGGCACTGATTGGCCCCCCGAAGAAGTTCCCTATATGACACACGTGCCGATTCCCTCCAGGCCTACTGGTAGCACATTGTTTGGGTCGATCCGGGAAGTGCGTCAGGGTAACCGATGGGGTAGGGGCGACCGCTCTCGAAAAGCGGGAGTTCCGGGTTCCTGCACGGTAGAGTACCAATTTTCATGTGTCGCAAAGTGACAGTCCATCTTATGGAATAGAACTAAAAGTCGGAAGGTTCACCAACTGCGAATACGTATCTGATTGTTTAACACCTAGTGTCAGTTCCCGACGTTGTCCAAAAAAATCAAATGTTCAAATGTTTGTAATACTATCGGACCAAACTGCGTAGTCATCAGTCAGTAGCTTACAAACTACTTAAACCTAGGTAAACTAACCTAAGCACAAACACACAAAACCATGCCCCAGGGAGGACTCGAACCTCCACGGCGAGCAACTGCGCGCTCCGCAGCGAGATGCTTTAGACCGCTCGGCCACTCCACCGCGGCCGACGTTGTCCGTATGGGTGACTATCCAGACACCCCAAAAACATATATTTTTCAAATTAAGTGAATTGTGCTGCCATCTACCGCCAGGTACTCTATATCGGCGACATATTCCATTCTTATGTTAGTCCGTCTCCTTCTATCCACTCTGTCCATCGCCTTCTGCCCCACTCTATCCGTTTCAGTTTTCATGCAGATCAATGCTTATGCCGTCTTTTCTCATGAACTGTGTGCTCTACACCAATATGATATTCACAAGTACATACAGTGGAAAATTAGTAAACTGTGTATGGATTGTGTTGTTAACAGATTTGGTACTAAAACCATAATAAATTACAACCCCATGCGCGATGGGGCGGATTTTCATATACTTCATTGTTATCTCATCTCATTTTCTGAACTAAATGCTGTAATAATTTCGAAAGTATATTCAGTGGTATACGTGCATATTGTCTGCAAAACATATGGCTAACAGGATTTATAGTAATGTTATAAGTCGTTAGTTCTTGAGTAATGGGGTGTTTTCATATTCCTAATCGTTTATGATATCATGCCTAATGAACAGCGTAGGTTACTATCATATAATTTCGGAGCTACATTTAGTGGTATGTGCCGATATTGCGTGTAAAATGTCTCGAGAATAATACGTGTAGTGTAAAAGGAATAAATTGTAACGTCATTCTGAATGCCGTAGTTTTACTACACGAAAAGCGGAGAAGTGGTAAGCGATAAATTTATTTCAAAGATTCAAATTTTTGTAAAACTATTGGACCAAACTGCTAGTGTCATCATTCCCTAGACTTACAAACTACTTAAACTAACTTACACTAAGGTCAAGACACACACCCATGCCCGAGGGAAGACTGAAACCTCCTCTTTTAGTCATTTTCGTGGGGTTGTCAGAAAGTAAAATGTTCATAAGAGTTTGAAATTACTTATAAAGATTGTTGCAAGACGATACGTGCTCTCGTTTTTCAATACTGGATGCCATATGTCTCGTTATTCATGCGTCGCATGATGCTGGTGTTCTTTGTTTATGACGTCATATCTCCTTAACTATCACCCCCACAGGGATTGTTGTCTTACTGTAAGGATAATGTGTACCAAGTTTGGTTGAAGTCGGTCCAGTAGTTTTGGAGGAGATACACACACACACACACACACACACACACACACCTACAAAGAACAAAAGTTTTCTAACTTGAAGGGGGAAAACATATGCCGCTATGGTTGGCCTACTAGATGGCGCTGCCATTGGTCAAACGGATGTCAACTGCATTTTTTTTAAATACGTACTCCCATTTTTATTACATATTCGTCTAGTACGTAAATAAATATGAATGTTTTATTTGGAACACTTTTGTCGCTTTGTGATAGATGGCGCTGTAATAGCCACAAACGTATAAGTACGTGGTATTGCGTACCATTTCGCCAGTGCGAACGGTATTTGCTTCGTGATTCATTACTCGTGTTAAAATGGACCGTTTACAAATTGCAGAATAGGTCGATATGGTATTTATGTACGGCTATTGTGATCAAAATGCCCAACGGGCCTGTGCTATGTATGCCTTCCGCGGTGGCCGAGCGGTCTGCGGCGTGCCAGTCACGGTCTGCCCGGCCACTACGGTCGGGGGTTCGAATCCCCCCTCGGGCATGGATATTTGTGCCGTCCTTCAGGATATAAAATGTAGATCGGCAATACTAAAAAAGAGTGTATTTTAGAAACAGAAATTTGGTATTGCTTAACATAGAAGAAGGTGTTAGAAAATCTTTTGTGTAGGGCCGCGTGGGAATGACCGTGTGGCCTGGAGCGCCACGTTATCGATCGCACGGACACTCGCGTCGGAGGTTCGAGTCCTCCCTCGGGCATAGGTGTCTGTGTTGTCCTTAGTATAGTTTAAGGTAGTACAAGTAGTTCGTAAGACCAGGGACTGATGACCACTGTAGTTTGGTCCCAAAAATTAGTGAAGTTTGAACATATGATTTATTTATTTATTTATTTATTTATTTATTTATTTATTTATTTTTTTTTTTTTTTTTTTTTTTTTTTTTTTTTTTGTAAAGCTTATGGGACTTAACTACGGGGTCGTCAGTCCCTAAACTTACAAACTACATATGAACTACTTACGAACTAGGACGGCACAAATATCCATGCCCGAGGGGGGATTCGAACCCCCGACCGTAGTGGCCGTGCAGACCGTGACTGGAGCGCCTCAGTCCCCTCGGCCACCGCGGCCGGCTAATTAGGACAGAAAGAAATATATTAGCAATCTTGACTAAAAGGAGAGAGCTGGTTGGTAGACACATTCTCTGTCATCGAAAAGCGTCAATTACCAACGTCTACAGATGGTAGACTATAGTGGAAAGCCGAATCAAACCACTCTCAGACCTGAATTTTAAATGAGATGATAATAGTAAGATTCGGAATTCCGTAATAAGATGATGTTTGCGATTCGAGTAAAGCACCAAAATCTACGTGCCAGATGTTTTCACGAGTGACCTGCAAGATTAGAAAGGGGATGAGGTGGAAGAATTTGAAGATCGCTTGAAGGAATACAGCGGTATCGGTGATTGAAAAAACAATGAAAAATTAGGAAGTGTATGAAGGAACATTTTTAAATTTAGATTAGGCGGTATAGCGATACGTTCATGTGGACAAAGAACGGAAGATTATGTCAAATTGAATAGAATATGACGTACTCAGGGTTCTTAAATCTCTATCCTCAAGAACCAGAAGAATGGTCGACCTTATCTGGCCTGTTTTTTGTGTACCAAAGAGCTTAAATTTCTTAGAGTGGGTACAGGTCCGTCATGTTTGAGGCAAACTGAATTGGCGTCCACCATCTTACTTGGGGTATCAGCTAAACGCTGGTATGCCACAGCCACTAGAGAATTTACCTTTTTACACAGTTCCACGTTTTAAATAAATAGTGCATCAAGATCTGTCGGCGTCTCTAGACTTGCTGAAAATTGCGAATTGACGACACTGATACCGTATTTCCTAAAAATGCGGTATTGAATCTCGCGGATCTGTCAGTAATACAGTTCCAGTACTGAGTGCAACAATTAGTTGAGATTTGTATTTACAACGGAATTGTGTTGACTGTAAAGTAAGTACATGGTGTAATTGAGTAACAAAACTTATACAGTATACAGTAATTGTTATAATAAAATATCATGATCATGGAATTGTATCTATTGTTAATGTGTTGTAGTCTAGTACACATTTATCTGGTTTTATTAGACCTATAAAGTCTACATACTTGTAAAATTGCTGTCAGAGTGTTTGGTTGTAAATTTTGTTGGTCGAAGTTTTGGTACAAATACGAAAGTGACGACAAAATAATGCAATTAAAAATGCGTCTAGGTCAGCTACCACAAAAAAACGTTCCAACCGAAATAATGTATTGTTAATAACTTTCGTTGTTGCCATGCTAAAATAAGTAAAGTCAGGGGGCGAAATTTGAGGACAAAGATGCAACAAAATACTGCATTTAAAATGCGAATGGTCAGCTGCCATAAAAGCATTTCACACCGAAATAACGCAACGTTAATAACTTCCATTGTTGACAAAATTCTGGATGTTACTATTGCTTCCACACTTTGCACTGTTATATGTTCAAAATGTTCAAATGTTTGTGAAGCTTATGGGACTTAACTGCGGGGTCATCAGTCCCTAAACTTACAAACTACTTATGAACTACCTTATACTAAAGACAGCACAAACATCCATGCCCGAGTGGAGATTCGAACAGCTGACGGGATCGGCCTCGCGCATCGCAACATAGCGCCTCAATGCTCTCGGCCGCTCCGCCGCGGCACTGATTATATGTCAAACATGCTTGATCAAGTATTTTTTTTTTTTAAATTTTTTGTATTCAACAGATGGGTTGCTCTTTCATCAACCATGACCGAGCGAGGTGGCGCAGTGGTAACACACTGGACTCGTATTTCGGAAGGATCGTGGTTCAAATCCACCTCCGGCAATCCGGATTTAGGTTTTCCGTGATTTCCCTAAATCACTCCAGACAAATGCCGGGATGGTTCCTTTGAAAGGGCACGGCCGATTTCCGTCCCCCATTCTTACCCAAAATCCGAGCGTAAGCTCCGTCTCTAATGACCTCGCTGTTGATAGGACGTTAAACCCTAAGATTCCTCCTCCTTCCATCAACCGTGGCAGGAGAAATATCTCAAAACCACACAGACACTAGATAGAAAACTGAGAATTTTTATGGTGTATACTGCAAGGGAATTTCAGGGGGTGGAACACTTGTCTGGAGTGATATTTGCACATAGTGACACTTGCACAGAGAACATGGCTCTTGCTGGGCTAACTGGCTTTTCGCAAGTACAGACACACAAAAAAGTCCAGCAGTTCAGCACATCCGCTCTTGTAAGCTGGAGACTGTCGTAGTAACGAGAGCTGACAATGAAATTCAACATATGAGAACGGACGATGAAATTCATAATCTCTTCTAATTTTTTGATGATGCAAAGATCTAATGGCAGCCAAGCTACCAGAGCTACCTGCAGCAGACGGGCCAGTGTGCCGTACTCGTGGAACACCCTGCATACTAATTGCGGTGTCCGGGGCTCCGGGCAAATGCCAACAAATTCCCACTCTGGGTAACTGTCTCTCTGTGCAAGTGTCGCAAACTCATCTCAAACATCACTCTTACAGATAAACTGAGGCCGGCCGCGGTGGCCGAGGAGACTGAGGCGCTCCAGTCACGGTCTGCACGACCACAACGGTCAGGGGTTCGAATCCCCCCTCGGGCATGGATATTTGTGCCGTCCTAGTTCGTAAGTAGTTCATACGTAGTTTGTAAGTTTAGGGACTGATGACCCCGTAGTTAGGTCCCATAGACTATACAAACATTTGAACTTTTTTTTTTGATAAACTGAGATCAAACAACCCAAAACATTGGGTATTCTAGAGCGAAATATTTGTAGTTTTATCACTTCAATTCAAC
The DNA here is from genome assembly GCA_026315105.1 of Locusta migratoria. NCBI lineage: Eukaryota > Metazoa > Arthropoda > Insecta > Orthoptera > Acrididae > Locusta > Locusta migratoria. Next base: position 380,545,349 of record CM048755.1, read on the forward strand.
ACGGATTTAGAAAATATCGTTCATGCGAAACACAACTAGCTCTTTATTCACACGAAGTGATGGGTGCTATCGACAAGGGTTCGCAAATCGATTCCGTATTTCTTGATTTCCAGAAGGCTTTTGACACCGTACCTCACAAACAGCTTTTAATCAAATTGCGTGGTTATGGTATATTCGCCCCAAATTTGCGATTGGATAGGGGTTTTCCGTCAGAGAGGACACAGTTCGTAGTAATCGATGGTAAGGCATCGACTAAAACAGAGGTGATATCGGGCGTTCCACAGGGTAGTGTTATTGGTCCTCTGCTGTTCCTTATTTACATAAACCATTTAGGGTGAAAATCTAAGTAGCTCTCTTAGGTTGTTTGCAGATGACACCGTCATTTACCGTCTAGTAAAATCATCTGAAGATCAAAACCAACTGCTGAACGATCTCAATAAGATATCAGTATGGTGTATAAATTGGCAATTGACTCTAAATAATGAGAAGTGTCAAGTCGTCCACATGAGTACGAAAAGAAATCCGTTAAACTTTGTTTACAAGAAAAATCAATCAAAAGTGAAGGCCGTAAACTCCACAAAATACCTAGGAATTGCTATTACTTCAGTCTTAAATTGGAAAGAACACGTACATAATGTGGGAAAGGCAAACCAGACACTGCGTTTTATTGGCAGAACCCTTAAAACATGCAACAGAACTACAAAAGAAACTGCATACACTACGCTTGTCCGTCCGTTTTTGGAGTATTGCTGCCCGGTGTGGGATCCGTATCAGGTGGGTTTGACGGAGGACATCGAAAGAGTCCGTAGAAGGGCAGCTCGTTTCGTATTGTCACGATACAGGGGAGACGGCGTTAAGGAAATGATACAGGATCTGGGATGGGAATCACTACAACAACGGCGCTTATCGCTGCGACGTGGTCTACTTACGAACCTCCAATCGCCAACATTCTCCTCCGAATGTGAACATATATTGTTGACTCCCACTTACATAGGTAGAAATGATCATCATAATAAAATACGAGAAATCAGAGCTCGAACGGAGAGATTCAGGTGTTCTTTCTTCCCACGCGCTATTCGAGAATGGAATGGGAGATAAATAGTATAATGGTGGTCCGATGAACTCTCTGCCAGGCACTTAAATGTGATTTGCAGAGTATCGCATGTAGATGTAGACAGTGGCGTAACTAGGACTTGGCTTTGGGGAGGGGGGGGGGATAGATCTGCTTGACGACCAAAATTTTAGTAGTTTTCAGACAGACTACCATCTACCACCCCCGTTGAAGAAACTAATTCACTTCCTGCCAATGGAAGCTTATGGTAAAACACCCCAAGTTTCAAATCTTTACGTTTACCAGATTGCTGTTATATGATTTCTTTTTTTTTTTCTTTTCTTTTTTTTTCCCTCCTCTCTCTCTCTCTCTCTTTTATTTTATTTATTTATTTTTTTATTTTTTCGGGTTCTGGGGGGGGGGGTTTCAATCCCTCTCACCCCCCCCCCCCCATAGTTACGCCACTGGATGTAGATGTATGCAGTCAAATGATGAACACTCTGTAGGTATATTTCAGAAGCAAAAATAGTACAGAAATTATACATTACATAGAGCAGACACTAAATACAGCACTTCACGTCCAACAACAACAAACGTTACACAGGCTCCTCTTATGTGCAATGACCACTTTCAATATGGCGGCCGAGTTTACATAGGTTTGCCGCAAGGAGCGCTGTAACTAGTGTGTTAGCCGCTCTGTCAAATTCTCAAACTGATTGTTGTGTGCGGACTACTTTTGAGGCAGAGTGAATGTATAGCGATATACACGGGTGAATATAGGAAGTAGGGAATCGCACGGGAGCGGTGAGCGCGCATGCGCAGGAAGCGGGGGTCATCGGAGTGGGGTCAAACACCCGGGCTTCCGGCTGGCGATTGGGAGCTGAGAGCCGAGGAAGTGCGCGTATATCACGCCGCCACCCGACCGCGCCCGGAAACTGCCAGTTTAGCGCTATTACCCGCCATTAGGGCCCGCAATATTTCGGAGTCGCCAGGCCGATTCTGCTCCAAATAAGGGAGAGTGTGTGGAGGGGAGGTGATAAATTCTGCAGACTGACTTGTTAGCATGGCCCCCTGAACCGAAAAATAAATAATTTCATAAGCAATATTTTTTCGGTCGTGATACGCGGGTGTTACGTGAAACACAGATGACGTGTGCATTTTCTCTTTTCCCCCCGGTTTTTAAGTGTTACATTTTCCTAAAGGAACTAGAACAAAAAGTCTGAAATAATATATTGAGAAACTACATCAATACTTATTGAGATTTAGATCGGTGGGCATCCATAGGCCGGCCGCGGTGGCGAGGGGACTGAGGCGCACCAGTCACGTTCTGCACGGCCACTACGGTCGGGGGTCCGAATCCCCACTCGGGCATGGACATTTGTGCCGTCCTTAGTGGTAGCTAGTTCGTAAGTGGTTTGCAAGTTTAGGGACTGATTACCCCGTAGTTAAGTCCCATAAGCTCTACAAACATTTGAACATTTTTGCCATCCATAGTGCGCAGTCTACATTTATTTACACGTTAGGCCACATTCACAAGAATGACACAGTAAATTACAGCAAAACACAAGTGCCAATAAATGCAAGTTTTCGAGTAATCATAGAGGTGAGGCATAAGGATAGGAAATGGGTATGTGTATGTGCTGTTCTTAGAATAAGTTAGTTAAGGTAGTTTATAAATTTAGGGACCGTTGACCTCTGAAGTTAGGCCCCTAACTTTACAAACATTTGAACATTTGCATAACGTTGCTTCAGTATCAATCTGAAGACAGGAATTGTGACAGTGTCATAGCGCCCCACACTTCATCAAACAGTCTTACAGGTGACAGTACTAATGTAGATCGTTACCTTTGCAGGAATGTTCCACCCTATATTGTACGGACCGGGTGACATTATCTCAACACAGTGGTGCAGCCACTACGTAAACAAGTGCACAAGAAATAAAATGAATAGGCTCGCATTAATTTGAAAGTGGAAGAGGAGCAAGTTGGTGGAAATGGAGTGTATATATTCAGCTCGTGAAATAATTAAGCAGCTTCTATATTACTAGCCAAAGAGAAAGGTTTTTACAATTTAATTAACATGAGACTGTATGTGTAAAAATTGAACTAAAGTAACACTGTTGTTGTTCATAAGATTCCACTCGGTGGTGACGCTGACCTGCTAAGCAGCGGGTCGCCGCATATGAATACTGAACAATCGACTCATAACCTCAGTATAGCAGTAACAATAGTGGCAGCATCAAAGCTGGTCGCGGCGGCATTAAAACCGCTCGCAGTAACAGCAGCACACGTTCTCCGTGGCGGCATCACGTTGCCGACCCATTGTAACGTTCACTTGTGAAAGCATTTTCTCATCTTAAAATTATAAATAATAAAATATTACAGTCTAATCTAAAGTTGATCTTTTTATTGGCAACCGGTTTCGGTTCTACAAGACCACCATCAGGCCTTTGGCACCTTGTTGATGGACGGTGGCTGTGGCCGGAGCAGGCGGCACCTGCAGTTGACGCACCCACTAATGATAATGGAATGAGACTGGTCCTCTTCACAGCCTCCCGGAATATGACAGTGGAAGCCAACAAGTTTCCCCATAAAGAGTTACAGAAGGAAACACAAAACTCACTTGAGGGTGGAACTATTTATCAGATTGATCATCTGTAGACCAGAGGCATAAATCTAACTTCTTGGATGTTCGAACATTTGTGGCCCTAATGTGGATTCAGATAATTTTCTTATAATGGCCAAGATAAAATAAAGGATGTCAAACGCTCATAAAGAAAGACATACTAGGAGAGAACGGTACAATATCGCAGCACTGCAATTTCAAAGTTAAATACAACATATTCTACGTTGGAAAAACGACACGAAAATTTACAGTAAGGTACAAAGTAGATAGAAACAAAAGTGAAAACAAACTCTCCACATTTAGTATGTATCATCGAAAAAATTAACACTATACGGTAGATATAAGCATTAACGTCTTCATTATTCATATAGTTGTTGAAGGAAGCTACATAAGTGTTTTGGCCCAAACAGAATTCAATACACATTAAGCAAAAAATCCAGATTTAAGGCTGAATCAGTAATCAGGACTCAGATAAGGTATTATCAACATTAACCGTCGGGAGACTGAAAACTACTTAGTGCCATCGTGAGCATGCAATGCAGTATTGGAAGTATATAAGTGGAGCAGAGGCGAATGAGGCATCGTCTAGTGATAACATAGGCCGAAAATGGGGACAGTCCCTGATGTTGTAGTCCAGCATTTGTGAATACGTATCTCAGGAACGGCGAATCTGGCCAGCTGTTCACATCCTACAGTCGTTATCAACTACAGAAGGACAGTAAAATCATGTGTAGGTGACGTTATGTAGGCTTCTCACGCCTCATCACAGAACTTTGAGTTCAGATGCTTGCTACCCTGTAAAGAAGCATAGTTGACAATATGTTGTAGAGATGATGACAAAGTGCAATGGTACTGTGATCACAAGTGCTTCGGAGTATGCCGCTTAATGAATACTATTGAATACGTGGCTCCACAGAAGATGATCTCTTCACGTCACCTCCTTGACCCAACTACATCCCCCCCCCCCCCCCCCAGTGGGCTCACAGTTCTTTTATGAGTCCATGCGTGGCGAGCACGGGGCCCCGAGCTAATGCAGTCTTCCTTCCTTCTATACTTCCCGGACTGCATTTCCTTTCCCCCTCCCCTCCTTTCCTATCCTCACTCCTTCCCCTCTCCACCGGGGGACTGATAATCTTGGAAGTTTAGTCCCCCTATCCAAACCAAACAACCCAACCCCCAACCCAACTACATCACGAAATAATAGTTTGAGGGACATGATAGTAAACTTGCCTCGGTATCTTGCCATAAAATTTGCATGCTATGAACCCAGTTGACTACATCTGGGACACGAAAGGCACGATCTCCGCACTTAAAAATCACCGCAAATGTTACTGGCAATGTGTCACCATGATTTGTCGGAAACAGATCACTAGAAACTGGGTTCGCATTGCGGGAATGGCTCCGTGGTCTACGGGGTCATATCACGGATTGTGCGGACGCCTCCCTTCGGACTTTACAGTCCTCCCTCGGGCATCGTTTGTGAGTACTGTCTGTTTGTAAGCCTAAGGACCGATGACTTTACAGTTTGGTCCCTTAGTTTTACAAACATTTACTTTAACCTGGGTTCAGAGCTACCATCGTCATTTACTACTTTACTACGCCGGCCATAAATGCACGAAACGCGAATATGGATTACCGTAGCGCCGCGGTGGAGTAGCTGAGCGTTCTAAGGCGCCTCACTACGGAGTGCGCGGTTGCTCGCTGTCGGAGGTTCGAGTCCTCCCTGTGGCATGTGTGTGTGTGTTTCCCTTAGGTTAGTTTACCTTAGTTTAAGTAGTTTGTAAGCTACAGACTGATAACCACGCCGCGGTGGAGTAGCCGAGCGGTCTAAAGCGTCTCGCTGCGGAGCGCGCGGTTGCTCGCCGTGGAGGTTCGAGTCCTCCCTGGGGCATGGGTGTGTGTGTTTCTTCTTAGGTTAGTTTACCTAAGTTTAAGTAGTTTGTAAGCTACGGACTGATGACCACGCAGTTTGGTCCGATAGGATTACAAACATTTGAACATTTGAACTGATAACCACGCAGTTTGGTCCGATAGATTTACAAACATTTGAACATTTGATTACCGTAGCGCGATCTGAAGATATTACGCTTTACGAAGTATAAAACGGCTATTACAATGTTTCGAGGTAAGCCATCCTCACAAAGTGTGGGAACAGTTAACAAAACAGTATTTTAGTAGTAGATTTTGTAAGGCTTTCCAAATTGGCAGCACTATAATGGTTAACGTGTGTGCCACGAGACATAGGAAAGCCATAAGAAAGTCACGTCTGTCAGTATCACAGCTCTATCACTTAGGGCTTTGTCACTTGGCCGCACTCTGGAACGCTGCCCTTGGATAGCAGTTTGATTCTGTGTTACGGGTGTCCGCCTTGAACCTGTTGCATTTGGAGTCACTATTACAACGGGCCGACACTAGCCCTGGAAGGCTGATTGCTGGCCATCAGCTACGGATGACTGTGAAACAGCTGTTACGTTACCGGCGGTCCGCGTCCTAACACTGCGGGTCGCAGGGCCCAGCCACAGCGCACGTTCACTCGCAGAGGCCGCCCGGAGCGGAGTTGACGTTGATGGCGGCTGTTACGTTACCGAGGCTACTGTCCGGCCGACATCGGGCTCTGCCAGCGTTGCCGAGCAACAACGTGCAGGGGGCAACTGCTGCCAGGCCATTGTCCCTTGTACGGGACCACGGTGGGCAGCCGAAGTAAATCATTTATTATTACAGGTTGTTTAACTGGCGCCACAAGGCGTCCCCCCAACCTCCCCCTACAACACTGGTGTCGGAGTACTGGTGGTGCCTTTTCAGCGCAACATCCAAACCTACTGAGCACAGACATTCTTTGAGTGACTCCAAAAAAGTCATGGCGGAATCGGGTGGCTGTTAAAACATCCAACAGTTATCTTTATTTCACGTGGACCTGTCGATATAAGCGAGAAAACTTCACAGTAAATTGGATCTCATTGGCGACAATATTTCTGTCAACTGCAGTGAACACTCGCGCTCCTATGGCTTCTAATCTGTCCTTTCCATATACGTTGCGCGCCTCGCCAAATATTATAGAGCTTTCTATTTCAATTTTCGCGGTCGTTAGAAGAATCTGAAAGTGGCAAATTTCCTGGAATGCAGTAAATTAGGAAATTTTGTTACGACTACTTCGACAATTCGCTGCTGAAATTTTGATAGTCAAAGTGTATTTACTATGATAGAGGTCTGATTCCACTGTCTTCGCGTCTATTACAGAGGTTTAGTCAGAATACCGCCTAGAGCGAAAAATTAACACTCCAAAAGGACTCTGCTACCAGAGTGGCTGTTTCGTTTGTGTAGTGCACCTTAAAACTACCAAGGGGGTCCTAGAGTCGCACACCCGATAAGTAACGGGGTTCCAGAAACCTGTAGCCAAGACCGTCACATGGTCCTCAAAACGTTTGGTTCCACTCGGCTCCTGCTCAAAAGATTCCATTCAACTCTGGGAACAATGTTACAAACTCCGTGCTCTACGTGCACCCCGCACACAAGGTTAGCATAAATTACCAATTCTGCCAACCACTCACATTAAATTATGATGTCCTCAGAATCCAAGCACCGAGCATCATTGGTGCCCACGTGAGCCACAACTTTCAGATGACTGTTCGAATGTTTGTTAAGCTTAAAGGACTTAACTGCGGGGTCATCAATCCTTAAACTTACAAACTACTTACCAACTACGTTATACTAAAGACGACACAGACATCCATGCCCGAGGGGGGATTCGAACCCCCGACCGTAGCGGCCGTGCTGACTGTGACTGGCCCGCCGCAGACCGCTCGGCCACTGTGGCCGGCAGATGACTATTACCAGCACCCTCGAGTGCCTCAGGCAAGGCCTCCTCCACACCTCTGGTGAGGCCTCCCGTACCGAGTGCAGACTAGATTTCTTTTTTGCCCTAACTATATTTGTCTCGGCAGCTCCAAAACACGCCTAACACTGGAGCTCTCGATAACTGACAAACCCTATTTTCTTGATGCTTACTCGAACATTACTGAAGGAACGGGCACCTGTCCAATAATAGATTGAATGGACGAACCCAGACGACCAGCCAGAAAACTAATCCTTCTCGTCGATAAACGCAAACGTGTTACCACGTCACTCAGACTGCAGTGAGAGTAGATCCACCGTGTCGAGTACACTGGAAGGTGTCACAGTTGTTGGCGAAACAAGCGACAACTGAAGTGTCCCATGCAACGCGCCACAATCTTCGTTACTGCTGACCCCGAGGCAGCAGCCTGAAAATGACTGTCCATAGCCAAAAGTGCCATCAGCCGTTCGCGAACTGCGATGAGCTTCTCATACGTCCGGATACAGCACGTCCACACCCTGTCATATTACCGACGCTATTACAGAAACTGACAATTTGGAATCCAACACTAGATCTCCTGTGTCTTTAAGATCGACTATATTTTCTTCTTCTTTCAAGCAAGCTCTATCCCTCATTGAAGTTTTTGATGCACACTCTCCATTTATCCGTTCTCTCCTCAACTTGTAACAGTGGAATTCCTATAGCACTCACAATGTTATCAACCTTGCTTTAACTTCACAGGCAGTGGTTTTGACTTTTTCGTATTCTAAGTCAGTCCTTTCGACGATCATTTCTTTCTTGACGTCTTCACATTTTTCCTGCAGCCATTCAAGCTTGGGTGTCCTACACTTCCAATTGATTTCATTCGTTTGTAATTTATATCGCTGTATTCCTGTTTTCTCTTGAACACTTTTGTACGTTTATATCTCTTCAATCATTTGAAGTATTTTTCTGTTATCGAAAGTTTCGTTGCAGTTACCTTGTACTTAAACTGATCAAATGTTCAAATGTTTGTAAACCTAAGGGATCAAACTACTTTGGTTATCGGTCGCTGAGCTGATAAACTACTTAAACTAATTTAGAATACAGATAACACACACACAAAACCTTGGCCGAGAAAGGTCTCGAACCTCCAGAGGGAGTGGCAGCGCAATCCGTGAGTTGGCACCTTAGACCGCGCGGTCTTTCCCGCGCATCTTACACTTATCTTCCAAAACATGATGAGCACCTATCTAATAGCCGGGACGTCCACCTTTGGCACGGGTAACAGCGGCGACGAGTCTTGAAATGGTAGATTGTTGGAGGCAGTTGGCAATCTGCTCACACCAGTCACCGAATTCCCTTAAATTCCTTGGAGGGGGCGATGATCTCTGACGTCACCACATAACAGGTGTGTTCGATTGCGTTTACATCTCTCGTTTTGGGAAGCCAGCTCATCAGGTGTAGCTCGCCACTATGTCCCTCGAACCACTTCATCACACTACTGACCTTGTGACATGGCGCTTTATGTTATTGCAAAATGCCATTGCCATTGGGAAATATGAGCTTCATGAACGGGTGGGCGTGATCTGCAACCATTGTACGTTACTTCTTTGCCATCATAGTACCATGTTCAAAATGTTCAAATGTTTGTATAGTCTATGGGACTTAACTACGGGGTCATCAGTCCCTAAACTTACAAACTACTTATGAACTACTTACGAACTAGGACGGCACAAATATCCATGCCCGAGGGGGGATTCGAACCCCCGACCGTAGTGGCCGTGCAGACCGTGACTGGAGCGCCTTAATCCCCTCGGTCACCGCGGCCGGCCATAGTACCATGAAATGGTCCACTCGACACATGGATGCCCACGTGAATGTTCGCCAGAGCACAAAAGGAGGGCCACCGCCAAGTTGTCTTCGTTCCGCAGCACAGGTTTCAAGGAGATGTTCTCCCGGAAGACGACGGATTCGCACCCTCCCATCAGCATGATGAAGAAGGTATCGGGATTCGTTAGACCATGCAGCGCTGTGCTGCTGCGCGAACGTCCAGTGACGATCGTCACTTTCCCATTTCAGTCGCAGTTTCCGGTGTCGTGGTGTTCGCACTGGCACACGCATGGATCGCCGAATGCGGAGGCCCATCGTAAGGAGTGTCCGCTGCTCTGCGAATTCAGACACACTTGCAGTCTGCAAATAATTTTTAAACAAGGGAAACGACAGCTGTTATATTTATACACTGTTTTTTTCGTAACCTTTAAACATTAAAATATAGATATTAAAACAAACTGATGTTAAAAGTGGTTGGCATATGAGTGAATGAATCGCCGTTGTAGCTATATTTTATTGAAGCCTTACAGACTCGCACAACCGTTTTCGCAACGTTTTTAGTTGCATCCTCTGGTGCAGCTATAGGGACTGATGACCCGTAGTTAAGTCCCATAAGCTCTACAAACATTTGAACATTCTGGTGCAGCGATTGCTGTTACATGTGGTTCTGGAAATTTAATTTTAATAAGGCGTAACCGTCCAATCCATCCAAATTATCTTCACCACTTGAGAGATGTTCACATATTATTTACAATCTGATTTGCTGAGGACAATGCTGATTGACGAAACTATTACTCCTTGTTAACACTAAATATCGAGAACCACACGTAGGAGCAATAGATGTAATGAAAGATGGCACGAAAAGCGTTGCAAAATCGGTTGTGCGAGTCCACAAAACTTCGGTATAATACAGCTTCAGTGAATTAACGGCCTTTCGTTCAGTCATATGTCCATCACTTTTAACATCCGTCAGTTTCAGCATCAGTCTATCTAGCCCGCGACGTCCGACATCTGCAATGAGGGGCAGCTGCCCAATATCTCGACGTTTGGACGTGAAGACACTCACTACGGTGCTCCTCTAATTTCCGACAAGTCTTGCACTTTCCGAAGAGCTCGCCGCGCAGGACTGTTGAAGTTCAAATGTTTGTAAATCTCTAGGACTTAACTACTGAGGTTTCCAGTTCTTAGGCTTACAAACCACTTAAACTAGCCTAAGGACAACACACAGACCCACTCTCTCTCTCTCTCTCTCTCTCTCTCTCTCTCTCTCTCTCTCTCTCTCTCTCTCTCTCTCTCTCTCTCACACACACACACACACATGCCCGAGGGAGAACTCGAACCTTCGACGAGGAGCAACCGCGCGCTCCGCAGAGGGGCGCCTTATAGCGTTTGGCCATTTCCACTGCGGCGCTGAGGAATGGCCGCGCGGTTTGAGGTGCCATGTGACGGATTGCGTGACCGATCCCGTCGGAGGTTCGAGTCCTTCTTCGTGTATTGGTGTGTGTGTGTGAGTGTGTGTGTGTGTGTGTTATTCTTAGCATAATTTAGTTTAAGTAATTTGTAAGTCTAGGAACCAATGACCTCAGCAGTTTGGTCCCTTTAGATATAGAAACATTTTAACATACTGGAATGCTCATGCTAAGCCACCGGGATATCACAAAGTGCCATCGGTCAAAACTCAGCCACATTCCGCACCTTCCGCATTCTGCACACGGACAGCACGCTTTCTGAAACTAAAAGCACCGTGCGTGTGTCATTCCCCGTCAGTCGACGCTGCTGTCGACTGATCGGGTTTATATCGATGGTAGATAGGTGCTCATGATCTTGTGGCTGCACAGTGTATATTTGTCTGTCCAAAGTGTGTGATTAACTTTTTAGAGATGTCGACTCGTATTATTATTTGATTAACTAATGTTTCTTTTAGCATTTTCGATAATGCGACAAAGTATTTTCACAATTAAGCTAAATTTTTTGTGATTAATATTCGGAGTTTCATCTAGGTCATTTAGCTCTGGCTAAAATGCTCCTGCTGACTTACTCTTGTTTCTCTTACACGTTTCCATTTTGTATATTCGTAAAAACGGAATGAAATTCATTTTAACGTCACTGTTCCAGGCTCTTACACGTAACAGGAAGAGAAAATCCAGATGTAGCACTTCTCTTTTGTCTTGAAATACTTTTGGAAAAATATGACGTAGACTAATTGTTTTTTTTTCTTTTTTTAGCCCGTATGTATTGTGAGAAAGTCCTCAGTGAAAAACATATATTCTTCTCTCAAATCGATGTTAAATACGGAGGGTATTAACTTGAAACAGACACTGTTTTCCAGTTTCAGACGGCTTTTCATTTTTGATAGGTAATTATTTCTTGTCTTCATATTCACGGCATAATCAGAATTTTTTTTTAGGTTATCGTAAATCCTTCGTAAGTTCAGAGGCCATATTCAATGTTATTGTTGTCAAGGCTTTGATCACGTTGCTCACCACTGCGAGATGGCCCTCGGTGGTGTCCGATGTGGTGGGGAGCACGAGAGCAAGCACTGCTCCAGACCACGTGACCAAGCTCCAACATGTTGCCTCTGCTGAGGACCACACTCTGCCAACTTTCGGTACTGCTCCAAGCACAAGGAGGCCAGCAGAGACATCGGGGACTTCCTCCGCTGCTGCAGAAGTCTTCCGCAACTACAGGCCAACACGCTTCCACCAGCGGACCAGAACGCCTGGCCTACTTTGATGGAGCGCCGAGCAGCCCGTCTTCGATCTATCCTCACTGCTGCTGAGGTCCTGCATACTGCTCTACCTTCTACTACATCGACTGCAGCTTCCACCCGACCGGCGACGCCACCTCCTCAGAGACGACCAGCGTCAACGACTGCTCCACAGGAACCTTCCATACCGGGCCTGCGCGAGATGCTCGCACTTTTGATGCAGGTTGTCACGTCACTTGCTGACGTCAGCCGCTCACTGGCGCAACTGCCCAATACCATCGCAGCCGCTGTGGAGTCTGCGCTCAGCAGGGCCGTCACGGCAATGAGAGAGGCCCCAATCGGTGCACATCATGGATAGAGTTTCCAGACTGGAGGAATTATGGATTCTGGAATACAACGCAAATAACCTCACCCACCATGTTATAGAGTGCAGCAGTTTCTCTTCGACTACCACAATGATGTCTGCATGGTCAACGAGACCTTCTTCAAACCTGGTCTTTGTAGAAATATTGCAAACTACCAATGTTACCGTACTGACAGGTCCACCTGGGGCGGAGGTACTGCCATCTTTATTCGCCGCTCGCTCAGGAATCACAAAGTCCTACCCCCCCCCCCCCCCAACTCGTACTGTCATTGAAGTTGCAACGCAAACAGCGCCCATCACGTTCATTGCGGTTTATCGTAGTCCGAAGCGGCCGCTCGACCTTGACGACGCACGGTCTTTACTGCGGTATCCTGGCAAATACTTCATCGCGGGAGATCTCAGTTCCAAACTTGCCACCTGGAATTCCTTTGGAACTAATATCAGTGGACGCCTACTTCTTCAGGCCATCGAAGAGGCTCGGGTCCACACTTGTGGTCCTGAAGAACCAACCTGCTATCCAAGCAGATGTCGCCCTGATGTCATAGACATTGTCATCACCCGCGAGTTTCCGGACCTCCTGACGGTGGAGGTGTTACATGGACTCAATTCCAACCACCTGCCAGTGTTGTTCTGCCTCTCCGTCACTCCAGAACGCTATTACGGCGGCCTAAATTTGCAACGCACTGATTTGGATGTCTTTAAGGATCACGTCTCGTCCTGCATTTCTGATCTACAGGGGGAAGCGGCCCTCACAGAAGACTCTGCGGCCGTTTTGCTGACGCCTTACACACCGCCTTGGAGGTTGCTACTACTCCTTCAGCAAAGCCTTGTGATACAGCACCAGATCTTCCACTTGACATCCTCAACTCCATACGGGAGAGGAATCGACTTTGTCATGAGTGGCGGATTACTCGTCACCCGGATCTCAAAGAGTCAAATCAACATCCTGCGACGAGACATCAAAGCCGGGATCATCGTCCACAGGAACAACCTCTGGGCAGATAAACTCCGCGCTATTACGCCAGATCCTAAGCACTGGCACGTCATCAGGTTCTTCACCAACCGCCGCAGCCGATGCCGCCGCTCGACCAGCCTGATCGCACGGCCTATCGCCCATAGCATAACATGTTGGTGGATGTATTCGAGACCAACTTCAGACCACTTCACGACCGTGTCGACGCGCAACATGTTGAGCTTATAGAACGTGAGGTGGACGTGGTAGGAGAGCCCACCCCCCCTCCCCCTATCATGCCTGAAGAAGTGCTCCAAGGCATCAAGATGCTGCCACCAAATAAAGCCCCTGACGTTACGCATCGTGTCCTTAAACATCTGCCCTGGGCTGTTGTCGTTCATCTTATAGCCACATTCAACTGAGTACTGTCTACTTCCGTGTATCCAGTGGAGTGGAAACATTCGATTGTGATCGGCGTCTCGAAGACAGGGAAGAATCGGTCAGATCCTACCAGCTACCGACCCATCAGCCTTCTCTCACACATTAGCAAACTGTTTGAGAGGCTCCTCCTCCGACGATTACGCGTCCACCTGGCTCAACAGGAAGTTCTACCTTCTCAAAAATTTGGATACGGGCAGACCACTCTACCACACAGCAGATCCTGCGTGTAGTGGAGTATATCACGACCGCTTTTAATAAGAGGGAGTTCTGTAGTGCTGTCCTCTTCGATATGTAGAAAACGTTCGACAGCGTCTGGCATATGGCCCTTATTTGGAAGCTCCATCGCTATGATCTCCCCAAGGCATACGTCTGCTTGATCGCTTCTTACCTGCAACATCGTACGTTTGTTATCCGAGTTGAGGATGCGTTCTCCACCGCCCGTCCCATCGCTGCTGGCGTGCCTCAGGGGTCAGTCCTGGGACCGATTCTGTATTCCATCTTCACCGCCTGCCTGCCGACGATTCCGTGAGTTAAAAAGCGTCTACGCTGATGAGACCGTGTTGTATTCCTGCAGTAGGTGGAAGGAGGTTCTCGTCCTTCGACTCCAGGATGCCTGTGTCGTCCTTGCAGAATGGGCAGCAAAGTGCCGCATCAGCTTCGATCCATACAAAATTCAAGCTATCATATCTATTCGTCAACGTACCATGCCTGATCGTCATCTCCGATTACAGGGTGTTGAACTCCCCTGGGGGGGATACTGCCCGATTCCTTGGAGTCATCATGGTCTAGCGTATCATGTGGAAACATCATATTGAATACTTTCGGATAAAGATTTCTCAATGTCTTGACGCCCTCTATCCTCTTATTAATGAAGGGTCGGCACTCTCTGTTTCCAATGCCCAATATTTCGCCTTTACATTCGGCCTCTATTTTACTACGCCTGTGAGGTGTGAGGCTCTGCTGCTAGGACACATACTCAGAGACTTCATTCACTGCAGAACAACGTTCTAGGACGAATTTACCACGTCCATCCGCATTTTCCTCATCGATATCTACACGAGGCTGCAGACGAACTCGAGGTGCATCAACGCCACTAGAAGATTGCCCAGCGCTTCTACCTCCGGACTCGGACGTCGGAGAATCACCTTATCCGAGCCCTGGGGGCTCCGATCGTTCCTCAAGACACATATAAGCGGCCCACTGCGCTGTTGGATCGGTGACGAACACAGCGCTTCATGAAGATTTTACTTTGTTTCTAAGACATCTTGCTGTGCTGTTTGTAATTTAATAAGCTGTAAACCATAGTTCCCGCAAGAACATTTATGCTAATAAAAAATAAAGTTTATCCTTCTCATTCCCTCTTCTGCTGTAGGAAATGCTCCTGAGTAAACCATACGTCCACTAGCTCCTGACAGCCATATGAATGCGAACCGTAAGTCCTTCCAAAATCTGTTTTTCCTTTCATCCAGCCATAGGTTAGAGAGCGGACTTCCCCTAAACATATGAAAAATCGACGTGTATTCACATCCAAACCCGTTTGGTCTGTAAATTATATATACTTTGGTTTTTCACTGACTAAATGATATAAAATACTTCACAGCTGGTCTGCTGAGAATTTCAGATCTAGCTTATGAGTTTGTACGATTGTTGCGTAACACTGTCTCTTCACCACTTGTTTCTACTGAGATCTAGCCATAAGAGACGATGTTTCATATGCGTAGTTGAAATGCGTCTCCTTAATCTGTAGCAAAATGAATGGAAAAACAGATTTGGCAAGACAGATAAGTCAATTTGTTATAAAAAGTGCAACGTAATGAATAGTCTGGTTCGAGAAGAAAAATACGATTTATAAAATGAACATTTATTCCTTGTTACGGAAAATGCCCTCAGCAGCCAGCTTGGAACTGTAGTAGGTTCTGTTGTTTGTATGACAGATCTGAAAAAGATGAATTCAGTCACTTCTCACTCTCCAAAATACAATAAATAGTTTTTTAAAAAATTTCGCTTTTTATAACTCTTTTGAAAATGCGACTGATTGCGTCCTTATGCGTAAGTTCGTGATTTCACAACCAAAGAAGATAAATTGGAACTGGAATGTGGGTCCAACGAAGTATCCGGAAAAAATCTAGGGAGACTGAAACTGAAACTAACTGTTCTGTCTGTCCGATATTTCGACTTTTTCTTTATTAATACTTCCCGTTATCAAGTTGGACTACCTCATGACCCGACTCAAGAGATAAATTTGATGAAACGAACTTCTACATGAGATAGTAATCTGCTTAACTGTCATAACAGAGAAATACACGAAAGAAGTCATCAGGTATTAATGTGTGAAACTCCACCGAACTTAAATACGATGTGCAGAGCCCGTGCTTATTAATGGAACCAACGCAAACCAACGGGCACTGATTTGACTACTACTGTCAAATAAAATGTATTCGTAATTGCGCGTATGAATCAGCATCAGCGTACAATTTAATGGTTACATGTGAAAATTTGTGCCGAACAGGGACTCGAACACGGATTTCCATACGGCAAATCTTGTGGCACTTGTAGTAAACGGATCTCCCTGTTCGGCACTTAGTGGGATGTACGAGCACTCATGGGCAACAGGCAATTGTGACGTATGAAGGTTTGGGTATGTTCACGAGGCGTGTGTCTATTGTGTAATAGCTAAAGTGGTCGTTCGCAAAAAGAGGGACATCCCAGCTCGAGTCCCGAACCGCACAAATTTTCATACGTCACCATTAAATCGTACAGCTGATGCTGATTTATATTGGCAGTTGCGAATGCCTTTCTTGTATCAGCTTATTTTGTGACTTTGAGCTACGATACTGATAACTGTGACAAGGTTATATGTGCGTAACGGGTCGTTCTTTGTGGCAAAAGAGAGTTTAAGTTACATGTTCACACAATATTATGAAAGTATCTTTCTGCGTACAGGATATACGAATTCATCTTCTTTAACGCTGAAAGATGGTAGGTTGTTAAAGAATAAGACCATTTTTTACACAAGGCAGAACCACATTTCCATAATTAAGTGTGTATCTGAAAGCAAACATTGACGGAACGTGACACGAGGTTACCGCTTTTGTCTTCATACGCTTTGTCTCTTTCCGTGTCGTTGACTGTCAACCATTTCGACACGGATCTATAATTAATGTAGCTTCATGGTGCACATTTCCTCCATGTTTGTTTTCTAATACATAATTATGGTAATATGGTTCAGCCTTAAGCAAACACATGTTCTTCTTTAACACTCAATTATTTTACAGCGATAAAGTAGAAGAATTTCTGTTTTTTCTCTACAGAACCATACTTCCATAATTCTATGCAACCTCCAGTAAAGATTTGCTTTATTAGAACTTCTATCGGAAATGAGGCATACGTCGATCCTGTCATTTACTATTGTTGTAGTGGGGCTACTAAGAGCTTTTGAGATGAGTGAATTGGTGATAGATACTGGATGCTACAAGGAAAATGAATTACACTGCCTTGTGTTTCCAGTAACGAACACCACACTTTTACTTTCTACTTACCTTTACTGTAGGCATATAAATATTTGAAACGATTCGAGGAAAAGAGCAGACGGTGAAATACTTCAAGACAGCTATGCTGATGTGCAGAAAGGCCAAGTGCATTTCACTCAAGGTACGAGAATTTTAAACCGAGGACTTTAAGGACATTCTACGGAACAAATGGAGGAAAATAAAAGGAATCGTAAAAAGATAAACGTTGGATTATAGCCAAGTTAGGCACCTAAGTGGCACACAATAGCATAAAGGTGACGCACGACAAATTCGCTGGCTGTTTGCTGGTCTCGATGCGAACAGAGATTGGCTATCTGCTCGGCGCGTCCATTACAATAGCAGCCACCGATTGCTATCCACGCCACACACATTCCTATGTGTGCACACCTTCATAAAGCAAGGCCAGCCTCCATCCACGTAGCTTGCGGCATCTGGAAGGACTTTTTCAGCTTCGACTACAGTCTCCCTGGTGTTATGCTATTGCTCCATTAAGATCGGGATGCTAGGATACCAATTACACGTCGGTTACACAAATGGATCTACTTTTATCGTTTGACAGACATGACTTAATTTTTCACTGGAAACATGAGTGTTCTTTTCTGAATGGGGCCGTTTCTTTGGGATTTCATAATATTAATACGTAAATACGAAAACTGAAGTACCGATTTTCAATAATAATTATCAATGGAGGCCATTGAAACATTTACACTTCGAACGGTAATTTGTTAAAGATTTGCACAAAGTAAAAATCATGTGTGTACGTAGTCGTTAAGAGTGGTAAGAGGAAGTAGATTCTTTCGTATCTGTATCGCTGATGTTGCGTCTTATCTGTGGTGCAGTAAGGTTTCCAGTAATAATTATTATTTTCATGACCAGGACAAAAACAGTTATATAAAAACTATACACACAGAAATTACATGTATACATTGTTAGATGGACTTTGAGGCCCAATATTCAGCAGCCTTGACACATCGAACACTTGCATGGACCAGATCTTCCACTGTACAGGCTTCGGGTAGTTTTGGGCAAGTTTTGATTAAAGTCTTGTAGTTCTTCACATTCACAGGATGCAGCTCCAGTGATGTACACCCACCGTAGCAGGTTTGGTTTGTTGCGTGTCACTCCAGTTCGTAGTCTATTCCAGGTCTTCCATATCTGCTATGGCAGGTGGCATCCTGGAGAAGGTTCTTCTTTAAGGTTTTGTAATTGTCTCCCATGTGTCTTGTTTCGCCATAATTCTGTTCGACAAGTAGAAGGTGTTGAGACGATCGCTTCGGTTGTTCCAAGGAAACTCTTTCTTGATTTCGGCCTGGGAGTAGGTATTTCACTTCCAAACATGGGATGTCTGGGTCGTTTTTTTGTTTCTTCTTCTCGACTTCTGTCTCTGTAACATCTGTCCCCAGTGATAATAGGTGAACATCGAAAGCTGAAGTATTACCAACTTCTGACATGTGTTGTGGTAGAACGACAAAAATGGTACAGGAGAATAACAGTATTTCGTGTTATTTCAGTCTGTGGACATTCCTGCGTAAATGATTCATTTACATAACTAGTAGGTCGAAGAAGTCAGAGCCGCGATCGAGTGGCCGAGCGTATTCAGGCGCCAGCTCCAATGCGCAAGGCCGTTGCCGTCGGGGGTTCGAATCATCCCTCGGGCATGTATGCTTGTGCTGTCTTTAGTAAAAGTTAGTTTATAAGTAGTTTGTAAGTTTAGGAACTGATGACTCCTCAGTTAAGTCCCATAAGCTTAACAGACATTTGAATTTTGAAGAAGTCAGAAGTGGAAATCTCAAGATCGTAGCAGCCAAGTCTGCAAATAACGTTTTTTATTGGCTTCGTTATTTCTTTTACTTTTCTATAACAGTAGCTCTCTGGTCACTTTGAAACATTACCGCAAAATTTGAAACAATTTCCCGACTTTGTTATTTTGAATATTTCGACGAGGGAAAGAGGAAACGGCTGTAGTGAGGGAGGTGAAGGAGATGGAGGAGCAGGAGATGGAGGAGGAGACGATCAGAGATGGGATGGAGGATTAGATGAAGACCAAAAGAACGGAAGGAGGAGATATACAGAATGTAGAAAACAATTGTTTTTCTCAGGAGCAGTTGCATATCACACGCTCCGTATGATCTTTATGTTTATGAAGAAGACCTGTGAGAAAAAAAGAGTAAATCTACTGGTTTTATAATAAATTATTTAATGAGAAAACATCTTTTAATAACTTTCAGTTCTACATAGCTATAGCAATTAAAAACTCGATTTTGATTTCATTAATATATTTTCCGAATGCATCATTTCATTTACTTCTCCATTCGTTTCATATTAGAATGATCCAAGACTGAGATGGCAACCCGGAATCCAGATTTGAACCCCATATAGACGTTTTTGGGATGTCATGGAACGCAGACTCCGTGCCATGAATCCTACAACCACGAACACACCAGAATTGGCTGTTGCTCCGCAAACGATCAGGTGTTAGCTACGACCAAAGGAGTAGCAGGGACTAGAAGACTCACTTCTATGGTGTCTCTCTGCAGTCCGAAGGACCAGAGGAGGATCCTCACGATATCAGGTGCCTATCTCATGACATTTGCTAAGTCACTGTATAATAGCAGGCCAAACCAAGATCCCAAGAATTCGTAACGTATGTATATTAAGAATCGCTGATTCCTACTACACTCTATCAGGTCATCTACAGATACGCTGGTGTCCACCTACGAATCACACTTCCGTTTGCGCTAGTCGATCTCACTGCAGCAAGAAAGAGATGGGGCTCCCTTCTCTGACCACTAAGAGCCATATCCATGGAGCGGAAACGGTTTTACAGTTAAGTGCAGATCCGCAGATACTTTTGGAACACATTCTGAGACACCAAGATATTGTCAGTTTAGCATTAGAGGGAAGTGTGTGGGGTAAAAATCGTAGAGAGAGACAGAGAGATGAATACAGTAAGCAGATTTCAATTGGATGTAAGTTGCCGTTCTTATTCGGAGATGAAGAGGCTTGCGCAGGACAATGTAGGGTGGAGAGCTGCATCAAACCAGTCGGCTGACTGAAGACCACAACAACAACACTGACTGAAATTCTTGCACTCGAGAAATGAACACCCCCTCCTCTAGAATACAACTGAACCTCTCAGACACAACTGAACAACCCTCAAAAAGAATAAAATACTTAGGCCCCTGTAGCAAACACTAGTAATATTCTGCGCTGAACACCGCAGAAATACATTCCATGTTGGAATTGTCTTGACCTCTAAACAATACATGTCTCTGTTATATATTGTAAGATGACGGCGGTAAACGACGCTTAGGAACATGAGATCTCAAGACAGATTCCAGCATACAAGTCAACCCCTCAGAGAGAACTGAACAACCTCCAAAAAGAATAAATTACTTAGGCCCCAACCTACACTTCAGCTGTTGTCTTCTGTTTTTTTCGTCGGAATAAAAGGAAAGTTGAAATGACAGCAGATACTTATATGAATGAACTTTGCGTACTGGAGAATTGAACCTCCCCCCCCCCCCCTCCACCGACTCACCACTCCCCCTCCCCCACCTAAGAAGAATAAATTATCTACGAGCCTGGATACATCCAAGAAAGCCATGCTTTCCCAGTCGTCTAATGTCTAAACGATATGGTGACGTACCCAGGAGAGACGTTGCACGTTATGTCGTGTTGTTGGCAAAGGCACTCGACTGCTGCCATACTCTACTAGCGCGAAATTGCGCGGCATTATAGTTACAAATACGTTGGGTGTACGTCCCACAATGATTCATGCGGCGTTGTCTGTCTGTTAACACAGACAACTCTTCGCAAATGCCGCTTCTCTTGCTCATTAATCGCAGGCCGTCAGCTTCTGCATCGTCTGTGGTGACACGTACGGCAGGGTCGGAGATAAAAGGTGTATAGAGAGTTTGATAAAATTGATTGAAATGTGACATAATCTATCTCTCCAACACTTTCTCTGACACTTTCCCTCGGAAACCACACCCGTGCCAATGTCGCAATATTTAATTACGTACACTGCACGTGAGGACCGTAGAAGTACATGCATCGTCAGTGCGTGCAGTTAAAGTTTCTGTTTACTAACCTGACGTCTTTTCCGTTGTTGTTCCCACGAAGAAGCAGTGCACAGGTCGTTGATCCTTCTATCTTGAAATGAAGTGCTGTGCAACTTTTAAAATTGTGACTATTTTTCAAATAAGAAGGCATGCCAGTTGTTTCATAACATTTATTTATATGTCGTGAAACGACAAGCGACATATGTAACACCTTCCATGATCTTAAAAAAAGGTTCGAATGTTTGGAAATCTATGGGACTCAACAGCTTGGTTATTAGTCCCTAGCTTACAAACTACTTAACCTAAGGTAAACTAAACTAAGGACAACACAAACACCCATGCCCGAGGAGGGAATCGAATCCCCGACGACGGACGGCCACGCGCACCGCAACACGGCGCTCCAGTACTGGGGATGAGAAAAACCGACCAGTTAACACCAATACCGATATTTTAGTTTTGAATAACCTGTTTTTTCGGTATTTATTTGGTGTCGGTTGTAGCCGGTTTTTTTAGTTATTGCCAAGAACCGGGGAAGAAACCGGTACGACTACTTCCTGTAGTAGTGGTGGTATAAGAACTTAGGAACTGGTGCAGTTACTGAGGCATCGATGCACCTGTTGCCGTGTGGCGTGGCCTATTAGACGACGCGCGCGCACCGGCAGTGGACGAGACTTGCCTCCGTCCGGTCATGCGGCATTTCCTTGCTGTCGTCGCCAGACATCGGTTGTGTCTTAAATGGAGTGTGGAAGTACTTCACCAAGTACGGTAGCAGTGAGGTACAATGCTCCATGTTACGGACTGTGCGGCTGCTCCAGTCGGAGGTTCGATTCCTCCCTCCTCCCTCGGTCATGGGTGCGTATGTTGTCCTTAGCGTAAGTTAGATTAAGTAGTTTTTAAGTCTAGGGACCGATGACCTAAGCAGCTAGGTCTCATAAGAACTCACACCCAATTGAACATTCTTTGATCATCTGGTACAGAGCTGTTCTAGTTCAATTTGCGTAAATTTACACTGACAGGAATCATACTGTTAGACAGAACTGTGACTTTATTTTTCGAAATACTTCTGCAGCACTGATTTAAGTTCATTTACTGACTGTAACTTATATATATGAGATATACGTATGCGCCGGCTCACAAGTTCTACTTACGGAGTGGTTGGCTCAATATTCGCAGCTGCCGGATGGAAATACTAGGCCAGTAAATCTGTTCTGTATGCTTCGTATATCGTCTTCTACGGCCTCCTGCCTAGGCTTACACAGGCTCAAGAAGGCGTAGTATTGGGAGGGGGTCTTGCAAAATATGGAAAGACTTGTGATTTGTCGTATAACGTAAATTTACCGAAACTTTAACTAAATTTCGTAAGTTTCGATTTCGGCCGAAACTAGAAGAATCGAAAAGTCGATTACGGTTTCTGTTTCGGCCGCAAATTATGTTTCGGTCGAACTCTACTGGATATAATAGCAATAAAAAACCGAAAATAGGTTATTTAAAAAACCGGTTATCTTGAGCAATTTTTATAGTGCGGTTGAATTGGAGATGAAAACAACCGGTACAACCGAAAACCGGTTGTTTCAGCAATAACCGCCATCCCTATCCAGTACGCGCGGCTAATCCGCCGCGGCTACCTCATTTTAGTTCAGTTGAATCCTAATTACAGAAGTTAATAATACAAAGTTTGAACTGCCCAACAGGCTATTTAAGAGCGCGACTGTCATAGTTGTTAACTCGAGAGCGGTCTGTGCTGGACTCCTTGCAACAGGGCAGTGCTAGTCCCGCGTACCACCAATTTTGGCGCGAAGCGCACTTTCTAGCACTTATACATTGAACTGTTCTTATTAACTAGAGCATAATTATATAAACAAAACATACCATAAACAAAACCTTCATGTAAACACATTAATTATACGAAATCACCTGAAGTTCTATACAATAGTTTATCTAATATTTAAGGTAAAAGGTAAAGCAGTCAACAATCCGAAGATTGGTTTGAACACCACAGTGCTTTACTAGACATGGTATGCCGTTGCCTTCCTCCGACCTTCGAACTGACTTACCCAGTCAGTTATAGGAGGACCTACAGTTGAACGTGGATTCCGAACCACGGTGCTACTCGGCATTTTTCACATGAGCAATACTGCCAGAGGTGAAAGAAGTGGAAAGTGACACATTAAAATCCTAGGACCTAGCGGGGATCGAACACGCGACCTTTCGATTCATAGTTTCGCACTCTACCACTGTGCAACCGAGGCACACATCTTTATGATTTAAAAAATCATAGAGAGGGTCTCATACAGAGGTGGGGGCAGCCAGAATACGTCTAGGCAGTATTGGCGCAGTATTTCACGGGAATGTGATATGTTACACCATATGTCATCTTTTCTCACTAATTCCACCTATGATATAATCTATTAGCTATGAAAGTTTCTTAGTAGCTCAATTATTATGGCCATGAACCAGCCATCCTACACACGTCATGCCTGAAATATTGCATTATGTGTAAACTCTTGACACTGACGATCTAGGAATAATGAGCTCACCATCAATTTCCGAAATGGAATGTTTTATGAATCTAGCTCCTGCATCTATTCCGCGATATTTCCCCTTCATGCGTTCATATCAGGTCGGAAATCGTTTAACGTGAATCAGCAGAGTACAAATGACACTCTGCCAATGCACCGCCCATTTGAGCCTTGTGTAAGTAACACACCAACCATCTGTCACTGTGCATATCGCCATTCCATGACTTTCGTCACCTTAATGTATGTCAGTCGTTAGTACTGAAACGCCTCACGGAAAGCGGCTTCCATATATTAGGGCCTAATGCGAAGGCTTGAGGTTGTTAGAAATTCGCTACGCGTATAGTATACAGCTTCATTTGGCGGGGATCGAACCTGCAACCTTTCGATTCATAGTTTCGCACTCTACCACTGTGCAACCGAGGCGCACATCTTTATAATTTAAAAAAAATCATAGAGAGGGTCTCATACAGAGGTGGGGCAGCCAGTCAGAATACGTCTAGGCAGTATTGGCGCAGTTTCTCACGGGAATGTGATGTGTTACACCATATGTCATCTTTTCTCACTTATTCCACCTATGATGTAATCTATTATCTATGAAAGTTTCTTAGCAGCTCAATACTTATGACCATGAACCAGCCATCCTACACACGTCATGCCTGAAATATTGTATTAGGTATAAACTCTTGACACTGTCGATCTAGGAATAATGAGCTCACCATCAATTTCCGAAATGGAATGTTGTATGAATATAGCTCCTTCATCTACTCCACGATATTCCCCTTCGGGTCATAATCAGGTCGGAAACCGAAACTTCAAATCAAAATGTTCAAATGTTTGTAAATCTATCGGACCAAACTGCGTGGTCATCAGTCCGTAGCTTACAAACTACTTAAACCTAGGTAAACTAACCTAAGGACAACACACTCACCCATGCCACAGGGAGGACTCGAACCTCCACGGCGAGCAACCGCGCGCTCCGCAGCGAGACGCTTTAGACCGCTCGGCTACTCCACCGCGGCACAGAAACTTCCTGGCAGATTAAAATTGTGTGCCAGAACCGGGACTCGAACCTGGGACCTTTGCCTTTCGCGGGCAAGCGCACTACCGACTGTGCTATCCCGACACGACTCACAATGCCGCCTCATAACTTTACTTCCGCCAGTACCTCGCCTCCTACCGTTTAACGTGAACCAGCGGAGTACATATGACTGCCAATGAACCTCCCTTTTCTACATCTACATCTACATAGATCTTCTGCAAATCACATTCAAGTGCCTGGCAGAGGGTTCATTAACCACTTTCATAACTTTTCTCTACCGTTCCATTCTCTAATAGCGCGCGGGAAGAAAGAACACCTAAGTCGTTCCGTTTTCGATCTGATTTCTCTTATTTTATTGGGATGGTCATGTCCTCCCTAAGTAGGTGGGTGCTAGCAAAATATTTTCACATTCAGAACTAAAAGTCGGTGATTGAAACTTCGCAAACAGATCACGCCGCAATGAATAACGTCTTTCTTTTAATGATTTCCACCCCAATCCGTGCAACATTTCCGTGACGCTTTCCCCCCGTAACGTGTGTAAGTAATACTCCCACCATCTGTCTCTGTGCATATCGCCATTCCATGACTTTCGTCACCTTAATGTATGTCAGTCGTTATTACTGAAGCACCACACGGAAAGCGGCTTCCATATATTACGGCCTAAGGCGTAGGCTTGAGATTGTTAGAAATTCGCTACGCGTATAGTATACAGCTTCACTTGGAAGGAGCTAGATAACAATGTGTCGACAGGCGCGCGTTTCCGGAGTGGAGAAGCAACAGTGGAGTGCGCGTTATCTGTAGACGGGCATACATGTGGCGGGCCACTGCACAGATTTTGGCCGCGGCGGCTTTCTTGAAAGTGCGCGCCTTCGCCTGTCGGACGTGTATCAGTGTGTTTGACATTTCGATACGGACACGGCCGACAGCCCGTAACAGATGGTCCGCGTGTGTGCTCAAGATAGTCGCACCGGGTCGTAAGACTCGTCTGTCAACGAGGGCCAGATACAGCCGAGAAAGGGGGGACAAGTCGCCATCTGGAGCTAGATTAAAATACTGCTGTCGGAAATACGGAGCGCAAATGTTGGCCTCGGCAGCAGGGGCCGCACCGACAGCCCGTGCGGCCGATTTCAATTAACCGGTGCTTTATGCAACACTGAAGTCGCCTTTGGTTGTCTTGCAACGTTGTCGTGCAGACAGCTGGAAAACGAAGCAGTCGAGTTTATCTTCGGTACTGGTCTCAAACAACAAGGCAATCTTATTAGCAGGGATGTCCATTCTTACGCTGTTTTTGTTTTCTCTGAAGTCTGGAAACGAGGAACACACGACCAAAACAATTGTTAAAGGATGAAACAGAAAAATCTTCTACGGAATGTTTCCGAGTTTGTATACCCTCAGACCAGTCTCTGTAACCGAAGACAATGTTGCTAACGGAGTAACAGAGTGCACGCTGGGTGTAGCATTACGCAAGGTCGTAAGATGAAATAGTCAACAAATGACTACGATACTACTGGAACCAAAATGATAAAATGCTGAAAGCTTTCCAACATGCGCATGTCCCACTAACGAGTGAAAATAGTATGAGGCAATGAATTAGATAAGAGATACAAGCAAAAAATTGAGCCTGTTCTGCGAACTCAGAAGTGTTTAAGAACTGTCGAAGTACAAAACGATAAAGTCAAGAGTATACCATTCCCTTGCGTTAGCAATTGTTACATAGGTTTCAGAAACGTGGACGGCGACAGGAGCGGATGTAGTGAAAGGAAATTTGAAAGAAAGTTTTTCTGAGAAATTTGTGGCCTTGCGAGAACGGCAAAGGATGTACAATAAATAACAACTAACAAAGACAACAGCCTTTACGAGGACGTATGTACGAGGGCTGTTCAAAAAGGAGGAAAAATTTCAGATTGTGTGGGCAACGTACGTCGTATTATCGATATTGTTTTTTTTTTTATGTTAGTACACATGTCGCGAACTATATTCAAATATTTGTAAAGCTATGGGACCAAACTGCAGTGGTCATCAGTCCATTGACTTACAAACTACTCAAACTAAATTATGCTAAGGACAAGAAATACACACACACACACACACACACACACACACACACACACATACACACACGACCCCGAGAAAGGACTCGAACCTCCGACGGGAGCAGACGCGCACTCCGAAGCAAAGCGCCTAAACGGACGGACACTGCCGTGCGGCCAAAACTTACATAAAATTTTGTATGAAAAATCGAATCAAGTACTCTAAAATGCTAAAAATGTTGACAGTCGCATACGGTGAGTAAAAAATGTTTACAAGTGGTACAAGCTCTTGCAACGTGGTCGAGAAGATGCCATTGACGAACCACGTTCTGGACGTCCCAGCACATCAACAACAGATGATAACAGTGGCGTAACTATGGGGGGGGGGGATGAGGGGGATAGAACCCCCCCCCCCCCAGAACCCGAAAAAAAGGAAAAAAAAAAGGAAAAAGAAAAGAAATCGTATAACAGCAATCTGGTAAAGGTAAATATTGAAGCCGGCCGCGGTGGCCGAGGGGACTGAGGCGCTCCAGTCACGGTCTGCACGGCCACTACGGTCGGGGGTTCGAATCCCCCCTCGGGCATGGATATTTGTGACGTCCATAGGATTAAGTAGTTCATAGGTAGTTTGTAAGTTTAGGGACTGATGACCTCGTAGTCGAGTCCCATAAGCTATACAAACATTTGAACATTTAAATATTGAAAACTTGGGGTGTTTTGCCATAATCTTTCATTGGATGGGAGTGAATTAGTTTCTTCAGCGGGAGTGTTAGATGGTAGTCTGTCTGGAAACTGACTAAAATTTTGCTCGTCAAGCAGATCTATCCCCCCCCCCCCCCCCCCTCCAAAGCCAAGTCCTAGTTACGCCACTGGATGATAACGTCGAAGCTGTACTCATCATTGGTTTCGAAAATCGTCGAATTTCTGTAGGAGAAGTTGCTGAGGATGTTGACATATCGGTCGACTCGTGTTTTGCCATTTTTCGGGTGTTTCGGGCATGAGACGTATGTCACCGAAGTTTGTTCCAAAACTTATCCATTTTGATCAAACGAACCGTCGCATGAGCCCTTGAATTAAGTCAATGATAATTCTGATTTGTTCAAAGATGGTGACGAAACATGGATTTACAGTTACGACGTCGAAAC
Source organism: Locusta migratoria (assembly GCA_026315105.1). Taxonomy (NCBI): domain Eukaryota; kingdom Metazoa; phylum Arthropoda; class Insecta; order Orthoptera; family Acrididae; genus Locusta; species Locusta migratoria. The sequence continues at coordinate 380,573,460 of CM048755.1, forward strand.
CAAAGCACACTCATCCCAATGGAAGCCTCCCGGAGAGCCAAGACCGAGAAAAGCACGCCAAGTTCGATCAATTGTCAAACTATTGATGGTTGTTTATTTCAATTACTGTGGCGTAGTGCATCATGAATTTTGCCTCAAGGTCGTACGGTCAATAAAGAGTAAAAAAAATGCATTTTCTAGGATGGAACAGAAAAGTAGAGAACTGAGATCCCAGAGCTATCAAGGGCTGTGATGACAAAGAAAAAGAAGAAGAGACGCTACAGTAGAATTTCTCGTTTCTTTTTGGAGCAAACTCCTTTCCTATACGGCTGTTTATTTTATGCAAGAGAGAAGTGACCTAAGATTTTTTTCTCTTTGAGATACTCATCATTGAAGGTAGTTGCAATTAAGCTTTGTAAGCTTCTTCTCTATGTTTACAATAAATTTGTCACTAACCGTTGTGGCTTTACTATCTTTCTGTTAAGCTGGATGGTAATTTGGGGAGGGTGGGTGATGGGCCGAAATTTATTGATTCATAAGAGCATAATCATCTTGATGCAAATCTATGATATATGTGAATGCAGCCACTTGTGTACGAAAACAAAGTGACGGAAAAATATGATTCACGAATTCTACAAAATCTGTCATACGCCTATGGAAAGGCTAATAAGGGTCATAACGTATCGTTTACAGTTATATATGCATATATACTTAGAAAGTCTCCTTACTATGTGTGGCGGATAGTATATTGTGTACCAATGTTCCACTGCAAAATCCCTTCTTTCCTATTCTAGTCGCGAATAGTTTGCTGGAAAAACGATTGTTGGTAATCCTACCTGGGAACTCGAATCTATCTAATGTTATATTCATTGTTTTCTCGCGAAATATTTGTGGGAGGAAGGAATACATGAGTTGACTGTTCTAGGAACATTCGTTTTCAGAAACCACAACGTGAAGCGTTCGACTCTGTTGCATCACATGCTACTGGAGTTTCACACTTGCTAAACGATACGCACTGATCGGTTTTGGGACTTAGCGATTTCCTATGTCTGTTCTGATATGGATATTAGCCATGCGGGATTAGTCAGATGGTCTAAGGCATCAGGCTACGAAATGTGTGGCCGCTCCAGCCGGAGGTTCGAGTCCTCCCTCGGGCATGGTTTGAGTTGCCCTTATCATGAGTTACTTTAAGTAGTTTGTTAGCCTAGAGAAGTTAAGTCCCTTAGATTTACAAACATATTGTAATAATAATAGACACTTCATAAAGTCATAATAATATTTAAAGTAATAATTATCCGCTTCCATATTCCAGTACCGAACGAGGTGGCGCAGTGGTAAGACAATGGACTCGCATTCGGGAGGATGGTTGTTCAAATCCACCTCTGGCCATCCTGATTTAGGTTTTCCGTGATTTCCCTAAATAACTTCAGGTAAATGCTGGGATGGTTCCTTTCAAAGGGTACGGCCGATTTCCTCCCACATCCTTACCCAAAAATCCGAGCGTAAGCTCCGTCTCTAATGGCCACGCTGTCGACGGGACGTTAAACCCTAAGCTTCCTCCTCCTTCCATATTCCAATCAGTCGATTGTGTGGTTTTGTAGGGAGTTTCACTTCTCTTAGGGCTCTAAAAATTCAATTAGTGCACAATGAATGGTACTACGAGCAGCCACGTCTAAGGTGTTCGAACTACTAGTGTCTCATACTCGGGCCTTCTGTATTGCTGTCGGTGAAAGAGGAGAAACACTATAACACATTTCGCGTAGGTTTCGGACAGTACTTACTCCGTGTTAGTATGGCTTACAACATTCTGAGTCGTCTCATCGATATGCCGGTCTTCAGTAATGAAGAGAAACTAGGTCTGATGTTAATCTACAGCGAATGTGACAGAAATGCAAACACAAAATTGCACGCTGAATGCTTTATGCTACCAAAATCTACGATTTCTTTCAATAAATACACATAAAGCAAATGTTGTTAAACTGATAATTTGTTATTAGCATCAGAAAGCCAATTACTTCACCAAACAGCAAATGCTGAGACTGATAATTTGAAAATATTAATTGCAAACTTCTGGAAGTAATGCAATTATGTTCCAGGGAACACATCTCTCGTGGAAAGCAGTCGACTAGAATGGTCGCGTAGGAACTCACAGAGACGGATAGGCAACCGGCGTGTCAGCGGATCTAAACATTATATGCTTATTTTACTTACATGTTTTTCCCTCGATTTGTTTATTTATTAACTGCAAAATCTGAGGTTAATTAAAACTAACGGTGCAATGTTGACCCTGTATCTCACAGATAGAACGCGACTACCAACGTTCCTCCTAGTGATGTGACCATTGCAGTGTTAAACTAAGGACTGAGAATTGTTTGAAAGCAGAATAGGGTGAAAGGAAAACCAAAGGAAAAGAATGGGAAGACTAGATTGTCCAGGAGGTAGTCTATTCATAGTGACGCTTAGAATCGTTAGCACTAGTGAGACCGAAAATTAATCCGTTTCACATCTAGTACTAACTAGAGTAACAGTAATCGGTGGTCTTTTCACAGTCTATCAATTTCAGTTACATCAAACGTTGAGTCATTCAAATATGGCCTAAATGCGATGGCATGCACATGCGTCGACCTTACTTTAGTTGTGGGTGTCGTATTTAAAATGTTCAAGTATTTGTTAAGCTTATGGGACTTAACTACGGGGTCATCAGTCCCTAAACTTACAAACTACTTACGAACTACCTTATACTAAGGACGGCACAAATATCCATGCCCGAGGGGGGATTCGAACCCCCGACTGTAGTGGCCGTGCAGACCGTGACTGGAGCGCCTCAGTCCCCGCGGCCACCGCGGCCGGCGTCGTATTTAATTTGCTCATTATAACTGGATAACTATGCGCAAGTTATCAGCAGCAAGGCAGTCTTGCACAGGAATACCGAAAACGTTTATTGGCTATTGCCCCAGACAACTACTTAGGCAACCAACACGTGGAAGTAATATTTTAGGGTTCTTACACAGTTAGAAACAGGACCGATCTTATGCAGAGTAACAACAATAAGAGAGGAATTTGCGATCATTGCCGCGGTGGAGTAGCCGAGTGATCTTAGGCGCCTCGCTGCGGAGCGCGTGGTTGCAAGCCGTCGGAGGTTCGAGTCCTCCCTGGGGCATGGGTTTGTGTGTTTGTCCTTAGGTTAGTTTACCTTTGTTTAAGTAGTTTGTAAGTGCCATCATCAGGAAACAACTGATTAGTGTCGACAAGAAACGCTAGTTCATTGATTTTCATACATTTTAATCAAAGATGCACATGAATACGAGATCTTAGGTTACGACATTCGTTGAGAAGTTCTCACTTTCTTCTTACGTTACAGATGGTGTTCAATAATCTCTGACCTGAGTTTTGAACTGTCAAAATGAACACTTGTTACATTTACTGTGCATCAGACATTACGGTTTACATATTGTGTTTCATTTTAATATGGATTATGTAATTACACTACATTATAGTTTTACGTTTTTTATATTGTGGTTACATTAGGTTTTTTGGGGTTATCAAGGTAGGTAAAGTGTATGTGTGTATTGGTATAGCACTACTTTTATTGTCTATGGCATACAATAAAAATGAAAGTGTGATGGTCGTTATTTTTTGTGGTAAGTGCCTGGCAGAATTGCATTATGTGAAGCTTAATAGTGAGGATGTTGTCAGGTGTAGTGGGTAATTTTTTGCTCAACAGCACAGGGAGTTTCATAGTGAAGTTTTCGAACGTTTGATTTCATGAATGGCGTTATGTGTAAAACAAAATTCAAAATTAGAGACTTTTGCCGAAGTTAAAACTAGTTAAAATATTACTTTGATGTTTTTGAATTTGTATCATACAACTCTTCTCTATTAATGGTACTTGAAATGAAAACTTTGTTACTCACAAAAAGACCTAGTCACTTTCATTGAATTGTGCTTCTTAAGAAATTATTTATTTTTCATTTCTTTAATTACTTTTTGCCTTGACGACGTGGTCAGCATAATTCTGTGATATTCGATGACTTTATCAACTTTTGGATTTAGGTAAGTGATTTACAAAGATATACACGAAGCTTTTTAATTGCACGATGAATGTGAGATATGACACTTTTCTTCTGTTTTCACTCATCAAATGTTTGCTAAAGATTTAGAATGTCAGTTTCTTTTACCCATATGGCTGTATTATTACGGCCTTAATTTAATTAAATATTGCTCCTAATAAATGTGTAGTGCATTTGAAGATGACTGTTTCTACAATGTGAATTCATTAATCCATGTTATCTCATTGTCAAAATATGTAAAAAAAGCAGCTCGTCTGTCAGATCGATCAAGCCGGTGAAATGTCAGTCTGAAGTTGTTATTTACAGCGAATGTTTTACTTACGCAGCTTCAGCATGCGTCGTAGAAAATACCTGTCCTCTTTGGAGCACGTATCGGAGTTCGACCGAGGAAGAGAGATCATTGATTGTATCGCACGTAGCCAAGAATCTTTAATGCAAATCTGTACTTACTGGATGTAGGAGGGACGACAGACTGACGGGACCGAACACTATACGCAATGAAAGGCATATTGTCCGCAAGTCAGTAATAGATCTCTCTGTCACACCAGGAACAATATTACAACAAATTAGATCTGCTGTGCAACATTCTATGAACGGATGTACCATTAGAAGTCGTTTGCAGCAGAGTGGACTGTCCGCAAGGTTGAATTTACCACTGGATAAATAAAACAGACGTTTGAGCTGACAATGGGTGCGAGGACCGTAGGACATGGACAACCGAATAGAACATTGTTTTATAACGACAAATCCCGATTGCGTTTGCATCATCATGACGTTGATATTAACAGTCTGGAGACACTATGGTGAGAGGCTACTCAACTGCTGCCTTATGGATCGCCATACCGGTTCTGTACCTGATGTTACGGTTTGGGTGATGGTGGATCCCTTCCCGCACCCCTCTAGTACACTAACCAGCAAACGTTACATCACTGATGTGTTGGCACATTGCCTTTGGAGCTGCCCGACGGCCACAGGATAATGCGGGGCCATGCGTGTCACTCAGTATTCAACATTCCTTCGTCGCCCATCGGATTGCATTGCTTCCCTGTCCTCGAGGTCTCCCGACAGGCCGGCCGCGGTGGCCGCGGGGACTGAGGCGCTTCAGTCACGGTCTGCACGGCCACTACGGTCGGGGGTTCGAATCCCCCCTCGGGCATGGATATTTGTGCCGTCCTTAGTCTTAGCTAGTTCATAAGTAGTTTGTAAGTTTAGGGACTGATGACCCCGTAGTTAAGTCCCATAAGCTTTACAAACATTTGAACATCTTCCGACGGCTCCTGCTATTCACCAGATCAACTTTGGCTGTATGTGGAAGCATGGACTACTGTACCCCAACACCACACACAGGACCTATCTGATTCAATTCTGAGACGTGTAGTATCGATCATCGCTAGTAATTGAGGGTACACTCAATTCTGATTTTGTCTACTTCCTCACTTCGTGTGGGACTGTATTTTCAATCATGTGATATTTATACAACCTATTACCCCACAAATAAATTTGGCTGTGATATCTCCGGTCGTCCTTGGTGTTCCAGTTTGGATGACCAACAATATATATTATATGGACAGCTTATACATTCAGATCATAAGGTACTTCATTATTCATAATTAATTCTTTTGTTATGAACTTTATGCCAGTAATGGAACAAACTAACAGTACAATTCATTTACTGCGTGCATTTCAAACACTTCTTCTGAGTTGGTGTAAAAGATTTAGAGCCCAGTAATAAATCTTTTCTGTGAGTGACGGCTTCAGAAATACAGTGATCAGTTGGGCAGTTCGATACTTTTCGATGTCCACTTCTTATCCTGTACCATGCAGGATGCACACACTCCGCTGCAGAGAAACTTTACCGTCTTAGACTTTCTAATGGCTTGATAGTATACTCCCCATACGTTTCGAATGTGTTTCTAAATGATTTTATTTAGATGTGACCCTTTTAGCTTGGTAATGTGTCAGTGTTAGCATTATATTTAAAATCATTTTAGGGTAAAACCAAAGTATATAGGTGTAACGGAGGATTCCAATCATATTCCCTTCCAAGTTTTAGTCTTCTGTTAGCCTCCTTTACGTATACGTTTCCTGAAGAATACGTTTTAGATGATTTTACTGGGTATTAATTTTTTTTTGTAACTAGACGTATATATACACGATTCAGTTTCTATTAGTTCCTTCTTTTGAATCTGTTTTTAACACCTGCTGTTTTTGTTGTCATTAAGCCAGGGCAAATACAAGGTGCATCTGAAAAGCTGGGTTAGTGGTCCCATTTTATATAAACCGCGATGGCGAGGATAAGGTACGCATACACAGTGATGGACATGTCAACAAGCTCCCCCTATCGTGCAAACCACTGCAGTGAAGCGGTGGTACATGCTGCGACCCAGCTAACGGGGTTAGTGTGAGAACTCATGTCATTCTAACATGGAGCGCAAAATAGGGCAACGCGTTAACATCGAATTTCCAACAGCTGTACAACCGACGTCAGAAGTGTATTGTAGCCACTGGAGAGTACTTAGAAGGCTAGTAAAGATAATTTGTTTGTAACTCTTGTTTTCTATATTTCCTGACACTATTCACTAAACTTTTCAGACGGACTCAAACATGAACTCTTGGGACAAGATTTCTGAATTTGGTCAGGGTAGTTTCTGAGCATTTCGGAATAAGAAACTCATAAACTACCCTTGATAATCAGCGACAGTTTTATCGGTCGAGTCCGCGTTTAGCTTACAAATTTTCAGGTTTTTATCACAGCATCGTCGCTGTGTTTCTAGCTGCAGGAAAGTGGCCGTGCTGTCCGGCCATAGGGCACGGTGTCCACAGAGCGACGAGGAAGCGGCGAAATCTGATAACCGGCGATGGGGGGCGCGAGTATTAGCTTTATTGCGAGTGCCCCGGCAGGGCAAATAGGTGAAAGCCGAGAAAGAGGGGGGATCGAGCGGTAATTGTGTGCTCGGCCGCATGAAATTGTCTGGACGCGCCCCGCTTCCGGTTCCGGCTTTCCACGGCTTTGTTTGTGCGCTCCGTTAGCCTTTCGTAAATCGCGATCTCCCAGCGTTGCAACTGGGTCGTCATTATTAACCGGCTACTGCCACTGTCGCCAGACGTGACTGTCCACTTCATTTAGAAACACAGATCTCTCCGAAAACCAGCTTTCAGTGGCAGCACGCTGCGAAAATTCCCTTTCTAAAGTCTGTATCTGGTTGTCAACACATACTGCAGAAAAAAAAATCATAAATCAATTCAGCGAAGCTACAAAATCGACCGATTTCGATTACTGATGTTTTTTGGGCTTTCGAAGTATCCTATTCAATTAATTTTGTTGTCTTCCATCGGAAGACTAATTTGATGCAGCTCTACACTCCAGTCTACGTTGTTCGAACCAAGGACTACATTTCCTCGGCCGTGCACTTGCAAGATGCAACAGTTCTACTAAACAAACCGCCTACTCTACACTTGCGCGTCCTATTTTGGAGTATTGCTAAGCATTCTGGGATCCCCGCAAAGTGGGACTGACGGAGGATACAGAGAAAGTTCAGAGAAGGGCAGCTCTTTTTGTATTATCACGATATAGGACAGAGAGTGTTATGGAAATGAGTTAGGGTGGTGATAATTAAAAGAAAGGCGTTATTCTTTGCTGCGAAATTTCTTTCGCCAACTTTCTCTTCCGAGTGCGAAAACATTTTTTAGCCGGCCGTGGTGGCCGAGGTGACTGAGGCGCTCCAGTCACGGTCAGCACGGCCACTACGGTCGGGGGTTCGAATCCCCCCTCGGGCATGGATATTTGTGCCGTCCTAGTTCGTAAGTAGTTCATAAGTAGTTTGTAAGTTTAGGGACTGATGACCCCGTAGTTAAGTCCCATAAGCTTAACAAACATTTGAACATTTTTTAGCACCCACCTACATGCGGAAGCATGATCGTTATAATAAAATAAAGAAAATCAGGGTGAAAACGGGAATATTTGAATTTTTCCTTTTTCTCGCGAGCTATTAGAGAATGGAACGGTAGAGAAATATCGCAAGAGCGTTTCGATGAACGCTCCGCCATGTACTTGAATGTTGTTTGTAGACTATATATGCAGACGAAGATATACAAGTCACTTCATCTATGCGAAATCAATGCAATGTAATCCCATTTGTCTCTGCCTTGTCGCGTTGGGGTGACCGAGCGCTCTAGGGCGCCTTGCTATGGAGCGCGGGGTTGCTCGCTGTCGGAGGTCCGAGTCCTCCCTCGGGCATGTGTGTGTGTGTGTGTGTGTGTGTGTGTGTGTGTTGTTCTTAGTATAAGTAAGTCTAAGTTTGTTAATGTAGCTTGCAAACTTATGGACTGATAACCGCAGCAGTTAAGACTCTTAGATTTGCAGTTTTTTTTAATTTTAATTTTTTTTTGTTTTTACTCTGCCTTCTACAGACAAACCTTGTTCTTTACCTACAATTTTTCCCCCACAATTCCTTGGATTACCAAAGTGAGGATTTCTTCGAGCCTCAAGATTTGTCACTGTGTGACTTGATAAACGGTGGATGGTGGCACTCAGAAAACAAACCACTGCGAGTATCACCATCCAGCGTTTATCAAATCACCTGGTGACACAAAAACAGGCAAGCTTCAGATTCTTTCTGAAAATACTAAACAGAACATCCATAAACAAACAAAACTACATACAGGTACCGAGCACAACAAAACAAATACCATTGGAGAATGGTAGCTGATGCTAAAACGCCAGCTCAGTCAATCATCCAGACTGTTTCTCCTGCAACTACAACAGGATCCACATACTTGTCTGACCTCTTCACAGATACCGCTCGACTGTGGTTGCACAAACGGTATCGTTGAGACACGCAAGCCACCCCATTTCGGCAACATCTGTAGTTCATGGAGGTGGCTTGTCTAAAACAAAGAAAATCAGCGTCCACTACAACACAAACAAACTGAACATTGTGAGAACAAAAGTTACCCTACCGCTATTACGACAAGAATAACAAGACACACCAGATTGAAAACAACAAAATTTTAGAACTACCTAACGTGCACTAACACCTTTTGAAAAGAACTAAATTTAATAACTAATTACCAGGCACAAACAACTTATCTGTACTTCGCTTCTGGAGACCGTTGCAGCAGCGGTTGCTCGCCACGGAAGGTAAACATACAACTGACATTACGATATACGGCGCCAACACACGAATGACAGGCCACTGTAGGCAATTACGCTACAACGAAGGGGTTGATTTGAATGTAAATCCACTTATCGAGAAAATTTTATCACAAATAATCATTAAAATAACTATCTGAAAAGTAATAACATTATAAAACTCGGAGAACGATTAGAACGCCAGTCCGGCCCTTGTGACGTCACACCACACACACTCATTGCCATGGTGCCTAAGATGGGGGACGTTTTGGAAATGAACTGGACTGCAGAACATCGGGCCATATAGCGGGCGACAATCAGGTTGGTATCCGACCATTGTCCGGGCCGGCTCCAGACACGTCCAGGCTCATTTCGAAGCCGGACTCATCAGGGAAGACAATTTTACTCTAGACAATGAGATTCCAGGCTCAGTGTGCCCGACACCACTGAAAATGGGCTTGTTGGAGAACATAGGTCTCGGATAGTCGGTGCAAGGGACGTGATTCCACAGTATTCCAGTTCTCTAGTTTTTAGGTCGACAGCTTCCTGCTTGACGATGTGTTCGGCAATGATTCACCATTTCCTACCATCACTGAGCAGTGGCGTTACTACTGTTCAAATGTCGAGCGATTCGCCGATAACTCCCACCGGCATCTTGAATCCCATTTATTTACACGTCTTCCAAGAAATAGTGATATTTGCGTCTGCTATTGACGCGCTTGTCTGCTAGTCACGCGCTAGTTACTGTCAAACTGACTTAATTCCTTGGTATCGATATGTACCCTGTTAACCAGCACTGTGATCTGCGCGGTAAACTTGTACTGCAGTGTCAGTCTCGCTCTCCACATTTTACAATTTTGCATTTTCCGTGGATACCAGAATGAATATAAATTTGGGAGAAATTTGCAGTACTCGACCGTGCGCTGTTTGTTACTTTACTGATGTATTTATTACCTTAGAGTGTATTATGATTCCGATCTGATAACTGCGCAAGCCAAAGCAAAGACGTCTAAATTGTCCGTGTACATCTACTTCTCTAATCCGCTAGCCATCTTAAATTTTGTGACGAAGTGTACTTTGGGTACCGTAGCTACTTCCCCCATTTCATGTTCCAGTCAGGTGTAGTCCGCGAACAGAAATATTGTGGATAAGACTCTGTGTGAGCTCGAATCTCTAATTTTATATATGTGTTATTTCCGCGAGATATACGTGAAAATAAGAAACAAAATTCTTCTAAAAACTAACGATCTTAGTATTTTAACAGCCGCAGCGGAATAGCCGTGCGCGCTAAGGCGCCTTATTGCGGTGCGCGCGGACGTTCGCCGTCGAAGGTTCGAGTCCTCTCTCGGGCATGTGTGTGTGTGTGTGTGTGTGTGTGTGTGTGTGTGTGTGTGTTTTGTTCTTAGGATAAGTTTAAGTAGTCTGTAAATTGATAAACCGATGGCCACTGCAGTTAGGTCCCATAACTTTACGAACATTAATGTTTTAACAGTAGACCACACACTGATAGAGCGTTTAGCGACTGTCACGGGATTTGACTTACCATCTACGCGTGCCGCGCGGGAATGGCCGTGCGGTCTGGCACGCCGTATTACGGATTGCGCGGCCGCTCTCCTCGGATGTCCGAATCCTCCATTGGGCTTGGGTGTGTGTGTTGTCCTTAGGATAAGTTAGTTCAAGTAGTCCGTAAGTACAGGGTCTTATGACCTTACCAGTTTGGTTACTATGGAGTACAAAAATTTGCACATTTGGCATCTCCATGACTTTTTCCTGCATACTAAATAAACGTGTTTGAGATACAAAGGATTTAAGATATTTTACGTTCATAATGTCTTCATTACCCCTTTTTATCCCTTTTTAGGAAATTTAATGATTCTGTTCAACTCTCCGAGATTTCACAAATCGGAGATGGTTTGCGATCAACATACCAACTTCAAATCGATTTTTTGAAATGAAAACTGTTTGTTCGACGCAGCTTAAATTGTAGAATTCACAGCCAACGTAAAATACACAAACTTCTGTTTGAGAAAGGCTCTGTAACTTATGTGGCAGTTCATGCGAAAACTGCTTGCCCTAGCAAATAATGTATTGAACGTACTATATTCATAAAGGATCCCTCACATTGTTCCGTAGAGGAACGGAGTATATCCCGACTTTCTAATTTTTACATTTTCTAATAGTTATATGTTTGGGATAACACTTGGGTTAATTTAAAATTTTCTTATTCTATTTTGGAATAAGTTCTATTGTATATGTTGTGTTTTCATATGAAGGAATCTATTAAGAGTAGCGTTTATAAGTATTTGTTTGCGCTTTAGACTTGTTTAAGTTTGTGGATTGAGACAGCGAACCTTGTTCAAATGGTTTTTCCTGTGAACGTTCAGTAATGTGTGGGCTAGACTGATGTAGTTTATGTTTGATAATTGCTGTATCCGTTATTGCAACTGGTCAGTTTTGTCTCGTAATCGAATCGCGGTTAACGAGCCAGCTGTTGTTACTGACCGTAGTGATGTTTGGACGCAATGGGAAACGGCACGAAATAATGGCATGCTTTCAAGGAAATCCATCTGCAAGCCTGGGGCCTATTACAAGGCAATTAGCTTCAAAGTGTATTTTTTGAAAGATTTATTGTTTTATATCTTGGCTGTGTTATTTACAATTTGTCCAAATGCCCATCATGCATTAGATTAGTTTTAAACCGAAACATTAAGATAGCCCGTCAAGCGTGTTGGTTTGTTTAAATGATCAGCCCTTCAGACATTGTATTCTTATTAAATTGTTGTTAAAACGTACCTTTGAGGCGTTGGATTTGTTTTAAACGGTCAAATTTCTAAGATACCCCATCAGACGTTGCTTCGTTTAAAATCAGCAAAGCTGGCGTTTGCTTTATTTATTTTTAATTATAAATTTGTTTTAAACTAGGCCTTCTGATGTTGAAATAATTTTAGTAACTGTGAAATTTTTTATTAGCCCTTCGGGAATTGAGCTTAAAACTGCAAATGTTGAATTTAATCTGCAAATTCTATTTGTAATTTTCTGTGTAAAAAGCTTTATCGATTTTTACTACTGGTTGCAGAATAAATAAATTCTGTGTAAACTGTCCATACATTCTACATCTACATATATACTCCGGAATCCACCGTAAAGTGCGTGGCGAAGGGTACACTGTACCACTACTAGGCTTTTCCTTTCCTATTCCACTTCCAAATAGAACGAGGGAAAAAAGAATGTCAATATCCATCCGTACGAGCTCTGATTTCTCGTATCTTGTCTTTGTGGTCATTATGCGAAACGTAAGTAGGTGGCAGGAAGATCGTTCTACACTCAGCTTAAAATTCCGGCCCTCTAAATTTCCTCAACATAATTTCACGTAAAGAACGTCGTCTTTCCTCCAGCGATTCCCATTTGAGTTCCCGGAACATTTCCGTGACACTTGCGTAGTGGTCGCACCTACCAGTAACGTATCTAGCTGCTCGCCTCCGAACTGCATCTATGTCTTCCTTTGAATTGATCTGCTGCCGGTCCCAAACATGTGAGCAATACTCAAGATGTGGTCGTACAAGCGTTTTATAAGCGGTCTCCTTTACAGATGAAGTACATCTTTCGAAAATTCTCCCAATAAACGGAAGTCGGCTGTCCGCCTTACTGACAACTGTCCTTACATGTTCGTTCCATTTCATATCGCTCTGCAATGTTACGCTCAGATATCGACGTGACTGCATCAAGAAGCTCACTACTAATGCTGTTTTCGAACATTATGGGATTGGTTTTGCTAGTCATGCGCATCACTTTACATTTTTCTACATTTAGAGCTAGCTGCCGTTCTTCACACCGCCTAGAAATTATGTCTAAGTCATCCTGTATGCTATTACAATCCACTAAAGAGGGCACCACAGAATCATCAGCAAACAGCCGCAAATTACAAGTTATTCTAAGCATCAGATCATTTATATAGATAGAAAATAATAGCAGTCCTATCGCACTCCCTTGGGGCACGCCTGCCGATATACTCGTCTCTGATGAACACTCGCCGTCGAGAACAATGTACTGCGTTCTGTTACTTAGGCAGTCTTCCAGCCAGCCACAAATCTGTGAACCTATTCCATATACTTGTATCTTCGTTAGCAGTCTACAGTGTGGCACCGCGTCAAATGCCTTTTTGAATTCGAGAAAAACAGCCTGCCTGTTGCCCTTCAACCATGGCTCGCAACATGTCATGCGAGAAAAGGGGAAGCTGAGTTTGACATGAAAGATGTTTCCTAAACCCGTGATGATTCATAGAAAGAAGCTTTTCCGTCTCAAGGAAATTTACTTTATTCGAACTGAGAATATGCTCAAAAATTCTACAGGGAATTGATGTCAACGACAGTGGCCTTTAATTATGTGGGTCAGTTCTTTTATCTTTCTTATAAACGGGAGTCACCTGCGCTTTTTTCCAGTCACTGGGAACTTTGCGCTGAATTAAAGATTCGCGATAAATGCAAGCTAAGTAAGGGGCTAATGCCGTAGAATACTGCACTGTGCAAAAACCGGCTCAGTTCTTCCTGATCCTTTGGATACGCGAGGCAGTGTTCGAGACTTGTCCTAAGAAACATACAGCAAAACAGAAAAATGGTTACAACGTTTGCGATTGTTGTGTGGGACAACTATTCAGCACAAAGATGAAAGCTGATACCTGTACATATTAAGGTCTGACATATAACAAATATAGCTTATAGTATACCTTACAAAAGGTTTTTAATTGTACTGCAGCCTTTAACATTGAACATAATTCATGGAAAGCTCTCTTTTACATACGTGAGCGGCCAGTGGACACTCCAGAATAATAATAATAAGATAATACGAGTGGAGGAAGGTGTAGGCCTATTGGGTTGCTAGCCAGGGGTTGAAAAATATCAACTTTATTTTACAATTCCAACAAACAACAAGTAGGTAGTTAATTTCCTGGCTTATGTACAGTATTAGGAAGACTGCATTCAAGGCTGTTAAGTTAACTAGTTGCTTGCAGTAATAAAATAAATGCACTGAAACCTTAAATTTTTAACACACAAGCAAACGAGTACACCAATAGTGTTTATCTTCGGGCAAATTTTAGCACATCAGCAATAAGTGGACCAATAATGTTTATCTTAAGGAAAATTCAACACACAAGCAACGAGTGCTTCAAGAATGTTAATCTTAAGCCAAAGTATAACGCCGCGCGGGAGTAGCCAAACGGTCTGGAGCGCCACGTTACGGATCGCGAGGCCTTCCGCGTCGGAGGTCCGAATCCTCCCTCGGGTATGGATGTGTGTGTTGTCCTTAGGTTAGTTTAACTTAGTTTAATTTGTTTGTAAATCTAGGCACTTATGACGCTAGTAGTTTGGTCCCATAGAATAACAAACATTTGAACAAATTATAACACAGAAGCAAAATAAGTGCACCAATTTAAGTATAATAAAGAATATAAGGGATTCTCTAACTACCCACATTGGTAAAAGCTTTATAAAAAGTAAAATAAGGAAGTAATAAATGTAAATTATCTTCTCATTGGGATGTGAGTTGAGACAGCAATAATTAATTCTGATGAATTAAGCGGAGTGCTAAATAAAACCTTTAAAACTGTCAAAACTAGTACATGGTTGCCACACCACAGCAAATTCGGAAAGGAGCAAGAGCAGGCAGAAGAAAAGCCCTCCTACTTTGATGGAGTGATTTTGGAGTCCACGGCCAATGTAGGAAAGGGACCGTGCGCCACCCGCAACAGCAGAATATACACCAGCGGCGACGCATGGCATTGGGGCACGGCATGCGTAGTAAACAGAAAAGGACGCCGCGGAGGCGAGAAAGTAGTGCAGAACTCGAGTTTAAGGATGCATCACCCTGGATAAGAAACAAATATTAGCCAAGTAACAGACAATACATCAGACAACAATAGATCTAGAACCAGGAATATCTATACGCAATTTTTGTTCTTTGGAATATTATACCAGCTGTCAAAAAAAAGTGTGCATAATCTTGTATGTAGACCAACTTACGGATCAGCATGCGTCGAAATAGGAACTGAACCCTCTGTCACGTAGTATGTAAAGGAGAGATTTTCATGAAGTGCAATGTGTATATCTGGAATACACTATAAAACAGTTTGGACATTATATAACAACAATTCGTAAACTATGTAAGTAAATGTGTGGTGTATTTACACACGATGACGTCGTAAAGTTCATCTTCAAAAAAATGTTAAAATGTTTGTATAGCTTATGGGACTTAACTACGAGGTCATCAGTCCCTAAACTTACAAACTAGTTATGAACTAGCTAATCCCAAGGACGGCACAAATATCCATGCCCGAGGGGGGATTCGAACTCCCGACCGTAGTGGCCGTGCAGACCGTGACTGGAGCGCCTCAGTCCCCTCGGCCACCGCGGCTGGCGAAGTTCATCTTCTTCACCGCAAATGCGGTAATGACGTTGAACGTGAATTCGAAATGTCGAGTATGAGAGGGCATGCACGATGGGGGAGCTACGGCCGTAGTGTGCGATCTGTGAGAATTTAAGACGGGCGGGATGACAGCGTGGGTAACCAAGTAGTTAAGGCGACCACCGCTTCACTCAAGTGAGGTAATATGTTCAAATGTTTCTCAGTCTATGGAACGTAACTACTCTGGTCATCAGTCCCTAGTCTTACAAACTAGTTAAACTAACTTATGCTAAGGACAACCAATACACTCATGTCCGAGGTAGGACTCGAACGTCTGTCGGCGAGCAGCGGCGAGATCCGCAGCTAGGCGCCTTGTAACGCTCGGCCACTCCACCGCGGCGACCGAAGGGATAGACACGGTTTTCAATCCCTGCCTGGCTCAATTTTCACTTGCCGTCTTTGAGTAATTTCAATGCCATAATGCAGATAAAGTCATTACTTTCTTTCATTATTCTTCTTCCTTACTCTACTTACTAAAAATTGACAGATGTAAAACTTGCAGGTGTTAGAGTTTTCTACGGTGTGACTTGAGTATTAAGCTGAAGGTTTAAAAAGTTTCATGACGACTCTAAAAGATCAGGTTAACTCTTTTTGTACGATGTTACATCACCAATATCGAAGAGCAGAATGCCGTCTCATGGTTTCCATCTAGTGAACAAGCAGTGCGCCAACGGAAATGCCGGCCGCGGTGGCCGAGGGGACTGCGCCGCACCAGTCACGGTCTGCACAGCCACTGCGGTCGGGGGTTCGAATCCCCCCTCGGCGATGGATATTTGCTCCGTCCTTAGTATTAGCTAGTTCATAAGTACTTTGTAAGATTAGGGACTGATGACCCCGTAGTTAAGTCCCATGAGCTCTGCAAACATTTGAACATTTTTGCACCAACGGAAGTAACCAGAGGGGTCGTTTTTAGAGTGTGGAGACCTCTTGGCATCTGTTAAGCTACCAAACGTTGTACAACTTGTTACCACGCAAACGGAAGCACTATTCTACCGATCATTTAACCACTTTGTAAATATAGCGCAAACAAACACATTCACTCTCTCTCTCGTGCAAAAAATGACGTAAAAGAAACCACCGGAATAAAAATTGCTGCTATGGAAAAATAAATGTGCTGGTTTGGTAGAAATCGCTGGTTAAGGATATGATGTTAACTGTGAGAAATAAAATTTTTTACGACTGAAGCTCTTCGCAGGAAAAGTTTAAAACCTTCTCGGCACTCAGAGTTGCTCATATTGGACTGAAAAAAGCAGCAAACATGCACACTATTGTGAATGGTATCGGAAATGCTATCAGTATTTTGCTGTCAGAGTTATTGCTTATAGCTTCACTCTCTGTCGTTTCCGTAGTAGGACCCCGTAACCTAAACTGATACATTTCCTTCTCTCCATTGTCTCTGAAAGTTTTTAAGATCATTACGGTATCGCTCCATATATTTAATGAACCAAGAGGCAAACCGTTTGGTACAGGGTCTGCATTATCAGGTAGAACTCTTATCTACGAAGAAAAAACAAGTAAAAAAGAAAATATTAAATAAAAAAATAAATAATAGGTTTGCTTTTTTTAAAGGCGTTATTGAAATAAAACTTTAACAATAGTAAACTCAGACGCATCCAGCGCAGTGAGCCTACGGACCTCCAATGGATGCAAGTCTAGTGCGTGAAGTATCCTTTATATTTCATATTGAATAATAATATGCATTATATGCACTTGTCCCAGTATGACCCATTGTTTGTAATTTCTACAGAGATCAACATCAAATAAAGATGTTCGTAGTTAGGCTGACTTTTTTTAAAAATTTTGTCTCAGTTTCTGTATGACAAATGAAATTGGAATGGATGAAACATTTGCTAATGATTAGCTTGAAATATCGTAAAGACAGCTGTAACGATACACTGAGATTTTTATTTATTTTTTGTTTATCTTTGATCAGCGATGCTTATCGCCTCCGGTTCCCTCTGACTCGTAATACAACTAATTTAATTTCGTTCGTCATTTTTTACTTAA
Organism: Locusta migratoria; assembly: GCA_026315105.1. NCBI lineage: Eukaryota > Metazoa > Arthropoda > Insecta > Orthoptera > Acrididae > Locusta > Locusta migratoria. Next base: position 380,591,106 of record CM048755.1, read on the forward strand.
AAACAAGCGAGAAGACGGAACCGAGATAGTAGTTTTACTCACTCTCTTGTCTTCGTTTTGTGCGGACGTCTTCCATTCATGTATCTATTCAGTGTCAGGTATTGTGATGCAAACTGTTGTAAAATATATTACTTAAATTTAAAATCATCCCCTCTCTTTGGCTTTTATTTAAATGAATCCCTCCACGCCAAATATTTAATTTCTTAAGGTTTTCAGCTCCTCTACATCCGTAATAGTTTAATGTTCAGACGCCATTACAATCTCTTCGCATTGTCTGCAAAATTTCAACCAATCATCCTTATACTATACTTTGCTTGATTTTAGAACCTGCAGTCATTTCTTTTGTAATTTCACGAAGTCTGATCATTTTTTTATTAATTTTTATCATTACCAGTAACTTCATGTTCCACCCACGGTCACACAACAATGAAAAGCGAAGTGAACAGTCTGAACATTGATCTCCTGCGGAAAGTATCTCGAACATTCACTTATTAAATAAGACATAAAAGTTATCATTTCCAGCTTCTACAATACGAAGTGCAGGATCAAGCTAGATGCTTTCCGTAAGTTTTATAACGTGCTGTTGCTTGTATGGTGCCCAACTTTAATATGCAATCCGCAGTTTATTTGCTTTAATGTTCATTTTGTGCTGTACTTTAACTTATTTCAAGTTCAAACATTTGGTACTATCAATTCTTTGTCTTTGTCCCGTGCATTCGTTCTGTCTAAGCTAGTATAAACTGCTGCACCTTAAACAACTTTCCTATTTTGTTGTTGTAAATTTCCTCTCACTCTATTGATTATGAAACTTACGGTACTCGAAAGTACTTTTCTATCAAGAAAAAACTGGACTATCACATCAAGGAAGCGACAGTTGTACACATGAAACGACAAGCAGAGGACTTCTTGATCAGATAAATATGTTATCTTTAGAAATATCTTGGATTAACGTAAGTGCTTGAACTGTAAGTCGGATAATAGGTTTGACAGGTTGAATGTATTTCGTCGCTCTGAAATAGCGTAATCTTCAGTCTGCTTAATCTAGTCTCCAAGAAACATATTCGATATATGCTTTAGTGTTAACATTGTCACCTTGTTCAGCTACAGAAAAATCGCATCATTTTTTTCGATCTACTGATATATATATATATCAGTAGATCGAAAAAATGATATATATATATATATACCTGGTGATCGAAACGTCAGTATAAATTTGAAAACTTAATAAATCACGGAATAATGTAGATAGAGAGGTAAAGATTGACACACATGCTTGGAATGACATGGGGTTTTATTAGAAGCACAACTACCGTTATAGGGCCTTTTTTCTTCGAGGAACTGCGTGATTCTAGTTTTGTAACTGCTACTGTGACGGGTGAGAGGTACGTCGATATGGTACAGAATCGCATCATCCCCAGCCTGGCTGATAAACACCTGCTGGAACGTACAATTTTTATGCAGGATGGCGCTCCACCCCATATTGCTAAAACCGTCAAAGATCACTCGCGCGCGTCGTTTGGTGATGATCGTGTGCTCAGCCGCCACTTTCGTCACGCTTGGCACCCCAGATCCCAAGACCTCAGTCCGTTTGATTATTGGCTATGGGGTTACTTGAAGTCGCAAGTGTATCGTGATCGACCGACATCTCTGGGGATGCTGAAAGACGAGATTCGACGCCAATGCCTCACCATAACTCCGAACATGCTTTACAAACAACATTATTCCTCGACTACAGCTATTGCTGAGGAATGATGGTGAACATATTGAGCATTTCCTGTAAAGAACGTCATCTTTGCTTTGTCTTAATTTGTTATGCTAATTACTGCTTTTCTGATCAGATAAAGCGCCATCTGTCGGACATTTTTTGAACTTTTTTTTTGTTCTAATAAAACCCCATGTCATTCCAAGCATGTGTGTCAATTTTTACCTCTCTATCTACATTATTCCGTGATTTGTTAAGTTTTCAAATTTATACTGACTTTTTGATCACCCGGTATAACAATGAAGTCCCAATTCGAGAACTGATAAGTGAACAGATAGCGGAACGACGTCGACAACTATGAAACAGGCTGATCAATAAAATTAGGCAACTACTGCCAAAATTCACGAATGTCTACTCTTAGCAACGGAAACTCCAGGAAAGGCATGGTACGTTACCTAATGGCTCATGACTCTACTCCAGTTTATCCATGTTAGTTCAACATGATAACCAATAACGTATGTTTGTATACATAGGGGAACACCCCCACACGTCAAATTTAGCTGTTATGTTTGTACAAGAGTTAGAGAACCAATCAAGATGAACCCATTATAGACACTATCGCTAACAACATTTCCCGACATGAAAAGACATATACAAAATAGTCTTCACTTTACTCTCTATTTTATCAGGAATAGAATCATCATAGTATAATTAATTACAGTGACGTAGTGATAGAAATTCCAAACACTGTTGTATGCTATCTACTTTTATTTATATTTTATTGTAAATTTTCTTCTTATTATTATTTACTCTCACGTTGTGTTGACTACTTTTCCGGGATATGTCAAATAAGTGGAAGGTTAGCAAAAACTGAGGACACCTTCTCCTTTGTCTTCACTTATCGTCCTCTTGCCTTATATATAAGCAGCTTAAGTGTGTGTCAGTTTATCGCCGATAGAACTGCGCATGCTCAGAGATGTTGTCGAGTTCCATAAGTAGCTATGCGCATGGCATGGGCAGTTCTGCAGCTTACGTGTGTCAGTTTGTCGACGATAGCTACTATAAACGTTTTTCTGTGACGTAACTGCGAGAGGGTAATGCTCTGTGCTAGAGTTGATCAATATTCCTACATTGCACTCTACTTTGAGCAATTTAGCAAGTGAAAGAGGGAAACGCCGCGGTGGAGTAGCAGAGCGGTCTAAAGCACCTCGCTGCGGAGCGCGCGGTTGCTCGCCGTGGAGGTTCGAGTCCTCCCTGGGACATGGGTGTGTGTGTTGTCCTTAGGTTAGTTTACCTAGGTTTAAGTAGTTTGTAAGCTACGGACTGAAGAACACGCAGTTTGGTCCGATAGAATTACAAACAACTGAAACATTTTTTTGAAAAAGAGGGAAACCCAATGGGACAGTAAGCAAACGGGCGTCCTTGCCGACTGCCTTGGGTAATTTAATCTGAATTATCAGACACCTTTGCACAGATATTCTTAATCACATGCCGGCCGCGGCCGCCGAGCGGTCTGCGGAGCGCCGGTCACGGTCTACACGGCCACTACGGTCGGGGGTTCGAATCCCCCCTCGGACATGGATATTTGTGCCGTCCTTAGTATTAGCTAGTTCATAAGTAGTTTGTAAGTTTAGCGACTGATGACCCCGTAGTTAAGTCCCATAAGCTGTACAAACATTTGAACATTTTTTCTTAAATCACAATCAATAATATGTAGAACAGCAGTCACTTCTGTTGACTGCCGGGCTTTTACTAGTTACCTCATAACCCAGATAAAGTAACCTATATTCATGTTCCTCTAATTCCCTCCCACCTTCTCCTCCCTGGTGAGGGAAAAAGCATCCTAGGGCTAGGATTAGTATTTATTTTCAGTTTTATTTTTATTTGTGTAACCATCGGCTGTTTTGAGCTAAAGGAAGTACTGGCCAGCTCCTCTGTTCCTTTCGTAGAAACATTTAATAAATCAGTTACATAATGTAACAAGTTCTAGAAATAACGTAAATACAACCGAAGATATAAATACAAGGAAATGGTGTAAAGGCAATAGTAATAAAATACCTTTATCATTGACTGCTTTTTAATGCTTTTAAAATTTATCGGAAGTATTGTTTGTGTTATCGCTACAAAGAAACAAACATGTATAGCAACAGCGGCACATGTTGAGCTCAATCGTCATTTTTGTTTTCATTGAACTCATTCCCACGTCTTTGTCAAATTATTTAAATGTTTGCTGCGACTTTCAATTTCGCTTTTTTTAATTCTATTGTACAGTTTCGTTCTTAGACCATTTTTCAAGTATCTGAAATTTTGTAGGCAATATATTTGTCAATAATTAGCGATGGTATAATATGTCATAATAGTCTCTTGCACTTGTTGTAAATTGAGAGCAATTCTATTTGGCTGCACGCATACAGTTAATATTGAACAGCATACATTTCTTAGTCTTCTTGTTAAATATGTGACGTGCATTCACATTAATAATCCTATTGGTACAGGTTTTTATTACTATTGTGCCATCTTGACTCACAGATATTGTATAATGGCCTTGGTCGCTCTTTAAATACAAATGTTTAGTATGACATATACTATCGTTTATGAAATGTAAAGTGTTGTTTGCATTTGGGACTTTTAATTTCTAACATTTGCAGCGTGAAGTTCTGTAGTAGTATAACTTTCCTTCCCTGTATGTTATTTATATTAGCGTATTTTTCGTAAATGACGCTTAATAAAAGTATGTAAAGAGTTGCACACTAGAGGTAAATACAACGCTGGCACCACACCGAGGAGCATCTCTGACACTAGTAACACCGGAGACCAGATGCTCCAGTCCGGCGGGCTATAAATCTTAATTAAGACTGGCGTGGATGCTTAAAACACGTGATTAATCCAGCCCAGTGTTCTGGTTCCTCTTATCTCGATGTCACGCGTCGTGGAAGTTGAAAGTCAGCTTTAACGACCATCAGCTCCAAACACACTTCTAGTCATTCGTATTACATCAAGTTTCGCATTTAGTAGCGTTGTCAAGTGTTAATAGAATTTTTCTCCGACGGTGGCCGCACTACAGTTTAGTACCTTTGCTGAGACTTTCCTTTTTACGAGTACTATGTAAGTCTCTAACTAGAAACTCCTACTACCGAGCGAGGTGGCGCAGTGGTAACGCACTGGACTCGCATTCTGGAGGATGGTGGTTAAAATCCACCTCCAGCCATACAGATTTAGGTTTCCCGTGATTTCCCTACGTAACTCTAGGCAAATGCCGGGATGGTTCCTCTGAAAGGGCACGGCCGCTTTCCGTCCCAATCCTTACCCAAACACTCCGAGTGTGAGCTCCGTCTCTAATGACCACGCTGTCGACGGGACGTTAAACCCTAAGCTTCCTTCGTTTAGAAACTCCTACTGTCTTCGTCTACATTTTATACAGTTGCACGATTACTTATGAATGTGAAGAAACATAAACGTAAAACAATTACTTCGACAATTACCTTACAATCAGAAAGTAAGTGCATTTGGTATAGGCAGACTTTGAAGTTGTAAGAAACATGTTCATGCGATAATAAAAAATAATCTTTAATTAGAACACTGATACACCGTTCTGTAACTTTCAGCTTGTTACTCAAAGAAAGTGAGCGGGTGATAGACGCATACAACTCGTCAACTGATTCATATCTGCCTGCACTGTTTCGTAGGAAATGTATATGACATTCTCCACTCGAAAACAGATCACTTGTGCTTGATATCGGATTACTGATACCGACATGAAAGGCATTGAACTTCACCACTTTCACCACAGGACTGAGCATCACTAGTTGTACACATATGAATTACTGCCAGAGACGTTTTTTTCAGGGAAGCCAAAACAGTCTTGGTCCAACCCGCCACTGCCCGCACCGAAACTAAGTTTATTGTGCGGTTACACTGCCAGTGAACATTGAATTACATCAATAGCGAAAATTTGTGCCGAATAGGGATTCGAACTCGGTCCGGTACAAATTTTCAAACCAGTGGCAATTGGCACATAATGCTCTTAATTACTTTGTGTATTGAGTCATAATGGATACAGGATCTAAAATACGTCTTTTCTTTCGAACATGCCCGAAAGAATAGACAGAAAATATATATTTCTGGTTGTTTCTGTTAAGATATACACACTAATGACCGCTAGAGCGTGCATAGAATTTACCGCCCACCCAATCCTCTTCCAAATGCCCCCTCCCATCTTTCATATATAAAGCCAATGATTAGCGACTGAGCTCTGTGGCTGTGAATTATATTGCTTCAAGAAATAGCAAAATTAACTCGCTACTATATTTCTTCATGCCACACAGAAAACGAGATATATATATATACATGGCGATAATAAAGAAGATTGAAAAAAAAAATAAATGAAAATTCCGAGAGAATTATTCGTACATGGGAAAGAGAAGTCAAAGGAATTTAACTAGCGCGGTGGCCGAGGGGACTGAGGCGCTCCAGTCACGGTCTGCACGGCCACTACGGTTGGGGGTTCGAATCCCCCCTCGGGCATGGATATTTGTGCCGTCCTTAGTCTTAGCTAGTTCATAAGTAGTTTGTAAGCTTAGGGACTGATGACCCCGTAGTTAAGTCCCATAAGTTCTACAAACATTTGAACATTTGCTATCGAATTAAACTAGGCAGAAATGAGGAAAAGATAACAAACGTAAAATGCCTCGCCATACTCTCGAATATCAGAACGGAAGCACAATAAGCCCTAGAAAATCTCTACGAGATTGCCATGAAAACTTGTCTACAAATTTCTTACGAAAAACACAATTTTTTATACAAAATCATCAAATAAACTCCCACTAAAAACTAACCACAGTCAGTGAGTTTAAATATTTAGGAGAAAAAATGCAAAAATCTGGCCTGAAAACAAAAGCAAAGCAATAGAGTCTCCAAATTACAGAGTGCTTATAAACCCACCTGGTCCCAGTACAATAAAAAAATCGTATTTCCACGGCCGCAAAACTACGACACTTCAACACAGTAGACCTTCTGGAAGCTCTCTACTAATGGGAAACCACGAGCACCAAAGGAGTGGCGAAAATCAAGAAGACTGAAAAACAAGAAAGGAAAATTCTGAGAAAAATCCACCGTGCAGTTTTAGAGAAAAATTTCTTATAAAAAAGAGCCAAGGAAGAACTATACAGACACACTGAAACAATCGCAACACCCATCAGAAAACGCAAAGTTTTTCATGCCTACCGCCAGAATGAATGACAACGCCACATTTCTGCTATTGGATTCGTGATTTCCTGTCAGAAAGGACACAGTACGTTGTAATCATCGAGTAGAACAACAGTGATATCTGGCGTTACACAGGGAAGTTTTATAAGGCCCCTACTGTTTCTTATTTTTATAAACGATTTAGGAGACAATCTGAGTAGTTCTCTTAGACTTTTCACGAATTATGTTGTCATTTATCGGTTAGCAAAGTCGCCGGAAGGTCGAAAGAAACTACAAAATGGTTTAGATAAGCTCTATGCATGGTACAAAAATTAGCAGTTGACCCTTAATAATGATAAGTGTGATGTCATCCATATGAACACTAAAAGAAATCCGTTAAACTTCAGTTACACGATAAATCAGTCAAATCTACAGGCCTCCAATTCTAATAAATAGCTAGGAGTAACAATTACGAACAACTTAAAGTGGAAAGAACACATTGAAAATCTTGTAGGGAAGGCGAACCAAAGACTACGTTTCATTGGCAGAACACTTAGAAGATGAAACAGTTCTACTAAATAAACTGCCTACACTACATTTGCACGTCCTATTTTGGAGTATTGCTGCACATTGTGGGATCCAAACCAGGTAGAACTGATGGACGATTTAGAGAAAATTCAGAGAAGGGCAGCTTTTGTTATCGCGATATAGGGGAGAGAGTGGGGGTGGAAATCATTAAAAGAAAGGCGTTATTTGTTGCGGCGAGATCTATTTGCAACATTTCTTGCCGGCCGCGGTGGCCGAGGGGACTGAGGCGCTCCACTCACGGTCTGCACGGCCACTACGGTCGGGGGTTCGAATCCCCCCTCGGGCATGGATACTTGTGCCGTCCTTAGTATTAGCTAGTTCATGAGTAGTTTGTAAGTTTAGGGACTGATGACCCCGTAGTTAAGTCCCATAAGCTATACAAACATTTGAACATTTCTTTTTTTTGCAACATTTCTTTCACCAATTTTCTCTTCAGAATACAAACATGTGTTGTTAGCACCCACCTAAATAGGGACACATGATCATCATAGTAAAATAAACGAAATCAGATCGAAAATAAAAATATTTAGGCGTTCCTCTTTCCCATGACTTATCACAGAATGGATCTATAGAGAAATATCACAAAAGTGGTTGATGAACTTCAATGTGACTAGCAGAGTATGTATGTAGATATAGCTGTATAACTAAAAGAATATTCAACATAATTTCTACATCAAAATTGGGCATATCTTGGTAGAAAGAAACCACACAAGACCTGAAAACATTTTTTTAGCTTATGGGATTTAACTACGGGGTCATCAGTGCCTAAGCTTACAAACTACTTACGAACTAACTTACACTAAGGACGGCACAAATATCCATTCCCGAGGGGGGATTCGAACCCCCGACAGGAGTGGCCGTACAGACCGTGACTGGCGCGCCTCAGTCCCCTCGACTACCGCGGCCGGCTGAAAACATTAAACATCTTAATAGAAGACTTACAACACCCCAAAACATGTAAGAAAAAAAAGTTGACTTTAACACATAAACAACAAACGAAAATGAACAGACTAACAAAAGAAAGCACAAAGTGAAAGAATGACAGGTTTTTGTGAGGATAAAGATCTAGATTTTTGTGTTTTATTTAACTTATTTATTTATTTATTTTGCGCTCTCCTTAAGGGGAATGTACGCAAATAATAACAATATATATCAGTAGCGAATCATAGCCCTCCATAGCCATTTCATGGCTTCCCTGCTTCCACAGCCCTTGTACGCCAACAACTGGTTGTCCTTCTCCATGTTCACCCACAAACACGTATTCCTAACATTCCCTCCTCTCTTTACCACACAATACATACACATACGCACATAGATAGACCTACACATAATTTGAAGTGACTGAAGTAGAGAACTGTTTGAAATTTCTAACCACTTGCGAATAAATCCTTGAGATAGTAAAATAACAGTAACAACAGTACTAACTCATTAGTTGATCGCAGAAAATTTAAGCATTATTGCCATTTGTGTGAACTCAAAACTGCCATAAGTGACTGAAAAGTTTCGTAATGCAATAAGAACTCCAGGTAATAACCGAAAAAATTAAGATCATTTGAGTAATTAAATCAGAGTTTTTCAGTGTGATATTAAGATAGAAAAGTTCTATTGTGTCAGTTCAAAAATGTCTGTAAATCTATCGGACCAAACTGCGTGGTCATCAGTCCGTAGCTTACAAACTACTTAAACCTAGGTAAACTAACCTAAGGACAAACACACACACCCATGCCCCAGGGAGGACTCGAACCTCCACGGCGAGCAATCGCGCACTCCGCAGCGAGACGCTTTAGACCACTCGGCTACTCCACCGCGGCTATTGTGTCAGTTCTCTAAATGTACAGTTAGTGAACATATGAAACAAAAACGGGGTAATAAAAGTAACAAATTTCCGCCTTGGTGGTATGATACGAAATATTTATTTAAAGATGTCACATATCGATTTCGTTTCCTTGATTGAACAACACCATAGCAGATTTCGAGTCCTGAGGACTTGTGTACACCGCATAAATCTGCACTGATGATATATAATCATGTGAACAAAATCGGTATGTGATATTTTAAAATAAATATTTCATATCACACCACCAAGCTGGAAATTTGTGATTTATTATAATGTTGAAATGATCTGGCAAATTATTCATTATGGAGTCAACAACAAAATAAAGGAAAACCTAGGTACTTCCAAAGTGGTTTTCTCTTATTTCGAGAATTACTGTTCAGTGCCTGCTTCTGGTAACAAACTTTAGGAACAGAAGCAGAATAATACACCTGCTAGCTTCCAAACGCGTGTTCCACCAATAAGCTACATTTAAAAGTATGAACTACGGTTATTATCACTCTTTGTAGACTCAGTTTTCAACGTTATTCATTTTAATTATCCTCAGAAAATACTATCTTTTCCACAAGAGATTTTTATACAAAAAAATAGTTGTTGACCCTCTGTTGATGTCACCAACTAGTGAAACACGTATGGACGAAAGGTAAATCAATTAATAACGTCTTGAATGTCGTGGAATTATGATAATTGTTTCTCCGAATTCTCATGGTGCTCGAACATAAGGCATAACCAGGAAATATTTCCCGACAGTATATCGGAAATATATTCACTTACATGTGATTACCTCTATATATAAAGATTGAATGCGTAATTTTTCACACAAAATTACATTTAAAACGTATATAAAAAGCATTAATCACGTCCTTCGAATGGGCAATAGACAGCTACCTCGAAATATATTGAATACTGATGAATAGACAAAAGATGTTTGCAAACACGATGGAGAAGGTAGACTGATGGACAGGAAAATTACTTATGGCATAAATATTATGGACTTAGTAATGATTATGATGCTGATGACTATCTTCTGTAATAATATGTTTCACTTTTAAACAACACTGTATGGAATCATACTAAGAAATCTCAAGACCCAGTCAAGGTGATGAGCGCTTGATTAACGGTCGTGGAGTAACTGGGATGGTTCACATGAACTCGGGAACTTTTCCCTGCTGGTGGTAGACCAAACACTCGAACTCGGCAACTCTCCTTAGTATGTCCTCAAACGAACCACTCGAACTCGGCAACACAACAACTGCTGAGGGGGGGTGTATTCTAGTTTCCCTCGCGCCTGCCGGTCGCTCGGCCTGGCGAAGCGTGATGTCAATGGGCAGCTTAGGTGCAGCTTGCAGGACGCGCGCTGACATTTCATCATTATTAATATGCAAGTCGACGAAGTGGCACCAACTTTTAGACTTGCACCAGGAAAACTGAAGACGACACCAGTTGTGGTCTAACGGCCACACATACCATACAGTTATCGTCATTACCACACAGCGTTGATAGGATGGATAGAAAAGGTACAACGGAGAACAGCGCGCTTCGTTACAAGTTTCTTTGGTAAGCGCAAAAGCGTCAATGAGATAATCGACAAACTCAAGAGCCAGATGCAGCAAGAGACATTCTTTATCCCACAGTACACCGTCCTCTATCTAAGTTCAGAGAGCATACATTTCTGAAGAGTCAACCATTATATTGCATTATACTATGTATACCACACCAGTAGATCACTAGGATAAAATTAAAGACATTAGAGATCTTACGGAAGCTTAATTGCAGTCATTGTTCTCCCGCGAACCATACGCGACAGCAACAGGAAAAAGAGGAAGTGACAGTGATACACGAATTACCCACCGCCACACACTGTGACGTGGTTTTAGGAGTACGAATGTGGATGTAGAGAGCACTTTACCTGATCTGAGAGGGCGAAATAGGAGGCGGAAGAAGAAAAAGCGAAGGGACTGGAGGGCGTTGGAGTGGAACAGAGGTGGAGATGTATTCAAGAAAATCACGAAGAGATTGGAATTGAACATTGTTCAATGATAGTTCCGTAAGACCCTCCTACCCCAGGGATGGAGACCTGGGCGTCCCATGCACGACCGCAGAAGGAGACCAAGAGATGAATACAGTAAGCAGATTAAAATTGATTGCCGTTGTTATGAGGAGATGAAGGGGCTTGCTCAGAATAGAGTAGGGTGGAGAGCTGCATCAAACCAGTGTCACGACTGAAGACCACAACAACAATATACAGGGAGTCCCGCTCAACTGTTTCACCCCAGATACCTCTGAAACTACAAAAGATATTGAAAAATCACTTTCACGGTCATGTACGTACGGCAGGGGTTTATGAAAGTAGGTACTATGAGACACTCTAAAACGCGAAGAAATATTTTCAACACAAACTTATGTTTTTTAAATGTATACCCCATATTATTTCTCAAGAAATCGATAGAACGAAAAATCACAAAAAGAATGGCGTTGGTTGCATCGCGATTCGTCAATTACATCCGGAAAAACTGAGAAGCGAAGTTGACGTTTGAAATACATGAGGCGCGGTGCTAGCGCTTGTCCGAGGCTCAAGCGAGACTCACGGTTGAGTCTCGGACACCCGCTAGCAGCGCGCCTCATGTATTTCAAACGTCAACTTCGCTTCGCAGTTTCTTCGGATGGAATTGACGCATCGCGATGCAATCGACACCATTCTTTTTGTGATTTTACATTCTATCGATTGCTTAAGAAATAATATGGGGTATCCATTAAAAAAAACATAAGTGTGTGTTGAAAATAATATTTCTTAACGTTTTGGAGTATCTCATAGTACTTACTTTCATAAGACCCTCCTTACGTTCATGACCGAAAAGTCGTTTTTCAATACCTCTTGTAGTTTCAGAGGTATCTGGGGTGAAACAGTTGAGTGGGACAACCTGTGTATCCAGGATGAAAAGTATTTAAACCGACAAGCTATGGAATGTTGTAGGGGAAATCAAAACAAATATTTTTCCCTAATATCATCTTTTACTATGAGGAGTATTTAAACCGGTAGAGGAAGATTTATCTGGCAGGAAATTAATTAAACCAACAAACACTCTTCTATTTTTTTCATTACCAGGAGACAATACATTAACACAACCCAATTTAAACTACAGTAGATTTTCAAAAACGCCTCCATTGACACGTAAACAAAGGTTACACCGTCGGATCATGTTCTGTCTGACACGGGCAAAAACCCCAGGAGTGTCCTGAATTGTTCCTGCAGCTGCTACTATCCGAGCAACCAGATCCTCTTCTGATGGAACAGGAGTTGCGTAAACAATGTTGCGCATCTCTCCCCACACGAAAACTCCAGAGGGGAGCCGGCCGCGGTGGCCGAGGTGACTGAGGCGCTCCAGTCACGGTCAGCACGGCCACTACGGTCGGGGGTTCGAATCCCCCCTCGGGCATGGATATTTGTGCCGTTCTTAGTCTTAGTTAGTTCATAAGTAGTTTGTAAGTTTAGGGACTGATGACCCCGTAGTTAAGTCCCATAAGCTTAACAAACATTTGAACATTTCCAGAGGGGACATATCTGGGGATCGAACAGGCCATGGTACAGGACCACCTCTGCCAATGTACGTTTCTGGGAACCGTCGGTCCAGGAATCATCGCGCACGTCGAATGAAATGTGCCAGCGTCCCGTCATGTTGGAACCACATGCGTTGTCTTGTAGGGAGCGGAACGTCTTCCAGCAATTCTGGCAATGCTCTGGCGAGAAAATTGTGATAGTGTCTGCCATGTAATACGGCCTCCACCGGTTTAAATACTCCTCATAGTAAAAATAAAAAAAAAAAAAAAATAAAAAATAAATAAAAAATAAAAAAAAAATAAAATAAAAAAAATAAAAAAAGACATTAGGGAAAAATATTTGTTTTGGTGTCCCCTACAACCTCCCAGAGTTTGCCTGTTTAAATAATTTTCACCGTGTACATTAGGTAGGTAATTTTATTTTTCAAAGATCGGTATTTTAATAAGAGGACTAAGTTTTGACGCGGTATAGTAGGTGAGCGGTGTAAGGCGTCACGCTGCGGAGCGCGCGGTCGCTCGCCGTCGGAGGTTTGAGTCCTCCCTAGGGCATGGGTATGTGTGTTGTCCTTACGTTAGTTTACCTTAGTACAAGTAGTTTGTAAGTTACGGACTGATGACCACGTAGTTTGGTCCGATGGACTTAAAAAAACATTTGAACATTTGACTAAGTTTTTAACTGAATTTGAACATTCATCATCCAGAGGATTACAAATACTGCCCGGTGCTAGGTGGTGCCATTTTCATTATGACAAGCGCACCAACGTTACGAGAGTGTTAAGTCTGAATTTGGCATGCATTAGTTTCTTCATAATGGATTTACGTTGATCAGCAACGAAACAGTGAACAAACAATCGCGTTTTTCTTGCAATCCGTGTGACTTTGGAAAGTGTTATTTCAGAGTTTTTAACTGTACAAAATAAACAATAATAACTGAAAATTTGTGCTTCACTGTACAAATAAGCAGGCTGAGCAACAAAAATGTCCAAATGTTTGTAAAGCTGATGGGCCTTAACTGCGGGGTCATCAGTCTCTAAACTTACAAACTGCTTATGTACTAACTTATACTAAAGACGACACAAACATCCATGTCCAAGGGAGGATTCGAACCTCCGACGCGGGAGGCCGCGAGATCCGCAACGCGGCGCTCCAGACCGCTCGGCTACTCCCGCGCGGCGGCTAAGCAACACAGAGTCATAATACCAGGCGCGTCCAGAAAGTAAGTTCCGTTTGGTTATATAAAACAAACGGGTACAGATACAGAAAAAATATTGATTGTACAAAAATCTACAACTTAAACTACTTTTCTACATAGCTTCCGAAATTTTGTAGGCAATTGTCATAGCATGGCACAAGGTTTTGTGTGCCTTTTTCATAGAATGTTGCCGCCGGTGTATTTAACCATGTGGTAACATGTTCTTTCAGCTCGTCATCAAGTGTTGTCCACCAAGGACAGATTTTAGGTGTAAGAAGAGGATTACTGTCAAAAGATTTTCTTTTTCACGATAATGCCTGACGTCACACACCGAATGTGACCAAACAATTCTTACGGAAATTTCAATGGGACGTGTTTGATCATCCTCCATACAGCTCGGACCTCTCTCCTAGCGACTTTCATCTCTTCATCATCATCATCATCATTATTAGAGACTGATTATGCCTTTCAGCGTTCAGTCTGGAGCATAGTACCTCTAATAAAATGCCTCCATGATCCCCTATTCAATGCTAACATTGATGCCTCGTCTGATGTTATGCCTTTTACTTCAAAATCATTCTGCAGCGAATGTAAGTACTGTCTTACCCTCCGCTGCCGAGCTCATGAGTCTCTTAGGTAACCTTGCTTCTCCCATGCGTGTAACATGTCCCCACCACCTTAGTCTGTTCGCTCTAACTGCTTCATCTATGGTGTTCATTCCCAGCTTTTCTTGGATTTCCTCATTATGGACACCCTCCTGCTATTGTTCCCATCTATTATTGGCTGCAATCATTCTTGCTACTTTCATATCTGCAACCTCTATCTTATGAATAAGGCAACCTGTATCCACCCTCCTCTTACACCTAAAATCTGTCCTTGGTGGTCAACACGTCAACGATGATAAAGAGCTGTTACCACATGGTTGAATACATAGGCGACAACCTTCTAAAAAAAAAAAAAAAAAAAAAAAAGTTTGTTTAGTTTACGGGACTTAACTACGGGGTCATCAGTCCCTAAACTTACAAACTACTTATGAAGTAGCTACAACTAACGACGGCACACAGCCGGCCGCGGTGGCCGAGGGGACTGAGGCGCTCCAGTCACGGTCTGCATGGCCACTACGGTCGGGGGTTCGAATCCTCCCTCGGGCATGGATATATGTGCCGTCCTAGTTCATAAGTAGTTTGTAAGTTTAGGGACTGATGACCCCATAGCTAAGTCCCATAAACTATACAAACATTTGAACATTTTTTTGAACGACGGCACAAATATCCATGCCCGAGGGGGGATTCGAACCCCCGACCCTAGTGGCCGTGCAGACCGTTACTGAAGCGCCTCAGTCCCCTCGGCCACCGCGGCCGGCGGCAACCTTCTGTGAAGGATGCATGCAAAAACTTGTGGCACGCTATGACAAGTGCCTACAAAATTTCGGCAGTTATGTATCAAAGTAGTTTAAGAGTTGTAGAATTTTGTGCAATATAAATTTCTTCTGTATCTGTGTACAGTTTCATTTTATTACCAAACGGAACTTATTCTCTGGACGCGCGTCGTAAAAAATAGGCGAAGGTCGGTTCCAGTCAACCTAGTTAGCAAAGGACGTTAGCAGTTCTACAGCCACAAATGAGTTGCTCGTCACATTCCACAATTAACGAGCTGGTACTTCCCTAGAAGCGAGGCGGCGGTAGAACCTGACAGCTACGGAGCGTTAGGGAAACTCAAAGGCAATGCGATAGGACAGCGGGGAGACAGCTGCAGCGATATGAGCAATCAGCAGACACCGCCGTGTGGAACACGCACCGCGTCCTCCTCCACACACGTCGTGCGCCATCGGGCACTTCCAATTGAATCGCTCCAGATAGGAATCGCCGAAGGAAGCAGAGTTTCCGCAGGCGTGTCGGCGCGCTATTTATTCGCCGTGTCGCTGCGCCGGGACGGAAGTTATGTGAATCCCTGGACGCGGCGCGTGTTCGCGACTCCCAGCCACGGGCTCTGCGCTGACAACTTAACGGCCGCTCCGTTCCAGCCGTGCCGAGACACTCGCCCCGACTGACGCGCCAGTACTGCAGTTCTGAAGCCACGTACACTGCTCTAACAACGTTATTTCAAATAAGATGAGGACGCGTACCACACAGACTCTACATCTACATCTACATGGGATACTCTGCAAATCACATTTAAGTGCCTGGCAGAGGGTTCATCGAACCACAATTATACTATTTATCTCCCATTCCATTCTCAAATAGCGCGCGGGAAGAAAGAACACCTGAATCTCTCTGTTCGAGCCCTGATTTCTCGTATTTTATTCTGATGATCATTTCTACCTATGTAAGTGGGAATCAACAATATATGTTCGAATTCGGAGGAGAATGTTGGCGATTGGAGTTTCGCAAGTAGCTCACGCCGCAGCGATAAGCGCCGTTGTTGTAATGATTCCCATCCCAGATCCTGTATCATTTCCGTAACGCTGTCTCCCCTGTATCGTGACAATACGAAACGAGCTGCCCTTCTTTGGACTCTTTCGATGTCCTCCGTCAAACCCACCTGATAAGGATCCCACACTGGGCTGCAGTACTCCAAAAATGGACGGACAAGCACAGTGTATGCAGTTTCTTAGTAGTTCTGTTGCATCTTTTAAGGGTTCTGCCAATAAAACGCAGTCTCTGGTTCGCCTTTCCCACGATATTATCTACGTGTTCTTTCCAATTTAAGTCTGAAGTAATAGTAATTCCTAGGTATTTTGTGGAGTTTACGGCCTTCACATTTGATTGATTTATCTTGTAAACAAAGTTTAACGGATTTCTTTTCGTACTCGCGTGGACGACTTCACACTTCTCATTATTTAGCGTCAATTGCCAATTTTTATACCATACTGATATCTTATTCAGATCATTCTGCAGTTGGTTTTGATCTTCAGATGATTTTACTAGACGGTAAATGACGGCGTCATCTGCAAACAACCTAAGAGAGCTACTTAGATTTTCCCCTGAATCGTTTATGTAAATAAGTAACAGCAGAGGACCAATGACACTACCCTGTGGAACGCCCGATATCACCTCTGTTTTAGTCGATGCCTTACCATCGATTACTACGAACTGTGTCCTCTCTGACAAGAAATCCCTTATCCAATCGCAAATTTGTGGCGATATACCATAACCAAGCAATTTGATTAAAAGCTGTTTGTGAGGTAAGGTGTCAAAAGCTTTCTGGAAATCAAGAAATACGGAATCGATTTGCGAACCTTTGTCGATAGCACCCATCACTTCATGTGAATAAAGAGCTAGTTGTGTTTCGCATGAACGATATTTTCTAAATCCGTGTTGACCTTGGATCAATAGATCGTTGTGTTCGAGATAAATCATAATATTTGAATACGGACTCAAACGTTTATATAATTGAACTACTCGTCATTTGGAAATTAAACTTTATCTCAGTTTTCTTACCAATGAGTGTAACGTTCTTCGTATTTTCAGTTAACTTTCTGTTCGTTATAATATCGATGATTATTATTTATGGTAGGCAATAGAGTAACTTTAGTCTTCTTCGGTTTGATAGTCTAATAGGCCCTCAAATTTTACTTATCTTGTACTTCAGAAATTTAGATTGGTACTCCTGTTTGATCGATCGAATTGAATTATTGTTTCTTATTTCACCTGAACGTACTGTAAAGTATTACTTTCCTGAACCTATTTAATGTCCTTAGCTTTATTAAAATGTTTGAACGTACAGATTCTATATCTGTATATTGTTATGTTATTGTTTATGTTGTTTATGTTGTTATTGTTATGAATTTTGTGTCTCGTTTCCGCCGGTTGTCCTGGGTGTCGGTGGCCGAGTAGAGAGAGACCGACAAAGGAAAATAGGATGCACGCGTGTGCAGGTACGGAGGTGACCAGCCAGTGGGACAGCAGAAACTAGTAACACTAGGCTAAATTAGAACAAGATATATATTTCGTAGAGACTTGGTAATACTTAACTTTCACCTAGTTCTGACGGCAAAATGCTGATACATAGTTTATCTAGGTAGAGGCCTGCCTACTGATGAGTCCTAGTGCCTGTCCTAATCCCAAGTGACCGATGCAGTTCAGTGGTGGCCACGAGCGGTGTTGCAGCAGAGGGCGCTTGTGGCCGACGTCGTAAGAACGCCGCGCCGTGCGTGCATGACGGCGCGCGGCGAAAGTACGTGGCGCACACTTCAGACTTGTGCGACACCACAATGAAAGTTTATCTTTTTTATCTGTCCTGGCAGTTCAATAAAACGAAGTCAATTACACAAGTATTAATTTATTTAGACCTGTCATGAAATAGTCTTTGGAAGTTTGCTTTTAATGCGGTTCATCTCACTGAATATCGGATTAAGTCAATTTTACTACATATTGCGATCTATCAAATATATTCATTTAAGCACTGTTCAAAATATTACTGATTTGGTAAAGGTTCTAACTACGGAAGAACTCTGTTAAGACACTTTTTTAAATCTCACTCGTTTCTATATTCTCCAAAATCACACATTATACAATAAATGTACTTGCACAAAGACACTTGAATAATTCACAGTTCGGTAACTATATTTCTCACAGTTAATGTTTTACAGCAGAATCTCTGATCTCTTTTACAGTTCACATCAACTTTGATCTTCTTAAATAAAGTTGATAATGTAAGTTTTAGTACTCTTGATAAAACAGTTATTATTATTCTGATCTATCTAATATTGATCACTATATCGCCAGGAGGCAGAATTTTTATAACTATCTTCAGAAGCCTAACACGATCTATAGTCCATAGATATTACTCTCGCAAATCGCGTAACACTTTAATCGTGAGCTAATCGCGGAGACCTAACTCATAGGGATCTGAATACGTAGAGAGAAAGTAATACGACTGAGGGTACTATTTATACTAGTTTTCCAACAGAAGATGACTGTAATTTAGAGTGTTTTGGCTAACTTATTCTGTGGCCTTGACTATTCTGTATTACAGGGATATGAGCCAAACCTATATAAGCCATTTTGTTTGTTTCCCCACAGTCGTCTATACTATACATTCTTGCGTATTTGTATGGCAGTGCAAGTGAAATGTATTTATGAGTCGTTAGTGCATATTTCACAAACTTGTACGTATTATGCAGGTATTGTACATTTTCAATAGTGATTATTTAATTACAAATATTTCATCACCATACATCAAGAAGAGGAAGGCCCGAGCAAATTTCTCTTTTATTGGTTTAGTTGCATAGATAGAATGTTATCCAATACTTTTCACAAAATGGTACAAAAAATGAGCAAACTATACCTAGCAACAACTGTCCATAATATAATATGCCACTCAACGACTTGACGTTACCTGAATAGCGTTAGCCGCGCTGGAGTAGCCGAGCTGTCTGGAGCGCCACGTTGCAGATCGCGCGGCCTCCCGCGTCGGAGGTTAGAATCCTCCCTCGGGCATGAATGTTTGTGCTGTCTATAGTATAAGTTAGTTCATAAGTAGTTTGTAAGTTAAGGGACTGATAACCCAGCAGTTAAGTCCCATAAGCTTTACAAACATTTGAACATTTTGAATAGTGTTAATTAATCTTGTTTTGAGGCAAATCAAGCAACAGATGTCAATTATATATAGTGTCAGCGCTACATGTTTCGAGACCACCTTATCACATTTTCAGTTACTGAATAACAAGGAAGAACATACTAAAATATGACGCTATGAATTCGACGACTCCCAACAAATATGGCACTCACAGAATAACACTAGTCAAAAATTAATCTGCCATTAGGCAACATCATCACTCGCAGCATACGTGCTTTGTTAACATAAAAATACTGCTGCTATGAGACACAGTTGTGAACTACAGGACAGCTGCTATAACATACCAAAGATAATTCGTACGCAACGAAACTGTAATGGTAAAACACGAAAATCTCATGACGAGGTGCTTATGATGACAAAGCACGTAGTTTGCATGTTTTTTTTATTGATGACTTTTCCCAATGACAAATTAATTTTTAAGTTATGTTATTCTGTGAATGATATATTGGTTTTATTTTTGTATTGACAGAATATAAACATCAATGTGGTTTTAAAGTTAATGACTGTTGTTTGTATTTAACTACAATAAAGTCACATTATTATTATATCATTGTTATTGTTGCAATGCCACAAAATTTTCGAAATTAAACAACATTTAAAAATAGATTCTGTTAATGTGTATGCATTCTGCAACAATGAATCCGTCGCGAACTTAAATTACTTTCGTCAATATTGTTCCGTATATTCATACCTCTTAAATTAGGAATGAATCTATAAAATAATGTTCCAATATCCAACATACGACAACGCTGATGACTCCAGAACCCGCCAGGAAGCACGCAGGAGAAATAAATAGTTGAATAAATACGTTCATATACCATATATGATACAAATGTCACTATTAACTGGAAACAACAATTTCAGCAGTACGATATTTAAAATTTTAGCAAAGACAGACCAATAACATCTAACTATTCTGCTAGCAAGCCGCCGAGCTTACAACCGACATACGCACGTATAGTTGCACCTTTAACCTCCATATTCCACACAATGAGACTGTTCTTGATCTTTCTCTAGGATAGAATCAGTGACAGGACAGTTTCTCTCGCGGGTAACGGTCTCTTCTAGTTTGGGTACGTTTAATTCTAATAATGATATCATGTTTTGGAGAGAGACATCACTGACGAACTGGTGCCTTTCCTTTTATAATACCTTGACTGGCTTTACACGCCTACTTTGGAATTGCTGGAAGAATATCTTCATTTACAGCTGATGCAACTGTTAATCTACTTCCCAACAGAAGAAATTTTTGATTGCTTGTACAATCTTCTCTTTGTTGTTATTTACAGTGTCTTCTGCCATCTTAAATGGGAAAATATGATTTCTACACACATAATTTTTTTATTTTGTGTTCTTCATACTTGTATTGTTTTCAATTGCTTCTCTAACCAATTTGTCATTATAACTTCTCTCGTCCTGTCGAAGAAGTTTGCGAATAGTCCTGTTTCGTTCAACATTTTTGTACGCACTTCCGACATCATGTGCTTCTAACACTCTCCATCTTTTGACATTCTCCGTTAAAGGTTTTCTTTCTTTCTGCCTATTTCATACTCATATTTACATAATAACCATTTTAAATTTTTTATTCTTTCGTTTAAATCCAAGTAGTCTTCAATATCCAAGATGATGTTCTTATTTCGTAATTGATCTGGTGTACCTCAAACAATTTTCTTATTTATTATCAGAATTTTCTGCTTTAATATAAATTTTTACTCTGATTTTTAATGATCTACATTGTCATGGATTTATAAAGTTGATTACGACCATTACACTCTGTAAAATATGTCTATTGTTTGAAAAAAAATTTAGAAAAGTTCACATGAATATAATTTCATCCTAGCCATGTAGATTGTGTATGCGTTTCCTTCTATAGAAATCAATGAAGTATATACAAGATCACTTTCATTGCTATTGTAGCACACAAAATTTATCACTAGATAATCGTCCTTCAGCTTTTGTATTACTTTAGCATTACAATCCCTCATTATCAAGTCGTTTAGGATTTTCTATTATTTATATCATCTAAAAATCTTCATAAATATCGTCTATCTCCTGATACAAAGAAGAGTACGTTGATTCACATGGTTGAATGATAGCCATGTAACACGTTGTGTTTATTTTTGAACCAAGACATACAGAATACTGTTATTTTATATCCTTTGAATATCTGTAATATTACTTTTGAATTTTATATTCTCAGTAAAAACGAAAAGGAGGGAAGGTCAAGATTTTACGCCCCGTCGACATAGTGGTCATTAAGAGACGGAGCACAAGATACGTTTTATTTGATAAGGTTGGTGAAGGAAGTCAGCTAAGCCCCTCAGAAGGAACCATTCAGACATTAGCCTAGAGTTATTTATGGAAATCATGGAAAACTTGAGTCTTGATAGCCGCAGGAGGAGTTGAACCGCCAACCAGCCCAGTGCGAGTCCAGTGTGCTAACTACTGCTCCACCTCGCTCAGCATGTACATTAAATATGTACTAGAATTCCTATAGTGTCCTCATCCTACACAGTTGCATTAGAATTTAATACTTTCTCCAACTGCACTAACCTATTTACTAAACCTAGAGTTGTGTAACTCATTGTCCTTAAATAAAATATCGTATCAGTTTGGTCTCTATTTCCCCAAAGGAGAGTGGGGAGGGTGATTACATAAGTATACTTTTCATCAAAATGAAGCTGTACTTTTTCAAATCCCTATAGTAGACTCGAATTGTGACGAAGAAGTTTGAAATTTTTCTTTTAGACTCGGTAACGCTTTAAACAAATCCGTGTCGAAGCTTGCGATAAATAAATAAAGTAATAATAGAACTTAGAATTTCAACTGAAGCTTAAAGTTGGTGTATGATGTCACATTGGCACTAAATGCACCAAAATGCACCCAAAGCCACCATTCAAGGGTCACAATGTAGTAAGGTACTCACACACTCTCTTATCCACATTTTACCACTTGCAAGTCCTTGAAGATGCCTTGTAAATAAAACAAGACGAAATACGTATGGTATAAACCTTGTTTTTCAGTTACTTAATCGGGGCCTATAAACAAATATCTTTGCCTTATTATAGGGAACTGAGGAAGAAGAAGACAGAACAAAATTAAGAAATTCACCACGTCGATTGGCGCATCTGCAATGGAGGGCACAACACGACTTCCAGCGTTGACATTACGCGGTTCACTTATCGCTGGCATAGGAAAATATTTCAAAAGCACAGTCGCTCCAAATTGACACGGAAAGATTTCAGGGTGCGCCATAAAGGACGTCAATGGAAGCACCTCTTTCCTTACGGCACCGATTCCCTCGCATCTTAAGATCGAAAATGATAGTTCGCAGTGTGACGAAGAACGTAACGACGATCTTCAGAACCTTTTACACTGCAGACACTGACTCTACGCATCAACCTTTCTCTAATGATATGGTGGTTTACAACACTATTGAACGTGATCCAACCACTCTGGAGTGTAGTACGACCGCAGTTTTGCTCTGATTTATGTGGTGCAACCTCTAACGATCGTTTGAAAGAAAGTCGTCAAAATGTAAAGAATGGATGTTGATGTTTTCCAGCCTTCCTTTTGTGTTACCAGGGGGGAGAAGGGTGTAAAATCCGCGGTGGAATAGCCGAGCGGTATAAAGCGTCTTGCTGCGGAGCGCGCGGTTGCTCGCCGTGGAGGTTCGAGTCCTCCCTGGGGCATGGGTGTGTGTATTTGTCCGTAGGTTAGTTTACCTAGGTTTAAGTAGTTTGTAAGCTACGGACTGATGACCACGCAGTTTGGTCCGATAGATTTACAGACATTTGAACATTTGAAGGGTGTAACATTTATACAAGGTGAATCACCTAACACTTGCAGTGCAAATATTGTGGAACTCGAAAATGCGATTGATCTGTGGTTTTCACAGAATGGATTGGAAATCAACGACTCGTATTGTTAGCCAATAAACAGATTGTAAAAATACCTAGAAAGTGTATTTTTATGCAAACATACAATTTTTCAAATGGAATAATGGTTGTTTCTATCATGCAGTGGAATTTTTGACACCAGCTGTGAACAAAGAATTTTGAATGACATTTTTATCACGTTTTCTTTGGCAGCTACAACCATTCTAAGTTTTGGGAGCGGAGGCTACGACAGCGTAGCTGACTGGCTGGTGGTCATGAGACAGTGGGCCGTGCCCCAAGGGCTAGCCACTCGGCCAGTAACCTACGGTATCGGAGCCTCCGCCCCCAAAACTTTGAACGGTTGTAGCTGCCAACCTAAAGCTGATAAAAAAAGTCATTCAAAATTCTTTGTACTCAGTAGGTGTCAAAAATTCCAGTGCATAATAGAAACAACTATTGTTCCATTAAAAAAAACTGTATGTTTGCATAAAAATACACTTTCTAAGTAATATTACAATCTGTTGGTTGGCTAAATCCATTCTGTGAAAACCGCACATCAGTCTCACTTTCCGTTTCTGCAATATTTTGGATGCAAATGTTAGGTGATTCACCCTGTATATGCGTTATATGCGTGAATAAGATGGCAAAGTTTCCCTCTAAGACCACTCAGTTCGACAACATCCTCACTGCACACACTTAGTGGTAAATTCAAAATATTTTATTTTCCTGTGACAACTATTTCTAATGTCTAGATGTTGCCTTCCAAGGCATCCCTTTCGATACCGTTGGATACTGTATACGGCCATTAGGCGCCTTTCAAAGACCGAATGCGTCGATCATTGGTGTTGAAATGGTTGCCTGTCATACAGGCACTAAGTGATTAATGTCTATTAGCCTCATAAAAAATTAAAAAAAAAAAAGAAACAGAAAAGAAAAATTAGAGTGCCCAACAAAGATGAACATATGGCAGTGAGGGTGTTCGAACTGAGGGATCGCAAAAGAACGCTTTGATATTTTATTTAATACTCGCATATGTTTCTATGTGACCAGACGACAGGACGACAGAAAACATTTCTTTAGTTACTTCGGATTAAGTTCAAATTTGTTGAATGGTTATGAACGGTCCCTATTGGTACCACCATGTATACCAGGGCAACAGTGCTTTCACACTAAACTAAAAAGGGTGTCTGCGGTGTGAAATGTTATCAAAAACTTTCTCATGTTGCTCGTCGCATTGGGAGCTATAGTTTTCGACCGCAAGATGTGTGCGGATAAGCGTCAGGTGGATAAGGTGATTTCACTGACGCCCTTTATGCCAATCTCTGGACTATTTCTATCGATTCTGAGCAAAGCTGTATCGGAAATGTTTCTCTCAGCCCCGCCTAAGAAAATCTTAGTTCAACTCTGGGCATCGCGGATGTGACCGTCATCGCAGAGAGTTTAGGTAAGAGGTATGTGGTGATCTTCCCGCGGCATTTCTTAGTCGTTTTTAAGATTTTACCTGCTTCATTTGCTGTATATTTATATCTTCTCCTTTCATCAATTAAATTCAATATTTCCTGTGATATTCAAGAATTTTTTGTAAGTCTTGTCTTTCTACCTGTTTGGACTTCTGCTGCCTTCACTATTTCCTCTTTCAAATCTACCCACTCGTCTTCTACTGTATCATTCACCCTAAAATAAATAAATAAATAAATAAATAAATAATTAAAAAATAAATTTAAAAAATTCGTATAGTAGTTTACCCGCATTCCTATTTTCTTATTCATTATTAGATCTATTCCTGTAATATACCCAACTGTATTATAAATCTGTGTTCACCTCATCACAAAACCTGTTCATCTTTTTTTTCTAACCTCACTACCCGATTGATAGACCTAACATTCCACGCTATGATCCATGGAATTCCAGTGTTGTCTTTATTGATGACGATGTCCTCCTGAGTAGCCACGCTCTGAGATCCGATTGGGTACTATTTTACTTAAGGAATATTTTTCCCGAGAGGATGCCATCATCATGTATTCGTACAGTAGATGTTGTAAATGTTTGTACAGTCTATGGGACTTAACTACGGGGTCATCAGTCCCTAAACTTACAAACTACTTATGAACTACTTACGAACTAGGACGGCACAAATATCCATGCCCGAGGGGTGATTCGAACCCCCGACCGTAGTGGCCGTGCAGACCGTGACTGGAGCGCCTTAGTTCCCTCGGCCACCGCGGCCGGCCGTACAGTAGAACCGCATGGCCTCGAGAAAAGTAACGACTGTAGTTTCCCCTTGGTATCAGCCGTTCACAATAACCGTATGGCAAAGCCACATTAGCTGATTTTATAAGGCCAACTCAGTCAATCATACAAACTGTTAATCATGCAAATACTGAAAAGGCTGTTGCCCCCCTCAGGAACCACACTTTGTCTCGCCTCTCAAAAGATACCCCTCCGCTGTGTAGCGCAGTTGAGCTCATACGTGACGTCACAGAGTACCATTCCACAGGTACCTCGGAGCCAAATTTCAATCTTCTGCGTCAGAATGTGAGAAATTTCTGGGTTTCTAAAAAGTGACCATTATATTTTGATGCTTAGTGAAAAGGTTGTGTAAAAATATTTTAAATACCACGTTCAAATAATAGAGTAACGAAATTGATTTGTCGTTTGTTTTGGAGGCACATGTTAAAAAAAATGTCAAATGTTTGTAAAGCTTATGGGACTTAACTGCGGGGTCATCAGTCCCTAAACTTACAAACTTCTTATGAACTAGCTTATACTAAAGACGGCACAAACATCCATGCCCGAGAGGGGATTCGAACCCCCGACGGGAAACGGCCTCGCGCATCGGAGCATAGCGCGTCATTGCGCTCGGCCAGTACGCCGCGGCACGTATCAAAGTCCCCATACAACTTGAAATCCCCATACCACATTAACACAACACGCGGCTAGACGAATATGCATCGAAATGCGATGCTCATTGTCATAGTAAAGATGACTGATCCGTTTCGATTTTTCTCCTTTTGCGGAGTGCTGTTTTACCGCAGTGCATATATTTCAATGTGTCCTAAATGTAAATACATATAACTTCAAATAAATAAAAACGTAATTAAGTAATTTATTTTTTCGAGGTGAGAAGCGAAACAGTATTACTGCTCATCGTAGTTACAAATGTCATATCGCTTCCATTTTCACCCTGGCTGGAATACGGACGATCCAGGAACTAGCATTGGCCAGTACGGCCCCAAAAAGTTTACCAGGCACTGCCTGAAGAAATTGGCGTGACACGATTGCAGAATTGCACTGAGGTGATAAAAGTCACAGTATAGTGACATGCACAGATACACAAGGTGGCAATATCGCGTACACAGGCTATAGGAGGGCCGTACATCGGCAGAGCTGTCGATTGTTCTGCGGCAACTCAAGTGAAATAATTTTCGATGTGATTATGGGCACACCATGGGAACTGACCGAGTCTGAACGCCAAAAGGTAGTTGGAACAAGAAACATGGGGAATTCCATTTTCGAAATCGTTAGGGAATTCAATATTCAGAGAGTCAGTGCCATGAACGTGCTGAGAATTCAAATTTCGGGTTTACTTCTCACCACTGACAACTGAGTAGCCGTTGGCCTGCACTTAACGACAGAAAGCGGTGGCTTTTGCGTAGACTTCTCAGTGCTAACAAAACATGTTCAAATGTTTGTTAAGTTTGGAACCTAACTGTAGTGGTCATCGGTCCCTAAACTTAGAAACTACTTCAACTAACTAATTCTAAGAAAAACACACACACATATCCGAGGGAAGACTGGTACCTCCTACGGCGAACCACCGCGCGCACCGCAGCAAAGCGCCTTAGTGAGCACGGCTATTCCGCCGCGGCTCAGTGCTAACAAACAACAATGCGTGAAATAACAGCACAAATCAATGTGGGACGTACGACAAACGTATGTGTCAGCAGAAAGGGGCGTAATTTGGCGTTAACGTGCTGTAGTAACAGACGACTTACTCGAGTACATTTTGCAAGCCAGTGCAACATGGCCTGCAGCCCCTATCTCGGCTCGTGACTACGATGGTTGGATCTTATACATGTGAAAAATCGTGACTTTCTCAGATTATCAGCTGATAAGAGATGACTGTAGAATTCCATGTGGGGCAGATTCCACGAAGCTATGGACCTAAGTTGTCAATAAGCACTGTTCATGCTGATGGTAGCTGTATAATTAGGACTGTTTTTGTATAAAATGGGCTGCATGCTCTGGTCTAAATGAAGCGATCAATGACTGAAAATGGTTATGTTTGTCTACTTGGAGACCACCTGGAGGACCTTCATGGAATTTACGTTTCCAAACAACTATAGAATTTTTATGGCAAACAATGCGTCATGTCACAACGCAACAATTATACGCGGATTGTTTGGAAGAACATTATGGGCAAATCCTGCGAATGATTTGGCTATCCAGATCGGGTGACAATAGTCTCATCGTACATTTATGGAATACTAGCTGAAAACCCGGCGTTGCCTGGGTATTTATTTATTTATTTCTGCCATTCTTCAGGTATATACTCATTTGTATCAGGGCTGTATGTCTGTAAAATCTCCTAGGAATACAATTAGTAGTAAAGAAGTAACAGATTAAAACTTGGTGCGTGATGGGACAGTTTTCCAAGAACGTTACCATTCGTGTGCTCATATTGCATGAACTAAGTGTCGTACTGTGATAACAATTTCGAAGCTAAATTCAACTGTATACGTGTATACTGTCTGTAAAATGGGCTGCGGATACAATTTGTAGTGTAGAAATTATAAATTGTAACATCATACCTAATGCCGTAGTTTTAGTCCATGAGCAGCGAAACGTTACTGTTTACGTGCTCATATCTCATGAACTACGTGTCGGAATGTGATACAATTTAGAAGCCACATTCAACTGTATATGTGTAGACTGTCTGCAAAATGTCCTGTCGCTACAATTTGTAGTGTTCAAATTACAAATTGTAATTGCAAGCCTTGCTATGACTGATTTTAAATACGATGTGCAGTGTCCGCGTTTTTTTATATAACTAAGCAAATGTCCTTCAGATAGTTATATCAATAAACACGGACACTGCACATCGTATTTAAAATCAGTCATAGCAAGGCTTGCGACAAATGTACTAAAAAGTCTCACCCAGTGCGGGAATTACATCATAGGATGTACGAGCACTCATGGGCAGTAGACAATGTGTGACGTATAAAGGTTTGGGTCGTTCCGGGAAGCGTGCGCGGGTAGCGTAATGGCAACGCGACCGCGCGAAGCAAATGTTCAAATGTTTGTAAATCTATCGGACCAAACTGCGTGTTCATCAGTCCGTAGACTACAAACTACTTAAACTAAGGTAAACTAACCTAAGGACAACACACACACACACACACCCATACCCCAGGGAGGACTCGAACCTCCGACGGTGAGCAACCGCGCGCTCCGCAGCGAGGCGCCTTAGACCGCTCGGCTACTCCACCGCGGCCCGCGCGAAGCGGGAAATCTGGGTTCGAGTCCCGGCCCGGCACAAATTTTCATATGTCACCATTACACCGTACAGCTGATGCTGATTAATATCCATTTCTTGTATTTACATTAGCAGCTGTAGTCGCCGCATGCATGCATGTCTGAAGGATATTTGCTTAGTTGTATCAATAAACACGGACACTGCACATCGCCGTTATTATGTTTGCCGTGCGGTGCTGACTTTTCCATACTATGTCGGCATTACTGCAAACAACTCATAACAACTGTTCCCAGCCGCGCGGGCGGGAATGGCCGAGCGGTCTGGAGCGGCACGTTTCGGATCGCGCGGCCTCCCACGTCGGAGGTTCGAATCCTCCCTCGGGCATGAATGTGTGTGTGGTCTTTAGGTTAGTTCAACTTAGTTTAAGTAGTTTGTAAGACTAGGGACTGATGAGCAACGTAATTTGGTCCCATAGAATTACAAACATATGAACTCTTCCTAAGTTTCCTTGGAAATTCTTTTAAATGCATTCCGTAATGTTCACTCTCAATAGACATTACTGTTTACCGTAACTGAAAACTTCTTCCATATTTCATCCAAATATAAGGATTTAGAAATATTATAAATACGTGAAACTCAATACACGCCATATTTCTGTACGCAATATGATATGACCTGACAGTTTTGTTCTCCTGGCGTAAGGAGTCAGTTCATCCCTTCGTTGATAATGTCTTCACCGCCTACTTCCAGTTGATCGTTGCAAGCGGCCACGGTCACGTCTGTTTATTTTGTATTTATTCACAATGTTCAAATGTTTGTAGAGCTTATGGGACTTAACTACGGGGTCATCAGTCCCTAAACTTACAAACTACTTATGAACTAGCTCATACTAAAGACAGCTCAAACATCCATGACCGAGGGGGATTCGAACCCCCACCTCAGCGGTCGTGCAGACCGTGACTGACACGCCGCAGTCCGCTCGGCCACCGCGGCCGGCCTTGGTTTTCTTTATCGTCAATGTTAAGATTACCTTTCTTACCTGCCTTGAAGTTGGGTACCTATTTTAGAACTTGAGGTATTTATTTTCCTTCTCTTTCTGACTAGTTTTACACTGTAGCATATATGCTTACATTAAAAGTACTTAAATCATGGCAGTATAAAATAAAAAACAACAGAATATACTATTAATAAAGTGATAAAAATAGTTGCATTACCATTACCTGCAACCCACAACAAGGAGTTCATAATAGGAATTAAATTATTCATGAACATGGAATTCTGAATATTAACCTGAGAGGGAAAAAACTGCAATAATGTATATATTCTGCAAAGGATACATTTTAATGTAACATATATTAAGGAACATTTTATTCACGGAATGAGAGTGGAAACAATGGCCTGTCTGTGCACTGTTGTTTGCCTAATTTTTCAGTACGGCATCCAAGGGGTTAATTCTAAAGTTGAAGAATTTTCAGTGTCAGTACTTAAAATGGTGGATGAATTTTTGGAAACAGGTTTGGTGAAGTAGTTGCGGTGTTTCTTAGAGTATCTACCAGTTAATATTTTTGCAGATTCCTATTCTTTCCTTCTCTCTCGCTCTCGCTCTGTCTCGACGAAGAAAAATATGATTCTTCCCATCGGTCTTCTTTGTATACGTATAGTGAAGTTACAGTGCGTAGTAATCTGAACTGGAACTTGGTTTTATATAGTCGCCTAAACAAATTTTATCGAGCTACAAACGCTTTGTCGAATAATAATAAATAACTTTGTGACTTCATTGTAGTTGGAAGCTGCTCATGATGTTTGTTGATGTTTAGATGACTAAGTTGCATTATAATATCCGAATGAGTTCATCATCACTAAAATTACAGGTGCTTTGTAAACGTAACACATTCGGTCGGGTGAAGGTAAAAAGACTTCTTTCAAGAAAACGACATAGTGGCGATTCCATTCATAGTAAACTCTCTGTATTTTTTATATTTACTATTAAAAAACGGAGGCAGCCTTCACGACAAGTTAATACCGACCCAGTTCACTTAACAGTTAATTTTCGAGATTTTACAGGAGTGGAATTCGGTTCTTTACCAAAAACATCGATTAGAAAGCGCAGTTCGCAACCGTTGTCCAGAAGTATTGGTCAACCGCCGGCTTAGGGTAAGGACGTGTGTCCTAAGCTGGCGGGCACAATGGAGCATCAATTGTGCGTCAATTAAGCGCTATTTATAAGCGTGCCCAAATGTTTGCGGCAGCAGCTACGTGCGGCGCCTCGCTATGGCTGCCTGGATAAGCCACGCATGCGCAGTACCCCATACTGCTCGCTCCGCACTGCTGCTGGTGATAACAAAATTCTTTCAGGTTCACTGCTGATAAAGCACCGCTTGGTATTTGGTATTTTATGCTTACCGATCGCGCATCTCCAAATATGGCTACATTGACAGCACGTTCCGAAGCTTTCAGCCGTGCAAGAAATTGGACGCAGTGCTTTTGGATGTACGACACGCGTCCAGAAAGTAAGATCCGTTTGATTATATAAAACGAACGGGTAGAGATACAGAATAAATGTTGATTGCACAAAAATCTGCAGCTGTTAAACTACTTTTATACATAGCTTCCGAAATTTTGTAGGCAATTGTCATAGCATGGCACAAGGTTTTGTGTGCCTTTTTCATAGAATGTTGCCGCCTGTGTATTCAACCATGTGGTAACATGTTGTTTCATCTCGTCATCATCGTTGAAGTGTTGTCCACCAAGGACAGATTTTAGGTGTAAGAAGAGGAATACCGTCAAAAGACTTTTTTTCCACGATAATGCCTGACCTCACACACCGAATGTGACCAAACAATTCTTACGGAAATTTCAATGGGACGTGTTTGATCATCCTCCATACAGCTCGGACCTCTCTTCTAGCAACTTTCATCTCTTCTTACACCTAAAATCTGTCCTTGGTGGTCAACACTTCAACGATGATAAAGAGCTGTTACCACATGGTTGAATACACAGGCGGCAACCTTCTGTGAAGGATGCATGCAAAAACTTGTAGCGCGCTATGACAAGTGCCTACAAAATTTTGGCAGTTATGTGGAAAAGTAGTTTAGGAGTTGTAGAATTTTGTGCAATAAAAATTTCTTCTGTATCTGTGTACAATTTGACTTTATTACCAAACGGAACTTACTTTCTGGACGCGCCTCGTATTTCTTCGAAAAGGCTGTGACTTATGTGTGTAACCCAGAACGCTTCCATGTAAAACTTTCATGATTTGAAATAAGGACTCTAGAACTTACAAGGTATCATGTCTTCATTATCTGTGGATACACGCTCCTTCCTACTGAAACATATGTAGAAACTGGTAAAGAAACACAAATGTTGCCGCAGTACTGGGACTTTTCGTTAAAACACGGGTTATGTTATATGATACTCTAAATAATTGTCTCTTAAAATGTCTCCGATGTTTCGCGGCAGCCCGCTTGAGAAAGTATAGCGTTATATTGTCCCTGTTTTATTGTAAATTTCTCTCAAACTGTCTTCGATGTTTCGTGGCAACACGATTGAGAAAAAAGAACCTCATCTTGTCCATGTTTTATTATTATTCATAAACCACGTTCCTTTGTGATGTAAAACACAAATGGATATCTGTTCCCGTATTCTCTGGTTTTTCTGCGACGCGTTTCGAAGATTTACACTCTCATCTTCAAATAGGTCAGTCGATTACATCACAATTTCAGTTCTAAGATATCGTATAACTTACAGTTGTTTGGGCTATAAATCAGTGATTATGTGACACTTATTACCGAATATGTAAATGGGTCTTAAATTACAAATTTCATAATAATTAGTTATTCTAAGGAGCTTGTTACTACCGTCTAATGTTGTAGAAGCGTGTTATAAATATACGATTTCAGTGCCATATTATGATAACAAATGACACACAATAACTAATTTGTAGCATACTGACAAATGAAACAGAAAACTGGCTACATTGTGGAAAAGAACTTCCCAAGTAATTCACCTGAACGTGGAGGTGTAATCCACAGAAATGTGTTATGGAAGTAAATAAAAGTGACTAATACTGATAAGGCCTTCAATTAGTCTTTTATAAGAGATATTCTGTTGTGTCATATAAGGCTTTATTTCAGTGGCATGTAATCTTAGGGCTCCATCCTTAGCCATGGAACAAGATGGACACTGAACTTGCATTTACGAAAAAAACAATAAACTTAAAACACATAACGACAATTTCGACAAATTATACGAAGGAATAGAACTGTATCATAAGTTTTCAGAGGAGATTATACAAATTATTTAAACTAACCTGTTTAAAAAGCAAAAAGTGGCTGTTAAATATTGTATTCTGTACAGGGAACAATTACTTAGATGACATTGAGCAGGTGTCAAACATATTAAATAAAATTTTAAAAATCTCCCTAATAACTGCGAGTAGGACATGAGTTCAGAGGGTATAGTACAATTTTAATTATGTTTATAGATAGTTCATCCCTCCCAGAAATAGAGAAGTTCAACTGTTTTTGGTTATTATCGATATCGATACCGGAAGGATATCGGTCCCAGAAATCGCAAGACATTCGAAAATGATTGAATTTCAAGTTAATTTTAGTGAAATTTTGCATTTGTTTTATTACTTTATGGTTTAATTTAATATGGTATGTAATTTGGCAACATGATGTATTGGATTCGTGTGCTCTCTTCCGTTTCTCAATTACTGGTTAGAACTGACGGAAGTCTCTAGGGAATGTAACGGTACACCTGGCCATAGGCCTATTGTTGCTACGCAAATGTGAAATTGTTCTGTGGAATGCGTCAGTAGTTTCTTCTGGGCATATCAGAACCTCATCCCAAACAATGGAAGTGCAGTCCTGCATTAATTACGGGTATTACTGTGCTCTGAAACATTACAGATGCTGTACGTGTCGTAGGCATAGACTGTCAGGCAAAGATTGTATGTAGAATGAGCAGGCGTGAGATGCTTGTCGGGCGGCCTGATGCCTATCACCACAACGAGCAGATGGCAATGCCGTCGTTTCCACAGCGTCTGGGGCTTCAGTTTATCGTACCTCAGCCAAATAGCAAGAAAATTTTTTAATGATGTACAATAATCTTCCTACTTGTTACCGAACCATATCAAAATCTTTACGGAAGTTAGAGATTTCTGATAGATTACGGGTGCAAATTAAATTGTGATGAAAAAATTATTTGATATAATTACAAGTTACATTTTCGGATATTTTCCTTTACTTTGTAACAGGAAGGCCGATGGTGTGTGGGCATGTAGAAATATGTGGAATAAAAACAGAAGGATGTGGGTTAACTTCGCATTTAATGACTTAAAACGTACATTTTCGGGAAGGCAGTCAGAATAAGGAACACGGGATAGCTGCCCCTGTGGACATGGCCACAAGTGGAGAGGAATTAGCCGGAGCTAATAGTCAGGAGTTCCTATCAGGACGGAGGCTCGACATCGGAGAAGGAACCTGGACCGCGGTGGAGTAGCCGAGTGTTCTAAGGCGCCTCGCTGCGGAGCGCGCGGTTTCTCGGCGTGGAGGTTCGAGTCCTCAAAAATGTTCAAATGCTTGTAGAACTTATGGGACTTAACTACGGGGTCATCAGTCCCTAAGCTTACAAACTACTTATGAACTACCTAAGACTAAGGACGGCACAAATATCCATGCCCGAGGGGGGATTCGAACCCCCGACCGTAGTGGCCGTGCAGACCGTGACTGGAGCGTCTCAGTCCCCTCGGCCACCGCGGCCGTCTTCGAGTCCTCCCTGGGGCATGTGTGTGTGTGTGTGTGTGTGTGTGTGTGTGTGTGTGTGTGTTGTCCTTAGGTTAGTTTACCTAGGTTTAAGTAGTTGGTAAGCTACGGACTGATGACCACGCAGTTTGGTCCGATATATTTACAAACATTTGAACAAGGAACCTGAGGGAACAGACGGGGCGGCAAGGCGTCGGGCCTGGCTGTCACGTGATTACATGGAGCTCACTGATTGGTGGGCCAATATTGCAGACTGTTAGAGGGTGGCGGGCCCTGGTCAGCAGCACCGAACCAACACGCAGGACTGAGGCAGCACGCACGTCGACGGACCTATGATTGACAAAGTCCAACGCACGCCCGGCCACTGCCTCCGCGGCAGAAAATACGAAAAACTTCCCGTTCGTGTATGGAGTTGAAGATATACTAAAATTTTGGAGGCCATGCCCTGGGCAGGGGGGGGGGGGGGGGAGATATTCCGCTACAACTTGTACAATGAGACCTTGATTTTTTTCTATATTTAGTGATTCTAGGTCAACTTTAAGTACTCTATAGATTCTGATGCAAGAGTTTGTAAGTATTAATAATGACAGTATCTTCTGATTGCATAACTTAGAAGTTTAAATGGTTTACTCCTGTGAGGGACCGCAGACCATAGTATGTGACATGTTTCAACGTCAAACTTTTACCCA
This sequence comes from Locusta migratoria, assembly GCA_026315105.1. Lineage (NCBI taxonomy): Eukaryota > Metazoa > Arthropoda > Insecta > Orthoptera > Acrididae > Locusta > Locusta migratoria. Next base: position 380,626,555 of record CM048755.1, read on the forward strand.
TTCCTGAGAAACAAGGGACAGACAGGAGGCTGCCAGCACAGACGGACGAGCGAACAATGAAGTGATTCTCGAAGACTAAATTAATACATGTAAATATTGATAATAATATATTACAAGACTATATATTCAAAAGTATTCAAGACATTTTACTTACAACTTAACCTCATTCTGAGATCGTCATCTCAGAAGGATGTTAAATCAGTGTTTCCGAATGACAAATAGGGAAGATACGGAACGAAAATGGAAAACAAATGTCGTCGCTCTGGAACTGATGTCAACTGATACCGTGAGTAGTATTATTTTAGGAAATCCTTCTGCTTGTGGTGTGTTTAATACTGTACAGTACTGTGTGATACTGTCTTTGTAGTCGATATAGTAGAGTTTCCAGTCTTCAAACGGACATTTTTTTAACGTTTATCTTGGTTTCAGTAAATTAATTCTGGCAAATAAAGGGACGGTTCTTACTATTAGACCACTGCCAACTACCTGCCCCAACCAATGAAACTTTCCTTGTAAGTATGTAAATGTCAATGTATGCTGCATATTAATTAATGGTAATTTTCTTGTTCTTAAATTATAATACCGCGACATGACCAAAATCCTTGCCGAAGTGATCCACCGATTTTACGTAACGTGTATGCAGATCTGGGACATCCTGTTATGCCGGCCGCAGTGGCCAAGTGGTCTGCGGCGCGCCAGTCACGGTCTGCACGGCCACTACGGTCAGGGGTTAAAATACCCCCTTGGGCATGGATATTTGTGCTGTCCTTAGTAATAGGTAGTTCATAAGTATGTAAGTTTAGGGACTGATGACCCCGTAGTTGGGTACCATAAGCTCTACAAACATTTGAACATTTTGAACATATTTTTATAACTGTCCCTGCTCTATAATTACGAGATGCATGTGAAGAATGAACCAGACGATCGCTTAGTAGGCATTGTCTGGATGGTCCACATTTTGTAAACCACCGCTCGAATCCAATTACCAGCATCGAAAGAGAAGAACGCATCGCTCTCCTTTGACAACATGCAGAGTACGCCGTGATCGAGTATCTGAATGGCTTGCAGACTGAGTACATCCTACTGTTCCCTATCAGCTAGCCAGCGAGCTACGCGATCGAGGCCAACACTGCGTGACGTCAAACGAGAGCGCCACCATCCTCTCGTTCATTGGATTTGATCCGCTCTACAGGTTGTTCTATGCGAGCGAGTGCTTCACTCTGTTGCATCTATATCAATAATTAAAGAGCTTCTCTACAGTCACTTCGGACAAAAGATTTTTTCCAGATAACGACATGAGTTTTGAAGTAGAAAATGTTTGTATAGCTTAAGGGACTTAACTACGGAGTCATCAGTCCCTAAACTTACAAACTACTTATGAACTAACTAATACTAAGGACGGCACAAATATCCATGCCCGAGGGGGGATTCGAACCCCCGACCGTAGTGGCCGTGCATACCGTGACTGGAGCGCCTCAGTACCCTCGGCCACCGCGGCCGGCTTTTGAAGTAGACACAGAAAATTGTCTCCTTAACGAATTACAAGTGGTGCAACTGGAACCAACTTAACATTACGGCCAGAATTTTCTGGAAATTATTTTAAAGCGTACATTAAGCATACAACAATTTCTAGTTCAATCGAAGTATGATATAGCGAAAGCTCTTTAGCAATGAAACGAAAATGTACAGCCGCGACGGAGCGGCTGAGCGCTTTGAGGCGCTATGCTCCGATGCACGAGGCCGTTCCCCGTCGGGGGTTCGAATCCATATATTACTATATATTAGTATAAGTTAGTTGATAAGTAGTTTGTAAGTTTAGGGATTGAATACCCCGCAATTAAGTCTCATAAGGTTTACAAATATTTGAACATCTTTTTGAAAATGTACAGTGTGAGTCAAAAGCCGAAGTTCACCCTTTTACTTCAAAAACTCTGCAGAAACTGAAAAAACTGAATATTCCATTAAGGTATGTGTGAGGTGGTCAATCTTCTACGGTATGTACTGAAAATGCGCACCATTGTGAAATCGGTTATCTTGAATGGAAGTCAATGTTTTTAATGGAATAGTGGTCGTGTGATATATCAAATAAAATTTTATTTTCTGATAAGTTCATTCCTGTAAACAGATCGACGTAGCAGTTATGGTTCAAAGTATAACACATTTTGTTGTAGGTACAGATTGGACTATTCTCCATAATGAACAGTTATTTTATGTGTCCATGCTCTCCCTCTTGGTCAATGCGCATTTGAACGCAATGAATCCAATCGTCGTGTACTCGTAGAAATATTTATGCAGAAATGTTCAAAATGTTCAAATGTTTGTCAAGCTTATGAGACCCAACTACGAGGTCATCAGTCCCTAAACTTACAAACTACTTATGAACTACTTACAAACTAGGACGGCACAAATATCCATGCCCGAGGGGGGATTCGAACCCCCGACCGTAGTTGCCGTGCTGACCGTGACTGGAGCGCCTCAGTCACCTCGGCCACCGCGGCCGGCTATGCAGAAATGGTGGCACACACTTCTTCAATGCGTTGCTCAAGATGGTGTCTGTTTCTTGATTTCGCAGCAAGTACGATTTGCTTTAAACGGCTCCACAGACAAAAATCATGCGGTGTGAGATCAGGTGATCAAATCAAATGTTCAAATGTTTGTTAAGCTTAAGGGACTTAACTACGGGGTCATCAGTCCCTAAACTTACAAACTACTTATGAACTAGCTACAACTAAGGACGGCACAAATATCCATGCCCGAGGGGAGATTCGAACCCCCGACCGCAGTGGCCGTGCAGACCGTGACTGAAGCGCCCCAGTCCCCTCGGCCACCGCGGCCGGCAGGTGATCTTGGTGGCCATTTTATAGAACCACGTCGACGAATCCAATGACCAGCATACTGACCATCTAACCACTGAAGAACTGGTCCGTAGTGTGGTGGAGCCCCTCCCTGTTGAAAGTAAAAGATAAGGTTTTATATCAATCAGAACTAAGGGACACACCACTTTTTGCAGCATTTACAGGTAGCTTTGAGGGACCAACCATGTATATCTTTGAAGAAATGGAGCTGTAAACAATTATTCTAACTTTAGAACCATACCTTCTTCGTCGAATCTGTTTACAGGAATAAACTTGTCAGAAAATGCCGATGTTATATGATCTATCACACAACTTCCTTTCCACTTAAAAAAATCTGACTTATGTTCAAGATGGCCAGTTTCAATAAGGTGCCCATGTTCGTTACAACTAAGAATAACAAACTGAAACAACTTTTGTAATATTTTCCTAAAAGTCATTTAATTGTCAAGTTTTTCATCTATTATCAGAATAACGGTAAATGATAATAGTGTAGGTCCTATACCTTAACTTAATGGATGTGCATTTCTTTAATTTTCAATTTCATACAGAACTCAGTATACAGTCAGTCATATTACAAGTCCAAATTAGGGATCAGACAAAGCAGGGACGTTGAAACACCATAGTGAAACTTTACAACATAGCAGATAACATTTTTGTCGTTGGCGCCTGTCATGATATGCATGATCTTCTAGCTTAACGATGTGTATTTTACATTTTCATTTCTAATAAAGCAAAGATATTTATTGTCTGGGTATGGCAGGTCAAGTAATTTTTAATTGACTGCTGCATTACGCTTCAGTTTCAGTCAAATACCTGACACAATTTTTCTCTTTATACGCCACATCTCTAAACAGCGACGGGAACGTTTCCACCAATAGGTCAGTTCCTCGGCTATAGAAACCTGCTTCTTGATCACGGAGCCATTCGAGAATCGCTTGTGCACGTCCACATCGTTGTTAAATCTGCGATTACTGCTTATCAGTCCCTTGACTGCCTGAAGATTGAAATGTGTGGATGATATCGTTATTCTTCCTTCCCGCTCACTCACGTCTGTGCGATCTTTGTTTAAATGGTGGTAGCATTTCACTATGGTTGGCGGTGACATTGGATTTCATTCATATGTTGCAAAAAATTTCATAATGAAGCACTGTGCACATTGGACGTTTGTCCATACAAATCGTACTCACGTTCTACAATTTTGATGTGCGTTTCGCGGCTGGTTGCTGATGATCCTGTGGTGCTGGTGAAAGTGTCTTCATCGAGTGACTGCAGTAGGATGTATGATAACTTAGACAAACTGTCTTTATGCGAGGAATAGCAGTTACCTCTAAATGAGTTTTATGTAAGTAACCACCAACTTACGCTACTTCTAATGTACCCTACATCTGTAGTTTATATTGCCTATTAGTAACTTTAATAATGTTATGCAAAGCACTTGATAATGGCCTAAGGCCGAAACCTGGTTGTGGAAATAAGCAATTATTTCACTCAAATGGCGATTAATTCCTTAAAAAAATAAACAACTTGTCATCAAGACTCAGTTTATTAACATATTTTAGTACAATAACTGGTCGCAGTCCCGAAAAGTTTACTCTGTATATATTAATGTTTCTGAACTCCCTTCTGGGTTGTGTTACGAAGGAGAGCGAGCACAAGCGTTATGAAGAGCATCCCAGCACCCAGTGTACAGTGAGTTATGGAGTATTCTGTGGATTTAGTCCACGAAACGTGTGTTGGTATCGTAACAACAAGTAATCGTCTGCAGCAGTTCATTTGTGTATCAATAATGTAGTTGTCGGTAGTTTACTAACCGGAGAAAGGACAGATGTCCAGGTCCCCGTAACACACACGCACACGCATGCAGAAGCGATCAAAGGTTATCCGTCGTCCGGCCGGCGCGAGTATTATCGAACCTGTGAAGACTAGTCACCCAGAGCCGGGAAAGGAGTTTTATTCCGCGAATTAATACTCCATAAATAGCGGGCCGGAGTAAAAGCCATCTCGGTGTAGCGACAGTGTGTGATTCATCCGGCGCGCCATAAAGGCGTGGGACGTTAATATGCGGAGATCGCAGGGCAGCGCCTACGCGCGCGCCGCGTCGTAAACAAATGGATAACGTCCGAATCTGGCCGCCATCTCGCCTTTTATACGGCACCCCTCTTATTCCATTGTCAGCTTCCACCACCTCTGGGCTCGCTTATCGTTTTGTGTGCTCGCCGGACGTTCTTTTTACAGCCGCATTAGCCGCCGTGGAATTGTGGGTAATCTTAGTGACGCGGACTTTCCACTCGTACGTTTGCTCGGCGCCCGGGGCGCAGCGCGCGCGGTTGGGCAACTGCCTCTCCTTCCTGAAATGACAAACGCCGCGGCTCGCGTCTATGCCACTCCAGAGTCTTCTTCTCTTTCAACATGTTCAACTTTACACAACCATCAAATTATTTCTTTCGTACAACTTCAAAATTTGAGAAAAAAATGTGGTAGTGATTCTGTAGAGGAGTCTTTTTCAACCTTTTCTAAGTAAAAATTTTCTCTCGACCCCCTTCCAAATAAAAATATTCTAGCGAACCCCCTCCCCCGCCCCCATTTTACTCTTCACGAACCATAAGAAAAAAGTCGCACTGACGTGTTTTACGGCCCACTTTAAATTTATAGTTTTATAAGTTTTTGCAAACATTTTGGACCAAAAGAATAATCTAAATAATAAAAAATTAATTAATAAGAGTGTCTGAGACCCTTTTAGGAAAAAAAAAAAAACTTTAGAAGAGGCGGGTTCCGAGCCACCGACTTTAAGCGTCGTAATCCAACGCCTTGCCCACTACGCTATTTTTTTTACTAATCTAATTCTAATAAAGGGCAAGGAAAGCTAATAGGCTACCGAAAGCAGAAAAATAATAATAAAGAAAACGAAATAAAATAAATCTCATGAGATTTGGAAGGAAAAAAAAGTGGGAAACCTTCTTTTCTTTTGTATTCTTTATTTATTATTATTATTATTATTCTTAATAAGAGGTGCGCCGTAGTGTTGCCGCCGGCATAGTTGAATCGTCCAAAGGTGTCTTCTAGTTGATTATTATGTTCCGTTGTGGGTCCTGTTCAGTTTAGATTCATCGCTTGGACGTTCCAGCTGCGAGGCGGGTCGTGAAAGGCACTCCGTAAAAAGTTGTAAAAATATTGCTGGTACTTTGGGTTACGGGTTAAGACGCAGTGTCGTTCATTAAGAAAGTTCCAGTATCCAAGTACTGATTTCTCGCCAGGATCAAAGAGGTATAGGATCGTGTGGCCACGAATCCAATTTACCGAGTGTGTTTTGGTGGTGGGGTAGAAAGTCTCCCCCGAAATAAGAGCATGTTGATGTCGATCTGGGCGGGTGTTTGGCGAGTAAGGAACGCCAAAATTCGGCGCGCTAGTGTCCAGACATCGTTTACACTACGGCTATCAATCGAAAGATAAGTCCTTTATTCTCATGTAATTGATGCCCGTTGTTAACTGATGCTAATATGGCATTTGTAGACACTAGATTATCATTTATCGTAAGAAGAACGATGTGTTTTTGTTAATTCTTCAGTGCGCCATTGCTTTGAAATGACATCGTCTAAGTTACAATAAGAAAATCATCAAATACGCAACGCAAGATGGCGTATGCCAGAGAGAGAGCTGGGCGAGGAATGTCACGTGATATCTCCGAACGGCTGGTTTTCGTTAATTCAATGGAGGGTGTCAAATCTCCGTTACTTTTGCAAATAAGTCTCAAACGATACGAGATATGAAAAAAAAAGAGAGCAAAGTTTTAGAGAATTTTCTCCTCTACCTATTGGGTTATTCAATTTTCGTGTCAGATAAATGGTTCGTTTGCAGTTACAATTACATTACAAACTGTTTTTTGTATTACTACCGTATTTTTTGTCCGAAAAATTTGAAAAAGTGAGGTTCTGGTCTCTAGCGGTCTACAATCATGTCTGTAGAATTTGATGCTGATCGCTTGAACGGTTCGTCTTAAAAACAGGGAACACGTTACGGACAGACAGACAGACATACATCCATCCCAAAGTCGTCGTTATTTTTGCAAATATCTCTGAAAGGCTAAGAGAGCAAAGTTGTAGAGAATTTTCTCCTCTACAAATTAGGTTATTCAATTTTCATGTCAGATGAATAGATAAGCCGATATTTTTATTTAAATTTCGAGCTGTCAAAAGACGATCGCAAAGGCCAACTTTTAGTGTTACTATCGTAACCTAAAGTGGGCCGATATGTTATCTCAAAGGAAACAGCCGCGGAGAAGCGGCCGAGAGCATTGAAGCGCTATGCTACGATGCTCGAGGCCGCTCCCCGTGGGGAAGTGTGGAGTTCAAATGTTCAAATATTTGTTAAGCTTATGGGACTTAACTACGGAGTCATCAGTCCCTAAACTTACAAACTAGTTATCAACTACCTTATACTAAGGACGGAACAAATATCCATGCCCGAGGGGGGATTCGAACCCCCGACCGTAGTGGCCGTGCAGACCGTGACTGGAGCGCCTCAGTCCCCTCGGCCACCGCGGCCGGCGAAGTGTGGAGTTTGGCGCAAAAAAATATAGCTTTTTTCCTTCGAGTTGCTCCGCAAGATATCGAACCACGGATATTACTCCACCCGGACGAGACATACTACCCCCGAACAAAGACCAATGCAGTAACTTGGATTCGAGGACTGACAGTCCTCTAACTTTTCAGAGAAGACCCCAAGAACGTACTTGATTTTTGGACATTTCTACAAGAACGTCATTCTGCGATCAAGAACCACCAAAAATACAAACTTTACTATGCTAACTTTCTAGGAAGTGCTATGAGCGATCCCCCGCGCAGTTGGGGAGTACCGGGTATGAGAAGTTAATTTATATATTCGCCGACTTAGAGCTAGAAGTGATCAGGAAAATGGAGCTTACTCTACAATCTATCGAGAAGACGTGCTCGACTCCAACATGAGATGCATTGGGGATCGGTGAGGTGCACTTCTAATATTAGTTTAGCAGACAGCCACAGTGCAATACAAGAACTGAGTTTCATAGCGTTATTACTTTCATTCCAACCATGTTTATATGATTTTTTTGTTTGTTTGAAGAAGAGATTTTACTTTAATTTCTATGTTTATAGAAGTTAAAATTTTAATTTTCTTTCTGAGAACACTAAAACGGCATTGAAGCCAGGCCGAGATGCAGAAAATGGCGAGCGAATGGCGGGTCTGAAGGAGAGGAAGGAGGCCCTAAATATATATAGGTATGCGGCTCGCCAGTCACAGTCTGTACGGCCGTTACGGTTGGGGATTCGAATCCCCCCTCGGGCATGGCTGTTTGTGTTGTCTTTAGTATAAGGTAGTCCATAAGTAGTTTGTAAGTTTAGGGATTGATGACCCTGCAGTTAAGTCCCTTAAGCTTGTCAAACATTTGAACATTTTTCAAAGAAAACATATTTTATCATATTTCTTTTGCTACAGTTTTCTTTTAAGTTCCAGGACGGTTTTTACGGTGTCTTTTTAGGAATGGAACACATTATCCTACTTTTACATGATTCCCAACAGATAAAAATACATTTGCTTAACCAATTCAGAATTAATGTTACACAAGGAACTCCGCAATTTTAAAAGTAAATAAATTTCACTTCGGTCTATGTTTTTGTATTAGAGATCCCCTAGTTATTTTATGATCCAAGTACTCCCTCCTGTGATGCCGACCCCACGAGCAAGACTCTGCGACCCCACTGGGGGTCGCAACCTACATGTTGAAAAACACTGCTTTAGAGTAATGCTTTTCCCAGAACTTATATAGTCTTGCGCGTAAGCTAACAGGTCCATTCAGTAATATGAAAACGAGATTTCTATAACAACAAAAGTAGATAACTTGTTTTTTTATTTTGTTTATACAATAGCATCCGTCATAGGTGTTAATACATTTATATTACTGTGAGACAAGAAGGCCAATACCTTCATGGTATGCGGTTACTCACGGAACCGTGATTCAACCCACGTGTGCACATCTTCTTTCTAAGTAAGTTGACGGTCACGGATGCATTTCTTCAGGGCTCCATAAATATAGAAATCGCATGGGGGGAAATCGGTACTTTATTAAGGATGTTCAAGGTTTTTCATCGAAACCTTTACAGCGTGGTCAAAACGGCATCATTTTCTTACAGATAATTCCCCATCCATACGTTTGCGAGAACAAACCAACTAATAGAATTAGGGACACACTGCCCGGATGATAGAAATTCTTGTGCATCCGTCGACCCTCTGTATATGTCCCATGTAGTGGCAAAGTACTTAATTCCAATTGTAGGCGTTGACACCTGTGGGTAGCCAAATGTTCAAATATTTGTAAGGCTTAGAGGACTTAACTGCGGGGTCATCAGTCCCTAAACTTATAAACTACTTATGAACTACCTTATACTAAAGACGACACAAACATCCATGCCCGAGGGGGGATTCGAACCCCCGACGGCAGACTGCCGCGCGCACCGCAACACGGCGCTCCAGCACGCGCGGCTAATCCGCCGCGGCGTGGGTAGCCAACGGATGTATAAGAACAACACTGCCATCTAAGATGGATTAGGACACTTTATACTTGTATAACAGTTGTTAAAAATCAGAGAAATATTGTCAGATACAACAGCGAAATCATCAGTCATAATTCGAAAAACGCAGACACTTAACTCTGGGGAGTAATTGAGTCTCACTCATCTCCAATTAGAATTCTTGTATATCAATTTTTTAAACAAGTATCTGTACTATGGCCGACCTCGCTAAGCAGTCGACATTTAGTAAGTTCCTAGTTTCGCAACTGAAGTGAAAGTCAAATACCAAATTCCAATATTTTGAAAGTTTCATTTTAAATTAAGATTCAAGATAATGTATACACGTAAAAACGGTGCAAAAAGAGAGGATGGTTGTCAAAGCGATTAGCATTTAACACGAAGAATGTTAAGCCAAATATTTATCGTTTTATTCAACGTAAATAAAAGGTAAGTGAAAACTTCGATGCATGAGAGTTATAAATCTCTTCAGCCACATTCTAGAAATTAAGTTTCCATTGTTAGAACATTGTGTGAATATTTGAGAGTCCGAAGTTCAATTGTGTTCGGTACTCATCAAATATCGAATTGAATGCAGTTAGAGTTCCATGGTCGATACTGCATCTACACTTCAGATGTTCTGCGTTGTGCATCTTGTACACCTGGTGACGAACTATGTACGGTAAAAATGAAATGGTTATTCAGCATGCCTATAAGGAATGCTACCATTGTGTTTTCTAATATAAATCTATGTGAACCTGATACATGTATACGCATTTGTTATTAGTATGAGAGAAATGTATTGCTGCACCACATGAGATACACTGTTATCAATTTCTGTTAATAAATGACGGAGATCAGGCAACGATGCCTAAGTAGTACTGAAATCAATCATCTAAATAAATAGAGTAATTCTAGATCGCCCCAACGAACCAATATTTGCCATATATAGATATATGTTCGTTGCCATGTCGACTGTGTTAAGAGAAAGTATGTACACGTAAAGAATAAAGATGTAAAATGTTAAAGTTCGTTTTATATAAACGTTTTACGAGTTTTCACATAATTGTTTTTGGAGGCATTACGTCGCTGCACGTACTCCTAGAATAAAATTCAAATGTTTGTGAACCTATTGAACCTAACTGCTATGGTCATCAGTTCCTAGAGTTACAAAACACTTAAAGTAACTATAAGGAGAGCATATACACCCATGCCCTAGGGTTGACTCGAGTCTCCGACGGCGAGCAACTGCGCGCTCTGCAGCTAGGTGCCTTAGAACGCTCGGCCACTCCACCGCGGCCATCCTAGAATACGGCAGTCGTCTTTATACAGCAAGATGACGTATCGAGAGAAAAAGCATGCACTGAAGGTTGTAGCATATCGTTTTAGCCTCTTGGATGACCTGCACCTGGAGATAAGAGAGACTTATAGTCTCCCTACAAGTCAGTTCGGCATCGTCAAGTGCGACGGACAACAGCCAACTCTTGAATGTTAGGCATAAACACCTCTACTGTTACTTTATAAAATTACAATAAAAATACGACACATAGGTTGTATCCACGGGATTTTTTTTTTTTTTTTTAGCAACTTAGCAACTGTCAATTTAAAAGATTAGGCAGTCCATTTTATTTTTATGTTTCAGTTTGTTATTCGGAAACAATGTACGTAAAAGCCAGTCATCAAACAAATTAATCATAGCAGCCTGTAGCTGTTTTGTACTGCAATGTGGTACTCAGTTTAGTCTAGACGCAATCAGAGATTTATATGTTAAATTTACATTAGAACTGTAATAAGAATGTACAGTGATTTTTTTATCGGTATATCGTCTCACAAAAATGGCTAAATGATGTACTAAATGCCTAATGAAGGAAGAAAACCTCCAGTAATTTCCAAGAAAAATGTATGTAAACAACCGATTCATGTACTTATATTAACAAATTAAATCGCATTCTTCCCTTTTCGTATTGAACGAAAAATAAAATCTGTCATTTAGGTTTGATCACTGAGGTGACAGTGTTAGCAGCTGATAATATTTTACATACTGATGCCTAAGATTTAGCTACAGTATTTATATATTTAAGTTCTGACAATACATAGTTTAACAAAAACTCTGTATAAATGTGTAGATTTATCGTGTGCTTCTATTTTGTGATGCACTCAATTACGAGGAGTAAAGAAGCACTAAATCTGAATCTGTTTTCTTAGGTTTTAATGCTGGATGAGAGTGACCAAAAGCAGTTATTACATCGAGATGGAACTAGAACAGAAAATTAACCCAACTGACTTTGGGATACTCAGTTTAGTATCAGCATTCGTAACTCGCAAAATTGGAGTTTGATTTCTTTTTTATTGTAGCCAAGTCTTGCGATCTCCCACTTTGTAACGGGAATAAAGGTAACATTTGATTAATCTTCTTTGTGAAGTATATTATTTTTACGCGAGACTTTTGCATGGAGATATATAATTTCTTTATTTAATATACGGTTACAATTTCGGTGGAACAAAGTACATCAAATATATTATAGCAAGATACTCAACCATAGTGTAGATATTTCGAAACGAGAATAGTTTTGTAATTTCGAGTGTTTCCATGTATTTACCTTTGTTCCCTATAATCGCCGACATGCTAATTTTTTAAAAGTCAACTAAATCAATGACCAAAACATCCTGCCATTCAATAAATATTACTGTTATTTCTTGGCACGTCACTAAAAGGAGTTAGTCCTGGGTCACAAACTATATTATTTCCTACCATGTTGGTTATTGGCCTCTAAAATGCGTCACTCGATCAGGAGCCCCCTCCCCTATAATGATATGATGCAATAACAGTAACACGTGCTGTTTTATACCACGCCATTCAGCCAGCTGCCTTTCCCCCCTGCTGCTCAACATGGAGGCATCCGACTGGTTTTAAGGCTTTGCTGTACTTTATTATACTTTCCATCTTTGTGTCGTCTAAAGCACACGAATGGTCACGGAAAAAGTACAAAAACCTTCTATGCCTCCTGTAGTGCGAAGTTCGTTAACATAAATTAAAGGAAATAAGTGAAACGAAAATTCAGTTTTACAGGCAAGCTGTGAAATTGAAATGCGATTGATATTTACAGAGTGTAAATTTGGTTCTCACATCGAAAGCACATCCTGCTGGTATAAATAGGCCTTTTAGAAGTATATTGCTCTGCTCAGCAGAAAAGAAGAATATCGATTTTTTACAACAATAATCGGCTACACACAACACGAAAAAAGAGTAACATAAAGTTAACCGCCTTCTAGTATCATTAATTTATGTAATACGAATGCAGAGAGTATTACTGAGTAAATAAGATTCGATACCAAATTACTGCGAACCACGTTAACTTTATAAATGGTAAACAATCTTATGTCTATGGAAATCCTATATGACGGTGGTGGAAGGCTCATCAAATACTAATGGATCTGCCCTGTAGTAATTACGATCACACGTAACGTTATTGGTACCGTAACTAGTTTCGAATAAAGATTTCAGTCCATTACCACAAGTTACAAAACATACATAATCGTAGTTTAAATTTAAAATAAATACTATTTTACGAAACCTGCTCGCTGTCCACTATAATAATTACAAACATTCCTTGATATTAGTCGTGCGAATCGTGAAGTAACGAACAGTTAATAATAATTATATGATGAATATTTAGTATTATAAACTTCTATACATTCGATCATCTGACAACTGAATGTCGAGTGCTGTAGCCAGTAGACGCAGATTACTTTTTGTGTGAATTAATACGTGCCGTCGTTACAGTAAAGTACGTCAATGCAATTCACATTATTCAGATTCAGATACTTTCGTAATCAACAACACAGTGAACCGCATCGTAATTCTGTAAATATTAAATACTAATTCGAGTTTTGAATGATTTTGGTTTTATATTTTCACTCTAAATAACTACTTCTCATTACAGATAAGAGTTTGGAAATAAATATTATGTTCCAGATTACTCTTCGTAAATATGACAGCAACTACAACAAAAATGCAATGAAATGTTGTATTCTTTTAGTATTAATTTTTTTGATAAAGTGAGAACTCAAACCGGTTTCTATAGGCGTGGAATATGTTAACGGTGCACAACCATATTCGTAACTGAGCGTTCACTTCCACTTTACTATAATTCACAAAGATGGATAGCACAAGAATTTATAACAGTGAAAGTTTGTACAATAATAAAAGAAAACAATGTATGTCGAGTGCATCAAGAGATTTTCTCGTGTTTCACGTTAGACAGGTTGCACCTTATCACCCGTGGCACTGATAAAAACTGACGAAAGATCCGGAAGAAACGTTTGGCACCTGACAGGTTGGAGTGTCGGTCGGTACGTGTAAATAGTTCGTACTGTATATCTCTGGCGCGAATGAAGTTGCTCATTTGCTGCCCCGAGTACTTACCTATCACCCGTCGGTCCAAGTTAACCTTATCGCCCTCAAACTCATATTACGTATGTGGGAGGGAGTTGTGTTTTCTTCCCGATAACTTTATCAGTAGGCGGAGCTTGCTGCAGTCGCTTGATAATTCTCGCCATTCCTGTTACGACAAATATGGTCACCGTACTTCCCTCCTTTCGTCGCGACTTTAGGCTACTACAGCGTATTGCAAGATGTACACCACACGTGTATTTTCCAACCGGTTCAACACATCGAAAAGAGTTTTTCATCAAATAATAGTTTCCGTAGAGACAAGCAATTTTCTTATACGTTTTACTATTATCTTTAACTCATGTCAACCGATAGAATAAAGCAAGTGTTTTTATATATATTTTAAAGATGTTCGTTGTTTTCACGGCATTATTAAATTCCTGAAAAGGCAAATATGGGATATAACGCCTCCTAATGTTAGTGTTTTAACTTTCAGTAAAAGTAACTGTAAAATATTCTTGCGAGGCGGAATAGACAGACCCCGTTACTGCGGTTTAATGGCTCCCAGTAATTTCTTCGTGCCATGTCTCTGCGAAAATGTCAGGCGCTATATCATTGCTTTCGTCTTTTAATAACTTTTGAAGGCCTTGTTCTTCTGATACAACTATAATTCCTTATTATATTTGTTCGAAAAACGTTAACAGTAAAAACCGTACGTATACATTTTAGAAGAATCGCCCTTTGTATACGATATCTGAAAAATACTTTTGAAATTTTTTAGAAACTAATCCAAGAAGGTTCATTTAGACATAGGTCTTCTTTTTGATACTGCGTGACTAATGGAACATGATTTTACGCAGCTGCCAAGTCAGAAACTCATCATGTTAATTTTAATTCTGTTTAATTGCAGTACTTGATTGTAAACTTGCGTTAAAAGCGGCTAGTTGACGGGAAAGAAACTAAGACTAATTACTTATTTTAAGTCCATTTTTCTAGATAGAGTCACCATACCGATGTTTATTACGCTGCACATGGTGAGACGCTAAACATTCGCAGAGTAAGCGCTGACGTAAGTCCGATGTGCGTTCGACAGTTATGCATACTGCCTGACGTGTTACATATTTCAGAACATTTAGAATTAGCTCTTACAAAACAAATGTAAGAGATATGGTTATGTTTTGCTAAAAATCACTACTTTAGACAATAAGCGAATCACAGTCATTTATTTATTCATGTCTTTTGGCGATTAATCGTATATATATATTCACATAGAATCTATGAAAACGTGACGACCTCGTCATTTTTGATCACTGCTCATTTAAAATCATTTATAGTCGATAATGGCTTCAAAGAACGTGGTATCGAGCTTTTATTTATGCTTGTATTTAACGAGGATGATATAGCTACGGCTATATCTAATGGAACATATCGAAACTCGAAATACGCCTGCTCGGGTCACAGTACCTAAAGGCCAATCGAAAGATACTCTTAATATGGATCTCCTGAGGAACGTTTTTATTTATTTATTGTGTTTTTATTTATATTTATCGTATTCCCCAGGACCGATTTGAGAAGCCCTCATCGTCAAGGAATGATTCAGTAGGTTGATCAAATTGAAGAACCAGCACATTCAACATATGGTTATTCTGTTGGGTCAAAATTGTGCCGATTTAATTCTCATTTCAAATCATTACCGCCGCACGGGAATGGCTGTGCACTCTATGGCGCCTTGGTGTGGTGTGGGCGAATCCTTCCTCGGGCATGAATGTGTGTGTTTTCCTTAGCATAAGTTAGTTTAAGTAGTTTGTAAGTCTAGGAACAGATGACCATTGCAGTTTTGTCCCAATGCTATAAAAATCACTCCCTAAAGAAAGACGATTTATCACAAGAGAGAAAACTCTGATAGGGAAGCTCGCAAGGCGGATTTGGAACGTATAGTAATATATAGAGTATCAGTCTTGATTCCATCGTGGCACCTGAGTTAAACGACTGGTTTTTTGTTTTTCAGCTATCAGTCGTAAATATTTTGTTTATATTCAGATGTAGATTTCGAGCACAGTGTGATTATCATCAGGTACATACTGCTAGCAGTCGAAATGTTTTAGATGTGTTAACTGTTTAAGTATTGATAATGATCACACAGTGGTCAAAATCTACATCTGAATAAACAAAATATTTACGACTGATTGCTGAGAAAAGTTCTATAAAGATGTAGAGTAGCAGATGATTATGTGTACGATCGAGCGTACATTTACCAGAAAATGGAAGAGTTTTTCAAATGCCATTGGCAGCATCACGAGGACAGTTCAGATTATGAAGGAGGAAAGTTTATGTGAGATTTTGGTTAATAATAGTGCTGATCTTGATTTATAATAAATTTCAGCATAACATTTTTCCCTTCTAACCTGTAAATAAAATTCAGAAATATGTTATTGATTAATGTTTTGTCTTATATGTGTTCTTTCAAAGAATAAAAATGTTTTCAGGGATTTTTTTGAAATTTCCGCTTTGCCCCGTAGTAAAAATCACTTTACCTGTTTTTTCAGTTGAATGGATTACTTTATAAAATTATCGAAGTAATTATGATTATATTACAGAAAACGATTTATTCAGGTGGGTACAACAGAATAAATGGTCATCCTGTTAATAAATGCCAGGGAAATACAATATCTGAAAACATGATTAAATAAAAATTTTACTCGTTTACAACGTTAAATACTTCCTATTATCTACACAGACACATTCTGTAATAAGTCTGGAGTAGTGTTCTAAATAAAGGCGATATACACAGTCTTTATAAGAGTTGCTTTGAGAGCATATGGACTTGCCAGATAATGACTACTAATCTCACAAATGGTGCCAATAAACTATATAACTTACTGTATTTTAATTGTTGAACGTAAATCATCGTTGATAATTCAAAAGCTGTAGGTCTTACCATTCGTATTAAATTCGAATTATTTTCCTGTCTTAGTAGGAGGTATCCATCCATGATGTTTACAGCAATTTTGATGATTAATGATGTATATTATACAGGATATTTCATATAGAGGATGATTCACGATGTACGGTACATGGTTTGGGCGGTATTACTGCTGGTGATTCTGAACGAAAAACTTCTAATGAACATATGTCGTTCACCGGTAAACTAATGAAAACAAATAGGAACGAGAAAAGTGTTGAGTCTTTATCAACTATGTCAGTAAGCAATTCTCTTGCGCATTGTATCTGCTGTGACTTTCGTTAGTCATCAAAGTACGAAGTTGTAGAATTAATAATCCTGCCCAACTTCTGGTCCCAAATTAACAGGTAGGCTTACATAAGAATCTTCTGCTGCCAGCATTAAACCTCCTCTCTTCTAGCAGGGGTTTCTGTTTGTTATTTAATAGATAAAAATGATAGCAACATCGAAGACTACAGATCAAAATTCGGACAGTTTAGTTATAATAAATGTTCATTATATTCTGAAATTTCCGCATTGAAAGGTGAGGTAGTCGCTACACTTTATAATAGAGACGAACATCGGATATATAACAGTGTCAGATGTTGAAAGCATTTTTATTGATTACTTTTTAAATGTTGTAGAGGAAATCCGATCTAAATCTTCATTAGAAGTAGCAAGGCAATTAATAGAAGAGACCATACCTACACAATTTGATACAATTGAAATTCCACCCACGTCTTCTCCCGAAATTACGAAAGTAATAAACTCTCTCAAAAGTAAAAGGTTCATGGAATTGATGGAATTTCCAGCAGGGTATTAAATGCTTGTTCCCAAGAGATAAGTAGGATTCTTCGCTCTTTAAAGCAGGGTATTTTCGCGGATAGAACGACATACGCTATCGTTAAAAATTTGCATAAAAAAGGGATTTTTCTGATCTCAACAGCTACCGCCCCTTCTCGTCTGACAGCTTTATCCAAAAAAATTGAAAAAGCAATGTATTCTCGAGTAGTTTCACATATTAGAAAAAATGAAGTTCTAACAAAAAAGCTTTTCAACAGAAAATGCTATATATATCTTCATTGATGTAATATTAGATGCTCTGAATAACCGAGCATCACCAGTTGGGATTTTTTGTGATTTCTCAAAGCCTTTTGATTGTGTAAATCATGGGATTCTTCTAGATAGGCTTAAGTATTGTGGTATGAGTGGGACAGTGCAAAAATAGTTTGAATCATATTTATTTAACTGGAAGAGTGCAGAAAGTTGAAATAAGCAGTTCACATGATACAGAAGAAACAATTAATTCCTCTAACTGTGTAGTTATCAAATATGGGGTCCTACAAGGTTCGGTCTTGGGTTCTTTGCTATTCTTAATATATATTAATGACTTGGCATTTTATATTCACGAAGATGCTAAGCTTGTTATTTTTGCTGACAATACAAGTATAGCTATCACTCCTGACAAACAGGAATTAACTGATAAAATTGCAAATGATGTCTTTCAGAAAACTGTTAAATGGTTCTCTACAAATGGACTCTCATTAAACTTTGATAAAATCCAGTATATACAATTTCATACAGTAAATGACATGACACCATTGATAAATTTTGACCTTGAACAGAAATCTGTAGCTAAGGTAGAATATTTAAATTTTTTAGGTGTTTGCATTGACGAGGGATTGAAGTGGAAGAAACACATTGAAGTTCTGCTGAAACGTTTGAGTTCAGCTACTTATGCTATCAGGGTCATTACAAAACTTGGTGATATACATCTCAGTAAATTAGCTTACTATGCTTTTTCATTCACTTATTTCGTATGGTATCATATTCTGTGGCAAGTCGACATTGAGTAAAAAATTATTCATTGCACAAAAGCGTGTAATCAGAATAATTGCTGGAGCCCACCCAAGATCATCCTGTAGATATTTATTTACGGATCTAGGGATCTTCACTGTAGCTTTCAATATATAGCTATTCACCCATGAAATATGTTATTAACAATCCGACCCAATTCAAAGTAATAGCAGTGTACATAGCTACAACACTATGAGAAAGGGTTATATTCACTACTCAAAGTTAAATCTAAATTTGGCACAGAAAGGGTGAATTATGCTGCCACAATAGTCTTCGGTCACTTACTAAGTAGCATCAAAAGTCTGACAGATAGCCGACTGGTATTTAAAAAGAAATTACAGGAATTTCTTAATGGCATCTCCTTCTACACTTTTGATGAATTTTTAGATAAAACTTAAAATAAAAATAAAAAATAATAAAAAATAAAAATTAAAAATTAAAATGAAAATAAAAAATCCTCAAAATATTGATTGTCATGTATAGACACCATTTACTAAACTGACACGTTGACATCATCACGAAATGTATAAATGATCTACGGAACTAATATTAATCTAATTTAATCTATAAAACACAACCGAGTCCATCCGATCTTACCCCGTTGGATTAATGTTTGTGGGGATGGCTGAGAACGCAGTGGAAAAGCGCAGAGTGAACAAAAGAGAAGAACTTCTCGCTCGTATCTTGCATGCTTGTGCTCATGTTAAGGAATACAGAACTGAGTTTCGATCGGCAACAGAACACGTGTCTACAAGACCAGCAAAATGCACTGAAGCTGAAGGTATACTGTTTGAACAGGATAAGATAAAAGTTAAAACACATATTGAAGTAAATAGTGGTTCTATTAACTGATCAAACCCTTAATGAGAGAGAGAGTGTACTTAGAGAATATTAAAATTATCTTTTAGAATATACAAAAATTCCGTGTGAACGCGACAAGTATTATAAAGGTCAGACGACGCGCACTGTACAAGATCTAACTGTGGAGGATCAAAGAGATACTCGCTTGCTTCAGCCCAGAAAGTCAGCTATCGCCGAACACTGCATCTCGATCGCTCATCTGATGAAATACGACTATACAAAAATTGTAGCTACCACGTCAAACTTTTGGAGCTCCATTATCCACGAAAAATAGAAATAAGACTGTCAGAAAACGAGACCCTTATAAATCGTGATGGTGGTTTCCAGTTAAACACTGCGTGGAATCCGATAGTAGAAAAACTTCCTGCTTTGCGAAAGCGTTGTAATTCATCGTTTTTAAAAGATGATGACAATCGAACTGATATCGATGCGGGGAGGTTTCACTGCGGAGGGAGCGCGGAGCGCCGGCCGCGGTGGCCGAAGGGACTGAGGCGCGCCAGTCACGGTCTGCACGGCCACTACGGTCGGGGGCTCGAATCCCCCCTCGGGCATGGATATTTGTGCCGTCCTTAGTGTTAGCTAGTTCGTAAGTAGTTTGTAAGTTTAGGGGCTGATGACCCCGTAGTTAAGAATCATAAGCTATAAAACATTTGAACATTTGGCGCGCGGAGTAACGTACAGACTTGCAGCAGAAGCGCATGCGCTCAAGTGACGCATGCGCAATGGCAGCAGACGACACCACGTATGCCCCGACGAGTCTTACATAAGTGAGCTCAGGGCTTCTCTCATCAGTCATTACCTGAAGATAGCCAGAAGACTCTGCGCCGAAATATTGTACCAGCAAGATACGAACATCCGTCAGTATTCCCGTAATTTAAGAGCAATCAGTACGCCGGGAAAGCTTTAAGTTTCACAAGAGAATCCGCAACTGAGCCGGAACAAGGGCAGCACTAATACTACAGCGAGAGCATGGTTAAACTGATCGCATCTACCGTTCTACACGCAAACTGTTGCCTTTCTATGAACTACAGGGCGATCGTGAACACGTATGCGTCGAGACGGCGAAGTTCACGGTTGCTGCAATATCACAGTACCAAAATCTAGTACAATGGCGAGAACTTAGGCACAAGAATAGTTCGTCAACTGATACCTTTCAAAACTAGCAGGTAACTGAGGGCGAGAAGCTTCTCACGTACATCGAACCGCAGTATTAGTTCACCAGCAAAATTCTTTAGTAGAACCGCTAACATTGTTTGCAGCCTATGCGCTCTGGTTTAACGCTTCTTAGGTAGCTGTTCTGTAAAGGCGGCTTCCGCGTCGGAGGTTCGAATCCTCCCTCGAGAATGGATGTTGTTTTATTAAATGCTTGTAAATCTATCGGACCAAACTGCGTGGTCATCAGTCCGTAGCTTACAAACTACTTAAACATAGGTAAACTAACCTAAGGACAACACACACACCCATGCCCCAGGGAGGACGTGAACCTCCGATGACGAGCAACCGCGCGCTCCGCAGCGAGGGGCATTAGACCGCTCGGCTCCTCCACCGCGGCGGGCATGGATGTTTGTGTTGTCTTTAGTATAAGTTAGTTCATAAGTAGTTTGTAAGTTTAAGGACTGATTAACCCGCAGTTAAGTCCCATAAGCTTCACAAACATTTGATTTTGTAGACGCGGGAAACGGCCGACGTGAGGGCGTCCAAGTGGTGTCCCTCTGCCATATAGAAATCGTGTCGAATTGTTCAAAATAACGGTTGGAAGAGCCTTCATGGCTCTCGCCACATTTATAATAGTAATTAATTTGGGGCGGGAAAATACTCCGCCCCCACGAGACAACAGTCCTTTACCACTGCGGATTAGCCGCGCGTACTTGAGCGACGTGTTGCGGTGCGCGCGGCTGTCCGCCGTCGGGGATTCGAATCCCCCCTAGGGCATGGATGTTTGTGTCGTCTTTAGTACAAGGTAGGTCATAGGTAGTTTGTAAGTTTAGGGACTGATGACCCCGCAGTTAAGTCCTTTAAGCTATACAAACATGTGAACAACAGTCTTTTGGTTAGGAAAGCATCCTAGATTGCCGGGTAAATTAGTTTTATATGGTTTAAATCCTGATTACTTTATCGACTTTCACAATTTTAATCGAACTGTAACTTGTTACATATCAATCGCGTTGTAATTTTGCATACTGTTTGAATCTATCTGAAAGTTAATAACATTTTTTTATGCAAATACTCTTTGTCGCAAAGACTGGACAAGGTGCACATTGGCACCTTCGTGTTCGGCTGGGAAAAGCCTCAGCTCTACTACACGGTGCAGTTGTTTACCTCTAGTCTCAGTCCGATAGTGGTTGTCGCAGTGCACGGAACTACTGTGTTGTTAAGTGTGCCTGGAATATAAATGTTCAAATGTTTGTTAAGCTTATGGGACTTAACTACGGGGTAATCAGTCCCTAAACTTACAAACTACTTATCAACTACTTTATACTAAGGACGGCACAAATAGCCATGCCCGAGGGGGGATTCGAACCCCCGACCGTAGTGGCCGTGCAGACCGTGACTGGAGCGCCTCAGTCCCCTCGGCCACCGCGGCCGGCATGGAATATAATTTAGTGCAGTGAATATGCTATGGATCTTCACATATTCACGGTAGGCTGATATGATGTTTGTCTGTGGTTTGTCCAATGGAAATCCCGGATGTGCTGTGTGGAAAACTAATAACAATTTCCGAATCGTAGAGTGCCAGATACCAGTGTGTTTAGCAGGATGTTTCACAGATTGCGTAAGTGCGGTACGCTTCGCAGCGTAAACGTTGTGTCTGAACGTCCCGTACAACAAACTCGTAATGAAGTTGAGGACATTAAAGTACTGGAATGCAGCCCAAGTACTAGCGCTAGAAGACTTGCTGCCCAACTGGGTATTCAACAAATACGAGCGATACGCACAGTACACGAGAAATATCTGTATCCGTTTCATCGACAGAGTGTACATCTTCATGATGGAAATGCTGCCGTCCGGCAAGAATCTGGTATTCGATCATTGCCAATGATCGATAATTTCCACGTATTCTGTTCACTCATGTGTCAACATTTACCAGCAACGGAATCAATAACACACCCAACTCTTACTTATAGGCAGATGAAAAAGTGCACACTACTGTGGAAACGAATTTTCATTGGCGCTTGTCAGTCACCGTCTGGAACATTATTAATGTTCAAATGTTTGTTAAGCTCATGGGACTTAACTGCGGGGTCATCAGTCCCTAAACTTACAACTTACTTATAAACTACCCTATACTAAAGACAACACAAACATCCATGCCCGAGGGAGGATTCGAACCTCCGACGGGGAACGGCCTCCCGCATCGGACCATAGCACCACAATGCGCTCGGCCCGTCCGCCGCGGCGAACGTTATTATTAACGAACAACTCATCGCTCCAGTTGTTTTAAATAATCTTAATTGAACACGGTATGTAGATTTTATTAAAACGTGTTACCAGAATACGTGAGGGATATCCCCTTGCCGGCCGCGGTGGCCGAGGTGACTGAGGCGCTCCAGTCACGGTCAGCACGGCTACTACGGTCGGGGGTTCGAATCCCCCCTCGGGCATGGATATTTGTGCCGTCCTAGTTCGTAAGTAGTTCATAAGTAGTTTGTAAGTTTAGGGACTGATGACCCCGTAGTTAAGTCCCATAAGCTTGACAAACATTTGAACATTTGAATTTGATATCCCCTTGGCAACACCAGCTGGTATGTACGAGGCGCGTCCAGAAAGTAAGTTCCGTTTGGTAATAAAATGAAATTGTACACAGATGCAGAAGAAATTTTTACTGCACAAAATTCTACAACCCTTAACTACTTTTCCACATAACTGCCGAAATTTTGTACGCTCTTGCCATAGCGTGCCACACGTTTTTGCATGCATCCTTCACAGAAGGTTGCCGCCTGTGTATTCGACCATGTGGTAACAGCTCTTTATCATCGTTGTAGTGTTGACTACCAAGGACAGATTTTAGGTGTAAGAAGAGATGAAAGTCGCTAGGAGAGAGGTCCGAGCTGTATGGAGGATCATCAAACAGGTCCCATTGAAATTTCCGTAAGAATTGTTTGGTCACATTCGGTGTGTGAGGTCATGCATTATCGTGAAAAAAAAAAAATCTTTTGACAGTAATCCTCTTCTTACACCTAAAATCTGTCCTTGATGGACAACACTTCAACGATGATGACGAGCTGAAAGAGCATGTTACCACATGGTTGAATACTCAGGCGGCAACATTCCATGAAAAATGCACCACAAAACCTTGTGCCATGCTATGACAATTGCCTACAAAATTTCGGAAGCTATGTAGAAAAGTAGTTTAACAGTTGTAGATTTTTGTACAATCAATATTTTTTCTTATTTTTTCTGTATCTGTACCCGTTCGTTTTATATAACCAAACGGAACTAACTTTCTGGACGTGCCTCGTATTTACATCATGACGGAGCTCCTACACATTCCGTACGGACAGTGACATACTATCTCAGCGCAACGTATCCTGGTCGTTGGATCGGTCGCCGTGGAGTCACTGCTTGGTGACCGAGGTCCCCCGATGTTACCCCATTGGATTATCGTTTGTGGTGTTGGCTGAAGAACACAGCGTAAAAGCGCAGAGTGGACGCAAAAAAGTAACTTCTCGCTCGTATTTTACATGCTTGTGCTCAAGTAAAAGGATGCACAACTGAGCTACGATCTGCAAATTAACACCTGTCTACAAGATCAGCAAAATGCATTGAGGTTGAAGATATACTGTTTGAATATCTTCTGTGAGGAAACTTATACTTCTATTTGTTTTCATTGGTTTACGCGGAAATGTTTAACAAAAGGACAAATACTTATTAAAAGTTCTTGTTCATGAGTATCAACCCTCAAAGCTCATACTTTTCCTCCTGACTTTTACTAAAGACGGCACAAACATCCATGCCCGAGGGGGGGATTCGAGCCCCCGACCTCAGCGGCTGTGCAGACGTTGACTGGTACGCCGTAGACCACTCGGCCACCGCGGCCGGCGGCAGCAGTACTGCCTCTGACGGAAGACGGAGGCCGGAGTCTGTTACTATGTTACAAATGTTTGTAAACCTATTGAACCAAACTGCTTTGGTCATCAGTTCATATACTTAAAAGCTACTTCAACTAATCTAAAAACAACAAACACTCCCATGGCCCAGGGAGGACTCGAAACTCCGACGTCGAAGAATCGTGCGCTCCGCAGCAAGGCGCCTTAGAGCGCTATACCACTCCACCGTGGCAAACAATTTAGATTGGGATCATTTTGATCCGAGTGGTACTCAGTTTGAAAAACGTGAATAAATTATGATGTGTTGCAGTATAAAAAATCAGAACATCGTTCGATACAATAACTCATTGGTATTTTCAAAATAAAAGTTTTTAAAACGATCGAGATGCATATTTGCAATGTGTTTGTCGGGTCGTATTGGTCCTAGGTTTTAGGTATGTGATCTCAGCATACAATTCGAAGCAGTAAGCTAATATGAAATTGTCGTCATATGAGATAGTGTTTGGTCTTGAGATCGCCGTTAGACATATTGAAAACAAGAGGGGGAAGACGGTAGAGTTTGTGAAAACGTTCGTGAGAGTGATAAGGGAAATATAGATCAGGGAACAAAATGCCAATAGCAAAGCACCGGAGAAGCAACAAGGAGCAGTACCCGCGAGAATACCACAGTACAAGGAGAGCTTATGTGTAACGTTTCCAACATATAATATTACGGTTAGAAGACGAGAAAATTTGTTGGGAATTATAAAAGGCCGTATGAACTAATGGAAACTAGTGAACATCAGTGTCCAGTTGTAAACTATGGCAGAAGTTGTGCATGTGCGGTCTCTGAAACTGTTTCGGGGAAGGTCAGACGCTATTCCAGAATTTTTATAGCTGGAGTAACAAGGTGGAGAAAAAATAATTCGTACAGGAGTGAACAAGATGTTGTAGATGAACCATTATTAAGGGAGGAAAGAAGGAACCTTTGAGTTTAACGTACCGTCGACAGCATGCTTATTAGAGACGGATTTCACGTTCGGATTTTTGTGTAAGGGTGGGGAAGGGAATCGGTCGTGCCCTTTCAAAGGAACTATTCGATGTATTTGCCTGCGGTGTCTTACAGAAATAAGGAAAAACCTAAATATCGATGGACGGAGGGCGATTTGAACCACAGCCGTTCCAAACGCGATTGCAGTGTGCTACCATGGCACTACCTCACTCGGTGAAATATTAATGGAAATCCCGCATCCGTTGTGGCGCAGGAAATATGAGAAGATACCTGTATTTAGGAATATGTACAGTGTAACACACTGAAGATTTTCAAATGTTTGTAAATCTATGGCATTTAACTACTGAGGTTATCAGTCCCTAGGCTTACAAATTTCTTAAACTAACCTAAGGACAACACACTCACCGATGCCCGAGGGAGGACTCGAAACTGGGATGGGGAGCAACCGCCCCTCACAGCAAGGCGCCTTAGAGCGCTCGGCCATTCCACTGCTGCTACACTGAAGAGTCAAAGAAACTTGTATGGGCATGCGTATGCAAACACAGAGTTAAGTAAAACTCAGAGGACAGCACTGCGTTCAGCAACACCTATATTAGATAACAGGGGCCTGGCGCAGCAGTTAGATCGGTTATTGCTGCTAGAAAGGCAGGTTATCACGATCTGAGTAGGTTTGAATGTGATGTTATAGTCGGTGCACAAGAGCTGGGTCACAGCATCTCAGAGGCAGCGATGAGGTGGGGTTTTATCGGGAATCCGGTAAAACATCAAATCTTCGACATCGCTACGGCTGAATAAAGTTCCTGCAAGAACGGGATGATTAGCGACTGAAGAGATTCGTTTAGCGTGACAAAAGGGCAACCCTTCCGCAAATTGCTGCAGATTTCATTTCCGGGCCATCAATAAATGTCAGCTTGAGAACCATTCAACGGAACATCATCGGTATGGGAAGCAAGGCAGTGGGTGGATGGCACACTATACGAATCGCGAATTTAGAGAAAGATGTTTTCAACCACATGCAGTTGTTACGCCAGATGACTAGGACAGTAAACAGCTTTTGTAGCATATGGAGAAATCAATAAACCAGAAAATGAAGAGGTTGCTAGTCGAAGTGTAGGTATTGGATAGGGAAGAGGTAATAACGAAGTAACAGCAATCCTTATAGAACAACATGTGGAAGGCGCGTAGGGTAGTGCCGAATTTGCGGTAATTTGGCGCTACTGTTATGCCATCAATCCGTCTTTTTCTGTATCTTGGTGACAGTAAATCCCCTCGATCCCAGACTCCAGATATACTAACGATACCTCGAGCTCCACCTCAATGTCAATCCTTGCAAAAGAAAATCAATATTTAAAGGACGAACCACCCTCACTTTTCACCTCCATAACTTGTACTTTACCATTTATGATCGCACTATCCGCTCAACTAACATAATGTTCGGGCTAACCATCGATCGACCTTACCTACTAACAACCCAAGAAAAAACACAATAGACTAAAACTACTAAAAGTACTAACTGGTAGAACTTGGAACTTAAAATCCTTCACCATCCTTAAGAATTACAAAACCTTGAACTGACCCCGACCTGTGCTACGCTAATTTTGCATGGATATTTGCCTCACCAAAGTTGTATATGTTTCTCCAAATATTTAACCGCCATTCACTCTCCCTCCCATTCCACATCTGCTTTCCCTTCTCTAATTCTATCCTCCACAAATTCATCAAATTTCCTATTCTTCACATCAACAGCACCTCCTGTACTACTCGAAACCTGGCATCCAATAATTGCATTAACTCCCCGCTTATCAACAATCGTGGAATGCCCCCGTGCCATTACACCTACATTCCACTGTTTCTCTACTTAAACACACTCCATATACTAAACCAACGCATCTTCCCCTCGCAGACAATGTAATCCGTTCCAATGTTTATGTATCCTACCACTTGTAATCGTTTCCCACATGTATAACCTAATATAGGGACTCCCAACCAAATCCTCCCTCCTATCACTACTCATCCTTTCTCCTGTTGCCGCGGCGGATTAGCCGCGCGTAGTCGTGCGCCGTGGTGCGGTGCGCGCGGCCGCCCGCCGTCAGGGGTTCGAATCCCCCCTCGGGCAAGAATGTTTGTGTCGTCTTTAGTGTAAGTTAGTTCATACGTAGTTTGTAAGTTTAGGGACTGATTACCCCCCCCCCCCTTAAGCTTAACAAACATTTGAACATTTTTTTCTCCTGTTGCTTCCATGCCCCGACACACTCACCCAACCCAACCTCATATTTTGCCTTCCCCTCTACACCTTACGATTACCCTCGTCTCCATAGTGCCCATCCAACGCACCCCCAAACCCCAAACTTTCTCCCTATACAAGCGCCTCAATTTTTTTTTTTTTTTTTTTTTTTTTTTTTTTTTTTTTTTTTTTTGCCCCGCCTTCAAATGTTTTTAGAGTCTATGGGACTTAACTACGGGGTCATCAGTCCATAAACTTACAAACTACTTATGAACTAGGACGGCACAAATATCCATGCCCGAGGGGAGAGTCGAACCCCCGACCGTAGTGGCCGTGCAGACCGTGACTGGAGCGCCTTAGTCCCCGCGGCCACCGCGGCCGGCCCTCAAATTTACTGAACACCTTTTCCCTCCCCAACCCATTCCCCAGTGTTAATCCTTATGATATTCTGTAATAGTGTAGAGCCGTGTTTTTATGCAGACTCATAAATTTGTGTTGTGTTTTTAAAATTATATATTTGTCTTTTATATTTTTAAAAATGTCCAAATGTTTGTAAATCTAAGGGACTTAACTACAATGGTCATTAGTCCCTAAGCTTACAAACTACTTAGACTAACTTAAAGTAACTTATGCTAAGGACAACACAAACACCCATGCCCGAGGAAGGACTAGAACCTCCGACGGCGAACGGCCGGGCGCACCGCATCTGGGCACCTAAGTGCGCACGGCTATTCTGCCGCGCCCTATATATTCATCTTTAAACTAGACATACCAGTTTTGATATCATATTTCTCATTTTTAACTCAAGGAATTGAATCTAATCTTACATTAGTTTTTCATTTTACATTCTTTCTGTTATATGTATGTAAACACGTTGTTGATGAGAAGAGATTTTTACTGCTGGTATTGCACCTCTCGTTTAAATGTTGCAATCGGGTTACAAAGAAAAAAGTAATTTATTAATTACTATTAACTAATTTTCAGAAATTCGTCTGTTTGGCAGCATTGTAAAAGTTTTGTTCTTTTTAATGTAATTTTTCGTACTTTGTAGATCACATGATGACAGCAAGCAGCTGTCGAAACAGGCAATCGTACAAAAATAAAAAATAAAACACTGATTTTGGTTTTTGAAGTCATCTATGTCTATAAAAAATGTTGACCCACCCATATTGCTTATGGCTGCCATGTACTGAATGTTTTATGTGATGTCAGATTTATTTTGTATGCTGACTAAAGGGAGAAGCGAAATCTGTTGCTGACACATCTCCTACGACTTTCAAGTAGCATCAAATGTTGTTTCAAATGTTTGCTAAGCTCTTGGGACTTAACTACGGGGTCATCAGTCCCTAAACTTACAAACTACTTATCAACTGCCTTATACTAAGGACGGCACAAATATCCATGCCCGAGAGTGGATTCGAACCCCCGAGCGTAGTGGCCATGCAGACCGTGACTGGAGCGCCTCAGTCCCCTCGGCCACCGCGGCCGGCCAAGTAGCATCAAGGAGGTCTCTGAAATTAACCATATCCGATATTTGTTCATAGTACATGTCGCCAAACTGTCGGAGTTTTCTTGCGATTGTACACTCAAATGGTATACTGGTTATATGAAGACCTCACGAAAGATAAATTCTGATGCATTGACGCAAAATAGGTTAAATTCTTAGAGTCGTATAATAAAACGTTTAAAATTGATGTGGCGATTGTATAGACAAATTTTTATTTACGAGCGAAGCATGCCTTTTAAACTATTGGCAAATTAATCTTCACAGTAGACACCACCGAACAGTTGTAAATCAAAGATAGCCGAGAGAAGAGATTTCCATGTGGTACCAACTAGTTGACAGTCGAGCGCGTTCGGAATAGATAATTAGAAACCTCCTTAACAGATCTTTTCGAGGTCACTGGATCGGTCTTTCTAAAGGACCTAACTTCCCTGGTCATCGGTCCCTATACTTACAAACTACTTAAACTTATACTGAAAACAACACACACACACACACACACACACACACACACACACACATGCCCGAGTCAGGACTCGAACTTCCGATGGGAGCGGACGTTTCAAATGTTCAAATGTTTGTTGAGCTTATGGGACTTAACTACGGGGTCATCAGTCCCTAAACTTACAAACTACTTACGAACTAGGACGGCACAAATATCCATGCCCGAGGGGGGATTCGAACCCCCGACCGTAGTGGCCGTGCTGACCGTGACTGGAGCGCCTCAGTCACCTCGGCCAGCGCGGCCGGCGGAGCGGACGTTTAGTCCGTGACACTGTGCCTCAGACCTCGCGGCTATTCTCGCGCTGTTCAAATGTTTGTTAAGCTTAAGGTCTTAGCTGCGGGGTCATCAGTCCCTAAACTTACAAACTACCTTATACTAAAGACGACACAATCATCCATACCGCCGGCCGCGGTGACCGAGGGGACTGAGGCGCTCCAGTCACGGTCTGCACGGCCACTACGGTCGGGGGTTCGAATCCTCCCTCGGGCATGGATATTTGTGCCGTCCTTAGTATAAGGTAGTTGATAAGTAGTTTATAAGTTTAGGGACTGATGACCCCGTAGTTAAGTCCCATAAGCTTATCAAACATTTGAACATTTTTTCATCCATACCCGAGGGGGGATTCGAACACCCGACGGCGAACGGCCTCGTGCATCGTAGCATAGAGCCTCAATGGGCTCGGCCACTCCGCCGCGGCCCGTTCTCGCATTGCTAACATGTTTGCTAATCTTTGGTACAATAGAAATTACATTCGGGTGACCTCTTCTCTGAATGGCGGCACAGTGGTTTGCCGCCTCGTTATCAAGTTCTACACATATATTTATAGTCCCATTTCCAGGAACTCAGAAAAGTTAATAGTTCAGATTGGAAAAAAAAAGATTTGATGTAACCGGCTTCCATAAACTTTAAAATTATTCGTTTATGTCACAAAATTTGACACATTGCCCTCTATAACAGACAGAAAATCGCTCCTCGGTGTATGTAGATATTTTGACAAGTTCTAGATGCATATGTCTAATATTTACTCGTTCAAGTTGGATAGTAGAAGTGGGTTTCGCTTGAATGCTTCTTAGAGCACTACGGCGCCGTTCTGAACTATTTGTTAGGTATCGTGTTTGCGTTTTACGTATAACTTCCTAAGCCCATATTGTAAGGAGGTAGGGTATAGTGTGATCTCAGTAGAGAAACAGTACCACAACAGTGAATCTGTCAGGATAGCACGGTGACTTAGAAAATTTATTAGTCATTGTATGTCCTCTTAATAAAAACTCCAACAAAAATATTTCAGCCCCATTAAAACTGTCACAGTAGACTGATAGTGATGTGATTTTGCAGCGGAAACCCGACGGAACAACTACAGCTAAATAATGGCCGTTCAGACCTCAAGCACCGACGTACAGGGAACGTCGAACATTGTGGAGGAAGTTTGTAAACAATTGCATGACATAACGTAAGGAGTTCTAA
This sequence comes from Locusta migratoria, assembly GCA_026315105.1. Classification (NCBI taxonomy): domain Eukaryota; kingdom Metazoa; phylum Arthropoda; class Insecta; order Orthoptera; family Acrididae; genus Locusta; species Locusta migratoria. Next base: position 380,657,737 of record CM048755.1, read on the forward strand.
AGTCATACCACAACTCCATCTAATACAATTACTCAGTAGAATGTGTCGAAAAGAATAGGGGTACCCTGCTCAAGTAGCTCCTCGCATGACAAATTTTATAGTCAGGGCTAAGTGACGCTTGAGGTCGTGAAAAGGGTGGCGCCACTGGATGTTGATGACTGGAAAAGAGTGATTTGGAATGGTAAATCACGCTGTATCCTGTGGCAAAGCGATAGAGGGATTTTGATAATCTACATGACTTTGGCGAATGTTTACGGAACGTTACGTTCCACTTCCATCATATTATGTGGTGCCAGTGGCGAAGTATGGAAGAGGTATTGCTGTGGTGTTTCAATGTTTCCGTGGTATGTTTAGTACGATTTATATAACGCTAAACACAGAAGACCATAAACACATTTTACAGTGGTTGAACAGTTCGGAGACTCATTAGCCTGAGCCTCGGTGACGTAGCCAAACGTTCCAAGGCGCCTTGCCGCGGAGCGCGCGGTTGCTCGCTGTCGGAGGTTCGAGTCTTCCCTGGGGCATGGGTGTGTGTGTTGTACTTGGGTTACTTTAACTTAGTTTAAGGGGGTACGGACGTCAACCGCTAGGAAAACACAGATAAAAACAGAATATTACATATTTCATTATAATGTTCTTAAAAAATAATGCCAGAACTCTGAAAATTGACGCACATAGAGATGGGATCGAAGATTTGCCAACTATACTTCACATTTTTTTATTAATTAAACTTTTAAATTATTTCTAATGAAAAAATTTCCATTATATGCCTCGCTACAATTTCCTTTAAAACTATTCATCAGATTTCAATGTAATTTGCAGAGATCATGTATGTATATCAATACATATCTAACTTAAACTCTAGAAGTTTTTCAATTAACATGTAAGTGAGTGTGTAACAGCATTTTCAACTTACTCTACACTGAAACTACTAATTTGATCTGTTGTAATCATGTGAATTTTTCAAAATACAGCACCAAAACCAATAAGTCTTGGGTTTCGTGGTTACCTCATTATATACAACAACTGCTGAAATTTTCACACTGGTAGGAATATGCTTTCAGTTTTTATGTTTACCTAAAGATACAAAAATAAGATTTTGGGAAAATCACGTAAAAGTAAAATGAAATGTTCACATACAACTGAAATGCATCAGGGTCATAATCCTTGGCCTCCTCTGCTTCCTCATCCTGTTTCCTCTTCTTCTTTACTCTTTTTGACATTCTTGCTGCTTTAGATATCTGCAGAAGGTCCCTTTCAGACTTCTCGATACATTCTTGGTCGAAGAGTAGCAATGCCGAAGAACAATTATTTCCTGGTTTTATACCCATTCTACTGAAAACTAAGTTCCTAGCTTGAACTCCATCATTGAAGCAAATAACAGCATTCAGCACACCTATTTGTAATGTCTTTCCACCACAAACACTGTTTTTGGCAGCCTTTCCCAAATACACTGGTTGAAACTTTCATTCGGGTTTTTCGTACAACCATGTACACACTTGGAGAGTAAAGTTTCATTTGCAAGGTCTCTATAAATTGGTTTCATTACATCCATCACATCTGCAGGTAAGGAATGTTTGTGTTGATACACATCTCCTCCAGAAATCTATCTCTGATATCCACACCAAGAATCTAAACCTTTTAGGCACAGAGCATGTACTGGGTTCGACTCTGTGGACAACTTATGGAAATAAGTAGCCCATACGGCCTCCTTCATCTTATTTAGATCTCCAGCATTAGCTCTTATGGCCATGCCATAATATGTCTATTTCACCATCTCTTAGCCTTCCCTTTCCTTTGATACTTTTCCCATCTGACAGTTTCTTCCCTGACGGTTCTTGTCGCAGTTTTCGCAGTCTAGTTCACAGCCTTTTTGCACATGACCAGCACATTCAAGTTTTCAATATTTATACTGTCTCCATAGGGTGCACTTTCTATTACTTTCAGGAAAGTTTTTGTATCACCATCTCCAAGATATTTTGTATATCGCACACCCCGAGACTCTTCTGACCGAAGAAAAATGTTCAATACTCCATTTACTTCTATACCACCATTGGTACCGGTATAGTTTCTAGCATACTTGTTAAATGGACTTCCATGCACACAACCATAATATTTGATATGTATGTCAACATCTATAACCTTACCTGTATCAAACGGTGTTGCAGCAAACTACACCATTCATTGAAGAATGCTCCCTCTTCTGCCACGTTCCATCGAAAGCAGCAAGAATATCTGTACATCTATCATTAGCAGAAATACTCTCCTCTGCGGATTTCTTTATGGAATCTTCAGAAACATCTTTCAGAGCGTCTAGGATTATATTGTTATATCTGCAGAACTTGGCACGAAGAGCTGGCATATTCATCAAAGTAGCAAATTTTGTAGCTCCTCTGTGGCCCTTACCTATACACCGCATAGCATATGCTAACCTGAGATTAACTTCAAAAACCTTCTTCTCCTGAATGCATTTTGAAGTCATGCAGGAGTTACTCTCTTGGCAGTGTCTACACCTCAAACTAAGCTTAGTTGCAAAAACTCCTTTCCCATTTGCATCTTCACAAATTTCCACGCAGTCTGTACAGTCACAGTATTTGCATTTGACGTTATTCGTGATTAGATTACTCAGGATGTTTAAATTCACCAAAACACACACATCATCACTATCAGAACTATTAATATCACGTGATTCAATTTTTCTCTTCGATGCACACGGTAAGGATGAAATCTGTGAAATGTTGGTGGGCTCAGATTTATTAGTCTGCTGTTCTGGTGAAATTGATGAACGTTCCGCAGTGTATCTGTTGTCAGAATGACGTCGCTTACGATTGAATAAGCGTGTCCTAGGAAAGAAAACACACAGAGTATATTACACAGCACTTCCGAACTGCATTTACTACGCAACTGTTTAGCAATAAACACATAAACACAACAGAACAAAGACACTGACTGCATAAACAATTGAAAGCTCTTTCTGTAGTACCATCCTACGCAATACACTGCTCCGCCAACATGGAAATTTGCCCAAACATAAACGGAAAAGTTAGTCATTCTCGCAGTTTCTGATGTCTGAAGGACACGTGGTTACTGTGCAACGTTTAATTGCAATCAACATATAGGTGGTAAAATTATTCAAATGTGTATGTTTTATACATCATTCGATTCAGAAAAAGAATTCTCTGTAACAAAGCCTCAAAATTGAAAATTCGCATTTTTGACCTGTTTTCATGTCCTTACTCCCTTAAGTAGTTTGTACACCTATGGAATAATGACCAAAGAAGTTCAGTCCCATATGTTTACAGCATTTGAACATTTCATCAGCATGACAAAGCATGCCGTCATAGAGCAACATCTGTGATGCATTTGTGGGCAGTAACATTGCTGAAATTGACTGACATGCCCTCAGTCGACTTCGCTCCAGCCCCCAGCGCGCTAACCGTATTTACCACAGTGCACTGCGAAAGACGGCGGTACAAATCTACCTCCGACTATCCAGATTTAGGTTTTCCGTGATTTTCCTTATTCACTCCAGGTAAAGGCCGGGATGGTTCCTTTCAAAGGGCACGGCCGATATCCGATATCCGTCTCTGATGCCCATGATGTCGCGGGACGTCAGCCCCATCTTCTACCTTTCTGCTTCACAACTTCCGACATGCTAGCGTCCTCTTCTTTCTGCACTTGATCAAGAAAGGGCCGCAATTCCTCCGCAGACATTCAGTCACCTCATGAAAGTGCCCCTGGCAGACATGAATCTGTCATAAAGTCGAAGGAAGGACACATCCCATATTAATGACAACTTAAAGATTCCAGGATGTTTTGATCATTGAGTATAGAAGACATAATGAACTGTTTCATATAGGTTTCTTAAAGACTTCTCTACACATACCATCGCACCCACAATCCTCTTGCTTGACTCTTGCTGCCATGAAACCATGCTTCATTACGTTCTTACTATGTCTACTCTATTATGAAATAGCCAACACAAATTCTCCTTAGGCCACATTCCGTCATTTCATGTTACTATACGTCATTTCCATAAGGATTTCTCATCTAAATTTTCATCTTGCGCAAACATGAAACGCGTGGTCCTTGGTGGGGGTTACGTTTTGTACTATTATCTCTCGTTACAATCATGAATGGTTCACTTCTGTAAGTTAATATTCGTAGGCCGACCGCGGCGGCCGAGGGTACTGAGGCGCGCCAGTCACGGTCTGCACGGCCACTACGGTCGGGGGTTCGAATCCCCCCTCGGGCATGGATATTTGTGCCGTCCTTAGTATAGGGTAGCTGATAAGTAGTTGGTAAGTTTAGAGACTGATGACCCCGTAGTTAAGTCCCATAAGCTATACAAACATTTGAACATTGAATTTGAATATTCGTAGTATATGCAGTTTCTCCGTGTCAGTGCAGCACCAGGTTTCCACCAAGCGAGGCAGCAGAGTGACAACACACTGGACTCACATTATGGAGGACGGTGGTTCAAATGCACGTCCGGTCACCAAAATTTAGGTTTTCCGTTATTTTCCTAAATCACTCCAGGCAGATATTGGGATGGTTGGAAGGGCACTGCTGATTTCCTTCCCCATCCTTAACCAAACAATCCGAGAGTGAGCTCGTCTCTAATGGCCACGCTGTCGACGGGACGTTAAATCCTAATTTTCCTTCCTTTCTTAGTAGTTTTCCAAAAGAGCTCAAAGCAATTTTAATCGTTCTTCCTATTTCTTGTAAGAATCCCTTAGCTAAAGGTTTGAGGTATATTTATTTATTAAAAAAATGGCACCTGCAAGACGAAGTATGTTCTGATAATATCCGTTTATGTGTATTCCTTACTTAACCCATCTTAATTATTTGAAGACCATTTCCAAGACTTCAGAAATTAGTTTTGGTAGTAGTCAGTAACTTTGCCTAAAACCTCTCTCAATATAGAAATTTTTACTCCTCTCATGAAATCTAATGACAGATGAAGATTTTACCAGTTCAGAACGGGATGAGGTGCGTTTTCTTTTTTCAAATTTCATTTTCACAAAACCATACAGTAACTTTGAAAAAAAAACACACCATTTACTCTTTTCTCTTGTCATGACACTGCAAGATACATACGGCGTGTTCCAGTTTTTTCCACGTGCCACTTCGCTGTCACTTACAATTCAAAAGTGTTTGTAGACGTAACTGCTGAGGTCATCTGTCCCTAGACTTAAAGAACTACTTAAACTAATTTATGCTAAGGAGATCACGTACACCTATGCCGGATGGTGGACTCTAACTTCCGGTTGGAGCTGCCGCGCAAAAATGAGAAACGTTCATGAGTTGAATTTTAGTTTTCTTGGTATTGTGAAGAATTTACAGTGCCTCATGGAAATGTTTGACAGTAGTGCGGGGAAGAATTAGAAGTAGGATGTGACAGATATACATTTGAAATTTGTTTATGGGAAACAAAGAAGATACAGAAAGAAACATAAATACCTAAAGTGATATTCTGTAATCCCCTGAAAATCTTTTCACTGTTTTGCTGTATCTACTGTAACCGAGATCCTGTTCTGAATCAAATGTTTGTCAAGCTTATGGGACTTAACTGTCCTGTTCTGAAAAAAAAATAACGGTAAATTTGGGCTAACATAGAAATTACCAAGACGATTTCTGTGCTCTATACCATTACTTGTACTTCGCTGTAGGTTTTCATGCTGTTCTTACGAGTCCTTATAGGACGCATTTATTGTTTCTGCATATATCATTTAGAATACATACTAGCGTAGAGCAACATAAACTTATAAGATAAATTGCTTGAACTACCACACCGATTAATTTATTTGAGCCGAGCGGGAATGCGCATCCGTTCTAGGACACCAAGTTATGGATTTCACGGTCGCTTCCATCGGAGGTTCAAGTCTTTCCTCTGGCATGTATATGTGTGTTGTCCTTAGCAGTTTGGTCCCTTAGATTTAAAAACGTTGGAACAGCATTTGAATTTACGTCACTTTATTGTACTATCTGACATCTGGAACTTACGGCTCTAATATAACAAAATAACACCCCACAAATTATATTCCCCTACATAATCTGTAATTAAACAGAGACCTTTCATTATATAGGTAGCTAAAAAGACGTTGTTTCATAGCGTGTTTCGTGAGAGGGAAAAACTGCACAACAAGGATATTTGCCGTCTCATTCTGGCAACTGGAAGACATTCTTCACGCATCGCTTGACTGAAACAACTTTCTTTCGGTAATCTCCCGTCAGTGTTGAAACCATACCCTCCAGTATTAGTGAACGAAATTATCCATCTGCACCTGAAACGGCTAACAAGATGTGGTATGTAATTATAAAATGTTGATCCAGTTTCAGGAGGAGCTTAACTCAGCTGTGCTGTCTTATGTTTTACAAGGGTTGTAACTTAAAGAGCGGCAACTATTTATTCACAACCGATACAAAAGCATTACATGATTGGACCTGTTACTGTCCTTCAAAGTAGTCACCAGCATGAGTAGAACCCGTTGCCAACGACGCGAAAGGCGTAATATACCGTTATCAGTACCTGTTCTGTTGATGCTGTGAATGGAGCGGTCTACTGCCTGTAGAATGTCTGGAACAGTTTTGAAGCGAAAGCTACGAAGTGGTTCCTCCATCCTTGGAATCAAATCAAAGTCACAAGGACTTTGTCCGGGAGTATGGTGGATGGTACAGGACTGCCCAGTCCCATCGACCGAACAGAACAGCCACAGCTTGCGCTGTATGCGCCCGCACATTGTCGTGTAAAATGATGGGTGGATTGCGCAGAAGGCGTTGCCGCTTCTTTCGCAAAGCTGGTCGCAGTGATTCTCCAAAGATGAACAGTAATACTGTGCATTGACGGTCTGCCGTGGAGGAGCGTAATGCGTTAGTACAACACCATCACAGTCGTACACAAATATCACCACAATTTTCACCATAATGGAGCTCTGGAGCACTTTCGACCTTCGCGGCGACCCATAATTACGCCATTCGTTGGATTGGCGTTTCAGGTTTGGCTCGTGCGATGTGTCCCATGTCTCATCCAGTGTTACGATACGGCGTAAGAAAGCCTCTCCTTCGCGCTCAAAGCGCTCCAAGTGCGTCTCAGCAGCATCGTAACGCATCCATTTCTGCATTTCAGTAAATTCATGCAGAACCCAACGTGATGCAATTTTTCGCATGCCCAAGCGTTCCTTCAGGATGCGAAGCACAGTCGTATGGGCTAATCCGGTTTCATGGACGAGCACACGAATGATCTGGCGTCGATCACTGCCCACTAACGCGGCAACAGTATGCACTTCTTCTTTAGAGACGCTAGGACGACCTGCCCGATACATGTATCCCACAGTTTACCGATCTTCGTTGAAGGATTTTACTCACTTGCCACTGTTATGTAATGCAATGCCGATTCCCCGCATGCCTCTTGAAGACCTTGATGACACTATCGTACTGTACGACCTCTGACACATTCAATCTTAATCCAACTCCGTTGTTCCTGTTTCTAAAACATGGTTAGACATTAAGTTTGACCGCTCGCTCACGAGTGACTGTTTCCCTCGATTGTGCGCACGCCGGTGACGTGGGACGGGCGAGTCCATTTGCTCGGAGGTAAGGTACGTATGTCAACAACGTATGCTATCAGCGACAATAGTAAATTCCATTGCATAGTGTCTCCACAGCAATATTACCACTATTCAAGTTCCAACCTTCGTATGTAATTTTAGTCAGACTGTCAGTGGTTTAGCCATGTTTATGGCGTACGCCTTCAGTCCTGGAGTCATCAGTCTCTAGACTTACAAACTACTTAGACTAACGTATACTAAGGACAACACACACCCCATGCACCAGGGAGGACTCGAACCTCCGGCGAGAGCGGCAACTTAGCCCGTAGCATAAAGCCTTAGACCATGCGGCCACTCCGCGCGGCTCCGTTATGTCCATTCCTGCTGCCGCCAACGTCTCTCTCGTGTAAAAAAAAAGTTCAAATGTTTGTATAGCTTATGGGACTTAACTACGGGGTCATCAGTCCCTAAACTTACAAACTACTTATGGACTAGCTAACACTAAGGACGGCACAAATATCCATTCCCGAGGGGGGATTCGAACCCCCGACCGTAGTGGCCGTGTAGACCGTGACTGAGGCGCCTCAGTCCCCTCGGCCACCGCGGCCAGCTCTCGTGTAAAGCCAGCTGCTTTATGCACCGCTGTGATGGATGTCAGCCTTTTCAGGGTATGCTCTATTACTGTATGCAGCGCCAACCGCGGACTTCCTGCGCTAACGGGAGGACGCTGCACCACGACCCCTCGCTCTATGGCTGTGTGCTGGTCACCGTTACTTGACGCTGTGGCGAACTGTTGTCACTCTACTTAGTGTTATTTTGCTTTGATCATTTTGGTCGCATACTGTGATGATTAGTCCTATTGATTAGGAAGTGAACTTCGCCGTCTTTTGCTGAATTCACATTTAATTTTTTAATTAATTTTGCACTGATATTGCTACCTATGCATAATTTTGCACTTAATATATTTACGTTATCGAAAAGAAATTTTTGTAGGTTTACATATCCCACAATCATAATTTCACACCTTCGGCAGCAAAGAAAATCTAAAGTAGTTCGCCGGCCGCGGTGGCCGAGGGGATGAGGCGCTCCAGTCACGGTCTGCACGGCCACTACGGTCGGGGGTTCGAATCCCCCCTCGGGCATGGATATTTGTGCCGTCCTTTGTTGTAGGTAGTTCATAAGTAGTTTGTAAGTTTAGGGACTGATGACCCCGTAGTTAAATCCCTTAAGCTTAACAAACATTTGAACATTTTTAAAGTAGTTCGCAGTTTTAAGACGCTGACGTCAACCATGAATGAAAACGTAGTGATGTTGTCAGGAACCCTGTACACTAGTTTCATCATTCATCAACTGGCGAGACAGGAAGTGCCTTGAACATCCAGCAGTTGTTTAATGTCGTCTTGGTCTCCGCAGTCGCAGTAAGGTGTTTTCACCTTCCCAAATGGTTAACGATTTTGATTAAAGCGTCCTTGATTGAATTATACGCGAGCCACTCTAACGAAAGGCCATCATAGTGGGATAGTTAAGTATATTAAGTAACGGAATGTTGAATTTTTCTCAATAAAGCACCTCGCTGCGGAGCGCGTGGTTGCTCGCCGTGGAGGTTCGATTCCTCCCTGGAGCATGGGTGTGTGTGTTTGTCCTTAGGTTAGTTTACCTAGGTTTAAGTAGTTTGTAAGCTACGGACTGATGACCACGCAGTTTGGTCCGATAGATTTACAAACATTTGAACATTTCTCAATAAAGGAAGTATTTTCATTCAATAATTAAGTTATAATTGTACTGATCCTAGGACCAAGATTTATGCAATTATATGAAACAATTTTCATATCACATAGTTCTGTACACTGAAAAACAAGACTGCTATTTATAGAATAAAATAATTAATTTTGAACTACTAACTGTTGTATGAAACAAACTGATCATTCAATAAACACCATGCAAAATAACAGCTACTAATTTTAGTTATGCATTAAAATATACCTCATCCGCAACTTCCATGTAATCTGAAGTTCACAAACTGATTAGAAATACAAGACTAACTTATTGATATCTTTATAGGTATCCACCACAGGTTGCAGTTCGTATACTTGATGAAATAATTGAACATTAATCATACAATCGACCTTCCAGACTTCCAAAATATTGTTACCTCAAAGCCTCTGAAATAAACCAAAAGAGACAGGGGTGCAGCCGCGTGGTCTAAGGCATTATGTTACGGAATGCACTGCCGCTCCCGCCTGAGGTTCGAGTCCTCCCTCGAACATGGGTGTTTGTATTGTCATTAGTGTTAGTTTAAGTAATTTGTAAGTCTAGGGACTGATGACCGTAGCAGTTTTGTTCAATAGGTTTACACATATTTGAACAAGGAAAGGGTTTTAAGAAAATCGGTGGCTGATGTACAAGAAATGTCATCCAAAATGAAAAAAGAACTACCAAGAAAAAGAAATGATATCCCATCTAAAACATAAAATTTACAAAAATGCAAGTCTCGTGACGAATTCCTTCCACTAAAATAAGGACTTGATTTCCCTTGAGATCTCACAACTGTTTACGGAGAAAGGATTCGTCGTGAGACTTCTATTTTAGTACATTTTATGTTTTAATGGAATATATTATTACAGGTATACAGGGTGGTCCATTGATATTGACCGCGCCAAATATCTCAAGAAATAAGCATCAGACGAAAAAACAACAAAGAACAAAACTTTACTAGCTTGAAGGAGGAAAAAAGATGGCGCTATGGTTGGCCCACTAGATGGTGCTGCCATAGGTCAAACGGATATCAACTGCATTTTTTAAAATAGGTAACACCATTTTTATTACATACTCGTCTAGAACGTAAATAAATACGAATGTTTTATTTGGAACACTTTTGTCGCTTTGTGATAGATGGCACTGTAATATTCACAGAAATATTCCTCACAATTTTAGAACAGTGGGTAACGGGTAGGTTTTTTTAAATTAAAACACAGAACTTAGGTATGTTTAAACTTTATTTCGGTTGTTCCAATGTGACACATTTACCCCCGACCGTAGTGGCCGTGCAGACCGTGACTGGAGCGCCTCAGTCTCCTCGGCCACCGCGGCCGGCGATGTAGGTAGCGACGCCGGCAACATCGCATCAGCCGCCAGTCGATGTACATATGTACATATTTTCTTTGGAAATCACATTGAAGTGCACGGCAGAGGACTTAATCGAACCGGTTTCATAATATGTCACTGCCGTTCCATTCTCTAATAGCGCACGGGAAAATGAAAGACTTAAATCTTTTTCTTTTAGAGCTCATTCCTCTTATCTTATTATTATCATCCTGTATCCTTATGTAGGTGGGTGCTAACATAAACAATAAGCTAAAAAAAAAAAAAAGAAGAAAAAAGACTTCAAAGAAGAAAATTGTTCCAAAACAAATGAATATGCACTAAAAAGTAAATTAATAATAATAATTGCTTACTCTTCTACAACTTAATAATCAACTTCCTTTTTCTACTCATCAATATGTAGGTACAATCTATGTGTTTACCACTTTAATTATAACTCAACACATACATATGAATAACAAACAGTGATCAAAATATTTATAGAGTTCTCCTAAGTAAAATGAATGCAAAACATTAGACTACTTAAAAATCAATAAAGTTATTACGATAATATAATGTAGTTACAATTATTGTTATTGTTGGAGTCGGTGTCAGCCAAGGAAACATCCGATCCTACTTCGGTCTCAATATTCTCGTATTATTTTTGCTAGGTATATTGTGGTGTTTCCTGTGCTGACACCGACTCTGAAAATAACAGTAATTGTAACTAGATTATGTTATCGTAATAACTTGATTGATTTTTAAGTAGTCTAATATTTTTCATTTCATTTTACTTGGGAGTACTCTAAAATTTTTTAATCATTGTTTGTTATTCATAGGTATGTGTTGAGTAATATTTAAGGTGGGGAAGTACCTATCTATCTTCTTGCGTGGTAAACACATAGATCGTACCTACATATTGATGAGTAGAAAAAGTAAGGTGATTATTAAGTTGTAGAAGAATACGCAATTTTATTTTATTTTATTTTTCCTTTTTAGTGCATATTAATTTCTTTTGCAATAGTTTTCTTTTTTGAAGTAGTTTGATTGGTAAAATTTTTATTCGTTTTTTTATTTTTAGTTAGTCTTAAGTACATTAACTAATTTTTTTGAATATGTGTAGACCTCCTAAACGTGATGATCATATGAGACAGCGCCGTTTAAATAAAACAAACGAAGTCAGGGAGAAACGCCTATCTCAACAGGGGAAATCTTCCTCGAGGACAATTTCAAAAGAGACTTGCGAAGAGCGCAAAATTGGACTTTCAAAAATGAGGCCTTACGGAAAGTTTTGAACAGGGAATTACTTGACCATAGCGACATCACGGCAGGCGAATCAAGTATTCGAATAACCTATAAAACATTCGACCGAGTATCGTTAATTTGCTCCGTTACTTTGTCATTGATCCCACAATCAGAACCTAACCAAACTCTCATAAAACTACCCTTGAAGTACATCCTTTCCAATAAAAAAAAGAATCATCCAAATCGGTTGGCGTGATACTGAGTTATTCGTCCACTTGTCGCGCACATACTTAATGTAAATTTAAGACTTATATGGTTTTCTTATGGATGCCATTGTTAAAACTGGAACAAATTGAAATGGGACCACACGGCAAGCACCAGCTTTCAAATAGAAAAAATCATTAAATCGTTTCCACATTCGAAGGTTCTGTGGTAACAAACGAAGAATAAAAGGTCTAATTGAGAACCTCCTTTTTTGAAGTTAAATATATGTTTGCAGTCGGAGGAGAGAGTTGGTAAAAGAAATTTCGAAATTAGATCTCGTCATGCGAATAACGCCTTTCATTTAATGTTCTCCGCCCCCGATTCTAGCATCACTTGTGTGACACTCTCTCCCCTGAATCACTATAATACGAAACGAGCTGATCTTCTCTGATCTTTTTCTATCTTCTCCGTCAGTCCCACCTGGTGAAGATCCCATAATACGCAGCGGTACTCCTAAATAGAGAATGTTAAATTTTGGAAACCTTTTGGACCATGGTCATCAATCCCTAGACTTACAAACTACTTAAACTAAATTACACGAAGGACAACACTCACTCACACACACACACACACACACACACACACACACACACACACACACACACACGCCAAAGGGAGGACTCGAACCTCCGACGGCAAGCAACCGTGCGCTGAGCATCAAGGCGCCACTTCACCGCGGCCCAAAATAGGAGGCATAAGTGTCGTGTAGGCATTTTCTTTAGTAGAACTGTTGCATTTTCTGAGTGTTCCGTCAAGGAAACGTAGCCTCCTGTTCTCCTTCCCCACGATATTTTCGATGGGTCCTCTCCAATTAAAGTGTGATGTAACGTGGAACGATAGTCTTTCCAGTCATTGTTGGCAGTGGTACAGCATCCACCAGTGGGAATGAGTCGCCCAAAAGCTGAGAAAACCACTGGCGTGTGCTCAGAGGATAGCACGTGGATTGCATCAGTAGTGATACTTCTGAGATGCGCTTGACGGTTTTGGATAGTGTGTTGGTTCGCTGGGAATGCAGACCTAGGCTTCGAACAATCAGAAACCTGGCGCCACTGCGACTGATCGTCAAGGTATTCCACATCGTATGTTTTGCATTTAGGTCGACAGCGATTACGTGCTTCTTCCCACTGGATAAGTTTGATGGCGTCGTCTTCGGAAAAGTAACTCCTCGGTTGCCTGCAGACCGCAGTGGAAATCACGACACCGTGATTGGTCTACACCGCCACTGACGCAGTTTCTACAGTGCGAAGCTGCAAGTGGGAAGCTGCGTAATGGCGGAGCGAGTTCCTGACATAGACGCCCGTTCCACCTCCGACAGCACGTGTCTTTCTCCACATTGGCTCTCAGTCCCGGCTTCATTTTTGTATTGTTGGCAATACCGATGTCAACATTCTTTATTAGCAAGAAGAGCTCAAACTTCTTCAGCTTATAACAGATACTTTCAGCAACCCAGTATGCGTAAATTCCAGCCGCGGTGGCCGAGGGGACTGAGGCGCTCCAGTCACGGTCTGCACGGCCTCTACGGTAGGGGGTTCGAATCCCCCCTCGGGCATGGATATTTGTGCCGTCCTTAGTATTAGTTATTCGTAAGTAGTTTTTAAGTTTAGGGACTGATGACCCCCTAGTTAAGTCCCATAAGCTCTACAAGCATTTGAATATTTTTTTATGCGTAAATGATATTTCCCTTGTGCAGGCCCGTCGGTTGAAGTGGCTACCGCGGTAGCTGTGCCCACTCAAAACAATTGAGAGTGGGTAAAAAACACACTCTTGATTAGAAGGAATATTTATTTACATTGAGCCGCACAGGGATGGCCACTTTCGGTCGGGCAGGCTGGGAAAAAGGGGGAATCACTTTTCCAATTTTCACGCTGTAAAAACTATTAACGGTATGTAGGACCACCCAGTATCGTTTTATCAACTTATTTTTTCCATACATATTTTCAATTGATTGTGAAAATCTAAAATGCCTAATTTTCATTCTAGTGAATTTTTAGTTTCATGACGCTTCTCACTCCATTTTGAAGAAAGCATACGATTTAAAGATCTAATATTTTGACACGTGATAGTACAGCATCATAGATTTCTAATAAAACATTAACCTTTTCTTAATTCGTAACAGTCGTTTAAAATGACACTCTGTCAAGTATATGTACGTAATTTATTCAAAAAGTTCAATCGCGGGTAGCTTCCTTTTCGGTGAATTTCAGACCATTCATTACAGCGAATGAAATAGAACTAAAATTACAGAAAAGTTTCTGAAACGGTTGTCGCAATGAACCTTCCTCGTTTAACGAATGATTGCGTGTTAATATCCATCTCAACATCACTCTCTACGTGTTCGTCCCCTTCCCCCTCTCTACATCAATTTCCTTCGCCTTCTCTGTTTCCTCTTAAAACCTAGAGTCATGTTTAGTGTTATGTTCAAAATCTTATATCTCCGAAAGTTCTTGACCGAATGTTTTGAAATTTTAACACATCGTTCTACTGCAATATGCATGTTTTATAGACATAATTTTCTGTATATGTCATATATGAATTTATATAAATTTAATAATAATGATCAAAAGTTGCTACGAAAAAGCGCAAAAGTTGTATAGAAATAGGTTTTATCCGATATATAAAAAAAGATGTACCTAGAAATCTTGCTGTATTGCAATGCAACGTTGTGTCAAAATTTCAATGGATCAAGAACTTTCGGAGATTAAAGGGTATATACGAACCAAAAACGTTTTTATGTATAGAGATTACAAACAGCGGTGGAAGGGGGGGGGGGGAACTAGAGGGAGGCCAACTTTTGAACAACTACCCACTCTTTAAAAATAGGAACCGTTGGGTCTGCCCATGTGCTTAATCTAGGGTACAGATAATCAATGTAGAATGTGAAAAGCACTATGGTAGCTTCTGGATTAGCCGAAACAATGAGTTCTTGGACGGAGACTAGCGTTTCCTACAATGCACAGACAATCTGTCTTAAGAATCAGCGCTTGGAAATCAATAGTATCGAGTTTAGGTCCAGGCGCCTTGTAGGAACACTTTCTTAACGAGGAGTTTTGTGTGATCCGCAGAGACGCCTGCGGATCAGGAGATACATCACAAACTACAAGAATTTTTGCCACAGTACGGTTTTGCCTATTGCGAGCAGATCGTCATTGCATTAGCGTGAATATCAGCTGCTATCCACCACTTTACTGGCGCTGCGTGACTAACAATATTTACGCTGATGGGTGCCGTTCTGGACGCGGTGAGAACACAGCCACTGTATCTAATTGGGTGGCTACCCTACAGTGGCAGCAGGCTATCGGTGATTTTTTCTTCAGGCAGCATTTCCCGTTTTATGGCCTTGAACGCACTAGACATACCATGGCGGCGATGTGCCACAACGCGCCGTATGGTATAATCCCTGGCAGTTGTAACACTGTATAGAGCCCCTACTAGAGCACAGTTTCTCAACAGTGACTACAGGATTAAAGAACCGCTCCACTTGAAATATCTGGCGGTCTATTTCGTATCTGATAGGATGACAACTCTCTTACGGTAAGTCTTCCCCGTGTCAAGCGATATGAGTCACCCAACCTTCTCGTGACGAATGCAGTGTCCTGGGTAAACCTTCAACCATTTCGGCTTCATCGTTGGAAACGAATAGTTGGGAATGTCTTCAGTGCCTGCAAAAACGGTAAACGTCTCGTAATCACTGATATTTTAGATTGTACGCCTGGCACCGCTAGCCTGTATGTCATAAAAGATCCAGCAAGAGCCTCTTTCAACCATGTCTTCAGCAGCTTACAAGGCTCCTTGAACTGCAGTACGACAGGAGGAATCTTCTGCTCTGCGTTTATTCTCTCTTCTTCTTGGAATCAGTCGTGAGGAATTCCACCTCCGTGCCGCTATCCTCACTGGATTCCGAATCGATATTCCTCTCATAGTGCGATTATGCATGCCGTGTCGTCTAAGCTGGAGCGAGTGATGAGGCAGCGGACGCGGTAAATTCTGCCAGACGGCGACCGCCTCGGCAGCACACGTAAACATTGCGTCACATTAGATTAGTGCTTGTTCCGTAGATCATGAATACGACATTCGAAAAGATGTGAAACGTTTCAGTTTAATAAAGGGTAAGTTTACATTATATTTGAAGACATGCAGTCTTTTTTTTTTTTTTTTTTTTTTTTTTTTTTTTTTTTTTTTTTGATATCACTAATTTATATCTAAAAAGGAAAAAAAAATCTACTGAGTTGAAGGAGATGTCATTGAAAAAGTTCCGTAATTTCTCTTTCAATGGTAGTTGGTTATCTGTTAAACATTTCATGCTATTTGGCAAGTGACCAGAGACTTTTGCGGCAACATAATTCACCCTTTTGTAGGCGAAAGCTACAGTTAACCTTGAATAGTGCAGATCACTCTTTCTACTAGTGTTGTAATTGTGTACGCTGCTCTTAGTTTTGAATTGGGTTGGGTTTTTTATAACAAATTTCATAATTGAATGTAGATTTTTTTGAGGCTATTGTGAAGATCCCTAGTTCCTTAAATTAATGTCTGCAGGACGATCTTAGGTGGGCACCAGCAATTATTCCAATTACACCCTTTTGTGAGATGAATACTTTTTTACTAACAAGGAAAGTACTTAGGCTCGAACAAACAGAAATACATCAAAATAGTATGATATATAATGTAAAGGTCCCTCATTGCACTAGTGATACTCCCGCATCTGCAAAGCTCTGAAGTCGCCCATTAGAGGCCTCTGCGTGTGCCATGCCGCATTGCACTTTGACCTGCCGGTACACCAGTAGTGACGGTACAGTGTGCCTCTGAAGTTGCGCTTTGTGACGTTATTTGTGTAGTGAAGCGTCAGATGGGTCGGCGATTGGTAATCAATCCTGCTAATGTATTGCAATTCGTTGAGATGAAATTCCGAAGAGCCGTTCTTCGTGAATACGGTCTTGGTTTAAAAGAAGAATCATTCACATGTTTTCTGGTATCTATTATACTGCAGAAATATGAGAATACATTAGAAACACTATAATAGATAATAGGTAACATGCGAATGATTCATCTTCTTCACCAATACATCTACACGAAGAAAGTTTCTTCGTAACTCAACCAGTGACACTATATTAGCAGGATTGATTAGCAATCGCCGACCCATCCGACGCTTCACTACACAAATAACGTCACAAAACGCAACTTCAGAGGCACACTGCACCCTCACTACTGGCGTACCGGCAGGTCAAAGTGCAATGCGGCATGGCACACGCAGAGGCCTCTAATGGGCGGCTGCAGAGTTTTGCAGATGCAGGAGTATCACTAGTGCAATAAGAGACCTTTACATTATCTAACATACGATTTCGGTGTATTCCTGTTTGTTTGAGCCTAAGTACTTTCCTTGTAAGTTATGAACTAACCCAAAATATGATGCCATAAGAGAGAAGTGAATGAAAATAGGCATAGTATGCTAATTTACTGAGATAACTATCATCAAAATTTGCAGTACCCCTAATAGCGCAAATAGCTGAACTTAAACGTTTTAGCATTTCATTAATGTGTTTGTTCCAAGTCAATCTCTCATCAGTGCTCACACCTAAAAGTTTTGAATATTGTACCTTAGGTACAAAGTCTATGTTCATTAATGGTGTCATGCCATTTACTGTACAGAACTGTATACACTGTGTTTTATCGAAACTTAACGAGAGTCCATTTGCAGAGGAGCACTAAATTATTTTCTGAAATACATTATTTCCAATTTCATCAGGTAATTCTTGTTCGTCAGGTGTGAATACAATACTAGTATCGTCAAACACTTCGTGAATATAGAACGGCGACTCATTAACATATATTAAGAACAGGAAGGGACCGACTCCTGTGGGACCCCATTCTTGATAGCTCCCCAGTTTGAGGAAACAGCTGATTTTTGCTTATTATGTAAAGAACTAATTTCAACTTTCTGCACTCTTCCAGTTAAGAAAGAATTAAACCATTGGTGCACGGTCCCACCCATACTCAATACTTGAGCTTATCTAAAAGCTTTCCATTATTTACGCAATCAAAAGCATTTGAGAGGCCATAAAGAACTACAACAAGTGATGCCCGGTTGTTCAATGCATTTAATATTTTATCAGTAAAAGTGTATATTGCGTTTTTGGTTAGAAAGCCTTTTTGAAAACCAAACTGACTTTTTGTATTTTATTTTTAGAAATGTAGGAAGCTACTCTTGAATATATCACATTTTCAAGAATTTTTGACACAGCGGTCAGATATAAGATTGGGCCCTAGTTATTGACATCAGACCTATTCCTCTTTGCGATTGCATATTTCAATCTATTGGGAAAAATACCCTACTTCAGGAAGCTATTACAAATGTGACTGAGAATCCTACTTATCTGTTGGGAACTAGCTTTTAGTATTCTGCTGGAAATAAGATCAAGTCCATGTGCACTTGTACGTTTTAGTGAGTTTATTATTTTTCTAATTTCAAAGGAAGAGGTGGGTGGAAATTCAATTGTATAGCCAATTTCAATTTATAGCCTTTTCCATTAACAGCCTTACCTCTTCTAATGAACTTCTGGATCCTATTTTCTCCACAGTATTTAAAAAATTATCTTTACAATTATTCTCAACTGCTTACTTTTTTTAGTACATTTTTCATTCTGTTTGATGGCAATATAATGTTTTGGGTTGCCCTGTTTCCCTTTCAATAATAATCCACATTTTTTTTATATTTGTGATATGCATGCTATTAGAGTTTTTGATTACTTTTGTTAGAGCTGCACAGTAGTTTGTATAATACTTGACTGTTTCTTGGTCATTATTTGTCTTGCTGTTAGATACAATTCCTTTTCCCTTTTACAAGATATTTTTATTCCTTTGGTATGCCATGTTTTTCTACATGGTTTCTTAAAGGTATATTTAACTATTTTATTGGGAAACAGTTTTCAAATAAAATCACAAATGTATTATGAAATAAGTTATACTTTAAATTAGCATTCGGTTCCTTGTACACCTCATCCCAGTCTAACTTTTGTAGGCTCTCGCTGAAATTAGTAATTGCACGACTCTGTAGGACTGCTTTGGGTTTATGTATGGAGCAAAGTCATATACTGTAATCTGCTGTGCACCATGGTCAGAAAGACCACTTTCCACAAGATAAACGTTTATGTTTTGAAATTTATCTTTGCCTATAAAGAAGTTATCTATTAGTGTGCTGCTGTCATTTTCTACCTGAATAGTAAACTCATTAATAAACTCAAATAGTAAACTCAATAATATTAAATGGAAAGAACTGAGTAATGCTTCAAGGTCAGCGTTCCTATTACACTTTTTCAGAGAATCAACATTGTAATTCCAACCGAAAATAATTTGTTTCCCCCTGTCCGACAGACAGCACAACAAGGAATTCAAGTTTTCATAAACAGCTGTAAATTTGCTGATGTGTACCTATGTACTCTTACAATTATAACATTTCTATGATTCAGTATTACCTCAGAGGCACATGCATCAGTATGTTGCTCTACACGAAACTTTCATGTTGCTAAATTCTTCAGACTGTGACTACTTGTAACGTATATGGCAATTACACCATTATCCTTAGTTTCTCTACTTACATGTGCTGAAAATTTGTATCCACTAACATTTACTTTTTCCATATCAGTGACAATGTGATGCTCCGACAGGTTGTATCATCTTTAGTTTCTATATCTTCCGAGAAAACCAGAAGCTTCTATTCTTTGTTCTATAATCCCCCTGTATTTCGATGAAATATACAAATATTATTTTTTGCTTTCCTTTAATAGAATCTTGCAATATTTATACACATTTAGAACCTGCCTGTTTGAGCTTCTAACATTGAGACAGATGTTAGCCTGAAACGACGTACTTCCGTGTGCTTTGGAGTTCTTCATCTGGGGCGATCATATTGCATGAAAGTAGGCACAAGATCATCATTTGTATTATAGTTTTAGAAGCTATTTATACCACGTCACTTTCATTGTTGTTGCACTGATCCTTATTTCGTAGAAAAAAAGTAATTTACCGTAGGGAAAAAGTTACTTTATAATCTGGACTTAGACTCGAATTTTGGTGCACAAATACAGACCATAATGTCTTCTTGTCACCTTCCACAACATCGGGAGATAGGGTACATTCTTGGAACTTACCGTAATAGCGACACAGGAAAATTGATGTCGAGTTCTCTAAAGCAGCTTGGTGTCGGGAAAATCGAAACAGGTGACCTTATTTTTTAGATAAATCTCTGTTTCAGTTTACATATAAATTTTGTTTTTTAGAATTGAAATTAAAATTTGTTAACTACATTTAGGTAAAATGTTGTAGGAAGTCACTTGGTATTCGGCAAAGCACAGGTTTCTAATGGACAGGAGTGTGAAAGAAGTATTTCATTCGTAGTCGTTTAAAACACACATATATTTCATTTCTTACAATACAAGAGGAAAATATTTGTGAAGTCAATAGTATTACATGAGACGGTTGTATTATGATATCACAGACACAACAGTCTTTCAGCTGTTCATCACGAAACTCTTCAGGAAGGAAGACATCACTGTTTTCCAATCGAAAGGCACAGCAAAAACAAAACAAGAATATATCTATTTAAACGAAGGTATCTGAACACAGCTGCAGAGTGCTAATACTACAAATCGAAATACATTATCTGTAACCGGTAAGCTAGTTTATGTGTACAATAACTATCAAATTATTTCGAAGAGCAACTTGTGTATCAGTTGTAAATATTGGAGCGACATTTTATTAGCTTTTAAAGTCAAGCTAGTTTTTGTTAAAGTCTAAACAAACAGGAATAAATCAAATTCTTTGCGGACAGCTATGATTCTGATACTCATATCTACAACTGGTTCTAAGATACCTTAGCAGTGCACAAAATAACAGTGAATAACGTAAGTCACTAAACCAAATGTCATCTGTTAAATTTGTGTAGAGAGCGAACACAGTGAAATCATTGTAAAAGCTATAAAATACTTGAATAATTATTGTCTGCCATATACTACAACAACTGGCGGAATGTTCCACCAAATTGGGAAACTATAACAAAGTAGCTGGATGAAAATTTATGTGGAAACGGAAGTAGTTGGTTATTTGACAATCGTGCTGCAAGTGTAATCATCAGAGAAGCGCAAAGCGCAATACTCGTTGATATTATGGGAATGTAAACAGATAACTAAGAACGTATTAATGAAAATTTTCCCTCAAACAAGTTCAAAATAATGATTAGATATTTTAAAAATGTTTCCTCATACCTCTACGCATAAAAGCGCACCGATGTCAAATGCATGACTTGCTGCGATAACAGTGAGTGCTTCCAACAAAGAAATTATTCGACAAGCGGCCTTTTTTATCATACCGACTGAGAAATGATTCATTTGTGAAACAACAAGTCTGAACAGAATTATTATCTTGAGTGAAGGTCATCCTATTTGAATTCTATTTGAGATAACGAAAGCTTGCTTGTCGTTGATTCTATACGTTAAATACTGGCCTTTTGTCTCATTATTTGATTAAGTACACGATTTCTTACTTCTAAATATTCGAGGACTTCTCTCACAAGCAATCAATAAAATAAATATAAAATACGTAAAACATCACTAACGATATTACTTCCAAAATTAAGTTCAATAATTTTATACGTTCATCAACTTTATCTCATTTAAAATCATTCTATGTACACAATATCTGGGAATAATTAGCCTCTCAGAAGTAAAAACATGAAAATACAATGAGAATAAAAAATGAAGTCATGATTGTACCATGAATGGAAAAAAGCAATATAACAACCATTATGTGACAACAATCGCTACCCTAGCGGGGCGATTATTTCATAAATATTTAAATAAGGCTATATACATTTGGAATGTAGGTAATTTACAATAAAACAATTTTAATGTATGGCTTTTCATCTGCAGTACGCAAAAAGCCGGTTTTTCTCTCTGACTAACAGTGCACATTACAGTCAGAATACGATGAGTTAGAAGGAAAGCACTATTGCTGTCAGTGTTGATTAGAGCGTGATACACGATTTCTACTTAAGGACTTCTTGTATCTGTTATCAAGCTGAGCATCTTTGCCTCCACACAAATAGGCTCGAAGTATTATGGTGGAGATGAGATCTCTATTTGTTCATGAACGTTGATAGAAATACTATTAGGGTAAATCAAGATTCAACTTTAGAATTAATTTCATTTCAATTTTTTTTTATATAACAGGTTTACTACTCCAGTTTTCTAACTACTTATACTAGAAAAATTCTGGTACCAACATATGCTACGATATTAAGTGAATTAGACAATGGTCGCCTAGCACAATTTTTGTATAGTGGAAGTCGATTGCTTATAAATCACCTTTCGCTGCAGCATCAAGAGGTTTGCAAGCTTTGGTATCACAGTCATTAACATACAGTCAGAAACATACAGCTAGTCGGTAAAAATTTAACATCCTTTTTTGTAACATGAAATATGACTGATACAAGCATCAAAAACTAATTCTATGAAGGCGGCCTTCGCGAAGGCTTTCCTCTTTCTTAAGGTAGTTCAGTTCTGAACTGAGGCACTTTCATTTGCGGAATTCGGCATTCTACCGTTGTTCCCCTTATTGTACTGCTCCGCTGGTGCATTTGAGGCATTATTTCACAACAAATATAAACCAATAATTTTTACTCGAAGAATATAATTTTTCACACATTCGACGAAATTTGGGTTTGAACAAATGTTTTAAAGAATCGTGAACGTTACCTTTTACTTTAATCGTGTTAGATTTATAGCCATGATGTTTTTACTTATATACCGACGTAACAAAGGGGCCCACAAATAACTAGATGGGAGAATACTTTGGCGAACTACTAACAGGACGATTACGGGCAGGATTCTGTTGCGGAGTGACAACGGAGAAAGAAATCGTAATTACATATGTATCGCAAAGATACCTGGCTACCTTTGGCTACCTGTATCGTGCTCTCTTAAAAATTGACCAAAATAAAACATTCCTAAAAAAGTGTTTAGACAGTTAGTAATAGGAAGAATTCGTGCCACTATGCGTCAGAAAATTCTCATTTTTACACTGAATGTCAAGTTAAATCTAGTGCACAATGTCTGGTTATCGAATCACAACACGAATCTTTCATGAAACTGTTAATGCCAAGAGGCTTGTTCGGAATCTGTTCACGCTGTTTGTGGCTCAATTATTTTCTCTGAGTATTGGCCACATATTAATGGGTTGTTGCTCGTGCTGTGGCTAGTGCGTCCTGTTCTGTCTCCTCTTAGCAATCACAAGCACTTGGACACAGGGCTTTGGCTGCGAAACTGGTTGTGACCATATAAATTAATACAGAAAATGTAGTTCTGGATACGATACTTCCAGAATTACTATTAGCTATGCATCCATAACCAGTTCCTCTCTGAAAAGGGATAATATTTTGATAATCTGTGGATAGACAGAAGTTGAACAATTTTAACCTTTTAATGCATGACTCTTTATTTGAAGCCATAAAAACTATCAGAATTAATGTATAGTGCGTATATACTGAGACAAATATTTTTTTAAAGTGCTTTCAATTATTATGCACTATTAGCTACAAAAAGTTCATAGCTGGTCAGCTATATAGTGCTTCCATGATGTACCCGATGCAGTAAATGTCACTATTACGCCTCTAATCTTTCCAGAAAGTAACTCATAACGCAACAGTAGTATGTGATTGACTACTTTTACATGGCAAAGGAGGAATACAAAAGTAAACAAACGCACATGTTAGGAGTAACTGTCGAACTGATTCAATAGCACTATGCAATTTATAATTTCTAGGACGAGCTACTAGCATATGTACCGGTATGTATAGAAGCAGCTACAAATGAATTTGTGGAAAAATTTTGATCAGTTTGAGAGATAATGGGAAAAATAAGATATGTAGCTAATCAGCTACGCTATGCATTAGAGGGTTAAGAATGTTAGCAGTGAGATGGAGCAATATAACAGTTCCAACATACAATGTTGCCACCAGTTTATGACGTTTCCGATGAGGATGTCACAGCCTGCAAAGACAACAAAATTTCCCGGCCTCAAAAATCGCTTGTTCTCTGTCGTTGAGGGGCATGTTGAACGTGTAGGTGGTGTCGAATTACGCATGTACACTAGAAGCTCAATAGAGCTATGAAAATAGAATCGCACTGTTTGCCTTATCGACGGCAGTGGTGGCCTCTTGTTTGCAGCTCAGCTGTCACGGACACACTAATCGCCAAAGCTGAGCTTGTGCCAAGCCTCTGAGTTTAATTTGGTCATTGGACATTCACGATTATGAATCAAGAGATTCGTACCTGTTGTCACCTATGACGTCGATAATGGGAATACGAGATGGGTACTAAAATGTGCATAAAGTACGAATATTGTGAAACTACCTGGCAGATTAAAATTGTGTGCCGGAACCGGGACTCGAACCTGGGACCTTTGCCGTTCGCGGGCAAGTGCACTACCGACTGTGCTATCCCGACACGACTCACGATGCCGCCTCACAACTTTACTTCCGCCAGTACCTCGCCTCCTACTTTCCAAACTTCACAGAAGCTCTCCTGCGAACCGTACAAGACTAGCACTCCTGGAAGAAAGGATATGGTGGAGACATGGCTTAGCCACATCCTAAGGGATGTTTCCAGAATGTCTCCACCATATCCTTAGGCTGTGGCGAAGCCATGTCTCCACCATATCCTTTCTTCCAGGAGTGCTAGTCTTGCACGGTTCGCAGGAGAGCTTCTGTGAAGTTTGGAAAGTAGGAGGCGAGGTACTGGTGGAAGTAAAGTTGTGAGGCGGCATCGGGAGTGGTGTCGGGATAGCACAGTCGGTAGTATGCTTGCCCGCGAAAGGCAAAGGTCCCGGGTTCGAGTCCCGGTTCCGGCACACGATTTTAATCTGCCAGGTAGTTTCATATCAGCGCACACTCCGCTGCAGAGTGAAAGTCTCATTCTACGAATGATGTGTTCTCTTATGGTGGAGGGGAACCTACTGCGACACTGAAAGGATTTTCACAAGTACAGATACAATGACAAATACGCACGTAATCTTCAATGGCGGAGAATCTAAGAGAATGGGACGAGTTCACGAGGATAAATGTCTCGTTTGTTAGATTTTTGCCTAGATCGCTTTCAGCACTCTCTCCACTCGTAATTTACATCACAAAATAGTGTCCGGCGGCCTAGACGGAGATGTGCCTCTTCATGTGCAGCGCGAGGTGGTCGGAGCGCGAGAAGGCGCGCTCGCAGAGGCGGCACTGGAAGGGGCGGTCGCCGGTGTGCTTGCGGTAGTGGCGCGTCAGCTCGTCGGAGCGCGCGAACTTCCAGCCGCAGCCCTTCCAGCCGCACTGGTACGGCTTCTCGCCCGTGTGCGTGCGCAGGTGCGCCTTGAGGTGCGACGACTTGGTGTACGTCTTGGTGCAGCCCGAGTAGGTGCAGGTGTGCGTCGTCACCTTCTTGCGGCCCCAGCGGCGGCGGCCGCGCTTGGCCCTGGCGGCCGGCGCGTCGGCGAAGGGCGGCGCGGGCGGCGCGGGCTGCGGGGGCGGCGGGGGCGGCAGCGCGTGGCGGCCCGCCGTCAGCAGGTTGGCGAGGTGCGGCGACGCGGGCGGCGTCATCACGGGGAACGCGTGCAGCGCCAGCCGCCCGCCGTACGCCTCGCCCTGCTGCTGCGCCAGCGCCCGCGCCGCGTCGGGGCTCGCCGGCGGCGACACGTGCCCGTACGGCATCGACGCGCCCTGCACACACAACATCGCGTCACTTTGCGAGCGTATTTACGGCTCAAAGATAAGCAACAAGTTCCTACCAAATGTTTCTACCTTTTTTATTTCTTACAGAGGTAATCGAGAAAATAAAGTTTGAAACAGTAAAATCGAGTACAGTTCATTAGAAAGAATGTTTCTTTTTTCTGAGAGTAGATTGAAGTGTTCATCTATAATATAAAACTTCCTGGCAGATTAAAATTGTGTGCCGGAACCGGGACTCGAACCTGGGACCTATACGTTCTTTTTTTTTTTTTTTTTTTTTTTTTTTTTTTTTTTTTTTTTTTTTTTTTTTAATTTTGGGGGGAAGGACCTTAAAAAAAAGAATTACTTGCCACCGCCACTTTTACCCTAGAAAATAAAATAAAATAAATGACAAACTACTCCACTTCAGGCGTTGGCCCTATCTTATCCTAGGCCCAGTGCAACTAACCTATTTCTAATAGGGGGAACAATAATAAGGGTGAAAAAAAAAATTAAAGGACATTCAGTGTAGCTACAAAAATGAAGTGTATTATTTCATTTGAAGTTTTTTTTTTTTTTTTTTTTTTTTTCTTCTTTTTTCTTTAAAAAAAAAAAAAAAAAAAAAAAAAAAAAACCGTAAAAGAAAATGTAAGTATCAACTAATTCATGGCAGGAACACCCCAGCTTCTGGGTGGATTACGAAAAACACTATAAAGAAAATTTGAGAAATATTGCCCGTATTTTGGATTGCGGACAACTGTGCAATGTCGTTCGTTCAGAAAGTTCCAAAAATCGAGTTCGTTTTTCTCTCCATGTACAAACAAGTAGTGAACCGCATGTCCACATATCCATTTCACAGCGTTTGTCTTCGTTTGTGGGTAATGTCCCGAGTCTGGAAAGAGGAGCAAATGGGAAAGTATATGATGAGGTGCCGTACGGGTAATCAAAGCCAGCATCTGTCGCACCAACATCCAGACGCCTTCCGCCGGTCCGCATACAAGTCGATGCTCGTCCGTGTCCATTACATCACAGGCGACGCACAGTGGTGTGTCTGCGAGGTGAATCCTGTGAAGTCGTGACTGGCACACTTGTTTCCCGTTGACTGTCAGGTACCATGTCGACTGTACGTCAGTGCCAAGGTAAGGAGCACTCACAGAGCGCCAAACGACACTCCAGTTGACGCTGGGATACTTCCCTTCAATCACATTTGGTGATCGGTTCTTCTGAAGAAAGCCGTAGATCGCCTTCGTAGACATCAAGCGTGTCGGCAGTATCGCAGTGTAGATATAGCTCAGTTCGAGGAAAAAGCGTCGGAAGTAAAAGAATGGCGCTGGAACATCTGAAAGCATGATAGGAGCCGAAAGAGAGCGCGGTGCAAAGGCCTCCAGCAACAGGCTGGTAAGGCATGTGGGATTACGGCGCCACAGCATCATGTGAGAGCTGAGGAAGAGGGCTGTCGCTCTGTCAGGCACATGGTACAGGCCTAGTCCACCTCTGTTTCTCGGGAGAGTGAGGGTCTCGTATCTTATCTTGAACAGCAAGCCATGGCAAACATATGAACCCAGTGCAGCTAACATGCGTAATGCCATGGATGGTGGAATGGGTAGGGTTTGTGCAACGTGAGGGATACGTGACGCCAAATATATATTAACATACTGTGTCCGCTGTAGAAGGTCGAGAGCCCTGAGACGATGATCGAGAAGACCAGCGCGTAACTGGGTTAGTAGGCGCCGGCAGTTGAGGGCGATCGTACGCCGCATGTCTCCTGTGAAGTCGAGTCCTAAGCATCGGATAGCAGTAGTTACTCGTAAAGGTGCAGCGCTGTTTGCAGGAAGCCCCACACCTATAGGCATGGCACATGATTTTCGGACATTAAGACAGCTGCCAGATGCTTCACCATATGTGCTCACCCACGCCAGTGACTCTCTTACCTCTGCATCGCTGCGTAGAACGAGGACGAGATCGTCAGCATAAGCAGTGCAGCAAAATAGATGGCCACCGAGTGAGATCCCTGACAGCCGCTGACGGAGTCCACAAAGCAACGGTTCCATTGCATAAACATACAACAATGCAGAGAGCGGACAGCCTTGACGCACCGAACGCTGTATCGATATTGGTTGAGTAAGGCGACCATTGTATAACACACGGGACGTCGCTCCTCGAAGAAGGCGCATTATGACGTTGACGGTAGTATCATGGTATTTCATATTACGGAGTACCTCTTCCAAGTACTCGTGATCAACTCTATCGAAAGCTTGGCTGAAGTCAAGAGTGGCCAAAAATCCAGGCATACGTTGAGTATGTGCTAGAGCGATTATGTCTCTATAGCGAGCAAGGGCGGTGCGGATGTTGTTAACACCACCCAATGAAGTTTGATCAGGAGAAACCACATATCTTGCCGTGCGTTTGAGCCGTGCAGCCAGAAGTCGAGTAAAGATCTTTGTATCGCTGTTGAGCAATGTCAATGGACGATAATCGCTTATCCTCGATGTTCCATGAGGTTTATGTATGGGAATAACGATACCGTCGAGGAAACCTCCAGGGATCTGCACCTGGGGTGACATAAGTTCCCGACAAATTTCTGTCCACATCGGTGCTATCAGGTGACGGAATGTTCTATAAAACTCAAGTGGGATGCCGTCAGGGCCAGGTGACTTGTTGGTAGATCCTGCTTTGATAGCATCATTGACTTCTTCCTCTGTGACGTCAGCAAGCATATCCAGTTTTGCATCCTCAGGAACCGAGCCAAATGTAAGTCGGGATACCTCCGCAATGTTATCAGGGTGACGACGGTGTGCAGAGTACAGCGTAGTGTAATGCTTGTGAAGGGCATGCCCTATTTCAGCTTGGTTATCGACACGTCTTCCATCCTCAGTTGTCAAAACAGTAATCAAATTTCTCCGTCGGTGGCGCCTTTCAGCTATCACATGATACATACTTGGACGTTCCTGCGTTAAATCTTCTTGTGTGCGCGCCCTGATCATAGTTCCTTCAAGATGTCGGCGGGAGAGGGCATTGAGCTGTGCCTTGGCTCGATTCACTATCACCTGACGTTCTGGTGAATAAGGCATTGTCGTACATTCTCGGAGGATGGTGAAGTAGAACTCCTGAGTGTGTCGTCGCCATTGCGCGATCTCCCTTCCGTATTTAATCAACGCCTTGCGTAGTGTAGGCTTTGCACAAAGGACCCACCATGATATGGCAGACTGATATCTGTTGCGACGTTGAAGACAAGCTGTCCATGATGTCTCAATTTGTTGCCGACAGTTCAGTGAAGTAAGATGTTTTATGTTCAGTTTCCATAGTCCCTTGCTGCGCCACACCTTTTGTTGGCAGATGTTGACGGTACAAATATATGCTTCATGGTTGGAGAATGCAGTTGGCCAGATTTCAGCAGCCTGAGTGCCACCGACAATGTCTCGGGAGATGTAGACCCGATCAAGGCGACTGGATGAGTGGCTAGTGAAATGTGTAAATCCCGGACGATTGCCATGAACATGCTCCCACGAGTCCACTAGATTGAGGTTCTGAATAATTGTTGCTAGTGCCGCGCACGGAGAGTGGCGTGGCAGTTGGTCTTTGGGCGCCTGGGTGGAGTTGAAGTCGCCTCCTATGATCAAGGAATCTTGCCGACCCACGAAGAGAGGCGTTACTCCCTCAGAGAAGAAAGTAGAACGTTCACGGCGCCGACCTGAACCAGATGGTGCATAGACGTTGATGATTCTTACGCCACCATACGTGAGAGCCATACCTCTGGCATCCGGGAGGTATATAATTTCAGTAGCGTCAATGCCGTCACGTAAGAGGATCGCCACCCCACTACCTGTATGGGAGGCGTGGGAGACGTGTGCTGTAAATCCATGGGGAGCGTAGAAGGCGGCAACAAATACCTCCTGAAGCAGGACAATGTCAACATCCGCAGCGTATATCATGTCGTGAAGTAATGTCAGTTTATGGCGCGCACGAATGGTATTGATGTTGATCGTAGCTATGCGATAAGTTTGAAACGCTGCCATCGTCAGAAGAATGTGTGACGCACTATGGGGAAGCACATCACTCCAACTGGAATGGGGCCGACATCGTTTAATGTGTTCCTCCTCCCTCTACACCACCAGAACATCCATCTTCTTCAGGAACAGTGTCTCCCCAGTTGATGGTTGCCTCTCCATGATTGGTCGGTAGAATAGGTTCATTGATGGGCATGGAAGTATGATCAGACTCTGGAAGGGACGAAACTCTGCCAGACAGTAGCGATGTAAAATCTTTAGTTGGCTGTTGACTCTTGAGAGATATGGGTGGCTCTTCGTCAGGTGCCATGGCATTGGTGGATTGCGCATTATCGGGAGTAGAGTCGCCATCTTGAACATTCAACTGTTTAACGCTGTCGTCTGATGAAGTACGGCGCTGTCTCTTCCGTTTCTTTGGTGAACGTTGCTTCCGTACATGCTGCTCCGTGTCGGATGTTGTACGACTGTCGTCTGACATCTGGCTGGATTCCATAACATTAGATGGCGGTACAGCCCCAGTTTCAACTTCCATGGAATCGGAACAAACGTCTTGTGTTGCTGCTTGGGCATCACCTGTTAGTACTGTATCCAGTGCTGGTTTGTGGAAGACAGATGCAACTTCCATCTCATCTTCGAGTTGGTTCGACGCCGGTGCGGACTGGATTAGCGTGGGCGTAACAGGCCGCCTAGCCGCGTGCGCGTACGTCAGAGGCAGCGCAGTGGGCACCGCTGGGCGAGCGTCGTCTCCGATCGGCGTCTGCGTCAGTCTGCGTCGGAGGCATTCCGAACGGACGTGGCCTTCTTGTCCACAACCGGAACAAGTGCGAGGCTGGCCATCGTACATTACGACAGCCCTACAGCCGGCTATGACGAGGTACGAAGGCACGTGCTTTCGAAGTTCAATTTTTATCTGTCGGACGCCGTTGAGGACACGGTACGTTTCAAAGGTCTTCCATGTTTCTGCAACGTGACTAAGTACGTTGCCGTAGGGTTGAAAGGCGGCCACCACCTCGTCCGACGGCACCTCAAACGGAAGTTCGAAAACTCGCAACGTTCTCAGGCCGAAACCTGCATGATCAATCTCGACGGACCCTATATGGCCGTCAGAGTATCGGAACTTGAGATCATTAGCATGGCGCCGTACTACGTCGGCGCACATCTCTTCGTTCGCCAACTTGATGTACACTGTGGTACTAAGGATCGAAAAATGAATTCCTATAACGTCTTGTGGTGGGAGACGCATTTCTTCACGTATAAAATGTTCGACTTCATGCGCTCTTGGTCGTACATGATCAGTAGGGAACGTTAATTTGATCGTAGATTGGCGGTATGAAAACGCCATATCGGTCGTTGACTGCGGACTCTAAGGCACGCCGCTACGCGGAAGTAAACAAACGGGCGCTCGCTCGCAGCACAACAGGCGGGACGCAGCGGACGTCCTCGCCTCACCGCAGCCGAAAGCGGACTGACCGACTGCGCTATCCCGACACGACTCCCGATGCCGCCTCGCAACTGTACTTCTGCCAGTACCTCGCCTCCTACTTTCCAAACTTCACAGAAGCTCTCCTGCGAACCATGGAAGACTAGCGCTCCTGGTAGAAAGGATATGGTAGAGACATGGCTTAGCCACAGCCTAATGGCTGGCGAGGTACTGGCGGAAGTAAAGTTGTGAGGCGGCACCGTGAGTCGTGTCGGGATAGCGCAATCGGTAGTGCGCTTGCCCGCGAAAGGCAAAGGTCCCAGCTTCGAGTCCCTGTTCCGGCACACAATTTTAATCTGCCAGGAAGTTTCATATCAGCGGACACTCCGCTGCAGAGTGAAAGTTTCAATCAATAATATACTTTGTCACATAAACGAACCGCGTAACATGAATAAACAATCCAGGTAATGAACAAATCATATTATTTATTACATATTAATAAAATAATGTAATTATGTAGTAAGAAACAAAAACAAAACAGACTATTCCATTAATGTAGATATTGGCCCACTTTAGGTTACGGTAGTAACACTGAAAGTGGGCCTTTGCGATCGTCTTTTGACAGCTCGAAATTTAAATGAAAATGACGGCTTAAATATTCATCTTACACGAAAATTGAATAACCGAATTGGTAGAGGAGAAAATTCTCTACAACTTTGCTCTCTTATGTTTTTTTTTTTCAAATCTCGTAAAATTTCAAAGATATTTGTAAAAATAACGGCGATTTTGGGATGTATGTCTGTCTTTCTGTAACGTGTTCTACGTTTTAAAGACTAACCGTTCAACCGATCAACACCAAATTTTACAGACATGATTGTAGGCCGCCAGAGACTAAAACCTCCCTTTTTCAAATTTTTCGGACAAAAAATACGGTAGTAATACCAAAAAAAGCCGTTTGTAATATAATTGTAATTGCAAACTAACCGTTCATCTGACACGAAAATTGAATAACCTAATTGGTAGAGGAAAAAATTCTCTACAACTTAGCTCCCTTATGTTTTTTTCATATCTCGTATCGTTTGAGACATATTTGCAAAAATAACGGAGATTTGACACCCTCCATTGAATTAACGAAAACCAGCCGTTCGGAGATGTCACGTGACGTTCCTCGCCATCTTGCGTTGCGTATTTGATGATTTTCTTATTGTAACTTACACGTTGTCATTTCAAAGCATTGGCGCACTGAAGAATTAACAAAAACACTTCGTTCTTCGTACGATGAATGATAATATACTGTCTACAAATGCCATATTAGCATCAGTTAACAACGGCCATGAATAGTATGAGATTAAAGAACAGATTTTTTTTGATTGATAGTCGTAGCGTAGTGGGCAAGGCGTTGGACTGTGGTGTTAAAGGCCAGTTGTTCGGAACTCACGACTACCTAAAATTATTTTCCTAAAAGGGTTTCAGACGCTCTTATTAATTAATTTTTTTTATTCTTTAGATTATTATTTTGGTTCAAAATGTTTGCAAAAACTTATAAAGCTACAAATCTAAAGTGGGCCGTAAAACACGTCAGTGCGATTTTTTTGTTTCTTACAGAGGTAATCGGGAAAATAAAGTTTGAAACAGTAAAATCGAGTACAGTTCATTAGAACGAATGTTTCTTTTTTCTGCGAGTAGATTGAAATTTTCATCTATAATATACTATGTAACATAAACGAACCGCGTAACATGAATAAACAATCCATATAATAAACAAATCATATTATTTATTACATATTAATAAAACAATGTAATTATGTAGTAAGAAATAAAAACAAAACAGACTATTCCATTAATGTAGATATTATTCTAAGTGTTCACCTCCCATTGCAACGCAGGCGTTGCATCGCGATATGGCAGCTCGTGTAGCAGCCGAACACTCCTCTGTAATAATTCGCTGAGATATAGCCATGATTATGTCCCTACGATGCCTGTTCTGATGTTATTCGTACCGAATATACTTTCTTTTGTAATGTACCTCATGCAGCGGTGTTAGGTCGGGTAAGCGTGCACATCACCGTACAGGTCCTCTTCGACCAATTCGGTGACTTGAGTAATTATCATTCACGAGTAACCCGACCATGTGTGGAGGAGAATTTGCGTAGGTGCTACAAAGACCGTAGCATCTACATCTATTCAGACAGCCAGGCAGCCATGAGATCACTGGCAGCTCCTGCAACAAGGTCTAAAATTCTTGCAGAATGTCAAAGGGTTATGGTGGAGCTGGGGGAAAGCAATAGAGTAAACGCTGGCCACTCGGGGATCAGTGGCAACGAATATGCCGACAGATTAGCCAGGATGGGGGCAGGGACTCCATTTATTGGACCGGAATCTGTCCTGACAATCACCAAGGCAATGATCAAATTGGAGCTACGTAACTGGCTCAGAAGACAGCACGTAGAATATTGGACCAAAGTCTATCAACAAAAACATGGCAAGGTAATGATACCAAAGCCATGTTTTAAAAGAAGCTCTACAATCCTGGGCCTGAACAGGAGAGAGATTAGACTCATGGTTGGATTGCTGACAGGCCACTGCAATTTCAAAAAACACCTACATACATTGGGAATAACAGAAGGGGGCCCTAAATGTAGGATCTGTGATTACGGTGGTGAAACTGCATCACATCTAATGTTCGAATGCACTGCATTGAAGAGTAAAAGGCACAGAACATTTGGGACAACCAGTCCCGAAGAAATTGTGTCTAATAAAGAATTGGTAAAGGGACTCCTTGCACTGTTCAAGGGCATTGGTTGGCTTTACTAGATATACAGGGAGCGATACCGCACAATAAACTTAGTTTCGGTGCTGGCAGTGGAGGGTTGGACCAAGACTGTTTTGGCTTCCCTGGGAAAATCAAATCAACCCGACCATAATGAGCTGGGCCGAGTCAGACTGGACATGCGCTCCAACGCTTCTTGCTGTGGAATGAGCGTCTGCTGCCCATCGGAGGTTCGAGTTCTCCCTCATGCATGGGCGTGTGTGTTGTCATAGCAGTCAGTTATTTTAAGTTAGTTTAAGTTGGTTTTAAAAAACGTTGTCCTTGGAGTTATTGTTTCAAACTTCTTTTTCTCGAATGTCTCCGTAAGAAATGAAAATTGAGAAAAATGACGAAGGAACTTTTCCCTTCTTTTTGACCTCCAAATACTCTCGTAAAGTTTGGCCATTTAATTTTTGAGTAGCCTGTATACAGCTTCAGCGGAGTGTTCATCTAATATGAAGTTTTTTAGACGTCAACCTAGTAACACCCTCAGGGATATTACAATTCTTCTAAAACCACCCACGTCACATGCTGATGATGGAATTGTGAAGTGGAAACGTTAATAAATAACTAAAGACCAACCAATGTGAAGAAGACGTCATGCAGTAGCAGACAGGTATTGTCAAATATTAGCGATAGAAGATATGAAAAACAACATGAAATAAGTGGAAGGAATCATTTGTGAGTTTCCAAGTGCTGTCAGTGCTCAGGAATTCAAGAAAAAACTTGGTCAAGCAGCTCCTCGCGAGCCCACTAATTTCCGTAGTCTGTGTCAACCGATGCTTGAGGGGATATGATGAGGGACGTCTTTAGATGGTGGCTGAATGTAAAATCGAGCCATTTGGAGTCGTGAAACCAGCTGTGGTAATCAGATGGCAGGGTTTGGTTAGGCGAGTGTCTGAGGAACATTACCTGCCACTGTGTCCAATATTAAACATGTTATACGGAGCGGGTTTAGTTGCAGTAGTGGAGCGGTGGCCGAGAGGACTGAGGCGCTCCAGTCACGGTCTGCACGGCCACTGCGGTCGGGGGTTCGAATCCCCCCTCGTGCATGGATATTTGTGCCGTCCTTAGTATTAGTTAGTTCATAAGTAGTTTGTAAGTTTAAGGACTGATGACCCCGTAGTTGAGTCCCATAAGCTATACAAACATTTGAACATTTTTTTTTTGCTACGCTTGTGAACAATGACTTCTGGAAAATAATATTACTGGAAATAGACTGGCTTGCACTCAGGATACGTTTGATTGTCGACCTACCCAAAGCCCCCAGTGTGTAACACATCTCCAGTTTAGGCTTTTGTCTTAGAACAGGCAGCCATTCCTCTATCGATATTCACACACCTCATAGAAAATAACTTTAGCGGAGTTTTTGGAGTCATAAAGGGGAAGGGTTGACACGCTCCAACACCACATTTGAATGTCCAACAAAGATCGTCTGAACAGTTATTATCAGTTACCGCATTAAAAAAAAGACATTGTTGCTACCCTAGGAACTGCCCATAAATACCCTTTTGCAATTCCTATCCCATCTTGCATTACGTGCCAACTCCACAATAAGTCTTTCTAGTAGAAATCCATCAAAGTGTACCGTGTGTAAAAAGCTACACTGCTGGCCATTCACAATGCACAAAGATGTGCGGGAGATATTACAGTGAAATATTTGGGAAGTAAAACATTATCTCAAATTCCCATATTAGCTATAACGCTCCCTTTTCGTTTGGACACCCCATCCCTGGAAGAACTACTAACAATTTTTACAAAAGTAAAGAAAACTTGAAAAATGAGGTATGTGCATTTATGTACTTATAAATGAGACTAATTCATTAAAACTTACGATCTGCCAATTTATTCTTGTATACAAAACAGAAATTTTTCTTAACACGACATCTACAGAAAAGCACGTATGCCGAATGTGAAAAGCAACTATTTGTGGTAGGTATTTACTGCTGGGCGTGCACTAAAGCTTTAGGATTAATCGACAAAGTAGGTCACTGTTTCCCAATCAGAGATCACGGTTATGTGTGGCTTAATGGGATATTTGGTACCACTGAAAAGGAACTGGGAGAAAGTGTCGTCAACATACCTTCAGTGGTAATGTATTTTCTTGTTCCATTCTGTGTGTTTATTGAAGAAATGATTTATGACAAACAGTATACAGTAAATATTCAACCGACCGTACAGTTAAATAAAATTCATAAATGATCATCTACTGATGGTGCAGATCTTCTTTCTTCCGTGCTTGTTACAATAAACTGGTGAGTGAATCCGCCTTATGGAAGACACCTTGTTTGATTTATTTTTTATCACCCCCCACCCAAAAAAAAAAAAAGGAACACAGGTCAAACAAGTTGCCTTGCATTAGGCGGTTTTCGTCACCAGTTTAGAAGACACAAAAATTACAGAAAATTATGAACTTTTTCGTTAGATGTTACCTGTTTATCAACCAAGTCCCAGTTCATAAAACTAAACAGATAATCGTAGAAAATCTTTGGGAACTTGGCCAAATGGGGAGAGTAGAAATAAACGTTTAATTTACTCCTTAAACTCAGTTTGTCAAAGAACTATTTTACTTCCAACAATCAATTCTACAAACAAGACGAAGGCCTTGCAATGGGAAACTGTCAACTGTCTAGCTGGCACTCTAGCAAATATATTTCTTAATAAAACTGAAAATTATTTCTTCAATAAACACAGAGAATGGGACAACAAAATACAGAACTGAGAAAACTTGTACCACAACCTTATCAAAAGACTATTATGAAGTTCTCAGACACCATAGTACCTGCATGGTTCTGAGCAAGGATTGGCATGCTACTATTCAAAATTGATGAACTAAAACAATTGAATTTGAAAATTTTAAAGTTGGCATAATATTCAGAGTGAAAGCAACGTAGTTTTCCTCTCTGATCATTGTTGAAATGGCGGAAACTGGCAAATCCAAGAGATGCTGGAGGAGGGAAGGAGCCAGATGGTAGTAAAGCTGAACACAACACTCTTGATTTCAAAAATGTTCAAATGTTTGTAAATCTATCGGACCAAACGGCGTGGTCATCAGCCCGTAGCTTACAAACTACTTAAACCTAGGTAAACTAACCTAAGGACAAACACACACACCGATGCCCCAGGGAGGACTCGAACCTCCGACGGCGAGCAACCGCGTGCTCTGCAGAGAGACGCCTTAGACCGCTCGGCTACTTCACCGCAGCACTCTTGATTTCAATGCCTGGTTACTTCCCGACCCCTTCTGGATCCTCCCCTCCACCACCAGCTGTTCTGAACTGCGCAAACTGGAGTTGTCCCCCAACATTCTACAGTCCCGCAACCATACTGGCCTCAACCTAAGATAACTTGCCACTTGGAAATACGAGACATGTCCACAAAGTAAGTTCCGTTTGGTTATATAAAACAAACGTGTATAGATACAAAAACATACAACTATTAAACTACTTTTCTACATAGCTTCTGAAATTTTGTAGGTATTTGTCATAGGATGGCAGAAGTCTTTGTATGCCTTCTTGTAGATCGTTGCCGTCTGTGTATTCAACCATGTGGTAACATGTTCTTTCAGCTCGTCATCATCGCTGAAGTGTTGACCACCATGGATAGGTTTTGGGTGTAAGAAGATAGTCGCTAGGAGCGAAACTGTACGGAGGATGATCAAACAAGTCCCAGTAAAATTCCCGTAAGAGTTGTTTGGTCACATTCGTCTTGTAAGATCGGGCGGCAACGTGAAGGGAAGAAGAAGGCTCATTTCATCTCTTCTTACACCTAAAATCTGTCCTTGGTGGTCAACACTTCAACGATGATGAGCTGAAAGAACATGTTTGCCACATGGTTGAATACACAGGCGGCAACCTCCTATGCAGAAGGCACACAAAAACTTGCCCCACACTATGACAAGTGCCTACAAAATTTCGGAAGTTATGTAGAAAAGTAGGGAACAGCTGCAGATTTTTATACAACAAATATTTTTTCTGTATCTGTTCACGTTTGGTTTATATAACAAAACGGAACTTATGATTCTTCAGTTTCTCCCGGCGTATTTGATAGTCAAAATATCCACGGGTGTACTGCCGGTCTATAGTGTCCAACGGGCACAATATTTCGGCGATCATACATGTCGCCATCATCAGGTGAACTGACGGACTGAGTTCCTGGAAACGGAGATCCGCACGCTACGGCTGCTCGAAGGGAACTGGGTTCTAGCCCGGTAGCGGGCGATTTAAATACCCTCGGCCCGCGGAGCGACCCCTCCGCGGTCCGCGCCCCGCGCCGCGGCCGCGCAGTGGAAAAAAAAAAGTTCAAATGTTTGTATAGCTTATGGGACTCAACTACGGGGTTATCAGTCCCTAAACTTACAAACTACTTATGAACTAGCTGAGACTAAGGACGGCACAAATATCCATGCCCAAAGGGGGATTGGAATCGACAACCGTAGTGGCCGTGCAGACCGTGGCTGGAGCGCCTCAGTCCCCTCGGCCACCGCGGCCGGCGCAGTGGAACCGATTGCGCCGGCGTCTGAGATGACATCGGTGTGAGGCCTCTGTCCGCCGTGGTCGTCACTTCGTTACGTTTGCTAGATTTACTCTTAATTAACCCAATCGCTAGTTCCCAAGCTTTGCTATGATTATAGCCACAGTCACGGTTTATGAGGTCGTCACTTGTGCGAATTTCAATGGCCTCTCTAACGATGCAGTCCCAGTATCTCGACGTCTGTACCAGAATCCTAGTGCCTTCGTAGTCCATCGCATGATTCTCCGACAAACAATGTTCAGCGACCGCCGACTTGCTCGGATACATCAATCGTGTGTGCCTCTGATGTTCAACGCAACGATCCTCGACGGTACGCATCGTCTGTCCAATATATGACTTTCCACACTGACACGGAATCTGGTACACGCCGGCCTTCCTCAAACCGAGATCATCTTTGGCGCTCCCCAGCAGTGCACGAATTTTATTCGGCGGACAAAAAACAGTTCCAACCTGGTGTTTTGCCCTTTGGACACTATAGACCGGCAGTACACCCGTGGATATTTTGATAAACGGAACTTACTTTGTGGATATACCTCGTAAAACCTAGAAACCATGTGAGTGACTAAACAGCTGCCAACGTAAAAAAAAAAAAAAAAAAAAAAAAATGTGATGAGATTTTTTGATTCACGATTAGTAATTGTTTGCTACTGCCATTGTGATTTTTAGAAATTCCCTACTCGCGTCAACCAGCACATCGTTTTCAGTTTGATGTAGGTCTAGAACGTAGATAACGTGAAAAGCTGTGGCGCTCGATTGTGGCGAGTGTGACTTGCCTGCACGATGGTCATGGTGCCGTTGTAGTCGGTCCCGGCGGCGTCGTGTCCCTGGAAGCCGTGGTAGGCGGCGAGCGGGTGGTAGCCGGCGGGCGGCGGCTTGGCGTCGAGCGCGGGGTGCTTGGCGTCCAGCAGCCCCAGGTAGGGCGCGCCGGAACCCACGTGGAAGCCGTACTCGGCCGGCCCCTGCGGCGCGTCGTCGCACTGGCCGTGCGGCTCGCTCTTGACGGCCGAGTGCGCCGCCGCCGCCTGCCCGAAGTGGTAGTGGTGGTGATGGTGGTGGTGCAGGTGGTGGTACCCGTAGTCCAGGTACTCGCCCGCCCCCGCCCCCGCACCTGCGCCGTACTTGTGCCCGTCGGCGGCGGCGACGGCTGCGCCGGGGAGTGCGGGGGCGGGCGCGTCCACCGCCGCGGGGCAGGCTGGCGCGGGGTACCGCTGGTCGCCAGAGTGGCTGTCCCCCAGCAGAACGCTCTCGATGTCCTGCCACATCTGCAACACAAGCGCGCTCTCATACTCAACGTCGCTTTCTACTTCAAATATTGTTCGTTTGTATTATATTCATACTGCCATTGATTGCAAGAGGAAGAAACATATTACTGCGGCATAAGTTTACAGGGTCTAATTAAATACAAATGGTGACGAAGCACTTAGCTTATAACTATTTTGCATGAATAGACTCTGCTTCTTATGATTAACCGTTCTATAGAAATTACACTAAAAACATTAACCCTCTCATGCGTCGCGTCCTCATAAATGTTGTTTCCAGGGCTCTCGGGTGTCCAGCTGGATGGGATCGTTGAAGTCCCACGATATTTCGGCGAATAACCTTTCCGCCATTCTCAGGTGGTTCTGATGGAATGGTCTGTCTGCTGCTGCTGCTCGCTCCTTGACATCCCTCTCTGTGAGGGAGTGTACTGGGGAGTTTGTGGCCATTTGGCCTTTACTCCTCTGTATTTTGTGTGGTGTTTGTGTGACTGTGACTGTTTTTAAATGTCTGTGAATTGCATTGGAGATTCTGTGTGTGTGACTAGTGCTTGCCCTGGGTGGGCGTGATTTTGGTTTGGTTGGGTAGGATTGGGATTTAGGAAGGGTGTTAGGATATTCCTTTTCGATTTACTGATCAAAGATGGTCAAGCGACGCTTATGTTTGTCGCGGGAGATGTCATATTGACCTAGGGAACGGATAAGCTCTTTTCCAGATCTGGAGGAACTTTCGTAGAAAGCCCTTGCCAGATCTTGGAAGCGCTCTCTTAGGAAAGGAACTCCAGCTGCAACGTGTAGGTCGTCCGTAGGAAACCCATGGGGAAGGTGAAGAGCCCTCTTGAGGCAGTGGTTCTGTAGAACCTGCAGCTTGTCCAGGTGTTTACTGGCTGCGTATGCCCAGGCTGGGCAGGAGTATTCCATTTGGGGACGGATTAAGGAAAGGTAGGTGTTAACTTCAACGGAAGGAGATAGGGAGCTATTGTAGTTTAGGATGGGATACAGGTCGGACATTCTGGCGCAGACTTTCCTGTAGACCTCGTCTATGTGGGGTTTCCACGTTAGCCGATGGTCCAGGGTAACGCCCAGGTACTTGGCCGTTCTGCACCAGGGGAGTTGGGATCCTTGGAGGTGGAGGAGGAGGGGGGGATTTTGAGGAGGATCGCGTTTCCCGAGCTTCTTTGTGAACAGCATGGCCTGAGTTTTTTCGGCATTGATAGTGATTCGCCATTGACGGGCCCATGTGTCTGTGTTATTTAAAACCCTTTGTAACCTACGTATGACCAGGCCCTTGTTTGGGTTTCTAGTGAAGAAGGCTTTGTCGTCAGCGTACTGTGCAGCGTGCACCAGGGGGACAGTAGGGATATCTGCAGTGTACAAGTCTGTCTGCTCTCGGTCGGTGTTATGTGTGTCCGTCAGTCGGGCTTCGACTTCCTTGCGCCGACGGCCTGATTGTGGGCGCCGCGCTTCCGGTTGCGAGCGCCGACGTTTCGTTTCTGGCCGCCGACGTCCGATTGCGGCCGCCGACTCCTCACGCTGTACTTGTCACTGGTTCGCCCAGTGCTCGAGTACGTGTCCCCAGTATTTGGAAACGCCGCAGACCTTCACATCGAGTCGCTGCAGAGGATCCAGAACCGCGCCCTGAAGACTGCCCTGCATCTTCCGACCCGGTACTCCACCGCCCAGCTTCATGACGACGTCGGCATTTTGCCACTCCGGGAGAGTTTCCGTGCCACCGCCAGGAAGTTCTACGAGAAGTCGCAGCAGTCCCAAAACCGGCTCGTCCGGGACCTTGAGACACAACAACACGTCAGGCTAACGACTCGTTGGCCTGACCTGCTACGAGATTAATCTTATAATCTCGTAGCAACTGTGGAAGAAACCACATCGTCATTATCTGACACCCTAAGACCCTTCCTCCAGTCAGGCCATTAATATGGGTTTCCTATGTTTCAGGTACTGCAGGAACAGCAGTAAATACTTAGCCTGCAACCCATCGGACCAAGGTCGAGATCCGTCTAGAGAAGCGTGAGCGTGAGAGCTTGAGCGTGAGCGGGCGCCGACGCCGGCTGTTTGGTGGAGGGGACTGAGGCGCTCCAGTCACGGTCTGCACGGCCACTACGGTCGGGGGTTCGAATCCCCCCTCGGGCATGGATATTTGTGCCGTCCTTAGTATAAGGTAGTGGATAAGTAGTTTGTAAGTTTAGGGACTGATGACCCCGTAGTTAAGTCCCATAAGCTATACAAACATTTGTTTGGTGGAGGTGCAGGTGCAGCCTCCCGTGGAGTGTCCTCGGTGGCTCTTGGATCTTGTGTCGGTTTGAGGCGTGACTTCTTGATGGAACTCAGTAGTGGTTTCCATGCCTTACTGAGTTGAAAACCTGTATCTCGGTTTATGAGATTGTCCGTCACGCGAATTTCTATGGCTTCCTTGAAGATACTGTCCCAGTAGAGGCCGGTGGGAGCCACAATTTTGGTCTCTTCGTATTTCGCGCTGTGTCCAGTTTCTAAGCAATGTTCTGCTAGTGCCGATTTGTTGGGCTGGCGGAGGCGTGTGTGGCGTTGATGTTCTTTGCAGCGGTCTTCGACTGTTCGAATTGTTTGACCGATGTTTACCGCAACCACGTGGAATTTTATACACACCCGCTTTCTTGAGGCCAAGACCGTCTTTCACTGTCCCTAATAAGGCCCGTGTCTTGGACGGTGGTCGGAAGACTGTGTCGATCTTGTGTTGTTTTAGCAGTCTTCCTATTTTCGAGGTCACGTTGCCTGCATACGGCAGAAAGGCAAGGCGCAGGGAATCGAAGCCCGACTGACGGACATAAATAACACCGACCGAGAGCAGACAGACCATTCCATCAGAACCACCTGAGGATGGCGGAAAGGTTATTCGCCGAAATATC
This sequence comes from Locusta migratoria, assembly GCA_026315105.1. Classification (NCBI taxonomy): domain Eukaryota; kingdom Metazoa; phylum Arthropoda; class Insecta; order Orthoptera; family Acrididae; genus Locusta; species Locusta migratoria. The sequence goes on from CM048755.1 coordinate 380,700,531, forward strand.
GTGGGACTTCAACGATCGCATCCGGCTAGACACCTGAGAGCCCTGGAAACAACACATACGCCGGGAAAGCCTCCGATCACTCATAAATGTTGTCTCATTTCTGTCATCTTTTACATCTCAGGTGACCGTAAAAGCACAGGTACCTCATATGAGGACTAATAATGAGTGCTACAATTCGTGGAAATTTTTTCAGCAATCAGTCGTAAAAACATTTATTTGCAGATCTAGATTTCGACCACTGTGTGGTCATTATCAGTGCTTAGAAACAATTAAAATACTTGAACAGCTGCGTCAGTACGAACGAAACCTTCAACATGGAGGTCGAGATGTTTTAAGTATCTTAATTGTTTTTAAGCACTGATAATGACCACACAGTGGTCGAAATCTAGATCTGCAAATAAATAAATATTTTTACGACTGATTGCTGAAAAAAATTCCACAAGTCAAATACAGTCACGGAGCTCAAATTCCACCGTAGAATCAATCTGATAACAATGCTACAATGTCTTCTAGACGGCAGTGTTAGTCGTTGGGCTAACAAAGATATGGAAAGTAGGGATAACAAGAAAGAGAACAAGAGGCAGGCCGTCAGATGAAAGAACATTGTTGTCTGTACATCGAAAAAAAAAGAATGAAAAAAAGAAAGCCTGACATTCGGTACCCAACGAATTACGCTTCGATGAGATATAGCACTGACCAGCCATGTCAGGTGAGCCCAATGCCAAGAGATGTCATGATCGGGACTTCCGACGGAAAACACGTTACATTTGAGGAAAGTGTAAACTTGCTGTGTGCCCTGAGTGCCTGAATCAATTTCACTGTGCGAAACATACAAAATAGTGTACAATTGTCATGTATTCTTTGGTATTATTAATAGATGTTCCACGTAAAATATAGCAGTTTTCGTACTCACTGTCCTCATTTGAGGTCACCTTCTTATTGGTCTATGAAAAAAAATAGATAAATTATGATGAATTCTGCACACGTTTGGTCTTACGTTACTAAAATAATAGTGTATCAGAAATTTTTTTCATTCTCGGGTTGATAATTCGTGCATGAGAGGGTTAAATATCCGTGTTTTACCAATAATGGGGGATAGATAACAACTCACTGTAAAGACGTTTGCTGAGCTGTTGATAGGTACGAAAAGTCGAAAATCACATTCACACAACTTAAATTTTAGGCCATGGCCTTCGTCAGAGAAATACACATACATTCGCATAATCACACAGACAATTACACACACAGAACTACCATCTGTGGCCGCTCCGACGCAACATACATCGTGACTGTAAGTGAGGAGGGAAGAAGAGGGGGCCGGATGCCATTTGAGAAAAGCTTGTGGTGGAGGGAAGGATCCAGATGGCTCGGGAAGTAAAGCTGAACACTACACTCCTGTTTTACTACCCGACCCATCTGTATCCTCCCCTACACCACCAGCTCTTCTCAACTGCGCAGATAGGAGTTGTCCCCCCGCCCTCCCACATTCTACGGTCTCACAACCACCTTGGCCTCAACCTAAGGTAACTTCCCAACTACACCCTATACCTAACATACTACCACCTATTCCCCAATCATTCATGTACCCCTTAAATTCATGTCTTCGTTTCAACTGTTTGTCGCCCCTTAAAATACCACTTTAATTACATTATTATTGTAACTATTTTTTATCGTTTCAAATCACCCCCTCCATACCCACTCACTTGTACACCTCCCTTTCATCCTCTGCCGCCCATTCCCTTTACTGTATTCAATGCTGCTCACATTCCCGACTATCAGAGCCTTTACAATGGATCATGCAACGCGGAACTTTCCATCCACACCTTTATCCGCCATCCTTCCCCTCCACTTGTGTAGCTCGAGAGGCCACAGATGGTAGTTGTGTGTTTATAGTTGTCTGAATGATTGTGTGAATGTATGTGTTTCATTTTTCTGACGAAGGCCACGGCCGAAAATTTAAGTTGTGTCAATGTGATTCCGTATTTTTCGTGCCTATAAGCGGCTTAGCAAACGTCTTTACGGTGTTGTTACCTATCATCCATTATAGACATTCAAATTGGATTTTACATTGTTAAATATCTTTTTTTTTCGTGGGACAATCTTTCGAAAAATTAACACTGGAGCTAGAAAGACTGGAGCCGAGAATGAACCTGACTATAGAGAATGATAAAATCGTTAACGAACCTTGAATCAGTCGGAAAAAATAATTCTTTCGCCACTTCATATTAAAGTTAGGCTTATAAAACAATTCGCTGAAGTTTTATACACAAATTGATTCAAATATTTTTGTCAGTCATTTCCTGGTCTCTGTACAGGAATTTTTAATGGGCAATCAAGCCGTACTCTTATAAATAACGATGATCTCATAGACCACATGACTCAAGTTGAATTAGAAAAATGGACAAATTTTTTATCAGCTGTCAAAAAAATACTGAGGTTTATTCCAAAGTAGTATACAAAATGTTCCAGAATTTCCAAAAACTGGTGACTAATATCAGTGTCAAATAGCATTTTATGTACAGTCATTTACGTAAATATCCAGTAAATTTGGGCAAGTACAGCCATGAAGAAGGGGAAAAGTTTCACCTGGACATCAAGATTATCGATGAAATGCATCAACGCCACTGGGACCGCCATATGACGACAGATTACTGCTGAAAATTGCAGAGAGACTGTTCGGAGCAAAAGTACCGAATAAAAGCACATTCAAAACTCTATCCTAATTCTCATTGATATTTTGTTTTTGTCATGGTTACTCTTATTTTTCTTTGTACCGTTCGTAGTATTTTGTTTGAAATCAGGCGATAACTTTAAAATAGGCTTTAAAATTTTTTTATCCTATTTATATAATGTAATTTCCAGTGGAAATGAATTGCTTAGCCACGGTGGAGTGACCGAGCACTCTAAGCCGTCTTGCTGAGGAGCGCGCTGTTGCTCGCCGTCGGAGTTCCGAGTCCTCCTTCGGAGATAAGTGTGTGTGTTGTCCTTAGCATAAGTTAGTTTTAGTAGTTTGTAGTCATAGGGACTGATAACCGCAGCAATTAAGTCACCTAGATTTACAAGCATTTGAACTTCTTTTTAACTTGCTTATATCTCAAAAAGTAGCGACAATTCAACAAAAATATTATTATTTTCGTATTCAGCAGACCAAAATTACTTGAAATTTGCTAATAAATCGCATGCCACAGAATGAGAGTTGACCTGCGTTATTTATACAACAATGATCCGCTACAACATTATGGCAACCTTCTTAATAGCGTATTGGTCCACATCTGGAATTAAATACAACAGCGAACCATGAATTCGTGGAATGGAATAGGTACCTTTACACTACTTTTTTACGTATTAATGGCTGAAATATGCCTAAATTAACACTTTTCAATCTTCTTGTGAATGGGCACTTCCTGTGTGGCTTTCGAAAAGGAAAACTTTGAGACGATATAAGTACTGAATAATCCTTGCCACTGCCTGCACTATTAGCGACTTTGAGCAGTTTTTGAAAGTATCTTATTCCATCGTTATGGAAACTTTTACCTATTTTAATAAACAATATAGTCGTCATTTTAATTCTGGGAAAAATTTATCTCCTCTCAGCTAAGGCGTGATGGACCGTTGCAGCCAAGGAGAAATTAAGCTAGGTGAACCACCGTAGGCGGTGACGATTAGAGAGTAAGCATTTGCCTTTATTAATAATCGTTAGTGTCTAGTAAGGGTAATGGTTTTCCCAATTGTAATGAACAAATGTGAGATCACAAACCATACGGAAGACTGAAGGTTATGGAATAGTCACCACTAAATTTTGGTGTTGGAGCAAACTCTTTACAGTACGAATGTCGGTATCGGAGCAAACCGGATTGCTTCTTGGAAGGTCTGATACTGAAATAATATATTACGTGATTTGGGGACATCATAAGAAGGAATGATTGTCTGAAAACATCTTAACTCCATGGAAAATAGAAGGCACTAGGAGAAGACGACGGTAAAGGACGGAATGGACTGTTGGCATCACAGAAGAAATGATTCCAACCCTGAAAATCTTCAAGAAACAGATGCGCACGGAGAAAATTATCGCGCTGTAGTTCATGAGGTGAGCAAGGGTCGGAACAGAGCTCTTGACAGAGTTCCTGTCCTGCCTTGACTGTCAAAGATTTCCTCGGCTTCAGTGGATATTTTTCAGCAATTCATTGTAAAAATCACTGGACGGAAATATTTTATCAAGCGGAAACAAGTATAATTAATAAGAGAGAGAAAAGCACCCCTGAAAATGTTGTTTGAGAGACGAGCGGTGATCCGTCTATAAGTCCAGTTCTGACTGACTGAAAAGCTGAATGTTGAATACTTTTCAGAAGCCGTAATATATAAATGTAAATGCAAATGTAGACTAGGGAATTATGGGTGAGAGTTTCGGCTGTGTCTTTTCAAAGGAATCATCCCAGAATTTACCTTAAGCGATGTTCGGAAATCGCGATGGCTAAACCGGGGATTCCAAATACCGCCCTCCAGAGCGCGAGTACTACTTTCTACCACTGCGCCATCTCTCTAGGCGAATATTTAGTAGAGAACAGTGAGGGATACATAAAAAGAACCTGTATTCAACTATGAATGCGCATCTAAGTTAAATAGACTGCTCGCCATCCAAAGTACAACACCAAAAAAGACCGGACAGATCACAGTCATTTTTATTTGAGAGATAACCAGTTACAGAAAGATGTAACAACTGGAAATACACCCACGTGTAAATGTGGAAGATGATGAAAATTTTATTTAGTGTTGCCGCCATTGCCGACTGAAACTCCAGCTACACGCTGCTGAATTGCAGTCTCTGGATCTGTTGTTGGAGTATAGCAGGACACGCTGCCTCCACATTTTTATCTGGTGTAGCAGCAGGTGCTGTATCCAGAGGCAGTTATTCGTCAGTCATGGAGCATACATTATCGATAGGCGTGATATCAGGAGAATAGGGATACCAAGCTAGCAATGACATCCGACGGGCGACGAAGAATTCTTTAGCACTGCGTGCCACGCATCGTCGTTCATTATCTTACTGCAGTATACCTGTCGGCAAACGCCAAAGGTGTGACAGGATGACAGGCTCCAAGCCGGCCGCAGTGGCCGAGCGGTCTGCGGCGCGTCAGTAACGGTCTGCACGGTCGCTACGGTCGGAGGTTCGAATCCCCTCTCGGGCATGGATGTTTGTGTCGTCTTTAGTATAAGGTAGGTCATAAGTAGTTTGCAAGTTTAGGGACTGATGACCATGCAGTTAAATCCCTTAAGCTTAAGAAACATTTGAACAGGCTCCAACATGTCAATGACGTAACGCTGGCTGGTTAACACACTGGCAATCCGTACTAGGTGGTTTGCGATACTGGAATCCAATTAGCATCCCAAACCGTATTTATGGGTGCAGGACCACTACGGCGATTTATAAACCAACGGTTCAGTTTCTCACCACGGTGCCTCCAGACTCTAACTCAACCTATATGGTAGTGTAGGCAGAATCGTAGTTCGTCGCTAAAAATCATGTCGTTCAAATCTCTAACCTACTTGCACAACCACGAAGATCGCATAGGAATTTGGAGGCACCGTGTTGACACACCGTTGCACTGTTTCTTTAGGCATCGCCATTTTGGACCTTGTGTGGAGCTGTGATATTGGCTACTACACTCGAAACCCCTGTGATGGTTATGAGAATAGACTAAGGCGGATAATAAGTGATATGGGCAATCATGTTTCTCTGATCATTAAGGGCCTGGACTTGTGTCAAAATTCACTGAGTGGGACGACGTATTCTCTATCATACTGTGAGTAGCGAGGTATGCAAAGTTTTAAAAGAAAATTTCGAATATTTCGAGTAGTATTAGTATTTACGGAGAAAGAAAGAACGAGCCAAATAAAAGTGTGCTCCAAAACGCATACCTTCTTAGGTACCTACACTTGTTCACATCATCAGAGTGTTAAAGTGTATTTAGTTTTGTCACTTCCTTAGGCCCCAGCAGTCTTCCTATTAAGTTGTATTCAGTCATTTACATAATCCTAGTTCTGTTGTACAGAAGACTTTGTCATCACATGCTGTATCCTTAGCATGTTGACTGACGGAGGCCTTTCACCAATTCTAGCGCGCACAGCCGTAACATCCTTTTCTCGAAGCTGTTCCCGGCACTTTCGGTCCCCCTGTAACTTTTTTCTGGTTAAAGCTAGAAGCCGGAATTTCTTACGACAGAGAGAACTACTATAGTTTACTACATTTCAAAATTATACTATTTTACACCTTACAATTTACGAAATAATGGCAGTCGGAAATCGCTACTTCTGTCACTCACTGATCAACAAAATTCTAAAGTACTTCCCGGAGACATACAAACACCAAATTTCGTATTTGCATATTGTTTAGGCTGTAATGCCAGGAGAAATTGAAACATCCCTAAACATCAATCCCGTTTTTGATCTTGTTTTCGTTCGACGAAAAAGTATCTAGTAACTATACCGTGTAGCGGAAGGTCTCGTGGTACAACGTTGAACTCCCATTACGGAGATCGCAGGTTCAATTCGCTTTTGGGATAACATTTTTTATTTTTTATTTTATTTTATTTTATTTTTTTTTTTTTTTTTAAATTAGGCTGTCAGGTTTCTACGATGTGAGAAGTCGTCAGAAATGACACTGGTTCAAAGTCCACCTTAAACTGTAGCTGCAAGGATCGCACTGACAGATTCTTCCGTTTTCACATACGGTCGACTGTACATAGCACTTTCCAGATTGAATAGTTGGGCGGATTACATTTAACGAAAGTCGCCTTCAATAGTACGAAAGCTCAGTAATCTGCAATCGCTGAATAAAATCCACATAGACACATTTGCCGTCGAGATTGGTCAAAAATTGTTACATCCAAGCCTATGAGAAGTACGTTGTTTACATAAACCCTACAAAATCTAAGGCGTATTACATTTAATAATGAATATCCGAAGTCAATTAAAAATTCAAATATTTGTAAATCTATGGGACTTAATTTCTTTGGTTATTAGTTCCTAGTCCTACAAACTACTTAAACTAGTTAGTTATATTAACCTAAGGACAATACAAATATCCAATCCCGAGGGAGGACTCGAACCTCCGACGGCGACCAACCGCGCTTTCCCTAGCGAAACGCCTTAGAATGCTCGGCTGCTCCACTGCGGCTAAAGTCTATTATTACCTAACTGACTAAATATAATCACACAAGAATAAAGGATAATCACACAAAGAAAAAGCACAGTACACGTTCGATAGTTCCAGCTGACCAGAGCCACCTCGAAGTACTGAAAACTCAGACTATCGAAACTTATCTGAAAAAGGGATTAATCGACGTTGAAACGAATATGGGTGCCTAACATTCCGACATCCCTAAATATCTATTGCGTTTCCGAACGCAGAGAACACATGCTGAAATATTATCTGCTAACTTTATTTTAATTGTAATGTGATGGTAATGGTCTGAAGGTGTGTCGGCGTGGTAATTCAGCACGCTCATAATGCTCGATGCCCTCTAAAATAAAAATCTGGGCCAAGAACTAAACGAACAACCTAAAAGAAACAAGAACAGACGACCCCCAAAGAACCAGTCGATCAGAAGAAACAAACAGAAAAACTACGTTTAAGCGTTCGGCTCGCATTTGAGAGATCCTAGCTTCCATGCCTGGTGGGGTGAAGTATTTTGGCCCATTTTAAGTTACGGTAGTAACACTAAAAGTGGTCCTTTGCGATCGCTTTTTGAAATGATAATAACGGCTTAACCGTACATCTGAGACGAAAATTGAGTAAACAAGTTTGTAGAGGAGAAAATTCTCTACAACTTTGCTCTGTTATGTTTTTTTCGTATCTTGCATCGTATCAGAGGTATTCGCAAAATAACGGCGATTTGACGATGTCTGTTTGTCCGTAACGTGTTCCCACTTTTTAGATCGAACCGTTCAACCGATCGGCACCAAATTTTATAGATATAATAGTTGACCGCCAGAGTCCATAACCTCCCTTTTTCAAATTCTTCGGAAAAAATCTACGTTAGTAACAGCCAAAAAAGTCGTTTGTCATGTAATTTTAATAGCAAATAAACCGTTCAACTTATACGAAAATCGAATAACCGAGTCGTGTCGGGATAGCTCAGTGGTAGAGCGCTTGCCCGCGAAAGGCAAAGTCCCAGGTTCGAGTCCCGGTTCCGGCACACAATTTTAATCTGCCATGAAGTTTCATATCAGCGCACACTCCGCAGATCGACAGTTTCATTCTGGGATCATAAAAGCTGTTCGATGAATCCTCGGCCATACATTTAAATGCGATTTGCAGAGATTGATGTAGATGTAGAATTAAATTTAGCTGAGGAGAAAAGAAATTTGTGGCACAATTTGACTAAAAGTAGGCGTCGGTGGGTAGTATACCAAACTCCGTCGCACACTGACCTCAACAGGCCCATGGATACCGACCGGCCGTCAGTAACACTAAAAAATACCGTTTGTAATGTAATTGAAAACAAACCGTTCATCAGACACGAAAACAGAATAACCGAATCTGTCGTGGAGAAAATTCTCTACAACTTTCCTCTCTTATGGTTTATTCGTAGTTCATACCGTTACAGAGATATTTGCAAAAATAACGACCATTTGACACCACCTCTTGATTTTGCGTATACCAGGCGTTAGGAAATGTCACGTGACATTCCTCGCCCAGAACTCTCACTGGCATACGCCATCTTGCTTCTTGTATTTTATGATTTTCTTATTATAACTGACGCTTTACCATTTCAAAGCAGTGGCACACTGAAGAATTAACAAAAGCACGTCGTTCATTGTTCTATAAATTATAATCTAGTGTCTAAAATGTCATTTTAGCTGTTGGCAACTGCCAGCAACAGTACGTGAAGTAATGGGCAATGCCTTAAGTCATCGCAGTGGTGTAGTGGGTAGTGCGTTAAGTTGTGATGCATTTGGTCTGTAGTTCGAAACCCCTTGGCTCCTAAAAGGGTTTTCGCGACTCTTATTAATTAAACAGAGTTTTTTTCGCAATGTTTAGAGTTGTGCAGATGTAAGATTGCTCCCTCTAAAGTGTGCGTTTGTTCTATTTCGTTAACATGCCGATAAATACAGAACAACGAATTGAACACTGGCCTTCTGAATCATTTGCACAACAACTGGAAGGATACTGTGATAATGAATATTATAAACAACGTCAAATACTGGTAGTTTCATATATAAATGGAGTTCTATATTTCTTTGGCAAATGTCGTTCTTTAATGAAACGGAAGGGAAGTGTATACATTGCAACAAATTACTTGTTTTTTTCCCTAAGCAATTATTCAGTATTAATGGAATATGTTGAAAGTCATTAATTACAATCAATGCGTCTACTAAAATGTTTGTCTTTGGCACGGTACATAGATATTATCACAATAGAAGAGTCGTAATTGTATCATCAATCAATTTCGTATTATTTTTATTATTTATGTCCGAAATGTTTACAAAACATCATAAAACTACAGGCAAATCTAAAGTGGGACGTAAAACACGCCAGTGCGATTTTTTCTTTTATAACCTTTTCATCATAGCCTACACCTCTCTACGATGTGAGGAGTCGTGAGAATTGATATGTGGCACTTGATTAGAGAATGAAGAATGAGGTAAATATTTGGCTTTTTTTCTTTTGAACACATAGCGATTTCCGAGTGCATGGTTACTTTACATAATATGCAACAATTTATAACGGAATACTGAACTACAAGAAAACCATTTTAATTCGTTTCTCAAATGGGTAAAGTTTATGAACCAAGTGTATTGACAAGTCTATAATCACTACCTGAGAAGTGGTATAGCTTAAATTGCTGCAATTGGAACCTGCACCAATGACATTTACATTCAAGTTTGAGAAAATACTTTGGTATTTTTCACGAATTTTGTCATTATTGTGCTTAAGCAGGAATACGTATTTGTTATCAGGAACCTAAGAGTATAACATAAATTACCCCGAGTGAAACTAGCAGCAATAACATATGTAGCCTTTATCCCAGTTCACGCAATCTGAGTCTATATTCTGGTTTAAAAAGTAGGCCACGTCATCGTTTATAACGTATATGTGATGATATTAAATGGTCTGGTTAGTCATAAATCAACAAAGAGAGAGAAAGATAATAATAAAGAATTGTGCATTAAGCGTTCTTCAAAATACTACCTTCAAAGCAGATAATATCAGAGTGAACATTTCGCATTCTGGACTGCAAAATTCAGATGATTCTCAATGATAGGTATTTTGCAATATAGTGTACAGTGAAGTATTGAAAACGAAAATCAACAGCTAATGTACAGTATATCGCAGTGTATACCAAGCAGACATGAATTAATGACACTGTTTTCTTCAAATCAGTTGATGACTTAATGCATACGTGAAGACAATTAGAAAATGAAATAAAACTGATCACCCAATTTTGTACTGGTGTTACACATGGAACATGCAATGGATGATAGTGTTAATAACTTTATGGAAATCACAAACAATGGAAGATATGTATCAGGTACAGGAAATACAGAAACAGAACATGAGCAACAGGTAGTATCTTTCATAGGAACGTGACCTGTTTTGGAGCAGAATGACATTAAAAACTTTACTATTTCGTTGCAATTGTTTAAAAATGTTTTGCAGAAATTTCTCTTATGAACACAAGTGAAATTATCTCAAACTCTATACTGCACATGAACACAGAAGAAAAAGTGCAGGTTTGATGTTATGGTGGAGGTGCATATTTAGGCCTATAGACCTTCCTGAAATAGGGGTTATTGATTTGTATGTCACAAAAATGTGGGAACTGAAGTACAGAACTACTGCAGCATGCTCTATACTACACGTTTACTAAATAACAATGCAATAATGAGGTTTTTACCCAAAAGAACTTCCAACTGGAGCTCAAAATGATGAAAATAAAAGGAATTCCTATTTTATTTAAGGCATTATTATTAAACCTCTCCGACTTGATTATTTTGTAATTTAAGTTATAATTGTACTGATTCTATGAGCAATATTCATACAATTATACGTAACAAATTTAATACCATACAGTTGTATACATTGAAAACCAAGCCTCCCTCTATGGATTAAACTAATTGACTTTGAATTACTAGATGTTGTATTAAAGAATCTGATCATTCAGTAAATACCACGCAAAATAAAAACTACTACTTTCAGTTATGTAGTAAAATACACCTTATCCGCAACTTCCGTGTATTCTATAGCTCACAATGTCATCCATAATACAGGAATAACCAATTGATACTTTATAGTGATCCCACACAGGTTTCAGTACGTGTACATGATGGAAGGATTGAACATTAACAATATACTCTACTTGCCAGACTTCCCAAATGCTGTTACATCAAAACCGCTGAAATAAACCAAAAGATACATGGAGTCGGTTTTAAGAAAATCTGTGGCTGATGTACAAAAAATGTTACCCAAGATGAAAGAAAGGACCACCTACAAAAGGAAATGAAATCCCATCTAAAACAAAATATAGAAAAATGCAAGTCTCGCGACGAACTCCTTCCATCATCAAATGTCGTAAGATCTCATGGGAAACCAAGTCGGCATGACAAGGTGTTGAATAGGTGGTTTCCATGAACACTAACTAAAATAACCGACTTTTTCCCCATGAGATCTCACAACCTTTTACGATGGAAGGAATTAGTCGTGAGACTTGCACTTTGTACATTGTATGGTTTTGATTAGATTTCACTTTTCGATGCTAACTTCATTTCACCATACTATAGCAGAAATTATTTCTGCAGTATTATTCGATGACCTGTAGTCTTTCATTTCTAATAAGTTGTGCACGAAGAGAAACAATATTCACAGGTAACTTCAGCAAATACAAAAGTCATTTAAGCAAGTACTAAGATTTCAGGACAGATATCCAGAGTTTCCAGTTATTTACAGAGAAACAATACACATTAACAATACAGTACTCTAACATAATTGTATATTTCGAGCTTTATATATGTTTGAAATGTCTTCGTTGTCATAGTAACGATATATCCTATATTTTCTTCCGTTCGTGAGCGCAGTGACTTGAACCATTTTGCAGCAATTCCCGTGACACCATAGAATTCTAATTTACTTAAAAGGATGTTATCATTCACACAATCAAATGCCTTTGATAAATCTCAGAAAACAGCTGCTGCTTATAATTTATTATCTAATGAATTACGTACATTCTGACTGTAGGTGTAAATAGCCTTCTCGATATTGCAACCTTTTAGAAATCGAAACTGTTTTCTAGACAATATGTCATTTGAGGTTAGGTGGTTGAGAAGCTGCATGTACATTACATTTTCTAGAATTTTTGAGAATGCCGGTAAAAGTGAAATCGGTGTGTAGTTTTTATGGCAACTTTTTATCCCATTTCTTAAATAGAAGTTTAATATCCGCATATTTTAACCAATCAGGAAATGCTCCAGTTATAATAGACTGGTTACACAAATAACTTAAAATTGTTCTAAATTCACAAGAACACGCTTTAATTAACTTTGTTGATATTTTATTGTAACCAGTAGAATGCTTTGTTTTTAAAGATTTTATTATGGAAGTTATTTTTACTGGTGAAGTGAGTGATATATTCATGTTCCTGAATTTATTTGTAAATGCTAGTTTCAAATATTCAAGGGCATTATTTACGGCATCTGACAGTTCCATACTATCAGTAACAGACATAAAGTACGTGTTAAATACATTTGGCACACTATGTCTATCAGTTACTAATGTATCACCTAGTTTTAATGATACCTGCTCGTGTTCCTTTCTGTTTCTACCAGTCTCCTCTTTCACTATATCCCATATTGTTTTTATTTTGTTGTCTGATTTTGCTATCTTTTTCTCATAGTGGATTTGTTTAGATGTCTGAACTACTTTTTTTAATATTCTACAGTATTCCTCATATTTAGCTAAGTTATCATCATTGGAACTACTCTTAGCTGATAGATACATTTTCCTTTTTGTCTTACATGACATCGTTAATCCACGATTTTATTATAGACTTCTATTGAATTTGAGTTACTTTTAGAGGAAATCAGTTTTCAGACATAATACTGACATTATTAATGAATATGTTATATTTTTCATTTATGCCATGATCACTATAAACATATTTCCCGTTCATATTTTTGAGCAGTTTTCTAAAATTCACAATTTTTTTGTGGATTGACTACTCTTCAGTATGTAGATTTAGCAGTCTTCATAATCTGATTAGAATCTGTAACTGAAAGAAGGAGCTGCATATCATGTTCTGAGAGTCCATTAATTATTGGTTTTATGATATGATTTTGTTCCTTTGATTTGTATATAAATATATTATCAATGGCTGTCCTAGATGATTTAGTTATCCTATTTGGAAAGTTTACAGTATGAGTTAGATTGAAAGATAATGTTACTAACTGCAATAAATGTTTACTGATAGACTGAACAAGGAAATCTGTATTAAAGTCACCAACAATCAAGATTTCTTAGTTACTTCCTGTTAAATAATCCAATAGAGCTTCTAGATGATTTAGGAATAGATTATAATTTCCTGCAGAATAATACCAAACTAATCTGTGGCTGTCATTCTGGTGTTCAAAACAGAATAACGAATTTTACAGTCTTCTGTTTTTATACACTCTTTGAAATTTGCTATGTACAATGGATCCTGAAGTCAGGTGTCCTCTCTATTCAGTTCTGACTCTGGTACCTAAATAAGAGGGTTAGATGTCGTTGAAGACAAACAAAAAATGGAACACTCAATAATTAAATTCCATTTATTGAAATGGATCACAAAGAATAGATATTTGCTTAGGACTACACAATTTCGTCCATTAGAAATTTTTTCAGTATTCACCTGTAAATTATAATGAATGTTTGACCACCAATAACATAGGATTAGTTATGTTAATATACATTGAGAATGTTAGTTACTTTTTAAAATTATTTGTAAATTCGTTCAAAATTCGGTTACAGGATATACACATGTTATCACAACAATTTGATATGAGATAATCTTCAGTGCTGTAACATCTGTCTGTTAGACAAACTTGAGAATTCTTTTTTTTTCAATTAGAACATTAAAGTACGAGGTCTGTTGAAAAAATTCCGGGGCATTCGTAATTTCACGCTAATGGAGTGTTTCAGCGAAATGCGGTTGGCATGCCTGTACACGCCTCTAATGAATGTGTAACTGCGGATGTTTTATTATTGTATGTCAGTTAGTTATTGTTCAGTGTTGTAACGAGTAGACTGTTGTGTTGCTCAGTTTTTGAATTTAGAACTGGCTGAATTAAAGGAGCAACATGTATGCCTTAAATTTTGCGTGAAACTCAAGAAAACATCTACAGAGACACACCAAATGCCGCAGAAAACCTACAGTGACGAACATGGTGTTACGGCTATTACACGCGGTTTAAAAATGGCTGGACGAAAGTTGAAGATGACCCTCGTTCAGGACGCGATCACGACGACACTCACGTCAGGAACGTTAACAAATTCGTGCCACAGGGACAAACTGTTAATCGACGGTAATATTTGAATATGTTGCGACGCCTGCGAGGAAAAGTGAGAAGGTAACGACGTCATATGTTGCGAAACAATTCATAGACCTTGCATCACTAAAACGCACCGTCAGATTCTTTCTTGTTGGTACTTGACTACTGCACAAAAAACTACATCACCGTGCTGCTTCATCCTCCGTATTATACACCTCTCCTCACTGGCCCCGGAGAGCCAAAGTTGAAAACTCCTTTGAAAGTTGGAAAAAAGTCGCAGACGGTTGTATCCGCGGCCCAGCAAGAGGCGTAGCCTACCAAGACTGCTTCCGGATGTGGAAACGCCATTTGGAGCGGTGGATCAGTGGTTGAGGAGCTATTTCGAAGGATACAATGCACAACAAGTAAAATACAGTGAAAAAAATTGTCAGCCAAGTTCTGGAATTTTTTTTTTTTTTTTTTTTTTTTTTTTTTTTTTTTTTTTACCGATTTTGCATGTTTATACTATTATACCTTCAGTGTCTAACTGCACAAACATTCTTAATTCAGGCTTAATATACATGTGTCATATTGACCCCAAGTTATCTAGGAAAGAATTTGAGGGTGGAAATAACGAATATCTCTTTGTTTTTTACTAGCTACAAGTATCATTTTCTATTTCCTGTTATAATATTTCAAATTCGAATTTACATTCTGCAAAAGTGTGAATCAGATAAACATTAAATAAGTGTCGTACAGATCGTAAACGTCCGTATTATTCGACTCAGAATGCTACCAACGAGTATGCATACTTCTTAAATCAGTGTTTTGAACTTCGTTTATGCAAGCTGTACTCATCAAGATGATATTTGATTACTAATAGCTACCTAAAAAGATTATAGCTTGATAAATGATTTTGGCAAATTTAATCTTCAGAGTGAGTGAATGTAAGAGTTACATAAAGACTCAGAAACAGGTTATATTAAATATTTTATTTAACTGAGATCGCTTCGTGGACTTTTCTCGCGCTTTGTAGTGTTAAGCATCGACATTTGTTCATATGTCAGACTCCTGTGGTTATAGGTTGCAAGGACATCTTGTCGAAACATATGCCTCATTTCTTCAAATAGGAGACCTTCATAAAATGGCCACAGGGAGTTAAGAAATAATGTATACAATTCGACTGAAAACAGTCAAAATTATTCTAAACTCCATTCCATACACAAATTTTAAATTAACAAACTGCAGTCCATTGTTTCTATCATTATGTTATAAACTTTGCCTTATACAAAACTCATATGCGAGATGGTTAGTAAAAGTTGCTTTTAATGAAAAGTGAGAAGCTATGAGCGTAATATGGACCAACTCTTCAAAATGTCAAGGGTTTTTCAAACACGAAAGAGTTGAGCCCATATTTGCGCTCACGACCCTCACGTATTTTATATTGCTGAGAGGTTTTCACTCGTCTAAGAATTTAGGAAGGGGCTTTTAATATTTCAGAGAATAAATCGCAATTAAAGAGTTGGTCGGCCATTGCTCTCTTAGCTCCCTGAGGGATTTTACTTACTCTCTCTCTATTGTTTGGTGATTGTTCGATAATAATTCCAAGCTATTATTATTCTTGTTACTTCACAGCTTAGAAACTTATCTGTAATAAATTTAACAAAAATTAACATCAGTACTATGACTAAAACATTGAAATTAAATTAACAAAAAGTTTAACAACAAAAAATGAACAAGAGACTGTGTTTACCAACTAATTTTTAAGATAAGAATTGCAGCCGTTTCTATGGTTAACGATAACCATGAACAAAATTCGCACACACTTGGAAATTAATGAAGTTAATTGCCTTTAATATTGTCAACTTTCAACTAATACAGTCATTAATCTTTTTACTAAGGTAGATTAAGAAACATTATATTCATGTACATGACAAGGAAAGAAAATAAATATTTAACACAAGAACTTTCAAAAAGCGTTATTTCTTAAAAGTTACTACTACAGTAACTAAATTATATGTAGACAAATGCGCAGATTAATTATTCTTTAGATTGATTGGTTCGCCTTCGTATACATGAATAAGAGAACCAGCAATATCTTTTATTAATAATATATTAAAGCCGATATATATTACTACTTTGTTACACAACTATAAAAGGAAATTCCAACCTTACAGAGTAAACTATGAGTGTAAGCGCAACTACATCAGACAATCAACAGACAAATAAAAATGACATTTACAAACGTTCCACAGTGATTCTTGTAAAATATGTTAGGGAACTTGAGTTCCTGTTATTTAAAACAGAAGATTTCGTTCGTAATAACAGGTGGGAAACGAAAGTCTAGCTTCAACTAGTCTATAGAATTTATACACTTTAAAGTAAATTAGTGAATCGATACGGACTAGAAGAATTGTGGTCATAGAGGATTTACACGTATGCCTGTTAACGCTTGCACGGGAGGAAAAGACCAGCCTAAATCGCCAAAACATTACTGCGACTACCCTCAGGTATTGGCCCATGGTGTTACAAGATTATTTCACTGAAGTAGGAAGAGGGTGAGGGTTTCCAACTACGACCGAAAAAGAGAGAAAATAATATTTCTTATTATTTTAGCATGTTGTGTAGTTTTCTTTCATGTATGGTTTGTTATGGTTTGTTTACTGGAACTTAATTATAACATAAGCGTTTTTATAAGTATATCACAAAGAATAACGAAACTATTAGCAGGGGATAATCAGCATTTACTACCAGGAAGCCTGGGATCAGACAGAGGAGTGTTCTATGAATACTACGCTCCATTTCGATCCATGACTTTGAAAATTGTTATCGTCTCTCAAATTGGTGACTACGAATATTGCCAATTAATGCGGCATATCTATGCAAGATTTTGTTTACCTAACAATGATAAATAAACATTCGTAGACAGCACTACATTTCAGCTGAAAATTCACACTGGTTGAAAGAACTAGATAAACAACGATGATGTAGTGTCGACGTATGGATTATCAAGAATCGCATTTTGTCGTACATGTTCTATCGAAAGGAGTCAAAATAGCCAGAAGCACCTACTGTTGTTAACTGATACGTAATGGGATAGGTAAAACCGAAGTTCCGCCCATTCCTTACAGACAACTATAGATACCTCTAACAGAAAATCTGGATATCGTTTGTTCGATCGTTCAGGAATTACACTCACCAGAGTTAACCTCTCTGGGTTTTTATCTGTAGAGAAAATTAAAACAGAGCGTGAAAAGGCGCTGCAGTAGGTCCACACTAAATTCAACGTACAATTATATATGTCCAGAAACGTTCTATACTACATATTACTACTGAAGGGCAATAACTTTAGCATATCATATGAAACTCATTACAATAAACACATGGCCGTAACAACATTCAGTGACACTTTATGGTGTTCATCTCTGTGGCATAATTGTAACGTGGTACGTAACGACATTGTTTCTACCAACGAATTCCGATTTAGCCTGCACCACCACGTTGGTCATATTAGAATATGGAGACAACGTAGTGAGATGCTGTTGAACTGTTACCAAAAAGTGTTCAAATGTTTGTAAATCTATGGGACTTAACTACTTGGTTATTAATCCCTAGATTACAAACTACTTAAACTAAGTTAAACTAATCTAAGGACAACACATACACCCATGCCCGAGGGAGGACTCGAACCTCCGACGAGGAACTGCCGCGCGCACCGCAGCACGGCGCCTCAGTGCGCACGGCCATTCCACCGCGGCGAACTGTTGCCTCATACATTACCATACTAACGTTGTAGACTGTATTATTGTTTGGGAAGGTACTGGATTCCACAACAGGACAATGCGCGAAAAATTCTGGCAAGCAGTGATAAAGTCTCTTTCGGAACTCGTCGAATTGCATTGCTACCTTGGATTCCCTATTCTCCTGATATATCTCACCTATCGAAAACGTCTGGTCGACTATTGCTGAATGACTGTCTTAATATACAGCACTCGCTGCCACACCACATCAACTTTGGTAAAAAACGGAATCTGTACCGACTGCTATACCCCCAAATCACATCTAGAGCCTCTTTGATTCCTTGCCAAGGCGTGTAGCAGCGGTTATAGCCATCAGTGGTGTGAACACTCAATGCTGATGTCCTGGTCTTCCTCACTTCACTTGTGGTTGTATTTTTAATCATGTGATCTTTGTGCAGCGTGTTATGTCCCAAAGAAATTTGGCTGATATCTCCGGCCCTCCTTCATTTTGCATTTTGAATCGATAGCAGTGTACTATGCGGCGTGGGGCCAGTGGCCCGTAAATGTAAATCAGATTGTTTCAGTATCCTCCTGATGATGGCCAAAAAGTAAAGAAAAAAGACAGTGGCCATACACGAAAGAGAAACTTGATCGCCAGACAATCTAACGAAATTCTAAGCAGAACACATTTGCACGAAGTGTGTCTTGGCATGCACGAGGGCGCAGTTCCACGCAACGATCTCGCGTAGCATGCGCAACGAGCTACACCTTGTGTCTGCCTCATCTACCTGGCAGATGCTGGCCTGCAGTTGTTACCGCCATACACACTACTGAAGCAACAAGCTGCAGCAGCGACAGTCGCAGAGTTCAAAATGCAGTCGATAAACACATACTGACGATGAATGCAAAACTGTATCTTGCCGATTGTTAGTAGTCTGGAATCTGAAATTAGTCTTGGCATAAATAAGTTTGAGAAGTTGCTTGCGTACACCGTTTCAGCAGTTGCAACATAGTTGCAACTCCAATGTGTGATTTTCGTCGGAAATCAGACGCCGCACCTCCAAGAGCGTTTGAGTACATATTTGAGCCAACGTCCTGATTCTTAAGTCCGAGCGGAGGTTCTTTAACTTAGGCAAGTAGCAGGGGTTGAACACAAGGCATCCAAGCAGCACCTGATCACTTTATATTGGCATCTTTCAAACTTAGTGCTGAAATGAGCAAAGACATTCGTAATCCATGTATGGCCGGATTAACGAATGACATAGAGTCATAAGCACCACCTCCCCGTACTTTAACATAAAACGTGAACTGCCTATTCGCTGTTTTGCATGGACCAAGTGAGCTTCCGATCTATATGCAGGCCGAAATATTTGATAACTTGTACGAATGGTATACCAAACGTACCCAGTAACATTGTTCTTTGTAGCGTGTAGAAGCAATCTGCAAATTTTGTTGTCCTTATTCCCAGGCAATTCCGTTGCAACCAGCTCCGAAACTTTTCCGAAGAAGGAGACATCTGAAGTTGACATTCCATGAGATTCTTGCTTATAATATAAGAGCAGTGGTCGTTTGCGTTTGTACAACTTTGACTTTGACTGGCAAAGTGGATGAAGATCCGCAGTACATAGATTAAATAATAAAGGCGATAAGCAAATCTTTGCTCGTGTACCGTGCCCCATGTATCCCTCATTTCGTTCTATAATGATATAGATTGAGGATATCATATTAAGCATGCCAAGGTTAGCAAATTCTACGATAATCGCAGGAGCAAATCGTAGTGACAGGCTTTGGTGACGTCGATATAAGCAGACAGGAGGTATTTATTTTCACGAAGAGAAAATTGACCATTAGTAATTAAAGCAATAAATCTATCAGAGTTACCCCTGCCCTATCTAAAACCTAATTGACCGGGTGGAACTAAATTCGGATTTACTGCCCACAAGTGCAATCTATGTTTAATCGTATACTCAAAAGTTTTGAAAAGTATCACATCAAGCATTATTTGTCTATATACTGTAGCTTCTTCTTGCGATTTACACTCTTGAAACTAAGGATTATGCGTTCAGTTTTCCGCTACGGGATGAGTGAACGAAACTGTATGGTATATTTTGAGTAAGAATTATTCTGAATATTCGAATACAGTGTAAGTTCCAACATCGCACTGGAAATCGACGTCAGTGATACGGGTTTGTAACTCAGTTACTCCTATTTACTTTCTTCACTAATGATGTGACCTGTGTAGCTTTACAGTTGAATGAGCGGCTAGATATGACTGACAGGTATGAACTGTTTGTATCAGCATACTCTGAAATGAACCTAACCGGTATACAGTTTCGACAGAAAGTTGGATCGGAATAGCTTTGCAACACATAGGATATCTACTTCTATGTTATTGTTGCCAACAGCTGTACACGTGACAGTTTCTGGAATAGTTACGTCCTTTTCCTTGGTGAACAAGCTTTGAGAACTCGGAAAGTGTTAAACGCATCTTTCATTGAAGACAGAGCTATATTTCGATCGTCTCCAAAACTTGCCCGTCTTGGGGATTTTGTGTCCTTCTAAATTTGTCATCCTTTTATCGTTGCTTCACGAGTGTTCTGACGTGTTGTGTGTACCATAGGAGAC
This sequence comes from Locusta migratoria, assembly GCA_026315105.1. Lineage (NCBI taxonomy): Eukaryota > Metazoa > Arthropoda > Insecta > Orthoptera > Acrididae > Locusta > Locusta migratoria. The sequence continues at coordinate 380,721,395 of CM048755.1, forward strand.
CAGTTTATTCTCTTATTAATTTTGGTGCTATGTACTATTTCCTCGGATTGCAGCCACATTTGGTGCTTTGAAGTTCTCATTCTGGCTGAAGAAACTGGCTGACCTACTTCAGAATAAATGGGTGCGCACTTTACGTCCACTGTCCGGGTACAACTTATTTTTAACAACTGAACAATACTGAACTGATATTCTAGAAGACGGCAGCTCAAATCCTCGCCCAACCACCCATATTTAGGTTTACTGTCGTCTGCTTAGTTCATTTAAGGTATTTCCTGAAATTATTACTTCGAAAATGGTAGTGCCGATTCTTTCCTAACCTTCGCAGACTCTGAATTTGTATAAAAAATAGTCGCAGCATTTGTCGGTGTAGCTCAGATGGTAGCGTTCCGGCGTTACAAAAATAGGTTCGGTGGTTCGAATCCCGTCGTGACAGAGTTTTTTTTTTTCGTTGTGTTCGAATACTGATATTTAAAATTGTGTAATTTCTACGAAAAATTCGCGTACTTTAGTTTATTCGTTATTTTCTAAATTTTATAATTTGTTGTTAATAATGTTGATTTCAATCAAAAGACGTAACAAATTACTTTTTTACAGTATTGGCTTCACTATTAGTTGACGACGGTTGTCTTTGATTGTTCAGTTTGTGAAGAGGTACGACGCTGGTTTGGAAAGTCATCTTCATAGCTACTAATGGCTTTGCAAACAGATAACCCGCTCAACCATCGGTTTAGGTGACGACAAGGTGTTTAGCTCGTCTAGATGCAGATAAACGAAACCTGACACAACACGTGAAATTAGGGATCTCAAAATGTTTTATGTAACTGAATTTGGAATAGTGTCAATTTGTTCACACCCACCATGAAGCTACTCCTCGCACACGATTTCGATTGGTTGGTTGGTAGCATGTGTAAATCATCATTATTGTCAACTCTTTTTAAAATATAGAAAATTAAGAATAAACACAAATATGTACATTGTTCATAAAATTAGCATTAGGTATTTAAGTGCTGTAAGTATTGGAAAACAATGGAAAAAAATCTTTCACGGTGGGATTCGAACCACCGACCCTATGGCGTACGGCCAGAACGTTACCACCTGAACTACAACGAAATACGCTGTTACTGTTTTAATTGTTGCTACTTACATCTACTTTAAAACTCCAAGTCGCTTTTCTGGAGAATTTTAGAGAGCTGTGTCGAATGGCTTTGGCTGATTGTTATTTGAGTTCTGAACTTCACGTACCATAAGGATCAAAAATTTTGAAAATCCGATACCCATCTGGTCTCCTAGAAAGAGTGTAATAAATAAGTACCCGGACGTCGCCGGGTTTTCACCTAATTCTTCATAAAACGTTTGGAGGGATTTACATTCCATCTCTCTTATAAACGGATTAATCTAACAGCTATGTCAGAGCATTTATGGGCCGGTGATAAAATTCAGTCCACACTCGTATCTTCTATTAAAACCCACAAAACAACGAATCTAAACGCATCGTTACCATTTATCTCACGAGCGATGTTACAGTATTGCTAAGGTAACTTGCAACGTGCAGAAGAGCTGTAATCTTTGATTGCTCTTTTACATCCCTGTCACATTCTCTTGTCATAAGACATAATATTAACCATGAAGTAGTCACAAGATTGTAAGAATTTCCGTAACTTTTTTCCAATAAATACACTGACGAAATCTTATGACTCTAGTAACTACTATATTCATTCAGAACAAGCAATTGAATCTATTTTCTAATTAATTACATTTTCCTTCAGAGCTTTTATTTTAATCAGTGTCGCAATACTGTAGGTATTATGGCAAGACCTAGTGTAGTGTTTCATCACAGGAATAAAAAGTCAAGTTAATATCTCTAAATTACACCGTTATCAGAAAAGTGTGACGAGTACTTCTCAAACGCCACCGTAGCAAACTTGTATGATTTGAAATAACTTATACATATGTAACTTGCCCAAGAAAATGAAACGAAATCCTGGGAGGAGAAATTTCGCTCTCTCAGCAGAAGTTATAAAAATATTTCTTTGTAGGTAACTGATCTGTCCTCAATGGAATTTATTTGTCTCGGACATCATTTCATTATGGCTCCCTTGTCTGGCCGCTCCGTGGCCTGATTCGATCTGTTCTCATGGCTCGATGAATAAGCGTGACTTGAGATGATAGCCTCTAATAGAATTTGCTGGTGATCATAACTTACTTCGGAATATTTTTTGGTTTATATCCCATTGTTCCAGGTGGTGAGGATAGCTGGCAAGGAAGACAATGTATTGTAACGAAACGGTCTTTTTGTGCTTTCCTCTAATGACACAACGATTTTATTGAAATCGACCAATCGGACAACTAAACATCAAAAACTTTGCGCACGACGACGATAAAAGGGGTGTGAATAAAAGAACGTAAATGCCATAAAAGCACCGTAGGCAGGTCTTTGCACTCAAAGGGCAAGAATGTCATTTATTCAGAGATTAGCTACGGTGCTCACTACTAAAGATGTGACGATAGCATGGTACTGTAAGAGACAATGGAAACGGAGTGAATCACGAATTACCAGCAGCGGGCTTCCAGGACGAGCAAATGCTGTGGCGACAATAGAGCAAAGCCGAACTGCATCGGTAGTGTGTTTGATTCGATACCTGAAGTTAATATATATTTTAGTGCTACATATTTTCTATACAGTGGAGTTACGCATGAGATGCAGTACATTTTGCTACTGGTATTCAGTATCGTGCTTTACTAAAGGAGGGAAATAAACTGACTTTGCCGGCCGCGGTGGCCGAGGGGACTAAGGCGCTCCAGTCACGGTCTGCACGGCCACTACGGTCGGGGGTTCGAATCCCCCCTCGGGCATGGATATTTCTGTCGTCCTAGTTCTTAAGTAGTTTTTAAGTTTAGGGACTGATGACCACGTAGTTGAGCCCCATAGACTATACAAACATTAAAAAAAAAATTAAACTGACTTTATGACTGTATATAGCACAATAGACCACTATGAATACACAAAAGCTTTATGGAATCGAGAAATGAGTGTAAATTACTCTTTTTCGGGGATTCATAAATTTGTGAGAAGTTAAAACATGTGTTCAAATGTTTGTAAATCTATCGGACCAAACTGCGTAGTCATCAGTCCGTAGCTTACAAACTACTTAAACTAACCTAAAGACAAACACACACACACACCCATGCGCCAGGAAGGACTCAAACCTCCGACGGTGAACAACCGTGCGCTTCGCTGCGAGGCGCCTTAGACCGCTCGGCTAGCCGGCCGCAGTGGCCGAGCGGACTGCGGCGCGTCAGTCACAGCCTGGACGACCGCTACGGTCGGGGGTTCGAATCCCCCCTCGGGCATGGATATTTGTGCCGTCTTTGGTCTTAGCTAGTTCATAAGTAGTTTGTAAGTTTAGGGACTGATGACCCCGTAGTTAAGTCCCATAATCTCTACGAACATCTGAACATTTGAACCGCTCGGCTACTCCACCGCGGCGTGAAAAGTTATGTTACTGTTTTAACAACATCTGTTTTGACAGACTTGATATACAAGGCTTTTCTTAAAATTACTTTAATATACTTAAATTGCATATATGTTAATTATTAGATTTTTTCATCTTAATCGTGCAGCAGCTGAAAAGTATTTTACATCAGACGAGTTCGGCTTTTATTTAGAAAATATCAGGCATGAAAATTACATAAATACATTATTCGTAACCCATTTCTACACTTTGCTATTAATAACATTTTTTTCTTTATAAAGGAAAACTCAGTGGAGATGTAAATCGAAAAATGTAGATTTTACACTCACTCCTAATGATTAATCATCTTTTGAGAAAAAGATTTTTCTTCCTTTCATATATTTGGTATTCTAAAATGTTCAAATGTTTGTAAATGTTAGAACATAACAAACGCTGAGGGCCGAAGAAGGACTGGAGCCTCCGGCAGGAGCAGCCTGGGAGTCTCTCACAATGCACCTAGTACCTCTTAGTTATTCCCGCGGCCTATTTTGTACTCATGTCTACGTGTGTGCATGCGTATACGGGGGAGCCAGAGAGAGAAAGACATAGAGAGATATAAAAAGATCAACATTAAGACAAAACTGTACCGACTTGACGGTAACGACGGCCTACATGAGAAGCAAATGAACACACAGAAACCCTATACATAGTGTTAAACAGACGGATTCAAGCAGTAAGTCTATGAAGACCAATTCTGTAAAGTTTAAATGATGTTACGTGCAAGAAGCGCAACTGCAGCATATAAAAAGTGAGTTCCTAAAAGCCGGAAAATTGTTCAAGGTGAAAAGTGAAACATCGTATTTCTCGACTTTAACCTCAACTATCAACGAGGGAAATACATGTATCTTTCAGAAGATATAAAAATGAGGAGGGAACACCGTAAGTAAACTTCACGCTAAATATGTAAACAAAACTTTTCTATTCATAAAGTACCGGGTGATCAAAAAGTCAGTATAAATTTGAAAACTTAATAAATCACGGAATAATGTAGATAGAGAGGTAAAAATTGACACACATGCTTGGAATGACATAGGATTTTATTAGGAAAAAAAAAAGGTTCAAAAAATGTCCGACAGATGGCGCTTCATCTGATCAGAAAAGCAATAATTAGCATAACAAATTAAGACAAAGCAAAGATGATGGTCGGTCGATCACGATTCACTTGCGACTTCAGGTTACCCCAAAGCCTATAATCGCACGGACTCAGGTCTGGGGACCTGGGAGAGCAAGCATGACGAAAGTGGCGGCTGAGCACACGATCATCACCAAACGACGCGCGCAAGAGACCTTTCACGCGTCTAGCAATACTTTTTTTTTGTTCTAGTGAAACCCCATGTCATTCCAAGCATGTGCGTCAATTTTTACCTCTCTATCTATATTATTCCGTGATTTATTAAGTTTTCAAATTTATACTGTCTTTTTGATGTTCAAATGTTTGTTAATCTTATGGGACTTAACTACGGGGTCATCAGTCCCTAAACTTACAAACTACTTATGAGCTACTTACGAACTAGGACGGCACAAATATCCATGCCCGAGGGGGGATTCGAACCCCCGACCGTAGTGGCCGTGCAGACGTCTTTTTGATCACCCGATATATTAGTATTCTATGTTTACAAAATGACTACTGACGATGTTTTGAAAATAAATACAAAACACTTGCACTGACACGTAGTGAGGTTATTTAGTGTACCTGGCTGAACCGCCAAAGCTTCAAGTTTTTCTTATGCAGATTTACCAGTTCTTAGAATTTTGAAAGTACTTTCAATAAAGCGAAGAATTATTGAAACATGTACATAAATGAAGTATAATTGTGAGCAATATTGTACACAACAAATTCAAAGGATCACTATAATAAATATTTTACAAACTGTACACACCTTAAGAACTTAATGTAGAACAAAATAAACGTCTTCATAGTGGTAGCTTCAGTAATTGGTCAGAGTGTGATATACAGTGAATATGAGATTTAATATGCTCCTCATAAATTTCAATTAGAAATAAAAGGAAAGCAGCTATAATTATGATATGAGAAACAATGCCATTTCGGCTATTGTGTTTTTATCACAATTTTACTTTACATGTTCTTACTTTGAGTGAAGCCAACGCATTCTTTAAGTCATTAAGTTTAACAGTTTGGACGCTGCTGGTGAAACTCACGACATGTGTCAGCTCTTGCACGGCTCGGGAAAGGTTGCGATGAATATGTTAGCCAACAGAATCTCGGGCGTGCTCTATAGAACTCGAGGGTACGCAAATAATTCCATAAGTTCATTAATTTGACTTTTCGGTGTCAGACACCTATGCGGCCGAATGTGGGCCGATACTGTCGTTCATAAAATGTATATCAGGACCTACCACATCCCTAAAAAGAAAGAGCTACACAGAATAATCTACCTGCAGTACCACTATGCTGCAACGGTACCTCGCGGAAAGATCTGTAACGGTGGTCCGCCATCGTGCATAATGCCTGCCCACGACATGACGTCTAATCCATACTGATCACGTTTATGAAAATTCTCAGCTACGTGACATGTTCCCCTGTTTCTAATTACTAAATAGCGGCCGCGCGGGAGTAGCCGAGCGGTCTGTAGCGCCACATTGAGGATCGCTCGTCCTCCAGCGTCGGAGGTTCGAATCCTACCTCGGGCATGGATGTTTGTGTGGTCTTTAGTGTTAGTTCGTAAGTAGTTTATTAGCTGAGGGACTGATGACCCCGCAGTTAAGTTCCATAAGCTTTACAAACATCTGAACTAAATAGTGGCCAGAATCTTCACAGTGGAGTGCCGGCCGCGGTGGCCGAGGAGACTAAGGCGCTTCAGTCACGGTCTGCACGGCCACTACGGTCGGGGGTTCGAATCCCCCCTCGGGCATGGATATTTGTGCCGTGTTTAGTATAAGGTAGTTCATAAGTAGTTTGTAAGTTTCGGGACTGATGACCCCGTAGTTAAGTCCCATAAGCTTAACAAACATTTGAACATTTTTTTATTTGAACAGTGGAGTGAAATTCGTCGAAGAATATCACTATGGACCGCTGTTCCTGACTCTGGCCAACGTCCTCACTACACAAATGGACTCTTTCTCCATCGGGCGCGTGAGAATGACCGCACGGTCTAAGATGCCTTGCCACGGATTGCGCAAGGCTCCGACTCCCGTCGGAAGTTTGAATCTTCCCTCGGGCATGGTGTGTGTGTGTGTGTGTGTGTGTATTGCTTAAGAAGTTTGTAAGTCTAGCGATTCATGACCTAAGCTGTTTGGACCCCTTAGGTTTACAATTTTTTTTCTGTTTTTGGTTGTGTGGCCACTTTCCGCGTCAGCTGTTAAAATTAACTATAAGAGGTAACCCGTTTTGTTCTGACTGCAATTAAAAAATTTATTTTACACCAAACTTGTTTCGCTTTTTATTTTAAAAGCATCTTCTGTGGTCTGTAACTGATACAAGGGTTGGTACAATTTGTTTTGAATATATATATATATATATATATATATATATATATATATATATATATATATATATATGCACTCGTTTCGAAGAATCCAATCACGAAATTCAACAATAATGATTGTAATAATATCACAGATGGATCACTTGATGTAATGCGTGAAACGTCAAATCGATGTGTTTTAAAGAGATGTATTAAAAGACATTTCTTTCTTACTGCTTTATTTATTTATTTATTCTTATATTTCCTGATTCGTATGCTTATCCTTACAGAGAAATAGCTGAAGACATTGTAGCACGCATAGACCAAAGAGATGGTCTGTGTCATCACGTTTCGCTGTATGTAACCTCCTTGCTATAGAGTCGCAAACGTCATCGCTGGCCTTCGGTCCGAATGTTTTTATAATACGACGACTTTCAACCACCACATCGTCCACCCCCTCATAGCTGTTGGCATGGAACTGGAACTGCTATGGTGTACAACGGGAGACTTCGGACAACAATTACACACACACCATTCGTTTGCGTTCTGTAGTTTTCGCCGCCGAGCGAAATATTGACACACACACACACGTAGAATTGTGTATACACCGATAACTTCCCATCGCAATATACTCCACCCTTTTATCATTATCAACCAAGAAAACCATTTCCAAAGGGTAAATATAATTTGCAAAGAATCATTATTGTTCCGCATTTCGCGTTATATTCTTGAAATTACTAAATATAGGCCAGATCGCTATAAAACCGTGCCTAAAACCTTCCTCAGGTATAAATTAGTAACTGTACAAATATTGACGTCTCTGCGTCTTGTCATTCAGACGTGATAAGCGTACACCGAACAGACATTCACATTTTATATATATATATATATATATATATATATATATATATATATATATATATATATATATATATATAGATATCCGATCGCCATAAAACCGTGCCTAAAGCCTTCCACGGGTTGACATTAGTAACTGTACAAATTTTTAGCTCTTTATGTCTTGTGGTTCAGACGTGATAAACGTACACCGAACAGACATTCACATTTACAGATATAGATTAAAAACGGCTTTTTTTTTAACTTTTTGCACGTTAGGGTTATGAAAACACATAAGCCTATGAAAACACTTGCCTACATATCGGTGCTTATACAGGGTGATTTGCCACACCGTGTTCAAACTGTATCGATTGATCGAGGGGAAGATACGGAACAAAATGTCTCTAATAAATGTATCTCCGGAAATACATGATTTCCGAGCTAGAGAATATTTATTCTGTAATATTAAAAAAAAACTTAGGGGTACGCAGCCAACTATGAAACTCGACGTCGGGCGATATTTTGGCAGGAGCCCACCCTGCCATTCTCAAAGCAATAGTGCAGCGAGGAAGCAATGTGCAACGACGTGCAATCATGGTTATCAATAACAATAGCAAGGCAACACAAGCTGAGCAACAAGCACACAGAGTCATCACAAGAGGTGACATTAACTTTGTCCCTCTGTCTTTGGACAAGTGAGACAGCAGAATCCCATGCAGAATTTAAGCAGAAACCTCCATCCCTAATCAACAGGTTATCAGCTAGTTTTATTTTAATCGCTTCCTTGATAACACAATCCCAGCAGCCGGAAGTGCATTCCAAAATTTCCGTTTTGTTGTATTCTATCGGGTGACCTGTGTCCAATCAGTGTTCGGCAACAGAAGACTTGTTAGGTTGTTGCAAACGTGCGTGACGTTTATGATCAATACATCGGTCCTCGACAGTCCTAATGTTTTGATGATGTATGACATGCCACAGATACATAGGATACGGCAGACACCGGCCTTGCGCAAACCCAAGTCATCCTTATGGGAAACAAAAAGCGCCTTAATTTTAGAAGGTGGTCGGAACACTTCACGACATATTTACGTAAAATACGCCCAATCTTGTTAGAAATGCTGGTAACTTATGCCAGAAAGACCATTGCCTTTGGTGCCACCTCTGTGCTATCATCACTCGCCCGTTACACATTTGGTTAATAGCGCAACGCTTTTGTAATCTGCCCTTCACTATAACCATTCTGGCGAAAAGTGACCTCCAAGTGGGACAACTTCGTAGACAAACTTTACGAGTCTGAGAATATGTGCGCCCTGTGCACCAAGGTACGTAGAACCCTTTCACGCTGAGCTGGGTGGTGAAAACAGTCAGATAAAAATCTGTGTGAGTTGGTTTCCTATAAACAGCATGTCCCAACGTACCATCTATCTTCCTCCTGACCAACACATCAAGGAACGGAAGGCAAGCATTCTTTCCCACCTACACGTTGAAACGGATGTTACGGTGGATTTAATTCAGATGTACCAAACAATTAACGCCGCTGACTCTAATACACGTTCTTCGAAGTCCTCGGTGATTGAATCAGCAATATAGGTGACAAGGGACTTCCCACGGCCGCGGCCGAGCGCATTGACGCGGTATGCTCCGATGCGCGGGGCCACCCCGTCGGGGGTTCGAATCCCCCCACGGGCAAGGATGTTTGTGCTGTCTTTAGTATAAAGTAGCTCACAAGTAGTTTGTAAGTATAGGGACTGATATGTCCCATAAGCTTAACAAATATTTGAACAGTTGTACTTCCCATGGCAACTCTATCTGTCTGTTCATAGTACTGGTCATTAAATAAAAAGTAGGTGGAAGTCAAGACATGTCGAATTAAATTCGTTAATTCAGTACCCAACCTAGCCTCAATTAACTGTAACCAATCAGACAGAAGGACGCGAGTGAAGTATATCGTAGGATTGCTACTGACCCTACAAAATGTCTCGAGAGAAAGATTAATAATCTCTCTAAGAAAAGCTCCTGGTCGGGTTAGCAGGTACCAGTTTTTACATTCTTCTGTAAATAATTCGTGTTGGTATTTTGCAGCTGATAGTTCCGTAATAATCATAGCTGTCTGCACTTGAAAGAAGTGGAATTATAATTTTCTTCTCGAAGCCTTAGAATATGTCACGTATGTAACACATGTTATTTAACATTTGTATGATAACGAATAACAACGGATTAGCCGTGCGCGCTTGGGTGCCGTGCTGCGGTGCGCGCGGCCGTTCGCCATCGGGGGTTCGAGTCCAAAAATCAAATGTTTGTTAAGCTTCAGGGACTTAACTACGCAGTCATCAGTCCCTAAACTTATGAACTACCTACAACAAAGGACGGCACAAATATCCATGCCCGAGGGGGGATTCGAACCCCCGACCGTAGTGTCCGTGCAGACCGTGACTGAAGCGCCTCAGTCCCCTCGGCCACCGCGGCCGGCGGTGCGAGTCCCTCCTCGGGAATGGGTCTTTGTGTTGTCCTTAGGTTAGTTTACCTTAATTTAAGTAGTTTGTGAGCAACGAACCAATAACCCAGCAGCTGAGTCCGATAGATTTACTAACATTCCATTCGAATAACAGAGGCAAAGCAATGGTAGTAGAGGGGGTAAGATGGCCAAAAAAATGTTCTAATGTCTGTAGGGCTTATGGGACCTAATTACGGGGTCATCAGTCCCTAAACTTACAAACTACTCATTACCTAGCTAATACTAAAGACGGCACAGATACCTATGCCCGAGCGGGGATTCGAACCCCCGACCGTAGTGGCCGTGCAGACATTGGCTGGCACGCCGGAAAACGCTCGGCCACCGCGGCCGGCGCTAAGATGGCACAATGTGTGGATCCCATATGGCGGGATTACTGGAAAGTTGTTCCTAGTATCCATATCAGATAACGAAGGAAAGAAAATGTATGTTCAAGTGTTCAAATGTTTGTAAAGTTTATGGGACTTAACTACGGGGTCATCAGTCCCTAAACTTAAAAACTACTTATGAACTAGCTAATAGTAAGGATGGCACTAACATCCAAGTCCGAGGGGGTTTCGAACCCCCGACCGTAGTGGCCGTGCAGAACGTTACTGGCGCGCCGCAGACCGCGACCGGCAGAAAATGTATCAATAAATAAAAATATGAAAATTTAGAAACTTCAGTCTTCCAGTATTCAAATTATTCGTCCTGTTATTGATAGATTAAGAATAGAGAATAGAGCGCGTACTAAATGTTGACCTGTTTTTGTAATCTTCCCATGTAGGCGACAGACGATGTCTGTCATTCAAGAGGACGGTGGTTCAAATCCCTTAGCCATATAAACTGGAGTTGTAATGGTTCCTCTTTATTCCTTCAGGAGAATGGTGAGATGGTTCCTTTGAAAGGGACACGTGCTCTTTCCTTTTAGTTTATACCAATCTTGTCTCTAATTGCCTCGCCGTCGATGAAATTCTAAATCCTAAGGTTATTTTCTCTTTTTTCCCCAGTCTACTTCTGTTCCTCGCTGTTTAAACGCTTAGCACGAATGAAATAGGCTGCTGCCTGTCTGGAACAAATAGCTTGCGACATAAGTATGGAGAGCAAACAGCGGTACAATATTTGGAGCGACTTCCGCAAATAAAAGAGGCGGCCGGGCAGTCGGTCAGAGGGAATAGCGTGTAATTGCGCGCTGCCCGGCCGCTCAATAAACGCGCCGCCTATTACCGACACGTGCCGCCTCTATTTACTTCCGGCGAGCTGGCTGGTCGCCCAGATACTGAGCCGCCATCACTTCTCCGGACCTAACGTCCCGAGGGGTCCTTCAGAAACCTACAATGATCACGTCTCAAATGCTCTTACTCCTTATCACCTCACCAGGTCGTAAAAAATCCCTATGATGTCTGTATGAAAAAAGAGGCTCTGCATACATCAAATAGCCGCGGCGAAACGGCCGAGCGCATTGAGACGCTATGCTACGATGCGCTAGGCAGTCCCTCGCCGGGGGTTCGAATCCTCCAAATGTTCAAATGTTTGTAGAGTCTATGGGACTTAACTACGGGACCATCATTCTCTAAACTTACAAACTACTTATGAACTAGCTACAACTAAGGACGGCACAAATATCCATGCCCGAGGGGGGATTCGAACCCCCGACCGTAGTGGCCGTGCATACCGTGACTGAAGCGCCTCAGTCCCCTCGGCCACCGCGGCCGGCTCGAATCCTCCCTTTGGTATGGATGTTTGTGCTGTCTTTAGAATAAGTAGTTTGTAAGGTTAGGGACTGATGACCCTGCAGTTAAGTCCCTTAAAATTAACAAACATTTGAACAACATATCAAATAAAATGTATTTGTAATATTGAACATCTCGACCCTTCCAGGGCAAATGAAATAAATTCAACGGCGAAGTTATAAATTTGTGCTGGACCGGGGTTCGAACTCGGATTTCGCGCTTCGTGGCTACGGTCGCCTGAACCATTTTTTTACTGGTTGTGTTTAACCATTTTGTTTTGTTTTTATTTTCTTCTTTTTCTATATTAAGGCAGTGGCAGTGTGTCCTGTCTGTTCACTGGTTCAGTGAACCCCCGGAAAAAAAATCGTCGTGAAAAAAAAAGTAAATAAATAAATAAATGTGTTTTAAACTATCATTTTCGTTTCGTTCTTCTATCAGATCATTTTATATACACATTCAAAGTATTTTTATCGCATGAGAAACGTTTCATGTTGCGGAGACAGCACGTATACGAGTCGTAGCGCAACCGCTTAATATGCGAGGCAGTGGCCGCAGCGATGCGATGCGCATGTGCAGCTGAGTTTCAGATTCTCTTCTCAACCCCCTGGAGGCAGCATATGGACGCTCCTGTGACGGGGACGGTCGAGGGGAAACGCCGCTTTTAACATTGGCGTTGGAGCTGGTAGAGACACCAGCTCCTGACTACTCGAGGTCTGGCGGTTCCGCACAGATGGTACCGAAGCTAAGGCAAAGGAGCTACTGCTCATCTCGCCTTGCTCCATGAAGGCAACATCCGCCCTTCATATTTGCTTTCGGCGCATTGAAGATTCTTAAAAACCACGTCATATTTGGTAAAATATAAGTATAAATTAAAGACGTATCAAAGGCTTCAGAAGATTCGATCGTGTATAGTAATGAAGGCACTACTCCCACTTACATAGGTAGAAATGATCATCAGAATAAAATAAGAGAAATCAGAGCTCGAACAGAGAGATTCAGGTGTTCTTTCTTCCTGAGCGCTATTCGAGAATGGTATGGGAGATGAATAGTATAATTGTGGTTCGATGAACCCTCTGCCAGGCACTTAAATGTGATTTGCAGATGTAGATGTAGATGTAGATGTAGCAAGAACAGCCATGTGGTTAGCCGCATAGCTTTGCGCTGTCGATGGTAGTGGGTTCGACACCGACTGCAAGCGTTTTTTGACCCAATATTCTTTTTAACAGATACAACAATGATTTTGGTATTCAGAATGAAACTTTCACTCTGCAGCAGAGTGAAAGTTTCATTCTGGAAACATCCCTTAGGCTGTGGCTAAGCCATGTCTCCACCATATCCTTTCTTCCAGGAGTGCTACTCTTGCATGGTTCTCAGGAGAGCTTCTGTGAAGTTTGGAAAGTAGGAGGCGAGGTACTGGCGGAAGTAAAGTTGTGAGGCGGCATCGTGAGTCGTGTCGGGATAGCTCAGTCGGTAGTGCGCTTGCCCGCGAAAGGCAAAGGTCCCAGGTTCGAGTCCCGGTTCCGGCACACAATTTTGATTTTGGTATTGTTAGTTGCCACATATCTTTCGACGTTTTTGAAAATGTGCCGCGATTTTGCGAGTAAATGACATTTATACTCTCCGTTGTATTAACTGTTTGAAAGGATATGGGGGAGAGCAGCCTTTGCGAATGTGTAAGGTTAGGAGGGGGTGCTGCTTACAGTATCACGTGACCAGAAGTAACAGATTCATTTTATTACAGTCACTTAACAGTGTAATCAATTACTTACTGTGTTTTAGTATTCATGTGCATGTTCATAAGTTCTTGGTGTTTATTATCAAAGAAAAATGAACAACGTTCAGTATCTTTTAGAAACAAATTACTTTGCATTAAGCTTGGAAGAGAAGTGTGAAATAAAGAAGCTAGATATGCCGACGCCTCAGCTCGAGTTGAAGCAAGCGCAAACAAGCCGAGCTAAGACATTCTACAGATCTTTTAACGAAAATATAGCCTAAGGAGGGGGAGGGGGGTGGGACCTCCAGTCATCTGAAGTACCAGCCGCAGCGGTGGAGTAGCCGAGCGGTCTAAAGCACCTCGCTGCGGAGCGCGCGGTTGCTCACCTTGGAGGTTGGAGTCCTCCCTGGGGCATGGGTGTGTGTGTTTGTCCGTAGGTTAGTTTACCTAGGTTTAAGTAGTTTGTAAGCTACGGACTGATGACCACGCAGTTTGTCCGATAGATTTACAGACATTTGAACATTTTAACAAAGCACTTTTCATTATTTGTCTGTACCAGCCACCACTGATATTAAGGCACAAACAAATTACAAATGCCGGCCGCGGTGGCCGAGAGGACTGAGGCGCTCCAGTCACGGTCTGCACGGCCACTACGGTCGGTGGTTCGAATCCCCCATCGGGCATGGATATTTGTGCCGTCCTTAGTATAAGGTAGTTGATAAGTAGTTTGTAAGTTTAGGGACTGATGACCCCGTAGTTAAGTCCCATAAGCTATACAACCATTTGATTTTGAAATTACAAATCATAAGAAGAAAAACGAAAATAAAGGAAACATATGTTTCTTCGTCAGTTTCAACCATCATATTTCCAAGTGTGAATATAATTCCACGTTTCTTCGCGTTTAGTTTAAGAATTAGATTCCACCAGGTTCTATATATCCGGTCTTTCCTTAGTCAACCCATTAATCAATTACGCATTCCTGCCTTAAATGTAATAAAAATTTAATTCACAGCGTCAACTCTCTGACAGTGGGGGGTAAGGCGGCTTCTCGAAATCTTTATTACCGTGTCTCATGGTTCATTGTCAGTGCCTTTCTATTCCAAATCAAAATGTTCAAATGTATGTTAAGCTAAGGGACTTAATTGCGGGGTCATCAGTCCCTAAACTTACAAACTACCTTATACTAAAGATGCCACAAACTCCATGCCCGAGGGGGCGATTCGAACCCCCGACCGCAGCAGCCGTATAGACTGTGACTGGCGCGCCGCAGACCGCTCGGCCACTGCGGCCGGCTTTCTATTCTATTTATGTGTTACATCTTCTCACGGCTGATACATCCCAGCTGTTTGGAGAATCCGTGAATGCTATTCTTAGGAAATTGGCTTAATTTTTTTTTTTTTTTTTTACGGCATCGTATTTTCTCGTGTTGTTTGTTTAGGGCTATACAAAGTTGCATCACTTTCATGTCATAATTGTCAATATGTAACTTGCCGTTATCCCAGCGATCCAGTTTATTGCTTTTTTTATATTTTTTTAATGGGAAGTACGTCACACCCAGAAAAAGTATTAGTGCGCTGTTATCTCTGTGTGTGTAGTTGGGCTCGGAAAGCTTATTATTCGGCGCGTCAGTCCACACTTCCATTGCTTTCCCACAACCTAGACGGTGGGTATCCGTATCTGTTAGGCCGCAATGTCTATTGCGTATAATTTATCCTGCGCCGTTTATCTGTGCTTAACTAAATCGTGCCATGTGGATCTGGCCGCAGTAGCTGAGCAGGATAAAAACACTGAAGACTAGGTGAAGGGCCATTTCCTCATCGGGTGTCGTATTTCTATCATATTCCTGTCTAGCCGCCTAAATTGCGGCATTACGTTGTACATGGCTATGTAATACTGCAGCGATTAAGGGCGGCGCACTGCGGTCGGACTTCACTTTACGGAAAGTAGTAGTGAGGACTTCACTTAAGACTCATTGAACAGCTGTTTCATAATTATTCAGTCCAAAGTGTAATTTCTGAAAGATAACCGGAGATGAAATTTTTTGTTAATTCAGCGGCATCTACCACGATTGTACAATGGCCGCGCTGGAGTAGCCGAGCGGTCTGGAGCGCCACGTTGTGGCTCGCACGGCCTCCAGCGTCGGAGGTTCGAATCCTCCCTCGGGCATGGATGTTTGTGTCGTCTTTAGCATAAGTTAGTTAGGGACTGATGACCCCGCAGTTAAGTCCCATAAGCTTTACAAACATTTGAACCTTAAGACTATAAAATGATTTACCGAGCGAACCATCGGTATTTTTCGGCGTGGAATACGAGTCTGCAATAAAACTGCGGCTTACTATTTAAAATGCCAAAGTTGTCTCGCCCTCCCCCCCCCCCCCCCCACTCCATCGGGAGCCGGGGGTGGTGGTTTGATTTCAGGTCAGGTAGATGTCTTCCGTGGAGATATTCATTTTGTGTCCGGTATATTTTTGTGTAAGATGCACAGTTTTAGAGCTTTTCGATTTGTTAGGTTAAACGGGACACCCGACACTTCGACACCAGTCTACAATTTTATTTCGATATTGATGCTGTGTACCTAAGATTCCGCACGGTACATTAGAACAGACTTGCCATGAAAGTTGGCAAGTTCAAGTACAACTTCGAAGAGAAGGCTGTTGTGCTCCCCAAGACACCGTAAAGTACTTGGCGGAGAGTACCTTGCAATGAACTTCGATGCCGTTAAGCGATAACCATGAATGTTGACAGATGCGAATGAATGAAAAAGGCTGAGGAGGGTATGGATAGAGGGAAAGGAGCTAAAAACAGAGCGGGGGAAGGCGATGGGTCGAGAGTGGGAGACGAACAGAGAGAGTAGATGTGGAGACTGACAGAGTGTGAGGAAGGAAATGACTGACATAGGTGGATAGGGGATCAAGGAGAAGGGGGAGGAAGAAGAGATGGGGGTGGAAGGAGATAAAGGGGAATAGGAGATGGGCATAGAGAGAAGGGAGGTGGATAAGGGCAGTGAGAAGGGAGGAAATGCGCTGTCAAATCAAATGTCCAAATGTTTGGACAAAACTGCTATGGTGATCAGTCCATAGACATACAGTCTACTAAAACTAACTTACACTAAGAACAACACACACACACACCCATACCCAAGGAGAACTCGAAGCTCCGGCGGGTACGGCATTGTCAGAAGAAAAGAATAAATAAATTTCTCGGTAACATCGGACACTAAGGCGAATTATAACAATGATTATTGGCAGATAATACTTCTATGAGAGTAACAAGAGGGACTCAGACTTTTAGAAAAAAAAAGGGGAAAATTAGAATTTGGTATCTCTGAAGACTTTTCACATGACGACACAAGAAATCAAGTGAGGTGAGATAGTGTGAGCGTCATGGACTTGAATATTACCTCCTCTTTTTATCCACTTTTCAGGAAATGTCACATCAAGTTGTTCAGGAACCCTCAGCCCAAAGTATAGTGGGACTGCGTCATGTTTTGACATATTTTGACGAAAAACGGATGGGATATATAAGGTCGCTCTACAACCATAGCAATATCAGTACTAGTACACGCATTCCACTGTCGTAGATATTTGAATGGTTTTCGTTTATAACTCCCCACTAATTTATTTACAGACCACCTCCCTTTGCTTCAAGTTGATACAGTTACCATCATCCTTGAAAGTTTGTAATATCAACCAGGAATTAGCCTTTATAGTGTAAGTTAATCTTATTCAAAGGCCAGCAAATGATCAAGTTAAGCAGTATTGGGCTCGGTAAAGTTTTAGAAATTTGTATGGTCTCGTATACTTCTTGCTTTACGTTTCAAGTTTGCCAAACCGTAAGAACTGTTACACCGAAGCAGTGTGATCAAATCTTTACATCTACAGTCGCACATTTCACATTGACGGTGCCTACATTATTTTCATTTAACATATATAGAGTACATAATGCGTTAGTTTATTAAATGACTTGAACCATCACCTATATAAGTCTAAAATGTTCAAATGTTTGTACAGCTTATGGGACTTAACTGCGGGGTCATCACTCCCTAAACTTACAAACTACTTATGGACTACTTTCGAACTAGGACGGCACAAATATCCATGCCCGAGGGGGGATCCGAACCCCCGACCGTAGTGGCCGTGCAGACCGTGACTGAAGCGCCTCAGTCCCCTCGGCCACCGCGGCCGGCTATATGAGTCTGTTACAAATGGATGCATAGGCTGAAACGTGCATTGTACTTTTAAGCAGAGGGACATATGTAGAAATCGATTAGCATGTGTCGCATGCTATCACAGTAATCGCATACTTTCCGTATGAGGAAAATAGCTCATAATGCAGGTTACGTGAAAGTACGATTTCGAACTTTCATAAGAAGGTTAACTGAGATGTAAGGGATCAATACAGCAACATATACCTAGCTATGAACGGAGTACCGTTTTGAAACATTTTAAGGAATTCACAGGTGACGTTCAAAGACTAAGTGGACATCATCGGCGCCCGACCTTCAATATCGTTCGGAAGAGAAGTGTGTTGTGCATACGTAGCAATTTGGGCGTGACGTGGCCAGAAAAAGTGTAATGGAGATGAATCGGGTGTCTGCTGACGACCAGCCACCCAGGGGCCGGCTCGTGCTCTGCATAATCACCGCCTCCTCTTTAAACGTTTATAGGCTACACTTACAACGCGACCCAAAACTACCTAATACCAGTCTTGCGTAATACTCACAAAAACGGTAGCTAATGCATCGGGTATTAACTTCGGTGATGCTTTCGTTGGCGCTTCAGATTGCCCTACAAGCCGAAATGTGATTTTTTAGGAGAGATAAAAAAATCCGCACGATATCTTAAGTATTGCGTTTAGGTATTTGTTACACACAATGAGTCCCATAAGATGTCACACTATTTTGTTAACACTTCAATATATCACAACGTTGTTTCCGTCTGCCTCTACATAAGTATTCTGCAAGTCACACTGAAGTGCATGGAAGAGGGATCATCAAACCGATTTTATGATATTTCTCTACAGTTCCATTCTCTAGTAGTGCGCGTGGAATCTTTCAGTTTTCGGTCTGATTTATTGTATTCTGATGATCATGTCACCCCAGGTAGGTGGGTGCTAACAAAATACTATGCGAACGCTTCAATATATCACAACGTTGTTTCCATCCGCATCTACATAAGTACTCGGAAGAGGAAGTTGGTGAAAGCAATTTCGCAAATGGGTCTCTTCGCTACGAATAACGCCTTTCTTTTGATGATTTCCCTATATCGCGATAATAGAAAACGAACTATCCTTCTCTGAACTTTCTGTAAATCGTCCGTCAGTCCCACTAGGTGGGGATCCCGCTTGTGAGGTACAGTGTCAAAAACCTTCGGGAAATACAGAAACACGTAATCTATTTGATATCCCGTGTCGATAGCTCTCATCACATTAGGTGAATAAAGAGCTAGCTGTGTTTCACAAGAACGTTACTTTCTGTAGCTGTGCTGACTATGGGCTAATAGGTCGTTTCTCTTCGAGGTAGTTCATAATATTTGAGGAAATTATATGTTTTAAATTCGTGCTGCAAACCGACGTCAATGATATAGGCCTGTAATTTAGTTGATCACTCCTACTGTCTTTCTTGAACATCGGAGTGATCTGTTCAACTTTCCAGCTTTTGGGTTCGGGGCGTTCACTGAGCGAGCGGTTGTACATGACAACTAGGTATGGGGCTATGGTATGAGCATACTCTGAAAGGAACCTAACTGGTATACATCGTGACAAGGAAACTTACTTTTGTTAAGTGATTTAAGTTGCTTTAATACTCAATGAGTATCTACTTCTAAATTACGCATGCTGGCAGCAGTTCTTAATATCAGTTCTGGAGTATTTGCTTCGTCTTCTGTGGTGAAGGAATTTTGGAAAGCTGTGTAAAGCAAGTCTTCTTCAGCAGAACTGTCATCAGTAGTAAATAATGTTACTGTATGTTTAATCATGTTCAATAAAATAAGCAAATGGAAATGGTCATAACATGATGATAGAGATTTAACTTACACATTAAGCAGCTTTAATGTTGGTTCAAATATTTGTAAATCTAACGTACTTAATGTGGTGTCGCACAAGTATGAAGTGCGGGCCACGTACTTAAGCCACGCGCCGCCATGCACGCACGGCGCGGCGTTCTTACGACGTCAGCCACGAGCGCCCTCTGCTACAACTCCGCTCGTGGCCACCACTGGACTGCATCGTCCATTTGGGAATCAGATAGGCACCAGTTAAGACTTGGCTATCGGATAGACACTAGGAATCATCAGTAGGCAGGCCCCTATCTAATCTATGTATCAGCATTCTGCAGTCAAGAACTATGTAAAAGTTAAGTATTACTAAGTCTCCATGAAATATATGTCTCGTTCTAATTTACTCTAGTGTTTCTAGTTTCTGCTGTCCCACTGGCTGGTCACCTCCGTACCTGCACACGCGTGCATCCTTTATTGCTGTGTCAGTCTCTTTCTACTCGGCCACCGACACCTACGACAACCGGCGCACGAGACACAAAACTTAACTACTTTGGTCATCAGTCCCGAGGCTTACAAACTACTTAAACTAACTTAAAGTAACTTATGATAAGTTCAAAACAAACAACCATGTCCAAGGGAGGACTCGAACCCCCTATGGCAAGCAACCGGGTGCTCCGCAGCAAGGCGCTTTTGAAGGCTCGGCCACTCCGCCGCGGCTTTAATGTCGGTGTGGGCTGATCACGATTTCCAAAATCGGTTAGAGTTCAGCAAATAATGTTAACGAAATTTGTGAGACGTTTCTATGCAAGATCTTCCTTAAATGTCAAGCATCGTTTGCAAGCCATCGACATGACAGTCAACGCAATATGCAATTCTGTTCAACTTGCAAATCTACGTTGTCTCGATTCTGACGATGAATAACATGGGTTGTCTGTCAACGTTCGATGTGGAAGTGCCGGCCGCGGTGGCCGAGGGGACTGAGGCGCTTCAGTCACGGTCTGCATTGCCACTACGGTCGGGGGTTCGAATCACCCCTCGGGCATGGATATTTGTGCCGTCCTAGTTCGTAAGTAGTTTGTAAGTTTAGGGACTGATGACCCCGTAGTTAAGTCCCATAAGCTGTACAAACATTTGAACATTTTTTGATGTGGAAGTTTCATTAATGGCTTGTCTGGCCCCTGTGTTTCTAATCAAATGTCTGTTATTCTATGGGAGCAAACTACTTTGGTAGACTTACAAACAACTTAAACTAACCTAAGGACAACACATACATCCATGCCCAAGGGATGATTCGAACCTCCGACGCTGGAGGCCTCGCGATCCGTAACCTGGCGCTCCAGCCCGCCCTACGTTTCTAGTGGGACTTTTAAATACCCATGGTTATCTACACACCGTAAGAGATGCATCCCATTAGATATGGGACAATCCGTGGGGTGCCAACATCAGGCATGTCCCATCCGTTCAACACGGAATACTACGACCTATTGAGCAGGTCGTTGGGTCTGTCGTTCAGCATTTACAAAATGGCATATACGCTAATTGGACTTGCAATCATTGATCTTTTAACAGCGGGAAACACTAACACAAAAGGTCTACAAGCGAACTGCCCATACATGAAACACCATGAATATCAGCCTATGCTGCAACGTGTAGTACGGTCTCTCGTAATAATGAATACAGCAATTGCGCCTGTTACTTGTTTCCTTACGTATGGTATAACAGGGGGGACATTTGTGGGACTTTATCTCTGAGGGCGAGACGCTTGTTAGCGGGACTGTTACCTTGTTACAGTTCACCTTCTGAGTTTAGACATAAGTGCGGCTGCCTGCCATCCATGGGAGCCGCGGTGGAGCGGCCGAACGCATTGAGGTCCTTCCCCGTCGGGGGGTTCGAATCCAAATGTTCAAATGTTTGTTAAGCTTAAGGGACTTAACTACGGGGTCATCAGTCCCTAAACTTACAAACTACTTATGAACTACCTACAACTAAGGTCGGCACAAATATCCATGCCCGAGGGGGGATTCGAACCCCCGACCGTAGTGGCCGTGCAGACCGTGACTGAAGCGCCTCAGTCCCCTCGGCCACCGCGGCCGGCGGTTCGAATCCCCTCTCGGACATGAAAGTTTATGTCGTCTTTAGTATAAGGTAGTTCATAAGTAGTTTGTAACTTTAGGGACTGATGAACCCGAAGTTAAGTCCCTTAAGCTTAACAAACATTTCAACATTTATTGAACATCCTGGGGACCCGGGTTCGATTCCAGGTAGTGACAGGGATTATTCTGTAGTGGGAGGGCTGGTACGGGTGCGTTCAGATTCGCGAAACCAACTGAGACACTGCTTACTTAATTGCGGTGTTCTAAGAACGATAAACCTGAATGAAACTTTCACTCTGCAGCGGAGTGTGCGCTGATATGAAACTTCTTGGCAGTTTAAAATTGTGTGCCGGAACCTGGATTGGAAGCTGGGATCTATGCCTTTCACGGGCATGCACTCTACCGGCTGAGCTGTCCCGGCACGCTTCACGGTCCGTCCTCAAAACTTTATTTCTGCCAGTACTTCGCCTCCTACTTTCCAGATTTCACAGAAGTTCTCCTGCGAACCTTGCAGGAATAGCACTCCTGGAAGAAAGGATATGGTGGAGACATGGCTTAGCCACAGCCTAAGGGATGTTTCCAGAATGAAACTCTAACTCTGCAGCGGAGAGTGCGCTGGTTCGAATCCCGGTTCCGCCACACAATTTTAATCTGCCAGGAAGTTTCATATCAGCGCACATTCCGCTGCAGAGTGAACGTCGTATGACACACCAAACGTGTTTTCCTGAGGAGGATTCGTTTGACTCGATAATAGATATATGATCTCGAAAACAATACTGCTCTGTGTGTCTGGTTAAACATTCTTGACTCTATAACCAATGAGTAGTATGTCAACAGCCAATACTACAAAAAAGCATCACAGGACTTCAGTTTTAGAGTCCAGTACTACGACCACATAAACATGGCGCGCCGGCCGCGGTGGCCGAGGGGACTAAGGCGCTCCAGTCACGGTCTGCACGGCCACTACGGTCGGGGGTTCGAATCCCCCCTCGGGCATGGATATTTGTGCCGTCCTTAGTTGTAACATGGCGCCTTGACTGCAGCGGGATCGAAGTTGCTTATCTCGAGTTAGTAGCGTTCACTGTTTCTACTTTGCTTGTTTTTTCACAGTTGCGTACACATTCCTTCTGTTTCCGTGCTCGCTTTGCGTTGAAATTTTGGCAAAACCAAATGTTCATATTTTTGCAAACCTCTTGGACCAAACTGCTATGCTCATCAGTATCTTAGACTTACAAACTACTTAAACTAACGTACTCTAAGGACAAAATACACGCCCATGCCCGAGGGAGAACTCGAACCTCCGGCGCGGGCGGCCACCCATTTCGTTGCATGACGCCTTAGACCACGCGGCTACTCCCTCAAGTCCAAATTTTGTTGGGTTCTCCACTGGGTCGTCTTATTCATAAATTTAAGGAGGGTGTGATGGGGAGTTCCACTGTGGGAATGTTCTTCCCTCAAAAACATCTAGGTCAGTAGGAGCGAACAGGGACGCAAAATACGGATCTTTTGACAAACACATGTAATCTTACTATGTAGTGGGCATGTCAAATAAATAATAATAATAAAAACCAAACATTTTCCGCAACGAAAATGATATTCGAGCAATTTCCGCAGATTTCTCGAGCGAAAGAAAAGCGTTTACGTGTGTTAGAGCATGAGTAGTTGTACTGAACTAGATTGTATGCAAAACAGTGCAGCTTCGCACGTTACCGATAATGAGCTCCCTAATGTTTATCGCCGGTTTGAAAAAATAACAAATGACTCTATACACAATTAGTGGTTCTCACCAACTGAACGAAAGATAATATCCATTGTGTTACTGTATCTAGAAACAGAGAAGTAGAACATTCAGTTTTAGCACAGGCGTGTCGGTCACTGACTCATGTTTTTTTGTTGGAACTATCTCTACTGACACCTGGAACAAATATGTCTCTTATTTCTTCCAGTAGGTGCAACTCAAAGACTCCCGCAATGTCCACAGCTCATGTTCTACTAGTTAGTGTTGCTACCTTGATTGATTCAGATACCCGTGTTCTGTTCTAAGCCTGGTCTTTGATGCTCTCCACTCGGTGTAGGGGGGAGGAGGTGTTATGCTTTCCTCATAGTTATCCTATCATCACCGACGTGTAAGACAAATAAAAGTAAACACTTGCAAAAGCGGCTAAACACACCAAGCAGGATACCTCTCTCAATAATGCTATAAGCGCATTTTCGTATTCTGGCATTACATGAGGTCACTATAGTTTAGAGTGAGGTAGGGGGGCTTCGAAACTTAATTATTCAGTTTAACGTCTTTTTGACGTTTTGTTATTGTCACATCGCCCCTCATTGAAGGTCTCTGTAAACGCAACCATGAGCAAGTGGAATTTTGTTTTAACAGACATTTCAATACATTTCTTTAAACGGCATTTTTTCTCCTTCCAGCAATGTCATAATCTTGGTATGTTAAATAAATGTTCAAACACATAATTAACAATGGGGATCTTAATAAGTCAGCATTTGCAGAGCACAGCCTCATAAGAATCATAAAATAATGTTTCTTGGGACGGAAGTGCATAAGGTATTTGCATAAAACGAAAACAGCGCACCTCGCTGTGGAGCGCGCGGTTGCTCGCCGTGGAGGTTCGAGTCCTCCCTGGGGCGTGGGTGTGTTTGTCCATAGGTTAGTTTACCTAGGTTTAAGTAGTTTGTAAGCTACGGACTGATGAGCACGCAGTTTGCTCCAATAGATTTACAGACATTTGAAAACAGCGCTGTTGGTATACTATTTCTCTCAGTCACATCGATTAAATATCCAGATACATCTCTGCGACAGGACATGACATTTTCATGGAAGGTGAATGACTGACTACGACCGCGGCGGAGTGGCCGAGCGTTCTAAGGCGCCTTGTCTCCGTAGCTCGCGGTTACTCGCTGTCGGAGGTAGGAGTCGCCCTCGGGCATTGGTGTGTGTGTTGTCCTTAGTATAAGTTACTCTAAGTAGTTTGTAAGCCTATGGACTGGTGACTAACGTAGTTGAGTCTCTTAGATTTACAAACATTTGAACTTTTTATTTTTTATTTTATTTTTATTTTTATTTTTTGTTGGCTACTGTTTGACAGGGCACTGTTGGAATGGGCAGAGCGTCTATTAAAGACAGCGCGCACACAACGTTTGTGCGTGATGTTGTTAAACACTGCTTGATATTTTGGGGCCCTCAACAAGTTAAATTTAAGATAACTATGGAAGCAATTCAGTGTCGTGATGGTAGATTACTAACAATCGGACAAATCATTGCTAATGTTACAGAATCGCTCTGCGGGCTCATATGACAGCCCTTAGAAGGAAGAAGAGAGAAAAAACGATGTTGAACATGTGTAGAAAATGATAACATCCAACAGATGGCAGAAAAGGTTTTACCCCTCCGATGTTCATCCCGCATATTAAGCGCAAGGTGAAAATTCTATAGATTAGGATTCGTACAGAGGTACATAGAAAATTTACTTTTTCCTCTTTTCTCTGACTCCGTTTGCGTGTGAAAGCATTGGTGTGTAGCACCAAAGTATTAGTAATAGTGGCTTGAGGAGTGTATGTGATATAAATAGATTTAGATCAAATTGCCACTCTTTAGTCCTTATTATATGTATTGTAGCTCATTTCTAATATCTACTTTTAATATTAAAATAGATCCAAAACCTATTATCATCAATCCCTCTATTGTTGTCATTTTCATCTGACTGTTAAGTCTAACTTACACCTAGATAGGCTCAGACTCTTGCGAACATTGAGAAAGGTGTTCATCGTCTTATACCAAGCGGGACGTAGCTGCAGAGTGTGATGCGGCCTGAAGAGCTAGAGAGACATGAGAACAGACTGTGTTATTTTAGACGCTGAGAACCACACGTCTTTTTTACCTTTGGAGACCTCTGAGGAATCTCAAAGACGGTGCCATTTAGGCCTAAAGACAAAGAGACGTCGCGCCTTTACATGTAGAACGTGGCAAGCTCACTCACCATCACACATCACAACAAAGCTACCGATTTGCAAGAACTACCGTAACTAACAGATTGATTCAAAATTGTGAGACCGATCTGACGTTCAGGTTTGCTCAGTTGTTTGAAGAGACTTATCTATTAAAAACGATTCCAGTTGCTGCATAATTTTTTTTATCCAGTTCATCATGACACATGTGTGATGAAAATGGTAAAGACTTGTGTCTGAAATGATATAAAGTGGCACTCCTTTCCAAGGAGCAGTATTTATAATCTTTGCGGTTTTAGTGGTATGGTAAGTAGGCCGTTGCCTAAGGCTTTCAGCACCTAAAGTTTCTTTATTAATGGCTAAGACGTTCTCACAGGCATTAAGGACATCGTCAGCGGCCTTTAGAAATCAATCTCACGAAGCTCAACCGTTCTGCACAACAGCGAAAAAATGTCGTCATTCGATCACTACAGCTTATCGCAGAGTCGCCGACTGGATATATGAATACCGCAGCCAGTGAATTCTTGAGACCACCAGAAATTTGTGAGTGTTGTATCCAGTTTACTGCTTGAGAGCAGAGCCTGCCTGCACACGTGAAATGCTTGTCCACGCTCCTTGTGACACACGGCTGCCTGCTCTCAGAAAGTCCTAGTTCGCCCTAGTGGTTAACGACTTGGACAAAAACTGTCAGAACGACTCTTAAATTTCGTAGCATTCAGTTCGTGCGCCATGTGTGTTTATAAGTTCAATATGGAAGTTTCAATTAACATCAGCGCTTAGCCATGTTGCCCAACGAATCTTACTCATGTATCATAATGAGAAACAAAGCGAACCGGACTATGATTTGACGCGGTTAAAACCTTATAACTATATATTACCAAGTAATGTTTGAGAGCAAAGACTAAGGTGGAGCATCAATGTGGAGCACCGTATGACGGTCACTTACAAGGAAAGTACTTGGGCTCGAATCAACACATATACACCAAAATCGTGTGAGAGAGAATGTAAAGATCCCTTATTGCACTAGTGATACTCCCGCATCTGCAAAATTCTGCAGTCGTCGTTAGAGGCCTCTGCGTGTGCCATGCCACATTGCACTTTGACCTGTCGGTTCGCCAGTAGGGACGGTGCAGTGTGCCTCCGAAGTTGCGTTTAGTGATGTTATTTGTGTGGTGAAGCGTCAGATGGGGCGGCGATTGCTAATCAATCCTGCTAATGTATTGCGATTAGTTGAGATGAAGTTACGAAGAACCCTTCTTCGTGAAGATGGTGTTAGTGTAGAAGATGAATCATTTGCATGCTTTCTCGTATCTGTTATGGTACAGAAATATGAGCATAAGTTAGCTACTGTTGTTACAAACTCATAATAATGATAATAGGGATGATAATGAATAACAACTCATTGCAAACGGTAGTGCTACGGTAAGTGCGGGAAGAGGCGATGGAAGCAGTGGCAGTGAATACCAACAGTCTTTCGGGAAGAAGGTTAAAGTTGCAACTATCATCACGGCTTTTTATGACAATTCGCTAGAGAACATGTACGATGATTATTACATAAGTTATAGTTAAGATATCTGCACTACGTATGGCGTCTACAATTACATCTACAGTGCTATCTAGAGCATGGTTGCAGAGCTTTGCAGAAAAACGACACCCACCAGCACATTGAGGTGTACGTAGAGATCTTGTAACTAAACGTTCATACAGATATGTTTGTTCGAGCCCATGTACCTTCCTTGTTAGTAGTAATAAAACAGTGAATCGGGTGTTGAAGAAATCAAGAGAGGGAGTGACTTCAATTTGCGGATATACCAAGGAGTTAGGTGATCTTTAAAATCGAAGATATAATGTTGTATGCCAGCACAGCAACTATCGAAAATGATATAAGCACCGGGCCAAATTAAATGGAAATCCGAAAGAACCAGAGACACGACAAGAATTTGCTTTCCCACTAGAGGTACTAACAATGAATAATAGTAGCAATTTTCATTTAAGTGATGACAACTCCAAGGATAGCATCACAGTGTTTAGTGGAAAGGTGGGGAGAGGTGCTCTAAAGAGAAAACATGACATTTTATGGATGGAACCTATAAATGCAGTGGCAAGCTGAATGCACTAATATACACTATTCATATAGACTTTGGAGGTTCAAAATATAAAATAAATATCTATAAGTGGCCAAACAAAAGAAAAGAGACAAATATCCAACTTTTCCGCAATATTATCAATAATGTACCAGAATGGAATCTTGAAGAGTCTCTGAAGATTTCGAATCAGCTGCGATATCTGCTTTAAAATTTGTCGTCCCGACAGCTGACGTTGATGGCTGCCATTTCCACATGAAGAATTTTCTCCTGAGGAAAGTACAATGCTTGGGGCTTCCTCGCGAATACATAAATAATGAAGAAGTATGGTTGAAAATTCGGATGTACGCTGCTCTGGAGCTGCTTCGACCTGAAGATATCTCCGATGGATGGCTCAAAATACATCACAAGTACCGGATATCGCCAAGTTTTTTTCATTTATTCGATTATTTTCCAGATAGGTGGTAGTAAAATGATGAAGTCCCACAGTCCTTCAAAATGTTCAGATGTTTGTAAACCTATTGGACCAAACTGCTATGGTCATCATTCCCTATACTAACAAAGTACTTAAACTAATTTACACTAAGGTCAACACACACACACACACACACACACACACACACACACACACACCCATGCCCGAAGGAGCGGGAACGGCCGCCCAGGCTGGCAAAAACAAAATTTATAATTTGCTAGGAAAACGCCGTCATATATTTAAAGGTCTGACAGAGTGTATGACGCTAGAATCAGATAACTCTGAGTTTGCGTTAATCAGATTTGATTTATGTATGAAACGCAAACGAAAGAAAACAACGTAGCCTATGTGCAACTTGCTGAAAGGCTGAAAAAAAGTATTAAAGAACATACTAAGAGGATGATGACATTAAGGCTTATTTGAAAGAAACTTCCTGCCTTCAAAATTTCGAATACATCCGTCAGCCCATTGTTAGATGTCATATAGGAACAAGTGTATAAATTGTAACTTTCATTTAAAAATAAGAAATTAAAAATTAAGCTGATTTCAAACAATTTACTGTTGCCATTTAGCTAGTCCCAAACATCGACCAAGTATTACGGAGTTTTTTTTGTTTTTATAGTTTTTAAAAAAAAGAAAGATCCGTTTAAAAAGTATTATTACTTACTGTAAAAACCATATTTCATATATGGGACACCGTGACTTAATTTGTCGTCTCTCTGACATAACCAAAAACGTTTGATTTATTATCGGTTTCTGTTAAAGGAGACCATCTCCTAAACCAATGTAAAACATAAAAACCTAATAAAAAATGTCGAATTAAAAAATCGTGTGTCTTCTACTCGACAAGACCATTCTTTGAAATATACGTATAATAAAACATGCCTCATACCAGTGAATGGTATACGTAAAATAAAGAACATAATTTGCAAAAACTAAAATGTCACGTTTTATGCCGTATGTAGGTGACGTAAGCTATACCTGGTTTCTCCTCCCATTCCTAGTACTGCACGCTGGCTTCCCCTGAATGTGATTTCAAAACTGGGTCATAACTGGCAAGCCGTCAGAAAAGCTAGAACACATATTTCTGCAGCGCAGAATTAAAATGATCTTTAGAAAAACAAATAATCTAAAAGTGTGATTGCGTTATAGTATGCCACAAAAGTAAGGCACATATGAAATCATGGGTTTATGCAATATCCTCTCGTTCAAACGCCCTCCATTGGTCAGATAGGGTGGTCCTTAATACATGGGATTTAAAGAAAGTAGTTGAGTTTGAAAGAAACCATCATTAGGTGTGCATTTTGACAAGGATAAATTTGGTGTAGATTATACTGAAGAGCAAAATTAAATGATGCACAAAAGAGAAGGAACGTGGCTCTACGTAGCAGATGTAGATTAAAAAAAGAAATGAGCAAAATTAATTTGCCAATAATGCATACTTTAATATTTATGATGATTGTCAACCTGTCCGAGGCGCGCTGGCGCCGCCGTGGAAATGACCAGCAACGTAACACACGTAGCAGTCAACGCCCTCGTTCTTACGCTTATTGTATTGGTTCTAACTGATTTTACGTTTAAATCCTGCTTTTCCTTCTTCTACGGTGCACACGAAGTTTAAAAATTGAAAATCATGTTACGCATGTCACCTTAAGAAACTGTTACTTCGTTGTTACGTAAATTAGATACTCTGTCGTTTCCAAAAAAAAAAAAAAAAAAAAAAAAAAAAAAAAAAAAAAAAAAAAAAAAAAAAAAAAAGTTTGTATAGCTTATGGGACTTAACTACGGGGTCATCAGTCCCTAAACTTACAAACTACTTATGAACTAGCTAACACTAAGGATGGCAAAAATATCCATGCCCGAGGGGGGATTCGAATCCCCGACCGTGCAGACGGTGACTGACGCGTCGCAGTCCCCTCGGCCACCGCGGCCGGCCTGTCGTTTCAATCTTGCCGTATACGGCAGTGCACATTTTATTATATTTGAAAACGCCGCGCACAACATTACGATTCTTCAGAGGCCCATATTTCGGATTTTGTTGATCACTGAGATAAGAGTTAAGGGCTTTTGGAGAGTCCTTATCATAGAGATCATTTGTGTATCCGTAATAAAATTGCATTAACTGTAGCTATCGTAGAGTAAGGACAAAAATTTAAACATTACACACTTCATGTAGACAAGGCAAATTGAGCAACTTTGTTGGATTTGTACAATAGGTATGGTCCAGGGTGGGCTTTATACGGCTTATAAAAGCATCATTTGTTTATAAAAGTTCCTGAGAAAACTAACAAAAACATGGGTGGCCAAAACTACGAAATGTGAGGATAACCATTTCTATATATTCCATCTATTTCACATGTTCAAAATTTTTATCGGAAGTTTTTAAGAAGATATTTTCAAACAACTTTTTTAGTTTTACTGTATTGGCCCACTTTAGGTTACGGTAGTCACACTGAAAGTGGGCCCTTGCGATCGCTTCTTGACAGCTCGAAATTTAAATGAAAATAACGGCTTAACGATTCATCTGCCACAAAAATTGAATAGCCAGATTTGTAGAGGAGAAAATTCTCTACAACTTTGTTCCCTTATGTTTTTTTCCTATTTCGTATCGTTTGAGAGATATTTGCAGAAATAACGGAGTTTTGTCACTCTCCATTGAATTAACGAAAACCAGCCATTCGCAGATGTCACGTGACATTCCTCGCCCAGAACTCTCTCTCTCTCTCTCTCTGGCATCCGCCATCTTGCGTTACGTATTTGATGATTTTCTTATTGTAACTTACACGTTGTCATTTCAAAGTAATAGCGCACTGAAGAATTACCAAAAACACGTCGTTCTTCGTACGATAAATGATAATCTAGTATCTACAAATGCAATATTGGCATCAATTGATAACTGCCATGAATAGTATGAGATTAAAGAACGGAAACTCTAAGTGTTAATCGTAGTGTAGTGGGCAATGCGTTGGACTGTGACGTTGAAGGTCAGCAGTTGACAGGTTCAAAATCTAGTATAAGAGACAAATCAGTTACAGTGGAAACATAAATTTTCTTTACTTTTATTTTCAAGAATGTATTTATAGCTGTGAAGCTTTAACATTATTCTCAAGCAGAAGGCTAATGAAAGCCTACGCCGATCAAGGCGAAAAATGGCGAGAAAAAAAAACCGTTGTTCGGAACCCGCCACTATCTAATTTTTTTCTTAAAAGGGTTTCAGACATTCTTATTAATTAACTTTTTATTATTTAGATTATTATTTTGGTCGAAAATGTTTGCAAAAACTTATGAAACTACAAATCTAATGTGGGCCGTAAAACACCTCAGTGCGATTTTTTCATCCGTTATCGAGATCCAAATGTTCAAATTTAAGTGGGGTAAAAAAAAGAAAAAAATACGAAGAGATTCTTGTACTTCATTTATAAAGGACTCGGGCATGTTTATACATCGTTTACGAGTTGCAGATCGTGAAAAACGTATGGGATACCACATGAGGGAGAGAGTTTTTATGTCGTGATGCCGCAGACAAGGCAGGGTGATCGCTGCGGCGCGCTGGCCACCATTCCCAATGCTCCAACTCCAATTTCCGGTCGTCTGCAATTTCAATGTAAATTGTGCCACGCGGATGTAGATGTAGGTGTCAATTTCCGTTGACGTCCAAGGCTAGCACTAGATCGTCGCGACAGTTAACCTCACTTACGGCGACTGAATTACGTAAACTGCATGCCACCGATTTGTTCTCTGCTCGTGTGGCAACCGGTATTCACAATCGCTCGGATGCTGCGCACTAGCATTCGTTATTATCACTGGAGCAAGCTCTGTGCTTGCGTGCATAGTCAGCTCCAACATATAGGTAACTAGTAAGATGGTGGAAATAGTTGCAACATGTTACAAAATATGTCACTGTTATTTCGAAACGAAGAAAAACATTCTCGCGGTCTCAATGGAATTGTGGTGTGAACTGTTTTATTACTTTAACTCTGTCGCTACTCTGTGGCAAGTTGAGTGGCGAAATCAGAGCGTGAAACCAGCTGTTAATTTGACACGCCATTTTAAACTTTTGTATGTAATGTAGGTGTGCACGTAACTTCCGAATAATAAATTGGGCATACGATTAGAATATTGTAAACCCGATTTTTTTCAGTTTAGTCCTGATTTAGTTCATTTGTTTGTAAATCTATGACACTTGACTTCTTTTGTCATCATTCCCTAGGGTTACAAAGCGCATAATTTGCCCTTAAACGTAACCTAAGGGCAACACATATACCCATGCCTGAGGGAGTATTCGAACTTCCGACAGCGAACAATCGCTCGCTCCTCAGCAAGGTGCCTTACATCACTTGGCCACTCCACGGCGGCCATCCTGATTTAGGCCTTACATTTTTTCTTAAGTAAAGGTGACTGACGTAATGGTTACTGTAAGAAGCACATGACGCATTTGTTTACTCAAATCGAAATTGTGACACGTCTCCGAATCTCGCGTCCTCGACGGGACGTATAAGTGTACTGTTCCTTGATTTATTATCTACGTAGAGCGAACGTTAGCTGGAGAGATAAGCAGGCTATACGAGCACCAGAAACGAGATTACCGACTAGCATCAAAATTGCTACGATTTATGTCAAAGATGCCTATAATGTTAATATTTCATGAAACTTACATTATTTCACCACGTACAGGGCTTCTTGCTCGTTTGATTCTACTTTATTTCAACATATGGGTTGAGAGACAATAAAATAACAATATAAAAAATACCAACATGTATACTTCTTGAATACTTTTCATTTCTGACATTTTCGTGTAGTTCTGTTTATATACAATCCGTGAGTATTTACTTTTTGTATATCCGAAATTGCAGTACGAATTGATAATATAAGACCGAAATTGCGATAGTGTGCGGAATCGATAAGTTTTAGAGTCGAAATTAATGATTACTGGTACCTTGGAAGGAAAATAGAACGTTATATCACAATCGAATATGATATTTCTGGTTAAAAGAAATCCACTGATAACAAACATCGGTCTTAATCTGCTGCGGTGAAATGGCCGAGCGTTCTATGGCGCCTTGCTGTGGAGCGCGTGGTTGCTCCCCGTCGGAGGTTCGTGTCCTCCGTCGGGTATGTGTGTGTGTGTGTGTGTGTGTATGTTGTCCTTAGGTTAGTTTAAGTATATGTAAGACTAGTGACTGATAACCAGAGTAGGTAAGTCTCCTAGATTTACAAATACGAGGGTCGTCCACGAAGTAAGTTCTGTTTCTATTTCTAACCGCGGCAGCACTACGATCGCACTTCCGCGCATGTGCGGCAGTTACTCTGACTCAAAGAGAAGACATGTACGCCATTTTCATGTCGCTGCTGCCGACTTGTGCTTTGCGTGCTTCTTTATAATGTCAGCCGTAACTGAAAATACCGCCGCGTATGAAATCAGATCTGTGATTCGGTTTCTAAATGCAAAGAAATTCAAAGCAAAGGAGTCAGTAGTTAGATGGGCCACACCATTCAATAAAGGACGTGAACAAGTGCCCGATAAAGAACGAAGTGGACGCCCGTCTGTGGTTACTGATGAACTGTTTCACACAACTGAAGAGAATATTAAGCACAACCCTTGCTAGGGCATTATTTGGACATTTTTAGTGTCTTAATTTGAGGAATTAATTTCCAAGAATGTTCATTTTGAATTAGCTACAGCATTTTATGGAAGTGAATAGTGGAGTATGGAGAAACACTTTAGAAAGGAGGCTTTTGAAATTTTTTGATATACGGTGATCGACAAAACAATAAATACATAAAAATAAAAGCGATGCACCCGGAAGGAGTGATTGGAAGTGAATGCAACTACATATGATGAAAGACCATATGACTTTACTGAAATAATTACAATATGGGATGAATGAGGCAAAGCTGTTAGCACTTACAGTAGGAAGGCTGGTGACACGTCACTCCCTTTGGCCGCATTTCACTCCATTATGTGTGTCGGTACGCTATCAGCCAGCGTTTCAATCCTCCCATGAGACACGTTTGTCTACTGTCGTTGCATCTGTTTCTCCAGATGAAATGAGATCTCGAACACACCCAACTTCTCCGTCTACTCTGGCTCAAGCAGAGGAAGTTGCACAAGACTGTGCTGGCAACCGCATATTACTAAATGTTTCCGTTGGAGCGTAATTCAAAATATACTGTTATTTTATGACAGACGTCGTACTGGAATAAGGTACACGTTTTCACAGATAATTGAGTATGATAAACGTAGTTGTTGCAGTATCAAATACCCACGTCTACAATTCGTGAATCACTGTGAAGTGCATGGAAGAAGGTACATTTTACTCCACGATATGCAGGGTGGTAATTTGCGACAATAAGGGCATACAGTCACCCCTTAAACAAATTAATGCTGCCATATCGCACTATATCCTACACTAACTATTCAGACCCCGCGTCAATTGTGCGACAAGAGCAAGACAAAAAGAAGACGATATACAAGATGGTCATAAATGAGCTTTCGCTACTTGAGAGAGCCACATAGAAAACGAGTGGTCATAGAACATTGTGGTACAACTGGCTGTCAGCCTCTCTAAGGAACAATACCCAAATCGCATGTTATATCGAGCTTCCGTAACGTGTCCTCCAACGCCAGTGCTCTAGAGGACCTTTTCGTATTCTTTTAATACAGCGATACTCGAGAAGAGGAGCATGCTTACCGCTGTTGTTTTGATAAGACAGTTTTATGAGTAAAGCCCTGCTCAACTTTCCGGACTCAATTTGGTTGTCTACAACTCACAGCCTGTACGTCATACTTATTACGTTCGTATAATTTTCCGTCTCCACTGGTTCAAGCAGAGGAGGTTGAATTATAATCATCCCGTATTAAGATTTCCTCCCACTTCATTCACTCGTGGAGAATGGAAATACGGAGTGCTAGGACGCCTCAGTACGGGCTGATATTTTCCTAATGTCATCTGCACGATCTCTCGGAGTGGATATAATTTATGAGTCATCCAACGAAAAGGAATATTACTGACATGAACTCCCCATAAGCCACAAGCTATTCGACTCATAAGTTTCACTTTTTTTCTACATTTCGTTTCATAAACTTTTCTAAAAGCTCATTTTCGCCACATATGTTATCTGCATATTGAATATTTTGTTCGGAATCTTCTTTTTCGGTGCTCTTTTGGCACAGGAAATAACCTGCATTGCCGGCCGCGGTGGCCGAGGAGACTGAGGCACTCCAGTCACGGTCTGCACGGCCACTACGGTCGGGGGTTCGAATCCCCCCTCGGGCATGGATATTTGTGCCGTCTTTAGTATAAGGTAGTTGATAAGTAGTTTGTAAGTTTAGGGACTGATGGCCCCGTAGTTAAATCCCATAAGCTTAACAAACATTTGAACTTTTTTTTTTTTTTTTTTTTTTTTTTTGAATAACCTCCATTGTCACTTGTGAAATTAGGTAAAAGTAAACTTGCATCCTAGTACGCTGTGTCTCCAAACCTGAACAGCACAATCTATCTTGTGTACTTTATTCGTCCTCTTAACGGTTTGGTAAGGTTGTTTTAAGCTCAGGCCGTGAACGCATCGACACTTTATGGTAGGGAGGAAATACGCGCAAGTGATTTTCAAATGTTCAAATGTTGGAATAGTCTATGGGACTTAACTACGGGGTCATCAGTCCCTAAACTTACAAACTACTTATGAACTACTTACGAACTAGGAAAGCACAAATATCCACGCCCGAGGGGGGATTCGAACCCCCGACCGTAGTGGCCGTGCAGACCGTGACTGGAGCGCCTCAGTCTCCTCGGCCACCGCGGCCGGCGCAAGTGATTTTTATACGTAACAAAGGTAAAAGAACGGATCTGTAAATTACAGACCACTATTTAAACACTGATATCCTGTATAACTCTTAAACATTTTTTAAGTTCGAAAACAATAGGCTAAAATTCTTTAAGAGAGAAATATATCTGTTTATATATCAGTAGGAAGCGAAACTTAGCTTGTCCTGTTTTCATCACATATCCCGCAAGCCATTGATGAAGAGCGTGGTTATCCACAGCAGACAGTTAATAAAGTTCCGTACATAAGCAAAATATCCCTAGATACGTTACTGTCTGTAAGACTTCTTACATAACAGACCATAGTGCGTTGTTCCCGCTTACAAGTGTTCACCAGATACAAGGATATCGTCATTGATGACCCAGTGGACTGTGATCTGCACTTGCTACCTACATATAAACGAACTGATGGAAAGGGTGAGCAACAATCTCTGCCTCGTTACTCAGGGCCCTGAAGTTTAAGTATCATCATTGAGTGAATGTAGATGGATACAGGAGGACTTAGATGAAGCTTGTTTCGTGTGAAGAATAGTGGCGTGCTGTAAATGCAGAAAAATGAATGTAAATGTAAAGAATTAGAAAAAAAGATTCTGTAATGTTCCAATATAATAGTAATGGAGAGGTACATACAGTTACCTCATTTAAATTATCTAACATTTTAATATTCGCTTATCTTAAAGGATTTTCCCGATATGGACCCGTATCGACGCTATAATAATTTGCCAAACGCTCTAGTGCAGTTTTTGTAAGACACCGATATACTCTGAATTGTTTTGACTTACGGATATGGAGTCCCTCACTCGGACATGCGTGATTTTGTTGTTCGAAAATGTTGAAATGTTTGTAAAGTCATGGTACCAAACTGCAGTGGTCGTCAGTAGCTAGACTTAAAAACTACTTTAATTTATTCTAAGGACGACACTCGCGCGCGAGCACTCGAGGAAAGACTCGAGCCTTCGACGGGGAGCAGACACGCACTACGCGGCTTAGAGGACATGGCCATTCCAGCGCGGCTATGAGTGTTGTCCTTAGCGCAAGTTTAAGTAGTTTGTAAGTCTGTAGTCCGGTCCCTTAGGTTGACACAGATTTTAACATTTTTTTATATGGAGATTTCTCGGAAACGCACATAGCGAGCACCACATAATAACAACGGAACTCAAAGTTGTTATCCACAGTGACGAACGCCAGGCTCAATGCTTGCATGTCAACGGGGCATGAAGTTCTACCGTACCATCTAAGAGATAATTGGTGTATCAAAAGAAATTTCAGCATTTACGACCAATGCTGAAATTTCTTTTTATATTTGTCATTTTATGGTCGTGGTGCACACCGCTCCTAATGGAGTCTTCATTCGATAATTGGTGTATTTTGTACCCTGGAATATAAAGCTTGGACCCTACAAAGAAAGAAGAAATTAAGATGAAGGCTTAACGTCTCATCGACATTGTAGAAACGGAGCACAAGCTCGGAATTATCTTGTGACGTAATGGGCAGGAAATCGGTAGTACCTTTTGAGAGGAATGATCGCGGCATTTGTCTGGAGCGATTGGAATACGGAAACCCTAACTGGATGGCCGACAGCGGGTTTGAACCAGTGCCTTTCCGATCACGAGTCTAGTGTGTCAATCATTGCGCAACTTCGCTCGGTCCTAACAAGCTGGTTTCCAGCCGTTCCTACGGTTTCTTCAAACGGAAAAGATCTGACAAGCTCATAGGTGAGAGATTCGGCGATCGGGATGGCCATGGGACAGACGCTCCGCTTCCAATTCAATGACGAGGTTACGTGTTGTTAAGGTGATCGCAGACATTAAAATCGGCATAGGATGCTGCACTATCGCGTTGAAATCACAGTTTATAGTAGACATCAAGGAGTACTGTCACTAAAAACTGTGGTAGTACATGTCGCAGGAACAACAGACCATGTGGACCACTGAAACGGGAAGGCAGAAAATACGGTTCTGTTATGTGATCTTGATCAATAGATCATAAATTGGCAGAGAATTTTTGGTGGTCACCGGTGTGATTGGTTTGGAGTTTGTCTTCATTCCAGACATGCAGTACATGCTTTAACTCTGGCAATCATCGCTTTGAACAATTACTATGAGTTAAGCTGTTATGTCGTGTGCGCTGTGTATGTCCAAAAGTCTGGTGCGCATCCGCACTGAAGAAAAGAACAGTTGCCATTTAAATAGTGGCAACATTTTTGTGGAGACACTATGCGATGGAATCTACTATTATTGATGATAGCACATGTTGTTGACATACCTACCTTACCTCCGAGCTAATGGACTCGTCTGTCCCACGTCACCGGCGTGCGCACAATCGAGGTAAAAATAGTCACTTGTGAGCGATTGTTCTCGCGTAACGGTGTAACTATGTTTTACAAACAGGAACAACGTAGTTGGATCAAGAATGAATGTTTCGGAGGTCGTACAGCGCGACAGTGTCATCAAGATCTTCAAGAGGCGTGCGAGGAATAGGTATTGCCGTACAGAACAGTAGCACGTTGGGTAAAAGCCTTCAACAAAGGTCGGCAAACTGTGGCAGACATGCATCGGGCAGATCGTCCTAGCGTCTCAGAAGAAGTAGTGCATACTGTTGCCGCATTAGTGGACACTGATCGACGCCAGACAATTCGTGAGGTCGGGTTAGCGCATACGACTGTGCATCGCATCTTGAAGGAACGCCTGGGCATACGAAAAATTGCATCACGACGGGTTCCGCATGACTTTACGGAAATGAAGAAATGGATGCGTTACGACGCTACTCAGACGCACTTGGAGCGCTATGAGCGCGAAGGATGGATGAACAATGGCTGAGATATGAGCCACATCGTACGAGCCAAAACTGAAACGCCAATCCAACGAATGGCGTCGTTATGGGTCTCCGCGAAAGTCGAATGTGAGTCAGAGCCCCAGTATGGTGAAAGTAATGGTGATTCTCTTTTACGACTGTGGTAGTGTTATCCTTCCGCATTACATTCCTCCACAGCAGACCGCGGGAGTAGGTGAGCGGTCTGGAGCGCCACTTTACGGATCGAGCGGCCTCCCGCGTCGGGAGTTCGAATTCTCCCTGGGGCATGGATGTGTGTGTTGTCATTAGGTTAGTTTAACTTAGTTTAAGTAGTTTGTAAGTCTAGGGACTGATGACCAACGTAATTTGGTTCCATATAATTACAAACATTTGGATTTTTTTTTTTAGCACACCGTCAGTGCACAGTATTATTGTTCGTTTTTGGAGCATCACCTGCGACCAGCTTTGCGTAAGAAGCGGCAACACTTTCTGCGCAACCCACCCATCATTTTGCTCGACAATGCGAGGGCGCATACAGTGCAAGCTATGGCTGCTCTGTTCGGTCGATTGGACTGCGAAGTACTGTAACACCCACCATACTCTCCGGACTTAAATCCTTGTGACATTGATTTGATGCTGAAGATGAAGGAACCACTTCGTGGCATCGCTTCAGAACTGTTCCAGAGATTCGATAGGCAGTAGACCGCTCCATTCGCACCATCAACAGAACAGGCTCTGCTAACGGTATACTAAGCCTTCCACATCGCTGGCAACGGGTTCTACACAACGCCGGTGACTACTTTGAAGGACAGTAAGAGGTACAAACACGAAATGGTTTTCTATTGGTTGTGAATAAATAGTTGCAAATATTTTGAGTTACAACCCTCATACCATTCGCGGACGAACAGGTAGCGTAGCTTCTGAGCCGGAGCGGGTGAATGCGATAGCAGTCTGTATCCCACGTTAAGGACTGCCTACAGAATTGAGGAAGTTAACAGAATACCGCCGCATATTATTTTCCCCGTACAATGCACTCTCCATTAGTATTGTATAGTTCGCGAACGAACTAGTTCGGAAGAGCGCTCCCACAGGCGAACTACGCGAACTAGTTCGCAGATCCCTGTCCTCTTAGTTCGTCCGCTCCTTTTCTGAAGACTGACTGGGAACAGCGAGAGGACGCGAGCGCGCGCAGCATCGCGTGATTTGTAGGTAATGTTCCTTCAATGACCTATTAAATAAATAAATAAATCCATTTTAAAAATAAAATACTACGAGTAATCTGTTTGCACAGTAGTTGAATATCGTATCATCCATTCGTGTAAATAACTGGTTTATTTGCTTAAGTATTTGGTGTCTAATTGCCCAAAAATACGGGTAATAGCACACGCTTGGGCAATAGTGATCATTATATAAAAAAGCTGTCATAACAAAAGAAAGAGCTCCTTTAGTAGCGGTAGCAAAAGCCAAAAAGAGCGGACGAACTAAAAAGAGCGACCTACTTGGCGCCCGAGCTGCGAACTAATAGGAGAGCTACCGGTCGCGAACTAAGACATGGGCGATCAGTCGCGAACTAAAATATGCGCGATCGGTCGCGAACTAAAATATGCGCGATCGGTCGCGAACTAAAACATGCGTTACCGGTCGCGAACTATTATGCCAAACGTATCTCGCTTCTTAGTTCGTTGGATTCGTTTCCGAAGACCGACGGGCAATAGCGAGAGGGCGCGCAGCAGAATTAAAAATCACGTGTTTGCCTTCTGCTGATGAGAGCGACTTCGAGGTGAGCGGCTGCCTGCTAGATTACGTAGTTCAGTGCTACAAAATTTCTGTTTTGAAGTATTCTGCACTCTGCAATATCTGACTAATAAATTCCGTAATGCAAAGATATAGAGATAACTCTAAACTTAAAAGGGAGAAATTATCCACAAACTGTTTCTTTTGGTCTGCGTGATATCGCTAGCGGCTCAGGCAGCAAGCCCATGAAGCAGCTAGGTGGGGGAACTTCTCCCTCCACCTGCATGCGCAGACCACGCCGCTCAGTCGCCACTGGGAGCAGACGAACTAAAAGGACGAACTAGTTCGCGGCAGAGCCGCGAACTAAAGTGAGCGCTCCCGATCGCGAACTATAATGCGCAAGTCTACTATCCATTTCACATGGA
The DNA here is from genome assembly GCA_026315105.1 of Locusta migratoria. Lineage (NCBI taxonomy): Eukaryota > Metazoa > Arthropoda > Insecta > Orthoptera > Acrididae > Locusta > Locusta migratoria. The sequence goes on from CM048755.1 coordinate 380,762,490, forward strand.
AAATGTAGCTCTCACCTCCACTCTTATCTGGCAAAATTCTGCGAGGGAGGAAGAGATTTCAGGTCCTGGATGATGAGACGGATGGCAGTACCTACAGCAAAACTAAGAACGGAGCAATGAATTGTAGAAACTGGAGATGCAAAGGACCTGCTGCTATGGCAATAAACCGATACAGTGTGTGTTTGTTGGGACACGTGACGAGTGTGTAGGGCCAGTGTGGCGCCGGCGCGGCGGGTCGGTGCGGCCGGATGCGGCGCCGGTGGCCGGCGCCGTTTCCGCTGTCGCGGCGTTTACGAGCCACTTGCCTGTGCCCCAACCTACTAATGCCATCTTTAGCGCTCGACATGCTCTCTGCTTCCGCATTTCTGTCTCGGTCGTCACGCCTAATAAATACGCGGCGATTCGACCGGCTGAATTGTAACCAGTGTCGCGTCTAGTCAACATGCGTGATGAGCGGCGTCTGCCTTCCCAAATAAAACTCCACATTCTTTTGTTTCGAGGAAGGATGCGTAACGGTTTTTAAATCGTCTGCCGTGTCGTGCCGCGCGTAAGCCCGAGAATAGTTCTTTCTCGTTAATGAAACACATAAAGCAGTTTATGCGCGGCAGGTTTTATATGGGTTCGGGTATGCAACTGGACTCGTGATTTCCTGTCAGAAAGGTCACAGTTCGTAGAAACTTACGGGAAGTAATTTAGTGATGCAGAAGTATGGGGGGATGGACAAAATAAAATGAACACCCAACACAGACACCGTATCTTCCAGTAAAGAGTCGGCCCACCATTGGCTTTGAGAACAGCTGCAACTCTTAGAGGTACACATTCGTAAAGTGTATTTATAGTTCCCAAATGAATGGTATACAGTCATGAACCAATACATCCGCCAAGTACTTCAACGAAGTGGGAGCTCTAAATTTGGTCCCCACTTCTCAAATCGGTTCAGTTACGTTGAGACATGGGTATTTTCTTGTCAAATGTCTAAATGTTTTTTAAGCTTTAGGGACTTAACTTACGGGTTCATCAGTTCTATGAACTACCTTATACTAAAGACGACACAAACATCCATGCCCGAGAGGGGATTCGAACCCCCGACCATAGAGGCCGTGCAGACTGTGACTGGTGCGCCGCAGACCGCTCGGCCACTACTGCCGCCTATTTTCTTGCCCATGGGGGCATGTTTGATTTTCTGATGGCCATATGAAGGCAATCAAATTTGGTGGAGTTGCCGAGCGGTCTAAGGCGCCTCTCTGCGGAGCGCGCGGTTGCTCGCCGTCGGAGGTTCGAGTCCTCCCTGGGGCGTGTGTGTGTGTGTGTGTGTGTGTGTGTGTGTGTGTGTGTGTGTGTGTGTGTGTGTGTGTCTGTGTGTGTGTGTTTGTCCTTACGTTAGTTTACCTTAGTTTAAGTAGTTTGTAAGCTACGGACTGATGACCACGCAGTTTGGTCCGATAGATTTAGAAACATTTGAACATTTTTTTACCGGTTTCGGACATAAAGTCCATTGTCAAACCACCAGTAAGTAGCCTTCTGCAGATAAACAATGCAGGACATGTGCTTAATGAAGGAGTCACGAAATACGCATGTGACCAGCGTTGTTTGTACTGAAGTAGGCTACTTACTGGCGTTTTGGTAATGGACTTTGTGTCCGAAACCGGTCACCCACAATAAAAATTATAACTTTTCTGTGCAACTTTGACTGCCATCATATAGCGATCAAGATTAATGTAGCTGATCTGTTCTCCGGCATGCTGGAAGTTAGTAATTTTTATGATGCTCTTCTGCTTTACAAATCCCACCTGAACGATTTTGGCTCTGTGTGTGTGTGTCTTTGGGTAGGGTGGAAGGGGGTATAAACATTTTAGACTCTGTCAGCAATATGTTAATCATAGCTTGAAGTTTGTTGTCGAAGATTACTGTCTGTGAATTAGATGTGAGAGCAGATTGTGCGTGATAAAACTGTACTGGGTAATCATTACTCACGGTCTTCAGAAATACTACAAGTATTAAAATTAATTTTACTGCCTCGCGACTCTACAAATTATTTGCGGCAATATGTAAATAATTTTGGAGCGTTATTTTGGCATTATAAACCACAACCAGTTTTCATTTGAAATTTTCTAACACTCTCTTCCTTGCATCATTCTATACAGAAGGCTACGAACTCGGGCCCTGCGAAAATAAAAAATCGAATGGGTACGTCAATGTCTACAAACGGCATCCACTAGAAATCTATAGAAGACACGAAGTGAGCTAAAACTCCCCCAGACAGAGCAAAAATGCAGGAAAATATAAGGAACATTCAATTTTATTGTGTCTTTGATATTTTCGTGAAACAAATGCGGTGAAACTCATTGTCGGATAATTTTATGTGTACAAAAAGGCTGATCCATTCGCGTTCCAGAACATTTTATTACCATTCGTTTGCTTCGTTCATTTCGCTGTGGTCGCGTAGTAAGTCACTGAAGACCTGTGTGATGTTCCCATAACGCTCCATATCTCATTCGTATGACCCCTTAATGCAGAGGATGACACGGTGAACAGTCTATGTCACGTTCTGTAGTCCATATCTTATTTTTCTTACGCTTTTTTTCGCTTGTGCGGTGTGGATATCTTTGGTTATCTTAAGGGGTGGACGGATGCAAGCTGCGCTCCTTGTCACTATTCTGCTACCCCCTACCCCTATACTTAGTTCACAGGAGTCCTGACGATGCAGTTAGGGAATCGTTAAGCAAATGTAGAACCAAACGATCGCTGAAAGTGGAGAAAAGATCCAGGGCACATTCGTTCATAACGAACCGTGCCTCATGTAAACTCTACCAGCCAGCACTTAGGCAGTAGGTCTTTTCGATCGACGGCGATCATATCAATAGTGTTCAATGCAGTGATCATTATTTGACAGTAACATTGTTGTCTTCGTTTAAATGTTTGTAAATTTATCGGACCAAATTGCGTGGTCATCAGTCCGTAGCTTACAAACTACTTAAACCTAGGTAAACTAACCTAAGGACAACACACACACCCATGCCCCAGGGAGGACTCGAACCTCCACGGCCAGCAACCGCGCGCTCCGCAGCGAGGCGCCTTAGACCGCTCGGCAACTCCATCGCAGCTGTTGTCTTGGTGAACACGTCAGACATATGTAGTACTACATCGAGATGACCATGGACAAACATCCACGAGCTACTGATTGTGAGTTGCACTGTACATCTTCATTGACGGGTCACCTGGGCGACAACCAATACCGATGAAGTGCTTGTCACATTGGCTGTTTGCTGTAGGAGAGAATCGGGCAATATTGTCCCGGTTCATCACTGCAGATATCACTGCAAAATACGGCCTAACCTCCTGGTGGGGCTGGGGTCAACGAAGCGGCCATCGCGACTTCTCTAACACCGAGCAATGCGGGACAGAGTGGGCTTTGTTGCGATGATATTATCGGTGCGACTCTGCCAGCAGCCGCAGACTAAGCACAACTGCAAGTTTTGCTGACGCCTGCGTGATTCTGCACAACGGATGTCAGCATAACTCTGCGCTGAGGGAGCTTTGACCGCAGTTACTGCCATGTCCAGAGGATGCTTGCAAACTCGGCAATAAAAATGTGCAATCTTTAGAACTACGCAGCCATCCGTCAGCATGCAAGCATGTTTTACCGATAAAAGCGGACAATGCACATCGCATTCGACTCTGTTTCATACATTTTTTGCGACCACTAAAAGAGAGAGAAAAGGAAAACAACGAGAGAAGGTTCGATTTTTTACACGAAACGCAAAATTTGTTTCCCTCGCCGTTAACCGTTGCGCTCCCTAGCAGCTGTAACGGATAGTGCCCGATCAGATGACCTCACTTTACAGGCAAAGGCAATGCAAAACCACTACCGTTATTTTTCTTCGAAAATATTTAATGTTGACACCAATGCTAAAATATTTGTCCTTTTATTTTCACTTTCTTTATCCTCTCAAGTTCCGATTTAACAGCCAAGTTTCTTTGTAACCAATCAGTACGAGAAAAATGCATAATGCAGTGGCGGATTTTCACATTTTCCGCCATAGGCTATTCAAATTTTGCCGCTCCTACCGACCTCTACAATTCGATACCCTATTTCACAATCATACTAATTACAATTTTTTGCCAATGAAATTGTAGCTTTTTGTTTTGTGCACTGTCCTCCTAATTACACCACCTATTTTCCGTAATTAGTTTGACTGTCAACTAGAGGATCGAAGTGTCACTTCCTAGATTATCTTTACAACCCAACTATTTGAACTGCACATGAAATAGTTTTCGTTTATATCTCTGAGCTAATAAAAGTACAGTCGCTTACTACTAATAATTTGGGGGGGGGGGGGAGGGGGGTACGATATGACTTAATATTTCTTACACAATAGCATAATGTACATTCGGTAAACGTAATTAAATAACTTTTATTACACTTACTTACAGTTTACAAATTTTGGGCCAATATTTGCCGCCCTTAAAATCTGCCGCTCAAGGCTCCAGCCTTTTCAGGCTACTGATAAATCCGCCACTGGCATAATGATATGTGGAAAGTGACTAGCGTCCCTGATATATTTACGTATTCGAACCGTAAGTACATAAGTGCGTACTTACCATGTAAATTTTGCAGTGGCCACGAATAACAGTGATAATTTGAAAGTGGAAGTATTTGATAGCAAAACGAAGACTGAAGATATGATGAAATTCTTATTCACACACGTTTATGGTGTATAATAGATGCATTGCAGCCAGACCAGCACCTCCCACAACGGTTGCAGAGCTGGATATTGCACTCATGGAAGAATTGCCAAATATCTCTCAAAAGCTGATCGATAACCTCATACTGTCCATGCCACGCTGATGTGCGACTGTAAGAGGCCGTCGGAGGTAATGACTAGACCTCGGACTTTTAGGTTCCAAAAATCTTAAATAAGGTACCTAAAATAGGTTCTATCGATTACAAAAATAGATTATAAAATCAGAAAATAGGTGGTCAAAATCGAAAATTTTTTGTCTAGAAAGATAAACATATTGTCAAAATTGATTGTCCATGTCCATAATTGTAATCATAGTAAATAATTAACACTTCCTCCAGATTTTCCGTTGAGAAATTGCATTTCTTGCCTGTTAATAGCATCTTATATGCTGAGAATGAGCGTTCCACGTCAACGGATGTCAGCGGAGCATATTTAAATGGTCTGATAGGGCAGGTAGGCACCGGAGGCAGATGACAAGGCTCCTCCGTGACCGCCGGCCCATTTGACGGTTTTCAGCGAGCGACAACGCTTTGCCGAGCAGTGCGGGCTAGAACAGCCTGGTGTATGCCGTCCTCGTCTGACTCACGATTGCGTATTATTAGTCATACAAATTTATTTGTCTAGCTTTTTAAAAATTAGATACAGTCAGTTTCTAATATGAAATTAGGTACTTTAGGTACTACAAAATTACAATTTTCGATAAAATATTTACATAATTCTTAGCTGGGAAGAACCAAGAGATAATTATTGCAATACTTTTTTTAAATTTAATTCGATTTTAAAAATTTAGGTATAATCAGGTAATAACCTAAAATTAGGTATTTTTAGGTGCTATAAAACTAGCGTTTTTGATCATAAATTTACATCATTCGTGTATGTACAACTTTTACTGCCTTTATTTAATGAGGAACAAAACATGCTTTTACCTAAAATTCGAGGTCTAGTGTCACACCATATTAGAGGGCAACGAGAATGACTTTTTCACTATTATTTTAGCCCCATCGTGCCTCGCTCTATGTAAACCTCAAGTAAAGAGTCGAGACAGCAAAAGATCGTACAGTATCACACACAAGTTACCAGTGGCGTAACTAGGATTTGGCTTTGGGGGGGGGGGGGGGGGGATAGATCTGCTTGACGAGCTAAATTTTAGTCAGTTTCCAGACAGACTAACATCTACCACTCCCGTTGAAGATTAATTCACTCCCATCCAATGAAAGCTTATGGTAAAACACCCCGAGTTTCCAATCTTTACCTTTACCTTTACCAGATTGCTGTTACACAATTTTTTTTTGGGGGGGGGGGGGGGTTCTGGTAGGAGGGTTCTATCCCCCTCATCCCCCCCCCCCCCCCGTAGTTACGCCACTGCAAGGTACAGTTGTAATCAATATCTGAATAAAAAACGTTACCATATGTAATTGTGTATGATATCTCACCTTGTTGTTTCGAGCATTGTATTTCGAATTACCCGTCCCTAGATGTTAAGAGATTATAGAAGAGTGGCACATTGCATGCGCGGCAACGCTTACCGTTTAATTCTGGGTGGTGAGCAGCGGACATTTGTACTGACATTATCGCGCGAATCGGCGGTATGTAAAGCAGGTGGCGTGCGCCAGGTGGCGGAAGCGGGACTTTCCGCCCTGCGCACCCCTGCCCTAAACGGCCAATTAGATCTGCCTTTACACACGTGTCTGAGCGTGACTGCCAAGCTAACCAAGGCCGCCCCCTGACTCTCCGGGAAACCGTTTCCGCTGCGATGCGCTCTTGCAACAGGTAGCACTGCGCGCTTTCGCTGCGTTACTACTGGAATAGTCAGCTTGTCCTCGGCTTTGTGGAAGTAGTATTGGGACGAGACATATTGCTATCCCCTTGTTTTGTTTACACTAACTTGTCCTCAATAATAGTTTTAATCCCTTTGTATCGTAGATAAAGTACTGTAGCTTCCGCCGTGGAATGGCCGTACGCTCCAAGGCGCCTTACCTCGCAGTGCGCGTTTGCTCCCCGTCGGAGGTTCGAGTCCTCCATCGGGCACGCCTACGCGCGATATATATATATATATATATATATATATATATATGTGTGTGTGTGTGTGTGTGTGTGTGTGTGTGCTGTGCGTAGGTAAGTTTAAGTATTTTATAAGCCTAACCGTATCAGTTAAGTCCCATAGATTTACAAACATTTAAAGTACTGTAGCTCATTTCACCGCACTTTCCAAGTTTCCAATAGTGAGTTATGTTGTACAGTGATGGAACACTGGACTCTTTTTCGAGAGGAAGATGCAGATCTTAGTCCGCCCATCCAGTTTTACGTTTCCCATGATACACGTAATTCGCTTTGGCCAAATAGAGTGGTTCTCCTGAAAGGATACAAACGAATTTCTACCCAGCCCTTGAAATGATCCAGACTTGTGTACTCCGTAACGAATGACATCGGTGTTGGTGAAAAAAATTCAAATTTCAAATGTTTGTATAGCTTATGGGACTTAACTACGGGGTCATCAGTCCCTAAACTTACAAACTACTTATCAACTAGCTAACACTAAAGACGACACAAATATCCATGCCCGAGGGGGGATTCGAACCCCCGACCGTAGTAGCAGTGCAGACTGTGACCGGCGCGCCTCAGTCCCCTCGCCCACCGCTGCCGGCCATAATTTATCTTTTTTACTTTTATTGCGATGAATATAGTAGTAGTAACAATTACAAACAAACTGAAAAGAATTCATAGAAAATATTTTACGGAAAGCGAAACAAAGACTACATTTCGTTGGCAGAAAACTTAGAAGATGCAACAGTTATACTAAAGACACTGCCTACACCACATTTGTGCGTCATATTTTGGAGTACTGCTGCGCATTGTGGGATCCACACCAAGTGGGACTGACAGATGATTTATAGAAAGTACAGAGAAGGGCAGCTCATGTTGTATTATCGCAATGTAGGGGAGAGAGTGTCAGGGAAATGATACACGAGTTGTGGTGAAAATAATTAAAAGAAAGGCGTTATTCTTAGCGACGAGATCTATTTCCGAAATTCCTTTCACCAACTTTCTCTCCCGAATGCTAACGTATTTTGTTAGCACCCACATACATAGGAAGACATGAACATTAAAATAAAATAAGAGAAATCAGATCGAAAACGGAAATATTTAGGTGTTCCTTTTTCCCCAGAGCTACTAAAGAATGGAATTTTAGAGAAATATCATAAAAGCATTTAAATCACTTGTGCAGCCTATTCTTGAATACTGTTGTGTGATGCGACGACCTGTTTCAAGTCTCTCCTCAAAGTTATTCCATTTCTGTATACGTGATTAAATAATCAAACCTTAGACCTCAGGCAGCGCCAAATGCACCTGTGTTCATTGTTTACCAAACGATGCCATAGAGCGTCCTTAGGTAGGCCCTGGTCATGTAATGTCCAATCGACGGATGTTTTAGGTTGTCTCCACTTTGGGATCCCACTTTGGCCGTCTCAAGTACTGTCATACTGATTTTGAAATCTTGTTGTCTGTAGACTCTGGGATTTCTCCAGTCATCGTGCATAATAATGGCACTTGCAGACAGAATTAAGAGTTTTGCTGAAATTTCCGTTGCTTAGAAAGGGATTCATGAGAAACGAGTCATGGTTTCTCCCGCAAAATGTTATAATAATGATTACTGGCTATGAGAAATAACTCAAAACTCTGGGAAAAAATTTGTTGGCTTACAATTGACTACACCAGTTCTCATACTTTGTCATCTAGGCTCCCTTGACGAGAAAAACTAAATCAGTGCCCCCATCCAATGCCTAATGATCAGTTTTATATTTTCTTTGACTTGTACCATGTTTGACCAAATTGCATTTGGAATTATTTTACGCAACACAAACATGGTTTATTATGACGAAAATGCGGAAAAATTATTTATCACATTTTCATTTATTTGAATGCTATGAAATGAACAATATTTACATTTCAGAAAACAAAGATTACAGGAACATTAAACATCTAAGTTACGAACTTCCGTGTTATGGATGAGCTTGCTTTTGAGAAGGAAGTTTCTCAAGACGTGGTATAATAGCAGGAAGAGCCACTCGAATTTCTTTGTTTTGCCGCGGTGGAGTAGCCGAGCGGTCTAAAGCGTCTCGCTCCTCCCTGGGGCATGGGTGTGTGTGTTGTCCTTAGGTTAGTTTACCTTAGTTTAAGTAGTTTGTAAGCTACGCACCGATGACCACGCAGTTTGGTCCGATAGATTTACAAACATATGTTGTTGGTTTCTTCGTTTACATTTAGCTTTCAAAAAATGTTCAAATGTTTGTAAAGTTATGGGACCTAACTGCAGTGGTCATTGGTCCCTTAACTTACAAACTACACAAACACCCATGCCCGAGGAAGGACTCCAACCTCCGACGTGGAGCGGCCGCGCGCACCATAGCAGGGCGCCTCAGCCGCACGGCAATTCCGCCGTGGCGCATTTAGCTTGGACGGGTAATTAGATTTCATAGCAGCCTAAGCCGGAAAGCCAATCTCGCACAAATATGTTTTTGCAAAATGAATTGCAATCTTCATCGTATTTTGGCTAGTGTTGGGAATCACTTAATCACATGTATCCATAACTCCATTACATTTATTCTTTAGTGAGGTATCACAAGTGAAATCTAATAGTTGTTCTTTTATATCTACGCATGATAGTCCCAGGAAAATCTTTGAATGATTTTTAATCCAATTAAATTTATCGCAGTCGTCTCTTATATACACTTTGAACCTTTGGGTTTGGAAGACGATGAAGAACGCAGGCTTTTAATTTTACTGAAAGTAATAGCTTATCTACAGCCTCCAACAGTGACAACGGACGATGGAACATTTCTCACTTACGCCAGCCGCGGTGGCCGAGCGGTCTGCGGCGCGCCAGTCACGTTCTGCACGGGCACTACGGTCGGGGCTTCGAATCCCCCCCCTCGGGCATTGATATTTGTGCCGTCTTTACTATTAGATAGTTCATAAATAGTTTGTAAGTTTAGGGACTGATGACTCCGTAGTTAAGTCCCATAAGCTCTACAAACATCTGAACATTTTTTTTTAACTTGCCACTGTCCATTCGATTTAAGCACGACTCTGATTTATTTATGAATGCTTTCACTTCGTCATTCCAAGACAGTACTGTTGTCTGATGTAAAATGTTAATAATATTTAGTGTTTCAAAAGCGTCATTGAGCTAAGCAGTTTTCAATATCATATCTCCGTTGCTGCAACAGTCTGCCATAGAGCGACCTTTCTCCTTTAAGAAACAGAACACCTTATTCCTCAGTTCGAACGTTCTTTTTAGCACTCTGTCCTTGCAAGTCATCGGGATTTACAAAAATAGAGGTTGTGAGTGTGTACAGCACCCCTTCCCTATAAAACACTTAAAAAGCTCTTAGTTTGCAGATTTTGCCTTTATAACCTTGACTGTTTCTGCAGCACTGCATGAAAGGGTGGGCTACGTTCTTCATTGGTGAAGGCCTCTCGATGTATCATGCAATTATTCCGTACTGCATCAGGAGCTAAGATTTTAACTTTCCTTTGTAATCCACCATGAATTACAAACGTTGAGCGTCGTTGTGCATACTCCAGTTCACCTAGTCCATGATTCCTTAGTGAAACTGCATATTAAAAACGGAAAATGACTAGAAGGAAAGAAAATCCACTGAATAGGAGTTGCCATTGAAAGTAAGGAGGATACCTTCTATGTCTTTCTTGTTCTTCCTCTTTAGCCGTTTTTCCGACATATTGCAGTGTCGGCTTGTTAATGCGGATTTGGCATGTTAGAAATTACGGGGTGGCCGGATGCCCTTCCTGCCACCACCCCATGCCCCTCCGGGAGGAAATGTGTACCCCAAGTGTCTGCGTATTGTGTTATATGTGAAAGTGTAAAGTGTTACGAAATGTTTGCGAATCGTGTAACTGAGGCGAGACTTGTGGAAAACCGCCTAAAAACCACATCCAGGCTGCCCGGCACTCCGATCCCCATCGTTAATCCGCCGGCCGGATTCGAACCGGGGCCGGTACGCCTCCCCGTCTCGGAAAGCCGAGCGTTAGACCACGCGACTAACCGAGCGGGTTAGGAGGACACCTTATATATACTGTTGTATGTTGTTGTAATGGTCTTCAGTCCGGAGACTGGTTTGTTGCAGCTCTCCACCCTACTCTATCCTGAGCAAGCCTTTTCATCTCCTCATAAGAACGACAACCCACATCCACTTGAATCTGCTTACTATACGCGTCTCTTGGTCTCCCTCTGCGATTTTTACCCCACACACTTCCCTCCAACGCTAAATTCACAATTCCTTGATGTCTAAGAATGTGTCCTACCAATCTATCCCTTCTTTTAGTCAAGGTATGCCAGAAATTTCTTTTCTCCCCAATTCGGTTCAGTACCTCCTCATTAGTTACGCGATCCACCCACCTAATCTTCAGCATTCTTCTGTAGCACCACATTTCAAAAGCCTCTATCCTCTTTCTGTCACTGCTTATCGTCCATGTTTCACTCCCATACAAGGCAACACTCCATACAAATGCCTTCAGAAAGGACTTCCTTAGGCTTAAATCAATATTCGATGTTAACAAATTTCTCTTTTTCAAAAACGCCTTTCTACCCATTGCCATTCTGCATTTTATATCATCTGTACTGCGACCATCATTTGTTATTTTACTGCCCAAGTAACAAAACTCATCTACCTCCTTTATTGTTTCGTTACCTAATCTAATTCCTTCAGCATCACCTGATTTTCTTACACTGCACTCCATTACCCTAGTTTTACTCTTGTTAATGTTCATCTTATATGCACCTTTCAGCACACTGTCCATTCCGTTCAATTGCTCTTCCAGGTCCTTTGCTGTATCTGACAGAATCACTATGTCGTCGGCAAAACGCAATGTTTTTAATTCTTCACCCTGAACTTTAATTCCTTCTCCAAATTTCTCCTTGCTTTCCTTTATAGCTTGCTCAATGTACAAATTGAACAACATTGGGGGAAAGGCTACAACCCTGTCTTACTCCCTTTCCAACCACTGCATCCCTTTCATGTCCTTCAACTCTGACAACCGCTGTCTGGTTTTTGTACAAGTTGTAAATAACCTTACGCTCCCTATATTTTACTCCTGCTTGCTTCAGAACTTGAAAGAGTTTATTCCAATCAACATTGTCAAAAGCCTTCTCCAAATCTACAAAAGCTAGAAATGTAGGTTTGCCTTTTCTTAATCTATCTTCTAGGATAAGCCGTAAAGTGAGTATTGCCTCCCGTGTTCCTACATTTCTCCTGAACCCAAACTGATCTTCCCCGAGGTCGGCTTCTACCAGCTTTTCCATCCTTCTGTATATAATTCGTGTTAATATTTTGCAACCATGACTTATCAAACTGATGGTTCTGTAGTTTTCACACCTGTCTGCACCCGCTTTCTTTGGAATGGGGATTATAACATTTTTCTTAAAGTCTGAGGGTACTTCACCTGTCTCATACATCTTACACACAATGTGAAACAATTTTGTCTTGGCTGGTTCTCCCAGAGACTTCAGTAGCTCTGACGGGATATCATCTACCCCAGGGGCCTTGTTTCGACTTAGGTCTTTCAGTGCTCTGTCAAATTCTTCTCTCAGTACAGTATCTCCTATTTCATCTTCATCTACATCCTCTTCCCTTCCTACAATATTGTCTCGCAGTTCATTTCCTTTGTAGAGTCCCTCTATATACTCTTTCCACCTTTTAGCTTTCCCTTCTTTGCTGAGAACTGGTTTTCCATCAGTGTCCTTGATATTCATAGAGCTGTTTTTCGTATCTCCAAATGTTTCTTTTATTTTTCTGTAGGCTGTATCTATTTTTCCCCTATTTATACATTCTTCTACATCCTTGCATTTGCCTTCTAGCCATTCCTGCTTAGCCATTTTTCACTTCCTGTCAATCTCATTTCTTAGTCGTCTGTACTCCATTTTGCCTGTTTCATTTACTGCATTTTTATACTTTCTCCTTTCATCGATTAAATTTAGTATCTCCTGTGATATCCAAGGATTCTTTGTAGGTCTTGCCTTCCTACCTATTTTGTCCTCTGCTGCCTTCACTATTTCATCTCTCAATTTTACCCATTCCTCCTCAACTGTTTTATTTTCCCCTGTTTCTGTCAATTGTTGCCTGAAGCTCCCTCTGAAATTCTTAAGAACTTCAGGTTCCTTCAATTTATCTAGGTCCCATCGCCTTATTTTCTTACCTTTCTGTAGTTTCTTCAGTTTCAGCCTACAGTTCATAACCAACAAGTTATGGTCAGAGTCTATGTCTGCCCCTGGGTATGTCCTACACTTCAAAACCTGGTTCCGAAATCTATGTCTTACCATTATAAAATCTATCTGGTATCTCCCGGTGTCTCCTGGTCTCTTCCACGTATACAACCTTCTTTTGTGATTCTTGAACCATGTGTTTGTTATAACTAAATTATGTTCCGTGCGAAATTCTACCAGGCGGCTTCCTCTTTCATTCCTTTTGCCCAGACCATATTCACCCACTATCTTCCCTTCCCTTCCTTGTCCTACTACCGAATTCCAGTCTCCCATAACAATTAAGTTTTCCTCTCCCTTAATTGTCTGAATAATTTCCTTTAGCTCCTCATATATTTCTTCGATCTCCTCATCATCGGCAGAGCTAGTTGGCATATAAACCTGTACTACTGTTGTCGGTGTTGGCTTCGTATCTATCTTGACAATGATAATGCGATCGCTGTGCTGGTCATAGTACCTTACCCGCATTCCTATTTTCTTATTCATTATCAGTCCTACTCCTGTGATACCCCCAACTGATTTTGTATTTATAATCCTGTACTCACCTGACCAGAAATCCTGTTCATCCTGCCACCGAACTTCACTAATCCCCACTATATCTAACTTCAACCTATCCATTTCCCTTTTTAAATTTTCTAATTTTCCTACTCGATTAAGGGATCTAACATTCCACGCTCCGACCCGTAGAATGCCAGTATTGTCTTTCCTGATGATCACATCCTCCTGAGTAGTCCCCGCCCGGAGATCCGAATGGGGGACTATTTTACCTCCGGAATATTTTACCCGAGAGGATGCCATCATCATATGTTCATACAGTAGAGCTGCATGTCCTCGGGAAAAATAACGGCTGTAGTTTCCCCTTGCTTTCAGCCGTTCGCAGTAGCTGTGTGGCAAAGCCACATTAGCTGATGTTACAAGGCCAGCTCAGTCAATCATCCAGACTGTTGCCCCTGTAACTACTGAAAAGGCTGCTGCCCCTCTTCAGGAACCACACGTTTGTCTGGCCTCTCCACAGATACCCCTCCGCTGTGGTTGCACCTACGGTACGGCTATCTGTATCGTTGAGGCACGCAAGCCACCCCACCTCGGCAATGTCTGTGGTTCATGGGAGTGGATATATACTGTATCGTAATTAAGAAGAAGAAGGAAACACAAACAATTTACTCTAAAGGGATCTGAAAGAAATGGAATTTCCGATTCCCGCTAAAAGTATTGAGTAAACGTAAAATATTGGTCATTTATTACATTTCGGAGTATTTCTCTCCCTTAGGCCAATTGATGGACCACTGATGCCTTTATGTCGGTCATTAACAAGGAATCGCTTCATACCCCAGTCAGGTCTTCCGCATGCAGTCCGAAAGACTTTAAGGAGACGCGAGATACATGAACTAAATCTTGCACTACGCGTTATAGTTTGGAATACAGCCACAGTCCAGCCGCACAATGGGCGATTCTGACGAAGCCCAACGCGCCCTGGCTAGCCCGGTCATTTCAAACTGCTGAAAATGCGATACAGTAGTTCCATTGTTGCGGGTGCCGTTTTGCGGTAACACCGACGTATGCATCAACGCCAACTACTTTGTTCGGGGGAAAGATGAACGTCTTTTTTGCTAGTATGCTAGTATAAATGATTTTTTATTATTATGTTTTATCGCGCCCGTCCCTTCCCTCTTACACGGAATTCGTGTCCCCATTGGGGGTCATGCCCCAAAGTTTGGGAACCATTGGCATACACATTGGCACCTTTTTTCATATTGGCGGTCTTGCTGTATCTGAGGTGCTATTCCGAGGTGTGGAAAAGAGTGGAGGGATTTCCTAAAAAGCGCTCTCGCCGAAACGTTCCCTCCTTTAGAATATTGATCAGTTGTTGGACTTCGGCCACATGCCAAGTTCAAGTGCTGCTTGGACATACGTTTTTCGCGCCGGCTCGTCGTGAGGAACGATTACGGTTGCACGCAGCCTGTGCGGTCCTGCCAACTGTATCTGGAATTATTGTCTTCACGCTTCAGCGGTCGACGCCCCTCTCTCTACGGTTTCGATCACTGCAGACACGGCAAGACAGTACATGCAATGCACGTTTCGTCTTCCAGTTCGTGCGCCAGGCAACAACAAGAGGCGCTTAACCCCTAACCATAGTTCCACGTAGTGCTTTCTGATGCATTACTCTAACGATCATGAGGACATGTACTTCCTTTTGTCAGTGAAAAATACACGGATTTTTAGTAAGGTGAAGAGGGCCAGTACGGCAGTGTCGTCCGGTGAGTGTACCGTACCGTAGTTGGAATCCAGTACATCCATGGAAAATTATTCGTCCCTGCACCATAACCCTGGACCACCAAAAGAATCATGCTCGGCAATGTTCCTAGTTACATTGCATGTACCCACCTCTCGTCATGAGGGCACGTCGAGAATCACTACTCAGTCGGAATCTGCTGTCCAAGAAATCAAACATATTCAAATGTTTGTACAACTGTAGGACCAAACTGCAGTCGTCATCAGTCCCTAGACTTAAAAATTACTTACACTAACTTCTGATAAGGAGATCACACACACCCATGCCCGAGGAAGGACTCGAACTTCCGACGGAGAGCAACCGTACACTCAGCAGCAAGTCGCCTTGGAACGCATGGTCACAACTGCGCTGCTCCAAGAAACGTATTGACAAGGAAACAATTTACTTTAAATGATTAAAAAATGAAATAGCATCCTTCTGGAAGAACGTCAGAATCATCTGGGATACAGATTTCCTTAACTTCCTCAAGTTCACATGGGGCTGTATTTTAAATAATGTGATCTTTCTACAGCGTGTAATCTCGCAAACGAATTTGGTTGTGACATCTCTGGTCATTCTTGTTGTTGCATTTTGATGGCCAGTGTGTAGTCGTCTGTTAGCTAGTGCTCCCTGGTGGTCGTTCATGGAAAAGGATTCATCGTCATAATCATAGGACGTGCTATTGTGATGATCCAGAGTGGTAAGGAGAGTGAGGTGGAACATCATGGCCTTTCAGCACACTGTGATAGTATGTCACAACGAAATACACAGGTTTTTGATTGAAGTATATGAAAATAATTCGTTGAATGATTGAAAACAATTTCGGTTGGGTTAGTTCAGTACATTTTATAACGAATAGCGTATAAGAGTAGTCAATGTTCAGTTTACCAGACATATTTCGTGTAAAAGTTCCTAAGTAAAATGTCTTTTGGTGTAACTTAATGATTTTGATTCTAGTAAAGGATTTCTGTAGTTACATCCACGTGTGTCGAAACTACGCAATTCTTAGTGCACGTAGGAGTTAAAAGAAAGTGATTAACCGACCTATAACTAGTGTCACGACAGTGTAAATTGTGCTTAAGTGCAACAGCAACAGATTTATTAATAATTATTCACTTCCTGTGCAATAAAATGCATGTTACATCTACATCTACATGGGATACTCTGCAAATCACATTTAAGTGCCTGGCAGAGGGTTCATCGAACCACCATTATACTATTTATCTCCCGTTCCATTCTCGAATAGCGCGCGGGAAGATAGAACACCTGAATCTCTCCGTTCGAGCTCTGATTTCTCATATTTTATTCTGATAATCATTTCTACCTATGTAAGTGGGAGTCAACAATATATTTTCGCATTCGGAGGAGAATGTTGGCGATCGGAGTTTCGTAAGTAGCTCACGCCGCAGCGATAAGAACCGTTGTTGTAATGATTCCCATCCCAGATCCTATATCATTTCCGTAACGCTGTCTCCCCTGTATCGTGACAATACGAATCGAGCTGCCCTTCTTTGGACTCTTTCGATGTCCTCCGTCAAACCCATCTGGGCAGCAATACTTCAAAAATGGACCGACAAGCGTAGTGTGTGCAGTTTCTTCTGTAGTTCTGTTGCATCTTTTAAGGGTTCTGCCAATAAAATGCAGTCTCTGGTTCGCCTTTCCCACGACATTATCTACGTGTTCTTTCCAATTTAAGTTTGAAGTAATAGTAATTCCTAGGTATTTTCTTGGAGTTTACGGCCTTTACTTTTGATTGATTTATCTTGTAAACAAAGTTTAACGGATTTCTTTTCTTACTCATGTGGACGACGTCACACTTCTCATTATTTAGAGTCAAAAATGTTCAAATGTTTGCAAATCTTATGGGACTTATCTACGGGGTCATTAGTCCCTAAACTTACAAACTACTTATGAACTACTTACGAACTAGGACGGCACAAATATCCATGCCCGAGGGGGGATTCGAACCCCCGACCGTAGTGGCCGTGCTGACCGTGACTGGAGCGCCTCAGTCACCTCGGCCACCGCGGCCGACATTTAGAGTCAATTGCAAATTTTTACACCATAGTGATATCTTATTCAGATCGCTCTGCAGTTGGTTTTGATCTTCAGATGATTTTACTAGACGGTAAATGACGGAGTCATCTGCAAACAACCTAAGAGAGCTACTTAGATTTTCCCCTAAATCGCTTATGTAAATAAGGAATAGCAGAGGACCAATAACACTACACCCGATATGTTAGTATGGAATCATTTCCTAACGTGATCTGCACAATTTGTAGCAATTGTTAATTAATTATTATTGGAATGTTGAAAAACGCCGGCTGCGGTGGCCGATGGGACTAAGGCGCTCCAGTCACGGTCTACACGACCACTACGGTCGGGGGTTCGAATCCCCCCTCGGGCATGGATATTTGTGCCGTCCTAGTTCGTAAGTAGTTGATAAGTAGTTTGTAAGTTTAGGGACTGATGACCCCGTAGTTAAGTCCCATAGACGATACAAACATTTGAACATTTTTGTTGAAAAACCATTACGCGGTCTAATGACGGAGCTAAAAGAATACGTTCAATGTTGTGCGTCCTGATCATGATAGTTTGTTGAGTAAACAAGTCGCCTTTAACAGATGCTTAGTCAGATAGTCGTCCAAATGCCCTACATAGAAACGAAAGCGTCGTTCCTAATAGACACCTGTATATAAGATGTCTAATATGAAATATATTTTGACGTAATGTAATCGCAGTTACTTATAGTAGAGAATGAGAAAGGTTCATCAGATTACTGTTCACACAAGGTACGTCACACTTGATTACATCAGTACATTTTTGTGGACTTTCCTTTTCAGGCGACAAGGCCAATTTAGTGCGTGTGTACTGAACTACTAAAACTATCGCACGTATTTGATATGCAAACGAGTGTGACGAAGGCTATTCGGCTTTGGTATCAGCTTATCTTAATCACGGGACAGGTTGGAGGCGCAGTGTGAACACGGCCTAATGCCCGTGTCTGTGGGGTCGCGCTTCCGGCGCACTTTACGGCCAGGCTCCCTGCCCAGCCATTACCACTCTGACCAGATTTCGCAGCGATACTCCGACCTACGCTCTTGTTCATCCACTGAATGGCCCATAACACGAGAGCGCCAAATTCTCGTTCTCGAGAAGAACGATACAATAATCAAATACACGACGCAGACCAGCACTAGTCCCCTTTTATGTGTCGTAATAAGGGCCAAACCTACCACCGTTTATCTGAATTACATAAATCTCTGATATATTGCAAACGTAGGTTCGTTTTAACCAGTGACTAAGGCTGTACACCATAATAAGTGGATTTACGTGTTGGAAGGCACCACAAATCGTTGGCTACACATTCACACTCACAGTATCTGATCAAACGTGCCCCGACACCCCCATGAATTTGACCACCAGATGCCACGAGAGGCGGACCCGTCTGTGCTGTATTGTCAGATCAGAAGCAATAACAGTAGAATGGTCGCTCGCGAGTACTCAGTGACTTCCAACCTGGGCTTGTCGCTGGATTTCACCTGAGGAACAAAAATATCAGGTACTTTTCAAGTATTCTAATGCTGCTGAAGACGATTATTGACGATGTGTTTGTGAAGTGGAAACGGTAAGGAACAACCACATGTAAACCAAAACTAACGACACCTCATGCATAGACGGACAGAGGGTGGTTGTAAACAATCGCATAAAATCAGCCGAATCAAGCACCCATTAGTTCCAAACTGCTACCAGGAGTCCAGCATACACATTAACTGGGCATGGGGAGTTAAACTGCATTCACTCTATCAAAGATGCGATTCGATGCCGAGCTGCACCAAGTGACAACGCGCTGAATTCGCGTCTCCTTGCAGGGGACTTGGTTAATAATGGAACAGCGCGCCTTCCACTACCGGCTGAGTCGAGCGATCCGATGCAATGTGATGTTATGACTCCAAGGTAGCCGCAATTGAGTTTGTGTTTCGTTCGAGCGTTTGGACTGATTTCTTGCCATCGATGTTACTGGGGCCATTAATTAAGAGTGTGAATATTCTGTTGGGGGATAATAGAAACGCCGCGGCGGAGCAGCCGAGCGCATTGAGACGAGGCCGTTCCCCGTCGGGGGTTCGAATCCCCCCTCGGGCATGGATGTTTGTGCCGTCTTTAGTATAATCTAGGGAGTTTAGGGACTGATGACCCCGCAGTTAAGTCCCATAAGCTTTACAAACAATTGAATTGATAATAGAAACAAGCACTACCACAACAGGTATTTGGTATGGCAGTCATGGAGCTATGAAACATTAAATACAAAAAAGTCGGATAAATAACTACAAAAATTTGTTTTTTTTTACCACATCTGAATTATGTATTACCTGTTCACTGTACAATTGCCGACTGCAGAACGCGGAACTAAACGTTCTTTATGGACAGATTGGGCCGAAGGCGTTAGACAGTACTCGACAGTATACGATAGACGCACGTGGCACGGAATTGTATAGTCACGTTATTGTCATAGTGCGGCTGCGTATCTTAGCCTTGCTGAAATGGATAGGCATCGCGCAAATACACATAAAGATTTCGTTCAGTTGGATAGATTCTAATAAATAATGTTGTTTGGTTCTGTCGAGAAGAAAAACGGAAAAGGTTACAAATACCGTTAGAAACAGCTATGGAGAGAGCAGCAGCTATACAGGTAGGAAAGAGTGTCTGTATAAGGGCAGTTCGTAATTTGGAGGGCGGGAAGGGTGGGGAAGTAAATGGCCCACATTTGGTGGTTGACCATTCACTTTAGTTGACCTTCGTGCGAGGGTAATAGCCGAGAAAAAAATTGCAGAAATTTTGCCACTTTTCTAAATCTTGAAAACAGACCTCTTGTTTTAGTAGCTAGCGTAGCGCAGTAGATATCTCGTCTTCGTAATGTGCAAAAGATTCAGGTCTTGTTATGTCCTTCAGCATCTTTTTTATTTTCATATAATATTATCGAAAAGACTTTGACCACAATGTCTATTGATCAATTGGCTTAAATGTGACTTTTAATCATAATCCTTTGTTACATTATTGTATTATAAAACTTTTTGTCATTACGTCAGATTTTTTGTTTCTGTTATTCTTTTTTATTTGGAATCCTTGTGAGTGTAATTTTAATTCCTTTCATGTATTAACTTTTCAATTTCATTATTGTTATAAATAAAAAAGATGTTGAAACGAATTAACTCAAAGTCATTTCATTAATGATTTGGAAATTTAAAATATGGAGGTAGATGATGAGATTCGAAAATATATACCCTCGTGCAGGTAGCAAACAAATTATACTCTAAGCTATGATGACTGGACTGCGATTCTGTATCAAAGCTCTAGAGCAGTATTTTTGAACTTGTGGATCAAGACCCTCACGGGGGGGGGGGGGGGGGGGGACGCAAAGTGTTGCTCCGGGTCTGCGGTCAGGACAATGTTCAAATGTTTGTAAATCTATCGGACTAAACTACGTGGCCATCAATCCGTAGCTTACAAACTACTTAAAACTAGGTAAACTAACCTACGGACAAACACACACACCCATACCCCAGGGATAACTCGAACCTCCACGGCGAGCAACCGCGCGCTCCGCAGCGAGGTGCTTTAGACCGCGCGGCTACTCCACCGCGGCACAGGACAATGCAGTAGCAGCATATTCGAGAGCAAATCTACGTTTCGTGACTATCAGCTACTATGGCAGAAGTGCTACACGCCAGTGACACGGTTTCGTGAAAGTCGGTTAATGAACAAGTCATCCGTAGGTGGAAATTTGCCTTTGTTGTGACATGTTTTGGGTGGCCCTTAATCAGGCATCTAAAGTGTCGCAGGTATAAGATGTACCTATGGCACTTTTCATTTCTCATGATGGGCACTCCGAAACGCGAAACAATGAAGCCATTTTTCCATCTCATGATAACTCGTTAATTAAGCGACTTAAACGCAGTCGCAATCCTCTTGTATGACTGTCACATGTTCAAATATTATTATGTCAGAAACACAAATAATCAATAACTTAATATTATTTGTAATCAATATATAAGAATACCTTTTTACTACTGGTTCATAGTAGTTTCTAGCTACTAACGAATTTTTGATGCAGTATTATTTTTAATCAACTAATATAAGTATCATTTTATTATCGGATCATAGCAGTTCGCTGCTGGTTGTTTTCAGTATCCTTTCGAAGAAATCCAAAGTTTATGAGCATCCTTGAAGTATTAAGACTTGATGCATAAACTTTGATGTTTTCATACTCAAACATGGCAACACGTCGCCACATATTACACATTGAAATTTATTATTCATAACAGTAATACCACACATCAAAGACTTGTAGTCATAAAGTCTTTTTTTCAGTTTTGATTCGTTTCTGCTACTGCAACCTTCACCAGACGTGAGTGGCTGCGAAGATGTTACATACATCTAAGAAAGAAAATTAAATACTTTAGAATCACAGCCATAGGTTTATTACGGGCCTTGGAGGTAGCCAGACTTTTTTTCTCAGAAAGGGGGTCGCGGGTTCAGAGAGGTTGAAAAACTCTGCTCCAGAATATTAAGTGATATTTCGAAATTATTTTTCGACGTTTACTCGTAAAGAAGCATTTCACGAGCTATCTGAATATATTCTCTGTTTTAAGTATCTAGGGATTCATGGAAATTTCTAGATGTCTTTTCGTCTGTTACTCATGAATGAGGGCTTTGGATGACAGCCTACACCAGCGTATGACAGGATGGTTTCAAACCGTCGATTCTCCCAGTGGGGACCTCTTCTTCTTGGTTATTAGATCGTACACAAAAATTTCTATTTTATTTTAATTTCTTACGCTTTACTGTAGAATAATGCATCAACAGGAAATTGATTTTTTATCAGCTACACGGCCAACTCAAGTTACTGCTAGACAACAGTTGTATTTTAATTTCGTACGATTTTCTGTATAATGTATTAATAGCAGATGTATTACGCGTTCGCTTCAGTTATTCGATAGTAACACTACAGTATTTTCATATGATACGTATTCTTATAGAAGAATATATTAAAAGCGAATGTACAGTTGTTTTCTAAGAGTGTTGCTACATTATTTGATAGTAAAAAAAGGTTTGTATTCGGATTGTTCATTTATATTGAATTTCTGTACAAGAATGAGTTTAAAATGTCAGTTTGTTTGATCTGCCACACGTATACCAAGTTCAGTTCAAGAACTGTGTTGCCGCGGTGAGGTAGCCGAGTGGTCTAAGGCGCCTCGCTGCGTAGCGCGCGGTTACTCGCCGTCGGAGGCTCGAGTCCTCCCTGGGGGATGGGTGTGTGTGTTGTCCTTAGGTTAGCTTACCTTAGTTTAAGTAGTTTGTAAGCTACGGACTGATGACCACGCTGTTTGGTCTGATCGATTTACAAACATTTGAACATTTTTGAAGAACTGTGTTACATTATGATACTGTATATCGCGCGTCATTCGAAACAACCAATAGCAGCACACATGAACAGTTGGCAGCGCCCTCAGCTAAGACGGCAGTTGCAAGGTCAGTGGGTAGTATAGTTGGTGGCCACGTTACAGTTTTCAGTAAATAGTATGTGTGAGATAAGTTTCCATTAATGGCTGGTGCGGTTGTTGCTGTAAGCCTGTCTGATACCTCTCGCTCTTGTTGAAGTATTACTGTTTGTCCTGTCTTTTGGAAGGCATACTGTTCTTGTACACTTAAGAATGAGTTGTTACGTGATGACGACCGTAAGTTTTTCTTCAGCGGTAATAGCCTTTGTGAAAATTGTGTATTTTGGTTTCGTGATCTACTTGAAATACACGACGCTATGTAATCAAATGTCTGTATGCTACTTCCAAAATATCTCCAAAACGTATCTCCTATGATTAAATTATCCTATATCAATCCTCTTTATGTTGATTTTATACACCCATTCATGATCCTGTCGCTAGTGAAAACGCTGATGAAAGAACGTTAACCCCTAATGTTCCTTCTTTTCTATCATTGACGATTGCTGTAATATCCGAGAGCACTAGAAACGAATTTAGTAGCTCGAGGAAAAGGACGTTGTCCCAAATCTACTTAGTAACAATTACTCCCTGTTAGCAAGATGGCGCTTTGGAATCCGCTTGGCATTGCATCGCGTGCAGTGTCGATGCTCCTTCGAATCGCAACACATCGGAGAACCTGCATCTCATCGTACTGCATTGCGCGCTGTGTAAATGCTGTAAAGAATGAGGTACAATGGTCGACCAGCTCTGCATAAGCAAGCCACACATTTCTGCAGTTAGCGCTAAGTGACATGTGTTGGTGTTAAGTGCGATTCCACTGGACAGTGGAAACGAGTGATTTGAAGTGGTGAATCACATTAAACGTTGAAGAATGTGAACTCATTTTACAGCAGTGTGTACTGAATACAACAGGGAGACAGTGTGTAATAGAAAGACAGTGGACCTCTTCATACGTCACCATCTCTGACGTTAGATTCTAACATTCCTGAAATGGACTGCCCTGTCCAGAGAACCAGCCTGAATGGAATAAAATACCTTCAGGACGAGTTAGATCGCTCCAGGTCACCGTGTTCAATATATTCTCTCTTGTCGACTCTTGAGAAGGAATGGTGACCCATTACCGTGCAGACATTCAGACACCCTGTTGACAGTATCTTTGGCAGGGTTCAAGCCGTTGTAAAAGAAGGTTATCCTTCCCCACACATTAATGTCCACTAATAAGTGCCTAAAGAAATGATGTATAATGGCTCGAATTATGTAGTTCACAGTTTAAGACACTGGACTCGCATTCTTGGGAACCCCAAGTCAAATAGCCGACAAGCCAGCCAGATTTTTATTTTCGTGGTTTCGCCGAAATCGATTTGGGTAGTTTTAGAAATGGTTACTTGGAAAGGAACAGAGTGGTATTCCGGCTCTACCGTTCCTACAAGTTTCAGCTGCAATCGAGAATGACCTCATCGTCGACGCGGTGTTACTCGTAATCTTCCCTCCTCCATATAGCAGTAGGGTCTAATCCCAATGAATCATCCTGGTTTACTCAAACGATTACAGACAAATGATGAAAGTGCTTTGTTACAGTTGAGCTGCTGCGGTGGAGTGGCCGAGCGCATTGGGGTGCTATGCTCCGATGCGCGAGGCCGCTCCCCGTCGGAGGTTCGAATCCCCCCTCTGGCATGGATGTTTGTTTTGTCTTTAGTATAAGTAAGTTTATAAGTAGTTTGTAAGTTTAGGGACTGATGATCCCGCAGTTAAGCCCCATAAGCCTGCAAACATTTGACGTTTTTGAGCAGCTGAGCTACACCAGTATGCAATTAAAGGGAAGTGAACGCTAGTAAATGGAAATTCATGGAAGAAATCACTACTTGCAGTGTCATTTGTTTATGCCTAAATGGGGTGGAAGAAAACTACATCTACATAAATACTTCGCTAATCACATTTAAGTGCATGGCGGAAAGTTCATCGAACCACTTTTATGATATTTCTGTACCGTTCCATTCTCTAATAGCGCGCGGAAAAAAGAAACGGCTGAATCTTTCCGTTTTAGATCTGATTTCTCTTATTTTATTAACACGATCATGTCTCCCTATGTAGTGGGTGCTAACAAAATATGTTCGTATTCGAAGAGAAAATTAGCGACAGAAATTTCGCAAATATACCTCGCCGCAATGAATAACGCCTTTGTTTTAATGATTACCGCCCCAACTCCTGCATCATTTGTTTCACACTCTCACCTTATATTGCGATAATACAGAACGAGCCGCCCTTCTCTGAACTTTCTTTATATCATTCGTTAGTCCCAATTTGTGGGGATACTACAATGGGCAGCAATACTCAAAAATAGGACGCAAAAGTATAGTGTACGCAGTTACTTTAGTAGAAACAGGGGAAATCGAGTGTGGATCCGTCCAAACGCTCAGTTTGTTTACATTTTATTACTATTTTTTGCCATAAAACTCATTAATACACAGATATCGTACGTTATAACGGCATTTACAGTCATAATTTGAAAATGAGATATTCTTTTTGAATTATTTGGCTCAGCGTGCACTTTACTAAATGTTCAAATGTTTGTAAAGTTTATGGGACTTAACTACGGAGTCATCAGTCCCTAAACTTACAAACTACTTATGAACTAACTAAGACTAAGGACGGCACAAATATCCATGCCCGAGGGGGGATTCGAACCCCCGACCGTAGTGGCCGTGCAGACCGTGACTGGAGCGCCTCAGTCCCCTCGGCCACCGCGGCCGGCGGGGGATTCGAACCCCCGACCGCAGCGGCCGTGCAGACCGTGACTGGCACGCCGCAGACCGCTCGGCCATTGCGACCGGCTGCTCTCTACTGATGTTGAGGGAAAGCGGAGTCTGAAAAACACGTGGGAACAAAGGTTTCACACTAGTGTGATATGTGTGATGGTGAATAAACTATGGAGACTACTTGGGGGCGTCTTTCACTCTCTTGCACCGCATGGGTAAACCGGATCTCTTCTATAGCAGCACTAGGGTATGGTCTTCTTGGAAATACTTCCTTCTTCTACATCTACATACATCTACATAGATACTCTGCAAATCACATTTAAGTGCCTGGCAGAGGGTTCATTAACCACTTTCATAACTTTTCTCTACCGTTCCATTCTCTAATAGCGCGCGGGAAGAACGAACACCTCAATCGTTCCGTTTTCGATCTGATTTCTCTTACTTTATTGGGACGGTCATGTCTCCCTAAGTAGGTGGGTGCTAGCAAAATATTTTCACATTCAGAACTAAAAGTCGGTGATTGAAACTTCGCAAACAGATCACGCCGCAATGAATAACGTCTTTCTTTTAATGATTTCCACCCCAATTCGTGCAACATTTCCGTGACGCTTCCCCCCCCCCCCCCCGTGACGTGATAAAACAAAACGAGCTGCCCTTCTCTGAACCTTCTCAATATCTTCCGTCAGTCCCACCTGGTGAGGGTCCCACAAGGGGCAACAGTACTCCAGGAGAGGACGCACAAGTGTGATGTAGGCAGTCTCTTTGGTGGAGCTGGTGCATCTTCTAAGCGTTCTGTCGATGAAACGTAACCTTTGGTTCGCCTTCCCCACAATATTTTCTATGTGTTCTCTCCAGTCAAAGTTGTTCGTAATTGTAACTCCTAGGTATTTGGTAGAATTTACGACCTTTGACTGATTTATCGCGTAATTGAAGTTCAGCGGATTTCTTTTAGTGGTCATGTGTATTACTTCACACTTTTCTTTATTTAGTGTCAATTGCCAATTTTCGCACCAAGTAGAAATTTTGTCTAAATCGCTTTGCAGTTGCTTTTGATCCCCTGTTGACGTCACTGACCGATAAACGACAGCATCATCCGCGAACAGTCTAAGGGAGCTATTCAGATTATCTCCTAAATCGTTTATAAACACGAGGAAGAGTAGGGGACCTATAACGCTTCCCTGTGGAACGCCAGATATCACTTCTCTTTTACTCAATGACTTACCGTCAATTACAACGAACTGTGTCCTTTCTGATAGGAAATCGTGAATCCAATCGCACAATTGGGGAGATATTCCATAAGCACGCAATTTCATTAGAAGCCGCTTGTGGGGTACAGTATCAAAAGCCTTCCGGAAATCCAGAAATATGGAATCGATTTGAGATCCCTTGTCGATGGCACTTAACACTTCATGTGAATAAAGGGCAAGCTGTGTTTCGCAAGAGTGATACTTTCTGAATCCGTGCTGACTATTGGTTAATAGGTTGTTCTCTTCGAGGTAGTTCATAATATTCGAACAAAGTATATGTTCCAAAATCCTACTGCAAATCGACGTCAATGAGATAGACCTGTAATTTTGGGGATCACTCCTATTGCCTTTCTTGAATATTGGAGTCACTTGGGCAACTTTCCAGTCTTTGGGTACGGATCTTTCGCTGAGTGATCTGTTGCAAATTATAGCTTCTTCTGACTTTCAGATGAAGATTTCGTGTGGCATTTTTGGCCGTTAGACCCCAGCTCGCATTGTGTTTTGTCTATCTGGTGCAAGTCTTTAGGTGACGCCACTTGGGCGACATGCGCGTCGATGATGATGAAATGATGATGAGGACGAAACAACATCCAGTTCCCGAGTGGAGAAAATTTTCAACCCAACCAGGAATCGAACCATGGTCACCCTGTGTGGCAATCTACCAAGCTGTCCATTGGACTAAGGAGGCAGACTGTGACTCTCAGAAAATATTACTACCTCCAGTAACTTTCGGCCTGGAAACGTTCGGCCATCTTCAGGTGAGTAGCGAGTACTGAAGAGCCCATGTGCAGTCGCGGTATTTATGCTGGTTCTTGCGCATGCCAAAAGTGCTGGTATCATTTTGCGCATGCGTTAGATGGTGTGATGCGGGATACAGCCGAGTTGTATGTGCTGCCCTCGGTGGTGGAAGAGCAACAGTCTTATAATCATTGATAATCGATTGATGGTGTCGATTACGCTATGACTGGATGATGTTAATCACAGGATTCCAATTTTTGTCGAGCTGAAAGCCGTTGTCACGATTTATAAGGTCGGCAAGACGAATTTCCACCGATTCTTTAATAAGTGAATCCCAGAAACTGGAGTTAAAATTTTAGTTTTACTATATTCCATAGTGTGTCCCATGAAAATGCCGTGTTCTGCTACTGCCGATTTTGATGGTTGGAGTAGACGGGTGAGTCTTTCATGTTCTACACATCGTTCCTGTACAGATCGTATTGTCTGGCCTATATATGCAGCGCCACACTCACAGGGAATCTTGTAAACACCGGATTTCCTCAGTTGCAGATCATCTTTGACGGATCCTACTAAGGCCAAACTCTTCGCAGATGGACGGAAGATAACCTTGCCTATCTTCTCCTAAGCAACCTGCCTATTTTGGAGGACACATTTCCGGCAAAAGGAAGGAAAGCAATTGATTTGTAATCCTCATCAGTATCTTCTGGCGTTGCTTCTTGTTATTGTAGTTGTACATGACCTTCTTTATTTGTCGAGAAGTATATCCGTTATCTTTGGAAACCTTTTCCAGGTGTTCTAATTCTGCATGGAGGTTATCTTCGTCAGATGTTATATGCGCTCGATGAATTAAAGTGCTGAGAACACCAGCAGTTTGCGAGGGGTGATGGCAGCTCGACGCCTGTAAGTATAGATCAGTGTGCGTCTGTTTTCTATACACAGAGTGACCCAGTCATCCATCATTCTTTCTTTGTACTAATACATTTAAAAAGGGTAAAGTCCCGTATTTTACAATCTCCATCGTAAACTTGATGTTGTCATGCAGTGAATTTAAATGAGAGAGGAATTTCTCAAGCTCTTCTTTCCCATGAGGCCATATAACAAAGGTGTCATCTACGTAGCGCCACACTGTGTGCTTTAAAACAGCAGACTCAAGTGTCTTCTCCTCGACGTCCTCCATAAAATGAGGAATGACGACGGGATTCGGCCGCACACCCGAAAGTTACTGGATGAAGAAATACGCCGGGAAAGCTTCAGAAGTCACAATATTACTACCGTTTCTTGCAGTAATATCTGACTGGGGTATCGTTAGTTACCCATAGTATCACAATGGTCGAAAACCTCGAAATACGCACAACAATATTGAAATCAATTGCTAATATGCTACTCATACACATAACTGACTGTTACATGCCGCGGTGGAGTAGCCGAGCGGTCTAAAGCGTCTCGCTGCGGAGCGCGCGGTTGCTCGCCGTGGAGGTTCGAGTCCTCCATGGGGCCTGGGTGTGTGTGTTTGTCCTTACGTTAGTTTATCTAGGTTTAAGTAGTTTGTAAGCTACGGACTGATGACCACGCAGTTTGGTCCGATAGATTTACAAACATTTGAACTTTTGATTTTGACTGTTACAGATGTGGCTGTATGACGCTGTTGGCTGGTGCCTCACTTGGTACAGTGCAATTCACTCTTGAGCATACCACTCTTAACAAATAATCGTCATAGCGGCATTCCCTTTTCATCAGATGAGCTCTGTGCCCGATGACTCGACACGGGAGAGGCGTTTATACCGTCCGATTGTTTCGTGTTGGGGGCCCAGTTAAAATGACGTAAATCATCTTTCGGTTATTCGGCCGGTTTGGTATTCAGAGGCGGCCGAGGCTGTGACGAATACGCTGCATAGGAAAAGGCTGGCCGGGACTTCATCAATGATTCAGGTCCGTGTTTGCAGACAGGAAGGCTGGTGAGACGTCACACGTGTTATGCGGCCGCACGGAATGCCAAGCGGCCATCGCCAGCTGCGGGCTGATTTATCGCGCGCGTTTCTCAGCTTCACTTAGCCGCGCGCGCGCTCTACATCATGCTCGCCGCCTCTCCGTCACCGAAACTATTCCGCTGGCCAGGCCCTCGTCATTTCTGTGGTAGCGATCGGCACCCACCAAGTCAGTAAGCCTTATGCTGAACTGATCGGTTACTTCATGGAAACGAGTATAGAATGACTTCAATATGGCCGGCTGCAGTGGCTGAGCGGTCTACGGCGCGCCGGTCGCGTTCTGCGCGGGCACTACGGTCGGGGATTCGAATCCCCCCTCGGCCATGGATATTTGTGCCGTCCTTACTATTAGCTAGTTAATATTCACAGAATATATGACATCAACTGCGATTGGGCAAAGCTGAAAATGTGTACCCAGCCGGGATTCGAACCCGGGTCTCCTGCTTTTCTAGGCAGTTGCGCTGACCCCTACACCACTGGGGACACAGTGATCACCGCACCTGCAAGGACTACCTAAGCACGCCTCCCGTCAGATACAAATTCCCAGATTCGCCCTGCCCACAGTACTCAAACTCGTAGTTATGAAACTAATTCCCGTAAGGGTAAGGGCTTCAAACTTGCCAACCTCTCCCCACTAACGATAGGATCATTGCCCGTCACCGGCATATTATATATATACATGTGGCGTCTGTTCCGAAAGAACAGACGTCACTTCAGATCCTGCAGTTGTTATTATTTAATATTCACAGAATATCTGACGGGAGGCGTACTTAGGTAGTCCTTGCAGGTGCGGTGATCACTGTGTCCCCAGTGGTGTAGCGGTCAGCGCAACTGCCTAGAAAGCAGGAGACCCGGGTTCGAATCCCGGCTGGGTACACAGTTTCAGCTTTGCCCAATCGCAGTTGATGTCATATATTCTGTGAATATTGAATAATAACAACCACAGGATCAGAAGTGACGCCTGTTCTTTTGGAACAGACGCTACATGTATATACGGCTTGTTTATTACAGAATTGTCACTGCATTCACTTGAAGGTTGTTACACGTACGTTATACGGTCGAAGTACTGCTTTCATGCGGTAGTATGTCTCTTCGTAAGCTGCTTGACTACCGCAACTTACATCAACTTGAACCTGCTCACTGAATTCAACCGTTAGCGTCCCTCTACAACATAACCCTTCCTTCCTTTCCCTATACCTTCGTCCATTTCCAAACTGATGATTTCGTAATACATATAATAACCCAGATAGCACTGACGTTCTCCCAGAAAGACGAGTATGATGGTTTAGTTTTTCATACTTGTAGTTACAAATTCGTGCACAGTATAGTATTTCATTTCTTTAATCTCCTCCTTCCATTTTTGATAAATTTTAGTTGGTATTGTTGATTGTAAAGTGGTAGTATACGTCTGCGAAGTTGGGGTTCATACAGATGATATTGATGATTTCATCGTAGTTAGGTTCATATTTTTTGAAAATGTTTGTATTGCTTATGGAACTTGCGGGGTCATCAGTCCCTAACCTTACAAACTACTTACGAACTAGCTAACATTAAGGACGGCGCAAATATCCATACCCGAGGGGGATTCGAACCCCCGACCGTACTGGCCGTGCTGACCGTGACTGGCGCGCCGCAGTCCCTTCGGCCACCGCGGCCGGCCATATTTCTTGAACATTCTTCACGTTCTCCGACATTTATACGTATATATTTCATTTTCAATAGTGTTTTAATAAGAATGATTCATCAGATGAAAATTCTAAAAGAACCATTTTGACGTCCTTGCAGAAAGATGGGCAATATTCCAAAACTAATGGTGTGTTTGTGAAAAAAAAAAAAAAAAAAAAAAAAAAACCAGTTATAACGTGTTTCTGAAGTTTGTTTGTTTGTTAAGCTTATGGGACTTAACTACGGGGTCATCAGTCCCTGAACTTACAAACTACTTATGAACTACTTACGAACTAGGACGGCACAAATATCCATGCCCGAGGGGGGATTCGAACCCCCGACCGCAGTGGCCGTGCTGACCGTGACTGGAGCGCCTCAGTCACTTTTTTTTTTTTTTTTTTTTTTTTTTTTTTTTTTAGGTGGTTCTTAGTTTTGCGGTCGTTGTTTCAGTTTGTTCTAGTTTGTTCGTTAAATCTTTGGCTCAGCTTTTTTATTACAGAGGGCGTTTAGCCCCCTGACCGGGCGCGCTGAGCCACGGCGCCCGGCTGTCACCTCGGCCACCGCGGCCGGCTGTTTCTGAAGTCACCTGAAGGTAATTTATATCTTTTGAAATAAAAGTAAAACCAAAAATAATTCCGCGCTATCTGGGTTAACCCTATAAGTACCGCGTGTAGTACAGACTCGTTAGAAACCGCGCGCGAACTGAGTGCCGCGTTTCCAATATTGTATTAGCCGTACACATTTGTAAATTATTTTTAGTCTTAAAATATAAAGACATTACATTGCTCAGAAAACTGACATTTCATGTAACTTAGGTACGAATTAAGGGAACGCATGACTAAGATACACTTCTGCGAAACTTCAATTGCAGCAGTCTATGTCGCCGTGTGGTAGCTAGAGGGCTAAGATAAGATGCTTGCTACCCGGCCTACGGCCGTGCTGCACTATGCCCTTGCGTCATGTAAGAAGGCGCTTCAGCGCATAGAGGCGGAGCGATAGGGGAACCGCGGAGGGGAGGAGTTACGGCCCAGCGCCAACAGTTGCGCCTGCGGGAGAAACATTGCGCAACTCGCGGCCAGCCACGCGCCTACAGAATGAACTTTATTGGCTGTCATTGCGGTGATTGGGGTGGGGGTGGGGGATATGCAGAAAGGCTAAAAACGTGGCCGCCTTCGTAGCTGACGCCGACTATAGAAACACCCCTTCCCGTTCGATCAGCGAAGTTAAGCGCTGTCGGATTTGGTTAGCAAAAATGTTCAATTGTTTTTTAAGCTTAAGTGACGTAACTACGGGGTCATCAGTCCCTAAACTTACAAACTACTTATGAACTACCTTACACTAAAAACGACACAAACATCCATCCCCGAGGGGGATTCGAACCCCCGACGGCGGACGGGCGCGCGCGCATCGCTACACGGCGCTCCAGTACGCGCAGCTAATC
Organism: Locusta migratoria; assembly: GCA_026315105.1. Lineage (NCBI taxonomy): Eukaryota > Metazoa > Arthropoda > Insecta > Orthoptera > Acrididae > Locusta > Locusta migratoria. The sequence continues at coordinate 380,795,116 of CM048755.1, forward strand.
CGCCGTGGCTTTGGTTAGTACTTGGACAGGCAACCGTCTGGGTCTGCCTAGCGCTGTTGGCAAGCGCGGTGCACGAAGCCATTGTGAGGCCAACTGAGGAGCTACTTGACTGAGAAGTAGCGACTCTGGTCGCGGAAACCGACACAACGGAAGGTAGTACGGGGCACTGATCATGTCACACGCCATACCGCATCCGGCAACGCCTTCGGTCGGAAAATGACATGGCGGCCGGTCGGTATCCATGGGCCTGTTGAGGCCTGTGTGCGACGGAGTTTGGTATACTACACATCGACGCCTACTTTTAGTCAAATTGTGCCACAAATTTCTGATCTCCTCAATTAGATTTAATTCTACATCTCCATCAATCTCTGCAAATCGCATATAAGTTTATGGGCGAGGATTCATCGAACAGCTGTTATGATCCCAGAATGAAACTTTCATTCTGCAGCGGAGTGTGTGCTGATATGAAACTTCCTGGCAGATTAAAATTGTGTGCCGGAACCGGGACTCGAACCTGTGACCTTTGCCTTTCGCGGACAAGCGCTCTACCACTGAGCTATCCCAACACGACTCACGGCACCCCCCCCCCCCCCCCCCCACAACTTCAATTCTGCCTGTACCTCGCCTCCTACTTCCAAACTTCACAGAAGTTCTCCTGCGAAACCTGGAAGACTAGCATTCCTGGAAGAAAGGATAAGACAGTGGCTAAGCCATGTCTCCACCATATCTTTTCTTCCAGGAGTGCTGGTCTTGCAAGTTTCGCAGGAGAGCTTCTGTGAAGTTTGGAAGTAGGAGGCAAGGTACTGGCAGAATTGAAATTGTGGGGCGGTATCTTGAGTCGTGTCAGGATAGCTCAGTGGTAGAGCGCTTGCCCGCGAAAGGCAAAGGTCCCAGGTTCGAGCCCGGCGCCGGCACACAATTTTAATCTGCCAGGAAGTTTCAGCTTTTATGATATTTCTCTGAAGTTCGATTCTGTAATAGCGCATTAGAAAAAGGAACACTTACATTTTTGTTTTCAATTTGATTTCTCTTATTTATTATCTTTATCACGTCTCCCTGCGTTATTGGGTACTAACAAAATATGTTCGCATTCGGAAGAGAAAGTTGCTGAAAGAAATTTAGCAAATAAATCTCGCTGTAACGAACAAAGTCTTTCTTTTAATAATTTTCACCCCAGCGGGTACATCATTTCCGTGATACTCTCTCCCTATATTATGACTATATAAAACGAGCTGCCCCTCTCTGAGGTTTCCCTATATCTTCCCTCAGTCCAACTCTTTGGGGAATCCCACAAGTTAGCACGCACAAGTTTAGTGTATACAGTTTCTTCTAAGTATTCTGCCCCCAATGAAGCGTAGCCTTTGGTTCGCCTTCCCTACAATATTTTCTGTGTGTTCTTTCCAATTTAAGTTGTTCTTAATTGTTACTCCTACGTATTTAGTTGAACCTTCGGCCTTTATATTTGCCTGATTTATCGCCGCGGTGGCCGAGCGGTCTGTGCTGTGCCAGTCACGGTCTGCTCGGCCGCTGGGGTCGGGGGTTCGAATCCCCCCTCGGGCATGGATGTTTGTGCCGTCGTTAGTATAAGCTAGTTCATAAGTAGTTTGTAAGTTTAGGGACTGATGATCCCGTTCAAGTCCCATGAACTCTACAAACATTTGAACAGTTAAATTTCCTAGCCGGCTGTGGCTGAATGTTCAGGGCAGTGCCTATTACGGGTGCGGAAGTGATGTCAGCGACTGTGGCAGTTCAGCATAGCTACCTGTTGTTCTAATATTCTACCGTGCTGTACGAACCATGATAGATACAGTGGTGCCGGTGGTGGAAAGTGAAAGCTAATTGAAAAACAAGGTGGTTCACGAAGATATGCAAATATTTTAATATGTTATTCTCCAAGCATAATGAAAGAAAAATGTTCATATAAACATAGGTCCGCAAAAGTTTAGTTACGGCGAATAAAAGATTTTCCTGAAATTTAGCAACCTCGGTAATACGCCGGCCGCGGTGGCCGAGGGGACTGAGGCGCTCCAGTCACGGTCTGCACGGCCACTACGGTCGGGGGTTCGAATCCCCACTCGGGCATGGATATTTGTGCCGTACTTAGGATTAGCTAGTTCATAAGTAGTTTGTAAGTTTAGGGACTGATGACCCCGTAGTTAAGTCCCATAAGCTATACAAACATTTGAAACCTCGGTAATATGACCTGATCGCAAAACTGTACGAGGTTACAGTAAAGCAGGATTTCCATTTATTATATTGTTAACGTGAATCTAATAAAACATGTCGCAGACGTGTATAAACATAGTTATGAGCTCCTATGACCTAGGCATCCCAAAGAGAGGAAATATGTGATTACTAGAATTGAAAACAATTGAACTATTAAACAATTTATATCTTCAAAAGTAGGCATCACATTAGACTGTAGCTCTTGTCAAGACTCATCGACGATACTGTTACATTTTATGACTTCAATAATTAAGCTGTGAGGGACATTTTAATTGATTGATTAATAAAATATCTGCTTTTATTTTCAACGCACACTAACATCATGGCAGCATGTTTTGGCAGCGGATACAATGAACAGCACACACTATTTATTTGTTAAGATTCTAATCTATGATACGTTTCTTTCGTCTTATGTGAAATTTTCATAGTTTTACCCATGGCGTTAAACCAACACCGTCTGAAGAGAAGGCCTGTGCACTGCCGTGCTACGCCACGTCATGCAGAGTAGATCGGGATCGCGTAGCTGACTGGCTGGCTGATGGGGCACAGGCCACTGCCGCACATCGACCAGCCAGTGAACTACGCGATCGCGACCTACTCTGCGTGACGTAGCACGGGAGCGCACAGGCCTTCTCTTCAGAAGCTGTTGGTTGAGCCCTCTTTCCTTTTCTCTCTTTTCTTCGGTTTGATCGATACTTTGTGGACGCTGGTTTGTTTTGTTCTATTTTTATCGCTTCGTCGATCACTGTTTTCTCGTTACAGAGGGCGTCGGAAGTTTGAAATGTCTGAAACATAAACGTCGTTTGTGTCTGTTATCCTGCTTTCCTATGTGGTGAATTCTGCAACACTTTGGTTATAAATATATCACTGCACCTCTATTACGTATGTAATGTACTTCAGTCGTCCATCATTTCCTGTTTTTATTCGTGTCAAAATATGTCTCTGTCTGTTGCTAAATATCAAGCAGTGTACCTCTCTCTCAGCCCGGATCTTTCATATTACGCTTGAACTTTAGAACATAGTAGATGCTTACTTCCTGAGAAATAAAGACATCATGGTTATAGCTGGGGGAAGAGGAGAGGGGTCCACTGCGGTGGTAACTGTTGAACACTTAAACATCGTATTTACTTGTGACATTCGACGAAGATTTTGGAAAGTGATCATCGGACGGAAATCGGAAAAAAATGTAACAAATAGCACTAGACCTGTCAATAACAATAACAATAGTAGGTGGGCATACGTTCAAATGTTTCTAAATCTAAGGGACTTAACTACGTTGGTCATCAGTCCCTAGGCTTACAAACTACTTAAACTAACTTAAAGTAACTTACGCTAAGGACAACACAAACACCAATGTCAGAGGGAGGACTCGAACCTCAGACGGCGAGTAACCGCGCGCTCCGCAACAAGGCGCCTCATTACCTACTACCGCTCCACCGCGGCGAGGGCATACGTAGGAGTACCTGCAGAGAATACCATTAGCCAAAATACTCTGCTACAAAGTGCGAAAATGATATTGGAGGCGGTAGCTGGTCTCTCTTGAAGCACTTATTGGTGATCGACTGAGGTATAGAGCACCATAAACGAGTCCATCTGATGTTGAGGGTTTCATATTCCGAAAAGTGGTGGTGGAACTGTTGGTGCGGGTCATATTCCACCCCTCTCCCCCCAGTATGTTAGGGCTATGGGAGAGTAAGAGGGCAGTTTATCATTATTGAGTCATAATTATGGTAATTACAGTTATTCGAAAACGCCTGACAGCAGTGTTATTACAGTGGATTCTGAATTATTGGGTTTGTGTTAGGTTCAAACATTTTGTCTTAAATTAGGCTTGCATAAACGTAGCTCACTGGATAAGTCTGCTATTTGTTTACGAAGTTTATAAATAACAGTGGTTTTTTTACATAAGGGCGTGCGGCGATTTGGCTGCTTTGTTTACTATATTGGAAACCGATTGGGTCCAATGGACTCAAATGCCCTCTGCACTACTACAGCTGATTATTCGAAGAGAGAGATACATATTGCTTGAGTCAGAAGACGTTAGAAAGAATTGTGTATTTCTGTGTGGAATTAAACAGTACGACCACTTGACTTCAGCAGCGGAGATCATCTGCACATATAGTTGCCAGACATGCCTACATTTACGGCTCCATTATTTTTTTTTCTTTTTTCTCTTGGGCCATGTTCCCGCACATGCAGAGTCGGCGTTGTTAAATCCGGATTTGGCGTGTTAATATTTACGGGTTGGCCGGATGCCCTTCCTGTTTCCACCCAGGAAATAAGTACCCCAAACGTCTGCGTATAGTGTCATATGTGTGAAAGTGTAACGAAATGTTTGCAAATCATGTAACTCAAATGTTCAAACGTTTATTAAGCTTAAGGGACTTAACTGCTGCCGGCCGCGGTGGCCGAGGGGACTGAGGCGCTTCAGTCACGGTCTGCACGGCCACTACGGTTGGGGGTTCGAATCCCCCCTCGGGCATGGATATTTGTGCCGTCCTTAGTCTTAGGTAGTTCATAAGTAGTTTGTAAGCTTAGGGACTGATGACTCCGTAGTTAAGTCCCATAAGTTCTACAAACATTTGAACATTTGAACTTAACTGCCGGGTCATCAGTCCCTAAACTTACAAACTACTTATGAACTAATTTATACTAAAGACGAAACAAACATCCATGCCCGAGGGGGGATTCGAACCCCCGACAGAAGCGGCCGTGCACACAGTGACTGGCGCGCTGCATACCGCTCGTCCACTGCGGCCGACAATCATGTAACTGAGGCGGGACTTGGGTACCAGCTCGGTTTTCAGCTAGGGGATGTGGAAAACCGCCTAAACACTCTGACTCTGCCGGGCGGATTCCGACCGGGGCCGGTATGCCTCCCCGCCTCAGAAAGCTGAGCGTTAGACCACACGCCTAACCGAGCGGGTGACTCCAGAATTCTTTTGTGATGGAGAATTAAGTGACTGGCAGACGATGCAAGGCACCACTTTGAAACTGTATCTTAATCACTCCACACTGGAATGTCGTGTGGGGAAAAAAGCCTTATCGCTTCAGTGGAACTCTAGTTCCTTTTCATCGTGATGGCTATTGCTTCCTCTTATAAATAAGCGACAACATTTTTTTTTTCAGTCTGAAGGAAACAGCTGATTATTATATAGGAAAAAGAGAGAAAACGCCAACAGTTTTATGATCTCTACCTAAATTGCTTAATTCATCTCACTGTTTTCTGGTGACAAAATCGAGTGGCTCTTCTTTGGATGTTTTCTGTCATTTCTGTCTTTTATGGATTTTATTCTACAGTATTCTAGAAGAAATCGGGCAAGCGTTGGACAAGGAGTTTCTGTAGTATGTTTGCTGTTCTTTCTGAGTACTTTCAATAGGGTGGAGTGTGATAATCCCTAAATCATGGTTGCAATTTAGGTTTTAGCTAACTGTAATACCTATATTTTTAGCTGAATCAACAACTTTTAAACTCGGGTTATTAATCATGCAACATAGAGAAGCTTATAATGCCTAAATTATTTTGTGGTTTGACTTCATTAGACGGTAAACGACAGCATTACCTGAAAACATGGAAACCGGAAGGAAGGAAGCTTGGAGTTTAACGTCTCGTCATGCGTGGCCATTAGAGACGGAGCTTACGCTCGGAGTATTTGGGTAAGGATGTGGAAGGAAATCGGCCGTGCCCTTTCAAAGGAACCATCCCGGCATTTGGCAGGAGTGATTTAGGGAAATCACATGGAAAGCGGTGTGCTCAGGCTGTCACTTGTGTCATTTACATGGATCATGAACAGCAATACGCCTATCACAGTTACTTGAGGAAAGCATGATGTTACTTCCATTCTACTACGAGCGCTTATGACCTAGCCGTTTAGCGCTCTGAAACACTAATAATAATCATCATCATCCATTTAACTAGGTGCTCCTCTGTTACTACGAGCTGTTCTTCTGACAATTACGAATCAAATCGTACAGTTGAGACAATAATGAAGTTGCAAGTAGTATCGTTAGAAGATGCTTGCGACGGACTGTGAGAATTGAATTAAGGAAATCCATATATAAGGAATCAACTTTTTTGAACCCCTGTCGATAAGACTAATATGTTCGTACAAATGCAGAGCTTGCAGTGTTTTCTTTGCGCAAGTACATTATGAGTACCTTTTGTGTCTTTGGATTGCACTTTGGGCTCTAATTTCGTAATAAAGAATTTCATATGGTGTCTTATAAAAATTTCCGAATCGTACGTCAGAAACTTTCAAGAACTAATATTATCAGTAACATTGTGAATAATCTGTATTCATGATGATTGTACGTAATTTGTCTTTCGTTTTAATCCTCACAACCACTTTTCTCGGTGCATTTCACATTATCTGCCTATGAACCTTCGGTTTAAAATCCGACGAGAAGCGCGATCGTTAGTCGGGGTTCAGGGAACGGTATTCACTGGGCGTGCGTTATTTTGTGATACGTATGATTCAGAGGAATCTGTGCCAACGGACCAGCGTGGACTTCCTACGGAAGGACCACCCACGGGGTTGACGGCCGGTCGTTGGGCACCTGCCTAGCATTCCAACGACAAGAATCTCTCCACTCACAATTATCACGTCTCTCTGTAGCCGGCCAGTTCCAAAACGACCACCTGATACTTGTACAGACTGTAAAGTGTAAAGCGGGACCGCGGCCTAGCGACCCACACGGCTAGCAGCCCACCGCAAAAATCAAAATTTGACGTGCTTTTAATACTTCGGTGCCGCCCTCTTAACGCCGTAAAAGATAAGGCCATAAATATTTTTCAAGGGCGTATTCAACTGTATTTAGCAATGAACATCTGTTTGATGAGATGCTCAATTATCCATCCTCGGTCTTCGACACAATGTATTTCCGGCGGCACTCATTCAAAAAGAAGAAGCACTTCAGTTGACTAATTCCCCAAGACTTATAAAGGACTAGTTAAAGAAACTCGGATGTTTTAATTGAGCTCGATTTCTTTCATAACTTGTTTCACCTGGACTGGGACGTAGAAGCCATCAAAGGTTGCTTTCCTAATATCTAATAATTCTAAGAATATATTTGTCACGTATGGTCATAACTACCGCTGGAAAATTTTCAGGAACGAAGTTCATTAAAAACTGGATTCGAATGTCCACAGTAGGAGATGTGTTTGACTGAATACTGAAAGTGATATTTTAAGGTAATTAAGTACAGGAGAAATTGTAAGTAAATTCATTTGTGGGCGAAAACAAATTAACCAATAAAATTATTTGAAACTATCATTCTAAGGTTGATTCTTTAGAAACGTGTTTCATTAGAATCAAGTAAGAATATTAATTACATTTCTTACATTCCTTTTCTCAATTGCATATCAAAAGAAAAATATGTTTGGTTACAGTGAAGAAACTTTTTATTTTATTTTAGTTTTCCAAAATTGAATATAGGTTATTGCAGGAAGTCAATATAATTCATAACAATGTTTGTAAATCTCATTAAATAATTTACTGGTCGCATAGAAGTTTGTCATTCTTGGGGGCAATCTGTTCAGTTGATTTACTATATAAAAACAGCCGAGATCCGTTATTATCTGTCATTCAGATGACCGGTTTCGGCAGATCATACTTCCCTCGTCGCATCTGTCATTTACATGCAACACATCACAGAGCAAACGTTTTAAAAATGTACTTGTTTTACAATTTCATTTGTACAAACAGCAGATGGAGCAACAATTAAAGGACAACGATTACCGGTTACGATTGGGATTCTGCCAACAAATGATAACAAAAATAATCAATGCAGTTGAATTTCTAAACAAGTTGTGGATGTCAGTGAGGCACATTTCAGGTCGGCTCGACAGCAGGCACTTCACGGCATTCAATGGCCTGGTCGGTAACATTCGCTGGCGTCATAGGTCACCAGATTTATTTGTTCTTGATTTGTTCTTGTGGGGCAAAGTCTACACGACTCGACCAAGAATGCCGGCCGCGGTGGCGAGGAGACTAAGGCGCTCCAGTCACGGTCTGCGCGGCCACTACGGTCGGGGGTTCGAATCCCCCCTCGGGCATGGATATTTGTGCCGTCTTAGTTTGTAAGTAGTTCATAAGTAGTTTGTAAGTTTAGGGACTGATGACCCCGTAGTTAAGTCCCATAGACTATACAAACATTTGAACATTTGAACATCAACCAAGAATCCCGTATGAGTTAAAACAGAGAATTCGGGATGAAATGCCCAGTATTCAACCACTGTTGCTTGCTTAGCCGCAGTGAAGTGGTCGAGCGCTCTAAGGCGCTTTGCCGCGGAGGTGTGTGTGATATCCCTAGCAAAAGTTAGTTTAAGTAGTTTGTAAAACTAAGGACTGATAGCCGCAGCAGTTAAGTTCCTTAGATTTACAAACATTTGAACATTTTGCTACTTGAAACATCTGGAAACATCCCTTAGGCTGTGGCTAAGCCATGTCTCCACCATATCCTTTCTTCCAGCAGTGCTAGTCTTGCGTGTTTGCAAGAGAACTTCTGTGAAGTTTGGAAAGTAGGAGGCGAGGTACTGGCGGAAGTAAAGTTGTGAGGCGGCATCGTGAATCGTGTCGGGATAGCACAGTCGGTAGTGCGCTTGCCCGCGAAAGGCAAAGGTCCCAGGTTCGAGTCCCGGTTCCGGCACACAATTTTAATCTGCCAGGAAGTTTCATATCAGCGCACACTCCGCTGCAGAGTGAAAGTTTCATTCTGGAAACATCCCTTAGGCTGTGGCTAAGCCATGTCTCCACCATATCCTTTCTTCCAGCAGTGCTAGTCTTGCGTGTTTGCAAGAGAACTTCTGTGAAGTTTGGAAAGTAGGAGGCGAGGTACTGGCGGAAGTAAAGTTGTGAGGCGGCATCGCGAATCGTGTCGGGATAGCACAGTCGGTAGTGCGCTTGCCCGCGAAAGGCAAAGGTCCCAGGTTCGAGTCCCGGTTCCGGCACACAATTTTAATCTGCCAGGAAGTTTCATTTTGCTACTTGATTACGAATTGAAAGCCGTGGGCGTACCAATGTTCCCTGGAGAACGCACACTTGTTGGTCGTCCCGTTGCTTTCTTGTTGAGGGCAGATCGAGTCTTCTCAACATTTTATAGAGTGTCTCGTCGGAACGTCATCATGACGTCCTAAATTATGAAAACGTCGGAACACCCTCTGCGCCGTTACCAAACTATCATTGTTTTTATAAAACATTTTATCGCACGCTGTTGTCCGTTCCACTGAGCCATTATTACTGAAACGGCGGACTGTTTACTCGCTGTCACGAACCAACAGTGCTGCCACCTACCCATGTCTGTCACGAATCATTACAAATATTCTCCTTGTTTTGTTTCAACGTATATTACTTCTCAACTATTGTCAGCACTTCGATCCCATATTTTCCTTCATAAGCTAGGAATTTCAAAGAGTATACTACAGTCAAATCTAAACCACAGATGTAGGCTCGTCTTTAACATTCTGTTTTCTAAGGCAACTCATTTGTTCAATATTGCTTTGCACTTTCCTACATTTTTCTTGAATCCAAAGAGATTTTCCTCAAGGATAGCATCTATCTTTCATACAATCCTCATGTAAGTCTAGTTCCCACTAGATCATGCACTGTCGGGATTAGCAAGTACTTGGATGGCTCACTGTCCTGGTCTGCCTAGCTCTGTTGGAAATCCGAGCGCACTGAGCCATTGTGAGGCCAACTGAGAAGCTACTTGATTGAAAAGTGGCGGTTCCGGTCACGAAAATCGGCACATGGTCGGGAGTGCGGGGCAAGGATCACGCCCCTCTTCTGTACCGCATTCTTAGACGCCTTCTGATGGAGGATGACAAGGTGGCCGGTCGGTACCTGTTGGGATTTCGGTTACAATGGGTAAATTCTGCATACCAGAAGGAACACAAGAGTCTGTGAACCAAAATACTGAACTAAATATGCATATTTTTCTTTCTTCAAATGGAAAAAAATACTCTTACAACCAAAACGTTTAACTTCTCAGTTAATACAAGAGTAACGAGCTATATCTATCAGTCTGCACTTTAACCCATCCTTCACCTCTCAACGATGTGAGGAGTCGCCGCCGGCCGCGGTGGCCGAGGGGACTGCGGCGCTTCAGTCACGGTTTGCACGGCGGGGATTCGAATCCCCCTCGGGCATGGATATTTGTGCCGTCCTTAGTTGTAGCTACTTCATAAGTAGTTTGTAAGTTTAGGGACTGATGACCCCGTAGTTAAGTCCCATAAGCTCTACAAACATTTGAACATTTTTTTTTGAGGAGTCGCCAGAAACGACACGTGGTTCGGATTCCACGTTAAGCTGTAGGTCCCCTTTCCGCGGTTGGATAACTGGGGTAGGCTAGGGACACGCAAGTCGCCGAAGTGGCGTCCAATTGAAAGACTTGCACCAGGCCAATGAGCCACACGAAATTATTATTATATAGCAAAATGACAGCCTTCTTTGTTCGAAACAGCGACTCGACTTTTCCAGTCAGAGGAAAGATTCGGTAATGACAGGGCAGCAGAGAAATACATAGACCATGAAATGTACTCGAAAATCTCGGTAGTAAGTTAATTTACAGATTTACATATCAACAATTTTAGGCTGACCAGCAATAAAACAGAAGAAGTAGATTAAGATAAGAGGGCAACTATGTCAGAAGCGAGGAAACAAGCTAAGAGCAAAAGAATAAAACGAAATATGGACGGAAAGTAAGGATAACCAACGCTTCTAAGTATTTCAAACAATTGCTAATGCCTACAACAGCAAAAAAAGTGAAGTCTTTTTTCTAATCATAGCAAGTCTCGTGACAATACAAGGTTTCCTTTGAAATCTTCTCCTCATAGAGGAAAAAAAAAATATAATTTTAATATTGCTGTTTTGAAGTGTTGCAGTGATTTTATTGGCACTTGGATGACGGTGTGACGAAGTTGGCAATAGCTTCTGTATTTGATGGCTGTTGTCGTTACGTAACTCTTCTACTCGGTGGCTACATAATCCTCGTTCCTGGAAGCCATCCCCGATGCTTCGCATGTCGCACAAATAACCTTTAATAGATCGCCGCACTGCATGGACTCCAAAGCAAATTGCAGGATCAGTTTCCCCCAGCACGAGTTCACGGAGTGCAGCGGACAATTGAGAGACTCCCTTGCCAATGAGATTCGCAGCTCCTCCGTTTAACGGAAGCACTGGAATAGATTCAGGGCAGGTCTGCTAGGCTCGTCGGAAGCTTGCTAAGCAGCCTGAATAGTGCGTGCTGCATCGCCAATGAGCTGGATGGTGAAGCTTGTAGAAATCGAGACGCTTACTCACGGGGAATTTGAGCCTGGGAATGCAGTCAAATGCATTCTGGCAACCCGCTGTAAATACTTAGCCAACCGCCACGTGCGCACAGGGAACGGCAGAGACAATTAGATTAAATACAGGAGAATACACACCTTGCAAGCGGGGCCGCATCACACAACGTGTGAATACAAGACTTGCATACAGCGCATTAAAAGGTTCTTTTTTTTTAATATTGTACTAATTTTACTATTTTTAATCTAAACAAGCAAAATTGTTCAAATGTTTGATAAGCTTCTGGGACTAAACTGCGAGGTCATCAGTCCCTAAACTTGAACTACCTTATACTAAAGACAACACAAACATCCATTCCGGAGGGAGGATTCGAACCCCCGACGGGAAACGGCCTCGCGCATCGCAGCATAGCGCCTCAATGCGCTCGGCCATTTCGCCGCGCCTACATAAACATTTAGGTAACAATCTCAGCAGATGATACTGGGGTTTACTCAGTGGTAAAGTCATCAGAAGATAAAAACGAGCAGCAACATGACTTAGTCAATATCTATAAGTTCTCTAGCACATGACAGGAATAACGTATCGAGTCAGAAACATTGGTACTAATATATATACTCATCGGGATTCCTATTTTTTGAGGAGAGAGGACCAAAATCTATTCAGTGATACAACACTTACGTAATCCAACACATCTATTAAGTGGATTGTTTTCACTAGTTTTTCCGTCCTCTTCTGCGACACTGCTTGATTAATCTGAACTGCAAAAATTAAGAAGCTTATTTTGTGAAAAATCTGGAAGATATTAATAGAAATCGACTTTTTTTCCTTAAAACGATAAGAAAACATATCACATATTTTTCAGGAAACGAACGCCTTAAGCCAAATTGATATGTTATCTTTTACTCACTGAAGAACTGCAATTCTGTCGTTTGCAAAAAGAAACAATGGTCAATAAAATGTTTCAAACTTTTTGTGACCGTTTACTCCTAGACACATAAAATTGACAGCCATCACATTATTATCGGGTATTGCGAAGAAATTAGATTAATTTTATTACTATTTCTAATAGTAATTCAAGCCTTTCAATATTTAAGATCAGCGTTTAATTTGAGATATACACTGAATTAGCAAACGATATGGGATAGTGAGGCAAGGATGGGAGTTTCTTTTTCGACAGTCGTACTAGAAATTGGCTTCACATGTTCAACCATGTCCAGTGTGTCTCATTAATGGTTGAATGGTGGTCTCACAATCCTCAAGGCCGCGTGGAATGGCCGAGCGCTCTAAGGCGCCTTGCTGCGGAGCACGTGGTTGTTCCTCCTATGAGGTTCGAGTCATCCCTCTCGCATCGGTGTGCGTGTGTATGTGTTGTCCTTATATTAGTTTAGGTTGGTGTAAGTAGTCTGTAAGCTAGGGACTAATAACAAAGCAATTGAGTCCCATAGAATTACAAATATTTTGAGACAGGATGAACACAACCAAAAATGTTCAAATGTTTGTAAATCTGTGGGACTTAACTACTGTGGTTATCAGTCCATAAGCTTGGAAACTACTTAAACTAACCTAAAGACAACATACACACACCCATTTCCCAGGGAGGACTCGAATCTCCGACGGCGAGCAACCACGCGCACCGAGGCGAGGCGTCCTAGACCGCTCGGCTACTCCACCGCGGCAGTACTTAAGTCGCACATATTTAGAAATATTTGAACAGCCCACAACAAACAAATTGCCGACCGTCTAGCCATCATCGATGACAGCAATTCACGACATACGAGACGCATCGTCAATACTGACGGAAATGTAACAGTGCAGCAAATCAAGACTCAATTCAACACAGGATGCGTGAGCCCCGTCTACAGGTGGACAATCCCTAGGAAATAGGTTCAAAATGTTCAAATGTTTATTAAACTCAAGGGACTTAACTGCGGTGTCATCAGTACCTAAACTTACAAACTACTTATGAACTACCTTATACTAAAGACGACACAAACATCCATGCTCGAGGGGGGATTCGAACCCGCGACCGTAGTGGACGTGCAGACTATGAATGGCGCACCGCAGACCGCTCGGTCACTGTTAATACAACGTGGCCGTATAGAAGGGCTTGCATTTGTCAAAAATCACCAGGGAAGGACACTAGAACAATGGCTGAACGTGGTATGGTCGGACCAATCACAATTTTCAACTGCAACATTCCGGTGAGAAGCACCGTGCGTGGCCTCCGTCATTTGATGTAGATGTTGGTTTCAAACAAAAACGCAGCAGACAATTGAGAGTGCGCGTTGGTAACGTAACACTGACCTAAGGAGGGGACATGGGGCACACTAGGGACAGCCTTTGGCAGTAACTTAATTAAGAAATGTTTAAATTTTTGTTAAGCTTAAGGGACTTAACTGAGGGGTCATCAGTCCCTAAACTTACAAACCACTTATGGACAACCTTATACTATAGACGACACAAACATCCAAGAGGGGAATCTAATCCCCGACGGGGAACGATTTCGCGCATCGTAGCATAGCACCTCAATGCGATCGGCCGCTCCGCCGCGGCTAACTTAATTCCTCTGCAAAGCTTAAGGATGTCATAGATAATGTAACATAATATATTAAAAACCCAGTAGAAATGAATGAATGTGGGGAACATGTGGTCAGAGAGACAGAAAGTTGTGCGTGACATGCCATGAGGTCACAAGACTAAAGCGCTAAATGGAGCTAGTCCGCGGTTCTTCATTGCAATATGACTCGGAGAGAACATTTGGAAAACTTCACACGGACAAGAGTAATTGCGCAACCGGTAGAGAAAAGAAGTGTGTTTGGTGTTGCTCACGGCACTGTTTTAACGTACATGGGGAGTGTTGAAAACCGCAGACACAGCTGTCGTAAGTAGACGAGTTGCTTGACTATACCAGCAGTTAATCGCTATCCTGTGCAAGAGGCAAGAAAGGAAGGAGGAAGGAAGGATGCTTGGAGTTAAACGTCCCGTCGACAGCGTGGTCATTAGAGATGGGAGGCAAGAAAGGACCCACTCGAATAGCGGGTACAATTGTAATCACATTCAACGAGAATTCACGGCCCGTTAGCTGACATTCCACTGTGGTACGGCAACTGAATTGGAGCGCTCTCTTTGCCAGATGAGCAGTACGTTGTGTTCTATTGGCAACCGAACGTTGGTGGTGACATTTTAAATGGTGCCAAGAGCATACGGTATGAACTGTCTAGGAGTAGAGTCGCTCTTCTCAGATGACCTCACATTCAATATGAGAAGTAGTTTTGGACGTACCCCCATATGGCGAGAGGTGAAAACACGTATCGTTTTATGGTGGCCGGCCGCGGTGGCCGAGGTGACTGAGGCGCTCCAGTCACGGTCTGCACGGCCACTACGGTCGGGAGTTCGAATCCCTCCTCGGGCATGGATATTTGTGCCGTCCTTAGTATTACTTAGTTCATAAGTAGTTTGTAAGTTTAGGGACTGGTGACCCCGTAGTTAAGTCCCATAAGCTATACAAACACTTGAACGTTTATGGTGTTTGTGTCGTGATGTGGGGACAGTATTGCACGGACCTATTAACCTCCGCATCTTTAAACGCAGCATACACAAGGTCACTTTTTTGTGAAACTTTACTCCTCCCCACGTGTCTGTTTTCAATGGTACATTCATGTCGGAATTAATTTTTATGGGTGACCATACGTGACTGCATCTGTGAGCATAGGTGGTAAAACAATTGTGAGGGAACGGATATTTTGAGAATGGACCTGCCTGCCCACTCCCCAGCTTTAAATCGTATCGAGCATGGGTGACTTGAGTTGAGGAGACATAAGCCTATAGCAGCAACCAACTTAGACCAACCACCGTCCAGCATGTATCAACCACGGTGGAGGAGAAATGGAAGGCCCTATCACAACTGTATCCCAGCCTACTGGCCAGCATTTGAGCAAGTCCATGTTGATTCATGAAGAATCACTGACGGCTTTTTTTTTAATTTCCAGGGAATCGTAGCAAATATCGGTGACTTTAGTGTTAATGTTGTCTCTGAATAAAAGTGTCATTTGTATTCGTCTCTTTGCGTTTTTTCAGTAGTTATTTCTATTTATGATCCAAGTTTCATCGAGCTGTTACGTGGCAATGATACATCACACGGAAGTTACTTTCGTCCTTAGTTTTGCACACAAGTGTATTACCCATACAGTTCCCATAACTCTGTTTTATATATTCAACTGTGGCTCACAGAAGAGTCGTTGGAGGTAACGGCAGCGCCTGAAATACAGTAATCAGACACGAACAATGATGACTCCATCAGACTCGGATATGTATTAGCCTAAAAGTCGGAAACAAAACTTGACAAGAACAAAATATGTGCGGCACTCCGTTTCGCTAACAACTTGCGCCGCTGAATATAAACAGATAGAGGGACAGGAAATCTTTTAGGTTAATACGGACGTGCATAAAATAACACAGGCGAATAACGAAGCACTTCCGTTACTCAAGAATCCGGCTATTATAACGAATTGGAGGAATACAAAATCTACACCACGAAGATGACGTGCTACAGACGCGATATTTAACCAACAGGAAGAAGATGCTGTGATATGCAAATGATTCGCTTTTCAGAGCATTCACACAAGATTGGCACCGGTGGCGACACCTACAACGTGCTGACATGAGGAAAGATTCCAATGATTTCTCATACACAAACTGCAGTTAACCGGCGTTGCCTGGTGAAACGTTGTTGTGATGCCTCGTGTAAGGAGGAGAAATGCGTACCATCACGTTTCCGACTTTCATGAAGGTCGGATTGTAGCCTATCGCGATTGCGGTTTATCGAATCGCGACATTGCTGCTCGCGTTGGTCGCGATCCAATGACTGTTAGCAGAATATTCAATCGGTGGGTTCGGGAGGGCAATACGGAACGCCGTGCTGGATCCCAACGGCATCGTATGACTAGCAGTCAAGATGACAGGCATCTTATCCGCATGGCTGTAACGAATCGTTCAGCCACGTCTCGATCCCTGAGTCAACAAATAGGGACGTTTGCAAGACAACAACCATCTACACGAACAGTTCGGTGACGTTTGCAGCAGCATGGACTATCAGCTCGGAGACCATGGCTGCGATTACCCTTGACGCTGCATCACAGACAGGAGCGTCTGCGATGGTGTACGCAACGAGGAACCTGGGTGCACGAATGGCAAAACGTCATTTTTTCGGATGAATAGAGGTTCTGTTTACAGCATCACGATGGTAGCACCCGTGTTTGGCGACATCGCGCTGAACGCACATTGAAGGCGTGTATTCGTCATCGCCATACTGGCGTATCACCTGGCTTGATGTTATGGTGTGCCATTGGTTACATGTCCGGTCACCTCATGTTCGCATCGACGTCACTATGAACAGTGGTCATTACATTTCAGATGTGTTACGACCCGTGGCTCTACCCTTGATTCGATCCCTGTGAAACCCTACATTTCAGCAGGATAATGCACGACCGCATGTTGTAGGTCCTGTACAGGCCTTTCTGGATACTGAAAATGTTCGACTGCTGCCCTGGCCAACACATTCTCCAGGTCTCTCACCAAATGGAAACGTCTGGTCAATGGTGGCCGAGCAACTGGCTCGTCACAATACACAACACGCCAGTCACTACTCTTGATGAACTGTGGTATCATGTTGAAGCTGCATGGGCATCTGTACCTGTACACGCCATCCAAGCTCTGTTTGACTCAATGCCCAGGCGTATCAAAGCCAATATTACAGCTAGAGTTGGTTGTTCTGGGTACTTATTTCTCAGGATCTATGCACCCAAATTGCGTGAAAATGTAATCACATGTCAGTTCTAGTATAATACGAAGCGCGTCTAGAAAGTAAGTTCCGTTTGGTAATAACATGAAATTGTACACAGATACAGAAGAAATTTTTATTGCACAAAATTCTACAACTCTTAAACTACTTTTCAACATAACTGCCGAAATTTTGTAGACACTTGTCGTAGCGTGCCACAAGTTTTTGCATGCATCCTCCACAGTAGGTTGCCGCCTGTGTATTCAACCATGTGGTAACAGCTCTTTATCATCGTTGAAGTGTTGACCACCAAGGACAAGTTCAAGTTCAAGTGTTTGTATAGCTTATGGGACTTAACTACGTGGTCATCAGTCCCTAAACTTACAAACTACGTATGAACTAGCTAACACTAAGGACGGCACAAATATCCATGCCCGAGGGGGGATTCGAACCCCCGACCGTAGTGGCCGTGCAGACCGTGACTGGAGCGCCTCAGTCCCCGCCAAGGACAGATTTTAGGTGTAAGAAGAGATGAAAGTCGCTAGGAGAGAGGTCCGAGCTGTATGGAGGATGATCAAACAGCTCCCATTGAAATTTCCGTAAGAATTGTTTGGTCACATTCTGTGTGTGAGGTCAGGCATTATCGTGAAAAAAAAAATCTTTTGACAGTAATCCTCTTTTTACACCTAAAATATGTCCTTGGTGGGCAACACTTCAACGATGAAATGTTCAAATGTTTGTAAATCTATCGGACCAAACTGCGTGGTCATCAGTTCGTAGCTTACAAACTACTTAAACCTAGGTAAACTAACCTAAGGACAGACACACACACCCATGCCCCAGGGAGGACTCGAACCTCCACGGCGAGCAACCGCGTTCTCCGCAGCGAGACGCTTTAGACCGCTCGGCTACTCCACCGCGGCTTTCAACGATGATGACGAGCTGAAAGAACATGTTACCATATGGTTGAATACGAAGGCGGCAATATTCTATGAAAAAGGCACACAAAACCTTGTGCCATGCTATGACAATTGCATACAAAATTTCGGAAGCTATGTAGAAAAGTAGTTTAACAGTTGTAGATTTTTGTACAATCAATATTTTTTCTTTGTCTGTACCCATTCGTTGTATATAACAGAACGGAACTTACTTTCTGGACGCGCCTCGTATATTCGTCCAATGAATACCCGTTTATCATCTGCATTTCTTCTTGGTGTAGCAATTTTAATGGCCAGTAGTGTAATTTCTTACGAGTAAAAAACCTTTTTCCACCATCGGAAAAGTGATTTTAATTATGTGGATAAGTTCACCAGTATAGTGTTCACGTGTAGGTATGGCAGAGCAGGGTTGAATGTTGCAGCCGTGAGACCTCAGAATAGGAAGCATACAGAAGGGAAAGCTGGGGGCGCCTTTGATCTGTATGTTACCAAGCGTTGCGCTCGACGCCAGCCGGCCGCGGTGGCCGAGGTGACTGAGGCGCTCCAGTCATGGTCAGCACGGCCACTACGGTCGGGGGTTCGAATCCCCCCTCGGGCATGGATATTTGTGCCGTCCTAATTCGTAAGTAGTTCATAAGTAGTTTGTAAGTTTAGGGACTGATAACCCCGTAGTTAAGTCCCATAAACTTAACTAACAAACAACTCGACGCCATATTGAAAAGCAGTAAACGCGGAACTATAGCCCCTTAGTACTTTGGCTGGAAATTGAGTTTTTACGAACTGCAGCTAATCTCACAGACTTTTACGAAAGGAAACGGCTTTCATCTATTTTGCGCCATCTTCTTGCACCTAATTGTAATCCAACGAAAAAGAAAAAGGCCTAAATTTTCGTACAACTACGAAAATGTACAGTGGAATCGATGACCGTTTTATTTGGTGCTTATCTCTAGAAAAAGTCCAAATAACGTGGAGTTGTGTGGGAAATTAGTTATAAACAAGAAAGTGACTGTACAACTGCCAGGTTTTATTTGACACGAATAAATTCGCACAAAATATTGAGTCAGACTTAGCAGTACAACGTGATTACACAGAACTAATGACGTCTGGGCATATATAAAAGTTGTATTTGCTTTAGGAGTATCATTAATTTACTGATCGCAGAAGGGCATATAGAGGAATCTGTCAACCACAGAGAAGGAACAGCATAAAATAATTATTCCCCTTTATTTGTTTGAGTATCCGAAGAGCATTCGTTGCCAACATTAGCACACTACGCCTCCAATGCCGTAAGTAAAATTTTACCTGCCTAATTACGCACTATTCTTTGTCATTCATTTTATATTATTCCCTGCAACGTTAAACACATATAAATGTACTTCAACATTTCGATGCTGTTGAACTGCTGCAGTAACAGCAACAGCGAGATTTATCGTCAAGAAAAGAAGCAAGGCTACTTTTAATAATTACGCACACATTACTCTCATTCGAAACTGATAACATTTAACTTTCACTACACATATAGCGACGTTCACTTACTGCTCAGCATCTTTTGGGAAGGTGAAGAAACTTATATCCTTATTTGTATTCGAATTATTGCGGCAATTAGGTGCTGAACACCATCGGCCGCCTTTTCTTTTATTGAAGCTCATAATAAAAACGGAACAGCTCCAACTACTGACACACAGTTCTTTCTTTTCACTGTACCAAATACTAGTTTACTTTTATGCGATTCAGGCTGTTAAAATACAGAATTAACAAACAGTGACGGCGCATTACCACGCCACAGAGTAGGGAGTGATCACACGTTTACTGCTTTTCAAGATGGCTGATTCCGCGCATGCGCACTAAATTTAGGACGACAGACTGCAGCGGGAGTTTCCTTTCTGTATACTCCTTATTCTGCGGTGAGACGTAGCGGCGCCCCCGCTGCACGCAGGCGGGTCGTGGCGCAATTACAGGTCTGCGCGGCTATCGGCGGCGATCGCTCACGTCGCCCTTTGTCTCGCTGGCCGGCCAAGTGCCACCGTGTCATTCACACCGCTCTGCCGCTCCCAACTACCGTAGCTACAGCACGCTGTTGCACCTGGTCAGCCCAACTCAAACGGCAAAGCTTTGAACGTTATCAAATCACACACACACACACACACACACACACACACACACACACACACACACCACATACACATACACATACGAAATATATATCTACAAACATTTTTTCGCAATACCGAATTTCTCTTAGCTACACTGTATAAGGTATAGATGTACTACCAAAGGGTGACATATGAAAATTTGTGCCGGGCCGGGACTCGAACCCGTGTTTCCGGCTTTTCGCGAGTGTCTCCTTAAATTTCTACTTGGTGCGAAAATTGGCAGTTGACACTAAATAAAGAAAAGTGTGAAGTAATACACATGACCACTAAAAGAAATCCGCTGAACTTCAATTACGCGATAAATCAGTCAAACCTTAAGGTCGTAAATTCTACCAAATACCTAGGAGTTACAATTACGAACAACTTAGACTGGAGAGAACACGTAGAAAATATTGTGGGGAAGGCGAACCAAAGGTTACGTTTCATTGGCAGAACGCTTAGAAGATGCACCAGCTCCACCAAAAAGACTGCCTACATCACACTTGTGCGTCCTCTCCTGGAGTACTATTGCCCCTTGTGGGACCCTCACCAGGTGGGACTGACGGAAGATATTGAGAAGATTCAGAGAAGGGCAGCTCGTTTTGTTTTATCACGTCACGGGGGGGGGGGGGGGAAAGCGTCACGGAAATGTTGCACGAATTGGGGTGGAAATCATTAAAAAAAGACGTTATTCATTGCGGCGTGATCTGTTTGCGAAGTTTCAAAAATCAAATGTTTGTAAATCTTATGGGACTTAACTACGGGGTCATCAGTCCCTAAACTTACAAACTACTTATAAACTACTTACGAACTAGGACGGCACAAATATCCATGCCCGAGGGGGGATTCGAACCCCCGACCGTAGTGGCCGTGCAGACCGTGACAGAAGCGAAGTTTCAATCACCGACTTATAGTTCTGAATGTGAAAATATTTTGCTAGCACCCACCTACTTAGGGAGACATGACCATCCCAATAAAATAAGAGAAATCAGATCGAAAACGGAACGATTTAGGTGTTCGTTCTTCCCGCGCGCTATTAGAGAATGGAACGGTAGAGAAAAGTTATGCAAGTGGTTAATGAACCCTCTGCCAGGCACTTAAATGTGATTTGCAGAGTATCTATGTAGATGTAGATGTAGATGAACCTCTAGGCTACCCGAAAACGACTCCAGGACCGACCCAAACTTCCATATGCACTGACTGCACAACTACATTCATCCCTCATATGTGCAGTCAGCGTCGCATATGGAAGTTGGGTCGGTCCTGGAGTCGTGTTCGGGTAGCCTAGTGGTTAAGAGCGACCGCTCGCGAAAAGCGGGAAACCCGGGTTCGTGTCCCGACCCTCCACAAATTTTCATATGTCACCATTTGGTAGTACATCTATACCTTATACAGTGACGCTAAGAGAAATTCGCTATTGCGAAAAAATATTGATAAATATATTAACACAGTAAATCGTCACCATACAGTTATTTAAATATATATCTCTCAACACAAACACACATTCACAAAACATCGCCAGTATCATAACCATTCAAAAATCGCGCGCCACATCACACACAAACCGTAGGTTTGAAATTTCTTGCAGAATGGAATGGTCCGTGGGAAACAATAACAGTCCGCGTACAATGTTCTGAGCTGCCAAGTTCGTAAGTGGACCTTCCCTAAGACAAAAGAGCTTGACTGCCCTGAATAGAAACCGACCTGGCTATGGCAGGTCCACAGCTACGCTTCAGAAACGGAAGAAGCTGTCGAGCCTAGAAGATCCGGAGTGTGGAGCCCCAAGGTAGATTAACGTCACATTGTCAACGATTATCGTATTCAAGAATGTTACAGTAGTGAAGAAGAAATTCCTACTTATAGCAACACTAGATACTGTACAATTAAATAACGAACTGGATGTTCGCTTACGGAACAAATTGAAATTGTCAAGTTATTTTTTCTCGTATGTGTTCATGCGCATGTATTTGTTGACAATTGTGTTATCCGTACGTTTTAAGGTGGCCACCTCTTGATAATACATATTATTGAAAGTGTGTTAGTGATTTTAAGATTGCGATAAGCGATACTTTCAGATTCTATATCCCACTAACATATAACAAAATCTTCAGAAAGAATGTTGTTATGTTAAATCAACATTAATTAAAAATTACGAATTTTTTAGATTTATTTTGTGTGAGCATAATCTAACCCCCTCAAGTGATATCTGCAACGAAAAATACGTTGATATTGCGAGCGTTAATAAAGCCTCATATGGCTCTAGATCTTATGTCCCAGGTCATGTTTTTGTAAAGAGCCAACAGGTGAATTTTCTTTGGGGCTTCGGCAGATACACACACTCCCGGTTGTTTAGTGAGTTGTTATCGTTAGCCAAAACAAGTACAGCTTATCGTGCCTTTCATTTGACGTCCACTATCGTCGGAATGTGTCTGTTTCTCCCTCTCTACGATCAAAAAATTCTTAGAGTGGGATTCTATAGTTAGATCGATAGATCGGCCCTAAATAAGTGTAGTATGATATTTGTTTTATTGGCATGTACTGAAGATTATTTTTGTTTGTGGGTCAGATGTAGAAATAATTACACAATTTGTTTGTTCTGTGTTGAAAGACTTTTATTTCTTTTGACGTTCTGTTATCATGTTTGCGTGGTTTTCCGTTCAGCTGCAGTTTTTATGTTATATTTGATACGTTAAATAAAATAAGTGCTATATTCTATACAAATTTACTACGCACCACATTCTGAGACGTGCCTGGAAATGTACAGAGAGGAAGATATCAAACGTCTTTCTGCAAAACGTCAATTTTTTTTTCTTTCTCAAGGGAAACAGAGAAACGCCTGGAGATTTTTATGGTACTACAAACTTTCCCTGTTGTAAAAACAAAAATCAGCGTAACGATAGTCTTCACACTCATACAGCACAATATCCAGAAGTGTAGCTTCAGTCGCACTGCATAACGAAATGAAAGCCGATTTAATAAGATAATACAGTATTATTACGTGCGAAAGAAACTCTGTCCACTTACTTCACGGCTAAACCGCTGAAACAATTGGGAGGAAAGCTGATGTAGGGATAGCCTGAACACGGAGTAAGAATACAGGTTACTTTGGGAACGAAAAGAATTTAAAAATAAATTTAAAAAATCGACCCCTAACAGTGTGAATCAGAGAATGGAACGATTTTTTTATCAGTAAACATAATTCACGTTAAAAATTAGGAAATTTGTTGCTTTATGTACACATTGTATAATGTATAGATACTTTGTTAGTACGCTGCAAAAGCTACCGCGCTGAATGGCCGCGTGGTCTAAGGCTTCATGACGCTGCCGACTGGGCGATCGTTCCCTTCGGAGTTTTGAGTCGTCCCTTGGACATGGATATGTGTGTTGTCGTTAGCGTAAGTTAGTTTATGTAGTTTGTAAGTCTAGCAGTTTGGTCCAATAGTTTTACAAACATTTAAACATTTTATTTGCAAAAGGCCCCTGTCTGCACGCACAACTCGGCAGCGATGTGCATCGTGGCAACGGTGGTTGGGGGAATGGGCGAGGAGGGAAGGATGAAGTGAGGGTATATCGTGAGCTGTGACCATCCCAATAGGAATACACGTGAAGGCGACTGACATTACTGCACGTACAATAGCTTACGTACTCATCACACTCATCATAATAAACTCATATGTGAGAGCAGCCACGAGCAACACCTAGTAATTACGTAATGCTAGTTACTTTATCTCTACTGCCTTCCTCCCATCGTCGCTGGACGGCCGCCAACACACACATTCGTCGCATTCACGAAATAGCATCTCAAATATTCCTAGACATGTTTACAAACCTCGCTAATTGATTCTAACAACACCTGTGTCTTTAGTTAAGTATGACCCGCTAGAAGGTGTAAAAACAGAAACAAAACACTAAAGGCGAACAAGCCTTTCGTGCCGTATTTGTGCTTGATTAATGACTGTAGCATAGGCATAATGAACACCCACACCCAGCCTATTATTGCAGCTTCTCATCCTCTTTAACTTTTGTGGTTGCTTCATTTAATATCTTACGGTAGCAAATACATTATGTTCGCACACTATCTAAATTTTCATCTGCTTGCCTCAGTGTTTTGTATACTTAGACATAAATTTCTTTACAGCATAAGTTTGTACCATTATGCACAGCAACATATTTTTCCAATTACGGTAGATAATTGTCGAAAAAAATACGAAATCTAGAGCGCATATAGGTCTTATTTTCCACGCATTGTGGTACCTGCAGTGACATTATGCATTAAGGAACTTTCCCAGAACGTAATATAAAAAGTAAAAGCCTGTGTTGTTTTTAAGTGCTTACAGTAAACGGAAGAAGAAAAATTTAGCGAAGATATGCATAATATAATTTTCAATGATTCCAAATCGCTGCGTATTATTTTTTATTTATTTAACAATGGCCATTTCGGCTACAAAGCCATCATCAGGTTAACTGCAAATGTGTAATACAAAAGTCGTGAGATAATATAAAAGTCGTAGGATACGATATTTACATTAATTTTGATTATACATACTTCCTGTAATGTGGTTTTCCATATAAGATCGTTGTCATGCCACCAATATGGTACGGTTATAATAAACTGTTGTAGCTAGTTATAATAAATTGCTGTAGCTCTCATTTGCTAGTGTATGCCAACGATATTTTATGGTTACAATAGCTTGTTTATATTTATACCAAAGATATGTTAAACAGATCAAAGTGTGTATTGAATTTTGTCTCTGATTATGATAGGCAACGATATTGCATGCCTCCATTGGTTTGTCTACCAACGATATATGAAAATAATTTAGAACGTGCTCTTTGGTGTAACATGCGTTAAAATTTATCACTGGGTGTGTTGTTATAAACCTGGTGATTAACCCAGTGATAAATTTTAACGCACGTTACACCAAAGACCACATTAAAAATTATCTTCGTATATCGTTGGTAAACAAACCATTGGAGGCATGCAATATTGTTGCCTATCACAATCAGAGACAAAATTTAATACTCACTTTGACCTGTTTAATATATCGTTGGTATAAATGTAAACTAGCTATTGTAACCATAAAATATCGTTGACATACACCAGCAAATGACAGCTACAGCAATTTATTATAACCGTACCATATTGGTGGCATGACAACGATCTTATATGGAAAACCACATTACAGGAAGTATGTATAATCAAAATTTATGTAAATATTGTACCATGTGACTTTTATATTGATCAAATTCTTCACAGGTTTCCAGCCAGATCATTCTGTCATCTGAACACAATATTTCCGCGGTCCAGCTGGCCGCCATCATCAGATGAGGAAGCTAAGCCGCTCCCGCCGTGACTGACTGAGACTGTGGCACGGCTGGCTCTATATACGCAACGAAAGTACGAAGGCGCATGCGCTAAGTACAGAGGGCGTGCGTTTACTCGTAGCTGCTGACTCGTAGCTGGCGCGAGAGAAGTTGTAGCGCCTCCAGTGGTGGCTATTGTCAAAAACGATTTATCGTTATAGATTGTCATTCATTGCTATTTGCTGCAGATGACGATGTTTCTTTAGGTCTGATAACACAGGATTCCATGATTTACTCAAAGAATAACCACATCAAATGTTCAAATGTTTGTACAGCTTATGGGACTTAACTACGGGGTCATCACTCCCTAAACTTACAAACTATCTATGAACTAGCTAAGACTAAGGACGGCACAAATATCCATGCCCGAGGGGGGATTCGAACCCCCAACCGTAGTGGCCGTGCAGACCGTGACTGGAGCGCCTCAGTCCCCTCGGCCACCGCGGCCGGCAAAAAATAACCACTGTCACGATTAATTGTGTTATCTGTTATTCTGATTTCGACTGATTCTTTCAAAACACAATCCCAGTAATGTGAGGTGTTCGCAGTAACTTGTGTCTCGTCGTATAGCATCCTGTGTCCTTCTGAGAGACAATGTTCAGCCACCGCGGATTTTTCAGGCTGCATCAATCGCGTATGGCGGTGATGCTCAACACATCAGTCACTGACGGTGCGAACAGTCTGCCCAATGTATGTTTTTCCGCACTCACAAGGTATTTTGTATACGCCAGGCTTTGTCAGGCCCAAATCATCTTTAACAGAGCCAAGAAGTGCTCTAGTCTTAGCTGGCGGACGAAAAATACACTTCGTGTTTCTTCAAAATCCTTCCTATCTTGGCAGACACGTTACCAGCATAAGGAAGGAAAGCAACAGAACTGGAAGTGTCTTTTATATTATCTCACGACTTTTGTATTATACGATTGAAGTTAACCTGATGATGGATTTGTATCCGAAATGGCCATTGTTAAATAAATAAAAAAATATTACGCAGCGATTTGGAACCATTGAAAATTATATTATGACTTTAAGTGACATATTTAACGCTGATGACATTGTAATTCTCTCAGAGACAGCAAAGCACCTGGAAGAGCAGTTGAATGGAATGGACAGTGTGCTGAAGAGAGCGTATAAAATGAACATTAACAAGAGCAAAACAAAAATAATGGAATGCGGTCTTAGAAAATCAGGCGATGCTGAAGGAATTAGATTAGGTAACGAAACAATGAAGGTGGTAGATGAGTTTTGTTATTTGGGTAGTAAAATAACATGCGATTGTCGTAGTACAGAGGATATAAAATGCAGAATGGCAATGGGAAGAAAAGCATTTTTGAAAAAGAGAAGCCGGTCGCGGTGGCCGCGGGGACTGAGGCGCTTCAGTCACGGTCTGCACGGCCACTACGGTCGGGGGTTTGAATCCCCCCTCGGGCATGGATATTTGTGCCGTCCTAGTTCGTAAGTAGTTCATAAGTAGTTTGTAAGTTTAGGGACTGATGACCCCGTAGTTAAGACCCATAGACTATACAAACATTTGAACATTTTTTTTGAAAAAGAGAAATTTGCTAACATCGAATATTAATTTAAGTGTAAGGAAGTCTTTTCTGAAGGCATTTGTATGGAGTGTTGCCTTGTACGGGAGTGAAACATGGACGATAAGCAGTGCGGACAGGAAGAGAATAGAGGCTTTTGAAATGTGGTGCTACAGAAGAATGCTGAAGATTAGGTGGGTAGATCGCATAACTAATGAAGAGGTACTGAACAGAATTGGTGAGAAAAGGAATTTCTGGCGTACCCTGACTAAAAGAAGGGATCGCTTGGTAGGACACATTCTTAGACATCGGGGAATCGTAAATTTAGCATTGGAGGGAAGTGTGTGGGGTAAAAATCGCAGAGGGAGACCCAGAGACGCGTATAGTAAGCAGATTCAAATGGATGTGGGTTGTCGTTCTTATGAGGAGATGAAAAGGCTTGCTCAGGATAGGGTAGGGTGGAGAGCTGCATCAAACCAGTCTCCGGACTGAAGACCATAACAACAACAATTTAACGCTGCAGGACCCAAATATTACAAACATGTAAAATAATTATTATGTAGTGTTTCGCAGTATTTCAGGAATATGCAATATCATTGAAGCAACACAAACACTTTAGGATTTCGTGAAATTGGAAAATAATCGTGTTTTCGGCACCTCGCCGAATAAAATGTGGCGCGAAACGATAAGGCGGCTACGTGAGCAGGCGTCGTGGCCCGGCGTTCCGTGAAGGAGGCCGACTGTTTGCAGTCGGCGCGTTTGAAGTGTCCTAGGAAAACCGCGCCTCACAGGATGTTGCGCTCTCTCCCACCGGCCCTTATCTCGGAATGCGACAAAACCTTTCGAAAGTATGAAGAACAAAGACATGTAAAAAAGCTCTTCTCTCCAAAACAGTCCTCTTCTCTTGAACGGATCTTTTCCTCGACAGATACAGACAGCAAATAATGACTGATATTACTTAGTCATTCTCGCAAATTCCACGTTGCAGAGAATTAGCGTCGCACGGGAGTCGCCGCGCGTTCTAAGACGCCTCGCTGCGGTGTGAACGGCTGCTCATCGTCAGAGGTTCGAGTCCTCTTCGGGCATAGGTGTGTGTGTGTGTGTGTGTGTGTGTGTTGTCCTTAACAAGAGTTTAAGTAATTTGTAAGTCTAGGGACTGACAACCACTGCTGTTTGGTCTCATAGCTTCACAAACATTTGAACTTTTTTTTTTAAATTCTATCGGACCAAACTGCGTGGTCATCAGTCCGTAGCTTACAAACTACTTAAACTAAACTAACCTAAGGACAACACACACACCCATGCCCGAGGGAGGACTCGAACCTCCACGGCGAGCAACCGCGCGCTCCGCAGCGAGACGCTTTAGATCGCTCGGCTACTCCACCGCGGCGTGAACATTTTGAATCAAATGTTCAAATGTTTGTTAAGCTTATGGGACTTAACTACGGAGTCATCAGTCCCTAAACTTACAAACTACTTATGAACTACTTACGAACTAGGACGGCACAAATATCCATGCCCGAGGGGGGATTCGAACCCCCGACCGTAGTGGCCATGCTGACCGTGACTGGAGCGCCTCAGTCACCTTGGCCACCGCGGCCGGCGTGAACATTTTGAGAATTAACTCATAATACCATATATACATAGTGAACACACCAGATTTATTGAGCAACATTGGCCGTTAATGTTTTATTTAAAAACAACAGATCGATTTCAATCACATAGTGACCATCTTCAGTGTATCCTTCAAACAAGCATTGTGACTGCCCTGAATGCAGTTGCAGTTACATTCAGGGCAGTCACAATGCTTATTTGAAGGATACACTGAAGATGGTCACTATATGATTGAAATCGATCTGCTGTTTATAAATAAAACATTAACGGCCAATGCTGCTCAATACATCTGGTGTGTCCATTATTGTGTGGTCGTTGAGCACCATCCTGAAAATGGAATCAAACCTCAAAAAAATATATACATAGTGTTTTTGATCCTGCAGCTATACTCTATTTTTGTTACTGCAACTAGTATCAATCAAGGCCCAATGAATTGAGATTACCTGCCACTGGGCACTGAATTAAGTCAATGAGGGCAGTTGACAATTTATATAGGGCCGGGATACGAATCCGAGGCTCCTGCTTAACAAGCAGTTGCGGGGTCCACTTCGCGACTCGAGAAAAGTGGTAATATCAGTTCGGACTACCCTACATGCATCACGTCATACGCAAATTTTGAACTCATCGACACACTACTATGTAGTGAAATGTTCCAATGTTTGTTAAGCTTAAGGGACTTAACTGCGGGGTCATCAGTCCCTAAACTTAGAAACTACTTATGAACTACCTTATACTAAAGACGACACAAACATCCATGCCCGAGTGGGGATTCGAACCCCCGACCATAGCGGCCGTGCATACTGTGACTGGCGCGCCGCAGACCGCTCGGCCATTGCGGCAGGCACTATGTAGTGCTCCTACTTATTTTATTCGTTATTGTCCGAAATAACATACGCCGTATCTGTAAGTAATTTAAGGTGAAGATTACCAATTATCCTTTCTTGAGTGCGGATTTGCACAATGTACGAACCGTTACGGCAATAGGCGAAATTCCGCCAGTAATGACTGAAATGGGCAGGGGCACTACGTCAATAGCGTTTAGATAACTTCAAAATTTGCGACTGCGACGGGAGTGCTACTGTAATTCTTGCAAGTTGCGGTGACTACTGTGCCCGGATTGTTTAGTAAACAGCGCAACTGCCTAGCAAGCCGCGGTGGAATGGCCGAGCTCTCTATTCCGCCTTGTTGCGGTGCACACGGATGCTCCCCATCGGAAGTTCGAGTCCTCCCTCAGGCACGTTTCTACAATGATGAATCAGGTCTCCTTGGCTTTCTTGAATATTAGCAAAGGAAGATCCAATTTCTCAACGAGCTTCAGTATTTAAAAATGTGACTGTGCGCACATTTCTCTTCCCCTGAATTTACTTCGGCGCAGAAAAACACCATCCAGAAATTTACTGTAAACTGTGTAGAACGGTCCGGGACAACACGAATGACGATGTTCATAGCCCTAGTAAATTTAATGGAGTCATATGCAGGTATTTCTTCAGTTAAACAATATTATTACGCATATCAATTTAGTTATATTGAACGTGACTCAGGGATGTTATCTGCTAGAATAACAGGTTGTAGGGAATGTGTTTATTACAAAAAGCCCAAGTGTTAAACATAGAAAGTAAATGGACGAGCCGCTCGCGATTGGCCGCGCGGTTCAAGGCGCCACGTCAGGGATTGCACGGCCACTCTCGTCGAAGGTTCGCGTCTTATCTCTGATATTGATGTGTGTGCTGTCCTTAGGTTAGTTTATCTGTAAGTCTAGGGACTGACGACCATGTAGTTCGGTCACATAGAATTACAAACGTTTGGTTTGATTAAATGAAGGAACATTTGTTAATGTAGTAACTAACTAACATGCAGAATGAGACAAAATTTATGATTGACAAAGGCGCGTAGCGGTAGAAGACATTCCTTAATTCTCCCTTTGACAGAAAATACGCATAATACTATCTGATAAAAGTTAATACGAAGTTGACTATGATTCCGAACCGAAACGATATGGTTGTAAGACAACTGTAGCTAAAACCATTCCAGACTGATTCTAATCTTCCGGGGCTTTAATCATTATCATCCTCATACTGTGATTGACCATTGAAATGCTTCTGTGGTACAGTCACGTTATGTCTGGCCCACATCCCCATTTGCAGAAATAATGAAGCCGGCCGCAGTGGCCGAGCGGTCTGCGGCACACCAGTCACAGTCTGTACGGCCGCTACACTCGGGGGCTCGAATGGCCCCTCGGGCATGGATGTTTGTGCCATGTTTAGTGTAAGGTAGTTCATAGGTAGTTTGTGTGCGCCTCGGTTGCACAGTGGTAGAGTGCCAGACTACAGGTTCGATCCCCACCAGGTCCTACGATGTTTATCTGTCACTTTCCACTTCTTTCACCTCTGGCAGTAATATTTATGTGAAAAATACCGAATAGCACCGTGGTTCGGAACCCACGTTAAAGAGTAGGTCCCCCTATAACTGGCTGGGTAAGTCAGTTCGAAGGTCGGAGGAAGGCAACGGCATACCACCTCCAAACAGGACCATGCCTAGTAAAGCACTGTGGTGTTCAAACCAATCTTCGGATTGTTGACTGCTTTACCTTAAGTAGTTCGCAAGTTTAGGGACTGATGACCCCGCAGTTAAGTGCCTTAAGCTTAAAAACACTTGAACATTTTATTTTAGAAATAATGAAAACCGTCGGAAAACACGTGATGCCTCACAAACGTGGCTACATGACTTAAAAATCTTCAGCAGCTGACCAGCGCCCGGGCGACGGCATCGTACAGCCTTACATTACTTTCAGCCAGGAAACTGCAATCTGTTGACAATATTTTATGACAGCGATATGTTAGGAGGGACTACAGACAACGCTGAGGCTGCCAGTGTCGTTTTGAAGGAAACAGTCAATTTGCGGTAGTTGCCAATTAACGTGACACTGCACTGTCACGAAACGAGTGGCCCTATTTCAAATGTCTGCAAAGTCTAAAGCAACAATACAGCTTTATATCTCGCCTGGAGTTCTATCGACGCCACACTGGTCCACCCGAGTACCCCGTAGACCCAGCGCGGCATTATATGGGAAGGCAATGTTACACATGCCACGCCCCTAGCTGTGGCTATTCTTAGAGAGATCATAAAATGTCAGATTTCCTATTCACTCCTGGCGAGCCATATGCGGACCAGATTTACAAACACTACTGACCCTCTAATGGTTTCATAAGGTTACGTCAACCCCAGAACTCAACCATTGTCAACTTTCTCTTTAGTAAGCATCTTAGCGTTCCGTACTTGTAACTACATGATTACCGTTGCTCCGTTTGCATATGATATCCCAATGAACATAGATTTTGTGTAACATTACATTGGTATTATATGTGCTTCCATACCGTTCATCCTATTGCGATAAAGTTGTGCATGCATGACCTTCAAAACAAAAGGAACGGTACTGTCTACATAATAATTCGTGCAGTTGCATGGCGGAGGGTACTTTAGAATTCAGTCCGACATCAATTTACAGTTTTACTCTCATCTTGATGAAATATTATACAGGCTGTCCCATTTATCTTGACCACCCTAAATAACTGTTTGTCCAGCTGTAAATTACGAAATGTTTCAAGCAAATGTTCTTTAGCCGTCAGGGGGACATTAATCAGCATGATTGCCTTCTATGCAGCTTTATATTTTACAAAGATATGAACAGTGGTATGACTTTTATAAATGGTAACCTATATTTTTTATTCGGTAATTTATTTCGACCCTTAAAGACCTATTCAAAAATGTATCAGAATCTTCCATTCACTGAAATACATCGTTATTAATTACATAACACAACATCGAATTGAACCCGGGATCACAAACTCGTCGACTTGCTGGAGTTGTCAGAAAACAAATAAAAACCAAGTTAAATCATAATACAAATATCAGTTTCACTTTCCTGTACCATTTCCCAGTAGTATAACATTCAAAGGTGCTCAAAGTGATGCCCCTGGACACCCATACACTGATGTACAAACAGCTAGGTTTGTTACTGGTAGGTTCGATCAATGTGCGAGTGTCACGGAAATGCTCCAGGAACTCAACTGGGGATCGCTGGAGGAAAGACGACGTTCTTTTCGCGAATTTCTGTTGAGGAAATTTAGAAGGCCGCAATTTGAAGCGAAGTGTAGTACGATCTTGCTGCCGCCTACTTACATTTCGCGTAGTGATCACAAAGACAAGAGAAATTAGGGCTCGTACGGAGGCATATAGGCATTCTTTCTTCCCTCGATCTATTTGGGAGTGGAATAGGAAAGGAAATGCCTAGTAATGGTACAGTGTACCCTCTGACACCCACCTTACTGTGGATTGCCGAGTATATATATAGATGTAGCTGTAGATGAATGAAAGAATTATTTCATGCTTCCAGTGTTCCCCTCTGAAGAGAACTACAAGCAAGCACGATACGTTGCTGCGTGTCCTCTGGAGTTGGTGGCATACCGCGATAGACAACGTCTTTATTGTATCCCCAAAGGAAAAAGTCCAGAGGGTTAAAACCAGGAGACCTAGCAGCCCAAGTAACTGTTCCTCCTCGACCAATCCATCTGGTAGGATACCTTCGGTTCACAACACGACTTGCACGCTAGGCATTATGTAATAGACGTCCGACGTATGGATACCACACAAGCATTCTAGTTCTCAGCAGCACGTCATCCAGAAGAGTAAGAAGAATTCGTCTGAGAAAGTTGTCATACACTGTGCCGTTTAGGCTACCATCGGTGAAATAAGAGCCAATATTTGTGGTACCAAGCATCCTATACCAGACCTTAACTCTCCAGTGGCGCTGATGTTCCAACTGTTCAAGCCATCGTGGGTTGTAGCTGGACTAGTAATGCACGTTCCTTGTATTTACCTGTCCTTTGTTTGAGAAGGAACATTCATCGGTAAATAGACCATCTGATAAGATGTTCGAATTGGCGAGGATTTGCTGCTGTGCCCACTGACAGAAGTGTACACGATTCTGGAAATCATTGCAATGCAATTCTTGATGTATGTATTCAGGGTAAGGATGGAACCGGTGACGTGTAAGAATACGATGTTCCCTGGTTTTAGGAATGGCAATCTCACGCTGAAGCTGTCGTGTATTCACATGTGGATTCATAGCAACGCAAATGAGAACAGTAACTTCAGCAGCTTCGTCTGTGCGAGTGTTATGACGAGTGCGTTGTGGTGCGTTGAAACTTCCCGTTTCCTGATGCGTCACCACAAGACAAGGAAACATCCGTCGGGAAGGTGGGTTCTTGTTAGGATATCACTTTCTGTACAGTTCCTTTGCCTGCGTAGCATTTCGCCTACCTCCGACAACAATAAAAGAAACGTTATGTCGATACAGTTTGTAGGATGGACAGCCTTTACTGTATGCCAACTCTACACAACAGTACTTAAAAGGACTAAACTACTGTACTAAATGTACCCGTATTGTACTTAAGAAAACAATATTGTAATTACTTTTCCCATAGATGAGTAGCATTTCTATCATCTTTTCGTTGGTGTACATTCTGTAATTAACGATGTTGTGTTTCAGTGAATGGTACATGTGTTACATTTTTGAATAGTTCTTTAGGACAGGAAATGGATTACTGAATAAAAAATACAAGGTGTAAATTAAAAAGTCATACCGCTGTTCACAGTTTTGTAAAAAACAAAGCTACAAAGAAGGCAATCACGCTGATTGATGTCCCCCTGACGGTTAAAGAACATTTGCTTGAAACATTTTGCAATTTGCATCTGGACGAACAGTTATTTAGGGTGTCAAGATAAATAGGACGCACTGTATAGCTGACCTTCCAAACAAGAGGACGGTCACTCTCTACGAGGCCGGCCGCAGTGGCCGAGCGGTCTGCGGCGCGCCAGTCACAGTCTGCACGACCGCTACGGTCGGGGGTTCGAATCCCCCCTCGGGCATGGATGTTTGTTTCGTCTTTAGTATACTGAAAATGCTCAAAAATTCTAAATACTTGAATTAAACACATAATATTTTAATGTCATTGTATTTAAACATTGTTCATGGAATATGGAGATTAAATTCATGTAATAAAAATCTGGATTATTTACTTTCAATGGCTAGCTCCGAAATAATATAATCTAGGCTCTGAGAATCTTTAGTAATTGTAGTATTCGACCTAGACAGAACTAGTTCGAACACCATAGAAAGTTTCATGACTAGGTCTGCCATAAATGTGAGAAGAGATTTCTTTTAAAATTTGACCCTTTCTTTCATACTCACACTGGAGATCTTATCAACACACCAATACTTACGCAACTGGTCAATGCAGTAATAATTTGAAATTACTATAGAAAATAATTTTCATAACAGTTTTTAGTTTTTATTCTCTTCTTTCGTGTAAATTAAAGTCAGACCAGTTTAGTTTTAACCGCCGTTGGTTCGAATAATAATGACGGCAGCCTCCAACAGCGGCACCAAATATACTGAAAATGCTCAAAATCTGGGATTAATTCTAAATACTTGAATTAAACACATAATATTTTTAATGTCATTGTATTTTCAAATAATGAAACAAAATCAACCTACGTTACAGACCTGTACTTAATGGCTGCTGAATAACAATCCTTCTTATTTGTTCGCACATATAATTACGTGTTAACAGTTCAACGACTAATTACAGAGAGAGAGAGCAATAGTTACGTATGGATTAAAATCTATAATGCTGTATTTCCATCATGCATATCTAATATCCACTATGGTAAGAGAATAATTATGTGACTTGACATTCCGTGATACAATTAGTGGCAACGTGTAAACCCCAGTTTACACACAACTGAAGTGGCATCAATATTAGATGTTATTTTAACAGTTCAGGTGGGACTTTTCACCACGTACTCCGACCTCCCCTCCCTAACCATCTGCTGCTCCCTCTTCCCAGTGTCTCTAACTGCCTACCTCAACCCACTCGACCTCGTGCTCCTGCTGTTTCTCCGCCGCCTCCTCCTCATCCTCCTCTTCTCTCTTCTTCCTCAGTCACCTCCTCCTCCTCCTCCTCCCCCCACGCTATCGACACATCCATCCCTCTGAACTCTTCCGCAACCTGCCTTCTCCTCCTGTCCCCTCTCTTTGTTCATCACATCTATCCCCTGTATTACAAAGTTACACATATCTGCCGAACTTCATGGTGATAGCTCAAACGGTGCTATGCGCCGTACGAAAAAAAAAAAAAAAAAAAAAAAAAAAAAAAAAAAAAAAAAAAAAAACACACACACACAACTTAAGGGGCTTAACTACTTCACTGCGGGGTCATCAGTCCCTAAACTTACAAACTACTTATGAATTACTTTATACTAAAGACGACACAAACATCCATGCCCGAGGGGGGATTCGAACCCCCAATGGGGAACAGCCTCGCGCATCGGATCATAGCGCCTCTCTACGCTCGGCCACTCCGCCGCGGCAATTAATCTTCCACGATGTCGGTCTCTATCAGTTTTTTTATTATTTTGTAAATAATTTTGTTAGTATTATGAACTTTCACACCTATTAACACTTGCTTTCTATGAAGTTTGAATGATTAAAGTCTTCTTGAAGTGAGAAGTTATTTTGCCTGTCTCATACATCTTGCACACCAGGTGGAACAGTTCGTCGTGACTGGCCCTCGCAAGGAGAACAACAATTCAGATTAAATATCATCTACTCCAGGGATTTGGTAAGGTAATTTTGTAGCCGCGGTGGAGTAGCCGGGCGGTCTTAAGCGTCTCGCTGTGGAGCGCGCGGTTGCTCGCCGTGGAGGTTCGAGTCCTCCCTGGGGCATGGGTGTGTGTGTTGTCCTTAGGTTAGTTTACCTAGGTTTAAGTAGTTTGTAAGCTACGGACTGATGACCACGCAGTTTGGTCCGATAGATTTACAAATATTTGAACATTTGTAATTTTGTAAACATAATAATAATAATAATTTCGTGTGGCTAATTAGCCTCGATGGAATGTCCGAATGCTCTAAGGCGCCTTACTGCGGAGCGCGTGGTTTCTCGTCGTCGGATGTTTCCCTGAGGCATGGGTATGTTTGTCATCCTTAGCTTAGTTTAAGTGGTTTGTAAGTCTACGGACTGATGATAATAGCAGTTTGGTCCAATAGGTTTACAGACATTTGAACATTTTAAACATAATATTGCATACGATTATAGATATGGTGTCTGTTACTTTGGACATGTCCGACAGAATAGAGACCATTGGTTGTCACAAAGAGCCGTAGGGTCACGAATTCGAAAGCCTAAATGGTTAAGGCGACCGTTGGCCTGAAGCTGGATATCAAGTTACGAATCCCGCGCCGGCAGAGGTTTTCCACTTTGCATTTGATTTTTCTATTTTTTATTTTCTTTCTTTTAGCTAAGCGATCAAACTGCAATGGCCATCTGTCCTTAGACTTACGAATTAGTTTAATTTATCCTAAGGACTACACACACACACACACACAGAGCGAGAGAGAGAGAGAGAGAGAGAGATGCCCGAGAAAGGACTCGAACCTCCGACGGGGATCAGTCGCGCAGTCCACAGCAAGGCTCCTTAGATTGCACGGCCACTCCCAATCAGCACTGAATTTATTTCGAGACGTGTGAATATTTCGGACTGATAAGTCTTCATATTTGAAACCGCAATAATTACGTGAAAAGCGTGTAACATATCACAATGTCCTTGGAGAAGGGTGTTCTGCTGTCTCAAAGGTTGTCAAGAAGACGTCCTATAGATTACTGCACTGCCGACTGTGACTTTCAGCTGTGAAATGCGTGGGAATCATCGCCCCAGGCACACTGGTGGTTTCACGGAAACCATTTATGTCACCCACTGAGACTTTTTTGTCGATCCTGAGTGGCGGTGTGTGTGAATAGTTTCCCCGGCCTCTCGTAAGTACATAAATGCGTGGTTTCAGTGCTGGGTGTAGCGGGTATAACCTCCATCGCACAGGCATCGGAAGACGATGTGAAATGTGGGAAGACGATGTGCGGTAATCTACTCATCGTGTGACAAATCCTTAAGTGACGATGGGTAGCATTATGGTGAAATTTGATGCTAATGTGACATCATTAACTAATCTAAACCTCTAAACCTGGCACAAAAATTCTGCGCTCTGGCCTTTTTCTTTTTTTTTAGCGAGCGTCGACACCTTGTTGTCTGAAGTGACTCCGAGACCAAGAGTGTCGTCTTTGTGCGCCATAATTTTGCATCATGACACAGGAAGGTTTCAAGCATCTCTGAGCCATATTTCAAATTTATGCGACACAGTGGGAAACAACTACTGGGCTTCGTAAAAGTGCCCGTTCCGTTTTACTGCGCAGTAAGTTTACATCCGAAATCACCGTGCGCGGCCGTTTGAATCCTCCCTCGGGCATGAGTGTGTGTTGTCTTAACATAAGTTAGTTTAAGTAGTTTGTAAGGCTGTAGATGACCTCAGCAGGTTTGTCCCTTTGGTTTACAAATATTTGAACATTTTAACGCCTGATATTTATTTACGTCTTACATTAGAATAAAGTGAAATAAGATGATGTTGTAGAATCACTAATATGTGCATTAGCAGTGACGTTGCCAGAATATTGTTAAAGTGGGGGGGGGGGGGGGGGTCCGAATGGTTAAAGAGAAATTCACAAAGGCTCATGTTTTTCATTTATTCTAAAAACAAACTTAGGCTAACATATTTTTTTATATTTTATGTACATAGTTTGAGTTTGCAAGAACTTCTTACAAATACTGCAATATTTTATATACAAAATTGAGGAAAACATTTCTTAAAAATTGTTTCAATACAAGCCAGCAGAACATGTCTGCCACAATTGTAGCTCGGTGTTTCGCAAAATTTGCATTAATTTTTGCATTAGTATACCTTGCATATTCATTTAGGAATCGTAAGTCTATAATTTTATTTCCAAGCTTATTGGTTCTTTTACTCTTGTGGGCATTGCAACGTATCCATCCTCCAGATAAAATATTACTCTTAAACCTAACTTTAAAAAGTATTACACATACTGAGTGAGGTGCCTTATGTTATACTGAAATATTGTTACTCCAAAATAACGACTCCACTGCTGTAAATAGCTAAATAAGCTATTATAGTAGTACACCTATTTTAACTTACCATAACGCTAGTGGACAAATGAAAGTCGGTTTTTGTCTTTTTTCTTGTTATGAACTTACTCATAATTGGAAACTTATCTTAACAGCACAAAATAAATAAATGGCAGCAGCACCATTCCACTGCAGTGCTTAACATAGCAATAATGGAGTAAGGCCAACCATGGTCAACGGCGAAAGGAGAACTGGGCAATAGCCGCCGGCCGCGGTGGCCGAGGAGACTGAGGCGCTTCAGTCACGGTCTGCATGGTCGGGGGTTCGAATCCCCCCTCGGGCATGGATATTTGTGCCGTCCTAGTTCGTAAGTAGTTCATAAGTAGTTTGTAAGTTTAGGGACTGATGACCCCGTAGTTAAGTCCCGTAAGCTTTACAAACATTTGGACATTTTTTATTTGGCAATAGCCGATGCTGTTATCCATGTATCGACAATTAAAAACTATAGATGGCTTTGTTGACTGCCGATAGTGCGTATCCCTTTTTCGACGTTTGACTGATAACAATATCATTCAGTTTCACTACACGGTAGCTAGGTTGTGTCTTATTTCATTTAGTCCCTCCGGAGGTTCGACTCCATCATCGAGCATGGGTGTGTTTGTTGTCCTTAAAACAAGTTTGAGTAGTATTTTATCGTTTAGGTGATAGGGGGGGAGGGGGCGGTCGCGGTGGCCGAGTGGACTGCGGCGCGCCAGTCACGGTCTGCACGGCCACTACGGTCGGAGGTTCGAATCCCCACTCGGGCATGGATATTTGTGCCGTCCTTAGTCTTAGCTAGTTCATAAGTAGTTTGTAAGTTTAGGGACTGATGACCCCGTAGTTTAGTCCCATAAGCTCTACAAACATTTGAACCATTTTCCCGGATCCGACTGTTCGTCGTTATTTCGGTCTGCGAGATGCTCTGTCGACGCGACGTGGTGTTAGTCTACTCCGTACCCTGATAGGGGGGGGGGGTCCGGACCCCCAAGACCCCCCCCCCCTTTGGCTACGTCCTTGGCATTAGTAAATGGATTAACTGTTTTCTGCTCAAGGAGGAGCCCTCAAAATAACTTTTTACATTATTGCATTATCTTCTGAAACGTAAACGCTTATTTGAACTCACTGTCATTTTCAGAGACTAAGGGAAGACTGGCCACGGAGATTTCCCACACAGAACTCGAGCTTCGGGAAGTCGGCTTAGTTGCCAGGCAGCCTACATATGAAATCCGTTTTTTGAATAGCATTACCCGAACGCTGCCATTGAGAGGTGTCCTGGGATGCAGGCGGTATCGAATGCACATCGGTCACGCACTGACAACCACGCCTGATGCGCCGCTCATGACAAACACTGGGGACACCCAGCAAGGCTCCATTCACTTGCAGAGAGCGTAAATCTACAGTCGGTATTCTGGCCACTGGCGCGCGCTGGCAGGAATGATTTGCTGGTTCCAACGAGCACGCTGTGAGGCAAATGCTTACGCGTGCTTTTCGTTAGACGTAAGTACGCAGAGCCTTCTATCGGTACTCAATGGTCGCGCCATTGAAAATAGTGTTGTGTAAATATACTCATAACGCTATGCCTATCGACTATACAGCAAGCATTTCAGACTATTTATCCACCACTCCGTCCTCAAATAGCACGTAGGAATAACGAACACCTGAAATTCTGATTTCCAAAATTCAAATGTTTGTAGAGCTTATGGGACTTAACTACGGGGTCATCAGTCCATAAACTTACAAACTAGCTAATACTAAGGACGGCACAAATATCCATGCCCGAGGGGGATTCGAACCCCCGACCGTAGTGGCCGTGCAGACCGTGACTGGAGCGCCTCAGTCCCCTCGGCCACCGCGGCCGGCTCTGATTTCCATTAATTTATTACGATGGGCAATTCATCCTATGTAGGTGGTAGTTAACAAACATTTTCATACTCGAAGGGAAAATAAATGTTTGAAATGTCATGGAAAGATCTCGTCACTATGAAACCCGATTTCATTTCAACGATAGTTACTTTATCTCATTTATCATATTAGTGACATTCTCTACTCTATTCCGCAATAACATAAAATGACCTGCACTGCTTTGGACATTTTCCAGGTCCTCCTTCAGTCCTATCTGATCAGAGTACCAAAATTCAATCTCGTTCCATATTATTATAAAATATGACCGACAAGCATTTTAAATGTTATCTCTTTAGTAGATCTTTTGCCTCTTCTAAGTGTTCTGTCAATAAAACGTGATATTTCGTTTCTTGAAATACATAATATTGCAACTGGGTACTTGTGTGAGAATATACTAAAATGCAAAGTAATTCATTACTCAAAATTTAGTAACAGTTATAACATGTGGAATTCGAGACAGTTTGGTTCAGAGCTTCCCGTAACTTTAAAGCCGGGAAACCTGTCGCCAAAAATATCAATTTCATTGAAAAAGCAAGAAGAGTTCTCGTTACTATGTGCCATCAGTCTTACAGAAAAAAGGCTTCGTCTTTCACTAGAAAAATAAAAAACAGCCACATATATCTTGACAGATATTCGAACTTGTTCTGTCTGATAAAAGTTTGAGAAAAGGGAACTTCACCAAAATGACTAGACAAACAATTTTTCACAGTGTAGCCTTTTATGGTTTTCACTAGTCAGCCATTTGATAATTCACTGTGGCTCAACCTACAATCAAATACATGAATTTTTTCTATTTGTTTCTTTGTGACTGTTGTAACTGATTTCCTTTCCTTTATTTCATTGAATTTTTATATCTCACTTTTTACTTGAGTCCATGTATATATTTATATTTGATCATGACTTGAGTAAATAAAGAAAGAATGTAGCTTACGAAATACTTGTTCAACCAATACTTCAATGCTGCTCATCGGTGTGGGAAGCACACTTGAAGGGACTGACAGAGGAGATAGGGAAGGTCCCAAGAAGAGCAGTAGTCTTCATAACAGGTTTATTTCGTAATCACGAAAAGTGCCTCTAAGATAATCAGAAGCCGCGGTGGAGTGGCCGAGAGTTCTAAGGCGCATTGCTGCGGAGCGTGCGATTGCTCGTCGTAGGAGGTTCGAGTCCTCTCCCGGGCATGGGCTTATTTGTTGTCCATAACATAAGTTAGTTTAAACAGTTTATAAGCCTAGG
The DNA here is from genome assembly GCA_026315105.1 of Locusta migratoria. Classification (NCBI taxonomy): domain Eukaryota; kingdom Metazoa; phylum Arthropoda; class Insecta; order Orthoptera; family Acrididae; genus Locusta; species Locusta migratoria. Next base: position 380,837,182 of record CM048755.1, read on the forward strand.
GACTGATGACAAGAGCAGTTAAGTCTCATACATTTACAAACATTTACATTTTTTTTATATATTCAGTCAACTCCAGTGGCAGACACTGCAAGAGAGACATTCTGTATCGCGGTATGGCCTTCTGGCAAAGTTCCGCGAGCATATGTTACTTGAAGATTTAATGAATATATTGTTTCCTTTTACGTATATCTTGAAAAGGACTATGGAGAGAAAATCAGAGGGATCAGAGGCCATGCGGAGGCATACTAGCTTTCGTTCTTTTCTCGAACGATACGCGACTAGAACAGGAAAATGAGAAAGTGTCAGTTGTAAATGAAGTACTCTCTGCCACTCACTGTGAGGTGGCTTGTGGAATATTGTTGTAAAGATATTCCATATGATTCGTAAGAAAATAAATATGTCGTGCTGTGCTGTGCTTGTGCTGTGATTTCAGTTAATATAAAAACAGGAAAACAAAACGTCTAGGGGACTGATGACCTTGCTGTTTAGTCCCCTCAAAAAAACCAACAACAACAACAACAAAACGTCTGCAATTACGACATGTAGGGCTTCTATAGGAAACAGGGACTGATTGATGTTACTGCAGCGTAAACACTAACACAACTGGAAAACTAAGAGGCCGACACGAAACAAATGAGTTATCTGCAAAAATCTTATTTCCAGGACACATGTGACACAGCACAGGGTAAATTCAAAATCATCGAAACATTAAATAGTTCGGAAGTTATGCTGAAAATTTTTCGACTAAGAATAAAATTTGGTTAAAAAAAAAAAAAAAAAAAAAAAAAAAAAAAAAAAAAAAAACATATTCAAATGTTTGTAAGTATCAGGGACTTGACTGCCGCGGTTCTCAGTCCCTGGGCTTACAAACTACTTAAACTGTGATATGCTAAGGACAACACACGCCCGCGGGAGGATTGGAACCTCCGGCGGCGAGCAACCACGCGCTCTGCAGTAAGTCGCCTTAGAGTGCTCGAACTCCACCGCGACTAACCTTTGGTTTCCAGTGAGTTTCTATGAATTCGGTTACTTGCCACAGTTACCACTGCTCCTGTGAAAATGGCTTCAAAATAGGGAAAACTTTCGTAATAGGCAATTATCAAATGGTGTCAATCAGAACCAGAGTAAAGTCAAACGAAATGGACACATTTTTACTATAACGTGTTCAATCCTTTCTATCATCGTACTATAGAAGCACCGACCCGAAGTACTCTAACGATTTCAGAATGGACGACTGTTGGTGTAAAGTAAGGATTGCTGATTTTTATTTCCAAGTTTGCAAGTATTCTCTAGCTGTGGCCGTTACTGCGGTCGAAGCTCCCATACATTGAGTTCTGTTGACTTCTGTTGTACAGAATCAGCTGGTTATCAGCCAGTATAACAAAACTTACATTTGTGTCTGCTCCTGCGTATCCACTTACATTAGATTATAGCATTAAGATGCATCAGGTGTCTCTGTATTATTTTCCTTTGCCGAATTTCATTAACTCAAAGGATTCCATATGACACCACTGTCAACATGACGGTAAAACTGTAAAATAAAACTTTTCCGCAAATGCAAGCTAATTGCTTCAGAATTACGAATTCGTTACTGTCCCTACAATGCCCGAGTTCTAGCGAGGGAACAACGACCTTTTACGAGTAAGAGATGCGCGAAATGAAATACGGTGATGAAAGAAACCACAAGGAGGAGGTCGTGAGGAGGGCAGAGCAGTCAAAGCGGTTAACCGCAAACAAATGAAGCGTCAGGGAAAAACAATGGCGCCTCGTCTGCTGCACTTCCTACTTCCTGATTCCGGGCACGAGCATGTCAAGAAAGTATCTTGATGACGATGCTTAGCGGCTTAAAGGCCCGACTACACTCAGACACCGAAATAAGAATGGTTGCTCTTTTTTTAGGCAAAGAATCATTCCAACGGCATAAAATCTAGCTGCCAGATTTTTTTTGATAACTGATAACTGATCATTCGTTAGGGGTTAAGCGACTGCTTGTTAAGATTCTGTTTCATGTTCACTGTTTAAATGACAGCATGTTAGCCAAAACTACTGATTTCTTTGTTTCGCAATCAGCCAATTTCACGACTATCTTTTTCCCATTGGTTACTACGTTTTTTATTGTTATTTCACCCACCTTATCCCCATTTTGGCAGGGATGGGATGTGGGCGGTACAGTTCGCCTGTGACTGAAACGACTGTCTTGTAATGCTAATGCAGATGACTGAAGATTACACGGTCTCTAATGACCAAGGAGGATCCGTCCTTCTTGAAGATTAACATGGGTGATATCTTTAAAAGTGATTAAAAATTTTTAAGTGTACATCACTGAAGTGTTTAAAAATGGAAAATATGAATTTCGTAAAATGATAAGGCTTTTTGCGGATGATTATGTAGTGTATAGTGAGCTTGTAACAATGGAAAAATGTATTGAAATGCAGGAGGATGTGTATCGAATTGACGCCTGATGCAGGGAATGTCAATTGAATCTCAATGTAGACAAGTGTAATGTGTTGCGAATACATAGAAAGAAAGATTCTGTATCATTTAGCTACACTACAGGAGGTCAGCAACTGGAAGCAGTTAATTCCATAAATTATTTGGGCATAGGCATTAGGAGTGATTTAAAATGGAATGACCATATAAAATCAATTGTCGGTAAAGCAGATGCCAGACTTGGATTCATTGGAAGAATCCTAAGCCGGCCGCGGTGGCCTCGGAGACTGAGGCGCTCCAGTCACGGCCTGCACGGCCACTACGGTCGGGGGTTCGAATCCCCCCTCGGGCATGGATATTTGTGCCGTCCTTAGTTGTAAGTAGTTTATAAGTAGTTTGTAAGTTTAGGGACTGATGACCCCGTAGTTAAGTCCCATAAACTCTACAAACATTTGAACATTTGAAGAATCCTAAGGAAATGCAGTCCGAAAATAAAGGAAGTGGGTTACAGTACACTTGTCCGCCCACAGCTCGAATACTGCTCACCGTTGTGGGATCCGTACCACTTGGGATTGATAGAGGAAGTAGAAAAGATCCAACGGAGAGCAACGCACTTCGTTACAGGATCATTTGGTAATAGTAAAAGCGTTACGGAGATGATCGATAAATTCCAATGGAAGACTCTGCAGGAGAGACGCTCTGTCGCTCGATACGGGCTTTCGTCGAAGTTTCGAGAATATACATTTACCGAGTAGTCTATCAGTATATTGCTCCCTCCTACGTATATCTCGCGAAGAGATCGTGAAGATAAAATCAGAGAGATTAGAAGCCACACAGAGGCATACCGAAAATATTTCTTTCCGTGAACAATATGTGACTGGAACAGGAGGGAGGTACCCTCCGCCACACACCATCGGGTGGCTTGCGGAGTATGAATGTAGATGTAGATGCAGATAAACAACAAGAGTACCTTTTAAGATTTTTCAAAAACCTTGAAGAAAAGCACTGATATTAGAAAGCAACACTTAATTATCACTAAAAACAAAAGGAGCTGCCATGGGAAGAGTGTTGTTGTAGATGAAACCAAGCTTTTGGTCGTTTAGGAGGGTAGGAGGGTAATGGTTAAAGGATAGAGGATTGGTTCATGGTATCGATGGGGCGGAGCTGTTCTTGGGATACAGGAAAGGAGAGAAGGAATGGGAGCCTTGATAAGGTGGGATGACGGGGTGGATTTACGTATGGTAGGATGCGGAAATGTCAGGACAGAGTTCATGATATGGGAGGGGGAAGTGGTTGACATTTCTTTGGAAGAGTCTGTGCAACGTAACCAGGTTAAATGTAGCTGATATGTCTTGGTAGAGGCGAAGCAACATACCAGGATGGGAAAGTATAAGCGAAACTATATGAATATTGGAGTCAAGTTTGCGGATAGAGTAGGTTGTTAAGAGATGTTCAGTATGATGCGGAAAGCTAGGGAAATGCATGTCATTGAATTATCTGAAGGGAGTTGTAGATATCCAACCAACATTGGCATAACAAAGGTGGAGGCGGATCAAGTATTTGTAGGTGGCTATTGCACCAGTATATACGCGTATATGTAATTTAAAGTTCGGCGATGCGTTTTTCTATCCGCATGTGAAAACCAACCTTGGTAACTGCTGTAGGAATGTTAACAGAGTTCTCAGAAATAGACGTAATCATTAACGAGGAAGGTTTGTGTATATAGTTTATAATTACAGTATGATTAGTGGTAACATATGTACGTTTTCTGTTTCATATTTAATTTGTAATTGGAGTAACATTTCGTGGAAATAATGGGAGCTATGAGATTGACAGCAATATAGGAGGCTGTAGTTGGCAGTCAAGTAAACATTCATGGCAACTCCGCGGAACAGTGAAGCTTGACCAGAATCTACACATATTTCCGTGTGTGCGTATTATAAATAAAAGTGTCTCTCCACCAATGTCATTGTTGACGGGAACATTTCACCCCAGTCTTTTTTCGGAAATAAGATGGTAAGCTTTAGCACTTGATTGTATACGATAGTGAGTTAGAGATAGTCTGTTGGCATGATATTTAGTTTATATTCACTATGAATTTCAATCGATTTCTCAACACTCGTTGAAACAAATGCCTGGGTAGTTCCCTGCCTCCTCTTAAGAAATTTAATATGCCGTCTGTTTATTAAGAGATTTTATTAAGTGCTCTAAATAGAATTTTGACGAGATGCATTGATATGGAGACGTTTTACTGTTTCCAGTTTTTAACAACTACGTTTAAACTCGTAACTCCAACTTACATTGAGTGCTGGAGTGTACCTCTGTTATCACTATCCATTTCTCCATGTTTTATTTGCGAAATATGGAAAGAATGACTATCAGTAAACTTCCGTATGACTTCTAAATTCTCTGACGTTTTTCTTCTTGATCATTTCATGAGACGTATATGGGAGGAACTCGTCTTTGATTAGATTAGCATAATACTTGTTCCATAGGTCATATATACGACATTTCGTAATGATGTGCAATGTGTCACTTTAGTAAATGGTGTCTATACATGACAGTATTTAAGGATTTTTTACTTTTTAGTAAAAAAAAAAAATTGAAACTTCCTGGCAGATTAAAATTGTGTGCCGGAACCGGGACTCGAACCTGGGACCTTTCACTTTCGCGGGCAAGCGCACTACCGACTGTGCTATCCCGACACGACTCACGATGCCGCCTCACAACTTTACTTCCGCCAGTACCTCGTCTCCTACTTTCCAAACTTCACAGAAGCTCTCCTGCAAACACGCAAGACTAGCACTCCTGGAAGAAAGGATATGGTGGAGACATGGCTTAGCCACAGCCTAAGGGAAAGTAGGAGACGAGGTACTGGCGGAAGTAAAGTTGTGAGGCGGCATCGTGAGTCGTGTCGGGATAGCATAGTCGGTAGTGCGATTGCCCGCGAAAGGCAAAGGTCCCAAGTTCGAGTCCCGGTTCCGGCACACAATTTTAATCTGCCAGGAAGTTTCATATCAGCGCACACTCCGCTGCTGAGTGAAGTTTCATTCTGAAAAAAAAATTGTTTGTACTTTTTTTTTAAGTTTTACCTAGAAATTCATCCAAAGTGTAGATACAGATGGCGTTCAGAAATTCCTTTAATTTCTTTTTAAATGCCAGTTGGCTATCTGCCAGACTTTTGATGCTACTTGGTAAGTGACGAAAGACTTTTGTGCCAGCATAATTCACCCCTTTCTGTGCCAAAGTTAGATTTAACCTTGAATGGTAGATATAAACCTTTCTCCTTGTGTTGTAGATATGCACATTGCTATTACTTTTGAAATGGGTCGGCTTGTTAATAACAAATTTCATGAGTGAATATATTTATTGTGAAGCTACAGTGAAGATCCCTCGATCCTTAAATAAATGTCTGCAGGATGAACTTGGGTGGGCTCCTGTAATTATTCTGATTACACGCTTTTGTGCACTCAATACATTTTTACTCAATGTTGAATTGTCCCATAATATGATCCCATATGAAAGCAGTGAATGAAAATAGGCATAGTAAGCTAATTTACTGAGATGTATATCCCAAGTTTTGCAATGACCCTGATAGCATAAGTAGCTGAACTCAAACGTTTCAGTAGATCTTCAATTTGTTTCTTCCAATTCAATCCCTCGTCAATGCAAACACCTAAAATTTTTGAATATTCTACCTTAGTGACACATTTATGTTCAAAGTCTAAATTCATTAATGGTGTCATGCCATTTACTGTATGAAACTGTATATACTGGGTTTTATCAAAGTTTAATAAGAGTCCATTTGTAGAGAACCAGTTAACAATTCTCTGAAAGACATCATTTGCAATTTTATCAGGTAATTCCTGTTTGTCAGGGGTGCTAGCTATACTTGTATCGTCATCAAAAAGAACTAGTTTAGCATCTTCGTGAATATAGAATGGCAAGTCATTAATATATATTAATAACAGCAAAATTCTAGGACCTGGAGAGAATCGAACCAACGACGTCTGGATTCATAGTTTGACTCTCTACACCGATCTACCACTGTGCAACTTTATATATATCATCTCCGCCATACAAACCGCATCATTTGTACCATCTTTGATTGAACTTTGTTGAACACCTACATAATGCCCCACACTTACTAAACAATCCCGAAATGAAATCTCTTGATCATCGTCTCTTCTTCTCTATCTCGTCCTTCAACCCAATTTAGTAATTTTTCCAAACTGATGAGCAGTATTCAAGCTATGTCTATCAACGTTTTTGCAAGCTACTTACTTCATTAATGAATTATATTACCTTAACAGTCAATGCATGAATCTTATCCTGACATCTGCTATTCTCGTGATTTGTTCTATATGGTAATTATACCTTAGGTCACAAAGGATGGTTTCCCCTAGATACTTTACGGATTTTACTGTTTCAGTGACTTTTCACCAACAGTGTAATCATGTTCACACATGTTTGAAAATCTAACGGACCAAACTGCGTGGTCATCAGTCCGTAGACAGTGTAATCCAATGGCACTGGCTCTCTTTGCATTTTTATGCGCACTGCGTTACATTTTTTTAGGTTTTGGATCAGCACCGAGTCCCTGAACAAATCATCGAGTTCCCCGAGATGTTACTGCGCTTGATGCAGTCTTCTGGTGTTGTAACCTTCTTGTAGACAATAAAATTCTCGCAAAACTCCAAGTATAGCTTTCTACGTTATCCACTAAAATACAAAATCAGCGGGAGCAATTACTCATCATTTAACAGCGGCCACAGTAGCAACTTTTATCCAGACAGTACCGGTTTCGTGTCCAAGAGCAATATCAGCAGGTGCATATAACATTTAAAACATTGTTGTCCCAATGGCACAGGAGTTGTGCCCAACCGTCACTATTAAAAGTACATAGCCGCGGGACGGATCATCAGGAAATAAAAACATATTTTGGAGGTAAATGTGCCGCGTGACTGGTACTAAATTAAATAACCACAAAGTAACACCTAGAGATACTATTTTGGAATAAGAGAAAGCATAGAAACGTAATAGTAGTTATACAAAATTAAAACTTTGCCAATGGCCTCGTGAACACGTAGAAGGCCCAACGTTCATAGTTGGCAGGCCGACAGCAACCCAGCAAACTCCACTGTGAGGACGCGCCTATCACACAAACCGCAATTAGACTGAACAACAACTAAAATTGTCATCCGAACTAAGAAGCAGCAGGCTTACTATGGTTGTGAGCTACCAATCCTGACAGTCGGGCACAAGTACAGAGATAAGCAGTTTTAACTCTTAGATGCACCTTATGATGTTGGTCTAGGTCATGAAACCGGTACTGCCCGGATAAAAATTGGCACTGTGACAGCTGTTAGCGGAGTTTCTGTTGAAAAATGTGCTACCACAGCTGCGGCTGCCCCGAGCTCTTAGTCGTCTGTAATTCCTCATCAGTTCTAAACAGCTACACTGCCTAGTCCACTTGAGTAGTATTTGATCTTTCTTGATCGACCGAATTTGATAGGCCTACTGAGTCTCTAATCAGAATATACCATTCACCACTTTCTTTGATATTTGCGGGTCCGTCTCTCGTGCCTATACTTGTTCAATTACACCTTGAATAGGGTCTCCGGATACTTTCATTGTGATACTGCACAACTCGCATTATGATTACGACGCACGAATTGCAGAACTTCTGGCATTAAATGAGGGTTACTAACAGTTTTTCTTCCAGGGTAACACCTTCGAGTGAAAAAGAAAGGTGGAAAAATGGTACTAGTGCATTATTTACTTGACAGTTTATGATAATAGCATTCACTAAGCTTAAGAGAAAATCACTGTCGCTTTATTGCTGCAAGTGCTATTAAATTTGACGTTCCTCGTTTTGCATTTAACATATGTTTCAAACGTGTTCTAAGGCTAGTATTTTTTTTATTAAGTTTCATTTGTAAAGTATTTTGAATTTTATTCTTCAGATTAATTTAATCGCAATGGACGCAAACTTTTCAACGATTTCGTGTTTTTATAACTTCATAACTTGTAATCCACTCTTTAGATGAGTTTCGTTGCAATCAACGCAAGCGTTTGAACTGTTATTTCCGTTGATCTGCAGAGCCACTTTCCTCTTACGAATTGGAAATATTTAAACATTTCGACCGTTTCAGGGCATAGAAATATATTCAAAGGCAAAGTTGAAAATTCGTGCTGGACGGGGATTCGAACCCGGATTTCCCGCTTCGGGCAGGCGGCTATCCAGGCACGACTCCCAACCCGAATGGCACACTACGATTATAGTATACAGTATAGGTTGCGAGCAAGGATAATAATGGGCAGGAGGCACTACAAGTTATAATGTACTACAAGTTGAGAATTTGGGCAGGAAGGGAATCGTGCCTGGATAGTCTAAGTGCAGTCTGCTTTCGGCGGGCGAGCTGTGTGGTTCGTGTTTACGTCCTCGCTGCGGCCGGCCGTGTGTTGACACTGTGTGGTGAGTTGGACGCTCTCGCAGCGCATATCGTAGTTATATTCCAACATGTATAGATCATAAAGATGAATCAACCTTTAAGAAAAGACACCTTGAAGTTCATGTTTAATGAACAGTTCGTCCGACCTAGAGCTTTTGAAGTAGAAGCTTTCTTAAGAGATGTAGTTAAACTTAATGTGAATGAAATAATAGGGATCCATTTATCGATCGTAAGTAGCACGGTCTATGTTAAAATGATCAGTTCAGAGTGCTGTGATAAAGTAATTGAACGTTGTCGAGGACACCTTAAATTCAATCACTGCGACGGCAATGTTGGCGATGTACAAATTGATTACGCCGGTTTTGGCATTAGAACAGTTCGCATATTTGAACTCCCATTTGAAATAACTGCGGAGCAGATTAATTCAGCCCTCAAACCATACGGGAGAATTATTAGTAATACTGCGGAAAAGTGGACAACGTTTCAAACTTTTCCATTATTAAACGGTGTTCGACAAGTGAAACTAGAACTACAGAAACATATCCCGTCGTATATTTACGTATGCGGATATAGAGCCATTGCCATATACGATGGTCAGCCACGTACTTGCTCAGGATGTGGGCAGTCAGGTCATGTTAGGTCGGAGTGCGTACAACGTAGAGTGACGCAGCTGCCGGCAGGGGAACCAGTCGCTCCTATGACGATGACGTCACTGCCAGTGACTTACGCCACGGCCCTCCGCGTTAATACGGCCACCACGTCGAGCGCCGCAGTGGGTGAAAACGATGACGTACATGTAGACGGTCCGTCACTAGCAATGGATGTTGGTGCCGCGGAAAAAGCGACTGTCACCGACTCCGACAAAACAGAAACAGCCACTAAAGAAGAACGTGAAACAAACCCAGAAGATAAGTCCGGAAGAGGAGTACGCAGAGACGAAGACGATAGTGCAGCACAAGACCTTAGCACGACTTCAGAGACTGAGGTTAGTCAGGAATCTCGATCCTCTCTTAAAAAACATAAGAAACGGCGTTTAGCTCCTCCCGACGCCAAACAAAAAGCTCAGGCAACGCGTGAAAAAGCGCAAGAAATTGCTCGCAAATTAAGTGAAAAAGCACCTGAAATTTCGGAGCGTAGCAAACAGACGACAAATTCAGCGGCCAATGAAAATCTGAAAAATGTAGAAACGATAACCCAACAGGATTTGGAAATGGAACACCCTGCAAAGCAACAATTACAGAATAAGATCCCACCTAGTCTTGGTCCCGAAAGAGAAATGCACCATCGCAATGACGGAAGAAACTGGGCAGATGAAGTGGACTATCCCAAAGATGAAGATATGCAAGAAGCTACAAGTCCAACAAGGACTCGTCCTCCGCACTAATGGGAGAGAAAATGAAAGGGCCATCGCATCCACGACCGGTGCAACAATAATATAAGGCGTCATGCGCATGTTATAACATCTAATATATAAAGTCAGTCTACATCTCACAATTGCGTTACAATCGTACAGAATTGCGACGATAAATATCAATAAGATTCGTAGTCATTTAAAACTAAAGACCTTACAGGACATGTTATACGCTGCCGACATCGATATTGCTATGTTACAAGAAGTAACAGATATTACACTTGATGCAACAATAGGATATAATGCAATTGTAAATTCAGGGCACGACCATGAACTCGGCACGGCAATTTTAATTAAGGAAGGCGTAATTGTAAAAGATGTGGAGAAACTGCCAAATGCAAGGGGTATAGGCGCCACCGTCAACAACACTAGATTAATAAATATCTACGCACCCTCTGGTACAAGCAACAGGAGGGGAAGAGCTGTATTTTTTAAGGAGGATATGGTTCCCCTATTCTGCGGCCGATATGATCAGATAATTTTTGGCGGTGACTATAATTGTGTCCTGTCGGCTAAAGATCAGACCCCAAATTTTAACTACTGTGCCGAACTTGACGCTATTATTAAACAATTAATCTTAACTGACACTTGGGAGCACAAAAACGGTGCATTACCAGGGTTCACTTACATTACAAATCACTCTGCCAGCCGTATTGACAGGATTTACGTTTCAGCCAACCTGAAACAGCATGTTCTGCACACAGAGTTGTGGCCCACCATCTTTTCGGACCACATAGCGTACATATGTACCGTTAACTTAACAAGGCAACAAACATACAGGGGTCGAGGATTGTGGAAACTTAATACAGAACATCTGAACGACCCTGAATGTCATGAAGTATTCCAAAATGTGTGGAACGAATGCGAGAAGCGATTTCCATCCTATCCTTCGGCACTCACATGGTGGTTGAAATGTGCCAAACCGACGATAAGAAGAGCGCTAATAAATTACTCACGGGAAAAGATGGCCTGGCAGAAGCAGACGACCGAATTCTACTTTAAAGTCCTCCGAGATTTGTACAGATCCGATACACCTATAATTAACAAACACCTGGAGATAAAAAGAATTCAAGCTAAGCTCATAGCTTTACGACGGAAACAGCTTGACGGTTGCAAAATACGATCAAGACTCCAAAATGATGTACGTGGAGAAAATACATCAATATACCATGTTATCAATGAAAGAAAGGGACAGCGGAGGAAAATAATAACTGAAATAATAACCGCGGATGGCCGAGTATTGACGCAGCAAAGTGACATCAAGACCGAAATACAAAACTACTTCGCCGAGCTCTTAAACAATGCAACAACGGATGTAACAGCGCACAATGAACTTACAACAGGACTCACCCGGAAGCTCGACCAAGAGGAAGCAGCCGCTTTGTTAACAGAAATAACAGAGGAAGAGGTTGAAAACGCAATCATAAGAAGCCCGAAAAATAAATCTCCTGGACCCGATGGGATTCCGGCTGAACTCTATCACACTTTTAGGAGACATATGATATCTAAACTAATATGTATTTGTCAAGAACTGATGAATCCAAACACTAATATACCGAGTGACTTCCGAGAAGGAACAATAGTTCTCATCCCGAAAACTCCTGCAGGGAAATCAGTATCAAATTTCAGACCTCTCACTTTACTAAATTGCGATTATAAAATATTTTCACGCATCATCAATGAGAGGTTAAAATCAGTCCTGAACAATGTCATTGGGGATTATCAATCGAGCGTTGGAAAAGAGCGATCCATCCACCACACAGTGACCGACTATAGAGACATTATTTCAATTGCTGAAGTCTGTAAAATTAAATGCGCCATGGTCTCCTTAGATTTCGAGAAAGCATTTGATAGAGTTAGCCATGATTACCTCTTCCATGTTATGTGCGCTATGAATTTTCCACAGCGTTATATCGCAATTATAAAGAACTACTTAAACCACTCTACATCGAAAATCATGGTTAACGGTCAACCCAGCAGACCAATTATAATAAACAGTTCAGTGAGACAAGGGTGTCCTCTCTCTATGTCCTTGTTTGCGATAGCCATTGAGCCGTTACTTTTAAGCTTAAGTCAAAATCTTCAAGGCATAGTAACGAATGGCCAGAAAGTTGTCATTAGGGCATATGCTGATGACGTCATGTTTCTGGTCAGAGATAGCAATGAGATCAAAAAGGCACTAGAAATAATACAAACATACGAGCTCGCATCCGGCGCAAAGCTGAACAGAAAAAAATCTGCAGTAATGAACATCGGACGCGGATTAGGAGCGCCCATCCAAGGACAGATTAAGGAGACGGACAGTATAAAATGCCTTGGAATAGAATATACGCGAAACATCCGGCACACAATTGCAAAAAATTACAGGAGGATACTGAACACCATCCGGGCCAGCATACAACAACACAATCTCAGAAAACTGGATGAACTGCAGAGAGTGGCATTGATAAATATTTATTTAACATCTAAAATAAATTACGTAGCACAGGTCTTGCCAATGCCACGAGATGTCGTCAACAGAATTTTGGCTGCCTTTGGTTACTTTGTCAACCGTGGCCATATATTTAAAATACAATATGAAACATTGACGTTACCAACCGACAACGGTGGCCTAAATCTTATAAACGTATATAACAAGGCACAGGCATTGTACACCAGCAAAACGTACAAGCAGTGGACGACATCATGGAATAGTGTCGTAAAATTCTTACTGAATGAAATAGCGCCGCCCAACCACGACGCTCCAATCGATGTTCACCACATTCCCAACGAACTTTTCCACCTGAAACATTTCTTGATAGAATATAGTTATATCCGAATGTGTCTGCCAGAGAATGATTTGATCAGAGTGAAAGAAGTTTACAAAACTTTCATGAACAACCACAGCGAAAACATCATAGAACAAAAGTATCGTCACTTTAATTGGCAAAACATATGGAGAAACCTCCATCATCCGCAGTTGCCTACTCACGTGAAGGCACAGTGGTACTATGCCGTTAATAGAAAAATCCCGACGAACTCAAAACTCCACGCCATCCATCTGGCAGATTCCGCTTTGTGTACTGCCTGTAAAATCAACGATACTGATGAACACCAATTTGTCTGCGGCAATGCTAACAATATATGGCAGTCAGTAAGAAGGATTTTAGCAATTATCCAACGAACATCGCCCCACACAATAACTCCAACAAATCTCTTACACCCGGATGAAGCACTATACCCTAACACGAAGAAAAACGCCGTGAACTGGTTGAAGGGGCACACGGTGTTTTACATATTGTCAAACAAGGAGAAGAGCGAAGGTGACTTTTGGACTTATATCGCGACCCAACATCACACATTACTCCAGATGAATAATTACAATAAACATTATGCAAATTTCCTCAAAAGGACCATCATGTGAACTCCTCTATTCACGCTGATATCTTGAAAGTGTGACTGAAATTGATTTGAAAATAAATAAATCTACAATTATTTAATGAACAAATACGATCATGATCAAACAAAGAACAGGTACTCAGAAGTTTATTTTTTTATTAAAAAAATAATTTTAGAAAAAGTCATAGTTTTGTAAAGAGACATTTCATTTGTGTCCCCTTCTAGACTGATCTCGCGACAACTAACGCGTTCAGAGTTAGAGAAGATGTAATAAGAATAGTAATTAAAAAAATAATGAAAACGAACATAGGAACGGACAAAAAGTACATGGAAACACTCCATTGCAACTGGCGCGAAGACGAACTCTGAAATCGTCGGTGAGCAGAGATTGAAATGAAGGACCTTTTTTATTAATATTTTTTTATTTTTTACTTATTTATTTCGTTTGGTAAAAATTTATATTTATGTTTCCAACCGAAGAAGGTACTGTTACGTTTCATGTGTTACATTTTTAAATGGAAAAAGAAGGAGACGACGCAATTAAGCTGTGGAATACAGCACTCATAAGAAAAACTTTCAGTTTTGAATCCAACCAAGAAGGGATTATTTGATTTTATTAAACTTTTGTTATGGGTGACCAACGTTGAGTAAGAAGAGAATTAATTCCATTACAAGAAAGAAGGAAAAAGATTTTTTTAAATAAAAAAAAAAAAAAAAAAAAAAAAAAAAAAAAAAAAAAAACGCCGACGAAGGCGATATTTGGAGAGCGAAAGGAGGGGCTGTGAGGGGAGGTTGGAGGCCCAAAAAAAAAAAAAAATAAAAAAAAATAAAAAAAAAAAAACGGTTAAGACGTCTGCCTAGTAAGCATGGAGGTCCGGGTTCGATTCCCGGCCGCACCACAAATTTTAATTAAAAAAAAAAAAAAAAAAGAAAAAAAAAGTGTTAAGGGCGACCACTGGCCCGAAGCGGGAAATCCGGGTTCGAATCCCGGTCAGTCACAAATATTTAACTTTGCATTTGAATATATTTCAGTGTCCTGAATCGGTCCAAATGTTTGAATATTTCGAATTCGTAAAATTTCGGCCGTTGATATCAACAAATGGTGTCTATTCTTTCGAACATGTCCGAAAAGAACAGACACCATATCAATAATTTTCCTCTTAGTGTATATCTTTACGAAAGACAACCGAATGTTAACATTTGATGTGAGCAGTCAGCCTTTATGTAAATCCTGGCGCCAATGAAGTTGCGTTATAGTGATTTACCGTTGTTGATTTACACATTTATGAATCCGTTAGCCGGCCGCGGTGGCCGAGGTGACTGAGGCGCTCCAGTCACGGTCAGCACGGCTACTACGGTCGGGGGTTCGAATCCCCCCTCGGGCATGGATATTTGTGCCGTCCTAGTTCGTAAGTAGTTCATAAGTAGTTTGTAAGTTTAGGGACTGATGACCCCGTAGTTAAGTCCCATAAGCTTAACAAACATTTGAACATTTTTTTTTTTTTTTTTTTTTTGAATCTGTTAAATCAAATGTTTGTAAACCTATTGGACCAAACTGCTATGGACGTCAGTCCCTAGACATGTGAACTACTTACACTAGCTTACGCTAAGAGCAACACACACACACACACACACACACACACACACACACTAAGACCCGACGGAGGACTTGAGGCTCCGGCAGGAGTGGCAGCCCAGTCCCTGGTATGAAGCCTTAGACCACGGGGCCATTCCTCCCGGTATGAATTTATTTCGATGTTATTTGTAGTCTCGACTGAACAACAACCAGCATAGTGCAAAGTAAGTGTACGCGGCTTTACAGAGCGCCTTTGCAAGGAGGACGGTTTCATAAGGGAAGAGTATCGTGTAGTGGACATTGCAGGCAGTGATGCGTGGGACGACATGAAGATGACGGCGCGCGCCATATTGTGCATTACAAACTGGCTGCGCCTCGCTGCCAGCAATAGCTCGGCATTCTCCATTGTACTGCCTGCAGCAAACAGCGTGCGCTGCCAACTGCAGGCAGAGCTTCATTGTGCCATCGCGCACTATTCTCTGGCTACACTTTTCAGCGACACGACTGTGTCCGATCAGGACTGACGGTAATGGGTTCATAAAATTCCCTGAAGTGCACTACATCGATTTACAAGTTCATGGTAGATTTGTACCTTTCGTCCATCAAGGACACCGTATTGCGACCGTGCCAGCATTACAGACGTTAAAGAGTAACACACATTCTTAGCTGGAACTGCGGAAGAGCTGAACAGCGCGAATGAGATCAGCAACTCGTCGAGGACAAGGGAGACGTTGAAATTGATGACAAATTAAATTTACTGTAGATCATGCTTCTCATCTTTGACGAACGTCAAGATGGTCCCTATGACAAGGCTGATTGGAACCTTGGCCAAATAGGTTTATCTTTTTATTTTCACCTGAGCTATAAGGGGACTTAGTAAAGTAAGTCTTGGTCAAGTAACTTTTGTTGAATACGCACTACACTTAAAATCGAAACATACAGGGCCCCATGACACAACACCGTCCAGAGACAAGACCTCACAACAGCCCGTGTCACGTCACACCGAGTAGGCCACGATCGTTAGCTGACTGAATGGATGCCGGCCGCGGTGGCCGAGGGGACTGAGGCGCTTCAGTCACGGTCTGCTCGGCCACTACGGTCGGGGGTTCGAATCCCCCCTCGGGCATGGATATTTGTGCCGTCCTAGTTCGTAAGTAGTTCATAAGTAGTTTGTAAGCTTAGGGAGTGATGAACCCGTAGTTAAGTCCCATAAGAATTACAAACATCTGAACATCTGACTGAATGGTTGCTACGAGGCAGTGGGTTGTGCCTAGTGAGCTCCAAGATAATCTGTAGGCAGTACTATGTATTTCGAAGTTGTGCCGCTTGACACCGTATTGGTGAACGTATAACTGTCATATACTATCCAATTATCAGTATTACGTGCATACAAAGAATTGAACATTCATGAACGGCTAATCACTTGTTCTTGTTGTTTTCGTAGAAACTAACTCATATTCAATGGCCGATAACTGTTTGGAATAATTTAATACTATTTACAAAACTGTTTAGACATAGAATAAACTATATTCCTGCATCAATACTGCAGAAAAATGCGTGAGTTGTATAAATGGGATATATGATAAATTTTATTCGGAACTAGTGTTTCTTCAAATGTTCAAATGTTTGTATAGTTAGCCGGCCGCGGTGGCCGAGGAGACTGAGGCGCTCCAGTCACGGTCTGCACGGCCACTACGGTCGGGGGTTCGAATCCCCCTTCGTGCATGGATATTTGTGCCGTCCTTAGAATTAGTTAGTTCATAAGTAGTTTGTAAGTTTAGGGACTGATGATCCCGTAGTTAAGTCCCATAAGCTGTACAAACATTTGAATTTGAATTTGAATTGCTTATGGGACTTAACTACGTGGTCATGATTCCCTACATTTACTAACTACTTATGAACTAGCTAATCCTAAGGACGGCACAAATATCCACGCCCGAGGGGGGATTCGAACCCCCGACCGTAGTGGCCGTGCAGACCTTGACTGGAGCGCCTCAGTCCCCTCGGCCACCGCGACCGGCAGTGTTTCTTCACCATTGTATTTAATGAATAAATTGTACAGACAAATGAAGGTGTAAAAACAAGAAATTCGAGGCGTCTGACACAAGCAAGATTTTCCATAGAGTATGAATATCCAATCAATGGGCTCAAAACGGAAATCAGTGAAATATAGATTTGAACACGAGAATTACCGTTTACAGTACGGCAATTTATTCATTAAATGTTATGTGATTGAAACACTAGTTCTGAATATAGATATAGCTCACCTATATATCTGAACCATACTCCCCTTCCATTGTGTTTGCCATAACCATACGCAACACAATACTTCACTATTATATACTTATTAAATTAATCAATAGTTCATAATTTATTTTCAAAGGATGCAAGTCATAAAAGAACAACGCGGTCTACTCGGTATGACGTGGCACGGACTGTTGTGAAGGCTTGTCTGTAGACGGTTTAAGCACTAAAGCGCTTTGTTGAGAAGCGCGCGGTTGCTACCCGTCGGAGGTTCGAGTCCTCTGTCAGGCATGGGCGTGTGTGTTGTCCTTAGGTTAGTTTAATTTAGTTTAAGCATTTTGTAAGACTATGGACTGGTAACCTCAGTAGTTAAGTCATATAGATTGACAGACATTTGACATTTGATTTTCTACATAGTGCCCCAGTTTCTGTAGCCATCTATCGGAACGTTTTACAAAATGTTCAGTTGGTTACACACACTCGGACAGTGTCAAATCTCCAGTTTTTTTTAAAATTTATACTTATATTAATTTATTTGCAAATATCCATGAAACAGTGCGAGGTATGGAGAAAGTATAAGGGAGAAAAGTTGTAGACAATTTTCTCGTCTACAAATCTAATAATTCAGTTTTGTTCTCAGATGAATGATTACGGTGTTATTTGTAATAAAATTTCGAGCTGTCAAACAAGCACTTTTAGTGTTATTTACCTAGAGGGGACCAATTAAAGATTAACTTCCCGTCGGCAAAGACGTCATTAAAGACGTTACGTGCATAGTGAAACAAATTGATTGTGTTCTTTTCAATACAGCGATATCGCATTTCTTCTTCAGTGACTTCAGTAGATAAATGAAAGCTAAATGTGAATGGCGGAAGGAGTTTTTGAATCACTCTCCTTTTTTAACATGATTTCAGTGTCTTAACCACTGCGCCACCTCAGACGAGTAACTCAGTCAGCCTCTTTTGACAGAGTGAGCTGGGAAGAGGAAATATAAGTACTAAAATTAGTGAAAATTGTAACACTCAGAAATAATATCACGTATGTGTCACATACTGATGCCAATATGATAGATACACCAGCAAGAATCTTCCGTCTGTGCTGTCAGGTCATTTTAAGCTGAAAATTGCGTAATACCTTTCCTGTCTTGACCTTGGTGTAGACATCAACAGTTGTTTCCTAGTGGTAGGTGTAATTAATCACAGTGAACAAAGCAAATAAGGGAATAAAACAAGATGTTGCGAGTAGAATGCTGGCTGCACGGATGACCCCGAGCGTTTTTCAGAATTGTATTTTTTACTTAATTTCTTTAATTTAGTTTCAATAAAGATGATTAAATTATTTATCCCTGAAACTCGTTAGCCTTTCGTGAGTTTTGTAGTGAATGAGGAAGTATTTGTGATATTTCTTTTCATAAAATATGGCTCTGGATGGACTAGCTACTAGTCAGTTGCGATCACACATTCTTCAAATTGGTACTGCTTTGATAGTCTGTCTATGAAGTTTAAATGTTCAAATGTTTGTTAAGATTAAGGGACTTAACTGCGGGGTCATCAGTCCCTAAACTTACGAACTACTTATGAACTATCATACACTAAATACGACACAAATATCCATGCCCGGGGGGGATTCGAACCTCTGACGGGGAACGGCATCGCGCATCGGAGCTTAGCGCCTCAATGCGATTGGCCACTCCGTCGCGGCTGTATGTGAAGTGATGCAAGTTTGGAGTTGGTTTTAAGAAGATATTCTTATTTTTCTTAAGATCTAGGTAGATATGCAGCTGGATGCTTCATTCCCTAAACTACAAGTCCATGTAATCTGTGGGGCTAACTATACTGATAGCAGAAGCATGTGTTGTTTCCTCGAAGACAGCTAAAGAGTAAGGACAACTAACGTCTGAGACACCATCGGCGACGATGTGAGAGTCTTGGACCCAGGCTCCGTGATTTATGGTTGGCTATGCATCAAGATAACTGTCCATATCTCTCGGTGTCTCGTCGAGTTGGCGCACGTAGCGTCACAGTCGTCACCAGGGTGAAAGGTGTTGAACGCTACTAAACACAGGTCTCAAGTTCAGCTGTTCAAAAGTAAATATTCGAAAATAGAATAGAGGTGGATCATGGGCCGTGTGCTCTGCGCCTTGCTGCGGGGTGCGCGGCTGCCCCACGTCGGAGGTTCGACTTCTCCCTCGAGCATGTGTGTGTGTGTGTGTGTGTGTGTGTGTGTGTGTGTGTGTGTGTTGTCTTAGCATAAGTTAGTTTAAGTGTAGGGACTGACAACCACTGCAGTTTGGTCGCATATCTTTTAAACATTTGAACATTTTTTTATTAGTTCATGATAACAGAAAATTAAATTCCTTCACATTTAATATTTCGCCTTACCGAAATATATTGAGATATTATAAAATAGTGAGATAGGTATAAATTCGAACCGTGTCGCGTAAACAGAAGTCTAGCATAACACCTCTGTCTAAGTCCATGAAATCAAAGAGAGCCATAGACAAACGTTGCCATATTAGATGCAGGTTTCTTCCTTATTCCCGCTCGGTATTAGGTAATGGAACGGTAGAGAAATATCATGAAAGCGGTGCGAAGAATCCTCTGCCATGCATGTGAGTGTGATATGCAGAATATTAAGAGTTCTGATAAAGAAACTACTTACACTACAGCTGTGCGTCCCATTTTGGAGTTTTGTTGCGAACTGTAGGATCCGCATCAAGTGGGACTGGTGGATGATTTAGAGAAATTTCAGAGAAGAGCAACCACTTTTGTATTATCGCGATGTAAGGAGGAGAGTGTCACGGAAATGAAGTACGAGTTGGAGTGGAAATCATTAAAACAAAGGCGTTATTCGTTGCGGCGAGAGCTATTTGCGAAATTTCTTTCAGCAACTTTTTCTTCCGAATGCGATCATATTCTGTTAGCACCCACTTACATAGGGAGACTTGATCATCATAATAAAATAAGAGAAATCACATGGAAAACTGAAAGATTTAGGTGTTCCTCTTTCTCGCGAGCTATTAGAAAATGGAAATGTAGAGGAATATCACAAAAGCGGTTCGATGAACACCTTGCCATGCACTTCAATGTGACTCTCAGAGTACTTATATAAATGTACATTATGTAGATGTAGATGTAAATCTGACTTTGACCCAGATACACACTATCGTTTAGTGAACAAAATATGGGCTTAAAGATTTTTTTAGTTCAAAAGTTCAAATGTTCATAAATCTAAGGGACTTAACTACGTTGATCATCAGTCCCTAGGCTCAAAAACTACTTTAACTAACTTATGCTAAGGACAACAGTCATACCCATGCCCAAGGGAGGACTCGAATCTCCGACGGCGAGCAAACGCGCGTTATGCAGCAAGGCGCCTTAAAACGCTCTGCCTCTCTACCGCGGCGATTTTTTTAGTTCAAAATGTTCAAATGTTTGTTAAACGTATGGAACTTAACCGCGGGGTCATCAGTTCCTAAACTTACAAATTACTTATAAACTAACATTTACTAATTACAAGACAAACATCTATGCCCTTGGAAGGATTCGAATCCCGACAGGAAACGGCTTCGCGCATCAGAGCATAGCGCCTCAATGTGCTCGGCCACTCATCCGCGGCGATTTTTTAGTCCAAATGTCCAAATGTTTGTAAATCTATCGGACCAAACTGCGTGGTCATCAGTCCGTAGCTTACAAACTACTTAAACCTAGGTAAACTAACCTAAGGACAACACACACACCCACGCCCCAGGGAGGACTCGGACCTCCACGGCGAGCAATCGAGCGCTCCGCAGCGAGACGCTTTAGACCGCTCGGCTACTCCACCGCGGCGATTTTTTAGTGCAGTGAAAAATAGTCACTAGTTGTTTTCATTAACCGGAGACGGAAAAACATTCCATACAGTTAGAAATACACAGAACATTAACCATTAATAGAATATATGTTTATGAACGGTGTAAATATTTTCCAGACGGAAATATAGTTGTTGTAATATTCCACCGCGCGGGAGTAGCCGAGCGGTCTGGAGCGCCACGTTGCGGATCGCGCGGCCTCCCGCGTCGGAGATTCGAATCCTCCCTCGGGCATGGATGTTTGTGTTGTCTTTAGTATAAAGTAATTCATAAGTAGTTTGTAAGTTTAGGGACTGATGACTCCGCAGTTAAGTCCCATAAGCTTAACAAACATCTGAACATTTTACAATCTACTTAAACTAGCTTTAACTAACCTAAGGGCAACGCACACACGGGTGCCCCAGGGAGGGGAGAGCGAGAACCTCCGACGGCGAGCAACCGCGTGCTCCGCAGCAAGGCGCTTTAGAGCGCTCGGCCACTCCATCGCGGCACCGTCGCAGTAACATATTTCGACGGACATGCCAATACCAGTTACATGTAAGTGTCGTGTAGATTGACTGAAGCAAGAGCGTTAAGTGAGAAGATTCTAGTAACCTTAAGCCGTCGGCACACGGAGCGTATGTCTGAACGTGTGTGGTTAACGTGCCGAGTCCAACGTGCCGCTGAACGCTCGGAGACGGTGCGACTTGTGCATACGAGACGTGTGCCTCAACGAGCTACACGCGACCGCAGCGCGCTCCAGCGACAGTTGTTGGCCGCATCAGGTTCTGGAATTACACTGTTTACCAAATCAAAATAGTGGAATTCGTGCTTTACCACTATTAAATCGCTTCTTTCCGCGCTTGTGCATATGTTCATTATGTTCTGTGATATAGGCCAACATAAGTAAAAACAAAATTTCTATGAAAGTATACTCAAAAGTTGCGTATCATGTCAATAAGTGCAGCGAATTATAAAAGTTTCATGACAAACTGTGCGATATAAAATTAGAAAAGGTTTCAAATGAGACAAACGTTATTGCAGCAGTCTCGCTTTTTAGTAAAACTTTATGGTCATTCTTCCACGGTCAGTGATTTGAATGTTAAGAAAGCGTAAAATGCAATAAGTGAAACAATAAAGTGCGTATTTTACTCTAAGTAAGGTGCAAACTGTCCTGTTCATAAAACGAATCCAACAAAGTCAATCGCATCAGAGGATGCGCACTTATGTTTACATATCATCCGATATTATGCAGTATACTTCTATGAAATTCATAGGAAAGTCTTTGAGCCTACCAGAAAACCCGAATATGAGAAGAAAAAATATTTGCTTCCTTGAAGCCTTGAACGAGCGTTGTGGGACATCTTTCATAGCATAAGACAAGACTTTATTGCCTATACTACAGCCACAATCGCAGTCGAGTGTCATCGACAAAGGTATTAGACGTTTTGTATACACTACCGGTAGACATTTCGGTTGCTTATATGTAATTACAACAAATGATGTAAAGAACAATTCGTGTTGATAGATCTTCAGTCCGCCTGGCCTTGAAACGGTAGATTACTGTAATACGGACATTTTTTAACCACATATAAGACGTTTCCAGTCATTTATTCGAACAAATAGTACCTCTAATGACCGTTTTCGAGAGATTCTCAATTTACTCAGTTACTTTTACTTGCTTTGAAATGTCATACATTCATACGACCTAAATTACATGCATCAAACACATGAAATACTACGGCCAATATTGCGTCTTCATGTCTGTACCGAAAAGAGGTACCCCCCCTTCCCGGTTAACCACGTAGTGTGACTTCGGTGGCGTTTCCCACTTTATTGATGATCGTTCAGACGCACGTTGAGAATATTTGCCATGCTTGATACTGCCCGACACGATGGGAAAGTGCAGTTCGCACATTATAACTTGAGAAACTCGCTCCGTTGGCCACACTCGTTCAGATACACGCTCCGAGTGCTGACAGTTGTATACTCTTTGCCGTATTTCGTTGGTTTGCTTGGAGGTGAAAAAGAGTTTTGTTTATCGATCTCAATCACTCATTCAAATTTTAGTCACAATTTTTTACCAGTTCGTTTTTCAGTGTGGTGGCTGTGTTTGATTAGCGGTGCTGTTACCGCTGAATAATGCTCACCGGTGTGGGATCCGTACCAGGTGGGGTTGATAGAGGAAGTAGAAAAGATCCAACGGAGAGCGCCGGCCGCGGTGGCCGAGGGAACTGAGGCGCTCCAGTCACGGTCTGCACGGCCACTACGGTCGGGGGTTCGAATCCCCCCTCGGGCATGGATATTTGTGTCGTCCTTAGTGTTAGCTAGTTCATACGCAGTTTGTAAGTTTAGGAACTGATGACCCCGTAATTAAGTCCCATAAGCTATACAAACATTATACTTATTATTATACCAACGGAGAGCAGCGCGATTCGTTACAGGATCATTTAGTAATCGAGAAAGCGTTACGGAGATGATCGATAAACTCCAGTGGCCGCGGCGGAGTGGCCAAGCGTATTGAAGCGCTATGCTACGATGCGCGAGGCCGCTCCCCGTCGGGGGTTCGAATGCCCCTCGGGCATGGATGTTTGTGCCGTCTTAGGTATAAGGTAGTTCATGAGTAGTTTGTAAATTTAGGGCCGCGGTGGAGTAGCCGAACGGTCTGAAGTGTCTCGCTGCGGAGCGCGCGGTTGTCGCCGTGGAGGTTCCAGTCCTTCCTGGGGCATGGGTGTGTGTGTTCGTCCTTAGGTTAGTTTAGCTTAGTTTAAGTAGTTTGTAAGCTACGGACTGATGACCACGCAGTTTGGTCCGATAGATTTACGAACATTTGAACATTTGATTTGTAAATTTAGGGAGTAATGACCCCGCAATTAAGTCCCTTAAGCTTGACAAACATTTGAACATTTGAAACTCCAGTAGAAGAGTCTGCAGGAGAGACGCTCTGTCGCTCGGTACGGGCTTTTGTCGAAGTTTCGAGAACATACCTTTACCGAGGAGTCTAGCACTCTATATTGCTCCCTCCTACGTATATCTCGCGAAGAGATCATGAAGATAAAATCAGAGAGATTGGAACCCACACAGAGGCATACCGACAATCTTTCTTTCCGCGAACAACACGGGACTGGAATAAGAGGGAGAACCGATAGTGGTACTCAAGGTACCCTCCGCCACACACCATCGGGTGGCTAGCGGAGTATGGATGTAGATGTAGAAGTAGTGGTAGTGGCTCACTCGCAAGGGCTGCGGCGACTGGCTGGGGGGAGTGTTCAAAATGTTCAAATGTTTGTAGAGCTTATGAGACTTAACTGCGGGGTCATCAGTCCCTAAACTTACAAACTAAGGACGGCACAAATATCCATGCCCGAGGGGGGATTCGAACCCCCGACCGTAGGGGCTGTGCAGATGTGACTGTCGCGCCGCAGAACGCTCGGCCGGCTGGGGGAGTGTGTGCCTGGGCGGACACGCGTTGGTTCCGCGCGCCGTGCGCAGTCGCCTACGGCTCCGGCCAGCGGCCGCCCCCACCACCAACCACCACCACAGCTTCCTCCGTCCCCCTCCTCGGCGCCCCACTGCGCTCGCCCAGCCGCAACGTTTCTGCGCGCTTCCGAAGCCACCGTTCGGCAACCCTTTCCACCGCCGTGATTGGAAACGAGCATAAGAGAATACTCATTTGCCGAGAAATCACCAGAATTCAATACCATTCGCTTCCATATGTAAGCAAGCGTCTGAATCTAGGTAAAAGGTAAAGCAGTCAACAATCCGAAGATTGGTTTGAACACCACAGTGCTTTACTAGGCATGGTCCTGTTTGGAGGTGGTAGGCCGTTGCCTTCCTCCGACTTTCGAACTGACTTACCCAGCCAGTTATAGGGGGACCTGCAGTTTAACGTGGTTTCCGAACCACGGTACTACTCGATATTTTCCACATTAGCAACACTGCCAGAGGTGAATGAAGTGGAAAGCGACAGATAAAAATCGTAGGACCTGGCGGGGACCGAAACCGGGACCTTTGGATTTGCAGTCAAACTAGAGGAAACGGAAAAGAACATTAGGTAACTAATATAGCCTTTCTGTGTGTTTTTCTTTCTTTCTTTCTTTTTTTTTTTTTTTTTTTTTTTTTTTTCTTGCGCTAATAATTGGTAGACTATACAACGCCCTAAAGCCGTCGGCACACGGAGCGTGTGTCTCAACTTGTGTGGTCAACGTGCCGAATCCACCTTGCGGCTGAACGCTCGGAGACGGCGCAACTTGAGCATACGAGACGTATGCCTCAACGAGCTACACGCGACCGCAGCGCGCTCCAGCGACAGTTGTCGGCGGTATCAGTTACCTCTATTGAATCGCTTATTTTCGCGCTTGTGCTTATGCTCGTTATGTTCTGTGATAGGCCTAAATAAGTAACAACAAAATGTTCAAATGTTTGTTAAGCTTATGGGACTTAACTACGGGGTCATCAGTCCCTAAACTTACAAACTACTTATGAACTACTTACTAACTAGGACGGCACAAATATCCATGCCCGAGGGGGGATTCGAACCCCCGACCGTAGTGGCCGTGCAGACCGTGACTGGAGCGCCTCAGTCCCCTCGGCCACCGCGGCCGGCAAGTAACAACAAAATACCTATGAACATAAGACTCTTACAAAAGTTGGATTTTATGTGAGTAAATGCAGCGAATAATAAAAGTTTCATGACAAACTGTGCGATATAAAATTAGAATAGGCCTTCACAACACAAAGATTATTGCAAGAGCTTTTTAGTTAATCTTAAAAGATCATGCTTCCATGGTAATGTTCCTATTCAGTAGAAGAATGTTAAGAACGTGTAAAATGCAATACGAGAAACAATAAGTGCGTATTTTACTCTAAGTGAGGTGCAAACTGTCTTTTCCATAAAATGAATCCAACAAACTCACTCCTCAGAGGGTATGCACTTATTTTTACATAGAATCGAATATTAACCAGTATACTTCTAAGAAATTTATGGGAAAGTCTATGGAGTCTATGAGAAAACCGAATAAAAAATATTTGCTTGTATGAAGCCTTTAATCAACACCACAACCCTGTAATATCGTAGTCCACGAAGTAGCCCTTAAGCTACAGCCAGTTGCATTACCAACGCATCCTCACCTACGATATTATACGTGTCGTGTATGCTACTGGGCGATATGTCGGTTGCTGACAAGTAATTACAATAAACGATAAAAAGAACTATTCGTGTTGATAGAGCAAAGATATATTTCGCTGTTCAGAAAGGATTATTTTGATCCCCGCCATCACCAGGTGTTGTTTTATTGTCTTCATTCCAAAGATGGTCTAATACAGTGCAAGCCTCATCAATTCTGAATAAGCTCAGTAACCCACGTCCATTTAAACCTGCTTAACTGCGGCAGAACAGCCGTGCGCACTAGACGCCTTGTTTCGCTGCGCGCGGCCGTTCGCTGTCTGGGGTCCGAGTCCTCCTTCGGGCATGAGTGTTTGTGTTGTCCTTAGCTTAAGTTACTTTAAGTTAGTCTAAGTAGTTTGTAAACCTAGGGACTGATCACCAACGTAGTTAAGTTCTTTAGATTCACAAACATTTGAACATTTTTTGAAACCTGCTTCCTGAATTCGTCTCTTGGTTTCCCTCTACGAAGTTTATCCCCCGCACTTTCCTCCAATATGAAATTGACGATACCTTTGTGTCTCAAGAGTGTGTAGCACCAATCCATTCTTTTTCTTAGTCAATATTTGCCAGAAATTTCTATTCTCTCCAAATGTGTTGAGAACTTACTCGTTAGTTACGCGATCTAACCATATGATCTTCAGCATTCTACTGTAGCACAAATTTCAGAAGCGTCTATCTCCTTCCTGTCAGAAATATTTATCGTCCACGTATCGCTCCCGTAGAAGGTTAAACTCTATCTCTAGAGAAGACTTCAAACACTTGAATTAATATTCTACGCTAACAAATTTCTCTTCTTTAGAAATGAGTTTCTTCCTATTGCCACTTTGAATTTTATAACTTCTATACTGTGAACATCAGAACTTATTTTACTGCCAAATAACAAAAATTATCAAGTACCTTTATTGTCTTGTCTCCTAAGCTAATTTCCTCAGCATAGCCTGTTTCAGTTCGTCTACATTCCATTACTCTTGGTTTTCTCTTGTTAATGTTCATCTTATACTCTCCTTCCAGGATAATGCCAATTCCATTCAGATGCTCTTCTAGGTCCTTCCCTCCCCCCCCTCCCCCAGGGGGCTCACGGTTCTTTCGGAGTATTTGCGTGGCGAGCACGGGGCCCCGAGCTAATGCAGTCTTCCTTCCTTCTTTTCTCCCTGGACTGCATTTACTTTCCCTTCCGCTGCTTTCCTGTCCTCACTCCTTCCGATTCCCACCGGGATACTGATAACCTTACCAGTTTAGTCCCCCTATCCCTAACAAAGAAACGAACAACAAACAACAACCAGGTCCTCTGCTATCTCCAACAGAATTACGTCATCGGCAAACCGCGACGTTTTTATTTCTTCTTCCTGAACTTTAATTCCTTCTCCAAATTTCTCCTTACTCCTTTTTTCACAGCTTGCCCAATGTACGGACTGAAAAACATTGTGCAATGGTTGCAGCTCCATCTTTCTCCATTCACAACCACTGCGTCCGTGTTTTGCTCTTCATCTCTTTGTAATTGCTGTTTGGTTTCTGTAAAAGTTGTATATAACTTTTCGAGCCCTATATTTTGCTCCTGCTAACTTCAGAATTTTAAAGAGTGTATTCCATTTAACATTGTCAAAAGCTTTCACCAAATCTACAAAAGTTAGATACGTAAGTTTGCTTTCCTTAAACAATTTTCTAAGAGAAGGTGGGCACTGACTCACGTGTTATTGTATTTTCAAATCAAATGTTCAGATGTTTGTTAAGCTTATGGGACTTAACTGCAGGGTCATCAGTCCCAAAATTTACAAACTACTTATGAACTAACTTCTACTAAAGACAACACATACATCCATGCCTGAGGAAGATTCGAACCCCCGACAGGGAACGGTCTCGTGCATCGGAGCGTAACGCCTCAATGCGTTCGGCCACTCCGCCGCGGCCCTATATTTTCAATAAATCCAAACTGATCGTCTCCGAGGTCGGATTCTACTAGTTTTTCCATGCTTCTGTAGACATTTCGAGTTAGTATTTTGCAACCACAAATTATAGAAAAGATAGTTCTTTAACTTTTACTCCTTTTTGCACCAGCGTTCTTTGGAAATGCAATTATTACACTCTTCTTGAGGTCTGTGGGTGTTACACCTGTTTCATTGATTTTGTGTTATAGTTTCGTTATGGCTCTCTCTGCCAATAACATTAGCATTCAAATCGAATACCATCTACTCTATGGACCTTGTTTGAACTCACATCTGTGAGTACTTTGTCAAATTATTATCGCACTATCGTATGTCCAATATGGTCTTCATCTACTTCTCCTTCCTTTTCTTGATTTCCGTGTAACACGTCTACATATTATCTCTACCTTTCAGCTTTTCATTCTTTTATTATTACTGGTTTTAACTCTCGATATTCATACAGTTGTTTATTTTATCTCCCGACATATATTTTGTTTTCAAACAGGCGAAATCCGTTTTCCACCATTTATACAATCTTCTACGGATTTCCATTCGTCCATTCGTGCTTACCGAATTTGCACTTCCTGTCAACCTCACTTCTATCTGTCTATAGTCCCCTTTCCCTGCATCATTTGTTGCCTTTTATATTTTCTCTTATTAACTTCGATATCTCCTGTGTTAGTCAAGGATTTTTCAAGGAGGTTAGAATATAGGGAGATTGCATTATCTATGCCGAGTACATACGTCAGTTGAAGCCTGTCCTCCATCTTGGTCAGGTTTGGATTGCTATTTCTCCGTTAAAACTATGCGTAAACTCGAACCTCTTACTGTTAATGCATTGAACTGAGAGTCACTACAAAGTATGTGCTTTCAAACAATATACTTTCTTGAATAAATAGTAATAAATACTCATGATAATATATTGGAAAACTTAATTTTTAACGGCTAATTTGCACTCTTTTAACACGTTGGACATCACGGCAAAACCGTCGAAAGTTTTATTCCTGTTCTGAGTGACAACATTAGCTCTATAGTACGGACACTTAGCAGTATGACGGAGGCAGGCTTCACTTTTTCAGCGTAAGGGCGTCTCCCTGTATTCTAACCTCCTTGAGATTTTTATTAGACTTTGCCTTTCTACTTAACTGATCCACTGCGGTTTTCACTAACTCATGTTTCAGCGCTACCCATTCTTGATCTACTTTATTCTGTATTGCTTTCCCCCGTTACTGTCAATCGTTACCTGATGAGTCCTCTGAAACTCTCAACAACCTGTCGTTCCTTCAGTTGTTTCAGATTCCATATCTTTACTTTTCAACCTTTTTGCAACTACCTCGGTTCATAAACAGTAAGCTGCGGACATAGTCTGGTGTATACTGGTGAAAGTACACCGAGCTATTATTTCTAGCCTCCAGATGCGCATCGTATACAGCGCAGCAGCCCACGGCCTTGCAGCTTGCAGCAGGAGCGCCCGTGGTCACGCACAGCAGACCAAGTGACGTATCGCTAACTCCACGCAAGCGCCGATGAGTTCTTCACTAATGGAACTCAGTGTACTTTCGCCAGTACACACTTGTAGACACTCAGTAGTCTGTGTGCCATATTGCCGTGGTAAAAAGTTATTGAGAGCCACCGAAGCACATGTTAGTGGTTGCTGATGATGGTGTGATAGTGTTTACCTAAAGCGTTTTTCTATTGCTTACGAAATCTGTTCCACGTAGACGATTTGTGAAACATTTTCAGAATATTTAATGTCCTTTACTGAAACAGATTATCGCCAACCGATCTCAGTCTCTAATCTGTAAGGTACAATTTGCTGTAATGAATACAAATGAGCTGAATTACGTTACGCCTAACATTGTACGCAACCCACATAACGTAACTTTCTCGCAGATACATCTACAGCGATAGCCAACAAGTCACCTCACGGTGTGCGGCTGACTGGTTTTTGTATACCATACAATTGCTGGTACGCATCCGTTTCGGCTTTAGTCTGTCTAACTTAATCGTTGTGGCCTTTTTGCGAGATATAGGTAGGGGGAATCAATATTTATTTTGCTCTTCGTGAAACGTATGCTCTCGGAACTTTGACAGATGCCCGTATAGCTGGGCGGAACGTCTCTTGCAGCGTCTACCACGAGAGTTTGCTGATTATCTGTGTGAAGATTTTGTGCTTACTAATTGAGCCTGAAACGAAGCGTGCAGCTCTCCGCTGGATCTTCTCTACGTCTTCTGTCAACTGTACCTGGCACGGACCCCATACTGGTGAACAATTCTCAAGGCCAGGCCGAACGAATATTTTGTAACCTGCTCCCTTTCTTGACGAACTGCGCTTCCTGACGACTCTTCCAATGGATCTCAGTCTGGCATCTGCCTTACCCACCATTAATATTCCATTTAAAAGCGCTTCTTATGACTACTCTCAGATATTTTATGGAAGAAACTGGCCCCAAAGTCTGACTTACATCTACATAGATACTCTGCAAATCACATTCAAGTGCCTGGCAGAGGGTTCATTAACCACTTTCACAACCTTTCTCTACCGTTCCATTCTCTAATAGCGCGCGGGAAGAAAGAACACCTAAATCGTTCCGTTTTCTATTTGATTTCTCTTATTTTATTGGGATTGTCATGTTTCCCTATGTAGGTGGGTGCTAGCAAAAAATTTCACACTCAGAAATAAAAGCCGGTGACTGAAATTTCGCAAACAGGACTCACCGCAACGAATAAAGTAGTTCATTTAATGATTTCCACCTCAAATCTTGCAACATTTCCGTGACGCTTCCCCTCTATAACGTGATAAAACAAATCGAGCAGCCCTTCTCTGAACCTTCTCAATGTCTCCCGTCGGTCCCACCTAGTGAGGGTCCCACACTGGGCAACAGTACTCCAGGAGAGGACGCACAAGTGTGATGTAGCCAGTCTCTTTCGTGGAGCTGTTGCATCTTCGAAGCGTTCTGTCAATGGAACGTAACCTCTGGTTCGCCTTCCCTACAATATTTTCTATGTGTTCGCCCCAGTCTATGTTTTTCGTAATTGTAACTCCTAGGTATTTTGTAGAATTTACGACCTTAAGTTTTGACTGATTTATCGTGTAATTGAAGTTCAGCGTACTTCTTTTAGTGGTCAAGTGTAATTCTTCACACTTTTGATTATTTAGTGTTAATTGCCAATTTTCGCACCATGTAGAAATTTTGTCCAAAAAATCCATAATCGGGAAATTAATTGTGGACCATACATTCTTTAACTTTAACCAAAAAAATGTTCAAATGTTTGTAAAGCTTATGGGACTTAACTACGGGGTCATCAGTCCCTAAACTTACAAACTACTTATTAACTACTTACGAACTAGGACGGCACAAATATCCATGCCCGAGGGGGGATTCGAACCCCCGACCGTAGTGGCCGTGCTGACCGTGACTGGAGCGCCTCAGTCACCTAACTTTAATCAAAAGCATCTATTGATGCTCAGACAGTTTATGGAATTCACCCTGTAGAAAGCAACTGTTGAGACACAAAGACCGCCTGAATGCAAGTTTAAAGTGCATTTTCATTTACCCATAAATTATGTAGACGCTTATTAGACAGGAACCGAGACAGGTAAATGTTTGATGTTATTAGATTAGAAGAATAAGTGCAATAGGAACTGTTTTCCAGCCAAGCTGCAAGATAGAAAAGTGTAGACTGGCGTTCTGATACAGCAGAATTTTTTTTTAATTCACTTTTCTTGGTTGCTTTTCTGGAATTGTGATCACTAAGTGTGATAGTTTTGTGCAAGAGTTGCAAACTGCAATGTACGCACCACTGGGATACAGTTATTAACAAAAAAAAAAAAAAAACAAAAAAAAAAAATCTTTCAGTTGTTCAAATGTATGCGGTCTGCACGGCCACTATGGTCGGGGGTTCGAATCCTCCCTCGGGCATTTGTACCGTCCTTAGTTGTAGCTAGTTCATATGTAGTTTGTAAGTTTAGGGACTGATGACCCCGTAGTTAAGTCCCATAAGCTCTACAAACATTTGAACAAAATGTTCAACAAAATGTTTCTACAATATGTTCAAATGTTTGTAAAGCTTATGGGACTTAACTACGGGGTCATCAGTCCCTAAACTTACAAACTACTTATGAACCACTTACGAACTAGGACAGCACAAATATCCATGCACGAGGGGGGATTCGAACCCCCGACCGTAGTGGCCGTGCAGACCGTGACTGAAACGCCTCAGTCTCCTCGGCCACCGCGGCCGGCAAACATTTGAACATTTGATTCAAATGTATGTAAATATATGGGCCTTAACTACTGAGGTTATCAGTCCCTAGGCTTACAAAATACTTAAACTAACCTAACGACGACACACAAACCCATGCCCGAGGGGGGGGGGGGGGGTGGCGGCTTAGTGCGCGTGGCCATACCACCGCGACGAACATAACCTTTATGCTATCAGATGCGTAACGTCACATATTGAGAACACCGTTTGACGTTTGGCTTTAGCTTTTTGATCGTCAAGCATTGTTTCATTTGGTGAAGTTAACGCACGGTAGTTCAAGTCCATTTTCGGTCACCCTGATTTATGTTTTCTGTAATTTCTTTAAATCTACTACGGTTAATGCTGACACATTTCCTTTTAAGGGTCACAATAACGTCACAGTACATTCCCTTCTCGAGCTACTTTAGTTGTATCTTCTAATGGGACATTTAACTCTAAGGTGAATTTTTTACACAGGAATGCTCATTGAATGCAAATCTCTCAGGAAGTATGAATCGTCGCATTCCATAACGTTTTCCCACACCGAAAAATCTAAAACCATCGTTCATCAAACGCCGTGAATAATTTATGATGAAACTATCCTACTCCAAATAATAACATTATTTTATGGCCTGATTTCTGCGATGCACGTATCGCATAACGCGGCATAAATGTTACTGCCTCTGCCGCCACGTGTGCTTTATTAAATTCAACGATAACAAAATGCCAAAAGTATTTCCCGATTCTAGTCTCGTTCTATAGTGCTTAAACAACAACCCCCAAAATCATTTAATGTGCTACTTTCAATAAATCATTTATTTATGGAGACAACCATAGAATGGAAATTGGCCTGCGGCGCGCCAGTCACAGTCTGCACGGCCGCTACGGTCGGGGGTTCGAATCCCCCCTCGGGCTTCGATGTTTGTGCCGTCTTTAGTATAAGGTAGTTCATAAGTACTTTATAAGTTAAGGAGTAGTGATCCCCAAGTTAAGTACCTTAATCTTAACAAACATTTGAACATTTTTTGGAAATTGGCCATGTGATCTAATGCGTCATGCTACAAACTTTGCTGAAGATATTTGTCGGGAACGTGACCTTTTATCCAAGTGAACAATGTTTCAGACAATAAGGAAGTGGAATACTTTCAAACGTGATGTTACAAACGAATGGTGTAAATTAACTGGGGAAATCGAATAACTAAGCTGCGCTGGAATAGCTGTGCGCAACTGCTCCCCGTCGGAGAATCGAGGTCTCCTTCAGACATGGGTGTGTATGGTGTTGTCAATAGTGCAAGTTATTTTAAGTAGTTTGGAAGTCCAGCAACTGACGACCATAGCAGTTTGCCCCAATAGGTTTACGAGCATTTGAACGTTTTTGAATGGAAACTGTACCAAGGCCGGGATTCGAAACTGGGTCTGTTGCTCACTAGGCAGCTGTGCCATCCTGGAACCGCGGCTTCGCACAGCTGCCCTGACTTACACTGTGACACCTCTTTTCTCAGGTCAAATTCTCATCTCCGCCTCAGTCTACATAAACTGAAACATTAAAAGCGCTTTCCGAATCTATTCGTATACCACCTCTTCATGGAATGAAATGGGGCCCTTTCTGATGCAGCCTGAAGACTCGAATGATAATCCGTGTAAAGGCCAGGATTCGAACCCGAGTCTCCTACGCACTAAACCAAACAGTAGACTGAGGCAAGATGTGTGCTAGGGTTTACCCGCGCGAAGCGCTATTCTGCAAGAGTGGCTCAGTGGCATGTGCAACTGATATATCAGCGAGACACTCGGGTTCGAATTCCGGCCTTGGTACAAATTTCATTCGATGAAAGCCTGTACAAATAAGTCTTAATTATTTGAGACAAAAAAGCTTCATATTGAAATTTGATTTAAGTAAATCACCGCAAGGAAAACTTTGATCCTGAAATAAAAACTGAAGACTGATAAATACATGGCAACTTGGGTGAAAATGTCCCAAATAAAGTCAATACCAATGTACAAAGAAACACACTTTTAGGTAAATTTTGCCTTGTTGAACTGAACACATAAATATTCTTCCCGTGATATGCTCCATGAAAACTGGTGACTATACGCTTCGCTTCACAAATGCTCGAGATAAAAAGCAGGGGACAAAAGAAGGAGAGTATTGCTTGCTATCTGAGTTTGCATTTAGACTGCGCCAAATTTTCCAGTAGACCATAACACTAGAGCAGCTCATATCAAAAGCAACACTTCTTGCAGAAATTTCCGCATACTACTGTGTTGCCAGTTCGTTCAAGTGGCCGATTCGTGATTTCCTTGTAGTTATTAAAGATATTCGAAAGTAATTACTGGGTAGCCAAAGTAGCTTCTGAAAAACGACGTAAAAGAACGAGAAAACGAATCTTTTTAACACGCCGTACTCAGGCTCCAGGGAATCAGAATTCTCATCCAATTTGGGTTAAACTTACACACAAAGCAACCGTTTATATCGAGCACGAATAGAACCACGTCTGTGGTAATTCCAACTTCAATAACGAAGAGTTCCGCAGTTGTGGCAAGTTTAATATCTGTCACTAGTAAGCTTTGTTAAACCAGAAATTTTATTTGTATTAATCGTAGTGCACTTATTTCGTATTGTATTTGAACTTCAAGTTATTGAAAATATAGATTCGAATTCATATCTACTTTACGAGATTTTACCACTTTGAGACGATGCAGTTGCATCGTTTCTTTGTTTCCCCAAGATTAAAATCTCCTCAAGGTTTCCAAGAAATGCGAATTTGTGGGCTAGATTGATAGAGGACAAGAAAAATGTTCAAGGTGCATATCGAACTGCACGTTCAAAACAAATACGATGTCTAACGTCTCTTCGTGTTTTGTGAACAATAACGACTGGTGTCAGTCAACACAGAAATTTTCATCATATATCTTCAGGTTCAAACATGCTGCTTCTAGTTATTGGTAAATAAAATTTCCATAGTCAACATCTCTATCTGCGTAGTAAACAACGATGTATACATAGGACTCGACTCCAAGTAACAATCGAACATTTCGTCACGTTATTTCCATTTGAGATATGTGCACATCCTGCTTCTTTTCAAATAACTCGATACACTACGTCTATTCTTTGTTGGAAAGAAACAACGGTAGGTGCATGATTCAAACATCGGCAAGGAAAAGCTTTTTCGACGAGTCATTTCAGTTGCTGTCATCACGCTTCTGGTGAAAAATATCAATATCTAACATTTGATCGTGCTTTGTTAACAATCCGATTAGGTAATAGGTTCCTAACCACTATCAATAGAAAATTTAATAGATCGTCCTTTTTGGTCGAAACGTGCGCAAATTTTGTTACTTGTGACTGAAAACATGCTTCAAAACATTCTTCGTTAGTCAGTAGGGACGAAGGCTGTTATAGTTGAGTCGCATACTCCAGTCCACTAAAAAACTATTTGTCATGTAATTTGGTTAGGTTGCAACTGGAAATTTGAAATATTATTTATTGTCTTTGAGTTTACAAGCATTAAAGACTGTCATTTTTGAGCGTGTTTCTTGCATTGAGAACCATACATAACCGTTTTCTCTCATCGTATTTTGCAGCAATTACTTTATATAGTCAACCGACTGCCTCAAGAAGAAGCAGACGACCTAGAAGACAATGACAGAATGTGGGTAGCATACAAATTAGGCTCAGATGTTAGCATGGCAGTACAAGTCACCACATACCAAGATTTATTTGAACATAGCTATGGATTACTGGTTATGGTACTGCTGTAAATGGTATGCACTTGCTTTCCTCGAACCTGTGAAATGACTTACTCATTTTAACGAGGTGAGGCGTAGCCCTAACGTGGATCCTATTGTAATATTCCGGAAGAAAGCCAACTGGAGCAGCGATGTTTCATAGATACCACAGGATAGCTCAGTAGGTCTGACTAAGCTTGTCAGTCCAAGTCATGCCAGCA
Source organism: Locusta migratoria (assembly GCA_026315105.1). Taxonomy (NCBI): domain Eukaryota; kingdom Metazoa; phylum Arthropoda; class Insecta; order Orthoptera; family Acrididae; genus Locusta; species Locusta migratoria. The sequence continues at coordinate 380,873,786 of CM048755.1, forward strand.
GTGGCCAATCGAGATCCAGACATTAAAATTTCAAAACAAATTTCGAATGTTTCTAAAGTTATTGGACCTGACTGGAGTGCTCGTCGGTCCCTAAACTTAAAAACTACTTAAACTAACTTATAATAAGAACAACACACACGCCCATGCCCGAGGGAGGACTCCAACCTCCGACGGCGAAAGGTCGCGCGCACTGCAGCAAGGTGCCTTAGCGCGCACGGCTATTCCACCGCGGCCATTAAAATATGTCATGATCAAATAACAGTACATACTTATGAAAAATAAATATTATTTTCTGTGAATATCACACGTTTTATTAATTATTGCTGATTTTGTTTTAACTGTTAGGGTGACAGAGGTGTGAGTGAGAAGTGGAACTGCCAAGGAAAATCGCTATAAGTATTGTAGCATTATTTGTAAAGTAAAGGGGTCCCTTTCTTCGTCTTGACGTATTGTTATGTAAATTATGCAACAGGAAAAATATTAATTTCAATGTAAATAGCAATGATTACGACCTTGTGGGCTTTAATTAATACAACAGTATTACAAAAACATAATTAATGCAACAATATTAACAAAACACTAAGTTTTATCCTGGATGAAGTACTGTTACCCAAGTGCAGATCATGTTATCAGGCTTACACAGCAACTACAAACAACCATAAACAACTTCATATCTCTTATGGAGCATCCTCACTGTCCACTGCTTCTGTGGATTTCAGTTTTTTGTTAACACCAAGTAAAATTAGAGGAATATGTAGCGTATATGTCATGAGATCTTTTAACTTCAAGGCTGATATAGATCTTCTGCATAAACAGAGCAGTGGTATTTTCACAAGAAGTGTAGACATATAAGGATGATCAACCACGAGGTGTTTCCTGTTATTGGAGCGACGACCTGTTATCTTCTTGAAGAGGGACATAGAAGCAACAATTACAGTTTTGAACAATATGTGGTTCTGTTATCACTGATCAACAAATCTGCAACACTTCTGTGTTGTTACGCCAGCAACTAAAATAGGGGACAACATCAATAGGTGCCATAGCTCCTCCTCTCACTCAAAATTATCGGAGGGGTGCATTCAAGAACTTACAACTACTCCAGAAAGAGCGGGAACTATGCTACATGATTCTAGTTCACAGGGTTGACGCAAGACGGCCTGGGCATACTGAAAATGACCAAAGCTCAATTTTTCATGGTACATGGCATAGCCCCCTCTCTCACTAGACTCCTCATTTATAAAATATACTTCATACGTTTATGGTACTGGGACCACAATAAAAGAACGTAAATAATTAGTTAATTTAAAGTGGTGACTAATCTGTTTTAATATCTGTTATACATTAATTTGCTTCGTAGTATTTGTAGAAAAGTCAGTGCACTATGATTTCTCAATAGTGTAAGACGCGATTTAGTTCGTTTTCAAACTACTATCTGATTGACTACGATATGGTTTAGTCAATCAGATGTCCCGTTCATACATATATGGTATAGATAAGGCTGTGTCCGGTCTACAGATATGCGGAGTTCAGCCACCATGAATACAGGACACGAGTGATTAAACCTCTGAACAGTTTTAGTACATTCGCGAATACCTGAAGTTATAAAGATCGTGGAACATTGTGAAATGCACATCAATGGCGTGCGGTTTCTCCCCATCCGAGGTTCTAGTCCTCCCTCGCGCATAGTTGTGTTTGCTGTCCGTGGGTAGTTCAAGTTAGTTTAAGTATTTTTAAGCCTAGGGACTGATAACCTAAGAAGTTAAGTTCCACAGATTTACAAACATTTGAACATTTTTGTTCATTAACATTCGTGAAAGACGAAAGTGTGAGTTGCGAACTTGATGTGCAAACTGTGACTTTTGAACAACTTGGGGTATTGTGCGGATCGTGAAATGACCACTGAACACTCAAAGTGGCCGTATTTGCATAATATTTGAGTAAGCATTTAGTCACTGATAAACCGCTTCTCGTTTTCCTGTAATGAGATCGGTCTTTACCATAATTAGCTATATGTGTGAATGTGGTGGCACATGAATGACAAAACTGTGTTTTCAGATTCGTACGGACTTGGCAGTGTGTGTTGTAATTATTTAAATTTCCTGAAATGTTCAGTTGTTACTAAGTAGACAGAAAAGACGCGTCAGTACTTTAACCGTTTTGAATAAACCAAATGTTCAAATGTTTGTAAATCTAAGGGGCATAATAGCTGCGGTTTTCAGTCTCTAGACTTACATACTAGTTAAACTAACTTACGCTACGGACAACACACACACCCATGCCTGAGGGAGAACTCGAACCTCCGACAGCGTGCAATCGCGCGCTCCGCAGCAAGGCGCCTTAGAGCGCTCGGCCACTCCATCGCGTGCAACCATTTTATTAATGTAACCTTGGGGTAAGTGATCGTGTAGCTAGTTTCCGCTGCAGCTAATTTCCTAACAGGGCTGCAGAAAAAGGAAATAAATGATATTTTCACATATTGCGGTTAATCCATAAGAAATGAGGGAGGACAAAACAATACTAAAAACAATCGTGACATGCATATGGATATGTGTAAAAATAGTTACAACAATAAATACCATACTTTTTATACGCCTATCAACAAACCATGGATATTAAATAAAATAGTTAATTCTCTGTAGGGCTCTGATTGTGCTATTTTTGGAGGCATTAGTAAGACACCATTTTTTTCCATGTCGAATTTTTATGCCGCAGTTGTCTAATATAAACCTTCACCCAGGCCATTACGGTTAGATTACCTTATTAGTATGCTTCTTGTTCTTTGCTTATAAAGGTCGGCGCTGGACGGTTGTCTGCTCTTTATCACAATTGTCATTTTACAATTTCACCACACTTTTGCATGAATTTAGATGTATTCAGTTTGGTTAATAAAAGTAAATTATTTGGAGAACGCTTTAACTAATTGGCGACATGGTTATATTGAGATAATGGAACTGCAATTGCTCCATTAAAATTTTATCCTCGGTAACAAATACGTTATTAGCGATCATAGTTTAAAAAACAAGAATGTTAAAAGGTTTGTAAATTTATAGGACTTAAGTAATGCGGTTGTCAGTCCCTAGGCTAACAAATACTTTAACTATGTTAAACTAACCTAAGGATAACACACACACACACACCCATGCCCGAGCGAGGACTCGAACCTCCGACGGAGAGCAACCGCGCGCTTCGCAGAAAGCGGCATTAGAACGCTCGGCCATTCCATCGTGACATCATAGTTTCCAAATCCCTTTATTGTACTTAGAGTACGCCTAGTATTGCCAGAATTCGTTACCTCAGTGAACGGAGATTTTCGAAAATAAGACGCAGGACTATAAAAACAAGTTTTTAAAATAATAGTGAATCGAAAGAAAGTTACTAATTTATAATGTTGTCTGCAGAACCATAACTGTAAACTGAAAATTTACGATATAACTGAGAGAAAGTAAGACTGTAGCAAAATTAATATTTTTTAAGTTTATGAATGCATACCTACGTTTACGAAGCTACTGTATTAAGCGTAATATGTTTGTGTTTGGATGTAAACATGTCAAAGGGTATTTTAAAAAAAATACTGAGTGTCGTAATAAAAAGTTAAAGGAATGTTATGTCGCTGTCAGTGGAATATTGGTTATCGAATTGCTGTCTTAATGTCGTGCATGCAACGTAATTACTATGGAAATGTTTTGATATAGTTTCGCTAGAAAATCGGCAAAATAAATACAAAAATGGTGCAACAAATTGTTGTTTCACAACCACTAGAAAAAGAGAGAAGTAAATCATGAAATATACAGGGTGAGTCACTAAATGTTTCCACCTAGAATGACTCCGAAAGTGTGACAGAAGCTGTAAAGTTTGTGGGACAAAAGTTGCATGGGACAACGGGTCCATAGTTTGACATTGGTTTGTTGTTGCTAGGTGGGGTGGCTTCAGAGATATGAAGGCCAACTTTTTTATTTATTTATTTTTATGGGATCCTACAGTTTGGTGCTTATTTTCTGAAAGCGGCTATCGAGACGAATTCAGTGACGTTTAACAGTAAGATTTTTGAAGATCAAAGAAATTCAAAAAGGTGGTAGCAGTAAGTATTGTGAAGCCGGCCACCGGTTCTGTCGGGCTAGAATGGCGACAAGCGCTTGGCAAGACGGGTCGCTGGCGGCGTTCTGGGGAGTGAAAAATTTCACTTTAATTGCCATGGAAATGCCTGCAAGTGCCGAAGTGATACGGAATAGCTCTCAATCTATGATAAAAATATTGCAGCGCTGCATTGATACCAATGGTCATGATTTCGAACACCTTCTGTAAATGAACGTTCATGCCAACCAACTCTCTGACCTTCGTTGACCTACAAAGACCTTAATGTTACACATCACTGGATTCGTCTCGATAGCTGCTATCAAAAAGTAAGTTTCAAAATGCAGCATTCCATTTAAAAAGCAAAGTTGCTCTTTAAATCTCTGAAGCGACCCCACGTAGCAACAAAAAACCAACGTCAAATTCTGGACCCCGTTGTCCCATGCAATTTTTGTTATTTTCGGAGTTATTCTTGGTGGCAATAGTGACTCATCCTGTATATTAAATACAGAACATAAATTACAAATACTAATAACAGAGATTGAAAAACAAGAAAGTAAAATTCTCAGAAAAATCCACGGTGTAGTTTTTAGAGAAAAAATCTGGCAAAAAAGACCCACGCAAGAACTATACAGACGCTCTGAAACAATCACGACACATATAAGAAAACGCAGAGCAAAATTTTTCATGCATATCGCCAGAATGAATGACACTAGACTAACTAAAAGAATATTCAACATAATTTCTACATCGAAACAGGGCACATTTTGGTACAAAGAAACCATAGAAGACCTGAAAACATTAAACATCTCTATAGGTGACATACAAGACCGCAAAACCTGTAGGGAAAAAATCAGAAACCAAAAAGTTGAGTTTAAGTCACAACACAAAAACAACAGACGAAAATGGACAGATGAACAAAAGAAGGAACAAAGTGAAAGAATGAAAGGTTTATGGGAAGAAAAAAAGAAGAAGAAAGACGGGGATAAAAGCTAGATTTTGTGTTTTAGGGCTCTCCTTAGGGGGAATGTACGCAAATAATAATAATAATAACAATAACGACAACGATAATAATGATGCATACACGTCCCGGTGGTCGGATCTGGATAAGAATCCCCTCTCAAGTAGTCTGTAATGGTTTTCTTGCGCCCGACAATCTCCTTTTCAGCAAAACTACATCTGTGCCGTACGATCGCCTATTTGGCTTTCTACAGCGTGACGGAGCTCTCGTGTGACGACTCTTGCGCGGAGGATTTCTCTGACACAGTTCGCCAGCCTTGGCCCATAGATCACTGCCGTGGAGAAAACCGAGCGTCCCCGGGTGGGGGCGGCATAGAATTAGAGGGGTGGCAGAGGAAGTGATTGTTATGCCGCGAGAACACCGCGCTGATTGCAGGGTGTGCGTCACAAAAATACACCTCGGCCAATTGTTCCGTTGTTCAATAGTTTTAAGTGGATAATGATAGATATTACTTCTTCCCGCCCCACACAGAATTAAGTAGCTTTATACAGAGAGAAACTATCGTATCCTGCGGCAAAATATTGCTTATTGTGATTACTATTACAACGTTAGTGCTTTCGTAGAATAAAACACACACGTACACACTCACTCACACACACTTGCGCACATGCATACACACCCCACCGTACAACTAAGTTTCTAAGGTAGCTGTACTACATTTTCACTCTGAGGAAGCATTCCTGCACATGTGTAATCAATTATTTCTTGACAAATAATCTCTCATTTTGAATTTACCAGAACTGATTAACACAGTCACGTTTAATTAAAATTATTTTTTTATAAAATTCACTACTCGAGTTTCGGTATTGTGGCAATTATGAAGTGGACTACTACAAAAAGGTGCTACAGCATACACCAGTTTCTTAAAAATACCTGACATTTATTAACGTCGTCTTTACATCCATACGATGGAAACGATCCGTGTTATGTGACTTAGATCAAATATGGGAAAACACTAAATCCATAATACATGGATGTGAAGTTTATATATGTCACATATTATTTTGATGCTGAAGCAGAATTCTGTAGTATTCCAATTATAATCTGGACACAGCCGAAACTGTAAAAACGTGTGTTATAGGGAGACAATGTTACTTTCAAAAGTCACTATAATGTCATCTAAAAACTGCCAGAGCGCGGAATTAATTTAAAACATACAATTTATTTGCCGCCATTGTTTGATTTATATAGGTTTTCACATCTACTTGCCCTTTTATGCGAACCTCAGTTTGATTGTATGTAAATGATTCCAAATTTAAGCACACTAGCCATAAATTCATGTTACGTGTATTTTGAGATGTGTTAATATTATCTTAAAGTAATACGGTAATGCAATAAACTAGAAAAAAGCAGCTTCTCAGTACAGCTTTGATATACTTCCTTGATGCAGTGTATACCAAGGGTTTTCAACAATCACTTTCACCGTATTTCGTCAATGTATGGTGAGGGAAAGAATAGAGAAGAAATTTTATTTTGCCTTATTTACTAAATATGTAACCGGCGCCACACAACCGTCTGATACCTACGGAGAATACATATAGGGGAGAGCTTCCGAAGCTGGATCGTTGCCTAAGTTGGACCACCTACGTATTTCACTGTGTGTTTGTAACTTAAAGTTCTAAGTTCGTTCAACCCGTGAGAAACATTGTCGAAGTCACGTGGCGCAGTCCCCAGTCGATTATAGTCATAGGAGTGAGAACAGTTTCCATTATTGCGTTTTCTTAGATGTCGCTGTAAGTTTTCTGCTACATATCATAAGCCTTCCTCTGCTCTAAAAGTAAGTAAAAATATCATCAGCACTATAGTTCAAAGTGCCATTCATTAGCTAATAATTTAATAGCGTAAAACTAGAGTTTAGCGTTTTTTGTTCCTACAACGTTATCTTTACTTATATGGCGTCGAGTTGCCGAAGTTGGACCAAAGGCTGTTTCCTAATTTGGACCGGGCCAATTTAGGGATCACTCGTAACATATAATACTTGATGTCATTTAACAATAGGTAATAGGTAGATGTTACGTTTTTAGGTTTATTTTTCTAGACTGCAAAACAATTTAAAAAATAAGAAGTAAGTATGGTAACCTTTTTAGATTTGGAAGATTCAATAAGGGGAATGTATGGGAAATGGACAGAAGATGAACTGAAGGTAGCTGTGGAAGCATACAGAAACGGTAACCATGAACGTAACGAGTGTGCTCATATATACCGAGTACCAAAAGCTACAATTAAAGAGATATGCTGATGGTAAAAGCATGTTCTCAAATGTTCAGTTATTCGGAAGACAATCAACATTTACAACTGAGATGGAAAAAATTGTCGCAGATCACCTTTTCTTATTTGAAGAGAGGTTTTTTTGTATTCACAGTCAAAGATGTTCGTAAACTTGCATTCGAAATAGCACAGAAATATGAACTGCCTCATTCTTTCAACATAGAAAATAAAATGGCTGGTAAAAGGTGGTTTTCTTCATTTATGAGACGAAATACACAGCTTTCCCTCCGTCAACCATAAGGAATATCAATGGCGAAATGTTGAAATGAAGCTTTTCTTAATATTACTGGTCTTATTTCCTTTAGTCATTGTTTTACCATGCGGTTCAATTTAAGCAACTGAAGGTCCAAATTAGGCAACCGGTTTCCTAATTTGGACCGTTTATACATTTTCAAATTTTAAATAATAACCATCTATGTTTTGTGTTTATTCACAGTATAAAACTAGCGGATGAAAGTGTAGGGCATATAGCTTCTTTTAAAGTATATTTTGTTTCGATTAGATAGATAATGTAGACTTTGGATCCCAAAATAAAAAAAAAAAGTGGTCCAATATCGGCAACCTTCCCCTATTTGCTTGATATGTTACAGGTGATTACTGTTACTGTATGTTATACGTACGTAGTCTGAACTGTGTTGCTGACAGCTGTGGACATCGGCAGTGGTATTATATATTGCTGGCCACATACAATTGAGCATCCTTGAAGGAAGCATCCAAACCAGGGGATATTTGCTGCAGCCCTCTGCGACGACGAAAGATACACATGATTATCATTTCAGGGCAAGGACATAGAATACAAAAGAGGGCACAGACGGCCTTGTGAACGTACAGAAATTGTTCTTATTCCAAGTGCCTCATTGAAGACAGCGAGCGTCTAGCACGTTTCGGTATTCGACCAATGAAGAATGGGTGCCTTTAGGGATTTCGGATTATCCTTAATAGAAATCAGTGATCGTTTCACTGCGACGAAGCAACTGTTATGCAGATGTGTAATCTGTTGCCCCGGCAGAGCGGCCGATCGCATTGAGGCACTGTGCTACGATGCGCGACGTCGTTTCCCGTCGGGGGTTCGAATTCGCCCTAGGGCATGGATGTTTGTGCCGTCTTTAGTATAAACTAGTTCATAAGTAGTTTGTAAATTTAGGGACTGATGACGCCGCAGTTGAGTCCCATAAGCTTTACAAACATTTGAACATTTTTGTAATCTGTGAATGTTGGAAGGAACTATAGAACTGCAGGAACGATTGCACCCACCTCATTGCACCACTACTCCAGATGACAGACATATTGTGCTCATAGGCAGTGATAAACCGCTCTGCCTCTTCACGAATGATATCACAACAAATTCTCAGTTGCGCAACAACAGTATCTGTGCGTGCCATTCGCCGTCTTTTGCAGCAAAGTGGCGTGTCCGTACGGCTTCTAGTGCTGCGTTTATCACTGACTCAAGGCCACAGGCCTTTCCGCTGACAATGGTGTGATTAACGACGGATATGGACAACCGAATGAAAATACATCGCTTTTACTGACGAATCCGAATCTGCCTGCACCAACACGATTTATGGATTAGAGTCTCGAGACTCCGTGGTGAGAGACTGTTGAACTAATTCCACTCCTGCACCCTCCTAGTACATAATTATGATACACTAACCAACTTGCCTTTCATCTGTGAAATGGTGGAGCCAGTTGTCCTCTCAAACTTTCGAAGCTTTGCGATTGTAACACGATAATGCGCAACTACTTGGGGCAAGGAACTTTGACAACTTCTTCAATATCCATCGGATTACATTACTGCCTTGGCTTCCCTAGTTCTCCGGTATCTAAAACATCTGGAGGACTGCGGAACGACTGTCCCGGGGTACAGCAACCACTAATACAATAGATCGATTTCGGAAACATGTGGAAGTAGCATTCACAGCTATACCGAAACGATACATTCACAGCCTCTTTGGTTCAATGCTGAGGCGTGTAGCATCAGTTATACCAAGCAATGGCGGCAACACTCACTACTGATTTCATCCTCTTCCTCACTTCATACAGATGTGTATTTTCAATCATGTGATCTCTGCAAACCGTCTTTTAACTCAAACAAATTTTTCTTTGTCACCTGCTGTCTTTTGTGCCACATTTTGGGTGGCCAGCAGTGTTGTTGAAGAGCGCGACGCATGTTCTGCGTTCGTGTGTTGTTTATAGCATCATCAATCGAAGTGCCCGAGGAAGCCCGTAAGTAGCTGATAGGCTATATATCTCAATTTAATTGCCATATTATGGTTTACATACGTGCCGTGGTGTGAGGTATCACTGAAAACCGATTTCTCCACCCAATAAACGCCTGCAGTGTTACGTGAGAGATGAAGTATATCAAAATTACTGATTAAAAAAAACACATTAAAAGAAAGCTTATGTAATTGTTTCTCTGTTACATTGTTTTGCTCTTGTCCTAGGTTTGACGCTAGTATTGAACGTTTAATGAGAGTGTGCGTAGTAGAGAACTTGCGCAATCCCCTTTACTTCGTTAGCACAGCAGACAAGCGCGTAGGTCTCAAGTGTGAGTCATCGCTTCTGCCTTCTCGTGATGACACAAGAGTATGTCCGCGCCGCGTCTAGTGGAGTGTTTAGAAGAGAAGTCCCTTTTACACGAGCGAGTTTCCTTGTCTCACAGTTGGTCGACTACTCGAGGCAAATGAGTCTACTGCAGCGATCCTCCCATTGTGTTTCGTGACTGAATGCCACTTGAATTTAATTCATTTAGGTAGCTGAAAATATATGCTCATACCGGGGACGAATCTGAATCTTCTCCTTACCAGGCAGATGATTTATCCACTAAGCTGCCTGGACATGGTGGATATAACAGCTGCAGGAGCTATCCTGGCCCGATCTCAGCCAGACATGAATTCTCAAGTTATATGAAAGTGTCCCTTGCCCGTTATTCTCGTTTACTCGCTGCCATGATTAGATGACTCCTGTAAAGAGGTCGAGCCTAGTGTGCATCTGCTTTGAAATGTAAGTATCGTTCTTCCCGTCATCGCATTACCTACTCATATACATATATATGTGATGTTGTTCTTTCGGACCACTTCATCAAACTTCCGCATCTACACTTTTTTGCAGGTGTGAAGAATGTGTGTGTTTTGTTGCAGTTACGATTACTTTAAGCATAAGAGGTTTGGCCCTTTTATTTGATAATATACCGGGTGATCAAACAGTCAGTATAAATTTGAAAACTTAATAAATCATGGAATCATGTAGATAGAGTGGTAAAAACTGACACACATACTTGGAATGACATGGGGTTTTATTAGAACAATAAATAAATAAATAAAAGTTCAAAAAATGTCCGACGGATGGCGCTTCATCTGATCAGAAAAGCAATAATTAGAATAACAAATTAAGACAAAGCAAAGATGATGTTCTTTACAGGAAATGCTTAATATGTTCACCATCATTTCTCAACAATAGCTGTAGTCGAGGAATAATGTTGTGAACAGCACTGTAAAACATGTCCGGAGTTATGGTGAGGCATTGGCGTCGGATGTTGTCTTTCAGCATCCCTAGAGATGTCGGTCGATCACGATACACTTGCGACTGTAGGTAACCCCAAAGCCAATAATCGCACGGACTGCGAGGCCAAGCATGACGAAGGGTGATGATATAGTTTTACTTTTATCAAATGTTTGTATAGTCTATGGGACTTAACTACGGGGTCATCAGTCCCTAAACTTACAAACTACTTATGAACTACTTACGAACTAGGACGGCACAAATATCCATGCCCGAGGGGGGATTCGAACCCCCGACCGTAGTGGCCGTGCAGACCGTGACTGGAGCGCCTCAGTCTCCTCGGCCACCGCGGCCGGCTTTGCTTTTATCCTCTCTGTTTAAATTACACTTGCGGTGGATTGCATGGAAATGCATAGACTCCTATTATTTTAATTATTTTGTATGATCAATTATTATTATTAGCATTGTTACATGCGATTCTAAGCTTCGAAGTCTAAGGTGTCTCTTGTACTAATAAAAGACCCTTAAAGTTGTCAACAGCAACTACCGGGAATAAATGGAACACATTTGCTTTTAAACGAGACACGCAGCTCACACCTACAAACATTAACATTGTTGTGGAGGTATTCAGTATGCAGTCCACATACGAAGGTAAATGAAAGTAAGAAATCAAAGGTGATGTACTGAGAATTATTTGATAACTGAAATTGAAAGTTGTATTTCGTCAACGAGATGTCAAACTCAACCCTCATTCCTTTTTGCAATTTGCTGTGTTCGTGCTTTACGGTTTAAGCAATGCAGAGTATTGCACTGTACACTGTATTCCAAGCCGAGCCGCGGCGGATTAGCCGTGCGCACTGGGGCGCCGTGCTGCGGTGCGCGCGGCCGTTCGCCGTCGGGGTTCGAGTGCCCCTTAGGTTAGTTTAACTTAGTTTAAGTAGTTTGTAAGCTAAGGACTAATAATCCAGCAGTTGAGTCCGATAGATTTACAAACATTTGAAACATTTTTCAAGTCGAAGCAAGGCCTGTGAGATAAATGAACGTCGCGCCTAGCGCGAGAATCACAGTCACTGTAATAAGTAGACGTAATGCGACATTTGTAAGCTACAGTCGGTCCGAGAGGCGCGCAAGGGTAACCTAATGGCCGACGCGGTAGCTCAGCGCGGTCTTTCGGAGGGCTAGCCGACTTCACTTAAAAATATACATGTATCAAAACACGGGAAAATATCTCATCAATATAAGAGGACAATTCGAAAATTATCTTCACTTCTTCCATAAAGTTTGTTAAATTGCGCACATTGTCTTTTGTCCTCGCACATGTCATTGTTACATTGTTCTGGTGATGTTGTGACAGTTTGATCTTATTTCCGCCATTTTCTTCCTGTTTTTGCAAATACATCATGACAGCTCCATCAGAGGTGTACACCAATGAGGAACAACGAGCGGTGATCAGATTCCTATAGTCGGATGGTGTCAAAGGGGCAGAATTTCATTGCAGAATATCATCGTAATACGGCAGAAGTGCAGTATCACGTAAAGCTGGGTTTATATCTACAGAGAAGTTTAAAAGTTGTCGAACAAGCGTTATGCACGAACAGGGAGCGGGACGGCCATCAAACTCCACCACAGATGACAACATTCTGCAAGATCGAGAGACGGGTCTGTCGAATAGGCGAATCAACATCAATGAGTTAGCATACGTGTTAGCATCAATCACGGCTCCTCCCATAACATCATCCACGACTAGTTCAGTTTTCATAAGGTCTGTGCACGGCGGGTACAAAAAAAGCTTACCAACGGCAATAAGCTCACCCGTGTTAGGGTCTGTCAACGCTTACTCACTCGCTTCAACAACGAAGGTGATGCATTTTTGAGCAGAATTGTTATCGGATATGAAACATGGTTGCATCAATACGAGCCTGAGTCAAAGCGCCAGAGTATGAAGTGGAAATTCCCTGGATCGTCGACGAGGAAAAAATTCAAGACGAGGCAACCCGCAGGAAAAATTATGTTAACCGTGTTTTGGGGCCAATATTGGCATAGTTCACGGAAAAGGGGAGCGGCTATCAACAATGCGAGGTGTAGTGAATTGTTGGAAAAGAAACGGAAGCCAGAAATTCGCACCAAACTACGAGGTTTGCTGTCGGCGCTTGAAAATGCAGGGCCACACATGGTGTGTCACACAATTGAAACCATCAACAAGATGAAATTTGAGGTATTGGAACACTCTCCTACAGCCCAGACCTTGCTCCAAGTGACTTTCACTTGTTTGGGCCATTCAAGGATGCTTAGCTTGGTCGCCGATTTTCCTCAGATGTGGATGTGCGAATGCTGTGCAAACGTTGCTTCACGACCAGCCGAAAACTCTTTATTTGTAAGGAATACGTAAGTTCGTTCACCGTTTGGCTAGGTGTACTGAGAGGGAGAGAGATTACGTAGAAAAATCATGTGCATTATATACGTGTAGCTTAATGTTAATAAACAGCAGAATGAAAAGTGTAGAAAATATTTGACTTGCCCTATTACATTGAACAAACATGACAACGAAGCCGCCGCTGCGGATTTGCCGTGCGTAATGGAGCGACGTGTTGCAGTGCGCGCGGCCTTTCGCCGTCGGAGGTTCGAGTCCTCCCTCGGGAATGGGTGTTTGTGTTGTCCTTAGGTTAGTTTACGTTAGTTTAAGTAGTCTGCCCCCCTCAGGAATGGGTGTTTGTGTTATCCTTAGGTTAGTTTACGTTAGTTTAAGTAGTCTGTAAGCTACGAACTAATAACCGAGCGCCGGCCGCGGTGGCCGAGGGGACTGAGGCGCTTCAGTCACGGTCTGCACGGCCACTACGGTCGGGGGTTCGAATCCCCCCTCGGGCATGGATATTTGTGCCGTCCTAGTTCGTAAGTAGTTCATAAGTAGTTTGTAAGTTTAGGGACTGATGACCCCGTAGTTAAGTCCCATAAGCTTAACAAACATTTGAACATTTGAATAACCGAGCAGCTGAGTCCGATAGATTTACAAACATTTGAACATTTGAACAACAATGTCACCCAAGAGCCGATCTATCAGGAAGGAAAGAAAATTTCAAGAAACGGTTAAGGCTGACTGATATTATCAGTCTGCAGTGGCATGTGCGTTGATATGGAACAGCCTGGCAGAATCAAACTCTTTGCCGACTGATTAACCAAAAAATGAAAAGTTCAAATGTTTGTATAGCGTATGGGACTTAACTACGGGGTCATCAGTCCCTAAACTTACAAACTACTTATGAACTAACTAATTCTAAGGACGGCACAAATATCCATGCCCGAGGGGGGATTCGAACCCCCGACCGCAGTGGCCGTGCAGACCGTGACTGGAGCGCCTCAGTCCCCTCGGCCACCGCGGCCGGCACTGATTATCCCTGGCACCCCTTACAGCCCGTTATCACAGCTGTGTTTCTGACAGAACCTCACCTCCTACCTTCCAAACTTCAAAGAAGCTCTCCTACGAACCTTGCAGGACTGTCACCCCTGCCCGCGAAAGGCAAATTCCTAGGCTCGAATCTCCCTCCGGCACACATTTTCAATCTACGAGGAAAACTTGTGCTTAACCCTTTCATTCTCACATTATGAATTCAGCTTTGGAAAAATTAAAATTCATTGTTTTCTGTTTTATTGCAGTGCACTAAACATCGAAATATGCGTCTTAAATTTTTGATTGAGCTTTTGGTTTTTTTATGTTATGTATTTCATACACAACATAGATGTATGGATGTATGTATCGAGGTATTTTATTACTTGGGACGATATTTTGTTGATAGTTAACACTGTCGGAACAATAATGCTAGCATAATCTTCACTACATCACCAAAGACAAGACAGTTAACTGCTGTATAGAGACGCAATGTAAACACACAGAGGCAGATGACCAGGGGTGAACAAAAAGGGTTCGCTCGCATAATGTCGCCTTATATGTTTCTGGTGTAAGATCGCTGTGTGTTTTCTTACATATCGTGATATTAGAAGGCGAACATATTTATTTTTAATAATCTATAAAATGAAGGCTTCTGAAAATTGCCCAAATCTCCATATTCGATTAGGACAACAAGCACTTCGTCAATTGTTTCCCATTCGTTACTAAAGAAACATCCATGTTCTTCTTCACATCACATCTCTTTTAAAGTCATTATTAGTATCTAGAAACTTCTGTCGTGATTATTTATTTATTTACATATTGGCGACGCGGTGGAGTAGCCGAGCGGTCTAAAGCGTCTCGCTGCGGAGCGCGCGGTTGCTCGCCGTGGAGATTCGAGTCCTCCCTGGGGCATGGGTGTGTGTGTTGTCCTTAGGTTAGTTTACATAGGTTAAAGTAGTTTGTAAGCTACGGACTATCAAATGTTCAAATGTTTGTTAAGCTTATGGGACTTAACTACGGGGTCATCAGTCCCTAAACTTACAAACTACTTATGAACTACTTACGAACTAGGACGGCACAAATATCCATGCCCGAGGGGGGATTCGAACCCCCGACCGTAGTGGCCAAGCTACGGACTGATGACCACGCAGTTTGTTCCGATAGGTTTACAAACATTTGAACATATTGGCAAACTTCAGGGAGTGTGTGGCTTTGATTTGCCACCCGATACACTGAGAAACGAACAATTCCGGTCGATGCCACTGTTATTCACAACAGCATAGTTCATAGCCTGTTCTGAACACGATAGCTCCGTTTTCTACACACAAGGAACTGCAGTGTCTCTGAAAAATTAACGATTTCTTCTTTGACCGCTTCTTAAGTGGACTCAAACTGGATGATGACAGTATGAGTTTACTCTTACTTACTAATGAGAGAGAAAAAGAGACCCAGAGACTATGATCGTTGAATGTGATTAGAAACACTAATCAGCAATTGCTCCTTCAAGACAATATTTACAGTGAGCTTCCAATATCACCGTAATACAAGACACACAACGTCTTTACAACTAAAGCGGATGAGGCGACATTGAGAAGGCGTCCCCGTTTCGTCCACCCCTGGTCACGCCCCTCGGTGTGTTTACAGTCCGTCTCTCATTTCGACGAACGGAGTATAGAAGCATGTTGTTCATCAAGAACAATGCGACTTTAAAGATGGATACACAAAATACGGTATAAATCAGCTTTTAATACGTTGTTGTCGAGAAACAACACTGGGAATGAAAGGGTTAAGAAAACCGCTCGGCAAAGTAGGGAAATTCGAGGAGTCAAATGAAATGTTCAAATGTTTGTATAGCTTATGGGACTTAACTACGGGGTCATCAGTCCCTAAACTTACAAACTATTTATGAACTAACTAATAACTAATAACTAATACTAATACTAAGGCCGGCTCGAGGAGTCCCTGCCCACCACATATATTCTTGTAACCCACAAATTTAATAGATGATGGTCAATCATGTTTGCACTTGTGAATACATATTCTCATTTCTTCAGAGTGTTTGCCAAGCAGCCTTGAACTAAGTTTCAGGAAACATGCGGAAGATTTACAGTACCACTATTTAGCCATCTTGCATCAGTTTAAAACAACTGCAGAAATATTAGGTGTATCGGAAGAGGAATGGGAGGAATGCCTTCATACATTTCCCCGTACTTTTACAAACATTAGAAACAGGGAGAAGGCTACAATAGCGGTGCATGAGCTACAGCCACTTACTCGTGTCATATCAGCTTCAGATTAGAAATATCCTACAAGATAGTTATTAATGGTAATGTACTGCCGTAAAGCCATTATTACTTAGATGTAAAACACTCCGTTTCATCACGCATTCGAACGAATTACTCGATAAATGATTTATTTTACTAGCGCGAATGCTCGCAACGTCAAAATGTGTTTTAACACTGGAGTTCGAAGCAATGTATTTCTCATTGTAAAACAGTTTTATTGCTCGTAGCTAACGCGCGCAAAAATACGCGCGCGTAAATTCGTACGTCCCGTTGCGCGTATGCAAATAGCGCGGTGAGTGAGTCTAGAAGAATGCAGTCCAGGTGGTAAGGGCGCGCAGGCCTACGCCATAAAGCGACCGCGGCCGCTACCGAGTGTGAAAGCAATTCCGTATAATTAAACCGAGTTGACACATTCGTGTTTGCGGGACCGGCTGCGAGCGTGAATCAGTTCCGCGCGCGCGGTTGGGAAGTGCAGCGCGACAAAGCGGCCAGCTGCGAATGGGCCCCACAAAGCCAGCCCACACGGGCGCACCTCGCATTCCTCGACACACACATTTTTCAGGCTCTGCACTGGGGAGAAACACTTGCAACGACGGCGGACTTTTAAATTGTATTTAGCCTTTGTGGGAGCTGAGTGTAAACCTAATTTACAGCCCAGCTTCCCGATGAGGCCCTGGCGCGCGTTGACCCACTGGCGCGTTTATTGCTGCTCCGTGCCATATTTGATAATATACAGACTGTCCCATCCATCTTGACCGCCTGAGATAACTTTTTGTCCGGAAGCTAAGTAAAAAATGTGTGAAGTAAATGCTGTTTAGCTAACAGGGTGGCACATTAACCAGATTGACTGCCGTTCTTGTAACTTCGTTACGAAGATGCGTAGAGAAGTACGTCTTTGGTAAATAGCGTGAAAGACGTGTTGACTATCACGATATTTCGGCAACTGCAGAGTACACGGAAGGCACTACCGTGCTTGCTTGCAATTCAATTCAACATACAGCGTTGGATGGAGTGATACGAGGTCTGTTAAAAAATAATCATAAAAAAAAAAATTCAAATATTTGTAGAACTTACGGGACTTAACTACGGCCGGCCGCGGTGGCCGAGGGGACTGAGGCGCTTCAGTCACGGTCTGCACGGCCACTACGGTCGGGGGTTCGAATTTCCCCTCGGGCATGGATATTTGTGCCGTCCTTAGTTGTAGGTAGTTCATAAGTAGTTTGTAAGTTTAGGGACTGATGACCCCGTAGTTAAGTCCCTTAAGCTTAACAAACATTTTAACATTTGAACTTAACTACGGGGTCATCAGTCCCTTAGCTTACAAACTACTTATGAATTACTTAAGACTAAGGACGGCACAAATATCCATGCCAGAGGGGGGATTCGAAACCCCGACGGTAGTGGTCGTGCAGACCGTGACTGGAGCACCTCAGTCTCCTCGGCCACCGCGGCCGGCAAATAATCATCTGTTGATGTTGCTGTTCTTCTTTCTTCCGTGCTTGCTTGGATAAATGTTGAGGATTTTCCGCCGTATGCAAGACACCTGATTTTTAATTTTTCGCAAACATGTTTCAGCACATTTTGTGCTATCATCAGTGGGATGGTTTATTTTTTGTCCTGAAAAATTATAGTTACTGTACAATAGTCTTTTCAGGTACTTCTAAAATGTTTTATGTAGGTTCATTCGTTTATAATTATACTTAGGTTATCTGACGATATAACTATTTCAGTTTAATGAAAATTAGGCCTAGATATACGAGAATCACATTTTCTTACATACCTTTGTCATTAGGCTATTTGTTGTTTTCGTACAAACTTGTCATCTGCAAACGTAACAAACAGTTCAAAATTTTTCTTACTTTTTAATTTTCGGTTCGAGAAAAACGCGTGTTTTCTGTTTAGTACGTACGATCCTTTTCTTTCTATTTAGAATCTGGTTGTTGCTGTTAATTTTGTAATTTGGATGTCACTCGTTTTACACGTGTTTCGTGCTGTGCACTACGCCGGTGGTAATATTTGGCGTATGAATACGATTCTCGTATATCTAGGCCTAATTTCCACTAAACTGAAATAGTTATATGGTCAGGTAACCTAAGTAAAATTAAAAACGAATTAACCTACAAAAACATTTTAGAAGTACCTGAAAAGACTATTGTACAGTAACTATAATTTTTCAGAACAAAAATAAACCATCCCACTGATGATAGCACAAAATTTACTGAAACATGTTTGGGAAAAAATTAAAAATCAGGTGTCTTGCATACGGCGGAAAATCCTCACTGTTCAAAAACTTACGGAACCTTGTCCACAAAATTTCTCTGCGATTACCTTTTACATTTCCTTCGTAGTCTCCTTTCAAATAGTCTTTACCACAATTAATACAGTGCTCCCAACTCAGTTCCCAATTCCGGAATCAGTTTTTATGGATTTTATTTCATCCCGTCTGTTGTTGAAAAATTTTCGCCCATTCAACGGGGTTTTGAAATGAAAGGAGTTCCGCAGGGGCCAGGCCGTTTTCATTTGCGCGATCAAAAAGCAACACGATGCATTCCAAGTTGCTATTTCAGGATTTCAGGACCTGATCCAACTGAAATATTATATTCTTCTGCAATCTCTCGAATAGACAACCTTCCATTGCCACGCATAATTTGTACACGATCCTGAAATGAAAGTCGCCGATTGAAGTCGAAGGGCGTCTTTGAACGAGTGTCATCTTTAACGTCAAAAATGTCCAAATGTTTGTAAAGCTATGAAACCAAACCGCAGTGGTCATCATTCCACAGACTTACAAACAATTTAAACTATCCGAGAGATTGCAGAAGATTATAACATTTCAGTTAGATCAGGTCCTGAAATCCTGATATAGCAACTTGGAATGCGTCGTGTTGCCACCAGGAGCTTTTTGATCGCTCAAACGAAAACGACCTGGCCCCTGCAGAAGTCCTTTAATTTCAAAACCTGTTGAAAGGACGAAAATTGTTCAACAACAAAAAAGAGGAAGTAGAATTCATAAACAACTGCTTCCGGAATTGGAAACGGAGTTGCGATCAGAATTAAAGTATATGGTGTATATGGTGGGGAGGGAGACGTGCTTTAAGACAGTCCGTGTAGCTGGTTTGAATACAACGTGGTGTTAGCTGAGTGGTCTATAGCCGGACGCCGTGGCTCAGCGAGCCCGGTCAGGGGGCTAAACGCCCTCTGTAATAAAAAAGCTGAGCCAAATATGCAACGAACAAACAAGAACGAACTGAAACATGACCGCAAAACTTAGATCCACCAGAAAAAAGTGGTTTAAAGCACCTACCAAGTAAGTAGAAGGTCCCGGGTTCGAATCCCGGCCACCGCATACATTTTAATTCAATGCCTCTCCTTATGTTTAATTTAAACCAACTTATGGTGAAGACAACAATCACAATCTTACCCGAGGAAGTACTCGAACCTCCGAAAGGGATCAGCCTTGCATTCCGCAGCAAGACGCCTTAGAGTGCATGGCCATTCCCGCGTGGCCTTCAAATTCCGTCAGGCCATTTTTAAACAGCGTGAACCACTCGTGTCTCCGAGTATGGCCTATGAACAAATCACCGTAAGCTTCCTTTGCCATTGGATGACTCTCTAAAGGTTTTATTGGGTTTCACGCAAAATGTAATGCAAGTGCTTAGCACCCATCAATGCTTTCTCTAATTTCGCGAACTGTGTGACAGAGTGTCCTATTCAGTACAGTACTGAACAATAAGGTAAAAGGTAAAGTAGTCAACAATCCGAGGATTGGTTTGAACACCACAGTGCTTTACTAGGCATGGTCCTATTTGGAGGTGGTATGCCATTGCCTTCCTCCGACCTTCAGAACTGACTTACCCAGACAATTATAGGGGGACATACAGTTTAACGTGGGTTCCGAACCACGGTACTACTCGGTATTTTTCAATGTTCAAATGTTTGTAAGGCTTATGGGACTTAACTACGGGGTCATCAGTCCCTAAACATACAAACTACTTATAAACTACTTACGAACTAGGACGGCACAAATATCCATGCCCGAGGGGGGATTCGAACCCCCGACCGTAGTGGCCGTGCAGACCGTGACTGAAGCGCCTCAGTCCCCTCGGCCACCGCGGCCGGTGGTATTTTTCACATCTGCAACACTGCCAGAGGTGAAAGAAGTGGAAAGTGACATAAAAATACCAGGACCTGGCGGGGATCGAACCCGCTCTGACACACTACCATTGTGCTACGGAGCCGAACGCGTGTGCACGGATATGGGCCGAATTTATTTATTTATTTTGCAGACCTCGTACTTTCTTTCATGCAGTGCGATGACCAGTGTATCACAGACCGTGGTTACCATTTGAGCGGCTTTTTGTGCCCATTGTGAAATACAGTGAGTTGAATGGGATACTGTAACTGATAAATTTCATAACTCGTCGGTCGACTGAATGACTATTTTACCCCTTCCTTGTGTTTGCATTCGTTTACTACTAATTCCAGCAGGTCGACGATTGACGCTGGCCGCGGTGGAGAAGCAGAGCGGTCCAAGGCGCCTCGCTGCGGAGCGCGCGGTTGCTTGTCGTCGGAGGTTCGAGTCCTCCCTGGGGCATGGTTGTGTGTGTGTTATCCTTAGGTTAGTTTACCTTAGCTTAAGTAGTTTGTAAGCTACGGACTGATGACCACGCAGGTTGGTCCGATATATTTACAAACATTTGAACATTTTTTTATTTTTATTTATTTTTTTTTTTTTTTTTTTTTAATTGACGCTGCTGCCGACACTTGCTCTACGAGCTGTTGTAGGGAAGTGAAAGCCCGTTTTGCGTTATGTTTTTAGTGACGTCATATTTAAGTGAACTGCGCACTGTGCTACGTTTATGAACAGGTTTTGAGAAGAGGAAGTGGATTAAAGAATTAAAAATATGTAGTACTATATGAAGAAGCGCTATCGCTTCTTCGTAAGGATTCAAACTACATAAAACGCAATCATAGTGGTTAATGTCCCCTGGTAATTAATCAATATTTACTGACAGGGAAAGCTTTTCTTGCTATAGTCAGTCTACGTTCTATATCGCCATTACTTCCACCACCGTCAGTTATTCTCCTGCTTAAATAGCAAAACTCTACTTTCAGCGTACCGATTCCTAACCTTGTTCTTTAAAAATCACCTGATTTAATTCGACTACATTCCGTTTTTCTTTTAGTTTTTTATAATCACCTTACCACCTCTTTTCAAGACACAGATCATTCCGCACAAGTGCTCTTCCAAGTCCTTTGCCATTTGACAGATTAATTGTGTCAACTGAATATGAGATTTCCATTACCCATGTTTTTATTGATATTGGTCTTATAACTTCCTTCGAAGACACATACAGGATCGAATACTATACTGTGTTTACATGCACCTTGTACAGAATCAAATAATTTAATGTGTATTGGAAAAAAGGCATAGCATGTTTTCGCTGCAGAGTAATTGTTTGCTTCCTGTGTCACATAACCTAGGCATAAACGTTAGGCGTGACCACAACATGGAAGATGAAGAGGAGCTACAATATTACGAGCAAACGCCGTACAGAGGGCCGCAACCCACAAAAAAGGTGTGTTTTCATTGCCAAGAGGAAACATCTAAAATACTTTGCAGCCGTAAACGTCGCTTCTGTGGTCGCGACGTACCGCTGTTGCGGTTTCGTTCACCAGAAGGCACTAACGCCACCAAGGCACGTAGGCTGTTTTACGCCCTAATGATGTGTGTTCTTGTGCCGGGACCAGCGCGTGAATTTCATTCTTCTATTGTTTTTACGCATTACGGAATTATGAGATGACTGTGTAAATGTAGATGATTATAACAACTTATGTAATCAGAAGCCACGGTAGAGTAGCCGAGCGGTCTTAGGCGCCTCGCTGAGGAGCGCGCGGTTGCTCGCTGTCGGAGGTTCGAGTCCTCCCTGGGCAGGGGTGTTTGTGTTTTCCTTAGGTTCGTTTACCTTTGAGTGTGATTTTCAGAACAGTCATATAGATGTAGATTTGTTTTATACCGGTAATATGGCGAGTACAGGTGAAAAAACTTCTGAAAAGTGGTTGATTTCATAGCGGGCAGAATATGTTACAACAGAAAAGGCTGGATGATATTCAGTAACGATATGTACAAATTACTTTGTGACGACAATCTTTGAGTTTGCAGGGCATTACAAAATACGATATAAAAGTGATTTTTTTATTTATCATGTGTAGGTGAGCTAGAATTCAAGACTAAAAGACATGATCTAGTTCTAGTTGGCATCTACAGTTTAATATATGCGGAGGCAGGTGATAATGTGTAAAAACCCCTTAAAGGTACAGTGTATCACAAAAAAAGTGTTATAAACTGCCGTAAATCCTTATTTTAACTGAAATGTTCAAATGTTCAAATGTTTGTAAATCTATCGGACCAAACTGTGTGGTCATCAGTCCGTAGCTTACAAACTACTTAAACCTAGGTAAACTAACCTAAGGACAAACACACACACCCATGCCCCAGGGAGGACTCGTACCTCCACGGCGAGCAACCGCGCGCTCCGCAGCGAGACGCTTTAGACCGTTCGGCTACTCCACCGCGGCTTAACTGAAATAATACCACATAGGATACTCCTACTTTTTTGAACGTTTCCGCTTTCGAGTATTCTATGTAACCGGTATGGTTCAACTAGAAACCGAACAAATACTTGTTTTACAACCATAATTGCTTAAGCCAATTTCTTCCCATTTGGAGAAAGTGAAGATTTTAGTGCCCGTTTCAAGATATTTGCTCATAATTAAGTGCCTGATATTGTGTGCATCTCTGTATTCCGCTACCGTTCCGCTCAGAGTACTCACAAGCGTAGTGTATGCAAGAAATTTAGTGGATTTGTTGTATTTTCTATGTGTTCTGATAATGAAACTACGTGTTTTGTTCCAATACACTTCATCGTTACGTATGTACGCGTTCCAGGTGTCGTCACTCATAACTGTTATTCCTAGCTATTACGTTGAAATTTGTGTCCTTCATCGTATAACAGAAATTTAATGCATCCCTTTTAATACTCATATTGATGACTTCATATATTCCATTATTTAGAGTCAACTGACATACAGATACTTGTTTAATCCTCTGACAACTTTACTATGTGGTAAATAGCAAAATCATCGAATATGGTTTCTCAGATAGCCTCTAAAATCATGTATATAATAGCGAGGGATCTATAAAACTTCCTTTGAGATCACCAGAAATCACTTCTGTTCTATTTATGACTTTCAATTACTACGAAATTTGGCCTTTCTGACAGGAAATCATGCATCAGTTGCACATGTAAGACAACATTCCATAGGGATATAATTTGATTAGATGCCACTACGAAAGTTTATTTATTTGCTTAGTAAAATACAAACTTCATCATAATTAATTGTGAAAACTAACACTAGAGAAAGTATTTGATAACTGAAGATAATAAATTTCGGTAAACAAGGATCCACAAGCGAATGGAGTTAGAGATCATTGCGAATGTGCGGTTATGGTCCGACGGCCTCCTCAGTATGAAATATTCTCCTTGGCGGTATAAGTGTATTAAAATATGATAGTTTCTATTAAGTTCCAATTTAATCTGGCTAAGATTTGACCTAAAGTCTACCATAAGAAGAAATACAATACTGCTTTAGCACGTAAGGGTTACAGTTTACTATACATTTTTACCTGTGAATGAAGGTGTTCTGACTATTGCCGACGTGTTTGTATGGAATGCTGCTCTGTTTTCCGCAGTTCTTTCAAACACAACCGGGAACATTTTTTAAAAAATTTCTGGCAAGACTGTAAATTTTGCCGTTGCAGCTCTCATCGACGGGAGTGTGGTAAACTTGTTCTAAGATGTCACCAGACTAAAATTTTGAGAGTAATGAGGTGATCTTGCAACCAAGCTGTCATTCTTGTACCATTTTGGAAAAGATTCACTCACTCCCTCCCCCAATTTCAATACCTTCCAGCGTGCAGCTCGATATTTTATTTGTCATTCCTACCACATTTATCGTGAACTAAAATGGGAGTTCCACACTGTTTGGTTACACGATGTTTTTGGGTTGTTTATGTACTGACTTTACAGCAATAGGTCCTATATTATTTTAGTACATCTATTTCATTTCCATACTGTACCACAGCTTGGTAAATGTCAACTGATAACTCTGCATTGTTACACAAATGAATTAAATGTTGTATAAAAGAGAATCCACTAGAGATTAGCGCGTAGAAAATAAATAAATAAATTTATGCTGTTTTTCGTGTTAGTCAGAGCAACGTATCTAGGACTGGAGCGGAAGTTATCAACTGGAGAAACGTACTCACAAATTACGATTCTAGCATCCCTTGAACCGTCTCTAATGAATACGCTGTCGACGCTCGTTAAACCGTAATCTTCTTTCCCTATTTTTTTCGTACTTGGAAACACTGTAAACATTCAATAACATTGAATTTAAATAAATTATCATATACTGACAATGACGAAAGCCATAAAACTGAACCTTTCCTGGAAGTTCTGAATCAAAGTAAACTTATCCTCAACCCGAATACTGGAATAACTCATATTCTATTGAAAGTGAATACTCAACTCTCAATTTTCCATCCTTCTATCCTATTGAAAGCGATATAAACTCGCATTCCTCCAACAACTGAAATGACTGAGGCCGTCCGCTCACGGGTCTATTCGCACTCGTCGCAGCTGCGAATCGTCCTCGACGCGATTCCGTCTCCACGCTATTGCCCACACAAGTAAATGGGAGGCCGCCTAAGGGTCGATTTCCACGCGTCTCGTAATCGTCTCGAAGTCGTTGCGAGCGACGCTCGTCTCTTGCGACCTGCAGTGCTCGAGAAAGTTCGAGCGTGACGAGCGGATCGTACGTCAAGGAGGTAATTTACCATGTTCGTTTTCTGTATTTCCAGTACAGAAAACACTTTAGAGCCCATGACACCTATATTCATTCACTGTAATGAACTTTTAATAAATAAATAAGAACATATATATATATATATGTCGTGTCTTACAGCTTGAAAATATTGAAGAAAAGGCCTTTTTAATATCTCAACTTTTTCATTGGCGACTAGTTTCGGGCGTAAGCCACGTTACTTACATTCTGTAGAATGCTCAAAATTTTGTATCAGTCTATTGCAGTTCTCTAGCACCAACGAACAACCGATGATGAATTTTCCGCTCTATGTACGGATGCACCCATAACTCTCTTTGTGTCTTCCTTTTCTTGCGCCGGTACCAGTAAAACATCACAGCGTCCCCTTCATCACTAGACCTGTCCGTTATAGGGTAATTATTGGAGGAAATAACCAACACAGTTTTGTAGCTGCCTGTTGGAAGTCACCAGCTGACTGAAGGGAAATCGCGCCCACGACGAGTGGGAAACGACCCGTGTGCGGACGGCCTAAACCAACCTACTGTATGAGGCCTAAAGTTTAGCGCGGACGTCAGTCTATGGCGCACTTTCGCAATTTTTACTGACAGAAATGAAAGAAGAAATAAATAGATAAAATTCGTAAGACTTAATCCTGAACTTTTTGATTTGTAAATCTGGCACTTAGAGTCTTTGGCAACAAGTATTAGAAAGTGTATCAAATCATTCAAATAGCAATAAAAACAGGGGCTGTATATAAAAGTTGGGCAAGGTTTACCTATGTAGCAAATTAAGTTCCTTTCCGGGAACCTTTATTTATCGGAAACTTCATTTACACCAACAGAGAGAAGGTAGAAATGCCACATATTTAAAAGTATTGCGGTACTATACTTACATGAATCCTTATTTTAAATACAGATATACATCATTATTCATGGTTGAGTAGTGTATCAACTTTCTCTTCGTTGGTGTTCCCTGATTTTACACAAATATTTAACTGAAAACGGTTTACTGAATGAGAAGCATTTTGCTTATGTTTCTTTTCACTTGCTGTAATCTTCAGAAAGTGAACGTGTTATGTAACCCCAAGTACTTGTACTCTGTGCTACTACACAAGTGTCAAAGACAATTTTTAATAACGCCGTATGTTAATATGACACTTTCAAACATTTTTGTTCAGATTGTGAAGAGATTAACTGAATTGCAGAAAAAATATAAAAATGTAGAGCGCTATTTATAAATGACTTACAGGTTTTCATAAGTTACATATGTTCGTAACGAACTCGTGGATATGAAACGAAATCTTACATGCTAATGGTTTCAGGTCGCTAATTACAGCTACCTGATTTTTAAAAATCTTGGTTTTGGATAAATAGTTATTTTGGATAACAACATTAATTATACACTATATCTGCATAGGGTATAACAAATTTACGTATACAAAATATTAGATTTTTCAGAAGAGATAAAAAGACATACTTTTGAAGTGCATGTCACAATGGTCCACTACCGTTCCCTGATACTTCTGGAACTAGTGATGTTCAGAGACGGTGCTCAAACGTCTGTGTGACAAATACTGCTTCACTGAAGTCGTTTCCCTCCTATGGATTTCTTCATAACGAACAAATTTATAAGAAATGAAATCATGCAGATTGATGCTCGCCTGATCGCTAATCGCATTTATTTCGTACATGATGAAGGGTTTGATCTACGGCACACTTATAGAGAACGCAGAAGAAATGATTGCCAATTTGGTTGAGGCTGAAGCAGTTACTTATTGAACACTTCGTTGTTTTGAGTTTGTAAAGCCATGATTAACAAGAAGATGTCAATGATACATTAATGTAAACGAACGAAATTTGGAGAAACATCTCTAAAGTAATACTAATACTGCTTGTATTAGATATACCTTTCTACTTTTGAAAATTAAAGGAAAGAATATTAGGGTAAGAAGGAATGGAGAAAACGAGGAAATACGCTGATTAGCTACCAAAGGTCACCGAACAGCGAATATCTACCTCAGACCAAAGAGCGTTACTTCTTAGTCAGGTGAAGTTGCGTGATCAGCTTCTACAGCAAGAAATTTATCTCCAGCGGCGTAGACGGTCTTTCATTCATTTTTTTTCTTTAGCGGACAACCGACGTACGTTGTGTCAAAACAATTAAACGAAAGGAAGGCTTCCGTAATATATCTTGCATCTCATTACTAGTAACAGCTACGCAGCATGAACTGAGAAAAGGGTTGTATGAATTATTATATAAAGGCGGATGAGCTTAATATAAACTGTGGAGACGCTACTCAATGGATCTTCATTTAAACGCGGTATGGAAACACACAGTTAGCTGCAATTTTCAGTGATGTGACAAAAAGGGAAAGATTTATACATAACACTATGCAGACTAAAGAAATAAGCTGTTATCCTCTGCGATGTATTTGATGTCTTCCTTGTACCTTGAGTTGCCACGTACGTCTTGCGAGATAAATTTTCTAATTCAAATTAACTTTGCTGTCGAGTTTATTTTAATAATCCCAGCTAGTAAGATTCTTTCCATATTGATCATGAGCGTGGTGAGCTACGCAGCTGATTTATTTTGTAAATCGATATGAATCATTTATACGACACCAACCTTTGGCAAACACTCATTAAGATATTACCACCTTCGTTATCTCGAATCTGACTAACAAATATGTCATATATCACATGTTGTGAAACCTCAATTAGTGCTAGTATACAAAATTATTACGACGCTGCTATAAAATAACGGATGAAGTCCATCAGTGCAACATGCATTCATGGCGAGTCGCCAGCTCACTTTTAGCTATGATATTTCTTTCTTGGAAGCTTTCAGGTCGATCTCAGACAAAATAAATTGGTCAATCCATCCAAGGAAAGGAAGGAGGGAAGCTTAGGGTTTAACGTCGACACCGTGGTCATTAGAGACAGACTATGTGGAATCGTCATAAACAGACAAAGGTAATATACACTGCTGGCAAAAGGACACACAGAAAGACTAGACGATTTTAACTCAATGATGGCGTATGCCACATGAGGGATAATCTTCTTCTTCTAATGGCGTTACAACCCTGTGTGGGTCTTAGCCTCTTCAATAAGTTTTCTCAATTCTGTCCTCTTCAGTGCGGTTCTTCGCCACACCCGATTCGGAGGCTTTTTATATCCTCTTCCGCATCGTCTATTCACCGTTTTTGTGGTCTTCCTCTATGCCTTCTTCCCGTTGGTCTCCATTCAAAAATATTTCTAGTTGTTCTGCCAGTATCCGCCCTGAGGGTATGTCCAAGCCAGGCTGTTCTCCTACTTTTAACTATTCCCACGATACCAGCTCCTTTTATGAAGTGATCCAGCTCAGCATTTGTCCCATATCTCCAGATACCGTTGTAACACTTAAGCATATGGAGAGTGCTCCAGAAAAATAGCTATTGATGCAATTCTTTTTACTCCAAGAAATATAACTTGAGACATGAAAATTCAACTAGTGTAAAAGAGCTTTCAGAACAACGGGCGAAGATACCAAGTAATGTTTGGTGTATATGAATGTACCAAAAAAATTTTATTTCATTAACTATGTGGCACTAGGTAGCAACATTAAACCATATTATTATCTGCTTGACTCAAGTTTCGTAACTTCTGCCTTATTTGAAGAAATAAATAGTGTCTTATTTTGACTGTATATTTAATATAAGTACACACAATTACTAACTTTTACTGACGTTTTCTGATCTGATACTAGTGCTTTCCAGTTTTCTTTAATGTTATATTTTGTAAATAAATGTTCAAATGTTTGTTAAGCTTAAGGGACTTAACTGCGGGGTCATCAGTCCCTAAACTTACAAACTACTTATGAACTACCTTATACTAAAGACGACACAAACATCCATGCCCGAGGGAGGATTCGAACCCCCGACCGTGCGGCCGTGCAGACTGTGACTGGCGCGCCGCAGACCGCTCGGCCACTGCGGCCGGTTTTCGTAATTACATTTTAAATTTCTTGATGGCCATATAATTTTAAAGAACGCCTAGAATGTATTTGATTGTGATTATGCTGATGCGATAGCTCCTTACTTAACAGCCATATACAACCGCTCGCTCAACGAAGGATCTGCACCAAAAGACTGGAAAGTTGTACAGGTCACACTAATATCAAGAAAGGCAGTAGGAGTAACCCACTAAACTACAGGCCTATTTCATTGACGTTAATTTGCAGCAGGGTTTTGGAACATATTCTGTATTCAAATATTATGAATTATCTCGAACACACAAGGTCAACAAGGATATAGAAAATATCGTCCATGTGAAACACAACTAGCTCTTTACTCACGCGAAATGATGAGTGCTATCGACAAGAGATCTCAAATTGATTCCGTATTTCTAGATTTCCAAAAGGCTTTTGATGCCGTACCTCACAAACGGCTTTTAATCAAATTGCGTGATTATGGAATATCGCTCCAGATTTGAGACTGGATAGGGGATTTCCTGTCACAGAGGACACAGTGTAGTGTTATTGATCCTATGCTGTTCCTTATCTACATAAACGATCTGGGAGAAAATCTGAGCAGCTCTCGTAGGTTGTTTGCAGTTGACGCCCGCATTTATAGTCTAGTAAAGTCATCTGAAGATCAAAACCAACTGCAGAACGGTCTAAATATAAGTATGATGTAAAACTTGGCAATTGACTCTAAATAGTGAGAAGTGTGAAGTCGTTCACATGATTGCGAAAAGAAAACCATTAAACTTTGTTTATAAGATAAATCAATCAAATTTGAAGGTAGTAAACTTCACTAAATACCTGGACTTTAAAAGAAGAAACACTCGCAGAAAGGTGAAATATTCTGCAAAATATGGTTCACTAATTATTTCTGGCGCAATAACTTGTTTGTAATTGTGTTCTAAATAAAAATAAATCACATTTAATTTTTTTATTTCATTTCTACACCTACGTCCCAGAGTGTATCGACTGTGTCCCAGCTAGAGAATGGCAACTCTACATATGTTAGTTGCCATGACAGATTCTGTTAGGAACAGACTCTAACAAACGTGAAACACGAACATAGGTCAGTATGTGGCGGTAATGAAGGTTTTTTTCTGTGTTTGGTGAGTTTTGAAGAATGGAGATTATGTACTATTTTACTTCCACCCAGACATATACAAACGAAATGTTAATGAATCGAATATAAACAATGACTGGGACGTGCTAGCAGCGTCGTGAGGTTGCGTAAAAGATCACAATTCAACAAAGAGCTTGCTGCTGCGTGTAACAGTGTGGTGTAAATAATTCCCGAATTTTAGAAAAAGAGGAAATTTCACTGACAGAACCAATGGTTACTCGTCAAAAGTGGAAAACATGGCAGCAGTATTTTTAATTTAACTGAATTTCATAATCGATTTTTAATATCATCATTTTGGATATTCCTTACTTATAATTTGTACACCGTACAGAAAATTGACAACTACAGAAATACATGTACGCAAGATCCGAAGATGACAACTAAAGAATGTCGAAACCGGCCATGAAATAATGCTTTAGGCAGTTGTTTTGTCAGAAACTTATAGCTTTTTAACATCGCCCTTCGGCTTTTACAATGTCAAGCTACTACAGTCTTCGGAATTAACCCTACACCTTTCATTTACAGCATATTGGTTTAATAACAGTATCAAAATATTTTTGTTTAGTTCCCTGTGACTCTATGTAATTGTCGAAAAAAGTAAGATCGTGCTGATTTTTCGACTACATGCAAGAGTGCAAGAGTGAGGTAACCAATGATCGCTTAAAATGTTCAAATGTTTGTATAGCTTATGGGACTTTACTACGGGGTCATCACTCCCTAAACTTACAAACTACTTATGAACTAACTATTACTAAGGACGGCACAAATATCCATGCCCGAGGGGGGATTCGAACCCCCGACCGTAGTGGCCGTGCAGACCGTGACTGGAGCGCCTCAGTCCCCTCGGCCACCGCGGCCGGCCGTGAATTATTCTTTGTCTCGAAAGGTAAGAGGATTGCTGGAATCCACTACGTCAACAAGAAAACTGAGCGGGGTGGTGCATTGTTGAGGGACTGGAGTCCATCTTAGAGAACGGCGGCTCAAATTTCCTCTGCTTATCCAGTTTAAGCTTTACCTGGGTTCCCTTAAATCGATGTGAAGCCAAATGCTGGCATGATTCCTTTGAAAAATAAAATACCGATTTGCTTCTCTGCCCTACTTCTGTCCTGAGTTCCATCTCCAACCTGTGCAACGTCTTCGTTTCTTCTCTCTTCATTACACTAAGAAAACAATGACATCTTTTGCTTAAAGAATTCCTGCAAGCTTCTGGAATGTGAAAAGGATTCACCTAAGAACACTGTCCATAAAATCGAATAAGACATGGGAGTAGTTCGTGTAGCTTTATTTAAATACATGCAAGGAAGACCACGTAGGAATCCTCGTTGCACTAGAACACACTGGAGTCGCATTAGAGAGGACGGAGGTTCAAAATGTTCAAATGTTTGTAAATCTTATGGGACTCAACTACGGGGTCATCAGTCCCTAAACTTACAAACTACTTATGAACTACTTACGAACTAGGACGGCACAAATATCCATGCCCGAGGGGGGATTCGAACCACCGACGGAGGTTCAAACCGGCCTCCGGCCATTGTGATTTAGGTTCCCGTAATTTCCTTAACTCACTTCTGGATGGTTCCTTTCAAAGGGCACGGCTGATTTTGTTCACCATTCCCGACACAAGGAATGCGAGCGTGTGCATCGTCTCTAATAACCACGGTGTCGACGGGACGTTAAACCCTAATCTTCCTCCCTCCCTTTTTTTCCACGTCAGTCTTACAAATAATATGGGCAAACACAATGCTGGTTTCCCAACTCTGTCTGAACGTTACGCACGCTATGGGATAAACGTTACATTATTCGCAAACGAATGGTACGCCAGACGTTTCCGACCACCAGTGAAGAAATGACAATGTGGTAACGAAATTATACAGTGCAGAATATGTATAAGGAGCCACTTAAAGTGGCCCGATAACACAGCAGTAGTCACACGTAACGTATATGCCAGAACGAGATTCACACGAGGCTCAAATCAAATGTTCAAATGTTTGTTTGGAACCAAACTACTGTGGTCATCAGTCCCTAGGCTTACAAACTACGTAAATTAACCTGAGGACAACACACACACACACACACACACACACACACACACACACACACACACGCCTGTGCCCGAAGGACGACTCTAACCTCCGGCGGGAACAGCCTCACAGTCCCTGACAAGGAGCCTACAGCCGCTCGGCTATTCCCGGGTGGTCCTACAATAAGGAACTCCTTGAGTTTAAGGTCACAAGTTCAATCTCTGGTGAGGCTCATTTGAAAGTTTTATGTTAAAAATTATGAATCAAATGTTCAAATGTTTGTTAAGCTTATGGGACTTAACTACGGGGTCATCAGTCCCTAAACTTACAAACTACTTACGAACTACCATATACTAAAGACGGCACAAATATCCATGCCCGAGGGGGGATTCGAACCCCCGACCGTAGTGGCCGTGCAGACCGTGACTGAAGCGCCTGAGTCTCCTCGGCCACCGCGGCCGGCAATTATGATATATATATATATATATATATATATATATATATATATATGCTGTCAGTGACTCACCACGGGCATCCAGGCGGGCGACAGAAAATTAGAGTCCGGTATATACAGAAATCAACCTTTTATCAGATGTACGTATTACACGGTAGAAAATGGACATATTTGACAACTAAGAAATCTGCAAAAGAAACCATTAAAATTCGCCATTAACAACAGATGGAAAATGCCGCGCCACAGTGATGACACTCCACTACAGACAGTTTGCAGTTCTGTTACATGCTATCACTATATATCAGTTCTCATCACCTCGTTACACTAATATGCGTTATATATGCATTCTTTAAGAGAGGATAGATAGCTGAATGTCCTGCACAGCTTGTAACTCTCAAGGAGTTGGCCTTCGATCTCGACGATGCTAAACTTTATGACCATTGTGGCGCGCCGTGTTCATGGTGCAAGTTAATAGTTCGTTTTCAACATTTCTTGTATTCTGAACAGAAGCACATACATCCTGTAGAAGGCTGATCTCTCGGACACTCGTTTTCTGCCATCCTCCTGATACACATGGTGTGTTATCAGCTGCTAACATTTTTCCTTTCATAATTTTTAACACACTACTTTCAAATCAGTCTTCCTCGAGATTCAATTTGCGACGTTGCACTCAAGGTGTACCTCGTAAGAATCCTCAAGAACTGCGGTCACACACAAATTAGGTCACTAACAGGACCATAGTCCGATCAAGATTTGAATATTGCTCGTCAATCTGAAGTCAGAAAGAGATAATTTTGATAGATGGCGTAAAGAATATTCAAAGAAGTGCAGCGTAATGCTTCGTAAGTTTTGTTTAAAATCCTTTTCAGATTAAGAATTCCAGAATTTTCCTTGACCAATTTATAAAGATCACAGCAAAAAAAAAAAAAAAAAAAAAAAAAAAAAAAAAAAAAAAAAAAAAAAAAAAAAAAAAAAAGTGATCAGTTTGTCAGCACTACTCCGCCCTGGTCACTGATCTGTAGAAGGCTATAATGATACGAAGGAGACGAATTTGTGTGGAGAGAAAGGTTTATAGCTTGTGCCATAATATGTAAATATTCAGAACGGAGGAAGGAAGAAATATTAAGAGATCTTGAGGCACGGCAATGCACCGGCAAGTCGATCGCGCACAGCCGTCCACGCACTTTAAACCTCCTTGTATTTTCGTTGTGGATAAAGCTAAAAGTCTGACTTTTCAGTGATCAAGAGTACCTACTGTAACTAGCTACATTTCCAAATTATAATATTCTACGCCTTATAGTTTACGAAACACTGGCAGTCGAAAATCGCTACTTCTGTCACTGACTCACCGTTCATCAAAATACCAAGGTATTTCTAACATACATATAAAGGTGAAATTTGATATTTAGATAGTGTTTAGCCTGTAACGGAGGGAAGAATTCAAACTTCCATAAATATAAATCCCATTTTCGAACGCATTTGCATCTACGTCCATACTCCGCAAGCCACCCGACGGTGTGTGGCGGAGGGTACCTTGAGTACCACTATCGGTTCTCCCTCCTTTTCCAGTCACGTATTGTCGGTATGCCTCTGTGTGGGCTCTAATCTCTCTGATTTTATCTTCATGATCTCTTCGAGAGATGTACGTAGGAGGGAGCAATATACTGCTAGACTCCTCGGTAAAGGTATGTTCTCGAAACTTCGACAAAAGCCCGCACCGAGCGACAGAGCGTCTCTCCAGCAGAGTCTTCACGATTACCAGATGATCCTGTAACGAAGCGCGCTGCTCTCTGTTGGATCTTTTCTACTTCCTCTATGAACCCCACCTGGTATTAATTCCACACCGGTGAGCAGTATTCAAGCTGTGGGCGAACAAGTGTACTGTAACCTACTTCTTTCGTTTTCGAACTGCATTTCCCTAGAATTCTTCCAATGAATCTAAGTCTGTCATCTGCTTTACCGACGATTGATTTTATATTGTCGTTCCATTTTAAATCACTCGTAACGCCTACTTCCAGATAATTTATGTAATTAACTGCTTCCAGTTGCTGACCTGCTATAGTGTAGCTAAATGATAAAGGATCTTTCTTTCCATGTATTCGCAGCACATTACACTTGTCATCATTGAGATTCAATTGCCATTCCCTGCACCATGTGTAAATTCGATGTAGATCCTCCTGCATCTCAATACAATTTTCCATTATTAAAACCTCTCTATATACTACAGCATCATCCACAAAAAGCCTCAGTGAATTTCCGATGTTATCCGCAATGTCATTTACATATATTGTGAACAGCAACGGACCCACGACACTCCCCTGTGGCACACCTGACATTACTCTTACTTCGGAAGACTTCTCTCCATTGAGAATGACATGCTACATTCTGGTATCATTTTCGCTTGACGAAAGAGTTACTGCAAACGTGGACGGCCGCCAAGCCGCCTTCTATGACTTTAACCGGTGACATCTGAGACGGATCGTCAGTAATGACAGAAAAGTGCAGTAAATCACGGCTCAGCTAAACACAAGACGTGCTAGACACGACTATCAGTGGACAATCCGTAGCATTATTGGCTCATTGGGTATTGGGGCCGCGCCGGACACAGGTACTATGTTACCCCTTAAAGGGCACAAGAAACTGCGTTTGTCGCTTGTCACCATGTATGGCCATTCGTACAATGACGGAAGATATGATCAGTCGAACCAATCACAATTGCAACCGCTCGATGACGATAGCAGGCACACTTATGGCGCACACCATGTGTGGTTCCAGCCTGCCAACATGATGTGGTTCAATGCATGGTGTGTCTGTTGTAGTTTGTGGTGAAGTTTCCTGGTATGGAATGAGCCCTGTAGTTGTTGCGGAAAGGTTTTGGAATGGTCCGCGGTAAGCAGCTAAGAGACCATCTCTACGCATTTACGGCGTTCGAACACCCTAACGGTTCTGCGATGTTTGACGATAATAACACGCCGCCACATCGTTTCCACAGAGGTAGAGAACGGTTTTAGGAACAAGGGACGTTCATAGATTGAGATGGCAACTATGGAGCCCCAACCTTGTCGATAATATTGTGATGTCATGGAATGCAGGTTCAGTCCCATGCATCATCAACTCACTAACAGACCAGAATTGACTGCCACCACTCTACAATTGATTTGTTGTCAGCTGCGTCCAGAGGAGTACTGGGGACTTGCAGACTCACATGGTGTCTCACCGCAGTCTCAATGGTCGGAGAAGGTTCCAGTACCTGTTTATTTCATACGTCAGTCTATTGCATGATCACTCGATAGCAAAACAATCACTGTACGGTCTCACATACATTAAAAATCAGGAAATATGCGTATGGAATGATCTGAAATTAAAAGACCACATAAAGCTCATCGCTAGTAACTCAGACGCCAAAATGAGATTCTTATACGAGAGGTGTTCAAATGAAAAGGTACGAAACGATAATGTGGGTATAATTGAAGTTTTTATTCAAAAGTAATCACCAGATGCCTGAGCATAACTATCACCGGCCGAGGTGGCCGAGGGGACTGAGGCGCTCCAGTCACAGTCTGCACGGCCACTACGGTCGGGGGTTCGAATCCCCCTTCGGGCATGGATATTTGTGCCGTCCTTAGTGTTAGCTAGTTCATAAGTAGTTTGTAAGTTTAGGGACTGATGACTTCGTAGTTAAGTCCCATAAGCTATACAAACATTTAAACATTTTAGCATAACTATCACACTATTTAACGGGCAGAAGTATTCCCTGCTACCAGCATTCCTGTGGCTGTGACGAGAGCCAGTCCTCTACTGTATCCTTCAGTTCGTCGTTCAAGTCGAAGCGCTTCCCTTTGTGATGTTTTTTAGCGGACCAAGCTGTCACTGGGCGACATGTTTTGGCTTTACGGCAGATGCTCTTGCTGATTCCACTTGAAGTTGGGCAGTACAGTTTGTGTGACGCTAGAGATGTGTGGACGCGCGTTATCATGGTGCAGAATCACTCTTCCGTGAGAAGCCAGGCCACTTGCTCTTGAGTGACTTACGTAAGTTACTGAGTGTCTCGCAGTACACGTCACTGTTAATGGTTTTTCCGTGCTCCTGGAATTCGATGATTATCAGTCCTCGGACGTCGAAAAAGATGGTGAGCATCACTTTTCCTGCTGAGGGCACAGCCTTGAATTTTTTTTAAGGGGACGTATTTTTTTACGTTATTCCAAAGTGGCATATTCAAATTTTTACCGGTTTGGTTGTTAAAACATTTCTTACCTATTCATATGAACACTCATCGTACATTAGCTTGATATTTGTTCCCTAGGACACGTCCGGATGTACATTGATTACACAAACAGACCTGTAATTGCGATGATAACATTGGGTTCACTTTTTCACTGCAGATGCGGTAGCTTCGTTCTTCCTCGTGAGAGATTCTGGTATGGCGAGTATAAGAGGACTATGAATGATCCTGAAGCTTCTTCCACAGCGTGAGAATAGTGGGACATTGGGAAGTGCGACAGTCGGTCCCGGGTAGCCAAGGCGTGCCCCAGGGGAGTGTGATAGGACCGCTATTATTTTCTATCTATATAAATGATCTGATGGACAGAGTAAGTTGTAATTTGCGGCTGTTTGCTGATCATGCTGTGGTGTATGGGAGGGTGTCGTCTGTAACTGACTGTAATAGCATACAGGGTGACTTAGACAAAATTTCTAGTTGGTGCGAAGAATGGCAGCTAGCTCTCAATGTAGAAAAATGTAAGGTGATGCGCATGAGTAGAAAAAACAATCCTATAATGTTCGAATACAGCATTAGTAGTGAGCTTCTTGATGCTGTCGCGTCGTTCAAATATCTAGGCGTAACAGTGCAGAGCCATATGAAATGGAACGAGCATGTAAGGACAGTTGTGAGTAAGGCGGACAGCCGACTTCGGTTTATTGGGAGAATTTTGGGAAGATTTACTTCACCTGTAAAGGAGACAGCGTATAAAACGCTTGTACGACCACGTCTTGAGTATTGCTCAAGTATTTGGGATCAGCAGCAGATCGGTTTGAAGGAAGACATAGAGGCGGTTCAGAGGCGAGCAGCTAGATTTGTTACCGGTAGGTTCGACCAATGAGCGAGTGTCACGGAAATGCTCCGGCAACTCAATTGGGGATCGCTGGAAGAAAGACGACGTTCTTTTCGTGAATTTTTGTTAAGTAAATTTAGAGGGCCGGAATTTGAAGCTGAGTGTAGTACGATCTTGCTGCCGCCTACTTACATTTCGCGTAAAGATCACAAAGAGAAGATAAGAGAAATTAGGGCTCGTACGGAGGCATATAGGCATTCTTTTTTTTTCCTCGTTCAATTTGGGAGTGGAATAGGAAAGGAAATGCCTAGTAGTGGTACAGTGTACCCTCCGCCACGCACCTTACGGTGAATTGCGGAGTATGTATGTAGATGTAGATGTAGAAGGCGACCGCTGGTCAAAGCGGAAGAACCGGATTCGAATCTGGGTCTGGCACAAATTTTCACTTGTCGGTGTAATGAAGCTAAAGATAATCCTTTCCATCCATTACCACTCCCTTCTTTTCACATATAGAAAAATTGAGATTCATTGGGAGAATCGTTACGTTGTGTAGTCCATTCACAAAGAAGGTAGCTTACAAAACTCTCGGTCGACCAGTAATGTAATATCGCTTCTCAGTGTGGGATTCTGAGGTACACCAAATATTTTTCTGCGATACGTTTTTGATACGTCTGTTAGATAAAATAGGGAATATCGAAATAAGAAAAGTGCGTTTGATTACTGATGCATTTATAACGCACAAAGGGTTCAAAGATGTTTAGTTATCTCTAGTTCAAATGTTTGTTAAGCTTATGGGACTTAACTACGGGGAGTTATCTCTAGTAAAAACGCTGCAAGAGAGATGTTTCATATCATTGTGTGGTTCCCTGTTACAATTTCGAGCGCGTAGGTTGGTAGAAACGTCAACCAATATACTGCTACTTTCTCTCGATAAAATACTATGAAAGTAAAATGAGAGAGATTAGTACTTACACAAAGGCATTCCAACGATCTTTCTTCCTTCGCAACATTCGCGATTGGAACAGGAAATGTAAAAAATGATAGTGGTCCGAAAGTATCCTGTCCTATAAATTGCCGGCCGCGGTGGCCGCGGGGACTGAGGCGCTTCAGTCACGGTCTGCACGGCCACTACGATCGGGGCTTCGAATCCCCCCTCGGGCATGGATATTTGTGCCGTCCTTAGTCTTATTTAGTTCATAAGTAGTTTGTAAGTTTAGGGACTGATGACCCCGTAGTTACGTCTCATAGACTATACAAACATTTGAACATTTCCTATAAATTATAATGTGGCTTATAGTGTGTAGAAGTAGATATTATGTTTCAGGTTAGGTCGTCAATGCAAAACACAGGAGATTTTCATAGTGATAAAATGCAGCTGCGGGGGAGTAGGCGCGTGGTCTAAGGCATCATGCTACCGCAGCCGCTCCTGTCGGAGTTTCGGGTCCTCCCTTGGGTATGTGTGTGTGTGTGTGTGTGTGTGTGTGTGTGTGTGTGTTGTCCTTAGTGTAAGTATAAGTAGTTTGTAAGTCTAGGCACTGATTACCATAGCAGTTTGGTCCAATAGGTTTACAAACATTTGAATATTTTTTTGATAAAATGTGTAACACTAACCTCAGCCACTGGCGAAGATGTCGTTGCGCTATCACTCATTACGCCTAACTTGAGTCACTGGTCGTATTTGGAACGCTTCGGCACTCGAGTTTTCCGGGTAAGCATCAGATAATGTTTGCCAGCGCGACGAGTCGTAACTCTTTATCTGCCGAGGGAAAACACCGTGGCTCCCAAAGCTCGACGGATATGGACTTATCTTTAGCGGATATTTGCTTTCCGTCGGCCTTTACGACTCGATGTAGCATGAGCGTGTCAATGTTTCGTCTTACGGAGCAGACACGGAGCGCAGGTTGGACGTCTCACAGACACCAGCACACAGCGGAGGCCTTTAAAGCAGCCTCCTGGCACTGCTTGGTACAAAGGAAACGTGGTACTCACCTGTATCAAATTACTGCACGCGTCTCTCTACGCAGGACACAAAACATTTATACAAGATAGTGGAATAAAACGGTAGTTTTGTTATATTTTTATAACACTTCTACTGTCAGTACAGAGATCAGAAATTTTTCCAATGTCTCAAATATGCTACTCTTTGCAAACCAAATATTTATATCGACTTAAGGCACCCAACGAGGCGTTCTCTTTAGCAATCTGAAATGAAAGTTGCATTAATACATTCGTGGAGAGTTGTATACCTACTTCAAATGGCATAATATTTGTTCAAGGACGAGTAATTTTTGTGCTTAGATACCAGCACAGATCCAAGTCGCAACTTCCGTTTGGAACTCCCCTTGTCATTACCAACAGATAGGCAACACTGCTACGACTATTTTTGTTAGGTTCGTTATTATTCAAAAATAACAGATTCGAGTTGTTCGTCACACTTTTGAATTTCTAGGAATTGCTCTCGATTCTACGCAACGAAAGACTCACAAATTTCTGTTGTGGCGAAAATACGAAAAACTAGCGACCTACGCCAGCTTCGCACTGGCAGCACTGGGACCTGTCTACGGGCCAAGGACTTGTCTACCTCAGCGATAATAAAGCGTAAGACGCAACTCAGATTTGGACTATGTTGCTTCCGAAA
The DNA here is from genome assembly GCA_026315105.1 of Locusta migratoria. Lineage (NCBI taxonomy): Eukaryota > Metazoa > Arthropoda > Insecta > Orthoptera > Acrididae > Locusta > Locusta migratoria. The sequence continues at coordinate 380,914,486 of CM048755.1, forward strand.
CCGGGCCCCGATCAATAGTTATTATTCATCCACTTAGAATTTTTTAATTAAATAAATGAGTCTGAATGTATTTGCTGATGTGAAAGCCAGGCATCCATTCCTCAGCACGAAAGCCTGTCATCGAAAACTATTTCTCTTCCACATGAATTAATTATAGTAATATCTGCTTACAATTGGAGTATAACAAAGTGCAGACCTACTTAATTCTCATTTATTCCACTAACTACAGATACTATAATGGTGTTCTGATAAGCAGAGTAACTGATAAATAAGTGCAGCAACTGCTAAGCCATTTTCTTACACGCCAACATTGTGAGCTTCGAAAGGTAACACAACTTCGAGCTCGGCTACCATTGGAATAAACTTCTGGCCACTAAAATTGCTACACCACAAAGATGACCTGCTACAGACGCGAAATTTGACCGACAGAAAGAAGATGCTGTGATATGCAAATGATTAGCTTTTCAGAGCATTCACACAAGGTTGGCGCCGGTGGCGACACCTACAACGTTATGACACGAGGAAAGTTTAAAACCGATTTCTCATGCACAAACAGCAGTTGACCGGCGTTGCCTGGTGTGGCGTTGTTGTGATGCCTCGTGAAAAGACGAAAAATGCGTACCATCACGTTTCCGACTTTGATAAAGATCGGATTGTAGCCTATCGTCATTGCGGTTTATCGTATAGCGAAGAAGAAGGAAGTTAAGAGTTTAACGTCCCGTCGACAGATTGGACATTAGAGACAGAGCTCACGCTCGGAGTTTGTGGGTAGGGATGGGGAAGGAAATCGTCCGTGCCCTTTGAAAGGAACCATCCCGGCATTTGCCTGGAGTGATTTAGGGAAATCACGGAAAACCTAAATCTAGATGGCAGGAGGTGGATTTGAACCACCATCCTTCAGAATGCGAGCCCAGTGAGTTACCACTGCGCCACCTCGCTCGGTTATCGTAAAGCGACATTGCCGCTCGCGTTGGTCGCGATCCAATGACTGTTAGGAGAATATGTAATTGGTGAGTTCAGGAGGGCAATACGGAACGCCGTGGTGGATCCCAACGGCCTCGTATCAGTAGCAGTCGAGATGACAGACATCTTATCCGCATGGCTGTAACGGATCGTGCAGCCACGTCTCGATCCCTGAGTCAACAGACGGGGACGTTTGCAATACAACTATCTGCACGAACAGTTCGACGACGTTTGCAGCAGCATGGACTATCAGCTCGGAGACCATGGCTGCGGTTACCCTTGACGCTGCATCACAGACAGGAGCGCGAGCGACGATGTACGCAACGACGAACCTAGGTTCACGAATGGCAAAACGTCATTTTTTTTTCGGATGAATTCAGGTTCTGTTTACAGCATCATGATGGTCACATCAGTGTTTGGCGACATCGCGGTGAACGCACATTGGAAGCGTGTATTCGTCATCGCCATACTGGCGTATCACCCGGCGTGATGGTACGGGGTGCCATTGATTACACGTCTCGGTCACCCCTTGTTCGCATCGACGGCACTTTGAACAGTGGCGTTACATTACAGATGTGTTACGACCCGTGGCTCTACCTTTCATTCGATCGCTGCGAAACCCTACAATTCAGCAGGATAATGCACGACCGCATGTTGCAGGTCCTGTACTGGCCTTTCTGGATATGTAAAATGTTCGACTGCTGTCCTGGCCAGCACATTCTCCAGATCTCTCACCAACTGAAAACGTCTGGTCAATGGTGGCCGGGCAACTGGTTCGTCACAATACTCCAGTCGCTACTCTTGATGGACTGTGGTATCGTGTTGAAGCTGCATGGGCATCTGTACCTGTACACGCCATCCAAGCTCTGGCTCAATGCCCAGGCGAATCAAGGCCGTTATTACGGCCAGAGGTGGTTGTTCTGGGTACTGATTTCTCAGTATCTATGCACCCAAATTGCGTGAAATGTAATCACATGTCAGTTCTAGTATAATTTATTTGTCCTATAAATACTCGTTTATCATCTGCATTTCTTCTTGGTGTAGAAATTTTAATGGCCAGTAGTGTATTTTACAAGTTGGCCGATCAGTTTCACATTTGGTGACAAATCTTCAAATACCCATCTGTTGAAAAAGTTGTTTTATTTTCTTGAAAAATGCAGTAGTTGTGGTTCATGGGTCTTTCGATTTCTAAGTCGCGGCGAATAGCCGTGCGCACTGAGGCTCCGTGCTGTTGTGCACGCGGCTGTTCGCCGTCGGAGGTTCGAGTCCTCCCTCAGGCATGGGTATAGGTGTTGTCCATGGGTTAGTTTAACTTAGTTTAAGTAGTTTGTATGCTTGGGACTAATAACAAAGCAGTTACGTTCCATAGATTTACAAACATTTGAAAATATTTTTGTTTTCGATTTCTAGACTACCGGTGAAAGTCTATACTGGTTTATACAGACAGCGATATCAAATTGACTATTGTTGACTTCGATTAATTCACTGGATCTAAATGCAATGTTTAACGCACATCGCGAAGGAAGGTCAATGTTTCGTTTTTATATGTTTTCCTGCACCTATCAAGGTAGGTGGAGTGCTGACTTTTATCTCCGACCTAGATAATCAGTATTCACTCACTTAAAATATGAAAATACACATAACGGGCTCCGCTCGTTTATTCTTTTTCGCAATAATCTCATTTAAACACAAATCAGTTACTTTCCTTAGTACGCGAATGTTCCATCTTAAAGTGATCTGTTGAGCCCAGGCATAATGACAGCCTGCTAAATAGCGTGATGGTTCTCTTCTACACGTTACTGGTAGGTTTCTGGAGGTAAGTATGAGGTACCAATTGTCTAATATCGCTCATCACCATTAATGCACCCGAGTATAAAGTGGTGAAATTTCAAGCCTTATTTCTGAAACCCATAGTTAGAGACGGCATTCACTATATGAAGAACTCGTCTCAATTCGTGGAAATACTAAAAGGCATAATTGTGAAAAAAGAAGACTTGCTTATGAGTTTGACACAGCATCTCTCTTCACAAAAATACCACAACAAGACGCTTTGGTACTCTTATCAGAGCCACTCTTCAGCTCGGCAACCCTTCAGACTGCACGATGCCGGCGTTTACCAAAAGAACGGCAATGTTCAGAACTTCATATGCGATTTAGGTGAGCAAATGATGTCGCAAATTTCACCACTATTCTGTCCAACACCACTATGAACGTATCACACATGCCATCACACTCAAAACTGAGTTCTTTTGATGCCTCTGCGATGGAAGATTCGTCCGTGGAATCATCTTATCCCTTTGGATGTTGAGTGCCACACATTTAGCTGTGTAAAGCGTCAGTTTGCAGTACTATGAACAACAAGACAACGGCCTTGACAATTTATGACACTGCCGACAGCCACCAAACGAATAACCGAATTAAACCAGATCTGGCCCCTACGGAGGATAGTCGATTGCAGTTTCTGCTCTCGTATACAGAGTGGAATCGCTGACGACCAATCAGAGGCAATCTACGAAATCTGAACGTAATCCGAAGCAGCGAAAGCTCTTTCTGCTTTCACATTTCTGTTTCGTGATGACAGGGGGATGCGAGATTGATTCAAGCGTGAAAGAAACGGCAAGTATCCCTCTAGGACCATAGAGTTCGACGACATCCTTGGTACCGCAAGCTTATATTTATTGTGCAGTTTAAAATCTTTCCTTTGCTGATGCAGCCAGACATTGGTTACTAGGTGCTGATATGACTTGTAAACATTTCGACACCACTGAACTGAATGGCGTGTCATCACTGAACTTGCGCCTGCTGCCTACACGAGAAATCAAAAGATGTCAAAGGGATACCTGTCGCATCGGCGCGTAGGAATCTGACCGACTGCGTCAGCACACGAAAATTTCTAAGGTACCTAACCAAGGTACGCAGGTGGCATCGAGGGTGTTACTGAAATACGAGGTCTTAAGACACTTTGCCACTGTTTTCATCCCTGTGTCAATGTTGTAGCCCCCTGTGACTCCCCAGAAGAGAGCGCGAAACAGAGGAACCGAAGAAACGTAAGCATTCTTTGCTGCTTTACATAACATTGAAATATCATAGAATGGGTTTCAATGGTCTCTAGTGATTCCACTCTTTATATCAGAGCAAAATTTGGGATTTCATTACACTCCAAAGGGGTCTAAAAACCCATAAATGGCCTTAGAAAAAATTATTCGTATGGGGTATCTGCATTGTCAAAGATTGTCAAGAAAATCCTCTGTTACTAATCGGATTGTGAATAGGTGTTTTCAACAAGGAAATATGTGGAACCCTACACCCAAAGTGAAGCGGTATTTAGATGAGCCCTTTTTGCCACCGTGTGAGGCGCTTTCTTGTCGGTTCTGAGCTGTGGTATGTTTCAAATGTTTTCCTTGGCCATTTAACGCTAGGTATCACAGTTCTCCCTCCATCACAGAGCAGTTAAAAGGAGTTAAATGGGTATAAGAGAACCTTCACATTACGTTATGCGTTCACAGTGGCGATAGGTAGAATTTAGGTGGAATTTGGTATCAATGTGAGCCGCGCGGGAGTAGCCGAGCGGCCTGGAGCGCCACGTTGCGGATCACGAGGCCTCCCGCGTCGGAGGTTCGAATCCTCCCTCGGCATCGATGTGTGTCTTGTCCCTAGGTTAGTTTAACTTAGTTTAAGTAGTGTGTAAGCTACGGACTAATAACCACGCAGTTGAGTCCGATAGATCTACGAACATCAGAAAATTTTTTGGTATCAATGCGAGATTCAAATCAAATGTTCAAATGTTTGTAGCGCTTATAGGACTTAACTACGGGGTCATCAGTCCCTAAACTTACAAACTACTTATGAACTGGCTAATAGTAAGGACGGCACAAATACCCATGCCCGAGGGGGGATTGGAACCCCCGACCGTAGCAGAACGTGACTGGCGCGCCACAGACCGCTCGGCCACCGCGGCCGGCCAATGTGAGATCATAAACCAAATCTCACATGAAATTCAGATCTCTACTCTTTTTAGCGAGTTTCTGCATCTTACTATATGAAGCGTCGCGAAGCCCAATGGAGACGTTGCATGGCACCATGGTCTTGCAGTGTGCATATAAACGTTGTAGGCATCTTAGAGCGAAATTTCAAGCTTCTAAGGTACAAGTGGATAAAATTACGGAGTTTCGAAAAAGTGATCCTTTAATATTGTTGGGCAGCATATATTTCTGTTTTGTTGTTTGGATGGTATCTGTGGGAGATTTTAAAAGCCATTTGGAAATGGGGTATGAAATATTGCTGTTGAACATAATCTAGTCTAGTTATGGGACCTTTGAATATTTATTTAAAGTCGGTAACTATGTCCGAAATGACCGCGGAATGTCCGAAGCTACCATCCGGTAACCGTGTCATCCTCAGTCCGAAGGCATCGATGGATGCGTTATCGAGGGGCTATAATGATCAGATATCGCTCTAGAGGGCGTTGTCAGTTTTCGTGACCGGAGTTTTCCTTGTCAGTCAACTAGCTCATCAATTTGTCTTGCAAGGACGAGTGTGTCCTGTTAGCAGCGCACATTAGACCCGGATAGTGCCTCATTCAAGTACTAGTCAGCTCAGACAGTGAAAATGTCTGTATAACTTATGGAACTTAACTACGGGGTCATCAGTCCCTAAACTTACAAACTACTTATGTACTAGCTAACACTAAGGACGGCACAAATATCCATGCCCGAGGGGGAATTCGGACCCCCGACCGTAGTGGCCGTGCAGACCGTGACTGGCGCGCCACAGTCCCCTCGGCCACCGCGGCCGACAGCTCAGACAGTGCTTAACTTCAATCTCGCGGGAACTGTATCCACGGCCATTGGTAGTTCCATAGCAACAGGACTTCAGTTTAAAGTTGCGAAAAACTGAACTCTGATGCATTGGTAAAAGTAAGGCACGCAACGCTTTGGAGCGTCCTGGTAGTGTACCAGAATAGAATCAGCGCGTGTTTGACAGTTCACGCTTCCGACCAAATCCGTCTAATTTGTTCAGCATGGTTCACGTTGCTAAAACCACAAGGCCGCAAGTGTTTCTTCGTGTGAGTTACGGCAGGTCCGATAAAAGGACGAAAGGTTCGTTTCAGTTAGGCACGTAAGTCGATTATAAGTCTAAAACATGGTATATTCAGCACATTAAAAATAAAACTACAGAAATCCACGATAAAGACACAGAATATTTTAAAACAACACATAGAAGGTTAAAATGATTTGAGTGCACATGACAGACTAAATGGTTCTTTCAAGAAAAAGTTACCGAAGTATCTGAAACGATGGATTTGCTGCCACTATATTTGACTGGCTTTCTCTTAAGATAGCCGGCCGCGGTGGCCGAGGAGACTGAGGCGCTTCAGTCACGGTCTGCGCGGTCACTACGGTCGGGGGTTCGAATCCCCCCTCGGGCACGGATATTTGTGCCGTCCTAGTTCGTAAGTAGTTCATAAGTAGTTTGTAAGTTTAGGGACTGATAAACCCGTAGCTAAGTCCCATAAGCCTTACAAACATTTGAACATTTTTTTCTTATGATAATAATAATGTGAAACATTCGGAATTACTAAGAGGCAGGAAATGAAAGATAAGCGCACAGACTGGAGTGGAAATATAATTATGACTGCGACGTAATTGGAATACATATATAAGGACAAATGGATTGTAGAGGAACAAATAAATATCTTTCCTGTATTTGCATAAGGCACAAAAATATCGTCATTGCGAAGTAACGGAATACGCTAGAACAGAAACAAGCTAGTGTGATATCAATGTGTCTGACAGTAGCCCATAATGCATGCTGACGTTTCGGGCGACGCGGTGGAGTAGCCGAGCGGTCTACGGCGCTTCGCTGCGAAGCGCGCGGTTGCAGGCCGTCGGAGGTTCGAGTTCTCCCAGGGACATGGGTGTGTGTGTGTGTTTGTCCTTAGATTAGTGTACCTTAGTTTAAGTAGTTTGTAAGCTACGGACTGATGACCACGCAGTTAGGTCCGATAGATTTACAAACAGTTAAGTTGACGTTTAGAGCAGGTCCTAATATAACGGTGGATTGAAACGGCTGATAACGCAAGAGAACTTTATGAAAAAAATAAAAAATTGTGTAAAGTTTATCGAGGGATTTGACGCAGTGGTCGGACACTAGACTCACATTCTGTAGGACTTCGCCTCAAAACCCAAACCTGCCAGCCAGATTTGGGCTTGCCATGACACTGGGAAAGCGAACGCCGTGACGATCCCTGCAGTAGGGTATAACGACATTTCCTTCGCTAAGCAGAGCCTGTGCTCCACAATGAACTGGACATCGGCGTAATGTACCTTCCTTCCGTGCCTTTAATAAAGTTTGCACTGTCATTTTTTTAAATCCCCTTCGCGACGAAAACACGGCTGCAGATGTCAAAAAGAAGAGCACTTGTTCCTCCCGTAGCAGCTTTGGGGCTAAATATAACGCACAACCGGATCTGGGCAGCAGTCCCGCTGCGCCTGACAAACGGCGCACATTACACGTTTCTGCAGAATCGCGCGGTGCGGGAGCGAAACGAGGTGAACCAGAGTCGCGTGGGCAGTGGAATATGCCGCAACAGGAGCGCCGAGATGGATATCCATCGGCCGGCGTGTATTGCCAGCGGAAGACTTATCCTGCGGCCGAGTGACTAATCTTGCCAGCGCGGCGTGGGCGTCCCACGTGCTGCACTGCTGATACCCAGCAGGCCTCTGCCCAAGCACCACCTCCAGCCGAGCGGTCTAAGGCGTCTCGCTGCCGAGCGCGCGGTTGCTCGCCGTGGAGGTTCCAGTCCTAATAATTTAAGTGATAACTTCATGACAACCGTTTTCATTTCTATTAATTCAATATGTTCAAATGTTTGTATAGTCTATGGGACTTAACTACGGGGTCATCAGACCCTAAACTTACAAACTACTTATGAACTGAAACTTCCTGGCAGATCAAAACTGAGTGCCGGAACCGGGACTCGAACCGGGGACTTTGCCTCTCGCGGGCAAGCGCATTACCGACTGTGCTATCCCGACACGACTCACGATGCCGCCTTACAACTTTACTTCCGCCAGTACCTCGCCTCCTACTTTCCAAACTTCACAGAAGCTCTCCTGCGAACCATGCAAGACTAGCACTCCTGGAAGAAAGGATATGGTGGAGACATGGCTTAGCCACAGCCTAAGGGATGTTTCCAGAATGCCCGGTTCCGGCACACAGTTTTAATCTGCCAGGAAGTTTCATATCAGCGCACACTCCGCTGCAGAGTGAAAGTTTCATTCTGGAAACCGCGGCCGCCTTCTATTAATTGATACATGAAGACATTATTAATCATTTAAAAAGATACGAAGTCAGTATTCTCATTTTTCGTCCGATTTCAAAAAATGGAATAGCCTATACTGCGACGTCTTCCGAAGACGTATCTCGAGATACGCTACGCCAGTATGAAATGACATTTGAGGTCTTTTCACACCAGCGCAGAGTATCTTGAACTACGTCCTCGGAAGATGTAACAGACGTATTTCGTAATGCAATCAAATGGGTCACTTCAGGCAAACCTAGCTGGTGTCACGCTAGAGCGTGGTACATAATACGCGTATCTACGTTAACTCCTGCGTACATCGCATCGTTACGTATCTCGGCTTGCTCATGCGCAATTAACTGCATCGAAAACCAAGTGTTCTGTGCTGATAAATAGGACGAGGGGGTAGAAAATGTAACTCATACTACATATCTTTCCCTTTGAAGATAACTTTCCTGGAGTCAGTATACGAGCTACTCACTGCGACCTCTTTCGAAGACATAGCTCGAGACGCGTTAAGATGAGACGGTAAACCCTATACCGACAAGCCGCGGTGGAGTAGCCGAGCGGTCTAAAGCGTCTCGCTGCGGAGCGCGCGGTTGCTCGCCGTGGAGGTTCGAGTCCTAATAACTTAAGAGATAACATCATGACAACTGTTTTCATTTCTATTAATTGATACATGAAGACATTATTAATCATTTAAAAAGTACGAAGTCAGTATTCCCATTTTTCGTCCGATTTCAAAAAATGGAATAGCCTATACTGCGACGTCTTCCGAAGACGTATCTCGAGATACGCTACGCCAGTATGAAATGGCATTTAAGGTCTTTTCATTCGAGCGCAGAGTATCTTGAACTACGTCCTCGGAAGATGTAACAGACGTATTTCGTAATGCAATCAAATGGGTCACTTCAGGCAGTCCTAGCTGGTGTCACGTCAAAGCGTGTTACATAATACGCGTATCTACGTTAACTCCTGCGTACATCGCATCGTTACGTATCTCGGCTTGCTCATGCGCAGTTAACTGCATCAAAAACCACGTGTTCTGTGCTGATATATAGGACGAGGGGGTAGAAAATGTAACTCATACTACATATATTTCCCTTTGAAGATAACTCTCCTCGAGTCAGTATACGAGCTACTCACTGCGACCTCCTTCGAAGACATAGCTCGAGACGCGTTAAGATGAGACGGTAAACCCTATACCGACAAGCCGCGGTGGAGTAGCCGAGCGGCCTACAGCGTCTCGCTGCGGAGCGCGCGGTTGCTCGCCGTGGAGGTTCGAGTCCTCCCTGGGGCATGGGTGTGTGTGTTGTCCTTAGGTTAGTTTACCTAGGTTTAAGTAGTTTGTAAGCTACGGACTGATGACCACGTAGTTTGGTTCGATAGATTTACAAACATTTGATTTGAACCACCTCCTGTAGACGCCATCCCCGGCTACACTAGCTTTGTCCATAAGGCCGTAGTCAACATAGCAATATGTATCCATCCAGGTTTGATAATGTCACTGGATTCTCTACCAGGCAACGTGTTAACAACCCATTAAAGATCGTTTTCATCGGCTTAAGGTAAGCCGGTAGGTTGAAATTTTTCAAAAAATAAATTTTCAGTTTTTGTATAATTAGATACTGTGTACTTTTGTGAACATTTATATGATTTTTGTTATCCCTGGCTACCAGTTAGAACTGCATTTTAAAATATTGTATGACATCTGTCACTCTGTAATAATTTGCGCCCCTTTTCGTAAAAAGGATTATACTTCCGGCACTTTTACAGTTATAGAGTTTTTTTGTGTGTGTTTCGTACAGAAATATACGGTTCATACCGGGTGATCAAAAAGTCAGTATAAATTGAAAAACTTAATAAATCACGGAATAATGTAGATAGAGAGGTAAAAATTGAGACACATGTTGAAATGACATCGGGTTTTATTATAACGAAAAAAATGGTACACATGGCACTGGAGAGCAAAACGTCAGTGACTGCGCATGAAAATCGTCATGCTTGGCCTCCAGGTCCCCAGACCTCAGTCCATGCGATTATTGGCTTTGGGGTTACCTGAAGTCGCAAGTGTATCGTGTTCGACCGACATCTCTAGGGATGCTGAAAGACAACATCCGACGCCAATGCCTCACCATATCTCCGGACATGCTTTACAGTGCTGTTCACAACATTATTCCTCGACTACAGCTATTGTTGAGGAATGATGGTGAACATGGTGAATATTTGAGCATTTTCTGTAAAGAACATCATCTTTGCTTTGTCTTAATTTGTTATGCTAGTTATTGCTTTTCTGACCAGAGGAAGCACCATCTGTCGGACATTTTTTGAACTTCTGTAATTTTTTTTGGTTCTAATAAAACCCATGTCATTCCAAGAGCATGTGCGTCAATTTTTTCCTCTCTGTCTACATTGTCCCGTGATTTATTAAGTTTTCAAATTTATACTGATTTTTTGATAACCCGGTATGTTGGTTAACCTGCTAGAGCGCATTTCGAAAGTCAAATGACAGCAGGCGCGCTTGTAAACAAAAATTCTCTTTGATAAACGTGTCTTGTTGGTTGCTATTGTTTGTGAATACGAAGTTTCTTGAAACTTCAATGCGGTGTATAGTAATCTGTGTTTCTATAATGACTACACCAAAAGGTTTGTTCAAGAAACGTAAATTCCACGGAAATCAAAACAAGAAAACTGTAGAAAATGAAGGTCGAAATCAGTGCAACAGCAGCATGCCTCTGGTACCTGAAACTCCACCAAGCGCTCCGAGAAAGAAGATAAACGTTGATAAATTATACAGATGTAGATGAAAGTTGTGGAAGTAGTAATATTATAGTAGATATAGGATTATACAGTGTATTATACGTGAAGTGGTGGCCTGCAAGTTGTGTGGTGGTCAAGTCAGTTTGAGTGAAGATCCAAGTGCCAGAGTAGATTTAGTATGTAAATTGAAAATGCTGTGCAGTGTCTGCAGGAAGAATTATGGAGATCTGGAGACAATGAAGAAAGCAGTGTGGGCTACTTTCTTCCACTGTATAGCCACTGACGAGGAGCCAACACATTTTTTATGTCCGCCACCCCAGGATATGTGGTGTAAGCTTAGGAAGGTACAGGCAGCTGGTAACCTCAATACATTCACACACATGAACGCTATCCCTGAATCAATTATAGATCAAATAAAACCAATCTAGAGAGACCTTGCCCACTCTGATCTACTGAGGAAGTGCTCGCATAGAAAAACTCAATACGTAAGTGTGGCCTTCAACAATATCGTGTGGACCCGCATCCCTAAGAATGTGTTTGTTGGTTAAAGAACTTTACAACTAGGAGTGTCAGATGCTGTATAAAGGGGAACAATGGAAACATTGCCAGACTTAAAGTCTTAGAAGAGTTAGGCTTATCACCCGGTCAGAATACTGTAACTATTCTAAGAGAACTTGACAGCTTGCGTATTGCCAGGTCATATTTTGCTACTTCTTTAGTGTTTAAAGAGTCAAGAAGCAGGAAACTGAAACAGGCAAACGAACCGAAAGATAATGAGGACACTGGTTATGGTGTAGGCTGCTTCTAACCAGTTCTTGGGGAAAGATATGTAAGTTTTTCCTAGAATAAACATGTAAAACTTTGTCTCGTTTTATCAAAACTATAAATTATGAAACATTTGCCCTGTTTTCTCAGAAACTATCAGAGAAACGTTAATGAAAATTTTACAGATTGTAAGCAACACTGCATTACAGCTGTGGAACCGCAGTCATGTTGATTGTACCAGTAATTCTGCTGTAATAAAAATATTTTTCAAAGGGAAAGATACGTAGTATGAGTTACATTTTCTACCCCCTTGTCCTATTTATCAGCGCAGAACACGTGGTTTTGAATGCAGTTTATTGCGCATGAGCAAGCCGAGATACGTAACAATGCGATGTACGCAGGAGTTAACGTAGATACGCGTATTATGTACCACGCTTTGACGTGACACCAGCTAGGACTGCCTGAAGTGACCCATTTGACTGCATTACGAAATACGTCTGTTACATCTTCAAAATGTTTGTTTGTTCAAATGTTTGTAAATCTGTCGGACCAAACTGAGTGGTAATCAGTCCGTGGCTTACAAACTACTTAAACCTAGGTAAACTAACCTAAGGACAACACACACACCCATGCCCCAGGGAGGACTCGAACCTCCACGGCGAGCAACCGCGCGCTCCTCAGCGGGACGCTTTAGACCGCTCGACTACTCCACTGCAGCTGTTACATCTTCAAACGTTCAAACGTTTGTATAGCTTACGGGACTTAACTACGAAGTCATCAGTCCCTAAACTTACAAACTACTTATGAACTAACTAATACTAAGGACGGCACAAATATCCATTCCGGAGGGGGGATTCGAACCCCCGACCGTAGTGGCCGTGCAGAACGTGACTGGTGCGCCGAATTCTCCTCGACCACCGCGGCCAACTGTTATATCTTCCGAGGACGTAGTTCAAGATACTCTGCGCTGGTGTGAAACGACCTTAAATGTCATTTCATCCTGGCGTAGAGTATCTCGATATACGTCTTCGGAAGACATCGCAGTATAGGCTATTCCATTTGAAATCGGACGAAAAATGAGAAAATTGACCTCGTATTTCTTTTAAATGATTAATAATGTTTTCATGTATCAATTAATAGAAACGAAAACAGTTGTAATTAAGTTATCTCTTGAATTGTTACTATTTTTCGAGGTAAAATTCGGTGAGTAAGCGTTATTTCCGGAACGCGACATTTCGTGTGCTGCGTATCTCAAGAACCTCGTATCGGATTTCAGTGAACTACGTTACATTTTGAAGCTAAATATCTAAAGCTAATGTAGGTATATAACAATTAATTCATTGCTGTAAAACCTTTTCTTCATATATTAAAATAAAATCAGATTTCATAAGAATTAAACTTACAAGGTTTGAACTTATTTTCTTACACGTTGATATCCAATTCAGTATTATGGAGTCCCTTATCTTCAACGTGGAAAATATAAGTAATAAATACGGGCTGCGGTGGAACAGCCGTGCGCACTGAGGGGGCCAGCTACGATGCGCGCGGCCGTTCCACGTCAGAGGTTCAAGTTCTCTCTCGGGCATGGGTGTTTGTGAGGTTCCTAGGATTAGTTAGTTTAAGTAGTTTGTAAGTTTGGGGACCGGTGACCGCTGAAGTTAGGTCCCAGAATTTTTCAAACATTTGAACATTCGAATAAATACGGAAGCTCACGCTGCATTTACAAGTTAGAATGCAGTAGGCTGCCGTCCGCCACTCAAAAGGGAGAGACGCCGCGCCGGCCGCGGTGGCCGAGGGGACTGAGGCGCTCCAGTCACGGTCTGCACGGCCACTACGGTCGAGGGTTCGAATCCCCCTTCGGGCATGGATATTTGTGCCGTCCTTAGTATTAGTTAGTTCATAAGTAGTTTGTAAGTTTAGGGACTGATGACCCTGTAGTTAAGTCCCATAAGCTATACAAACATTTGAAACATTTTAGAGACGCCACGCAGCTGGACATAGTGAACAGCGGCCGTAACAACTGACAGGTTGCATACACTGCTGTGTAGCGCAGCCGGCAAATTTGGGACATTTTATTGGCCCACCTTAGGTTACGGTAGTAACACTAAAAGTGGGCCTTTGCGATCGTCTTTTGACAGCTCGAAATTTAAATGAAAATAACGGCTTAACCATGCATCTGACACGAAATAAGCGAATTTGTTGAGGAGAAAATTCTCTACAACTTTGCTCTGTTATGTTTTTTTATATCTCGTAGCGTTTCAAAGATATTTGCAAAAACAACGGCAACTTTGGGATGTATCTCTGCCTGTCCATCTGTCTGTCTGTTCGTAACGTGTTCCCTGTTTTTAAGACGAACCGTTCAACCGATCAGCACCAAATTTTACAGACATGATTGTAGGCCGCCAGAGACCAGAACCTCACTTTTTCAAATTTTTCGGACAAAAAATACCGAAGTAAAACAAAAAAAGCCGTTTGTAATATAATTGTAATTGCAAACGAACCGTTCATCTGACACTAAAATTGAGTAACGTAATTTGTAGAGGAGAAAATTCCGTACAACTTATCTCCCTTATGTTTTTTTTCTTATCTCGTATCGTTTGAGACATATTTGCAAAAATAACGGAGATTTGACACCCTTCAGTGAATTAACGAAAACCAGCCGTTCGGAGATGCGTGACATTAATCGCGTATTTGATGATTTTCTTATTGTAACTTACACGTTGTCATTTCAAAGCAACGGCACACCGAGGAATTAACAGAAACACATCGTAATTCGTACGATAAATGATAATCTAATGTCTACAAATGCCATATTAACATAAATTAACAACGGCCATCAATAGTATGAGATTAAACAACTTTTGTTTTGATTTATAGCCGTAGCGTAGTGGGCAGGGTGCTGGACTGTGACGCGAAAAGTATATGGTTCGAAACCTGCAACTACCTAATTTCTTTTCCTAAAAGGCTTTCAGACACTCTTATTAATTAATTATTATTTAGATTATTATTTTGGTCCAAAATGTTTCCAAAAACTTATAAAACTACAAATCTAAAGTGGGCCGTAAAACACGTCAGTGCGGTTTTTTTTCCTACAGCTCTCTATCCAATATACCTTAAAACTGTTTATTTATAATGCAGTTTATAGACAAAAGGTGACAAATGATGAAAAGTACATGAAATTTAAATTATAAAAATACCGCAGGAATACCACGTTACTCTATACAACATTACCTTCATTTCGTAATCAGATAATTTCAGCCGCGGTGGAGTAGCCGAGCGGTCTAAAGCGTCTCGCTGCGGAGCGCGCGGTTGTTCGCCGTCGAGGTTCGAGTCCTCCCTGGGGCATGGGTGTATGTGTTGTCCTTAGGTTAGTTTACCTAGGTTTAAGTAGTTTGTAAGCCACGGACTGATGACCACGCAGTTTGGTCCGATAGATTTACAAACATTTGAACATCAGATAATTTTACTTTCAATAGTTTCCGAACTATGAGTGTCATAATCGCGTTATTTCATGAAATTACGTTACTTTCGTTCCTAAAAAACAACCGGAAGGAAACAGAAATGAATCTTAGTGTTTAACGTCCCGTCGACAGCGTGGTCATTAGAGACGGAGCTCACGCTCGGATTTTTGGTTGAGGATAGGTAAGGAAATCGGCTGTGCCCTTTCAAAGGAATCATCCCGGCATTTGTCTGGAGTGATTTAGGGAAATCACGGAAAACCTAAATGTGGATGGCCGGATGTGGATTTGAACCGCCGTCCTTCCGAATGCGAGTCCAGTGTGTTACCTCGACGCCCCCTCGCTCGGTACAACCGGAAGCGTTTGCATATCACAGTTGTGAGTTTGTCAAACATATTAACTTAACGTCTACTTTCTATAAGATTAAAATTAAACCCCACAAAAAAATGCAAGGTTTCCTACTGTCCTTTTCGACATGGAATGGCCCATGTGTAACACGTATCCTAAGTGAATATAAGTACCTTCATACCAAATTTTCAAGGTATTAAGGAAATCTGCGAGTCTCACGCTTTATCGAGTTGAAAGCCAGCATCACTAATAATGAAACGTTCCACCAAACGTCGTTCCAAAGGTTCGTTAATAATCGAATACTAGAAGGATCTCGATGAGGCCAAGATTTCCTTGACAGTATAATTTATAGAATATCCTGTGGAGACAAAGTGCTCGCCCATGTTACTTAACTTCTACTGCATTACTAATTAAAGGCTATGGTTGGCACATATTGATAAAATGATGATAATAACGTATTTGTAGAGAGATTTTGTTCCCTAATACGTGTTGGAGAGCAGTGCCAGCGCTGGGGCAGCTCCCGAGTGCGCCGAATGAGATGCACGCGGTGGGCGTGTGCCGGGATTAGGGAACAGGTTCGCCTCTATTGTTCCCGCGGCCGACACTGCCTGCGCCGCCTCTGCTGCCCAAAAGCATCCAGCACCGCTTGTGTAAAACCCCACTTGCTCTGTTCGTCCAACAGGGAATACATGCCGGGGTCGCGCTTTGATGCCGCGTTTCTGGACTTCCAGAAACCCTTCCACATAGATCCGTCCTGTTGCCTAACCAACAATATGAGACAGGGGTGGCCAATCCGCAGCCCACGGACCGCACGTGTCTCCGTGAGTGTAAATTTTGGCCCACAGAGATTTTTCATATGAAGTACCTTTTATTTCACGTAAGTCTTTCTTAGCGGATTACGATTCTGTTGTTCACTCTTTGATAAATGGTCATAAACGATTTAGGGGAAAATCTAAGTAGCTCCTTTAGGTTGTTTGCAGATGACGACGTTATTTACCGTCTAGTAAAATCATCTGAAGATGAAAATCAACTCCAGAACGATCTGAATAAGATATCAGTATGGTGTAAAAATTGGCAGTTGACTCTAAATAATGAGAAGTGTGAAGTCGTCGACATGAGTACGAAAAAAAATCCGTTAAACGTTGTTTACAAGATAAATCAATCAAAAGTGAAGGCCGTGAACTCCACAAAATACCTAGGAATTACTATTACTTCAGACATAAATTGGAAAGAACGCGTAGATAATGTCGTGGGAAAGCCGAACCAGAGACTGCGTTTTATTGGCAGAGCCCTTAAAAGATGCAACAGAAATACAAAAGAAACTGCATACACTACGCTTGTCCGTCTTTTTTTGGAGTATTGCTGCCCAGTGAGGGATCCTTATCAGCTGGGTTTGACGGACGACATCGAAAGAGTCCAAAGAAGAGCAGTTCGTTTCGTATTGTCACGATACAGGGGAGACAGAATTACGGAAATGATACAGGATCTGGGATGGGAATCATTACAACAACGGCGCTTATCGCTGCGGCGTGGGCTACTTGCGAAACTCAAATCGCCAACATTCTCCTCTGAATGCGAAAATATATTGTTGACTCCCACTTACATAGGTAGAAATGATCATCGGAATAAAATACGAGAAATCAGAGCTCGAACGGAGAGATTCAGGTGTAATTTCTACCCGCGCGTTGTTCGAGAATGGAACGGGAGATAAATAGTATAACGGTGGACCGATTAACCGTCTGCCAGGAACTTAAATGTGATTTGCAGACTATCCCATGTAGATGCATCGGCTGCGTTTGCACATGCATCTCCACGATCAACTTTGGTAAAAAGTTAGCGACTATAACTAATAATTTCCAAGGTAAATCGTTCACCTGAATATGGCTGAATGTTTATCAGCCTTGTACGACCACCAGTGGCGCTTGCTGGCCCCAGATAATGCCACCCCAAAGCATCAGGCATCCATCACCTACCTGCACTCGCTGGACAATGTCTAATCCTTCAGGATGACCAGGCTGCCTCCAGAAACGTCTTAAAGTGTTGTTTGGTAGAAGGCAGATGCGAATATTGTCTGTGACTAACACTTGCTGTCATTTCTGATGAGTCTCAAAAATGTTGAAATGTTTGTAAATCCATCGGACCAAATTACGTGGTCATCAGTCCGTAGGTTACAAACTACTTAAACTAAGGTTAACTAACCTAACGACAACACACACACACACACACACACACACACACACACACACACACCCGTGCCCCAGGGAGGACTCGAACCTCCGGCGGCGAGTAACCGCGCGCTCCTCGGCGAGGCGCCTTAGACCGCTCGGGCACTCCACCGCGGCCTGATGAGTCTATTGAGCAAACCGTTAGGCTCGTCTGTACCGCGCAGCATGGTGTCTGGGTGTCAAGGCTGGACCTCGTCACTGACAATGGGAGTGCTACTGCGTATCATGCAGCCTATTACGTCCAGTTTACGGATGCAATACGAAACTTTTTCGAATACCGTTAACAGCGCGAAAACTTCAAGAATCACAATACAGTTCACATCCGTTGCTCCAATTCATTTGTATTAACAAATGTGTGCCTGACGGAAACGAACACGGTTAAAGTCATTATTACTACTATTTATGATTGACGACTGGTAAACTACTGAAAACTTAATCATTGTGTCAAGTAGGCTCAACCACAGAGATCGCGTAAAAACACTAAATTATGACGCGTTTCTGGGTCAAGTCCACATCGTCAGATAGGCTAAACTATACAAGAATCTTAAAACCTGAGACAATAAAAATATAAAACGTAATAAAAGAAAACGTGGTTACTTCCCTTGTAACCGTGTCTCTCAAGGGAAGTAACCACGTTTTCTTTTATTACGTTTTATATTTTTGTTGTCTCAGGTTTTAAGATTCTTGTATAGTTTAGGCTATCTGATGATGTGGGATTGACCCAGAAACGCGTCATAATTTAGTGTTTTTACACGATCTCTGTGGTTGAGCCTACTTGACACAATGATTAAGTATACAACCGCGACCTCAAGTCCATTATGGATAAATTAAATTGAAAACGTCAAGTATTACGACATTAGGGAATTTATTAGCGAACTAGCGACCTGCCCCTGATTCGCATGAATACCTTTAACAAGAGAAAGGCCACAGACACAGCCGACCTATTCGGCTCATATTTCGCGGGTTGTCTGTGTACAACCTCAGACGAAAGACTGCAGTATAGTTTGTCTCAATATCCTTGTGATTTTGAGAGAAATATCCCTAAAATACCTGACTAACAAGAAACTAAAAATTGATAACATTGATAGGTAACTGAAAATTAAATATTGTCTTCAATATCAGGATGTTTCCCTAGGAGCATGCAAAAATTGAACAAGATATAGAGGAAGCTCCAATGAACAATCTGAGGTAGAGAACCTGCGGTCAGAAAAGCCAGCTTAACGGGATAACAGAAATAAACTCACATTACTGTGTATTTTTTTATTAATATTAGTTAAAGTTAACTACAAATATCATTATTAACACACTGTACATACTATTTGCAAAGTATCTTCCACAATGTGCTGAAACTGAAGGCATTAACTATCAATGGACACTTGATATCGGCGAACAAGTTTCTGACGCACCCCGACCAATACCCCTTGTGTGTTTTGCATCACATCACAAGCGGCTCCAGTTCTGGAAACTAATTCCGTCCCCGTATTCACTGGGGTCTCACACACAAGTCACTTCAGATATCCCTGCAAGGAATTCAGGTCAGGTGGCCTCGAAGTCCATGGATTAAGACAAGTTGCTTATCAGTGAGTTCTGAGAAAGTGTACCGATACCACATTCATTGGTATTTAATGTACTTCTCTGAATAGCACTGAGTAATGAATAAATCTGTCTTTTATTGATAGCATGTTGTGTCAAGGGACAATGTAAATACTATGCAAAAGAGCCACCTTGCGGACAAGTGAAGTAAACAAAACCTCCATCATGACTTCCTAATAATCAGACTCGTTCTCCTTGTTTCCTAGCAGGGAAGAAAGAATGTACGTTTAAATAAACAGCACAGTACATGTAACTGTGTATTTGTGTTAGTTGTAAATAAGATGGAAAATAGTGATTTGAAACAAAGCGGTTGACAAGTTTGCTTCCGTATCTCCTTAAGCCTCAAATTGTTCAGGGAAACAATCTCCACGCGCTGTTAAATATTTATACGTCCTTACCGGACACCGTGTGTTGTGGGTAGACAAACTCATACACAGTGGGTCACAGTTCTGTTAGACCTATGGCCATAAAACAGAAAAAAATGCATTACGTTCACAGACTGTATTTATACAAAATCGTCTCCCCTAGATCAATACACTGCTGAAGTGTTTTGACTGAATCCCTCTAATTGTTGTTTCAAATGTTTCAAATGTTCAAATGTTTGTAGAGCTTATGGGACTTAACTAAGGGGTCATCAGTCCCTAAACTTACAAACTACTTATGAACTAGCTACTACTAAGGACGGCACAAATAACTATGCCCGAGGGGGGATTCGAACCCCCGACCGTAGTGGCCGTGCAGACCGTAACTGGCGCACCGCAGTCCCCTCGGCCACCGCGGCCGACAATTGTTGTTTCGAATTGCACTTAATTCAGTGGTATCACTGTCTTGGATGCCTTTAACTGTGTCGTAAAGTTGTCCTTTCGTTGTCAACTTCGGTTTGGGTAACAACCAAAATTCGTCAGAAGCCACATCTGACGAATATTGCGGGTAATGTAGCAAGGACTTTGATCCGTTATCTGGCCAAAAACTCGCGCAAAGCATGTGTCATTGGGCGTTATCTTGGAGGAGAGACCTGGAATTTATTGTACGTATATGGATTGAATTCGAAGAATTGTCACCCACAAATGGTGGATGACGCCGAGTTAATATTCGCAATTAACGGTTTGTCCTTAAAGTACAAACTTCTTGTATATTATTTCTTTGGAACCGAAGAAAACTTTTTGGATTGTCTTAACATTGGTTTCCAAAGGCCGTATCCCAGTAGAACATCGGTTTCCGTTACATCAGCGAAGTTAGGCACTGTCGAGCTTGGCTGGCATTTGGATGGGTCACCGTTTGTGTCTGCTGAGCGCTGTTGGCAAGCGGGGCGCACTCAACCCCTGTGAGGCCAATCGAAGAGCGCCTTTACTGAGAAGTATCGGCTCCGTCCACAAAACTGACACAACGGCCGTGAGTCCACGCTGATCACGTCGGCCTCCATAACGCATCCGGTGACGTCTTCTGCCGGAGGATGACACGGCGGTCGGTAGGGAACTGTTGGGTCTTTCGAGTTCTCTAGGACGGAGTTTACAAATTACAGTTTTTTACTTTCTTTGGCTTTCTTTGGTTTCGTCTTCAGTGGGTTCAACCACTCTGTACTCGGACGCTTTATATATGACTCATATTGAAAACAAAATATATCATCGGAATTGCAATCGATTTCGTGAAAACACAAGGCCGATAACTTTGGGTTGCCTCTAACGAGTCTTTGCAGTTTAGATTTTGCCACGGTTTTCGTCATCTGAAAGGGCTGGTGACACAAGCCACGCACATACCTTCCTCGTTAATAATTTTGTTATCAACAGCTTTCCGTATTTCTGACAGTTCCGGTGTGGGTTGTTCTGAAACACTTCTCTCTGATTCAACGATGTCGTGATTTTTTTTTTCTTTTGCACTTTTTCATTTGTGTGTCCTGTTCGTATTACTTCGCAAAACACTTGAACGACTAATCAGTAACTACCATAAACACTTTTCTACACAACAGACGTTCACTGGCAGATTTGCGTAACTTAGCACAAAACATGAAGTCGTCTCGCCGCCCCACTGGCATTTTTAGACGGATGTCAGTCACATACTGTTTCCATGTGCTGCTAGAACGCCTAAGTTTGCGGTGCAATGGCTTTGATATTCTACACGGATCTTGTTTAATGTTCAAGGATCGTAATACCTCATACCTTACCAAGCGATAGCATTTAAGTTTGGAAATCACAGAAGCAATCCTAACTGAACTGTGTACCAGTATTATCTTAGAAATCGAGGAAATAACCATTCTGGATTGCCGCTTAGGTCCCCAAAAGGGGATCGCTGTTAACCGAAATCCGCTGCTAGCGTAACAAACGAGACATTTGGTTCGAGAGCACAAAACCTGTGTTCTATTCACAAATACAATAGAAGTTCTTTTCTATTTTTATATTTTTACCTTTTAGAGATTTGTAGGAATTGGATGGTTACTAAATTAAGTAAATCAGCATTGAATCATGAGGATGTAGAAAAGTTTTTTCAAACTACTGACATTAATAAAGGATCAAAACGTGACTCCTGATCTCTCACTTTCCTTCGTATAATTAGATGGATGGAATGTATCGTACCATTATTCATTTATTTTACTTATTAACCTTTCAATCCCTACTAATATCGATAGGGAGTAAAATATGAATAAAGAAACTGCAGAAAACAATCGAACACTGGTTCTCTTCTCTCTATCAAAATAGTGTGGTCGTTACCTCATCGACACTTTCAATGGATATTATTTTTTTCTTTATTTATTTTTCTTTGGAATACAGACTAAAACCGTCAAAGCTTCTTTCCTTGATTTCTAGAAAAATTTGCTCTTGACGGTATTATATATGATGCTGAAGAATTATTATTTTTCTATTGCCTACTTGTCAGTCATTTTTGAATCGCTAGAACAAATTGAACTTTAGTGTTGATTTTTATCACAACCTATTCCGCTTCCCATTTTGAGGTTCTATGGTGGGACGACTTGTCTAACGTTTTGGCAAGAAATTAAGGATGACGATGTAATTATTTTAAATGTCTAATACAGTGGTTTATTGTCGCCTTCTTGGTACGACGTGTCGTGGTTTTCAAGACGACGTATCTCCTATAGCGGTAATCTCACCACTATGCCAATAGAAGGCACTGATTACTTATATCACTCTTTGTTTTAAGCAGTTCTTTTTTCAAGTTATTTTATCATTGCTATTACTTTGTGAGCTGCTGCAGTTTATCCATATAAAATACCGCAAATAAAAATCAGTATATCATCTTAGAGTTTTCCAATACACTCGAGATTTGTTGTTGAAACAGTACATATGGAATACATGTAATGATTACGTTTCGAAAGAGCTCAAGCGGTACTGAAGGACAAGCAAGTGCTGAAACACCCATGTTAGTACTTGGTGTAGCCTCCGTGGGCGGTAATGTAGGAGCTGAATCTGGCATCCATTCGATTACACACATGGCGAAAACTGTCTTGGGTTACTCTTTTCCACGCCTGTTCGATCTGTTCACATAGTTTTGAAAGAGTTCTTGGTTTACGAATCGCACGTCTTAGTTGTCGCTGCATCGCAGCCCATGCGCGCTCGATTGGAGACAAATTGGTTGTGATCGTGCGGGCCAAGGAAACTGCTGCCCGTCTTCCAGAGTACATTATGTTTAACGCGCAGTGTGTGGAAGAGCATTATCATATATGTTTGTTCATATGTTTGTAAATCTATCGGACCAAACTGCGTGGTCATCAGTCCGTAGCTTACAAACTACTTAAACCTAGGTAAACTAACCTAAGGACAAAGACACACACCCATGCCCCAGGGAGGACTCGAACCTCCACGGCGAGCAACCGCGCGCTCCGCAGCGAGACGCTTTCGACCGCTCGACTACTCCACCGCGGCAGAGCATTATCCCGTTGGAAGTAAACATCACCTTTTCGTTACAAGAATGGTTAAAGAAAAGGTTACAACATTCTGCACGTGCCAAGCGCTCGTTAACGCTCCCTCCACAAACGCCAAAGGTGAACGCGAGTTGTACCGCATCGCATCCCAAATCATAACGCCTGAGATGGAGCCAGTGTGTCTTGGACGAATGCCCGTAGTCCCACTGCTAATAACCGGTTTGAAACAGTTCGTATTTTCACTTCTGCGATCACAAACACTCTTATCTGCGTTGATAATACCGCGTGGAATTTATGGCCGTTAGACCCCAACTGGGATCGTGTTCAGTCTGCCTGGTGCAAGTCTGTTGCAGTGAAGCCACTTTGGTAACTTGCATGTCAATGATGTTGAAATAATGATGATGATGACGACACAACGCCCAGTCCCCGAGCGGAGAAAAATTCCCGACGCGACTTCGAATCGAACCCGGGCCCCCTGCGTTGCAACCCACCACGCTGTACATTGGACTACGGAGGTGCTGTGTTAGCTGTACGATCCACTACTGCTGCGCTTTCAGTACGACGATCTTGGCGAACGTCTGTACTGCGCGGACGTCTAGAACCTCGTCTAAGGCTGTGATAATGTCCACGTGACCACTGTAACCGCTATCGTTGTAAAACTGAAATAGCACGTTTAAATAGTTTGCTAAGTCTCCGAAAGGACCATCTCGCCACCCGGAAGGCCACTTCATGGTATGTTGTGTTTTTGCTTCACACGTTGGTATCGCAGCCGCGGTGGAGTAGCGCCAAAAATACCGTCACCTAGATCGGTGTCGTTTTAGCTTGTTAGTTCACTGAAATTTGTATTTTCTTAAACAAATATGCATCTACATCTACATCTACATGGAATACTCTGCAAATAACAGTAAAGTGCGTGGCAGAGAGTTCATCGAACCACCTTTATACTATTCATCTCCCATTCCACTCTCTAATAGCACGCGGGAAGAGAGAACACCTGAATCTGTTCGAGCTTTAATTTCTCGTATTTTATTCTAATGATCGTTTCTACCTATGTAAGTGGGAGTCAACAATATATTTTTGCATTCGGAGGAGAATGTTGGCGATTCGAGCCCACGCCGCAGCGATAAGTGCCGTTGTCGTAATGATTCCCATCCCAGATCCTGTATCATTTCCGTAACGCTATCTCCCCTGTATAGTGACAATACAAAACGAGCTGCCCTTCTTTGGACTCATTCGATGTCCTCCGTCAAACCTACTAGCTAAGGATCCCACACTGGGCAGCAATACTCCAAAAAAGGATGGACAAGCGTAGTGTATGCAGTCTCTTTAGTAGTTCTGTTCAATTTTTAAGGGTTCTGCCAATAAAACGCAGATTTAAGTTCACCATAAAATAGGAAGGAAAAAATTAAATATAATGTTAAACGGGAGTTGACTTTGTGGGAGTCATACATTGTTTAAAAATCCAATATTAAGTATGTTTGACGTTAAAAACAACCAACTTTTCAACAAGGTCGTGTCTATGTTACTGAGTAATGGACGGAGATCACAATGGATTACTCACGAAGACATACATATTTTCTGACTTTTAACAAGTGTAAAAAATCTGTAACATCTCCTAATCACAATACTCGAGCTGTACATATAAATGTTCATCATTCTTAACAATTAATATGACAACAAATAATGAGTGCCGCGGTGGAGTATCCTAGCGGTCTAAGGTGCCTCGCCGCGGAGCCCGCGGTTGCTCGCCGTGGAGGTTCGAGTCCTCCCTGGGGCATGGGTGTGTGTGTTGTCCTTAGGTTAGTTTACTTAGGTTTAAGTAGTTTGTAAGCTACGGACTGATGATTGGTCCGATAGAATTACAAACATTTGAACATTTTTTTGGTATCGCAGTGAGCGTTATGGCTATAAACATTCCGTGTTAAGGTATATACACAGATAGCACTCTGGAAGCTATGTCAGTACGCTGTATACTTGCGGACAACGTCTAAACCATTCTCGGTATATCTAATACCCCGCAGGTGCCATCTACCGTCATAGGATCAAAATACAACTCGTCTTTGCAGGTGCACATTTTTTTTCAGCAGTGTAGAAATAAAGATGCCTTACCATATTAATACTCAACGTGAAAACAATAACCGGAAGGAGTTACTTCCATAAAATATCTGGGAGTATTCTGAAAGAGCGATTTGTAGTGGAGATGCCACAGAAAATTAATCGTATGCAAGGGATATGCCAGACTTTTTTACTGTAATCATTTTTAAGAAGTGTAGTTCATCTGCAAAGGAAGAATCTTACAAAACTTTCGTTCTACTAATACTTACCAGATGAGAATAGTAGAAGGGCTACAGAATATCTGTAGAACAGAATCACGCTTCGTTCCAGGTTCCTTTAATAAACGCAAAAGCTTCACAGGAATAATCGTCCAATCCAG
The DNA here is from genome assembly GCA_026315105.1 of Locusta migratoria. NCBI lineage: Eukaryota > Metazoa > Arthropoda > Insecta > Orthoptera > Acrididae > Locusta > Locusta migratoria. The sequence continues at coordinate 380,940,209 of CM048755.1, forward strand.
TGACAGAAGCTTCAATACATGCATTCTGCAATATAGTGTGCGTTGCTTTCAAAGTTCCCTGGGCGTACTATTCTAGAACAGTCGACGAATATACTGCTTTCTCGCCATAGTCCGTCATGTGGCTTGCGGGGCGCAGGTGAAGAGATTTATGTCGAACGATAACCTGTAGTCTCGATTGGCCACGATTTTGGCTCTGCAGAATCACAACTCATGCAGACACGACTAATTTAAAATTACAGCTTAATTGTGACTTCTGAAAGAGGAACTAAGAGATTAATCTTAGTTTACACGGAACTTGTATAGTGCTATTCCTACCTACATAGTGCGATTGTGATGAAATAATATTTTTTTTCGCATGCCCCATTGGCATTTGTTACATGGCGAATTCATGTCGTTGTAATTTTAATATACATAAGTGAACAATGAGATGTAAAAACACAGCCTGGCCCGAGTAGTTTAGAGTCCACAAACAGTGAATTGTGAAGGCCCAAGTGCAGAAGTGCCAGTGCTCCCAATTCGCGATCTGTGGAGCTTCAGCTTAGCGTTTGCATCGGTAAATAGAAGCAGTATAATAGGATACAGTATATCTAACTCATAGCATAATATATATTGAAATTTATTATTCCATCTTGTAAAAACAGTTGAAATATAAGATCTCCACGTCAATTGAGATACTACAACGGGGAGGTTTCACATCTGATTCACTGGCTGAGTGGATAGGCTGATGGTTTAGAAACGTGAAGAAAGCGCTTTCAAATCTAGCTGGTGTCATTTGTCCTTTTTCTTTCCTTTATGCCTCTGCAGAGAATGTTTGAAATCTTAATTCATTACAAATGGAGCAGTTGTAGTCGTTTTTAGTTTCCACATTCTTTCAAAAGAAACTGACAAATGCACATCGTAAAAAGTTGAATATGGATGTAATTGATTGCAATTACTTATGTCATCCATTCCGAAGCTGACCTATGACGTATACCAACAATGTGATAAGTTTCTTTTAACTGAAAACAATAGAGAAACTAGGTGGTGGTCGAAGTAATTACAAATACATACATCCAATGCCAATATTTTTACTGTAGTTATTTGTCTGTTTCTTTATTGATTACACTATTTTGAAGTATAATCTTTTGAACGAATGAGGAACTTAGAATAGCCTACAACTTTAAAATTTATGGTGAATTAAGTTATAATACATTATCTGCAGAGGTTATTTTGCGTATCCCCTATGCCTCCTTGTAGTAATTCTACCGTCTTGGAGCTCTCATACTTCACTCGTTTTTAACTGCACGAATAATTATTTTCAAAAGAAATTGTTTGATAAATTGCACAGTGCTTCTGAATCATTTCGACAGTTAGCTGCATTGAGTTTCTACTAACGTCTGCGTTTGTTTACATCAGTATCCCTCCTTTGCCATGTAAAAGTAGTCAATAACATACTACTGTTGCGTTATAAGTTTCTTTCTGGAAAGGTAAGAGGCATAATAGTGACATAGGTACATAATGGAAGCACTATATAGCTGACAAACTATGAAATTTTTGTTGCTAGTAGCGTATAATAATTTTAAGGAATTTTTTCAATGTTTTTCTCTGTAGATACGCACTATACATTACTCGTGGTATTTTTTATGGCTTAAAATAAAAAGTCATGCATTAAAGAGTTAAATTCAAATGAATCTCGACATGTACTGTTTGCTAAGTATTATATATCATACATTTTCCGATCCAAGCACCAAGCTGAAGCTCCACAGACCGTTGGAGTTGGGAACACTGGTACTTCTGAAGTTGGGCAGGCGCAACCCTCTGTTCTTGGACTCTACATTACTAGAGTGGGGTGATCTTTTTGCCTGTCACTGTACACATAACCGTTGTCATAACACTGGCATAGGAAAAGAACCAGACAAAGTGGCCATTAATTACTATTTCAGCAGTAATCGTCTGCCTGCAAAATGAAATCCACTTATATTCTGCTACCCGCATATACAGTTTTATACATAATTCTCTATTACTAATTTTCATGTATATTTCTAACTAGCTAAAAACCCGGCGTTACCCGGGTATTTATTTATTTATTCGTGCCATTTTCAGGTATATATTCATTTGTATAACGGTTGTATGTCTGTAAAATCTCTTGGGAATAGAATTAGCAGTAAAGAAGTAATAGATTAAAACTTTGTGCGTGATGGGGCGGTTTTCCAAGAAAGTTACTGTTTATGTGCTCATACCTCATGAATTACGTGTGGGACTGTGATACAATTTAGAAGGTACATTCAACTATATGTGTGTATACACTGTATGTAAAATTTCCTGCGGCTACAATTTGTAGTGTAGAAATTATATTATATTACCGAAAGCCGTAGTTTTAGAACATTAACAGCGTAACATTACTGTTTATGTGCTCATATCTCATGAACTACGTATGGGATGGTGATACAATTTAGAAAGTACATTCAACTATATGTGTGTATACTTTCTATAAAATGTTCTGAGTCTCCAATTTGTAATGTACAAATTATAAATTGTATCGAATGCCTTAGTTTTCCTTCATAAACAGCGGAAAAGTATTAAGCGAGACACTTTTTTCCTTTCATCATTTTGCTATGGTTGTCAGCGAGAAAAAGTTTAATATAGTTTTGAAATTATGTTTGAAGTTTGTTGCAAGTCGCTAAGTACTCTAATTCTCATACAGTGTATTTCGAAAGTCTCGCCGCATTATATGGCATTTTTTTGCCTTTTCTATTGGTCATAACGTAATATCTTTTGAACCATGTGCCGTATGTGATTCTTAACCATGCAGCAATCGTTACCTCACGGTAAGGAATGTGTGTACCAAATTTGGTTGAAATCGGTCCAATGGTTTATGAGAAAATGAACAGCATTGTCGCAAAATGCAGCAGTTTTCGTGCATCTCATTGTTTATGACGTCATATCTCGTGAACTATATACCGTATGTAATTCTTACACTTACGGCGACCGTTCTCATGGATTGAAGCTTACTTCTATAAAATTTGAGAAAGATTGGATCAAAACTGTACATTTGTATGCAACACGTACACATATACGGACGCTCTGCTTTATATATTAGACTAGCTTAAATCCGCGGCTCCGCTCGCGTGTTGGTTGATTATGATAGGTAAGCTATTTCTCAGTAGTGTGCTATGAGACAGTTTTTGAAGGATGAAATGAAATACAATATACAATACCTTCTTTAGAAACAAGCATTTTTAATCAACATTATCAGGAAAGTAAGTAGTGTAGATCAAAGCACAAGTAAAAAGACATTCGTTTCGAAGAATCCAATCACGAAATTCAACAATAATGATTGTAATAATATCACAGATCGATCACTTGATGTAATGCGCGAAAAGTCAAATCGATTTTTTAAGAGATGTATTAAAATAAATTTATTTTTTACTGCTTTATTTATTCATTCTTGTATGTCCTTATTCGTATGCTTATCCTTACAGAGAAAGAGCTGAAGACATTGTCGCATGCATAGACCAAAGATATGGTCTGTGGCATCACGTTTCGCTGTATGTAACCTCCTTGCTAGAGAGTCGCAAACGTCATCGCTGGCGTTCAGGGCGATTTTTTTTTTTTTTTTTTTTTTTTGACGACTTTCAACCACCATATCTTCCACCCCCTTATAGCTATCTCCATGGAACTGCTATGATGTACAAAGAGAGACTTCGGACAACAATTACGCACAGACTATTCGTTTGCATTCTGTAGTTTTCGCTGCAGAGCGAAATATTAACACACACCCTAACACACGAACACGTAGAATTTTATATACACCGTAACTTTCCATCCAAATATACTCCACCCTTTTATCATTATCAACCCTCAAGCAACAATGCAACCAAATAAACCATTTTCAAAGAGTAAATATAATTTTCAAAGAGTAATTATTGTTCCGCATTTCGCGTTATATTCTTCAAATTACTAAATATCTATCACATCGCTATAAAACCGTGCCTGAAACCTTCCTCAGGCATAAATTAGTAACTGTCAAATAGTTAAGTCTCTGCGTCTTGTCTCGTACGGAACACGCATTTACATTTATATATATATATATATATATATATATATATATATATATATATATATATATCTTGTGGTTCAGACGTGTTAAACGTACACCGAACAGACATTCACATTTATAGATATAGATTCTTCATAAGTATCTGTATATTTTATACACCTTTATTATCCCTGTGAGTCACTCAACAGTAGGAAAATTTGGTAAGATATTTGCAGCCTACTGTATGAAAAACTGGTGGCGTAAAGGGGAGGTGGCAGGTGGACCGCAGTGTTAGAAGCTCGCGGACTCCCCACACAGCACAGTGGAAATCCGCAGTGAGCAGCCCATGCGCAGACTGCAGGCATGCCTTCCTGTGGCGGCGGCTGCGCCTGTGCATACATATGACGGCCGCACGCCGCCACTAGCGTCTGACGCGACCGTTTGCCACACGGCCGTACCACAAGGAGGGGACGCCTACTCGTCATCGCCCAATTCGTTCAAAATGTTTGTAAATCTATAGGACCAAACTGCGTGGTCATCAGTCCGTAGCTTACAAACTACTTAAACCTAGGTAAACTAACCTTAGTACAAACACAGCCGGCCGCGATGGCCGAGGGGACTGAGGCGTTCCGGTCACGGTCTGCACGGCCACTACGGTCGGGGGTTCGAATCCCCCCTCGGGAATGGATATTTGTGCCGTCCTTAGTATAAGGTAGTTGATAAGTAGTTTGTAAGTTTAGGGACTGATGACCCCGTAGTTAAGTCCCATAAGCTTAACAAACATTTGAACATTTTTTTTTTGACAAACACACACACACACACACACACACACACCCATGCCCCAGGGAGGACTCGAACCTCCACGGCGAGCAACCGCGCGCTCCGCAGCGAGACGCTTTAGACCGCTCGGCTACTCCACCGCGGCGCTGAATTCACCACATTTATGGTAGCCTACGTGTATGGCGTGGTGAGATACGAAAGTGCACCAAGAGGGAACTCCAGATGGCTAAGTGTTTAGGAAATAAAGGTAATTTTGATACGGATCTATCACCAGATGCAGCCTATCACCTGTCCCTGTAAAGGCGTGTATAGGAAGCGCTGTCTGGCTCAGCGGTAAGAGATCCGATTTTTATTGAAAATTTCGCGGGTTCGATTCTGCACGGCGGCAAATATTTTTTTTTTTTTTTTTTTTTTTTTTTTTTTTTTTTGCTATGAGCCTTTCAGGAAAACTATTGCCACTTGCCAGATGTTTACATTTGCCTACAGGAGAGTACTGGCTATTTTGGACCGAGGATTCAAAAATCAGTAGATGAGTACGCGGGAAAATATACAAATGTTATCATCACTTATTTTTAAAAAAAAAGTTCAAACTTACAAACTATTTATGAACTAACTACGACTAAGGCCGGCACAAATATCCATGCCCGAGGGGGGATTCGAACCTACGACCGTAGTTGCCGTGCAGACCGTGACTGGAGCACCTCAGTCCCCTCGGCCACACTTCTTCAAAATCTGGCAAACTGTCAATAGATTGTACAACAAATATTTAAGAAATCTTCCCATTCCATTTTTACGTGGTGTGGTACAGCAACCGTGTTCAGTTGATGCGTATCGCCCGGTTAGGGCATCTTCTGATATTTTGCATGCTGTCTCTGTAACTAAGGTCGTCAACATATTAATACGACTTGCGTCGGTATAGGTACTGGTACTGCCTGGGACAGCGTTCAAACATTCAAAATTTGAACGCTGCCCCAGGCAGTACCAGTACCTATACCGACGCAAGTCGTGTTAATATGTTGACGACCTAAGGTACAGGGACATCATACAAGATATAAAGCACGCTCGTATTTCACAGAACAGGGAAGCTCGAAGTTTATTTCCATTGAATTAATGTGTTACACATAGGCTGTAGGATCAACAGTTTTATATTGGTGTATATTTTCGGGTTTCTCTCCCTGCAAACCTGTGAGGGATGTGGCCTTTTGTAAAAGAATGATTTAGTTTCTGCTAGGCAACGGAGGAAGCCTATATTCACATTTACAGACAAATTTTATAATGTTAAGATAATGCTAATATCAATGAATTATGGTTTTGAGCATCACAGAACTGAAGCCACTGTGCAAAAAAAAAAAAAAAAAAAAAAAATATATATATATATATATATATATATATATATATATATGTTCTAATATTTGTAGAGTCTATGGGACTTAACTACGGGGTCATCAGTCCCTAAACTTACAAACTACTTATGAACTAGCTAAGACTAAGGACGGCACAAATATCCATGCCCGAGGGGGGATTCGAACCCCCGACCGTAGTGGCCGTGCAGACCGTGACTGGAGCGCCTCAGTCCCCTCGGCCACCGCGGCCGGCGCCACTTTGCAAATGGATCTAAATTTCAATGTGTATTCAGAACAATCGTGCAGCTTATCATTTTTCGAATAAACACTCTTGCCAAAGATGAAATAAGGGAAACGTGAAAGACAAAAATCCTAAGACTGACAGGCGAGCGAAGTAGAGACGATTTTTATCTGTTTCTTTAATTTACCACGTTTAATATTACGCTTTTCAATGCTATTGGATTCGTTGGAAAAACGTAAAGCAAAGATACACTCAGTATAAGAGATATACCGATTGAAGTGACGCAGTGGTGACACACTGGACTCGCATTCGGGAGGATGGTGGTTCTAATTCACCTCCGGCCATCCAGATTTAGGTTTTCCGTGATTTTCCGAAATCCCTCCAGGCAAATGCCGGGTTGGTTCCTTTCAAAGGGCACGACCGATTTCCTTCCTCGTCCTTACCCAAACATCCCATGCGTAAGCTCTGCCTCTAATGACCACGCTGTCGACGGGGCGTTACACACTAATCTTCCTTCCTCCTCCTATAAGAGATAATCACAAAATATTCTGCTGTTAATTCCATTTCCCTAATTGTTTTTAAATGAATTATCAGTGTCAATGATATAATTTCTGCTTAGCTGCCTATCTTACGTGTAAACGTCACTCTTTTGAACAACAGAGTCAGCTGCCGAGCTGTCTCATGTTTCACAGAAGTTTGTTTTTAAACCACCAGATACAGTTGAAATGTCGGAAGACAAGCCAAAAAAACTCACGGCGTGGACGTTGATTCGCACCTGGAAAACTCGCACAAGCTACAGTGGTGCACACATTTGTGGGGCCACTTTCCCGATGGTAGGGTGGTAATATCGGCGCTATTACCTTGTTACCAAGTTCTATACATTTTATGTCACTGAAGTCCTCCTCGATGACTCTCTTCAATACCCAGGGAAACACTATATCGTTAAACCAAATTTTGTGTCGTGATTAGGTGACTATGCACCCAAAAATTACTTGCATACATAAGAAAATTTGTCACACTGTGCTTTACTGCTTAGCGAAAACAACTGATCGAGATATTTACTGGTTCTGAGCATATTTTGCGTGGCCTGGGTGACCCAATGACAATTTGTATCTATACTCGCTACTCTCCCGGTTTGATGAGCTCGTCAGTCATTGATCGACTTAATATGGAATTCTAATGCTCTCATCTGGGATGAAAGTTTGAAGTCTTCCCATATTTTGTCTAGGATCCACACGCAACAAGTAGTTAGCGTAGCTTCTCACCCTCCATACAGATGAAGCCAATTTTTTACAACAACAAGACAATACACATTGTGACATTAGTTCAGTAATCGTATTGTGTTGTATGCAATCATTATACATTATTACAGTTCTCCTATTTTGATTTAAAGCTTTGGTATGACGAAAGATCACTGTGGAATTTTACACATATAAAATTAGCGGAAGAAATGTGTGATTGATGATAGTCTTGCATTGTCTCCTGCAGTGAAGATGATTTAAAACCGTAAAGTAAAGTAAAGTTAATTGGAAGCACAGTGTAATGTGTTTCTTAAAATGAGATACAGTCCCGCAAAATACAACCCACTTTGTGAACGAATTTGATCCGAATGGAGTAACGGGTATGACACAATAGGGGAGGGGGCTGGAGTTGATTCTTCCTGAAAAACGAACACACAGTAACAGTGTATCTCAAAGCCAATCCCGATGGCTGGGAAGGGAGTGGGACCTTTTACATGTCTTTACGAGATAGCACTCTGCCCGAAATCAGGGAGGCGGTCGCATTGGAATTAGATTGCGACTCCTCCCGTAGACACGCTGAGGGTGACTATCGCTAGTCTCGGACAGGAAGAGCGGCGAGGAGTTGGAGATATGTTAATTTATTGGTGGGGGCAGCAGTGAAAGGGAAAAATTGAGCAGCCAGATAAAGAATGGAGTACGTGACTCAAATTACCGTGGAGTTTGGGCCTAATAAGTATACACGGATGGTCGGATCGGAACTAGATAGGAAGAGATGGAGGTCCCCACCAACCAATCAGTGACAGAGACACAGTAACCGAACCTACAATTTTTCACGCGAAAGAAAAATATGGGATCCTCGCTCCAGAGTCGTAATTAGGAGAACATACCGGAGCAGGATGACCGACCAAGGATTTCCAGTGTTCTGGTCCTTTCGGAACTGCGTGTGGCGTTGCTGTCAGTGCCAATTCGTGAATATCTGGAATGTGTGTAACAACTCGTGAGTATGCAGTACAGACAGCGCTCCAGCGTACGAGACTAACAGGTACTACTGAAACACGGATCAACCCATGTTGGCGACTTACAAATCGACAGCGTCTCCCTTTTCGCAACGAGCGAGGTGATGCAATGGTTAAGACACAAATCAAATGTACTCTCGGTTCCTTGATTTATGTTTCGATAGGTTTCCCTAATGGGTAAGCCGAAAGCCAACACATTTTCTTTCAAAAGGATATCAAATGTCTGTAAAGTTATGCTACCAAACCGCTGTCATTATCAGTCCAAAGTCTTACCAACTGCTTAAACTAACTTATGCTAAGGACAACACACACACACACTGACACACGCCCATGTCCGAGGGAGGATTCGAACCTCCGACGGCGAGCAAACGCGCTCTCCGCAGCAAGGCGCCTTAGAGCGCTTGGCCACTCCACTGCGGTGATGAATTCCTCTCCCTACGCTACTCATACCCAAGCTTGCGATACGGCTCTGTCGATTCTGTTGTCGACGATATTTTAAAACTTCGTATTCCACACTATATTTCCTTTATTTTGAAGAATGTGATAGTTTAACCATCGCAATAACAAGGAATGGGGTACTTATCGAACAATTTCTTGAAATATTGTAACATTATTCTGAAAAAAAATTACTTTTGTTATTACTGAAGTCTGCTACCAGGGAATATATATCCTAAAATTTTCAGTTAAACGTAACCGAATTAAGTCTTTGCATAAAATGTCATTCACAATGATTGTCATTTTCAATAGACATCAATATGTATTTAATTGAATGTGTGTTTACATATTATATTGTAAGGAAAATTAAACACCAATTAACGAAAATTATGTTTTTAAAATGTTATTGTGGAGATCGAAAGTTGCTCCCTTCTTTTGGTAACACACATAAACGAAAATGTGTTGGTATTTCTGCGAATGTTTACTAAGAGATATTTTCAAGTTTTAAACCATACTTACACATAAGTAAACTTGAAAAAGTATATTGCTACAATAGATCAACAACAATTGTCATGTCACGATCTGCACGGCCACTACGGTCGGGGTTCGAATCCCCTCGGGCATGGATATTTGTGCCGTCCTAGTTCGTAAGTAGTTCATAAATAGTTTGTAAGTTTAGGGACTGATGACCCCGTAGTTAAGTCCTATAGACTATACAAACATTTGAACATTTGAACAATTGTCATGTTTTATAATCTTTTTAGTATTTTTGTGCGGTGAACATATAGTACCGTTTCTTGCTATAGTAAGATTTGCAGACTGATACCCCATTCCCTTTGACCAGGAACATGGCCGTAAGGAACGCAATCGACATTATCATTATTAATTACGTAACTAAACAGATACAAAAGTAATTAAATAAATTAAAACGAATCGCCATACATATCGAAATACGATGGCCGTATACAGGATGTCCTTCTCAACTTGTTCATCAAAAATATCTCTGGAACTACAATAGATATTTGAAGCGGAAGGCTCCTTAGCGTGTAGGTACGTCCAGTTCAGACGTTAACTTCGGTTCGCATTTTCTCCGGATGTAACCGAGGTATTGAGATGCAGTCAACACCATTCTTTTTGTTATTCTTCATGCTATTGATTGTGTACGACATAATGTAGGGTATAAAAAACAAAGTTTGTGTTGTAAATATTATTGTTTTACGTCGTAGAATGTGACATAGTACTTACTTTCATATGCCCCTGTCATTCCTTCGAGACTGCGAAAGTCGTTTTCCAATATCTATTGTAGTTCCAATATAATTTTTGGCGAAAAAGTTGAGTGGGATGCCCTGTATAGAACGCAACATGTTACTGTAAATTTGAACGTGACCGCGTTTTGGAAACTGAGTATTTTCCGCTTCGTCGACCAGTCAATGCTGTAAATATGACTAATGTTTCACACTCGCAACATTTACCGTTCATTATTTACCTATATTAACCTTGCAGACTTAAGCTATTTGTGAAAACCATACAAAACTTAATTCCGAGGAAAGCATCTTGGGTAAATAATTACTTATCCTCATAGCGCTAAGGCACGCATCTGTGACCAATGGTCAACGCTACAAAGCCTCATGCAAGGGAGCCAGGATTTTACGTTGGTGCTAGGACTGGACCGGAGAGCATTTAGTCCACTATGGCAATTGAGGAGCTACTCAAGGACTGGACGTTGACTATGGTTGGGAGTGTGGTGTGCTGATCATATGGTCCTTAATGCCGCAAGCAGTGATGATTTCAATGAGGCTGACAGGGCGGTCGGTCGACTATGAAGTGATATTCAGGTTATGATGGCAGGATTTTCTTTTTCCATAACGTCAAAACCATCCAACAACGATTGCTGTAGCCTAGACAATGAAATGTTTCATGTAATATGCCTTATCAGCTGAATCCATTCAATTATTATTTTAGCAGAGTTACAAAATTACGGAATATTGAATGCTGTATTCCAGTTGGTAGCACTCTCTAAGGGATCAGCCTGGATCATTTAGCGGCTCAGTCGAGATGTAATTGGATGCTTGAATAATCCACAACTCAGCGAGGTATGAGTGCAACCCTGTTAAGACGGTTGTTATCATCTCGTCCATCGATAATTCATCATGAGGCGGAGAAGAGGTCACAGCTTCAAATCCGTCACTGACTCCCCCCCCCTCCCCCACTCTGTAGAACATAACGGAATACCACGTTGTACTAGCACTCTTGGAAGAAAGGACATTTCAAAAAAGAGCTTACTCCGTTGCAGACAGAGATATTTATTTTTGAAAATCTCAAAGCTGTTAACACGCCATTTTTCCGCGATATTCTTTATCTAGAAAGAGAAGAAAACTGTTTTTACTAAAGCAGTATTTAGCTGTGATAAAGGATTATTCTGTAAAGCTATCCGCACGAGGATCGTTTGTTCCTCACTACATTTGGTTCGATTCAGGCAGCACGCAATATGATTTAAAAAAAAAGTGTCTAATAGCTTCTCGTGTTACGCTTTCGAAACTTTGGTTGTATGCTGAACTGACTGCGGGCTTAATGAAGGATTAACGGCTCGTTTGGCTAATCGCCATTCTGCAGCGATGTTTTCGCGGCCGCTTTCGCCCACTGCCGGCTCGCCTCCATTAATATTTGTCACGCCATTTCCCCTGGCAGCTGTATTTTCGCTGGAGAGTAAGACGGCCTATGTGAGCGCTCCATTAATCAGCTGCCACGTAACGCCGCATCCGCTCGCGAATAGGTTCACAGATTTGTGACTGGCTGGAAGACTTCCTAAGTAATAGAACGCAGTACGTTGTTCTCGACGGCGAGTGTTCATCAGAGACGAGTGTATCGTCAGGCGTGCCCCAGGGGAGTGTGATAGGACCGCTATTATTTTCTATCTATATAAATGATCTGATGGACAGAGTAAGTTGTAATTTGTGGCTGTTTGCTGATGATGCTGTGGTGTATGGGAGGGTGTCGTCTGTAACTGACTGTTTAGCATACAGGATGACTTAGACAAAATTTCTAGTTGGTGCGAAGACTGGCAGCTAGCTCTCAATGTAGAAAAATGTAAGGTGATGCGCATGAGTAGAAAAAACAATCCTATAATGTTCGAATACAGCATTAGTAGTGAGCTTCTTGATGCTGTCGCGTCGTTGAAATATCTAGGCGTAACATTGCAGAGCGATATGAAATGGAACGAGCATGTAAGGACAGTTGTGAGTAAGGCGGACAGCCGACTTCGGTTTATTGGGAGAATTTTGGGAAGATTTACTTCACCTCTAAAGGAGACCGCGTATAAAACGCTTGTACGACCACGTCTTGAGTATTGCTCAAGCATTTGGGACCCGCAGCAGATCGATTTGAAGGCAGACATAGAGGCGGTTCAGAGGCGAGCAGCTAGATTTGTTGTCGGTAGGTTCGACCAATGCGCGAGTGTCACGGAAATGCTCCGGCAACTCAATTGGGGATCGCTGGAAGAAAGACGACGTTCTTTTCGTGAATTTCTGTTAAGTAAATTTAGAGGGCCGGAATTTGCAGCTGAGTGTAGTACGATCTTGCTGCTGCCTACTTACATTTCGCGTGAAGATCACAAAGACAAGATAAGAGAAATTAGGGCTCGTACGGAGGCATATAGGCATTCTTTTTTTCCTCGTTCAATTTGGGAGTGAAATAGGAAAGGAAATGCCTAGTAGTGGTACAGTGTACCCTCCGCCACGCACCTTACGGTGAATTGCGGAGTATGTATGTAGATGTAGAATTGTGAGTCAACAGTGCGACTCTGAGCTTTCTCATTGTCCTACGCGAACCAGTGCGTGTGTTAAGATCCGCACGACGCTTCAATACTTCATACATACGCACCTGAGGCGGCGAGCTCTTTGCAATTTATCTGACCTGGTGCAGGCCCTGATAAGGCCTCATGAAACGACGCTTCGCATTAATCGTGATCGTCCAGAGTGCACAGCGCTTATCAGGTGAGAACAGATAGTTCCAGCACATTATTGACTCTCTGCACTGATTAAACACGTGTAAAACATGTGTTAACACGTTTCGAAAGTAAGAATCGTCAGAGCGATAATCCGTCTACGTGATCGTTCGAGTACAAGAAGTATAAAGTATTGTTCTTTCCGGGATTTGCAATTTTAGAAAATTTCGTTCGTGTGTAACACAACTAGCTCTTTACTCACACAAAGCGATGAGTGCTATCGACAAGGGACCACAAACTGATTCCGTATTTCTATACTTCCAGAAGGCTCTTGACACCGTATCTCACAAACGGCTTTTAATCCAATTGCGTGGTTATGGAATATCGCCCCAGATTTGAGACTGGATGGGGGATCTCGTGTCACAGGGTAGTGTTATTGGTCCTCTGCTGTTCCTTATCTACGTAAACGATTTGGGAGAAAATCTGAGCAGCTCTCTTAGGTTGTTTGCAGATGACGCCGTCATTTATTGTCTTGTTAAGTCATCTGAAGATCAAAACCAAGTGAAGCACGATTCACATATCAGAATGGTGTAAAAATTGGCAATTGACTCTAAATAATGAGAAGTGTGAAGTCGTCCACGAAAATAAATCCGTTAAACTTTGTTTACAAAATAAACAAATCGAATGTGAAGGCCGTAAACTCCACTAAATACCCAGGAATTACTATTACATCAGACGTAAACTGGAAAGAATACGTAGATAACGTCGTAGGAAAGGCAATTCAGAGACTTCGTTCTATTGGCAGAACATTTAAAAGATGCAACAGAGCTACTAATGAGACAGCATACACCACGCCTGTCCGTCCTCATTTGTAATATTGCTGCCCATCGTGGGATCCTAATCAAGTGGGTTTGACGGAAGCTACCGAAAGAGTCCAAAGAAGGGCCGCTCATTTTGTATTGTCACGATACAGGGGAGACAGCCTCACGGTAATGATACCGGATCTGGGATGGAAATCATTACAACAACAATGGTTTTTGTCACTGCGGCGTGATCTACTTACGAAATTCCAATCGCCAACATTCTCCTCCAAATGCGATAATATGATGTTGACTTCCACCTACATAGGTAGAAATGATCATCAGCATAAAATACGAGGAATCAGAGCTCGAACGGAGAGATTCAGATGTTCTTTCTTCCCGCGCGCTATTCGGGAATGGAATGGTAGATGAATAGTATAACGGTGGTTCGATGAACCCTCTGCCAGGCACTTAAATGTGATTTGCAGAGTATCCCATGTAGATGTAGAGTTATCCAAGAATTTGGTAGAGGGTGGCACTCTGATGTTCAGATGTTTGTTAAGCTTAAGGGACTTAACTGCGGGGTCATCAGTCCCTAAACTTACAAACTACTTATGAACTACTTACGAACTAGGACGGCACAAATATCCATGCCCGAGGGGAGATTCGAACCCCCGACCGTAGTGGCCGTGCAGACCGTGACTGGAGCGCCTCAATCTCCTCGGCCACCGCGGCCGGCGGTGGCACTCTAACTCGTGTTGTGCAGTTGATGATTAGAAGGGTTATGTGGCTGCTGGTTGCTGGTGCTGCAGGCCATTTCGCCGTTAATGCCCGGGCGCATCTCAATCTCAATTGTGTCTTCTCTTGTTGGTGGTTAGGACGAGGAGATCCAGTTTCATGGCCTGCTCGTCCGCCGGATCTCAATCCGTGCGATGTCTGGTATAAGGCCATCTCAAAATTATCGAGCGGAGAGAGCTTATCCCAGATATGGATACAGCGTATTCATGCATAACTGTGATTTTAGTGCTCGTTTGTCAAAGACAGGTTGATTACGCATGCTTTGAGGCACATGGAAACCATTTTCAACTAATATTATAACGGTGGCTGTATGGTACAGCCCGTATCCGACCGCAGTCTCTGTAACAAAGTATGACTGAACACGTTATCTCTAGAACAGAAACCTTGCATTTCGCGACATAAGTTCATCAGACATTTTTAGTTCTTTATTCTCTCGTTGGTCAATCCTTGGAGTATGTATGCGCTGGAAAAATCTCTCTGTACTACTGAATATCTCTGTTACTCTTAAATTTAGATAGATTATTGATAGAAAATTGTATAACTGAATAAATGTACAGTGAAGCTGCGGTTAAAATTTCATGCTACTTAAACAGATGCCTGCAGGATATATGTGTACGAACTCCGAAGATCATTCTAATCACTTTATTTGTAAAACAAATATTTTCTGCCAAAGTGAGAAGTTGCCCTTACTAATAAATTACATTGTCTTGGTATTTTGATGAAAATGTCGCTCAGTGATACCTCCTCCTGTGCCAAGTATCCGTGTCCTTTTATTAAAGGGATTAAAATCCCGGTTTTCAAAACTGCTCACGTGTAACTCGTGTGTCGGTGGCTACCAGATGAATTAATGTTGTCCAACTGCATTCTTTATCGTCGTATGGTACAACAATCTGGCTTGGCGGTGTGGAGTATAGCTGGGTACACAACACTATTACTATGGTCCACATAGACGGTAATTTAGACAACAATCATTACGTTTATAAACTATAAATCTTAAATCTCTACGTATTAATAACTTTCAACAAGATAAGAGGCATACGTTGTCGCAATATACAATACTGTTGCCATCGCCAGTACTTTCTTCTGATCCCGCCCCTTCCGAAAAAGAGAGATTGACATGCCACCTCTTTTCAGTCAGTAAGTATGTTGAAGTCTCGCAAGCATTTCAATGAACACTAAGTGACTTCCCGCATCTGTGTTTTCATTATATTGTTTTTCGATTTTCAGCCAGGTTATTTAATGCTTTATTTAATGAATTTCGCACCTTGCATACAATAAAATTACAAACAAATTTAATTACTTATTTTTCCTCTTGTACTTCTAGCGGGTGGGCAAAAACATGGAAACATCAAAAACAATCTACCACGAAGTCAAAAATTGAAGTGATCACACTGTATATGGCATTTGGATATCGCACAAAATTTGTTAATGATTTTAAGTCCTCCTAGTAGGTAAAACGCACATACCGTCCTTAACAGAGTGAAACAGTTAGCTGAAAAATGTTAGTTCACGAAACGAAAAAGCGCCCCATCCTAAGATATATCGATGCGACATAAGTGACGCTAGTCAACTCACGCAACTGTCAGGGTGTATGTAATACTCTATACTGATATGATATCATTTAGGCTCAGTTGCAGGTAAATCAGATGGCAGATTCTGATTGGTTGGTAGAATTCTAGGAAAATATAATCAGTGTTCAAGGAAGACTGAACACAAATCACTGTTCCCTCCTAGAACATTGCTCAGGTCTATGAGATCCGTAGCAAATAGGATTAATAAGAGATGCCGAACGTGTGGAAAGATGGTCTGTACGAATGTTCACAATTTTGTTCGACCCACTGGGGGATATCACGGAGATACTGAAGAAACTAAATTAGCAAAGATTGGGTGAGGAGAGATGAAAAGTATCCCGAAACAGGCTACTTAGCAAGTTTTAACAACCAACTTTGACTTATGACTCCAGTGATATAGTAAAATCATCTACATATCACTCCTGTAGAGATCGAGCGTGCAGGATTAAGCTAATTACAGTGCGCACAAAGACGTTTCAACAACAGATATCCTCACCAAAATCGTCTGACTGAAAGAGAAAGAAATCACAATAATACGCGATACAATGGGAAGTACCTTCTACCATGTACGATGCAGTGGTTTGCAGTGTGTGGCTGTATAAGTTCAACTAATCGCGATCGTATACAAAGTACGTTTTTTAAATTCGTTACTGCTCACGATATATGTAAATGATACGGTAGATAATTTCGTAAACTCTTGGCAGGTGTTCGCAGATAATAAACGCCAGAAAACTGTTGCAAAATACGTAAATACCTACAATTGATGTATGCTTAGTACAGGTATAAAAGCAGCACGTTCTCAGCATAAAAGCCTATTTTTTTTAGATTAATAACGGCCCGATAGAAACGGCAAACGTACCTCTGTCCGCAGTCCATAGCAGGTCCGCCGGTAATAACCGACCTCGGTGTCATTCTTTCGCCATTGGCGTCATTGGGCACGGTAAAAGTGGCCGTGAGGTCAGCTCACCGTTCTCACGGCCTGGAGTCTGCATTTCTCATTCAAATAACTTCTCAATTATTGATCTCACGAGGACGAGTGCACCCCGTTGCAGTTCTCCCACGCAGAAAAACTTCCCATTAGCATCAGGAAAGGGACTCGAGTCCTATGCGTCATGAAGGCTAACTTGAGTTAGTTGATAAAGCACGAGAACAACTAGTGTTAGTAAAACTGCACTGGAAGACGACGAGAAAAAAAGGCGTTTTTACGCATATCATTCACGAATTTGCACTTACATAATATACATCTATATTCAGCTAATGACCTTCCATGCCGCGGTGGTGTAGCCGAGCGGTCTAAAACGTCTCGCTGCGGAACGCGCGGTTGCTCGCCGTGGAGTTTCGAGTCCTCCCTGGGGCATGGGTGTGTTTGTTGTCCTTAGATTAGTTTACCTTAGTTTACGTAGTTTGTAAGCTACTGACTGATGACCACGCAGTTTTGTCCAATAGATTTACAGACATTTTTTGACCTTCCATTCTTATTTCGCTTGTTAATTGTGCATCGTTAGAGAGAATGTCGCAAATCTTCCAAACTGACTATGATATTTCTAAAACTCCCATGTTGTTCCATTCGCGGGATGTTTTTTGGAAGAAGTAATGTGTTTCCTGACTTACTGTAATGTACGCTGTCAAACTTTTAGTGACAAATGCCTCCGTAACGTTTAATGACAATTTTGTGGTGCCTTCCACAGTAATTAGCATCTTCCCAAGGCTCTGGTGTTTACTGGAGGAATTCCTCAGGAAACGATCTTCTCTCTTAATCCTATCTGCCAACAGTCAGTGATTGACAAGTAATCTACATCTACATAGATACTCTGCAAATCACATTCAAGTGCCTGGCAGAGGGTTTATTAACCACTTTCATAACTTTTCTCTACCGTTCCATTCTCTAATAGCGCGCGGGAAGAAAGAACACCTGAATCGTTCCGTTTTCGATCTGATTTCTCTTATTTTATTGGGATGGTCATGTCTCCCGAAGTAGGTGGGTGCTAGCAAAATATTTTCACATTCAGAACTAAAAGTCGGTGATTGAAACTTCGCAAACAGATCACGCCGCAATGAATAACGTCTTTCTTTTAATGATTTCCACCCCAATTCGTGCAACATTTCCGTGACGCTCCCCCCCCCCCTCCGTAACGTGATAGAACAAAACGAGCTGCCCTTCTCTGAACCTTCTCAATGTCTTCCGTCAATCACACCTGGTGAGGGTCCCACAAGGGGCAACAGTACTCCAGGAGAGGACGCACAAGTGTGATGTAGCCAGTCTCTTTGGTGGAGCTGGTTCATCTTCGAAGCGTTCTGCCGATGAAACGTAACCTTTGATACGCCTTCCCCACAATATTTTCTATGTGTTCTGAATAAAATGTCGAAAAGTACTTGTTTTTAGGATCAGTAAGATTTCATTTCTCGCACTGAAATCTGCAGGGATTTTCCGTGTTGGAAGGACTGTGACGGAGCCTTTGATGCCCGTAGAGGAATCGCTGGAATGTCGAGAAGTGGCTGCGAGGGCCTGGGAAGTCGAGAATGGGCCAGAGAGTGACGTTCTGACCCCATGTCCCTGCATACAGCATTCCAATCATGCTATATGGCAGTTCGCCGTACCTCTCCTGATAGTGGAGTCGATTCTGCACACGTTTTCTACATGTTGCTCGAGTAACCCAAATTACGCTCCCACATACTCAATGAGGTGTTGTGGAATGGCTTTAGATTTAGGCGCGTAGGTAGCATAACTAACGCAATTTGGGACATGAAACGAGTCTCCATTTTGGAGCCGGATTCTCACGTTTCAAAATGTTTCAGTCATTATCAGTAACAGCGTCTCATATGATGGGTGTGGACATGCGGGTGGACCCATGTTGACCCATGCGGGTTGTTCTTCGCTGTTAGCGAAAACTGCGAACATTGCTCGATAGTGAAGGAATACGGGTTAACGCAATTTAACGATTTTACCGAGGCTCGTAAGTCAACTTCTCAACGATAAAAGGTGCTCGGTAGAATGTCCAATCTGGTATTTCCCAAATGACTTCCTGAAATGTGTTTACATACCTCCTCGCAATATGGTGCTCATTTGATACGATCTCGACAGCGTCGTTTCACTGACGTTGAGTGTATTGGTATCGAAAAAAAATTATCTTATCAGTCTGCTCGAAGACGCTGAACATATGTAACAAGTACAGCACTTTAAACTAGAATACAGAATACATGAAGCGAAATCCTCTTTAAGATACTAAACAGTACTCAAATAGCAAGCTTTGCAACACGTATGTTCACATTCCTATGGCACCTGTTCAAAAGCATGCCGGTTGAAATCGAAATATAGACTTCAGAAGGATTCTACAGGAATCAGAAAAGAAATGGGTGTATAGAAGTGTGCGACAAATGAAATAATGGCAAAAATGGAAAGTAGACAAGGTTAAGGCCGGCCACGGTGGCCGAGGGGCCTGAGGCGCCCCAGTCACGGTCTGCACGGCCACTACGGTCGGGGGTTCGAATCCCCCCTCGGGCATGGATATTTGTGCCGTCCCTAGTATTAGTTAGTTCATAAGTAGTTTGTAAGTTTAGGGACTGATGACCCCGTAGTTAAGTCCCATAAGCTATGCAAACATTTGAATTTGACAAGGTTAGGTTTAGGGAATGTTGAAGATTAAAAACTGCGTAGTGCTCTTTATAAAGCCATTTACTTAACGTTATTCAGGGAAAACTACGGGAGACCAACAATTTTGATTGTGGGCCGGAATTCGAAGTTACACTCACCGGACTAGGTGTCTATTATAAGCGGAGGAGAAAACAAAACTATCTGGAAAAATAACAAAACTAGTTGAAAAAATGAAATCGCATATCATAAAAAAATATTGTTTCGTTTTAGCAAAGTACTGATCAAGGAAGGACGTGAGAAGAAAATTTAAGATGTGTTGATTGATTTATATCTTGAAATTGCTATTCTTGCTTTAATGTATATACAACTCCGTAATGTACAGGGTGTACACTAAAGAGACAAAATATTGTGATCACTTCGCATCGCAATACTGAATGCCCTCTGGTGTCGTCACTTACGTGGAACGCGGTAAGGAGAAACAAAGGGTGATTCAGCTGCCCCTACCGCTTGTATTTCCTGCAACCAAGCTATTAAGCTATTCACCATCGCACACTGCTTTCATTACGAATGGAGTACATTATCTGTCAGGTCGGTGTTTAATACACTGTTTTCTTCAACTTTTAGCTAATTTTATGTATTGATGTCTCTCTTTTTTACACCCTGGCACTAGGCATGGAAGTGTTTGTGGCCCAAGAAGAGCCGCTTTATCATCAAACCAGACAAATGCGAAACAAACATAACGGATATAAACATGCGCTAACAGATGCTAGAAAGCTCGTCTTGTAAACGATTCCGAATATACTTGGCAGATGGTATAGTCCTTTAAATCATTAACTACGTCCGTGTACCATGTAACCATGTTAACAAGTCCCTTGACGAGTAACAACAAATGCACAAAACTAAGTAACAGTGAGATAATTTATATATATGCTGATTCAAGAGGAAGGTCACATAATTTGTGAGGTGATTCTACATGAGAAAATAAACCGTAAGAAGCATAGGATCATTTCTCTGATTTTCGACCGTTACGCATCTGGAGGGGGATGGAAAAACTATTCATCACTGAATTATTCTGACGACAAGTGATAATAGTAACTAATGAAATGTTGTGTAGGCGCAGTGAGACAGATCACCGATCCACCCTACAAGAGGTTTTCTAAGTATCCTCCTCACATCTCAGTGTACTTGCCAGCATGTTGAAGGGTGTGTTGTATTGTACATCTAATAATATCTCTGCGGAATTTAATGCGGGCAACAGTGTCAGTGAAGGGAGCCACAAGTTCTTCACGTGTATCCAACTTCGTAAGGTATTCATCCTCTTAAACCAGACCCATAAACAGAAGACTAATGAGGTTAGGTCACAAGGGACAAACCACCGTTGAGGAAACTGCACCACGACTATTCTGTCGAACACAGCGTTTCGGTTAGTAATATTCACACTTATCTTCCTAATCACTCACAGATGTGTTTAGTTTTCCACCCAATCCAGTTACGTAACGACCGAAAATCATATGTCTGTTCATAGGTCATATCCGCTTTATTTCCACAAGTAGATGCGCCTCACAAATTATGCAACATTTCTCTTTAAGTATCCTATATGTGGTTTCTTATTTTGGACATGTCCGAATGAATAGACACTGTTTTTATGCTGCAGTCACTTTGAATTAGGAGACAAAGGAATTTACGACTGCCAGTGGGAACAGATGAAAATCTGTACCGGGCTGCGATTCGAAACCGTGTGTCCTACCTATTGAGGAAGTTACGCTGTCCACTACGCCATCCTAACAGAGGCTCAAAACACCTCAACGGACTACCCAAGTATGAGTCCCATCAGACTAAAAGGTGAAGGAACGATTAAAACAGTAAATTTATGTATTATGTATAGTGCGCAATGGTTACTGATGGCGGGAGAAAAGTAATGCAGCAGATTTTCTATAATTTAAAATTTTTGTCACCACGGAGAACAGATGAGCAGGGAAACATGTTCACAGTTCCTTCATTCAGAATGCCGTACTCGAGTGTTAAGATTATTAATGTATCGATTACCTGTTTCATCTCAAAAGATAAGATTATCCCCAAAAGCAATTGACGCAGCTAAACTGCGTCAGCAAGCGAGTGGCACGCACAATACGGGCAACAAGGACATCTCGTTCTGTATATAGGTCTGCATCATATTAAGCTTTCGGTAAACTAAAACATAAATATATTGATTACGTTCGAAGATGCACACAAAAACATTTCTGGAAATAATTACTATCATTCTGTAGAGAGTGAAATACTCTTTACGTATTTTACTGACGTCATGTTGGAATCACAAAGAAAGTTATTTATTATTCCTAAAAGTTTCTGTAAGTCTACATTATGAGAACTTGAATAAGAAAAACAGACTTAATTTTTTTCTGAAAAGACCTTAATTGGCATAGTACTTGAGGTTTATTCAATGAATGTATTTATAAAAGATTTCAGCATGTTTACGTATAGTCCTTTATGCTTTTAACAGTGAATATTAAAATTAATAAAAACATAAAAAAAAACATAGTGAACGTGTGCTATGTACTTCAGATTGAGAACAAATCCAGAACTTGTAAAGTCAGGCATGTTATGAAAACACCAAAAGTGAATATAGTGAACATATTTCTCACTATTCCTACAGGAAAATGGTAGATTGTCTTCAAATTCCATAACGTGAAGAAAAGCAAAATTTTCATGTCCATTATACAGGAATTTATGCATGTCATATCCAAAAACCAAAGCCATAGTACTCACATTACTTCAACTGACAGCGTAAACACAGCTATACGCATTCCAAACACTTGTACCAAAGATAACGTCCTGTTGTACGATCTTTCAAAGATAAGAAGGCCTTTCCCGTAACACCACTGACCTTATTTTCGTCATGGCCTTAAAATATAATAACAATCTTAGGAATATGATGAAATCAAACCTACGTAATTAAAGGCAATTTTAATGATGCGACAGTAAATTTCTGGCTTGTGTAATAACCCACTTTCAAGAGTTACAGTGAACACGTTACTTCGCCTATTTACAGATGTTTTCATCCGGGTATCAATGTAGGTATTACAACTGCACATAAAGCGCAGATCATTACATTGAGATATTTACTAGCTCTGCATGCATTAAAAATTGAAACACTATGATTAGGGCATGAAATAAACGACAAACTGGCACGAATTGTTCTATATGTTTGCATATGAAAATCATTAGTATTTCAGTGCAACAGCAAAAAGCAGAAAAGAATCACGCAGTGGAATTTTCAATCAGAAACCTCATTTCCTTTTTTTTTTTTTTTTTTTTTTTTTTTTTTTTTTTTTTACCGTGAGATGCATCTTGCAAGAAAGAGAAATGTCTAATAGCACGCCTCATAATTCGACAGCAGCAGGAGCATGGTCTATGGAGGATGAAGTTCTTCGTTTCACGGTACGGCTGCTCCTAATGGCCTGGGTCCCACAACTGATTTCCAGATGTGGACTCGATAGGTTTAGGAGGTACAAACTCAAAACCATGCAGGATCTCAACACTTCAACATGGTTAGTACCCAAGAGGACAAAAATATCTATCACTCGGTCACACAAGATTGTACAGCCACATCCCATACCTCAAGTCAGCAAACAGGCTTATATATGGCAAGACACAGCTCCATCCGGGCAGTGCGACGACGACTCGAACACCGTGGCCGAAACCTTGTTGCTACCTTTGACTAACAGCAGACAGAGACGTGCCGAGATCTGGTTGGAAACATGAGCATGTTAAAGAGCCCGCTTCCGTAACGGGGAGCAGTGCTCGTCCCAGTTCGAATCAAATCAAATGTTTGTATAGCTTATGGGACTTAACTACGGGGTCATCAGTACCTAAACTTACAAACTACTTATGAACTAGCTAATCCTATGGACGGCACAAATATCCATGCCCGAGGGGGGATTCGAACCCCCGACCGTAGTAGGCGTGCAGACCGTGACTGGAGCGCCTCAGTCCCCTCGGCCACCGCGGCCGGCAGTTCGAATCAAACCTGGATATTGTTTTTAGACGGTTTTCCATATACCAATATGTTTGTAATCTATGGGATTTAACTACATGGCTATTAGTCCTTAGCTTACAAACTACTTAAACTAAGTTAAACTAACCTAAGGACAACACATACACCCATGCCAGAGGGAGGACTCGAACTTCCGACGGCCGCGCACACCGCAGCGCCTCAGTGCGCACGGCTATTCCATCGCGGCTAGACATTGCCTGCCGAGGGGTAATGGTAGGAGGTCAGGAAGTGAATCAGCTCGCCCCTTAAACTAATAATTCCACAAATTTAGCAACAATGCCAACCCCGCGTCTTGGCAGGACAAAGGCAGAAGAAAAATGAGAGAGGCGCGCAAACAATGCGTCCGACGGTAACAGGTAATACCGTCCTCGTTTCAGGCAGAATTCTAGTTCTTCGCACCCCATCACATTGGGCGTATCCGTATGAGGACGCTCCGAGGTGAATGGACGTCGTCAGGGTGTTCTTCCTCGCCAGAGGTGACCACCACCGGTAGGTGACCACCACCTACACGATACATCACCTATGGTTCACGTAAGAGATAATTTGTACCTCTCAAAAAGATAACGCGAGACTGCATGCTGTATGTAATGCCGCGACCCACATAATTATATAAGGTGTTCGACTGGCGCCATGGTCAGTGGGTGAAACAGGGACACTTTGGCCACAAGGGGCAGGATGGCTCAGACGAATTAGATCATACAATAGGCGTTAAATAGACCTCGTAATCAATAATCAAAATGTTCAAATGTTTGTAAAGCTTATGGGACTTAACTACGGGGTCATCAGTCCCTAAACTAACAAACTACTTATGAACTACTTACGAACTAGGACGGCACAAATATCCATGCCCGAGGGGGGATTCGAACCCCCGACCGTAGCGGCCGTGCAGACCGTGACTGTAGCGCCTCAGTCTCCTCGGCCACCGCGGCCGGCAATCAATAATCATATTGGTAAAACTGTCCCCCTTCTTCTACAGGACCAACATAACCGGCGGAGCAGTTTAGTAGAAGATGTAGCCGCGGCGGTGTGGCCGAGAGCATTGAGGCGCTACGCTACGATGCGCGAGGCCGTTCCCCGTCGGGGGTTCGAATCCCCCCTCTGGCATGGATGTTTGTGCTGTCTTTAGTAAAGCATTTGAACATTTTTTTACAAGATGTAGTGATTTTTTTCCTTGTGCAGGTTTCAGTAAAATACTGCTCGTCAGTTAAATGTACGTTATTTAACTGTTTCTTACTTTAGGCTCAATCGTGAGTAGTATAAAGGTAGTAGTTTAAGGATTATTTCCTTGTGTCATATAATCTAAATTGCTTCAGTGGGTTTTCTATCAGGCAGAATTTATTGTAAACAAGGCGATGGGGTAGGTTGGCCCAAAGAGGGCGGGGCACGATGGCCACCCTGGCCAACCTGCTCTGTCCTGTAGGACCTATATTTTTAAAACTCGATTAAAGGTTTGTTAATTTTAATGATAACATTTAAAATTCGTCCAGTTTATTTAATTATTAACATAATTGTCGAAGTTAAAGATATTTTGATACGTTTCAGTGATTAAAAGATCGTCTTATTTACGAGATAAAAAAGAGGCGGTTAAAAGGAAACACCTAGCTGTAAATTTTATTTTAATCTTACACAGCGATTTGAGTAGTCAGAATCTTGTTCTTTTCTTTTTTTCAGAACATCTGAGTGCGGCCTTGGTTTAAACCATTGTTTTGTTTGTAGAAACATAAAAATGGTCCTAAATGATAAAAGAATAAGTGAAAGAGGAATGATTTCTGAAAATTCTAAAGCAATCTTAGAAGTAAAAGAAAAAGAAAATTTGAGGGGTGTTAGCGAGGAGTTTGGAATTCCAAGAAAAACTGAATGGATGTATTGTGATAATACCCTCGTGTCAGTCTATAAAGTGAATTGAAACTGAGGAAACTGAAACTGAACCTCATCCCAAGAAGGCTAAAGCATTATAAAGAAAAAAACAGGCTAGAAAAGCACTGATTCTAAAAGAAAGTAAGATCAATGCTGGAATGACATTAACCAAAACAACTGTAGGATACATAAAACGCAAGAAGAAATCCAGGCGCCGGCCACGGTGGCCGAGGGGACTGAGGCGCTCCAGTCACGGTATGCACGGCCACTACGGTCGGGGGTTCGAATCCCCCCCCTCGGGCATGGATATTTGTGCCGTCCGTAGTATTAGCTAGTTCATAAGTAGTTTGTAAGTTTAGGGATTGATGACCCCGTAGTTAAGTCCCATAAGCTATACAAACATTTGATTTGATTTTGATTTGAAATCCAGGCTAGATGACGACAATGAGGAAGGTTCACTGCGCCTAAGGTGTCTCAAACCCCTTTCAGTCAACATGGAACACAGTAGATGCAGTGCAAAAGTTGCAAGCTTTGGGCTCATCAGGCATGCGTTAAAAATGAAATCTGTGGACTATTTTATGACTGTTAAAACTACTGATGCTTTGGATTTGAATAGTGATTAAAGTTGTTTGATTTGCATTAAGACACTATAAATCCTAATAAGTTTAAGCTTTGATTTCCTGAAGTTATAATAGTTTAATGTATCAAAAGACTACATGGAACTACGTACCCCAGCCTCTGGACGAACGTACCCCAAGGTAGGGACAGATCGGCCCACTTGACATATGTGCAGTATTTAATTTTTCCAAATATTTTCAAGTTAAATAATTGCTATTTAGAATTCAGTAAGACTCCTCCAAAATTTTACAATAATTTCACAAATTTAAATATGAAAATAAAATAAAATATGGCCAATGTGCCCCGGTTTCCCCTATGTTCTCAGGATCTCGCCCCCAATGGAAATACCTGGTCTCGGGTTGCCGAGACAGTGGCATGTCATTATTCGTCAGTATATCTGTGCGATAAAATTTATGTATAAAATTGAAGCAGCATGCCACCAAGTACCCGTACCTGTGGTAAGTTAGACTCGGTGCATAATAATTTTAGGTCCAGATGCCAGACGTACAAAATTTCGCACAGTGTATGCTCCCACATCACCTACAAACTTAATCATGTGTTATTTGTACTACACTGCCTACGCGGAATCAATAAAATTTCATTATTTGATATTGTTCCTAGTGTTTAATTTTAATGACTATAGGTGTATAAATATTTACATAAAGGAATGTATACAGGATTTAATTATGTATGTGAAAATTTTACTGTCAGTTGTTAATATGCATTGCTTCCTACTGGAAAAATTTAAAACCCAGTAGACTGTTTTTCTTTCGCGCCTGTTAAACTTATGAGTTGCTTTTGGGAATGAGTACCACCATACCAGCTTGCCCCTTCATTCTTTCGCCGTCATCCTTCAAATTGTATTGAAAGAGTCTTCGTATATACGACGAAACTTGGAATATATCTTACAGGAGTTCCTTGTATGTTATTAGTTCAAGAAATAAACTGTAAAATAAATTTTCATTCCTCTGGGGAATGTATGCTGATATGAAAATTTGTGGTGAATTAGAATTTTGTTTGAAATTTAAAAATAAATTTGTTAGGGATTCTCTTCTGAGGTAATCTGAAGGATGTGCAGCCTTTATGAAACGTAATCAATAATCAATACAGACGAGAAGTTTCAGAAATGTGATACTAGAGATACATGATAAAGATTCGATGAGTAGAACGAATGAATAATAAGGAGGTACAGTTTTACTAACTATACTGGATACTTCGTGGAGCACCAAAGAATCGTCAATTGGGCAGTGAAGGGTTGCCTTCCGGAGGGGTTTGAGAGGTAGCTATAGGCATAAATACCGTAAACAGCTCGAAAGATATTGTTTGAAAGTCTAGTACTGTGTCATTAACAAGTTATATAAAGGTAACACCACCAGTTCGTTATTTCTTATCCTCAGCATAATGCGTTTCGAGAAGTTATTCTCATCTTCAGATGAATTTGGTCAATGACTATTTATTGCGATGTCTCCAAGTGTTCCTCTCTCTCTCTCTCTCTCTCTCAGTGTGGTTGTTATTTTAATGTGATACTTCAATCAGAAAATCAGCCGAAATAAATATTGGGATGTTATTGCAATAATAAGGTTATAAATGGTATTTTTGAGTTTCTACTTACAAGTAGCGTGCGGCTGTAAATGGTATTTTTAAGCTTTTACTTACAGGCATCGTGCCTCCCTCATTGTGCCGAATCTCAAACTCGTGGGAAATATCACTCACACTGGTCTTGTAAACAAATTATGTTACACAGATTTATAACCTTAAAATTTAAATAACTTCCCAATATCTATTTTGACGGGATTTCCGAAAACATTGTCATTTCAAAACGACACTCACAAAGCAAGAAAGACAGCACAACACTCATGAAGACATCAAAATAAATAAATAATCATGTAACCAAATACACTTGAAGATAAGAATAAATTCTCGGAAAGCAAACTGTTACTGTTTTCTTTATTTAAATTGTTACAGTAAACAGGTTCTAGTATTCGTAGATTGCAGTGGAGATTGACGGGTTGTATAAGATGCACTAGTCTATAGATGTGCATCAAACCAGTCTTATGAATGAATACCGCAGTAACACTATAATAGCCGCGGCGGAGTGGCCGAGCGCATTGAGGAGCTATGACGTTCCTTGTCGGAAGCTCGAATCCTTCCTCGGGCATGGATATTTGTGTTGTCTTTAGTATAAATTATTTTATAAGTAGTTTGTAAGTTTAAGGACTGATGACCTCGCAGTTAACACTGCAATAACAACAGTAACCGAAAAGAACTGCTTGAATCTGTTGACATTAACATAATTATTGTAATAAAAGGAAGACTGACTGTGCGAAACTGTATGCTGGTGTCACTATTTATTGTTAATTATAAGAATAGGTTCAGAAATTGATTAATACAGGAATTTTTCACAACGGCCTCTACTGGCATTTTTCGTTGGCAGATTGGCGATTTTAAGCACATTACGAAACATAATTTGGAACTTTAAATGGAAATAACAAGCATATTGCCCTCAGGAATGATTATTTTGGATCACATTACCACTACTCACGCTTTTCCGGAGGATTCAGATACTATGTGCTGAATCTGACGCGGCTGCTTAAAATTCAGTGCCTGTTAACTGCTTCGATTAAGCTGAGAGCCGATGCAAAAAGCAGCAGGGGGCAGGAAGACAGTTTGGCTGCATAATGCGACAGGGCATTCCTCTGCACCTGCCACGGCCTTTCGTGTCTCCGTCAGTTATCTGCCACGACGACAAAGCGCAGTTCTAAAATAAAATTAACATGTTGGCGGTTTTTACTACATCAGCCATGAGGTATTATAAGAGGGCGATGCAAATGTATTTTGTGTAGCGGTGTCGTGCCCGGAACACCTTTGTATGCATATCAGGCTGACGGTTTCTCCGCGAGATGTGCCAGATACCGCACCACTTCCGATCGTAACCGCCCTTGTCGGACTGGAAAGCAGTTATTCGCAGATAGCGCACCCTGGGACAGCTGTAAACAGTCCCGCCACGTCCTCGCTGAACCAAATATTGAACGCTAATCCATAGAACACGAGTTCTCACCACTGTATATTTGTCCTTTTCTCAGAACCTTATTCATATTCTTATGAGATAACCACCACGGGACTGGTCAGAATGCTTATGTAAATAATTTCTGCTCTATCGATACGAGCATATGGAATAGGTTCACATATTTGTGACTGGCTGGAAGACTTTCTAAGTGGTAGAACGCAGTACATTGATCTCGATTGCGAGTGTTTATCAGAGACGAATGTGTCGTCAGGCGTGTCCCAGAGGAGTGTAATAGGACCGCTATTATTTTCTATCTATATAAATGATCTGATGGACAAAGTAACTTGTAATTTGTGGCTGTTTGCTGATGAAGCTGTGTTGTATGGGAGGGTGTCGTCTTTAATTGTCTGTAACAGCATACAGGATGACTTAGACAAAATTACAAGCTGGTGCGAAGAATGGCAGCTAGCTCTCGATGTAGAAAAATGTAAGGTAATGCGTATGTGTAGGAAAACAGATCCCATAATCCCAATCCCATAATTAGTAGTGAGCTTCTTGATGCAGTCGCGTCGTTCAACTATCTAGGCGTAAAATTACAGAGCGATATGAAATGGAACGAACATATAAGGACAGTTGTGTTTAAGGCGGACAGCCGACTTCGGTTTATTGGGAGAATTTTGGGAAGATGAAGTACATCTGTAATGGAGACCGCGTATAATACGCTTGTACGACCACGTCTTGATTATTGCTCAAGTATTTGGGACCCGCAGCAGATCAGTTTAAAGGAAGACATAGAAGCAGTACAGAGGCGAGCAGCTAGATGCGTTACTCGTTATTCGACCAATGCGTGAGTGTCACGGAAATTCTACGGGAACTATGAGGATCGCTGGAAGAAAGAAAAAGTTCTTTTCGAGAAATTCTGTTGAGGAAATTTAACGGGCCGTTATTTGAAGCTGAGTGTAGAACGATCTACCTGCCGCCTACTTACATTTCGCGTAAAGATAATAAAGAGAAGATTAGAGAAATTAGGGATCGTACGGAGGCATATAGGCATTCTTTTTTTTCCCTCGTTCTATTTGGGAGTAGAATACGAAATAGGAAACGAAATGCCTAGTAGTGCTACAGTGTACCCTCCGCCACGCACCTTACGGTGGATTGCGAAGTATGTATGTAGGTTCAAATGTTCAAATGTTTGTAGATCTATCGGACCAAACTGCGTGGTCATCAGTCCGTAGCTTATAAACTACTTAAACCTAGGTAAACTATCCTAAGGACAAACACACACACCCATGCCCTAGGGAGGACTCGAACCTCCACGGCGAGCAACCGCGCGCTCCGCAGCGGTATGTATGTAGGTGTATGGTCTAGTAGCAGTTTGGCTAGCCTATTTCAAATAGTGTAGCATAGACTATGAGGAGACTCGTGAGTGTGTTTACGATGGGTACCATAAAGTAATAATTAGCATTACGAAAAATCGGGTTCTGTTCACGAAGTTTGGTAATGTCCTTCTTTACATGCTTACATTTCAAAATGATACTGTTAATAATATGGCGAACGTCTGAATTTTTGGAGGCTATTCCCGAAACGTACGACCTTTAACATCGTCTCATTCTGGAAATG
Source organism: Locusta migratoria (assembly GCA_026315105.1). Classification (NCBI taxonomy): domain Eukaryota; kingdom Metazoa; phylum Arthropoda; class Insecta; order Orthoptera; family Acrididae; genus Locusta; species Locusta migratoria. Next base: position 380,971,143 of record CM048755.1, read on the forward strand.
CCTACAATCGCATGCAATGTAGTTCTTCCTTCATACGAGGAAAGGGGAAGAAGTAAACACATACAATGTCAGGGGAATAAAGAGGGGAAAGAGCAAACTTTAAATACCCAAAATAGCAGCATGTGTGACTGTATCCTCTGAATAATGAGATGCGCATTGACGTGGAAGAACACCCCTTTGCATTACTTTAGGGGAAGCTTCATCATGCATGTTCTCGTTATATCTTCAAGATGCCCTTCTGATGGTTTCTCCATTACCGGCATTATTTGTACCTTTGCACTATTACATTCCAAAACACTGAAAAAAACCCTCGGCATCATCTTGTTCAATAATGGTTGGATCTTCGACTTTTTGGAAGGATGAAAATTTATTCGTTTTCATTACTTTCTTAATTCCTTGGTTTCAGTAAAGTGATACGCCCACCACCAGTATATAATGATTAGGTAGGTAGAAAAGTCATCTGGATTAGTTTGACCAAGGTGCAACATTCCCTCTGCAGAGTCCAGGGGGAGCTTCGAATCGTTGCGCGCGGTCGCAGAACCCAACAGTCAGCAGCTTCTCTCGTGTTCAGAATGTGGTGCAAAACGCTGATAACTGCCCACGAATGGTTTTTTCTTTTTCAATAATTTTATTCGAGCACCAGAGCTTCCGATTACTTTATGATCTCGTTCTTCATAAGGAGACTGTCTAGAACTTGGTTTTTCACCCTTCAGACTTCTCTGAGAAAACTGGAAGCTCTTACGCCACCAAACTAATGAGTCACATGATAGCTCATTGTTAAGGTTCAATTCGAACAATTCAGGATGGATTACGAAGCACTGTGCCGTTTCAAATGTAGGCAGTGAATTACTAAATGTTGTCTCATTTTGTCAATTGAAGAGTTAGAATAGTAAATTTCTAAGCGACAAATCTGCATATGATTTTTATCCAAAAACTGAGAGGGTATTCTGATACAACGGGCAGCTTAATTCCTGTGTCAGGAAACTGCCTGGTTGTAAATACCAACAAGGAAGTCTTTCGAAGTTAAGTCTTGTAAAGAACAAAACATCAATTAGACATCGTTACCAATGCAATTTATTTACACAAATAGCGTAGTTACTGGTTTCCACAAATAGCGTAGTTACTGGTTTCCAACACGCAGAGCCATCTTCAAACAGTGGTTCACGTTTATATTACATTTGATGTTTACCTTAGCTGTTAGCAATTTATTTATGACAGCAACGAATGTAATATGACTGTGAACATCCGTTTAAAGATGTATATGTTGGCCATATCGAAAGCTGTAAAATTTGGTGAGAATTTGGTTAGAATTTATATACGTAAACCTCGACCTTGGTTTTTGCCTTCTTCAGAAGTTACACTTAGCTCACATTGAAGTAGTTGTTAAAATAAAATGGCCATATGTGGCTGACTCCATGTTGTGGAATAAAATATAAAATTTTAAACCAACGTCTGCAAGATAAAAATTGTGGAGCAATGGTACACACAGGTCGAGTAAGCATTGCGCAGTGCTCACTCGACCTGTGTGTGGCGTTGCTCCACAATTTTTATTCTGCCAGACATCACCACCTGCATTTGAAGTTCTTGCAAAGACTTCTAGCTGAGTTGCTGGAAAACGTACCCTCCGCTGCTCATGACAGTATGTGGGTACAACAAGATGGTGTGACGCCTCACTTCGGTGTGGATGTTCGTAACCGTCTCATTGGTGTGTTCCCTGGTCGATGGATTGGAAGGGGAGGTGCTAGGCCATTACCTGTGAGGTCACCTGACCTCCTTCCCATAGATTATTTCCTATAGGAATATCTAAACTCTCTTGTGTATGAGGTCGCAATGGATACGGTTATGGAATTAGTTGCCAGAATTGTAGCTGCTTGTGACGTGATTCGAAAAACACGAGGTTTATTTGTCAGATTGCATCAGAATCTTGTTCGCCGATATAATGCTAGTAATGACACTGATGGCCGTCAGTTTCGGCACATTTTGTAAGATACAGTACGCATGGTATGGTCATAGTGTCCATGATGGTATTTGCAGTTAAGCGTAACTAATTTAAATAAAGAAGTACACAGTAATATGATTGTATTCCTATTATCTCTTTAAGTTGGCTTCTCCTACCCTGGATCCCCTCTCTAAAATTTCTCTATGTCCTATTAAGGTTTTGTAGGCTCTTACTGAAAAACCAGTTTTTTTTTTTTTTTTCAAAATCCATTCTGATTTGATAGATGACTTTGTGGCACCCACCACGTGGCGTCAAGCGTTTTGTACGGAGTAGGAGGGACGATCTGCTATGGGACAGCTCGAATCTGGTGCAATATGCCCTCATTTTACATAAATGTGTATTGCATACAGTCGATCAACATTTCGGAAACGATATTTCCTTGTATTAAAGTGACAATGCATGCTGTTATAAAGCACCATCTTGGAGGAAATGTTTTGTGGACAATGAAATGATTGTAATACCTCATTGGCAGGGAGACCCCGTGATCTAGATACCGCAACACTTCCGATGTTAGCCGCCATTCTCGGACTCGAAAGCAGTTGCTTGCAGGGAGCGCACCCTGGACAGCTCACCGATTGTCACCATGTGGGTGACTTGAGTGCTGATGAAAAAGACAAAATACGACACCCAGTCTCTTGCTGGGAATCGAACCCCTGCCACATATTTGGTAGTCAGTGATACTGTCCTCTTCAATATGTAGGCGGACTTGTGGAAATGAACTGGTGTGTCGGATTTCCTGACCTGAACCCAATGTAACATCTCATGGAATTAATGAGAACGATTCGTGAGTCTCAACATTCTTTGGTCTCGGCTCTTCAGGAAGAATGGGCTGTCATTTCTCAAAAGACATTCAGACACCACCAGCAGATTTCAAGCCGTCATAAATATTAAGGGTAGACACACTGATAATTACGTCCACTTACAGCTGTTTTGATCAGTTAACATTCTTATTCTATTTATATAGGTTTACGTTTGAAGTTATGAAACGCTTATTGCAGTCTTTAGTGGAATAAGTGACCGAGAAGAAAGTGCAACATGTGCAGAGGAGTTCCCTCAATTGTGACGACTTTTAGAACCGGTTTTTGATTTTGGCTGAATCTTCAAACGAGTGCGGACAGACTCTTCAGTCTTAAATATAAATGGCCAGTATAATCCTAATATCATGAAAAATACATATGTTCATACATTAGCTTGGCTCATAATGAAAACACCCAGCCGCTAGCACACGAAGGTTGACAGTGTAAAAATTAGGGGGGAAATGGGTTACATGGGTAAACGTAAACCTACGAATTCTGTGCTTCAGGGCTCAGTTCATCGTAGATATTCATTCAATTGTTACTGATGACTTTTGTGAACTCTGACGTCGTGATAAATATCAAGTTGTTGCGTGATTCGAAATCCATATTGAATTAGAGGTCTCACCTCAACCAGCCGGATAAATCATTTTGAAGGTCAAGGGAAGGGAAGGGCATACCACCAAAGTTACGACCACGCCTAGTAAAACACTGTCGTATTTATACCAACTTTCAGGCTGAGAAAGGCTTTGCTTGTTTACTAAAACATTTTAGTAAATACCAAGCCTCAGTACCATTACTACATCAATTAAGCAACGTTTGTTGCAAACAAAGACTAAGATTCCTGTCTGGAACCGTGTTATGTCCAGTGGCATATGAAATATTTATGAGTGACAGTGAGTATTTTTATGTGTTGTTTTATTGCAGGCGGACAATGGTAAGCCTCTCTTTGTAGCTGCAACTTAGCATTCTCATTGCCTTCACTAGATGTCACGGTCGTTTCCCACGCTTGCTGATCTGCTTCCACGGTTGAACTCACATGGAAATCGCACACAGGCTAAAGTAAGCAGCTTTAGTTCTGACTGTAGCTGAAGATATACAGTTCTGTTACGTTATGTGATACTGATGAAAATTAGTGTAAATTGTTATCAACTTCTGCGCCAATAATTTTCCTGTCTCTTTCTGTACTGTGGAAGCAGATTCTTTTTCGATTATCATTGGATCCAGGACATTCTGTATGCTTACTGCTTTGCTGGCATTCGAAAACTCGTGAAATTATTTAGTAGAAGTAATTGTTACTAAGTTTCTCATGTGTTATTCATCAATGGGAGGAGCAATTCTGCACGCTTGAAAATCAACAAAGAAATCAAAAAAACTTCTCGTCACTACTGGATGAAATGATGTTCTTCCTAATAAAGGAAAAGACAGAACTCGAAATGCTCTATTGTTTTCTGTTTTCATTGGAAACCAGCTTCCAACATTTGTCAAAGTATGACCAGTACTTTTCCTGATGACATCACAGCTTACTTTCTTACTTAAATAAAGTAACGAATGCACATGATAACATGGCATCTCTTGACTATACTGTAATGTGGAAATTAGAAATAGACTGAAACAATAGTGCATTAGATCAAAATACAGACACTACAGATAATTCGTGGAAAGTAGGCACAGCTGTAAAGGGAATATGAAAAGAAATTGGAGGTAAGACTACGAGACAATTAACGGTTTCGAAAGGCTTTATATAAACAGCCATTGTGGAAATTACTATCGATACAGCACAAGCAAGTAATGGGTTCTAACAACTTACTCAGCATCTATGTGATTTATGGGCGAGGCCCACAAAAGAAACATAATTTTGAAGCCTAGTTTTAGTGGTACACAGTACAACTAATTGTGCATGATGTGGCAAACAAACGATTTTTGCTCCATGTTACAGGCTTATGTTAAGCATGAATAGTTTCTGTTTAGTTTAGGCAATATAGATTGTACAATTTATGAGCGTCGAAACTAGCAAAAACTAGAGAATTCACCTACATGTCTGAAGTAGATTAAACGAAAGTTACCTGTCTCTTACAAAACTGCAGAATTCTATTTATTGATTTAAACTATATCATTATTTCAAACGTTTTGAAGGGTGCTCCATTTAGTAAATTTAAAATTTCTGATCTCTTCATGGACGTTGCGCAAGATATATGTGGGAGGAAGAAGTATCTTGGTTTTCACTTCTAAGAACGTGCGCTCTTAAGAGTATTAACAATAAACCACAGTGTGATGCACCATGCCTCTCTTGTAGCTTCCGCATAGAAATCGACACACATTCAAAACACAGGGAAGCACACGCATTCCTACTTCAGTACTTACGTATCTACAGCCTGCAAATATATTAGACGCCGAAAATGCTCTCAGCGATAACAATTAAAAGCGAGTGAACGCTAAACGAGTGGACCATCTTGTTCTTCGAGAGTTTTAGCTGTGATGCTCGATTTCATCGCCTTAGATATAAATAGTAATTACACTTGTTTTTAAATTTTCTTTGTGATAGATACGAAGGAAGAACGTCAATACAAAGAAAATACAAAGTTGTTTTGAAAATAGAAAGTTGTTTTACCGTGTGTGCTGATAGGAACTTTGTGTCCCACTGTTACTTCCACCCTTCTTCCATCCGGCGAGAACTTTTCGTGAGTATAATGATTGTTGGTAATGTAATATGTGAAAATTAATGTTTGTTTGTCTTTTTGTTCTTATTTTATGCACGGCCATACTGTACATCCGATTGCGATGAAAGTTTGTCAACTCACTGCTTGCGCTCGCGCGAAGATTATTGGCATACTAAAATTAACTTCGTATGGTGAATGATGGAGGGTGCTTCATAATTAGTTAATTCGTTTCTTACGCCTCCACGCTGAAATGGTGGACGGGTATGAATGAAATTTGGAAGAGAGGTAGCCTATTCCCTCATTCATACATGGGCTACCTTTCGTAGGCCACCGTATGGTGCATGACTGAGGGTATCTTACAGCTGGTTAATATGCTTCCTACTCCTTCCTCCTGAAAGGGATGAACAGATTTGAATGAAATTTGGAATGGAGATAGCTTATAACCTGCATTAATACATGGGCTACCGTTCGTAAGCCACCGTACCGGGAGTGGTTAACATGTTTGTTACTATTCACGATGAAACGGCTGGACGGAACTGAATGAAATGTAGAATGAAGATAGCTTATACCCCGAAAGCTACCTTTCGTAAGCCTCCGTAGGTGCATGCTGGAGGGTACGTTACAACAAACATCCAACTTGTTTGACTGGTCACCACAAACGTCAGCACATAAATGTATGTTTTCTCGAAGGAGATTTTTATAATCTGCAAGCGAGTGAATTTAGCATGGCAGAGGGTACCGAGAGACTGACACCGTTTGACCAGTAACCATGAAACTTGGTGCGTATATGTATCTCTTTTTTCTTCATATACAGGAGGGAGAGGAGTAGGTGGAGGAGGAGACGGACAGAAAGGGGAAGTAGGAGACGGGCAGAGAGAGGAGAGAGGAGGAGACGGACAGAGAGAGAGAGAGAGAGAGAGAGAGAGGAGAATGGGAAAATGAGAGAGGGGACATGGTGACACACAGCTGAAAGGAGATGAACGGAGTGAGAGAGAGAAAGGAAGATGAGATGGACAGAGAGAGAAGGAAAGAGAAGGTGGGCAGAGAGAGAAAATGGAAGGAGAAATGGACTGACTTCAGACTGGAATAAGTAAGTATCCGGTCGCGCAAGGTTTTTAGCTAGTACTCCAAAAAATTTTCGCTTTCTTCTTGGGCGTTGCGCGAGATACATGTGGGAGGGAGAAGTATCTTGGTTTTCACTTCTAAGAACGTACGCTCTTAAGAGTACTAACGATAAACCACAGTGTAATGCCCAACGCCTCTCTTGCAGCTTCCGTCACTGGAGCATGTCAGTGACGCGTCAGCGTGTACAAAATGAACCTCAAACTATATGGGCTGCTCTCATTTCGATCTCAATTTCCACTATCTATACTATTTCGTACAGTTCTCAGAATCATGAGTGATATTCGCACAAACGATCGAATTGACGTTTTGTAAACTTTCTTCTTTATATAAAAAAAAATCCGTATTAATGATTCTGTAAAATATCAACTATAACACATTTCCTTGAGGCAACATTGCCTGGTTACACCAAAGGTATTAAACATAAGGAGAGGCATTGAATTAAAATTTTTGCTGTGTTATGTGAGCGCTCTAAAGTACCTACCTAGTAAGTAGGGGGTCCCGGGTTCGAATCCCGGCCACAGCACAAATTTTAATTCAATGCCTCTCCTTATGTTTAATACCTCTTATTCCGTAAAAGTTACATTTTACAACACTGAGACTTTTTTCGGTGGTTTGGATGTAATCACCACAGTATAAAATACAACTTTGATGGAAATACAATTAAGCTTTTATCATATCCAACTTGAGTGCATGGGATTTTGATTCATTTAAGTGTGTAGTCATTGCGTCAGTTTCAAGCATTACACACGATGCTGTTCTACTTGCATAGCAACTCAGTAAAAAGGTCATATTGACACAAGCCAAAGACAAGAAACAGCTTACATTTTGAATTAAGATGCCGTTACTATAGAGGAAACTGAAATGTATAGGCCTTCAGTATCTGCTGAGGAGATGGTAATTCATGTAAATACTATAATATGCAATAAACGCAATAAAATTAGTTACGTATTTCGATTTAACGTTAACCGAACAAACCAGATGATCAAACATTCCTTTAAAGATAAGTAACGCAGTATTATAATAGCAAAGATATGCTAGTAGCACGAATACGAATAAACCAGGAAGGCTAGTCTCCCGTTGTACTTGCGAACACAAACTGAAGATATAAAAGTCACAATATTTACTGGGTACAATGATTAGATAAATGATATCAATATTCTGGGGAATATTATACCGAACACCACCTGAAGGTCCCCATTTATAGGATTCCACGTAGGTGAACGCCGTGACCTTTACTTATCTCTTCCAGAAACTGCATATTCTTGCACAGCCTGTGCAACGATTGAGTTGTATAATGTGAAATGATTATTCGTTGTCGCAGAATGCAAAAAGTCTTCCTTACTTGTGAAAGATAAAAACTGGTGATAAGGAAGACCGAACATGGGAGATAAAGCTGCGGGGTGTTGAGGTGGAACAGCGCTCCTGCCCGTATGGCCCTGATAATCATTGTTTAAGGCTCTGTAAATGTTTAACAGGCGCCTATAACGAGAAGCAGGACTAGAGTCAACGCATCTCGCTAATGCGGAAAACTAATAAGACGCAGTCGTTTATGGTTTCGTGCGTAAACCAACGCATGCGTCATTGCTGATCCCAAAACTGCCAATGCAAGCGCGCCAGGAATGCGCCAGGAATGCAAGAAGCTCAAGGGTTCACACACTAAAATAGTGAGTGAGGTAAATATAGGAAAGGTTGGGGAAATGCCAGCCGACTATGTTATAACCCCATACTGCTTCAACAAGCCTTTCAATATAACAATTGGAAAAAGGGAGCAGTGGGAGAAAATAGTTCGACGCCGTACGGGGGATATTGTCTGGTTCACTGACGGGTCAAAATCAGACCAAGGCGTTGGGGCCGGGGTATACGGGGTGCAGCCAAGACTGGAGGGCGTCATCTCTCTAGGGAAACTGGCCTCAGTATTCCAGGCCGAAATCACTGCCATCAGGGCGTGTGTGGAGGAGAATTTCCGTAGGTGGTACAAATATCATAGCATCTATATCTATTCAGACAGCCAGGCAGCCCTGAGATCACTGGCAGCTCCTGCAACAAGGTCTAAAATTGTTGCAGAATGTCACAGGGTTCTAGTGGAGCTAGGGGAAAGCAATACAGTAAACCTATTGTGGGTCCCTGGTCACTCGGGGGTCAGTGGCAACGAACATGCCGACAGATTAGCCAGGATGGGGGCAGAGACTCCATTTAGCTCTAAATCCCATCTTTATCCGATAAAACTATGTCAGTTATATTAATGTTCATCTTGGATATGAAGAAATGATCATCATAATAAAATAAGAGAAATAATAGCTCGAACGGAAAATGTAGGATGTTCAATGCAGCAGACAAGTGCTCACTGCTTTGACTCGCGAATACGACCCAGGTTTCGCACACACTGGCGAAATGACTGTTCGCTTCAACGAGCGGGTTATGTCGTTTTAATAGAACGTCTCATACATTCTCTGAAAACGAATGTTAGGCAGTGCATACTGACGAAGTCACAGCTCAAAAGACTTGGCATGGCAGATGTGTATGAAATTGTTTGTAGCTCTGTTTACTCTATATTCCTGATATTTCCATCGTTTACAGGCTCTAAAGGATGAAACGGTGGGCGAGAATGTAATAAATTGAGTGCCAGATTCCAATCCTTCATAACTTTTGTGACCATCAAAGCTGCAAAAATTTGAAACAATGCGTCTATCATGGAGTACAGCCGACCGCGGTGGCCGAGGGGACTGAGGCGCGCCAATCACGGTCTGCACGGCCACTACGGTCGGGGGTTTGAATCCCCCCTCGGGCATTGATATTAGTGCCGTTTTTAGTATTAGCTAGTTCATAAGTACTTTGTAAGTTTAGGGACTGATGACCCCGAAGTTAAGTCCCATAAGCTATAAAAACATTTGAACATTGAGTACAATTGCCGACTTCGTGAACAAATGAGTAGAAAATGACGTCACAGGGCTACAAATAGCGGCTTTCCAATCTGACTGAAGTCCAGGCAGCAAGTACTCATTGTAAACCTCAGAGTACATGACGAAGTGGAATTTTCGGTCGCCGAAGTATCGGACTGAAAAATGGAATCAACGTGGATGAACTTTCGAATATTCGCAATTTGTAAACACCGCGAAAAACTTCATAGATTAAAATCCGAGAAATTCGGCTCTCTGCGGATGACGTATTGATCATCAGACGTGAAATGCGTAGAAATAGAAAAAGGAACAGTGGAAACTGTTTTGTGGAGAATACAGGAAGGATGATTAGGGTTTAACGTCCTGTCGACATTGTGGTCATTTTAGACGGATCGCACGCTCTTATAGTTCTTGTCAGGAATGGGGAAGGCAATCGGCGCGCACTTTGGAAGGAACGAACCACGAATTTGCTTGGATTGCTTTAAGGAAATCACGTAAAACATAAATCAGGGTGGCCGCAGGCGGGTTTGAACCGCCGACCTCACGAATACACGTCCAATGTGCTACCACTGCACCACGCTACGTCCGCTTTCTGAAACTGAAAAACGCCTTGAAGGAAAATTTCTCGAATTTCCCGTCAGACGGGAAAATGAAAGTGATACAAACTTTGTAGGTCAATGTTAGGTAGCTAACAGTTAACCATGCCAAACACAGTGGAGCAGCTTACGTAAGAATAAAGTTTATCTAAAATTTTATTATGATCTCGCGGAATTTCGATTATGCGATAATCTATTAGAGCATTTGCTTGAAACATATGTATTGATATCATATATAGGGTCAAGAGAACTAAGTGTACATGGAGTATCTCGTCAGGATTAAATGAAATGCACTGCCGGCCGCGGTGGCCGAGGGGACTGAGGCGCTCCAGTCACGGTCTGCACGGCTACTACGGTCAGGGGTTCGAATCCCCCCTCGGGCATGGATATTTTGTGCCGTCCTTAGTCTTAGTTAGTTCATAAGTAGTTTGTAAGTTTAGGGACTGATGACCCCGTAGTTAAGTACCATAAGCTATACAAACATTTGAACATTTGAAATGCACTACCAGTCAGTATGTTGAATCCACGAGTTAATGAGGCTTTAACAGTACATGTAAGAGTCGTGTTATCACCTTATCTGTAAGCAGAAATGTCGAACAGATATATTTCGCTGTTTTTTCCTTGCCTCATGTCACACGACTTCTAAATAACTGACGCTTTTCGCGCTATCTGTGTTACATCAGTTTCTCCTTAAGTTAAAAATATAATTGCCGGCCGCGGTGGTCGAGGGAACTGCGGCGCGCCAGTCACGGTCGGGGGTTCGAATCCCTCCTCGGGCAGGGATACTTGTGTCGTCCTTAGTATTAGCTAGTTCGTAAGTAGTTTGTAAGTTTAGGGACTGATGATCCCGTAGTTAAGTCCCATAAGCTCTACAAACATTTGAACATTTTGATAAAAATTCATTTGGAGAAATCAACATTGAAATCACTTTGTCACAGCGTTAAAACCGAAGCACAATACTATGTAAGGGGTTGCAAACAAAATTTGCGGTCGCATTTATTCAGCTGCTTCTGCTGATTAATGGTTTGAAGAGACTAATCATCTCTACGTCAATTTATTATTCATTCTGCAGAACGGAGTCTGTGTAGGCCTTCAGTTTGCATCTAGAGTTAATCCTATGCGGAAGTGTGCGAACGTGTTAGAAGTGTTTACGTACCTTGTAACTCAGACGAGAAGTGTGTACGATCTTACTGTTTACCTGTTGACATGTGACAAAACGCGTGGAAAACATGCCGACTCAGCAGACCACCTCGTTAATCCTAGAGGCAGATTTGATGCGGCTGACACTCACCTCCACTAGTCCCGGAAGTGGCGCGGTAAATACGCCCAGGAGTCCAGACACATCGCATTTGTTCGATTACTGTTGAGATAGTTGCCATGACTATCTGCATACGACTCGCATCATAACTTCGTGTAACTCACAATCACTCACCTGGGAACTTTGTCACGGTTTAAACGCAACTGAATAGAGATCGCCACTTGTAACTAGAAATTACGACGAAGGAACAGAACGATATCTATTGGCGAACCTGCAGGTTGGTTTACGTTCTTCACACGACTATTTTTTTTTTTTTCATGCTCCATGGCTCATGTAGGCTTTCTAGCTAAGATGTAGGAGATGTAATCTTGCTAGCGAAAATTATGCATTTCCTCGATGAAAATGTGGCTATAGGCTGACTATAAAGCCAGTGTTGATATAACATTGTTAACCCAGATAGCGCGGAATTATGTTTGGTTTTAATTTGATTTCAAAAGGTAGATATTACCTTGATATGTCTTTACAAAAACGTTATAAGTGATTTTGGCCCACTTTAGGTTACGGTAGTAACACTAAAAGTGGGCCTTTGTGATCGTCTTTTGACAGCTCGAAATGTAAATGAAAATAACGGCTTAACTATTCATCAGACACGAAAATTGAATAACCGAATTTGTAGAGGAGAAAATTCTCTACAACTTTGCTCTGTTATGTTTTTTTCATATCTCGTAGCGTTTCAAAGATATTTGCAAAAATAACGGCGATTTTGGGATGTCTGTCTGTCCGTAGCGTGTTCCCTGTTTTTAAGACGAACCGTTCAACCGATCAGCACCAAATTTTGCAGACATGATTGTAGGCCGCCAGAGACCAGAACCTCCCCTTTTCAAATTTTTCGGTCAGAAAATACGGTAGTCATAAAAAAGCCGTTTGTAATATAATTGTAATTGCAAACGAACCGTTCATCTAACACGAAAATTGAATAACCTAATTGATAGAGGAGAAAAGTCTCTACAACTTTGCTCCCTTATGTTTTTTTCATATCTCGTATAGTTTGAGACATATTTGCAAAAGTAACTTACACGTTGTCATTTCAAAGCAATGGCGCACTGAAGAATTAACAAAAACACATCGCCGGCCGCGGTGGCCGAGGGGACTGAGGCGCTCCAGTGACGGTCTGCACGGCCACTACGGTCGGGGGTTCGAATCCCCCCTCGGGCATGGATATTTGTGCCGTCCCTAGTATTAGCTAGTTCATAAGTAGTTTGCGAGTTTAGGGACTGATGACCCCGTAGTTAAGTCTCATAAGCTATACAAACATTTGAACACATTGTTTTTCGTACGATAAATGATAATGCCATATTAGCATCAGTTAACAACGGCCATGAATAGTATGAGATTAAAGGACCCATCTCTTGCTTGATACCTGTAGCGTTGTAGGTAAGACGTTGGTCTATGACGCCGAAGATAGGTGGTTCGGAACCCGCCACTACCTAATTTTTTTCCCTAAAAGGGTTTCAGACACTCTTATTAATTAATTTTTTATTACTTACATTATTATTTTGGTCCGAAATGTTTGCAAAAAAGTATAAAACTACAAATCTAAAGTGGGCCGTAAAACATGTCAGTGCCATTTTTTTCACAAACTCACCATTAGTGTTGGAATATTGCCCATCTCTCTGGAAGGACGACAAAATGAATTTCTTTGAATATACATCTGATGAATCATTATTATTAAAACACTATTTAAAATTAACTATATACATATAAATGTCGCAAAAATTAGTCAATGTTAAAGAAATATGAACATAAACGACAAGGAAATCTTCAATATCATCTGTATGAACCTCTACTTTGCATCCGTATCCTACCACTTTGCAATCAGCAATACAAACTAAAATTTATTTAAAACTAGCTGTAAACCCGACGTTGCCCGGGTGTTTATTTATCCATTATACTCTAGTAGTCTTTATCACCTTTTCTCCTCTCTCTGCATCCACCTCTTTCTCTCCCATCTCTCTGTTCGTTTCCACCTTTCCCTCTCTCGGCAAAGTTTTCTACAAGGTACCCTCTGTCATGTTCCCATACAAACATTTATGTACGCAGTGATCTTCCTCTTGTTTTAAAGGTCATGGGTGCAAAAATTCAGAAAGGTTGGAGGAAAACTATGCATTTTGTAAAATTCCGCAAGTTAAGTACCCTCCACCATGTATCGAACGAAAATTTATCCAGACAGTGACATTACTCTTGTTTTTAAGGTAGAGCGCGCAAAATGTCATCAATATCGGAACAAAACTATAGATTTCTATGCAATAGAAACGCTGGGTCACATTGAAAAACGGACAGTGTTGTTCTCAAATAAACCAGTTTTATTTCATACAATCCTCGTTCTGAGAATAACGAAAACAACAAAAAATCGCACTTACGTGTTTTACGGCCCACTTAAGATTTGTAGTTTTATAAGTATTGCAAACATTTCGGACCAAAATAATAATCTAAATAATATAAATAATGGTGATATGATTACCACTCTACTATTGTGGTAATATCTATGCACCCGACATGTAATGTTCTTTCTGACCGTATTTAAACAAACAGACAAATTATATGGTATTTAAGTTTAGCTTTGAGAAATATACTCTTTTCAACTTTTACCTCTTTGAACTATCATTTTAAAATCTCTCCCACATATTCATTATATTTTTTCGTTAAAATATTATCACCTGTCTTGCCTTGGTATTTCAAAATCTATTTTCTTTGCCTGTACTGGTTACAAATGACTATAGCCTGGAACGAACGTAGCGTACATTTGGAGTTCGGACGAGTGACTATAGCCAAGATGGAACACAGCGTACATTTGGCATTCGTATATCAGTGCCGGCCGCGGTGGCCGAGGGGACTGAGGCGCTTCAGTCATGGTCTGCACGGCCACTACGGTCGGGGGTTCGAATCCCCCCTCGGGCATGGATATTTGTGCCGTCCTTAGTATTAGCTAGTTCATAAGTAGTTTGTAAGTTTAGGGACTGATGACCCCGTAGTTAAGTCCCATAGACTATACAAACATTTGAACATTTGAAAATCACTTGCGCGTATTTCCTCCCTATCATAAAGTGTCGATGCGTTCACGGCCTGACATACCTCGCCCCAAAATCCCTTTTGCGTACGCCATCTTGCTTTCTCTACTTGATGATTTTCTTATTATAAATCAAGCGTTGTCATTTCAAAGCAATGACGCACTGAAAATTATCAAAAACACGTCGTTCTTAGGACAATGAATTATAATCTAATGTTTGTTATTTAGTTAACACCTGCCATCGACCGGCCGCCGTGGCCGAGGGGACTGAGGCGCTCCAGTCAAGGTCTGCACGGCCACTACGGTCGGGGGTTCGAATCCCCCCTCGGGCATGGATATTTGTGCCGTCCTTAGTATTAGCTAGTTCATAAGTAGTTTGTAAGTTTAGGGACTGATGACGCCGTAGTTAAGTCCCATAGACTATACAAACATTTGATTCGTAAATCAGTCACTTGACATACCTCGCCCCAAAATCCCTTTTGCGTACGCCATCTTGCTTTCTCTACTTGATGATTTTCTTATTATAAATCAAGCGTTGTCATTTCAAAGCAATGATGCACTGAAAATTATCAAAAACACGTCGGTCTTAGGACAATGAATTATAATCTAATGTTTGTTATTTAGTTAACACCTGCCATCGACCGGCCGCCGTGGCCGACGGGACTGAGGCGCTCCAGTCAAGGTCTGCACGGCCACTACGGTCGGGGGTTCGAATCCCCCCTCGGGCATGGATATTTGTGCCGTCCTTAGTATTAGCTAGTTCATAAGTAGTTTGTAAGGTTAGGGACTGATGACCCCGCAGTTAAGTCCCATAAGCTATACAAACATTTGAACATTTGAACCTGCCATCGATGGTAAGAGAATCACGAATTACTCTCTCAGCTGTTCACCATAGCGTAATAGGCGAGGAATTAGTTTGTGATGTACGAACATGTTAGACGGTGGTTCGGAACTTGCTAGGGCGCGATGGCTCAGTGCGCTCGGTCAAAGGGTTGCCGGCATGGTAGCTAAACGCCCTCTGTAACGAGATAACTGAGTTATCCGAAACGATCAAAATAGGACAAAACAAACCAACGTCCGCAAAGTTCCCGTTGAACTAATGAAGAGAGAAAACGAAAGACGGTTCAACTAACACCACCTGAAGAGATCTGTGCGCTGCAGTGCCACGTCACGCAGAGTAGGTCGCGATCGCGTAGCTCACTGGCTGGCCGCTGTGAGGCGGTGGGCTGTGCCATCAACCACCAAGTTAGCTACGCGATGGCGACCTACTCTTCGTGACGTCATGTGGCACGGCAGTGCACAGGCCTTCTCTTCAGACGGTGTTGTTTCAACGCCATCTGTAATAAAAAGAAACTGAGTAAAATTTTCAACAAACAACCCAGAACGAATATGAACAAACGGCCGCAAAGCATCGATCTCACTGAAGAAAATACATAGGAACGAATTGTAAACATAAACGTCTTTATCACATATACATAAACTGGGGATATACTGTTGCAATGACTTTTGTAAATGACGTATTGATAGTACTAACTGTGTATATATATTAAGTAATAGTTATGTGGAATTAAGTATTACCACACTTATTCCTTTTGTGATTTTTAGCTCTAAAAGAAAACGTAATCACGGTTTGAAATATAATATGTCCATAGCAAACATGACAAACATTTTAGTAGATGCATTGATTCTAATTAATGACTTTCAATATATTCCGTAAATAGTGAGTAAACGCTTAGGAAAAAAAATAAACAAGGTAATTTGTTGCAATGTATACACTCCCCTTCCGTTTCATTAAGGAACTACACTTGCCACAGAAATCTAGGACCTCGTTTATATACGAAACTACCTGTATAAGCACGTTGTTCAGAATGTTCATTATTACAGTATCCTCCCAGATTACGTGCATAACCTTCAGAAGACCATTGTTCAATTCGTTGTTACGCATTTCACGGCATGTTCACGAAATAGAACAGGCACGCATTTTAGAAGGAGCATTCTTACTTATGCACAACTCTAAACATTGAAGAACATAGCTCTGTTTAATTAATAAGAGTGCCCGAAACCCTTTTAGGAAAAAAATGTAGGTAGCGGCTGGTTCCTAATCACTGACCATGAGCATTGCAGTCCAACGCGCTGCCCCGTGGACTACGGCTAACAATTTCAACACGCGACCTTTAATCTCTTACTATTGATGGCAGTTGTTAACTGATGCTAATATGGCATTTTTAGACACTAGATTATCATTTATCGCACGAAGAACGACGTGTTCTTGTTAATTCTTTATTGCGCCATTGCTTTGAAACGACAACGTATAAGTTACAGTAAGAAAATCGTCAAATACGCAACGCAAGATGGCGGATGCCAAAGAGAGTTCTGGGCGAGGATTGAGGGTTAGGGGATATGAAATAAACATAAGAGAGCAAAGTTGTAGAGAATTTTCTCCTCTATAAATTCTGTTATTTAATTATAGTTTCAGATGAACGGTTTATTTGCAATTAAAATTACATCACAAACGGCTTTTTTGGTGTTACTAACGTATTTTTGTCCGAAATATTTGAAAAAGTGACGTTCTGGTCTCTGGTGGCCAACAATTATGGCTATACAGTTTGGTGCCAATCGGTTGAACGGTTCGTCCTAAAAAAGTGGGAACACGTTACGGACAAACAGACATATTTTTGCAAATATCTCCGCAGCGATGGAAGTTATGAAAAAACATAACAGAGCAAAGTTGTAGAGAATTTTCTCCTCTACAAATTCGGTTATTCAATTTCCGTGTCATGTGAATGGTTAAGCCCTTATTTTCATGTAAATTTCGAACTGTCAAAAGACGATTACAAAGGCCCACTTTTAGTGTTACTACCGTAACCTAAAGTGGGCCAAAAAGACTAATCACAATTTATGATTCTCAGATTGGCGGAATCCAAAATCTCTTCACAGATTGTTTGGCAATTGTCTTTCTAGTCTTGGCTCTAGTTGGACGAACATGGCTGCAACACGATGCATTCCAAGATGCTGTGTTAGGATTTCACGACAAGTTCGAACTGAAATTCATCTTCAATCTCTCGGACAATCAGTCTTTGATTGACATGAACAATTTCGTTAAAGTTAATGACATGTGGGTCGTCGGTAACGTCGAAGAGAATGAGATTAACTTTTAACTTCCGTCCGGCTTCGTGCATCAATTGTTATGTCTTTGTTAAGGTTTTCTTCAGTTGTACATGAAATGTAATGCAGACGATTTGCCTTTTTAACTCTGCCACTTCGAAATTCGCTAACTGTGGGACACAAATTTATACTTAACCCTTTAATGCATAGTGTAGCTGATCAGCTACCTACCTTATTTTTTCCATTATATCTCAAACTGATCAACATTTTACCACAAATTCATTTTTAGCTGCTTGTATACACAATGTTACATATGCTAGTAGCTCGTCCTAGAAATTATAAATTGCGGAGTGTTACTGAATCACTTGGACAGTTAGCTATATTGAGTTACTCCTGTCATGTGCGTTTGTTTACAGTAGTATTCCTCCTTTACCATGTAAAAGCAGTCAATCACATACTACTGTTGCATTGTGAGTTATTTTCTGGGAAGATGAAACGCATAATAGTGACATTTACTACATCGGTTACATTATGGAAGCACTATATAGCTGACCAGCTATGAACTTCTTGTTGCTAGTAGTGCGTAATAATTTTAGGGATTTTCTTTCAATATTTTTCTCAGTATATACGCACTATACATTACTCGTAGTAGTTTTTATAGCTTCAAATAAAAAGTCATGCATTAAAGGGTTAATATACAGCACTGCACAATAAGTAATAGACAGACAATGATGCAACTTCATACATTCAAACAGGACTGTGCACGGACGCGAACAGATTTTTTCACTCTAGCACTTCATTGGCACCAAATCAAGAATTTTTTGGAACATATATCGTATGTACTCCTTACGGCACAACGACAATCAAGAAGAGGACGAAAAAGTGTAGGGTAGGCAGTCTCCTTAGTTGCTCTGCCAACTGTTCTGTTCATAAAACGCTGTTTTTGGTTCACCATCCCCACAAATTTATCTGTGATGGTTACAAATTACGTTGATTGTAATTGTTCAATGTTCAATGTTTGTATAGCTTATGGGACTTAACTACGGGGTCATCAGTCCCTAAGCTTACAAACTACTTATGAACTAACTACGACAAAGGACGGCACAAATATCCATGCCCGAGGGGGGATTCGAACCCGCGACCGTAGTAGCCGTGCAGACCGTGACTGAAGCGCTTCAGTCCCCTCGGCCACCGCGGCCGGCTAGTTCTCTAATACTTCCAGCGTTCTGTTCAGGATACTTAAACGGCAGACACTTTTTCTCCGGTTTCACTCCGAGAAAATAAAATTACCTAATTATTAACGTTTGCGTTTAAAGGAATAGGGGGCATTTTTATTGATAAATGTTAGATGTTCTGTCCATTCTATTTTGGCTCCTCTAGGGATATTCTAAGCTACTGTAGCACTGAGAATTCGGAGCCTAACTGAAGGCACGCACTTGCATAAAAGAAGAACAACTAACTTTGTTTTCCCGAGATGCGACTTAAAACATTACTATTGACCTTCGTAAGATCTTATTTCTTGATTACAATCAACTTTTGAGTTTCATTCTTGTATAAAAATGAGCGAGTAAAAAGGAAACGAAGCTATGAGTACATAATCTGCAAAGGAAAGTACTGGGCACGGAAGAAAGGCATGTTCCTGGGTCCATGCTCCCCAGGAGACTCACACGCAGATGCGATCTGCCATGTGCCGTGCTCTGGGCTCACACTTGCCCTATAAAAAGTATCAGCTCGGTGAATATTTTCTGACCGTTGTCTCCGAGCCGTTAGGCCATGGCAGGAGATGGTACTGGAGAACACTGTATGCCGTCCTTGGAACCGGTACTAGAACGTCTGTCGCTTTACGACATACTGACTTCTGTGGGCTGTACATAAACTCTTCCAGAGTTGCCTCACCCCCGCTACATATATGGAAGGTCTCGTCGCGCTCTATCGCATCGGAGCGGACTAACAGCTTTCTGGCTCTTTCCGCTAAAGAACGCGTAGCATACCATCTGGAGAAGAAACCGATAGTAGTATTATCAACGAGTATCACTGTTCGTGTCTCTAGAGACTGTAGAAACAATAAAAAAGAAATCTACAGTTGCTGAAGTTAATTGTGTTAGTGCGTTCAAAACTTTGATGACGGTTGCTTCTTTATTCCTATTCTCGAAATCATTCCAATATTGAAGCGAACAAATGCATCTGGTTGTAAACTTCGACAAAAATACAATGATCAATAATTCCTAGATAACAGTAAGATACTAATGATCGCAAGAGAAGAAGATTTAGAACGATCTACATAAAAAAGCTAAAAATTTCCTCAGAATGTACGAGGCGCGTCCAGAAAGTAAGTTCCGTTTGGTAATAAAATGAAATTGTACACAGATACAGAAGGAATTTTTATTGCACAAAATTATACAACTCTTAAACTACTCTTCCACATAACTGCCGAAATATTAGGCACTTGTCATAGCGTGCCACAAGTTTTTGCATGCATCCTCCACAGAAGGTTGCCGCCTGTGTATTCAACCATGTGGTAACAGCTCTTTATCATCGTTGAAGTGTTGACCACCAAGGACAGATTTTAGGTGTAAGAAGAGATGAAAGTCGCTAGGAGAGAGGTCCGAGCTGTATGGAGGATGATCAAACAGGTCCCATTGAAATTTCCGTAAGAATTGTTTGGTCACATTCGGTGTGTGAGGTCATGCATTGTCGTGGAAAAAAATTCTTTTGACAGTAATACTCTTCTTACACCTAAAATCTGTACTTGGTGAACAACAATTCGACGATGATGACGAACTGAAAGAACATGTTACCACATGGTTGGATAAACAGGCGGCAACATTTTATGAAAAAGGCACAAAAACCCTTGTGCGATGCTATGACAATTGCCTACAAAATTTCGGAAGCTATGTAGAAAAGTAGTTTAACAGATGTAGATTTTTGTAGAATCAATATTTTTTCTGTATCTGTACCCTTTCTGGACGCGCCTTGTATAATATGAAAATTTCGGAAGATGAATGGAGAGAAAACGTCTCATTCAATAATAAAATATTAGATCTGGTCCAAACGTCATATCCTTGGGTAGGTATTCTTTGCATTTCGAAAAACGGACTGACTCCAAAAAATTTAATGTTGTGTGATAACTTTTATGCAATACGGCATACAGTCTTTGATAGCAAAAAATGAAAAAGGGTGTGTACAACAAATTTCACTATGTTGTATCAAAACCGAAACTTCAGTATGAAACTAGAATAAACAACATACTATTTACAATTTCACTACTGAGAAGCAGGATGGAAAGTATTTTCTTACGAAGAAATGGCATACTAAATAAATAACGTACCAAATAAAGGTGCATAATTTCAATCTAAATGGCGTCATCCTATAGTTAGGTCGACAGGCACGAAGCTGCTTCGTAGAAGTACTTCATTATCTATCCCAAGGAAGCAGAGATTCAGGAAGTATACCAAAAATTTTCAGAGAACAGATTCGATATTTGTAATAGATGATAACGATGAGAAGGAGGTAGCAAATCTGGAGTTCAGTTACACGTAAGACTGAGCTGCGCATGCCTGAATGTTAATAGTAAAATCTTAAATAAGTTGGACGAACTAATAACAAAATTATAGAAAAAGTACAGATAGCGATTTGTAGTGACCGAGCGTTGCAAAGACTCGACAACAAAGAATATTGCGTTGTAACTAGGTAACTTCGTTTTAATGAGCCTATTATAAGAATCCGCTATCAACTGGAGCACTTATTCATTTACTGTGTATTTAAATTTCAGAATGGAGAACTGCTTCTAATACTGCGTGTTTGTTTTATAAAATATATGTCTACTTGCAACCAAGTCACGAGCACCGACGAGGGCGTCAACATGCCACCTAATAATTAGTTCTGGACCTTCCCAACGCCGTGCCCGATTAATTACCGCAGGTGTGATGAGCCTCACTCCATGTGAGCTTGCGTAAAACAGAAGAAAAGGAACTGGCCCTAACAAGCCGTCTCTAACATAGTCATTACAGTCATAGCAATAACTATGTTGAGTCATGGAAAGGAATATGTAAGCGTAGGCAAGGCTCCACAGCTGTTGTCACTCTCAACAAAATTCTTCATGCCGGTCGCGGTGGCCGAGGGGACTCAGGCTCTCCAGTCACGGTCTGCACGGCCACTACGGTCGGGGGTTCGGATCCCCCTCGAGCATGGATATTTGTGCCGTCCTAGTTCGTAAGTAGTTCATAATTAGTTTGTAAGTTTAGGGACTGATGACCCCGTAGTTAAGTCCCATAGACTATACAAACATTTGAACATTTTTAGAAATTCTTCATTGCGTGAGACCGAATTATCAAAATTTAAAACTGCCCTACGTTTCGGCCACTGATCAAGTGGCTTTCCTCTTGGTAGATGTTAGCCAAATATCTCGAGGAAGGCTTCTTCCACTTGCAACAGTGGCCGAAACAACGGCCAGTCGTAAAGATTGACATTGCAGTATCACACCCTGAAGAATTTTACTAACAATGGAGAGAAACAGTTGCAGGCAGTGTCCTTTTGAAAGAAACTATTATGGCATTCACATAAAATGTTTGAGTGAAACCACGGCGCTCTAAGGCGCCTTGCTGCGAAGTGCGCTGTTGCTCGCCGTCGGAGGTTGGAGTCCTCCCTCGGGCATGTGTGTGTGTGTGTGTGTGTGTGTGTGTGTGTGTGTGTGTGTGTGTGTGTGTCCTCATCTTAGTTTAAGTTAGTTTGTAAGCTCAGGGACTGATAACCTCAGTAGTTACGTTCCATAGATATACAAACATTTGAAACAACGAGAAACTAAAACCCGTTCGAGACAACAACAGTATGTTTGCCGTTAGGATGGGCACAGCAAAACAGTATGGATCTCCGAAAGGCTAGAGCTACCATAATATATGGTTTATCGGGTGGTCACGGATGTGTTGGCAACTTTTAGATCGTCGACGTACACTGCCTTAGCAGATATCTCGTGATAATGTGAAACCAATGGCGCAAGTGTCTTGTTCGCGCAAACCACTCTCTTTGTGCCAGCTGAAGTTGTAAAAGAGATTTTTCTGATACGTCGTTCTACAAGTGATTTATGTAACATGCAGCATCTAACAGGGTGTGGTGGTCGGTGCCTCATGGATGGAAATTTCAATTTCGGCCAGAGATGCACCAATTGGGCTTCATGTGTTCAACCGTGTTCACGAATGGTAGAATGAGGGTGTCACAGAGCACAGTGACCGGCGACGTCTGAGACGTATTGTCCATTGTTACAGAAGGGTAACAGGGCAACATATCACAGCTCAATTCAATACAGAGAGTGCTAGAGACGTTTTTTAGCGGACATTCCGTGGGAACATGGGCTCCGAGTGGTATTGCAAGACGATAAAGTGTCGCTACAAGGCTCCTACACCACCTGGGAATGATTCCAGGAACATGTATGGAAGGTGTAAAGACTGAGATGGCCAACCTGGAGCCCAGGTTTGTACCCTGTCGGGTATATCTAGGATGTCGTGGAACATACGCTCAGAGTAATACACATCAGAATTGGCCGCCACTCAGATAACGATGTTTCCTGAGCTGTGTCCAGAGGAGTATTAAAGAATAAAATTCTTGAATATCAGTCTCCAGATCTCTTATTTCCTAGAACATTCCCGGTTTCGGGAGAGCTGCCCATCTTCAGATCAAATTTACGAAGTTACAGAGTAACCAGTCCTGTGATGAACAAATGTTCTCAGTCCTTACTAACATTCGTTCATCACAGGACAGGTTACTCTGTAAATTCATAAATTTGATCTGAAAATGGGCAGCTGGCCCGAAACCGGTAATGTTCTAGAAAATAAAAGCGATCTGGAGACTGATATTCAAGAATGTTATTCATATGATGATCGTAGAAAGTATCTCGAGACCCATAAGTCTTGCTTTCATAGAGTATTAAAGAGTTGCACACTTATTTGCTGCCGCGGAGGAGTGGTCAAGCGCATTGAGGCACTATGCTCCGATGCGCGAGGCCGCTCCCCGTCGGGGGTTCATATCCCCCCTCTGGCGCGGATGTTTGTGCTGTCTTTAGTATAAGTTAGTTTACAAGAAGTTTGTAAGTTTAGGGACTGATGACCCCGCACTTAAGTCATGTAAGCTTTACAAACATTTGCAGTCCGCAGGGACAGAGGACGTCTCATAGGTATCGCGTGCCTTTTTTATTTACATTTGCTTAGTGTACTATGCGATGTATGTCACTCATGAAACACACCTCACAGAAGAAAATATTATATATTACGTTACGACAGCACACTGGGCTGCTGTGAAAGTCGACGCAGTTAGGTGTGTCGCGTGGAAACGCCACTGAATAGTACACTGCCCAATACAATTAGGGGATCAGGCGAGATATCTTACACAATACACATATGGTAACGTATTTTATTAATATATTGTTTACCAATGTAATTTGTGTGAGATACAGTACGATATTTTGCTGTCGCAACTCTTTACTTGACGTTTACATGGCGTTTTCGTAGAGCGAGGTACGATGGGGCTACCATAATAGTGAAAAAGTCATTGTCGTTGTCCTCTAACATGGTGTATGATCACCTTCGAAGGCCAGTACAATTGCACTCCTGCGTGGCATAAACAGTATGAGGTTGTCAATCAGCTCTCGATGGATATTTGGCCATTCCTAAATTAGTGTAGTATTCAGCTCTGTAACCACCGTGGGAGGTTATGGTCTGAGTGCAACGCGTCTTCCAAGTGCATTCCAGACATGCTCAATCTGATTTAAGTCCTGTGAACAAGCTGGCCACTCCATTCACTCATTCCTTCAGCTTCAAACATGTTGTCCACCAGTGCAGCTCTGTGGGGAACGAGCGTTATAATCCACCAGAAGAACCCATCTCCTATCGCATCAACATATGGCACAACAAAAAGTCAAAGGATCTCGTCTCTATAAATCTGAGCAGTCAAAGCGCCATTCTGAACGACATAGAGGTCCGTACTTCCGCCAATACTGACTCCTGCTCACATCATTCGTCCACCACCATGATATGGTGATGTTTCCTGCACATAAACAGGATTGTTAAGAGTTCCACCTTCTCTTCAGATAAGAGAATAAAAATTGTTGATCTGATCACAAAATCTGTGAACAGAACCTGGCGCCAATCATTACTCCTATGTTGATGTTCCTATGTCCAGTTTTTGCAGACAAAACGGCGTTGTGCCTTTAATGGGACACGCATCACAGACCTCCATGCGTAGAGACCACATTCCCGAATGCGGTTTCGGACTATTTGTGTTGATATTTCGCGTCCTGTTGATGCCTGGAGAATGAGTACTGTCTCTTATCTCGACGGGCTGTTAACCGGAGATAACGCCAACTTTTGCCGATGTTACGAGTGGACGACATTCGCCATCCTTCTTTTAACGGTTCCTGCTGTCTCAAAGCGCGTCCTAGTCCTGGAAATTACACTTCGTGATAGGGCTGGGCAAATGATACTCGAGTTCGAACGTGTTCGGGATTTCCCGATATATCAGAGAACTTGATACAGTATCGAACTGTTCGAACAGATAATAAATGACTGGCGCTGCTTATCTGCCAAAGATTCGCTGGAAATTTTGAAGTTAGCGGGCTATCTTTTGCTCTGAACTAATTTCATAGGAAGTACAAGTACATGTATATTACTGACGGCTAACATTCAAAAGGAAAAAATGTGAATTCTTCATAAGTAGAAATTTCATTTAATGTGATTATAAGAGATAGGTTGCAAATGACCATTCCATTCCCTGTTAATGTGGTACAGTAACAGATAAAAATGTTACCACCTTTTAATCGCCTTGAAAAACAAGATTCAAAGAGATGAAATATGAAAAACATTAGAAATTTAATACCCAATAACGGAAATAAGTCATATAGAAATAAACTTTAATTGCAACCTCGGAATAAATGGTGCACAAACTGCTCTGTACGTAGTATCAACAGGAGTCGCCAGATCGCAACACTATAATTTTTAATCGCGGTTTCTATCGTTTACTTATAGCCTATATTCGCTACTGTTTTTTCTTATGGCCTGCACCCTAGAAGCTACTATAGTCCGAATTAGTACATTAATGACACCTTATCTTCGTTATAAACCGTATACTGCACAGCGCAGAAAATATTTATGAATATCATCGTAAATGGTAGAGATAGTACCTCCTGACATTGCTAGATAGCGTCGTGATCGAAAGTTCGAACATTTCCAGAGATTTTCCGAACCGCGACGTAAATTGTTCGAACAGTTCGAGTCATGTTCAAACACAGCTCTACTTCGAGATACTTCAATAGCTGCAGCCACCTCGCTCTGTGTCTGCCCCGCTTCCAACCTTCCTATGGCTCTCCATGCCATAGCTCCGGTTAACTCACATTGTTGTTGCATTGCACAACCTGATCACTACAGTATCTGAACCCAACTGATTCTGTAATTAGTTTGGTAGAGTAAACACAGGTTAAAGACAACTCCTTCTGAAGCAACTTTCTGTTATTATCACTGTCTCGGTTGCCGTAATGTTGTTTACTACACTCCGTAGAACCGACAGAATGACACCGAACCACTTTAGTTCATTCTACAGGTAACAATACTTCAAAACCTTGATATCTCAATTTCCCTATTTGTGTTGACCAGTCTATATACGAGTTGTCTCTCGTAAGTATCGTCAGGTGCATTCTACATTTACTACATCTACCTAGGATACTCTGCAAATCACATTTAAATACCTGGCAGAGGGTTCATCGAACCACCGTTATACTACTTATCACCCATTCCATTCTCGAATAGCGCGCGGGAAAACAGAACACCTGAGTCTCTCCGTTCGAGCTCTGATTTCTCGTATTTTATTCTGATGATCATTTCTACCTATATAAGTGGGAATCAACAATATATTTTCGCATTCGGAGGAGAATGTTGGCGATTGGAGTTTCGTAAGTATCCCTCGCCGAAGCGATAAGCGCCGTTGTCGTAATGATTCCCATCAGAGATACTGTATCATTTCCGTAACGCTGTATCGTGACAATACGAAATGAGCTGCTCTTCTTTGGACTCTTTCGATGTCCTCCGTCCAACCCACCTGATAAGGATCCCACAGTGGGCAGCAATATTCAAAAAATGGACGTACAAGCGTATTGTATGCAATTTCTTTTGTACTTATGTTGCATCTTTTAAGGGTTCTACCAATAAAACGCCCACGACATCTACTTGTTCTTTCCAGTTTAAGTCTGAAGTAATAGTAATTCCTAGGTACTTTGTGGAGTTTACGGCCTTCACATTTGGTTAATTTATCTTGTAAACAAAGTTTAATGTATTTCCTTTCGTACTCATGAGGACGACTTGACACTTCTCATTATTTAGACTCAATTGCCAATTTTTACACCGTAGTGATATCTTATTCAGATCGTTCTGCGGTTGGTTTTGATTTTCAGATGTTTTTACTAGACGGTAAATGACGGCTTCATCTGCAAACCACGTAAGAGAGCTAGTTAGATTTTCCCCTAAGTCGTTTATGCAAATAAGGAACAGCAGAGGACCAATAAAACTACCCCGTGGAACGCCCGATATAAACCTCTGTTTTAGTCGATGCCTTACCATCGATTACTGCGAACTGTCCTCTCTGACAGGAAATCCCCTATTCAATGGCAAAATTGGGGCGATATACCATAACCACGCAATTTGATTAAAAGCCTTTTGTGAGGTACGGTGTCAAACGCCTTCTGGAAATCAAGAAATACGAATCGATTTGCGAACCCTTGTCGATAGCACCCATCATTTCGTATGAATAAAGAACAAGTGTTTCGCATGGACAATATTTTCGATATCCGTGTTGGCCTTGGGTCAATAGATCATTCTGTTAGAGATAATTCATAATATTTGAATACAGGATATGTTCCAAAACCCTGCTGCAAATTGACGTCAATGAAATAGGCCTGTAGTTTAGTTGGTTGCTCCTACTGCCTTTCTGACCTGTGCAAATTTCCAATCTTTTGGTACAGATCCTTCTTTGAGAGAGCGGTTGTATATGGCTGTTAAATCAGGAGCTATCGCTTCAGTATAATCAGATAGAAATCTAATGGTTATACAGTCCGGCGCAGAAGACTTGTTCTTGTTAAGTGATTTTAGTTGTTGCACTGCTCCGATGATGTCTACTTCTACGTTACTCATTACGGCCTCTGTTTGTAATTCGAAATCTGGTATATTGGTTTCGTCTTCTTTGGTGAATGAGTTTCTAAAAGCTATGTTTAGTAACCCCGCTTTAGTAGCGCAGTCATCGGTAGGATCGCCATTACTATCACGTAGTGAGAGTATTGTTTGTGTTTTGCCCCTAGTATATTTAACATATGACGAAATTCTCTTTGGGTTTTCAGTCAAATTTCAAGAAAGAGTTTCGTTGTGATAAGTATTGTAGGCATCTCGCATTGAGACCCTCACTAAATTTCGAGCTTCTGTGTAGGATAGCCAATCCTGGGGAATTTGTGTTCGTTTAAATTTAGCATACCGTTTCCTTTGCTTTTGCATCAGTGTCCTGACCTGTTTTGTATCTCTGTAGGTATTAGCGGTTTTGCCGGCCGCGGTGGCCGAGGGGACTGAGGTGCTCCAGTCACGGTCTGCACGGCCACTACGGTCGGGGGTTCGAATCCCCCCTCGGGCATGGATATTTGTGCCGTCCTTAGTATAAGGTAGCATATAAGTAGTTTGTAAGTTTAGGGACTGATTACCCCGTAGTTAAGTCCCATAAGCTTAACAAACAATTGAACATTTTATTAGCGGTTTTGTTTTCGCAGTGTGTACCTGAAATGCTAGAAGGAATTAGGTAGGCTCCTTGTCTCTCGCTGGTGTTGTGTGTTGAGACGCTCATCAGTGGTTGGCTGTGCTACAGGCAGCCGGCAGGAGGTGAGCGGCAGCATCAGGCAGCAGTGTGCAGGCACAGGAAGCGGCGCGACCTCTGCCGCCCACGCCTGCGCTACACGTGCCACTGCGCTGCCGGCGCCCGCCTATTGCAGTCTGCTCTGCCTCACATTACCTTGCTGCTTAACGATTGCCGCTAACTGCAGACGGACAGCATGCACAATTCTGACATTGCAAAGTATTGTTTCCTCTTCAGTCTGGTATAGGCTCACCGGTACGAAGGAAGGATACACGAAAAATGTTCAAATGTTTGTATAGTCTATGGGACTTAACTACGGGGTCATCAGTCCCTAAACATACAAATTACTTATGAACTACTTACGAACTAAGACGGCACAAATATCCATGCCCGAAGGGGATTTGAACCCCCGACCGTAGTGGCCGTGCAGACCGTGACTGAAGCGCCTCAGTCCCCGCGGCCTCCGCGGCCGGCAAGGATACACGCAGCAAGTCATACAAACTTGTTTGGAATGGCGTGGGGTTTTATTAGAACAAAAAAAAAAACAAAAAAAAAAAAAAAAAAAAAAAAAAAGTTCAAAAATGCCCGACAGATGGCGCTTCATCTGATCAGAAAAGCAATAATTAGCAAAACAAATTAAGACAAAACAAAGATAATGTTATTTATAGGAAATGCTCAATATGTTCACCATCATTCCTCAACAATAGCTGTAGTCGTGGAATATTGTTGTGAACAGCACTATAAAGCATGTCCGGAGTTATGGTGGGGTATTGGCGTCGGATGTTGTCTTTCAGCATCCCTAGATATGTCGGTCGATCACGATACACTTGACCACGGACTGAGGTCTGGGGACCTCGGAGGCCAAGCATGACAAAAGTGGCGGCTGAGCACACGCTCATCACCAAAAGCCCAAACAACGCGCGCAAGAGATCTTTCGTGCGTCTAGCAATCCTTTTTTTTTTTGTTTTTTTGTTGTTGTTGTTGTTCTAATAAAACCCCAGGCCTCCCGACACCAATGCCCCACCATATCTCCGGACGTGCTTTACAAGGCTGTTCACAACAATATTCCTCGATTACAGCTATTGTTGAGGAATGATGGTGAACATATTGAGTATTTCCTGTAAATAACACTATCTTTGCTTTGTCTTAATTTGTTTTGCTAGTTATTGCTTTTCTGATCAGATGAAGCGCCATATGTCGGGCATTTTTAACTTTTTTCCCTTGTTCTAAAAAAACATAATGTCATTCCAAACATGTGTATTTCATTTAAATGATATTTAATAATAATGATTCACCAGGTTTCATTCCAAAGATGTGTGTCAATTTTTACCTCTCTATCTACATTATTCCGTGATTTATTAAGTTTTCAAATTTATACTGACTTTTTGATCACCTAGTAGATATTCGAACAGTTACAGACATGTTGAGTACCATACGAGAGAGTTAACTGTGTCGTAGCGGTATCACGGCAACTGGTAAAGGCGACAGGCTAGAAATCTGTCGGTGCAGCATTCAATTCAAAATGTTCAAATGTTTGCATAGCTTATGGGACTTAACTACGGGGTCATCAGCCCCTAAACTTACAAACTACTTACGAACTATCTAATACTAAGGACGACACAAATATCCATGCCCGAGAGGGGATTTGAACCCCCGACCAGCATTCAATTATCGTAATTTTTTCTACTCTCCCACATCATACTATTTCGGCTATATTGAATCATAGGAATAATGATAATGATGATTATAATCATTGTAGAACATTCGTGGTCATAACTGAGATGTTGCAAGGAAGCGTGATGGAATAATCCATTTGTCGATACATTCATTCGTACTTATATCACAGCGCAGGAATTGCGATACAAGGATACATCTATCAGTATACATTGTTCAGCCAAAATACTATATTGTCCTCCGTAACAGCCTGTATCTAAATGTTCAAATGTTTGTATAGTCTATGGGACTTAACTACGGGGTTATCAGTCCCTAAACTTACAAACTACTTATGAACTACTTACGAACTAGGACGGCACAAATATCCATGCCCGAGGGGGGATTCGAACCCCCGACCGTAGTGGCTGTGCAGACCGTGACTGGAGCGCCTTAGTCTCCTCGGCCACCGCGGCCGGCAGCCTGTATCTCCGCATGTGCCATTGATAACAGTAGTGACACGTCTTGGCAAAGAGGATTTTGACACTACATTGCACACAGATGTCACGTAATTGTTATTAATTCTGGGGTTGTTGACGATGAAGTCTGACCGCTGTGGCGTGACCGAGAGCTCTAAGACGCTTGCTGCGCAGCACTCGGTTTTGCCTGTCGGAGGTTCAAGTCTTCCCTCGGGCATGGGGGTGCGTGTTGTCCTTACGTTACTGTATGTTAGTGTAAGTATTTTGTAAGTCTAGTTACTGATAACCGCAGTCCCACAAATTTACAAACATTTGAACATTTTGATTAACTCTGGACCCACGATCAATCCCATCCCAGATGTGTCCCACCGGGGTTTGATCTGGCGAAGTTGAGTGCCAGCACATTAATTGTCACGTTCTACTGTGTTCCTTGAACCACTCCCACAGCCTTGTCAGTACTGACATTGGACTCGCATTAGGGAGGGCTGAGGTTCAATCCCGCCTCCTGCCATCGTCATTTAGGTTTCCCGTGATTTCTCTAAATCATTCACAGCGAAAATCTGGACAGTTCCTTTTAAAGACCGCAGCCGATTTCCTTCACCATACATGAGAAAACAGTCAAAACTTGTGTTCCGTATGTAATGACCACGCTGTCGACAGGACGTTAAACACTAAGCTTCCTTTTCTTTGGCCTTAAGACATGGAGCATTATCTTGGTGATAAATGCCAGTGACGTTGAGGAATTTGTTCACCAAGATGGGGTATAAGTATTCTGCAACCAGTGCACGATACTTTTTGTGCCGCGTTAGAATAGCCGTGCGCACTAATGCGCCGAGCTGCGATGCGCGCGGCAGTTCGCCGTCGGAAGTTCGAGCCCTGTCTCAGGCATGGGAGTTGGTGCTGTCCTTACATAAGTTGCTATCAGTTAGTACGCCTAGGGACTGATGACCAACGTAGTTATTTACAGACATTTGAACATTTTTTGAACATATTTTTGTCCGTCATGGTGCTTTGCACGAGCCCCACTGGACCCGTAGATGGTCACGTAAATGTCTCCCAGGGCACAGCTGCGCTGCCACCTCCTTGCCTCCGTCCCGCAGTACAGGACTCAAGGATCTGTTCCCTTGGAAGACGACGGCATTGGACCCCTACACTTCACGAGCAGGAAAGAGTAGGGATTCATCAGGCAATGCAATGCTCTGCACTGCGCCAACGTCCATTGATGACTGTCATGTGCTCGGTTCAGACATAGTTGCCGATGTGGTGTTAGCTTTGGCACATCGATGGGTAGTCAGTTCCGGAGGTACATCGTTAGAAGTGTTCGGTATTCTGTGTATTCAGACACACTTGTACTCAAGTCTGCCACAGATCGCCACTGGTCTTGTTTCACCAGTGTGCGCAGCCTAAAACGGCCGACACCTGTAATGAGAGTTGGCCGCCCAACCTAGATTTCAACTTAGTTTTGCCACTCGTTGAAGACACTCAACAGAGTACTCCTCAAATACCCAAGTAGTCGACCAGATTTCGGACGAGCCTTCGTGCTATCACAATCTGCCTTGGATCAGATTCAAATTAATCACAAGCTTTCGCCACACACGCACAGCATGCTCACTGGTACTAAAAACTGCATGTCTCTGGCAATCGTTCTCCGTCAGATTACGCTGCTGTCGTCTGGACAGGTTTATATCCATAGTAGGTCAACGATCATACTGTTTTGGTCGATCATTGTACCATGTTTTTAAGAATATCAGTGCTGCGGTGAAGTGGCGGAGCATTCTAAGGCCCCTTGCTGCGGAGCGCGCGGTTGCTCGCCGTCGGAGGTTCGAGTCTTTCCTCGGGCATGGGTATGTATATTGTCCTCAGTTTAAGTTAGTTTAAATAGTTCGTAAGTCTAGGAACTGATGAGAATAGCAGTTTGGTCCAATAGGTTTAAAAACATTTGACGTTTAAGAATATCGGAAGAGTGAGTCCTTAGATCAGTGTCCAACACGATTTCTTATTATAAGATTTTATTTCTCAAGGAATACACCGTACTGACTGTCAGTATTATTTTTCGCATAAAATGTTTATCTGTAGCTGTACTTGTTTTTTGGTGGAAAAAGTTACGTGACTTAACTGCATCACCGACTGACAGCCATAGTCGGTTGCACTAATGGTTCGTTTGGACGGCTGAAGCTCTATTTGGAACTCGACAGGCTGTTAAAACGTGGTATCTCGATGTTTCATAATCGCTTGAGAAATGCATCGTACATACGCTGCATCCGCTACCTATAAAGAAACATTGCATGACATGTATTAGAAAATTATCTAGTTGCAAATAATTCAGTCAATGCAGTAATAAACGTACAGTGATCTGCACTCATAGTAGTGAAATAACTGGATAGATTATATACAGAAAAAAATATTTGTAAATCTATGGGACTGAACTTCGTCGGTTATGAGCCCCTAGGTTTACAAACTACATAAACTAAGTGAAACTAACCTGAGGACAAAACACACACGCGCGCGCGCTCGAAGCAGAACTCGAACCTCTGACGGCGAGCAACCGCGCTCTCTGCAGGAAGGCGCCTTAGAACGTTCGGCCACTTCACCGCGGCCAGGTATATACAGAAACTACTGAAAATGCTTAGAGCGTTAACGAAAAACATGGTGTACAACAACTAATTTCTGTGCTTTCTATATAAGCGACGAGTGCAAAGAAACAACTCCCCCTGTATACAAATTAGAAAAACGCAAAACTCCTTGAGGTGTTCATTTGCAAACGATCAGACACTAATGTCTGATGTTGATTTAAAAACATATACCCACAAATTTCAGTAAATAGAGATATTTCTCTTAATCTATCGAAATTTTTGGAGTGAATTAGATTTTGATGATAAAGTTTTATGAATGATTTTAGCATTTTAGTGACCATTTTAGCCGCCATGAAATAATTATCTCTGTAGCGAAACATGAAATTGGGTATCAAAAAGTTATCACAGACATTTCACAAAATGTCCTTTCCATTAAGAAAGCAGTTAAGCAGATCCCCAATAACTAGATAGTGCAGAGTTTAGGGCAATCAAATGAAAACGAGAAATGTGAGACAAAGTAAGGGAACTTTATTATTTCAAACGTAATCGGCCTATATGTTAATTCAATTATCTAACTGTGAGACAAGACGGTAGGCTTCGTGGAGAAAAGTATGCTCACCGAGCGAGGTGGCGCAGTGGTAACGCACTGGTCTCGCATTCGGGAGGATGGTGGTTCAAATCCACCTCCGGCCATCCAGATTTAGGTTTTCCGTGACTTCCCTAAATCACTCCTGGCATATGCCGGGATGGTTCCTTTCAAAGGGCACGGCCGATTTCCTTTCTCATCCTAACCCAAAAACTCCGAGCGTTAGCTCCGTCTCTAATGGCCAAGCTGTCGACGGGACGTTAAACCCTAAGCATCCACCCATCCAAAAGTATGCTCTTACCTATGGAACCATGACTGTGCCCAGACGTGTTCTTCCTCACCCAAAACAAATCGTTGGCTAATACTGTCTACCTTCAGGGCTCCTTAAATTATGGAAATATCTGGAGAAAATTCGAGACGTTATGGAGGATGTTTAAGGGCTTTCCAGCGAAACTTCTGCAGCGTAATTTAAACGGTATCATTCTGTTGCAGGATAAAGCAAATCACACGTTGGTGTTTCAATTATGCTGCAGACGTTTCACCGCGAATCCCTTACATATACTTCCAAAGGTTTCAATCTCTACTCATGTCATTTCCCAATTTCTGGAGCCCTGAAGAAAGACGTTCGTGGCAGTTTATTTGCTTAGGAAGGAAAGGAACATGCCAAGGCTCAGTCACCGTCCCATAGGCAACTGCATAAATTTCTTCACGAAAACTCTACCAGTCTTGGCTCAAAGTGGAGTAAATTTACAGATAAATAAGGTGATTACTTTTGAAATAATGCGTACTTTATTCAAGGTTAAAAACAAATAAACTGTTTTATTCCACTAATTTTTATTTATTTGTAACCAGTTTTCGGCTTATCTTCAAGAAACAAATGCTTAGCGTCGATAAAAACGCTAATTCTTAAGTTACCAAACACTATAGTCAAACACATTACATATTGAGGTTAATAAACTCGTTTCTTACCATTTTTGATTTTTGAATCACGAAAGAGCAAAATTATACACATTACGTACATTAAATACTAAAAAGCAATGGTAATTTTTGAGGCGTCCTGACCTTTGTTTAGAATTGTCAAAATGAACACTCGTTACTTTTTCTGTGCATAAAACAGTTTCTTATATTTTAATTACGGTATACACATTGCATTACATTTAAATACGGTATATTTAATTAAATTACATTGTATTACAGTATTGCAATTTTTATATTGTTTTAACGCTAGGTTTTGCTGGATAAACATGGTAGGAAATAACTTTATATATTAGTGTAGCAGTATTTGATCGTTAATATAGTCTGTGGTATACAAATGTAAATATAATAAAAGTTCGAAGTTAGTTGGTTGTATTGCTTCTTGTGAAGCTAAACAGTGGGGATGTCCTCATCTTTAACTGATCATTTAGAAAATATTTTATTCGTACAAACCTAAAATTTGTTCAACTATATTCTCTTTTACAAATGTAGGCTTAAACAGTCATTGTGTCCGCATAGTCATTAACTATTCAGTAGCTATCACTGGGAAAATCATTATGTTTAACACATTGTACTTCAGGTAAAATAGAAAGGCCACAGATCGATGGCCAACTGAATCTTCATAAAAGAAAAAGAATTACACAGACAATATTTACATGTATTAAACATGAGGGAAGGTTATGGTTATATTTCTAACCTGGTGTTTGGTTTCATTGTAACTGTAGCTTCTAAAATTCATCAACCTATAGCGTGCTGTACAAGGCGGCGTCTTAATTGTATCTCGCAGTATGCAGATTCGTTATTGTTCTGAACGCTGTGTACACAATTAACTCATTGCATAACGTCTGCGACTAGCAATTAACGCAGTTGTGCGTATACTCTGCACGTGCTAGTTAAAGCCGCTTTTGGTATTTACCATGAGCAACACTTGCATCAGAACAATGAAAAATTAGCAATACCCTCTCAAATGGAAACAAAAGATAGTAACATGACAGAAAAACGTAGTTTAAAATTACATGACCTCGAATTTAAACTCTTTCAGAAGTAAGTGGGGCAGCTGTTTATCGAAATAAATCTTTGTGGTAGTAGATATACAACGGATAACTTCTTTTAAATGAATCACGTGTATAATTGATATTATGCAACTATTGAAAAATGGACGAATGTTGGTTTATACGTAAACTCGTTCTGGGTAAATTAAAGCACCTGAAATGTGATATTACGGGCATGTGCTATGACTGAGTTAGCAGACACGTTATTCTAAAACAATGAAATTTCTGACCATATATTGGAAAAAATTAACAATAATTTGAATAAAGGAAACTTGAACAATTAGTCCCTATTATGTGGTTTCGTCCAACCGTAAGGACTAGTTTCAAGCAGTAGCCAATATATTCTGAATTAGATGTGAAACAATGTAATAAAGTATAGCTACATGAATTACTCTGAAACGATGTTTTCTAAGACTGCCAGTGCGCAATAAACCGCATACCAATCGTTGTATTACGCCTTAAATCCAATTTATAAATGAAACAACATTTAACGACATATCTATTTCAAAAGCAAAGGCCACACTTTCCGCTGTTTTAGTCTTGTTTATGTGGTCTTCAGTGCAAAATCTGATTCGATACATATCTCCCACTATCCTATCTTGTGTAAGCCTCTTCATCTCAGAAGAACAGCAACCAACATTCTTTTGAGCCTGCTTACTGTATTCGTCTCTCAGTCTCCCTCTGCGATTTTTACCCCACATACTTCCCTCTAATGCTAAATTCATGATTCTTTTAGGCAAGGTATGTCAGAAATTTCTTTTCTCCCCAATTTTGTTCAGTACCACCAGATTAGATATGTGATCTATCAAATCTTCAGCAACCGTCTGCCACACCATATTTCAAAAGCTTCTATCATATTTTTCTCTGAACGCCTTATCGTCCACATTTCACTCCAGTAAGAATGAAAATTATACAGGAACAATATTAACTCAAAGCGATACTGTTAGGACCTGTTTTGAATGCCATCTGTTTTCATACGTATTTTACTTAATAATGTCTCGGCTTTTTAGTGTTTAGATTTTTCCTACTCCCTATAAATTACGATATGCCACTAAGGTACTTCGGAATTGGGGACATATCGTACTTTGTTCCAGTTAACTGAATTAATCTACTTAGGCTTTATCTCTCACATCATAAGCATTATGTATAGCCGCCATAAAAAAAATCCTACGTGAAGATCACCCTGGAAGAAAAAATCACGTGTACATCACCATTACGTAGAAAGTCCTATTTAAATCACTTAGATCCATATCATTAGCTTCCTTGAAACGTTTTTATTAACTAAACAATTCCAAGATAGCACGAGAATTCAAGGAATCAAGATGACTTCCACTACTCGTGACTTGATTTTGGCCTGAGAAAATACAATAATTTTTTCAGTAACAAAGTAATTGACTTCTTCCTCTATAAATGACACAAGCATTAATTTTAGACTCAAAGCGACATCAGTTTTGTTTGAAAACTCTTTCCATTGCATAGAAGATTATCCGAACTTATTTTCTGTCTTTGTGTGTGTGTTTTAATACTTTCGGATATACAGTAGATGTACTTCAACGTGCTATAAGGAGATAGAAAGATTCGATCTATTGAGATTTTATTAACATAACGCCTTACGTAATTAGTTGTCGCTGGCCGCCGCAACTGCCTTATCACTTCCTAAACTTTTCTTAGTTGAGTCAGAAACATCCTCCCTTTCTCTTTGTTACTTTCCTTTTTCTTTTCTACTTTAAATTTTTCTGAGTTTGTAAATTAGTTTAATGGTAAATGTTGAATTGCATATTGTTGATCAGTTTCATCTTTATAATACTTTTCCAAGCACGCGTACATATGAGAATACGTACAGCATTAAGACATCAGACAAGACATCATAACAATAAAGAGAGCATTGTAATCCAGCTTTAAAATATAGCTCAGGGCCAGTTTATTTATTATGTAATGGTTACATCTATATTGCGACATCAAGTAAGTTCTTATAATACTATTAAAACTCTGGAATGGTAATTTTACAGTCCTTTGCCAGGTGTTTCTTTTCGTATTTGATTTGTGAGTTATTTACTCACAGAAATTTCATATCTTCGCTGTTAATATAAGAGGATTGTACTCTTTATTTTATGAGATATTTCATCTTGAGACCGTTTAGAACACACGTCATGCATTTTACTTTCTTGCGGGATTCGTGGTGCGTGTACAAGCCAGTTCAATCTTCCGGATTTTATTCGGTATATGATGACATGCTCTCCGCACGGCTTTCAGTAATTAGAGATAATCTCATTAAACTTTTAGTTGTCATTGTGTTATCATTCAAGCTTCTCAAGTGTTTATTAGATTAGCCTCGATAAGAGTTTTGTTTACGTCTTTATTTGATTTTTAAAGTAAGTTTATTTAGTGTTTCATGCAGCCTATTGTATTCTAGTACCTATTTCGTCTTTTCCGTTGCGTCTCTAATTAAATGATTTAAGCAAATGAAATAATTTACTTTTTAGAATATTTCTGTTC
The DNA here is from genome assembly GCA_026315105.1 of Locusta migratoria. Lineage (NCBI taxonomy): Eukaryota > Metazoa > Arthropoda > Insecta > Orthoptera > Acrididae > Locusta > Locusta migratoria. The sequence goes on from CM048755.1 coordinate 381,009,324, forward strand.
AGTTTCTTTAAATATTCTATATGTCACGTGAGACACCGAAATATTTGATTTTATCTGTTAATATAATAAAAATAACTATAACATAAACGATTACCGTGAAATGTGTGAGGAAAGGGAAAATTTTTGCAAAAATATTTCTTTAAGAATTAATTTTTTTCAAAGATTTGTTCAGAAATAATACAGTGTCCGGTTGTTAGAGAAAAAAATCCTATTGAACTTCTGCAATTCTGTTGACTGTTTAAAGAATATCTTTCCAAATATGCAACTTTTAAAAGCGAAGATCGGTGTATGCATGCCCACATCACCGTAACTGTGGAAGCTGGATATACGTGACACTTACATAAAGTTAGCTGTCAGGTATCGATATAACCTGCAGTCCTATGTAAAATCTGTACTTACATATAAACAAGTCTGGAACGAGAACAGGTTTTTTCTTTACAACCACCGGCAAAAAATGTTGCAGCATTCTCTCCATGGCTACGTCTGCGAGTAAGCTGTTGTGAACTAATGTGAGGTGTCGAACTGAGTGAGGATTGCCGTAAAACGCGATGGACCAAGATATGGTTTACCTGACACACTTGCAAAGTGCCGAAACGCCATTATTTTTTAATCTAAAAGAAAGGAAAATTGAAATATATTGCCCATTTCGAGAACCCACGTGCTGCCATAGAATGTAATATGAACTCCGGAATAAGACGCTCCGTGAGCCGTGTACCAGCTGCATGCACTAAACGTCGAACCTTTTTTGCGGTGGCACGAGCTAAAAATGGATGATATGGACGATTATGCATCGTTCCGATGCTATGGCGCATAAATTTATGGTAAATGGTTCCGAGCGTTCCACACGTAGCGTTTTGAGGCACACGTTTTTATCAGGTGTGCGGTATAAGGCTGCCGCATAACGAAGTTTGAAATCTGGCCCTAGCACCATTTAGAAGGATATTTTATGTAATTATTCAGCGAAGCTGATACATTTGTTAACAATCGTCTGTTTTCATATTGTTTGTTGACGAAATTCACTGCATTCTACGAGACAACTACACAACATGATGAACTCTTACGCAGTTACAATTATTGTACAAATTGCTAATACAGTTTTATAATTTGCTGACTTTGTTTTGAACGTACATACAAAATAAGCTGGACAGAGCCCATTCCACCTGCCGAGCGATATTTTCCTGTGGTGTACGCACTTAAAGCGTCCGCTTTTAAATGTAAGAGAACGAAGATACACTATCTCAGGATATATTTAAATGTAAATTTGTATTTGCATGCTGTAGAAATTTACTGCAAACAAGGAGACAAGATAACTTGAAGTGAGCGTAACTTTTTCACAACTACCGTGACTGTAAAAAATGCTGATTCACTTTTATAAATTGTCCTGTCCATAAAGTCAACAGAAAGGGTGTTGTTAAAACCATGGAGGACAATATTTTTCTGGTGTACGCATTCAGTCAACTCTGTTAAATTTAACTGAACTGAGGAGCACAGCGTATGGAAAATCAGGACTACCTTACAGCCAATGTTCAGTTATTGAATGAAATGATTTTATAGTTTACCGACAACAACATCAGGTAACCCAGAGCAAAAAATAGAAAATAAAATAAATATTGACCTGCCTTCTTGAATACATGGTGATTAAAATATAGCTGGCGTACAAAATGTTGCAGCTACCTCAGTTCAGGTTGAAAGTTAAATTGTCTGTTTGAAGGTGATTAAAATACTAAAAACTTAAATACGTAGTATTTTTGTTCCACAGTATTATTAATAGGCCTAATGTTCTCACTGTGCGTAAATAATTTTGTCATATGTGTTCCATACCAGCACTCCATATACCTTTCTCCTCCTTACCTTAATTTACAGTTTGCTTGTACAATCATCCATCGCTCACCTGGACATTTATAATATTTTTAACCTTAAATGATGTAAGATGTACCCATTCAGACCCCATTTGTGGTTTTTTATTATGCACGTTCTGTGGTATTAATAGTTATTCATAACAAACCCACATTTTGTTTCTACCATCACTTGCTGACGATACTTTCTTATACAATTACACAGTTTTAATATTTTAATACCATTGTAGCCCAAGATATGTTCATTTAAAATCCATTTGTTTTGTAGTAGTACGTTTGTTATGTAGTATCGATTCATAGACATAAGAAATTTGCAGTTCACATATCTTTGAAAAACCAGCTTTGTATATTTAACCTCAATGTTACGTATGGACTATCTGTTTAGTATGAAGTTATCTGACGATGGCCTAAGCAGCCGAAAGCTGCTAACAACACGCAAAAAAAATATTGTGGAACAAAAATACTACGTATTTAAGCTTTTAATATGTCTTTGTTCCTCCAAGTACCGACGGAATATTCCATAAACGTGAATGAAATATTTTCTGTAACAATTTTATTTTGCTAACCGTGTACTTCATCTAGCTAGGTCTTCCATATGTTTCCGCTATAAGAGTGTGGCTTGGACTGCCAAATATTTCATTTCCTCTATAAAAGTGTGGCTCTATGGGTAAGTGGCAAACTACTAATCTAGAAGTCACGGTCAAACCTTCGACTTTTATCTATCACACCACATCTGTGAATGTTTGTGGATGTGAAAAATGCTAAGTTGTATATTAGTTCTGAATACACATTTAACTGCAGATCTTCCTGAGAACGGCAGGGTAAATAAGTTCGAAGATCGGAGGAAGGCCGTGGCATACCACCTCCAGCAGGCTCATGACTAGTAAAGCACTGTGGCTATAAAATCAATCTTCGGACTGATGACTGCTTTACTTCACTAATAACAATTCGTGAATTTTTGTCGTCATAAACAGTTCAACCATTGAACAGAACACCTCTGCACGAGTACGTGTAATTCATAGCAGTTTCAGCTGTTTAAGTATAGTAGTTCAGTAAATACGTCTCACACGGAACTAGAAACGCTGTTTTAAGAATTTCTTTACATCGTGTTCAAGGGCGAGGTAGGGCCATGGTAAGACATTATATTCGCATTACAGAGGAAGTAGGTTCAAATTCCCGCTCCCATACCCGGAATCACCAGATTTCTATTTCCGCCAATTTTTCTAACACGTGTAAGGTGAATATTTGTACGTTACCCTTGAAAGGAAACAGTCGATTTCCGAGCTTGTGCTAGGCCTCTAACGACGAAATTAATTGACGGGAGGCCCTTCTACGTGGCTGAAAATGACTTACACGTTCGTGCCACTCTGCATCGGTAATGCTGGAATTCAATACGGTGTTGGCCCACACCTAGCCTTGATGACAGCTTCCACTCTCGCAGGCTTACGTACAATCAGGTGCTGGAAGGTTTCTTAGGGAATGGCAGCCCATTCTTCACGGAGTGCTGAACTGAGAAATATCCATGTAGGTCGGTGAGGCTTGGCACGAAGTCGGTGTTGCAAAACATCGCAAAGGTGTTCTGTAGCATTCAAGTCAGGACTGTGTGCAGGCCAGTCCATTACAGGGATGTATTGTCATGTAACCACACCGCCATTGGCCGTGCACTATGAAGAGGTGCTCCACGGGGTTGAAAGATGCAATCGCCATCCCCGAATTGCTCTTCAACACTGAGAAGCAAGAAGATGCTTAAAGCATCGATATAGGCCTGTGTTGTGATAGAGCCACGTAAAAGAACAAGGGATGCAAGCTCCCGCCGTGGAAAACACGACCACACCATAATACCGCCGTCTCTGAATTTCACTGTTGGCACTACACACGCTGGCAGAAGACGTTCACCGGGAATTCAACATATCCAGATCCTGCCGTCGGATCGCCACATTGTGTACCGTAATTCCTCACTCCACACAAAGTTTTTCCTCTGTTCAATCGTCCAATATTTCCGCTTCTTACACCAAGCAAGGAGTAGTTGGATATTGACTTGAGTAATGTGTGATTTAAGGGCAACCGCTCGACCATGAAATCCAAGTTTTCTCATCGCTCGCCTGTCCTCGTACTTTGAGTGGATCCGGATGCAGTTGGATTTCCTGTGTGATGGTCTGGACAGATGCCTGCCTATTACACTATACGTCTCTCTTCAGCCATCGGCGGTCTCTGTCAGTTAACAGACGATGTCGGCCTGTACGCTTTTGTGATGTGCGTGTCAATTCACATTTCCACATAAATGCCACATCATAACAGTGGACTTAGGGATGTTTAGGGGTGTGAAAAACTCACGTACCGACTTCTGACACAAGTGACACCCAATCACCTGACGACATTCAAAGTCCGTAAGTTACCCTGAGCATCCCATTCTAATCTCTCACGCCGGTCTGCACGGCCACTACGGTCGGGGGTTCGAATCCTCCCTCGGGCATGGATATTTGTGCCGTCCTTAGTGTTAGCTAGTTCATAAGCAGTTTGTAATTTTAGGGACTGATGACCCCGTAGCTCTACAAACATTTGAACATTTCTAATCTCTCACCATGTCTAATGACTAATGAGGTCACTGATATGGAGTACCTGGCAGTATATGGCAGCACAATGCACCTAATATGAAATACGGATGTTTCTATGTGTGTCCGAATACACACAGTGTACATTGAGAAACTCTTCAAAATATTTCCCCTATCTGCTCAAGGCATCCACAGGATTTACCAGTAGCTTTCCTGATCTGTCCAAAACACTTGTAAATTCCTTCGTCCCTCTCAAACGAAAACTGCTAACTACGCTCCAGAATGCTTTTCTCGCAGCTTGACCCGAAGTTTGTAACCTATATCGAAAGTTGTTCCATAATTTCTAAAAATGTTAAGGCTTTTGTAAAGCTGAGGGACCAAACTACCCTTGTCATCAGTCATTCGACTTACAAACTACTTAAACTTATACTAAGGACAAACATACACACACACACACACACACACACACACACACACACACACACACACACACACAAACACACTCACACATGCCCGATTGAGGACTCGAACTTCCGACGGGGAGCAGACGCGCACTCCGTAGCAAGGCGCTTTAGAGCTCACGACCATTCCCGCCCGGCCCATGATTTCTGGATTCTACAATTATCTGTCTCGCTTTGTATCTTCCTTCAGCACGACTTTGTATGAGTTACAGTATGGAGAAATTTTCGAAACGTCTGTTTTTCCTGTTATAGACTGCCTTGACGGTATAATTCCATCAAGCTGTCTGCTTTTTCCTGACTTTACACACTACTGTTCTAGGACATTCTCTAGCCACTTCTAGTAGTGTATACCTGTACCTTGTCCACTCGTCTTCCAATGACTGTAAATCACTACATTAAACTAACTGGGAAACTCTTATTTTTCTACTTATGGACATGACTTTCTGCACTTTTCGCTACACAAGACCAATTTCACTGCGGATTAAATAATGATCAGTGTCATCAGAGAACCCGTTGAAAACACGTGTGTACCTGACTCCCTTTCTCAATTTCTGATCTGTTGTTATATAGCCAATAACAGATCTTGTTCCCTTACCTTCCGAAGAATACCGGTAAATGTTTTTATGCTTAAAAAAGGTGTTTGTAATAATTAAGCCCATACTGGCATAGATATTCAAGAGCTGTTTTCCGCTCCTGTTGGTCTCCATATCCTCTCCAACTTATCCGTAACCTTCTCATACCCTCCTGTCGATTTCCTATCCTGGACTGAAGTCACCCATGAGCAAAAGACTGTCTTTGTCTTTTACTCTAACAACTACATAACTGAGTGCGTCATAAAATTTGACCACCTCATAATGATTTGTCCCTTCACAGGGCGAATACTCTGACACAATCCTAATTTTCTTGATAGAGACTGCCAAATGTATCCACATCAATCGCACATTAACACACCTTATTTAATTTACGCTGGTTTCCATTACTTTCCTGATGTAAAACCCTACACCCCACTGTGCTCTTGCTGCTTTGACTCCTGACAGGTAAATCTTGTATTCTCCCACTTCGTCTACTTTCTCTCCCCTTACCCGAACAAAACTAACAGCTAAAACATCTAATCCGTATTACTTGCAGCCTCTGCCAGCTATAACTTCTTCCAGTGCCATTTCCTTTGATGTTGGTATCCCCCCATCTGATTCCAGGTAGTGTTCCAAGTCATATCTGAGGAGTCCCTAATATGTCAGTTAGAGGTGAGACTCCATCACTTCCAAAGATCCGAGGTAATTTGCCCTGAGTGTTGCCAGCTTGAGATCGAAGTACCTTGTAAGCAGGTTGCTAGTCTTACTTGCCCTGGATCCTATTGGGTTTTACCCCTATCGACTGAGAGACTTGAGCTTTAACCCTAGCGATTGAGGGACTAACTGGTGGATTTTGTAGTTTTTGCCGCCTGATCACAAAAGTCGCCACGACTCAAAATATGTCCGCGATGCCCAACCTTATTCCAAAGCAACCAGTATCCCGACTGTCAAGACCACTGACTTGGGCAGTTATGCGTTAACAATGATTCATGAACTAGCACATGACTACAAGAACCCACACCATGTAAAACAAACCGACTACCTACAAAAAAGAAATGAAATGCCATCAATACATAAAAGGTACAAACATGCAAGTCTCGTGACGAATTCGTACCATCGTAAGAAGCTGTGAGATCTCGTGGGAAATGAAGTGGCTACTTAATTCGGTGTTCATGGAATCACTTATTAAACTTGTCATAATTTGTTATCTATTACAGTTATCTACCAACATTTATAACGACTATATCAATATTACCCAGCTTTATTTCTATAATAGAAATACTTGGCAATTGCATGAAAACACATAATAATATTTAAAATACTTTATGCATATGTGAGTGTACGTCATTCTTATGTGATTACATTTGGCTATATATAATGGAACATATATTAATCTTATGTCTTTATGTCGAAGTGCAAGTGCCAGATCTTTAAATTTACTCTGATGTCATTATATTATGGTGCGATTTCCAAGTCATTATATTTATTATAGAAATACAGATGGATAGAATTTATAAGGTTGCTATGAATGTTACTAGATAAGTAATTAGATAACAAATTATTATAAGGTTTTGAATAGTTGGTTTCATGAACACTAACTAAAATAACAGAGTTGTTTTCCCTCAGATCTCACAACTTTTGCGATGAATGGAATTTGCCGCGAGACTTGCTTTATTGGACATTTTATATTTTTTATGGAAATAATAATTTATATCAGTAGAAGTTGGGGTTATAATGTCAATAATATAACGATGATAATTGGGATTTCACCAAAAACCACGGTTGTCGAGCTACAGTCAGGCACGTAGAAAACAGTCACATACAGTAACTTTTAAATTTTTGGCACCAACCAAAATTAACTGATGTCGGTGTGTGATTGTCTTGTCTAAGTGCCGTATACAGCTCAGCGAACGTTGTATCCTATCATTATAATCTAGACATTAACAATCGTTATCTTCGGAAACAGTGACAGTCTCTAGATGCACTAGTTTAAACTCTTAGATCCTACAAAGATTTCACAGCCACAGATAGTTATTTTTACATCTGATGGTGGCGTGACAGCCCAAATTCTATTTGTAAAAATAAATAATAAATATTGTAAAATATTACTCCAGTGTCATGCATGTTTTCCCTCGCAATAAACAAAGATTCACATTTAGTGCCTCTACAGCGTAGTAGGGAAAATACATGATTAAACATGCGGATCCTTTGGAGGTATAAAGGTATGAGATACGTACGTCATTCTACTGTGCTTCAACGCTATGCTGCATTTGCATGACTACGCAGCAATTCACCAAGTACCTGGCAGAGCATTCACGCAACCAGTTTCAGACTACTTCTCTGCCGTTCCATTCTTCAGCGTTCAGGAAAAACGAAAACGTAAATCTTTCTGTTTAAGTCCTGATTTATCTTACTTTGGGATAATGATAATTTCTTTCTAAATAGGTAGGCGTCAACAAAATATTTTCGCATTCCAAGGAGAAAGTCGTCATTAAAATTTCGTACGTAGACCTCGTCGCAAATAATAATAACGTTAAAAAAATATCCGTTGTCTTAATGATTGGTGTCCAACTGCTGTATCATTTCCGTGATATTATCTCCGCCATATGGCGATAATACCAAACAATTGTTTTCTCTTGTCATTTTCGATGTCCTCCGTCCGGAAAATCTGGTAAGAAAACCATACCGCGTAGCAGTAAAATTACTCTAGCAGGGGCGGACAAGGGTTGTGAGGCAGTCTGTTTAGTGTTTTTACTGATTATTTTAAGTGTTATGCCAAGAAAGAGCAGTCTTTTCTTCGCCTTCTTCACAAAATTGTCTATGTGGTCTTTCCAATTAGAGCAGTTTGTGATTGTAATTTGTAACTGTTTAGTTGAAGTAACAGCCATTATATTCGTGTGACGTATTGGGTAAATACACTCGTAAAAACAATTAATTTTTGCGAGATATATACAGGGTGTTTCACTAAGTGTGTTTGCCTCTGTAATTTATAAAATAATAGGTGACGGGAAATTTTAATGCGGTAGGTCCACACAAGAAATGTTACACTTTCTGCGGAGCTATGAACATAGTTTATTGAATCATTTTCCAAAGAGTTACAGCACAAAGATATAATTTTTTAAAATGGAACAATAGTTTTTTCTATCGTGCATTGGATTCGTTGAAACCAGCTGCGTCCAAATCAATTTAAACTACATTCCTATCACTGTTAGTTTGGGAGCTACAACCCTTCAAACTTCCGGGGGCGGAGGCTGCGATAGCGATAGCTGACTGGCCGAGTGGCTATCGCCTGGGGCACGGCCCACTGTCTCACGACCACCAGCCAGTCAGATACGCTGGCGTAGCCTCCGCCCCCCTAAACTTTGAAGGGTTGTAGCTCCCAAACTAAAAGTGATAGGAATGTAGTTTAAATTGATTTGGACGCAGCTGGTTTCAACGAATCCGATGCACGATAGAAAAAACTATTGTTCCATTTAAAAAATTATATCTTTGTGCTGTAACTTTTTGGAAAATGATACAATAAACTATGTTTATAGCTCCGCAGAAAGTGTAACATTTCTTGTGTTGACCTACCGCATTAAAATTTCCCGTCACCTATTATTTTATAAGTTACAGAGGCAAACACACTTAGTGAAACACCCTATATATATATATATATATATATATATATATATATATATATATATATATATATATATATATATATCGCAAACATTTAAGATTTTACAAGAAATACAAACCCAACTACGAGGCAGTCTTCAATATCATCTGCGTGAATCTCAATTTCGAAGCCGTAAGCAACCACTTTGCAATCAACGGTACAAGCTAAAACTGATTTTCAATGGGAGCAAAGTACTCAAACAAATAAAGTACGACACTGTGCACGAATTCTTAAATACAACAATGAAACAGTAAATTGCCGTTCTCGTCCTTCTGGAAGGACGTCAGCCCTATATTCACTATTCTCACCACATGCCCCCTTTGGACTCCGCAGTTCATACGGAGGAAGGTTTAGTAATGAGTTTAAAAAATGTTTCAAATGTTTGTATAGGTTATGGGAGTTAACTACGTGGTCATCAGTCCCTAAACTTACAAACTACTTATGAACTAGCTAAGACTAAGGACGGCACAAATATCCATGCCCGAGGGGGATTAGAACCCCCGACCGTAGTGGCCGTGCATACCGTGACTGGAGCGCCTCAGTCCCCTCGGCCACCGCGGCCGGCAGTAATGAGTTTACAGTGGTTACAGTACGGTGTAAGGATCCGCAGGTGAGTAGCGATTCCCTGGAAGGCAGCGCGTGTGATTGTGACGCCAGCAGAGGAGATTTATCAGGGTGAAATAGTGGCTTTCCATTAGGAGGAAGCGGCCACCGGCCCACGCGCTTATCGGCGGTGATCTGCGCTTCCATCGACCAGTTGTGTATCAGCTGCCAGCTGCTACGTGTCTCGCCTACTGCGATTTACTGCCGCTACCCGGCCCCGTTCTACACGCCTCCCTGTCCTATAGTTTTACCCGGCCTGGACATTTCGCGTGTTGCCGTGTAGCCACGTCCAGGAACACTTCCGCTTGCTCCTGTGTTATTCGATCCCAGTCTCTCTTGTAACATCACTCTTGCAGATGACAGCCAACACCGTTGCTTAACTGATCTTTATATTTCTTTTAAATATTTATAAAGGATGTCTGAACTTCATTATCTAAGATTCGAAATTTTGTTTTTAATGGCAGATAGCGATAAATACTGTAGCGCGTGAGAATGTATTTGAAATCGGTGAGTTTTTTTACAGGCAGCCTTGTTGCTTAGCCACGAAACACACTATTGTGTTACTCCAAGTATCTACTTCCATATTTCAGTTTATATTATGTTTCCTTATAGTTGTAAAAACAGGTACATTATTAATAATAGATCTAATAATTAAGAAAGAATGATCATTAGGGTGTAACGTACCATCGACAACGATGTAATTAAATACGGAGCACAATTTAGAAGTTTTTCAAATATGGGGAAAGAAATCCGCCACGTCCTTTCAATCCTTTCATTCCCAGTGTTGTTCCTGGACAACAACGTATTAAAAGTTAATTTATACTGTGCCGCGGTTGAGTAGCCAAGCGGTCTAAGGCGCCTCGCTGCGGAGCGCGCGGTTGCTCGCCGTCGGAGGTTCGAGTCCCCCCTGGGGCATGTGTGTGTGTGTGTGTGTGTGTGTGTGTGTGTGTGGTCCTTAGGTTAGTTTACCTAGGTTTAAGTAGTTTGTAAGCTATGGACTGATGACCACGCAGTTTGGTCCGATAGATTTACAACATTTGAACATTTTGATTTATACCGTATTTTGTGCATCAATCCTTGAAGTTGCATTTTTGTTGATGAACAACGTGCTTCTAGTACGACATTTTGCCGCTTGATACGGCGTGTAGCCACTTCTGAAGCATTAACCTGTCCCTAAAAATGTTCAAATGTTTGTAGAGTCTATGGGACTTAACTACGTGGTCATCAGTCCCTAAACTTACAAACTACTTATGAACTACTTACAACTAAGGACTGCACAAATATCCATGCCCGAGGGGGGATTCGAACCCCCGACCGTAGTGGCCGTGCAGACCGTGACTGGAGCGCCTCAGTCCCCTCGGCCACCGCGGCCGGCTTAACCTGTCCCTCTTGGAGGTGGTGCTGCGTTGTCGTCTGTACGCGGCTGAGAGTGTGAGCGTGAGTGTGGTTCTTTTTATTTTATTCCAGCCGTGAATTGTCTTTTCTTCGGCGCAGTGGCGAAGATTATGCTAGCATTATTGATCTGGCAGTGTTAACTATCAGCAAAATAACGTCCAAGTAATAAAATACCTCGATACAAACGTCTGTGTTGTGCATGAAATAGATAATATACAAAAATCAATAGTTCGACCAAAAATTTTAAAATACATATTTTGATGTTTACTGCACTATAATAATACAGAAAACACTGAATTTTAATTTTTCCAAAGCTGATTTCATAATGTGGTACTGAAAGGGTTAAAGAAATCAGCCGGCCGCGGTGGCCGAGGAGACTGAGGCGCTTCAGTCACGGTCTGCACGGCCACTACGGTCGGGGGTTCGAATCCCCCCTCGGGCATGGACATTTGTGCCGTCCTTAGTTGTAGGTAGTTCATAAGTAGTTTGTAAGTTTAGGGACTGATGACCCAGTAGTTAAGTCCCATAAGCTTAACAAACATTTGATTTTAAAGAAATCAACCTCGAATTTTCGTGGAGCGATGTAGAGAATTCACGAAAGTAATAAATCAGGTTGACAGTTCACGGATTTGAACCGTCTTTTCCCCGAATAATAGTCTACGGTACTAAGCACAGCCATACCTCGTTCGGTTCCTACTAATATTAACATGTTATACAACCCTAGTAACGGGTAACAGAAGCTTTATTATGATTATTTTATTAATCGGATTTGCTAAAAATGGCGAGGAAAACATTTACAGTCGAGAATATTCTCATAATACCATACTGAAAAGGTAAAAGTGATGGTAAAGTTGAAGACGAATATGGACTGAATGAAGCTGCGTTGTGTTGATGGTTATATTGAAGAGAATGTGATAGTTTATGATAAAGTGATATTTTGGAAAAGTTCAATGTTCGAATGTTTGTTAATCTTATGGGACTTAAATGCGGGGTAATCAGTCCCTAAACATACAAACTACTTACAAACTAACTTATACTAAAGACAGAACAAACATCCATGCCCAAGGGAGGATTCGAACCCCCAACGCCGGCCGCGGTGGCCGAGGAGACTGAGGCGCTTCAGTCACGGTCTGCACGGCCACTACGGTCGGGGGTTCGAATCCCCCCTCGGGCATGGATATTTGTGCCGTCTTTAGTATAAGGTAGTTGATAAGTAGTTTGTAAGTTTAGGGACTGATAACCCCGTAGTTAAGTCCCGTAATCTTAACAAACATTTGAACATTTTGAACCCCCAACGGGGAACGGCCCCGCGTATCAGAGCATAGCGCTTCAATGCGGTCGGCCACTTCGCCGCGGCCTTTTGGAAAAGAATCCTTATTTACAACCCTGAAAATCATCCGAAAAGAGAGTACTGCCAGATAAGGACACTGTTACGTTTGTCTCAGGAATTATTACAGAAAGAAAACATTCATGTGTTAAAAACTGTAACAGATTCATTTGCCGCAAATATAAAATTTATTTATACTATGATAACTCAAGGATTTGGTAGAAGAAAATGCTGACTCTAAAACAGAATATGTTGAGGTATTTCAGAAACTTAGCTAAATTCAAAGTCAAGAACGTAACTACAATAAGACAAAGCAGATTATATAGTTTGTAGCTGTACGTAAGCTATGCCTCGTTACTAGAAGGTAGATTATTATAATCGGACTAATACTCATTAAACTAAGGGTTCGCACGTTAAAAATAGTCCAAGAAATTGACAAAATGTTACAGCGGCCATAAAAGATGATCAGTGAAAGTTTATATTTTGCGTTAGACTTTTAAGATTTATGCGTACGCAATATCCCAGTCTGAACGCTCATGATGCAGTGTCATTAATCCACTGAAAGTTGTCACTGCAGATAAAATGCAATTTAACATCTCCACTTCTTTAAAGGAGAAAAATAAAAAAAGTGAATACTTTGAAATTTCCAAGATATCAGTAGTGTTATTATTCTATTTGTATTTTGTTGTGCTTGTAAATCTATTAGACCAAACTGCAATGGTCGCTAGACTTACAAACTACTTAAACTAAGCTTAGCACAATACACACACTCATGCCCAGGGAGGACTCGAATCTCCGACGGCGAGCTACTGCGCGCTCAGCAGCAAGGCGCCTTAGAGCGTTCGACCACTCCACCGCGGTAATTAATTTTCCTTCACACCGTCTCATTGGGTTCCAGAATGCACAACCATTGCCATTTATATTCTCAGTCTCGTCTGTGTACTACAACTGTTCACCCTTGCAGTTGCTCTGTTAGTGGTTCTTCAACACTGTTTCCGTCCTTTGTAGTACCTGAGGTTTAAAATCTACATAGGAGATAAATTTAATTAGCTGGAAATGCTAATGTAGAACTGTTTTGTAATTGATTTCATTTACTTAGACATTTATTTGTCTGGACAAGTTTTAGATTATAAATTCCTCTTTTACATACATATAGGAATTGTTTACATTTTCCAGAGCGTTCAATGCAACATATATGTTATGGGGTTTAATAACCAATATGTAAGTCAACACTTAGAAATTCTTGTGACACAAAAGTAAAAATTATAGTTAACTTGCATATTACGTCAATGGAGAGCGATCGAAAATTTATATAAAGTACACTTACTTCAGCCAAGATCGCTAATTTATTTTATTTGTTGGTTTTTACCGGTTTCAATGACCTATGCCATTATCTTCAGAAAGGTTAAAATGTTCTCCTATCTTCACTGCCAAAAGTTACAAAGAGGGTTAAAAGCTATATGTTCAAATGTTTGTAGAGCTTATGGGACGAAACTAAGGGGTCATCAGTCCCTAAACTTACAAACTACTTATGAATACTACTAATAGGGTAAGGTGGTACAATTTCGATCATTTCGGACAAATGTTATTATAACTGGAAATAAATTGAGAAAAGGAATAATTTGAACTATGACACTTGTTCTTGGATGTTTAATGAATATGCAACACAAATATTATACAGTTACAAATGTTGGTATAAACACAAAAAAGTTTGCGGAATTGAGAAAAATCGATCGAAAATGTACCACACTAGGTACAATTGTGATCACTTCCTCGTACAATTTTGATTACAGGCATCTTCCACGTAAAAAGCACTTTTTCTGTCACGCACCAACGCATACTTCGTGGTACCAAACATTGCATTTTTGGCAGCGAATCCGGTCACCCTTAACTAGATGATTTATAAGAGCGCGTTAGACTAAGTAGCTTCACTTACCTCTTTAAAGGGAAAGCGGTGTATTCTTGTAAAAGACAGGAGGAGCTGTAGAAACCTGCTACTCTACAACGCGACACAACGAGACACTACGAGACAGAAAAATGGCGCGGAAACCTACGTTGATCGGAAATGTACCACCTTACCCTACTAAGGACGACACAAATATCTATGCCCGACGGGGGACTCGAACTCCCGACCGTAGTGCCCGTGCCGCGACCGACTGGTTAAAAGCCGCGCGGGAGTTGCCGAGGGGTCTGGAGAGCCATGTTACAAATCACTCGGCCTCCCTCGTCGGAGGTTCGAATCCTCCCTCGGGCATGAATGTTTGTGTTGTCCTTAGATTAGTTTAACTTAGTTTAAGTACTTTGTAAGACTAGGAACTGATGACCAACGTAGTTTGGTCCCATAGAATTACAGACATTTGAACATTTGATTTAATGGTTAAAATCCGTAAGGTCCTTTTTGTATACAGATAAGATAAAAGTTAACAAAACACCCACAATGTTCAATGTACAATGTTCTGTTTCGCACTTTACATTTTCAAGAGTAACTCGTTATTTTACGTGAGTCCCAAACGCTTTGTGCGTATTTTGTTAACTTTTATTTATATACAAAAAAGAACTTTACACATTTTAACCATATTTGTTACTTTTTGCCTTGTAACCTTTCTGAAGATGATGACATAGCTCACTGAAATCGGTAAAAACCAGCAAATAAAATAAATTAGCGATCTTGGCTGAAGAAAGTGTACTTTATAAAAAGTAAAAATGGTATAAGGTATATCAGGACAAACATATCTTATATTTATTTGTGAAAGCGTAACAAGGAAAATAAATTTGAGACAATGATATTGAGATAGTACAGTCGTTACAGTAAATAAAACTACAAATCGTAGGAGAGGGAGAGGTAGTGGTGTAATATAAACAGTAAAAGCAAGGGGAAAGAAAGTTGCGACAGAGACTGAAAAAGAGAGAAGGGTGTGTTTCTGAGAGACGTTAGCATTTACGCTGCAGATACGCTTGTATACTTTACACTCATCTTTATGACCGAAAATACGTTTGAAACTACAATAGCTATTGAGAAACTACTTTAATTGGTACAGCAGGGGGTGAAGAAAGTAAGTACAAAAATGTTCAAATGTTTGTAAATCTATCGGACCAAACTGCGTGGTCATCAGTCCGTAGCTTACAAACTACTTAAACTAAGGTAAAGTAACCTAAGGACAACACACATACACCCATGCCCCAGGGAGGACTCGAACCTCCAACGGCGAGCAACCGCGCGCTCCGTAGCGAGGCGCATTAGACCGCTTGGCTACTCCACCGCGGCGAAAGTAAGTACTATGAAACAATTTTAGACGTATAGAAATATTAGTTTCAACACAAAATTATGTCTTTTTAAACTGATAGCGCATATTACTTCTGCTGTATTTAATAGAATGGAAAATCACAAAAAGAATGGCGTTGGTTTCATCTCAATAAGTCAATTACAACTGGAGAAATGCCAAGTGAAGTTTGCTTTTGAAATACACGAAGCGTGCATCAAGAGCGTCCCGACTGTCAACCGTGCGTCTGGCTAGAGTCTAGGGACACAATATCTGCACGCTTCATGTATTTCAAACGTCAACTTCACACGACTTTTTCTCCGGATGTAATTGACTTATTGAGATATAATCAACGCCATTACTTTTGTGATTTTTCAGGCTATTAATTGCATTAGAAGTAATATGGGGTATCAATTTAAAAAGACATAACTTTGTGTTAAATGTAATACTTGTTTACTTTTTAGACCATCTCATAACCCTTACTTTAATAAGCCCCTGCCTCACGTTTATGACCGTGAAAGAAGTTTTCCAATATGTTCATCTCTTATGCAAGTTACTGGGGAATTATTTATATAAATCAGAGATGAACTACTTCCCGCAATGTTCTGAAGCAATCTACTATACACACTGTGCACTTTCAGTGCCGTGTTGCATCTAGGGTAAGCTACAGATTGATGTATGAACGGCGTCACTTGAAATAAGCATGAAGTTAGCGAAGTTGAGCCACTTACTTGGCGAGATGAATATCATGGATCTCGTCGCTTGTCACTCATTGTTTCGGCAGAAAGTTTTTCGCTTTTAGATTGAGCCAAAATATTGTCTGCTTGCACGGTAATATGGTGAAGACTTTAAAAATACAAATTAAATCACGAATTTCTACCCAAAGTGATGCGTTATAAAAGCTGGAATGAAGCTTAAGACGTCTCAGAGCTCTTATGAACTGGTAGTGAAGGATGACGTAAGTAATAAAAAATACAAACTCCCAATGAAATTAAAGCAGCAGCTGTAATAAATTACTATCTAAAACTCCCACGTCATTTGTAAAATCGACAAATAAATATCTCGGTTCTCAGAAAATATTAATGAGTAAAGTAGTACTTCAGATTTTAATATGTAAACATAAATTTAATTTCTTGAATTCCATCAAATTACAATGAAAATACCTTAATTTTGGCGAAAGGATGACGGTGAGTGAGCATTATTATCAGAAAATTTGCCTTCAAGAAGTAGTCTAATTATGTGGCTCCAAACTGATACATGTCCTGTCCACAATTCTTCAGTAGCACAGATTTAAAAAACCTATAATTTTTCAACTAGCAGATGGGAAGACGTAGTTCTATTCCGAGACCTATGGTACAATGTCTTTAACTCTGTTCGACTTCCTGTGTAGTCCTTCACGGCAAGGAGGTTCCAAAGGCTGTCGATGACATGATATAACGAATTAATGCCGCATGTTAAGCGATTACTCCAGTTTTGTCGAAGTATGTCCATCACTGATTCAACATGTAAGCAAGTGTCATGATGGCTAATAGGTCTTACTTCGAACACATTTTTAAAAATATTCACAAAGTGAAGTTTGACAACATGCGATATTCAATACTCTAGTTTTTTTTCAGAATCTTCATTTATTTGCGTTTTAGGAAATCAGATTAGTATGAAGACCGCATTTAGGCCTTAGAGTTACTTCAGTCCGTATTTTATAATATGAGCGCACAGCAGTTACTGGCTGTAATCTTCCTGTTATACTGCATGTGATACGTTGCATCCAAAAGCATGCAAGTTGTGATGTTTCAGCATAGAGGAACGATAAGGCATAGAAACAGCCATAGGTGTGACTCCAGGACCGGAAACACCGACCGACACCAACCAAAGGAAAATAACGGCGCGCCGTAGTTACCTTTTAAATGTGACACAACTTGGAGAAACGAAAACCGAAATTCTGAAACTGAGATTCGCTGTTATGTTTACAAGTAGGGCCTTGGTCAATGTCGTCACCTCGATCAAATATAAGTCTTCCTGGAGTTTGTTGTTTTTCCCTAATGGTGTCTGTCAACCAGCATTTCCTATGCCATCTATGTCATCAGCCCCATTCTTCTATTGTCAATTCTAAAACGTGGGCTATCTAGGAGCTTCTATATTTGAATAGCCAGTAAAAAGTGAATAAACCTTGGAAAAAGAATACGAATATTTTCCTCGCACTAAGATTCACTCAGATGATGCCTTGCAGCTTGATAGATAATCCTCCGTTCTTGGTAGCGCTCTAACAAAAATCGATCCCAGAAAAGTGCTCTGCGTAAACGTGCCCCTTACGTAAATGTTCCACGGTCTTTCTCCCATCGATGGAGAAGATGCATCTGATTATCTAAAGGCGATACTCTTATCTTCTCCTTAGCGTAGGTCGACCCTGAATGTTTAACCATGCTAGAACTTAAAATGTTTAAATGTTTGTAGAGTCTATGGGACTTAACTACGGGGTCATCAGTCCCTAAACTTACAAACTACTTACGAACTAGGACGGCACAAATATCCATGCCCGAGGGGGGATTCGAACCCCCGACCGTAGTGGCCGTGCAGACCGTGACTGAAGCGCCTCAGTCTCCTCGGCCACCGCGGCCGTATCTGCGGGGTAATGGCTTCTTGCATGTTGTGGAAGAAGCAGCGACGAGTGGGGCATTCCGACGCCACCCCGTGCTAGGAAGGTAATAAAAACGTTTGTGGTTCTTTATCAACAATTTTGCAACACCATCAGTTGGATATCTGAATATTTACTACTTTAGTTTCGGTTATTCTCGCAACTTTGGAGGCGCAGTCCCCACGTATTTATAACAAAGCTTATTTTGTTGTTGTTGTTTAGAGGGGACTAGACTGCATGGTCATCAGTCCCCTTATTTTGTTAGTGTTGCAACTTCGATCTTCCTTCGGACATCATTATGCGTCTAATGTAGGCGACGTTGCAGCTCTCTCTCTCTCTCTCTCTCTCTCTCTCTCTCTCTCTCTCTGTGTGTGTGTGTGTGTGTGTGTGTGTGTGTGTGTATGGCCGGCCGCCGTGGCCGAGGGGACTGAGGCGCTCCAGTCACGGTCTGCACGGCCACTACGTCAGAGGTTCGAATTCCCCCTCGGGCATGGATATTTGTGCCGTCCTTAGTCTTAGCTAGTTCATAAGTAATGCAAGCTTAGGGACTGATGACCCCGTAGTTAAGTCCCATAACTTCTACAAACATTTGAACATTTTTTTGTTAACAGATTATTTTATATGATACCAAAGAACTTTTCATCTGGAATAGAAGGTAAAGGATTGGTGGTTTATTTCTGAGCACTCTCCGTAAGTTCATTCACGCTCCCACCGCAGGTTCCATTTCTCTCACGACCATGTGTGTGTGTGTGTGTGTGTGTGTGTGTGTGTGTGTGTGTGTATTGTACTTAGTTCGTAAGTGTAGGGAGTGATGACCATAGCAGTTTGGTCCAATAGGTTTACAAACATCTGAACATTCTTCCACTTACTATCATCATCGCCGCGCGGGAGTATCCCAGCGGTCTGGAGCGCCAAGTTGCGGATCGCGCGGCCTCCTGCGTCGGAGGTTCGAATCCCCCGTCGGGCATGGATGTTTGTATCGTCTGTAGTATAAGGTAGTTCATAGGTAGATTGTAACCTTAGGGACTGAGGACCCCGCATTTAAGTCCCACAAGCTTTACAAACACTTGAAAATATTTGAACTATCATCATCGCTTCAAATTTTCATATACATGTACTATTACATTTACTGTTGTAACATTTTTGTCATATTAACTGGTTTTTCTATAATCGTTATACCTATTCCATTACCTAGAAACTTAACTGCGAAAATTAGTTTCGTAGGACGTCGTTTCACATTTCGATGGGCTGCGGAATATGGCGATTCATCTGTGGAGAGGTTAATGATGTTATTCGTTTGAATAAGTAGGTCACTTAAAAAGAAATAAATTACTTACTACGTCATTACATTCAATGGTTGTTTGATAGACGCGCGGGAGTAGGCGAGCGGTGTGAATCGCTACGTTGCGGATCGCGAGGCCTTTCACGTCGGAGGTTCGAATCCTCCTTCGGGCATGGATGTGTGTGCTGTTCTTAGGTTAGCTTAAGTAGTTTGTAAGCTACGGACTAGTAACCACGCAGTTGAGTCCGACAGATTTACAAATATTTGAACATTTTTGTTTGTTAGAAACTGCTAAATTATAAACACCACATTTTGCAGAAGTGAATACAAACGGACACAAGACCTGGCCTCACAAGAGCCGACGGAATGCTCTCTCACCCACCAATAATATCAGAACACTCAGACTTAGAAATTACCAAGTGTATTGTAAATTTAGCTTTGCTTAGAAACACAGCTAAAACAGTTTTTTGTGTTTACCGAATGAGACAGAAAAATACAAGAGTGGGTGACTCCAGAGTTGAAACGACATACCTTTCACAAATTTCGGTAACTGAAAATTATGATAATTGCATAAAACAGCCATTTTAGCTCTTGTAAACGAATTTTCAAAGAAATAAAAATAATTAGGGTTAAATAGCTTGTTATTGGGAATCGTTCGTTGATCGGTAAGAACCGATGGGGAAGATAGAGAACATGAAAATAAAAGCGCTGTGTTTCGTCACGGGTTGTTGTTGTAAGAACGAGAGCAAAGCGGTTGATGCTCTCCTAAGTTCAGTGGCACAGGTCATATTATAGATGCTGTGCTTGGCTGACAGAATTTTTGTTAAAATTCCAGAGCGCATCTTCCGAGGAATCAGGTAACATATTACTTCTTTGCACGTACAAGTTGTGAAATGACCACGACGGAGGAATTAGAGAAATTAGAAGATATTTACACGTTAACCCACAATCGAACTTCGTACGCTCTGTCCATGAATGAGAGAGGAGAAATATGGAGATAATAGTGTTGGTAGAACTATCACCTATCACACCTCAATAAGGTGTCTTGTGTAGTGTGGTTGTAGATGAAGAGTGTTATTTATAGTGCAGTACATCAAAGGCGCGCTGTTTGTTTCTTCCTTTCTTTTTTAAGTGAACATTTGCCCGATCTGACCAGATAACCATTGTTTTTGTGTTATATTTCTAATATTAAGAAATAAAAACGTTCAAATGATTGTAAATCTAATGGACCAAACTTTTGAAGTCATCGGTCCCTAGACTTACAAACTACGTAAGTTAACTTACGCTAAGGAGAACACACCGACCTATACCCAAGGGAGGACTGGAACGTCCGACGGGAGCGGCCGTGCAATCCATGACGTGTTGCCTGAGATTGCACGGTCATTCCCACGCGGCTTACAATGAATATATCCGATTCTTCAGTATAAAGTGCACGCTATCATAATCTATACGTAACACAAATTGAAGCCCCCGCCACGTTTCTCTATCTGTATGTGAAGCCAAAGCTCAAGAATTACCTGGGGATATTGGTACGGCTATCCAGTTTGAGCCTGATCCTTGAGGAACGATTGTGAACAGGGCAGTTGCAACGATGCATTCGTTTTCAGAGTTCTATATTTTCCAATGTATTAGATGTCCAAATATTATTTGTGGATCAACAGAACCGTAAACTCACCGAATCAGCATTTTTCAATAAAATAAAATAAATAAATGTTCTAATGTTTGTAAATCTAAGGGGCTTAACTAAGGTGGTCATCAGTCCCTAGACTTACAAATTACTTACACTAACTTAAAGTAACTTATGGTAAGGACAACGCCACTACGGTCGGGGGTTCGAATCCCCCCTCGGGCATGGATATTTGTGCCGCCCTTAGTGTAAGCTAGTTCGTAAGTAGTTTGTGAGTTTAGGGACTGATGACCCGTAGTTAAGTCCCATAAGCTATACAAACATTTGATTTGCTTTTGATTGGTAAGTACAACACAAACATACAAGCCCGAGGGAGGACTCGAATCCCCGGCGGCGAACGTCGCAGCTGGGTGCCTTAGTGCGCACGGCTATCCTGCCGCGGCCAGCATTTTTCCGACGAGTTTGTGTTACGAGTGCTCTGTTTTCCCAAAATGGCTTAAAAAAAATGTTTGTATAGTCTATGGGACTTAACTACGGGGTCATCAGTCCCTAAACTTACAAACTACGTATGAACTACTTACGAACTAGGACGGCACAAATATCCATGCCCGAAGGGGGGATTCGAACCCCCGACCGTAGTGGCCGTGCAGACCGTGACTGAAGCGCCTCAGTCCCCTCGGCCACCGCGGCCGGCAAAATGGCTTCAAGGCAGGAAATATTTGCCGATGATATTCAGCAGCTGAGCAAACTTTCCATTCATCTAGAACGTAACAGCGTGTCACTGAAAATATCAATTAAAAACACACATGAAAATTTATGGGCCGTATTTCATCTGTAAAAACGGTATGACGGGAACCAATTAATTTGAAGAACGCTCACTGGAATTCGATATTTGTCGCTGTCTGAACAACGGGCTTCCGCTTCGCTGAAGTGGGCGTAGTGGAGAAGATGATGTGGCTCTGTCCTCTTGGATCTGCTGACCCAACGTTTTGTGACTCTCATTAACTAGAACAGTCCCCAGATAACGCATCAACGACGCTTTAATGGCAGTCCACAGAATGCTGATACACAATGTATGGAATGTATTGACTACAGATTGTTCGTGTTTCACGTGATTATAGGGGCACTCATAGAACATTAACAGACTTGAGACGGCAAATTTGGTTATTTTGCAGTTTGATGTATCAAACATATTTATGGATGTTTCAAAACGAAAGAATCATTTAAAGCTGCATGAATGTAATTTATAATTAAGATTATTGTGAGTGTTTAAAGCATATATTGTTTTCTGTTACGTATTTAATTGTCGTTTCGAGTGTCATCTGGTGGCAATGATGGGAGTTACGAGTTGGTCATCTACAGAGCACGTGATAACTGGCAGGAAAGGCAGCTACGTAACAGTCCGCCCCACAAGGTTTGCCCAAAGTATAAACATTTATATGTATCCTCTATACAGATTACTACGCATTATCAACTCTCCCGGCTCGTTTAGTCTCCTGGGGCGTTTTTCTTTCTGAATGTGAATGCTGGTCTCGGGAGCTACTGTAGTAATTTCTATACGTTTGCGTTTGCGTAACTAATTTATTATGACTCCAATAGAGATGTTGTTCAGCCGTAGATACTTAGTGTTACCCGTGCAAAGCAGGAGTGGGTAGCTGGTTAGAAACCAAAAAGTGATTGAAGTGTCCTTACAAACGAAAAATTTGTAGGTTTCTTGCGGAGTAAAACTTTAGCTTGGAAAGAAAACTTAGAAAACATCGTATGGAAGGCGAACCAAAGGCTACATTTCATTGACAGAAAAACGAGAAAATGGAACGGTTCTATTAAAGAAACTGCCTAAACGACACTTGGGCGTCCTATTTTGTGGAAGCCCCTAACAAATAGCACTGACGGAGGATGTAGAGAGTTCAGAGGTCAGCTCGTTTTGTATATCGCGATACAGGGGCAAGAGTATCTAGCAAATAGTGCACGAGTCGGGTTCGAAATCGTTACACGTTCCTACACGAAAGGCGTTATTCATTGAAGCGAGATCTAATTGCGAAATTTCTTTCGCCAACTTTTTCTCCGAAAGCGAACATATTTTGATAGCACCAAAAAATGTTCAAATGATTGTATAGCCTATGGGACTATGGGACGGGGTCATCAGTCCCTAAACTTACAAACTACGTATGAACTACTTACGAACTAGGACGGCACAAATATCCATGCCCGAGGGGGTGTTCGAACCCCCGACCGTAGTGGCCGTGCAGACCGTGACTGGAGCGCCTCAGTCCCCTCGGCCACCGCGGCCGGCTTGATAGCACCCACCTACATAGCGAGACATGATCATCATAATGAAATAAGAGAAATCACATCGAAAACTGAAAGAAGTAGGTGGTCCTTTCTTCCGTTGCGCGTTATTAGAGAATGGAACGGTAGAGAAATATTATGAAAGAGGTTTTATAAACTTTCTCCCATGCACTTAAATGTGATTTGCAGAGTAAATATGTGGATGCGGAGTAGAAGAGACGAATGCGATTTTTGGACATAGCCACTGACGGCGAGACACTCGCTACAAAGAGCTGGCGAGTGCTAAACAGCCTGACATCATTTGCGTCCTTCAGCTCAACAGACAGCCTATGTACGCTTTCAAATATCGAATATTTCAGAAGCTGCAGCATTACTGACACAGTCGGCTTGAAATATTCAAATGTTTGTCCAGCTTAAGGGACTTAACTGCGGGGTCATCAGTCCCTAAACTTACAAACTACTTGTTGTTGTTGTTGTTGTTGTTGTGGTCTTCAGTCCGGAGACTGGTTTGATGCAGCTTTCCACAATACCCTATCCTGAGCAAGCCTCTTCATCTCCACATAAGAACGGCAACCCACATCTGTCTGAATCTGCTTACTGTATCCATCTTTTGCTCTTCCTCTGCGATTTTTACCCCACACACTTCCCTCCAACGCTAAATTCACCATTCCTTGATGTCTAAGAATGTGTCCTACCAATCTATCTCTTCTTTTAGTCGAGGTATGCCAGAAATTTCTTTTCTCCCCAATTCTGTTCATAACCTCCTCATTAGTTACGCGATCCACCCACCTAATCTTCAGCATTCTTCTGTAGCACCATATTTCAAAAGCCTCAATCCTCTTTCTGTACGCACTGTTTATCGTCCATGTCTCACTCCCATACAAGGCAACACTCCATACAAATGCGTTCAGAAAGGACTTCCTTAGGCTTAAATCAATATTCGATGTTAACAAATTTCTATTTTTCAAGAACGCGTTTCTACCCATTGCCATTCTGCATTTATATCCTCTGTGCTGCGACCATCATTTGTTATTTTACTGCCCAAGTAACAAAACTCATCTACCTCCTTTATTGCTTCGTTTCCCAATCTAATTCCTTCAGCATCACCTGATTTTCTTACACTGCACTCCATTACCCTAGTTTTGTTCATGTTAATGTTCATCATATATGCACCTTTCAGCACACTGTCCATTCCGTTCAATTGCTCTTCCAGGTCCTTTGCTGTATCTGACAGAATTATTATGTCGTCGGCAAAACGCAATGTTTTTAATTCTTCGCCCTGAACTTTAATTCCTTCTCCAAATTTCTCCTTGCTTTCCTTTATAGCTTGCTCAATGCACAAGTTGAATAACATTGGAGAAAGGCAACAACCCTGTCTTACTCCCTTCCCAACCACTGCATCCCTTTCATGCCCTTCAACTTTGACGACCGCTGTCTGGTTTTTGTACAAGTTGTAAATAATCTTACGCTCCCTATATTTTACTCCTGCTTGCTTCAGAACTTGAAAGAGTTTATTCCAATCAACATTGTCAAAAGTCTTCTCCAAATCTACAAAAGCTAGAAATGTAGGTTTGCCTTTTCTTGATCTATCTTCTAGGATAAGCCGTAAAGTGAGTATTGCCTCCCGTGTTCCTACATTTCTCCTGAACCCAAACCGATCTTCCCCGGGGTCGGCTTCTACCAGCTTACCTATAAACTAGCTTATACTAAAGACGACACAAACATCCATGCCCGAGGGGGGATTCGAACCCCCGGCCGTAGCGGCCGTGCAGACTCGGCTTGAAACTCCTGTTACTACTGTTCGACAACTTTCTCGTAATAACTACCGTTACCCATAAGACTGCAGGTTGAAAAGACGAAGACGCGCGGTAATAACCGCGTCGTCTGGAACGCCACGTTACGGATCGCGCGGTCTCCCGCGTTGGAGGTTCGAATTCTCCCTCGGGCATGGGTGTGTGTGATTTGTCCTTAGGTTAGTTTAACTTAGTTTAAGTAGTTTGTAAACCTAGGGGGCTAATGACAATAGTAGTTTGGTCCTATAGAATTACAAACATTTGAACTAGTTACTTTTTGAAAAGAGGAATGACTTTCCTCCTCTCCCCCCCATCTTCTCTTTCTCTGTCTCTCATGCCCCTCCCCCCACCTCTCTCTCCTTGCCATGATCCCACTGTATGGGGTGTACAGTTTTCAATATTTGGGTAATTTATTTAATTTAAATCAATCATTTGAGTTTTTATAGTACGAAGAAGTAAGATGTAAATAAATTCTTTCTGTGACGTAGTTTTCATTTCTTACAAGAAAACCTGCGCAATGGCAATCGCGTACATAATTCATATTAACGTCAGTAACTTTTGGAAAGGGTCAATGAAAGGAGAAGACTACTTGCATGTTATAAGAGAAAGGAAGAAGACATTGATGGGACATTCGCTCTGTTGGGAGTGTTTGGTACAAGACGCTGTGGAAGGACTATTTTGTAGGAGAAGAGTGAGAGGAAGTAGAAGATACAAGTAGCTAGATCAATTAAAGGGTGCCGCGGTGGAGTAGCTGAGCGGTCTAAAGCACCTCGCTGCGGAGCGCGCGGTTGCTCGCCGTGGAGGTTCGAGTCCTCCCTGGGGCATGGGTGTGTGTGTTTGTCCGTAGGTTAGTTTACCTAGGTTTAAGTAGTTTGTAAGCTACGGACTGATGACCACGCAGTTTGGTCCGATAGATTTACAGACATATGATTTGAATTAAAGGGTAGCGGAAGCTGCACGAACTTGAAGAAGACGGCAGTAAACCAGGCAGCAAGGAGAGCTATGATGTGAAAACCTGCTTGTGGACAGAATAAAAGTGATATTGATTACGACTTTAACACATAAATAGTTAGATCTACGTCAACGCCCTCATTAACAATAATAGCTCATTGTCTGTAGAATAGGAAACTATGTTGAAAAAGAGTATATAGAGCTATATTTTTATCTGTTACCTATAATTTGGATGATTCTATAACCGAATAAATAATGCAGTTATAACTAATACTTTATACTTTTTCAAGAAATACAAGACATTTACTAAACCTGTATGTTAAACTTGTCACTTACCCTCTAACCATGATTCATGTAAATTATATTCTGTGTGTTGTTATTGTTTAACTTCTTCCAGTACTGGATCGTTAGTCACGGTCTGCACGGCCACTACGGTCGGGGGTTCGAATCCCCCCTCGGGCATGGATATTTGTGCCGTCCTTAGTCTTAGGTAGTTCATAAGTAGTTTGTAAGCTTAGGGACTGATGACCCCGTAGTTAAGTCCCATAAGTTCTACAAACATTTGATTTTTGAACTGGTTCGTTTCCTGTGGAGATAGGGACAGCGATCTAGGAATCTTTTTCTGGTCAGTGAACCGCACGAATTCTATCTGGGTCTGGGGTACCTCCCTATCTTGCAGTTTAGCACCCTACGTGTTAAGATTCATGATGAGGCATAGGAAAAAGGTTAATTTTAATTTACTGGATAGAACACACATATTGCTAGTTGGGAATAAATTTATAGAACGGATCACTGGGTTTTAACTACCTACAATTTCAGAGATTGTGATAAAAATTTTGACTGCTTTGCAACAAAAACATTACTGGCAGCCACAGAACGAAGTGGCGCAGTGGTTAGCTCACTGGATTCGCATTCTTCAAGACGACGCGACGATTCAAATCCGAAATCGGCAATCGAGATTTGTGTGTTTCGTGATTTCTTTTAACAGTCCCACACTAATAACGGGATGCTGCCTTTAAAAGGACTTGGCCGATTACCATTCCCATCCTTGAAAATCCTGAGCTTGATCATAATGTCAATGTCTATACTCCTACGTCCTTCTTCACTAGCTGTCCTCGAGATGCAAGACAGTGTTTAAAAATGTTTGTTAAGCTTAAAGGACTTAACTGCGTGGTTATCAGTCCCTAAACTTACAAACTACTTATGAAGTACATTACACTAAAGACGACATAAACATCCATGCCCGAGGGGGGATTCAAACACCCGACCGTAGCGGCTGTGCAGACTGTGACTGGCGCGCCGCAGACCGCTCGGCCACTGCGGCCGGCAGACATTGTTTATGCTAATTCTTGTTTACTGAAATGCATATAAAAAAGCACTGTTACACCTTTCATTAGAATTCTGTAGGTAACAGTGTGGGCAATATAAAACTGACAACTAAAATGTATATGTGTGACTTTCGCAGCTAAATCGCTTTATGATTCTTCTGAAGTTTTCAGTACATAATATTGCATGTGCGAAAGTAAGCCTCCAAGAAGAGCACGCCAAATATCCACGAAGCTTAACTATACAAGTTGGGATTATAAACATTTTTGCAGCCACTTTCATTTAGCCCAATCTGTATACGCATATAATTGAGGATCGCTTGCAGACCTTTCATGGTGTATGGAAAAAGAAGGGGAGGGGCATAAAACAACATCGGAGCACACAATTTTTACTGTTCACATTTCACCGCCTGTCCCTTTCTGACGCGTTTTGGTCAATAACAACCTACCGCAGTGAAGATACTTCTTGCAACAAATGGTGTGTAATTTAACATATACATATGCAGGCCCTTAGGACTTGGGCAAGTAACAATATGATTAACTTAAAATATTGTATCCATACTCTGGAAAATATATCAATATGTTTGGCACATTAGACAGGACGATGGTTTTAATTCCTGTCCGGCCATGCACATTTAATTTACCGCGATTTCGCTAGCTCTTGGCAGATGAACAGAGAATGGCAATTTCTTTACTCCTCCATTCGTATCCCGAGTTTATGCTCCTTCTCGAATAGTCGCAATGTCGGCGAAATGTTAAACTGTTGTCGCCGTGCGGTCTGGGGCGCCACCTTACGAATCGCGCGGCCTCTCGCGTCGGACGTTCGAGTCCTCTCTCGGGCATGGGTGTGTGTATTGTTCTTAACATAAGTTACATTAAGTAGTTTGTAAGTCTAAGGTCCGATGACCACAGTAGTTTGGTTCCTTAAGATTACAAACATTTCAACATTTGACACTCATCTCCCTTCATTCTTCTTTATTTTTTATCCATTTGTTCAAAAAAATTAAATGTTTTAAATCTCTGGGACCAAACAGCAATCGTTATCAGTCCATAGACTTACAAACTACTTGAACTAACTTATGCTAAAAACAACAACCACACACGCGCCCAATGGAGGACTCGAACCTCCGACGGGGAGCAGCCACGCACTCCGCAGCAAGGCGCCTTAGACACCATGGCCATTCTCGCGTGGCACCTCACCATCGCTGCTGGGAATTGTATGTTCTATACTGTCTGCGTATACATGTTACAGTGTGTGGACGTTTCCAGATGGTTTTTGAACAATATATCTGAGGCAGGAGTTGGGTACAAGTCCGGTATTCACATAGTGGGATGCGGCAAACCTAAAATCCACACCCAGACTGTCCGACCCTCATATTTAATCCTCCTGGAGGATTCGAACCGGGGCCGTCACTTCTCCTTTCCCTGAAGCGGGCAGTTTAACACGTTCGGTTATCCGGGCGGGTCGGCTTCCTTCCTTCGAACATGTATGGTTAATATGTGCTGCGATTTAATGCAGAGCGCGTGGCTGGAGATATATGGACATCGTCCAGACTCGAATGACGATAGTGTCGTACAGTGGCTAGACCTAGTACGAAGTGTAAGTGGCTGTAATTTCCAAATAAACCAACCAACAAATACAATATTGTTTACACGATTCGCCGATATCCAGGACTATTCTCTGTCAGGGGAGTGAACACAGAAATAGCATACGGCCATAGATTTGATGTGCTAGCACGATAGCTTTTCTAAAGACAGTCAAAAGTGACTATGACCTCTACAAACTTACTCAAACTATAAAGTAATGCATGCATAATAAATTCAACACCTTCGCAACTAACGGCTATTTTTGCTACAGTGACGAAGTACACAGTTTATTTTTCTCTTTCTTTAATTGTAGACATGCGAGTCGGCATTAGCATTTTAATCATGTGACATAACACGTTAAAGAATCATACGCTGTATTCAGTAACGGAAGGTTAGATCTACTATCGCACTTTTTACTCGTTTTTCCAAAATTCGATGGTTTCTTATTCCTTATATACATTGTAAGCGTATTTTAAACCGTGAATTGTTCTAGATCGAAGTAAATAAAATCATTACAATTCCAAATTGTATGTTTATAGCTATGAATATTTTACTTAAATTCTTGAGTATAGTGTTCCAATTACCATGCGATTTACCAGTATCTTAATTTTTGAATTTTTCATCTATTTTATTGCCTCTCTGATGATGTTAATGCGATAATAATGGCATCTGGTTGCTAACTGGTCTCGTGGGCACCACACTGGCGATATGAGTATCCGTAATCTAGCCCAGTCGTCTAAATGCTGATATGGTACCTATACTTTAATGCGGAATCCGAACCACATTTTGCTTCTGGCAAATCTTTTCGTCATTGAGAGGTGAAGGATAGGTTACAGACAGACTGTAAAACTTCCAGGTTGTGGTTGGAATGCGATCCAATGACTTTTCAGTTTCCAGAACGCGTTAGTCGCTAGGCTATCAGGTTACACTTGATCCTATAACGATCTAATAACTATACTATCAAAGAGAATAATTGGAATTTAAAAGTCTGACTGACTCGTTGGAATGGCCGTGTTCTCTAAGGCGCCTTGCTGTGACGCGCGTGGTTGTTCGTCGGAGGTTCGAGTCCTCCATCGGGTATGTGTATTGGTGTGTATGTGTTGCCCTTAGTTTAGTTTAACTTTGTTTCATTAGCTTATAAGACTAGGGACCGAAAACCACAGTAGTTAAGTCCCATAGATTTTCAAACATTTGCATTTAAAAGTCTGACAAAAGTTTGTTTGTACTCAAGAATTTAAGTTCAAATCAAATGTTTGTAATTCTATCGGACCAAACTGCGTTGTCATCAGTCCGTAGCTTACAAACTACTTAAACCTAGGTAAACTAACCTAAGGACAACACACACACCCATGCCCCAGGGAGCACTCGAACCTCCACGGCGAGCAACCGCGCGCTCCGCAGCGAGACGCTTTAGACCGCTCGGCTACTCCGCCGCGGCAAGAATTTAAGTAAAATATTCATAGCTATAAACATACAATTTGGAATTTTAATGATTTTATTTACTTCGATCTTGAACAATGCACGGTTTAAAATACACTTTCAATGTATATAAGGCATAAGAAACCATCGAATTTTGGGAAAACGAGTAAAGAGTACGATGGTAGAGCCAACCTTCCATTAATGAATAGAGCGTATGATTCTCATGTCACAGGATTAAAATGCTAATGCACTCGCCTGTCTACAATTAAAGTAAGAGGAAAATAAACTGTGTACTTCGTCTCTGTAGCAAAAATAGGCGTCAGTTGCGAAGGTGTTGATTTTATTATGCATGCATTACTTTCTAGTTTGACGTAATTTGAGAAAGAAAATTCTCTTACGCTATTCTATTGGAAGGCTGAGGAGTCACCAGTGGTAGTAATTCATGAAAATGGCGAAGCAGAAATAAGAATGGTGAGAGGTTGCTTCCTCGTTGTGCGCAGCGCCTCAGATGCGTTCATCACAAAGGACTGACTCAAATGTTTCATTAAGTATGCATGAGACCAGGCGCCGCTAGGTGGCGAATAATCGGTGTGACCACGAGCCCGCGAGCGAGCGCGCTCAGCTGATATAGTGCGCGCTCGTCTGGTGCCACTGACCTTTCTGGCGGGCAACGTTCCCAGCCGCGGGACAATTCACCTCCTCTCTCAAGGACACATAGACGCACTCAGCGCCTTGCAACTCGCGAGGGACTCCTTCCAAGTGCGAATAGCCTCTCGATTTAGCAAACTAATTGTTACTCTAAGAACGTGGGACGTAAGTGTTGAATGGGAAACCTAACTGAACCAACTGCCCTAAACATTCCAGGAATACGAAAGTATAACTTCTAACGTCACAGCTGCGTCCACCTAATCCTCGATGGGCGAAGTTGCCGTTATATTCTATTTGCTGCTTAATCATTTAATAATTGTTTCAATGATTTGACGGTATGGGATGCGGACAATTACTAGGTTGATCCATAACAATAAACTTTGTTAACTTCCTTTATTATGGAACGACAGATGTTAAAAACTCTTCCTTTAAATACACTGATTAAATAGCCGCGTGCCACTACGATGAATGTCTACAAGTCCACACTGAAACATTTCAATACGCAACTGCATATGCGATATGACTGAAGGGCAAAAACTTTAGCCACCGCTAAACGCGGGTTACGGACGCACTGTCAACATGCTACCGCCTCGCTCTGCGGTCGGCGGGAGACTGCCGCACACCGGCCAACAAACAAAAAACATTCCAACCTAAGCATTGTTGCCAGCAGCTCTCACTGCACGCCAACGATAACTATCGTTCGACCAAAACGTACCAAAGAGGTTACTAACCTAAAACCCTGTATCCTCCCATATCTCCGGACTATAAAAAAATAAATTTCACCTGAAAATTTATGGCGACATTAAGTTTCAGTGTGAAATTGTAGATGTAATAGGGCCCAGAGAGTAGAAAGGAAGATAAAGAAAAATAATGAAAACAGTATCAAAAAAATTACATACAAGAGTACACATACATACTAATATTAATCATTGGACTACATACTGTTAAATCAGATCATAGAGAAAATTAAATTTCTGAAATAAAATTTCATAGGTTACAGTACCAAAACGTACCAAAGAGGTTACTAACCTAAAACCCTGCATCCTCACAAACTGTTTGGAGGCAAAAATTTGAAAGAACTAATTATTTCAAATGTTCAAATGTCTGTAAATCTATCGGACTAAATTGCGTGGTCATCAGTCCGTAGCTTACAAACTACTTAAACCTAGGTAAACTAACCTAAGGACAACACACTTACCCATGCCCTAGGGAGGACTCGAACCTCCGACGGCGAGCAACAACGCGCTCCGCGGCGAGGCGCCTTAGACCGCTAGGATACTCCACCGCGGCACTCATTATTTGTTGTCATATTAATTGTTAAGAATGATGAACATTTATATGTACAACTCCAGTATTGTGATTAGGAGATGTTACAGATTTTTTACACTTGTTAAAAGTCAGAAAATATGTATGTCTTCGTGAGTAATCCATTGTGATCTCCGTCCATTACTCAGTAACATAGACACGACCTTGTTGAAAAGTTGGTTGTTTTTATCGTCAAACATACTTAATATTTGATTTTTAAACAATGTATGACTCCCACAAAGTCAACTCCCGTTTAACATTATATTTAATTTTTTCCTTCCTATTTTATGGTGAATTTAAATCTGCGTTTTATTGGCAGAACCCTTAAAAATTGAACAGAACTACTAAAGAGACTGCATACACTACGCTTGTCCATCCTTTTTTGGAGTATTGCTGCCCAGTGTGGGATCCTTAGCTGGTAGGTTTGACGGAGGACATCGAAAGAGTCCAAAGAAGGGCAGCTCGTTTTGTATTGTCACTATACAGGGGAGACAGCGTTACGGAAATGATACAGGATCTGGGATGGGAATCATTACGACAACGGCACTTATCGCTGCGGCGTGGGCTCGAATCGCCAACATTCTCCTCCGAATGCAAAAATATATTGTTGACTCCCACTTACATAGGTAGAAACGATCATTAGAATAAAATACGAGAAATTAGAGCTCGATCAGATTCAGGTGTTCTCTCTTCCCGCGTGCTATTAGAGAGTGGAATGGGAGATGAAGAGTATAAAGGTGGTTCGATGAACCCTCTGCCACGCACTTTAATGTTATTTGCAGAGTATTCCATGTAGATGTAGATGAAGATGCATATTTGTTTAAGAAAATACAAATTTCAGTGAACTAACAAGCTAAAACGACACCGATCAAGGTGGCGGTATTTTTGGGGCATTTTAATCTCTTTTGTCTCCAGCTACCTTTAGACACAACGCTGATACCACCTATCGTTGGCATAAAAAGTTGAAAAATATATGAGCTTCCACTTGAATAGCACTTTTCTGCATTTGTCAGTAGGTTGTTTATTATATAAGAAGAAACATTAATTGATCCATTTTTGCGCTTAGGTAAATTAGCTTTCCCGCTATAAAATTAACTAAGTAGCACCGTTTTTGTTCTTCAATCCAGAAAGAACCTTTCACTTAAGAGAACAATATGCTGCGTTTCGGAAAATTCTGATAAATTATTACTCTCTGCTGGAACGCCGATTCAAACTCGGGAACTTGGAAGCTTCGAAAGTATGAGAGGAAATTCAAAAAGTGGGTTACATATCTTTACGGCCAGCCGACTAACTTTTATGCTGAACAACAGATGAGAGTGACACATGTTTTACAACATGGTTACCAAGCTTCTATGAACAAATTTGTAATATTCCAGCGATCAATCAGTATCTTAATCCAGAAATTCGCTCCTTGGTCACTGAGCCATTCGATAATCTATATGCAAACGTGCTCGTCGTTGGAAAATCCCATCCCCCTCCTATAACCCTGGTCGCTCTTCTCCTTTCAGTTTCCCAAAATTCGCGTGCTACAACAACTTTCTTCCTTTCGATATGCAGTGTATGATAGTGAAGGAGATTTGCATTCATTACAGCGTTAAACATGCTCTCTTCACATCGTATTTAAGCCAAAACAAGGCATCCGACATTTGTAACTCTCTGTGCGGGAATTACATCGTGGATGTACGAGGCCGGCCGCGGTGGCCGAGGGGACTGAGGAGTTCCACTCACGGTCTACACGGCCACTAAGGTCGGGGGTTCGAATCCCCCCTTGGGCATGGATATTTGTGCCGTCCTTAGTGTTCGCTAGTTCATAAGTAGTTTGTAAGTTTATGGACTCATGACCCCGTAGTTAACTCCCATAAGCTATACAAATATGTGAACATTTTTTTTTTTTTTTAATGTACGAGTACCCACGTGTTGTAGGCAATGAGTGGCATAAGGAAGTTTGGATTGGTGCGGAAGGCGTGCATGCATAGCCGAATACTTAACGCGAACACTCGCTAAAAGCGGGAAAGTCGGGTTAGAATCACGGCACAATTCTCATCTAAACATCTGTTGCTGAGTAATATTCGCAAAGTTTCCTTTCTTTCCGAACAGATGGCCCGGGCCTGTGCGGCCTTTGTGAAATTCTTTATATCATTTCTGAACAGCTCCATACGACATTAAATTATGTCTGCACAGTGCTAGAATGTGTGGTTTGCAAGCACAGTGATAGAGTGTTTGATATAAATTATATGGTCGTGGGTTCAATCACAGCTGAGTCCTAGAATTTTTATCTGTCACTTTTCACTTCTTTCACCATTGGCAATGTTGTCGGTGTTAAGAATGCAGAGTTGCGCCTTGGTTCGAAATCCACGATAAACTGTAGTTACCCCTATAACTGGCAGAATAAGTCTGTTCGAAGGCAGGGGGAAGGCAACGGCACAACACCTCCAAACAGGACCATGCCTAGTAAAGCTCTCTTCTGATCAAATTAATCTTCAGATTGTTGACTGTTTTACCTTTTACTGCCAGAATTTCAAATGTTCAAATGTTTGTAAATCTATCGCACCAAACTGCGTTGTCATCAGTCCGTAGCTTACAAACTACTTAAACTAAGGTAAACTAATCTACGGACAACACGCACACCCATGCCCTAGGGAGGACTCGAACCTCCGACGGCGAGCAACCGCGCGCTCCGCAGGCAGGACGCCTTAGGCCAGAATTTCACAAGAATATGTGACCAGTTTAGATGTATGGCCCACAAGAATCTCGTTGTCCTTCGTACTTACATTTTGGGACACGTCTCCATCTGCCACTTCATTTTCAAACTCTGATGCACATTTTACCTGTACCGCTGCAGAACTGTATGTGCAGTATACTCCCTACTGTGAATACATTTGTCATACAAGGGACACCTTTGGCGTCGTACATTAGAACCCGTACTTAGAATAAAACTCCATCAAAAGAAAATAAAATCCTGTGCCATTTCCATAAAAAGACATTTCATTCTGCCACAAGTGACATTTTAATAGAGAGAAACAAACTAACAAGATAGCAATACCATATGAGGGAAACTATACGTAATTCGGTGACGTCAGCCTATCATTACATTACTTTTTCAATCATCATAGCTAAAAACCATCTGCTTCAATAACTTAAAATAGCGCATAGCACATACATACCTAATGGTGCTTATATTAGTGCTAAAAGTGCAGATGAGGGATTTCTGATGAAGTGATTAAAGCATAGTGCAAGAGAACAGTGACTGCAGCTCACTAAAGCCAGGTTTTAACAGTGAAAATAACTTTCGCATTCAAGGAGTCGAAGATCAAAATCCACGTTCAGTTAGCTACTTTTGAAATGATTATTTGGTATGTCAGTGTTATAACGCACTTTTCAAAAAAAGAAAAAAAAAAAAAAAGAAAAAAAAATCAAATGTTCAAATGTTTGTATAGTCTATGGGACTTAACTACTTGGTCATCAGTCCCTAAACTTACAAACTACTTATGAACTAACTAAGAATAAGGACGGCACAAATATCCATGCCCGAGGGGGGATTCGAAGCCCCGACCGTAGTGGCCGTGCAGACCGTGACTGAAGCGCCTCAGTCCCCACGGCCACCGCGGCCGGCAACACACATTTCGCCGAGCATATTGCAACATATTCTTACAATTTGATGCAAAAAAATTGAAAGTAAATAACAAAGTAAAGTCCGTTGATGAAATAAGCATGAATCTTTATAGTTTCGTACATTATAGTCTTACAAAATGAGAAATCCTTCTTATACAGAGCTTAAATTGCTAAAAGGAGTTAGCAGAAATGAGCTGGTAATATTTTATTGTTTTAGGTGGCAATATCTTCAGCATAGCTTCTTCCAACTAGAAGAGCACGATATATTAGATCTGTCCATGAACCATGCCAGGATGGTGCTAGCAGAGAATTTTTCAGTTTTCTGTGGAAATGACGCACACCACTCTCGTTTTTATGATCGAGTATTATTCTAAGTATGATTTCATGCTATTTCGAGCGCTCGAGGTGCAAGGTGTCCCTTTTTTTGGAAGCGACGATATATTATGAAAGTTATTTTTTGAAGCTTTTGAGTAGTATCGAAAATGAAAGTTAGAGGACAGGTCAGTAGCCGTCCATGGATTATTCACTTGGTAAGGGGGTTCTACACGGAGAGCTGCAGATTTATTCATTTTGTGGATACTGTATTTCTCAAATTCTTTAATGAATGAGTGTTAGTCCGGCAAGGAACACACAAGAGCTTTAGTGGGTTTGGAAAGGAGACGTGAGAGATACAGATAGGCTGGAGCAGGGGAGACGCATCTTCTGCTTAATTGATTGTTCAACTGGTGAAGGCAGTCCGTGAGTTACAGGTTCCAGTACGACCCACAGTTCCAGTCTACCGGAACGTTTTACTCTTTTTTTCGTCAAATGTTTCAAATGTTTGTATAGCTTATGGGACTTAACTACGGGGTCATCAGTCCCTAAACTTACAAACTATTTATGAACTAGCAAACATTAAGAACGGCACAAATATCCATACCCGGGGGCGGGGGGGGGGGGGGTGCCGTGCAGACCCTGACTGGAGCGCCTCATCCCCTCGGCCAGCCTTATTTTCGTCGAATGTCGTTCAGTGGGCAGTCCTAAGGGATCAAATTTCCAGAATTTAAACTAACTTAAACCGTCTTTTACTACGGACAACACACACATACATGCCCGAAGGGGGACTCGAATCTCCGACGGGAGTGGGCGCGCAATCCGTAACATGACGCCCAGACTGCGCGGCCATTCTCGCGCGGCAGTGGGCAATCCGCTCAACTGAAATAATTAGAAACGAATAAGGCACCAGGAAGTGAAAGAGTTTCAAGTCGGTTTTACACAGAATGTTTCGTATTACTGGCTACTTTATCAGTGAGCACTCACCCCAAGCGGTTTTAGGCGAAAGGGAAGACACGCAGGTTACTTCCGTATGCACAAAATGTTAAACCACGTTTTAATTTGAACACAGTCTTCATTATATGATATAATCTTGTTTATAACGCATTTTGCCTTCGTGGGAATCTTTCAATCTAAACATTCTCTATACCGTTGCTGTACCAGACGACTTCATGGAGTGTAAAATATTTAATTATCAACAACGTCGATCTTCTGCAATATGTCGAATGCAATGAGGCTGTTACAGAGAGAATATCATCTGTCTGTAAATCGGTTACGATGTAGAAAGCATCGCTCGAACTAAACACATTTCGTATATTTCTCACGCTTCAAACCAACAGGAGATACTGCAGTCTCACAGTACCTGAATGCATTAGACATTGTACCTCATTGTACCACTCAGGATATGAACTATATTATGTCTGTCTGTAAATCTATCGGACCAAACTGCGTGGTCATCAGTCCGTAGCTTACAAACTACTTAACCCTAGGTATACTAACCTACGGACAAACACACACACCCATGCCCCAAGGAGGACTCGAACCTCCACGGCGAGGTGCTTTAGACCGCTCGGCTACTCCACCGCGGCAACTATATTATCAAGTAAGTGACTGGTACGAACAGTTCTTGAGCAGCGGACTGTGAAAACTCATCCGGAGTGCTCAAGGGAAGATTGACTGAACGGCTCAGTAGCTATTTTCAAAGTGTCGTTGTCGTGGCCAGCAATCTCAGACTGTCTGCTGACGAAGCTGTTGTGTACGGGCATATGTCGACGCTGAGTGGCTGTATGTGCGATTTATGATAATCTGCACAGAATGAGTATGTGCCACGAATAGCAGCACGCTCTAACTGTAGATAACTAGAAGTTAATTAGGAATTTGGGAAATAAATACCTGTAAAGCTGTAATGCTGCATTAAGTCCGTTTTCAGAGAAGTAGCATGGTCGACTGCGGTTTATTGATAGTGTTCTGCGAAACTGTAGCACACCTATAATGGAGATTGTGAACAGCACATTCGTGCAATCTGTACTTGAATATCTGTCAAGTGTTTATGATCCTCCCACCCGGTCGAATAAAAGGAAGCCATCGAAGCAATTCAGAAGCGCTCAGTCAATTACGTTACCGATCGGCTGATTCAGTACGCGAGATATATGACAATGCGTTTTAGTTGATATAGGAGTCGTTGCAATGAGATGACAATATTTTCGCGAAATGCATTTATGAATGTTTATCTCGTGTAAGACCATAAGAACAGAAGAATGGAGTGAAGGGGTCGCATATTGTAATATACGCAATAATTTTTTCCTTCACTCCATTTGTAAGAAAAAGAAGAATCCGATTCAAAATTAATGGTACAATGAACTATCCACCAAATGATGAATTTATTTACCTAGTATTAATACACACACACTGATGAGCCAAATTGGCATAAGCATTAGCTCAGTAGCACTGGATGCAACTTTGGAGTGGAAGAGCGTTCTAAGGCGCCTTTCTGCGGAGTGCGCGGCTGCTCCCCGTTGGAGGTTCGAGTCCTCGCTCGGGCATGTCTGATTGCGCTGTCTTATCATACGTTCCTTACACAGCATGTAAGTCTAGGCCACTGCAGTTTGGTCCCATAGATAAACAAATAATTGAACAACTTACAAACAGAAAATGATAGAAATTCTACGTGTCGTGGATTCAAGTCCCACATTTTCCAGGCGCTCATTGGCTCATGGCACCAAACCACTATGCACCACTCACGAAATTTTAGTAATTAACTGTTCGGTCGTTTGTGGCCACTTATCTGGCAACCGATAGCATACGACATATACTTCTCGGATTTCAAAATCTTGCTAATTTGGCAGGAAAGATATCAACATTGGTTCAGTCTTCTTCAAACCACTCTTGCAGGGTTATAGCCTTGTCATCTGAACGGTTTCTTTGCTGGAAGATGTCATCACCGATGCGGTACACATATAAAATGGGGGGATGAAAATGTTCGCCGCGGTGGAGTAGCCGAGCGGTCTAAAGCGTCTCGCTGCGGAGCGCGCGGCTGCTCGCCGTGGAGGTTCGAGTCCTCCCTGGGGCATGAGTGTGTGTGTTGTCCTTAGGTTAGTTTACCTAGATTTAAGTAGTTTGTAAGCTACGGACTGATGACCACGCAGTTTGGTCCGATAGATTTACAAACATTTGAAATTTTGATGAAAGTGTTCTGTATAATGTCAACATAATCCACATATGTCATGATGCATTGATTACTATCGCAGGTCCCATAGAAACCCATGTAAATGCCTCCCATAACGTAATACTGTTCCCACCGCCCTGCCGTGGATAAGTGCGTGCTTCGAGCAAATGTTCGCCTGTATGACAGCGCATCCAGACAACGTCATCAACTTCTCATGGTATAATGCATATTCGCTGCTTATTTCTAACTGTTTTGCTGTGTTTTTATTACATCCATCCGTCTAACCGAACGCACTGCTGAATTATTGCATCGGTTCGCTCGGGTAGAGTCGTTTTCCGCTGAGTCATGGTAACTTTACTGCTTGTATAAGCGACATTCGTAGAAGTTCCTAGTTTCGACATTTAGGAAAAAAACTCAGTTTCGGACAACTATGCATGACGATGAAAAATTCTCAGTTTATCATTAAACATTGATCCAACCAAATTTGAGTCTTTAGTGTCATGAACCTAAAGTACTGTTTCCCCAAAATCTGAGAGGTAGTAAGCCAAAATATCTTACAGTAATTTTTCTTCATACACAAGAGACCTGTTAAAAATAAACCGAATTTGTTGGCAGAATCTGAGGTTCTAACGCTAATGCTATGACCCGAAATATGCCTGCCCGTATCAAGATGGTGCACTGTCGTCAGATATGCCAAATATCGCCGCCTATCCAAATTTACAAAGTGGTCAAACCTCCGGCTTTGACGACGTTCTGTAATGATTTATGGGTGTCCAACCATTTGTCGCCTACTGGTCGTTTGACTGTCCTTCAACCACTATTCTTAGATCCTGACGTCAGCAGAACGCGAACAGCCGACCAGTTTCTACCCCGAGATGCTCGATACCAGGCGATGACCTTACCGTGTAACATGACCGCATGGCCATCAAACGAGATGCAGTCTCGTGGAAGACTGGCCATACAGATCTGGCTGACTGTACTCTGCTCAAGAAACAATATTTGCATTTTGAATGCTTTGGTGAGGCGAGTGTCAACAGCCGTAATATATTTCATAAAATGCATTAAAAAAAAAAACAACAACAAAAACCATCAGCTGTTTATTAAAAACCTTGTACATCTACCAGTTTCGGTCATGGACCATCTTCATGGATAAAAAGGTGTTAAAAAATGGTAAAATGCATCAAATAAAATACATACAACTGAGATAAACAGGAGTCAGTATAACTAAAAGTGTAAAAAATTACTATGGTCATCTTAGATAAAATCTATAAGTCAAACGTGACATAAAAGGTGAGAACAGTCTATGATTCATAGACATTGTAAGAAGGTAGACACAACAGATTTCAAATGTAAAACCATATCGATTTACATTCTCTCGTTTAAATTTTCAACTTAACTATCCGGAGAATAGAACCGTAACTTTAACCATTTGTTTGGATATGTTCACAATCGATATATGAGCTATAATATAACCAATATACTTCATTCAACTAAAGCGATGACTCCGTCAGTTTTTTGCGGCAACTCAACATCGTAATCCTATCTGATCGTTCTACCTTGAGGTCTCACTTTCCCGTTTTATTGTTTCAACCAAATCATTTCTATCATCATCGACTACCCGCAAAATACGTTCCTCCTGGTTAGAAAGGCGAGAGTATCTTGTCTACCTCTATACATTATTTGGGTTCTATGGATCCTGTCTTCGTAAAGGTATCTTGAATATAATCAAAAGGCGGATGACTTAGCTGTCATTATTCGATGAAATCAAATCAAAATTTTTTTCAAATCAAATCAAATGTTTGTTAAGCTTATGGGACTTAACTACGGGATCATCAGTCCCTAAACTTACAAACTACTTATGAACTACTTACGAACTAGGACGGCACAAATATCCATGCCCGAGGGGGGATTCGAACCCCCGACCGAAGTGGCCGTGCTGACCGTGACTGGAGCGCCTCAGTCAGCTCGGCCACCGCGGCGGGCTTATTTGATGATTAAAGTAGTCTATCCGTTTACTCATACTGTAGTGAGGTAGGTAGCGCACTGCTTCTCGGCTTCTGTAAAATAGAATTTCATTATCTCTCTCGCCATCCCTTAGGTTTTACGCCCGACATTCTGTCTTTCAGTCTTGTGCTTCGCCTAATGAAAATGCAAACATTCTTTCCTTACATTAGAAATTATCAACTTCCTAGAGATCAATAGTAGATTCTTTAGTAGTTTATGATATCACATTAGTGGAGCTCTACGTTTGAACTCCATATGAGGAACTGGTTTAAGACTACCAATTTATTTAGTGCAAGCTCGAATAATTCATGATTTGGTGATCAGAGTGAAGCAGACGGTTGTAATATGGACAACTATTTTGCTTTTGAACTTTCAGAGTATATTTAAAACGCATATTAAAGATTTTTGGGAAGGATTCTTCGAGCAAAATAATACAAAAAGTTCCATAGCCACATGAAATACTCTTTTATTTCGAGTTATTAATGTAAGTTTATGACCAGAGGTTATTTGTTTTTTGTTTTTTTTTTCCGAGTGAAATTCAAGATACGAGACAACCGACTTGTATACTAGATGGCAATGTGTTGCTATGGAGACATATTAACGTTTGACTTTTCTGTATGTTTGATATCAAAAGCCTGTCCGTTACATGTATGCTGTATTAATATGCTACGAGAATCACGTAGGATCACGATAACCTAAATCGGCTTGCTGAACTCGCACTCAGAAGGACGGTGGTTCAAATCCACCTACGGTCATCCAGATTTAGGTTTTCCGTGATTTCCGTAAATCACTCCAGGCAAATGCCGGGATGGTTCCCTTGAAAAGGGTACGGCCGATTTCCTTCTCCAACCTACCCGAAAAATCTGGGCGTAAGCTCCGTCTCTAATACCACGCTGTCGACGGGACGTTAAACCAAAATCTTCCTTCCTTCCGGTTCCTAGCAAAGGTCATGGCTGATTTTCTTCCCATGGCTGAAACAATTATCTGAGCGGTACGGGATGTTGAACCCTAATCTTCGATCCTGAGACGTTCTATTCCTGCTGTTTTCCATAAGACTACGTTTTTGTTATTGCCCCTATTGACAATGTTAATAGTTGGAGTAGGAGTTGTAAATGAACGCGGTTTCACAAAACGTTTTTACTTTCGTGTGACA
The DNA here is from genome assembly GCA_026315105.1 of Locusta migratoria. NCBI lineage: Eukaryota > Metazoa > Arthropoda > Insecta > Orthoptera > Acrididae > Locusta > Locusta migratoria. The sequence goes on from CM048755.1 coordinate 381,052,116, forward strand.
TTTCTACCATATCTCCTGATCTTTGAGCAAGGCAGAAGGAGGTAATAATATTTCAATTATCGATAGACAGATAGAGATTCTAATGCATTGTGGAGGAAGTAACGTCAGATTTCAGATATGAAAACGTCTACATCTTGCTACCACCTGTAATTACTACATAAGCGCGTATTTCATATTATTTTTTTGCACATCCATGGCAAACTATCTTTCGAAATATGTTTTATTGGCCTCCTTGGATAATTAGTTTTAAAAATCGACACTTCACATTCCGTGTTCACGTATTAATGTTATAGTAAATGATACAAAGAAGGCAATTGTTTAATATCTTATAATATGTATCATTTGACGAATCGGTTTTGGGCTGCTACGGAAGCATCAGGTGATGCAATAACCAAAACCGGTTCGTTAAGTAGTAAATATTGTAGAATATTGCACAGTTGTCCTTTGTGTTTGATTCATGAGGTCTCAAGTATTCTCGCAAGAACCGACGGAACAGTCAATATGATCATAACATACACTCATTCCAGTTTATTTACAACAACTTCATTTTTCTTTCTATTTCAGCCATTTGTCATTATTTCAGATTTATAAAAGTCAGGTATCCTCTACCGAAATAATTTCTGACGTGTGTCATACTGATTTACATTTCAAGTACGAAACTCGCGTCAACATCAAAATTTAGATTGAGCCAACTGAAGCGTTTGTAACGTCATACGAGGCGTAGTTAAAAAAAGTGGAAGTTGGCCGCTACATGTGGGTACTGTTGGAAAACCGATCTGCCCAACGTAACACAATGACGCCATTAGACCAATTTATCGATTAACTGGGCTCCTCTGTGGCACACAGAAATATGGCACGCAGTATCAAATATTGACTCGTGGTATCTCTGGTGGCCATGTTTTGTTATCCCAGAGGGAAGAATAGTGGTTTCCTACGCCGCGCGCGCCTGCGACATGGCGTCTGCAGTGCTGCACAAACTATGCGGACAAATGACGGCCGCGAGCGTGACGAGTCCCCTCGTCGACGGGTTCGGCTGTGGGCGTCCGTGCCTTCACTTTTGCGCAATATTAGCCACGAGTAAAAGTCAATGTGCGACAAGGGACCGTAAGAATTTCGAATGGTGGAATAACTTGTCGGCCCAAAACAATGCGAATATATTTATCTTTCTGCAGATAGTAATCGAGGTGCGGATTCAGCGGAAAGTCTGTGCAGAAAATCAGAGCTGCTACACTATTCGTTTATGTAACTAGATTCAGATATTGTCTTAACCCGTGAAACGTGCCGTTGGAATAAAAAAAAATGCGTTCTTGCAACATACGTTGCAACATAACAGATCGTCTCGGAATGTAATTTGATCTTTTCAGATTGTGTTTGTATGTAACATCTCGTGACATTAAACATATTTTCCATTAGATTTACAAAATCATGTATGTTTTCAATGAAAATGACAGACACTGTTGCATTCACAATATTTCCATACGTTCTTAAAACGGGAAATGAAGAATATGCGCCGCGGTGGAGTAGCCGAGCGGTCTAAAGCGTCTCGCTGCGGAGCGCGCGGTTGCTGCCGTGGAGGTTCGAGTCCTCCCTGGGGCATGGGTGTATGTGTTTGTCCTTAGGTTAGTTTACCTAGGTTTAAGTAGTTTGTAAGCTACGAACTGATGACCACGCAGTTTGGTCCGAGAGATTTACAGACATTTGAACTTTTTTTTTTTTTTTTTTTTTTTTTTTTTTTTTTTTTTTTTTTTTTTTGAGAATATGCTATGACGATAACAATGAACTATTATGCTGCCTCCCCTTGAGCTAGAAAATATGTTCCTATATTTTGCTGGTGACAACAATTTTGCACAGCATGAAGGCAAGTGATGTGAAGTGCTTTAAGAGACTTCCCCATTGCACTGCTTTTAAACCATACCAGCAATTTCTATCACACTGTAAATATTCCGTTAATAGCGCAGTACACAATCGATACTTGACGTCGTAGTCTCAATGAATGCTTCTTTGATAGTAACCAAACTGGCTATTTTTGCTTAACGGAGAAATACGAATAAATATGCAACTTGATGATAAAGCCATGTACAATATTTTCCTAGCGTTTTACTGTGCCAATCTACTTTTAGAAGTATCAGGGACTTATTTTTATTGAAGAACTTTCACTGCGGTTTTATGTCGCATACTTGCAAGTCTGGTTTTCTGATGTGTTGGCATCACAAGAGACCTATTTCCCAGCTCATACAGTGTGAAATACCAATTGAGAAGATAGAAATAATGGGAGTTAAATTTCACTGCTGTGTTTTTCTTGATGTCAAAGTTGATTTTCTTTCTAAAGAAGCTACAAGATTGGAAATTTTAATCGACCTCAAACTTTTTGCCTCCTGAAGAGTACAGTCTAGCCGCAGAAAATGTCTAACAACCAACTCGAGAAAATTGAACCATTTGCCAGGAAAAGATTTGATGCCTATGTTCAACTTGCTATTAGATACAAAACATTGGTGGCTATTGTTTTTGTTTTCTTTCTTAAATTGGTGGTGTCAGAACAATCAACTCTCTTGAGCTATCTTTCAAAATTTGACGCAGCTTGTGAAACATCTTTGTTATACATGTGCTTGTATTTTTCTTTACATTTGTGCCGCAACAAAATTTTTAATCGTTAATCTTGTCACGCTGTTCTCACTTTACCATAGATACTGAAGGAGAAATATATGATACAAGGGGAGAGAAAAAATCTTTACATAAAACTGAGGCCCTTATACAGAACTGTGACTTGGAAGCGTACATGGTTTAGTAATCAAGTTATGAAACAAAAGTAGGCTCATTTTATTATTAAGTTTTCCATTTAATGATGCTTTAATGTGTACTTTTGAACCATATTTTAACAAGTTTTCAGACGTTCAGACAACGGTAGTATCATTTTTGTGCAAACGCAAGAGATATTATGTTCGTTATTCCGAAATTCCCACGCTTTACTCACTTCATTTTGTAACGCATACTCACCTTCTAATCTATTCTTGAAGTAACTGAAGGGTGGGGAATACGAAAGGGTGGTATATTACGGTATAGTTCCCTGACGACGGAGAAATCGTTAGGGCCGAAATATCAGCTGACCGTGTGACGATAATGAAAGTTGTTCGTCTCCTTACAAAAGAAGCTATCACGGTATTAGCTTCTAGTAATTGAAGGAATCCACATAAAACCAAAAAAACTGGATTATATGATTCCCTTCCCCAGTGATTTGACCACTGGGACCAGCCAACAATATTTAGGAATATGATCAAATTCCAGAGCCAGAGTTTCAAAATACTAAAAATTAAAACTACGTACACGCATGTTTTCATATGTAAGTACATAAGTCGAATCCTTTAAGGCAGAAATGTTTCTGCGAGAACTAGAGTGTACATAATTATGAGGACGTGATGTTAAGCATCTTGCACAAAAGACTGTAGTCTGTTCTAAGCATATAGTAAACCTCTTTTTAAAATGAGAGAAACTTCTCGCACGGTGTTAAACATTATTAGATAATACAAAAAAATTAGCTAGTTCCTCAAGAGGTGAATAACGGATGAATATATTTATGAATTTTAAAAACTTGTCATTATTCTAACCGTGATTTAGGTTTTGATGGCTTTTGTAGAGAATTCCCAAAATACATCGTTTTTATCACCGATATTTCCACGTTTTCAAAGTGCGTCTATCAAACAAATTATTTAAACATTGTATAGGATAGTGATTATTCCGACGTGATGTGTAGAGCGTCTACCATAATTCAATAACATCATTGTTTAATGATAAGAATGGTAACAGTATATACAGGATGTCAAAACTGATATGGTTATAACCTAATAGTTAACGAATTGAGGAATGAGGCACAACCGATATATGACAAATGCCTCAATTAACTTAAATATACCAGTTATTTAATGAAAGGTCAACAGTTAAAACTGCATAATGGGTTGATAGCCAGTTATTTTTCTCAATCGCTATATTAGTTCATAATACTGGCAATTTCTGCTAAATTGCTTCGTGCAAATTATAGGATATTTTATTGAACAAGATTACTACCAGTGCGTCACAGCTATTATTGTGCTTTCCTATTTTCTATTTCTAATCAACTATATAAAAGCTTTGCTAATTCAGCTGCCTCTATGGCCCCACAGGCAAAAGGACTGGGCAATTAAGATATTTCGTCCCGTTAGTGACTTGGTAATCACAGAAAAAAAGATAAGCTCTATTAGGATACGTGTGGACATCAAACTGGCTCATGTTCTCTTTAAAGAAGCCATCCCACTGTTCTCTTTAATCCATGTAGGGAAACTACAGAAATGTATGCCTGTATGCTGCACTTGAATTTAACACTCTGTCTGAATACGAGTCTAATGTCTTAACTACTGGGACAGAGTGGGGTTGTGCAGTTGGAATCATAACGGCCGCGGCGGAATAGCCGTGCGCACTAAGGTGCCTTGCTGCGATGCGAGGTTCTAGTCCTCCCTTGGGCATGGGTGTGCGTGTGTGTGGTTCTTAGGATAAGTTAGTTTAAGTAGTTTGTAAGTTTAGGGACCGATGACCACTGCAATTGTGTCCGTAACTTTAGAAACATTTGAACATTTTTGTTATCGTAATGGTCTTCCATTCCTGAAGCCACCAGTTCAAATCCATGTCTGGAAGTCCAGATATAATTTTCTGTGCTTCCCCTCCATAGATTGAGATGAACTCTGGGATAGTTCAGTTGAACACACTAGAATTAAGGCTCAGTACACAGTGTGGTATTTTTGAAATGTTTGTAATTATTTATTTGGAAGTTTCATAGAAATTCCAAAAGAATGTTGATTTACGCTTTATTTGTGACTAAATGAACGGAAAGTCGAAGTAAATATGTTCAGTGGTTCTTTATACAGCTAAAATAAAAAATATATAAAACGCTCAATAGTTAATAGAGAGTGGTAATAGCATAGAATATTAGTTACTGAATATGTTTCTGTTGTAAGTAAAAATCTGTTTAAATGATGCTGTTGTTGTTGTTGTTGTTGTGGTCTTCAGTTCGCAATTCACCTTATATTCTCACCGAAATGAAGCGTATCCAATATTATCTGTGGACTATAAATAACAGTTTCTTTATATTGTTGGCAACCAAAATAAAAAACAATTTGATTGGTAGATGAAGAACTACACAGTAAATGGATACTCACAACAAAGATTTCCACAAGTCTTTGTATAATATTCTCGTTGTTTTCAAAAGTTATGCATTCACAGATTGGACGGTATGACACATTCGATAAAGCAAAAGAACGGCTCATCAAGAATATAAAATTAAGAAAAGATTCCAGATAGTATATAAAAACCATGGCAATTTACTGATAGGTGTTAATTACAGAAAAATACGGTATTAGCTACTGTATACTCTCCTGCCATAAGTGATAATATTCCTGAGTAAATGAGGTTGTTCACTTGATAGTCTCAAAGAGACTAAGTTTTGGCAATATACCATTTGTAGAGTACGAAAAACTATTACTTCTGTTGTGTAATAATACACACATCAGTCGATCCAATTAAAAAGCGTTATGAAGGGTAGGTGCAGAACTACACAACAAATGGATTTTCACAATAGTTGTTTCCATGAGTCCTTGTGTAATATTCTAGTATTTTTTTCCTTTCTTTAAACTGGTGAATAAATATTTACAGTTTTGACAGTGTCAGATATTTCATTACAAATAAAAGAATTAGTCTCATTATCACAACGCTAATTCTTATCGCAAAAAATTTCAACTTTTTAAAGCAAACATAACAGTAATTAGCTGTCATCGTTTCATTTATGGCTCAAAACATATATATTAGGACACAGTAGTGTAATTAACTTTGATCGAGCAGCATATGTCTGCAGTAATACTGAATGAAGTAAAAAAAAAATGCTACCAACGAGAATGTTAACGACAAAGATTCCAAAGCTGGACGTTTATAAAATGTTTGTAAATCTATCGGACGTGGTTATTAGTCCGTTGTTTACAAACTACTTAAACTAAGGTAAACTAACCTAAGGACAACACACACATCCGTGGGGGCGGGGGGGGGACTCGAAACTCCGACGGCGAATGGGCGCGCGCACCGCGGCACGGCGCTCCGGTGCGCACGGCTAATCCGCCGCGGCTGGACGTTTATAACTGCTGAGCTGGAGATAATAGCATTTACCTGTTTCATCACTACTTCGTAAAGACGAAATGGTAGTGGTGTAGTTAGTGTACTGTGCGAATACGAGAAGAAGAAACGTCACGTACGTAAGTTTCTTACTGAAAACTTGCAGGGAACTGTATTTCATAAGGAACGAGCGTGAAATGCTTAATACAAGCTACCAAGCTGAATTGTTCTATGAATTAGGAATACATACTAATATTATTTAAAATAATAAAACTTTTGTTTGTAAGGAGGATCAACCTGTTTATGCCCATCGTTTACGGGGCGTTGCATGAAATACGTGATGATCAATGTTTTCTTGGACTCACTCCATAGACTCAGTCCAATATCTCAACACAATGTGTGAAACGGTTACTTGTTGAGTCATCTGGTATGTTTGCAAATAAAATGAAATCGTTACACGTTTGATTCAAACGAAAAATTAAAACAATTATCAGTGTTAATTACTTTTATTTTATTTTTTTTTTCCATATAAAAATGACAGTAAGTGGAACAGATATTTCTTTTACTTATTGTTTTACATCATAAACACAGTTTCAAAAGTGCATACCACATGTGCAGAATAATGAAATTTAAATTGTTTTTGCCTCTCGGTAAAATATGTATATATGGGGAGTCTAATATAAAGTAATATAATAGTTTTCTAACGGTTCTGAATATATGTCTTTTCTTAAATAGTGCAGGGGAAGTCAGACTGCTTGCCGTCTCTTTTATTAGCTGCCACATTATCGATGTACGTGTATTTTTCTTCGTCGTGTAACTCCAACGGCCTGGAACTATTCTGATGCGATATCCAGTAAAATAAAATTTATTCTTACGACTGAAAGGAGTAAAGTTAATTAGTGATTACAGCGAAGGGTAATTACAACTACTCTATTAAATCTACTACTCGGAAATAGTGATTAACCAAAACAAGGGCACTTAAGTCACACCGTGAAGTCATTTGCAGAAACTACGGAAAACCTACATTACACTGGAACGTAGATGAACACTACTTCTTGAACGTGAAGTTCATTGTCAATAGTACTGCACTTCGTGAAGGACAAACGAGATTTACGTTTCTCTCGAACAATAGGGAATTCTGCTTTCCTATAGCCATCGCACTAATATTAAGAGTTATGATAAATTTTATCTGGCAAAGCTACTTTTAGTCATCAATCGGCCAGGCACAGCTTTGTAGTGCTTCATTTTGATAGTAGATGGCACTGTATGCGCGAGAACTGTCCGGTGCCGGACAGCGCATGCATTCTGGACTTTTTCATTTACGTGCAAGTTCTGGAACATTTTCACGCCTCTTTGCCATTCCACTTCATGAAAGATATGTCAGTGTGTATTCGTTGATTTGCATAAAATAAAGTAATAATCGTACGTCTTATTAGACCGTCATTACCTACAACAAGCAATCTCCTTTATTTTAAGAGCTCGGTAACTACGTACTTTTTTTCTAATTTGTTGTTGGACGTATTTTATAGTGAAATTACCATTGCGTAGTGATGAAAGAACCACTTCGATGTGACTACGATCTGCTTCGTATCTAGCCAACATGTAAGTTTTAGACATCAAACGTGTGAAGCAGATCCTCGCAATAGACTAGTTCTACTGTTTCATCAGTTGGCAATGACGAAAATACTCTTGTAAAAGTTGTAAATATTGACGATGAGGCCTCAGCTCCAAAACATATATCGGAATAGACAATAAAATGAAACACGAGGAGTTCTAAGTCGATTGTTCATAAAATACACCGAATGAACCGATCAGGTTTCAGACCTCTCTCAGCGACATTTTATGAGTGTTTTGGTGTAATGGATCTGTGGTCTCAGTGCCTTATTACACGCTAACTTAATTTCGATTGACTTCGCCCTCCATTTATCTTTGTATCTGTATTGCAGTTAAAATATCAACATAGCTGTGCAAATGTTTGCGGTATGCGCCGTGTACCTTGTTGCCTTGCTTCAAAACAAACTCTTCCACTCACTCAGTGTCCTTGAAGGGAACAGTATTGCCTACATCACCTTCCATCGTGAAGCTTTCATTCAAATACACTACAGTGAGGTATTCACGCCTCAACGAAACTATTTTACAGCACTTTTGCACCTAAAAGTCGTTGCGTTACTCTATTTTTTGTTTTGTTTTTGTTGTACGTGAATGAATATCACAGGTTTTTGCAAAATAGTGACGGTATTTTCACAAGAAATAAGGCAATTTGAAAAACCGATTCGAATCCGCCCGGCGGATTATCACAAGGGTTGTTCTACCGGCCAGTCTGAATGTTGTTTTTAGACCGTTTCCCACATTCTACTAAATGAATTACCGGGCTAGTACCGAAGTCCCACCTCAGTAATACTGTCCGCAATCATTTCAAAAACAAGCATTCACTTTCATATTTATAGTATTACAAGCACCAGTGATGAGTACATTCCTCCCTGTGGGAAGGGCAACCACACCAAAACAATGGTAAGTAGGCAGAACCAAGTTAATGGGAGAATTAAGGCACAGGCAAAGAAGAAAAAGAAGATGAAAAAAGGTAATAGTGGCATCAAACGGAACAAATCACAAATCACTGAAGAGCACGTGTCCTTTATGCAAAAATATGTTCAGAAAATTTGTCTTAATAAACTTCAATCTTTCTTTAGAGAAGTTCGGATTAGCCCTGTGTACTGTCCAATGTCTGTATGTTACTTACAACCATTATACATACTTTAAAATTTCCGAAAAGGCTTTTTATTCCAAATATAATTTTTTTCCAGGTGTGAAATTAGAGCCTAATCAAAAGTTACGAACGAACGCTCTTATAGGGCGACGCCAGGGAAGGAACATGAGCGTGTAATTTTAAAAGTGACAGCCTTAGTATTCGCTCCAATCGATTTAGTAACACCACGTAAAATTTAACCCTTTACTGCATTTCTTTTTATTTGAAGCTGTAAAAATACCACGATTAATGCATAGTGCGTATATACAGAGAAAAATATTTAAAAAAATTCTTTAAGATTAAGCAACAGAAAGTTCATAGATTGTCAGCTATATAGTGCTTCCATGATGTACCTAATGTAGTAAACGTCATCTTTCCAAAAAGTAACTCTTAATGCAACAGCAGTATGGGTTTGACTAATTTTAAATGGGAAAGGAGGAATACTAATGTAAACAAACGCACACGTTAGGAGTAACTCAATGCAGCTAATTGTCGAAATGATTCAGAAGCACTCTGCAATTTATAATTTCTACGACGAGCTACTAGCGTATGTCACATTATGTATACAAGCAGCTACAAACGAACTTGCGGTAAAATTTTGATCAGTTTGAGAGATAATGGGAAAAATGTTCAAATGTTTCTATAGCTTATGGGACTTAACTACGGGGTCATACGTCCCTAAACTTACAAACTACTTATGAACTAGCTATCACTAAGGACTCACAAATATCCATGCCCGAGGTGGGATTCGAACCCCCGACCGTAGTGGCCGTGCAGACCGTGACAGTCGCGCCGCTGTCCCCTCGGTCACCGCGGCCGGCAATGGAAAAATAAGGTATGTAGCTGATCAACTACACTATGGATTAAAGGGTTTATTGTTGGTGGCCAAGAGGTATGTACAGCACTTAATCTTTATCCTACGGATGATAGGAAAATTATACAACCTATCCCAGTGCTGCATAAATAAAATGGGTTGGAAGCGTTGTCAGGATGGAAGGCGGAGCGGTGAAGGTTAGTGGGCGCCCTAGGAAAGGGTGGCTGAATGGCAAATAAAAAATAGGATGCAAGTTAATATTTAGTATATTCTGAAATACGGGATACATATCGGGACTAGCCCTGGGTACGGATGTAGTGAATGAGTGCCAGTCTGTTAGAGGATTAGAAAATGGGAAAGGTTACGGTAATGGTTACGGTTCACACAGTTGGTGGCTGATGCCGAACGGGGTTGGAACACTTGCGCGGAGTGACACTTGCGCGGAACCCGGGACCCTTGGGGCGGCTAATGCCTTTTCCTGGGTACAGGCACACCAAGAAGTCTAGCACTGCTGTTGTCAAGTTTCCACACTGTGAACACGAAACTCAGTGAAATTGCACAACCCTTTGCAAGCTGAAGAGCAATATAGTAACTTGTTCTAACTACATATTAATCCGTTGAGTGTTCCTCATGTAAATAAAAAGGTATTTTAATAGTGATAATGTTTGGAAGCCGGCCGCGGTGGCCGAGGGGACTGAGGCACTCCAGTCACAGTCTGCACGGCCACTACAGTCGGGGGTTCGAATCCCCCCTCGGGCATGGATATTTGTGCCGTCCATAGTCTTCGTTAGTTCATAAGTAGTTTGTAAGTTTGGGGACTGATGACCCCGTAGTTAAGTCCCATAGACTATACAAACATTTGAATGTTTGGAGAGCTAGTCTCTGCTACTACAAGACTATGACTTTCCACAGTCATACCTTCTAAAAGCATATTATTCAGAACACTAAGCATATCAAGACACCTGCGCAAGCAATAAATATATTAGGCATCCTGCACAGATACGTTGATGTAATTGGCCGCTATGTAGTTAACCCCACTACACGCAACTTCCATCTCTTTAAAAATAGCTACTATGCTTTTTAATAGGAGATGCAACCTTAAACCTTCGATTAAAAAACGTTAATAATAAGTCAATGAGTATTTTACATACTTAAAGCGTTTATTCGTAGACCCCAAAACGATTTGGCTGTATTCGAATTACAAATATATCTAAGAAATATATGAAATACGGAATGTGTAAGGGAATGTCACACACCGAAAATTGCTAAAGATAAATTCTATTTTCCATCACTGTCATATAGAACCATTTTTACTCCGAACTTGGCATAAACCAACAGGGAGAAACAAGTTGCAAGACTTCCAGGAAAAAGCGAAATTGGCAGCCAATAGTTGGTTATAAATTACATTGCCTGTTAACTGTATAAATTTAAATTACGAAATACGCGGAACTACTGTTCAGTACAGTCAAAAAGGTCTAAGGTAATAGGCAGTGTTTTACAATCAGATATCCGTATCACTCTCCTCCTCAAGAAGTCTGTGTGAAGATTTATATTCAGAACATTCAAGAAAAAGGTGTTGAAACTATAAGAAGCAGCTCATTTACTCAGGAAGGGAAAACGTTATGGTGCCCGTAAATTTGAATGGCTATATCTCTTGTAGTAACATTCATTTTTTGATAAAATGTTAAAATCCAATATACCAGAATTTTGTTTTTCTAAACTCAGTGTCAACTTTTTTTTTGTCGAAATTTTTGCAGGAAGTAGTCTTGACGTGATTTCATACTTCTATGCATTAATATTATCAAACATGTAATTTGTGTCACAAATTGCGCGGCCGGTCCGGTCGGAGGTTCGAGTCCTTCCTCGGACATAGGTATGTTTGTTTGTACTTTGCCTAAGTTATTTTAAGTAAGATTAAGTAGTGTGTAAGTCTAGCGACCAATGATCTAAGTAGTTTGGCCACATAAGACTACACATATACACGTAATTTATTTATTTCATAACCACATTTAAGTACTAATAATTAAAGAAACTTAAAAGAGAAATTTGAAGTAAACACTGAAAACAAATGATTGATATTTCTCATCAGATGAATGCACACAACCGTTGACTTATGTCTTGTGAATGTACCTACAAATTCTGCCATATGAAAATTGTAGTGTGAGTCCCAAATATGTTTTTTCTGTAATAACATTAAAAACATATTAAAAATTCAGAACTCGAAAATCAGTGAAGTTTTGGACTTGAAGCGTTTTGTGTTGCTACATCATTACATAGTAGACACGATTTTAAAATTTGGTTGCTATCGCCAAAGTAGACGAAACGTTAAATTTTTTGGTGAAATCTTCGCCGTGTAGACTGTATGTTGTAGAAGTCTACGTCGAACCTAATCATACCTCTGAGGAGAGAACGTTGTTTGCACTTCTCCTGCGTTTCCAGTCGGCTGGGCTGTGCTACGTAAGGACATCGTACCGTTCCACTTTACCGAGAGCTATATATGTGTTGGTGTGATGTCTGTTCTTCCGAAATAAGACATTACACCAATATATGTATCATTTAGACGCAAAGATTCTGGGTTCTGTTTTCATCGCTAACGCGATTGACAACGTTAGGCCTCGTGTGTAAACAAAATGTTCAAATGTTTGTATAGTCTATAGGACTTAACTACGGGGTCATCAGTCCCTAAACTTACAAACTACTTATGAACTACTTACGAACTAGGACGGCACAAATATCCATACCCGAGGGGGGATTCGAACCCCCGACCGTAGTGGCCGTGCAGACCGTGACTGGAGCGCCTTAGTCTTCTTGGCCACCGCGGCCTGCGTGTGTAAACACTTAAAGGTTATGAGTGGCACTGGAAAAATGCATAAGTAACACCTGTTGTTTGAGACTTGAAGATGAACTGAAATTAGCCGAAATCAATATCTCATAATCAACATAAGGTGTAGCTGTCTATATTTCATAATGCTATTCCTAACATATTTAAAAGCTGCTCAAAACCACCTACAAAAAACCTTTATAATGAGATTGTATATAATTCCACGATCAAATTGTGTTTTAGTTATTTGTAGTAATACACCCAAAGATATGCCCTTGCTTTTAGTGCCTTGATCAGCTGTTTATTTTTAGAGGTATTACTAGGGACAGGAAAAATTCGCATTTTGCGATAAATACGAATATAGATGAGAATTCTGACTCAAAATGCAGTAAATCCGAAATTGTAGTTAGCAACGGTTGCGCTCAATTCCGATTTCATCACATTCCTTTTCACATGGTGCTGTATTGAAAATCGAGTGATATTTGTATGACGTGTTATCTCCCTGTTGAATGAGGCTGTGATATCTCCGGGCCGTTACTACTGCTCCACCTCGCTCGGTGGGCCTTTCCCTGAATACGGCACAGGTAGCGGCTGGAGGGCGAGGAGTAGGTGTGGTGTATCCCTACTTCTGGAACACCCTGTTCACTACCTGCAGCGTCCGGGTCTCCGCGCAAGTGTCTACACATTCCCTTTCCGCGCAAGTGTCACTCCCCGCAAGTGTCACAAACTCATGCCGAACAGCCGCTAGGCGGGAGCGGACGGCATGCGGCCGTTCGCCCCGCACAGACGCTGAGCCTCTGGAGTGCGTCTGTTCTGTACGAGAACTCAAACTGAAGAGAGCCAAGCGACTGATTGTCGCACCTCAGAGTCCTACTGCAGTAGCAAACGTGGGTGTCTGCTATTGGCTACATGGTAGCGTGGAAACGTCAGTAGTTTCAGCACGGACGCCAGAAGAGTGGCGTGATTTTAGAATCAGCAGTCAACACTGGTTCTGTCCGGCTCTGTCCTGCAAGGGGACAGGCTTGGTCACGTTGTCAAGGCGTATGTCGCGGTGGAAGAGCACTTGTAAAACTTAGTTTTAATCTTAGTTTTGAAATAAATTTTTTTTGAATTATTTCCCTGTACAGGTATTTGAGTGGCTTTATTCCCGTATATGCGCTTCCACCGCTGTAACTACTGGGACACACTGCTCGGATGGGGCTTTAGTCCACCAGGTGGATTCAAATGTTCAAATGTTTGTTAAGCTTTTGGGACTTAACTACGGGGTCATCAGTCGCTAAACTTACAAACTACTTATGAACTACTTACGAACTAGGACGGCACAAATATCCATGCCCGTGGGGGGATTCGAACCCCCGACCGTAGTGGCCGTGCAGACCTTGACTGGAGCGTCTCAGTCCCCTCGGCCACCGCGGCCGGCCCAGGTGGATTCCGTGGAACCGAGGCGACGGGGTAAATACCAGTGAGAAACGACACACCGACGACTGCCCAGCCCGGCTGTCACTTCCATTTATCGTCGCGATATTTTATCCATATTCGTAGAAGACGAACACGAACAAGTTCAAAATTATACAGGAGTGTCCAGTTTCTCATCCGTGTGCTTTCGTCTCGGACGAGATGACGTCGCCGTAATGAACTGCTTCCAGTGTGTACACCCACGTGGTGTTACCGGTCTAAAAAAAGGAAGGCGGGAGAGGAAGGGGGACCGTTTGGAATAGGTAAAAAGATCGGCAGGGGGAGAGATGGTCCACCGGAAAGGTAATAGCGCCGGCCCGTGTGATAGGCAGCGGGCGATAAAACGCGACGAATGAGCGGCCTGCGTACCTGGTAAGCCACCGGCTGTAAACGGGCCCGCCGTATTTCATCGCCAGTCCTCGTGTTTTCCTTCGCGAAAAACTGCGCCGCCATCCATTTATGCGTTCTTATACAAGCTAGCCCGGCCTCGTAAAGACGCCGGGCCGCGAGCTTTGTGCACGATAAGTATCGCGCGCGCCACTGTATCGCCGTGTCTATCAGTGTTGGCGCCCTTGTTAACGGTTCCGCATATAGTTATCAATTCGTATTTATTGCGAAAAACTCGCGCCTCTGCTCTCGTTATGACGTGCTAAATTAGAAGCCGGGGAAATATAAAACTCTCCCGCGGCTACAGATTCGGACTGTGTCCACCGGTGGCTCCGCGTGGGATGTCCGGTCGCCGTATTTTGTCCAGAGCGACGTGTCGGTAGGCAAAACACCTGCAGGGGGAGTTTGGACTTCCCGGGAAAGAATCCGGTGGAGAAACTGCTGAATATTTTACGTACTAAATAGGAAACACTATATGAAATGCATCATAGTCGGTACAAAAATAGGTGTCGCTTCGAAGGCAACCCCATATCCTTATTTGTCTAACGAAACAACAGGATTTTGACAAATGAAACATTTACACGCTTTGGCGTGTTTATTCTAAAATTTGTGCTTCATCAAAAGCTGTTTTAAACAAAAAATTTGACCTCGAAGAGACAAAACTGTAATTCCGAGTTTTTCCACAAGTGGTCCCTTTTCTCAATCTGTGTTATATTGTCACGTATAGAATTTTAGCGCATTTGTTACAAATGATAACTACCACCACGACGCAAGTTATAAACAAATTTATATTGCCCTTAAAACAGAGACCATATATGGGTTCTATTTTGAAATATCCATATTTTGTACAAAACGGGAAACATATTTCCTTCATTAAGTGGAAAACGCTGTGTAAAAATAATTTAAATTCGTCTAAAAAATTCGCTATTGGGAAACTGTATAGTATTAAAATATGCTTAAGACGAATATTAAAAAAAATGTTCAAATGTTTGTAGAACTTATGGGACTTAACTACGGGGTCATCAGTCCCTAAGCTTACAAACTACTTATGAACTAGCTAAGACTAAGAACGGCACAAATATCCATGCCCGAGGAAGGATTCGAACCCCCGACCGAAGTGGTCGTGCAGACCGTGACTGAAGCGCCTCAGTCCCCTCGGCCACCGCGGCCGGCGCGAATATTAATTATTACGTATGTTGCAAATGTGGAATGTGACAATATGTTACATTTTTGTCTTGAAAGTATATTGAGATCATAAAGAACTAAAATCAGTTTGATTTAAAAGCCTGATAAGAAGCTTAGTAATTTCATTTAAATAAAATGACTATTTGTGACAGATTAAAACCGTATCTGTGGCACAGAATCCGGACGTAAATAATGGCGGATAAAACACTATGAGGTGTATAGGGGTGGTAAGAGTTCCAGAGTAATATGTACGAAATGCAAGTGTTAGAGTATAAATTTTTCTTGATGATATTCGTAACGTGTAATTTTCCTCAGCTTATGTACGTAATGAACAAGTCAAGGGACGCAGTTTGGTGGTTCGATTATGTAGCTCCAACACATCTACATGTGGTGAGAAATGACACGATTTGGTATGTATGTTCTTCTTAAAGTCTAGGGATTCAAGGGAGTGACAAGAAATACAGGATTAACCAGCGCGCTGAAAACGTTAAAATTCCTCTTCCCCAGTTTCCACTGTAACTGCAGGAAGGATTGTTTTATGCTATACGAGGATAAGAGGAAGTATAACACTTGTAAATTTAATAACAAATCGCTATCGCTATACAGCGAAAGTTCATTGTCTTCGTCCGCCTATTACTGTACGAGGGGATGTATTGCGAATTTTTTCGTTGTTATTGCTTGTGTTCATTGAACTATATCATCAATAAGTTTGTAACAGAACACTCCCCACCAATGTTTCTTACGGCCTCAATAGCGAAATGATTTATTTTAATAAATCTCAAGCAGTAGGCCTCTATACTGAAATGACGATTTATTTCAATTAATTCTGAGCTGTATAGTTCCATCTATAATTAAATTTCGCAAAAAAAGCTATTATTATTATTATTGTTTGTTGTGTCTCTCAGACCTGTTGAGATATGTTGTTATATTTTGAATTTCTTCAGTTCCCTCCAGGGAACAAATATTAAGTAACTCATTCACCAAAAAGTATGCACTGAAAATAGGAGGAATTCGTACATGCTGAATACGACCACTCTAGAAATGTGTGAAAATCAATAGGGGACGTGTATTCATTTGTTAAGTCTATGTTATGAATATCATTCACTACCGTTAGTAATTGTGTTTTGACGTATTTAATAACTGAATGCGTTCGGAGGGGCTGCGAAAAAGTGATAGGACAAATATCACAATTCGCTCAAAGCCAAACGGTAGTAAGGTTACAGTTAAACGTCCTGTCGAAAGCGTGGTCATTAGAGACGGAGCCCAATCTCGAATTGTTTTGATAAGGATGGGGAATGAAATCGACGGGGCACTTTCAAAGGAACCATCTCGGCATTTGCCTGGATGTTCGAAGACTGTTTCGAACCGCTGTTCTCGAGAAATGCGAGCCCAGTATGGTATCTACTGTACCATCTCGCTTGTTTCTGGGACTAATTAATTTTTCTGTTCGTATGGTATTTTTCTTTGTATAAAGCTATTTTCTGTTTTGAGTGGTACTGGTTAGTTGATCAGCGCTTTGCAGCGTTAAACAGCAAGGTCATCAGCGCAAGGCTTTGACTTGTAATACATTTCTTCGTTTATAGAGATTCATGTTTAATACCACTTACATAGGAAACGGTTCTGATAATTTAACAAAATGTTCATCTCAAAGTATTATCGTTCGAAATACGAAGATGACCTTGGTTTACTGTATACAGACCTTAGTAATTTGATGGATCTTGGCGCCTTGAAAAAGAATAGAAAGCATAAAGCCAACCATAGGGCATCGTAACCTGTTTTGTTGATATCATTAATATTTGTTGTTTGTTACAATAGATTTAATCATATTTGTGAGATTACAATCGTTAATTCGTCTACACAGGGTGTTTCAGGAGGAATAGTAAATATTTTGGACGAATTGCAATAAAAATGCAGTACAACATGCGACCAATAGGCCTATTTATTGAATACAGAGATGAAGCTGTTAGAATGTAACGCAAACAAAATTAAAGGAAAGGAAAATACGACATTTCATTGATTCTTCCATCGGTTTTTGGTTGAACATAATCATATTGAATTAAGAGCAAAATTTTTTGTATGTTCTACAAGTTCATTTTTATTTAAGTAAGCGTTTTCAGCTTACCAGGCCAACTTTAGACTTTAGAGTACACCGAAAACCGGTGAACTAAATAAAAATAGATTTTTAGTACATACATGAAATTGTGCTTTTATTTCAATATGGTGATGTTCTACTGAGAAACGACGGGAGAATCAATGAAAATATCATTTGCCTTTGCTTCCAGTTTGAGTTACATACTAATATCTGTATCTGTGTACTTAATAAAAATTGCACTTATGTTATATGGCATTTTATAGCAACTCCTCGGTACTACCACTTCCTAAAATATTTACTCTTCCTATTAAAATATCCTGTATAGGAATTTAATGTTAGCAGAGAGTCATACCGTTGATGGGAACGTAAGTTTTCCACAGAAACGAAATTCAGCTCTCTATGAAGTTTAAAATTGCTGCCGTATTGCCCTTTCAGAGTTCTGAAGGGAAAAGTGTATTGCGTAGAGAACATTTTTCATTTTTGTATTTGTTAACTTCACGCACAGAATCAAACTGCCAAAATGTTACGGCCCCTATAGGTGACTATTAATTCAAACAATACTTCAAGCAAGAGGGAAAGTAAATCCTACTTTTTCTATTTAGCGTCACCTTTATCGAAAGAAAAATTATGTCTGCATATTCGGGCATTAATATGAAAAATAACGTCATCTTGATTTTTCAAAATTATGTTGACGTCTTTCAAAAGATTATTAATAAAGTGAACATTGTAACAACCCTTATAGATCACTGGAATATGTAGATATCATTCTGTAAAAATAAACTGAGGTAATAAAGAACGATGTGGATGAGAAGTTCCTTTTTCTTAGTTCACAGACATAATAAATGAGCAGTTTCAGGAATTAATGTTTTGGGAAAAATATATGATCCAAGTGAATGTTTAATAAAGAGACAATACAATTTGATTGTAGGTATGATTTCATTTCAGTTACATGTGCAGCACACAAACAACATAATCAAACAAAACATGGGGTATTTAATTCTAAGGCTGTATGCAAGTCATGAAATACCTCTTAAAAGCGATAATTCGGACTTCTCCAGAAACCGTAAACATATTTCAAAGCAAATCAAATGTATGGGAACTCTGCAACTCGTAACTTACGTCACTTTGAATACATACTACCACACTTTTAAATCTAATTAGAAATGAGTAGTACTTTTTTAATGTTTTAAATGTTACGTCTTGTGTACCGGAACCAAAAATGAACTACATCAAACCACTGCAACTTCGAGTGTAAGCTATACATCACGCATTGTCGGATGGAACAGTGCCGTAGTTGCAAACCCTTCGCGCTTGTAGCCATTTTAAAGATTAGGGTGCGCCCGAAGCAGTATTCTGAAGAGAACGTAACAGTAGCACAAAGACATGAAAAAAATACCAGTATATTACATTTGTAACCTAAAGTTATACTTGTATGATTACAAATATTGCTCCCTATAGTTTCATTTACGAACGAACGAAGCTAAAGAGACGGAAATATTGACACCGTGAGTTTAGGAACATTTCGATGACGTTTATTTCTAGACTCTGTGGACGGAAAGCTTAGTTCACTCAGGGATCAAAGGAATTTATTAGTAACAACAATGTTTGATATACCATGATCTTTCATTGCAAACTGAACATTCACAACCTATACAGTATTTTTACAGGTACTTTTATGTTCCTATCAGATATCATATATATGTTATACTCGTATTTCGTTTCCCCTGTTTTACGTTTTAGTCATCAGGATCATGCAAGGTCCTTACAACAAGTATATTTCAAACATAACTCAGTCATATAATAAATTATTCAATTTATTTTCATTGAAATGAACATTGTACGAGTCAGATATAATTCGACTAATTTGGCGACAACTGTGGATAACAACTGACAATTTGTCCAGAAGCGGGAAGCGGCATACATCAGTATTTCAAAGAACAGAATGAAACTGAGTCATCTCGACAAAAAGCAGCATGCTTTATTGATTGCAACATTTATGTTATGTCATCAACATGAATAACTTAATGTTCGTAATATTTTACAAAGGGAGAAAGACATTTTAATCATAATATGTGCTTGGATAGCAAAAATTTGCATAAAATATCTGACATCATATAGGATTTTGTGAAAAACTGTAGAGTAAACGAAACATCAACAGACGTTTACAGCTATTCATAAACGTCGCGACAAGCAAAATGTGACGTAATTTATTCTGTAGGTGTAATATTCATTATAAATGTTAGTGCAGACACTTTATCATAATCAAAGATCACTCAGAAGAGTCAGTTGCGTGCACTGGTGACAGTTTCCCCACTAAAATTCATGTAGGGTGTAGGTGTGCAAAGTAAAGTAACACATTCGTGTTATTAGACGGTAATTGTATTTTTTGGAACGTTGGTCTTTGTATTGAAAGACTAGACATTGACCAAAGTAGTTTTATATTTCGCGTGGCAGTAATATTAGCAAAAGAAGTTGTAGCGTTTTTTGGTTGACTGCTTTCTACGATTCATTCGTGCGAAAAACGTGGGCTACAATTAATTAACGCTCACGTAATGTCTGATTTCCCTCTTACCGGTTTCGAGCGTGGGACTGTGAGGGATGTATTTATGTAATATATTAATGCGAAAGTGGACTGTCTATAATCCTGGTCCCATACTCAGTTGGATAACTATAAACGTAGGGAAGAAAAACAAAAGTTTGCATATTTGTAACTTTGCGTGGTGAATTATTTGGCTGTGGCTCCCGGACTACGCAGGCATGCTGTTATAGCGTTTTAAACGCTTTTTGTTATGTTTTGACAGGAGAAACGTCGTGAACCGCTCTTTTGTCTAAGAATAAAGGAAATATTTAATTAAAAAGTGGTATTTCTGAATTGCCTTAACCCGCAGACCAAGTATCTCATTATTAACTTTTTGTTTTGATATTCTGCAGGTATCATAATATTATTTACAGATGTTTGTAAGGCAATGTACTTACTGCGGTATAATTTAAAATTAACGCTACCATTGCGTTACTGTTATCAATGGTAAAAAACGGCTGTTCATCAATTTTTCAGTTTCACTTGTAACCGTGTCAATATAAATATTTATTTGGAATGTTTAGGAAGAAAATAACACCTAAAAAGTTTTAGGTAGCAACAACACAATATTTGTAAACGCTGTGGGCTGCACAAATATAACAGTTCTCTAAGTTTCATCACTTAACATTTCTAGCATTACTAAGCGTTAACAATATCACAGCAACGTTTCGGTCGCGATTTCCTTTTTCAAGAATTACTGAAAGAAAACATAAATGTTTGATATTTACTTAATACGCAGTTTAGAAATTTGATGTGAAATAAAGTAGAATAGGACAAACGTTATCTTTTCCACGGGTCATATTGCTATGCTGCTAATGCAAGTTAAACAGTAACGTGGACACAATAGTACGTTCGTTGATAGTGCTATTTCTCGCGTACACGTGTGTGTGTGTGTGTGTGTGTGTGTGTGTGTGTGTGTGTGTGTGTGTGCGTTGCCCTGAACGGCACGATTTTAGATATATGCAACTGTTTCACAAAGTTAGGTTACATTTGTTTAAAAATTTCGGAAACTCCTTTTGAAATTAATACATTATTTTCATGAAGGAGAACTTCTACGGTACTTTATTTTGTTAACTGTTATATGAAATAAGTTTACTGATTTGCGCAGAGTTTACATTAAAGAGTAATTCCCTTTTCTAGTACTGTTACATTAACAGTAAGGATTTATCGAGCGTGTATTTAACGAAGACTGTAGGAGCATGACTTGCGATTATGTCTCTCGCTAATTACGGTAATCATCAACTTTTTATTTGCCTTAATGCATCTCAACCAGGGTTTGGAAGCACTGCTTGACTGTATTGTTGGCAACATTCCCTTTACTGCATGTCTGTAACTGACAGTTAAATGTACGATTGAACATTTAGTATCATTTTATGTGGGTGCCGTTTTTTTTATCGGAAGATGCGTTGATTTAAAAATAGGTTGTACAGGGTTCCCTGCTGCTGTGCATTTAACGCTTTGTGGCGTATCACAACTTTTTCAAAGGACAATGTGCACGCCACACTGGATGGAATCTGATAACTTGAAAATAAATAAATAAAAAATCAATAAAAATAAATGTAGCAGCCATAACTTTAAACTTCGGTTTTTGAAGTGTTTCTACGAATATCTGACCAGCTACGATTCAACTCTTTTCATCCACAAGATCGAGTTAATAGATTGTGATTACGTCACTGCGCATGCACGAAAACTAAGTATCTATTGCAGTTCATTTTTCTATTGACTGTTTTTTTTTCCGTTTTTTACCGGTGACGCTGGATTGCTGTTATAAAACTCTTACATAGTTTTACAATCAGCTCTGCTGACGGTGTACTGGGTTAGTGAGAGCGCTAGTTTCCTTCAGCTGACTGAAGTTGAATAATATGCAGAAACGGCGTGTTGTAGCAGTCGGCTGTTGCGCGCCGCTCACCGCCTGCCGTTAAACCCTCATACCACCTGCTGCTTCACGCCGAACGACAAAAACCGACGCTAAAATATCCTACACTGTTCCCCACTATTACCTTCATATTCTACTTCGTTCTCCTCACTTCTTGTGTTCTTCATACAACAGTATTTATTAATACTTTTATTTTACGTTTACCGAGAGAAATAAATATACGATATTTATTCACAACTTTAATGTAATGTAACAATTGTAAATTTTAAATTCCTTCTAGTTCAACTGACATGGCACTTCTATATTTGATACCTGAAAAAGCACCCCATACTCTATGGTGCATGGCATTGTACTTGATACAATTGATACAAGTTATCTATGTATGACATGCAATGTTTAAGAAATGGTATTTCATGTAATCATGTAATTTGTGTATATACGATATTTAATGTATATTAAAAAAAAAAAAAAAAAAAAAAAAAAAAAAAAAAAAAAAAAGATTGCCTCAGAGGCAAAGACCATATGTAATATATATTCTATTGTACATGTAACATCTTTGTATATGATTTCCCGCCTAATAGTCAATAGTCAACATTGTCCGTCACTTCAGTCAGTAATGAACTTTGATTCTGAAGTGCCTCTGACATAGACCTTGAGAAAGATGGGTTCAGTCGTGTAAATTTTATTTGGATGACACATCAATGTAGATGTACACCATTTTGCAATGTTAAAAATTGTTGTAATAGCAGTGAAGTCATGTAAACAAATTACTACATGTATGTAACTATGTAATTGTAGATATATAAGATTTTGGCTGTATGTAATGCAGCTCATTTTGTAAAAAACTTGTTGTATTAGGTCTGAAGATGGCGTCTAGCACGCCGAAACCGGTCATGTAATTAAACGAAGAAAGCGATCTTGGCTGAAAAACTTCTTATTAAATAAATTACACTTGCTGCGTCGGATTTTGAATAAGCCTTTCACTAACAGCTTTCTGTGCAACACTCCTTTTCGCCTTTTCATGTATTTGTGCGCTGTTTATAGCAGTGTTAGTACGTTTTTGAGACATAAAGGTAATGTCTGTTCTCTTTTCGTAATTTTGGACTGTAATGATTATAATATATGTAAGACATAGTGATATGTGTTAATATTCCCTTTACTATCGATTATGTGACTGTTCATTTCATCACAAAAATACAGTAAAATTGTTTATCGATGTCGCATTGGATTATATACCCGAACGACCTACCCTTTCGTTTTCCGTTGACAATTTTATCATAATTTTTATGTATTTAATATTGAGTAGTGGACATTTTCAGTTATCACTTAACATAAATAGTATTCATGGTGAAGATGTCCTAAAGATTTTATGAAACCACAGTTTTTAAGTGTAGCATGTCAGTATTATTTCATCCCAGAACAATGCGCTTCCCCCTGTATAATGTTTTCATTCTTAAAACGTAAGATCAAGAGTAACGAGAATGACGAACCCGTGATTACTTATGGCTCATTGCACAAAAATTACGTATTTATGATTTGTACGATTTGCTCCCAAAATAGCCTCTTTTTCTACAAAAATATCTTCAAAGTAACGAAAAGGCCTGTAACATGTAATCATCAAAGTGTAAAACATACAACCTCAGTTGTAGTATAAGTACTATATTGTGACTGCCATATATAAGAGGACATCTTAGCATAGAATCGTTGCAGTTTGATATGGGTTTGATGCACAGCTACCACATAGGTATTAAGAAAAGTCATTTCCGCTTAAGTTGTTAAAAAAATGTTTAACATCAGTTTCGTCGTGTACTAATTTCTAGGCAGCAATCTCGAACCCAAATTTATTTACAGGCATAAAAAATTGTTATCTATGAGCTGCCGTGGAGTGGCCGAGCGGTCTAAGGCGCCTTGCTGCGGAGCGCGCGGTTGCTTCCGGTTGGATGTTCGAGTCCAGCCTGGGGCATGTGTGTGCGTGTGCATGTGTGTGTGTGTGTGTGTGTGTGTGTGTGTGTGTGTGTGTGTGTGTGTGTGGGTTGTAATTACGTTGTAAGTCTACGGTTTAATAACCAAAGAATTTAGATTTACAAATATTTAAACATTTTCTGAATATCAAGTGGGACTCCAACAGGCAGAAATTACGATAGTAGTGAATAAATACATTTAATAACAATCCAGGAGGACAGCGTAAGCATTTTAAGTTATTGGATTACGGAGTACGCAAGTATACAGAAAGTAATATGAGAATACGTGTTTTTTCTGTTTATTTGTAAATTCTGAGGCTTGGAAACCATTCGCAATCACCCTGACATTCGACCTGGCGGCTACCCCTTCCGCCTGAAGCTCCTAAAACAATGATAATAACATGATTGTTGTTCGACATTGAAATAGAAATTAGTAAAAATTATTTCTGATGGCAGTATGTGGGAATGACAACTTTCAATAACGTGATTGCCTCATTGTGCGTGCATTGATCCATTAAACGGAATTGGACATTTACAAACACATGTTCAATAATCGGATTGGTGGGTACACTGCAAGGTTACAACTAACATTACTGAAGAAACAAACTCTAGACACAACCGAGCTGTATTGAATGAAACTGGAGGTTTATTTACAATCATAACATTGAAGTATTGTGCAGATATTATTAGTGCAATACAAATACTAAGGTAAATGGGGTAAGAAACCAAATGAAATATGAATACAGTTATTCTGCGACGATTCACCTACGATCACGAATGCCTTGTACGAAAATAATTCGCATATATGTTCCTATTTTTTTAAAAATTGTTGTTTCGGTCCAACCTGTATAGCGTTGCTTCAACGAGAAAACGCCTGCGAACTCGTATACTAACATACCTCAACACAAATAAAAATAAATCGTACCTAGTACCAATTTGCAAATTATTTAATTCGCCGGAAACCCACTGCTATAGATATATGCCAATGCCTATATACTTTCTTAATTTTTAATGTCAAGTGTACGACACTACAAATTTCGTATTTAATGAAGTTCATCTTGCTAAATCCTAAATGTCTGTAAATCTAAGGGCCCAAACTACTGTGGTCATCAGGCTTACAAACTACTTAAACTAACCTACGGGCAACACACACACACACATGCCAGAGGGAGGGTTCGAACCGCCGGTGGGAGTAGCCTCGCATTGCCTGACAATGCACCTAGAACCACTCGGGTATCCCCGCGCGGCTATCTTGCTAAGTTTGGAAGCTTCCTTTTGTCTTTTTACCTCGACTGTGAATTAAATACGCTTAAAAATGTCCAATCTCTGGAAATTACAATTTACAGTGTGGCACGATTAACAAATGCATCATCAAATTCTGAAATGTTATGAATGCAAAATAGGTCATTCTAAATCAACCATTCTCTAAATTAAAGTTGATTTAGAAATAAAAACTAGATCAACAGAGGATGATACGAATCGCACGAATCATACATGGGTAAATAATAAGAAAATAGAAAAGCATTGCCTTTGCAGAAGGCTTATTTTGAAGAATCAAAACTCCCTTACGGCTCATTAACATTTTGAACCAAGCAAGTCACGAGAAATGAAACTACGAATGATATGGTTGCTGTGATAATGTTAATGCTTACTTGTAATTAGCAGCTGAGCAATGTGGCCTGTGGAAACAACGTAATTCCGTTTTGACAACTCGCATATTTAAGTTGTGTATTAAAAGTAAAAGTTAACCTGTTGCACGTTTTACGTTTGCCTGCCTCAACGCTCCTTTTTACGTTTGCATGATTATGTGGAATTTTGTTATAGTTTAATAAAGTGATTCTGAATTAATGACAATTTGAACGAACAGACCCTTTTGTGTCGTAAATCCTGCTTGCCAAATAAATTTCGAAACTTATAGAAATGTGTTTTCGTATCTCACTGCTGTAAATATTAACTTTGCCATGATCACAGACGAAACTGAAGATTGGGCGCAAGGAAATTTAAATGACAGAACGATATAAACATTGGATTAATGATGGAGTAGTTATATATAGTGTTGTCGAGCAGCTAAAAAAATGGTAACAACAACAGTATCCTCGCGTGCATCACGTATATTTGTAATTAAACAATGAGACCGGTTACGGTTCATTTAATTAATTTTAATTATATTGTCTCAGTATTGTGTTTACTTCTTACGGGTAAAATGCTGACACTACTAAAGTCTTCGCCGCATAATTTTCAGTCTAAACAATTTCATAGATTCATGATCAAACATAATGAGAAACGTCTGCACGACACAGAAAAATGATTTAAAACTATTGAAATCAGCATATAAAATATATAAATGCTAAAAACATTAAAAATAAATAGATTGGGGACTGAGAAACAAAATGCGTTTGCATCCCAGACACGCCGTTTATACGGAAATACCTGAGAACATTTTGGCGTGAACACAATATAAAAATATTCGTGTCATTGACACAAATAATTTCTAACGTCTGGTGAACACTTCCATATGATAACTGATGTGTTCACCAAGAGATTAAAAACCACACAAACTTATTCGAAAATGCGATTTAGTTTTTGCTTATAAGTACAGTATGAAACTGCGCAATAAGTACTTCAGGTAAGCTTATGTTTCTGTAAATGAGAGAGAACTAAATTTAATTATTTTTTCACGCTCTTTAAATGTCTTATATCACAGATATAGTCTCTTAATTAAAAAGCAAATTTTCACTTGTAATTTGTTGAACATGACACATAATAATCATTCAGCCTCCATGACAGTTCGGCTAATGTTTACAGTTGTTGGGCTGAATTATTTTTAAGATGGTACAAATCATAACCTTCTGTATAGGGTATTTTGAATACTTTTGTAAATGTACAAATTCTTTTTAATTTCTTTCTCAATAATTAGTAAAACATTTTTTTTTTTGTCTGCTGTATTATACTGTGAGTGCATAGGAAAATATAATACTCACAGAGTAACAGACACAAAGTTCCTATTTTATTGTTATATTTTTTTCATTACTGTTATGATGACTGTGTACACAATTTACCTTGAACCTCAAAATCGAAACGATTCATACGCATGTGTCTCAATGTGAAATAAACAAGTTTCTTTTAGAGCCCCTTTAGAAAAATATTGGATGTTATTTTATTTCATAGGTAATATGATTGCTTTGATTGTTTATTAATTCCGAGTTCATAACAATATACAGTAATAATAACAAGTTTCCCGCAACTGTAACGGATACGTAACCAATTGACTATTTACTTTGCGGGACCCTGTGAAAAAAGCTTTTGGGGGGACCATTTGACAGGTGCAACACTAGGCCCATTTCACTGTGCTTTGAGGGAGTGGAGTGGGGGTATCTGGTAAACAGAACTGAGGTTGTAGATTAAGGCGTGCAGCTTGAAGACTTACATCCGTGAAGTCGGACATGTTTCGGCGCCGTCTCCGCGCCGTCATTCAGCCAGTACGTCGGGATGTTCGTCAAATGGGGCGCATTGCGCTCTCGCACAGAGCGCCAGCGACCAGGTATCACAACACTGCTACGCTTGGCCCGGCTTCCTCCACGCGTGGTAGGGAAAAGTCAGCTACCCATTTTGTGCGGCGCCGCCCCCTCCCCCCGCTTTCCACTTTCGCCGCACGAGCGTTTTTTCTGGCGCGCGCTCGGCTCCCCCACTAGCAGCGGCTGCGGAGGCCCTCCGTATCGTATTGTAAGGCTACACTTACTGAAGTGGAGCCGGCCGATGTGTTCTTCTTCTCCTCCTCCTCCTCCCTACGAGGTCCCGCCCGCTCGAACCGCATGGCAGCCGCCGCCAGATAAGCCATGATGTCACCGCCGACCAATGAGCGCGCGCCGCTCACCTGGCCGGCCCGCACACAGGTGGCTCTGGCCGTGCCCATTCAACCGCCTTCATTCAGCGCGGCGTCTCGCTAGCTGCCGGACGCTGCTCTGCCTGCTGCCCCAGCGCACTCGCCACATGCTACCTATCAAACTAAAAGAAGATCCAACAGCCTTCGCCAAATCACACTACCAAGCAGTGGCGTAACTATTGAGGGGGGGGGATGAGGGGGATAGAATCCCCCCCCCCAGAACCCTATAAAAAAAGAGAGAGAGAGAAGAAAGAAAGAAATTGTATAACAGCAATCTGGTAAAGGTAGAGATAGGAAACTCGGGGTGTTTTACCATAAGCTTTCATTGGATGGGAGTGAATTAATCTTCAACGGGGGTGGTAGATGGTAGTCTGTCTGGAAACTGACAAAAATTTTGCTAATCAAGCAGATCTATTCCCCCCCCCCCCCCCCCCAAAGCCAAGTCCTAGTTACGCCACTGCTACCAAGAGACTGTTCATATATCTTTAACTCAAAATCCCGACCAGTGACTGTTTTTCGAGTCTGTAGGGAAATTGCACTGAACTTCGTTCATGTACCTCGAGCCAAAGTAGAATAACAAACCACGTGATGCAAAACTGAAGTTTATGGCGTTGCCCAGGGAGGCGTTATAGGTCTCCTACTCTTCCCTGTGTTTATGGACAATTTAGAATACAATCTGAATAGCTCTCTTAGACTGTTCTCGGATGATGCTGTCGTTTACCGGTTCCTGAAGTCAACAGAGGATCTAAAGCAACTACAAAGCGATTTAGACAAAATTTCTACATGGTGTGAAAATTGTCAATTAACACTAAATAATTAAAAGTGTGCTGTAATACGAGGCGCGTCCAGAAAGTAAGTTCCGTTGGGTAATAAAATGAAATTGTACACAGATACAGAAGAAATTTTTATTGTACAAAATTCTACAACTCTTAAACTACTGCCGGCCGCGGTGGCCCAGGGGATTGAGGCGCTCCAGTCACGGTCTGCGCGGTCACTACGGTCGGGGGTTCGAATCCCCCCTCGGGCATGGTTATTTGTGCCGTCCTTAGAATTAGCTAGTTCACAAGTAGTTTGTAAGTTTAGGGACTGATGACCCCGTAGTTAAGTCCCGTAAACTATACAAACATTTGAACATTTTTAAACTACTTTTCCACATAACTGCCGAAATTTTGTTGGCACTTGTCATAGCGTGCCGCAAGTTTTTGCATGCATCCTTCACAGAAGGTTGCCGCCTGTGTATTCAACCATGTGGTAACAGCTCTTTATCATCGTTGAAGTGTTGACCACCAAGGACAGATTGTAGGTGTAAGAAGAGATGAAAGTCGCTAGGAGAGAGGTCCGAGCTGTATGGAGGATGATCAAACAGGTCCCATTGAAATTTCCGTAAGAACTGTTTGGTCACATTCGGTGTGTGAGGTCAGGCATTATCGTGAAAAAAAATCTTTTGACAGTAATCCTCTTTTTACACCTAAAATCTGTCCTTGGTGGACAACACTTCAGCGATGATGACGAGCTGAAAAAACATGTTACCACATGGTTGAATACACAGGCGGCAACATTCTATGAAAAAGGCACAAAAAACCTTGTGCCATGCTATGACAATTGCCTACAAAATTTCGAAAGCTACGTAGAAAAGTAGTTTAACAGTTGTAGATTTTTGTACAATCAATATTTTTTTTCTGTATCTGTACCCGTTCGTTTTATATAACCAAACGGAACTTACTTTCTGGACGCGCCTCGTACATATGAGCACTAAAAGAAATCCGCTGAACTTCAATTACACTATAAATCAGTCAAACATTAAGGTCGTAAATTCTACCAAATAACTAGGAGTTACAATTACGAACAACTTCGACTGGAGAGAACACATAGAAAATATTGTGAGGAACGCGAACCAAAGATTACTTTTCATTGGCAGAACGCTTCTAAGGTGCAACAGCTCCACCAAAGAGACTGCCTACATCACACTTGTGCGTCCTCTCCTGGAGTACTCTTGCCCAGTGTGGGACCCTCACCAGATGAGATTGACGGAAGACAATGAGAAGGTTCAGAGAAGGGCAGCTCGTTATATCACGTTACAGGGGGGAAAGCGTCACGGAAATATTGCACGATATGATGTGGAAATCATAAAAAGAACGACGTTATTCGTTGCGTCGAAATCTATTTGAAAAATTTCAATCACCGACTTTTTTTACTTCTGAATGTGAAAATATTTTACTAGCACGCACCTACATAGGGAAACATAGGGAGACATGACCATCCCAATAAAATAAGAGAAATCATATCGAAAACGGAGCGATTAAGGTGTTCTTTCTTTCCGCGCGCTATTAGAGAATGGGACGACAGAGAAAACTTATGAAAGTGTTTAATGAACCCTCCGCCAGGCACTTAAATGTGATTTGCAGAGTATCGATGTAGATGTAATGCACCTAATACGAAAAGGTCACGTAACTTCTCCTCGCCGGCCGCGGTGGCCGAGGTGACTGAGGCGCTCCAGTCACGGTCAGCACGGCCACTACAGTCGGGGGTTCGAATCCCCCCTCGGGCATGGATATTTGTGCCGTCCTAGTTTGTAAGTAGTTCATAAGTAGTTTGTAAGTTTAGGGACTGATGACTCCGTAGTTAAGTCCCATAAGCTTAACAAACATTTAACATTTAACTTCTCCTCCACTGCTTCACGCCATAATGACGATTAAACATTAACCCTTTCAGTCCCACATTATGAATTCAGCTTCGGAAGAATAAAAAATCCAGTGTTTTCTGTATTAATACAGTGCACTAAACATAAGAAAATTGAGTTTAAAATTTTTTATTCGAATTATTGGTTTTTATGTCATGTATTTCATGCGCAATACAGACATTTGTATCGAGGTATTTTATTACTTAAGACGTTATTTTGTTGACAGAAAACACTTCCAATCAATAATGCTAACATAATCTGCGCCACAGCAACAAAGAGAATTCACTAACAATTCACTGCTGAAATAAAATAATATGAACCAACCTCACGTTCACAGCCACATACAGACGGCAACGTAACACAACCTCAAAGACGGATAAATTAATGCCTCAGAAGTAGTTACACGCCGTACCAAGCGACAAAATATCGTACTAGATGCATGTTGTTCATCACCAACCATGCGACTTTAAAGAAATACGGTAGAAATAAGCTTTAAATACGTTGTTGTCCAGGAACAACAGTGGGAATGAAAGGGCTAAAAATAATCTGACGCAGCCTAATCAGAAAACATCAGACTGACAAGTGGCGTCTTGTTATTATTTAGATTTAGTTCCAAAATTTTCGTGTTTCACAAGACTGTTGTTACTTAAACAAAAAAACTGAATCCAAAAATATCTCGGAGTTAACTGCTTTGTGCAAAAAGAGAGTTTCTCTTACTAGGAGCCTAGATTTTATGCGTGTGTCTCCGCAGAGTATCATCTGACAATTGTTATAGTTTGTTTAAAGGTACGTTTAGATGGGCCATAAAAATTGCATATTGTTCGACAATATATCCCGAAAATGATGCTGGACAACATTGCAGCAACATGAATTGCAGCCACACCAACGAAAATATCTAGTGGAATATCTTTAATAATTTCATTTCCTTTCATATTAAAAAACTCGGCAATTCCTTAAATTATACCGTACACGCAGATCTCACAATTTCGGAGAGTACACGTTGATACGCTCAAAGAACACAATGGTAATCATAAGCAAATCCCTCGTCATTTGATTGATGCCACTAATCGACGAAGTTACCAGGAATGGGTCAACCATAGCCCAACACAGAGTCTGGAAAGAAGCGATCGATCTCCAGACAACAAAATGTGAACTGTCAGAAGCACTCAGAGCCCCGGACTCACTATTTCCGTCGATTAGATGTGCAGCCTTTGCATTAGTGACCACTAAAACGTGAATGGGTGACTCACAGAAATGGTGCTAAGCTCACGAGTGTCCTCGTGCTTCTGAACGTTTGCAGCCATGTGGGGCTCATTCGGACAAGCATCTCGCTGACTGAAATAGAATTGTTTTCAGAGATGACTCCCGCTTTGAACTGAGCACTGATGACGAGCGAAGTCTTGCCTGGAGACAACCGGGATAGAGGTGAGTTATGTATGTGAATATCACCCGTCATACGGCCAATCAGGAGTTATTGTCAGGGTGTGACTTCATTTCATAGGAGGAACCCTTTGGTAGTACTCAAATAGAGAAAAGGGAAAATAATAGATGAATACTGTAACGTGAAAAGAAAGCTTGAGTGTACTATTATACTATATTATTCCTACATTATAGTATCCGCTTTTGACTGTCAGTACTGTCTAATATAAATTACATCTTCTGTATATAATTCAACAAACAGTGGAGAGGCGGTAGTCGTTTCTTACAGCGGTATAATTCAGAAGAGCCAAAGACAGTCGTATACCTGCATAATATCGTGCAGGGTGTCCGCGAGCACGCATAAATACCGCAACACGACGTGGCATGGACTCGTTGAATGTCTCATGTAGTGCTGCAGGGTATTGACGCCGTGCATCCTGAAGGGCTGTCCATGCATCCGTAAGAGAGCGCAGGGTTTGAGATCTCTTCTGAAGAGCACCTTTCAAGGCATCCCAGATATGCTTAGAAATGTTCAAGTGTGGGGAGTTTGGTGGCCAGCGGAGGTGTTTAAACTCAGAAAAGTGTTGCTGGAGCTACTCTGTAGGAATTCTGAAAGTATCGCCTGTAGAATTGTCCTGCTGCAATCGCCCAACTCCGTCGGAACGCACAATTGCGATCGGCCAGAATACATACGTTCGTGCAATACAAAACTCCAATTGCCAACATTCTCCTCCGAATGCGAAAATATATTGTTGACTCCCACTTACATAGGTAGAAATGATCATCATAATAAAATACGAGAAATCAGAGCTCGAACGGAGAGATTCAGTTGTTCTTTCTTCCCGCGTGCTAATCGAGAATGGAATGGGAGATAAATAGTATAATGGTGGTTCGATGAACCCTCTGCCAGGCACTTAAATGTCATTTGCAGAGTATCCCATGTATATGTAGATGTAATCTTGTCTAGATGTATCAGGGTTCCCATATTACTACTTCTCCAAACGCCCCACACCATTACAGAGCCTCCACCAACCTGAACAGTCCCCTGCTAACATTCAGGGACCATGGATTCATGACGTTGTCTACAAACCTGTACACGTCTATCCGCTCGATAAAATCGGAAACGTTACTCGTCAGATCAGGCAACATATTTCCAATCATCAAAAGTCCAATGTCGGTGATGATGGGTACAGGCGAGGCGTAGAGCTTTGTGTAAGCAGTCAGCCTTCGGCTCCGAAAGCGCACATCTATGATATTTCGTTTAATGGTTGGCACACTGTCCCTTGTTGATGACCCAGGACTGAAATCCACAACAATCTGTGGAAGAGTTGCACTTCTGGCACGTTGCACGGTTCCCATTAGTCGCCGTTGGTTCCGTTCTTGCAAAATCTTTTTCCGCCCTCAGCGATGTCGGAGATCGGATGTTTTACCGGATTTTCAATATTCACGGTGCACTCGTGAATTGGTCTTACGGGATATCCCAACCTCATTGCTACCTCGGAGATGCCGTCTCCCATCTCTCTTGCTCCGAATATAACATGTTCAGACTTACTTAAATCGTGATAATCGACCATTGTAGCAGCAGTAAATGAACGGACGCTTGAGTCGGACACCCATTGTCAACCGCAACGACGTCCAAGGATTGTTTACATATCTCTGTGTTTGCATACGCACACTTAACTTACACCAGTTTCTTTCGCTCTTCAGGGTATTTCCGCTTATAAAATAGTATATCATTTAAATAAGAAAGTTCAGTTTGTAATAGTTTCTACATTATGAGAGTGGAACAATTTCGTTTTTTTTTTCACTCCGAAATTTTGTATTGTAAAACTTCCTTTGTAATTTAATTGTACCTAAAAGTCTAAATGTGGAAATGTCAGGACTGAAAAAATCAACTTCAGTGTAAATCGAAATTACTACGATTATATTGATTAAAGAAATACGCTGTTAATTTCTGTACGTGAATATATCTGAACAACTGTAATTATTATTTCAGAACTAATATAGGGAAAGCGAACAAAGACTACGTTTCGTTGGCAGAACACTTAGAAGATGCAACAGTTCAAATAAAGAAACAGCCTACACCACACTTGTGCGTCCTATTTTGGAGTATTTTTGCGCATTGTGGGATCCCCACAAAGTGGAATTGACAGACGATTTAGAGAAAGTACAGAGAAGAAACAATAAAGGCGGTAGATGAGTTTTGTTACTTTGGTAGTAAAATAACATGCGATGGTCGCAGTATAGGGGATATAAAATGCAGAATGGCAATGGGAAGAAAAGCATTTTTGAAAAAGAGAAATTTGGTAACATCGAATATTAATTTAAGTGTAAGGAAGTCTTTTCTGAAGGCATTTGTGTGGAGTGTTGCCTTGTACGGGAGTGAAACATGGACGATAAGCAGTGCGGACAGGAAGAGGACAGAGGCTTTTGAAATGTGGTGCTACAGCAGAATGCTGAAGATTAGGTGGGTAGATCGCATAACTAATGAAGAGGTACTTAACAGAATTGGTGAGAAAAGGAATTTTTGGCTCACCCTGACTAAAAGAAGGGATCGCTTGGTAGGACATATTCTTAGACATCGAGCAATCGTAAATTTAGCATTGGAGGGAAGTGTGTGGGGTAAAAACCGCAGAGGGAGACCAAGAGACGCGTATAGTAAGCAGATTCAAGTGGACGTGGGTTGTCGTTCTTATGAGGAGATGAAAAGGCTTGCTTAGGATAGAGTAGGGTGCAGAGCTGCATCAAACCAGTCTCCGGACTGAAGACCATGACAACAACACAGAGAAGGGCAGCTCATGTTGTATTATCGCGATATAGGGGAGAGAATATTGTCACGTTGCAATGGAAGTAGGCTTGACTTCGAAGGAAACTAAACACAGCACTTATACTGAAAGCACATTTATTACGAACTCAACATACACGCAGCACTGACTGCCTCTCAGGCAGAGTGCTCTGCTATTTATACACAGACAGAATTTACCAGAAATTAGAAGAACAGTTAACATAAAAAACAAGTAGAATTTACAAGTGAACATAAGAAAGATGTAGAAGCTTCTGAAATTGTAAATTACAAAGAAATAAATTTTTGCCGTTGGGCGGAATTGAACCGGCGACCTTCTGCTCCGCAGTCCATGACGGTATCCCCTGCGCCACGCTGGCAGTTGGTGTTGTTGGTCTTTCGCGGCATTGCTTCCTCTCCTGGAGAAACAGCGACCCGCTGTTATGATCCCTGTGGAGCCAGCTGCAATGACCTGGATCTTGACCGTGTCATGGGTCCTCTGTATGACAGTTCAAGATAATCCTTCCCTTCTCCGCGATTATCGACGACAGACGTTCCTGTCGTGGCTTCATCAGGAACATTACCGTCCTTAAAGTCCTTGAACAAGAAGCTATTGTCGTCTACCTGCTTTTCAGGATCGTAGTAAGGCTTCATGCGCAGGACGTGAACAATGTCTCTTCGTTTTTGACGTTTCGACGACGGCTCATAATCCTCAACTTCGTATGTGACGTCTGACAGGCGGCGTATGACACGATACGGACCAAAGTATCGCTTCAGTAACTTTTCTGACAGTCCAACCTTCCGTACAGGGGTAAAAATCCATACCAGATCTCCTGGGCTGTACACAACAGGTCGGCGCTTGTCGTTATACCGCTGACGGTCCTTCTCCTGGGCGTCCAGTGTCCGTATGCGAGCCAGCTGTCTTGCTTCTTCGACCCTGGTGATGAGCTGTTTAACATAGTCATCCTGAGTGTCGTCCGGTTGGAACGGGAACAGTGTATCCGTTGTCGTCTCATCTTCACGGCCATGGAGCAGGAAAAACGGAGTGAAGCCTGTGGTGTCTTGTCTTGCGGTATTGTAAGCAAATGTCACGACTGGCAGAATTGTATCCCAATCTTTCTGCTCAATATCGACGTACATCGACAGCATGTGGGCTAACATTTTGTTAAAACGTTCCGTAAGACCATTTGTCTGAGGATGGTATGCAGTTGTCATTCTGTGGACAATGTTGCACCGTGACATTAACTCTGATACTAGTTTTGACTGGAATACTTTTCCACGATCAGATATGATGACACGTGGTACTCCATGCTTCAAGATAATGTCTTCTACAAGGAATACTGCGATCTCTGGAGCTTCTGCAGTCGGCACAGGTTTGGTGACAGCGTAGCGTGTGAGGTAGTCAGTGCAGACTATTATCCAACGGTTACCGGTTGTCGACTTCGGGAACCTCCCTAAAAGATCGATCCCAACTCGGTGGAATGGAGCTGCTGCCGGCGGAATCGGTACGAGATGTCCTGGAGGTAATTGCGGCACATGCTTCCGTCGCTGGCACTCTTTACAGTGACTCACATAGTGCTTGACAGATCGGTAGAGACCTTTCCAGTAATACCTGCGTCTGATTCTGTCTAGGGTCTTCACGAATCCCAGATGACCGGATATTGGAGCATCATGGAAATATTTGATAATAGCTGGCTTGAGATGAGCTGGAACAACAAGTAGCCATTTGGGGCCCAGTGGATCGTAGTTGCTCTTGTACAATGTTCCGCTTATGAGTTGGAACTCTCCACTGGTCGGTTCTCCTTTCTCCAAGGCCTCTATCATTTTTAATAGTGTTGGATCTTCCCTCTGTTCAGCTGTAACGTCAACTAATTCAGTGAGAGATGAAATTTCATTAATGCTGCTGTGTTCCACTAATGGATTCCTGGAAAGGCAGTCGGCATCCTTGTGTTTGCGCCCGTTTTTGAATACCACTGTGACGTCGTACTCTTGGAGTCTTAGTGCCCATCTTGCTAGTCAACCTGATGGATCCTTCAAGCTAGTCAGCCAACACAAAGAATGGTGGTCTGTCACGACGGTGAATGGTTTGCCGAAAATATACGGCCGGAACTTGTTGATAGCCCAGATAACCGCGAGACATTCTTTTTCAGTTGTAGAGTAATTTATCTCGGACTTTGAGAGTACTCTTGATGCATAGGCTATCACTTTTTCGGCACCTTCCAGAACTTGTACAAGCACCGCACCAATCCCATAGCCACTGGCGTCTGTGTGAAGTTCCGGTTCTGCATTCTCGTCGTACAAGGCTAGCACTGGTGCGGAAGTTAGAGCCTCCTTAAGTGCTCTGAAAGCTCTTTCTTTTGTCTCATCCCAGTAAAATTTGGCGTCTCCCTGCAGAAGTTCTTGTAATGGACGTGCCTTGTTACAAAATCCTTTTATGAAACGTCGGTAGTATGAGCACAGCCCGAGAAAACTTCTCACATCACGAATGTGCTGAGGAGTTGGAAATTCTGTGACTGCCCTTACTTTATCTGGATCAGGACGGACACTAGGTGCCCCAGGATTTTTATCTCTTTGGCGACGAAGAGGCACTTCTTTGGATTGAGGCGGAGACCTGCAGCCTGAACACACTTCAACACAGTTGACAGGCGACTCAGATGTTCTTCAAATGTTTTCGAGAAAACGACAATGTTATCTAAATAGCAGACACACGTCGTCCACTTAAGGTGTCGAAGCAAGTTGTCCATCATGCGTTCGAATGTGGCTGGAGCATTACATAATTCAAATGACATTACTTTAAATTCATAGAGACCGTCAGGTGTAATAAAAGCCGTCTTCTCCCTGTCAGCTTCGTCAACCTCGATTTGCCAGTAACCTGTCTGCATGTCCATAGTTGAGAAGTATGTAGCTCCTTTCAAGCAGTCTAAGGTGTCATCAATACGCGGCAATGGGTAGACATCTTTCTTTGTGATACTGTTCAGCCGTCGATAGTCGACACAGAATCGCCACGTGCCATCCTTCTTCTTTACGAGGACCACCGGAGACGACCAAGGACTCTCCGAAGGTTGAATAATGTTATCTCGCAACATCTTCTCCACTTCCTCCCGAATTATCCGTCTTTCAGCTGGCGACACTCTATACGAACGCTGGCTAATTGGCGGATGGTCCACAGTATTGATACGGTGCTTTATCGTGGGCCGTTTCGTCTGACTTTTCCCCTGTTGAGGTGTGAATGCACCCGAAAATTGGCGTAGTATACCCAACACCCGCTGGCGTTGTTCCTTGGTCAGTCCAGGCCCTATTGGCAGTTCCACGTTCGTTTCCTCCAGCGTGTTGTCTGTACTAATAGCAGGGCATGGGTCTTCATTGATGACGTTGAGCTCACCGTCCTGGATTGGTTCAGCTGTCCCGATACACATTCCCTTGGGTATAAGTTGTGACTGCTCGTGACAATTTGTGATCCAAATCTCTCCTTGACCACCGGTAATGCTTATGATAGCCGCTGGTATGTAACTTTCTTTTGTGAGCCTGATAAACTTTTTACTATCAACAAGAACTTCACAGTTTAACCAGTCATCTGTGTTTGTGACTGCAACTCTTCTCATTGTCAACGGCGGTATCGTCACATTGTCAACGACGAATAACTTCCCAGAAAATTCTGTATTACGTGTATCTGGCGGAACTACTTCTTCAATTTGCAGCTCAGATCTTCCACAGTCAATGATAGCTTGGGATGCCTGAAGGAAGTCCCATCCGAGGATGACATTGTGACTACATTCTGTTAACATGACAAATTCAAACGGCTGCGTCCTGTTGTTGATGGTTATTCTTGCGACACAAGTTCCTGCTGGATGGACGTACTTTCCATTCGCGACCTTCAGCACAGTTGCCCCCGTATCACAGAACATTGTCTTCTTTAGTGTGCGGCAGTAATTATCCGATAATACAGAAAAAGAGGCTCCTGAATCAACAAGTGCCCGGACAGGTTGGCCGTCGATTATGACGTCGATGAGATTTCCCGACATCTTGGCGACTGTCGTCCATGGAGGATTTTCATCTGCGGCGGCCTCACCTCCGTAGATGGTCGCCTCGCTTAGTTTTCCTGGGCGCGGCGGCTAGGGGAGCGGCTGGTACCTCTGTACGGCGACGGTGAATGGCTGGGGTGCGTCGGGGAGCGACCTCGTCTAGGGTACGGCGATGGACTTCTTCCCATAGGTCGACTGAACTCATCAGCAGGTGACTGTCTTGGATAGAACTGCTCCGACGGCTGACGTCTTGCGGCAAAATAATCATCGAATACTCGCCTTCTCTCTCTGCAGTAGCGTACGACATGTCCAAGGCGTCCACAGTGGAATCACAGTGGTTTGTTGTCTTCTGTCCTCCAGACGTCTGTTCTTCTGCGGGGCGTCATAGTTACCGGGGGAGTTGGCTGTGGTCGGTCGGTTCATGGGCTGCCGTTTGGCGGCTGCAGCGTAAGTCATAGCAGGGTGACGCCATTCTTCACGTCGAGTGCGATTGACGGGGCAGACAGGAGCTAATGTTTGAA
Organism: Locusta migratoria; assembly: GCA_026315105.1. Taxonomy (NCBI): domain Eukaryota; kingdom Metazoa; phylum Arthropoda; class Insecta; order Orthoptera; family Acrididae; genus Locusta; species Locusta migratoria. The sequence goes on from CM048755.1 coordinate 381,091,464, forward strand.
ATACCTCGTCCTCAGCGGCGTCGGCTACCTCGTGACTTACAGGACTTATATCCATGGCCATAATCTGATGTTCGCTCGGTCTAATGGTCCCGGCTGCCATGCACTGTTGTAATTCTTCTCTCACGATTTGTCGTATGAGGGAAGCCTAGTCCTGCTGGTCTTCCACAACGGCCATAGGGACTACATTTGGGAGTCTGTCATACTTTTTGCGTCCAACCCTCCTTTGTTGCATCTCTTCAATACGCTGGCACCACTTGATGAACTCTTCTGTCGTAGCGACGCCTTTTATCAGAAGAGCTTGGTACATATCTTCTGCAATTCCCTTCATCAGGTGCCTGATTTTGTCCGCTTCCGTCATGTTCGGATTGACTACGTTACACAGGGCCAAAACACTCTGTATGTACGATTGTGTCGGCTCACCGTGTCGTCGGGCCCGGTTCTTCAGTTGTTCTTCCGCCGAGCGGATTTGTCGCTGGCGGTCTCCAAACGTCTTCTTAAGTTCCTCCTGGAACGTCTCCCAGTCATTCAACTTGTCTTCGTTGTTTTCGAACCATTGCTGGGCTGTTCCATCCAGGTAGAAATAAACGTTGGCCAAGCACATCGTATGATCCTACCTGTTGTACTTCGCGACTCGGTCGAACCCTTTTAGCCATTTGTTGGGGTCCTGTCCAGCATCTCCAGAGAACACCGACGGGTGTCTGATGTGCAGCTGGCTTATTGATGGTTTCGTCTCCATCGTTCTTCTGATAATACGGACTTTTGGAAGGATGTACTCGGTGTATCCCTTGTATTCCGGTTCCAGTCCGTGTAAGCGACGGCTTTTACGTTGCCTAATCGGAGCCACGGTGATGCAGCTGTTGCACAGTGTACCTGGCGCCTCCACCAAACAATGTCACGTTGCAATGGAAGTAGGCTTGACTTCGAAGGCAACAAAACACAGCACTTATACTGAAAGCAAGTTTATTACGAACTCAACATACACGCAGCACTGACTGCCTCTCAGGCAGAGTGCTCTGCTATTTATACACAGACAGAATTTACCAGAAAGTAGAAGAACAGTTAACATTAGAAACAAGTAGAATTTACAAGTGAACATAAGAAAGATGTAGAACCTTCTGGAATTGTAAATTACAAAGAAAAAAAATTTTTGCCGTTGGGCGGAATTGAACCGGCGACCTTCTGCTCCGCAGTCCATGACGCTATCCCCTGCGCCACGCCGGCACTTGGTCTTAGTGGTCTCTCGCGGCAATTTCACGGAAATGATGCAAGAGTTGGGGTGGGAATCATGAAAAGGTGGGCGTTACTCGTTGCGACGTCATCTATTACGAAATTTCTTTCACCAACTTTCTCTTCCGAATTCGACTAGATTTTGTTCGCACCTACCTTCATAGGATGACATGATCATCAAAATAAAATAAGAGAAATCAGATCAGAAACGGAAAGATTTAGGTGTTCCTTTTTTCCGCGAGCTATTAGAGAATGGAACTATAGAGAAACACCATAAATGCGCTTCGCTAAACCCTCTCTCAATGTTATAGTTGTTGTTTTTAGGAGTTAGAGGGGACTAAACAGATCGATCATCGATCCCACTTCAATGTGACTTGCAGATGTAGATGTAGATTTAAAATTAAAAAAAGGTAAAGCGGTCAACAAACCGAAATTGGTTTGAACACCACACAGATTTACTAGGCAGGGTCCTGTTTGGAGGTGATATGCCGTTGCCTTCCTCTGAACTTCGAACTGACTGACCCAGCCAGTTATAGGGGGACCTATAGTTTAACGTGGGTTCCGAATCAGAGTGCTACTCGATATTTTTCAAATCAGCAACACTGCCATAGGTGAAAGAAGTCGAAAGTGACATAAAAATCCTTGGGCCTGGCGGGGATCGAAACCGCAACATTTGGTTTCGTATTCTGACACTCTACCACAGTGCTACCGAGCCATGATGCAGAAACATAACCTTATATTATTGTATTCCAATAGCTGTCAGTTTTTTCGAAACTCCATAAATTTTAATGGGAACTTTAATTTGCCACAACGTCAAACAATGTCATATAATGCTGTCAATGTTGATATAATATAAGCAGACAGGTGCTTCCGTCGACAGTTCCAGTTTTTGAGCAATTTTTCAGCTGTGAACTGTGTCGTTATGCGTAATAAATTTTCTGGAATTCACTAAAGTAAAATTTCGTGCCTTTGTAGGGTTTTTAGCAATTACGTAATCTACACATACTGATTATTCAAGACAAGATTCAGATTTCACACCGGTGTGGTCGACTTTCGACACCTAAAATCAATTAAGTATTTATGTTCACAATTATCTGAGCGTGTGCCCCGTCTCTAGCGACCACGAAGTTGACTGGACATTAAACCCAAATCTATCTTCCATCTTTCCATCTTTGGACTGCTTTGAGATATGTAATGCCGACGGCCAGAGAGCATCAAATAGTTAGAAGGGTAAGGCCTAGTAGAAACCTATGGATAACACAGGAGATACTAACGTTAACTAACGAAAGAAGTACATAAAAAATGCAGAAAATTAAGCACGCAGAAGGGAGTACAGACGATTAAGACATTTGGCTGACAGGCAGTACAAACTGGCTAAGCAGAAGTGGCTAGAGGGCAAATGCATGTCCAAAAAGGAATCTGTTCAAATGTTTGTAGAGCTTATGGGACTTAACTACGGGGTCATCAGTCCCTAAACTTACAAACTACTTATGAACTAGCTAATACTACGGACGGCACAAATATCCATGCCCGAGGGGGAATCAGAACCTCCGACCGTAGTGGCCGTGCAGACCGTGACTGGAGCGCCTCAGTCCCCGCGGCCACCGCGGCCGGCAAGGAAACTGTAGCTAGGATGAAGGTAGATACCACCTACAGGGCAACAGCTGTTTGGAGGTAAGAAAAGCAGTTGTATGAATATCAGAAGCTCAAATGGAAGAGCGGAACTAAGCAAAGAAGTGAAATCAGAAAGGTGGAAGAAATAAGTAGAGGGCCTATAAAAGGAAAATGAAGGCAGTATTATACAAAGGGAGGAGGATGTAGATGAGAGAGGAAATATCTACATCTTCATACGTAGTTCGCAATTCAGCCAACCATGCGTGACGGAGGATACTCAGTACCACTACTAGTCACTTGCTTTCCTGTTCCACTCCCATATAGAACGAGGGAAAAACGAATATTTGTATGCATCCCTACGAACCCTAATCTCTCTATTCTTATCCTTGTGGTCTTTACGCGAAATTTGGGTTGGTGGCAGCAGAATCGTTCTGCAGTCCACCTAAGATCCCGGCTCTCTAAATTTCTTCAACACTGTTTCTCGAAAAGAGCATCGCCTCCCCTCCAGCGACTCACAATTGAGTTACCCAAGCATGTCGGTAACACTCGCGCATGATACAGCGAGAAGAATTTGGCAGATAGGGACGCAGTCTGTCCATGAAGCAAGGGGTGAAGGAAACAAAGAACAAATTTGGAAACGGAATTAAACCTTGGGGAGGAAAAATAAAGACTTTGCGATGTGCCAATGACATTGTAATTCTGTCAGAAACAGCAAAGCCGGCGGCGGTGGCCGAGGGGATTGCGGCGCGTCAGTCACGGTCTGCGTGGCCACTACGGTCGGGGGTTCGAATCCCCCCTCGGGCATGGATGTTTGTGCCGTCCTTAGTGTTAGCTAGTTCATAAGTAGTTTGTAAGTTTAGGGACTGACGACCCCGTAGTTAAGTCCCATAAGCTATACAAACATTTGAACATTTAAACAGCAGAAGACCTGGAGTAGCAGTTGAACGGAATAAACAGTGCCTTGAAAGGTGAGTATAAGATGAACATAAAGGGTAGTGGAATATCATCTAAGAAAATTAGGAGATGCTGCAGGAATCATATCAGGAAGTAAGACAATGAAGGTAGTAGAATAATTTTGTTAATTGGATGGTAAAATAATTTATGATGGCTGAAGTAATGAAGATATAAAATGCATAAGGACTACGGGAAGAAAAGCAATTAAGAAGAATACAAATTTGTTAACATGAAATAGTGAATTTAAAAAATTAAGATATCTTTTCTGAAGGCATTTGGTGTGTCGCATTTTATGAGAGTGAAAAGTGGACGTTCAGACAAACGGACGATATTAGCTTTTGAAATTTGGTGCTACAGGATAATCTGAAGATTATATAGTTAGATCAAAATTAATGAGGAGGTACTGAACAGAACTGAAGAGAAAATAAGTTTCTGGCATTACATGACTGAAAGAAAGGGAAGTGTGTTGGGTAGAAATTGCAGAGGAAGACCAAGAGACGAATTCAGTAAGCATGTTCAAAAGAATTTTGGTTGCTGTTGTTTTCTGAGATGAAGAGGCTTACGCAGTGGGAGATCATCAAAATTCTTCACGAGGACATCCAACCACTCAATGAATCAGTACCACGCCGAATAACAGCGATACTCAAATGTTCAAATGTTTGTAGAACTTACGGGACTTAACTACGGGGTCATCAGTCCCTAAACTTACAAACTGCTTATCAACTACCTTATACTAAGGACGGCACAAATATCCATGCCCGAGGGTGGATTCGAACCCCCGACCGTAGTGGCCGTGCAGACCGTGACTGGAGCGCCTCAGTCCCCTCGGCTACCGCGGCCGGCCCTTGGTATGTCATTTTCGTCTACTTAGAGAGTACAAGTTACTGCCTTATAAGAGCACACTGATCGCTTTGGAAACTGCATGCAGTGGAAATTTCGAGTATAATGCATGGCTTGTAAGCCTCTACAATACAGATAGTCGTACCGTAGGTTCAACCACAGCGGAGGGGTATCTGTGGAGAGGCGTGACTAGCGTGTGGTTCCTGAAGAGGAGCAGCAGCCTTTTCAGTAGTTACAGGGGCAGCAGTCTGGATGCATGGCTGAGGTAACCTTGTCTCATCAGCTAACGTGGCTTTGCCATGCAGGTACTGCGAACGCCGCGGAGGAGGGGCCCAGCGTTCTAAGGCGCCTTGCTGCGGAGCGCGCGGTTGCTCGTCATCGGAGGCTCGAGTCCTCCCTGGGGAATGGGTGTGTGTGTTGCCCTTAGGTCAGATTAAGTTAGTTTAAGTAGTTTGTTTAGTGAAGGGACTAGTTTGGTAAAATAGGCTTACAAACATTTGAACATTACTGTGAACGGCTGAAAGCAAAGGAAAACTACAGTCCTTACTTTTCCCAAGGACATGCAGGTCTACTGTATGAATATAAGATGATGGCGTCTTCTTTAGTAAAATATTTTGGAAGTAAAATAGCCCCCCATTTCGGACCTCTGAGCGGGGTCTACTCAGGAAGATGTAGTAATCACGTAAAACGTAACAGGCATTGTACGGATCGCTGCATGGAACAAAATGTTCAAATGTTTGTATAGTCTATGGTACTTAACTACGGTGTCATCAGTCCCTAAACTTACAAACTACTTACGAACTAGGACGGCACAAATATCCATGCCCGAGGGGGGATTGGAACCCCCGACCGTAGTGGCCGTGCAGACCGTGACTGGAGCGCCTTATTCTCCTCGACCACCGCCTCCGGCTGCATGGAACATTATATCTCTTAAGGTAAGTTAGAAAATCTGAAAAGACAAATGGATAGGTTGAAGTTAGATATGGTGGGGATTACTGAAGTTCGGTGGCAGGATGAACAGTATTTCTGGTCAGATGAGTACAGGGTTGTTGTTGTTGTTGTTATGATCTTCAGTCTGTAGACTGGTTTGATGCAGCTCTCCACGTTACCCTGTTCTGTGCAAGTCTCTTCATCTGAGAATACGTTCAGCAACCCACATCCTTTTGAATCTGCTTACTATATTCGTCCCTCGGTCTCCCTATACGATTTTTACCCCATACGCTTCCTTCTAATGCTAAGTTGACATTTCCTTGATGTCTCAGACTGTGTTCAACCAATCAATCCCTTCTCTTAGTCATGGTATGCCAGAAACTCCTTTTCTCCCCGATTCGGTTAAGCACCTCCTCATTAGTTACGTGAACTACCCATCTAATTTTCATCATTCGAATGTAGCACCACATTTCAAACGCTTCTATCATCTTTTATCTGAATTCCTAATCGTCCACGTTTCATTCCCATACATTGCTACACTCCAGACAAATGCTTTCAGAAAGGACTTTCTAACATTTAAATTAATATTGGATGTTAAGAAGTTTCGCTTTTTTAGAAACGCTTTTCTTCCCATAGCTATTCTGCATTTTATATCTTCTTTACTTAGGCCATCAGACGTTATCTTGCTACCCAAATAACAAAATTCATCTACTACTTTTATTGTATCATTACCTAATCTAACTCCCACATTAGAACTTATCTTAGAAGATAGGTTAAGGAAAGGCAAACCTGCGTTTTTAGCATTTGTAGATCTATAGAAAGCTTTTGACGATGTTGTCTGGAATAAACTCTTCCAAATTCAGAAGCTAGCAGGGGCAAAACATTGGGAGCGAAGTGTTATATTTAACTTGAACAAAAACCAAGCAGCAGTTATCACAGTCAAAGGGCATAAAAGGGATGCAGTGGTTGGGAAGGGAGTAATACAGGGTTGCAGCCTTTCCCCAATGTTGTTCAATCTGTACATTTAAGGAGCTGTGAAGGAATGCAAGGAGATAATTGGAGATGGAATTAAGGTTCAGGGAGAAGAAATAAAAACTTTTCGATTTGCCGATGACATAGTAATTCTGTCATACAAAAAAGTATCTGAAAGAGCAGTTGAACGATGTGGACAGTGTCTTGAAAGGAGGGTATAAGATGAACGTTAACAAGAGTGAAAGAGGGATAATGGAATGCAGTGTCAGAAAATCAAGCGATGCTGAATGAATTAGATTAGGTAATGAGGCAATAAAAGTAGTAGTGCATTTTGTTATTTGAGTTATTTGGATAGCAAAATAACTTCTAATAGCCGAAGTAAAGCAGATATAAAATGAACAGTGGGTGCGGGAGGAAAAGCGTTTCTGAAGAACCGAAATTTGATGACATCCAATAATAATGTTAATGTTAGGAAGTCCTTTCTGAAAGCATTTGTCTTGAGTGTAGCACTGAATGGGAGTGAAATGTGGACGATAAGGAGTTCAGACAATCTGATGACAGAAACTTTTGATATGGTGTGCTACGGACGAATGATGAAGATTAGATTGGTAGATCACGTAACTAATGAGGAGGTGCTCAAAAGAATTCGAGAGAAAAGGAGCTTCTGGAATATCTTGACTAAGTAAAGGGATAGGTTGGTGGGACACATTCTGAGACATCAAGGAATAGTGAACTAAAGAAGTGTGTGTTGGGAAAAATCGTAGAGGAAGACTGAAGGAAGAATACAGTATGCAGATTCGAAATGATATAGGTTGCTGTTCTTATTCTCAGATGAAGAGGCTTGCATAAGACAGGGTATCGTGGAGAGCTGCACCAAACCAGTCTGCGGACTGAAGACCACAACGACAACGTGTATTTCTTAATTTGTTTTCAAGATGAACCTTTACTTTTTGTACGTCACTTATAGAATGATAGAATAGTTGAGTGATCAGAGACTCACGTCAATATTTCATCTTAACGTAAGTTTTTCTCTTGTTCTAGTAACTATATTCCTTTCTAGTCCTACTATCATGTAGGCACCATCTACGGAATTGTTTTATACATTCACGGGCCCTTTTTGAGAAATACTGCAGCAATCTATGCAATCGGCTACAGGAAACTGCGAAGGGAAACACAGTTAAAACAACAAACTGAGGAAGTACCTATGATAAGCTGGACTATAGTTATCATTGCTACTCGTTTCAGTCGTAGCAGTTGTACTCTTTGTTGATTCATGCCTAACCACACCCTGTAAAACATATTCGTAAAAAACAGTGAAGTAGCCTACTTTTGACTATCAGAATATAGGCCCAGATTGTATGATCTGGGATATAGGTTACAGATGTTATTGCTGGTGGATTCACTAGGGACAGTTTATGCTATACTCTTAGGTTCCTGTCCACGAACATGTATTCCTGCTTAATCAGATGCTTGAAAATAATGACAAAGTCACAAAAAATATCAAAGTAGTTTTGACCAGCTAGAAAAAGCGACAATTTACCGGTGAGAAAGGATTTAATCACTTCTCAGATACGGAAGACTTCATTTATGTCACTGTAATTGGTTCAGGGACTTTACCTCATGAGAAACGAACTACAATGGTTTGCTTCTAGGGCATTACTTCATTATCAACTGTTTCATATAGTGTAAAGTAACAACACACTCTGAAATCTCCATGTGTTGGAAAATAAATAGCCAAAAATTTACTTGATTCTTAACCCTCTAATCACGTACCACATGTCATTTCTGACGAATTCTCACATCGTAGAGAGGTGTAGACTAGGATAAAAGTTTCAAAAGAAAGGTATTTTACTCCTCAAGTATGGAACTTTGGACCTCTCACATGAGATGCCATCATATAACATTTAGAATAATGTCAAACAATACTCTTCCGCCAAACGTTCTGAACGTTCAAAAACAGAACAGATGTTTAGGGGTGTTTGAATTTTTTTTGGTGTTATTGGCTAAACACTAACTAGATACAACATTTCAGTTTCTTTGTATGCAATAAGTAACTTAGAATTACGATGATCGGTGAGACAGAACTAACTATATTCGAATATTAATATTTCGTAAACTATAATGTATAGAATAGTATAATTTGGTGAGTGAGTGACAGAAGTAACGATATTCGACTGCCAATATTTCGTAAACTAAAAGGTGTAGAATAGAATAATTTGAAATCATAGCTATTTTAGGAGGTACTCTTGGTCACCGAAAATTCAGTGGTCTAGCTTTATTCGAAACGAAGATACAGGGGGTCGAAAGTGCCGTAAACAGCTGAGAGGAAAGGATGGTGCGGCTGAGCGCGCTCGACTTGGCGGATGCAGTATCGTGCCCCTAGAACTCAAGAATGTGTCAGATACTGATGTATTCTCTGAATTTAATACGCTGTTCTTTATGAGCCAAAATCCACCACAAGCAAAGTCCCTACACGTAATCATTAGTGAACAATACACATCGCCGCGGCGAAATAGCCGTGCGCACTGGGGCGCCGTGACGCGGTGAGCGCGGCCGTCCGCCGTCCGCCGTCGGGGGTTCTAGTCCCCCCTCTGGTATGGGTATATGTCCCATAAGCTCTACAAACATTTGACGATTTTTTGCTCTCCGTCAGAGGTTCGAGTCCTCCTTCGGGCACGTGCGTGCGTGCGTGTGTGTGTGTGTGTGTGTGTGTGTGTGTGTGTGTGTGTGTGTTGTCCTTAGGTTAGTTTAACTTAGTTTAAATAGTTTGTAAGCTAGGGACTAATAACCAAGCAGTTAAGTCCCATAGATTTACAAACATTTGAACAATACACAGGGTGATTCAGTTACCGCTGCAGACGAAGTTTTAAGAAGCCACATTAGGTGTCACGATACGCTGCTGGAAGTACGCTTCTACTACGAACAAATGAGTGTACATACACCTGTATTTTGGTGTTTAATGCATTATTTCGCCGCGGTGGATTGGCCGAGCGCTCGAAGGCGCCTTGCTGCGGAGTGCACGGTTTCTCGCTGACGGGGGCTCGAGTCCTCCCTCGGACATAGGTCTGTGTGTGGTCCTTAACGTAAGTTAGTTGAAGTAGTTTGTAAGCCTAGCAACTGATAACCGCAGCAGTTAAGTCTCTTAGATTTACAGACATTTGAACATTTTTGAATTATTTATTTCACTGTTACCAAGTTTTAAGAAGTAATTTCGCACTTTGCTGTACTTGGTCACTAGGCACGGCATATTAAGGTACTTACGTGATAGACACTAACAGATAAATGAAGGTATTGATGTTTTGCCAACGGACTATATTACATACGGGTACCAGATGTGTTTATAATAAGATGACCTTACTTGACAGTTTCAGTACAGTTTTAGCCCACTTTAGGTTACGGTAGTAACACTAAAAGTGGGCCTTTGCGATTTCAGTTGACAGCTCGAAACTGAAATGAAATAACGTCTTAACCGTACATCTGACACGAAAATTGAATAACTGAAATTGTGGAGGAAGAAATTCTCTACAACTTTCCTCTCTTATGTTTTTTTTTTTTTTTTTTTTTTTTTTTTTTTTTTTTTTTTTTTTTCCGTAACTCACACCGTTACAGAGATATTTGCAAAAATAACGGCGATTTGACACAGTCTCTTGATTTTACGTAATCCAGGGGTTAGGAAATGTCACGTGATATTCCTCGCCCAGAACCCTCCATGGCATACGCCATCTTGCTTCCTGTATTTTATGATTTTCTTATTATAACTTACGCGTTGTCATTTAAAAACAGTGGCGCAATGAGAAATTAGCAAAAGAACGTCGTTCATTGTATGATAAATTATAATCTAGTGCCTAAAAATCTCATTTTAGCTGTTAGCAACTGCCAGAAATAGAAGACAATTAATGAACGATGTCGTAGTTGTTTGCCGTGGTGAAGTGGGTAGTGCATTAAGTTGTGATGCATGTGGTCGGTATTTCGAAACCTGGCGATACCAGTATCTTTTTTTTTCGCTTTGGCTCCTAAAACGGTTTCCAGCACTGTTATTAATTAAATAGGGCTATCTTCTGCAATGTTTAGAGTTTTGCAGATGTAAGAGTGCTTCCTCTAAAATGTACGTTTGTTCTATTTCGTGAACATGCCGTGAAATACGTAACTACGAATTGAATACTGATCTTCTGAAGCATTTGCACAACAACGGGGGGAATATTGTGATAATGAATATTTTAAACAACGTGCAGATACTGGTAGTTTCATATATAAATGGAGACCTAGATTTCTATGGCAACTGTCGTTCCTTAACGAAACGGAAGGGAAGTGCATACATTGCAACAAATTACCTGTTTTTTTTTAAAGCAATAATTCACTTAATGGAAATTTTGAAAGTCATTAATTAGAATCAATGCGTCTACTGAAATGTTTGTCATTGGCGTGGTTGCTATGGACGCTTTTAACATAGATTGTATTACCTTTTCTGTAGTTCAGATATGACTTTGTTCATGTTACTTTGTTCTGCGATAAAGTAAAGAGCAAATATTCTGTTTTAAAGCGTGACTACGTTTTCCTTTACAGCTAAAACAACAAACCGAATAAGTGTGGTAATACCGAAATCCACAAAGCTCTAGTACTTACGCTATATACAGAGTTATTATTTTAATTACGTCATTTGCAACAGTCACTGAAAATATTCTCCCCAGTTCCTGTACATGTGATAAAGAAGCTTATGTTTGCAATTTGTTGATATCTATTTCTTGATATGTTCACAAAATAGAACAAATACAATTTTCAGAGAAAGCGCTGTTACCATCTAACAACTTTGAATCTTGCAGGATACAGTAGTGTTCAATTAACAAGAGTGTCCGAAAAACCTTTGGGAAACATGATTTAAAAAATTCCAATGGTGGCTTTTTATTTACTTTTATAAAATTTTTTTGTTCTTCAGATGATTATTGGCGTTTTAGGGCGCTCAACAGCGAGGTCATCAGCGCCGGTTTGTTCTTCAGGTAAATCGATGCTTTGCGATCGTTAGCTCATGTTCGTTCTGCGTTGTTCATTGAGAATTTTGCTCAGTTTTTTTTATTACAGATGGCATTGAATCCTCTATCTTTTTCTCTATTTTTATAGGTTCTTCGGATAGAAAAAAATCAAATGTTTGTATAGCTTATGGGACTTAACTACAGAGTCATCAGTCCCTAAACTTACAAACTACTTATGAACTAACTAATACTAAGGACGGCACAAATATCCATGCCCGAGGGGGGATTCGAACCCCCGACCTTAGTGGCCGTGCAGACCGTGACTGGAGCGCTTCAGTCCCCTTGGCCACCGTGGCCGGCTATTCGGTTAGATCGGTCCTTTGTGGACGTTGGCTGATTTTGTTTAATTTTGATCGTTTAGTCGTTGACTCAGTTTTCCGTTACAGAGGGCGTCGAGGACTCTGACCGAGCACGCTGAGCTACCACGCCAGCAACCCTCTGACAATGCCCTGAGCCACCGCGCCCGGCAACTCTCGAACCACCGTCTAAGAAGTTCGTGCATCACAAACTAATGCGCTGCCCATTACCCTAAACGAAGAGCTGCGAGAGTAATCCGTATTCTCATACCATCGATGGCAGTTGTTATCAACTAACATGACATTTTTAGACATTAGATTGTAATTCATTGTCCTAACAACGACATGATTTCGATAATTTCCAGTGCGCCATTGCTTTGAAATGAGAATGCTTGAGATATAATAAGAAAATTATCAAACATAGAAAGCAAGATGGCGTATACAAAAGAGAGTTTCGGGTAAGGTTTCTGGCGAGGGATGTTACGTGGCTGATTTACGAACGCCAAATGTTGAGCAACTCCATAAAATCAACCAGACATGTCCACTGTGGTGGATATTATTTTATGTACCGTAAACCATAGCAACTTTGTGACAGGTGGTGAAACATTGTGACACCTACTTGGCGCACGATATATTTAAATCTCGCGGACATTTCGTAGTATTTAGAGCTTCCATTCGGTCTGATCTACGTGTCTGATGATTGCTGTCACCTCCTGGAGCAACTAGAAACTACCTGAGTATACTCTACAATGGTATGGAAAAGTCATTTTTTAGCGCCGCTAAAGAACTAAAGACTGATCTGTGGAAACTTTGCATCCATGACAGTGATGTAAGCAGACCAGTGCAGTGGAGGTAAGTTGAGTTTGAAGTATTATATGTTTAGGCAGCCTATGTTAAAAATTCATAGTTGTAGTACATATTTTCCACACGTTTCTCATTGATATATTGTAAATGTGAAGGAATAGGGTACAATATTGTGACACAATGGCGCTGTCACATAGCTGTCCTGTAATAGTACAGATCACAATTATCTTTGCATTTCTTTATATTTCCGGTTTTCGTCCCACATTTAGATCATAAAATGGCTCCAGAGTCAAGAAGAAGAGGCGGCTCACGCCCATCAAGAAGATAATGAACTGCTGCAAAGGAAAGTAAGTGACAGCTTCATAGAGCAAGTAACTAAAAAAAGAACTGAAATGACATAGAGAAAGCAGATATTAAGGAGGAAACGAGTCAATGTCATCCCTGGGAAGAACATTTCCGTCCTTGATCTACAAAGCTGAAGTGTGCTACCACACAATCTTCAAATGGTCTGAACCAACCCCCAGCTGACACAATTATGAAGTCAAAAAAGAAGGCAAATCACCGCATAACTTGCAGCTCCAGTGAAAGTGACGAAGACAGTGTAATTTATGCTGAATCAGATTACAGTTTGTCTGGACTCTAAAGCTGACGTCGCAGAGGAAACTGAGGATTTCAAGAAAGAAGACAAGATAGTGGGGATCTATGAGGTGGTGATGTATGAAGGAGGGCATTATCCAGGCATAATAACCAAAATCAGGAGTGATGACGCACTTGTTAATGTTATGGAGTCAGTGGGGGAAAAACTGGAAATGGCTGACAATAAAAGGTGAAATTTAGTACAAAACTGAGGAAATAGTTTGTAAGATAAATGCTCCAAAGCAAAGAGGCAAACGAAATATTTTCGATGTTCCTGATAGCTAAGTTTTGAGTTTTGTAAGAGATTTATTTAAAATGTTGCAACTCAGGTGTTGCTTCACAATGTTAATATTATTTTCTTATTAAAGGTTGTTCATCAATCAACATACGGTCTTATTTACTTTTTATGATATTATCTGTCCTAAAGAAGACCCCATGAGTCACAACTTTGGAACAGGCCCTAATTATATGAGCTGAATGAGTAGAAATGCAACTGACACCAAGTTGCACTACGAATAGGTACAACTTTGGACGACGTATTTGGTACAATTATTGCTCTCACGCGTAAAAATTCTGATGAAACAACATTGCATGTAATAACGTAAGGATAAAGGCATCATATAAGAATAGCAATATTTAAAAATGTGTGCACTTAAAATGATTTTTATTTAAAAAAGCAAGAATAGTGTCACAAAGTTGCTATGGTTTACGGTATATATTACTGTTTTAATTTTGATCAGCCTTCCATATTATATCTGACTATCCAGCAGCATATGATTTACTATATAACTACCATCCAGTACACCTACCAGATTTTATGTGGAGCACTATAGTAAGCAGCTGAATCTCAATGAGAGCAGATGATGACACCATAAGAGTGTCGAAACCGGTCGTCTTGAATAAATAGAATAAAAATTGCGATCTGCAACTGCTGGTCGGGTCACAGGTTCTGAGTGTCCCTTAGACTGCCTGCTACCTGCTCCCCCGGGTCTTGTCACAAGTGTGCCAACCCCTTTTTTAGGGGTAGCTGAACTACCATATATTAATTCTTTTTCAAGTGCGCATGTTTATTTGGCGTTTGGAATGACATCTCGTGACAGTGGTGGCCGCTACAAGGTGCTCAACGATAGTGGAGGCGGTGTTACTCAGGAAACACAGTAAATTGATAGCCCTCATAAATACATAACGAATCGAATCTTGACCAGAATCTTTAAATTAATAATATTGGGTCGAGATGGAGACGTGAGAGTATGGTAGAAAATATGTAGCCCGTTTAGTCGTGCCCACAACCGCGATGTGAAGGAAGCTGTCTACTTTCTGGTTGTATTAATGTGTAATATGCACCGTGTCTATACAGGAATGGTGCAGGAGTCTCCGCCACCTAACAGGGTGTAAGAATTTAACCCTGTGATGCATAAATTATTAGAAAATTAGGAAACGATTTTGAAATGGTGCTTATATAGCAAAGAAAAACGTCTTTTTTCATAGAATACAAAAATGTATTGAAATGTACTATCTGTAAAAAAAAAAAAAAAAAAAAAAAAAAAAAAAAAAAAAAAAAAAAATAGTGATATGCATTGGAGTTGGTACTGTGCACTTGAGACCTTCCAAGTCCTATCGGAGAGAGTTTCCTATTTGTATTGAAAGTTTCGAAGCATTGTGGACATGAAGATTCCTTGCTTTTTAGTGCAATTGTACTTTGTCTCTTTTGTTAAGCCCTCTGCGCCTCACGCCCGCCATTTTTGACTCGCCACTGCCTTCGGTTCAAAAACTGACGCTTGTCACTTCAGATCGCGACGTTTACAGTGCATCATCCTTTGATAAGGCCTCCTGGAGTGGACTGCATGCGCTGACTATTTGATAAAGAATCTGCGATACTCAGAAATGCTTCCAAGAACAGCCGTCCACTATAGTTGACGCTATGCGTCAAATGGTGAAATGTGCAAATGTTTGTTAAGTTATGGTACCAAACTGCAGTGACAATCAGTCCCTAAATTTACCAACTACTTCAACGAACTTATGCTAAGAAGAACATACACATCCATGCCTGAGGGAGGACTCAAACCTCCGACGCGGAGCAGACGTGCAATCAGCAGCAAGGCGCCTTGCACACCACGGCCACTCACGCGCAGCGTGGCATAAGTGCTGCGTTTATTAACAGTCGTAACCGACTGGGACAGTCATGCTTGTCAGTAAAAATCGGTTTCAAGGCCTTCTGTGTATAAATGCACGCCGATCTCTATGATCTCACGACTAAACATTGCTTAGGGAATGGAAATGAGCGTATGGCATTCTTGGCCGGGAGATCCCTTACGGGATTGTTCGGCCGCCTGAGTGTAAGTCCTTCTGTTTGACGCCGCGTGGGCGACTTACATGCTAATGATGATGAGATGATGATGATTACGACAACACACAACACCCAGTCTCCTTCCGGGAATCGAACCCGGGCCCCCTGCGTGGTAGTCAGCGATGCTGCCACTGAGCTACGGAGGCGGACTGCTTAGGGAATTGAATGCAGTGGAAATTTGAAGGCGTGCATACTGACACCCAAAGCTGTAACTGTTTATGTTAATTCAGTGGAAACTGAGCGGTAACTGACTGTGAGACTGAGTGTGAGACAATGAGTCGCGATTTTGCCCCTTTGTAGAAATGATACAAGGATTCTGGTGGACAGATGGTCACATGCGGCGTTTAACCAGCAGTGTGAGGAACAGACAAGAGAGTAGGAATATTAGGGTTTAACGTCCCGTCGACAACTTGGTTATAAGAGGCGGAGCACAAGCAGGGGCTACATATCGTTAAGTTTGGGGAAGGAAATCGGCCGTAAAGCGGCGACCTCCCGAATATGAGTTCAGTGCGCTAAAGACAACGTAACGGCGCTCGGTTCTTGTCTCATGTTTTAGGGGCGTTCTTTCTTCAATTTTTTTTATTGCAGCTTTCTTGGTAAGCAAGTGTTTAGTTTCCTATGGCCTTACTGTCTCACTGCACGCATACTTTTCTACTTCGACAAATGTCGTGACACCCCATCGTCTTTCGAATGGTCCATTAAAAGACCCAATTGTTAGTGTCATGGTAACGTTTGGGACTACTTGGAACAGCTGTTCCAACGGAGCAACTTTGTGGGATGTATGGAGCCAATTGCACACATAAAAATTGTTGCACCATCTTGATTCTATGGGTCATGACCCTTTACAAAAATATGGAAAAGCGATGTACAAAACACCATTTCAGTTCTCTTTATTGCTCATGAAAACAGAAATTGTTAAGTCGTACGACAATAACCTAGATATTCTGAATTTGTGTCCCATATTGCAGCATATACCAGTAGGCAGTAGCCCTAATACCCGGTAACTCGTCCTCTTGCACTGATGCACGTGTGTACTCTTCGTGGTATACTATCTACTGGATCATAATGGGACTGTTGTTTCAGCTTGTCCCACTCCTCACGGACGATTCGGCGTAGATCTCTCACATTGGTAGGTGGATCGTCTCGTCCAATGACAGCTATGGGGAATATGCCGACCGTTGAAATCGTACGATGTCGTTATAAAGATAAAGAACGAATACATTCACAAGATGGGCACGACGAGCGCAAGAATTGTCGTTCATTAAGATGAATTCCTCACCGAAATGCTGCCAATGTGGTTGCACTGTAAGTCGGAGGATGTCATCCCTGTACCGTATAGCTGCTTGATTGCCTTCTACGTCCACCAGCGGCGTACGGTGGATTCACGTAATGACACTCCAAACCATAAGGGAACCACCAGCTTTTTGCACTCGCTGGGTGGTGTGTTTAAGATTTACAGGCTGACCAGTCTGCCTCCAGAAACGCCTCCGTCGATTGTGTGGTTGTAGTCAGATGCAAGATTCATCTATGAATAGCACTTTATGCCAGTTCTGACAAGTCAGTTGAGCATGCTGTTGAGCCCATTTCTACCTCACTTGGGAAGTACAAATCTGATGCTGGCCGAAATAAATTGAAAGTAAAATGTAGTCTGGCTGTAACAATGGTAAGGATTTCTGATATAAAGGAATTTGGTTGTATCGAATATCAACCTAGGAAGAATTCTTGAAGGCATTTATCTTTAGTATAGCCATGCTTGAAAGTGAAACGTGGGCAGTAAACTTCATAGACATGTGAATACTTGAGAGTATCTCTGGTGCTGCGATAGGGCTTTCTTTGTTTTGTTTTGAAGAGTGCTGGGAACGACGCGAGAGAGATAGTACGACGGTCGACGAGAAAAGGCGATGGCGACTCGTTTTGGTTGCAAGGCGGCTCCGTATGCGAAGACCAGCTCCGTGGGCGAGCAAACGAAATCAGCGGGAAAGCGACATGGTGGATGTTCTTGCACCGGCGACGCGCTACGACGAGAGGACGTGTAGTGGGATCCGAGACAGCTCCTTCTCTCCATGGCTCACTGAAGCTGTTGGTTTAACCAGAGGACGGAGTCATGATGCATTTAGACTTGTAAAAGACTGGGTGAGCGCCATAATTATCCTCGTGCATTGATGATTTTCCACAGAGCCAGCAAGTGGACTATTTAGGACAATTAAAACTGTTCTATACATTGACTGTTTGTCCCGTCGTGGGAAGCTGTTTCTTCGTTACGTGTCCGTTTTGCTGGAATAGTGCGTTCTTGACGTGTTTATGTCGGCCTAGCAACGCTATCAGCCACCATCTTGGATGTAATTTGTTTCCTTTTTGCATTCCATTGCCATGCGATGTTCCCTTTGTTGATAAAATCTATGTTCGTTCTAGTGTACCCGTTGCGACTTTAAGTAGCCTGTTTCGTTTTCGAACCGCCTTTTAGTATCGCTGGGAATTTGTTAAGATTTTAATTTTTCTCTTAAGGTATCCTTTACTTTTCCTTTATAAAATAAAAGGGCGGCTACTTTTCAACCTTTTATTGTTTTGTCTTAAAGAATTTTGATGTGTATTAGTCGATTATAATCTTGCTTTGTGCTTGCGCGGTTTGGGCGGATCATGCGTGTGCCTGTTATGGTGAGTGTGTTGACCGTCGGTCTGATCCTGTCTGAAGACATTGTTAACGGTCACATCTTATAGACACGACATCTGTGTTGGAAGTTTCTGGTTCTAAAACTTTGGAGAAAGCTTAAATGAATCTTGATCAACAAAATTTTTGTGATCTTGCTTAAAAAATTTTAGTGATAATTTATGTTGCAAATGAAGAGAGAGTTTGTTGAAATTAATTTTGAATTGCAGCTTGCTGGTACTGAATTTATATTTGTAAAATTTTGTCCTCCAATAAATTTAAAGACGCTTTAAACGAACAATGCTCAGTTTCCTCTTTTTCTGGTCCAGTCTTCCTAGTACGTTAAAAAGTACTGTAATGTCGTGTACCAATATGGACGTAGGGCATGGAGTTGCATGTCATGCAGGCTGTTACGTACAGTTGGAGTCGAAACACGACGTCCTGTGGTTTCACGCAAATAATTATTTAGCACAATGACATTACTTGTCAGGGTTCTTGTATTTCTACGCCTCTTTCGTTCACTCCTAGATGTTCTGAAACTTCCCTTTATGAGAGTCCCTACTGACACTAACAAGGAAAGTACTTAGGCTCAAACAAACAGAAATACACCAAAATCGTGTGAGAGATAATGTAGAGGTCCCTTATTGCACTAGCGATACTCTCGCATCTGCAAAACTCCTCAGTCGCCCATTAGAGGCCTCTGCGTGTGCCACGCCGTATTGCACTTTGACCTGCCGGTACACCAGTCTGGACCAGTAAGGACAGTGCAGTGTACCTCTGACGTTGCGTTTTGTGACGTTATTTGTGTAGTGAAGCATCGGATAGGTTGGCGATTGCTAATCAGTCCTGCTAATATAGTGTGACTGGTTGAGAGGAAGTTACGAAGAAACCTTCTTCGTGAAGATGGTATTGGTGCACAAGATGAGTCATTAGCATGTTACCTGGTATCTGTTATAGTGTTTCTAATGTATGCTCATATTTCTGCACTATAATATATACCAGAAAACATGTGAATGATTCATCTTCTACACCAAGACCGTATTCACGAAGAACGGCTCTTAGGAATATCATCTCAACCAATCGCAATACATTAGCAGGATTGATTACCAATCGGCGACCCATCTGACGCTTCACTACACAAATAACATCACAAAACACAACTTCAGAGGCTCGCCGCACTATCCCTACTGGTCCAGACTGGTGTACCGGCAGGTCAAAGTGCAATGCGGCGTGGCACACTCAGAGGCCTCTAATGGGCGACTGCAGAGTTTTGCAGATGCGAGAGTGTCGCTAGTGCAATAAGGGACCTCTACATTATCTCTCACACGATTTTGGTGTACTTCTGTTTGTTCGAGCCCGAGTACTTTCCTTGTAAGTAACAATGTGAATACAATCAAACTATGAAATTGGCGTTCCAGGCATGACAGAACTACCGTCAACACAAGCAGTGTACTTCCTTCCTGGTGTTATGCCTGGAACTAATAGGCTGTCTTACCCGCTCCAAGTGAATTAAGTGGTTATTGACATCTTAGTGCGGGTTGAATGACAGCTATGGACACTGCAAGTAACTTTACTCTTGATCCAATATACTCATTCAATGACAGTGTTCAGGACAAACTGGATCCAAGGTCATGCAACAGGGTTTTACCTGTATAGGTAATATTTGAAGAGTCACCAGTGCTCTTTCGTCGCCAACTTTGGTGGCTGTGAATTAAATTTCCAAATGCCTTGAAAAGAGGCTATAAAATGTAAAACAAGAGTAATGGAACCAAGTGAATTACATTTGTATGTAGTTAATAGCTTCACTACTTGGGAAGTATAAACCTGATGCTGGCCTAAATAGAATGAAAGTAAAATGCAGACTGGCTGTATCAATGGTAATGATTTCTGGTATAGAGGAATTTAGATATATCGAATATCAACATAGGAAGAATTCCTGAAGGCATTTGTCTTTGGTACAGTCATGTATGGAAGTGAAACGTGGGCAGTAAACTTCATAGACATTAGAATATTAGATTTTGAAATATTTTACTACTGATGAATGACGCATAATCAGATATTTACATCGAATAACCAGCGAATAAGTACTGAATAGTGTAATTAAACAGAAATATTTGTAGAAGAACTTGAGTAAAAGAAGGGATCAGTCGATAGGGCACAGTTTGGGGTATTAAAGATTCGTAAATTTCTTGATGGCGAGTAGTAATGTGGGAAAAACTGTAGAGGGTGACCAAACCTTAAATATAATCAGTTGGATGAAATCTGTTTAGATTGCAGTTAGTAATGTAGCGATGAAAAGGCCAGCGCTGCATGAGACAACCGTAGAGTGTCTTCGAGCTGAAAGCTACAATAATAACGACAGTGTCAAGGTGGGAGGAAAACACGGTATTAGCATGACGTTTATCGGGGTTACTAATCAATTAAATTGCTGTGCTCAGATTCTTCGTAAGGATCGTTTATGATTCAGAGACTCTGGGCGCACAACTAATTCAAGATCTCAACATATGCGTCTAATTACTCATGTCTCAACGTTTCATGGCCTGTCAGACTGCCTATCAGAAACCTTTGACTTTCTGAGAAATACAGTTAAATACTAGTGTACTGCAATAGGTAAAACTGCGGTTGCTGATGTTATCCTGTGTAACTTTCTCTTGCAGTATTAACGGAAACGTATTCTCCGAGATGTCATGTCCACTGAATGCCAGGACCTTGAATGACGCGATTATTATTCCAGGCTGAATAGGAGCCGAGACGCTACGCTTTAAATTACGTGGACGAACAGTTCTCTCTCAGAGTGAATTCCTCTGGTCCGGTGATGCGAGAGTTCTCGTGTCCCTTCTTCCAATAAACTAGGGGGAAATACAGCGCTCGTAAACCGGCCAGAATACGGAGATTCCTCCAGTTATTAACATAGAGAGAGACACGTTAGGGACTGCTTAAATGACGTTTCACACCACAGCCATCCAAATCTACTGCCCGGATATAAAAACACAGACCGAGACAAAGCGAGACCGTGAGGCAAACAAGTTTTAAGAGATGCAACCCCAAGTCAACATACTGATTTCTGTTTGACAATGATTTTGGAATTATTCGTGGAGAGTTTCACTTTCACATAGCCTCGTTTTTAAGACCTGTTTGCTCTTTAGCAGTTTAAGGAACCAGTTCCTCACAAAATAGTGCCAATAAAAGGAGGAATGAAGTTTCATTACAACATTTCAAAACATAAGTGCATTTCAGATATAACTGTCAGTGTTAGTAGGGAATCTTAAACAAGTAAAAGCACAATATAAGAATTTCAGATTGCTTGGAGAAAATACGTTGCGTATGCTGTGACAGGCTATAGGATTTTTAAAGTACACCTAAGGCTCTGTACAAAGAGTTCGTCCAAAATTTGTAAGCACTGTAATGACGTACAATTTTTAGTAAAGATTAGCTATTATCCTCCTTTATTAAACGGAGACTGGTTTCTCAAAAATGTTCTCACAGCTTTCACAAGCCATGTTTTCACCATTAACATTTTTTGGAATGGAGGGTTTCTACAACAGAAATTTATCTGTAACGTAAAGAGATAATAGTAAATATTTGATATAGTCAGAATTTGATTCATAATCTTGAAAGCAGTTCCAGTCTTATTTTGATTTTCTAAGCAAATTCTGGAACTGGGAACCCGAATTCTGGTCGGTAGGAGCTATAAAAATTCAATATATAATATCTTGCATAATTATGACGGTATTTTAAAATTTCAAATGCTATCATAACTGACTAATTAACAGATGTAGTTCTGAGTTGGAAGGTTAACAGAATAAGACAAGAATGGCAGTTTGATGTTTTTTGTCTGTCTTTAGGCAGCCAAACTGACAACGCATAAATACCCGATTTCATTCAGCTAGAATTTGAGAATGAGAACATTTTTCCTCGTTAATATAGTAAAAGGATACTAACCTCCGACGGGAAGCGGCCGCGTAATGCGTAGAAAGGCACGTAAGTCCACACGTCCATTCCAACGCGGCTCAGATTTTATCTACATATACCAATGAATGCACAGTACTGATCATTATGCGACACATAGCTGGGGAGATAAGACATCAACACTGAGAAGCATGAGGAATTAGCTCATGTTTAAACCGTCGCGTAAATTCCCAATTCTTTCCATTCAGTGTTTCTTCGTGAGAACGCTTAGTGACTTTCAACCAATTAAAAAGATAGTAATAATAATGTGTCAGTAATGATTACCAATTACCCACGGAATGAGAAGTCAAGGCCGCGACAAAATAGTCGTACGCACTAAGGCACCCTGTTGCGGTGCGCGCAGCCGTTCGCCGTAGGGGGTTCGAGCCCTCCAAAAAAATGTTCAAATGTTTGTACAGCCTATGGGACTTAACTACGGGGTCATCAGTCCCTAAACTTACAAACTACTTATGAACTAACTAATACTATGGACGGCACAAATATCCATGCCCGAGGGGGGATTCGAACCCCCGACCGTAGTGGCCGTGCAGACCGTGTCTGGAGCGCCTCAGTCCCCTCGGCCACCGGGGCCGGCTTCGAGCCCTCCCTCGTGCATGGGTGTTCGTGTTGTCCTTAGCATAAGTTATTTTAAGTTAGTGTACGTAGTTTGCAAGGCTAGGGACTGATAATCAACGTAGGTAAGTCCTTTAAATTTAGAAACATTTGAACATTTTTTGAGAAGTCAATCTCGTTCTGCCAACGGTCACATAAGTAAGGATGGAGGAGTGGATAGAGGTCAAGAATTACCAAATATTCCACAAGAGATTATTGATAACTTCATATTGTCCATGCCACGCAGGTATGCAACTTACATATAGAGGGCAACGAGAATGAGTTTTTTACTATTATGGTCGCCCCATGGTACGTCGCTCTAAGTAAACGCCATGTAAACCTCAAGAGTTGAGGCAGTAAACTGTCGTACTGTATCACACACAAATTATCATTGTAACCAATATCTGAATGAAATACGTTACCATATGTATATTGTGTATGATATCTCACCTCATCGTGCGCGCAATTCACCGTTGCTGATTGCCGTTATTCTTTGTTGCTATCGTTCCATGGTGGAAGACTCTTACATTTCTTCTTCAACACCGGAATCCAGATTTCATTCAATTTCGCACCTTCCTCTATCCTACTGAAATTATTGGATGTTGAAGAAGAAACGTAACAGTCTTCCACCATGGGACGATGTCAACAACGGACAACTGCTATCGGCAACGGGGAATTGTGTGCGCCTATCCAAGACATCTGACGTCACACCTCTGCGCGCGAGCACGCGTAAAAGGAATTCGGCTGCGGTCAGTAACGAGTCAGGGTGTGTATCGGACGTTAAAAAGAACCACCATATCCTTGAGAATGTCCTCTGCAGATGGGGACGAAACGTTGGGTTTTGATAACAAATCCACAAGACCACGGCATAACAGCACGGAAAATTTTAATAATATTGGCATTTCCGGCCGTGTAAGTTTACATTTTACAGAAATAGAAGGCAGCATTGTATCAGACTTTGAACGCAATCTGTGAGGAATTTTCGAGTATTTCAGATTTTTAATAAACGGACATTTACTTTTGTATGTGTAGATGTTCCTAACCGCAAATGTCTGGAAATTCTTTAGCGGATGATTTGAAATTTTGACACAACGTTCTACTTGGAATATGCGAACGTTTTTATGTTTACTGGTGTCTTCTTTCAATCTGCATTCCGGACTGCATTTGGGGACCACGTACGGTATACACAGCACAGGGTTAAGGACATGCACAATAGTCTAAAGATTTTACATAAGGTACCCAAGGGCAAAAAGTTAAACATCTTGGAAAATATACAAATAATTAGCTGAACATTTTACCTAATCCAAAGACTACTGTAATTTTTATACTATTAACATTGATATACCCTTATATATTGACTGTCACCATCATGTTAGTATATCTTTACATAACCAGTCCTTTGCAACCTATGCTGTTCGCCTTCATGACATGAACCTACACATTAGTATACCTTGTGGCAGGTATTATTATCCATATAAGGCAATTTAATGATTATGATACTACTCTCAATCTTTATATATACTTTAGATAAAATATGGAACATCACAATAATAAATGGATTCTTATAAGTAATGGACACAGCAAGCCTGCTATCAGTTCTCGTAGGATGATTGGTAACACAATCTTGATTTCTTGGATAGATGAGTATGCTCCAACATGTTTTGTAATATAACATAATTTCTTTAAAATGTTTCCAATACGTTTGATGTATAAATATCCTTACTACTTCACATATATATGTATGGACGCCTTATGTATTATACTTTTAATGTCAATACTATATAAGGTAAAGAAGCAGTTACTATGGTGTCTGTACTTGGCCCGAGATGCTAGTAGACCATGCCCTTCTTCTTATACATGCGAGGCAGATGACACAAAGTATTGCACTTTGTGGGATACCATGCCTTATATAGAGTCCATCTTAGACAATGACCTATTCACCCGCTTACCAATAATCTATACATATAGTCTTATTTTGCCATTGTCTGCCTCACAAATGGTAGAATGCGTTTAACACATTCTATCCAGCCTTTTTAATTTCAAATGCAAACTATTTTCCAGGGTATACTAGTTTATATGTAATCTGGTTTTATACATTATATATATAATGTAGTATATAATAATTTTAAATTTCTTGTAGATCACTTGACATGGTACTTGCTTATATGTTTGACAGCTGACATAGCACCTCATACTCTGTGGTGCTTAGCACTGTACTTCATACAAATTGTATATGTATGACATTCAATGTATAAAATTTGTACTGCATGTAATTTGTGTATACATGGTATTTAAGGTATATTATTAAAAAAAATTGCCTCAAAGGCAAAGACCAATATGTAATATATTCTACTGCACATGTAACATCTTTGTCTATGGCTTCCCGTCAAATAGGCAGTATTTTACTTGGCTTCAGTCAGTATTGAACTTGGATTCTGAATTGCCTCTGGTTAAGACCATAAGAATGGTGGGTTCCGACGTTTTATTGTTGACTTGTAAATTTTTTGTTGATGACACATCAATGTGGATGTACACCGATTTACTATGTAAAAAATTGTTGTAACAGAAATGAATTCATGTAAAATTACTACAGGTATGCAACTGTATAATTGTAGATAGATAAGTTTTTTTGCTATTTTGTATTGCAGCTCATTTGTAAAAAACTTTGTGTATTAGGTCTGAAGATGGGGTCTAGCACGCCGAAACCGGTAATGTAATTAAACGAAGAAAGCGATCTTGGCTGCAAACCTGTTATTATTTGCATTAGACATAACTGACCCCTGCTATTTGAATATTCACCCTCTGCATTTCGCTTTTGAGATTTCCTAGTTATGCTACTATGTTCAGACTTCTGGCATTCCATGCTTTAGATCCTTAGAATATGATCACTTCGTTCGTTATTCAGTCTTTTTCCCATGTTTATCTTCCCTTTGGCAGTACCCTACCGGAGATCCGAATAGAGGACTACTCCGGACGTTTCAGCCAGGTGACCTGTGGGTACACCATTTGTGTCTCCAATGCAGTGGTTTCCACTGCCTCCTTATCATTGCTGATTCTTTAGATTTTTTTTGGGCAGTTTGTACCCCCAAGTGTAACAAAGCGCAATATCCAACACTGCAACCATTGTGGGATACGCTGTTCTGGCAGCAGTGCGTATGCCAAGTTCAACCCGGACATGCTCAATCGGATTTAAGTCTGGTGAACAAGTTGGCCACTCGATTCGTTCAATTCCCTCACCTTCAAGCATGTTCTCCACCAGCGCAGCTCTGTGGGGACGAGCCTTAACGTCTATCAGAGGGAACCCATCTTCTACGGCACCCTCGTAGGGTACAACAAAAGGTCGAAGGACCTCGTCTCTATATCTCTGAGCAGTCAAGTCGCCATTCTGAGCAATATAGAGGTCCTTACGTGCGCCAATACTTCTGCCCATACCAATCGTCCACTGCCATGATATGGTAATGTTTCCTGTACATAAACATGTTCTCTCCAGATGAGGACACTATTTTGTCCGGCTGAACACAAAATCTTGACTTATATGTTAACAGAACCCGGCGCCATTCGTTACGACTCTAATGCAAATAAATGTTCCTCCGTCCAGGTTCTGCGGGCTAAACAGTGTCGTGGTTTTATTGGGACACCCACCATAGGTCTCCGTGCGTAGAGGCCACATTCCCGAAGGCTATTTCTTACCGGTTGTGTTGATATTGCGCATCCTGACTTGCATTCAGCCTCCTGTCTCGATGGGCCGTTAACCAGAGATAACGGTCATCTCTTGCTGATGTTAGCCGTCGATGATCTTGGCCTGGCCTTGTTTTATCATTCCTGCTGTCTGAAATCGCGTCCAGGTGCTGGACACTCCAATAGCTGCAGCCACTTCCGTCAGTGTCTGTCCCGCTTCCAACCTTCCTATGGTTCTCCATGCCATCGAATATGCAAAGTCACGTAGTTGTTGGATTGTACTACCTGCTCACTACACCATCTGAACCCAACTGCTTGTGTAATTCGTTTGGTAGAATAATCACAAGGCAAAACCAACTCCATCTGAAGCAAATTTCTGTTGCTACGACTATCTCGGTTATTGTCCCCATTCCGTAAAATCGACAGAAAGGCATCGAACAATCTTAGTTCAGTCTGCCGCCGACAATACTACAGAACATAGATATTTCAGCTGATGCCCTAATTGTTTTGACTAGTGTATTATAATTTCTCCGCAACGTATTGTATAACTGTGAGTGAATAAGAATGAATTTTCACATAGACAACTACGAGACTACTAGCACTATTTAATTTAGTTCCATTGAAGTCGATATTGGTGCCGATGTATCTGCCATTAATACGGCTATAATTAGTAAGCATATGTAATTTAGAAATCCATATAGGCGAAAAAGCAGAGTTAAGGCATCTTAAACGTGTGTAGAAATATTAGTGATGAAAAGCATACCTCTGTCACCAAACAGACTATCGATGCAGCGTAATTCACATTTTATTGATATGGTGTGTGCACTTTTTGACATGTCCGAAAGAAGAGATACCATTGGGTGACATTAAAGGCAGTGATTTTACAAATGCGAAATATTGAAATATTTCGACGGTTTCAGGCATTGAAATAAATTCAACGGTAAAGTTGAAAATTTATACTGTACCAGGATTTGAACCCGGATTTTTCGCTTCGGGCTAGCGGTCGCCTTAACCTGTTGGGTTATACTGGCACGCTTTCCTTCCTGCCGGGATTCTCAAATTCTAGCACACTACGATGGTAGTGCCCATGCCCCTTACTTCGTCTTTCTCGCAGCCTAATATGTATTTCCGGAAGGGATCGAGCCTATTGATGCTTTCGTATTGAAATCGTCAACTGCTTATTGGGGGCGTATACACAATTATTGATATGGTACATGTTCTTTCCGACATTTATATATATTTTTGACGAATTACAGCGTTCAAATGAATGAAATAAATGGCAATTTGCGATGTTATGGCATCACTGTATGGAATACCAAACTGTGGGGAATAAAAATTTGTGCACGGCCGGCCGGGCACAAATTTTCATTCGCCACAGTTTGGTATTCCATCTAAACCTAATACAGTGATGCCATAACATCGCACATTGCGATTTATTTCATTTCTTTCCGACGTGTCTGAAAGAACAGACACAATTGGTTGACATTAATGTCCGTAATTTTGCGAATTAGAAATCATGAAATATTTCGATCGTTTCAGGGCATTAAAATAAATTCAACGCCAAAGTTGGAAAATTGTGCTGGACCGGGATTAGAACTCGGATTACAAAAATGGTCAAATGTTTGTAGAGGTTATGGGACTTAACTACGGGGTCATCAGTCCCTAAACTTACAAACTACTTATGAACCAGCTTATACTAAAGACGGCACAAATATCTATGCCCGAGGGGGGATTCGAACCCCTGACCGCAGCGGTCGTGCAGACCGTGACTGGCACGCCGCAGACCGCTCGACCACTGCGGCCGGCTCCCGGATTTCGCCCTTCGTTCAAAGAACAGATAACCTTTCAATAATTGTATATATGCCCCCAGCAGACAGTTGACAATTTTAATGCGGACGCATTAATACGCTTGACCTCTTGCGGAAATTCAGTATAGGCTGCGAGCAAGAGGAACTAATGGGCAGGGCCACTACAAGTTGAGAATTTGGACTGGAAGCGAAATGTGCCTGGATAACCTAATTGGTTAAGTGGGAAATCCGGGTTCCAATTCCGCTCTGGCACAAATTTCCAACTTCGCCGTTGAATTTATTTCATAGCCGTGATACGATCGAAATGTTTCAATATCTCGAATTCGTGATTCATATATGTCTAATGAACATCATATTTCTAAATGTTCTGTGCGAAGTTTGCGCAATATAAATTTTCAATTTTCTCCTTCCTTTGAGTCATGTACCACTGTTTATTAGCATCGAGTCAATACAACGTGCATAATGAGCTGCTGTAAGTTGACGTTAACGCTTGGCAGTGTGTGAGAGAGAGTGGTGAGTCCGTTACACGCGCCTGGTACTCTTGTTTCTAGGCACAGACTAATACATTATACCTGTTACGTCCCAGTAACTGTCTTAATCAAGCTTCCGCTGTGAGCGAGCGATAGCTATCGCGTCCCATCTGACTATGCAATGGTTACCAGACCGGGCGTATGCTAACATATATGTTGATTTTGCGAGCTTCCCACTCGACAACCGGTACAAGTGGGTGGACATTGATTTTACAAGCACTACCACCGACACTACTTTGACACAATTCACGAAACTTAACTGGCGAGTCGCTACCGCAGCGTGGTTGTAGCCCAGCGGTTGAGTGAAATTTAAACGTGTGTGTTATTCGTCTATCTGATCATGCAGCGGGACGCTATAAGGGTGTTGACACACATGAAAGTTGAATCTCCTCTAGGAGCGAGAAGTGTCGAGTCAGTAGAATATTTTGCAACGTTGTAGCACTGGAATCAGCCTCGGCTCTAAGGATACTGTCACGTTTTTAGCTCCAACTGTAAGGCGACCATAACTTTGGAAACCTCAGACATTGTCTCACATTTTTATCATTTACGAATGAGGAAAGTCTTTGTATGTAAACGGATATTTAATTCACCCCTGAACGCAGTAATCTATTGATCTAACTATTTGATTATGAAAGTACCACGAAGAAAAGGAATTCTGCAGAACAGTTTTCTGATCCCCTAATGATAATGATAATGTTAAACATTCAAATAACAACTGACGTTTCATTATCATGATTGTCTTTCCATGTGAATAACCAAAGTTACACGAACGATGTGCACGGCTTTCGTTTTGTTGAAACCTGTGCGGGAATTTTTAAGGTTAGTTAATTCTCACAATTCCACAGTTCAAGTAGCTGTATGACGGTGCCCATGTACGCTTCGTTTGTCTTTTTGTAGGATTTTTCTGTAATGAAGACACGTACCAGCAGTTCACGCAGTATATCTGTAATTGCTGTGGGTATTGTGTGGTGACGGAGAGATAGTAGGTTCTGTTAGCTGTAAATGTCGTGTCACATGAAATAGCAATCACTTGTGTTAGCAAAATTACCAGCTGTTAATAAAAATCAGCCCACTGTTACTATTTAGATTATAAAGAGCCAGCCTACTTTTAACCTTCCTAGAAAGATAAGAAAATAATTTACATTGTGTTTTATCGCTTAAATTTGTTAATGTAATCGAACTAACTGTAATTTTTGTGGTAATTGATATGGTATTCGTATACAGATACACCAGAAGATATAACTACAAGTGTTGCGAAACTGGTGGGGTAGTCTAAATGCACAAATGCAGCTGCAGTGGACTACAGTCTTTTACTCAGAAAACCTTTATACTGTAAGATCTAGTTTTTTAATTTACTTACTGAAACTTTGGAGAAAAATGTATCATTATTTCAGCTTTAGTTACCGTATCTTCAAAATTATCTGTAATTATTCTACAGGTAACAGTTTGCTATTGTCACCTAATTACGGCGAAGCATTGATAGGACACCTGCTAACCATATTTTTATTTATTTAGTAATTTAGTTTGCATTCATCAACACGGTTATATGACCGAATCTGCTTAGCAACGTTCGCTCACAGTGTTTAATGTGACTTTTGAAGTGTCTGTGAGAGAGAGAGAGCTATTACAGATTTTAATACATAAAAGAATGACTGTGTAAGAAAGGGGAAAAAAAGCTTTGGATGACAGATGAAAGAAAACAAAAAACAAACAGGAGCATGGTGGGATTATTAAGGAAATAGAACTTCTCATCAGTATCGTAAATACACAAAGCCCAAAAGGAACTGTCAACGACAAATCTAAACACCTCTAACGTTAAGAGCCTTAATACTTTTGCCAGAGACAGACATCTCCATGCACTCACATAAAACAAAAAGAGTAAAATAAAAAAAAAAAAAAAAAAAAAAAAAAAAAATTAAAAAATCCTCACTAGTTACCACTCATGCACGTAAAGTTTTGTCTGTTCTACATCATTACATAGTGTAACTGGTACATAAAACTATGCTGTACAAGGATTTTGGTCGCGTGATACTTGTGGCATCTGCTTAATACGTTTCAAATGATGCAACGGAATCTGATGGTGATTTATGTGGTGCAACGATGCAGGACTTGTGCACTATGACACCTGTGACAGTTGATTCTCTTACATTAACTCATGGGAACCCCAGGCACAATTACGTGATACTTGTCACGTGATCTTTGACTATTTGCACTAAAGCTTGTCTCTTGCCGTTATAACTAAAACAACGGTGTAGGTGGCTTCAGATTTAGCTGTCCACTTTAGGGAGAGCACATGGTAAAAGGTTATCAAATAAGGAAAATGAGTACATTCATATGATGTGTATTAACCCTGGAATGCTACTAGGGGTACGCTGTACCCCAGTGCTTCTATTAAGTGTAGCTAGTGGCCTACAGATAGCGCTGAAGTTCTGCGTTTCCCAGTAGTTTCATGCCTCAACAAGTCAGTACGGGTGTGACCATCACAGTGTCAATAGGGTTTATACTTTTCACGTTATTTAATGTTTGGGGGTACAGGTGCACCCCAGTGTAGCATAATCGCTGTAAGAAATTTTAGAACCAAGATTCTTCAGGTTTATAAGTATGATGTAAAATATAGAATATATACTTATTCGCAACAAAGACATTAAAACAATGCTAGTACCGATTGTTTCCAAGATTTATAGTGGATAATCGAATATTATCTGCAATTTTGACCTTACAAAGGAGGAGGATATTCTCGAAATACAGAGTATGCTCTACACTTCAGATTCTGAAGGCCTTTATTCAGAAACTGATGAAGTCGATGAAGAGGATTGTGTCATTCCAGATTTTAAAAACAGAGAGAACTGTGGAAATGAAGAAAAACTATCAGATGCTCCTGCATGTCATATTCCGTTTCCAGCTGTGTCAGTTTCCGATCCCGATAAAGATAATCTACCAGAACGTCTTCAGAGTGTTGATTCGTCAAAGATGAATATTATAAATGCTCCAAAGAAACTCTGTGGCAAAAATAAATTCAAGTGGAGTGGTGAAAGGGGAGTTTTTCGTCGCACACCTGAAAGGAATCTTTTAGTGCGATTACCAGGAAACAAAAATGAAGCAAGACATGTAAAAAGTGCACTGGAAGCTTGGCAGCTCTGCTTTACAAAGAAAAATGTAGATTTGACTACAAACTGCACCAACAAAGAAATTGAAGCACAGAGATCTAAATACAACAAAAATATGGATGCAACACCTAAAGACAATAAGCCGTCATACACCGCAAACACTGATTGTACTGAACTCCAGGCTCTTATAGGATTGATCTACTATGCTGGAGTAATGAAAATGGGAGGCGTCTTTAATAATTCAGTTTTATAACTGTACCAAAGGAGGTGTTGACACGCTAGACCAGTTACGTCATTCATATTCCTGTGCAAGGAAAACTCGTCGCTGGCCCCTTTGCCTATTTTATAACTTATTAAACGTCACTAGATACAACTCTACGTTACTGTTGAAACGAAGCTCTGCAGATAATAAGGAAATATTTAAAAACAGAAGATCTTACCTGAAGAAATTGGCTATGGATTTGATGCGACCACAAATTTTAAGGCGTTTGGAAAAACCAACTTTAAGACGAGAACTCCGTCAAACCATCAGTGGTATTTTAGAACTGCCAAAGGAAGAAGAAGGCCAAGAGGTTTCAGCATCCACAACAGGATGGTGTATTTTCTGCCCTAGGGCTCGAGACCGAAAATCAAGAGTTAAATGTGCTATTCGTAAAAAATTTATTTGTTTGGATCATCAACGAAAAGTGTGTTCTTCATGTCTTCATTAATGTAATTGTTTCTTTCTGGGCATTTTTTCTTTTTTCTTAAGTGTGATTTAAATGTAAATTTATTACTTTGAAATAAATTTTTTTTTAAATCATTTTAAAAATCCCTTTTTATTTGGGGTACACCTGTACCCCAATGTGGAAGACCCGTCTATGAAAATAAGTGTAGCAATCCAGGGTTAAAGCATAAGTTATTTCATAAGTAGTTTGTAAGTTTAGAGTCTGATGATCCCGCAGTTAAGTCCAATAAGCTTCACAAACATGCAGTGTCGACATACGTCACTAAATGTGCTGGCAAATTCATATCACTGTACGACACATAGTTCATGTGATATGGTGACGTAAACATTGAGATGCGTGAAAAATTGTTGTATCATGCATGACGTTTCGTTTGTTACTTCTTTACCAGTAAATTTACTTGCAACACATTTTACAAATATATTAAAAATAAAGGTATGTAGAACCATGGAAATATTGCAGTGCAATATTGTATAAAAATTTCAAACTAGTCAGTCAATAACATTCGGCTATTTGCGATAAGGAACATTCACATACTCAGTTTGCCTTTATTAGAAAATATTCGAACGTTCTTCACGTAGTGCTGTGAAATTTCAACATAACGTTGTGTTATAATACGGGCATTGCAATGAATAATAGGCATAGTGGCTTAATTTATAAAATATAATTAAAATCCACACATCACAGATAACCTGATTTTTATATTCAGATCAATGTTTTCCTTCAAGCAAAAAAAAAAAAAAAAGTTCAAATGTCTATAAATCTATTGGACCAAACAGCGTGGTCATCAGTCCGTAGCTTACAAACTACTTAAACCAGTCACTGTCAATTCAAAACATATTCATGACTTTTTGAGAAACTTTCTTTCATGGTTGTGTGCATGGGATCATTGCAATGATGGAAGGAAATTGACTAGAGAAACACATTTTGCTCTCAAACACACTACTGCAGCCTTGATTGATTTTAGTGAACATTGGCTGTGTGAGAAAAAGAGAGCATGTTTGCTCTTTGGGAAAATACAGACAGACAGTTTGAAGGACAGGTTTGGAAAATACTGCCAACTTAATGGAGGAAATTACCATGTATCCTTAAGTCAAGTATTTGAAACAGAAGGTAAATTAAAGGTCAAGAGTATGTTTTCTATTGTACTGCAGTCTAAAGTGTTTGGTGATGTGTTTTAAGGTCTTTTGATGTTGATGCTGCTGGTTGTGGAATCCCAGACCTTACAGATACTGTTACTCCAGAGCTATTAAATATAGTAGTTGATGATAATGATGTTGATGAAATAGAGGAAAACACTTGGTCATTACTACAATATGAAGTTATTGCTCATTAAAAAAGTAAATTGTCCCTATTGTAAAGAGTTTGTCACATCTCAAGAAACAAAACAAGCAGAAGATTTGGTAGTGGAAAACGATAGGGAAGGTTTAACATAGCCAAGCAGTGATGTAATAACATGTGTTTCATATGTATACTTAAAACTCCAAAAAATATTTAAAGTAAAGGAAAGTTTGTTCCTGCAACAAGTAAATCAAAGGAATGTTCTTGTGAAATAAGTAGCCACTAATGTACCAAAAGGCTTATTTCTTGGTTTTCATTGTTTAAAAGGTCACACACTTGATTACATCATATATTGTATAATGACATGCAGTGCAAATATTTTATTAAATAACTATGTGAAACGAAAAAAAAAATGATGTAAGTGTAACGAATAATGTAACTGTTTATAAAAGATTGAAGAAGTCTTGACATGTAACACCTTGACACACAAATTGGGCAATAAACATTTTCTGGAAATGTCTTGTTTCTTTCAGTATGTCAAACATTTTGTGGATCTCTCTGTCTCTATCTGTCTGTGTGTTTTATGTAAATAAAGTTTCTTTTGCAATCAAAATGATCAATCTGATCCTTCTTAAGTAGGGGAGACTGGGGCACATTTGACACATTTTTTTATTTTTCTAAATATTAATTTTTTTGACATAGTTAAATTTATGACATTATTGTTAAATGTTAGATACGTCTTTACTGAATCTGGATGCCAGTAACTAAGCTTGAAAACAGCAGTTAAAGTATTAGCAAAAATTAATTACTTGACATATGTCAAGTGGGACAACCTGCCCCTACCTCATGGTAAGTTGGCCCAGAGGCTGGGGCACATTGACTCATGTAATAGTT
This sequence comes from Locusta migratoria, assembly GCA_026315105.1. Taxonomy (NCBI): domain Eukaryota; kingdom Metazoa; phylum Arthropoda; class Insecta; order Orthoptera; family Acrididae; genus Locusta; species Locusta migratoria. The sequence continues at coordinate 381,126,341 of CM048755.1, forward strand.
TGGCAAGTATAACTATGAAATCAAAATAAAACTAACAGTTATCAAGAAATATAATTTAATATACATAATATCAAGTTGAATATTGAGTTAAATACTTAACATTGAGGACTATGACAACAGGAGAGGTTAAACTTATTAGAATTTATTGTATGTTAATACAAACCAATCAACATTTATCAATCTCCAGCTCCAAAGGACTAGCACAGTTTTAACACTTATAAAATAGTCCATGGATTTCAGTTTTCATGCACCTCTGATGAGCTTGCAGTTTGTCCACTGAATTCGTTGTTCTCCATTTGACTGTTTCCTCATCGTCATCATTGTCATCATCATGCCCTTTTTTGCGTTTTATGCCTCCTACAGTTGATTTACTTAATTTCATTCTACTATTCCTCGCTCTTCCTTTTTGAAAAAGGGATTACTCTAGCCAGTGATCTAATTTTCCTTAAGTATTTCTTTCCAATGCTTTGCTCCAATGGTAGGGGTTGAAATTCAGTTTCTGTGTCCTGAGTTTCAGTTACCTGTGCACGCTGTCATGAGGTCTGTCTGTACTTAGCACAGTACTAACTTCTAAGAATCCCACAGTCCTCGCCAACAGTCATCACGTATATTTCCTTTCCTTTTGCTTCTAAAGCTGCTCTTACCATCGTACCTTCAGAAATGATTTCATTCTTTTATAATTTCTGATCCTTTTTATGATACTACAAATAAAACAAATGTTTAAATCAGAGCCGTAACTCATGTTTTGAAAAGAAGGAAATGAACGAGATTTTGACTTCTCAAAACACTGTTTAAGATTAAAATAATATTTACTGGTTGGTGTTTATTCAACGCTTTTTATGTCGTGAATATGAGGATCGTTTGACCTCTGAAACATATCGAAATATGTTTAATTTCGTCAATTATTTTAATGAACTCGAAGAATTATAAACGTCATTATCATTAAAAGTAACAAACCTTTCATCGAGTTTAAAGAAGAACAACTCCTATAGGACGTGACAGGTTGTCTCGACTGGCCATTGTGCCTCGTCCTCTCTGGGCCAACCTGCCCCATCGTCAGCTTTACAATAAATTCTGTTCTTTAGGAAACCCACTGAAGCAATTAAGTCTGTATGCCATATAGAAATAATCCTTAAACTATGACCTTTTATTATAATACTCACCCTGTGGTATTACAGATACAGGGGGCGGCTGATTATTTCCATGTAAAAGGCGGGTTTTGCCGAGCTGTTGTGTTCCCCAGCCGGGTGGCTAACAGTTTGGACCTAGTGAATGCGATACAGGTAGTCAGGGTTTCCCTACTGTGCTCGGAAACCGGAAGCGACACTCCTGACTGAGCGAGGGCGGCTAACCCAGATTGCAACTGAAATACAATATAGCCACACACACATTATTCTAAAAATCCATATAACATCAGGGAATGATCATACGGCAAATATAGTTATATGAGTGGATTCAGGAGACTTGGTAGAATCAAATGCTGTAATTACAATTTCAATATCCCTTACAGATGAAAACTGACAAATTTCGGCACTATTAAAATAATAATATTATAAGACTTATATTTACAATTATTGATACGTAGTCTTTATCAGTAAAAATTTAAGAAGCAATTGGGCAGCATTGCACCACGCTACCTATCTAAAAAGACATACCACATTATTTCCGAATTCTTTCAATAAACTTTGCTTTACTCTCTTGTTCTGCTTTTCGTTGAGGTAATAATATTCTTGTGCCAGAACATAGATTCTACCACAGAAACACAAAACATGAACCCAGCAAAGTTCATTCCATTTATATATGTATTTTATTATATTTAATATTATTCTTAGTAACGTCGTTTGTTATGTTGTAGACTGCCACTTAAATATTTCATGGCCGACTAAAAATAGTAGATATGCAGCAGATAATTTATATATAAACAATTATAAGTATTTGTGGACAAGAACTGAATATATTTGTATAAAATCCATGATAAATTAAATATTAATTGTGTAACTATATTTTGACGCCGGAAGTATATTTGAACCCTTGAGACGCCACGCTTAATGGCTATCTGAGCAAAGTGCTTCAGTCTCAACCGTTTTTTAGTCTTGTTAAATATATATTCATTTGTTAAATGTAAACAACATTTGTAGGGAGGTGGTCAAATCATTTAATTCTGTGATATTCAAATGTATAATATTTTGGAAGGGAAATTGTATTTTAAAGATGAGGCGTTAGGATGTGCGGAAGGATACAATTTTGGGAGCAGGTAGAGCAAGCTTCCTAACGCTTGGGAAGGGACTCGTAACTTGGACGCGATGGTGAAAGGTGGTGACGCTGGGCAATCTGAAGCCGCGTTACGAACTTCTTATTTGAAGAGATAGGGAAGTGTGGAAAATTTACGGGACTGTGACTGCAGAACTTAGTTTCTGCTTGAAAGGTGATAAACTATGCACAGTAATAGGGCTGTGGAACTGTGATAATTCAGCAATCGTGTACCCGTGTGATTAAAAACTGTGTTTTATAACAAATACTTTAATCGTGGATTAATTAGGAACTGAAATGTTCGATGGACTACAGTAATTTACGAGTGACAATTTGTAAAAATGTTCAAATGTTTGTAGAGATTATGGGACTTAACTACGGGATCATCAGTGACTAAACCTACAAACTACTTATGAACTAGCTTTTAATAAAGACGGCACAAACATTCATGCCCGAGGGGGGGGGGGGGATTCGAACCCCCGACCGCAGCGGCCGTGCAGACCATGACTGGCACGCCGCAGACCACTCGACCACCGTGGCCGGCGACAATTTGGCACTTTTACTATTTAGTGCGTGTGATACTTATTGTGCCTCCCATGAACAATAATTGGGGAAATATTCAGTTATTTACCGATGTATAAAGTAGGACCACCTCCGCATTTTCATGTCCAGAAAGAGAAATAAACTATTTATAGAGAATTACTTCGTGAGTGAATCACTTCTTTATCTTAGAATCCATTTTGTTGGTTATTCAGAGGTTTAATTTATGTTTGTTTAGATATATTTTCACGTCATAATATGCAGATTGATAAACTGGCTAAACTACTGATTAATTATTTTTTTTATGGAACTTAACTAAGGGGTCATCAGTCTCTAAACTTACAAACTACTTACTTACTAGCTAACACTAAGGACGGCACAAATATCCATGCCCGAGTGGGGACTCGAACCCCCGACCGTAGTGGCCGTGCAAACCGTGACTGGAGCGCCTCAGTCCCCTCCGCCACCGAGGCCGGCACAGATTAATTATTGATCTTTCTTAAACAGATTGGGTAGCTGTTTAGGGCATAGAAACTGACATACATAACTCACCCCTATGAACAGAGACAACGAACCATAAACTTTTTACTGCCCTGAGTTATGTATTGTCCAATTCTTATTGGTGAATACCGATTGGAAGGTCGCAGCTCCGTTGCGCCTAAAGCAAGCGAAAGTTAAATAACACATATTAATAACCGACGAGTAGAATTTTACTGAAACACGCACAAAAACAATTCAGGACTAGAGCTTGTAAAAATCTTCACCGCCTGCGATATTGGCCCTGTATAAGGAGAGGGACAGTGCTACCTACTTTCTGTTAGATTCCTAAGACGATCTAGTATCTATTGTATGAACTAATTCGACTGGGCCATCCTGCCCCTATGGCCAACGTACCCCAGTCTCCCCTACCATATGGCCCGTTTTTAAGTTACTAAATAAAAAAGCTTGATAACTGGTTTATATCATTTGTGGACGAATTATGAAGCTCCTTGTGTAATTTTATTCGTATTCAAGAAAAAATAATTATTTCTTATGTAGTCAAAACTATCGTATTGAGGGTTACATAATTGTAAAATCGAATGTGTAGCAAGGCCGTGCTATAAGTGCTTAAAATTCAACGTACCCTAAAATGTCGGTAATGGCTATATAAATAAACTGCCTTTGCAGACACTGGATCCAACATTTATACAAATCTTTTTCACACAAGCCGCTATTTATCATTTACGAACTAGGTGTCAGAGTACACATACACGCTTAATTATCGCTTTATTGTTTTCGTAAAATCTGTCATTAGGTAAAAAGCGAACGTTTGTTTCCTTGCACTACTCCACTACTAGTGGTCCGAACTAAGCCGCAGTGCCGTGACGTCACAGCAATCGTGGTGTGGCTCTGTTCCCAGGTGGCGTTGTCGAAGTGCGCTAGCACCTTTTCAGAGGAACTGGGGGAAAATGCACCTAAACCAATCTTTTTTTTTTTTAATTTGTGTTTAACAAAAAATATTTACTTGTAAGAAGTAGACTCTAAAGCCCTTACATAAAATTATTTTCAAAATAGCATATTTAAGATACTAGTTCATTTAAGAAACATATATCTTTCAGAAGAAGCGTACTCTATATATGACGAGTGTACATGTACAATACTAATAGAATAAATTTTTTTTCACAAAATTCCTTAGTTTTTCTTCGATTCGTCTTTTGCAGTGCTTCGCGTAGTGATTCTGCCATACAAACAGTAAATGGTTTGATTGTATTACCGCTCTTCGACCATATTACTGAGCTGCGCTTCCTCCGTTACTTGGTTTGCTTCGGATCTGACCGGGGGACAGTCGAGCGCAGAACAGTGGTGTGCGGTCTCACTGTTTCCGCAGCTATCTCTCTCTCTCTCGCTACGTTGCCGACACTAGCGACACACGGTCGCGGCCGGGGCGGTGAACTACAGTGTACTCCGCCCGCGGTGCGCGGGCGCGTCCACCGGGCGAAAATGTTGGCCATGCCTGCCATAGACAATCTGACCTTACAGCTTATACAATTTATAAGCGTCGAAACAAGAATTAGTTTAAAAATTAATTCCTAAGATTCAAACGAACTTTAAATATCAATGTCAAGACTGGCTGAGTCAACGAGCTAGTCTACCCGAGGAGAACAAAGTAGGCTAGTCTAAGAACTAAACAATTTTATTCAGTCTAACCTTCAATGCCAGGCACTCACATACAAGGTGAGAATTATTGAACAATATGAGAGGCAAGGTCCCACGTTTGAATATCGGTTCAGGCACACAGTTTTAATCCGTCGGGAAGTTCCAATATAAAATAAAACGTAATAACTTCTGAACGGTTGGCGTTAGGACGTTCAGACTACAAAGGGTGGACGCGGGGCATGGCGGGAATTAGTATGAACATCCGTACGTGAATATGATTTGGCTTAGGGATGAAGCATACTTTCATTTGGATGGGTTCGTCAGTTATCAAAATTGTCCCATTTCGTGATTTTGAAGACTCTTCACCCCCGAACGGTGACGGGAAGTTGTCCAGTGTCCAGTCACGGAATAATCAAAGTGATATTCCTTTATGGCAGGGTGACTACCGAACGGTACGTAAAGGTATTTGAAGAAGTTTTCATTCCCATTATCCAAATTGACCATGATTCCGTCACAGTTTGGTTTGTAACTAATTTAAGTTTTGTTTCATATAGTTCAACAATTTTCACTCTGTACAAGTCTGTCGTCGGTATTCTGGAAGCAAATGAAGCAGAAAAAAGGGAAATGTGTGTCTCTTTAAAAGACTCTAACAGAAAAGTTGCGAGCCAGCTGCCTTAGCCTGCATTCCGCCTTCCTCACCGAACATTTTGGCATGCGGAATCGAGATGAGACAGTACCGATGGCGGAGAAAGAAACATAGAAATGTCATGTTGGGAGAGAGACAGTGGCAGTAAAACAGGAAAATGGATGGAGACAGTAGTTGTGGGAGCAAAAGCGAAAGGAAGCAGCGGAATGAGTAAGATAGATGAGTTGGGACCTACATAAGTTCTGAGGATCTGGATCATTTAGACCAGCGATTTTTTTCAATTTCGGAAATACATTGGATTCAGGTGATTAGCCAGACTGTGTACGTATGCATCACCTTTCAGAGTGATATCACGATGCATCACGGATCCCATATCACTCCAACTGCACACTCCCCACAACATTATAGAAACTCCCTGCTGACATGGAAGGTCCATGTATTCATGAGGTTGTCTCCATACCTGAACACGTCCATACGCTCGATACAATTGACTAGTCAGATCAGGAAACACGTATCCAGTGGTCAAAAATCGAATGTTGGTGTTGATGGGTACAGACGAGGCGTAAAGCTTTGTGTCGTGAAGTCATCAAGGCCACGCGAGTGGGATTTCGGCTCATATCGATGATGTTTAGTTGAATGGTTCGCGCGATGTCACTTGTTGATGGCTCACCATTGAAATCCGCAGCAATTTGTGGAAGAGTTGCACTTCTGTCATGTTGAAAGATCCTCTTCAGTCGTCGTTGGTCTCATTCTTGCAGCATCTTTTTTTCGGCCGCAGAGATGACAGACATTTGTTGTTTTGCCGTATTCTCGATATTCACGGTATACTCGTGAAATGATCGCAAGGGAATATCCTCACCTCATCGCTACCTCTGAGATACTGTGTCCCATCTCTTGTGTGCTGTCTATAACAACACGTTCCTTACTCTCTTAAATCACGATAACCTCCCAGTGTAGAAGCAGTAACCGATCGGAAGCGTACGACATGACACCTGCTGTCTTATATAGGCGTGGCCGACGTAGGGCAGTCTTCTGTGTTTGCATACGCATGCCTATACCAGTTTACTTTCATTGTGCTCCAGCAGAAGCATTTTACAGCAGGTAGATGTTTGCTCCCATATTCCACATCTCGACCTAAGCAACTGTATCAATTACAACCAAAATTGCTACTCAGTTATTGACTGGAAATTGATACTGCTGAAATAGGGGCAACCTCCCAATATGATAGGGGTGAGAGTGAGAAGGACTTGACATAGAAGATGGACAGAGGGAGAGATAAGAGGACTGAACATAGAGCAGGGGATGGGGAAATGTACAGAGAGGTAGGATGACATGAAAAGAGAGACGGACTACAATGACGTGGACACAGAGAGAGTGAAGTGGAAACGGAAAAAGAGGTAAAGTGTGGGGGGAGGACAAGTTACAGAATGGAGGAGGAGGAGATATGTACAATATGTGTTACATACGCTTGAAAAACTACTTTATGTATAAAATTTAAACCACAAGTAAGCTTACGATGCATGGAAAAGGATACTTAGTAACAAATTTTGACAGTGTTTAATTGATCACCACGAAAGTTGACAGACATATGTGAGTTCTTTTAGACAGGGGGACGAGGAGATGGACTTGAGGCAGAATGTAAAGAGAACAGACTAGCAGTTGGAAAGGGATGGGGAGGTGAAAGAGATGGTCCGAGAGAGGGGAAGGAGATGATGTGCAGAGATATATGAGAGGAACAGATGGGCAGAAACAGAGAGTATTGGAGGGGAGATGGACTGCGATATTATGGAATAAATAAATTCCCAGGCAACACCGGGTTCTGAGCTAGTAAGAAGTAACTTCTGGAAATCTATTATGACATTTAGGCGCACACTTGAAACCATGCACGCAAGTAGTGCCACAGCATATAAATTTTCTTCCGCAAACGGCATAAAAACGAAGAATCCTTTCTTACTGCGACTCCTGAATTTCCTGGAAAATGAAAATAACAAAACCCTTCTACTACTTTTATTCTCTCATTTCCTAACCTAATTTCCTTACCATCGCTGCATTTGATTTCTAACATGTCATTACTCTTGATTATGTCACCTGACATCCTCCTTGCAATACACTGTCCGTTTCTATTAGTTACTCTACCAGGTCTTACGTGTCACCGAAAGATTAACAATATCGTTAGCAAACCGCAAAGCTCTTATTTCTTCTTCATGAACTTGAAGTTCCTTTTCATAGTTCTCCTTTGTTTACTTCAGAGTTTGCTAAATGTATAGAGTGAATAATATTGCCGAAAGGCTGCAAACCTCTCTTACTCCCTCCCCAAACTGTGCTTGTCTTTGATGCACTTCGACTCTTGTAACTGGTGTGTTGCTTCTATGCAATTCGTATGAAACTTTTGGTTCCCTATATGTTAACCTTTACCTTCACAATGTGAAAGTGTGTATCTCAGTCAATTTGGATATAATTATTATGCAAAAAGTATAACCTATCTTCGAAAGTACGACCTATGGCCACTGTTCCTACAAGAGGCGGACCTAATAATATGAACACGTTTATGGACCGTTTCGTCGGTTCTTGATGGAACATAGACATATTAAATAACTGTGATACACTATATATTTGTTCAAAAAATGTTCAAATGTTTGTAAAGCTTAAGGGACTTAACTGCGGGGTCATCAGTCCCTAAACTTACAAACTACTTATGAACTACCTTACACTAAAGACGACACAAACATCCATGCACGAGGTGGGATTCGACACAGCTGCGCGCACCGCAACACGACGCTCCAGCACGCGCGGCTAATCCGCTGCGGCATATAGTTGTTCCACAATAATATTTATTTTGTTGTAAACTAGCTTTAGGCTTTTTAGGCCATCTTCAGACAACTTAATACTGCAGATTAGCCACATCACACCTGCTATTCTGTTTGGAGTACAAAGATTTTATAATGATATGTTTCCAGTCATAGACTATGCAAACTTTAAGTATTTTATAAGACACAGAAACGTTCAATCAATTAAAGCAAGACAGTAACTAAGAAATACCTATAAATAAAATTTCAATAATAATCTGAAACAAACATTTGGCGCAGTGAGTGGACCAGTAAGTACAATTGTATATTAAATTAACTTATACATGCGAACAAAAGTAGGAGGGAAACAGGTTAGCAAGGAAGGCATAAAAATGAAATGTAGTTGGGGACAATTACATATATTTGGAATATGTGAATATTGGACAAAGGAGTATAACTGCTAAACTGGCTGGACATGAGAGGAATTGGAGACTAAAAAAGAGAGTTCTACCATTGCAGAACATGCCTTCAATGAATGACGTGCTTTTGATATTAAATGTCATGTTCTCCACAGAGCGAATAAAGGCAGAAAGCTAACATTGCTTGAAATTCTCTCTTTCAGAAAACACCAAACTCAGAAACCAAACCTAATTCTGAATGATAAAACCCAATCTCAGTATTCACCCTTATTAAAGTAATAACTATTAGGTATAATCCTACCACCATGCTAGTTGAAATTGTCTAATGTGTCTCACCCATATTCCAATGTTTTTCCTTCCTTGTGTTACTCTCAACATTCTTGTGAAAACAAGTGAATTTTAATATAGCTTATATACTTTAATATGCTCCTTATGTCCAAATTCACATATTCCAAACATATGTAATTGTCCCCCACCCACATTTCATAGTTTATGTCTTCCTCATTCACCTGTTCCCACACCTAGTTTTGTTCGTATAAATGTTCAAATGTTTGTAAATCTATCGGACTCCACTGCATGGTTATTAGTCCGTAGCTTACAAACTTTTTAAACTAAGGTAAACTAACATAAGGACAACACAAACACTCATGCCCGAGGGGTACTCGAACCCCCGACAGCGAACGACCGCGTGCACCGCTGCACGGCGCCCCAATGCGCACGGCTAATCCATCGCGGCTTGTTCGTATATAAAAGTTAATTTAATATACAATTGTACTTACTGGTTCACACACTGGGCCATATGTTTGTTACAGTTTATTTATTAAAATGTAATTTATAGTTATTTCCTAGTTACGGTTTTGCTTTAATTGGTTGAGCGTCTCTGTTTCTTATATAATACTTAGAGGTTACATTGTCTATGACTGGACACAAATCTTTGTAAAATCTTTGTACGCCAATCACAGTAGCTGGTGTGATGTTGATAATAAGCAGTATTGAGTTGTCTGAAGAGGGCTTAAGAAGCCGAACTAGTTTACAACAAAGTAAATATTATTGTGGAAAAATATATAATGTATCACAGTTATTTAAATATGAACACGTATCACAGACACAATATTTATTTATTAGTAAAGAGTTTCCCTGCCATTGAGAACAGTTGCAACTTTTCAACGAAGTGATTCATAAAGGCTTTTTAATTTTTTTTCTACAAATATGTTTTATATTCTTGTACCAAAACATCCGCCAGTTAATTGAACGGTGTTGGAGCCGTAAATTTGTTGCTCACTCTCTACTGTAAAAGTCTCCCCAACAACTACGTTGAAGCATGTGGATTTTGCTTTTCAAGGGAGACGTCTGATACTCTTCTGATGCTGTATAAAGTACGCCCGAATCTTCTCGGCTGTGTGTGGCTGCATTATCAGTTTGTAAATGACAGTCTTAATGAGAATAAGTTATTTTTAGTGAGCAGTTTATCGGTAAAGATGGTGAGATATTCATTCAGAATTATTAGACCAGTAAGTATAATCTTAGAAACATTTGAATACCACGATATACCGTAGATGCCCATATCAAGACGGAACGTACACCATGTTTGACTGTGGCATGCAGGCTCGCCGTATCGTAAGCCTCTTTTGATGTTTTCGTTACATGAACCCGGTTGTTTGTAGGAGGCAACGTATAGGATTATACACCTGACCATACCACATATTTCCAGTCATCAAGTGTGCAGATTTTATTATCCCGGTACAACTTTGCGTTGGCTACCGTTGTGAAGTGTTTAGCAACTGCAGCCCTTCCATGTATGTTAAGCTCCTGTTTTTATCGAAAAGTATTTCTCAAGTGAGTGCTGAGTTTTGCAGACTTAATGCCGAAGTAGTTCCATGATGTCTTACATTTTTCGGTGAACCGATTTGGATGAAATCGTGCCTATATGTTGACCTAAACTTCAATCATGTTTAATCTAAAACCGCATGAAGTTTTGAAGACTGAAGCGTAGAAAAAAAGACCTACATTTACAGATTTGCCCGGCCGCGGTGGCCGAGGAGACTGAGGTGCTTCAGTCACGGTCTGCACGGCCACTACGGTCGGGGGTTCGAATCCCCCCTCAGGCATAGATATTTGTGCCGTCCTTAGTTGTAGGTAGTTCATAAGTAGTTTGTAAGTTTAGGGACTGATGACCCCGTAGTTAAGTCCCATAAGCTTTACAAACATTTGAACATTTGTACAGATTTATTTTTACACTGCTCAAAATTATTTGGGACCTGGTAAGATGTATTGCACAATATACATATGGTAATGTATTCTATTCAGATATTGGTGACAATAGTAATTTGTGTGTGATAAAGTACGATATTTTGTACTCTCTACAATGTGATTGAGGTTTACATGGCGTTTACTTACATCGAGGCACCATGGGTTTAGCATAATAGTGATAAAGTCATTCACAGTGCCCTCTAATATGTTATGTGGTCACCTCTTACGACCAGTACAGTTGCACACCTGCGTGGTGTGTCGTGTGGACAGTATGAGGGTATCAATCCCCTCTTGAGGGTTCTTTGGCCATTCTTCCACGAGTGCTCTGCAACCGTTGTGGGAGATGCCGGTCTGGCTGCAATGCGTCTATCAAGTGCATCCCAGACATGCTCAATCAGGTTTAAGTCCGGTGAACAAGCTGGCCACTTCATTCGTTCAGTTCCCTCAACTTCAAGCATGTTGTCCACCATTGCAGAACGTTGGGGACGAGCGTTATTGTCCACCAGAAGGGACCTACCTATTATAGCACCAGTGTAGTGCACAACAAAAGGTCGAAGGATCTCGTTTCTATACCTCTGAGTAGTCAAATCTCAATTCTGAACAATACTGACTCCTGCTCACATCATTCGTCCACTACCATGATGTTGTGATGTTTCCTGCACATAAACTGTATTGTTCCGAGTCCCACGTTCTCTCCACATGAGGGAACTGGGATTGTCCGGATGAACAGAACCCGACGCCATTCGTTACGACTCCAATCATGATCTTCCTCCGCCTGGTTTCTGCCGATTTTGGTACGACACACACCAGAATACTCCATGCTTAGAGGCCATATTCCCGTAGGCGATTTCTGACTGTTTGAGTTGATATTGCGCGCCCTGTTGCTCCCTGCAGAATGCGTTAAGCTGAATTACATTGAGCCTCCTGTCTCAACGGGGTGTTAATCGGAGCTAATGGTCATATCTTGCCGATATTACCCGTGGCAATTAAACTTCGGGACCCTTCAATAGTTGCAGCCATCTCCCTTTGTGTCTGTCAAGTTTCTAATCTTCGTATGACTCTCCATACCATAGCTTCCGGTATGTCACTCTGTTGTTGCATTGCACTACCTGCTCACTACAATATCAGAGCCGGCCGCGGTGGCCGAGGGGACTGAGGCGCTCCAGTCACGGTCTACATGGCCACTACGGTCGGGGGTTCGAATCCCCCATCAGGTATGGATATTTGTGGCGTCCTTAGTATAGGGTAGTTGATAAGTAGTGTGTAAGTTTAGGGACTGATGAACCCGTAGTCGGTTCAGAGACGAGCAGCTAGATTTGTTACCGGTAGGTTCGACCAATGCGCGAGTGTCACGAAAATGCTTCGGCAACTCAATTGGGGATCGCTGGAAGAAAGACGACGTTCTTTTCGTGAATTTCTGTTGAGTAAATTTAGAGGGCCGGAATTTGAAGCTGAGTGTAGTACGATCTTGCTGCCGCCTACTTACATTTCGCGTAAAGATCACAAAGACAAGAGAAATTAGGGCTCGTACGGAGGCATATAAGCATTCTTTTTTTCCTCGTTCAATTTGGGAGTGGAATAGGAAAGGAAATGCCTAGTATTGGTACAGTGTACCCTCCACCACGCACCTTACGGTGAATTGCGGAGTATGTATGTAGATGTAGAAGCTATACGAACATTTGAACAGTATCCGAACCCACCTCCTCTGCAGGACCTCCTGTTATTACCGCTATCTGGGTTGCCGTAATGTAGTTGTCTCCATTCCACCGACAGAAAGACGTCGAACCATTTTTGTTTATTCTGCCGATGACAATACTTAAGAACCTAGATATCTCAACAGATCCTTTAATTGTTTTGACAAATGTAGTATAGATGTCTCTTCGGAGAGTGGTTCGTAATGGAAAGTAGCCCGAAAATAATTCTCCGTTTTTTTCAAATTAGTGATGAATACATTTAGGGTAAAGTGATAGCCCGTGTGTCCATGGCCAGTTCCCTCGGTTAATTTTTTATCAGTGAAATGCGCTTATTACTTAGGCCTGCTTCCGAAATCCGTATTAGACACCGTGAGGCGCGGACGCGGGGTAGAGGAGGGCGCGTGAGAAATGTTTGTTTCGGCGGGTTTATCTCCGAGCCGAAGACACGGAGCGCCGACCTCCCAAGATAAGGCGCCGCCGCCAATGTGTTATAGCTCCTCCGATTCTGTCGCCGTTCCACTTATCTAGGTTAATTAAGCGTCTAGTGAAGATAGGTACTACAGCGTGGACAGGCATTTAGCATTCTATCGTACTGCCGAAAGTGGTCGCACTAACAGGTTAGTGATGCGTACCGTTCCCTATACATTATCCCGGGGGAACGAAACACGCGCGCTCTCTGATTATTCTAATGGATACCAACATCGCAGTCCGTCTGTGCTCCCCAACGAATACTTTTTCTTTCACGGTACTTTACTTCCACCTTCCTGTGGGTGGGAGAAAGAAGTCAGTATCATCGGTGTTTGTCGACTTCCTTTAGTTAAACCTGCGATGTGACCCACTATGGAAAGCTGGAGGTTTCATTATACCGGGTGATCAAGTAGTCAGTATAAATTTGAAAACTTAATAAATTACGGAATAATGTAGATAGAGAGGTAAAAATTGAAACACATGCTTGGAATGACATAGGGTTTTATTAGAAAAAAAATTTAAAAAGTACGACAGATGGCGCTTCATCTGATCAGAAAAGCAATAATTAGCATAACAAATTAAGACAAAACAAATATGATGTTCTTTACAGGAAATGCTCAATATGTTCAAATGTTTGTAAATCTATAGGAACAAACTGCGTGGTCATCAGTCCGTAGCTTACAAACTACTTAAACCTAGTTAAACTAACCTACGGACAAACACACACACCCATGGCCCAGAGAGGACTCGAACCTCCACGGCGAGCAACTGCGCGCTCGGCAGCGAGACGCTTTAGACCGCTCGGCTACTCCACCGCGGCGCTCAATATGTTCACCATCATTCCTCAACAATAGTAATAGTCGAGGAATAATGTTGTGGACAGCACTGTAGCCGGCCGCGGTGGCCGAAGGGACTGAGGCGCTCCAGTCACGGTCTGCACGGCCACTACGGTCGGGGGTTCGAATCCCCCCTCGGGCATGGATATTTGTGCCGTCCTTTCTATTAGCTAGTTCATAAGTAATTTGTGAGTTTAGGGATTGATGACCCCGTAGTTATGTCCCATAAGCTGTACAAACATTTGAACATCTAAACCGCACTGTAAATCATGTCCGGAGTTATGGTGAGGCATTGGCATCGGATGTTGTCCTTCAGCATCCCTAGAGATGTCGGTCGATCACGATACACTTGCGACTTCAGGTAACCCAAAAGCCGATAATCGCACGGACTGAGGTCTGGGGACCTGGGAGGCCAAGCATGACGAAAGTGGCGGCTGAGCACACGATCATCACCAAACGACGCATGCAAGACGTCTTTCACGCGTCTAGCAATACTTATTTTATTTTATTTGTTTTGTTCCCCCATGTCATTCCAAGCATGTGTGTCAATTTTTACCTCTATATTTACATTATTCCGCGATTTATTAAGTTTTCAAATTTATACTGACGTTTTCATCACCCGGTATATAAATTATATATCAGTCTGAATCATCAACTGTCTCATACTGTAGTTCACGATGCTTTAATCTCCAGGAATGCTTCTTTTAAATCGGGATGTTTCTCTCCGTTTAATAGGATGGAAGGAAGATGAGAATTTAACGCCCCGTCGACAGCGTGGTCATTAGATGTGAAGCTGACGCTCGGATTGTTTGGCCTTGGATGCAGAAGGAAATCCACCGTGCCCTTTCAAAGGAACCATCCCGGCATTTGTCTGGAGTGATTTCGGGAAGACACGGAAAACCTAAACCTGGATGGGAGGAGGTAGACTTGAACCCCTATCCTCACGTATTGAAGTCCAGCGTATTACCACTGCGCCACCTGTCTCGGTTCTGCTTTAAGAATCACGTGTGTTGTTGTTGTTGTTGTGGTCTTCAGTTTGCAGACTGGTTTGATGAAAATCACGTACTGTGTTTTATTTGTTAGAAACTTTTCAATCCAATAATAAAAACTATGCTGTTAACTCCATATGCGATTTTTTTCTACTGCTTGACAGCAAATAGTGGTTTGAGGAGGAGGAATAGGGGGGATGTTGGGTGTTCTTTACTGGCATTTGCAATATTTCACGCCATTGGTGAAAGTGAGTTCATTGATTGGTGTTTACGTCGAGTAGTTTTCTTGCTATTGATGGTTGCATTATTTTGTCTAATTGGTGGAAATAATGCAACCAACAATGGCCAGAAATCTTCTAACAGTTATTTTCATATTCGTGTAACGATTGAAAGTAAAGTGGCAAAACAATCTTCCTTAGTGAAGCAATTTCTGAAATCCAAATTTAGTGTTTTTCTCTCCTCTCTCTAAACCTCGGTTATGGAAAAAGACAGAAACACTCTAAATTACGCGACATAACTTTAATTTTTGTATATTGTATGGTTTAGTATCAATTGACAGAGTATGCGATCCCGTGGCTTATTTTTTATGTTTTTATATGGGATATAACTGCAGTGGCTATCGGTCTCTAAACTTACAAACTATTCAAACTAATTTATCCTAAGAACGACACACACACACACCCATGCCCGAGGGACTCAAACCTCCGATGACGAACAGCGACGCGCACCGCAGCAAAGCGTCTTAGCGCGCACGCCTATTCCGCCAAGACCTAGCGATCCGGTGTCGTCAACATTATTGGTGCATATAAAGTTTGGCACTTTATTTTAATAATAATATGTAAGTCTAATTTTCATTGACTTGTGTTGCCAATTTCTTAAGCTTCGCTATGTATTTTGTTGCAAGTATGAACACAAATTGCCGGACGCGGTGGCCGAGCGGTGTGCGGCGCGCCAGCCACAGTCTACACGGCCGCTACGGTAGGGGGGGGGGGGGGGTTCGAATCCCCCCTCGGGCATGGATGTTTGTGTCGTCTTTAGTATAAGGTAGTTTATAAGTAGTTTTTAAGTTGAGGGACTGATGATCCCGCAGTTGTCCCTTAAGCTTCACAAATATTTGAAAAACATTTTTGGCAAAAGCTGTGGTACATGCAGGGGACCAATGGAATGGTACATTTTTCTTGCAAAGGCCATATAGAGGGGCTGCCTCCTGAGCCACTACTGGCAGGAACTTACGGTAGTACGAGACTTTTCCTAAAATAGACTTCAATTGTGTGATGTCTTGTGGTTTGGGAAGGTTGTTGATTGCGTCAATATAGGAAAAAGATAGGGAGATGCCCCGTTGCGATAGGAAATGTCCTAGATACCATGTGGAAGGCTGGAAAAAAGAGCACTTATCTGTGTTGCATTTTAGCCCTGCCTGGATGAGCCGAAGAAACAGTTTACGGAGGTTTTCCAGATGAGCTGCTGGAGTGGGACCTGTGACTACAATATCGTCTAGGTAATTGATGCAGCCTGGAATGTCACATAACAGTATCTTTGGAAGATGGCTGGGGCACTAGCCAGTCCAAACATGAAACGTGTCAGTCGGAACAGGCCAGCGGGGGTCTTGATGACTTCTCGATACACTACAGCACCATACGATAAAGATCTCATTGGACGTCTGTTGTTATCTATGAGGTCATTTATAGTATATTGTGAAATTCTTCTGTCCTTTAACACTCCCGTGTGGCACAACAGGTATCACTTTCTCCCCATTGAAAATGACATGCTAATTTCTGTTAGCTAGAAACTCTTCAATCCTATCTCACAACTAGTCTGATAATTCATAAGCACGCACTTCGCTCATCGGGGGACGATGCGGAACCATATCGAACGCCTTGCGGCCGTGTGGGAATGGCCGCATGGTCTAACACGTCATACGATGGATTGCGAGACGCTCTGGTCAGAGGTTCGAGTCGTCCCTCGGGTTTTTGTGTGTGTATGTGTGCATTGATCTTAGAATAAGATAGTTTAAGTAGTTTGCAAGTGTATGGACCCATGCTCTAAGCAGTTTCTCCCCTTAGGTCTAAAGACATTCGAACATTTCAACGTCTAGCGGAAGTGAAGAAATACGGAATGTATTTGTGGGCATGTATCAAATGCCCTTTGCGTCTCGCAGATGAATAGCGCAAACTGGGTTTCACAGCATCGTTGCTTGTGGATACGGTGTTGAATCCTACAAAGGAGATATATTGTCTCCAGAAATGTCGTAACACTCTAACATCAAACGTGTTGCATAATTCTGCAATTGACCGACGCCAGAGGTATAGGCCTGTAGTTTTGACCAAGTGGCCAACAACCCTTGCCGGCCACGGTGGCCGAGCGGTCTGCGGCGCGCCAGTCACGTTCTGCACGGCCACTACGGTCGGGGGTTCGAATCCCCCCTCGGGCATGGATATTTGTGTCATCTTTAGTATAAGCTGGTTCATAAGTAGTTTGTAAGTTTAGGGACTGATGACCCCATAGTTAAGTCCCATAAGCTTTACGAACATTTTGAACAACATCCCTTCTTGAAAAAGGGGATGACCTGCGTTGTTTTTCAATACTTTGGAACGCCCCACACCTCTAGAGGCCTTCGGTACATTGATTCTAAAAGCGTGTTTTTTTTTTCTTTCTTTTTTTCCGTACTTCGTGGTGTAAAATGGAACTGGTATCCCATCAGGCTTTTTCTCTATTGAGCAATTGCAATTACTTTCCTATCCTTCTGCTTCTGACATTTATTTCACTATCTGGCATATTTTGTCCATGAGACGAATTAAATGAGGAACTACAAGGGCCGCGGTGGAGTAACCGAGTGGTCTAAAGCACCTCGCTGCGGAGCGCGCGGTTGCTCGCCGTGGAGGTTCGAGTCCTCACTGGGGCATGGGTGTGTGTGTTTGTCCGTAGGTTAGTTTACCTAGGTTTAAGTAGTTTGTAAGCTACGGACTGATGACCACGAAGTTTGGTCCGATAGATTTACAGACATTTGAACATTTTTGAACTACAATGCAACCTTCCTCCGAGAGACAGTTTTTGAAAAAGACATTTAGTATTTCGGCCTTTTGTTTGTCATTATCTGTTTCAACGTCATTACGGTCACAGTGTCTGGACGCAGGGGTTTCGACCCGTTTACCAAGTTCTCGTAGAACCAAAATATCCTGGCATTTTCTTCCAAATGGGTACACAGAGCTTTTCTTTCAAATTTGTTGAATGCCTTTCGCATGGCGCTCCTTGCGCTAATCTTAGCATCGTTTAATTTTGCTTGCCTGCAAGACTTTTGCTACGTTTACTTTTTCAGTGTAATTCTCTTTGCTTTCCTATCAGTTTTCTATCTCGACTGTTGAACCACGATTGATTTTTCCCATATTTCATAATTTTACTCAATAAAAACTTTTGTAACGCATATATTGTTCGATGCTCTTCAACTTTATCAGAAATAAATGTTCAAATATTTGTGAAGGTTATGGGACTTAACTGCGGGGTCATCAGTACCTAAACTTACAAAGTACTTATGAACTAGCTTATACTAAAGACGGCACAAACATCCATGCCCGAGCGGGGATTCGAACTCGCGACGGGGCGCCTCAATACACTCAGCCGCTCCGCCGCGACTCAACTTTATCAAATGATACTTAATGCTACCAGTACTGGAAACCAAACTTCCGTGTTAAGCAGTCAAGTTTTTTGAAATCTGTTAATTTTCACTTTTGCTAAACAGGAAGATCTTCCTACCATTCTTGGTATTTCTATTTAAAGCTGCATCCAATAAGGCTGTTACAGCCTTATAATCGCTGACACTTCTCAAATGATTGTAGACCTTAACTTAAATAAATGGGCTATAAGGGGCGGACATGGTATGAACGACCGTTTAATACATCTACATCTTCATTGTTACACTACCAATCACATCGTGCCTGGCAGATGGTTCATCGAACCACTTCATGGAACTATGTACGAGGTTTGGAACTTAAATAGTGGCAACACTTCTGTGGAGACTCTATGCAATGCAATCTATTATTTTCACTGATAGCATACGTTGGTGACATGCAAATGGATTCGCCCGTCTAACGTCACTGGGGTACGCACAATCGAGGGAAACACAATCACTTGTGAGCGAGCGGTTTAACATAACGGTGTCACTATGTTTTAGGAACAGGAACAACGGAGTTGGGTCAGGATTTACTGTGCCAGAGGTACAGCACGACAGTGTCATCAAGGTCTTCATGACGCGTGCGGGAAATCGGCATTGCCTTACAGAACAGTATCACGGTGGGTAGAGCCCTTCAACAAAGGTCGGAAAACTGTGACAGACATACTACGGGTAGGTCGTCCTAGCGTCTCTGAAGAAGTGTACTGTTGTTGCGTTAGTGGACAGTGATCGACGTCATACGATTCGTGAGCTCTCCCACGAAACCAGCTTAGCGCATACAGCGAGCTGTGACTGTTCTGTTCGGTCGATGGGGCTGGGAAGTACTGTACCATCCACCATACTCCCCGGACTTAAGTCGTTATGACTTTGATTTGATTCCAAAGATGAAGGAATCACTTCGTTAGCAGGCTCTAAAAAATGTTCAAATGTTTGTTAAGCTTATGGGACTTAACTACGGGGTCATCAGTCCCTAAACTTACAAACTACTTATGAACTACTTACGAACTAGGACGACACAAATATCCATGCCCGAGGGGGGATTCGAACCCCCGACCGTAGTGGCTGTGCAGACCGTGACTGGCGCGCTGCAGTCCCCTCGGCCACCGCGGCCGGCCTCAATCTCTCCGTTAGGAATGAAACTTTCACTCTGCAGCGTTAGGACTTTAATCTTCTATCTTGTTTTGATGATCACATGCAGGTGGTAGTGGACAACGTATTTTCGCATTCGCAAGAGAAAGTTGCGACTGAACTTTCGTAATCCGCGGTGAAGTAGCCGAGCTGTCTAAGGCACCTCGCTGTGGACTGTGCGGTTGCTCGCCGTCGGAGGTTCGAGTCCTCCCTGGTGTATGGGTGTGTGTGTTGTCCTCAGATTAGTTTATCTTAGTTTAAGTAGTTTGTAAGCTACGGGCTGATGACCACGCAGTTTGGTCGGATAGATTTACAAAAATTATAACTTTTTTTTTCAACTTTCGTAAGAACACCACGCCGGAACTAAAAATATGTTTGATGTTATGATTCCCACTCCAACTCTTGTACGATTTCTATAACATTCTCTCCAATGTACCGTGATAATATGAAACGAGCTGCATCACTTCTTAGTGCTCTTTCGATGTCCTGCGTCACTGCCACCTGAAAAGGATCCCATACCTGCCGGCCGCGGTGGCCGCGGGGACTGAGGCGCTCCAGTCACGGTCTGCACGGCCACTACGGTCGGGGGTTCGAATCCCCCCTCGGGCGTGGATATTTGTGCCGTCCTTAGTATAACGTAGTTCGTAAGTAGTTTGTAAGTTTAGGGACTGATGACCCCATAGTTAAGTCCCATAAGCTTAACAAACATTTTAACATTTTGATCCCATACCGTGCATCAATACTCCAAGAGAGGACGGGCAAGAGTAGTATGAGCAATCTCTTTATAAATTCAGAGACTTTTAAGAACGTGTATATTATTTATCCTTGTGGCAGAAACATACGAATTTTCAGTTGCTATGTTCATCAGTAAATAAATAAACTGCGCACAACTAGCTTATTTTTATTACTTGTGTCCAGTGTGGTGTCGCACAAGTCTGAAGTGCGCGCCACGTACTTTCGCCGCGCGCCGCCATGCAAGCACGGCGCGGCGTTCTTACGACGTCAGCCACGAGCGCCCTCTGCTACCACTTCGCTCGTGGCCACCACTTAACTGCATCGGCCACTTGGCAATAGGATAGGCACCAGTTGACACTCTCATCAGTAGGCAGTCCTCTACCTAGTTAAACTATGTATCAACATTACACTAGTCTTCAGTTAACAAAGTTAAGTATTGTACTATCTGTATGAAATATATATCCTGTTCTAATCTAGCTCAGTGTTTCTAGTTTCTGCTGTCCCACTGGCTGGTCATCTCAGACTCTGTACCCGCACACGCGTGCATCCTATTTCCCTGTGTCGGTCTCTCTCTACTCGGCCACCGACACCTAGGACAACTGCCGGCAACGAGGCACAAAATCCAGTATTTTGCGTCACCTAAGGCACAGGAGGTCGTGATCTGTAACATATGGCACTGAGCAAGTGGATTGGGGTGGGTAGGATCATTTTTGTGCAAGATGTTGCTCCTTTGCACATAGCACAGGTAGTGAAGTGGGCGACTTTCCGTCCACGTAAATTGTTCTTAATCTGTATAGTTCTGGCTCTGGGGTTAACTGTAAAATGTTGTGTTTAATTGTTCGTAAATCTATCAGACCAAACTGCGTGGTCATCAGTCCGTAGCTTACAAACTACTTAAACCTAGGTAAACTAACCTAAGGACAACACAAACACCCATGCCCCAGGGAGGACTCGAACCTCCACGGCGAGCAACCGCGCGCTCCGCAGCGAGTTGCTTTAGACCGCTCGGCTACTCCACCGCGGCTGTTGTGTTTAATGATCCAGTTACTGTCGTAGCTGAAGTGTCTAACACATTCTGGTAATGACAATTGCGAGGCACAATTCACTTTTGAATCTCGTTGTTTCTCTATTTCAACTTGTGCCACACCGCTTTAGCCAGTTTCATGACACTAGAAAATCAATGTCAATGGGAATTTTGGTCTCAGGATAGTTAAAATCGATTTTATTGTAGCTTTTCAAGCAGTTTTTGGCCTCAGGACAAATAAAACTTTTTCCCAACCTCATTTTGATCGAACCGGTCATGGTGGATGAGTTTACGAAGGTAACAACGCCACAACTACTGACTGCCAGAATGATGTAGTCATGTACATCGAACTGTACAGATGGTGTGATTTGCAACTCACTCTATAGCCGTTATATTTTAACTCATCTGACAACTTTATCCGCCACAATTTATGTTAAGACACCTAAAGAGACATCTATTGGTACAATGTTCGTTAATCTAGAAATAAATAAATTAAAATTAAGATCTATATTTGATTATATTTTCATGAATCAAGATTCAGCCATAAGACCATTGTATGTAAAAGTGTGGAGGGGGCGTTACGCAGATCGGCCCATTTGTTGGTTAAATGAATAATGGAACTAAAATACGAGAGTTTAAGGGTGACGAGGTGTTAGTCACGTATAATTTCTGAGAGGCTTAAACTTTACAATCTGGATAGTTTAAAACATGATTACACAAGTTTCCTCTGCAAAGAATAGGTGGCCAAGAAGGCATAACTGGAAGGCACCAGAGATATATTTATTTTTATTTATTTGGTTATTTAACCTGACCAGATTAGGGCCATAGGGCCCTCTCTTACATCTGATCAGGAACAACATAAACAAAAGGATTTCATTACAAAAAACACTGCATTAATAATATTAAATAATAACAATATATGAAAATACTAATAATAATAACGATAATAATAACACAAAAATCAAAGTAATACTAATTATAACAAGAGATAATCACATTTGAATTAAGTTTAATATAAAAAGAAGAGAGAAAATGATTAGCGAAAGAGGAGAAGATTGAAAAATGACAGTGCTAATGGATGTGAGGAAGTGGAGACATATATGAATGGAGATCTCTGCTGGCGAAAGGAAAGCGAAACATTTATCGGGGGAGGGGGAATTGACAACAGTGAGCTACAGACTGGTAAGTCGAGAAAAAGATGGCTATTGTGACAGAAGGTGAACCCTTAGTTGTCTTTTAAAGTTTTGAATTGATTTTACTAAAACAAAAAATAAACTAAACAGCAGCTGAGGCACTGGGACTAAAGGAGAAGCGGTTTAAAAATTTATGATGGAGTGGGGAATTAAAAGAGTTGGTTGAGGAAAACAGAAATTGTATCTAAAAGTGGTTGGCTAATGGTGAACCAGAGTGCCACAAACAGTACAACAGATAGAAGTATACCTTTTAAAAGGAAATTAAACAGAGAAAGATTATGGCATGGGATAACAAATGTGGTTAAGTAGACACCTAGGCCCAGAGAAGCCTATAAGATAATAAGTAAGCTATTTGAGGAAAATTTAAAGTAAGAAAATAAAGCAAATGAAAATTGCAGCTTGGAAAGATTACTACAGCGATTTATTGACGAAAAATAGAGTAGAACGTTTGGATACTGAATAAAGCAGTGAGGAAGTAGGAGATGACGAAATAGAGGATGTTAATGTGAAAGTGGTGAAGGAAGAACTACAAAAAGTGAGAAGTAATGAAGCATCAGGACCTGTTGATATGTCTATCGAGTTACTAAAATTTACTACTACGAGAACTTTAGAAATAGTTTGTGTAAATTTTAATAAACGTTTAATGGGAGAAGATTTAACAAAGGACTGGAAAGTTTCCTATATTTCTTCGATCTACAAGAAGGCAAAAATGTTTGCAGTAACTATAGAGGTGTAAGCATGACATCTATTATGGGGAGACTGTATTGAAAAGTTTCGAAAACCGGAATAGAGAAAGACGTTAATGAAATGGAAGAACAAAATCGTTTTAGAGCAGGACGATCTTGCACATGTAATATATGAGCTGCGAAAATTATAGCAGAAAAGTGTTAACAAAGGGAAGAGAACTGCATATAATTTTCGTATATCTGCGAAATGCTTTGGACTCGGTCCCATTCCGGAAACTACGGCCCGTTCTGGAGAAATGTCAAATAAGTAAAATACATATGAATGTAAAGAAAAGCATATATAGAGACAATAAGGTCATAGTACAAATCGGAAATTGTACCTCAGACCCATTTTTGACAGCAAAGGTGATGAAGCAAGAATGCTGTCATTCACCAACTTTGCAAAAAAAGTACTTGATTGGGCCTCTGGAACATGGATTAACAATGTAGACTGATGAGAATAAATATCGCAGAAAAGCATCTACATACTATTCTATTTCCAGATGTCCAGATAGTAATAGGAAGATAAGCAGATTATGACTTACATGCTTGAGAAGTTAATTTAAGAATATGGTAAATGGAGTTTGGAAGAAAATACTGATATAACAATGTATATGGCAATTGAAGGTAAAGGACAAGATGTAATTAGAGCTGGAGAGAGGGAAGATAAAAAAAATTGAGCGAATGTGAATATCTAAGAGTTATCTTTGATGAAGATGGAATGGATGAGAAGGACATCAGGAATAAGATAGGAAAAGAAGGAAAAGAGATCACTATTAAGGCACTAATCTGCCAAATAAGAATATACTTGAGGCAATAATGGAACAAGTAATTTTGTGTGGGTCATGAATAAAAATAGAGAACAGAAGGTACTTGCTGCGGAGAAGATGCTATATCTTAACATTATTGGATCACGTGAGAAATGAAATAATTAGAAGAAAAAGATGAGAACTACAACCATCATTATAGATACAATTAATGCTCATACATTTAAATGTTACGGACACTGCACCGTATAGAATAGGAAAGGATGCCATTATAAGCATAGAGTTCAGTTCCACCAAAAGGAAATAAGCAAGGGAGACCACTTAAGAAATGGATGAATAGTTTACAAGAGGAAATGGAGAAACGAGAATTGGAGGAAGGAGATTGGATGGAAAAAGACCGATGGCCCTTAGGATGGGAGAAGCGACAATGATGTTGCAAATACGCGATATAATAATAAAATTAAAACAATTTTTTTCATAATGGTTCCACATCAACCGTAACATTCTGTTCAAAACTTAGGTTAATTGGAGCAGCAGTGTTCGTTCTAAAAAGTAATGAAACCGGAACCTTAAATATGCACATCTTGTACGTGAAACCCGGTATGCTACTGTTTTTGTTGTTATGGTCTTCAGTCCAGAGACTGGTTTGATGCAGCTCTCCACCCTACCCTATCCTGAGCAAGCGTTTTCATCTCCTCATAAGAACGGCAACCCACATCAACTTGAATCTGCTTACTATACGCGTCTCTTGGTCTCCCTCTGCGATTTTTACCCCACACACTTCTCTCCAATGCTAAATTTACGATTCCCCGATGTCTAAGAATGTGTCCTACCAAGCGATCCCTTCTTTTAGTCAGGGTATGCCAAAAATTCTTTTTCTCACTAATTCTGTTCAGTACCTCTTCATTAGTTATGTGATCTACCCACCTAATCTTCAGCATTCTTCTGTAGCACCACATTTCAAAAGCCTCTATTCTCTTCCTGTCCGCACTGCTTATCGTCCATGTTTCACTCCCGTACAAGGCAACACTCCACACAAATGCCTTCAGAAAAGACTTCCTTACACTTAAATTAATATTCGATGTTAGCAAATTTCTCTTTTCCAAAAATGCTTTTCTTCCCATTGCCATTCTGCATTTTATATCCTCTGTACTGCGACCATCGCATGTTATTTTACTACCCAAGTAACAAAACTCATCTACCACCTTCATTGTTTCGTTACATAATCTAATTCCTTCAGCATCGCCTGATTTTCTATGACTGCATTCCATTATTTTTCTTTTGCTGTTGTTAATGTTCATTTTATACGCTCTCTTCAACGCACTGTCCATTCCATTTAACTGCTCTTCCAGGTCCTTTGCTGTCTCTGATAGAATTACAATGTCATCAGCAAAACGCAATGTTTTTATTTCTTCCCCCTGAACTTTAATCCCTATTCCATATTTTTCCTTGCTTTCCTTCACCGCCTGCTCGATGTACAAATTGAATAACATCGGAGAAAGGCTACAACCCTGTCTTACTCCCTTCCCAACTGATGCTTCCCTTTCATGCCCTTCGAGTCTAATAACTGCGGTCTGGCTTTTGTACAAGTTGTAAATAACCCTCATTTCCCTATATTTTACCCCTGCTGACTTCAGACAGATTCTGATACGAAGTAATCGACCGCCTTCATAGGAGTGAGGAGATACTCAGTGACATAATTATTAGAAAAGGTTAACGATGCTGGGTGCTCTTACACTTTAAAAATGTGCTTGCCTCTGCAAACGTTTCTACATGTATCAGATTGGTGTACTGCCATCTACAGTTTGCTTTGCGAATTACCTGGTAGTACAAAACGAGTTGATATATCTAGTTTTGGTAATGTTTACCGAATTTTGATGACAGCAGGCGCGGCCTTCCTTTGGTCCATACATAGTATTGAGTCTACCCTTGGGAGAAAATCAACAAATGTAAATGTTTGGAACGCTAAGTTCAGAATTTTTGTAATTCTGTAGCACCAAACTACGCTGCTTGGGAAATATACAGAGGTCCATAGGTTGTATACTTTACCTCTTTTTTTCCATACATCAAAATTTTTTCCTAAGTTGCTTTCGTCTATAGGCTCTAAATGTGAAATGAAAAATTAAGTACTGGCCTGAAATCTAATGGGGAAATCTACATCACCGGAATTGAAACACCTACAAATATTTTTTCTACATTGTATTTACTAGACAACTTTGTAGATTTCGTATAATTTCTCACATAAACCATTAGTGATGAAGCTGACCAAAATTTATCGCATATTTTGCACAGTTTAGAGCTTTTCGGTGATTGAGGCATGCAAGTATCTCCCACATAATGGCCTTCTTCACAAAACATTAACTATCTTATACCTCGTGTGTGTGTGTGTGTGTGTGTGTGTGTGTTTGTTTGTGTGTTCTGCAGCATAAAAGTGCTTAACACATAATGGAGGTAACCTTGGATTGTGGACAGATTCGAAGATCTTCTTTTCTAAAACAGGCAGACCTACACCCTGTAAAATAGTAAGATCTCAGTAACGTGCAACGAAGCTTTATATATAGTCATATAAGATCATATCCCAAGCCCCGCGACCGAGGGCTGAGGCCTCAGGTCACGGATTGCGTGGCCCCTCTCGCCAAAGGCTTCAGTCTGCGAGCGTGAAGGTCGGGGTGAGAGTTTAAAATAGGGAAAGATTAATTTTTGAAACTCACAACCACCAGCTGCGAACCAAATTCCTAAACATGCAAAAACACTGGAACTGTTATTGCGACTGTTTGACTCGTTTTCTAGGGGATGATATCACACGTTCGCAGCTTTCCTTCCCTGCATATGATTAACAAAACAAATTCATAATAAATTCAAGTTCATGAGAGAAAATGGTGTACTGACTACTATTTTTGAAAACACGTGAAAGTTCACTTTATGTTATTTATTTCACAATACTTGAACCCTGTGGCTGTCGCGTCTGTACGTCGGTAAATGTACCAAATAAAGTTATAGCTCGTGAGCCCCCAGACAAAATGAATATTTGTCGCGAATTGATTTCACACCACGTGGCTGTCTCAAACACCGTTTATGTTCATGCCTATGCGACGACACGTGTTAATTAACAAATCACAGTCACTTTAATTCAATGCGATGCACACCTTGTTGCACCGGCTAAATATTCACAAACACACAGTAGCACTCGATTTAACTTGGTGCAGTCTACGACGAGCACCCACACGTGACGATTGCCACACACAAAACTCAAGTCACCACCTCGAGATCCACATGCCGACTGATGCAGAGCGACGCCGCCCGGCCAGCCACACCACGTGGTCTGGAGTCCTCACTTCCTGCCCTCGTGCGCGCGCGCGCCAAAACTCAACTGCTGGGGTTTTTTCCCCTACGTCATCAACTTCCCCATGTGAACTGTTCTAACCGATTTGCCAACGTACAGCGCTCAGCCAATACATTTCTAAAACTTTACTTAAAATCAAAATAATTACACTACACATTAAACAAATATTTTCTTACGTTTTTGTATTAGTAGAAACATCCTTTGTACTGTTTATCATAATCGTGCAATTTCTTATATCACAGATAACTGATTTAACTGAATATTTCAAGGTAAAATACAAAAGATTCATTGAAAATAAAATGAAAAATAGTTAATATATTATTTTTATAAACAAAAATTGCCATGCTAGTTGTGTAACTGTCTTGTCTTCGTTGGTAATTTATTACTTTTCATTGTCAATTAAACATATTACGTTAGATGTGACTATATCAGCTAATGTATTGTTTATTTATCAACAGGCTATTTTGTAATGAGGGCCTTAAAGGTTCCTAACTGCATCGTATTACTTCAAATGCCAGTAGTATTACAATATTTGTGCACTGCACTGTGCCTGGCACTCGCCATTGTCCCTCTCTCCCCTCACCGGAAACGAACTGTAAAATCCTAAGTTGGAACAAGCCACCAACATCGGCCTGCTCGCTGGCCTCCCGTCAGCTACAAGCACACAGCAAATCTCAACGTGGAGAATTTCTACCTATGGCCTAACTATAAATGTTGTCACCCAACTGTGTACATACATTGCTACCATAATTAATAAGATTAAAATTGTGTAACATTTAGTGCATTGGCATGGTCAATGTTTGCAGTGAACTTCATACTGTTTAATTATCAAATGCTATTAATTACCAGTATTTCTATTGGGCGGTAATCTCACAAGTCCTCTCTCGGATATGTGTGAGAGTGTGTGTGTTGTCCTTGGTACACGTTACTTTAAGTCTAAGGACCAATGACACAAGCATTTTTGTCGCTTTCATTTAAAAAGGATGATATTATTAATTTTAGCACTACTCGTATCTAAATTAACGCTTACCTTTTTGATGATCGACAGTCGGAGCCATTCCTGATGTAATTTACGATGCCCTTAGTAAAGATTTTGTTACATAGTTCAATAATGATAGGTGTGGTGCTAGTCGACAATTTACAACTGAAATGAGTTCAGCCAATGCAAATTCTGTTTATATATATGCTTGTTTTGAAGGCTTTGTTAGGGGAAGGAAATATGTGATTCAGTCTGCATTTTTGTGCTCGCTTGCGATGTCAGGTGGAACAGACTCTTCCGAAAAACTTGCTGGAAACAGACCTCTACAGAAATAAAGTTTTATTGTGCATTTCGTAAGAACTGAAGCAGGAGATCTTTTAACTCTCTGAAACGTTTGTGATTGCAAACTTTCTCGGCGCATTTCAGCTATGAAACCCCTTGGGTTATCAGCCGAGTGCCGTCGTTTTAATGGAAACGCTGCGAATAGAAGACGCCGTGACTCGGCTGATAAGGCGAAGATATATCATATATTTAAGTCATCAGAATGAAATAATAATCTACGATGTTTCTGTTGAAGAAGCGTCTGTCAAAAACAATAACCGAAAATATATGTATTCTTTTCCTTAGATACGACAGAAAACATGTAAAAGAAGATTCCTGTGTGAAAACAGTATAGTCATTTTTGACAGATGTCTCTCACTAAGCTGCATTTTCAGTATAGGAGATATGCTCATTGGAGTGGTTGTTGTTGAACGAGATAGAATTCTCTCTCTCTCTCTCTATCTCTCTCTCTCTACAGATGTTGCAACCACATCGATCTCGCACCACAGGGAGAGAATGAGCGCCATTGTAGCAGCTGAGAGAGCAGCTGATGTGGCTTCTCACTATTGCTGTTGCGCATGCGCTGGCCATGACCTGGTAGGAATGTTCCCTCACATAACAGCAATGGTGTCAATCGGCCTACGCCAGTATCCCGGCTGTATTCATATTTATTTCTTTCATGGACTCGCTTTCCTACATATGTTATTAAACAGCATATCCCTTTGCTATTCCAGTCACTCTTAAACATAAATGCAGAGAAAAAAATCATGGTTTAAGAAGTAATATAACTACATTAGTAATATAATAAACTGGAGTTTTGCATTTTATTCAGCGTGTATAAGGCCTTTGGAGGAGGCCACATGTCATACCGGTCGATTTTACCAAACCACAAACAAATGGATTGTCATACTCTCATCTTTGCTTAACAAATCTCACAGAAATTATATATGGATAAAGTTGAGTTCATGAACAAATCCGTATCTGTACAGCTTGTTCAAATCTGTATGGAAGGACGAGGAGGAAGTTGATACGTAACAACATAATGCATTATTTGTTATCGGCCATTTATTTTTTAGCAAACTTAAAAGTAATTTAACATTCTATAAAGTTGACATAAAATGATTTTATACTTCTTCTCAACTTTATTTCTTCTTCAGCTGTCAGAGGCTAAGGCAACCACATAATTTGAGGTTCCAAATCGCTGCATCATATCTATGTAGGGTATTCCCAGGTGATTCCTCCATATTGAATGATCGAAGTATGTTAACCACAATTCAGTCTGTACTGTTTTGGAACTTCTTTGAAAAGCTCTCGTGAAGCATCATTTTCGGAGGATATCATGATTGGACATCTTTATTCAGTAAATACAATATTGTTAAAAATAAAGTGTTCACATTCATCGTAGAAGTCTTGACCGTCTATAACAATGTTCACATTTCAGTGTGTCATTGTGATATGCTTTCTGTATGATACAGCACTCGTTCATTACAATTACTCACTGTACAATCTCCGTTGTCGGCGAGTAGTTAATGACGCTTTCATGCTCTATTGAAGCTTAAGCTGTGGTGTGAAACCAGAAGTTTGTTGTAGATTTGATAAGTTTGTTATTATGATTTGTACCAAATGTCCTTATTTCCGTGGGTTAAGCAGGCACTCTTCCTCTTCTTTTTAAGCCTTAATAGCAAGAATGACTAAAGCGTAACGTAAATGCATATGTTGTACTGTATAAATTCTTTGTACAGTCTAGCAGTTAGGAGTAATATGGAAAAATCTCTTCTCTAGTGCAGACTTTAGTTTAACTTACATAACAGCTGTCAAATACAAAAGTGTCCTATCCCAGGTTTTCTTTCGTTACAGGGTAAACTCTATCTAAATACGAAATTCGATGTTTGAATGTCTGCTAGAAATACTTCAGAATTTTGATGATCGGTGTGTGAGCGAGCGATAGAAGTAGCGACTTACATTTCGTATACTATATGGTGCAGTATAGTATAATTTGGAAATGTAGCTAGTTACAGTAGGTACTCTTGCTCGCCGAAACTTCAGGCTTCTGAGTTTATCCATAACGAAGATACACGTGGAGGGGGGGGGCGAAAGGCGAGGACGTTTTTTATACACTTCCCGTCTGACCTATATTCTCAATTTATCCATATAACACACATCTCACAAAGGGTCCCTGCGGAGTTTCATTGTTACTTGCGTTAATTTGCTCTGTGTTCGAATGGCTTAGTTGTGAGCGCACCTACCTCGTGAGCACGAGATGTGTCAGACTACAAATCGCGGGATCGATCCCCGCCATGTCCTAGGATTTTTATCTGTCACTTTCCACGTTTTTCAATGTGAAAAATACCGAGTAGCACCGTGGTTCGGAACCCACGTTAAACTGTAGGTCCCCCTGTAACTGGCTGGGTAAGTAAGTTCGAAGGTCGGAGGAAGGCAACGGCATACCACCTCCAAACAGGACCATGCCTAGTAAAGAACTGTGGTGTTCAAACCAATCTTCGGATTGTTGACTGCTTTACTTTTAGTTCTAGTGTCTTTGTGTACACACAAAGAAGGCCGGCCGCGGTGGCTGAGGGGACTGAGGCGCGTCTGTCACGGTCTGCACGGCCACTACGGTCGGGGGTTCGAATCCCCCCTCGGGCATGGATATTTGTGCCGTCCCTAGGATTAGCTAGTTCATAAGTAGTTTGTAAGTTTAGGGACTGATGACCCCTTAGTTAAGTCCCATAAGCTATACAAACATTTAAACACAAAGAGAAGGAAGACACCTCCTGGGCGATGAGAAGACGGGTGTGCAGTGGCGTCGAACCCGGGCGCAGAAGCGGCGGCGGAGGGCCACAAATCGAGGTTCGCGGTGTGGCTGCGCACGTGTGTGAGCGGCCGCGTTTTTTGCTGGGTCACCCGAGCCGCCAGCCGGGGTGGGGTAAAAAGAGCCCGCCGCTTATCTTTGTTAACGAAGCCAAATAAATTACCCCGCATCTTCCTCTAAATCTCGGCGCGACTGCTACTCCACTTGAAGAGTTCACACTAGCCATTCGGTGTCCCCGGGCAGACGTGGTTGCCATACAAACTGGCGGCGCGCGCTCGCCTCGCTGTGTGCCGTCTGCGCCGCCGTCGCTGCTTCCTGGAAATACAGGGCATTAACCCCTCCCTCATAATCACCAGCACACACTGCTATCACCCGACCGTGTTCCATCCAGCGGAATCATTAGCCTCTTCTCTTATAATAAGTAAACGCTACTAAACCCATGACGTTTTTGGGAATTTCTTACAGAAATTTGTTAAAGAAAAATGCTGACGGCAGTATATATCACATGAGCAAGTGGATATCATTTAGCTACACTATATCAGGTCAGCAACTGGAAACAGTTAATTCCATAAACTATCAGGGAGTAGGAATTAGCAGTAATTTAAAATTGAACGACCAAAGCCGGCCGCGGTGGCCGAGGGGACTGTGGCGCTTCAGTCACGGTCTGCACGGCCACTACGGTCGGGGATTCTAATCCCCCGTCGGGCATGTTAGTTCATAAGTAGTTTGTAAGTTTAGGGACTGATGACCCCGTAGTTAAGTCCCATAGACTATACAAACATTTGAACTTTTTTTTTTTTTTTGAACGACCAAATAAAATCAATCGTCGCGTAAAGCAGATGCCAGACTGAGATTTATTAGAAGAAATCTAAGGATAATGCAGTCAGAAAACAAAGGAAGTAGGTTACAGTACACTTGTTTGCCCACAGCTTGAATACTGCTCACCGGTGTGGAATGGGATCCGTACCAGGGCCGGCCGCGGTGGTCGAGGGGACTGAGGCGCTCCAGTCACGGTCTGCACGGCCAATAGGGTCGTGGGTTCGAATCCCCCATCGGGCATGGATATTTGTGCCGTCCTTAGTATTAGTTAGTTCATAAGTAGTTTGTAAGTTTAGGGACTGATGACCCCGTAGTTAAGTCCCATAAGCTACAAAAACATTTTACATTTTGAACCCCGTACCAGGTGGGGTTGATAGAGGAAGTAGAAAAGATCCAACGGAGAGCAGCGCGTTTCGTTACAGGATTATTTGGCAATCAAGAAAGCGTTACGGAGATGATCGATAAACTGCAGTGGAATACTCTGCAGGAGAGACGCTCTGTCGCTCGGTACGGGCTTTTGTTAAAGTTTCGAGAACATACCTTTACCGAGGTGTCTAGCAGTATATTGCTCCCTCCGACGTATATCTCGCGAAGAGATCATGAAGATAAAATCAGAAAGATTAGAGCCCACACAGAGGCATACCGACAATCTTTCTTTCCGTGAACAATACGTGACTGGAATAGTAGGGAGAACCGATAGTGGTACTCAAGGTACCCTCCGCCACACACCATCGGGTGGTTTGCAGAGTATGGATGTAGATGTAGGTAACTTTGTAATCTCCATGATGTTATTTCGCACACAAATGTAATACACAGGGTGGTCGGAAATTCCCGTTAGAAACTTCTCCGACTTGTAGAGGGTTGTGAGTTGGCCTACATAACATTTTGAAAGGAACCTATGTCCGGAAACGTATCGTTTCAGATCTAAGACAGTTTCAATTCAGATGTGTGTAACTCGTCAACATCTGCTGGCACGAATTCTGGCCGCTGCACAAAACATTGAAGAGACACCTGGTGGGATGAATAGAGGCTACCACAACATGCTTCGGAGGTACAATGTGTGTAACCACATTGGTGGTCGCCTCATCGAGTCGCTGTCGTTTTGGGTTGAGTTGCGTTGTTTGGTTGGGATAGGAGGACTAAACTACTGAGGTTATCAGTCCCCCGGTGGGGACGAAACGGAGGGAGGATAGGAAAGGAGGGGAGGGGAAAAGGAAATGCAATCCGGAAAGTAAAGAAGGAAGGAAGACTGCATTAGCTCCGGGCGCCGTGCTCGCCACGCACGTACTCACGGAAGAACCGTGAGCCCCCTGGGGAGGGGGGAGTGTGTTGTTATGCATCAGTCCGTTGTAGCTGGTGGCGTAGATGCTGGGTTCTTGTAGTTATCGACTAATGTAAACCATAAGGTGTAAATTGTAATGAAAATGCCTAAATAATAACGGAACGATTCAGTATTCTTTTGAAATTGATTTCAACAATTGTACTGGGTCACGCGTAATTACATTCCTCAAATAGGAGTGGATGATATAATCATCTGAACTGAAACAGTCGTGGAACGGAAACGATACTTTAACGGACATGGGTTCCTGTTGAAAATGTTACGTTTTCAAGTCCTAGAAGTTTGTAACCGGAATTTCCGATCATCCTGTATAGAACCGTTTATAGAAACTACTGAAGCAGAAGTAAAGTCGAAATTTTTGCAAAGGGTCAAATGGTGTTCGGAAAGTATAGATTAAATTAAGATGGTGGAGGCGTGTTTACTGCTCTCGCAATCTGTTTATACTGTGGCGAAATTGAAGCAGATAGCTCTTGCGAGGAGGTATGTGTAGATATCATAGCTGACAATCAGAATAAATTAATAATTGGTACTTTTTACTGACTTCCTGATTCAGACGATACAATTATTGGCATGTCAAAGAAAATATTGCATCTCATTTCAAACACATACATGAAGCGTACATTTGTAATTGGTGGTAACGTTAATTTATCCTTGATATGCTGGAAAATACGGAGGCGCACATATAACATCATCCGAAATTCTGCTGAACGATTTTCTGAAAAATCATTTCGAGCTGTTAATTTATGAACCCACTAGAATAGTAATGGTCGTGAAGACACACATGACCACAAAATAACAAACAATCCTGAACTAAAAGTTAGCCTAAAAACGGATACTCGAATTAGTGAACAAACTGTTGTCACAGTGAGACTGAACTTCGAAATTCCAAAATCCACCAAAATGACATGAAAAGTATATCTAAGGAAAGAAACAGAAATTCGCTTCATATTTTACTGAGTGTGAGTTTACACACATGTGGAATTAGCAATGTGAGTGTAGATCAGATGTGGCTTAAATTGAAGTAATATCGACTATAGTTGAGAGATTTTTGTGATATACATTAGCGGAAGTGGAGGCTGACCTCCATGGTTCACAAAACTGGCCAGCACACTGTCAGAAACCACGAACACAGCATGCGAAATTCAAACGAACAAAAAATTACCAACATTGGCGATGTTTTACTGTAACTTGAAATTTAGCGCTGATTCCAATGCCAGGAGCTTACAAGAGACTCCAAAACCAAACCATGTCTCGAAATTAGTTCCTATCGTTTCAGCTCATGCGAACAAATCATCTATTTAAGAATGTTATAGCAGAAAAGAGAACAATTAAATAATTTTTCATGAAAAGTTCACCTTATAAAGAATTAAATACCATAAATTTGTAGTGTACAGTTATTGGCTGACTGAATTTAGTCTGGGAAATTGTCCTACACAGGTATATAAATATTGAAATAAAATTTTTACATCTTGACAAGACAGGGAATAATATAAAATCATTTAGATTTTATCACAGAGCTAGCTGTACAAAACTAAACTGAAATGATGTTTTTGTCCACAAGAGAACCAAAGTTGTTGGGTTATAGTTATTCTTCTACGTTGTTCGTAAGATAAAAAATGTCCAACTAGTGGTAACAAAAAAGTCTGACGTTTTTGTGATAAGAGTCTCTCAAAGTCGACAGAAATTGCTGGCATACAAAATTATCGAAGAAAATGACTATAATATAGTATCTCCATGATCAGTTAATTAAAATTTGAAAGTTCTAGTGACTAATATCCTTTTTTTTTTTAATTCACACCTAATTTCACATATCAAGATTACAATCGAATACTAGACGGTTATGGAATATAAAAGTAGTCTCCTTGAAACATAGTAGACGAATTATCAAAGCTGCAAGAAACAAAGTTTTCCATGACATTTCACGATTAACAACATGTAATTTGTTACTCTCATTGTAAAGAAATGTTTAATTCTATCATAAAAGACTCCCGCCAAAAGTTATTGTCACTAAAACATTTCGTACATACAGACATAGGAAAAATATTGTGCACTAATACGTGGCACCTGGGCTGATGGACAAGCTTTCCTAAATAAGAGTTGCTCAGCAGTAAAGTTTTAAGATTAAAGGTTACACCATGGCAATAAATATGGGATTCTCATTGCGTTACTTTAAATTGGTACTGCATATTTTTATATACGTCACGACTCAAACATTACAAAAACAGAGTGTAACAATTATTTTTCAGTTAATTTGATACAAAGACTTTAACCTATAGATGCTATAAAACATTTTTAAGATTAGAAACCAAAATTTTATGATATCCTGCTGCGAAACTTTATAAGGCTAAGGCTCGCGCCATTTGAGTCAATCTCGGTTTTGTTTTCATTCGGCAAAGTTCTCAGCTAGCTACAGTTAGCTTACTTTGTTCTTTTCGACCTCGTAACAACTTATTGTATGTTATGAATAGATTCAGTCATGTGGCACAATTATGGGTAGTAACTACTTAATTATGAATGGAAAAACTTAGGCAAATACTACGATAAAGCGAGTGGAATATATTTGAAATGTATACATAGTTCGTGTGACTCCACATCATGTCACTTCACTTAAATTGTGCGTAATTTCGGTTCTCAAAGAAGTCTGCATAATTAAATTCTTTGCTTATATGAACTGACTTATCTGAGTGGTCAAGTTTTACATGGTACGTGTTTAGTCGTCCTCGTCGCCATGTATTTTGTCCTTCCGGGCCTACCTTTCAGGAAAAGGATGTTGCTCATGACGCGTGGGATGCGTGCACAGCTAAAACAGCTATATTGAGTTTTATTTACTATTATCTACAAATATACTGAACTTCTAAACATATATCTGTCTGAGGCGCTCCAGTCACGGTCTGCACGGCCACTGCGGTCGGGGGGTTCGAATCCCCCCTCGGGCATGGATATTTGTGCCGTCCTTAGGATAAGCTAGTTGATAAGTAGTTTGTAAGTTTGGGGACTGATGACCCCGTAGTTAAGTCCCATAAGCTATACAAACATTTGAACATTTTGAACATATGCCTGTCTCTTCTCACGGCGTCGTCGTCTTGTACAATGCTAGCTGCGCTGTGACTGCCTACTTCGGAGCCGAGTTCAGAGAGGGGCAACTTCCAGACGAATGTCGGCCTAGATATAGCAGCTTGTAGAGGGCGCGCTTCTAGATTGCTCCCTCCCAAGGAGGTTAGAATACAGGGAGATGTCCTTTCGCTGACAAAAGTGAAGCCCGCTTTCGCCATATTGCTAAGTTTTGGAGAAGTGTTCGTATTGTAGAACTAATGTTTTATGTCACTTAAAACAGGAATAAAACGTCCGACTGTTTTGCCGTGATGCACAACGTGTTAAAAGAGTACAAATTAGCCGTTAAAATTAAGTTTTCAAATATATTATGATGAGTATTTATTACTATTTGTTCAAGAAAGTATATTCTTTGAAAGTACATACTTTGCAGTGACTGTCAGTTCAATACATTAACAGTAAAAGGGTCGACTTAACGCGCAGTTTTAACGAAGAAATAGCATTCAAAAACTGAGCAAGATGACTGACAGGCTTCAATTGACGTATGTGTTCAGCATAGATAAACCATCTCCCTTTATTCTAACCTCCTTGGCTCTCTCCAGGATGCGCGGCGGCGGCGTGTGATTGGCTGCCGGTCGTCCGCTGCCTTCTGCACGACCGTTATCCACCGTCTCGCGTGTGGCGCTCACTTTACGCCAAAACAGTAAGAGACCTGGCCATCGGCGGTAGCATATAAAAGGATTTAAATTAAAATATTGGTGAATTACAAGTTTTTAAACTAATATAAGTGGACTAACTTCTGTTCCTTTATTGCAAGGAATGTCGCCACCAAGACCATTACAGGTGGCGATCCAGCTACTCAGAGCTAGTACCTCTAGCGGATGATATAGCAAGTACGTCCGAAGTTGCGCGATGAAATGTCAGATGTTACTTGACCTGGATGCGTCGTACCCACACAGCCTTTAGGACTCTCTTCCTGACCCAATTGAGCTATTTAACAACTCTAAAATATACGGTTTTAAAATTTTCCTTGGAATGTTTTCGGTATGAGTGAGACTAAAATGTTCAACTGTTTGCAAATCTGTGGGACTTAACTACTCCGGTCATCAGTCCCTAAGCTTACCAACTTCTTAAATTAACTTACGCGAAGGACAACGAATACACCCATGCACGAGAACTCAAACCTCTGACGGCAAGCAGCGGCGCGCTCCGCGCTCATTTAAAATTTCGGACTATATATTCATGAAAGTTTTACTCAGTTTATTCTAACCCCACTATGTTCCAAATATTTGACCAGATAAACATAAGATAATTTGTGAACCAATTTCTATTATTTCAATTTATTTTCCTAAGACAAATGTTGTAATCCTTTTTCCACAAATTTTATCGATGTTCAGTAATTTTTAGACTAGTCCGAAAGATGGTTCGTAAAAACATTAAATTTGCAGAACAATACACAATTATCAGGTGTTTAGTTCAAAATGAATAAAATATTTAAGCGGAACCGACGGAAAAGTCAGTGAATGCAATCAAATGTGCCAACACAGGGCAAGTATCCGTAATTTACAAGAGGTATTTGAAGTAGAAAGCAAAAGTATGTCAACATATTTCGTTAAATTGTCAGCACATTCAGAAAAATCTCGTTCCGAAATATATATATATGGGTAAAAATATAATCAAAGTCTGCTACTTCTAGGAAGGCGGTTGGTATTGCACAAGAAGAAATGAAACAGTGGTCCAGCATTCGAGATCACGGGAGAACACTACTGAAAATAGCCCACACGTGAACTTCAGGTCATTTACACCAATTAGAGATCGATGTATTGGAGACTGAAGTGAGAATGTAAATTAATAACATCTTACACAAAATATACGAAAGACAGAAAGTAGACATCAACAAGCTATCCAGTAGTAAACAACTTCCAGAACCTGTCGAAAATCGAAAGTTTTTAGACATTGTAAATTACCGTACAGAATTGGAAACAATTAGGGAAGAACTAAATCTACTGGAAAAAGGTTACAAATATGCCCAACCAAAAAAGAGTTTTCGAAAAACAACTGGAAACGATGAAAATATATTTAGAGTGTACATTAGGAGATGATATCTCCACCAAATATATTTTAGCATAGGAACTGGAAACATCTAACTCCGTTTTTCGTGCTGCATCAGCAAAAGAAAGACTAGTTTTGAACAATTTAAATTATAAAATGTGTTATACCAATGTCATAGCTACTAGGTCTGATAAAAGCAACACATTTGTCTTAATAAACAGTGAGTGCATAAAGAAAGTAGATTTCCTAAACTCCAACAACTTCCAAGAGATGCAGTAAGGTCTCACACAAATTTACAATGATTTGGACACCTACTTCCTTACCAATGTGAATCTAATAGCTCCCAGACTGCATGACCTTCATAATATTCATAAAGAAAATTTTCAACTTCGGCCTGTATTGTCTTCCATTTCAGTCCCATTTTACAAATTAGCTAAAGAACTAAATGACCTTATCAAAGTAAAACCAACTTTAAACCAAGCATTGGTCTTCTCAACACAGTAGTTTAGTAAAAAAATAAAAGACTTCTTAAACCCACTAGTGCCAAAGCAATTTATTTAGATGTCAGCAAACTATTTACCAATACACCTGTAGACCAGATGTCAGAGGTGACATAAAGTTAGCCACATACAGTTGCCTATCACAAAATTATTTCCATTCGGTGGAAAAATATACAATCAGTTGTATGGTATAGCTATGGCCTACCACCTTATTACATCGTTGCCAAAATATTCATGACGAACTTTGAGAAATAGTTCTTGGAAAGCAATCCATTCTTTTCCAAGGTTGGTTACTGATTTAGATAGGTTGATGTGTTACGGTAATCTTCAGGTACTACCAGGCAGCTTCAAACATTCCTAAAACAGTTAAAATCTGCTCACAAAAGTATCAAATTCACAAAGGCGCTGGGAGGGGGGGGGGGGGGGGCGAGCGTAAATGGTTAAATTATTCAGGCCTATCTATAGACATCAGCAATCATTCCCAAACCTGGAAGATTTACACAAGGTGCGTCTGAAAAGTTCGGTGAAACGTCTCAGGAAATATAGGCAAAAGAGTTACAAACAACATACCTTTACTGGCCTTCATAGTAACCGCCATTGGCTACAATACACTTAACATTGGTTGTAAAACTGTTGGAAACTGTAAGACAACGTTACTTGCGTAATCGCTCGAAGCACTGAGGATCCTCGTCTGCCATCATTCTCAAAGACAGCTGTCGATCATCTGCAAGCATCCATCGCACTCGTCCGAATTAATCTAGGTCTGTGATTGTGGAGGGTAGACGCGAACGTGGCTCATCCTCGACATCTTCCTTTCTATCTCTACAGCGTTTAAACAACTCAAACACATACTTTTTACTCACTGCTTCAACACCACACACTGGCACTAACGTCCCATTGGTCTTCGTCTCCGTTTTGCCTAATTTTAAAGAAAACTTGATATTAACGCGTTGCCCCCCATTTTGTGCTCCATGTGGCAATGTTCAAATGTTTGTAGATCTTATGGGACTTAACTACGGGGTCATCAGTCCCTAAACTTACAAACTACTTATGAACTAGCTAACACTAAGGACGGCACAAATATCCATGCCCGAGGGGGATTCGAACCCCCGACCGTAGTGGCCGTGCAGACCGTGACTGGAGCGCCTCAGTCCCCTCGGCCACCGCGGCCGGCCATGCGGCAATGACAAGAGTTCTCTGACCCTGTTAGCTGGGTCGCAGCATGTACCACCACTTTTCTGCAGTGCTTTGAACGATAAGGAGTGCTTGTTGACATGTCCCTAAATGTGTATGCTCGACATGTATGCTCGGGCACCTCATCCTCGCCAGCACGGTTTGTAAAATACGGGACGATTCATCGAACTTTTCAGACACACAGTGCAGAAATTCAAATGTTTGTAAACCTAATGGACCAAACTGTTATGGTCATCAGTCCCTGGCCTTACAAACTACTTAAACTAACTTAAGGACAACACACACACACACATACACACACACACACACACACACACACACACACACACACATGCCCCAGAGTGGACTCGAACCACTGACGGCAAGCAACCACGCGCTCCACAGCAAGGGGCCTTAGAGCTCTCGGCCACTCTTTCGCGGCGCACATTGTAGAAAACCTTCCTGCACAGACACTGTATTACTTGCCATTTCACAACATAGAGTTACCCACAAACATGCAATTTTTCATTCTATGATTCATCAGCTATTATCTACCCCCATGTGTGAAGAAAACTTTCAAGCTGAATTAAATACTATCAGATACTATCCTAGCTTGACAGACTTCATAATGGGCAAGAAAGAGAAAACATGTCACTTCTGTTCTTTACCCTGTTATTAACACATTAACACCCCAAGGCCATACTAAATGATGCACAATCTCATATTTACGGAAAGTTCCTACGGAGGTCGCTACAAAATGAAATCAAGAAATTTCAAAACATCATTTTATGCACACAATACCATTGGTCACATTATACCAAATATTAAAGATAACATACCAGCCTTGGAAAAGAATGGAATACATAAAATATCTTACAACTGTGGCAAATTCAGGGCAATATGTACCAGATTGAAAGAACACCAAAGAAGTTATAAACTTAAGAAAGGGAATTTAACATTTCCAAACCACCTTCTAACAACTGGCCTCATCTACAATGTAACATATGATGTCCTACACCATATCTAGACAGGGAGGTAAATGAACTTATTTGAAATATTAGAAATTACTAAACATAATGTCTACTGTCCCAACCGTTGAACTAAATGCCTAGACACTTTTCATACTCGCTACATCTGTCAGCAGAATCTAATCAGACCATGTATGCTACCCACTTCTACTCACTTGCCCCATGTCCCTACTACAGATCCATAGCCTAATTACATTGTATAATCACAGCTGTTTGGCTACTTACCTGATATCAGTTGTAATTGGTTATTTGTTAATAATTTAAGTCAGTAAGTATAGTTTAGTTTACTCATTTAAAATTTGAATCTATGTATTCACAGACGCTTCACTCAGTTTATTCTAAACCCACTGACATATGCTATCTGTACAGCAAATTAAGATATTTGTACCTTAAAGTTCCAAGCTGCATTGCCATATTTTTCCACTGTTTACCTGTTCTGGCATACCTTGACTAAAAGAAGGGATCGATTGGTAGGACTCATTCTTAGATATCAATGAATTGTGAATTTAGCGTTGGAGGGAAGTGTGTGGGGTAAAAACCGCAGAGGAAGACCAAGAGATGGATACAGTAAGCAGATTCAGACAGATGTAGGTTGCCGTATATTGTAGAGAGCTGCATCAAACCAGTCTCCGGAATGAAGACCACAACAACAACACCACCCGATGATGGCGTGTTAGCCGAAACCGGTTTGTAAAAACAACAATTTGCAGAATATTATGCAATTATCTCGTGTTTCATTCAACGTGTTCTACCTTAGATCGCTCTGCACGGATTTTCCTAGCTGTTCTCGTCAACATCAGTTCAACGGAACATTACTTCTCCTTTTCATCAAAATGCATAATGCCGTACTTTTTTTTCACGTAACCGGGCCATTAAACAGCTTAAAAAGTTTTAGGAGCGTCGTACGGTATCCAATCAGATATTCCGACGACGAAAAATGTAAACATAACTTAAAAATGGGGAAAAATTGGTAAAGCGAATGCACGGAATCATGAGGGTCGCGAGATCGGGTTTTCAAACATCGTTTTAACGTACCACGCACCTCACCAGAAACGACAGGTTGCCAGTATTTCACGTCAGACTGTATTTCCTCTTCTCGCGGATCCATAACTGGGATAGATTAGGGACAGGCTAAATGCCGAAGTGGCGTCGAAGCAAAGACTAGCAGCATCAGGCCACTGGTCTTTCCATGTCTCAGTCGTCGATCAGTTACAAAATGTTGACGTAACGGCTTCCCTCAATATAACAATACTGTATTCCCATAGAGCTCCCGACGTCATGATTGAAATATGCCCATCGTTTTCATTACGTAGAATACCAAACCCGTTAAATGTTGAAGGACAGTGTAGTGACTTAATACCAGTTGTTACTTAATAGGAATTTAACTTATTACATTTCCCACGATGCCTTAGTTTCTGCATTATGGACCATTCGTAATTGTAGTGGATACCAGAAAATTTATATTGATTAAAATGTAAATGTTAGTTTGTGTAAACCAGTTACTCTCCGAAATTTCTTGACCGATTGATTCGAAATATTGACACTACGTTGGATTCGAATACAGGAAAGTTTCTACGTACCTATATTTTAAATGTAAGATTATGTGATACATAACTTAAATACACGTAGCTTTCTGCGATATTTTGTAACAACGATTCCCGATTGTAAAAATTTTATAATTGCATATATGACACATATCACAAATTTAAGGATATAAACTCATGCGCTTATGCAATGTTATATAAAAATTTCAAAGCATTCAGTCAAATTTTGTGGGAAATCTGCGGTTAGTAACAATTAGATTTTCTATATCGTTAATCTTCGAAAGTTCTTGACCGTTTGGTTGGAAATTTTGACAAACCACTGCAATCTCAGGAAGGTTTTTATGTACTTGTATCTAGGAAATAGCTTGGATGTAGTAAAGAGGGGGGAACGAGAGAGAGGAGGCCAGATATAAGGGGAACAGGGAGTGTCCGCTATGTATCCAATCCCCATTCCCATTCACAAAGTCCTGTACGTATATATATATATATATATATATATATATATATATATATATATATATATATATTTGTTCATTTAACCTTTCATTAGCCACAGTAAAGAGTGGCCGTGCACAGCTAGTGTTATAACAAATTTGACTTCAAGTAACGGCCCCATAATAGTTCCCAAATCGAGAGCATATACATCTGCGTGCGAGAATATTCACTAAACACAGTAGTGATCGTCTTTGAATCTATTAGAATGATCCCGGTCACTGTACATGCCCAGTTCCATAGTAACAGGAATGGTAGCTGAAGGCGCGGTTTACGAGACAATGACGATAGTCAAATTGTACGGAGGTAGGCGGACACGTCTTCTGCATTTTATTGTAGTATTTCTTTAGATAATATTCCTGCATATTTCTTAATTACTCTTCGTGGACTACCCTACGTATAAAAAGGAGTTATACCTTCCACAGATGAAACATGTTAGCACAGATTATAGATCTAATGTGTCTAAAATGTCGTGACACATGCGGACCATTCTACCTGCATACATACATATATAATTGAAGGGTAGCTGTCAGCATGACGAATGTACACTCGGGTCTTCTGCATTATCCATGTTTTGTCGTGTAGCGAATGTACAGATCAAAAAACCTACTTCAAAAAACCGGTTTTCGTTTCTTCGTGTACGGCACGTAGACAGTTATTCGCGAGGCGTTGACATCTAGATTGGCGTCAACGATTTTGGAACGCATAGCTTATTTCGGTTCCTTAAAACTGGAGGTAGTTTGTCGCAGGCCTTCGTCAAGATGTTTTACAAATTGTTTTTGTCTTAAGTTTCTTGCCGTTATTAGCCTTACGCCAGTTATTAAGCCGAGAACTGAAGGTTATTACCACGTGTTAAAATTAGCATATCAAGTTCCCTGAATGAATATCAAACAAACCAGAGGCATTGATGGATGAGTACAAAGTGGCCTATTTGTAGTCGCCACGGTGGCTTCAAGGAAAAAAGTCTCCATCGTCGTCGTAAACTTTGTTGATGGGGCCCAGAAATGCAACACACACATCGCCACGTGACGGAGATACAATCTTAATACTGGAGAGGATGCATCACAGGCCTTTTATGCTCGGGAAGCGGTCATCTTATGAAGGCTTTTCTACGCTTGCCGAAACAATCGGTCAGCTCTTCAAATTTTGTTT
The DNA here is from genome assembly GCA_026315105.1 of Locusta migratoria. Taxonomy (NCBI): domain Eukaryota; kingdom Metazoa; phylum Arthropoda; class Insecta; order Orthoptera; family Acrididae; genus Locusta; species Locusta migratoria. The sequence continues at coordinate 381,171,199 of CM048755.1, forward strand.
TCACCTTAGAGTTGCAGTAAATAAATAATGGTCTCTATTTTCTTGCATACACACGTAGTACCGAACCACATTACTGAATATCTGATATCAGTTCATTTTATGCCGAAAACCGTTCTAGTACTGTAAATGGGATTATATAACTCAAACACTTTCACAGTTTCACAAAACTACCAGTTTCCGCACAGAAATCAGAAAATTACATATTATAATGAATTATAGCAAGAGACTTTCTAAAGAAGCCAGAATAACCACAACAAAGTTTTCGGACTGAAAATTTCACTTTTCAGTTGAGTGTTCGCAGGAATGAAACTAACAGGTAAATAAAAATATGGTGCCGAATCGGCACGCGAAACCCTGTTCTACGTCTTACGTGGCGGAATCTTGTCTATCAGTCCGAGGACGCTGGTGTCAATAAAAGTAAAGGTAGTGATAGGATGAAGTTTCGAGTAGGGTCATGTGGCGTGTTCGGGTGGGCCATTAGTAAGATCATTGTCCACCACGACAGGCTAAAAGCCGTTACTCCTAATCATCCACACATAAATTTTCCGTCTCGAATTTTCAGTGCCAAGAAACGCTGCAAATTTGATATTAGCAGAAAGGAACACTTCCCGATGCATCATTAAAAAGCTTTTTAATATCATACGATTTCCTAAGCTGATTTCTCGTTGCTTCTGGTTTCACTATATAAGAGTAAGACGAAAATGTAAATATGGATCGTAAGCTTTGTGTTTTATTTAAAAATGAACTTGTCTCATTACCTCGCAGTACATACCACTGACAACAGTGATGGCCGCTGTTACTCTTTGTCGTTAGTCAATGTTGCTCGCTTCTGTTCAGCTTTGTTTCCTGGCACTGTCGGTTGCGCATCAACAGTGGTACACCATGTTATGGATACTTTTACTGCCGAAGAATCGGCCGAAATATACCTTGTACGTGGAACATTAGCTGAATTAATGAAGAACATCCTAACAACGCTAAGAAGCGCATTCGTCCCCACCGATTTCATTTATAGTGATGTGGTGTATATATAATGGCGTGGACTGTGAAATATGTAAAGAAAAAAACTAATTCCTTCACAATTTTAGAGAAAATCGAGTTTTTAAGTTTTAGGCATGCCTATATGTACTGTTGTGTGGTCGCTAGTAGGCAAGGATTCCCGAGTGAGTTCGGTTTGTTTTCATCAGCGGTAGAAGATGAGTGAGGATAAAAGAAGAAAGAAAGCGTGAGGTTCTTACATCTAATCTCGTACGATTCTAATCTGGTGCTTCTTTTATTTCCACGTAAATTTAACAAACATTTATTAGGAGTCTCCAAGTTATCAATATTTAATGATTCTTTTCTTATTTGCATAATATTTATCCTGGAAAACGCGCAAATGAAATTAATAGGAAAGGACACATGACGAATTTTAGTCAGTTCAGTATAGGATTTTCATTGAAGTTGTTGTAGTCCTACCTACAACTGTGACATGTATGTATTACTTTACGAATAATAATGATACTGATGGGGAACATGTAAAATAATTATTATTGCAACGTACAGAGAATGCAATAACTGCAGATTTCTTGCATGAGAATCTTTTTTCAATATTTGCACAGCAAAGTAAAGTTGGTTTACGTTCATAAAGTTTCTTGCTCATCATATTTCACGACGTACCACGCATATAGCATAACATCGAAGCATAGAAACGCTAACTTTCATTAAGTTTGATGATGCACGAAGCATTCTGTAGTCGCTTTATAAGGTTTTGCACATGCGTGTAAAAATAAACGTGGCCAGGCCGCACTAACAGAGTAAATTTTGGAGTAAGTTCTTGCCTACCTTGAAAAATTTCGTCGTGTAAACCCAGTTTAAGGTACCCTCCCCATGAATAGAGGAGAAAAATAAATTGTTCTTCTCAGACGTGCAGCTTCAATACGTATATTAGAAATTTCCTGTGTAATAATGCGAATTTGGCAGGCTATGAAGATGTTATCGTAGCATTATTGTATCTACGTGCTTACTCATCCACTGATGTTTTCCCCCTTTGTATAAATGAGTCAGTGGTCTCATGCAAGAAACGAAAACCGTTGTTAATACTTTTCCGGATAAGTCGACTGCATATTGTCGAATGTGTCACATTGTGTATATCCCTACTTTACACTGGAACTATCATTGTTCCACGCTGTCTCTAACGACTATGATGCCGAAGGGCGTTAAAACCTAATCTTTCTTTCTTTCTTCCTTGATTCACGTTCGGCGAGAACTCTGTCATGAGTTGATTAACATTTGCACCATGGAAAAAAGTTAACTAATCAGCATAGTATAGTCGGTAAAAACAGTTCTGCTGTTGAAGCAGATAATTTTATAAAATACCTGTTTTAAGAGTTCTTATAAGGAATTTATAGTGGTATTTTGGTAGGAGAACTCAAGTCTATATTCGGAAATTTGCCACTACATCAAAGAGTTGCTGCATTGCAGCGCTTTCACTTTCGGGTACAAGTCTGGTGATTCTTCTCTGAAAAATCAAATGTCTTCGTTTGAAGAGTACGACCGACGGGTCAGAAGCTCAAAAATTTAGAACAGGAAATTGTCTACCAACAGCAAGAGCTCACAGCTGCAAGTTTATCGCGGTCGAAGCGATGATATTTTGCAGAAGGAGCTCTTGCTGCGTGGGAATGGCCATGTGGTCTGAGGCACTGTCACGGATTGCACAGTTGCTCCCGCCGGAGGTTCGAGTCCTCCCTCGGACATGGGTGTTTTCGTTGTCACTAGCATCAATCAGTTTAAAATAGCTGAAGTAACTTATCTGCAGGGCCCACAGTGTTAGTGACGTCGTGCAACGACATTTTAATAATACGAATTATATATTTGTAACAATGTATACTTTAATGTTAGCTATAATTCCACTATAAGCTTATTTCCGCTCAGAAGCCATCTTCAGGTGTTTCGCCTGCAATACATATGTTTTTCATAATATTTCGTACTATGTTGCCTACTTATTTTATACAGAGTGGAAATGAATTAATACATACCACATTCTGGCAAGCCGTTCATTTTGATATTATTGTGACGAAATGTTTTTTATACTTTATAATATCTCGTAACTTATAATATTACATTTTCATACGTGAGATGTTTATTATTCACTTAAGTTGCGGATTTTGACGTTTATTTGACAGCTCTCCAAACATGCAGTATGTTTACACTTTTTTTTACAAAGAAAATATATGTATCTATGAGTGTCAAGAGGTGGATTATATTATCGTCTTGTGTTCGTGGTGTTGATTCTGTAGATTTGAGCTAAAGATTTTATTTGAATTCAAAGGGGAAATGTGAAACGAAATTACGTTACGTTATGTTAACGTATTATTATCTCAGAACAACGGTGGGATTGTCTCCATGATTAGTCTTTACTGGTAATTTTGTTATTGTAGTAATAACTTTGATCAACGGTGTAGAATGTGAATAAAATTATCGATATAATTTTTATGTCTGAAATCCGTTTGATCGTATAATAAATTAGCTGTGTTGTTAATTGCGTGTATGCATATTTCAATTTCTTCAAAAATGTTCATCTCGTATCCCTTCTGTATTATATGTAAAATTTCTAGTGCATTGTCTGTGGTGTCTACTGCGTGATTTTCAGACTGCGAATGTTGGTAAAATGTAGAAGGGTTATTTTCATTTTCTCTAGTGTTCTTTATATCGTATGGCGAAATTTCGTCCGGTCTGTCCTATTTAATAATTATCACATGAATTACAAGATATTTTATAAGTTACGGAGTTAAGAAATTTTGAAGGTTTTGGGGTATGTATGATGATTTTGTTTTTAATGGTGTGTGTATTCTGAAACGCAAAAGAGGTGTTAGTCTTTCTGAATAGTTGCTTCATTTTATTGGAGATTTGACCTAGGTCTTGTGTACTGACGTATGTTGGTTTACGTTACAGAGGGAAACCTCAAAGATAAATAAACCAATAAATATTAGGTAATTACAGAAACAAACAGAATAAATCATAGTTAGGTTATTACTTTCCAACCAGTGATAAGAGTTCACGAGTCATTTATACCAAGTTACTAACTAATGTCCTTGTTCAAGGTCAGAAATTTTGTTGGTGTTGTTTGGATACCCTTTGTACATAGGGTAAACTGCGTATTTATACACCCTGGGCATTTCCTGAACGTCATTAGTTATCGAAATGGAATTCGAGAAGTAGTAGTTCACAATGGCTTAAATAATATTCGTACAGGTAACAACTGCGCGTTTTACTTACTACGATAATGAAAGAAATATATCAAAGGGAACGGTATACGTTATGTCAGTGCCTTTTGGGAACCTTTAGGAAAGAGAAGTTCTCAAATGTTCAAATGTTTGTAAATCTATCGGACAAAACTGCGTGAACATCAGTCCGTAGCTTACAAACTACTTAAACTAAGGTAAAATAACCTAAGGACAAACACACACGCCTATGCCCCAGGGAGGACTCGAACCTCCGACGGCGAGCAACCGCGCGCTCCGCAGTGAGGCGTCTTAGACCGTTCACCTACTCCACCGCGGCAAAGAGAAGTTCTTTGTCACAACGTTCGTTAATTTATTACTGAGTCTTTTAAAAATAATTAAGTTACTCGTGATAAACGTTTCCGATAAGGATATCAGTCATCATATACTTAATCAACTTTTCCCACATGTACCATACATTAAAATGAAATAATATCGATAATTTTTCTTCATTACTGAATGTCATACTGAAACAGTCTCGCAAACGCAAACACGCAGAAACCACATACAATGGTAATTGCTGCTGTACACCAATTTATCCTTCGAATTAAAATATAATTTTACAATGAATTATCGAAGCAAAATCGAGCGCAACACATAACAACAAACGGTTTGAACTTAACAAAGCTTTACGGGAATTTAATTTTTACACATGAGAGATACAACGTTTTGGCAAAAATACAGAAATTCCATGGAAAATTCATGGTTTCATATAAACGCAGAAGCTAGGTGAACCTGTAGATTGCACGGTAATGCCGCCAATACATTATAATAGTAAGAATAGTTTCTGTGTAGTTCTCAGTGCATTTTATTGCAGTCAAGTAGGCAAATTGTTGGTGCTCGTATCGTAAGTGCTCCCGTAACCAATGTAATCCAAGAAGCACCGTACCAAAATTTTATACAGCGCAGATGGTAAGCATTAAACATAATCCGATAAGCCATAACATGGATGAAAGTGTGTGTAGAGGGGTCGAAGAGAATGCCATCGAAGAAGATTGTGACGAAAATTGAGGGGACGACAGATGAAAAGCCTCTGCAGAACGGAATATGGAACTCGTGAACTCCGTCCACGCGAAAACAACACGAAAGAGGCTCCATACTAAGGGAATTAAAGGCTGAACTGGAATTTAAAATTTAAGTGGAAATGCCCGTAAGACGAAACGTGCTGCTGATGCCACAGAAAATTATCCGTGCAGAAATGGAAAAGATTCATTTGGTAGGACTAGTGTTACTTCATATTACTTCCAACATATGGACTATCTGACATCCCAAGAGTATTTGTGTTTATCCACTTCAATTTGACTACAAACTGTATTCAAATGATAATCGTTTTCCTACAACGTACTAGACATTATAAAGTGTTTTGTTTTGGTATTACTTATAATTGCCCAAATAATGAACTATATTTCATGCTGAGCTTTTTCCTATCTTTATTCAAATAATGAGATATGAAGACAAGTTTTACTTAGCAACATCTAAAATGCAGGTAGTTATAAAATCTTACATCACATAATATGAGCTTCGGCACGACAGAACTCGAAGCGACTGCAGCATTCATATTCTTCATATTAAAAATTATTTCAGTAGAAGCACTACTGGTCGTGTGTGAGTTGTTCATTTACAGGTGACTTGTTTCGAACTCCTATAAGTTCATCGCCAGACCATTTTCTTCGATACGCCTCTCCACAACAACCTGTTCCACGCCACTGTCTCCCACTGTCACCAAGCAGTAACATGGTCTCAATATATTTTTATAAGAGGTCTAAACAGGTCAATGCTACCTATAAATAAATAACTCATATGCCGTCAGGTCTGCTTTTATTTAATTAATTTTATCATTCGTCAGTGATCACTGTTGTTTCCACGAGGATATTCCAAAAATTTATATCATTATATTACGCTGGCGAAATCCACATGTTGGATTTGTGAAGTACTTGTGCTACGTTGATTGAGAGCTGAGATACTTTTTACTGAATCCAAGCGTAACTGGTGCCACATGGCTGATCCCTGTCCCACTATGTGGAAGCCCTCAGTGGAGGAAAGTCAGAGACTCGTAAACTACCTTGACACTTACATTTACAAAGATACTAAGGTTTGTCCCCTAACATTTCGCAGTAAACCAAAACAACCATTACGTTATCATGGTTCATAAAGTCGTTTAAAATATAGGTTTCCATGAATAAATTTAATTCTTTACTTCGGTTATTATAAGAATAGCGGTGTTACCATTTACTATGCAGTAAAATACTAGTTTTGTCATTTTCGTTTCATAATATAAGTTACAAATAACTTCAGTACATCCGCTGCTGCTGTACGCCATGATGACTAAAGTAATTCCGCTGACAACTGTGAAAATATTAACCTCACAAATAGTTTCGCAGCTAATAGTCGCATCCGCAAGACCTCCGTTTGTTAAAATGTTTGTTAAGCTTAAGGGACGTAACTGCGGGGTCATCAGTCCCTAAACTTACAAACTACTTATGAACTAGCTAATACTAAAGACGACACAAACATCCATGCCCGATGGGGGATTCGAACCCCTGACGTGGAACGGCTTCGCGCATCGTAGTATAGCGCCTCAATGCGCTCGACCGCTCCACCGCGGCACCTCCGTTTGTATCATAATTAGGTAGTGTGTGAACGCAGATTAATCGCACTGCCTTAGTCATATATACCATGGAGCAATGTTGTCATTGAAACTGAAAGAAGGAAGTCTATTTCGCAATTCAACATGTGTTAGTCCCTTCGGCCACCAGGAAGGCACCAAGATCTGCCTTATAGCGGCTTCAAAACTTGAGTACTCTGACAGAAACACAATAATGGTGAATCAGGACCTATGCCAGACTGTGCCCCAGTTTTCAGTGGATTACATGGATTGCAGAGTTGATTTCCTTTAGTTCGTATTATATGGTGACAACATCGTTCAATGATAAATTTCAATAAGAATATTGGATACACCCGAAACCCGTTTATGATGAAGACGGAGAAGCTGAAGATTTCGCTATATGGCGCGAAACCAGCTGTGAGATTAATACATCAAGTGTACCAGCTGTCTGCGTATTATTTAATTCATTATGATAACGAAGGGTCTTCACGACTTATTCAGGTGTTCAGTAACGTGCTGCTCCGTGTATTCCACAACAGCTGGCATTACCACTTTTCATGATATGATCTGACGCTAACATATCTTGAAACTTGCACGTATTGTCATTTTTTCCTAACAAATTAGATTCGATGTGGAGAAGTTTATTTGTAGCTAGTTTTTGTTAATTATTGACGCCTGTAACAAACAGAAACATTATTCACCAAAGGATAATCGAATGTACGACGAAGTAAGTTTTTTTTTTAAAGAAAGCGAACATAGTTATACATGAAAACCTTCATTGTAACAGGTACCTCAATGTTTGAACTAGTTTTTGATATAGCCACCAGCTCTTCATTGATGCCAAAACGCTGGCCTTAGAACAGTAATTTCCTGAGGTGCAAGAAATGATGTAAAAATTAGAATGTTTGTAAGGCTATGGGACCAAACTGCAGTTTCAACAGTCCTTAGACTTACAAGCTACTTTAACTAACTTATACTAAGGACAACACATACGCTCATGACAGGGGGAGGACCCGAACCTCCGACGGGGAGCAGCGTTGCACTCCACAACGAGGCGTCTTAGAGCGTTCGGTCACTCCCGCGGCGTAAGAAAAGATTTAAATCGCTGGGAGCAAGATGAGGCCTATATTCTAGATGACCAAACAGCTCCCAACCGAACTTCTGTGCACCGAGCATTGTAGAGATGGGCATTGTCATGGAGCATCACAATACTTGGAGTATGCACAACACACATCTTGTTCTGAATAGCACGTCCCCCGGCCAGTGTTTTGACTACAACGAAGTGCTGACAACGACTGTCACGCGTTGGTTCCATTCACAGGCGGCAGGCACTCTTTTGGTTACTGTGTCGAAAATTAGCACAAACATTTCTGTACCCTTTGCCAATAAAATTTTTCGTGTCACTATGTTGTCTTTGTTTAAAAAGAAATGGGGAAACTTACTATCTGGATCCGCCACGTGTATAGTGAAGAGGCTACATTCATTCACAAAGAAAAGTTTCTTCTCACAAGGGACACCTTTGACCTCGAACGCTCGGAACCGTACGAAACCATGGTTGGAATATCAAGCAATGATAAACAAAACTGTTGTGTGCGTCATTACCATGTAAAATACCGCAGTTGTTAGCTGCACTAACCAATGCTCAGTGGCATGGGTGGTACAACTGCAGTACGTATTTCTTTCTTGGAGTGTTCAGAAACGAGTTACTATGTAACCTGTGTACAGTGCAGTGATATCATAAAGAGAATTAATCCTACGGCGCGACTTGTTGAATATTGAAATGACATCGAGGCCGGATATACGAGGCGCGTTTTTTAAAGTAAGTTCCGTTTGAACAGAAGTAACAACGAAAGGTTATTTCAAAAAAGTAAATTTATTTTCAGAAATAACATACTCTATTTTTCGACATAGTTGCCAAGTTTGTTCAAACACTTATCATGCCTCTCAACCAATTTTAAAATATCCTTTTCATACAATCTTGCCGCCTGATCCGATAAGCAAGAGTTCACTGCCGTTTTGTAAAGCACTGATCTCGACACGTCAGGAAATTCGTTTGAGAGACTTGTTATTGTGAAGCTCCTGTTCTTACGAATCCTTGCTTCAGCTGAAATCTCCAAATCGTCTGTAATCGAAGATGAGCGACCGGAGCGGTCCTCATCATGGACGTTGTCAGTCACAGCCATCTTTGAATTCTCGTGCCCAGGGCCGAACCGTCCATATAGGCAAACTAGACAATTGCCTAGGGCGCTCGAGTTTGGGGAGGCGGCAAATTCTTGGAGCGTGACGAACCCTCTTGCGCCCGCGGTGCGGCTTACTTTGCTGTTGCGCTGCGATTCCAGGAGCGACGAATTCCCGGGTACCTCACGCAGACAGAGCAACAGACAAGAGACAAGACGCAGTTCAATGTTCCATACATTCTATTAGACTCTTCAGAAATTTGCTAGTAAGCGTTTAATGAATAGACGAGTAGCAGTTTGCAACTAATCATCCCATGATCGAAGCCGGCGATACTGCATTAAACTCAATTCACGAGAGATTTCGTCAGATTAACGACTTGAAACGTTTATTTGGCTGTCTGTACAACATACATGATGTACAAAACAAAACTCCCAAAGCTGTTCTTGAAGAATGTGTTAATTTGGAAGAGTCTGTAACTCACAAAGACTATAAAGATATTGATGCTACTGATCTATGCAATAAATTACAAGCCATTGCTAGCCGAGTACCCAATAACTCAGGGTCACAGGACGTTCTGAGTCATACTTGTAGAAATGGATCTACAGACATAGTACCTAATTTAGTTACTGCACTAAGAGTGTTGCTTACTACTCCTGTGACTGTGCCAGTGGTGAGCGCAGATATCTGTGATCCGCAATGACTCAAGAAAGACTTGTGCGGTTGGCAACTTTGTGAATTGAACGAGAAACAGCAAACACAATTAAATTAAAACAGATCGTCTCAGATTTTGCAAAAGCCAAGGCATGAAAAATGAAATTTGTATAATGAAGCTTATACTCGTATAAATTATTGTAAACTATCAAACCAAAACGTTTTTAAAAGACAAAATGTAGAAACTATGAAAAAGTAACAGTATTATATAAAATTGGGAAATATTTTTTGCGTAACGTACACGTGTATGTGCGCCTCGGTTGCACAGTGGTCCGGGCGCCGTGGCTCAGCGCGCCCAGTCAGAGGGCTGAACGTCCTCTGTAAGAAGAAAGCTGACCCAAATGATCAACGAACAACCAAGTACGAACAATAAAAACGACCTCAAATCATAGATATACCTGAAAAAAAGTGGTAGAGTGCCAGACTACAAATCGGATGGTCACGGGTTCGATTCCCGCCAGGTCCTAGGATTTTTATCTGTCACTTTTCATTTCTTTCACCTCTGACAGTATTCCTCACGTGAAAAATACCGAGTAGCACCGTTGTTCGGAACTCACGTTAAACTGTAGGTCCCCCTATAACTGGCTGGGTAAGTCAGTTCGAAAGTCGGAAGAAGGCAACGGCATACTACGTCCAAACAGGACCATGCCTAGTAAAGCACTGTGGTGATCAAACCAATCTTCGGATTGTTGACTGCTTTACCTTTTTAACGTACATGATGTGATTATGTACTTGAATAAAAAAAGATGGCATGCGTGTTTTACGTTGATGTTTTATTGCGAGATTATTAACTGGGGCGCAATTAAAATAATTTGCCCAGGGCGCCGAATTTGTTCGAGCCAGTCCTATCACCGCACACTTGGCAAATCTGTAGATGAATTTCTGCAGCAGACAGATTCCTTGGTGAAAAACCATATCACTGAGCGAACCTCATACGCAGCGGGCGAGTTGATAGTCTTAAACATTTGAAAGTACAAAACAGAACCGTACAGGTTAGCTACAGAGCTGAAACTGAGCACGTTTGTTCCCGAGACATGCCGGTGTACGATGCACGCGCCCGTTGTGGTATGTGCGCGAACTACTAGTGTCTATAACAAAACGGAACTTACTTAAAAACGCGCCTCGTATTATAAAACATAATAATTCAGAAATATAATGGCGACGACACAGAAAAAAATTACGTTACGCTGGATAGATACATAGAATTTGAAGGAGAGAAGTAACCTTAACCTGAAGGTGGTTCTTCAAGCAGTACACGACACACATCTCCAGAGCAACAGGAACAGTCAGGTCACAGTGGATACAAAACCTCGCCACCCAAAAATATTATGTTCAGTGCATTAATAGATATTGATGACAGCGTACTAGAGAACATTTATAAAGGATATTACAATTGTGGCTTTAATTCAATGCCTATAGCATACTAACGAAGCGCTATGAGTGCATCAAAAGTGAATCCAATTGCACATTAATTGTAAATTATGTGTCTAGGAAACGGGGAGCAGGTTCTCGTTTTAAAGGAAACAGGCGGTCACAATTACAAACTATAAAAAGAGCATGTAACTTCGCAATTTGATGGTGCAAGGAGGTATGGTTCTGCAGTTCGCTATTGGCATCTGCAGATGTGGGCGCTAGAAGAGACTTAAATGGTTGGCTTCCTAGGGTTTCAAAGCGTCTATTTCATTTATCGGCCACCTGAAGGCTGAATATGGCATTTCATCCAAGCATATTACTACATTTGACACACGTAAGGACATAGAAGACAATAAAATTGTACGTCAGAAGGCACAACGGTTTGTGGTGGAAGTGAACGTGTTTTTAACAGAGGAGGGTGTAGAGAAAGGTAATGTTTGGAACAGTGACAAGAGTCAATTTCAGTATGAAATTCTTCAGCATCGTCACTGTCGTACAGAGAAGAGAAAACGACAGGTAGTGCATTGCAATCTGTACATAGATACACCCACAGCTACACAACTGATGTGGCTTTTTCATGTCAGGCAGACTAGCAAACGAGTTGTACATCTGTTTTCAAGAGACACAAGGCACTTTTTGCCCCAATGTTTTAAACAAACTTGAAACAACCTGCCCACCAAAATTTATTTGGAGGCAAGCAAAAGTGGAAAAATGACTAAAGAACACATGAAACGTTTTCTAACTTCAGTCCTTGGCGAACATGTAACAAATGAAAAGAGCCTAATGTTGTGTGATCCCTGAGCGGGTCATTAAGTTCGTATCCTTCTAGATGTAGGTTTACCAAACGAAGATCTTGCCACTGAAAACAACAAAATATTTCTAACCTCTTGATTTTTACTTCTTTCGACTATACAAACTCTATATTCGAAGGATTACTGATTTTCTAAGGCAACAAGGTGATATCACAAGTGAAGGTACGTAATCCTTATTTCATCGTGAAACTTTACTCTGTGATTTACAATCAATTTGTTGCACCTACGTATAACCTATGTTGCAATATGCTTGACGCAAGCCAGATTATGAGATTGACATACCAACATCATTATTTGGAAATGTAATTTGTGTGGCATTTGATATTGGACTGCATGAATGCGGAATTGATTTGGAATGTGATAACTTGGCTTTAATGAGGTGTGCACGTTGTTATTTCCCACTTTGTTTCAACCACTTCATCGAAATTCCGCATCTTCACTTCCAGATGTGTGGTACTGTTGTATATGTACGTTTTTTCGCTATTGTAAGTACTTTAAGTAGAGATTTTTTGGCACTACTGTTTGAATAAGTAATGATACACTGACGCCATTAAATTAATATAATTTCCTTCCTATGGTATTGATATTTGTTACTATGTTTCTCTCCTCTAAAAAGTTACTTGAGGTATAATACAACGTTTTGCATGGAAATGATGCGGACCACAATCATGTTTATGATTGCCAGTTATTCAAAGCATGGATTCGTGCGGTTACGAGCGTTCGAAGTCAAAGGTGACCCTTGTCTGAAAGGACTCGAATTATAAATCCTTCTCAGTGTGTTAGGGCGCCTGCATGAGACACATTACATTGATGGAAACGAAGGAAAGGGCTGCGTGTGACTTATACAGGTCCGCCACACCTAGAACATCGTGTCTCACAAGGCAATCTGTTTAATTACGGCACAACAGATAGGTATCGGGTATCTTACACGGGCACAAATGATACAGGCAAGGTCCGCATGTAGATTTATTTCCTACTTCATTGTGGAAGTTGCGCTACTCAAGTAATATTGGATTCAAAACATTAAAATAGATTTTTTACTTAAAAAGGAGGTGTAGCGAATGATAACTGATAACGTGCATAATATTACGATCGTTGATCATTTAATTTCGATATAGATATTTGCACGAGCCCTTCTGTTCTACTTTCATTTGTTTCCTCAGTAGTTCAATAAGTAGGTGAATTTGATCAGCTGGTCATTATGTTCTTCATCCTTTCACTCACAACACTACATAAATACTTCGAAACAGCAGGGCTGATACGGTTTTTATCCTTACTCGACCTTGCTTTAATCGAATCTTGAGAACTGACTGACGACCTCGTCGTTGTCTTGTCGTACTGTCTCTCTCTCTCTCTCTCTCTCTCTTTCTGTCACGCAGCAACGCACATGCGCGCACACACACACACACACACAGTTACACATTAAAAGATAGGGGATTGTCGAAAGAAAGATGGCTCGCAAGCCACTGTGTGTGCTCGTATCTCTTGCTTACTCTGTGTACAAATTATTTTAGTGACATGACCGTAGGAGGAAGCTCTGAATATTGGCTGATTCTTCTACCAACGTACACAGGAGGAACTATCATAAAATAACTAGGGATTCAGTAACACAAAAATGCATGTATAAGTGAAATTTATTTAATGTTAAAATGACGGAGTTTCTTGTGTAACATTGATTATTAATTAAATAGATCACAAATTGTTTTATTATAAAGTGAGTTTATGATAAATAAGCGTAAAGCCTGAAAACTGTTTTCAGGAAGTCATCGATATGTAAAAGAACATGATTTAATAACTAATTCTGAAAGTAACGAAAAAAATCTATTTCGTTACAAATTGTCTGTACAGTGCGCCCTTTCTTAATGAGCGTAGTTCGCCTCTGTGTCTTGCCTGAAATGAGAAACACAGGTTAAGCAAAATATATTTTTCTCTCGTAAATATTTTAAAAATAGGATAATGTGCTCCATTGCGAAAAATATACAAAACGAACTTAGTCCAACAATTTAAAAGAAAGCTGTAGCAAAGTTTAAAATTGTTTCTTTCGAAATAACATATTTTAAATGTAGTCGATATAATCGACTTGCGATAGTCAGCAATTTCACTAATGTTTGAAATAATTTATTATCTAAATGTTAGCCAGCAGTTGCAAATGTTTTTTTAACATTTAGATGTTTCGATACTACAGGATCATCTTCAGAATCTTGTTGAGACAGCAACACGTCTCGTCTATGTTATGACAAGTACTGTTCTTGTTATAACAGAAACGAGACGTGTTGTAGACCCAACTACAAGATTCTGAAAATGACCCTGTAGGATCGAAACATGTAAATGCTAAAAATAAATAAATAAAACATTTGCAACTGTTGGCCGACATTCAGGCAATAAATTATTTCATAACATAGTTTTGTTATGGTTTGTGACGTTTGGGAGGGGGGGTGGCCGTTATATTTTTTTATTTGAAAGGGGGTCGCATGTTCGAGAACGTAGAAACCGCCGCTCTAGGAGCTTCAACAATAAACCACACCGTACTCCAGAACACCTCATGTAACGTTTGTTACTGTTACTGGATGACCATTTCGCAGTTAATCCTCGTAAATGAAACTGTAACGAAACGTGATGCTCTTCGTTGGATTCCATGTTATATCATTCAGTCCCATCTGGTACGGATCCCCGACTGACAAGAAAATATCAAATAATGAACTAACGAATTTTTAGTAAGCTGCTTTCCTTATTGATGTGCTACATTCAATGAGGATTCTTCTAGTGGTTGACAGTCTGGCATATACCTTACTCTTGAGTACTTTCAAGTGGCCGTTCAACTTCAGCCCGTTGTGTTTTGTTTAATTTACTTGCCCCATAAGATGGCGCTGTTATATTTACACTGTCCCATGCCACAACTGCTATGAATCAACGACAGATCCAATCATTACTCAATTACATTGTGAGACGTAGAGTACAATAAGATGCAGTGATTCCTGTACAGTTTCGCAGAACTGACATGCTCCTTGTCCTATTCCATGGCTGTGAGATCACGTGACATGAATACCCGATATTATTTCCATGGCTATTCCATGGCTGTGAGATCACGTGACATGAATACCCGATATTATTTCGTACTAGCTTAAACCCGCGGCTCCGCTCGCGTGTTGGTTGATTATGTTAGATAAGCTATCTTTCAGTAGTGTGCTATGAGACTTCTTTATTCTTGACGACTTTCAACCACCATATCTTCCACCCCCTTATAGTTATCGGCATGGAACTGCTACGGTGTACAACGGAAGACTTCGGATAACAATTACACACAGACCATTCGTTTGCGTTCAGTAGTTTTCGCTGCAGAGCGAAATATTAACACACACACACACACACACACACACACACACACACACACATGTAGAATTTTATATCCACCGATAACTTTCCATCCCAATATACTCCACCCTTTTATCATTACCAACCCTCAAGCAACAATGCAACAAATAAAACCATTTTCAAAGAATAAATATAATATTCAAAGAGTAATTATTGTTCCGCATTTCGCGATATATTCTTCAAATTACTAAATATGTATCAGATCGCTATAAAACCGTGCCTAAAACCTTTCTCAGGTATAAATTAGTAACCGTACAAAAATTAAGTCTCTGCGTCTTGTCGTTCGGACGTGATAAGCGTGCACAGAACAGACATTCACATTAATATATATATATATATATATATATATATATATATATATATATATATATATATATATATATATCGCCATAAAACCGTGCCTGAAACCTTACCCAGGTAGACTGTAAGTTACCCAGGTAGTAACTGTACAAATTTTTACCTCCTTATGTCTTGTGGTTCAGACGTGATAAACGTACACCGAACATTCACATTTATAGATACAGATAAAATATCTAAAGTCACTGGGCTATGAGTCCACAGTGGACACGGAGATGGAATTAGTTGCCAGAAGCGAAGCTGCTTGTGATGTAATTCGAAACACACCAAGAATATTTGTGATGTTGCATCAGTATCCTTGTTCACTGATGTCATGCTTGCACTGAATATGATCCCGTCAATTTTAGCACATACGGGGCAAATGGTATGTTCATAGTGTCAGGGTTGAATTTGCATCTAATTGTAACTAATGTAAAAAATTACACATTAATGTGATTGTATATCTATTATCTTCTTACAATGGCTTCTTCGACCCCAGTTCTCTACCTCTAATTGTTGAGTGTAACATCCTTAATGTTCTGATGTTTGCACGCTCTTACAGAAACACTCATATAATAGCGGCCTATCACTTTGCCTTTTCAAACTTACCTACCCGATTAACGGACAGAATACTCCATGCTCCAGTCTGTAGGATGCCTGTTTTGTTTTTCTTGATGACGAGATCCTTCTGATAACTCGCAGATGGTAGCCTATTTTACTTCCGGAACATTTTACGCAAGACGATGCCATCATCGTTTATTTATACAGTAGAGCTGCACGTCCCCTGGAAAAGTAACGCCTGTATTTCCTCCTTGCTTTCATCCTCTTGAACAGACTCTACTGCAAAGCCACGTTAGCTGCTGTTACAAGTCTAATTCAGTCAATCATACAGACCCTGGCCACTGCAAGCACAGAATAAGCTGCTGCTCTTCTTCAGGAGCCACACGTGTATCAGACCTCTCCACAGATACTACGTCGGTTGTGGTTGCATATACGCAAACTTTCCTACCTCGTCGATGTCAGGTTCGCGATGGAGGGAGGGGGGGGGGGGTGGAACATAAACGGTATTTCTCTCCAATTTGAAATACGCTGTATTTATTTATGTCGGGATCAGCTGCCACTCCCCGTTCCAAACGTCGATCCTCTGTACAACTTCCTGCATTTCACTACAATTTCCTAGTGTTGCGTCTTCTAAAATAATGTTTGTAAATTTATGGGACCAAACTACTTTGATAATAAGTTAAGTCCCAAGACTTACAAACTACTTAAACTAAGTTAAAATAACCCAAGAACAACACACACATCCATGGGCGAGGGAGGATTCGAACCTCCGACGCGGAAGACCGCGCGATACGTAACGTGGCGCTACAGACCGCTCGGCTACTCCCGCACGGCTTGCGTCGTCTCTGCAGCAGCGAAAAACCACATAGAACTTCCTGCGTTATCTACATTGATATTTACTCTAAATACATTCTGAGACGTAATGCTCATATAACACTTCCTGGGCACACTACCAGTTACTTTCAGGTCTGAATGCTTCTCTCCATTTTGAATGACGTGCTTACTTTCTCTTGCTAGAAAGTCTACAGTCCAGCTACACAAGGCTGTCTTATAATCCATACATTCGTGATTTGTTTTTTAGGTTGAAGTGTGTAAGTGTACCGCACACCTGCCGGAAGTAAAAGAACACGGTATCTACCTGTGTGCCTGTCGATATCTATTAATTTCTGGGTCTCTTGGACGAACTCAGCGAGTTATGTTTTACATGATGGCTGTTTAAGGAACCCATTTTTATTCCTATCTAGGAGATTTTCTGGCGACAGGAATGTAATATTGCACTAAAATAAAACATCTATCGGAATTTGCAACAGACAGACCTCGTATAGGTTTGGAATTTGTTTGACGAACTTTTTCTTTAAACGGGAATGATTTGTGTTTGCTTCCAATCATTAGGAAAGTTTTGCTCCTGTGCAGACCCACGGTACAATACTGGTAGAACAGGGTGAATTCTTCCGAATACTTGAAGCAGAATCGACATGGCATCCCGTTAGTTTCAGTGGTCTTTTCTCTGTTAAGCGCTTTCAGTTGCTTTTCTGTTCCGTGCTCACTTATTTCGATCTCAGTCACTGCGTTGTTCGTGGAACAGTTGAAAGGAGAAAAAACAGTGCGATTCCTCTGTGAAAAAGAGTGTAACTACTTATACCCTTTCTGCCTGAGCCTCCGTTTCAAGGTCATTATGGTCACAGTGTGTCTGGAAAGATGGCTTAGATCCTTTTACCAGGATAATATGCAACCAAAACTTGTCGGAATCTTCTGTCGAGTCGTTTGTAGTATATTTTACTTTAGAATTGGTTGAACTCTTCATGTATGACCTTCCCTAATAGAATTTGGATTTGTTTGGTTTTTAATATGCTGTACGTCTTAGCACATTTGCAGTGGAGTTCTATTTACTTTTGTAGAAGCTTTCTAACACAATTGTCAAACCTCAGTAGGTCTTTTCCATTGCAGTGTATAGGACCATTGCTGCCTTGGTCGTCCCTTGGGTCTCTTTCCCACTGTGGTAGCTGCATTTACTATATTATCGTTCTCTGCACATATTCAAAGACGTCAGCAGTTTCGTCCGATAAGTTTACAAACATATGAACATTTGAGTATGTTCATCACACTATATTACTACACAAGTTGGAACATTGTTGAATAAGTAGTCAAAATTTGATTCCCCCTCTACTTTTAGAAAATGCAGTAGAAGGTAATTCTCAGCTCTGTTGAGAATGGCTGCAACATAAAGTCCCATATGGTCTTAATTGAGTGAGGGGTGGCCCAGGGGTCATTTCGGATGCCGTTGCTGTTTCTTCTTTAAGTAAATGATATGCCTTTACTGATGACAAGCTTGGTAACGAAGGACGTTGCGTGCAATATTGACGTGTATCGGATAATGGGGTTCAAACTGTAAGTTAATGGCTTAAAGTAAGTACATTGATGCTAGATAACAGTAGGGCCCAGTTTTTACAGCTTGTGAAACACAAATAAACAAAAAGTTATTCTTTTATTACACATAATGGACAAATGATTAGTGAGATTGAATAGTTCAAATTTCGAGGCATTCAGATAGTAAGCTGACATGTAATGCCCATGTTCATGATCTTCTTCACAAACTAAATGCTGCTTGATTTATCATTAGTGCAGTCCATCACGAAAAGTAGTCTATTTTGCTTAGTTACATTCGCTTATGACGAATTTTTGGCTCAGAAACGGACGTTTCGACCAATATGTAGTGTAAACTCGCGAAACTCTTGTTAAGCTCGGTAATCTGGGGATTCTCACATTGACCTCTCAACAGATATTTTATTAAATATCGATTGTTATTAACAACATTAGTTGGTTCCCAACATTAGTTTATAATTTCATCTATTAGCTCGTTCCATGACCAGGGAGACTTGCTCCTGAGTTCTGTCCTGCGGAACATAACATTTTTTCAAGTGCTTAAATGTTTGTAAATCTAGGGGACTTAACTGTTGCAGTTATCAGTCCCTAGGCTTGCAAACCACTTAAAGTAACTTATACTAAGGAGAGAACACTCACACCCATGGCTGGCGACGGAGGACTTGAACCTCAGACACGCTCCACAGCAATGTGCCTAACAGCGCTTGTAATTACAGTAAATTTTGACACTCCTACCGCTGCTTTTACAAAGCATACAGAAGCATACAGCATACAGAAGCTGAACCAAATCAACAAAGTACTCAGAAATACATTGTTGTCATAATGACAACTGGATTAGATCACGTGGACACCATCGAAAGTCTTTTCGAGCTCTAGGAAAGCGAGGTGTAGCGTCTTGTTCTTTTTAGGGTGCTTTTCAACCAGATGCCGTACTGCATAATTTGTGAGAATTTGCGACAATTTATCACAAATACAGTTTGGTTCTTGTGATTTTAGCTATCTCACAAATCCGCTTGTCGATAGTGCATTCTAATATTTCATCGCATGACTCTGTAATCTGATGTGGCGGTAATTAGAATATGCAGCATGGCTCCCTTTCTTTTGCAGACTGGCTCTGTAATGCTCCACTGACCGCGGCTGGTCGACCACTTCGCATGATCTGGATCAAAAGATATGATACCCTGTCTGCTATATGTCATTGTCGAGAGCACCGTAACTCTGCTGGAAGTTTACCAGGGCTAGTGGTTTTTCCACTCATCATCTCATGGAGAACAGACACCTTTTGTCGCTTCTCCTCAGGAGAAGAAACGCAATGTTTGTTTCAGACCTGTCTGCCAACGGTATTGCACCTGTGGTCTCAACTCCACTGTGTCACCTACAAGTTATTATTATTCATCGTTGTTCTTCGACTCTTTCCAGCATTGTAATGCTACAAAACTGTCCTTTCTGTCTTCCAGACTGTTGACCATCTAGTCTGAGTAGTAGAAGCTGTTAAATGAATGGCACCCTAGCGTTCAAAAACTAATAGTGTCATCGCCTAAAATGAATAAGGAGAGACCCTGGATTGCCAGTAAGGAAAACTAAAAGAGAAAGCAATACCAGACAACGTGCAACCGTGTGGTCATCAGCTTCCTATTCAGTATTAGATACTCTCTGGGGGACACATTTAACAGTCCTACCAACTTCATATCCAGCCAACATTACATTTCGTGAGATTTCCTTTTCCCCCTCATCTCCATATATCTCCTTCTCTTCGCCCCTTTCCTCTTTAATCCCTACCACCCACCCATTTTTCTTTTCAGATTAAATCTTCACCAATATTCCTATCTACTCCCCTCAACAGTCACTCCTAGACATCGATACAGTGCATCAGCCATCCATCTTTATACCACCATCATCAACCCTACTCAACAACCATCTCTTCTTCTTCAAAACAGCACAGACAAAGTAGTCTTCTAGCTTTCAGTAAGACTGAAAAGTTTCTTATCTGTGATTTTGACATTGAATTTTAACTATTCTACATGTACATTTGTTGACATGGTGTGAATTAGACTTCTGACGAATATTCGCGTCGTTCTGGGATGATATTTCTGCGGCGTAACTCGCTGCCTTCTTTGGGTTCAGTATTTATGCCCCGAGGGCGCTGAGCGCTTCGTAAGCTGTCTGCACCCACTAATCATGGTTCCAGAGGTCCTCTCTGATAGGTGGTGCTCCGTCTGCCGTCCGCACCCAGTTCAACTATTTTCTCGGGCCGCAGACGTCAGCTGATGTCCGCACCTGCCGTGTGTTCCCTACGCGGTCCGCGCCCGCCTGCAGTGTTCCAAAGGTTCCTGGTGTGTCCACGCCTGGATCGAGCTTTATCTGCAGCCGTAGCGGTCATCTGAGTCCTGCGACGCATCGGGCGATCCATTTGCAGTCCGCGCCCGACTCGGGTGGCGTCAGTAAGTCATCTGGGGTTCCAACGGCCGTCCGCACCCCGTCCGGCATACCTCTGCGACCGTCGCTGTCATCTGAGGATCGCTCCGTGTGGAGGGTTCGGTTTGCGGTCAGCGCCCGCCTGTCATGGTTCGAGATATGCTCTCTCATCGTTGGTATTCCGACATACGCCAGGGTCAGGTTCGGCCATTATCTGCAGATACTTATGATCTGAAGTATTTTTTAGGTATGTGGATGAATCATCATTGGATGTAAAGTTTAAATGTAGTTGATGCCGTCAAGGTTATGGTATGTTGTGTAATATTGGGTATCCGGTAATCCCTGTAATCCATATTGTTGATCGGGCGTTAACAACTAATCTTCTCTTACCCCCCCCCCCCCCCCTCCCGTTTACTGAGTCCAATTTTTCGTGACCAATATACTGGAAGCTTCCTGTAAGATGATGATTTTTTTAATATTGAAAATCTATGTTGCACAACATTACTGAGTTAATGAAAAACTGTGAATATGAAGCATCAAAATTTGGGCATTAAGTCAGACAAATGGAAATATTAGTGAAAGCCGTCATCTTCATAACAAAAAAACTCTTGCTGACAAAAACAAAACGAACAAAAAAATTGGTTTATTGTACCAAAATATTTTGCACACCATTCACCGAATGAAACAAATCCTAATAACTGAACAGACATTGCATAGGGATGAGAAATCACACATAACACTGCAATACCTAGGCACTGGTGGGTGATAACTGCAAGGGTGTTTACAAAACTCAATAGCCAATACAGCTAATAATTGCATATTGAATAAAGAAACTTTAAGTTTTCACAGCCGATATTTTCTTCAGTTGAAATTTCAGGGATAAGAGACCTTTGTCGATCTATGAAATTTCTTTCTGAAAATCCGTCTCCAACTGCGGGAGCATCTATCGAGGTATGCTGGCTGGCTCTCGCTTTATAAAATCTTCAAATGTTTGTACAACTTATGGGACTTAACTACGGGGTCATCAGTCCCTAAGCTTACAAACTACTTACGAACTAGCTAATACTAAGGACGGCACAAATATCCATGCCCGAGGGGGGATTTGAACCCCCGACCGTAGTGGCCGTGCAGACCGCTTGGCCACCGCGGCCGGCTCTCGCTTTACAGAGAACATAGAGGGCAACACCACCCATTACCTGATGTCGAAGAAATATGCGCCAAATGGAAAATCGAAAACATCTGAGAGAAAAACTGTTCGAAAGATTTAGAACTGCTCGTGAGAAGCAATGCACCGTTACCGATGGAGATCTACGAGACTGAGCCCTTCGAATTGCATCTAACACGAACATTGCTAATTTCCAGGCTTCGTCGAGCTGGCTATAAAGATTGAAGAAATTGTACAGAATAGGGAGTCGCAAAATTAACAAGTTTACGTCACGTAAACGTGTAGACCAGCTACAGTAATAGACAATGCCATAGAGAAGTTCATAAGTGACATAAAGACGAAACTTTCTGTTATCCCTGGAACAGCTATTTATAACGCTGATCAGTCAGGTTCCGTGAAAGAACAGCGTGCACACCGCACTTATCATTTCGGGGTGAAAAAAGACGGAGTCGATTGCCCAATCAATGAATGCAATGACACATTCATATACGATAATGCCAGTGATAAGTATGAATTGTTTACTGTTTCCGCATCTGTATATCTGTCTTCAAGAACCTCAAGGCAAATTAGGACCAAAAATAAAAAAAAATGCACTGTTGAATTGCAAAAATCTTGTAATCGGCGTATCAAAATCTGAAAAAATTGGAAAAAATAATTTTCAACATTTCGTTCGAAACGTATTCCTACCAGTGGCAGAAACTAATTCATTACTTTTGTTGGATTCATGATCTGGACATAATGACGCCTCTGTTTTTGTGGAGGACGGCGAAAAATCTGTAGATGTAATGTGGATTCCGCCTGGAACTACTAGTGCGATTCAACCTCTCGATAAAGAGTTTTTTCGACAGTGGAAAGCATTTTTTGGGAAATTATCAGACAACATAATTTCCGATACCTCTCTCTCATTTCAGGTTTATCAGCGGAACAGTATTCTTAAGCTCCAGTCATTTGTGCATTACCAGTTTTTTTCGCCACGGTTTACGAATTTGATCAAGTATGCCTGGTATGCAGCACAGTATGCAGAACAACGGCCGGGACCATTTCTGACTCCGTCCCAGTTCTGTCTAAATAAAACTAGTGGTTACTGCGAAGTGCCAGAATGCATCAATTTTTCCATTGTCCGGTGTGCCTGGTGCAAGAAAAATATTTGTTTTTGTCGTTCAATAAACACTTCGCATTTTTGTGACGACTACATGGAATAAACAAAGAACTATTTCACTGATAGTCAAATGCACAAAATTCAAAAATTGTTTTAAGGAATGGCCGACAGGAACTGTTATAAAATGTGATACTGGTAGACACATTTCATTTCAACAAATTACAAGTCCACATTGACGCAAGTCGTCTATGACATCAAACACTGTCATGAATTTATTTTCTCTGGTAACCACTTTTATCAGAATTTCATGTGCAAGAGTTGAACTGTCGGTATCAAGTTATTCAAAAAATGTTTGTATCGTTAAAACCAGTGTTCACCAGAGCAAACAAACTAACAAGGATGAGCAAAAGAAAATTCTATCTGGTGTACCAGGTAGGCCTCTTGCAGGTATTTAAACTGGACGCCACTGCAGCTGCTTAGGTGTCTCTAACCTTTCCCAGTTACCTGATCGGAAAATAGAGACCTGAGGTTTAACGTCTAATCCGAACTACATTTCTTTCGTAGCCACTCCACCATCTTTGAGCAGTGAATGTTCGGTTAAAAATCGTAGTGAAAAAATTTGTGGTCTGAACGGGATTTGATCCCGCGCTCTCTGGTTCACGAAGCGCGCACTGCGCTCTTCAGCAATGCCTTCTTTGGCGAACTTCACAACTATAATGCAAAAAATGCGTGTCTCTTCTTTTTGTTTTTTAAAATTATCTTTCATGTTATGCTTCCTTCATCAGTGCATACGTTAAAACATTTTCATCCCTTTGTCAATTCTAGTTTTCTTGCTGCTGGGTAGTTCTTTCGTGATTTACTCCTTTGCCTGTTTACCTTTTTGGCGTACAACATAAGGAGTTCCTTCAACATCTGCTCTGCACAATATTAGTGAATTCAATAACAGAGTTTAAAATACTTCCGTGATATCAATCTAATACGTTCATTCTAATGGAGTTAAAAACAGCCTCTGTTGAGATTCTCAGTAGGGTTCTTTACTTCCGGTGGTGGCAATTTAGGGATTTTTCTTTGTGTTATTTAAGCAACACCTGTCCTTTCAAATACAACTTTCAACATTTTCGCGTATTGTTTTTTATGATTACTATATTTTTTGATTGTGTTGTATCCCATAACATGTATGCCATGAATTCTCTTATGTTGTCGGTACCTAAGTTGTTAATCACGTATCTGACATATTTGGCAAGTAGCCAGTGAATTGCATTGTTTTTTGTTACTGGGTAGTGCAGAGTTTGGGGCCTGTAAATTATGTCAGGAGATATATATTCAGCAGGCGATCTTGAAAGAAGTGCTATCCTGCCTCTGATCCACTTCTAGTTTTCGATGTTGCCACCACAAGCAAATTGTTGTTGCGTATCTGCTAGTTTGCTTTTAGAACAGAGGTGAGTTTAACTTATACCAATGGCATACAATCTTTCATTTGTACTGATAATGTTATTCACGACCTTGTACCAGGCGGATTTTACATCACTTGACAGACACTGAAGACTGATGTTTTTCCACACAGCCTCCCATTTGACACAGGGATATTTAATTGTTATTTTATTCGTTCCCTCATTTTCCATTCTTTCACGTATAATGTCTCTTGCGGTCACATTCCGAGAGTTAATAATAACATCACTAAGGTAACTGGCGCCTACATAGAATGTTCTGATATGTCGCAATCGTGGATTTATTTCTTTAACGTTCATAGGTGGCTGCAGACTTCAGGGTTTCACACATTCAAATATCATACTTGTGATGCTGGTCGGATGTTTTCTAATAATATCCTAAGTTCGTTTTAGAAACAACGCTGAAGCCTTATTTCTTATGTCAACGAGACCAAGTCCTCCATTTTTAGGTTGTAACACAACAGTTTTGGTGTCAACCCTGAATATTTCTCTTTTCCATAAAAAATTTGTAGCAATTTACATGATCTTCCTGGTTATCATTATTGCAGGGGGAAAACCTGTGCTACGAAATAGGCTTTTGAGAAGACGCAGGTGTTTATGAAGATTGTCCTTTGAATTTGATTCATGCTGCGAAGTGAATTGCCAATGATAGATCCTCGGATTTTCATTAAAGTATCTCTCCAGTTTTCTGCACACATTTTCAGCGGGCAGGTTGTTAAGATCGTGCCTAGAGCTTTGTGTGTTGTTACTTGTTTCGCCCATTGTATCTTTAAGTGACCAAGGCGCCGTAGATCGAAAAACTTGCTTTTGTTGGCATTTATAATAGTGCCACATACCAGACCGTAATTCCTAACAATCCTTTCCAATTTAGTCAAATCTTCTTTATTTCTCATTATTACGCCCACATCGTCAGCATATGCTTTTATCGCCGTTTTATGTCCGGATAATGTCATACCTGTAAGACTGGCGTGAACATGCTGTAAAAATGGTTCTAGAGATACGATGAATAGGTACATTGAGAGTGGACTTCCTTGAGGGACTCCTCGCATAATGTTCAGTTGCTTGGTGAGTTGTCCATTGACTGCTATCTTTGCATTTATACCCATTGCAATGTTTCTAATCATGTTTATGTAGCGGGGAAGGAAACCCAATTTCATAATAATTTCAAGGAGATATCTATGATTGACGCAGTCAGAGGCTTTGTAAAAATCAAGGAATAGATGTGCACACTTAATATTTGTATCAGCCGTCAAGGCTGTTATGTCCCTGTATTCTGAAATACTTTGCAAAATTGTTCGGTTTGCAACACAGGACTGATTTGGACTTACAATTTTCGTGGCAACTGGAAGCAGTCTGCTATTTATGATTCAACAGATGATTTTGTAATCGGAGTTCAGTAAGGAAATGGGACGGAAGTTTCAAGTTTTTCTTTCCCGTGTTCTTTGGTATCAGAACAATTTTGCATTCCTTGAATTCAGCTGGAACAGTCTTGCCGTCAAGAATTTCGTTATCGATGAGTGTCATCTTGTCGCCGATAATATTCCAATATCGTTTGTAAAATTCTAGTGGCAGGCCATCTGGATCAGGAGATTTTTTTAAAGGCGAGTTGCATTTTATTTTAAACACGTCGTCTTTAGTAACTGGTCAGAGAAGCTCGCTGTTTTCTTAATTTGACAGACGCGGCCCAATAATTTTGGTAAATTCGTCGAGTGGCTCTTCATGGATCTCGTTCTCAGAATATAAATCTCCATAGTACCTGAAAACATCATTGGCGATCTCTTGTTGCGTTGTCAGTTTTAAACCGTTCTCTGTTTATATTTCCTCGATAAAATTTGTCCTCCTGTTTCGAGCGTGTCGTGTTAGGTGGTACAATGACGTGCTTTCATTTTCAGAAACAGATTTAGCTTTTGATTTTATTTTTAAACCCTCCGTTTGCTTCTTTTTTAGGGATAATAACTGGGCTTTTACTTTTCTTATATCTTCAATTCGAGGAGATGACTCACTTGCCGGTTCGTACAGTTCTCTTAATATTGCATAATAATATTCCATGGCCGGCCGCGGTGGCCGAGGAGACTGAGGCGCTCCAGTCACGGTCTGCACGACCACTACGGTCGGGGGTTCGAATCCCCCCTCGGGCATGGATATTTGTGTCGTCCTTAGCCTTAGTTAGTTCATAAGTAGTTTGTAAGTTTAGGGACTGATGACCCCGTAGTTAAGTCCCATAGACTATACAAACATTTGAATATTCCATGGTGTGCTTCAACTCCCTATGTTTACGTGCACTAAACTGCATGCAGACCTTCTTCATCTTGGGTTTTGCTCGTGTAGTCCACCAATCTAACACTGTTGAATGTCGTTCTATCGATCGTAAACATAGTTCCCATGCTGCTACGATTTATTCTTCCATGTCTTGTTCACTTAACAGGGAGATGTTTAACGTCCATTGGTTTTTAAAACGACTTGTTGGTTGCATGGGAAGATTTAAAAAGGCAAGAACAGAACTATGGTCACTAAAGTATACTGGTATACTTTCCACCTTCAACATGGAGCGTTCGAAATTCACGGATACATAGACCCGATCTATCCTACTTTTTGAAGTGCTTGTTACGTGTGTAAAGTTTACAGCAGTTGGATGTAGGACTTCCCACGCATCTCTGAGTTTTAGGTCCTTTATTAAATGCTATAGTTCAGCTGAGTAAAATTAGGGGGCCGGCCGCGGTGGCCGAGGGGACTGAGGCGCTCCAGTCACGGTCTGCACCGCCGCTACGGTCGGGGGTTCGAATTCCCCCTCGGGCATGGATATTTCTGCCGTCCTTAGTATTAGCTAGTTCATAAGTAGTTTGTAAGTTTAGGGACTGATGACTCCGTAGTTAAGTCACATAAGCTAAAAAAAAAAAAAAAAAAAAAAAAAAAAAAAAAAAAAAAAATAACACGGTATTATTATATCTGGCTCAACCACTATTTCTTCTGTATCTACACAGGGCTCCTCCTTTCAACTAACACTTCAGGATCGACGTGCATGCTACATTCTTCTGCTGCATCGTCATCACCCGAGGGTTCGGTTTGCGGACTATATGGGCCTTACTAGATGATTCTTCATCAGAAAGGTCATCGCTTTGTTTCAGAGGTCTCTTCTTAGTACTTCACAGTCAGAAGGAACAGATTCAAGACCGGATCGGGCTTTCAGAGGTGGAAAATCGCTTTTGCTGTGGAATGAATGACAGGAATATTGGTGTCGGCCTGATGTACTATTGGTTCCACAGTGTTACCTGCTGGTAATAGATCATTGAGGGTCAGTTTTCGTCGTTGTGTTAAGTTACTTTTTAGCACAAACACACGACGGGGACAGTCTTGCCGAAAGTGACACGATTCATTACATACATGGCAAGTTGGCGTTTGCCCAGTATAAATAACATGTGCCTTGTAGCCATCTACAGTAATGTGAGACGGAATATTGGTTTTCACTTCCATCTCGACGGACCTTATTCCATTAAAACATTGCAGCTTATATTGCGGCCCCCATCTTTCATTAATGATTTCCTTAACCTTCCCGAATTTTGACAGAGTATCCTTAATTTTATCATTGTCAATTTCAATAGGTAAATTTAACACACGAACAGTCCGATATGCAGCATCGGCTCGACTTATTGAAACCAGATTTTTACTACCGTCTCTATGTACAAATTCCACTTCCCTGCCAAACTTGCTACATATGTTATTTACAGACACCAAGTTCAAAAACTTCACAAACACACAGTATTTATCTGAATCAAGCTGGGTGGCATGAACAGAACCATTTTCGATGCCAATTACCTCAGTGAGCCAGTCGTGAACCTCGAGGGCTGTCGGTTGAACTCGCCGGGTCTCCTTTTCAAACGAAAAGACCAGATTATTCTTCCTGATAGATGCAGACATTTTGTGCAGTTGCGGGAGGACTTCGGTCAAGACCGAAAATCCGTACGACGACGATAAAATCGGCGAAGACAGAGACGATCAGTCACAAAAACGAATAATCGGCACAGGAGTATCACACAAAACAGTAAACGAAAGACACAAGTAGCGCTGGCGTAAACACTGGCGTAGCGGAGCGGCAGCGGACACTTCCGATCGCGGCGACAGCTAGAGCCAGACTGTGACCAGTAGACCTGATACGCGTAGTGTCAGCGCCAGCCGTGTCACCTCCTTAGATGATGCTCGACGTCGGTAATTAGTGTTCTCTTTATAAACATCTGCTCAATGCTAATGAGAAGCCAGAGAAAAATTTCAGCCGACATACAAGGAAAAATTTGGACTAGTGCTAAGGGGAGATGGAGATGGATTCCGGGTAAAGTGCACGATCGCAATGCGTGTCTCGCTTCCATACAAATTGAGACACATAAATTCTTCCTTTCCTTCGCCATTTTGCATACTCCGTCAAGAATAGTGCGCTCGCCATGCACAATAATCCTCACTGAATAGCAAAGTTTCGCGCTGTGGCTCTAACAGGGTATAGTTGAATGCTGTATGCCGAATATTACCTCCAAAAACTAAAACCCAATAACACACCGTTCGCAGGCAATATTTGCTACCTCGTGTTCTCTTCCGTTCCCTCTAGTAAGAAAGATTCAACCCATATACAAGCGAATGGTAGTGAATTTTCTGCAAATGCTCATTCGTTTGTGTTCGCTTCCATTCACTACATTGTAAACCAGACTTTAGGTGCTTAATATTGGTGACTGTGAACTCTGCGTAATTCCGCTACGGCGCGGCGTGAGTGATTCGCCGAGTTGCGCGCTAAGCGGGCTGGGCTGTACAAACCGCTGTTATAAAAGCTGTTCTTCGCGCGGCAAAAATGCGTGACTTCAATTTTTTTTTAATACTTGCAGTGTCTCTTAGCAGCTAAAATTTTGGGCGTGCACTTCCTTCGTTGTCTTCTTTCTGTGCAAAAAAATTTCAGGGTATGGTTCGACATGTCTTATTGGACCGTTCCCTTGTAAGTAGTTTGTAAGACTAGTGACGGATGACCGTAGCAGTATGGTCCCTTAAGGTTACAATCATTTAAACATTTGAAAACTCATGGCTTGCCCAGATGAGTGCCAGTTTTTGTCGGTAAGATCTGTTGACGCGTTTGGAGTGTGGCGCAGACCCAAGGAAGTTATGGACCCAAGATGTCTACAAGGCACTGTGCAAGCTGGTGCTGGCTCCATAACGCGGTGAGATGTATACATGGAATGAACTGAGTCCTCTTGTCCAACTGAAACGATCATGGACTGAAAATTACGTGGAGACCATTTGTAGCCATTCAGGGATTTCATATTCCCAAAAAAAAAAAAAAAAAAAAAAAACTATCTAATTTTTATAAATGAAAAAGTGCTATGTCACCAGGACACAACAGTTCGAGACTGGGTTGAAGAACATTCTGGACGTTTCCAGCGTATGATTTCTCCCCCCACATGGTCCTTCATGTATCCCATCGAACATTAATGGGTAATAATCGATGAGTGTATTTGTGCGAAATATTCTACACTGGCAACACTTTCCGAATTATGGACGGCTATTCTTTACTAATAAGTATAAAGGATTGAAGTCATATTCTTAAGTTTTCAGGAGGCTAAACATAAAAACTTATCCATTTAATACAGTTTTAACCAGGATATTACATACGAGCCTTAAATCTTTTACACCAATCGACTGGAATGTTTTCTGAGCCTTGACTATGTACTTAACCCACTGGAGACCGTGCGGCAGCATAGAGTGCCGCAATAGCAGGTTTCGCGGACGTGCGTGTTAGTCATGAGCCGCTTAAATTGGTACGGAAGTGATAAGTTTTCTGAGCAATTTAATGTCCTTGTATTAGTCTGATATTATACGAGTAACAATTATTTACAAATATGTACAGATAATACAATGTTGGAAACGCGGCACCAAGTACCGCGCGCTGTCTCTAATGAGACCGTACTGCACGCGGTATTTAGAGGGTTAAACTCGAAAGGTTTGGACTGAAGTCCTTTATACTTATCAGTACAAAATAGCAGCAGCATGACTTAGTATTCATGCAGGGGACTTTCAATAAAGTTTTGAGTGCTTGCCACGTCCCACTTCAAAGTCAAAATGAAGTTTGATACAATGTTAAGACGTATCAATTAAAATGTTCGAACGTCTGTAAACCTGTTGGACCAAACTTATGTGGTCATCAGTCGCTAGACTTACAAGATCTTTAAACTAACTTACACTAAGGACAACACACACCCCTTGCCCGAGGGAAGACTCGAACCTTCGGCGGGAATGACCGCTCAGTCCTTAGAATGACGCCTTGGACCACATGCCTATTCCATGCTGCTAAGAGGTATCCCTTGGCTTTTATCACCTCAATGTACTATCATGTAAACTATGCAAAGTTAAAGTTAGTGCATAAATAGGCTTTAATATAAAATAACAGTGTAATATACACAAACACAGTAGTTGCTCAAAGAGAAGTGCTGATAATGACAGAAGATGAAAGTAGCCTGTTATTAAAATAAGCAAGATCTCGGGCAGTTGAGATCCACAAATGTAAGTTAAAACGCTCACTGATGCTCTAAATTACTTTATGAGAGGCCACAGTATATATGCAATGGAAATTTATCTAACTGCTCACTCCTTACGGAAGCAGCCAACGTTTTAACAAACACAAAATCAACGTTAAAAATAAATGAATAGATAATTAAACATGGGATGGGGAGCATGAAGTCATAAAGCAGTGGTTTGATACTTTAAAATCATAATCTGTTCAGTAAAATAACAAGCAACTAAATGTGGGGAGACCAAATTAAGCACACACCTTGTACAAAAGTTGAATTAAATCATATAATTACTGCACATATTAAAATGTTTTCTGCCCTTTATGAATATGGAGGTAATGTGGGAGGAAATTTTCAAATACACAATGGATAGCTGAAAGCTAAGCAGTACATTAAAAATCTGGAACACTTGAAAGCAGCGTCGAAACGAAGCGGCGGTGGCGTATTGACGAGATGGCAGGTGTCTTGATCACAAATTTAATTATACTGTGCACTAAATGAACTCATGTTTGGCAAGGCAGCGGCTCACTGTTCTTAAGTACCACATGGTGTGTGACCATGCAGAATTTCATAACATTTACAAACAGAAATTAATTTAGAATAAGCAAGTAAAGCACACGCAAGAATTCATATAGAAGAAAGCCAGTATTAACAAAAGCATGGCTGAAGGCGTAATAACCGTTATGAAAGCACGTGGTGCAATCGGTCATACAAGATAGTAAGGATGGAATCAAACAAGAAAATCTGTGAAATATTTAGCATACTCGTGGATACAGAAACTATGCGAAAAGTCAGTTAAAAACAGCAAGAAAACCCAAATACATTAAGTTTGTACAAAGGATGAAGGCCACACATGTGTATTCTAACTTGAACAAAACCGGACACATAATCATCACTGGAACGAAAATGCAAATAATAAATTTACACTTAATTTACTCGAGTTCTGTAAATTAAGGAATACTTCGCCTCCCATAGCGAAAGAACTACTCAAAAGAACTATCACTGAAAAAGACTGCCTGATCACAAGTAAATCAAAGTCCTAACAGCATGCCTTCCCGTCAACATGATTCGGCGGAATACTTACTTCCTCAGTCGTCGGAACCAATATGAAGAGTCAAGTGTGTAGCTCCAAGGCTACGGAAAAACCTTCCCCCGCCATACACCGGATGTAGAGCGCTCTGAAAGCGACGCAGAGTGCGTTCAGAGACTAGTGTTTACCAACCCTTGCTACCTGGCCAAGACAATTCCCTCTACATCCGCTCCCAGAGAGGTCTCCTGCCACCTCTTTCATCCAAGATTAGGTTGGTACAACACTAACAACACGGCCACCTCTCCACCTTGCCAAGCAAGGTTGTCTCTGGCCATCCAGCAGATGCTGGCGTAGACAACAAACGAAGCCATGCATCCTCAACTACAGCAAAACGAGGCCTAAAGCGAGAGGCGTCGACTGTAAGCCAATGCGCGGCAGTCAATCAGTATTAAAATCACACATTCACATTCACATGAACACACAGGTTCAATAACACGGGTGGAAACATATATAAATATGGGCCAAACATACATAAACATGGGGCATTGATCATTGATAAAATGATAAAATAATTGTGTATCTGCCCCATCAGGCAATTAACAATTTGAATTCGGACGCATTAATACGCTCGATCCCTTGCGCTAATCCAGTATACGCTGCGAGCAAGTGGAATGAAATGGACAGGAGGCTCTACAATTGTAGTGTGCTACAAGATGAGAATATGGGTTGGAAGGTAAGCGTGCCTGGATAGCCTAATTCGTTAAGGCGATCGCTGGCCCAAAGCTGGAAATCCGGGTTCGGATCCCGCTCCAGCACAAATTTTCATCTTTGCCATTGAATTAATTTCAGTGCCCTGAAACACTCGAAATATTTAAATATCTCGAATTCAATTATTGTTGAAACAGTGTTTTTGTTGTCTAGGGAATAACACTGTCGTTTGCCTGAAAAACTAGCATGTGGTTCATTAACGCATGACCTTATTGCTCGAAAACGAGGCTTTTCCACACTACACTTGTGCGCCCTATTTTGGAGTATTGCTGCGCATTGTGGGATCCACACCAGGTGGTACTGAAGTACGATTTAAAGAAAGTTCAGAGAAGGGCAGCTTGTCCTGTATCATCGCGATATAGGGGAGAGAGTATGACGGAAATGATACACGAGTTGGGGGTGGTAGTCATTAAAAGAAATGCGTTCTTCGTTGCGGCGAGATCTATTTGCAAAATTTCGTTCATTAACTTTCTCTTTCGAATGCGAACATATTTTGTTCACACCCACCTACATAGGGAGACATGATGATCATATTAAAATAAGAGAAATCAGATCGAAAACAGAAATGTTTAGGTGGTCCTTTTTCCTCCGACCTATTAGAGAATGGAACTGTACAGAAATGTTATAAGAGCGGTTAGATGAACCGTCTGACATACACTTCAATGTGACTTGCAGAGTATTTATGTAGATGTAGGGGATATTCACCAATGCATCCGCTGACGCGAAATGAGCCTGACATATGAGATCCACCCAAATATAAATCACACAGTTGGAACATTTCCATTGTGTAATTGGACCAACTAATGCAAAATAAAGACAATTTTTTGTAAGCTTATGATATAAATTAGGAAGATATCGTGTCGCTTTAGGGGGAGATGTGTTCAAAAGTAATTAATTGGTTGCCGTGTAAATCAGGTGAAGAAAGATAGTGTAAATAAAATGTAAAGTGACTTTAAACGAGTGGAAATAGAGAAGTAATTTATATGTGAAGAACCAGAATTAGGCCGTGCTCCGCGTGATGCGTGGTCAGGGCAGTGTTTGAGGTCATCGTTACCGAGCTACGTGACCAGAAGCAACAGACGTTTGATAAAACAACACGTTTACCGGAGGCGTCAACGAGACCGGGTAGGTCTGACCACCCAAAACAGCAGAATTCAGAAGCAGTGAGGAGTGATTAAGGTCCACGAACCAGCTCGGTGGTATCGAGTGTGGCAGTCAGAGATAGAAACACAATGAATGCCGAACGCTGCGACGTACCGTCAGCATCGTAAAACGGCCGAAATCGAGCACCGAACCCAGGCCGTCGCCGGCCGACCAACACGCCGTCGCCACGGTAAGCTACCGCGGGCCTCTTGAGACAGCACGATGTCTTCGGGGATGAACTACGCAGCAGGCCATTGACCATTCGTGCCACGGTAACTAGAATAGACATTAGGGCTCAACGGCCGGATGCGCAGTCGTATGCCGCGCCACTGACGTCACCAGGAGACCAGCACAGTTTTCCCGCGCGACCATGAGCTGTTATGAGTGTTCAGATGTTTGTATAGCTTATGGGACTTAACTACGGGATCATCATTCCCTAAACTTACAAACTACTTATGAAATAACTAATACTAAGGACGACACAAATATCCATGCCCGAGGGGGGATTCGAACCCCCGACTGTTGTGGCAGTGCAGACCATGACTGGAGCGCCTCAGTCCCTTCGGTCACCGCGGCCGGCTGTTATGCGTGTATCTCCACAGAAATGGTTTCCCATTGGCTCTTTACAGTTAGTGTACGAATTAAGTATTTGTGATAAGTGATGGCTTATTAGTGACGGTGGTGTGTTGTGCTGTTCTGTGCTGTACGAACCACGGCAGACAGAATAAGGCGATATTTCACAGATTTTCGAGAGATAAAGAGGTAAGGTTAAAGTGGATAAGCGCGTGTAAGCGATTAGATGCTCTCAACCCTGCTACTGGTCGTGTATGTTCAGAGCATTTTAAAGAGTCTGATTGTGTTCGAGACTTGAAAAATGAACTTTTAAACCTTCCCTTGAAATGTATATTAAAGGCAGATGCGGTCCCTACTTATAAGCTGCCTAAGTGCATCGATGTAGTCAAGACAGGTTCTTCTGAATACAATGAAGTCAGAATAAAAAGACGGAACAATCGAAAAGAAGTACAAAAGTTATTGTTAACAACAAATGGCAAGGATGACAGCGTAAATTGTATAAACAATTCCGTTGAGGAAATCAGTAGGTGTACTAATCCCGAAACCCCTCAGCGAGCACTGCCGTTGACAACGATGGAATAACTGTAGCTGAATTAACTAAAGAAGTTGCCATTTAAGAAGTGAGAGCAATAAACTAATACATGAAAGTAATTATTTACTTCGACATTCATACGCAGCAACATATGATCTAAAATGAATAATACGCAAAGTCTATGCAATGCGTTTTTTTCTCTACAAAATCATAATGTATTGCAACCAATCATAACGTGTAGGCTTTCACGGCCGGCGTCTTCAGTAATTAAAACTGTTCTACTGTTCGACCACGGCCTCTCAGCCCGGAAGTTTTAATTACTATTGCAACCATTTAATTCATTTGATACAGCACAAAAAAGTATGCAGAATAATAAAAAGAAATTCAGTTCTTCATCGAGCGGAGATGTCAAGCTGTAAGATGTAAAAAAATCCAATTTTTTCACCAAATAGTTTTCCTGCAATCGTTTGATAAGTTTTTCATGGTGGCAGTTCGTGTCGGCTGTGGTCACCGGGTGACGTCACAGCGCACGGACTGTCCTCCTCCACCTGCACGTGACCCCTACCGTCTATTCTAATATCCCCCGCCGTCGTCACCGCGTCTAGAGAATGGACGCCGTGACATGCCATCGTTCGACATAGCTGGGGGCCGCAGTACACACGCTGCAAACCGCCACCACCGGACACGCTGCTTTCCGGAATGAGCTGATTCCGTAACCAGTGCCGTCAGCTCAGCTGTCACTTCTGCAACACACGTGGTTGCCGCCTACCACAGCCTGCTTCAGAAATTACACCACAAACAACTGTACTCGGAAGGCAAATCTGGCAAAATGCTCTATTGGTAAATAAAGCAAACTTACATCTTCTTCAGAAACTGTTGTCTGTCATCTACCATCCATCTCCCAGCAGCCGAATCTCAGACCACCAAACCCACAGTCCACTCTAAGTTTACATCAGACATCAACGCTTTTCAGTGGTGCGAAAGAAGTGGTGAGAAAGACAATCACACCATTGGAAGCAACTGGTATACTGTACACCATATACAGCTACTTATCATGTGGCCTGCAAAGTGAACAAGCAATGGTAAAGAGGTCTCCAACAAAATCCTGGAGATACTAGAATGAGACAAATTAGTGAAATTATTTCTGGGAATGTCACAGCATTTGAAGGCAGTGATCTATAAATGGCCTGTACTGATCTCACTGCCTTCAGGTAATCTCCTTAGCGACAACCGTAGATCTTTGAAAATGACAAATTTGGAAATGTTAGTATCTTTCACCCAGTGAAACTCTGCAGTAACTGAAAATTGACAGGCTATTTGACTAATTTGGAATACTGTAAACATGATTTATGCAGTAGCTTAAACATTATTCTATAGTTTGGGAAAGTCTTAATTTCTACTATGCTTCGTATTTTTTAGATATATGTGAAAACTTCAAGAAGAAGCACTGAATAGTTTTGACTGCAAAAATAAGTACTTTACAGACAATTTGATCAAAAGTGAATTTTGTAATACATTGTATATTAAAACGAACTCTAATGTTTTAAAATAAACTTATATTAAGTCATATTTCAGTGAGGGTGGTATTTATAATTTTTATAGGTTATACATGCTTCATATGTCACCGATTTACTGGACAATAAAATTTTTACTACTTTCTGTGGTTTTCGTTATCGGACCGCCTTCATAATATTTCTCTACCGTTACATTCTGTAATAACGCTGGAATGAAGGAATACCTAAATCTTCCCGTTTGCGGTCAGATTTCTCTTATTTATTATATTGATCATGTTTCCTTATGTAGGTGGGTGCTAATAAAATATGTTCGCATTCGAAGGAGAAAGTTGGTGAAAGAAATTTCTCAAATAGATCACGCCGAAACGAATAAAGGAATTCTCTTAAACAATTTCCACCCCAAGTTGTGCATCACTTCCATGACACTCTGTCACCTGTATCGCGATAATACTTCTACACAGATACTCCGCAATCCACGCAAAGGTGCGTGGCGGAGGGTACCAAGTGCCATTTGCTTTTCTATTCCACTCCCATATTGGAACGAGGGAAAAACGAATACTTGCTTGTATGGATCTGTACGAGACGTAATATATCTGATCTTATCTTTTTCTACAAAATGAGCTGCCCTTTCCGAAATTTCTATATATCATCCGTCAGTCGCACTTGGTGTATCAAAACCTAGTGTTTCGTCGGTGGCAGCAACTTATACAAAATCTGAGCTGTATTCGAGCTCGGTGGCACCATTACGGCAGAACAGCGACGTTACACCGCCCATGTAATTATCCATAGTTTTCCTAAACAGCTAAATGCATAGGCGAGTAACTTACCCAGTTCGAACTTGCACCCTATTTTTCGAAGTCGTATATAACATAGTACGTGTAACCATATATAGAAGTACACGTGAATATTAGATTTACGTTGAATTGTACCAACAGTGGTATCATTGCTATAATGTACAGCCTGAACAGTTACGACTTCTTTGAACGGAATTATTCTTTTGGAATTACTATAAAAACGAAACGTTGTTACCACAAGGCAATTAAGAGTAAGTGAGCAACCTGAATTCTTCCGATTGAATACTGACTGAAAAGTTCTATTA
This sequence comes from Locusta migratoria, assembly GCA_026315105.1. Classification (NCBI taxonomy): domain Eukaryota; kingdom Metazoa; phylum Arthropoda; class Insecta; order Orthoptera; family Acrididae; genus Locusta; species Locusta migratoria. Next base: position 381,209,153 of record CM048755.1, read on the forward strand.
GAAGTAGCGCATTCTGGATTTTAGGCAGAAAAGGTATTTGGTCATCTTCATTGTAATACCGAACTAAATGGCGAAGTGGTAACACACTACATAGGCATTCGGAAAGACGGCGGTTCAAACCCGCCTCCAGCAATCCTGATCTAAGTTTTCCATGATTTTGCTAAATTAGTCTAGGCAAATGCCGGTATGTTTCTTTCAAAGGGCAGTGCTGATTTCCTTGCCCATTCTCAAAATGTTTGTTAAGCTTATGGGACTTACCTACGGGGTTATCAGTCCCTAAACTTACAGACTACTTAACAACTAGCTTATCCTACGGACGGCACAAATATCCATGCCCGAGGGGGTATTCGAACCCCCGACCGTAGTGTCCGTGCAGACCGTGACTGAAGCGCCTCAGTCCCCCTCGGCCACCGCGGCCTTGCCCATTCTTAACGAAAAATCTGTTCGGATGCATGTGCCGTCTCTAACAACCATGATGCCGACGTGACGTAACATCTATGACACACACGGAAATTTGGTTACTTCCTCTATCTTCACCTTATTCGTGGGCGCCATCCTTCTAAAATTAATTAAAAAATCAGTTGGACACGGAAGAATTAAAAAATAGTAATATATTACGGGAGGGCGTAATTCTATATGGCTATGTGATCAATGTGCGATAATTTTCGAAGCTAATATCTTTGATAAAAGACGCCTATTTGATGCAATCTTTTGTTAAGCTTATGGCACTTAATTGCGGGATCATCAGTCACTAAACTTACAAACTACTTATAAATAACCATATACCAAAGACATCAAAAACATCCATATCAGAGGGGGATTAGAACCCCCGACGGGGAACGGCCTTGCGCATCGGAGCATAGCGCCTCTATGCGCTCGGCCACTCTGCTACGGCTATAAATTTGATGATCGGGTGCTTGAAAATTTGCAGCAGTGGATTACTAAATTAAAATTTACTAGTTGCATTAAATCATTTAAGAAAATCTTGTCAACTGCCGATCATCGTTTTAAAGAAAATAACTGATATTTATCAACTGTACTTAAATTTAAATCTTGCTACTTCCCTAAACGACAAAAGATATAACGGTAGGTACTTCATTTTGTGAACTGCTGTTTTCCTGTACGAGTAACGCAACGATGTTTTCTAGAGACAGTTATTATTAACGAAGCTATGTGCTAATTAAATGCCGCCGAGAAAACAGTAAGTTCACCTGGCGTTCCAAGTCGTGAAATTCATAACTAAGGAGGCAATCGACACTAAGTGTTTAATTTAACTTGGATGTCATAACACGCTTACTTTCTCATCTCTCTTAAATGTTCGCAGTTTTCTGCCTATGAAATGGGCATCGTAGGGTCTGGCAGTCCTCACGCGAGAACGAAACCAAAGTCTATCCACTGCCTGAAGGAATTAAGTAAATTGTTACGGTAGAAAACATTAGGTGCTCGGTTTAAGATGGTCAGATGCGGGTGATTAACTCCTCTGATGAACGAGTGGTTGGCGCTCAAGGTTTAACACCTTTCCGGTTTAAGAAACGCACCGGTGCCCTAGAGCTAAGTTAACCAACAACTAATTAATCACTTTTCAAGTCTCAATATTTCTCGATCGATAATTGGACGCGCACGTGCAAAGACACATTAGTCATTCTGTTAACAGGACGCTTCTAAACTACGTCGTTTTCATACGCTGTAACCCCAAACCGAAGCAAAAAGACAACCGCCATTATTTACCACATCACAAATTGACTAAAACTAAAAAAGCAGTCAGTCGACCGGAAATCGTTATTTATAGGACGACGCCTTGTTCAGTTTTTAAGACCTCCAGTCATCTGGCGATTCTAAGCTCATTGGGATCTCAAACTTGAGTATCAAAAATGTTCAAAAGTTTGTAGAGCTTATGGGACTTAACTACGGGGTCATCAGTCCCTAAACTTACAAACTACTTATAAACTAGCTAATACTAATGACGCCACAAATATCCATGCCCGAAGGGGGATTCGAACCCCCGACCGTGCAGACTGTGACTGACGCGCCGCAGAACGCTCGGCCACCGCGACCGACACTTGAGTATCGTAAACGTCATATCTGACAATATTGCGAACGCAGCCGTTTAAAACTACGCCCTAACAAAATACTAACTTGCAATCAAAATCAGTTCCGATCAACTTTACAAGGAGAAGAAACAGAAAGGGTGTTCGAAATATACCACACCATAACGTATTTCATCATTTATCTGGAAAATCTGACATAAAATTGCGAATTTACGAAAGAATATACCGGGAAGAATGGATATTTCTGACACCTTTTTTATTTGAAGCTGGATATCCTGCTTATCACGAACAGTTGGCTTCAGCTAGTTCTTTTTCCTTTTTTCAATAAAATAATTCCTTTGTTACATTAAGCGATTAATTTGCATACCACCACTCTCTGACCGATAAGTACCACTTTAGTCAGGTACTATGTTATGAAACGTTTTGCTTCGCGAGACTGATACGTTTTTCTTCGAAAATAAAATGGAATGTTTCCTAAATGTGGTCTTGTTCTTCAAATATTTAAATTTTGTTCTTTCATTTTTGTCAAATGAAATTCTCTATCAGAATTTCGTGACTTCCATTATTCGAAATATGTAACCATAAGTTAGAACTTAAGTTTTTTAAATCTTGATGTTGACTTTATTCTTAAATAGTATCTTAAAACTGCCTTTTCCCGTTATCATCTGTGTTTAATTAAATGTCATTAACAGGCGTTCGCGGTTATGATAAAATGTTTAAAAAAATTGTGATATAGATATTTTTTTTGTTTTCTACACCTTACACACAAATTTATACTACGAAAATGCCTAGAAATTTCTTCTGACAGTCATACACAATAGCTTATGGTTTTGTAAGTTTCTTTTTCTTCTGTTCAGCTATTAAATTACTATCACTGATTTTACGTTGTTGTTATCTCTTTAATTTAAAGCGGAAAATTTGATACTTTTTAAATTAGATACCTGTTGCTTTCTGTAATTTTTTATCTGATGATGACAGTTTTAATAACTTATGAATCATAGAAGGACTACAGAAGCCAATAGTCACGTCCTAGCCTATGTTCTCATGGAACATGCTGTATACATTATTAAAGAGCGGAACGAATTAATACCCTCTGTCTAGTTGCTTTGTCCAGTCATACACACACCGATTAAAAACAGACATAAGATTTAATTGAAAATGGTCAAACAATTTACGTATTACAAATGGTATTGCGTTCCTAGTTAATGAGATAGACGAACTGCCATCTATGGATTTCGACCTTCCATGGAAGTATTAAGAACGGGACATCAGGTTGATTCTTATAAGCGATAATCAATAAGTTGGTAGAGGCTGGAATCGTGATGATCCACCGAGAAACTTTATAGACTGTGATGCGTGTTTATACCTTGATCTGCTATTGAACAACACAGGTGATATCAAATCTGAGGTCCCTCACCTAATTAAACTAGGAACGAGGATTACTGAAATACACTCGATTGTCTTCCAGACCCATAATTCCGGTAACTTTTAAAAGAAAAGATTTTTATTCAACACTTTCCTCCCGTTTTAACTCCCGTATTCCAAATATGGACTTCAAATACTTTGAAAATTTGAGATTGATAACAGCAGAGTACGGCATATGCATAATCAAGGCTTAACTCAATTAGATCGGCAAGCAACCAACGATATTCGCAGTGGCGGCTCGTACAAAATTTGACCAGAGTGCTACAATATTACAAAAATAAACAGGAAACAAAATATACTAAAATAAAAAGCGTGACTGACATTGGAAATAACGAAGCTTAGCAATATCCCCACCACGTCAATTGCGTTCTACACAAGTGACCAATGAAACTGCTTGGCTGAAAAGCGCAGTTTCACTCGCATGTTGGCTATACATTACTAATGTTGTTTGTGATTGAAATTTTATTTACAGAAATTAAAAATTAGGACTCAGAGGTATTTGAATACGAGCATCACACAAGTAGGTTTGAGAGACAACGCGCAAAACGCCTGAGCCAGCGCGCTATTTGACTCGGTATGCCGCAATATTCGTCATATACTATTCTTCCGCAACCGTTACACGCAGTGCGAAGAGAAATATTGATCTGGTGCTGCAGTCGATCTCAGTCGCCAGTCCTGACGTCACGTCTGCGCATGCGCACTAGCGAACAGACTACTGCGCCGCCTCTCTGCGCACGTACAAGCGTGGCTGAATCCCACTTCAGCAAACGGAGCTGGTTTCCAGCTATCGCGGCGAGAGCGTTCGAAAATGCGTTTTCATCCTTATTACTAGCATTGTAATACTTATTGGAAGGGAATTGGCATAATTTTATTGTGATATCTGGATCGCATTCCAAGAGAAAGGATGTAATTTTACAGCGATTTCTCGCTTGCTTTCGAAGAGAAATGGCATAATTTTAGTAATATATTTACAGTGTGCTGCAGCCGCCACTGGATATTCGTATGTTGTCAAACTCTACAGTTTCATGTACCGCGTAAAGGCTCTACAGTCGGATGTTGGAGTGCATATGGTAAGACGAAATGAAAGAAGTTGGACAGAATGACTCCTCGAGTGGAGCCACCGTTAAAAGTGGTGAATGGTAGCACACTGGACCCACATTCTGGTGGACGATGAATCGCATCCAGCCATATTTTCGTTTACGGTGATTTCCAGAAAATCTATCGGACTCAACTACTTGGTTAGTAGTCCGTAGCTTACAAACTACTTAAACTAAGGTAAACTAACCTAAGGACAAGACAAACACCCATGCCCGTGGGGGGACTCGAGCTCCCGACGGCGAACGGCCGCGCGCACCGCAGCACGGCGCCCTAGTACGCATGGGTAATCCACAGCGGCTAATCGAAATACTGAAAGTAGTCTTATGCACGTGACAATCTGAAGCCCAAGTAAAAAGAATGATAACGAAACAAAAGAATTACATTATTTTTTTAATATTCCAGGAGTTCATCGACAGAATAAAATAAGTGAGTCATGTGGTAACTACAATTTCGACTTGAAAGCGCGTAGGTTAGTACTAAAATTCTTGAGTTCTTGTGGCAGCTTATTGGAAACGGATGCTACAGAATACTGCATGCTTTTCTGCACAAGAGTCAAGCAGGTGTGATAAAAATGTAGGTTCGATTTCTGTCTATTATTTACCGAGTGAAAGCCGCTAACTTGTGGGAATGAGCTGATATTGTTAACAACAAAAGACATGGAAAAGTATTTCCTGACTACTCAAAAGGGGTCGACGACGTTCACGAACTTACACCAAATATTGCTCGAATTGCCCGTTTATGAGTAAAAATATCCTTTTTGAATCGGTAGAAATACCCAAAAAAGAACACCATACGTCATAAGTGAATGAAAGTAAGCAAAGTAACTACTTTTCATGTGTGAAGTCACATATTTGAGAGAGTGTTCCAAGGGTATATGAAGCAAATTTAATTTTTTAATAAGATCCTGAACATGGGCTTTCCACAACAGCTCTATCTATCTGAACGCCAAGAAATTTTATCTGGCCAGTCTCACATATCATATGCCAATTATGTGTAATTAAAATATCAGCTTTTGCTGAATTGAGTGTTAGCAATTATAAACACTGAGTTTACTGTGATTTAGCATAAATTTATTTTCTATAAACCATGAAATTATTTCTTGATTTGCATTCTTTGATAATATCACAAACAACATCCTTCACTATCCAACTGGTATCATCAGCAAACAAAACTATTTTACAATCATGTTTTATACTCGAAGTCATATGAGTTATATAAAACAAGAAGCAGAAGCGGTCCCAGAAAAGACCCTTGGGACATCCCACACTTCACTGTGTACCATTGTGACTGCATGTCATAGCCATTTTCAACACTGCGGACAATTACCTTCGGATCTCTGTTGTTAAAGTAATAGGTGAACCAGTTGTGAGATACTCCTCTTATTCCATAATGTTCCAACTTCTGCAACAATATTTTGTGATCAACGCAATGAAACGCCCACAGGTAGCAAAGTTCGTATTGATCACCAATATTCGTTTAACATCGATTTACTCCTTTCTTACACGTAAGTTTTGAAAGTCAGAGTTTTCAATATTTCGAGGCGGTCCCGGTCAGCCAGCCGCGGTGGCCGCGGGGACTGAGGAGCTCCAGTCACGGTCTGCACGGCCACTACGGTCGGGGGTTCGAATTCCCCCCTCGAGCATGGATATTTGTGCCGTCCTTAGTATAAGGTAGTTCGTATGTAGTTTGTCGGTTTAGGGACTGATGACCCCGTAGTTAAGTCCCATAAGCTTAACAAACATTTGAACATTTGATTTTTGGTCCCTGTCACGTCGAACTGTTGAACCTGCACTGCACTTTTTTTCTTATGAAATTATACTTTACTCTGTGTGATTATGTTTTGTTAGATAATAGACTTTGGATATTCTTTATTAAATTTAATCTTTCTTAGACGTTGTATGCTTTATGTAAACAAGGTACTTCTGAGAGACTTTCATGTAACAATTTTTGACAAGACTGGATGGCAAATGAGTCTATGTGGATTACATTCAACGATTACAGACTATTGAGCTTTGATACTAATGAACTCTACGTCAGTTATATGTAATCCACGCAACTTTTCAGTATTGCTATGTACAGTTGACCGTACGCGAACATGGAAGAAGACATCAGTGCACTGACTGCACCTGCATGCAATTTCTGACGACTCCTACATCGTAGAAAGGTGACACTCGCTTAAAATGAAAAGTGGGAAAGAGAGATACTTCTCCCACCAGGAATCGAACTTGCGATCTATCTGACAGGAGTCCAGCGCATTATTACGAGACCAATAGCAACACATTGATTGCATTTTCCAGATAGCAGATACTCTCTCGTCAAGCGAAATTAAGTTATAAAACTGGACTTATATTTACGGATGTTTGAATTTTTCTTCCATTAGAGGATAAACACCATATAAATACGAATTTGGACGTTTGTCTCTCTGCTGTAGGTACCCTAGAATTTTGGTGATCAGTGAGTGAGTGAGTGAGTGAGTGAGTGACAAAAGTTGCGGTTTTCGACTGCCAGTATTTGGTAAACTACGAAGTGTGGAATAGTATAATTTGTAAAGATAGCTTGTTATAATAGTTACTCTTGATCACCGAAAATTCAGGCTTCCAGTTTCATCAGCAACAAAGTTACAGTGGGGTCAAAAATGCCGTGAACGGCTTCGTGAGAAGGATGGTACGCCTCTGCACGTTCGTCTGTGTTTGTTCTTTCTCTGCACAAACATAAATATCATATGGTTTACCGGCTGCACCACAAAAGGAGAATCACTATCACAGCAGAAAAATGACAAAGCACAACGAAAACAGAGATTATATGTCACGGCATACTATCGGTGGGACTAGCGCCCAGTACAAATATAAAAAATATGTTTCGGACTATAATTGCAATTTCTTAAGGGGAGACGGAAGGCAATTTTTATCCCTAATCTGCCAATGCTATTTTACTCTTTGAATAGGTACACTTTTCAAAGGAACTATAAGTGATAAAACAACGAAATTTTTACTGCATATATATAACATACATGTCTCAGTTTACAAATAAAATGAACATAATAACTAATGGTTTTGAAGAAATTTTTTTAAATTTCATCTTTCAAGCCCCATTAGTTTATCAAATAATGGTACCTGAAAGTAAAAAATATGTAGTTTTGAGAAAAATCAATTTAAAGTTTAATATTGCAATTCTAGTACAGTTATTGATGAGAATTACTTACCACTAATATTTTCCTGCACCATATTGAGCATCATCTGAATCATACTGATCTTTTCTTCTCTTGGTCCCTCTTCTTTTCTGTCTAGCTTCTTTCGTGCATTTTAAATTAGCAATATCGGCTTTGTGGATTCTCTCTGTATCTATTTGCACCAAGGATTTTGCAGTATTTCCACAAGATTGTATGGCCAATAATTCCAAAACATCCAATTTTCTATTTACACCATCATTGAAGCATAAAATAGCATCATAAACAGCAAATTTGAGGGTTGTGATCTGAGCAAATACAGTTTTTGGTAACGTTCTAAAACAATAACAAACACGATCGGAACAAAAGGTATCGGTAGTAGATACAGGATAGGAAACATTGAAGCGATAAAAACAATAGAAGCATGAAATAATATACAAGGAGTAAAAGAATGCTGTGTGCATTTTCTCCGCATGGCGCAAAACGAAAAGCGTGGCCAGATTGCACAGAGCGTCAGAAAAACCTTTATAACTTACGAAAAAATTGTAGGATTTATTTAAAACAAAAACTGTTTCAGGTAGGAAATACCATGCATTTCAAATACGCTACAATCTAAAAATCGAATTTTTGAGCCCAGTTGCCTTCCGTCTCCCCTTAAAAATTAGCCTACTGGCTGTCGATTTAATATACAGTACCATCTTCCGGTCTTCCCATGACACGCAGTCGTCAACTTCGCTTCCTTCCCAAATGGGTGACACATCTACTTCGCAAATAACAGGTAGAAGACCTACTCCCTTAACCTCGATATTGGTAACTCTACTTCAAATGTTTGTAGATCTAATGGACCATCTGCTGAGGACATCGGTCCATAGACCTAAAAACTATTTAATCTAACCTATACTAATAACGACATAAATACAGAGATGGACTCGAAATTTCGACGGGGATCAGCCACGCAATCCATGGCTAGGCGGTCACTTTCGCGCGGCGAAATTTGATTTTGAAAGTGATAAGAATGTACATAATTATTTGTAAAGTGTGTTTGTTCTCTGTTTTTTCAGTGTTTGTGTGTGCACATTACATATTTTAATTACAGCCATTTGTGACTGTAATAACACTCTTACTAGTATCAAACACTTTTAACTATATGTAGAAGTTGCTATAACAACATGATGTTTCTTACTCTTTTGTTTGTTATGATAATTAAAACTTCTCACGCTTTATCATTGTATTACTATGATCTGTTTTAGGTATTAAAGCTACTCACAATTTTTTAAATTATTATTCTGGTCTGATTGTTATTATTCTGTACATGTGTGGTAGATTTTGGTATACTACAATTACATGACCACCAAATAAATTTTCACGTTTTCATGTTGTGAAAGGAGTATCCCCTCGACATTTCTCGAGTCCACAACCTATTATACTGAGATGGGGAACCAATGGTGAAATTAATATTTATTGTACTATGGAAATAGAATGCATCCATTCAGCGCATAGCAAAAACGCAGGTCATTGTAATTTTTGGAAGTGACGAACGCCAATCTCAATTCATGCTTGGCCTCGGCCCATGAAGTTCTGAAGGACTCTCTAAAAGATCCATTGAGTTTTTTTTTACTACTAGAAAAACGGTCTCACACCTTTCCACAGGGGTTTCCGCACAGCGACGGCGTGACGTAACCCCATAGGAAAAGTCCAGTCCAATGATGATGGTACGTGTTGTCCAGGTGCTTGCGGACACTAACATCGAATTGGGTGGTTACACTTTAGGGCTGAAATGTCATGCTTTCACGTACAACGAAAGGTACAGTCACGAAGAACAGTGAGAGCACAACACACAGGAACACAAGGTAACGTGGACCAATCAAACGGGAAGGCAGAAAATAAGGTGCTTGGACAATGGTCACCAAAAATGTTGACAGTGAATTGTTCCTTGTGGTCATCGATTTAGTCGGCGTGGGAAATTTCCTCACTCGAGACACGACATTTGCGACTGTTGAAAACGCCATGTTTGCTAAATGATGTCTCATCCGTGAAAAACATAAAACTTTGCGAAGTTCGGCAATATAACATTGCGACGGGTAATCCACTGGCAGAAATTAACACGGGCCTCAGAATTCGACGATCACAGCGTTTGAACACGTTCTTTATGATAGGAATGTAATACCCGTTCCACTTGTACTATCCACACTATATTTTTCGAGTGTGAAATCACGGGCAAGTATACGGGATATACGGGTGCTTAACTCTAGGTTCGGTCACACGATCTGTCGTGCACATAGCTGAGAGACAGGAAAAACAGAAAATAACATGTAATACTGGGATTTTTTAATATTGTGAAAAATAATTTTGTAAAAAGTAATAATAGTTTCTAAGTATCACACTAGATATCTAAAGAGCTACGGTTCGATTCTAGTTCAATACAAGGATTTTTGCAGTCATTTATCACTTTTTTCCACAAATGGAATTGGCCGATAACGTTAAAAATGCCGAATTGCACTGACTTAAACTGAAAAAAAAGAAGGAGCACAAGTTACGAGTTTCGAAGGAGACGAAAAAAATCAGGCGTTTGGTTACCAAAAGAACCGTCAATGAATTTCTTGCGATTCAGGGAAATTACAGTTGTTGCTGTTGTGGTCATCAGTCCGCAGACTGGTTTCTACATCTACATAGATACTCTGCAAATCACATTTAAGTGCCTGGATGAGGGTTCATTAACCACATTCATAACTTTTCTCTACCGTTCCGTTCTCTAATAGCGCGCGGGAAGAAAGAACACCTAAATTGTTCCGTTTTCGATCTGATTTCTCTTATTTTATTGGGATGGTCATGTCTTCCTAAGTAGGTGGGTGCTAGCAAAATATTTTCACATTCAGAAGTAAAAGTCGGTGATTGAAACTTCGCAAACAGATCACGCCGCAATGAATAACGTCTTTCTTTTAATTATTTCCACCCCAATTCGTGCAACAATTCCGTGACGCTTCCCCCCCCCCCCCCCCCCCGTAACGTGATAAAACAAGCTGCCCTTCTCTGAACCTTCTCATTGTCTTCCGTCAGTCCCACCTGGTGAGGGTCCCACAAGGGGCAACAGTACTCCAGGAGCGGACGCACAAGTGTGATGTAGGCAGTCTCTTTGGTGGAGCCGGTGCATCTTCGAAGTGTTCTGCCAATGTAACTTAATCTTTAGTTCGCCCTCCCCACAATATTTTCTATGTGTTCTCTCCAGTCAAAGTTGTTCGTAATTGTAACTCCTAGGTATTTGGTCGTTCTCTTCGAGGTAGTTCATAATATTCGAACAAAGTATATGTTCCAAATTCCTACTGCACATCGACGTCAACGAGATTGGCCTACAATTTTGGGGATCACTCCTATTGCGTTTCTTGAATATTGGAGTAACTTGGGCAACATCCCAGTATTTGGGTACGGATCTTTCGCTGAGTGATCGGTTGTAAATTATAGCTAAGTACGGAGTTTGATGCAGCTCTCCACGCTACCCTGTCCTGTGCAAGTCTCTTCATCTGAGAATACGTTCGGCAACCTACATCCTTTTCAATCTGCTTACTATTTTCGTCCCTCGGTCTCCCTCTACGATTTTTACACAGAAAAGCTGTTTTTCTTTGAAATATGAGTACTATAATAACGCAACATAATGGCACTATAGGGCTACACAATGGTCACTGGGACACATGCGACCCACTAATTGTAAATTCACTGAAAAAAACTTTTGAAGTAAAATGAGTTTTAGAAAGCTTAACTGTTGTTTGTAAACTTCTAAGAAACATAAAATAGCAAATATACTTACTTCGGACATTTTCGGTAGCGAGAAAACGACGAAAACCGATTCAAGGCACAATAAACAATGGTACGGCGCGAAAATTCACGCGGTAGCCCATATAAACAGTCACAGCCTTCTACACTGTAAGAATTTCAGTGCCTCAATTTTTACCGCGTTCTGAAGGGCCACCAAATGATGGCAGCACTATGCAGAATTACGCAACTCGCCACCTTGTGGTACAAATGTGGTCCGAAGTTAGTGGGACGTATATGTCCCAACAACCACGAAAAGGTTAATGATATACTTTTGCATGGTGCACAGCACACAGGCAGAGGGAAGGCGGCGCCGGTAGGTGGTAGCGTTCCTCGTTGTCGGGAAGCTTGTTACTGGCCGGGCAAATGGAACAAGAAGAGGGCCCTGACTGATGGAGCGCGCCCTCAGCCCTTTGAAGGGCCGCCGGCCTGCGGGGCTCCCTAGGCGGCCCTTCGCTACCTGATCGCTCTCACCTGCCACCGCTACCACAACCCTAACTATATTACAGCGCAAACTTCACTGCCTCACATGCACAAGTTTTCAGTTACGTCTTACAAGGAAAGAACTCGAGCTCGAACAAACACAGATATCAGCGCAAAGTTCCTAGTGATTGGAAAAAAGCGCAGGTGACTCCCGTGTATAAGAAAGGAAAGAGAACTGACCCATACAATTACAGGCCAATATCGTTGACATCAGTTTCATGTAGAATTTTGGAGCATATTCTCAGTTCGAATGTAGTAAATTTCCTTGAAACAGAAAAGCTTCTTTCCATGAATCAGCACTGGTTTAGGAAACATCGTTCATGTGAAACTCAGCTTGCCCTTTTCTCACATGACATCTTGCGAGTCATGGACGAAGGGCAACATGCGGATTGTGTTTTTCTCGACTTCAAAAAGGCGTTCGACGCGGTGCCACACTGCAGACTGCTAACGAAGATAAGAGCTTCTGGAATAGGTTCACAGATTTGTGACTGGCTGGAAGACTTCCTAAGTAATAGAACGCAGTACATTGTTCTCGACGGCGAGTGTTCATCAGAGACGAGTGTATCGTCAGGCGTGCCCCAGGGAAGTGTGATAGGACCGCTATTATTTTCTATCTATATAAATGATATGATGGACAGAGTAAGTTGTAATTTGCGGCTGTTTGCTGATGATGCTGTGGTGTATGGGAGGGTGTCGTCTGTAACTGACTGTAATAGCATACAGGATGACTTGGACAAAATTTCTAGTTGGTGCGAAGATTGGCAGCTAGCTCTCAATGTAGAAAAATGTAAGGTGATGCGCATGAGTAGAAAAAACAATCCCATAATGTTCGAATACAGCATTGGTAGTGAGCTTGATGCTGTCGCATCGTTCAAATATCTAGGCGTAACATTGCAGAGCGATATGAAATGGAACGAGCATGTAAGGACAGTTGTGAGTAAGGCGGACAGCCGAATCAGTTTAAAGGAAGACATAGAGGCGGTTCAGAGACGAGCAGCTAGATTTGTTACCGGTAGCTTCGACCAATGCTCGAGTGTCACGGAAATGCTCCGGCAACTCAATTGGGGATCGCTGGAAGAAAGACGACGTTCTTTTCGTGAATTTCTGTTAAGTAAATTTAGAGGTCCGGAATTTGAAGCTGAGTGTAGTACGGTCTTGCTGCCGCCTACTTACATTTCGCGTAAAGATCACAAAGACAAGATAAGAGAAATTAGGGCTTGTACGGAGGCATATAGGCTTTCTTTTTTTTCCTAGTTCAATTTGGGAGTGGAATAGGAAAGGAAATGCCTAGTAGTGGTACAGTGTACCCTCCGCCACGCACCTTACGGTGAATTGCGGAGTATGTATGTAGATGCACGGCCACTATGGTCGGGGGTTCGAATTCCCCCTCGGGCATGGATATTTGTGCCCTCCTAGTTCGTAGGTAGTTCATAAGTAGTTTGTAAGTTTAGGGACTGATGACCCCATGGTTAAGTCCCATAGACTATACAAACATTTTAACATTTTTTTAAATGTATGTAGATGTAGATCCCTCTCATGCGTCACGTCCTCATATGAGGACACTTAAATTTTGTCTCATTTCTGTCATCTGTTTCATCTGAGGTGACCATAAAACCACAGGTAACTCATATGAGAACTAGTAATGAATGCTAGAATGACTCCTAGACAGCAGTGCTAGTCGTTGGCCTAACAAAGAAATGGAAAATAGAAATTACAAGTAAGAATAGAGGCAGGCCTTAAAATGAAAGTACATTGTTTTCTGTACATCGAAAAAAAGAAAGCCTGTCATTCTGTACCCAACGAATTACACTTCGATCAGGTATAACACTGGCCAGTCAAGTCAGGTGATGCCAATGCCAAGAGGTGTCACGATCGGCACTTCCGATGGAAAACACGTTACATTTGAGAAAAGTGCTGTGTGCCCTGAGTGCCTGAAACAATTTCATTGTACGAAAGATACACAACAGTGTACACTCTTCACGTATTCTTTGATATTATTGATAGATATTCCATGTAAAATGTAGCAGTTTTCGTACTCACTGTCATCATTAGAGGACACCTCCCTATTGGTCTATGAAACTATTTTTTAGATAAATTTTGATGAATTCTGCACAAGATAGGTAATAAGTTACCAAATAATGTACCAGAAATGTTGTTCATTGTCGGATTGATAATTCGTGCATGAGAGGGATATACCAAAATCGTGTGAGAGATAATTTAGATATCCCTTATTGCACTAGTGATACTCCCGCATCTGCAAAACTCTGCAGTCGCCCGTTAGAGGCCTCTGCGTGTGCCATGCCGCATTGCACCTTGACCTGCTGGTACACCAGTAGTGACGGTGCAGTGTGCCTCTGAAGTTGCGCTTTGTGACGTTATTTGTGTGGTGAAGCGTCAGATGGGTCGCCGATTGGTAATCAATCCTGCTAATGTATTGCGATTGGTTGAGATGAAATTCCTAAGAGCCGTTCTTCGTGAGTACGGTCTTGGTGTAGAAGATGAATCATTCACATGTTATCTGGTATATATTATAGTGCATAAATATGAGCATAGGTTAGAAACAATATAATAGATACCAGGTAACATGCGAATGATTCATCTTCTGTACCAATACCGTCTTCAGGAAGAAGGTTTCTTCGTAACTTCCTCTCAACCAGTCACACTATATTAGCAGGATTGATTACCAATCGCCAACCCATTCGAAGCTTCACTACACAAATAACGTCACAAAACGCAACTTCAGAGGTACACTGCACCGTCGCTACTGGCGTACCGGCAGGTCAGTGTGCAATGCGGCATGGCACACGCAGAGGCCTCTAATGGGCGACTGCAGAGTTTTGCAGGTGCAGGAGTATCACTAGTGCAACAAGGGACATTTACATTATCTATCATACGATTTTGGTGTATTTCTGTTTTTTCGAGCCTAAGTACTTTGCTTGTTAGTATAAACAGCTGATACGAAATTGAAAACAAAAATGAAACAGCGACCGTTAGTAAAACGTCTACGTTCTGCGTTTCAATTTATGATGCGACCAAAGGTACGTTGTATAACACTTTCACTTACCCTTGTTCGTCATGCTCGGATAATGCACGTAGAAAATTCGTAACGGATATCTCTGTCTGAGCATAACTTATTCAATCTCGACCTTCATGTTCCTTCATATTTGTACACACTTCTCGGAATGTCCAGCACAGGCAAACAGCAGTGCCTATAAGGCTGGTTGCACACACACCGATTTTGGACGGCCGGTAAATATCGGCCGGTATTTTACCGGTGGATCGCTGTTTGGACACACGCCGGAATTTTACCGGTCAATCGAGCAGTCGCTCGGCTGTCATGATCGAGTGAATCTCAAACGATTTTTCACAATATTATGTGACACATATGGCTGACATGATACAAAGAACTAATAAAGTACTGTATCACACATTACCGTACCATTTAGGAAATTAATTGTTTTCTTTAGTCTCCATTTCCACAAACATGTCGTTCAGTTGGCGGGAAATTTTTCTTCTTGTATCTCTAGTCACATTTCTATCTTTAAACGTGTCCAAAGCTACATTCACCAAAGTGGTAATGCTTACAGTAACGAAATAAGTGTTATCACCATTTTTCTGTTAATCTATTGTTGTTGGTTGTTTTAAGGGGACTAAACTGCTACGTTATCAGTCCCTTAATCTATTGCAAATGTATGTATGTATGCTTCAAACAGGCAAATTACCATTTCTGGGAGGATATACAGGGTGTCTCATGAAAGACGCCTGCCAGGCGTCCGCGGATCGCGCGGTTCGGCACCCGGCTGCCGCCACTGTATCCGCCGGCCACGGCAGCGCCCGATTCTCGGACTTTATTGTGCCGCGGGCGCATGCACTGTGTTAAAGTCTATAAAACATTGCCATCTGAGTAACCTAAGCTTACCTTTATTTACAATAGATGTTCAAAATGATGTCTCTCTATGGAAAGAGTGGCCTGATATCTCTTGAATACATTTGCGAACACTCGACGAATTTCGGCTGCCGGAATCTGGGAAATGACTAGTCGAATCTTTTTTCACGAAACAATAAATTCTGACAGGTTTGTGAAGAATATCCTGCATACATTTTTTCAAGAACTTTCACCCAACGAACTGCTGTACGGTTATTTCATGCAGGACAATGCAAGACCACACATTGCCAATGCTTCCATGGCAGGAATACGAAGTGTTTTTAATGATAGGATAGTTGACTGGCCTCCTCGTTCTCCAGATCTAAAACCCTGTGACTTTTATCTTTGGGGAACGTTAAAAGACAAGGTGTATGCAAGCAGTCTCCATACACTCAAAGAGTTGGAAGATAGGATTCGACTAGTCATTTCCCACATTTCGGCAACCGGAATTCGTCGAGTGTTCCCAAATGTGTTCAAGAGATGTCAAGCCACTCTTTCCATAGAGGGACAACATTTTGAACATCTACTCTAAATAAAGGTTAGCTTAGGTTGCTCAGATGGCAATGTCTTTTAGACTTTAACTCATTGTATGCGCCCACGGCACAATAGAGTCCGAGAATCGGGAGCTGTCGTGGCCGGTGGATGCGGTGGCGGCTGCCAGGAGCCGTACCGCGCGATCGGCGGATGCCTGGCAGGCGTCATTCGTGAAACACCTAGTAGAAACAAGTTTGATCCCTTGCTGGAATACAAATGAAGCTGCAAGAATGTGGAATAAGGAACGCTCGTAGTTCATGATTTCGGTAGCCAGACAAACGTGTCTGGATAGCCGATCCCTCAGAGGGATAGCCGCCCTCTATAATAAATAAGAGTGAGTATCACAAGAACATGCTAGAACAAAAACGCAATTCAAGGAACTAACAAACAAACAAAATCCCACAAAAGAGCGGCCGGCCGCGGTGGCCGAGGGGACTGAGGCGCTCCAGTCACGGTCTGCACGGCCACTACGGTTGGGGGTTCGAATCCCCCCTCGGGCATTGATATTTGTGCCGTCCTTAGTTGTAGGTAGTTCATAAGTAGTTTGTAAGTTTAGCGAATGATGACCCCGTAGTTAAGTCCCATAAGCTTAACAAACATTTGAACATTTGATTTGAACAAAAGAGCGGGTTGGAGTGACGGTCTGGTAACAATTCTTAACTTCGCCATTGAATTTCATTCATTCAGTGTCCTGAAAAAGACGAGAAGCCGAAAAATTTATTATTTATTCTATACAAAGCTCACTGCCGAATCAATATTTTACATTTAATTATATATGTGCAAAGTCGCTGTGTGGCGAGAAGGCACAGCAAGAACTGTGCAGGGAGGACGGCGGATAAAAATTGGCGCGTGTGAAAGCTGCCATTTGCCCACGTGCGCTACTGTATGGCCGGCACCGGCCCGGCACCGAGCGAGGTGGCGCAGTGGTGACGCACTGGACTCGCATTCGGAAGGCTGGTGTTTCAAATCCACCTCCGACCATCCAAATTTAGATTTTCCGTGATTTCTCTAAATCACTCCAGTCAAATGCCGGGATGGCTCCTTTCAAAGGGTACGACCGATTTCCTTCCCCATTCCTACCCACGGACTCCGAGCTTGAGCTACGCCACTAATGACCAAACTGTTGACGGGACGTTAAACTCTATAAACTTCCTCCTTCCTCCACCGGTCCGGCGCGGGCGGTCTGCAATGGCAGTCGCCGGTATCTGACCGGTGCCGTTCTGTGGCCGGCCAGTGTGCAAGCTGCAATTCCCCGCAGTAGGCACTACTGAATGTGGGCGGCCGATATTTTATCGGCCGTTCAAAATCGGTGAGTGTGTAACCAGCCTAACGGACTTCCTGGCTTAACTAGCTATTAGCTATAGTGGTTCAACCCTACCATCGGGTACTTTTAGTCCGCGTCCATAACTGACTGGTCAGTTTGGCTGACTGCCGTGCGGACGACTCGGCCTCGATTCCCGGCAACGCGAATGAGTTTTCGTTGGTGGGAAGACTGGAACGAGGTGCACTCAGCCTGGTGAGGCCAACTGAGGCGTTACTTGACTGCATATTAGCGGTTCAAAGTAAAGAAATTCGAGAACAACCGGGAGTGCAGTGTGCTGAGTACATTCCTCTCCATACCGTATCCAATGACGCAATTGGCAGACGATGACACCGAGGTCTGTCCGGCCCGATTGGCCCTTCTAGAGTTTGAAAGTGGAACTTTGCCTTGCTTTGCAACGTCCGATCTCGGAATTGCGACAGTGAACTTTTCTTTGATATGCAACACCTCTCTCGTAGCGTCTACCACGGAAATTAGTGGAGCATCTCCGAGACATTTTCGGGCTTACCCTACCCCTCTTCGAAAGGACCTTTCATCAATGGATATTGTCTTTATTTCACCATCAGTTCGTCATTATTATACGTGTCTAGTCCACGGTGGTGTCGTATGTTTGTATGTGATACCACTACACACACAACACGATTATGTCCGGTTAGAATAGCGACTAATTTGGACATCAAGAGTTTAATTTTTTATATATTAAAGTTGTATGTAAAGAACAGTCTAGAGTACAAAAATTTTATTTTATTCAAATAGTTTCGGTCCTTCTTTTAGACCATCTTCAGGAATTGTAACTCCATCGATGTGGAGCTGGCAGATAACTGGGAGCCTTCCAGTGTGTCACTGTTGCGTACAGTGAGGCACTTGAAGGCTCCCAGTTACGTGCCAGCTCCACGACTTCGATGGAGTTACAATTCCTGAAGATGGTCTAAAAGAAGACCGAAACTAGTTGAATAAAATAACTCCTAGAAATCCCTCACAAACTTAAATCAATGCCTGGTCATGACATTTCAAGTGAGTGGTACACCACCATGTGTCAGCTTCTACTGCTAACGAACTGTGTCCTAGAACTGATGCAGCATGGAATGAAATGTTTGTTCAAATGTTTGTATAGTCTATGGGACTTAACTACGGGGTCATCAGTCCCTAAACTTACAAACTACTTATGAACTACTTACGAACTAGGACGGTACAAATATCCATGCCCGAGGGGGGATTCGAACCCCCGACCGTAGTGGCCGTGCAGACCGTGACTGGAGCGCCTTAGTCCCCTCGGCCAGCAGCATGGAATGACTTTCCCGCATTTGTAATTCCAGCTCAGTTCAACTTGGTGCATTAGGGCCCTTGCTGCCAAAAGTGACAGGACGGTGTCCTAAATTTCTTTTGCTGTATACCCCTACATAAACTACACTGCACTGCATATAATCAATGTGCTTCGTGAACTCGACTGAGAATCCCTGCAAGGAAGACAACGTACTTTTCGAGGAACATCATTGAAGACATTTAGAGGGCTTGCATTTGATGCTGACTGCAAATCGATTGTACTCCACCCAACTCTCATACCGGTCATACAGATAAAAGAAAGTAGGGCCCCTAAAGAGTATAACACGAAAGCAAATGACTATTATGTGGTATGAAGCAGCCTTCACCAAACAGCATACATCAGCTTGCGTAGTGTATATATAGATGTAGATGTTACCTGGTAGTTTCTCGATGGATTTGTTGTAAAATTGGTTCTCAGGCAGTGCTTTGGAAGTTCCTGTTAAATCCTACAAATTCAAATGTTCAAAAAATTGGTAAAACATAGGGACTAAACTGCTGAGTTCATCAGTCCCTAGACTTAAAAACTACTTTAACTTACGCTAAGCACAACACACACACCCACGCCCAACGGAGTTCTCGAACCTCCGGCGGGGAGCGGCCGTGCACTCAGAAGAATGGGGACTTCGACGTCGGGCCATTCCCGCGCTGCTAAAATTCTACAATCCGTGCAACTGACTAACAGCTTTCAGCCAGAGCCTTGCAGTATTTTTAAAATATTTTTAGGGAGCTGACTCACTTTCTGCTCGTAACATCTAAACTGATTCTGTTAGTCACTTACCATGGTAAGGGTTTCCTCAGAGGAAGTCATACAGTACCTCACAAATTTCAGGAAAAATTATTCTGTTGTATATCTTATGTTGAAGCCTTGGATCATATCGATCTTGATATTCTATTTGGAAAAATATTTTCTTCTATCAATAGCATCCCTCTTGAACACAAAAGGGAATGCCACAGAGCAAAATTTGTAGGCGTCAAACTAACTACAGAATGGGGAAGATACAAGGAAAGGTCTATGAGCGCACGCACCTAGGATCACCTGAGGTAAGGAAATAAGGGAGGGCAGGGAGCAATTAACATTACTTACGTGGAAAGAGGAGTGGAGAACATTTTATTTCACAATAAAATGCTAAAAAATGTATTTATCAATCTGCAAACGAACCAACGTTACGGCATTGTATTGGGTACTAAAAACTGTGCAAGGTGAAAGAAGTTTGTTCTCTTTGTCTTGACAACGGTCTCCTATGGGATACACAAACACCGACATTCGGACATACGCCTCCAGTTATCTGACAAGTGTTATTAAGGAGGCAGCTGAAACTAAATTAGAAAGGGTCTTACGAATAAAGATAGAGATTTATCTTACATTCTGTTTGGAATCCTTCTCTCTCCCTTGTCGATAGACAGAGGGAGAAAAGTACTATCTCGCTCGTTGGTTATTAATTTGCACTATCGATTACTTCTAACATCGTCAATCTTTAGTTGTGTGATGGAGCCAGTGCGTTTGTGTGTGTGTGTGTGTGTAGTTTATATTGACTTACGCACCGTCTTCATGTTTAGTTTTGTGCACTGAAATGACATGGTGTGTTCCAGTCAAAATATCTGCAGTTGTCTGCCTCGGGGCCATGGCCGCGTAGTCTAAGGTGCCATGTTACGGATTGCGCCGCCACTCCCTCCGGAGTTGCAGTCCTTCCTCGAGAATGGGGATTTGTGTTGTTCACAACACAACTTTCAGTAGTCTCTAAGTCTAGGAACCGATGACCTTTTCGTCAGTTAAGTTCACAAACATTTGAACATTTGATTTTAAATCGGCGGTTGTCGAAGATGTTACCTGGTGGCAGTCCTGTAAGCTATTTGAACAGTTTTAAGATTGCTTTACTCAAGGTTCTGGATAAACTTATACATCTACATCTACATGGGATACTCTGCAAATCACATTTAAGTGCCTGCTTGTACTAATCAACTTCTTTTACTCTTTATAACTTTCTTCAAATTCAAATGTTTGTAGACCTAAGGGACCAAACTACTGTGGTCATCGGTCCCTAGACTAACG
Organism: Locusta migratoria; assembly: GCA_026315105.1. Lineage (NCBI taxonomy): Eukaryota > Metazoa > Arthropoda > Insecta > Orthoptera > Acrididae > Locusta > Locusta migratoria. The sequence continues at coordinate 381,230,333 of CM048755.1, forward strand.
AGGACAACTCAAACACCCATCTCCGTGGGAGGACTCTAACCTCCGGCGGGAGCGATAGTTTTCTTCAAATCGATTTCGAATTGACACTCCGTCTCTTCGGGAGTTTGGTTTTCCGGAAACAACTTCTTCCTTTTAGCGGTACTGCGAGGGTAAATTCTAGGGCCTTAACTGTTCCTCAAAAACGATAGTAACTGCAATTCACAGGGGTAATTTAGGGCCGGTTCGTCCATCTCTCTTTAATATTCTCGTTAGTAAATGAGAAGATGCCTTTAACGTCCAGTTAAATGTGTTCGTTAAGTGCATTGCGTTTGTCATTGCCAGACCCACCTCTCGTTTGGTAACCTGGAGAAAACGAGAAGGCCGGCCGCGGTGGCCGAGGGGACTGAGACGCTCCAGTCACGGTCTGCACGGCCACTACAGTCGGGGGTTCGAATCCCCCCTCGGGCATGGATATTTGTGCCGTCTTAGGATTAGCTAGTTCATAAGTAGTTTGTAAGTTTAGGAACTGATGACCTCGTAGTTAAGTCCCATAAGCTATACAAACATTATTATAAAAAAACGAGAAGGTAGAATATATTTCGACTATGTTGGCGATAGAAATAAATGATGGTTCCGTCCGAATAAACAACTGTTCGCTATTTTTGACTACCAGGGAAGAGGTGAGCAGACAGTTGTAATTTGGTGCTATGGAAAACAAACGTGAAAGAAGCTTGAATTTTACAAGAAGTGAGTGCGAGAGCAATAAAGAAATATAAGGACACATTAGAATGTAAAAAAAACGACGCTATGAGACGGAAGGAAAAGGAAGCGACACGGTCGTGTGTGGCAAATGAATTCAGTGCTGTCCATGGTACATGTAGGACAGGAAAAGTGCTTAGGGCTGAGTACGATAACATACTGCCAAGTGCACAGTACCTCAGTGCAAGCAATAACTTGCACATAGGCGAAAGTGCACTGTTCCTATAAATCGGAGGAAGAAATCACATTTTAGGCTTTACACTAGGCGCAACAAGCACAAGTAAATACTGAATTAATAAGCTTGCAGACACAAATAATTTATTCTGTTTTCTTTAACGACAGATAACTTACAAAATACATAACTATCTGTTGGATTATTCAGATGGTTGAGGAGTTTTTATCCACCATTTCCAAAGTGCCCTTGCGAAGACGAAATCTCATAAGAAATTCTGCATCATTCTTGCATTCAAAATGATATGCACAAACATAAATGACCTATAGATAGTCGGCAATATCGACATCGTCTTCATTGTCAACCAAATCTGTTATTCCAGCCATTTTCATCATACCAAATCTCATTTAACTAGTCGTTACCCGTAAGTTTGTATTTTGATATCGCAACAATAAGTTTATGATTATATTGCGTATCTGCAATATATCAAACTCATCTAATCGCTACTGACATGGATGGGTCGAGAAGTATGACGATAAAATTTTCCAATAAAGCTGCTTGCCACGCCAGTTTTTCATACATGCAGTGCTTCTGTTAGTTGGTTCGATAAATCGATCTTTATCACGGTAATATATTGCGGTATTTTAGCGCTTTGGAATCCTGCCTTTTTCATACAGATTCTCACTTACCTGGTCGTTAGCCTTGTAACGAGCAGAATTCTACTCGTTAACTTAACGGCCAGTTTGAGGTCTTTTAACGTGAGCTTAATTCATAACAAAACATTGACAAACGCAGTCCTCCACTAACGACGAGTTAAAATCTTAACTGGAACTTAACGGGACATTGACAAACCGGCCCTTAATCAGTAGTGGCAAACTATTTGAGGTTCGATGAGATCATGAAAAGATGTACAGAACGAGGCGTTGCAGGACGCGGTTCAAATCTATCATCGTTATTTAGGTTTCCCGCGATATTCCTAAATGTCTCTATGCAAATTTTGGGATGGTCACTTTGTTGAAACACCACGATCCTCTGCTTCGTATCTAATAATCTCACTGTCGATGGGCCGTTAAGCCCCATTTTTCTTTTCATTTCTTGAAACCTTCCTCGAAGGTGCCTATTGTTAGGTAGAGTGCGTTCCAGCAGAAAGCTGAAAGTGCGCGGCGCGGCATGCGCACGCAGTGTACGGGAAGGGCTACGACCTCGGGGCGTCACGCACCTCTAATGGTGTACGAGCCCAGCTTGCCGGCCAGTGGCCCACCTTGTGCATCCTAAGCTGCCATTTCCTCTCGCTACAAACTTGCAACTGCTTCCTCCCGCTACCTAGCCGCTTGTCCTTCCTTTTATAGAATATTGCTGCCCAGTGTGGGATCCTTATCAGGGTGGGTTTGACGGAGGACATCGAAAGAGTCCAAAGAAGGGCAGGTCGTTTCGTATTGTCGCGATACACGGAAGACAGCGTTACGGAAATGATACAGGATCTGGGATGGGAATCATTACAACAACGACGCTTATCGCTGCGGCGTGGGCTGCTTACAAAACTACAATCGCCAACATTCTCCTCCGAATGCGAAATTATATTGTTGACTCCCACTTACACAGGTAGAAATGATCATCAGAATAAAATACGAGAAAACAGAACGGAGAGATTCAGGTGCTCATTCTTCCAGCGCGCTATTCGAGAATGGAATGGCAGATAAAATAGTATAACGGTGGTTCGATGAATCCTCTGCCAGGCATTTAAATGTGATTTGCAGAGTATCCCATGTAGATGTAGTTGTAGATGTACATCGCAACACACGTAGATTTCCCCAAACCAAACATATAGAATTTGTCTGAAAACTGAAAAGAGAGTAGATCTGTTAGTTGACGATCAATTTGGCATCACCAAAGGTAAAGGCACCCTAAAGGCAATTCTGATGTTGAGCTGCATATCTGAAGTAAGACAAGAAAATTAACATACCGTCATCGGATTTGACGACACAGAAAAAACGTTCGATAGCGTAACATAGTACAAGATTACTTTGTCAACAAGTAGGCTCAACAACAGATATCGTGTAAAAAACACTAAAATATGACGCGTTTCAAGGGCCAAGCCCTCATCATCAGATAATCTGTACAATAATATTAAAACATCAAACCATAAAAATATAAAACGTAATAAGTAAATAAATAAACGTGGTTACTTCCCTTGTAACCGTGTCTACGAAGAAAGTTCCTCAGCATACTGTGCTACGTCAGAATTCAAACCAGACCCCAGCACTGGCGGTGCATAAAACAACCGAAATGCACGGAATCAGCAACACGACTGGGGCGCACGTATGCACATGAAATCAAAGATCTCCAAATTCCAAACATCATCCTCAAACTAGTGGGTACATTCAGGTGTCAGGAAATCTTTTGCACAGTACGACAGAGGTTGAAATTTAAAATAAAGGACCTTTTTATAATAGATCCACAAAGTTTTTAAAAAAGCCGTATGTATTACCTTGAACTTGCTCATTCAGTGAAGCGTCGCTTTTTGCGTTATGTATTACAATCTCCAACTGTTCTAACAGTTCTAACTTTCTACCCTTATCCTGTCTATGCAAAATCTTAAGGTTCTCTTCAATCCGCTTTAAAGGGTGGCCAGTTTCGCAGATATGCTTAGCTACAGCGGACTTGTCAAAATTATTAAGTCGGATGGCGCCCTTATATTCCTTGTACCTAACTATACCGGTCTGACCAATGTTGTTGGCATTGCAACTGCTACACTATATCTTATAAACCCCTGCTTTGTCATATTTATCAGTCATGCCAACTACATTGGTCAGACCAGTACATCGTTTAGAGTTAGGTACAATGAACATATGGACGCCTTCCGACTTAATAATTATTACAAGTCCGCTGTAGCTACACATATTCGCGAAACTGGCCACCCTTTAAAGCGGATTGAAGAAGACCTTAAGATTTTGCATAAACAGGATAAAGGAAGTAAGTTAGATCTGCTAGAACAGCTGGAGATTGTAATACATAATGTTAAAAGCGACGCTTCATTGAATGAACAAGTTCAAGGTAATGCATACAGCTTTTTTTAAAACTTTGTGGACCTACTATAAAAAAGTCGTTTATTTTAAATTTCAACCTGTTTTATACTGTGCAAATGATTTCGTGACACCTGAATGTACCCACTAGCTTGTGGATCATCTTTGGAGTTTACAGGTCATTGTTTTCATGTGCATACGTGCGCCCCAGTTGTGTTGTTGATTCCGTGCATTTCGGTTGTATTATGCGTCGACAGTGCTGGGGTCTGGTTTGAATTATGACGTAGCACAGCATGCTGAGGACCTTTCTGCGCAGACACGGTTACAAGGGAAGTAACCACGTTTTCTTTCATTACGTTTTATATTTTTATGGTTTCATGTTTTAATATTCTTGTACAGATTATCTGATGATGAGGGCTTGACCCTTGAAACGCGTCATATATTAGTGTTTTTACACGATATCTGTGGTTGAGCCTACTTGTTGGCAAAATAATTAAGTAATACAATTATGAGCTCACATCCATTATGGTTATAATTAAAAAAATAGTACAAGATTTTCTAAATTCTCAGAAAACGGGTGTGAGCTATAGGAAAAGATGGGTGCTAGAAACCTTGGAGCTGGAGGTCTCGGGGTAAAGACCTCGACTGGAGCCTGAGGGGTCGCAGTTTCGTAGCCCGGCAGGATCACGGAATATTTTAATGTGCGTTTTAACGGAGCCTTCGCCTCTCAACGATGCGACGAGTCGGTAAAACGATACGTGGTTCGGACTCCACGTTAAACTGTAGTCCTCTTTCCCAGTTAGGATAAGTGGGGTACGTTAGGGACAGCAAGTCGCCGAAGTGGCGTCCAATTGAAAGACTTGCACCTGCGCATGAGACACATCAAATCATTATTGTTGTTCAAGAATGAACAGGAGTACATTGCAGCGGAAGGCCAAGAACAAGATGCTCGTATCAAGGATGCAGTTGAAAACAATATGACAAATTTCGGGACATATTCATAACAACAAAAGAAGAAAAAATGTCTACTAAACAAGGACTCTTTTCAGACCCAAGGTTGTAGATGACGTGACATTAATTTAGAGAGGGGCGTTTAAGATACAAAATACATACAGTAATTCATTACAAAACTTTGTACACACACAATTGTCTGTTTTGGGTCTTCACTACAAACTTTCAGTATCTGCACCATCTTACAGTAACATGCCTTTGAAAGAAATGACATAACAACTTCACAGGATCATATAAAATCAACTGGCTGTCAGATGTGATAGCTTCACATGTCAAAACAAGGATATCAACCCCTTGTCAAAAAGTCTTTTTTGCCGCGATTGTAAGTGTACTGGAAGTTTGCCGACTGCTGGTACCACTCAGTGTAGAAACATGGAACTAAAACACATTGTGCACATTACCACAGTCTATCCACGATTGTGTGATGAAGGCCCAACTTCCTATCGTGAATCACAAAGAAATAAAGCGAGCAAAACAAGAACCGCACAACTGTGCATGCGGAGCCTGAAAGGGTTAAGAGCTATGATGACTTGTTCATCTTCGATACTTTGAAAATCTCTCTTCCCTAGAGCAAGTGCTAATAGCTCTTGAGGAATGAATTGTAGAGCCCATGCTTAATTGATGTTTTTCTTAATTTGGTGTAAGAAACCTGACCACAACGTTTTCTGGTGTTTATAGGGGAAAGCCTGTCTATATCGAAAGGCAATGAAGAAACTGGAAGAAGTGTTCAATATAACGATTAAAAGTTAGGGTGAAAACACATCAATGAGCGAATCGCTCACCATATTATCCCCAGTTAAAATGAGGAAGAGTTGAGGAACGTTTTAAATGGAGTGAATTATCTAATGAGCACACGCCGTGGAATGAGAATAAATGGACGATAAACGATGTGACAGGAAGTAGCATAAATGAGATTAACAATTTAACATCAAAAGTGGGAACCAAGATAATAGATCGAGTGAAAGAAAGAAGACAAAAGCAAATACTACCAAATTTGTATCAAGAACAGCTGCAAGCATGCGTAATTAAAAGTAAGTTGTTGTTGTTGCTTTTTAGGGGACCAAACAGTTAGGTCATCAGTCCCACAAAAGTAAGTCTCCCGGTCTCGATTATATACCAGTTAGGTCCCTTTCAGATTATGCTGATGCAATAGCCCCATACCTAGTTGTTATATACAACCGCTCGCTTAGCGAACGTTCCGTACCCAAAGACTGGAAAACTGCACAGGTCACGCCAATATTCAAGAAAAGCAAAATTACAGGTCTATATCATTGACGTCGGTTTTCAGCAGAATTTTAGAACATATACTTTCCTCAAATATTATGAACTACATCGGAGAGAACGAGCTATTGACCCGTAGTCAACACGGATTTAGGAAGAGTCGTGGGATCCCCACCAAGAGGGACTGTCAGACGATTTAGAGACAGTCCAGAGCAGGGCAGCTCGTTTTGTATTATCGCGATATAGGGGAGAGGATGTCACGGAAATGATGCACCATTTGAGGAGGAAATCATTAAAAGAAAGGCGTTATTAGTTGCTACGATATCTCAATTTGGGAAATTTCTTTCACCAACTTCCAAATGCGAAGATATTTTTGTTAGCACCCATCTACATAAGAAAGCATGATCATTAAAATAAAATAAGTGAATTTAAATCTAAAACGGAAAGATTTAGGTGTTTCTTTTTCCCGCAAGCTATTTGAGAATGGAACTGTAGAAAAATATTATAAAAGCGGTTCGATGAACCCTTTGCCATGCACTTAAATGTGACTTGCAGAGTATTTATGTAGATGTAGATGCAGAAGGAGTTCTGCCACCTAAGAAGCCTAACAAGAAAGCTCTGCACCAGATAGAGCGGATGGAACTGCATAAAACTATATATTATGAAAGACCATTTGACTCTGTTGAACTGAATATGGGATGAAAGAGACAAGGCTGCTGCCAGTTAGAGGCGGAACGTCGGCGCCAGAACAGTAGGGTTTTGCACCCACTCTGGCCGCACTGGTTCGGATGCTCCCCAGATTCTTCACAGCTGTTGCAGCTGTCGCTCCAAATCTCGCAATGGTCACTGGCATGGAGGCCCCTTACAATATCACCCCACATGTGCTCGATGATGTATATCTCCTGGAATCTTGCTTCCCTCTGGAAGACCTCAGTATGCTGTAGGCAGTACATAGATACACGCGCTGTTCGTGATTGTGCATCATCTTGTTGGAACACTGAACCAGAGATCTGTGCTGTCAGGGAAAGGAAGTACGGACGCAGAATATCCCGAGTACTTCTGCGCCGCCAATGTCTTCCGAAACACGTCTAGAGGTAACCTTAACGTATATCGTATGGCTCCCCACACGTATTGTATTGTGTTCTCCACATTATTGTCAGGATGTGTCCTCCGAGCTTGAAACCGCCAAAACCGAACACAATTATCATCGGGTGCTATGGAGAAACGGGACTTGCCACTGAAAATGATACGACGCCATTCATCCTCTGTACATGCCTCCTATGCACGCCATTTCTCCGCGGCAGATATTCTGGTGTCAATGGAAACCGAGGCATGGTGCCGAACGAGCCCAAACGCGGATGCGAGCAACGCCACCTACATTAACAAGACTTTTGCGCTTGCAGCCATGCAAAGTCATAACACAAGAAAACCATTTGTCTTACGTAGCATTTTGCTGAGTTTCGGAATACGTGCATGTTGCACAGTGTGTTTCAAAATGTTTTCGTGTTAGTTACGTGAGTCTCAGTGCAAATCTGTGCCTAACATGACTCGTGCGATTCCATTATCGGTAAGGTATCTTACTAGTAGTTCATAAATATCTTATACCAACAGGAATTAGTCTGTGAATCATATAAATAACGTTTAGAACATTGTGAAAAACACAGTGTAACATTCACGTACTCCCAAATTGAGCAAAACACTAGATAAAAGAAATGCTTTGCTTGTATTACGACTGATCTTCGCTGGCAGCGAACAGTGCAGTTAGCGGAAGGAGGGTGTCGAGCTTATAGGATCCAGCATGGCTTTATTTATATTTAAATACATTGTGTTCCGCTTGAAGAGTAAGTTGCCATTGTTATGGAACTAAACAGTACATCAATTCGTAACAAAAAAAAAGTAAAGTGAAACGTACAGCAAAATCCGATGCAGACGACAGGACTGAGCATAAATACGAATACTCAACGACGTAACACAGAAATAAGCTGGATTTCTTAAATTTTCCCAGGAAATCCTTAACAGAAAAGAGTGAGTCAAGAAGAAACTCTTCAGTGTAGTAATTGTTGATGATTCTTCTGGTCTATATGGCCGTAGTCCATGATACATTTATATTCCTAACGTTTCGTTCGGACATCCTCAGAGATGCTCCTGGCCAACACCGCCTAGAAGACAAGGCCTCACAACAGGCCATGCCACGTCACACTGAGAGGCCGCGAAGGCTAGCTGACTGGCTGGGCACAGCACACCGCCTCATAGCGGCCTGCCAGTCAGCTAGCCTTCGCGGCCTCTCGGTGTGACATGGCACGGCCTGTCTTGAGGTGCCGGCCGCGGTGGCCGAGGTGACTGAGGCGCTCCAGTCACGGTCAGCACGGCCACTACGGTCGGGGGTTCGAATCCCCCCTCGGGCATGGATATTTGTGCCGTCCTAGTTCGTAAGTAGTTCATAAGTAGTTTGTAAGTTTAGGGACTGATGACCCCGCAGTTAAGTCCCATAAGCTTAACAAACATTTATTATTATTATATGTCTTGAGGTGTTGTCTTCTAGGCGGTGTGGCCCTAGACGTTAGGCACTGTAATGTTTCATGGACCACGGCCATACAACCCGGATGAATCATCAACAATTATGACATCCGGTCGCGAAAGCCTTCATTGCATGATCTTCAGTTTGGACTTAAAAGTATGTGGATTACTACTAAGCTATTTGAATTCTTTAGCATCTTAATGAAAACTGATTCGGCGGAATACTGCACGCCATTCTGAACAAGTGTCAAGAAGGTGTTATCCAAATGCAAATTCGATTTCCGTCTAGTATTAACTGAGTGAAAGCTGCTAACTCTTGGCAATAACCAATTATTGTTAACAACAAACAACATCGAAGGAAATATGTTCTGATAGGTCAATGTCAGAATTCCCAAGCTTGAACCCCCTTTCTTGCGCAATAAGCATCCATTTTCAACTAGAGAAGTTACTATAAAAATAACACCGTAAGTAATATGTCAATGAAAATAAGCTAAATACACTACTTTTCGTGTTGATTTATCATTTATTTCAGATACTGCTCTAATAGTAAAAAATTCCAGCATTTAGTTTTTGAAGTAGTTCCCTGTTGCACCATACGAAGGTTCTGCCTTGGGGTGGTGTTTCGTACTCGACCCAAACCTGCACGACGTGACTGGGTTGCCTCATTTACCGATTGATTCAAAGTTGGAGCCACTGTGAGATATCAATGGCCCACATTTCTGGCAATTGCGCGATACGATAATCCCGATGCACGCATTCCTACGATGTCACTTGCTGGGTTAGTTGTGTAACGCACAGTTTCTTTGTGCGCCCTCTAAACGTCTTGTTTCCCTGTCTAAGTCACGGCAGTAGATTGATCCCATCTTAGGAACAATATAAAGAAGAAAGGAATATAAGGGTTTAACGTCTGTCGCCAACGTGCTTTTGATGGGATTACATATTTTCGTATGTATTCGTAAGTCGGAAAGTACGAACTTAACAAACATATATAATTCTAATTGTTTAAGTCTTCCATATGTTACGCCGAACTTGAAAAGTTTGCCTTCTTTTAACACATAGAAACACCGAGTACTCTAATTTTAGTCTAACTGGTTAAAGGAATCTGGTTCCTAAAACAGATTTAACTTTTGGAAAACAGTATTATTGCGATTATTACTATAGTTACAAAAAGACATTATAGAAGTCTTCCCATAACACATTTGTGTGTAGGTATTACAGAAACTGTCCATAGTTAATTCCTTCAATAAAATGCATCGTCTTGGTTGATAATTAGTCGTTAATTGTGACGCGTTTCGTTCGACTATGGCATCTGTACAGATCTAAGGTGGCGAGTGATTCGTTAATCGAACTCATATGGTTGAGACGCCAAATTATAAAAACCACTAAAATTTATGTATTTCCAGGTTCCCTAAGCAATTTAACGAGGGGTTAACACGGGTAAATATGGGCCATGTAGTATAGGTAGGCATAGATTCCCTTGCAGCACAGGAAAAGTCCTAGTTATAGCTGCATAAACACATATTAAGGCATTCTTGGTACTGCACGGGACGGCGATCAAACCTGTACTGACATTACGGCGACATAAAGAGTGAACACTAGGGTTGGCCAAATTCACAGCCACCCTTAACTTACGAGCAACTGACATGATAAACCCATTCAATCTAGCGCCAGATATTTTAAATATACTTCAGAACGACGTACTAAAATATTTTTGTACACTATTGTTCTTGTCAGGCCCTTACAGATGGTATTATAAACTTACATCTCGTTATGCAATCTAGATACTGACTCTGGATGGCTCTATGTACAATTATTGTCCACAAAAACAATTTTATGGATTTTGGTTCATAAAAAATAGTGGTTCAAATGTTCAAATGTTTGATCTACATCTACATGGGATATTCTGTAAATCACATTTAAGTGCCTAGCAGAGGGATCATCGAACCACCGTTATTCTTTTTATCTCCCATTCCATTCTCGAATAACACGCGGGAAGAAAGAACACCTGAATCTCTCCGTTCGAGCTCTGATTTCTCGTATTTTATTCTGATGATCATTTCTACCAATGTAAGTGGGAGTCAACAATATATTTTCGCATTCGGAGGAGAATGTTGGCGATTGGAGTTTCGTAAATAGCCCACGCCGCCGTGATAAGCGCCGTTGTTGTAATGATTCCCAACCCAGATCCTGTACCATTTCCGTAAGCTGTCTCCCCTATATCGTGACAGTACGAAACAAGCTGCCCTTCTTTGGACTCTTTCTATGTCCTCCGTCAAACCCACCTGATAAGGATCCCGCACTGGGCAGCAATACTCCAAAAAAGGACGGACAAGCGTAATGTAGGCAGTTTCTTTAGTAGTTCTGTTGCATCTTTTAAGGGTTCTGCCAATAAAACGTAGTCTCTGGTTCGCCTTTCCCACGACATTATCTACATGTTCTTTCCAGTTTAAGTCTGAAGTAATAGTTATTCCTAGGTATGTAGTGGAGTTTACGGCCTTCACTTTTGATTGAATTATCTTGTAAACAAACTTTAAGGGATTTCTTTTCGTACTCATATGGACGACTTCACACTTCTCATTATTTAGAGTCAACTGCCAATTTTTACGCCATAGTGATATTTTATTTAGATCTTTCTGCAGTTGGTTTTGATCTTCAGATGATTTCACTAGACGGTAAATGACGGCGTCATCTGTAAACAACCTAAGAGAGCTACTTAGATTTTCCCGTAAATCGTTTATGTAAATAAGGAACAGCAGAGGACCAGTAACACTACCCTGTGGAATGCTCGATATCACCTCTGTTTTAGTCGATGCCTTACCATCAATTACTACGAACTGTGTCCTCTCTGACAGGATATCCCCTATCCAGTCGCAGATTTGTGGTCTAACTGCGGGGTCATCAGGCCCTAAACTTACAAAGTACTTATGAACTACCTTATACTAAAGACGACACAGACATCCATGCCCGAGGGGGGATTCGAACCCTCGCCGGGGAACGGTCTCACGCATCGGAGCATAGCGCCTCAATGCGCTCGGCCGCTCCGCCGCGGCAAATAGTGGTACAGACAGTGTTTAGCATTCATTGTGTTGCGTCAGTCCGCACTCTGCTCACGGTGTACCGTCAAAGGCTGATCTGGGCTTTACAGAAAGTGGCGATAATTACAGTGTAATGGTTATCTGTGATGGCATCATGAATGAAATATTAGTGTAACGAGTGAGTAAATTATTTCCGGAGTAAAGAGAAAGAAAATGTTTCTGGCGGTGTAGCCCCTTTAGTGAAATAAAAGCTCAGACCGTTTCGTTTAACTACGAGGTAAATTCAGACGTTACTTGAATGAGCTTAATTACTATTCTTTTTTTTTTTTTTGAGTGGGGAGGGGGGGGGGGCGGGAGAGCTGACGAAGATATTTCGAAGCAAAATATAAATTTTAAGAAGAACTCTCATTCTGGTGGTGTACCGCCCATATTCGTTTGACGAGGCATTTATTTCCATCACACGGGAAGTCGGCCTGGGGCACTTGTGAAGGAGTCGCCTGAAAGCTCGTAAGTGGAATACGGCCGGTGCATTAAGACAAAAGCTGGTACGTTAAGAGCAGCGGGAATATTAATAACGCTGTGTTTAAGGCGGGTCCTTTATGCCGGCTCGGACCACCGGCTGCGCCCGGCCCGCCGTATAACAGTAATTATTAATTGCCCTGTCAGCCGTAAATTAACAATCTCCTCTTTCATCGCAATCGGCGAGTCTCTCAATTAGCAGAAACACCGTACCCGTTTGGCGAGTACCCCGTGTGTCTGATTAACGTCGCGTTTTGTGCACCATCTTATTCTCTTCTCTCCACCCCCATTTTTTTTCTTCGCTTCTCTGATTACAGATAGCCCTTACTGTTTCCGGCCCGGGTTAGTGCTGTTTATATCTCAGCGTCCAGGTTATATAGTTGTTAAGAGAGACGCGTGTTCGAAATTAATTTGTTCGCATAAAATTACAAGGCGATGGTTATCGCCATAATAACTGATTGTCTATCTGTATCAGCTAAGCACAAGTTATTTGAACGCGTTCATAACGAGTTACACTTTACCATGGATGTTGGTAACTGAGGCTATATCTGTATGTGGGAAACTCCAACTTTTTATTGCTTGATATCTGCTACTGTTTCGCAGTTTAAATCTTCGTGAGGAGGCATATTATTTATTAGAATATCAAGTAACTGATTACGGTACATTATATGCAAATGTTCTTCCATAGGTCGATTGTAAAGACCTTACGTATTGGATCACTGGTTAGCAGACTGCAGTCGCATTCGAGAGGATGACGGTTGAAATTCATATCCGGCCATCCAGACAGAGTTTTCTTGTATTTCCATAAAACGCTTTAAGTAGACGCCGGAAAGGGACACTGTCGATTTACTTACCTGGACTTATTTGGAGACATCACTCAGAAAATTAGACTGAAGATTTCATACAAGTTTATTTAGTTTTCACTCATCGATGAGAAATTGTAATTTATTTCAAGAAAATTGCACAATTTACCATAAAGAGCCTACGCTCTGCGTTTCCTTTTTGACGATATTTTAATCATTTCTTCCAGAGAAATGGCTACTTTACGTTTCTTTTAAGACGAATATTACTTCCCGGTTTATCTTCTAAAGTATATTGTCCTAACGTTTTCCTTAGCTCCGAAGAGTAGATTTATTTAACTTTTCTTCCATAAAGAAATTAATCCTCGCAAGAAGAAGTTTTATTTTCTTTTTTGTGGAGAAGCTCATCTTCTACCGTAACGGGTTACTCAAGGAGTTTTGAAGATACGTCAGGATAATTTTCGTTTGCAAGTTATCGTTATTAAGAGCTACAGTCTTCGGCAAAGTAAGTTGTTTTACATGTGGAAAATGGAGCTTCCTCTTCCCGGAAAAATAACACGAATAAATAAAACTGTTGGTGTCACTGCCTTCCGTGCGAATAGACTCTGGCTCGATTTCTTGAACTTCCTGCATTTTTTCTTTTGAAGAAGCGGGTCAGGAATAGGAATCACGAATCATCCTGAGGGTAAATGAGGAGCTTCTTTAATAATGAAGCCCCGGCATTATTCGGATGCATTTTACGGCAACGAACTGGCAAGAAGTTGGTGACGTTCGGATCACATGTTCCACGATCATAGAACGGTACTCGAAAGTGCCTTTAGGCAGCAGACAGCCAGTCCGAATAGGACTCAGGTCAACCGCGAGTTGCTTTTATAACATGTTTTATGTACTCCAAACTTCATTGAACAAAACTCTAGTAATTAAGAGGTGATATTAAAGCATCTCCTATAGGAGGACGTCAAATGCATGGATTTTGTCTAGCATTAATATTGCAGATTCTTACTCCGTGGGATGATGTATCTGTAAAAGGATAATACGTGCTGAAGCTTTGATTAATGCGTAATACAACAGCTGTAGCGGTGTAGTGAGCTGGGCACAACCTCTCGATCCGTTCCATTAAATTAGTATCATTTGTCATCGCAGGCGTGCTATTAATGCCGCATAGGTATTGTATCCGAAAGTTCATGTTTGTCACTGCCGTAAGTTTTGGGTTCGTTTATTTCATGGTAGTCATTACTTTGTTTTATGCATCTGCTTCAGAGACAGAAAGCTCTTATTACGAGGGTAGAGCACAGTCCATAATTTAGGTCGGCCGACTGAGTACCTCTCCCATCGGTAGGAAACAACACTCGTCATATGCGGGTTTATTTGTGTTCCGTAATGCCGTACCGTAAGCAGGGCTGCGTAATTCTCAGTTCTTACAAAAATGCAGCTGCCTTTTCCCAATGGTATTTCGTTTTTTTACTGGAGGAAACTGTTTATCATATCGATAAGTCGACCGACAGTACCAACACAGCTTTCCGAAATATTGGATTGGAAGAGAACAATCCTCAAATCAAACGGTGTCATCACGTCAGCACGGAGGCAATTTTGAGGTTATCGTAATCTTTATAGTCGCGTGTGAACAGAAGCGATTACCTGATTTTCAAATGCGGGCTGTATTTTGAGTGTGAACGTGCTTCTGACATCTAATAAATTCGCTTGCTTCAGTATGTATTTTTACTACATTAATTTCGGGGCAAACGAGCGTCGGGCGCGTCGGTGGAGTAGCCGAGCGATCTAAAGCGTCTCGCTGAGGAGCGCGCGGTTGCTCGCCGTGGAGGTTCAAGTCCTCCCTGGGGCATGGGCGTGTGTGTTGTCCTTAGGTTAGTTTATCTAGGTTTAAGTAGTTTGTAAGCTACGGACTGATGACCAGGTAGTTTGGTCCAATAGATTTGCAAACATTTGAACATTTTTGATTTTTGATCGTCGGGCCTCTTTCAGTACGAGTTATAAGCAGGGCTTAGCATCACTATAAAGCTATTACAAGTAGAAGATACTTCAAGTCAGGCTACAAACCGGAAACTGAGGTGATGCAAAACAATGGACTTGATTAAGTGGCCGTGCAAGAGAAGGGTATGAATTTAAGGAAGGTTTCTTTCGAAAAATTGTTGACTGTCTCTGCAGGGAAAGGGATGTCTGGAAAAACTAAGCTACGTGGGAATCGCTGCGCGGTCTAAGGCGCCATGCACGGACTGCGCGGCCGCTCCTGTCGGAGGTTCGAGTCCGCCCTGGGACATGAAATTGTGTGTTGTCTTTAGCATAAGTTAAAGTAGTTCGTAGGTCTAGGGCTCTGTGGCCGCAGCAGTTTGAACATTTTGAGGTAAGATCTGTGACGGAAGATAACCAAAAGCGGAAGGGCCTATAATGAGGGAAACGAATGACGATTTAAAATAAAGGATGAACAAAATGTTCCAGGAACCAATGTCGTAGCAAAACAACTACAACAATGTGAAGCAGTGAATTTTATAAATTAATGAAATGCAGCAACCAGTTGTGGTTGTTTATTTTTAACTTTAACGACCGGTTTCGGGCGCTTGAGTGCTCTTCTTCTGGTCTGTTTTTGTACTGTTGCTTAATAAATATACATGCTTTAAATATTCTAACATCACGATTGTTTCAGGGCACTGAAATAAATTCAGTGGTCAAGTTGAAAATTTATGCTGGGCTGGAATTCGAACCTTGCAGTCGCCTTAACCAATTTCTTTACGTTGATCTCCCAATTCCCCTTATAGCCCTGCCTCTCGCTCTCCATGAACTGCCTTCTTTTGCTAGCTTCCAAGTTATATCTCGCGTGTGCAGCTCCATCCAGACTTCCATTCTTCGGTGTGTTCGCAGGGTGATGAAGACGTCACATCCAGCAGCAAGGAAATAAAAACAGTGTTATTGATATCCAGAAAGGCGAAACAATAGCAACGTGAGTACAAATCAAAATGCATTTCCTGTGAGGGAGAGTGAACCAGTCCCTCAATCAAATGAAACTTCTGCAGCTCTTGCCTCGTAAGGAAAATCACTTTCTTAGAAACGAGTAATCCGTCATCATTTTGTATGACTCAGAGTGAGCAAAAGTTGAAAGATTGATCAAAGAGTAAATACATAATCGACAGAAAATAGGTTTTTGTCCTGCTAGCGATGCGATATATTCCTTAAAATTCTTCGTTTGTGTGGCCATAATGTCCGTAGTTGCTTTCATAATTATGAATAGCAGTGATTGTCCTTCTTTGCAACTACAATAAAAATGCGATTTTCCTCACCAGACGCGTTTCGTTTTAATGGTAGTAAAACATCTTCAGTGGTCTGTAATAATAGAAATCTACAGTTTGTTTTGTTTTTAGATCGAAAACAGTTCGTTAACGAAACATGAAAAGTAGCCCTAACGTTTTGTTACTTTTGTGAAGCGAAAACAAGACAAAATTTCCGTAAGTAACAAAAGTTAGGCCTACTTTTCATGTTTCGTTAACGAAATGTTTTCGATCTAAAAACAAAACAAACTATAGATTTCTATTATTACAGACACTGAAGATGTTTCAATATCATTAAAACGAAACGCGACTGGTGAGAAAAATCGCGTTTTTATTGTGGTTGCAAAGACGGAAAATCACTGCTATTCATAATTATACCTTAAAAGTATGTTGCACTGCACAATTTCCACGTATTCGTAACGAGGCACGTCCATGACCTCCATTAAACACATATTAAAGGATAAACACTAAAATAACATATGTAAAATACCTCTTCTATTAAATGTGGGAACAAAGAGAGGGAGGAAAAACAATTTAGTTAGTGTCACTCCAACCCGATAAAGAGAATCACCGTAATTTATAGTAGTAGACAGAGAATTCGCAAAATGTTCACGATGGATTCTGAGTTGTTTCACTCGTAACTGAGCTTCCCACAGATACGCCGTTTCTGGGAAAATATCACTGTGATTTAGTTCAATTACAGCATAAACTGTATAGGCAAGAAGCTATGTTATGTTTCGTCCGAGGAAATGGCTTAAAGTGACTGTGAGGTGTGAGGACGCGTCGGGCAGTCACGGTGGCGGGAGTTGCCTATTAATCATCGATAACATCGCACGACACAGCTCCAACATTTTGCTGACATGCTGACACTGAAAGCGATTCTCACGGATGTCGAGGTCGCCACATTTTCCACAATTGTCGGATGGGCGCAGGTAGATTTCCGCTAACTACTGATTGGTTGCTATTGTGTCATTAATCAGCCTAAACCACACTGAGCGAACATTTACGGGTAACTCTGGATGACTGACGTTAGTCCAGACTTGCTTCCAGTTTCATCTGGGGTATGTGATTCACGTTAATGGGATGGTGGGCGCTCTTTTAGAGCAACATCTAGTCGACTTCCAGTTCTGTGCCACTCTACTGCCGTATCAATGACGTAACTCATTGATGTACGCCAGCTGATGTAGCACGTCGCCCACGGTCGTAGCGCGCTCTCCGTCATCGGCCGATACGTTGCGAGCAGGGCTCCCATCGATCCGTCTGGGCTGTACGGCGGTCGTACGGTGCGCCGTGCCCTTTCGCTATAACTCCACAAGGCCCGGGCTCCTAAGTGTCGTATCCAGAGAGCAGGTTGTGGCACTAACCCTGAACATCTCATGCCTCCACAAAGACGAATATAACGATTGTGGGATCGACCTAGCAATGAGCACGCTCAAACCCTGCGCCACATACCATCTCTGAATAAATAAAGGCGTTGATAAGGTCAACCTTGCAATAATAATAATAATTTCGTATGGCTCATTGGCCTGGTACAAGTCTTGCGCCACATACCATCTCTGAATAAATAAAGGCGTTGATAAGGTCAACCTTGCAATAATAATAATAATTTCGTGTGGCTCATTGGCCTGGTACAAGTCTTTCAATTGGACGCCACTTCGGCGACTTGCGTGTCCCTAGCCTACCCCAGTTATCCAACCGGGGAAAGGGGACCTACAGCGTAACGTGGAATCCGAACCACGTGTCGTTTCTGGCGACTCCTCACATCGCTGAGAGGGGAAGGATGGGTTAAAGTGCAGACTGAAAAAATCTGAGGTCCGACCATGTTTAGAACTCGCGACCCATCGGTTTCCAGTCGAGCACTTTACGCCAAGACCACCGGGCCCGACGACCTTGCAATGAAGTTGTAGCTTCCGTGTCGCAAAATTCCGACAGAGCTCCTTAACGGTCGGAAGTATATGGCGTCGCTTTCGGGCTTGTATCCTTTGGAGGCACGCTACAATATCGAGACGCAAGACTTTGTGATCCCTAACGATGTGACACCATGGCAGGCTTCACTCCAGATTTTGTCTTCCACTCGAGATCAGCACAGTTTGCCTGATGTTGAGCGCTGCACCCGATGCTGGTGAAACCTTAAAGAGGACCGATGCGCTCCACGCCATGAATGTGCCCTAAGAAAACATTGACGTCATCAGTATTACTCGTGCGGCCTATAATTCTCAACAACAGATCAGATAACATCGACAGGGGTCAGCCTTTGCCAATTGAGAGGCAGACGCCAATATGCTACGCTATCAAACCATTAATAACGACAATGGAGTGGGTTCTTGTGAGTATCTTTTGGATCACCTGAAGAAACTGTAGTCCAAACCCCATCTTCTCCATCTCTTGCAGGAGATACAAATGACTAATATGATCAAATGTAATTGCAACATCAATCTTTATAATACCTACTGATAACCTGGACAAGGCTGAGTGGACGACCAAGTCACGATATGCCGAAGCTTTGTGAAAGATAGAAAGACGCCGGGCGCCACAAGACTGATGTGGTTTATTACTTTGTCCATCGAGGTTTCATCTTATCAATAAGAAATCTTGTCACAAACTTGTAGTCAGCGTTGAATAAGGTGATGGGATGGAGATCTGTCACCAGTACATGACTTGATCATTAAAACAACTTGACCACTAAGAAATTTTGGCGGAATAGAAATACTACTCATAATATTGTTAACAATGGCCGTAACCTTTTCGCACACTACATCCTAGAAAGTGGAGTAAAATTCCGCCGGGAGACGGTCACGTACCTCAGGAGACGGTAGGTTCCGCTGATTTGCCTTTGTGCACCTGAGCAGTGTCGTTACAATCCCTTGCTGAATCACCTCCCCACAAAATTCTGCAAGGCATGTGTGAGATAAGGAATCTTGACGTACCTGCAGCAAAGTCGTGTAGCTTCCAAGTAGTTTTCAGACGCGCAAAATAAAGTCGTAAAATAATCCGTCACATGCTGCGGCAGTCGGTCTCCCGAAACAGTAACAAGAATTTCTTTTCCGTTGCTACATGATGGACAGACGGTTCCTCATCTTCAAAGGGGTACTGGGTGCGGCACCTTATCGCTAGTCCTCGTGCCCTTCTGCATTAAATCCGCAAGGTTTTCCCTTCGATTTTATTGAGACGGAGCATTAATCGCTTTCTGTAAACATTTTAATGTGCGATCCCTCCAAAAGCACGCCTGCCAGGTCTAGCCCTGCAGCACTTAACGCAGCAGGGATTTGGCGTACGCACTCCGCCATTCACTTGTGGAGCCGCAACAGCCCTGCTTCTCAACCAAATGGGCCTATGTTTCATTAACTTTTGCACGAAGAGCTTCTTCGGAGAGATAACTGCTGGGAAACATACAGGCGATCGGTCCTATTGGCTCCTCCAATGTAGAAATATGTGTACTGGGTAGTGGTGAGATAAAAGTACTCCAAGTATGCAGGATGTCCATAGCATTCAATAAGCCAACTAATTCTGCACATTTTAACGGTATAAGATATTGGTCATCGCTTGATTCAACACGATTAAAATGTCCACCTAAAATTGGTCTGGTAGTAAGATAAAGATATCTTGATTAAAACATTCGGTCCTCGCACGTCTTTAACCAGTCCCTGACGGATAATAAGCATCAACAAATTGTATCCCATTTTGTTATGCACGCTATAGCGCGACCATTAAGTAGAAGCTGAATATCTGTGGGTTTATATTATATTGCAGTGACACGATTGTTTGTGTTATAGATGACTTCATACCCCGGTAAAATTTTTGAGATGGAATCTGGTACCTCTGGAAGACCACATCGAAGTAACCACGTTTAAAAAAATTAACGTGGAAAGTCACCTTGTGCATTAAAGTGATAACATTGATGTTTAAAGTTAGTACTGAGAACACGGTCATTATGATGGAAGAAACAGTGCCAGGAAGTAGTTTCAGCGGCGGATAAAAATGGTGAAGTGACGAGTAGATGAACAGTCTAATTAAAAGAAAATGTAAGAGCACCATCAAAGTATAAAACTTAGGACCTTAGTCATTTAATATTTCGTTGCCGAACATTGCACTTCAATAAAACAATTCAATACATTGAACATCAAATTTCTTAGACATTCTACGATACCTAATTGAATCCTGAAGCTGCAGCGTTGCTGACCCCCTGTGCCTCCCTCTGGCTGCAACCGCGGACTCTTGCCGTCAGCCTGCCGCAGTGGCCGAGCGGTCTGCAGCGTGTCAGTCACGGTCTGCACGGCCGCTGCGGTCGGGGGTTCGAATCCCCTCTAGGGCATGGATGTTTGTGCCGTCTTTAGTATAAGCTAGTTGATAAGTAGTTTGTAAGTTTAGGGACTGATGGCCCCGTAGGTAAGTCCCATAAGCTTTACAAACATTTGAACATTTGATCTTGCCGTCAGCCATCTGTGCTGGCCACGCGCCACCCCATGTCGCGGTTGCTTTCGCTGGCCAGGCCGCGCTACGCCACAATCTGCTTGCCGCTCGCTGTACCAGCTGTTCGCTTGCCTGCTCAAGTTCTCGTTTTCCGGCTACCGCCTCCTGTTTCCGCTCGAATATATGTTCCATTTAAATTTGGCTGTCATTTTCCGGGCTTCAAATGTCCAAATATTCAAAATGTTCAAATGTTTGTTAAGCTTAAGGGAGTTAACTACGGGGTCATCAGTCCCTAAACTTACAAACTACTTATGAACTACCTACAACTAAGGACGGCACAAATATCCATGCCCGAGGGGGGATTCGAACCCCCGATCGTAGTGGCCGTACACACCGTGACTGAAGCGCCTCAGTCTCCTCGGGCACCGCGGCCGGCTTCAAATGTCCTTAAAGGGCTGACACAACATGACGAACACACTTTCTGAGCCTGCTAAAGGCGCTAAAGGTTTATGCCCTTGACCTTGTTTTTGTTTTTTCCCTAGCGCCATTTTTTTTTTTTTTTTTTTGATCCGCGGGAAGCTGATCTGAACATGCAGTTTGCTGTTGTTCATTGACAGTATACTGAGTCAAAACGGGGGAAGACGACAAAGTTGCTACCCCCGCCTGCGGCACGTACGCTTCAGTATCTATAACGGCAAGACTTTCTGTAGGGCCTGATATTTCTTCCTGAACTACCTCTGCTTGTTTCGGTAGGGCGACAAGGCGGGAAGACCTCCATAGTTTAACCGAGCGAGGTGGCGCAGTGGTAACATAACGGACCCGCATTCGAGAGGATGGTGGTTCAAATCCACCTCCGGCATCCTGATTTACGTTTTCCTTGATTTTCCTAAATCACTCCAGAGAAATGCCGGAATGGCTCCTTTCAAACGGGCACGGCCGATTTCCTTCATCATCCTTACCCAAAACGTCGAGCGTTAGCTCCGTCTCTAATGAACAAGCTGTCGACGGGACGTTAAACCCTAAGCTTCCTTATTTCCTCCATAGTTTCCTGCATGCTAGTGGGCGTGCCCTGTTCCGTATCCACAGTACCATACCCGCAACTACCTCGCTCATTAACCGTACAAAATTGTCTAGAAAAACATCGTCACACTATCTAGGTAACTGTACTAGTCGACGTCTACGACACTTTATACGAATATGACAAACTTCATACGTCGGTGGTTGACCTATATATGTTATTTGCACACGCCATCCTGCAATAACGAGATAGGATGGAATGTACAACTTCAAATCAAAGCTCACACTTCTCACGCCACTATTAACCTGGTTTCGATAGGCGCCGGACTATTCCTCATTCGCTATTGACTGTGCTGTCCCATATCGTGTCAATACGCGCGTCGTCTACTCGTTTGGACATTCAGGCAATACATTAAACACACGAACAGACCAATTCCGTTCAAAATATTCAAATATTTGTAAACCTATTGGACCAAACTTCTATGGTCATCGGTCCCTAGATTTACAATCTACTTAAACTAACTTTCACTGAAGACAACACACACACACACACACACCAATGCCCGAGGGAGGACTCGAACCTCCGACGCCGAGGAGGAGTGGCCGAGCGTTCCGAGGCGCCTAGCTGCGTAGCGCGCCGCTGCTCGCCGTCGGGGGTTCGAGTCCTATCTCGGGCATGGGTGTATTTGTTGATCTTATCACAAGTTAGTTTAAGCAGTTTGTAAGCCTGGGGTGTGATGACCAGGGTAGTTAAGTCCCACAGATTTGCAAACATTTGATTTGAACCTCCGACGGGAAAAGCCGCCCAGTCCGTGGCATGACGCCTTGGACCACGCGGCCATTCCTCGCGGACTGAATTCCGTGTCCAGAAGGCACAATTTGTAGTTTACTCAGACGGCCGTCTACGTGTTTAAATTTACTGACATCACAGGTTTTCTGTATAAATTTGTCACAGTCTTCGCCGTTATAGAATTTCAAAAATAACGAATGCAATCTGATGTTGGAAGGTGTCTACTAATTACTCGGGTACTTTTAACGTCACAAAAATCCATTCATTGATTTCGAAGGTTGTCGGACGCTTGACCAGTCTATCAAACAGGCATTGTCGGGTTTTTGCTCTGCTCATTGTCGACATTACTTGCAAATCTGTAGAACAATGTTTTTCAACGGGTGGGTCGCGGTTCCAAGAGTGGTCGTGAAGTCTTACTGAGGGAGTCGCCGTCACCGGGGGAAGAGCTTGCACCATAAAATTACTAGGGGTTAAGTAATACAAAGCGTATGCCTAAGTGAAATTTATTTAATGTTAAAATTATGGAGCTCCTAGTGTGACATTAAACATGAACTGATCATAGATTGTTTTATAATACAGTGTGTTAATGATGAATAAGCGCAAATCTTGAAAACTGCTTTCAGGAACCATAGACAGGTAAAAGAACGTGATACAATATGTAATTTGAAAAATTCGAAGAAAAGATCTAGGCCCACTAAAAACTTTGTAAATTCACAGCAACGCAAAAACAGAAAAACATCTTCCCAGACAGATTAACTGGCTACTAAACTTTTACCTGTGGTCACCTTGTTAGTGTCGTCGAGAGTGACACAGCTGATTGGAACCTTCACTTCCGTACTGACACCGCGTTAGACTAGGAAACACTGCTGGACACTGCCCCCTCCTTACGTCACTCAAATTGCAGGCTTGCTCTTCATTCTACCACGTAATAGAAGCCTTAAACTGTTCCCTTCCGGCCTGAAACGGATGTCATTGACTGGAAGAGGTTTTAATCTTTATATTCTAGTATAACTGTTTGGGTTTACTAATATGGAGGAGGCTGAATTAATAGGAATAAAGTGCTAATAGAGGAGGCACAGAAAGCGGATCAAAGATCAAAGTGAAACAGAGTTTATGACTGTAAAAAGAAACTATGATTAGGAAACGAAAGGATCAACGAAAACAGAAATGGAATTTAACAAGACCAGTTTCTTGAAATATCGCCACAGAACTAATATTACAAACATCATGGAGGAAGAGATAATAAATCGATAAAATTTGCAGAGAGGTATTTATTCTAAACGGAATAAGTATCACTATCAAACAGCTAACAAGAAGGATATAAGTGTGCATGTACAAGACAATTGTATGCGAGAATGGTACGATGTATCTTCCTCTGCCACCCCATTCAAAGATTTAGATTTTTTTTAAATTTCAGATAAAATGCAAGTCCACATTTTATTTATTCATATTTCAATATAGAGCTGTATTGCTTGATACCATTGTGCCAGGCAGTCGGCGAAGTGAATCAGTGTGATCGTCTTGTTCCAGGGTTTACCTTTTACCTTTACGTATAATGGTTGGACATACTAGGGTCATGACACCAGCATATTTCCACCTTGTGAGAAATAATTGCGACGACATTTAGTGAATATTCAACGTCATATGAAAGTCTTAATTCATAAAGAAACCGGTTGCGTCTTAAGAAATATATCTGAAATATTGCTGAGGTAAATTTTATTAACATTAAGACAGAAGCTGTTTGTTGGTTGATGGGAGATTGTAGCTGACATTAGAACACACACAGGAGAAAATGGATGTGGACAGTTTAAGATCTCAATATATGGAAAAAATCGCGAGTATGCATTATCCCGGTAAAGGATACCGAATAGGTGAGGATAATTTTGAGGAACAAAACGTAGCCTATGTCAAGCCACATTTCACTTTACTTTAATCGGGAAGTCAGGTACCGTTGTAAGAGGCCGGGAAACGTACAGGTTCCGAAGCGTGAATAACGGAAATGCCTGTGCCGGGCGGACACGGGTGAAACATCTCGTCAGAGGGCTTTCAGGCGAGCCCGGGCGCGCTCGTTTCGAAATGAGCTGATTAACAGCGAAACCCGAGAATGCGGGTAAACGTCACGCCGAAATCTCGGGACGCGTCTTTAAAAAAATATACGAATCCCCAATTCAGTTGAGCTGGGAGTAATTTGTAGCCCATACATCGCCGGCAGACCGGTCCCGACCGAGGGGATACGTGTGTGGCCAACAAAGGAAACAAATTGTGTCGCACAAGCGCGCCTGGTGCCGTGTTCAACATGGAGCCGACTTGCCACCTTGACTTGAGTTATTCTTCGTGGAGCTCATTAAGAAAGAGATTGATAAGCGGGAACGCGGCGAGACCCCCCAACGCTTCGGCTTCATTCGTGAGTGGCCACAAACAATACGTTTGACCCACATACGTCATAAATTGTGCGCCCGCTATAGCTCCCGGCCGCGCACCGCTCACATATTACCGCGTCGCAGTAACTCTTTTGACGCTATTAATGAGTACCGTAAACATACTGGGCCAGTACGCCACGGCATCAAACACAAGTGCAGCCGCGCCTCCGGCTCAGCGAAAGCGGTATCTGCGCAGCTCTTTTCTCTTCATCCTGACGGTTCGCAGAACCGAGTGCAACGTTTACCGCGTAATAGAGCACATCGTTTGCCTTATCCAAATCGACGGGTTGCAGGGACAACTGCTTTCTTCTGTCCCTCTACATCTTTTACAACAATGTCCGCCTCTGTAGCTCAGCGGTAGCGTCGCTGACTACCACACAGGAGGCCCGGGTTCGATTTCCGGCAGGGGACTGGCTGTTGTGTGTTGTCCTAATCATCATCATCTCATCATCATTGGCACGTAAGTCGCCCACGCGGCGTCATATAAAAAGACTTACACTCAGGCGGCCGACAATCCCGCAAGGGCTCTCCCGGCCCAGAAAGCCCTTACGCTCATTTCCATTTTTTACAACGATGACTTTGTTCATCTACATCTACATACATACTCCGCAATTCACCGTAAGGTGCGTGGCGGAGGGTACACTGTACCACTACTAGGCATTTCCTTTCCTATTCCACTCCCAAATTGAACGAGGAAAAAAAGAATGCCTATATGCCTCCGTACGAGCCCTAATTTCTCTTATCTTGTCTTTGTGATCTTTGCGCGAAATGTAAGTAGGCGGCAGCAAGATCGTACTACACTCAGCTTCAAATTCCGGCCCTCTAAATTTACTTAACAGAAATTCACGAAAAGAACGTCGTCTTTCTTCCAGCGATCCCCAACTGAGTTGCCGGAGCATTTCCGTGAACTCGCGCATTGGTCGAACCTACCGGTAACAAATCTAGCTGCTCGCTTCATCGGATTGACGGAAAGATTATAATGACTTTTCTCTCTGAATCTGACAGTTCAATACGAAAATTTATTCTCCAGTACTCGGAATATTTTGCATCCGTGATAAAGATATAGGGAATCATTCCATACGATTTGGACAGTTGTGTGTCGAGCAAAATTGTGAAAGGTGGACAAGGCCCACCGATGTTCCAGTCTTTATACATATAAACATAACCTGTCACGACAGAAACTCAAATGTTCTAAATGAAACTTTGCACACTGTGTGTATACCGTTCAACTTAAAAGATAGGATACTTTTATCTCTATTAATAGCCTCAATATTATTTGTATTACAAATTTAATGTTTTTATATAGTATGGGTAACTATCCAATGATTGGAGGTCTACTTCAACATGAAGTATGCAGTAGTGGTACAAGAGCTAAACGTCACGGATTCGAAATTCGCTAAAATAATGATATTTTCACCGAGTTTTATCGCAGATTTCACGTCCCAACGATGTGAGGCATTGACAGAAACGATACTTGATTCGGATTCCACAATAAACTGCGGCCCCCCTTCTCCTTGTTATATGGAATAGGTTAGGGAGATGTTAGGCGCTGAAGTTGGGTGGTTGGGTTGTTTTATAGGTTTAAGGGGACTGAACTACTGAGGGTGTCAGTCCCCTGGTGGGGAGGGGAAGGAGTGAGGATAGGAAAGAAGGGGAGGGGGAAAGGAAATGCAGTCCGGGAAGTAAAGAAGGAAGGTAGACTGCCTTAGCTCGGGGCCCCGTGCTCGCTACGCACGTACTCGCGAAAGAACCGCGAGCACCCTGGGGGAGGGGGGGGGGGCGCTGAAGTGGCGCGAACTCGGAAGGCTTGCACCATGTCACTGAGTCACACGAAATTATAATAATATTCGATTTAGAACGTTTGCAGGAAGCTATAATTCAATTCAAATTACAATTTTTTTTCCAAATTTACACAAGGCATAATAGCGCTTTTTAATTTTTTTGGTGTAGTTCATTTTATTATAATTTTGTTGTGTGTTATCAACATGTATAAAAATCAGTTGCTGGTCTCGCGGTGTGGGGTGCAATTTCTCGGCTTGAGCGGCCGCTCCCGCCGGATGTTCAGGTCCTCCATCGGCCATGTTTTGTCCGTAGCATAATTTAGGTTACAAAAACTGTGAACTTTGAACTGCTGTGCGTTAGTCTCGCTGAACTCTGAAATGGCTTCATACATTTGAATAAAATATGTTTCATTTTATTAACTTTTTAATAATATAGTGATTTACGGAAAAACAGGGAGAACCCAAAGGAATAGTTAAAAAATTGAAAACATCTAAATTGGTAGTACTGCACGGCGTGCATCGCCACTTCAGATTACGTTCGTATTTTGTGCACTGCCATACCGTTCGTACGATTGTGGTAACATTTTTCAGACTTGAACTTCAAAACAGGATGTTCAGTCGTATAGTGCATGGTGGACGGTACTTTACCAACTCCAACATCAATCTACAGGACCGCGGCGGCGCGGCCGAGCGCGTTGAGGCGCTATGCTACGATTCGCGATGCCGTTCCCCGTGGGGGGTTCGAATTCCCCCTCGGACATGGATGTTTGTGCTCTCTTTAGTATAAGCTAGTTCGCAAGTAGTTTGTAAGTTTAGAGATTGATGACTCCGCAGTTATGTCCCATAAGCCTTACAAACATTTGAACTTTTTTTACAATCTACAGTTTTATCCCATCTTGATGAAATTAAGCATATTTAACCTTCAAAACGATAGAAACATCACTGTCTGAATAAGATTTCATATAGTGCGTACAGGAGGGTTCCTTACTGCAGACTTCGACAACGTTTGACCTATCACAATGTTCGCTGCTATATTTATAAAACTGCTTCGAAAGTATAGAACGCTTCCCCGCAAATTTAAACGTAGCCAAAGCGCCGCAGAAAACAAAAAGCAAACAAAGCTACAATTAGTGTATGGAGGGCTACGCGTGAGGTTTTCAGCCAATTCGGAAATGGAATTTGTGTAATAATCGTATGGCTTTTATTTGCTGGGAACTCCCGTCGAGGTTCGGCCGCATACTCTAAGTCTTTATACAGTATTTACTACACTTATCAGGGCAAACAAAAACGCCCAAGCCTATACCAGGAAACGAACCCTGTCCCCTTGCATGACAGAAAGAGACGATGCCACTTTTTTTTCTTTTTTTCTATTCTTTGGATAGTTCTGTACTTTGCGATCGCGGATCGTAGCTACTCAGTAAGTTTTTGGCTAAGGGTTCTTTTTATTTTATTATTATTATTATAGAGGGCGGCTAACCCTTTGACCGAACGCTCGGATCTGCCACCCCTGCGCACTGAGCCGCGGAGGCGGACAGTAATGATCAGTGTCCGGACTTAACAGAAAACCCAAACAAATATTTGTGTTACGTGAAATGAGAAAATAGGTCGAAAGTACATGCCCACACTCTTCGTGACAATAATGGCACTGAAATAGAATGCGACACAAAAAAGACTGAAATACTAACGTATTTTGCCAAATTGTTTCACGGAGAAAGATCTATTTCCTTCGTAGTTCCGTCTATAAATCGTCGTATTGTCGATAAAATGAAAGTCATCGAGTTGAATACCTAAACGTTAGAAAAGTAACTTAAATCGTACAACAGAGAAAAGGCCATTGGACCTAATGAAATACCACTTCGATTCTGCACGGGATATGAAATAATACTTGGTCCCCTTCTTCCAGCAACCTATCACAGACACTGAAATGAGCGAAGTACTACTAGTAATATAGAAAAAAAAGCAGCACAGTCCCGTTTCCAACAATGAATGCCAAAAAGTTACACGTAATTGTAGACGTGGATCTCTGATACCGATCTGTTGTAGAATATTGGAACGTGTCTTAAGCTCACAAGGCTAGTGTTCCCCTTCCCTGTACCAGTCAGTACACAGTGGTCACTCGGTCTGTGTGTGGCGTTGCTCCACCATTTTTTACTTGCAGACATTAGTTTTAGTATCTTATATTTTATTTCCACGACATGGAGATAGCTACATATGGGCTCTTGATTTTATTTAACAAATACTTAAATTATTTTTGCCGAAACCTGGGTCAAGATTTACGCGTATAAACCATTTTATGCAACTGGTCAGCTGCAATTTGTTCACGATTTTACAATTCACCCTATTCGTCCTTGAGATCCAGAAATCAGTAGATACATGTTCCCAGGTAGATACCGTGTTCCTTGAATACGGGAAGGCGTTCGATAAGGTTCCGCATTGTCGGCTAATAAATAAAATACGACTGTATGAAGTATCAGAACAACTGTGTGATTGGATTGAAGAGTTTCAGGCAAACAGAAAATAGCATGTCAGTCCCACTGAAGTTTCATTTAGATTTCCACGGATGTTGCTATAGTGCACAGAGAAGTCGCAATGATAGGAAACTGCAGCGAAATGCGGAAATTTCAGCATCGTATAGATGACTGGTCGAGGATTGGCAGTTGATCGATAACATACACAAATATAACGTTTTCCGAATATATGTAAATAAAGACATTTTTATTTTAAGATTGCACGATTACAGAACAATCAATGAAAGCAGTTCATTCTTTGAAACAACTGGCAGTATGCATACAAATTGATATGAAGTAGAACGGCCAGACAAATTCGCCGTGGTGGAGTGGCCTAGTGGTCTAAGGTCCTTGCTGCGAAGCACGCGGTTCCTCGCCGTTGGAGGTTTGAGTCCTCCTTCGGCATGGATCGCCATCTGAGGTTCGAGTCCTCCTTCGGCATGGACGCGTATTGTCGTTAGGTTAATTCATAAGTAGTTTAGGGACTGATGACCACGCAGTTAAGTACCATAAGCTTTACAAACAATTGAACATTGAACCGCCGCCTCGAATCACACCTTCTTAGCAGCCATCCCTGTGCGGTGATGGCACCCGTATACATTGGAACCAATACTGCTACGAACTGCCCACTGGGAGACGTATGTAGTACATCCTGTGTTGAACTGATTCTTGATTTGTTGCACTGTTGCCAGACGTAACCTGTCACGGTCATCGACGGTGGTTGGACTCCCGGTAAAACGTTTGTTTAGACTGTGAGGTCTTCATTCAGCCAATCACGGTTAAAAGTGTGAAGCCAAATTCATGCACCTACGTAGAATTCTAAATTCACACCTCGTCCGATCCGAGTGTAGATCAGAAGCAACTTACGTTAAAAGAAACAGCATTTACAGCTACTGAAAGATCCATACCAAAGAAATTAACAAAAGAGGGGGCTGACTATTGTAGTACATAAAAGAGCTTAGATCACTCTTGCAGAAGCAAAGAAAATATAATGCCAAATTTAAACTTACAAATTTTTTTCCAAACTGGCAATCTTCTACAGAAACTCGAAATTTAGCGCCGACTTCGATGTGAGATGCTTATACTGTTTTCCACGACCCAAGCAAGTCTGGTCATATGTAAAGTACACCAGTGGTGACACACATGAATACTTTGACTGCGGGATAGCAAATGTGATGCAACTGACGACGGTGTTGATAAAACAGAATTGCTAAAGACAACTTTCCGAAAATTCTTTACCAAAGAAGACGGAGCAAATACCCCCTGAATTGGAACAAAAACAGCTGCCAGAATTCGTAATTTAGTAGTAGATATCCTTGTAGGAGTGAAGCAACTTAAATGACACAACGAAAGCAGTCTTACGATCCATATTGTACATCAATTACGCTACCTTCAGAGTATGCTGATGCAATAGCTCCGTACTAAGTTATTACGTACAATCGCTCGCTCATCGAAAGATCCGTACCGCACGACTGGAAAGTTGCACAAGTTGTTTCAGTATCCACCAAAGGTAACAAAAGTGACGTGCAACTTTACAGGCCCATATATTTGACGTCGGTTTGCAGCAGGAGTTTGGAACATATACTTTTCCGAACATTATGATCGATCTCGAAGAGAATGGCCTTCATTGATTCATAGTCAACACGGAATCCGAAAACTGTTTACTCACATAAAATGATCCGTGCTATCGGCAAGAGATCTCAAATCGATTCCATATTTTTAGATATCCGGAAGGCTTTCGACACTGTACGTCACAAGCGGTTTCTAATAAATTTGCGTGCTTTCTTAATATTGTCTCAGTTGTGCGATTAGATTTGAGATTTCCTATGGTAAAGGACACAGTATGAACTAATTGACGGAAAGTCATCAAGTAAAAGGGAAGTGATATCTGACGTTTCCCAGGGAAGAGTTATAGATCCCCTACTATTCCTTATCGCTATAAACGATTTAGGAGACTATGTGAGCAGCTCTGTTAGACTGTTCGTGGCTGATTCTGTCATTTGTCGGTTAGTTAAATCACCCGAAGATTTAAGGTAAGATATCTGCATGGTACTAAAATTGGCAGTTGACCATAAATAATGAAAAGTATGAGTTCTAAAAGAAACCAGTGAAACTGTATTTACACGATAAATCATTTTAATGGAAGGCCGTAAATTCAACTAAATACCTAGGAATTATAATTACGAACACCTTTAATTAGAGAAAACACATAGAAAATATCCTGTAGAAGGCGAACCAAAGGCTGCGATTTATTTGAAGAACACTTACAAGATGCAAAAGTTCTACTAAAGAAACTGTCTGCATTACACTTGCCCGTGGTATTTTGGAGTATCGTTGCGCATTATGGGATCCTCACTAGTTGGGACTGACGGAGGACATAGAAAAGCTTCAGAGAAGGACAGCTCGTTTCGTATTATCGCGATACAGGGTAAAGAGTGTCACAGAAATGACGACGAATTTCGGTGAAAATTTTCAAAAGAAAGGTGTTATTTGTCGCGGTAAGATTTATTTGCGAAATTGTACTCTGAAAATAACATTTAATTGCCTTACAGATCGTTTAGAATCACTTTCAGAATATTTCTCTGTCATTACATTCTCTAATAGCACGAAGGAAAACGAAACACCTAAATCATTCTGTTTGAGATCTGATTTCTCTTATTTTATTAAAATAATCAGGTCTTCCTAAGTAGGTGGGTGCTAACAAAATATGATCGCGTGCGGAGGAGAAAATTGGTGAGGAATTACGCAAATAGATTTCGCCGCGATGAATAACGACTTTCTTTTAAAGATATCCAGTGCAACTCATGCACCATTTCTATGACACTCTTTCCCTTGTATCGCGAATGCGTAACGAGCAGTCCTTCTCTGAACCTTGACTCCGTCTGTCCCAACTGGTTCAAATGTTTGTATTGCTTATGGGACTTAACTACGGGGTCATCAGTCCCTAAACATACAAACTACTTATGAACTAGCTAATACTAAGGACGGCACAAATATCCATGCCCGAGGGGGGATACGAACCCCCGACCGTAGTGGCCGTGCAGACCGTGACTGGCGCGCCGCAGACCGCTTGGCCACCGCGGCCGGCCCCAACTAGTGATGATTTCATAGTGCTAAGAAATACTCCAAACAGGACGATCAAAAGTACTGCAGGCAGTTTCTCTATAGAACTTTTGAATATTGTTAGTGTTCTGAAAATTAATCGTAGCCTTGTTTCCCCTCCTTCACGAAATTTTCTATGTGTTCTCTCTAATTAAAGGTGTTCGTAATTTGTAAACTCTCTCGAGATATAAATAAACTAGAACGAATGGCAAGAAACATACCTGACCTGTTTCAGGTTGTTCTCATCGAAAATCTTATTAATGACTATGAGTCAGTCATAACAACATTCGTAACGAACGTACAAAGGGCGAATGCACTGTGCATTACGATTAAAGGATTATTTGTTTGTAACCCAATACATATCCTATATTGTGATGCAGAAGTTTGAAATTTGACTCAAAGGTGTTTTCAGCCGTCCTCTGTAATGGTACAACATTGCCTCGCGACTTAACACTCTGACCAGGCTATCTACATCTACATCTACATCGGTACTCTGCAAATCACATTTAAGTGCCTGGCAGAGGGTTCATTAACCACCTTCATAACTTTTCTCTACCGTTCCACTCTCTAATAGCGCGCGGGAAGAAAGAACACCTAAATCGTTCCGTTTTCGATCTGATTTCTCTTATTTTATTGGGATGGTCATGTCTCCCTAAGTAGGTGGGTGCTAGCAAAATATTTTCACATTCAGAACTAAAAGTCGGTGATTGAAACTTCGCAAACAGATCACGCCGCAATGAATAACGTCTTTCTTTTAATGATTTCCGCCCCAATTCGTGCAACATTTCCGTGACGCTTTCGCCCCCGTAACGTGATAAAACAAAACGAGCTGCCCTTCTCTGAACCTTCTCAATATCTTCCGTCAGTCCCACCTGGTGAGGGTCCCACAAGGGGCAACAGTACTCCAAGAGAGGACGCACAAGTGTGATGTAGGCAGTCTCTTTGGTGGAGCTGGTGCATCGTCTAAGCGTTCTGCCAATGAAACGTAACCTTTGGTTCGCCTTCCCCACAATATTTTCTATGCAAATCAAATGTTCAAATGTATGTAAATTTATGGGACTTAACTTCTTTGTTGAACTAATCTCGAACATCCGACGGTGAACAACCGCGCGCTCCGCAGCAAGGCGCCTTAGACAGCTCTGCCACTCCACCACGGCCTCTGCTATCTAGTGGACAAATATGTGTTGGAAGTTTCGAGAAAATGGGCCTAGGGGATGGCAACCTTTCACTTCGTGCACTGTTTCCAACACATTTAGCCGCCGGAAATAAAGAGCAACACGACCACGTTCTTGACAACGTTCGAAACTTTGGATAACACCCCCCTTCTCCTTCCACCACTGAACAACTGAACCCTCCTAATTGTAAGAACGTCGTGGTGCCGTACAGCGGGTGAAAGGTGGTTTGAATTCCTTTACACTGTAAACCATTTCCACTGTGACGATACACAGAACTGTGGTGAATTTTGATGCCCACGTGACGTCAAAAAGCTACCTTAATTTTCAGCTGAACTGGGAACCGGCGTCTGTCTTGCAAGTGTTGATACCTTGTAATTTGAAACGTCGTCGAGCCCGGAAGTGACATCGCAGGGTGCGATGTTTTTGCAGCCCTCAAAAGAAAGGTGCAGCCGCCTTTGAGTCAAATTTCTGATTTGAGTGTTGGAACTGGAGGCAAGTACGGGGTGTCAAGCAAAGGTTTTCTCTAATTCTTCCGTACGGAATAATATAATATGACAATTATTTAACTATATTAAATAGAAATCACATAGGATTGTAAAACACACAAGGAAATTAATTTTATGGTCAATGATGGAAAGTTTATTATTGGAAAAGCAAGTGGTTACAAAGGAAACCGGATATAATCTTCAACATAATTACTAAAAGCATTATGACATAAGGCTGAGAAGTAGGGATAGTTGATTGATTGATTGATTTTTCCAGGGAAACCAAAACACTCTTGGTCCAACCCGCCACTGCCCGCACCGAAACTAAGTTTATTGTGCGGTATCGCTCCCTCTATATCTAGTAAAGCCAACCAATGCCCTTGAACAGTGCAAGGAGTCCCTTTACCAGTTCTTTATTAGACACATTTTCTTCGGGTGTGGTTGTCCCAAATATTCTGTGCCTTTTATTCTCCAATGCAATGCATTCGAAGATTAGATGTGCTGCAGTTTCATCACCGTCATCACAGATCCTACATTTAGTGTCCTCTTCTGTTATTCCCATTGTACGTAGGTGTTTTTTGAAATTCCCATGGCCTGTCAGCAATCCAACCATGAGTCGAATCTCACTCCTGTTCAGACCCAGGATTGCAGAGCTTCTTTTAAAACATGGCTTTGGCATCATTACCTTGCCATGTTTTTGTTGATGGACTTTGGTTCAATATTCTACGTGCTGTCTTGTGAGCCAGTTACGTAGCTCCAATTTGATCATTGCTTTGGTAATTGTAAGGACAGGTACCGGTCCAATAAATGGAGTCTCTGCCCCCATCCTGGCTAATCTGTCGGCATGTTCGTTGCCACTGATCCCCGAGTGGCCAGGGACCCACAATAGGTTTACTCTATTGCTTTCCCCAAGCTCCACCAGAACCCTGTGATATTCTGCAACAATTTTAGACCTTGTTGCAGGAGCTGCCAGTGATCTGAGGGCTGCCTGGCTGTCTGAATAGATATAGATGCTACGATCTTTGTAGCACCTACGCAAATTCTCCTCCACACACGCCCTGATGGCAGTGATTTCGGCCTGGAATACTGAGGCCAGTTTTCCTAGAGAGATGACGCCCTCCAGTCTTGGCTGCACCCCATATATCCCGGCTCCAATTCCTTGGTCTGATTTTGACCCGTCAGTGAACCAGACAATATCTTCCGTACGGTGTCGAACTATTTTCTCCCACTGCTCCCTACTTCCAATTGTTATATTGAAAGGCATGTTGAGGCAGTATGGGGTTGTAATATAGTCGGCTGAGATTTCCCCAACCTTTCCTATATTTATCTCACTCACTATTTTAGTGAGTGTTTCTGGATATCCCAAAGAGTTCCAGTTGTTGCCAGATTTGAGTCTGTATGCACCAGCCGCTGCCTCCATCTTGACCCAAAGGTGTAATGGGGACATATCTAGCATGGTTTCCATCCCAGCAGGTGGTGTGCTGCTAATTCCGCCTGTTATGGCTAAGCAGGCTAATCTCTGCACCTTACCAAGCTCCTTAGCAGCAACCTGCTGTTCTACCTTCTTCCACCACACGACCGCCCCATAGGTGATCCAGGGTCAATCACTGTGGTGTATATCCAGTCCATACCCTTGGGGCTCAGGCCCCAATTTTTGCCACAAGCTCTCCTGGTACTCACAAGAGTACCTTTTGCCTTGGAGCAAATATTCCTGATGTGAGGGGTCCATGTCAGTTTTTCATCTAGGGTAACCCCTAGATATTTCACTGTCCCCTTCACAGGTAGCGCTTCATTGAAAAGCTTTAGATTCCAACTTGAATGTTGAATATGCTTCTTTGTGAATGGTACAACAACAGTCTTCTTAGGACTAACCCCCAGATCCTGTTTTCTGCAGCAATCTTTCGCAATGTCCAACGCACCTTGTGCCATATTCTTCACTGTGTCAGCAAATTTGCCAAGTATTACTATGACAAGATCATCAGCGTATCCTTGGCAAAAGTACTGCCTAGAGTTTAATTCTCCAATGAGATCATTCACCACTAGATTCCACAATAAAGAGGAAAGAACTCCTCCTTGCGGGCAACCCCTAGTGGTGTTGATTACCATTTTTTCATTCATAGGGATAGTTAAAACACAAGTAATTAAAAGAATGATGACAACAGAGACCGACTTTTGGACGCAATCCTCGGGGATATCTGGGCGAGAAAAATAAATCATATATGAAGACATCAGGACGAAAATAGACGTAACAAATTTCATTACTCATTTTACAGAGGAAAAACAACACTTATGGTGGTACATACGAAAAGAATGCAAAGGACAGATTACCACACATAATTATGGAATGGGACGCACCTGGAAGAGAGAAAAGAGGGAGACCGCCAACAACATGGATTCAGTTTAATGCCTTCACACTTTTATCAAAAGAAGAAGTATTGAATATAACTTATGGACAAATAGACAATAATGGAGAATGGATAACGTATAATCTTGTGATATCGGAAGATGTAAATTGAATTACGTAACTTCTAACCGATTTCAAATTCAACGGGTGTCCGCGTGGCATTGTGAGAATTTGTATATCTGTATCTATATAATTACTCGGCAAATCTCATTTAAATACATAGCAGACGGTTCATCGTACTACTTTTATGATATTTCTCTCTTATTTAATGCTCTAATAGCGTGAGGAAAAACGGAACACTTGAATCTTTCCGTTTTGACCTGATTTTTCTTATTTTATTATGATGGTCATATATCCCTATGTAGGTGGGTTTTAACAAAATATGTTCGAATTTGGAGGTGAAAGTTTTTGAAAGGAATTTCAGAAATACATCTCACTGCAACGAATAACGCCTGTCATACAATATTTTCCAACCAAACTAGTGCATCATGTTCGTGACAGTCTCTCCCCTACATCGCGATGCCCTTCGCTGAACTTCTCTATTTCTTCCGTCAGTCCCACCTGGTTTGGATCCCACAATGCGCATCAATACTCCAAAATAGAACGCACTAGTGTGATGCAAGCAGTTTCTTTAGTGTAACTGTTGCATCTTCTAAGAATTGTGCCAATGAAACGTAGCCTTTGTTTGTTTTCTCTACTACATATTCTATGTCCTATTAATGTTTTTCGTAATTGTAATTTCAAGGTATTTAACTGAATTTACGAACTGTAGGTTTGACTGATTTCCGTGTAAATGAAGTTTAACGGATTTCTTTCGGTGCTCGTATCGAGAACTTCATTATTTAGAGACAACTGCCAAGTTTTGCACCATATAGATGTGTTATCTAAATCGTTTTGCAGCTGCTTCTGATCTTCCAATAAAAGACAGCATTAACATTCCAAGAGAGCTTTTCAGATTGCCTGCTAAATATTTTATAAAGCTAAGGACCAGTAGCGGCCCCATAACACTTCATTACGGCCGGCCGCGGTGGCAGAGGGGACTGAGGCGCTTCAGTCACGGTCTGCACGGCCACTACGGTCGGGGGCTCGAATCCCCCCTCGGGCATGGATATTTGTGCCATCCTAGTTTGTAAGTAGTTCATAAGTAGTTTGTAAGTTTAGGGACTGATGACCCCGTAGTTAAGTCCCATAAGCTTTACAAACATTTGAACACTTCATTAGGGAACGGCAAATATCACTTCTCGTAGAATTTTTTTCAGCAATCAGACGTAAGTATTAGTTATTCACAGATCTAGATTTCGATCACTGAGTGGTCATTATCAATGCTTAAAATAAAACGATCAAAACACGTAAAACATTGGAGGGTTCGTTCATACTTCGAAATGTTTTATGTGTTTTAATCATTTTATTTTAAGCATTGATAAGTAGTTTGTAAGTATAGGGACCGATGACCCCGCAGTTAAGTCCCATAAACTTTACAAACATTTGAACATTTTGAAAAGTTCTGTTCATCAGATGATGACAACAAGCATCTGTCGAAACCGGTCATTGTAAGAGAAATAAAATATTAGAGTTCTTGGATTTGAAGACATTCTGCAAAGGTAAAATCATACTTATCACACAAATATATGAAACCTACATACGAGGATAATGAATTTACTTAGTTTTGTGAGCTGAAATGGTGATACAATATTACAGCAAATCAACTGGAACTAAAATACAGGCGTCACACTCACGATTATAATTGTCCCACAATCTGTTCTCTTTTCAGCTGAATACCTTAATCTACTGCTCCAAGTGACTTTAGGAGGAACAATGAAATACAGTGATTGTGAGCCGCAACAGAGGCACTCAGAGAACCAACCGTTTTGACACCACCAGCACCACCGCTACTACAATCAACGTTACCACCTCCACTACCATGGTCATCACCATCATCACGACAAATGAAGAAGCACTATCAATTTCATTATTGACACTTTTGCGCAGTACAATACTGAAAGAAAGAATGGGAAACATTCCTAAGTTCGCGTTGGCAGTAATCATTGATACCAGACGGGTATACCGGGAGTGAGTAAACATCTAACACCACGCGGTCACTGAGCCAAAGCTGACTATTGTCATACGAGCATGTTCGTAACTATTACTTTTCTCAACTCTGCTGTGGTGTAAACATACTTACTTGGAACGCAACTTAGTTTATAGAATGCCTGGCGATGCAGTTTGCGAAACGCTAAGTAAATGTGAAGCCGAAGAATCGCTGACAGTGGGGAAAAAGATGCGGGACGCAGACGGTCATCCCAATCATCATATCATAGTTGGCCGTCCCTTAATAGCTATTTGCCATTGAGGACGATCACACCGAGTGATCAAAAAGTCAGTAAAAATTGGAAAACTTAATAAATTACGGAATAATGTAGATAGAGAGGTAAAAATTGACACACATGCTTGGAATGAGACGGGGTTTTATTAGAACAGCAATAGCTGTAGTCGAGGAATAATGTTGTGAACAGCACTTTAAAGCATGTCCGGAGCTATGGTGAGGCAATGGCGTCGGATGTTGTCTTTCAGCATTCCTAGAGATGTCGGTCGATCACGATACACTTGCGACTTCAGGTAAACCCAAAGCCAATAATCGCACGGGCCACTACGGTCGGGGGTTCGAATCCCCCCTCGGGCATGGATATTTGTGCCGTCCTTAGTTGTAGCTAGTTCATAAGTAGTTTTTAAGTTTAGGGACTGATGACCCCGTAGTTAAGTCCCATAAGCTCTACAAACATTTGAACATTTGAATAATCGCACGGACTGAGGTTTGGGTACCTAGGATGCCATGCATGATGAAAGTGGCGGCTGAGCACACGATCATCACCAAACGACGCGCGCAAGAGATCTTTCACGCGTGTAGCAATACTATGTTTTTTTCAGTTCTAATAAAACCCCATGTCATTCTAAGCATGTGTGTTAATTATTACCTCTCTACCTAAATTATTCCCTGATTTATTAAGTTTTCAAATTTATACTGACTTTTTGATCACCCGGTAGTTATCATTACTTGGCGGTAACATTTTTATCTTAGTGTGCAACTCGGCCATACGCTGTCGAGATGACTACACAAGTAACCATGAGCTGCTTGTGCGGTATACTGGGTGCAGTCCACCCTATCACCGATGGATGATATCAAGGGCAACCAACATCCAAGCAGTGCCTGTCGCACTGACTGCTATTTGCTGCAGAAGATAATCGGACAACACTGATCCGGTTCAGCACTGGAGGCATCACGGCCTACTCTCCTGAAGGGGTCAGGGGTAAAAAAAATGGAGATCGCAGTCCCCCTAACTCACAAGGAAAGTACATGTGCTCGAACAAACATATCTGTATGAACGTTTGGTTACAGGATCTCTACGTACACTTCAATGTGTTGGTGGGTGTCGTTTTTCTGCAAAGCTCTGCAACCATGCTCTAGATAGCACTGTAGATGTAATTGTAGACGCCTTACGTAATGCAGATATCTTAACTATAACTTATGTAATAATCATCGCACATGTTCTCTAGCGGATTGTAATTAAAAGCCGTGATGATAGTTGCAACTTTAACCTACTTCCCGAAAGACTGTTGGTATTCACTGCCACTGCTTCCATCGGCTCTTCCCGCATTTACCGTAGCACTACCGCTTGCAATGAGTTGTTCGTCATTGTCATCCCTATTAAAATTTTTATGAGTTTGTAACAACAGTATCTAACTTATGCTCATATTTCTGTACCATAACGGATACGAGAAAGCATGCAAATGATTCATCTTCTACACTAATACCATCTTCACGAAGAAGGGTTCTTCGAAACTTCATCTCAACTAATCGCAATACATTAGCAGGATTGATTAGCAATCGCCGCCCCATCTGACGCTTCACCACACAAATAACATCACAAAACGCAGACGGCCGCGGTGGCCGAGGGGACTGAGGCGCCCCAGTCACGGTCTGCAAGGCCATTACGGTCGGGGGTTCGAATCCCACCTCGGGCATGGATATTTGTGCCGCCTTTTGTGTTCGCTAGTTCATAAGTAGTATGTAAGTTTAGGGACTGATGACCCCGTAGTTAAGTCCCATAAACTATACAAACATTTGAACATTTGAACACAAAACGCAACTTCGGAGGCACACTACACCGTCCCTACTGGCGAACCGACAGGTCAAAGTGCAATGCGGCATGGCACACGCAGAGGCCTCTAACGGACGACTGCAGAGTTTTGCAGATGCGGGAGTACCACTAGTGCAATAATACGTTTTCGGTGTATATGTGTTTGTTCGAGCCAAGTACTTTCTTTGTCAGTGCAAGGTGTGATAAAGTACGCTTTGCAACAGTGTTGAAATCGGCGCGAGTTTCCTAGGAACTTCGTTAGTGGCAGAAGTAAACAGAACAGGAAGCTTGGCTGTATCGGCGACCGGCGGGCTTCGTCGGCAGACGTCAGCAGAACTCTACGCGACTGGAGCTCTGACCGCCGTAGGGACACAGCTAGAGGATACTCACAAACTTGACACTAAAAATATGCCATCTCTAAATCTGTTTCACTACGTCGAGAGACGTCTACAGGTTCTAACAACACCTTCCTGACAGCGTAGCGCCGCGGTGGAGTAGCCGAGCGGTCTAAAGCGTCTCGCTGCCGAGCGCGCGGTTGCTCTCCGTGGAGGTTCGAGTCTTCCCTGGGGCATGCGTGTGTGTGTTTGTCCTTAGGTTAGTTTACCTAGATTTAAGTAGTTTGTAAGCTACGGACTGATGACCACTCAGTTTGTCCGATAGATTTACAGACATTTGAACGTTTTTGACATTTTTGACTCCGCTCGGTGCCGCTATAGCACGGAAGTTTAGAGACTACTGCCCTGTTAACAATGAGTTCGCAACAAAAAGGTCACAAATTTACTTTAGGCAACGATCGGCCAACAAATCAGTCATGTCATGTGAAAAGAACAACTGACATTCTCACTAGTTAATCTAAGGAAATGAATGCACTGACACTGATCTGACTCAATCCAGCTTTCTACTTACAGCAGGCAGAGGAACAGTAAGTTGGTACATGAGCTCAAATTTCACCTCTAAGAAATTATCGAGCAAGGAAAATAGTTCACTAGTACTCGTAAATTAGTTCCTTTTGACATTTAGAAAGGTTCTATAATGTTAAGATAAGCGTAAGGGAGAAATGCGAACACGCGACAGTGAGATACGACAGGGAGTTTCTAGCCAGTGGGTGGTTTCATCTCGACGTGGAGCTGCTGAGTGCCTGCCGCCGGTTCATCTTCCGGCCGCGTAAATCACTAAGGCAGTTTACGCCTTACTAACCATAAACATGTCGCTCTATATTAGAGGCTCTTAGCACTCCTGAGCTCACAGTACAAGATTTACGCCAACATCACGGCTATCATGACACCCATTGCGGCTAACCTTGCATTGCGTGTTGCCTGCATCAGAAGCCTGTCAAGAGTGAAGGTGAATGCCCCTTCAGGCTCGTATTGCAAGAGTATGCCACAGTAAGCAAACAGTATCTTTTACTTTCATCTTAAGTGGACCATGTCACTTTCAAGAGCGAGTCGAGGAGGACCTCTACAGATCAGCTAGGTTGGCATTACGTGCCTGGTTATGAGCATCAGCTACCACTCAACAAAGTGTCCTTGAGCCCATGGCGGCCAATTTCATAAATGGAGCCAATCTGTATATATATACAGGGTGTTTCACTAAGTGTGTTTGCCTCTGTAACTTATAAAATAATAGGTGACGGGAAATTGTAATGCGGTAGGTCAACACAAGAAATGTTACACTTTCTGCAGAGCTATGAACATAGTTTATTGTATCATTTTCCAAAGAGTTACACCACAAAGATATAATTTTTTAAATGGAACAATAGTTTTTTCTATCGTGCATTGGATTCGTTGTAACCAGCTCCGTCCAAATCATTTTAAACTACATTCCTATCACTGTTAGTTTGGGAGCTACAACCCTTCAAAGTTTAGGGGGCGGAGGCTACGACAGCGTAGCTGACTGGCTGGTGGTCATGAGACAGTGGGCCGTGCCCCAGGGGATAGCCACACGGCCAGTCAGCTATGCTATCGCAGCCTCCGCCCCCAGAACTTTGAAGGGTTGTAGCTCCCAAACTAACAGTGATAGGAATGTAGTTTAAATAATTTGGACGCAGCTGGTTTAAACGAATATAATACACGTTAGAAAAAACTATGGTTCCATTTAGAAAATTACGTCTTTGTGGTGAAACTCTTTGGAAAATGATACAATAAACTATGTTCATAGCTCCTCAGAAAGTGTAACATTTCTTGTGTTGACCTACCGCATTAAAATTTACCGTCACCTATTATTTTATTAGTTACAGAGGCAAACACACTTAGTGAAACAATATATATATATATATATATATATATATATATATATATATATATATATATATATATATATATATATATATATCGAAGATGTTCGAAATAACAGCACCACACAAATTTATGTCTTCGTGACGGAGGCGTTCGTCTCATTTCTTCACTGCAAATGGAGTAACATTGTTTCACCCCGGACGTGAATACGATATGGCAAGCATTAGAGGTCTCAGAACGATAGGGACGTTACTGCCATAGTGTGTGACTAGTGGGAATTTGGGACGTATAGAAACTGTGGTCTGGTAACTAAGTGGTTAAGACAGCCAATGGCCCGTTGCGCCGAAAATTTTCACTTGTCGCCGTTGAATTATTTAAGTGCCCTAACAGAGTCAAAGATAATCCTTTCCATCCATTTATTTTTCCATTCCTACAGAGAAGGAAGCTATCTGTCACTAAAATCTTTTTTAAAAGTAGCTGAGAGAAGTTACAGCAAATCAAAATTACGAATGATATTCCCTTTGAAATAGTATTGTTCAGTTTCAACCTCTTCCGCCGGCCGCGGTGGCCGAGGGGACTGAGGCGCTCCAGTCACGGTCTGCACGGTCGGGGGTTCGAATCCGCCCCTCGGGCATGGATATTTGTGCCGTCCT
This sequence comes from Locusta migratoria, assembly GCA_026315105.1. Lineage (NCBI taxonomy): Eukaryota > Metazoa > Arthropoda > Insecta > Orthoptera > Acrididae > Locusta > Locusta migratoria. The sequence continues at coordinate 381,273,764 of CM048755.1, forward strand.
TAGGATTAGCAAGTTCATAAGTAGTTTGTAAGTTTAGGGACTGATGACCCCGTAGTTAAGTCCCATAAGTTATACAAACATTTTTTTCAACCTCTTCCTCGAGTCAGGAACAAAGAACGAAACATGATACAAATTTTGAATTTGCATTTCATTCTAATTTAATTAATTTCGGTTTAGAACATATAATTACTCCCAACTTCGGCACCCTCATAACACTCCTAAACAATTTCAGCATCACTTTAAGTCAAACCACGGAAAACACAAATTTCGATGAATGTTAGGTGAAATAAACTTCTCACATATCTGGTCATCGCGCCATACTGCTGGATGCCAGCATCACCATCACTTGTTTCTTGCTACAACTGATAGAGTACATTTACGTGAAACCATCTTCCAACTATTCCGTTCGGCTATCGTTCTTTCTTTTCGAATATCATGATATTTTTCTCTGGGTATTTTGTATATTACAGTATTTTCAATGTATTTTCTCTGGGTTGTATTTAACCCGTCCTCTTGGTAGCTACATACAACAGATTTTTTTGCCATAATATATCTGCCCGATTTCTCTGTAATTTGATTAGCTTTCATTTGTCCTTCGAAGTTCTCTGATGGCAATAAACGAGGAGCCTGATTTAATACACGAATGAAAAAATTAGTAAAGAAACACTCATCTGACTCACGAATCCAAACGTTATCGACAAAATTTCGGATGCTGTGTCTGAGTATTTTTGTTGTCCACTGCACTCTCGATCGCATGTGGCTTCTTAAAGAGTATTTGCCTTCTGTTTTCCATTGTGTCTCTATTGAGCTAAAACTCTCCGTACACCAATTCAAATATCGAACTTTTGAGTTTCTTTGACTTGTTTTTAAATCGAAGTTCTAAGGTTCACTCACTCTAACTACTGTTGACAGCCCCGAGGGAGTAGCCGAACGGTCTGGAGCGCCACGTTGCATTTTGCGAGGCCTCCCTCGTCGGAGTTTCGAATCCTCCCTCGGGAATGGATGTGTGTGTTGTCCTTATGTTAGTTTAACTTAGTTTAAGTGGTTTGTAAGTTACGGACTGATGACCACACAGTTGAGTCCGGTAGATTTACAAACATTTGAACTGGTGACAACGATGACGCCTACTTTAATCTTCATCCCCAAGCTTTAACCCGGTACAACTCGGTTCCGTTAGACATTTTTAAGGTGTTAGTTGTACCTTAACAGTCATGTGTGACATTATAAGAAGAGTTGAATTCATTGAATGCAATTGAAAAATGGCATAACGACGCAATGTTGAGCTATTTCCGCATTGACGGTAAGCATATGACAGTGCTTATGAAACAGAGGCACTAAGAACAATAATGACTAAAACACATCGTCTATTTTGAGATTGTACACGAGCTGCTGACATGAATGGAACCAACTTTGTGCATACTGCTGACTGATACCGTATTTATGAACAGTGCGAGCGTGAAGGTCGGGGTGAGAGTTTAAAATAGAAAAAGTTTAATTTTTTAAAACTCACAACAACCAGCTGCGAACCAAATTCCTAAACATGCAAAAACACTGGAACTGTGATTGCGACTGTTTGACTCGTTTTCTAGGGGATGATATCACACGTTCGCAGCTCTCCTTCCCTGAATATGATTAACAAAACAAATTCATAATAAAATCAAGTTCATGAGAGAAAAGGATGTACTAACTACTATTTTTGAAAACACGTGAAAGTTCACTTTATGTTGTTTATTTCACAATATTAGAACCCTGTGGCTGATACGTCTGTACGTCGACACATTTATCAAATAAAGCTATAGCTCGTGAGCCCCCAGACAAAAATGAATATTTGTCGCAAATTGTTTTATCACCATGTGGCTCTCTCAAACACCGTTTATGTTCATGCCTATGCGCCGACACGTGTTACATTAACAAATCACAGTCACTTTATTTCAATGCGATGCCCACCTTGTTCCGCCGGCTAAATATTCACAAACACACAGTAGCACTCGATTCAACTTGGTGCAGTCTACGACGAGCACCCACACATGGCGATTGCCACACACAAATCTAAAACCTCCACCTCGAGGTCCACATGCCGACTGATGCAGAGCGACGCCGCCCGGCCAGCTCCCCACGTGCTCCGGAGTCGTCACTTCCTGCCCTCGCGTGCGCGTGAGCCAAAATCTCAACTGCCGGGGTTTTTTCCCCTACGTCATCAATTTCCCCATGTGAGCTGTTCTAACCGATTTGCCAACGTACAGCGCTCAGCCAATAAATTTCTGAAACTTTACTTAAAATCAAAATAATTACACTACACATTAAATAAATTGTCTTCTTAGGTTTTTATATTGGTATAAACATACTTTGTACTATTTATCATAATCGTGCAATTTCTTATGTCACAGATAAGTGATTTAACTGAATACTTCAAGATAAAATACACAAGATTAATTGAAAATAAAATGAGAAATAGTTAATATATTATTTTTATAAACAAACATTGCCATGCTAGTTGTATAACTGTCTTGTATTCGTTGTTAATTTATTACTTTTCATTGTCAATTAAACATATTACGCCAGATGTGACTATATCAGCTAATGTATTGTTTATTTATCAACAGGCTATTTTGTAACGAGGGCCTTAAAGGTTCCTAACTGCATTGTATTACTTCAAATGCCAGTAGTATTAGAATATTTTATTACACGCTGTGCACTGCACTGTGCCTGGCACTCGCCATTGTCCCTCTCTCCCCTCAACGGAAACGAACTGGAAAATCCTAAGCTGGAACAAGCCACCAACGTCGGCCTGATCGCTGGCCTCCCGTCAGCTACAAGCACACAGCAAATCTCTACGTGGAGAATTTTACCTATGGCCTAACTATAAATGTTGTCACCCAACTGTGAACATACATTGCTACCATAAGTAATAAGGTTAAAATTGTGTAACATTTAGTGCATTGGCATGGCCAATGTTTGCAGTGAACTTCATACTGTTTAATTATCAAATGCTATTAATTACCAATATTTCTATTGGGCGGTAATCTTACAACAGGCACAAACATCGCATATTACTCTGGACTTCCTTTCCATATGATGCCAACGCACAAACAAGAATTTTGTAGCTCTGAACTGTTCAATTGTTATCTAAGGTTGTTGTATTGATGTTATTTTCGTGGTTTTCAGTAGGAAGACCTGTTTGTGAAATTCTTCACGTAATTTTATCTTGTGCAACTCTTTTCATCTCTGAATAATTTTTGCAACGAGCATCAATCTGGCCAGCCTACTGTACTCGTATCTTGGAAGTCGTCTGCGCTTACTTCGGTTCCGACCACCCTCCACACCACCTCACACACTGTCCTCTAATTCAAAATCGATTGTTCCCTGATATCCCGAACTGTTTCCTATCAACCATTCCCTTCTTTTCTTTTGATAATCTAGACTAGAATACATCCTTTAAAACTATGAAGGTAGCAGGAGTAAAATGTAGGGAACTAAAAGTTACATACAAATTGTACAAAAACCAGTCAGCAGCTATAAGAATAGAATGGCATGAAAGGGACGTAGTGATCGGGAAAGGAATAATACAGGTCTGTGGCCATTTCCCTGTGTTCTCAATCTGTACATTGAGCAATTTGTGAAGGATTACTAGGAGAAATGGGGAGAAGGCATTAATGTTCAGTGTAAAGAAATAAAAGCTTAGTGGTTTTCCGATGATATTGTAATTTTATGAGAGACAGGAAAGGAAGTTGAAGAGTAATTGAACGGAATGGACAATGTCTTGAAAGCAGGTTATAAGGTGAACATTAAAAAGAGCATAACAAGGGTAATGGACTGTAGTCTAAGAAAATCAGGCGGTGCTTAAAAGTGTTGATTAGGTTATGAGGCAACAAAAGTAGTATATGAGATTTGTTATTTGGGCAGCAAAATAATTCCTGATGGCCGGAGAAAAGAAGATATAAAATTCAGAATGGCAATGGGAAGAAAAGCATTTCTAAAGAAGCGAAATTTGTTGACATACAAAATTGATTTAATTATTAGGAAGTCCTTTCTGGAAGCATTTGTCTGGAGCATAGCATTGTAAGGGAGTAAAAGGTGGACGATCAGGAGTACAGACAGAAAGACGATTAAAGCATTTGAAATGTGGCGCTGAAGACTAATGCTGAAGGTTAGGTGGTTACATCGAGTAGGTGCTGAACAAAATTGGGGAGAAAAGAAATTCCTGGCATATCTTGACTAAGAGAAGTCAGTGATTGGTGGAACACATTTTGAAACTACAAGAAATCGTCAATGTCGCATTGGAGAGTAATATGTGGTGTAAAAATATCAGAGGAAGACCGAGAGACGAATACACTAAGCATGTGTCATCAAAAGAATGCAGGTTGCCGTTCGGATTAAGAGATGAAGTCGCTTGCACTGGACAGGGTAGCGTGGAGAGTTGCATCAAACCACTTTCAGGACTCAAGACCACCACAACAACATACCACAAATTTCCATTCTGCCCATATCTTTCCAGTACCCCCTCATTACTTACGTGAATCTATCCATCTGATCCTCATCATTCTTCTTCCATGTTTTATACACCTACAAAAGTACTTTCCAGATTAATGTCTTCAGAAAAAATTCCAAACACATAAATATGCATGCAATATTAACAAATTTTTCTTATTCAGAAATTATCTTTTTTCCACTGTGATTATGCATTTTACATCTACTCTACTTCCACCATCATAAATTATTTACTGTCCAAGTAATAAAAAATTCGATCTACTGATTTTATTGTCTTGTTTCCCAATCTGATCCTCTAAGCAAATACAGTTTAATTCCTCTAAGTAACGTTACTTTAGTTTTATTGTCAATGTCGTTAAATTTCCCTTCTAGATCCTTTGTTGCCTCTGACAGAATTACAATGTCATCGGTAAACCGAACAGTTTTTATTTCTTCATCCGGAACATAAATTCTCATTCAAAATTTCTCCTAGCTTTCCGCCACAGCTTGTTAAATATGCTAACTGAATAAAATTGGGTTACAGCAATAACTCAGTCTTACTCGCTTACACATCACACCGTCCCTTTCATACCCTTTAACTCATGTAACTGCTCCCTATATTTGATCTCTGAGTATTTACTAGTTCAAAGAGTGTACTATCGTCAACATTGTCAAACTTCTCTCCAAATCCGCAAAACTATAAACGTAGATTTACACTTCCTTAACCCATTCTCCAATGTAAGTCGTAGGTTTAGTATTTCTTCTGTAAACAATTTGTGGGGGTGTTTTGAAATTAAACTGATAGTTCCGTCATTTTCGCGTATGAGCACCTGCTTTCCATAGTATAGGAAATATTAAATTTGTCTTGAAGTCTGAGGGTTTTCGCATGTCTTTCGCACCAGGTGCATTAGTCGCCAAGCACACCAGGAACTGTGAGGGCCCTTGATTCTACTTATATCTTTCAAATTATTCTTTTAGTACTCTATCTCCTATCTAATCCACTTCCTTTTCCTTTTCTACATACAGCAGTGAAGCCTTGTAAAGCCCTTCGATACATTCCTGAGCTTTCGTTTTTTTGCTTACTACTGCTTTTCCACATGACCCCTTGATTTTACAAATGTTCAAATGTTTGTATAGTTTATGGGACTTAACTACGGGGTCATCAGTCCCTAAACTTACAAACTACTTATGAACTACTTACGAACTAGGACGGCACAAATATCCATGCCCGAGGGGGTATTCGAAACCCCGACCGTAGTGGCCGTGCAGACCGTGACTGGAGCGCCTCAGTCCCCTCGGCCACCGCAGCCGGCTTTGATTTTACACAGCTGCTTTTCTTTACCCCACAAATATCTTCAGTTTTCCGGTAGGTGGTATCTACTTTTCCTTAGTCATACATGCGTCTACCGACTTGTCCTCTAGCTACTCTGTTTAGCCATTTCGCACTTCATATCAATTTTAGTTTATAGATGGTCGATTCCTTTTTACCTACTTCATTTGCTGAATCCTTATATTTCCTCCTATCATCATATAAATTCTGTATCGCCTATGTTAGTCACGGACTTCTACTAGTACTTGTCTTTTTACGTATTTAAACCTCTGCTGCCTTCACTATTTCACATCTCAAAGGTACCTATTCGTTTTCTTCTGTCATACTTTCTCCTGTTTCAATCATTGCCGAATACTCCATCTCAAACTCCTAAGGATATCCAGTTCTTTCCGTTTATCTAGGCACTGACTCCGTATTTTTCTAATTTCTTGCAGTTTCTCCATATCTAATATAGAGTTCATAACCAATAACTAATAATAGTCCACAATCCCATTGGATATGTCTTGCCGTTTAAAAACTGATTTATAAATTTTCACCTTACCATTATAAAATCAGTTTGAAACCTTCTGCTGTCTTTTGGTCTCTATTACGTATACATCCTACTTCCATGATTGTTAAAATGTTTGTAGATCTATTGGACCAAACTGCTCTGGTCATCAGTCCCTACACTACTTACACCAAGGACAACACACACACATTCCAGAGGTAGAACTCGAACCTCCGGCGGGAGTGGGTGTCCAGTCAGTAGCATGATGACTTAGACCACGCGTCCAATAACCAACGGTATGTACCTTATACAAATAAAAAAACACAGAAAATATTCAGGAACAATCTTTAAAATTTATTCGCGGCAATTAAGGTTCAGCCTCTAAGAAGGATAATATCACATACATACTGTTCTACTATTTCAAGGCATTATTACGCAAGTAAATATTTTTACTCGATCAGACAAGAAATTTACTGAACAGATAACACTACTACTAAAGTGCATGTCGTAGAATAGTTTGAAGACAGGTGTGGACTATTTGACATAAAATGTGGTTTACGATATTTCCGAAAATAAAGGCAACGGGTATTTCGGGAAGAGATATCAGCAGTGTTCGATTCCAGCTATACACGACTCGCATATCAAAACTTTCTGAGTGGTGAAATACTTTAAGTCTTTCAAAACCGCACAATGTTTGCTTCTGGGTTCGCATCAGATATAAAAGTAGCCTGACAACATCTTAGCCGTAGAGGACCGAAAACATATATTTCACGGACTTTTGTGTCCATTTTGGTCGTCAGTAAAAATGTTCGACTCTTTAAAACGTAGCATTTGTTCATCAGATTATAGCACGAATGTATATGCGTGGAAAACCGATATAAATACTGGCCGTTTACACGTTACGTATGGCTCTACTGCTCTTCCAAAAGGCCTGATATAAACGGAAGAGGGAGGACCTCCTACTGTTTCGGGAGCTCTGGAAGGAGACGATGGTGTCGTCACTATCTCTGCGCTTCTACAGGACGAGCGGTGGCTCCGAAGAGATGACGAACATTGCCATAAATACTGCGCACGGTAGAACAGGTCGGCAGCCATAGCGTCCCAGTAAGCGGCACCCTGAGTAATATTCGTGTTCCCTGGCCCAGCTGCGAGTTAGCCGAGAAACGGAACTTCTAACGTACTAAAATTACGAAGCTATCCTGCAGGGGAAGGATATTCATCTCTAGGGCAGACGTCTGCCTTTACACGGATAGATTCAAATCTGGTAAGAAGTACGTGGCGGTCAACAGATTCTGGAGCACAGATAATTCGGTGTTGCTATTCCGTTGCTGCAAAGCTGAGTCAGAAGCATGCAGATTGCAGTGGATAGTACACGGTAACATACAAAAAGTGGGGTATATCTTAAAGTCTTGTGTGTAATGCTTCATTCACATATTTTCTCTTTTTTAGATTTATGTTTTATTTATTTATTTTTACATTTAGGCGTGTTTAAAGTCATAAATAAGACAATGATATTTACTAAGTTTAGTGCAGCCGGCCGCGGTGGCCGAGGAGACTAAGGCGCTCCAGTCACGGTCTGCACGGCCACTACGGTCGGGGGTTCGAATCCCCCCTCGGGCATGGATATTTGTGCCGTCCTTAGTCTTAGTTAGTTCATAAGTAGTTTGTAAGTTTAGGGACTGATGACCCCGTAGTTAAGTCCCACAAGTTCTACAAACATTTGATTTGATTTGAACTTCCTCCCATAGACTATACAAACATGTGTGTTTAGTGCAGATTTCGTGTGACAAATAAGTGGAATAAACATGAGAGTTGGACTCTTATATATTTTTTATCGAGGAGCGTTATTGGTGAAATATTTGAGAGTAAACATGGAGGAGGTTCCACGCTAACTTCTTAGTAATGTTATTGTGTTTGCCGCGACGGAATAGCCATGCGCACTGCGGAGTGCGTGGCCGTTCTCCATCGGAGGTTCGAGTCCTCCCTAGGGAATGGGTGCATGTGTTGTCCTTAGTTTAGGTTAACTTAGTTTAAGTAGTTCCCAAGCTAGGGACTAATAACCAAACAGTTAAGTCTCATAGATTTACAAACATTTGAACATTTGTTATTGTATTTAGGGGAGATTTCAGTTTACATCTACAGTCAGAGAAATAATAAAAAAAATGTTCAAACGTTAGTAAAGTCTATGGGACTTAACTACGGGGTCATCAGTCCCTAAACTTACAAACTACTTATGAACTAACTAAGACTAAGGACGGCAAAAATATCCATGCCCGAGGGGGGATTCGAAACCCCGACCGTAGTGGCCGTGCAGACCGTGACTGGAGCGCCTCAGTCCCCTCGGCCATCGCGGCCGGAGAGAAATCAAAGTTATTAGAGCAACTACTAGGGAAGGGAACAGCGTAAAAGTGTTCTAAATGCTTTATCGGAAAGTATCTTTCAGCAGTTAATATACATATTCGTAAAGGCAAAATCTTAGATCTCCTGGCCCCAAACAATTCCGAACATTACGACCTATTTGCCGAAGAACAGGAAATCTGTAATTATAAGACCTTTGTAGAATAAATAGAAAGAAACATATGAATATATTTCTGTTTCGTAAGTGCCACGGGTGAATATTAAACATCCAAGTCTGAAAATAAGGTAGCGAGCCGGCCGCGGTGGCCGAGGAGACTGAGGCGCTTCAGTCACGGTCTGCACGGCCACTACGGTCGGGGGTTCGAATCCCCCCTCGGGCATAGATATTTGTGCCGTCCTAGTTCGTAAGTAGTTCATAAGTAGTTTAGGGACTGATGACCCCGTAGTTAAGTCCCATAAGCTTTACAAGCATTTGAACATTTTTGAAGGTAGCGAATAAATGGTTAATGTTGAAAATTACTGCCAAACATGCGTAGACGAAAATGATTAAGAACATGGAGAAGCTGGCTTTGTTTCGACTGTCTTATTATGAGGATAATCGAGAAGCAAAAGGGTCTTGCTGCATCAAACGAAAATTTCTTGACACCCTTGCTATTTCAGGTAGTAGACAAACAGTCAACGGCAGTGGTTCAAAATATTTGCCGTACCGGTACACGAACGCTGGTTTTCTGCTTGGGTGCATTTGGTCGCCTTTACTACTAAGTCCATAAGGAAGCGGTTCCCACCCTGGCCAAATTTTGAACATTAGTGTAGTGCTCCCCGTCCATTACTCCCTATTCTAGCAGCATTGTCTGTTTTCCCGCATGGAATGGGACGCTTTTTTTTTCTTCTGCATTGGAATTATCACCACCTGTCCAGTCATGTCCGAAGGGACAGACACTACCAATCTATAATCAGTATATACAGAGTTGAGGGCGTTTGGTCCATTTACCTCACCGGAGATGCGGTCATAAGTCCGACCTCGCACAGGAATCCGTAGCAGTGAGTGTAAAAGGGCATGGACGATGGGGGCGCTAAAATCGTAGCGTGTGGCTAGTGGAAGTTTCAGTCGGACGGGAGGCGAGCGAGTGTAGCAAAGTAGACAAGGCGACCGCTGGGCCGAAGCGGAGATCCGGGTTCGATTTCCGGCACAAATGACATTTTCACTTGTCGCCATCCTATAACTTCAACTCCCCACTGCAGGGAATGTCAATCCCTGCGTTTTTAATCCTTCCTTCCTCTCTTTAATAAATAATTTGCAGAAGTAAGGATTAACTAATTTTAAAAATGGGTACGATTTTTAAAATTAGTTAAATCGTACCCATTTTTAAAATAAGTTAAACATTACTTCTGCAAATTATTTTTTAAGAAGAGGAAGGGAGAAGCATTAGAAGGACAAGGCCTGATATCAGCTGCATTGGGGCATTGAAATTATAAAATGGTGATCATTTAACTCAATATAAAATTCCGTAACAGAAGAATGAATATCATTTTACAAATAACTTTAATATATTGTACAGGATTTTAAGTGGAAAAGTAATACCGTAACGGCCAATCAAAATGTTTCCGTTTGAGAGCGTCCTTGCTGCCTGGAATATATGGAGGCAAGAGGTTAGTATGGCATTCTTATCTCATACGTTCGTTTGATGAATGGAGAAACGTGAAGTATGGTTAAGTTTTTATTAAATGCGCCCAAACAGGGGCAAAGTACTGTTACTCCTCTCTGGACTGCCAACAGACATCCGCTTGCAGACATCCGTCTAAGAGGGACAACTGTTTACATGCAGCAAGTCTGTTCTAAACTGCGACAATATGTGTCACTGCTTTATGAAAACGCATCTCCACGAATGGCAAATGCAATGAATAAGTAACGATAATATAAGTGGAAACACACCAGCATTCACGCTTAGTCATGCTGACTCTACAAACGGCCGTTGGTCCATTAAATTAGACCGTGAAGGGCTTACGATTCCTGTCGGGTGAGGATGTGTAGCAAGCATATACACCCATCATCGCACAGCAGGACTCAGTGTGTTACGGAACGGGTATCTTCTGCCTGGTACATTGATGAGATAATTGTGAATATGCTCATAGGCAAATGACGTAAGTATTGAAAAATAGATGACACGTTAAAGACATTTGAAACAGAAGACTCTGAAAAGCTACACTAATTAGGGCACTTATTCTCTAGGCCTAACGTAAAGCCTTAAAATAGGAACACTTCGACTTCCATTTATATTTATAAATGCTACAGAAATATAACTTCATTTCGGTAAACAAGAAAAACAGTAGAAAATGTTCATGGCAATCTTTATTGGAAGTTTCCTCGCCGCGCGGAAGTGGCCCCGTTGTGTGAGGCGCCATGTTACTGATTGTGCAGTCACTCCCCGTCAGAGATTCGAGTCCTCCCTTAGGCATGGGTGCATGTGTTGTCCTTAGCATTAGCTGGCTTAACTAGCTTGTAGTCTAGGTGCCGATGACCTCCGCAGTTTGGTCCCTTAGAATTGCAAATATTTGAACTCTTTGTTCTGCAAGTATCCTCAATATGTTTCTAAAATCGGTCACTAAATTAGTACAGCGATCAGGAAACAGAAACAGTTCCTAGGTACGCTATTAGCAATGTACACCACTTTTCCTTAGTACGAGAGACTGTGGAAAAGTAAATCATCAGAGTTTTATATGTAGCAACTCTTAAAAGCTTCTTCAATACAACAATTTATATTACCATTCGACATTCTCATTCTTCGTGTTCGCATAATTATTTGCCAACGTAGTCACCTTTGCGTCGAACACATCTCTCCCTACTATAGTTCTGTTTTTTGTACCGCCACTGTTGAGTCTTTAAATTTGTTTAGACAAAACCTTAACTCTGCTTGCGCTCTTTCGTCACTATTAAACTAATATGCTCGAAGCTGCTTCATAAGTTTCTAAACCAAATGAAAATGAAGTGGGGGCCATATGCAAGATGATCGATAAAGTTGATTCAAGACGACATATTGTTGCAGATGTCGCAGCAGTCATGTGTAATCTGGCATTATCAGGGTGACAGGGTGCTCCGTTTATGGACGAACCGTTCGGATTCGTAAGTTCAGATTTCTGACGTTACCGCTGTACTTTTCAAAGTTTATGGTGGTTACCTTGGACATGAATGCTAAATGCACCAATTCTTTAACATCCCAGAAGACAGTGAACACGACTTTGCGTGCTTGTAATATGGTATATTAAATATGTGCCCATGCTGTTTTCGCTTCTCAGTGTATTATGTACCAAAGATTTATATGTACTTTATCAGACAATATTATTCTCTGTAATCTGAGGAAAAGATTGCACTATATCCACACTTCACCGGTTAACAAAAATGTGAATTAAAAATTAACGTATTAAACAATTGGCACACGCCACCGGTTGGTACGAGCGTGAGGGAAAAATTAGAGCAAGAGAGTCGGCAGTGGATCGTAATTACATACTAACGACTAGGAAGTAGTATTTAGTTCTATAAGCGCAGACTTTATACCGATGTGTCATCTTCCGATGGTGTGATTTTCGAAGACAATTTAAGTTACGTATAATGGTTTGTACTCTGTGTTAGAGGCCATCTCTGTGTTATCGCTCAGTACAGCACTATCGTCATCATTACGCTTAGGTCGAGGCTCATTTGCTTGGATACTGATTACATGATAAGAACGTTACTTATAAGTTTTTTCATAAGGCTGACAAATTTAATGAAATAAATCGCAATTTGCGATCAGTTATGGCTTCACTGTATTAGGTTTAGATGGAATACCAAAGTGTGGCGATTGAAAATTTGTGCCCGGCCGGGATTCGAACGCGGCATCTCTTGCTTACTAGGCAGGCGCGTCGACCACTCCGTCACCGAGGACACAGTGACCAACCCGACTGCAGAGGACTCTTCCCTGCACGTCTCCCGCCACACCCAAATCCCCATTCGCCACGCTGTCTCTTTCCTATACCATAGCCTAATAAGCAGGAGATCCCGGGTTCGAATCCCGGCGGGGCACAAATTTTCATTCGCCACACTTTGGTATTCCATCTAAACCTAGTACAGTGAAGCCATAACTGATCGCAAATTGCGATTTATTTCATTAAATGAACGCTGTAATGTCGTCAAAAATATATAATTGAGAAATTTAAAACTTTTGATCCTGTCGGGTCGTCTTGAGTCGCATCACGATTACAGCATTTTCCTTTTATTGATTCTCTTACATGCATTAAGTCATTGTTAAGAATCAGTTTGGTTTTCGTTATCTGTATGGCATTAAAAACCAGATACATTCCAGTAGTGATATGTTTGAATTCAGGGCATATTCGTTAACATTCATGAAATTCTCTCGCCCTCTGAAAGACAGTTAATACTTCCAAATTGTGATCAGACGCAGCAAAACAAAAATTTCTAAAGGTACTTCAACAGTTGCGAAGAACGTAATCTAAAAAGTCTCTGTTTCAACTCGGGAGCCCGTAAAGAACGGATAATACGTTCACAAGCCCAGGATAGGAGCTGTAGGTGATGTGCTGCGAGCAAAGGCGCTCGAGTCAACTAAAATAGCCCATAAACGCCAAATTACGCCTCACGTTCCTAGCGGATACATTTGGCATACGTTCCACGTTCATTTGTGCAGTTCATTCACTCAGCGTAGCTTGTCTGTTAGTACTAACAACTTCACGCAAATAACTCCGCCGCTCTCAGCCATTAGGTGCAAGCCGTTGGCCACTCCGTTGTTCGTGATGGGAGGTGGCGCCTAAAATATGGAATTTTCGTCACATTCAAATGTTCAAATGTTTGTAGAGCTTATGGGACTTAACTACGGGTTTATTATTCCCTAATCTTACAAACTACTTATAAACTACCTTATACTAAAGACGGCACAAACATCCATGCCCGAGGGGGGATTCGAACCCCCGACCGCAACGGCAGTGCAGACCGTGACTGACACGCCGCAGATCGCTCGGCCACGGCGGCCAGCTCGGCACATTCGGAATACTGAATTCCATAACGATATCCGAAATGGAACTGCGCACGCCTCTAACTCCAAACACCATTCTGCGTCCAAAGTCTGTTCATTCCCTTCGTGCCGCGCGGGAGCAGCCGAGCGGTGTGGAGCGCCACGTTGCGGATCGCGAGGCCTCCCGTGTAGGAGGTTCGAATCCTCCCCAGGACATGGATGTGAGTCTTGTCCTTAGGTTAGTTTAACTCAGTTTAAGTAGTTTTAAGTCTAGGGACTGATGACTAACGTAGTTTGGTCCCATAGAATTACAAACATTTGAATTTGAATTCCCTTCGACGGTAACCTGTCCATATCAATCACCGGAGTACAAATGAAACCATTGCCAAAACAAAATGTTTGTAAACCTATTGGACCGAACTGCTGTGTTCATCAGTCCCTAGAGTTACAATCTACTTAAATTTACAGCAAGGAAAACACATACACGGTGTTACAAAAAGGTACGGCCAAACTTTCAGGAAACATTCACAAAGAAAGAAAATATGTTATGTGGACATGTATCCGGAAACGCTTAATTTCCATTTTAGAGCTCATTTTATCACGTCTCTTCAACTCACATTAATCATGTTACACACAGTAACAGAACGTACCAGCGTGACTTCAAACTCTTTGTTACAGGAAATGTTCAAAATGTCCTCCGTTAGCGAGGATACATGCATCCACCCTCCGTCGCATGGAATCCCTGATGCGCTGATGCAGCCCTAGAGAATGGCGTATTGTATCCTAGCCGTCCACAATACGAGCACGAAGAGTCTCTACATTTGGTACCGGGGTTGCGTAGACAAGAGCTTTCAAATGCCCCCATAAATGAAAGTCAAGAGGGTTGACGTCAGGAGAGCGTGGAGGCCATGGAATTGGTCCGCCTCTACCAATCCATCGGTCACCGAATCTGTTGTTGAGAAGTGTACGAACACGTCGACTGAAATGTGCAGGAGCTCCATCGTGCATGAACCACATGTTGTGTCGTACTTGTAAAGGCACATGTTATAGCAGCACAGGTAGAGTATTCCGTATGAAATCATGATAACGTGCTCCAGTGAGCGTAGGTGGAAGAACATGAGGCCCAGTCAAGACATCACCAACAATTCCTGCCCAAACGTTCACAGAAAATCTGTGTTGATGACGTGATTGGACAATTGCGTGCGGATTCTCGTCAGTCAACACATGTTCATTGTTAAAATTTACGATTTGGTCACGTTGGAATGAAGCCTCCTCATTCGTCGCATGTCAACACAAGCACGGAAGTCAAAAATCAAATGTTCAAATGTTTGTACAGCTTATGGGACTTAACTACGGGGTCATCAGTCCCTAAACTTAACAACTACTTATGAACTACTTACAAACTAGGACAGCACAAATATCCATGCCCGAGGGGGGATTCGAACCCCCGACCGTAGTGGCCGCGCAGACCGTGACTGGAGCGCCTCAGTCTCCTCGGCCACCGCGGCCGGCCACGGAAGTCAACATTACCTTCCTTCAATTGGGCGAACTGGCGGTGAAACGAGGAAGTACAGTACATACTAACGAAGCAATTGGGTATTTTGACAATTGTCTGCACAAATTATTTCAATTTACATTTAAAGAGAAATACAAAAATGAGCTCTAATATGGAAATTAAGCGTTTCCGGACACATGTCCACGTAACATATATTCTTTCTTTGTGTGTGAGGAATGTTTGCTGAAAGTTTGGACGTACCTTTTTGTAACTCCTTGTATATCCATGTCCGAGGGAGAACTCGAACCTCCGGTGCGAGAGGCCACCTACTCCGTAATATGATGCCTTAGACCAAGTGGCTACTCCCACGCGACTTTGTCCAAACACCTTCCTTTTATACCTGTATACTTATGTTTTGACATTTCAGTTAAATATAATTCAGTTTTAGATATATAACTATTTTTAACATTTCAGTCCATCATCTGTCGCACTGCTCTTCAGTGACGAAACCAATAAATTACGTTACTATAAGATCAGATGAAATAAATTGTGACTACTCTTTTATTGAATCAGATGAACGAAAGAAAACACAAGAACGAAATTGGACGACAGAGAAAAGACACAGACATGCATAGCCTAACATTCGTGTTCAATGGTTTATTGTGGTATCGTATACGTCATCAACTAATACGAGCTCCGTTTCCTCTAGTCCCTACGGTGTGTGCAATTAACAGTTTATTTCGTTACGTAAGTGAGGTGAATAACGCATCTGGTTAACACATTGGACTCTCATTCCAGAGCTTTCAGGGGCAATTGCCGGCGAGAGAATCGTGATTTAAGCTTTCCGCGGCGCTACTAAATAACGTGTTGAATGCCGAAACGGTCCGTTAATAAGCGCCAAGGCCTGTTATTTCCAGCCTCCTATTTCTCCGTCTCTAATTACTTTCCCGTCAATGAGATCTAAGGCTGGAGCGGCATTTGTAGATGCACAGGGTGCTTCAAGGCGGGCTGTAGTTTCACCAGTTGTCCCTACCGAACTCTAAGCACCTGAGAAGCGAATGATTTCGCTTGACACGGAAGTAGTGAAATATGGACTCTGCAACGATAAAATACGGCGATTACTCTATTTAATGAAATATGTGCCCTCTCTTTTTGTTTCGATTTTGCGTTTGAGATTTTGTAAGGCGGGACGTGAAAGGGGTGTCATAGCGTAGGCATACCAACTTGTATTCAGCTTTACAATTAATAAGTTATAATAAACAGTGGTTTCGTTTATCAAATTAATGTACAACCAAAACTTCATGGAGTCACCAAGGTCTACAACGATGGGGTGCCACTACGCCTGAATAGGAATAGGTCTGTCATATGTTTTCTGATAAAATACTGAGGTCGTATGTAGGTAAATCCCGGCATCATATCTGCCATTATATGAATTTTGTGAACTGCCTGAAAAACCTCAGGCCAAACGTCTCAGATAATCTGATGAGCGTTGTTGTCGATTAGTTATTCACCAGGGGACCTCTAGGAGCTTCACTGCAACTCATTGATCAGAAACTTCAATTTTCAGTTATATCTTCCCTCCAACTATTTTCTGTTGACTGGAAAAGACTACGCACGTAGGGGGTACAATGGGCAGTCAACTGTCGTTTGAGGTTGCAAACTTTTATATTGAGATCTTCGAGGAATAGGCCCTGATGTAATCCAAATGGGAACCCATTTGCTTTTTCGTTATGTAGATGATACGTTCGCCATCTAGCCCCAGGGAAGGGACAAACTGCTCGACTTCCTTGCACATCTGAACTTTACATGTCGCAAAATCAAATTCAACATGGTGACTTAAGCAGGAGGAATATTAACATTCCTGCAAGTCGTTGTGAAAAGAAGAGCTGATGGCACACTGAGATGCGCCATGTATCGGGAAGAAACACACAGACTTGTATTTACATGCAAACAGCTGCCACAACCGCGTGTAGAGGAATGCGGTGTTACGAAGTGTAGTAAATAGAGCGTCGCCATCTCAAACGTTGAAAATCAACCTCAGGGACAGGGACACTTCAGAGCTGTGTTCCGCAAAAAATAGTTACTGAGAATGGGGGTTAGACTTTCACTGCGTCGCACCATAATTTTCAAATGTTTGTAAAGCTATGGGACCTAACTGCAGTGGTCATTAGCCCATATACTTACAAACGTCTTAAACCAACTTATACTAGGGACAACACACACACACACAAACCCATGCGCGAGAGAGGCTTCGAACCTCTGACGGGGAACAGAGGCTCATTTTTCGAACAAGGCGCCTTAAAGCGCACGGCCACTCTAGCGCGGCCCCACCATTATGGTACATAATATAAAGGTGGAAGATGTCACAAAGAAAGATGTAGTCACTGTCCTTACACCGCACACGGGCACACTATCGGGAAAAATGGAATGCATATTCAAAAAGCAACGAGTAAAGGCTGTAGATAGACCACCTAATAAAACATCTGCATCATTGGGAAACGTCAAAAATGACTTCGGATTGCTGAATAGCGGAATATGTCAGCTTGCGTGCCGAAGTGGCAAATAATAGATTGGATAAACCGAGCACACCATCGAATATCGATGTCGAGAACACCAGCAGCACTACCGACAAAAGTATCCAAACAATTCACTGGTAACAGACCACTGTTTGTCAAAAAAACGGTATGATAAAATAAGAACGTACTAGGACTTTAGCAAAGACTTCACGCTAGAGGACACGCCGAAATTCGCGCCACGCTCAATCAACCGGGTGTAATATAGTCTTGTGTAGTTTGCGAACGAACTAGTTCGGAAGAGCGCTCCCACAAGCGAACCATGCGAACTAGTTCGCAGATACCTCGCCTCTTAGTTCGTCCGCTCCTTTTCCGAAGACTGACGAGGAACAGCGAGAGGACGCGAGAGCGCGCAGAATCGCGTGATTCGCTTCTGCCAGTTACCTTCATTTCTAGCTGAGATGCAGCTCAGCTGTAGTTTCATAGTTCACTGCCACAAGAAATATATTTTAAAAATAAAGTACTACGAGTACTCTGTAGGAAAAGTAGTTGAATAGCATTGTATCACCCATTCGTGTAAATAACTGGTTTATTTGCCTAAGTATTTGATGTCAAATTGCCCAAAAATGTGAGTAACAGCACACGCTTTGTCAACACTGATTCATTATATAAAAAAGCTGCCATAAAAAAAGTTCTTTTAGTAGCGGTAGCAAAAGCCAAAAAGAGCGGACGAACTAGAAGCAACGGACGAACTAGAAGCAGCGGACGAACTAGGAGCAGCAGACGAAGTAGGAGCAGCGGACGATTATGCCAAATGTATCTCGCTTCATAGTTCAGTGGATTATTTTCCGAAGACAGACGGGCAAAATCGAGAGGGCGCGTAGCAGAATTAAAAATCACGTGTTTGCCTTCTCCTGATGAGTCATTTCGAGGTGAGCGTCTGCCTGCTAGATTACATAGTTCAGTGCTACAAAAGTTCTGTTTTGATGTGTTCTGCACTCTGCAATATCTGACTAATAAATTCCATAATGCCAAGATATAGAGATAACTCTAAACTTAAACGCGAGAAATTATCCACAAACTGTTTCTTTTGGTTTGCGTGATATCGCTAGCGGCGTTTCTCGCCGGCCACGCGGCAAGCGCGTGAAGCAGCTAGGTGGGGGAACTTCTCCCTCCACCTGCATGCGCAGACCACGCCGCTCAGCCGTCACTGGGAGCGGCTCTGCCGCGAACCAAAGTGAACGCTTCCTATCGCGAACTATTATGCGCAAGTCTAGTGTAATACCAGAAAGGCTTAGGAACCAGCTAAATAACAAGACACTCAGTTCGGCTATTCACGGATCTGAGAGCTAGCGCCGATGAAGCGGCTGCACCTGCGCTACCACAGACGGCGACGCCATCGCCTCCGCGGTGGCCTTCGCGCGCAACCCGGCGCAAATCCAGGAGAGAAGAGCTCGGGGAGAGACGACATAAAAGTCAGCTGAGTAACAGCAGGAGCTTAGGTAGGTAGGAAACAGTGGCGGCTGGTGCTTCAGATGACTGGGGGTTCACTTCTTTGATTACCGGATCTTGATAGTGGCGCCCCCCCCCCCCTCCCACCCCTGCTTGCTACAACTCTAGCTGAGTCGTTGGCCTACCAAGCTTCTTTACTTCACACCTTCACACCAATAAAAAAATGTTCAAGTGTTTGTTAAGCTTAAGGGACTTAACTGCGGGGTCATCAGTCCCTAAACTTACAAACTACTTATCAACTACCTTATACGAAAGACGACACAAACATCCATGCCCTAGGGAGGATTCGAACCCCCGACCGTAGCGGCCGTGCAGACTGTGAGTGGCGCGCCGCAGACCTCTCGGCCACGACGGCCAGCGATAATAAAAACCAAGAACATATGAATATGCACTTTAACACTAAAACACAGTAAGTAACTGATTACACTGTGAAGTGTTTGTAACAAAATGAATCTGTTACGATGAAGAGACAAGGTACCATCGGGTCATATGACACTGTAAGAGGCACCCCTTCTAAACTTACGCATGCCCAAAGGCTGCTGTCACCCACATATTTTCAAACAGTTAAATATTTGTTACAACGAAGAGCATAAATGTCATTTAGCCTCAAAATCGCGACACATTTGCTAAAACGTCCAAAGATATGTGGCAAGTAACAATACAAAACTAATTGTTGTTCCCATATCTGTTAAAAAGAAGACTGGGATTAAAAAAAATTTGTTTGCAGTCAGTCTCGAACCCACCACCTTCGACGGCGCAACATTATGCCACTAACCACGCGGCTCTTCTTGCTACTTTGAGAGTAGTGACTTCATTATTATTCATGATCGGATCTTCTGAATGCTTTTACTGTTGATGCGTCTTTAATTTATAGTTATAGGATATTTTACCAAAAATGACGTGTTTTTGATGATACTTCAATGAGCCAGAAAAATGGCGGATGTTGTCTTCATGGAGGATTTGCGCATGCGTGAGGCGAGGTACGCAGTACCTCCATTGTCTTGCTTCGGGATCATTCTTACGTAACCGCCATAGCTCGAGTAGCCAGGAGCTGGTGTCTCTACCAGCTCGAACGTCAATGTTAAAAGCGGAGTTTCTCTCGCTTCTACCTACCGCGGAAGCCCCCATATGCTGCATGCAGGGGGCTCAGAAGACAATTTGAAACTCAGCCGCACATGCGCATTGCAATGCTGCGGCCACTGCCGCCTATATTAAGCGGCCGCTGTCTCCGCGACGTAAAACGTTTCTCATACGATAAAAATACTTTGAAAGTGCATATAAAATGATTTGATAGAAGTACAAAACGAAGAATGACAGTTTAAAAACACTTTTTATTTTATAGTTTCCAAATGATAAGCCAAGATCGCAAACTACCAATTTATTAAGTGACGACCGGTTTCGGTGCAGTGTGTCACCATCATCTGGTCATATATGTATATTATAATCTGGTCATCTTGTTAAAAAATTGGATATAAAATAAGAAGTGCAACATTGCACTTAGTCACTATATAAAAAAATACTTATGTTAAAAACATGACAGCTTACAAAATATTGACAGCTCTGAAAATTATAGTTTGCATTTTCAGAGCTGTCAGTATTTTGTAAGCTGTCATGTTTTTTTTATATAGTGACTAAGTGCAATGTTGCACTTGTTATTTTTTATCCAATTTTTTAACAAGATGACCAGTATATATATATATATATATATATATATATATATATATATATATATATATAATGAACAGATGATGGTGACACAGTGCACCGACGGTGCTCCGAAACCGGTCGTCACTTAATAAATTGTTAGTTTGCGATCTTGGCTTATCATTTGGAAACTATAAAACGAATTGATCGCCTCCAGACCAGACGATGTCAGGTAATCTTAATTTTTTATTTCATTTATTTATTTACTTTTTTTCACGGCGAGCCTTTTTTCCGGGGGTTAAGTGAACCATTGAAGACGTAGGACGCGCCGCCACTGGTAGGGAACCTTATCTGACTGTGCTCCAGACACTATGAACCGACAGCACAGCCGTGGACTGTTCCATAAACAAATAGGTCTAGGCTAACACTTTCGGGAGTATCACATCAAATACTTTAATTTTACCATAATGAAAAGTCAGAAGTTTCCAGTTATGACTCACAAAAATAATGTTACGAAACTGTATTTTGTTTGTTTTCATGTAGATGTCTGCGGTTCTAGTAAACTTTGAAATTCCAGTAGAACAGCACTACATGAGTCAATACAAAAATATAGCTGCAAACAAAGAAACAGCAATTATGTAACTTCAGTTTTCTGGAGGAGTTAGTTAAAAATTTATGTCACCCCTCGTAGTTAGTTGTATGTTACACGGAACAATAATTACAAATTCTCTGTAGAACGTATTACTTTCAGGCAGCTAAAAAGTACACTCTCTCAAATATATATAGAAACATACTGACCACTGACATGATTTGGTGTAAGTTACAAATATTACGTCGAACAATCTGTCGTTTATAATTTGAATATTTTGCAGATAATGTGGCGTGTTGTAATCTAATATATAAAAATGAATGTTTGTGTGTTTGTATTTCATACGCGGCCATATCGTTCAACCGATTGTGATGAAACTTTGTCAACTTATTGCTTGCACTTTCGCGATGGTCATAGGCACCATTAAATGATTGTACGACAAATAGTTCAGGAGATGTGGCGAAATAAATAATGAAATGCGCGGAAAAGTGCGGCATCATGCGACGTCTGTTTCTAAACCACTGTACCGATTTCAACCTAATTTGGTACACATATTCCTTCCATGAGGTAACAATTGACGTAGAGGCAGCGAGATGTACTCCCAGAACAATGTATAACGATATCTATGTGTTAGGTGATTCCACGGGAAACAGCAGAAGACGCCTGTATCGCTGTAAAAATGGACTCACTCTATTGAGCCACAAAGAAACTGGGTGCGGAACAGTCACGAACCTACTGACCTATTATAAAACTGAACAAGAGCCAAAACGATATTACGCCGTTTTTCTTTCACCAATGGCTTTCAGACACTCTACTGTGCCGCAGTAAAATCATCTGAAGATCAAAACCAACTGCAGAACTATGTGAATAAGATATCACTATGGTGTAAAAATTTAAAATTGACTCTAAATAATGCGAAGTGTGAAGTTGTCCACATGAGTACGAAAATAAATCCGTAAAAATTTGTTTACAAGATAAATCTATCAAAAGTGAAGCCCGTAAACTCCACAAAATACCTAGGAATTTCTATTACTTCAGACTTAAATTGGAAAGAGCACGTAGATAATGTCGTGGGAAAGGCGAACCAGAGAATGCGTTTTATTGGCAGAATCCTTAAAAGATGCAACATAACTACTAAAGAAACTGCATACACTACACTTGTTCGTCCTTGTTTGGAGTATTGCTGCCCAATGTGGGATCCTTATCAGGTGGGTTTGACGGAGGACATCGAAAGAGTCCAAAGAAGGGCAGCTCGTTTAGTAATGTCACGATGCAAGGGGAGACAGCGTTACGGAAATGATACAGGATCTGGGATGGGAATCATTACAACGACGGCGCTTATCTCTGCGGCGTGGGCTACTTATGAAACTCCAATCGCCAACATTCTCCTCCGAATGCGAAAATATATTGTTGACTCCCACTTACATAGGTAGAAATGATCATCAGAATAAAATACGAGAAATCAGAGCTCGAACTGAGAGATTCAGGTGTTCATTCTTCCCGCGCGCTATTCGAGAATGGAATGGGAGGTAAAATAGTATAACGGTGGTTCTATGATCCTTCTGCCAGGCACTTAAACGTGATTTGCAGAGTATCCCATGTAGATGTAGCTTTAGAACCACTTTTCCACAATTGCCACTACCTGAATCAAGCAGTTCTTTGCTGTAGATCCTACTGCACTACGTTACAATATTCGAGTATTGTGACATCCTTGTGTACTTCTGCAACATTTGAGAAATGTCTCATCAAACTTTCGGCTTATGTAGTAGGTCAAGTATACACAGAGTTCTTGCTTAAGTTGAGACAACTAAGTAGTTCGAAATTGACACAGGGTACGTAAAGTCAATTTTAGTAGGAAACAATCGTTAGTTGGAGTGGTATACTGGTATGTAATCTAGGTAATCAGTAGTGGGGTAGGAACTCATAGCTGTCCGTAAATGTTACACCACATATATATTTCTGCCACAGTGGAGAGAAATTTGTACGCCATTTATTCTCAACAGCCTGTTAAAATACTGAAGCTCTAATACTTTGCTAATGCTGTGCGAAAAAGTGCTAATAATTCAGATCTAATCCACAAACTTGCAGGTAATTGAAGCTTTAACTGATTCCCGTCGGACCGATACGGAGCTGCTTCACTGAGAAGAAGCGGCTCCAGACCATAAGAACTAACAACCGTCTGTAGAGCTGAGTGAGTATCCCATGATCCTCCGTACGACACTCAATGACGGCATTTTCGGAGGATTTCAGGTCTTATGGACGGAGTTTACGTAATCTTCCTAAGGCCGGTATTACACTATCAAATTATTTGTCAAAGAATTGGACAAAGAAAAATTGAACGTAATGTAATGCGAACATCGTCCAATATTTCATCCAATCTCGGCCTCGGCCTAGATTTGATCAAAGAAATCGCTCGTCTTCTGTTTCCTGCAGTGAGAAATGTGACCGCTTGGAGCGCTAGTAGTATACAGCTTCCTTACCACTACAGCTGTTTTATTTGGAGGTTAAATATCTGACATTACTTGGACATAACGTTCGTATTCGTAAACATGGCTAGTAGTGGAATGTTTGTGTAGTGTTTTCTAGCAACAACAAAATTTTAAAAATCAGATGGGGCGTTGTATAACAGTTGACAAGGCCAATTCACACTGTCCGTCACGTCAATTCGCATAGCCCAATTCTCTGCGGCAAAAGTGAGGTTGAGTTACAATCCGTGATGTAAAAAAGTCATTATATACTATCGGAATTTAAGTAATACCCCTAATCTTAATACAGCCGAAGCAGATTTTAGAATGTATGATTTTCGTAATGTGGTGTGCTAAGTTCTGGGAAATGAAACAACTTTCAAAACATCGACATCTGTTTGCAAGCGAATCTATGATCATATAAATACGTCAGCCAATTTTTGTAAGGAAATAAATAGAGCCTATTTACTTTATCAGCAATGTTTCCCCCCTTACATTTTAATAACATCATAAATAATTTAGATTATCCTCTTTGTCAGTGCTCACATTTTCCATTTAAAACTTTATTTAATGAAACTTGCTTTATCAACTTAACAATCTTATTCGTATACACTGTTTGAGTCAGCCTTTTTGTTACTCTATTGCAAACTGCGAAGGATGAAGAGCGACAAAATAATTAGCAGTGAAGGGCCTGGCTGTTCTGCCGACGGAATAAAAAAGAAAAATCCTCCCAGTCCCGTAACAAATTTTATTTATCTCGCTCTGACGCCCATGGTTTCATCCAAGTGCGTTTCCTTTTCTTTTTTCCCTCCTCTTCTAAATGCAGACACAACGCAACTGTAGTATAAACAATAGCTGAGCATTACACCGCCATTTTGAAGCAAATTTGACAAAATATTAGATGATAGTGTAATACCCCCTTTTGCGTTTCATCCAATTTCTTTGTCAAAAAATATGACCAATATTTCATCCAAGTTTTTCGTCCAATTCTTTGTCCAATAATTTGATAGTGTAATACCGGCCTAACTAACTGAGAACCCTGCGTGGCCCGTGTTGTAACCAACTGTGGCCACAACTGTAGTCACCTTAGCCGGCCGCGGTGGCCGAGGGGACTGAGGCGCTCCAGTTACGGTCTGCACGGCCACTACGGTCGGGGGTTCGAATCCCCCCTCGGGCATGGATATTTGTGCCGTCCTTAGTTGTAGCTAGTTCATAAGTAGTTTGTAAGTTTAGGGACTGATGACCCCGTAGTTAAGTCCCATAGACTCTACAAACATTTGAACATTTTTTTGTAGTCACCATAGGGCTGCCTACTCGGGAAGGCTAAAATCATGCTAGACACTTTAATAAAACACAAGTTATTAATTAGACAATTACACACTTAACTTTGGTAATGTCCAAGAAAAGAAAATTCTGCCTAAAACATGTGTACAATTCTGTATGACTAAGGTCGATTCGACCTCCTGACTATCTACGGTTACTATCTTCAATAACTATCGATGCCTCTCTCTATCTTCTGCAAGGAGTAGTCGGCGTAGACCATGGCGTGGACTTCATATACGTGGGGTATACCCAGAAGTGAGGAGCGCTTTTGTAGTCTTCATGTAGATGGCGCTCTATATCGGCGTGGAGGGAGAGGTGCCGCTGTACGATAGTCTAGCGGCTCTCCACCACCTTCTTGGTCCTGTGTTCCCACTTCTGGTGGAGTGACGCTAGCGTTACGCCACTACATTTATTTATTCCAGCCTTGAGTTGCTGCTTCTTCTATCCCTTCTCTCTGTGCTCATCTCCTTTTTTCTGAAGACATGTTATATTTACCAGAGAATATACAGGGTGTCCCACTTAACTGTTTCACCCCAGATATCTCTGAAACTACAAGAAATATTGAAAAACGACTTTTACGGTCATGAAAGTACGGCGGGGGCTTATGAAGGTAGGTACTATGAGACACTCTAAAACGTGATCAAATATTATTTTCAACACAAACTTGTGTTTTTTTAAATGGATACCCCATATTATTTCTTAAGCAATCGATAGGATGAAAAATCACAAAAAGAATGGCTTCGGTTGCATCGCGCTGCGTCAATTACATCCGGGGAAACTGCGAAGTGAAGTTGACGTTTGAAATACATGAGGTGCGCTGCTAGCGGGTGAGTCTCGGACACCCGCTAGCAGCGCGCCTCATGTATTTCAAACGTCAACTTCACTTCGCAGTTTCTCCGGATGTAATTGATGCATCGCGATGCAACCGACGCCATTATTTTTATGATTTTTCATCCTATCGATTGCTTAAGAAATAATATGGTGTTTTCATTAAAAAAACATAAGTTTGTGTTGAAAATAATATTTCTTCACGTTCTAGAGTGTCTCATAGTACCTACTTTCATAAGCCCCTGCCGTACGTTCATGACCGTGTAAGTGGTTTTTCAATATCTCTTGTAGTTTCAGAGATATCTGGGGTGAAATTGTTGAACGGGACACCCTGTATAAGAAATAAGACTGTTTTGCACAATGTACAAAATTTTAAATACAGTATCCAAAGAAAAAAGATAGTAATCAAAATACACACATATGTAACATACATTTATGTAATTCACAACTCAACTATAAACAACATTTATTGTGACTTGTCCAGGATCTAATATTAATAATTTCTTTGGTGAGGCCACTCCTGAGCAAGTGACATAAAGTTTTCCATGTGAGAAACATGGCTCAAATCCACTCCACAGTATTGAATAGAGTGCCCTGTGATTTATTTATCGTAATAGAAAATGCAAGTCTCATTGGAAACTGCAGTCTCTTGAAGTTAAAAGCCAGATATGTCGTAAATAATTGGTGTTCGTTGGATGCACACTGTTCATTCTCTTATTTTCCTTGTAGCTCTCTAGAAGTCTATTGTTTTCAGCTGCAGCGGTGTGCGCTTCACATTTGAAAGTTGGTTCATAGTTAAGAGTTGTCAGCTTTCAGGAATTTCCATACGGTGACTGGAATACAGAAGTGTATTATTGCTAAATACCTAGATGTATTAATATGTGGTGCATGATATGACAGGTTTTGACCGATCGCGATATATATGATCACATATTTATTGAATTATATGTTATAGCATTGTAGAATTCCAGTTATATATTCGTCTGTATAAGTGCTGTATGTTGGTAAAAACCGTTGCGAACAGAGTTAATTGCAAATAAGTAATAGATTAAAACGTCAAGTGTGATGGGGTGATTTTCCATGGACGTTACTGTTTATGTCCTTATATCTCATGAACTACGTGTCGTACTGTGATACAATTTTCGAAAATAGATTCAACTATATGTGTGTATATTATCTGTAAAATTTCCTGGGACTACAATTTGTAGTGTAGAAATTATAAACTGTAACGTCATACAGAATGCCATCCTTTTGCTCCATGAACAGCGGAAAAGTAGTAAGCAAGAAACTTTTTCCTTTCATTATTTTGATGTGGCGGTAAGCGAGGAGAAGTTCAATAAAGGTTTGAAATTATGTTTGAAGTTTGTTGCAAGTCACTAAGTACTGTCATTCTCATGTAATGTATTTATAAAGTCTCGTCGTATTATGAAGCAGTTTCTTGCAATTCCAGCTGTTTATGTCGTTAGATCTCCTGAACCATGTGTCGTATGTGGTTCTTACCCCTACATAAATTCTTATCTCACGTAAGGTAGATGTGTACCAAATTTGGTTGAAATCGGTCCTGTGGTTTAGGAGGAAATATGCAGCATTGTCGCTTGATGCAGCAGTTTTTCGCACACCTTATTGTTTATGACGTCATTTCTCGTGAACTACGGGTAGTGCGTGATCCTTATGGTGACCGTCCTCATGGATTGAAGCTTACGTGTGCAAAATTTCCTAGAATTTGGAACAATACTGTAGATTTGTGTGCAATAGCCGCGGCGGAGTGGCCGAGCGGATTGAGGCGCTATGCTCCGATGCGCGAAGCCGTTACCCGTCGGGGGATCGAATCCGCCCTCGGGCATGGATGTTAGTGCTGTCTTTAGTATAAGTTAGTTCATAAGCAGTTTGTAAGTTCAGGAACTGATATCCAGCAGTTGAGTCCCATAAGCTTGACAAACATTTGAACATTTCGTGTGCAATACGTACACGTAAACACACGGAAACTGTGCTTTTATACAAAGACTAATCACATTCGTATTGACTCGATCATTACCGCATGAAGAACTATATAATTGTATTTTCAGCCAGCTATCACTTGTTACGTGTAGGATATTACGTGTAAGGACCAACCCTGATGTATTTCGGACGCAGACTGCTCTCACCAGCGACACGAGTGTTTATCTACAGTTGTATGTATACACCGGAAACCACTATACGGTCCAAGGGAGAGTAACTTGTATCACGTCCAGTTTCTACCTTACCTCTTCCACTCATAAATGGAGCACGTGAAAAACGCCTGTTTATGTGCTTGATAATAACCTGTAATAGCTCATATCCTGTCCTCGTGGTTCTCACGAAAGATATATGTTGGTGGTTTGCAGTAGGATAGGACTGCGGACTGTAGCAAATCCAGGTCCACTAAATTTTCGGTTTTGTGTAAAGAAGTCGTCTTTCCTCCATAGATTGCTGTTTGATATCACGGAGCTCATTCGTAGTACTCGTTCAAGCCAAATCTAACATCTTGCCTCTGAAAATGGTTACATGTGCTTATTGACTCCGCCCTGGTTGGAGTTCCAAACACTCCAACAATACTCAAGAATAGGCGGCATAAGAATCTTTCGTTCCGTTTCCTTTACAAAAAAATGTTCAACTGTTTGTTGAGCTTAAGGGACTTAACTACGGGGTCATCAGTCCCTAAGCTTACAAACTACTTATGAACTTCCTTATACTGAAGACGTCACAAACATCCATGCCCGAGGGGAGATTCGAACCCCCGACCGTAGCGGCCTTGCAGAATGTGACTGGCGCGCCGCAGACAACTCGGCCATTGCGTCCGGCTTTCCTTTACAGATGAGCTATAATTTCGTAAAATTCTCAAAGTAAAACTTTCCCTTCAACACAACTTACGAGCTCATTCCTCTTCATGTCGGTATGCAATATCACAACTCGGTGATTGTATTCTTAATATATCTAAATATATTTTTCCTTATCCATCTGAAACAGCTTTACAATTTTTCATGGTTACATGCACTTGCCGTGTCTAATGCCCGCGTGGTCTAAGGCGTCATGCTATAGACTGAGCGGCCGTTCCCGACTGAGGTTCGAGTCTTCCCTCGGACATGAAAATGTGTGTTGTCCTTAGTATAAGTTATTTACGTAGTAGTCTGAGGACCTATGACCAAGGCAGTTTTTGGTGCAATTGGTTTGCAAACATTTGAACCGCATATCAATCGCACATACTGTAAGTCACACCAAACATAAAGTCTGTCCACGTGATTCTGCATCCCCCTACAGTCACACAACAATAACAATTTCCAACATACTACCGAGTCATCACCAAGCACTTGCAAACAGGATTGGCACAAGTGTGCAGAATCTATTTGCCCAGCAGAGAGAGTCAGAGTAGTTCTTTGCCAACTGCGCGCAGCAGAGAGCAGTGTGTTACTGCGTCTTTTATGAACAGCCTAATGGTGGCAGAGAGGGGGCGTCATTTATAATAGCGTTGAACACGGCCCGGCCACGCCCGGTAGCAGAAAATTATCTGTCGGCTGGTCCAGGCTGCTGGCTCGTGCCTCCCCGGCAAGGGGCGTGGCTGCGGCTCGTATCTTCACACATGCTCTATCTCCGTTAATTTACCTAAGCGGACCTGGGTGGCCGAATGTCGTGAAGAGGGCGATTTATCTTCCCTCACGACATCCAGCCGAGCCCATTACGGAAGCCGAGCACGTGCCTGCCAAATGCTCGCCGTCGCTGCTTCTAAGCAGCACAGCTGATTTGGCGACCGCGCTAGTAAAAGACCTCGTTCCTCCCATCGTTAACGTACGTCGTCGTCGCTTCTGAATGGGATTCCAGAAGTGATTGGGGTTGGGGCTATACGAGCCTCTGTCAAGAACGTAATCCAATTCGTTTTCCAGTAACTGTAATAAAGTTTTAGCCACACTCAGCCAATATGGAATTACCTAGACAGACAATATCTCACCTTCTCTTATTAAAATTTTCTGTGTTGCCAAATATGACAACTGCACCATCGTTCCATATCTCATAACTTCTCATTGTTCACAATAAAATTCCCAACGAAGCGATAATATCGGAAATCAGTAAATGAAATTTCCAGCAGCACATTACGCAGTCATAACTGAATCACACCGCCAAACAATTCACCCACTCACATAAATGATACGTGCTAAACATCAGTCATGTGAAGCATCAGCCATTTAGGATAAATCACCTAGCACTTGCACCGCAAATATTGCGGAAACGGAAAGTGCAAAAAAAAAGTTCAAATTTTTGTTAAGCTTATGGGACTTAACTACGGGGTCATCAGTCCCTAAACTTACAAACTACTTATGAATTACTTACGAACTAGGACGGCACAAATATCCATGCCCGAGGGGGGATTCTAACCCCCGACCGTAGTGGCCGTGCAGACCGTGACTGGAGCGCCTCAGTCCCCTCGGCCACCGCGGCCGGCCGGAAAGTGCGATAGATGTGCAGTTTTCACAGAATGGATTTGTAGTCAAGGGCTCGTATTATTGGCCAATAAACAGATTGTAAAAATACCTAGAAAGTGATTTTTTTTCAAACACACAATTTTTCAAATGGAACAATGGTTGTTTCTATCATGCACTGGAATTTTTGACACTAGCTGTGTACAAAGAATTTTGAATGACATTTTTATCTCATTTAGTTTGGCATCTCCAACCATTCAAAGTTTTTAGGGCGGAGGCTACGACAGTGAAGCTGACTGGCTGGTGGTCATGAGACAGTGGGCCGTGCCCCAGGGGCTAGCCACTCGGCCAGTCAGCTACGATATCGCAGCCTCTGCCCCCGAAATTTTGAACGGTTGTACCTGCCAAACTAAACGTGATAAAAATGTCATTCAAAATTTTTGTACACTGCTGGTATCAAAAATTCCAGTCCATGATAGAAACAATCATTGTTCCATTTAAAAACTGTATGTTTGCATAAAAAATACACTTTCTAAGTAATATTACAATCTGTTTATTGGCTAAAAATACGAGCCCCTGTCTACCAATCCATTCTGTGAAAACCGCACATCAATCGCACTTTCCGTTTCCGCAATATTTGCGGTGTAAGTGTTAGGTGATTCAACCTGTACATCCCAAACATTAAACGACTAAACTTCATTTCGATTAGATCTAATGTATTACTTGCGGCAAGGAAACAAACATCTTGAGAAATTTCTTTTCATGATTGAAATTCATACTGTGTCAGTTCGTGACCACTATAATCCGGATATTTGTATGAAAGTATACCCCCTTCCATCGAATTCAGGACATGATCTACGTGTTACAAATCATGTGACGGGACTTCAAGAACGTTGTGGTGTGAAGAGCAGTGTGAATGCCTGCTGAAATATGCTATTATGAATCCTAGTAGTGAACGGTTTACAGTTCTTGCCATATACTGATGAACATTCTGATATCTTTAAACACTTACTTAAGAAGCCCCGTAGACGTAACGGGTAACTCCTGACATTGCAATTCAAGAAGATGGAAGTGTGTTAGTCTCAACAGTTGTGACTTCTGTGACTTCGCACAAGTTGGCGTCGCACTGACCACCACAAACATAAACAAGACTGCTTACTGAACGGTAGAGAATGCCACTCAGTGTTCAAGTAGACTATGATTGTACATGATGCAAGTCTTTGTAGTAAAATGTACAAATGTTTGTAAATCGGACGGACTCAACTGCCTGGTTATCAGTCCGTAGCTTACAAACTACTTAAACTAAGGTAAACTAACCCAAGGACAACACAAACGCCCATGTCCGAGGGGTAACTCGAACCCCCGACGGCGAACGGCCACGCGCACCGCAACACGGCGCCCCAGTGCGCACGGCTAATACGCCGCGCTCCGTGTAGTACATGATATGGTGTGACTTATGAGGCTGCAAATATTATGGTGCCAACGCTAAAAGATGCGTAACAAATTCAGATCTTCTAGTGCTGTGTTTTCCGTTGGTCCCTGCTGTTATCATCCATGCATTCATAAGGGCCTGTCGAACAATCTTACGAAATTTTCATTGTATAGTACTCGTGGCGGACCATCCCACGCCGTTCGGCTGAGTGTATCTCATCAACACTAGCTCTACAGTCATGCACTACATCCTAAGGTAATTCGAGATCGTTAAGTATGATGAAGCCATGCCCCTCTTTGTCGCTGTTTCGATCTGACTCGAGGTCCGAAAGACAGCAATAAGTGGAATGTACACGGCAACTGGACATAATGTGTTGCCATCTCCACCTGCAGTGTTCCAATGAACGTAGACTCACAAAACATAACGTAGTCATCAATTGAAAAATCATTAAAAACCATCATACATCTCCACGAGCTTGACCGGATTCGTAGCAACAATTGCACCAAACTGCGAGGAATATGGTGTCAGCGCTTTAGCCGCTCTTCCGGATGTCCTACAGTCGCGTTATGTTCAGGAAACTAGTAGTACATTCCTTCAGCCCGAAGAGTTTAAATGTCGTCGTCTTGAAAAATAAGAGAGCCGGCCGCGGTGGCCGAGGGGACTGAGGCGCTCCAGTCACGGTCTGAACGACCACTACGGTCGGGGGTTCGAATCCCCCCTCGGGCATGGATATTTGTGCCGTCCTAATTGTAGCTAGTTCATAAGTAGTTTGTAAGTTTAGAGACTGATGACCCCGTAGTTAAGTCCCATAAGCTATACAAACATTTGAACATTTTTAAAAATAAGAGTATCAATGGCTTAACATCATATAGACAGTAACTGAAAGGCAACAAATATCATTTAATATATTTAAATAGATATGCTCATTCGTATTAATGGGCACCTTAGTTAGCGAGCAGGAAAACTAAACTAAACCATCCCAAATCATTTCTAGTTTGCACCCAACCTTGCACACTTTTAGGATAAAATGTTTAGTTTGGTGTTATGTACACTTTGCGATGAAAGTTGTTTAAATAAAGACAAAAAAGTCAGTTGGATCACATTGCGTCCCGCTTGTCAGCTACTGTCCACATATAATGATTTCTAGCCTAGTCATCATACTCAGCTTTATGTGGCTATCTGAGCAACGGCCTGGGTAACAGGCTAAGATGGACCTTCACTGCGTGCTTGCAGAAATTTCTGTCTCGCTTGGAACAGTTTGTAGTTCACATGCCATAAACGGTGCCTCTCAGTCAGAGCATTATTCTGACCAAAATTCTGAAATCGTGTTTCTTGACCGTGCGCTACGCCACTACTTATACACACATTGAACAGTTCGCCGCAAAACACCAACAAATCTAACACTTTCACAAACAATATAGTCATGGGCGCGAATAAACACGATTGTCCTTCTTTGCCACTTACAAGGAGACCTCCCGGTCTCGAAAATTCGGTTTGGGGTGAGCTTTGCATGTTAGTAGTATATGTCAACGGTGCCCACTCATATATGTTTTAAAGCACACTACCCAGAAAATTCGGAGAAGAAGGGCTCTAAGGTTTAATCGTTACCCATACACCTCGTGTATTGGTCAATGACATCTTTGCAGTATCATGGCGAAATAGCTCCAGTAGTAGCGCGTAAACGTCATTTCACACCGGCGTAGCGTATCTCGATCTACGTCTTCGGAAATATGTCGCAGACGTATCTTGTAATGTAATCAAATGGAGCATTTTAGACCGACATAGCCGGTGTCGCGTCCAGCCGGGATACATAATACGCGTATCTAAAAATGTTCAAATGTTTGTTAAGCTTATGGGACTTAACTACGGGGTCATCAGTCCCTAAACGTACAAACTATTTATCAACTACCTTACACTAAGGACGGCAAAAATATCCATGCGCGACGGGGGATTCGAACCCCCGACCATAGTGGCCGTGCGGACCGTGACTGGAGCGCCTTAGTCCCCCTTTTTTTTTTTTTTTTTTTTTCTTCATTTTTTTTTTTAGCGCCTCAGTCCCCTTTTTTTTATTTTTTTTTTATTTTATCTTATTTTTTTTTTGTTTTTTTTTGTTGTTTTTTTTTTTTTTAATTTGGGGGGGGGGGGGGAGGGACCACAAAAGGAAAGGAAACTAAAGTGCCACCGCCACTTTGACCCTAATAAAAAAAAAAAAAAATAAAAAAATAAAAAAAAGGGAACCTCAACCTCTTCAGGCGTTGGCGCCTAACTAAAACTACCCCTGGAAACTAACTATATAAGGAAACAAAAAGAAAGAAAAGGAAGGGGAATGTGTAGGAGACAAACAAATAAATTCTCTTTATTCACATTACTACGATTTTATTTCATTATTTTTATTTATTTATTTTTATTTAATAGATCTTGATGTTCGGTGTATAGTTCAGAAGATCTCGGTTCCCTGCGGCTAGTAAGTTCAGTCACGGCTTCTCGTAGAATGTGCATTCCGTTGAACAGTTCAAGGAGGGCAGCAGTTCAAACATTTAAAATTCTTCTCTATTGACTGAACACATTCCAGCTGCGGGGAGGGTCGTTGAAAGTACTCCCAAGGAAGTTGGAAAAGTATTGTCTGTATTTAGGATGTCGTACAACTCTGTAATGGCGATCCGTGAGATAAGTCCAAAAATCAAGTTTCGATTTTGCGTTGTGTCCAAAAAGATAATGTATGGCATGCCCGCGAATCCAATTCACCGCATTGGTCTTAGCCTTTGGAAAATACACTCGGTCCGGAAATAAGAACGAAGGAGGAGTAACACTCTCTGGAATAGTTCTCGTGAGGAAAGCTATAATACGGCGAATCAGTTGCCAAACGTCAGCAGCAGTACCGCAAACAAAACGATGTTCGTCAGTGTCAGCCACCCCACACCTGGGACAGAGAGGTGATTCGGCGAGGTGGATGCGATGAAGGCGAAATCTGCAAACATGCTTACGATTGACAGTAAGGTACCAGACCGACTGTACATCAGAATCAAGAAAAGAAGCAGATATAGAACGCCAGATGGAGCGCCAGTCAAAATGGGGAAATTTTTGTTCAATTGGGTTTGATGGTAGACTTCTTTGTAGAACATCGTAGACAGCTTTAGTTTTGCGTAAGTACGGGTTGGACAAGTTGAGGTGGAGATAGCTAAGCTCGAGAATAAAATATCTGATATAATGGAAAGGAACTGGAATAACCGACAGCATGACCGGAGCTGACAGTGAGGTCGGCGTATAAGTCGACAATAGAAGACCAGTAAGGCTCGTCGGGCAACGTGTCCATATCGTCATCTGGGAGCTAATAAAGAGGGCACGAGCTCTATCCGGTACGTGATATAGACCGAGACCACCACGGTCGCGGGGAAGGGTGAGCGATTCATAATTAACTTTGAACAACAAGCCATTGCTGACGAATGAGGCCATCGCTGCTAACATTCGATGGGCAATGGTAAGTGGAAAGGGGAAAACCTGTGCGACATGGGGAACGCGGGATGCGATATAGACATTGACATATCGGACTCGCTGAAGAATATCCAGGGATCTTAGCCGATGATCAATAAGACCAGCCCTCATTTGCTGAAGTAGACGTCGGCAGTTGGAAGCAGCCGAACGCCGGAGATCAGCCGAAAAGTCAATGCCTAAACAGCGGATGGTATCTTGGGTGACGAGGGGCGCAGTGCACCCAGCAGCGAAACCTGTGCCGATAAACATAGCGTGCGACTTACGGACATTGAGAAAGCTACCCGAAGCCTCGCCATATGTCGCGACCCACGTCAAGGCTGCCCGGACTTCATCAACGTCACGTATATAGATGACTAAATCGTCAGCATAGGCTGTACAACAGAATCGGTAGCCATCAATGGGTAACCCCATCAAACGTTGCCGAAGGCCACAAAGCAAGGGTTCCAAGGTGAAGGCATACAGGAGCGCCGAAAGCGGGCAACCCTGTCGTACAGAGCGACCAATTACGATCGGTGGGGTTAGCCTGCCATTGTAAAGGACTCTGGATGAAGCACCCCTCAGTAGGCGCATCACCACCGTAATTATCACGTCTGGGAATCCCATATGACGTAGGACAGTCGTAAGAAAGGAATGATCTACTCGATCAAAAGCCTGGCTGAAATCCAACGACGCAAGTGCACCAGAGAGGCGTTGTGCCCGTGTCACGGCGATCATATCCCTGTATCGACATAAAGCGGTACGGATATTATTGTCTCCTCCCAAGGATGCTTGGTCTGACGACACGACATATCGAGCAGCGCGTTTGAGGCGCGCGGCCAAAAGGCGAGTGAAGATCTTCATATCACTGTTAAGGAGCGTGATGGGGCGATAATCGCTGATGCCGATCCCGCCATGGGGCTTGTGGACAGGAACAATGATCCCTTCCGTAAAGGCAACTGGAATGCTCACCTCCGGAGACATCAGCTCTTGACAAATGGAAGTGAAGGTGGGTATAAGAAGATTGCAGAACGTACGATAAAATTCAAGCGGAAGACCGTCAGGTCCTGGGGAGCGATTAACGGATCCTGCCCGTATCGAATTGAGGACTTCATCAGAAGTTATGTCCGCAACCAGTTCCATTGCCTCATCTCCTGGAACAGCACCGAAGGTGAGATGTGATACTTCCTCAATCAGCTCTGACGAATGTGGAACTTCTGCATAGAGCTGTTGGTAGTGAGTATAAAGCGCATGTCCGATGGTAGACTGTGTATCGTATCGTCTCCCTTGCTCGTCCGTTAGGGCATAAATCAACTTCCTCCGTCGATATCGTCGGTCCTTGAGTATATGGTACATCGATGGGCGTTCGTGAGGCATACTATCAGTACTACGAGATCGTACTACAACTCCGTCCAAATGCCTTCGCATGTGAATAGATATCTGGGCTTTAGCACGTTTCATCATTATCTGGCGCTCTGGGGAGATAGGCATCAATGAACAGTCCCGTAGGATCCTGTAGTAAAAGTCCATCGTGCTTTTTCTCCAATCTGCAACTTCTTTACCATATCGCATCAGAGTTTTGCGGATAGCGGGTTTTGCACACTGGACCCACCAAGATATGGTTGACGGATACATTTGTAGGCGACGTTGACATGTGGTCCATGTGTCTTCTACTATCTGACGACATTCTGGCGAAGCAAGAAGTGCTACATTCAATTTCCATAATCCTCTTCCGTGCCACACAGCCTGCCGACTGAGAACTACATCACAAAAATAAGCCTCATGATCGGAGAAAGCAACAGGCCATATTTCTGCCTGTCGAGTTCCCCCTATTAGGGGTCGCGAGATGTAAATGCGATCCAGTCGGCTCGAGGAATGTGCGGTGTAGTAGGTAAAACCCAGACGATCACCGTGGACATGGCGCCATGTGTCGATAAGTGATAGGCGATTGAGGATAGGTTCAAGAGCCGCGCACGGTGAGTGGTGTGGTAATTGGTCCTGAGGTCGCTGCGTAGAGTTGAAGTCACCACCTAGTACCATATCAGCATGTGGCCCTAAAAATAGTGGCGTAACCTCTTCTGCGAAGAAAGTATTTCGTTCCTGGCGGTGGCTGGAACCTGATGGTGCATATACATTCACAATGCGTACACCAAAGAGTGTGAGAGCCATACCTCTGGCGTTGGGGAGGTACATAACATCTTCAGCTGGGAGACCGTCGCGAAGTATGATAGCCACACCACTACCGTTGTCCGAGGCATGTGAGATGTAAGTCGTGAACCCATATAGCGCGGAAAAATCGGCGACGTGCACTTCCTGAAGTAGTGCGATGTCAATATCTGCACCATAAATCATATCGCGGAGTAGCTCCAGTTTGTGTTGGGCACGAATGGTGGCAATACGATAATGCTGACAAGGTGTTCTGGATGGTACAGGACGGGCTTCGCCTTCTGCAGACACGCATCGCTGACCATCTGGGATTGCTGAAGCAGTGGCCATTACAGGGAATGTTCAGTGGCAGGCACAGCTGACGGGGATGCCCCATCAGCAGCACCATCCACTCCCATCGTCTCTATCTCTGTATCTTCTGCCCAGGATGCAGAGGCGGTGGAAAGACAGCTGCCATATGCATCGGCCGGTTGATGACAGGGGTCTCTCATCGCCTCGGAGTGATGCACGTCATCAGCTACCTGTGCTGGAGTCAGCGGCTGTACGGACGAGGGAGCGTACATGGAAAGCGCCTGGGGCGCGCCATCTGCATCAGACACTTTTTCATCGGTCAGCTGCTCGATGTCTTCCTCATCAGCATTTCTGGTATCCATTCTAAAAGGAGAGTCATCAGAAGAAATACGGCTGCGTTTCTTCCTCCTCTTTGGCGATCGTTGTTTACGAACGTGTTGTTCAGAATCCGACGATGGGCGGCTGTCATCAGTCACCGGACCAGTCTCTAGGAAGGCAGAGGTAGGCACAACTCCCGGATCAACTTGCATCGGAGCCACAGGAGCGTCCACTGTACTCGGAAGAGTCGACTGTGCAAGATCTGACATTGGCGGCGTTGATGAAGTTTTCTCTTCGGTATTTGCCGTATCCCGTGTGGATGTCGTTGACAGATCAGAAATTACTTGAGAAGTAGCACCCGCATCATGGACGACTTTGGCATAGGTGACAGGGAGTGGTGTGGTCACAGCTGGGGATACTTCTTCTCCAATCGGCGTCTGTACAATGCGCCGTTGCATGCATTCTGATCTGACGTGGCCTTCCTGACCGCAACCTGAACAAGTTCGGGGTTGACCATCGTACATAATTATGGCTCGCACTCCACCAATTGTTAAGTACGACGGCACGTGTTTCTTTAATTCAATTTTTACCTGTCGCACACCATTGAGAACACGGTATGTGCTGAAGGTTTGCCATTTTTCTTCTAGGTAACCGACAACTTTACCGTATGGTTCGAAAGCCGAGACGACGACTTCCTGTGGGAGTTCAAAAGGAAGTTCAAATACTCGAATCGTACGAAGACCGTACTCTGCAAGTTCGAGTGACACCTCTCCTACGTTTCCATCAGAATATTTGAACTTAAGACCATTGGCATGTCTGCGAATAACGTCCTGACACACCTCGGCATTCGTCATTTTAATATAAACGACACTGCTCGTGATCGAAAAGTGGATACCAAAAACATCACGAGGATCTAAACGAATATCTTCACGTATGAACGTTTCAACTTCATGAGCACGGGGTCGCACGTGATCGGCAAGAAAGGAAACTTTAAGGGTCGCTCGGCGATATGTTTGCGCCATGTTGTTCGCGGAAGACGGACACAAGACTTAATACGCTACGGCTCGACGCGACGCGGAAGTAAACAAACACGCGCTAGCGGAGCAACTCGGCAAGCCGAGCCGACCCGCTCACGACCACGGCTAAATGCCGACTGTCCCCCCGACCATAGTGGCCGTGCGGACCGTGACTGGAGCGCCTTAGTCCCCTCGGCCACCACGGTCGGCATACGCGTATCTCCAGCTACGCTGTATGCGTAGCGTCGCTGCGTATCTCTTCTCGTGCATGCGCACTACACTGCTCCACAAACCACGTGCTCTGTGCTGAACCGCTCTTTTACTGTGTTTTTATGTTTATTGCTGACTGACTGTGCATTAATTGGTAAAGTGCGAAAGTATCCAGAGCTGTGGGACTATTCTCAAATGGAATACGTTACTATTTTGAAATTACGGCCAAGGAATTGTTACCTTAGACAAATACCTAGCCGTTCGCCAGGAGGTGTTGATTTTCTGTAATTTGTATTCCGTTTTATAATGTCACTGCTGATGAGGGATAAAACTTCAATGAACTGTTTTTCATTAAGCCTGAAATAAGTTTTAAACGTTTCATCGTCAAGCTGTAAATCTTGCATTATAGTCGGCGTCATGCAGGAAGGCGCTCCCGCACATAGAGGCGGAGCGATAAGGGAAGCATAGAGGGGACGAGCTATGCCGGACGCCAACACTTGAGCCTGCGGGAGAATTATAATGCAAGATTTACAGCTTGACGATGAAAAGTTTAAAACTTATTTCAGGCTTAATGGAGAACAGTTCAATGAAGTTTTATCCCTCACCAGCAGTGAAATTAAATAACAGAATTCAAATTACAGAAAATCAGTAGGCCTACTCGTGGGCAGCCACAAGCCGAGAAAATGTAAATTATTGGCTTCAAGTGTGTCAGTGGAGGAGGATGCGAACAACGGCTGAAAACTGGGCCGTCTTCTTACGTGATGCGGACTGTTGTTGTTGTGGTCTTCAGTCCGGAGACTGGTTTGATGCAGCTCTCCACAATACCCTATCCTGAGCAAGCCTCTTCATCTCCACATAAGAACGTCAACCTACATCTGTCTGAATCTGCTTACTGTATCCATCTCTTGGTCTTCCTCTGCGATTTTTACCCCACACACTTCCCTCTAATGCTAAATTCACAATTCCTTGATGTCTAAGAATGTGTCCTACCAATCTATCCCTTCTTTTAGTCAAGGTATGCCAGAAATTTCTTTTCTCCCTAATTCTGTTCAGTACCTCCTCATTAGTTACGCGATCCACCCACCTAATCTTCAGCATTCTTCTGTAGCACCATATTTCAAAAGCCTCTATCCTCTTCCTGTCCGCACTGTTTATCGTCCATGTCTCACTCCCATACAAGACAACACTCCATACAAATTCCTTCAGGAAGGACTTCCTTAGGCTTAAATCAATATTCGATGTTAACAAATTTCTCTTTTTCAAAAACGCTTTTCTACCCATTGCCATTCTGCATTTTATATCCTCTGTACCATAGGTAGTGATATTCGCCATATGCGAATCAGAACAGCACAGCAGAAACACACGCTCTCACCAAAATAAAACTCTCTCATTGCCATCAAATAACACTGCAATCTACTCTAAATCATTTTCTGTATCGGGAACACGTCTGTGGTACAATCTTCCTCAATAGTTAACAGAGATGAAATCAATTCGAAACTTCAAAAGACAACTAAGGTCCACCTTCTGTCACAATAGCCATTTTCTTCTCCACTTTCCAGTCTGTAGCTCACTGCTGTCAATTCCTCCTCCCCCCACAAATGTTTCCCTTTCCTTTCGTAAGCAGAGATCTCTATTCATATATATTTCTTCACTCCCTAACAACCACTGGCACTGTCATTTTTCAATCTTCTCCTCTTACATTAATCATGTTCCTCCCTTCTGTTTATATTAAACTTAATTCAAATGTGTTAAACATCTATCTCTGTGTAAGTATTCCTTGTTATTATTAGTAATACTGTGATTTTTGTGTTATTATTAACATTATTATTATTATTAGCATATATTGTTATTATTAATACTGTGTTTTTTGTTTTTAAATCCTTTGTTTATGTTGTTCCTGGTCAGATGTAAGAGAGGGCCCTATGGCCCTAATCTGGTTCTGTTCTTCTAACATTTATCGGATGAACCCAATGCGATTTATCTGACTCTGAATACAACAACAACGGTTCATTATCACTATTGCTACTTGAAATACAGTCCATCCATGGCACACTGAAGTTGATATCTGGGTCACACCACAGTACATTGAACGCCATTTCTGGTACTTCCACGAACAGTGTTCAAGCTAACACACCATCCCAACAACTGAGAAAATACGAAGATGGGATAGAAAACGTAGCTCTTAATATGTGGCTTTCGGTTTGAAGAGTACGTATCTCTATTCAGGATACGTGCTACGTACTGTGACGCCTCCGAAGACGTAGCTTATGATACGCAAGCCGGTGTCAAATGACCTTAAGACTGTCATATCGCTGATCAAGGTAAGTTTCTACCAACGGCAAACATTTAATCTCCGTTATGTGTTTTAAAATTATAACATTTTAAAATAAAATTAATGATCTATAATAATATGAACTATAAAGAACTTCATTTTATTTATTACATGACGATTTCATCGGATTGAAATTTTAATTTCAATATTTTCTTATTAAAAAGTCGAAAAATCGAAATGAATTTTTCAGTTAATGTAGGTAGATTAGAGCATTAAAAGCTATTGTCATTACAATTTTGTTACGAATATAGGCGGTATTGTAAGCTGTGGAAAGATTATAAATACTCGTTGTAATTTCGATTAACCTGTTTCTTCATGAAAAAGTAGAGTATAGCTGTTGCATTCCTTAGTGTATGTATACAAACCGGCAGACGGTCAAGAATAGTCAAATATATAATAATTAAAAAAAAAAAAATGTTCCTTGGAGATAGGTTCGAACCCAGATCTTCCTTTTTTGTTCCATTCTCCGGTTTGACCGGCCCTTTGCGTAATTGGTTCGTTTGGGTCTATTTTATTTTCTTTCTCGTTACAGAGAGCGTCGAGCCCTCTGAGCTACCACGCCGGCGTAATTGAACTAGGGTAAGATGGTACAATTGCGATAATTTCAAAAATGTAACTGGAAATATATTGAGAAAAGAAACAATTTTAACTATGTCACTTATTCTTGGATGTTTAATGAATATGTTACACAAACATTAGACAATTACAAATGTTGGCAAAAAACACAAAAAAGGTTACAGAATTGAATAAAAATTGACCGAAAATGTACCACACTAGGCACAATTGTGATCACTTCCTGGTACAATTTTGATCACTGGCATCTTCCACATAAAAGTAATTTTCCCTCGGGTACCAACGCATACCTCGTGGTAACAAACATTGCATTTGTGGCGGCGAATCCAGTCACCTTTAGCTACTGATTTATAAGAGCGCGTTAGACTAAGAAGCTTCACTTACCTCTTAACAGGAAACAAATTATATCTCCGTACCACAAAGTGGTGTATTCTTGGAAAAGACAGGAGGAGCTGTAAAACCTACTGTACTAAACCCCACACAAAGGCAGGTGCTACCAACACTAGGAGACTGTCAAATGGCGCGAAACCTTACGTTGATCGGAATTGGACCAATATCGAATTTGAACCACCTTTCCGTATTCGACATGGCTGCAGCGCAGCCTTCTATGACAAATCTATCAGTTATGTTATGCCGCGCTTAAAATTTTAGAACCACTTTTTCTTGGAATTTTTGCGATACTACGCTTTAGGACTTTTTTGAGTGGACATTCTTAAGAAGGAGGCCAAAAACACTAAGATGAATTATATAGATTCACTATGCTATTAAGTCCCAACCCCAACTGAATTTCCGAGACCGGGTGGTCTCCTTCTTAGTCCCATCCTTACAACAACCCACGGTTACGTCAAATATTGTTTTGAACGATAAATGTGTCACTGACCACTACTGCCTTTTACTTACTTTTAACACACTCCAGTGTCTTATACTCACTTGTAACACGGTGCAGTGCTGGGTAGCAGTCTTGTGTAGTTCGCGAACGAACTAGTTCGGAAGAGCGCTCCCACAGGCGAACTAAGCGAACTAGTTCGCAGATCCCTCGCCTCTTAGTTCGTCCGCTCTTTTTCCGAAGACTGACGGGGAACAGCGAGAGGACGCCAGAGTGGGCAGAATCGCGGGATTCCCTTCTGCCAGTTACCGTCATTTCGAGCTGAGATGCAGCTCAGATGTAGTTTCATACTTCACTGACACAAGAAATCCACTTTAAAAATAAAGTACTACGAGTACTCGGTATGCAAAGTAGTTGAATACCATTTTATCACCCATTCGTGTAAATAACTGCTTTATTTGCTTAAGTATTTTAGTCCATTTGCCCAAAAATACGGGTAATAGCACACGATTTGGCAACACTGATTCATTATATATAAAAGCTGTCGTAACAAAAGAAAGAGATAATTTAGTAGCGGTAGCAAAAGACAAAAAGAGCGGACGAACTAAACGAGCGAACGAACTGAAAAGAGCGGACGAACTACAAAGAGCGGACGAACTAGAAAGAGCTACCTACTTCGCGGCCGAGCTGCGAACTAAAAGGAGAGCTACCGGTCGCGAACTGATAAATATGCGCGATCGGTCGCGAACTAAAATATGCGCGAACTATTATGCCAAACGTATCTCGCTTCTTAGTTCGTTGAATTCTTTTCCGAAGGCCGACGGGCAATAGCGAGAGGGCGCGT
This sequence comes from Locusta migratoria, assembly GCA_026315105.1. Classification (NCBI taxonomy): domain Eukaryota; kingdom Metazoa; phylum Arthropoda; class Insecta; order Orthoptera; family Acrididae; genus Locusta; species Locusta migratoria. The sequence continues at coordinate 381,317,681 of CM048755.1, forward strand.
AGCAGAATTGAAAATCACGCGTTTGCCTTCTGCTGATGAGTCATTTCGAAGTGAGCGTCTGCCTGCTAGATTACATAGTTCAGTGCTACAAAATTTCTGTTTTGATGTGTTCTGCATTCTGCAATATCTCACTAATAAATTCCATAAGGCCAAGATATGGAGATAACTCTAAACTTAAACGCGAGAAATTATCCAAAAACTGTTTCTTTTGGTTTGCGTGATATCGTTAGCGGCTCAAGCAGCAAGCGCATGAAGCAACTAGGTGGGGGAGCTTCTCCCTCCACCTGCATGCGCAGACCACGCCGCTCAGCCGTCACTAAGAGCGGACGAACTAAGAGAACGAACTAGTTCGCGGCAGAGCCGCGAACTAAAGTGAGCGCTCCCGATCGCGAACTATTATGCGCAAGTCTACTGGATAGTGCCTACGACGCGCGTGCAGTCTCAACGCACGGAAGGGCCTGACGCCAGCAGCCAGTGACAGTAGATTGGGAAGGAGGCTCCTATGCAGTAAGCCCCCAGTCGAAAGGGAATGACAGCTCTCGGCAGCATCAGGTCAATGGATCCTTGACGAGTGGATCCAGCTTCTAGTAACAGATAAGGATGGATGACCCTCATTAGGTGAACGGCTGGCGTGGAATACTAAGCTGCAGTCGAAGACAGATACAGGTGGCGGTATTTAGAGCTGTAGAAAGTCCTCTATTTTAACAGGATGGCCGCGGCAGAATAGCCGTGCGCACTAAGGCGCCCAGCTGCGGTGCGCGCGGCCGTTCGCCGTCGGGGGTTCGAGTCCTCCCTCGTTCATTGGTGTTTGTGTTGTCCTTAGCATAAGTTTAAGTTAGTGTAAGTAGTTTGTAATCCTAGGGACTGACGACCAACGCAGTTACATCCCTTAGATTTACAAACAATTGAACTTATTTTAACAAGACATAATTTTTATGATGAAACCTGCAGAAGTGTTGCAGTGTCAAGTCTAGGCATGGTGTATCTATTTACCTCTGCAGTCAACTAAGAACTCCAACAAGCTGCTTCTACAGTGTTCATGGGGAAGCAGCAGAGTTGGATGTGCAGCAAATGACTCACTTCAGTATCGAAACACGAAATGTTGCCATATTAGTTCAATGCTTTTCCATACTTTGGCAATGAAACGTGGTAACAGCCTTTTAGCTCTCGTCATCGTAAGTTACTGACGTCAGTCTGTGAACATAGTGGAGAAACAAGTATGTTGAAAACAATTTGCCGCTTTGGATATCAATGCCAAAGCACCGCATTTTAGAGAGGTAGTGTATGATATTCGCTTATAGGTGATAGTTATACGGAATAAAACTGGCCATCTTCTAAGTTTGTCAGCGTATGCCAGTATCGTAATACACAAGAACCGACTGATCGTTCATGAACAGTCGTTTCTAAGCCCTGTATTGTATGTCAAAATGCTTTGAAAAATAAACAATAGCCATGAAAGTGCACGCATACCCTGTCTTTAATCTTGCTATTCTTATTTGGGTTGTTGTCTAGGCAGGCTGCGCAAACCTTTGACCCACTCTAGTTGTGAGCGGCAGTTGACTGGTTGCCGATTGTGATGGCTCCCAGCGATTTCAAAGTCAAGTATAGTATATTACATAAACACCTTACATATGTCATTAAGACAAATGTTCAAATGTTTGTTAAGCTTATGGGACTTAACTACGGGGTCATCAGTCCCTAAACTTACAAACTACTTATGAACTACTTACGAACTAGGACGGCACAAATATCCATGCCCGAGGGGGGATTCGAACCCCCGACCGTAGTGGCCGTGCTGACCGTGACTGGAGCGCCTCAGTCACCTCGGCCACCGCGGCCGGCATTAGACAAAATCCTAGATTGCGGATCAGACAGGTGTAACTAAATCTGATGTATGAATTGATATGTCACATGATGTGTACCTGTAGATACATGGATGAGCTGCCTCATGTTCAAATTACGTGCTTGCAGATATGCTGTACATCGATATCTGTTTTGTCTGAAGCATCGAGATGGACTGCAATTAAAATGGGATAACTGGTCTTCAATTAGGATCGCCAGAGGATAATTCAGCAACCCCCAACTGTGTCATTTGATGCCACACGCTATGCGTTTCGGTATACTTCTATGATTATCCCTCGCATGGTATCAGCTCTAGAAAAACGTATTGTATGTCTGGGGTCTTTTTTGAAGTGATTCAAGCGACTTTATCGATATAAAATTTGAAATTGTCCATAAAGAGTAAATACAATTTATTGAGAAACATATGCACAAAGGTGAAACTACAGCTTCACAATTTCTTCATATAAGTTACATTTAAGTAACATTTATGTTGTAATTACTTACTACATTTGTTTCAAATATGGAAACATGTTTTGTTTAATTAGTTTGGTTCCAAAAATTATTTTCACACAAAATATTCATAACCCACAGACTATGTACTAATACTGCAAGCAATTAGTAATATGTGTAATATCATTTACATGGAAATTCATTAGAAATACGCTCCTACTCGCTGTCAGTGTCAACCAGTTTAATCCAGCATTCAAAAGTTGGGTACATTATTTTATTATCTTTTGAATGATTATTGGTACGGTATGATTGATGATAAAATGTCTGAAATAATCTGCCCTTGTCTGTAATTATGGTCTAAGGTGACACGGAATATGCGCAGTTTCACGTATTACATTTCTTGAAACCTACTTGCGCAAATCAGGTGGTACTATATTATATGTTATATGTCCACTTCTAGACAGAAAATTAGATGCACTAGTTATCTTCTTCACAGTTACACACGCCCACTTCACGTCCGACCTGTACACCTTCCTCTATCATATTTCCATCAGAATCACTATCATACTCATTTCCATAAATTGATTCAGAGTCATTGTCTGTCTCCTTTAAATCTGTCAAAGCCTATTTGAGGCTGTAGCCTCTTGCAAAACGTATATCACCATCCATTACGAATAAACTATAACACCACGTCTTCTTTGCACGAAGCTCAATTCCAAACTGTGAATTTGTCATAACAGTGCACGTAATTGTATTTTCTTCTCTTTGTTTACTACAATGGACAAATGAATGTCGGTTTATAAGGTACATTGCTGCCAAGATATATTTTCGTAACAAAACTTATATATGACACTGAAAATCACTTACTATATACCTGGGGTATTTTCTGACCCCACTGCAAAAATTTCAAATTGTTGTACTGCAAAGTGAGTTATAACCATAAATATTTTACCTAGTTACATTAAAATGTACGTGGATAGCATATCTGAAGGATGAGTTGTCTACACCAACATTAAAACTTTTTATTAATAGTTAAATAAGCCTTGGGGTCTAAAAAAAACCAGGCATCATGCGAGGGTTATACAAGTATTACGAATAACTCGGAGTGCATACGCCGTTAGTTTTGCGTATAATACAATACTTACCGCAGTGTTAGGCGTTTCAAGCATTAATTTCGCTCTTTTTTTTTTACACTCAGACACTAGGCACGACATATTAATACAGTCAAATGGTAGAGGGGAGTAAATAAATGATTTAAAGGATTGACGCTTTCCTAAAGGACTATATCACTTGTCAGGCGGGCTCAGAATCGCTTGACACTGTCAGTGCAGTTTAGTTACACTTGTTAAATGTTCAAATGTTTGTGGAGCTTATGGGACTTAACTACGGGGTCATCAGTCCCTAAACTTACAAACTACTTATGAACTAGCTAGTACTAAGGACGGCACAAATGTCCATGCCCAAGGGGGGATTCGAACCCCCGACCGTTAGTGGCCGTGCAGACTGTGACTGACGCGCCGCAGTACGCTCGGCCACCGCGGCCGGCCGCTACACTTGTTACTGTTCGGCATTTGTCCGGTCTGCTGTTAAATTGGTCCGTCTTTGGGCTACAATCACTTTCATTCCCATACACAATTTGCATAAATAGATGATATTTCTTTTAGTAACGGATATTGTGGTCGGTGCCCGAAGGATGGGAATTTCTATACCGGTGGACGAATAGGAGTTCACACGTTCAGCCGCTTCCATCGTGTATCGAGAACGTCTGAATGAGGGGGCAGAGTCCACAACAGACGAGCTACTGACCATCCAGGTACTGGATACCGTACCATGTCCGCGAATGACGCTTAATCGGCCACTCCTTCTGTGGACCTGTCATTGTCAGCTAATTTCTCATAAATGACATTGTAAAATGTCTTATAATTAGCCAAACACTTCATGTTCAGAATGAACGATCGTTTGGACTAACACCTATCGATGATAGCGACTGGGTGGTTCTCATGACCCTTTGGGATCCTGTAACTAACAGTAATATTCCTGTCTACTATTTACTTGCGGTCATTGACGTTACACACGATAACTAGAAGAAACGCCAGGAAACGAGCTACGATGAACTCTGACGGAGCGTTATTCACTACTCTAAGACCCGAGAGCGCAAACCATCCCGTTCTAACGTCAGTACGAAGACGAATGTCAACCTTTGACACTCAGTAAAGAGGAATATTAGAGACAAATAAAGCTAAACATCGCCTCGAAAATGTGGTTCAAACCAATTAAGGAGAATAAAAAGATTAAATATCCTAAAATTCGCATGAGAGCTATTCATGGATCATGTCAAGCAATTATCATCCTTCATGAAATACACGTTCAACAAAACCTTTATAGTTAGTCTAATGGAGTAACAGTAGGAAGTTTACTTTTTGGACTAAATTATATGTAAACCAGCAGATTGATTTTATACGCAGTTAATAAGATCCTTGCAACCATTATCAGTTGACATAGCAACACCCTATTATGGAAGTATTTTGTTAAATTCAAAATAAATTATTAATAACTTTAATAAATGTAGCCTTACTCTGTCACACGCCGACCGCGGTGGCCAAGGGGACTGAGGTGCTTCAGTCACGGTCTGCACGGCCACTACGGTCGGGGGTTCGAATCCCCCCTCGGGCATGGATATTTGTGCCGTCTTTAGTCTTAGTTAGTTCATAAGTAGTTTGTAAGTTTAGGGACTGATAACCCCGTAGTTAAGTCCCTTAGACTATACAAACATTTGAACACTTGAAACTCTGTCACATCCTACAGTTACCTAAATAAATAAAAAAATGAAAAAAGAATGCTAGCTGTATGGTATTGCATCCAACAGTGAAAAAGTGAACATGAAAACTTCCGATTTCGGTGGCTGTTGTGAGAAAACTTCTACAGGCGCGTAGAACATGTAGGAAACGTTATCTTTAAGTTCAGTGAGAAATCTGCCAGCGAAGAACTATTGATCAATGTTCACGGCATTTAGGGCGCTCGATATCATGACTTCCAGCACCTGTCTGCTGTGAAGACTTTACTGTGGAGCATAAAGCTGAAGAGAAGGACTGCGTTCGTGGAAAACTATGAGAAAACAGAATGTGGAAACTTCAGTAATCAAAGATACAAATAAGCCTATCAAATTTAAACATCTTCAGTGAGGTTTAAGTTCGCAACTTTGGTAATGAAAAATATAACAAACCGTATCAGTTAAAGCCAGAGATCCAGCTTGCAGTATATCTTTCAAGTAAGGAAAGGCGCAGAGAGAGGTGAAGTGGTACGGGGTGGAAAGAACGCCTTTGAAATGTTTAATTCGCTGAATTTATACTTACATTATTCAGACCTGCGCGGAAGAGGAGAACTAATCAGCATTCTGGACCATGTTTAATCTCCACCGTGATACTGTTGACGGATTCTGCATGCAGAACCACTAGGTGGGAGTAAGCTGCCCAGATCGCACGGGAGATAGGCTGTTTCCGCCCGGTCCAGAGATATCGTGTCCAGAGTCGAGTAATATGAATTTCTCCACACCTCCTCTAATCTCAGCATCTCCAGCACTCCACGCCCCTGCCTTCTAGCGTTACGGCCGCAGTCCGCTTCACCTGTGCCAGCAGTTTACTATGACATCATACACCTACAACAGCTATCGGGAAGAACACTCGCGCTACTGAAGGCTTTCTAAAATAGTGAATATTCCTGTGATTTAGATGAAAAACGTCTGGCACCTTATTATTAACAGTGGGTACCTACCATAACTTTTTGCCCGCAAAAAGGCAAAGGTCCCACGTTCGAATCCCTGTTGCGGCACACAATTTTAATCTGCCAGGAAGTTTCAGTGCATAGCTAATTCGCAGACCTGGTTTGAAAAGCTAAATTTCGTTCCTAAATAATATCATTGTGTATTTTAGCATAACGCAAAAGCATGTAAAATTGGCTTTGCACTCTCGTACTGCTGACAGTGTCTGACGGAGAACAAGATATCACATCAGAAAGCGAGTGTAATCACGAGGGATATTCTCAGCTATGAGTTGCAAAATTCTTGCTAGACATCTATTTTTTTTTCTTTTTCTTTTTTTTTTCTTTTTTTTTTTAAATATGAGCCACAGAAAAAATTAAGTTCGTCTTGACGAGTTAAGTAGCTGGAAGATATAGACCGAGCAATGATTTAAGAAAAGTGGCATTAGCTTGTACACAAACTTCCACATCTTAAAGGACTGGTTAATCATATTGTCGGAAAGTGAAAAAGGGTTATCTACAAGGTACATCTAGAAAATATGTTTGTCGATGTTTTAAAAAACAAAGCAACTTAGTTACATGCTAAACTTCATTCACAAGAGGTACAGAAACGTTTTAACTTTTTTTAAACATAATCACCAAAAGAACTGAGACACTTGTCTTATCGTGGGATCGCGGCGGAATATTCGTGCCCACTAAGACGCCTTGGTGAGAGTCGAGTCCTCCCTCGGTAATGTGTATATGTTATTAGGACAAATAGTTTAAATAGTTTGTAAATTTGGAGACCGACGACCACTGCAGTCAGGTCCCAATATTTTATAAACATTTTAATATTCTCGTGGGATCAAGATTTGTGTCCTTGCGTCGTTGAAGGCTGCCGCCTGTTAATGTCACCAGCGTGTGACATTCGTCTTCACCTCTTCGTTTTTTCAAAGTGCTTGCCGGAAGACAGTAACTTCGTGAGGTGTAAGAAAAGATGGAAAGATAGCTCTAGGTGTAGTGCTGCTCCATGACAATACTCCTCCCTATTTATATAGTATATCCGCCGCGGTGAAGTAGCCGAGCGGTCCAAGGCGCTCGCTGCGGAGCGCGCGGTTGCACACCGTCGGAGGTTCGAGTCCTCTCTGGGGCATGGATGTGTGTGTTGTCCTTAGGTTAGTTTACCTTAGTTTAGTAGTTTGTAAGCTACGGACTGATGACCACGCAGTTTGGTTCGATAGATTTACAAACATTTGAACCTGTTTTGTAGAAGTTCGGCTGGAAGCTGTTTGATCATCCAGCACCCAGTCCATATCTTCCTCCCAGCGATTCCATGTTTTCCAGTACCTCGAGAAATTCCTGTCCCCCAGCCAGCGATTTGACAACGATGAAGAGCTGAAGTTGTTTGCCAGAAGCTGGTTCCAGTCACAGGCGGCAGACTTCTACGACACAGGTGTACAAAAGTTGATTCCACGATATGACAAATGTCTCAGTTCCGTCGGTGCCTACGTCTAAAAATAACTCAAACACTGCTGTACTTTTGTGCAATACTGTTTTTCATGCAATTTATTTGTTTTTGTTTTAAAAAATGGAGTAACTCCCTATCTGGATGAATCTTATACTCGTCAGACCTTTAATTCTATTGCGTAAATGATCAACGAGTTTTGCGGCTGCACATTATTTAAAGTTTGTCGACATTTATAAATTCATAGGGATTTCATTAGTGAATGTGTATTTTGTGAAAGTGCAGTTTCATTGCCAAATTCTTGAAAAGGTGCGTTAACAAGATTACTCCGTATCAACAGTACATGATATTTTCACAGCGCGATATTATAAAATCAGTGCTGTCTTCCTAGTTGACTGGTTAACTAAGAGAATTATACGATAAGGCATTAATGAGTGGAACAAATGCGTTTTCATGTGTTTGTGTTCTGAAACATGAATAATACGCCAACGTACTGTTTTAGGATATAAGTAACATGCTTTATACAGTTCATATTTGCGCTAATATATACATAGTAAATTGTGGAGTAGACTACGGCATTCACTGACTCTTGCTTCTGTGCTCCCTAAATATTGGTTGAAGCAATACACGGGATTTATTCGAAATTAAGGGAGAAAATATTTTCAGAGAGCCACTTACTAATGGTTTAAAACATTATTAAATATTTCTGCTGAAGCTATTTTTCTAACCGTATAAATAGTATCACTTTATTGTTTATATAAAATAAAATCTAGTGACATATACTTCTACATATTAGGAAAAGAATCGGACACAAACTCGAACCCCGGTGAATTTCATTAATGACCTCTATACTTCCAAATTTACAGAACAATTAATTTCATGACAGTACAGTTTTTCTAAAGCGTATGGTGATGTACATAGTCAAATGATTGAAATCATAAAACCATAGTACCCAATTATGATATTTAGTATTTAAGAATTGTTATATTTGGTGAGGAAATGCATAAACCGCATCTCCATTTGGGAAAACATTGTGCAGCACAAACTACGATTTCTGTTTAAGCCTGACACATTTTAGTACATTCGTGTCTTGAGGTTTTTCTGAAATGTTGTTAGAATGGAAATAGGAAGGATTCTTTAGGTCTTTTATCTCTTTTCTTATAAAGAAGTTTTTTCATAACATACTTAAACAGTCGTGGAAGAATTCCCATTACTTTTTGTAAGATGGCAGTTTTCGAAAAGAAAACTGAAATGATTCCGCGTGCAGTTAGTCAAAGGCCTGAAATATTAAGCTGCGCAGCAAAATATCAATCTTTATTCACTGAAAACTAGGAGGGGAAATGATTTCTTACCACGGATATTTGCCAGCCGGCCGCGGTGACCGAGGGGACTGAGGCGCTCCAGTCACGGTCTGCACGGCCACTACGGTCGGGGGTTCGAATCCCCCCTCGGGCATGGATATTTCTGCCGTCCTAGTTCGTAACTAGTTCATAAGTAGTTTGTAAGTTTAGGGACTGATGACCCAGTAGTTAAGTCCCATAAATGTTCCCATTTTAACAGAATATTCGCACCTGCACAGTACGTCTACGAAACAGTTGTTCATCATCTTCAGGTCCTTCCTATAAAGCAATATTGCTGTTGTATCGCCTATATATTTTATGGCTGGCCAGAAAAGCGCAGGCACGAAGATGGTGGTAGGGTAATGACGTCAATGTATTGTAGAGGAATCATTATAGACGACATCCAGATCCCCTGGTGGAGGAACGGGCCGTGGCCTACGTGTTTAAGTGAAGTGGGAAAGCGTCTAAATGTTCAAATGTTTAAATGTTTGTAAAGCTTATTGGACTTAATTACGGGGTCATCAGTCCCTAAACTTACAAACTACTTATCGACTAGCTTATCCTAAGGACGGCACAAATATCCATGCCCGAGGGGGGATTCGAACCCCCGACCGTAGCGGCTGTGCAGACCGTGACTGGAGCGCCTCAGTCCCCTCGGCCACTGCGGCCGGCAGAAGGAGTCTCAGCCCTGCAGAAATCCTACACCATTTAAACTTTCTAACTTCTATCACCCGTCTGCGCCGACTCGTAGGATTGGTTCAAATGCGGCCGATATTGCCTTGGTAGTGAGAATGCTGATTCTACGTCTTGCTAATTTAATCAGATCGTGTTGTGCACGGGATTTGCGGCCGTGCATTTTTCCAGCGTCGCGTATGGAAAGCCCACGGCCCATTATCCTACTACGATGGCTCTGAATGCCGTAGACTGTGATTCGTCTGTAGGAAGGAATAAACTGAGCTGGAACAAACGTTGGATGCTCAAGAACAGTCGCGATAACAGGCGATATCAACTGCACCAAACGTTTCTGACACGATAGATACGAATGCGCTCCTCCTTTCTTCGAGTGCCTTTATCTATAGTGTGGCGTAAAAGATTTGTGAACTCGCAGACGCCGCTTCGCTGTCAATTGACGAGTTGCATTTGGTGTTAATGTAGCATTTCGAGCGTAAATCGCATGTCCTTGCAGTGCGTCTCAAGTATGGTTTGGTTCTGCATCAGCCTTTTGTGTTTTTCAGCGTTTCACGTAGCCGAAATTTCACGATATTCTGATGCATGCTGCGTACCTCAACTTAATAACTGTAACAGTTGCCACCAGGGAGGAACATATGAAAAATTTACAGGCAGATTTCAGACACTGGAGAACAATGGGCTGCATTCTATGGTACAGAAGTGCCCATTTTTGCACCCATTTTGGAGTATTTAGGACAGGTATCATCCAACCACTTATTGACTACGTAGTTGCTGTTGATAAGTTTCCAATTCAATTGAACCTGAAGGAACTACAGTCGATCTTGGGCAAAGGGACAAGTTTATCCAAAGTGCGGCATATAATGCTCATCGTCTGAATCAGGAGTCTAAGAATGGTGTTAAACTTGTCAGGTCTGGCCGCGTTGTCTAAAGCTTCATGCCACTCACAGAGATGTCGTTCCGCCGGAGGTTCGAGTCCTTCGTGCGTATATATATATATATATATATATATATATATATATATATATATATATATATATATATGTGTGTGTGTGTGTGTGTGTGTGTGTTGTCCTTAGTGGTAAGCTACTTCAAGTAGTTTGAAAGTGTAGGGGCAGATGACCATAGCTTTTTTTTCCTAAAATGTTTGCAAACATTTTACATCTGTCAACAGGCGTTTGTGTCTCAAGCAATGTTTACTCTCAGCCCCTTGCTTTGGTATCTTTGACCCAAGAAAAAGCTTAGTCCTGGCTACTCAAACATTACAATATGGAATGGTGTCATACCGTTCCACACAAGTCATGATGGATCGGAACAAACGACTGCGTTTTTATCGATTGTCTTCTCACTCTCTAAACGAATTATTCACAGACAGAAAAAGAGGCGCCGGCTATTATTTATAAGATAAAAGAGTTTCACGTCTTCCTGTGTCGATCCATATTTCATCTGGCACTCAAAACCCATTTTTTCAATAGAGAGTTTTGGATAATTGCCTCGAGTTCACAGTGTCAGAGTTTCAGGCATTCTGTCGCCGCACTATTATCGGAAACCGTATGTATAGAATAGGCCCTGTCGCACTTTTCGCTCACATATCACTTTATCGCTGTAAACGGGCACAGCCCAGAAGAGCTCCTGCACATGCGATGACAAAGCACATTGTTGGATGTTGAAATACATGTTACAGGGATAGAAAATCCACTGAAATCGCTCAACAAACGAAAGGACGCTGGATATGATGGGATACCAATTCGACTTCACACGGAGTATGCGAAGGAACTTGCCCCCTTTCAAATAGCAGTGTATCTAAGAGCTTTAGAGGAGCGATGTTTTCTTAAATATTGGAAAAAAACACAGGTCATTCCCATTTAAACGGAGGGTCGTCGATCGGAAGGACAAAACTACATGCCTATATCTCTGACATCGATCACTTGTAGAATTTTGGATCACATTTTATACTCGAATACTATGTCATTTCTTCAGACCGGTAATATCCTCTGTTGGAATCTACATGTTTTTACTAAAGCAAAGATCATGCAAAACATAACTGAAGCTATTCATCCAGGAGATCCAAATAGCAGTAGATACAGGATCCCGGGTAGATGCCGTGTCTCTTGACTTCCACAAGGCGTTCGGTACCGTTCCTCATCGTCGCCTAACGAGCAAAGTGTGAGCATATGGAATACGGGACCAACTGTGTGACTGAATTGAAGTTTTTCTATCTAACAGAACGCAGCATGTTGAAGTCAAAGGACAGAAGACTTCAGACGTCTGTGTGAAGTCAGGCATGCCACAGGGGAGTGTTACATGAACTTTGCTTTTCACATTATACATAAATGCCCTCGTAGATAATATCGCAATTTAAATGAAGCTTTTTGCGAATTATGCAATAATATATTGGTAAGTTCCAACACCGGGAAAGGGTAACGAAATGCACGATGGTCTGTAGTGTATCTAACGGTTCATCAAAAAGTCAGTATACATTTGAAAACTTAATAAATCACGGAATAATGTAGATAGAGAGGTAAAAATTGACACACATGCTTGGAATGACATGGGGTTTTATTAGAACCGAAAAAAAAACAAAGTATTGCTAGACGCATGAAAGGTCACTTGCGCGCGTCATTTGGTGATGATCGTGTGCTCAGCAGCCACTTTCGTCATGCTTGGACTCCCAGGTCCAAAGACTTCAGTCCGTGCGATTATTAGCTTTGGGATTACTTGAAGTCGTAAGTGTATCGTGATCGACCAACATACTAGGGATGCTGAAAGACAACATCATTCGCCAATGCCTCACCATAACTCCGGACATGCTTTACAGTGCTGTTCACAACATTATTCCTCGACTGCAGCTATTGTTGAGGAAGTGTGGTGAATATATTGAGCATTTCTTTTAAAGAACATCATCTTTGCTTTGTCTTAATTTGTTATGCTAATTATTGCTTTTCTGATCAGATGAAGCGCCATCTGTCGGACATTTTTTGAACTTTTATTTTTTGGTTCTAATAAAACCCCATGCCATTCCAAGCATGTTTGTTAATTCAATTTTTACCTCTCTATCTACATTATTCTGTGATTAATTAAGTTTTCAAATTTATACTGACTTTTTGATCACCCAGTACACTTGATGCGGGGAATTGCCATTGGGACTCATAATAGAAAACTGTGAAGTGCCACGTTTACATAGAAAGAAGGATCCTTTATTATATAACTATGCAATACTAGAACACACATTGGAAGCAATTACTTCCATAAAATATATGGGAGTAGACATAAAAGCCGATTTAAAATGGATCGACCATATAAAATTAGTCGTGGGTAATGCAGAATTCAGACTGAGATTCATCGGACAAATCCTCAGGAAGTGTAGTCCGTTAACTCTCGTTCTGCGAACGCTGGAGTATTTCTCATCAATGTGGGATCCGTAACAGGTGGGGTTGATAGAGGACATAGATAAGATCCAACGGAGAGCATAAAGATTTATTATGGGCTCATTTAATAAGCGAGAAAGCGTCACACAGATGATTAGAAAATTCCAGAGGCATACGGAGGAAGAGGGACGCTGTTCATCGCGGTATGCGCTGCTGTCAAAGTTCTGAGGAAGTACGTTACATAAAGGGTCAACTAATAGGCCTATATTGCTTCCTCCTACGTACATCTCGCGAGGCGACCGCATGGATACGATTAGAGAGATCAGGGCCCACACCCAGACGTACAGGCAATCAATTTTGCACGGACTGCTCGCGATTGGAATAGGAGGAAATGAGAATGGTACGTAAAGTACCCTCCGTGATGTGGCTTGCAGAGTATGGATGTAGATGTAAATGAAGATGTAGACGTAGACATAGATCTCTTGCTTCCTACCCCCCCCCCCCCCCCCCCACCAAACTCTCAAATCCAACAGGCATGGTGGTTACTCCAGGTTTCCGAAAGCGGATGCTGTCTTGGGTCTACACATTTGGAAGGTGACCAGGGTGGACACGAGGAGTGATAATGCAACACAGAGGGGAGAAAATGACTGAGGTCACGGCTGCAGTTAAGAGGTACATGACAGGAACATAACCGGATGCCAACTACATCACGGTTTACAGCTTAGACAGTGGGTTTTGGCGTCCCCATATCATGAGTTTAATTGAGGCCAGTGTGGTCCCCATATCCAATAGTTCAGGATCAGAAACCAATGGGGATTGAGCCACTGCCTTCGAGGCCAGCCCATAAGCCTATGGAAATTTCTGAACAAGAGGTTTCATCTACAGCATCTCCCTCTTCCAAGGCAATTACAACAGAGGTCACGACATCATGGTGGAACCATTGGCAGGGTTTTTGAAGGCTCACGCGGCATGTGCCTCTTAAAGGGGAGACGGATGACGATATCGCGTTGGTTGATGTGGAACAAACCTTAGTTTTCGTGCCCGCAAAATAATGCCATAGCGAACGTGGTACCGACAAAGCTGGCTGCAATTAGAGAATTCTTGGCATCGGCCATTAAGAGGCGCCTGTGCCGTGGAACTGCTTTCTTTCTGGCAGTCGAGCCGTGTGCTGTGGACAGCCAGCAGGCCTGATAGTCAATAGTAACGGCCAACTATTCAGAATCAGCAATAACGAGCAAACACAGGAACACGAGACAAGACACAGTGTGGCTGTTTTTTAACCGATGTGGCCTCCACAACTCTGCATTGACAATGACATTACAAGCTTCCTAGGGTTTATTTGCGGTCGGAGAAGTTAGTACTGCTTCCTCCCACAAGTCCCCTTAAACCTCCGCATCCTTGCGGATGCTGTTGCGTAGCAGTGTGCGTTTGTACCGCCCTACAGTACGCACGAGGTGCCGTAGTTGCTTTCCAAAACGTTATGGAAAGCATAGAGTTCTGACTAACCTGTTGTCTTCTATAGTTGTGTCCCCAGCGCAGAAGACAGCACACAGGTCGTAGGTTCTTCTACAGCATACAAGTGAGGCTAAAATAAGTTCTGTATGATGGAAGCATAAGAAACGACTCGCGAGATTTTTAATTGTCAGGGATGCCATTTATTAAATAAATAATAAAAAAAATTAGCAACTATTGTTAATATGATACGGCCTATGCTGCCCATAGTTCATGTTGAGACCTCGACTGTTATCACATTTACGCAAAAATCTTTACTCATGACCGGCGCGGTCCGGCGCGTATAGTGGTCAGCTCGAGACTGAAACTGCGGCGCGTTGCGAGAGGGCACCTGACGCTCTATTTCGCGCCAAAACAGGGCCGTCGCGCGCTTCTGAAAAATCGCTCTTCTCTTGTTACAATAAGAGAAGGCAACTTAAACTTTTTAAACTGTCCAAATCTAGCCTGTCCTTGAGAGATATTTATAATAAATTCTCAGCTCTGAATAATTAATATTTAGTTTATAATAAACAAAAGTAATTTCAAAAGAAATCACGTGACGTGAAATGCAGCAGCCAATGCGAGGAGAGCACCAGTAACATAGGCTGGCTTTCCCACGGGAACCAGCACCTACTGCGCCATATGCTACTGCTCCCCACTCCACATTTCAACATATGCTGCACTTCTGTCGTTCTTCCGCGTTTAAGACACGATGTTAGCAAAGAAACGGCCAGCGGCCAGAAATATGAAGTGGCCACAGGCCAGGAATATCACAACATCCAGGGAACATGCTATTCTGGTGCTAGTCTTGCCAGAAGTAGAAAAAGCAGATGGCCATTTTCTACACGATACTTATCTCTGACGGCCGCTACGGTCGGGGGTTCTAATCCCCACTCGGGCATTGATGTTTATGTTGTCTTTAGTGTAAGGTAGTTCATAAGTAGTTTGTAAGTTAAAGGACTGATGACCTCGCAGTTAAGTCCCTTAAGCTTAAGAAACATTTGAACTTATCTCTGAGGCCGAAACATTTGTCTGAAATTAGTGAAGTGGAGTCATGTACTGAATGGTGTCCTTAAAGTTAAATGGGAATTGGAACTTTTCCATCTCATAGCAATGCTATTGCATTCGGCTGAACCCATTTAGACGCGGTGTCCAATATATGGACACTATTTTTTTTTTTTTTTTTTGCATTTTATGACACTATACGATTTCTTTCACCTTTGAATCCCATCGGCCTGATTACTGGACATTTGTCTGTTTCAGTTTCGCGCTTTCTGTTGCCCTCTGTCACCAGACTCGTGTAGTTCAACGAAAAACCAGCGACGATGTCGGACCTATTGCGGAGTGCTTCAGATATGGTATCAGTATTAAATGTTACTTAATGTATTCGTTCCTGTATTATATGCAAACTCCACTCTGAGTTAGAAGTCCAACAATAAATACGCTGTAACGTATTACTGTAGACGTCGTATTTCACTTCCTTAACTGTATTCCAGACCCGGTGTCCAAATTTTTATTTTTTAAAGCAAATATGACGAATGTTTAATTTGCTCAAATTAAAAATAAATACGATCTTATAGACGTGGAAAAGTGAAAGAATACATTTTTTCTACTTTTAAAATAATTTGGGACTGAAGGGGTTAATTTTCAACATGGTGTGTGACAGCCCAGGAATTTCCTCATTGAAAATGTGGAATTCGGGTTGATTGGCTGAGCGGTTGTTGACATGGAAGGTATATCAGTGTGAGTCCTGAATATGGCGAGAAACTCCAAATTTGATCTGAATGTTATTCATATATGTGGGAGGGCAAATGGGTTCACAAAAGACTGACACACTCCAAAGGGACTGATGACCTAGCTGTTTGGTTCCTTCCTCCCATTAACCAACCAACCAATCAACAAATTGGATCACGGTGAAAGGAAGTTTCTTTGCCTGGAGCAGATCAAACATTCAGATACAGGACTCCCTCTAAGGAATTTAGGATTTGACAGTAGATACGTTAGTAGATGTTAACACTCAGGTGCCGGCCGCGGTGGGCGAGCGGTCTGCGGCGCGCCAGTTCACGTTATGCACGGCCACTACGGTCGGGGGTTCGAATCCCCCTCGGGCATGGATATTTGTACCGTACTTGCTATTAGCTAGTTCGTAGGTAGTTTGTAAGCTTAGGGACTGATGACCCCGTAGTTAAGTCGCATAAGCTGTACAAATATTTGAATTTGAACACTCAGGTGCTTAACACCGTTGAGGTCAGTTAGACTCTGGTTATACTTAGGTTCCTTCATAGATAGTTACACTAAGGCCTGAGATAACCTTGTAGAGAGATCGATTTTGGGACAAGGCGATGACGCCTGGTTCCTTGGCAGATCATTGACGAGCTGTCAACTTGGTGAGCAGCTCTTGTAAATCGCAGAGTGTATTGTGAGATTACTTGCACGTTTGCAGTTAGGGACAGTCAGTGGAAAGGGAACTTCCGCCAGATTTTTCACTGCTGCAATTTTTTCTACGGGCAGTATATCGCACTAATAGGTGGTGGCACATGGGGGAATAGCCGCGTGGTCTAAGGCACCATCCTAAGGAATGCGCGGTCGCTCGTTGTCGGGAGTTCGAGTCCTCAGTCGGGAATGGTTGTGCGTGTTGTCCTTATTGTAATTAAGTTTAAGTAGCTTGTAAGTCTAAGGATCAATGAGCCTAGCATTCTGGTTCCACAGGTCTACAATCATTTGAATGTTGAATAGGTGGTGGCATTTTGAACACTTATGGAATAATGCTTAGGCTGAGCAAACTTACCCTGCCCCTCACTATGTGGCCGTTGCGACTTTTGTTACTCGTCAAAGTACAAAGTTGTTCTGCTCCCTAGTTAATAGGTAGGCTTACCTGAGAATCTTTTGCAGCTATGACTGTAGCCAGTTTCGAAACTCCTCTCTTCTAGCACGGGTTTCCGTCTGTTGTTTAATGGATAGAAATGATAGCAACAGGGGAAGATTCCAGACTAGAATATTGACAGTTCAGTTAAAACAAAGTGTTATTTTATTCTGAAATTTACACATAGAAAGGTGAGGCAGTCATTTTCACTTGATAATGCATTCAAACACAATATATGTATAACCCATTCTGACACTGAGAAAGTCTTGGTGCAGGACAAGATGAAAATAAAAAGACGTAGTGAGGTAAATGATGGTTCTATTAACTCGTCCAGCCCTTAATAAAACAAAGTGTTCTTAGAGAGAATATTGAAGTTATCTTTTAGCGAAAAGAATGAACAACTGAGCCTAGGCAGGGGCAGCACTAGTGCATGTTTAAACTGATTCGAGACGGCAAAGTTCTTGGCTGCTGCTGTAACTCAGCACTAGGAGCTACTAGAATGGCGGCAACAAAAGTAGTTGGTCAATAAATGCCTTTCAAGACTAGTGAGAACTAATAGCGAATGGCCTCTCTCGTCGGTTTTATTACATCGTAAGTCAAACCGCAGTATTCGTCCGTGGGCAAAATTACGAACATATAGCCTATCTCTGCAGAGGAACCACTAAGCCGCGGTGGAGTATACGAGCGGTCTAAGGCGCCTCACTGCGGAGCGCGCGGTTGCTCGCCGTCGGAGGTTCGAGTCCTCCCAGGGTGTGTGTGTGTGTGTGTGTGTGTGTGTGTGTGTGTGTGTGTGTGTGTGTGTGTTGTCTTTAGGTCAGTTAACCTTAGTTTAAGTAGTTTGTAAGCTACGAACTGATGACCACGCAGTTTGGTCCGATAGATTTACAAACATTTGAACATTTTGGAACCGCTAACTTGGGTTCTGGCATGCATCTTATGTTGCTGTCCTGCAGAGGCGGGAAACTGCCGAAGTAAGGGCCCTCAAATGATGTCCCTCCGCTGCGAAGAAGCCGCGTCCGTTCGTTCAAAATAACAGTTGGAATGGCCCTTGTGGCTCTTTACATTTTCGAGTTCAGGAAATTCGTTTTACGCGGAAATCGTAATCAATTTCTTTCCTCCTCCGTTGTGATCAATTTTTTATAGAGGCTGTTGGTGCAATAACAAGGTATGACTTCACTAGCCATGGGGTACCGTCAAAATCTCTATATGGACGGTGCTTTCAGGTTGTGAATTTAGTCTAGTTCAAAATAAAAATTTAGCTTTTTGTAACACAGGTCCAGGTATCGAGTTTGATATCTGATACTAAAATCTTAAGAAAACCCCTCTGTATTTTTTGCATTCAGTAATATTTTCTGAAACATTCTGGAAATTCTCAGGTGGTTTACCGATACTATGCCCATTGAATCCAATTGGTTCCGAGTTAAACACGTCGCCAAACCAAATGTCAAGTGCATTTTCGTTCGGATAATTAAATTTCTTTACGGCTATAATGGGGATATTTATGAAAACCGTCTCTGCAACTGAATAATGAAGGTTTTATGTTGCCGCATGCATTTCGCCTTTATTTGGAAGACATCGTCAGTGGCCTATAATATATACATGTTTATGTTTTACAATTTTTATTATTTATTTATTTATTACGATTTTGCTATTTTAGGTTATAAACAGTTCTGGTGCGTTATCTAATTACAATTAATGATATTTGGAAGTTATTAATTACAATATTTATTGGATTGTTGTTTTACATTTAGTGCTGATTGGTGACTACAGGTTGCATATGGCAATATAAAACCATTATTCTGTGCATAAATGGTTTTCATGAATATCCACATTATAATATAAAAATGCGGCTGTGGAAAGACAGAACATAAAAGAAACTAACAATGTTCTTTACCGTCGTTCGATTAGGTGCGGGGTAGGTAAACATTTGAGGGAATATTATCAGAAGAATAAGCGAGGAAGGGATGACTTTCTCTAGCATGTTTTGTTTCTGAAATCATCAGATAGTGTTATTGTGTAGTGGAAATACATAATGCTGTTTTATAGGCATTTTTATTATTTTGGCATTGCACTACTAGGGCCTCTACTGATACAGGGCCAGTTTAGGTCACGCACATACACAAGTGGAATGAAATTCTCCAATGCATATGCACTGTTGACACACGCATTCTTTGTTACTGTGTTCTTATGGAGCCCAATAAATCAATTCTATATTTTCCGATAAGAAAGAGTTTGTAGCTACGAAAAAAGTTTATCTGCTGCATTTTCTAATACAACGTGAAATATGTGACGTCGACCAATCATTGACTTTGGGATTTTCATTTAGCATTATACAAGTGCCGATGTAAGCACAATTAAAGGTGAAGTAATGTTACGCGATATAGGTTGTCAAGAAACGTCTCCATCAAAAATTTAGTTTTAATGTAGTAACGAATAATTGCCACTTTCCAGTTCTTTCACGTCTGGCAATGTTGCTGATGGGAATCCACGTTAAACTGTAGGAGCGCTTCGCTCCGATGCGCGAGGCCATTCCTGTCGGGGGTTCGAATCCTCCCTCGGGCATGGATGTTTGTGCTGTCTTTCGTATAAGTCAGTTTATAAGTAGTTTGTAAGTTTAGAGACTCATGACCCCGCAGTTTTGTCCCATAAGTTTAACAACAATTGAATCTGTAGGACCCCCTATAACTGGCTGGGTAAGTTCGAAAGTCGGAGGAAGGCAACGGCATACCACCTCCAAACAGGAGCATGCCTAGTAAAGCACTGTGGTATTCAAACCCTTCTTTGGATTGTTGACTGCTTTTTTTTACCTGTAAAGTGATTAAAGCTTTAAATGCGTTTCAGGGAAACGTGATTCACTAGCGGCATGAAGATAGTAATAGCAATGCTGACAGTAATAATATAATGTTATCATCCTTTGCAGTGATGTGCTTGGAAAAAATCAGTCGAAAAATTGGAAATTTCATAATGGCCTCGAATCGGGTGTATGCTAGAAGCGTCTTTACATACCGCTGACCTGAGACTGGCAAGATTTCTGTGTCACAAGTTTGCTAATAATTTATAATTTAAATGAGAGCCTAATTGTCTTCACTGCCTCTATTGTGTATGCCAAGCGCATGTTAAGTTACAATACAATCACGTATCTGGTGCATGCAGCCGCACTGACCTGGGGTAACTGTTCTAGTCTAATCTCGACGGTTCTCAGTATGAATTCCCACTCAGGCACACGTTTTTAACGGGTACAAATGTATCTACTTCTCGCCTGGTAACGCCAACGCCAGGTTGGACCGTAACTGCAAATAGGATCAATTCGGAATCTACTGGGACCGTGCCCGTTTACGTTTAGTAGTAACATGCAGAATATAGGGCAACCAGTAACTGTGTAGTCGGAAACCTTTCTCTTGAGTTATTTATCTTATGTAATAAACCAATCGCAATTTAAGGTCACGGGGCTCTTATTATGTCTGAACTGGGGAAGTTGAAAATTTTGGTCTGAACTAGGATTCGAATTCGGATCTCCTCTTTTTCGATAGCTAACATACGATTTTAGTTATTAACAATCCCATTAGGTACTGGCTTTATTCTCTGACCATAAATCTTACATCAAGGCACTTAGTTACTTCTTGATGAGGATATACTTACTGTATTCCGTAGTTTATTAACAGGGACGGAAGGGTGTTGATAGGTTTCCAGATACAGTTATAAGTGTAATTGATTTTCAGGTTTGGAGTTGCGAACTGATACTTATGAGAACTTCGATATTTAACATCTGTTTACTCATAGTCAGCAGTGACGATCTTAGTCGTCATCGAATCTGATAAGGTTCGATAGCTTTGCTTCGTTATCAATAACTGTAGGTGCTGGGATTCGTTCCAGAACGATAACAATATGGTTCGTCATCTCATTCCAAGTTCAAATACATGAGTACAAAGAAATAGCCGATGGTATGCTCTTAATACTGAAATTCCCATATAGCGCTTTCCGCTGTTATTTGCGTTACTTTTGTTTAGTTGGTTCAACAACCGATTTATTCGAAACGATCCGTCGCAGCCTGTGAGAAAACTATTCACAAAGCAAAAATACTTCAGAGTGCTATAGAAATTTATAAGGTCCAAAATCGCTAAAACTTCCGTTTATCACGATATTTAATTGCGCCAAAGGATTACTAAATGATTTATGTGACAGAGTTCATCTTGA
Source organism: Locusta migratoria (assembly GCA_026315105.1). Lineage (NCBI taxonomy): Eukaryota > Metazoa > Arthropoda > Insecta > Orthoptera > Acrididae > Locusta > Locusta migratoria. The sequence continues at coordinate 381,339,116 of CM048755.1, forward strand.
CTATAAAGAGTCTGATATTGCTCTTGAAATTTACTTATAATATTAAAGTTGTGTTCACAAGCGTTAAAGACTGTCTCATTTTAAAAAAAATGTATTTCATTATATTTGCAATATTGTCGTTTTAATTTACATCTGGAATCGCTGCCAGAAATCGCGCTGTCCTCTAGTGGTGTACTATGTTATCCATTATGTATAGTCTAACGACTGTACCGCCAAGTGCCTACAGGCCGTAAGACAACCACGGTATGTGGGATGCACGCATATCAGGAGCAACGCAGTTCAGCACGATGGGTTTTTATGGGCATGATTGTACATAGCGGTAAGAGCTACTCTGAAGCTGATGCAGATATATACTGCATGGCAGTGATTTGCTGCTAATTGTTTTAATGGAGATAAAGAGCTTAAAAGCAGTTACTTTTACCGTCAATTAAAGTAATATTTACTAACTTCTTTAATCTAGGATAGTACCGTGTCAAGCAAAGGATTCGCCAAAAGCAATGAACGGACTATGATTTCCTGGCATTTTGCAGAATTTTAAATTCAGAACTTTTAACAATTCGCATGAATCAAATTTAAAACACTTTGTAATAAATGTTTTCTAGCCTTCCATATTAATAGGTAGGTTTTGCTCAATATTTTATGATGTCATTAAATTTTATATACCATAAATAATGTAGCGTCAACTTGCCTTAGATCGTAAATTATGGTGGTATTTGCGAATATTTTGTAAGCTAAGTTGGCTGGAGTTCTTCTCACTACATCATACATGAACTGAACTCTCGTAATTACAATATTGATACCTGTCTTTTAGTATTACTATTTAGCAATTTCTCACTCTGACCCCAAACAAACCTGATCCTCTCACTGTCGTTCATAGGGCAAGAATAAGGTCATGGGTGAATTTCCTTTAATATTGAAAGGGGATGACAGTTTGAATCCTATTGATTCAATCATGGAAGAGGGGAGTAGATTGGTAGGAGTTGGCTATATGGTGCGATGTTCAAAAATATTCAAATGTTTGTAAATCAATCGGACTTAACTGCTTGGTCATTAGTCCGTAGCTTACAAACTACTTAAACTAAGGTAAACTAACCTAAGGACAACACAAACACGCATGCCCGAGGGGGGACTCGAACCCCCGACGGCGAACGACCGCGCGTATCGCAGAACGGCGCGCACAGTGCGCACGGCTAATCCGCCGTGGCTAGGAGCGATCTCATGGGATATCTTGAATATGTTTCTCTCGATTGTCTCACGAATAATGTACAGGACGTATAGTGTGAAACTTCCTTATCTTGTAACAATAATTTGATTTTTCACCCCCCCCCCCCCCAAAAATGTTAAGTTGTTGCAGAAAGATCACACCCCCACTGCTAGTAACAATAAAACTTGTAATCAGACTATATGGATTACACTTGGTTACTGGAATTATTTATTCATACATCCATGCAATTTCCCAGTTTTCGTCAAGAATATAAGTTAGAATTATTGGAAAGAAAGCTCTATTAACCCTTTAGTGACCAGTGGGAACTACAGTTCCCACTTACTTTTTTCCTCTATAATTTCAGTGTTCCCACTTCTAACTTGTGCTACCATCTCTGTTAGATTGTCAACAGGCGCGCGAAATTGGTTGTACTTCTACATTGTTAGTTAGACAATGCAGAAGCGACGTTTTCGCGGGAAAAGAAGCCACTGTTTCGACCATAACTGAGTCTTTGTATAGTGTAATTCCCTTTTGCGTGTGAAGTGACTTGTGTTGTATTTGTCTACTTTCCTATTTCGGGGGTGATACTATTCGTGTATATTTGCTGGCTATCTATGAAAATTACATAAATATTACAAGGTAATTTAGTGGGAACTGTTTACCACTGATCCTGTGTCAAGTGCAGTGTGTATGGCTGTGCAGTCGGCATCGTAGTTATTGTTTGTTTCTTATTGTTTAGAATGCCTGGATTCATGCCAGAAGAGGTTTCGAGAATTTTGTACACTTTACCAGAAGATGTACAAGATTCAGATGTCGATGATGACTCCGATGACGATTTTGAGTCACCAAATACTTCGCAGATTTTGAACAAAAGACAGTAGCAGAAGTGAAGTATTCTGTCCATTGGCTGTGGCAGAGTACAATAAAATAATGGGAGGAGTGTATCGATTTGATCAGCTGCGAGCACGGTATGCTCTAGGTCGTCGTTCATGGAAGTGGTGGCACAGACTATTTTTCTTTCTTTTGTACTTGTCAGTTGTCAATGTCTACATTATGTGGAAGTTACAGAAGCAGACCAGGTAACATTTAGATTGCATTTGGCAAGGCAGCTCATCTCCGGCTTCTCAAGTCGTAAGCGAAGAGGAAGGCCCGTTCATTTTCAGACTCCAAAAAGGGGCGTGTCTGGAGTTGCAGGTGAAGTTCGTCTGGTAAAAGTTGGAACTCATTTGCCAACAAACGGTATTGCGAACAGAAGGTGCCGCCAATGTAGCACCAAAAACAAAGAAAAGAGGACAAAAATAATGTGTAGCAACTGTTGTGTACCTTTATGTGTAGCATCATGCTTCTTAAGCTTCATATTACGTCACCTTAGTGAACTCAGTATACAATATGAACTAATATATAAGTAAATCTAATGTTTAATATGCTTTTTGTACTAAAAAATTAAAGGATATACATTTTTTAAATTATCAACTCCAGTTACTGCAGAGTTCGGTGGGAACAATAGTTCCCACTAATTTTTTTTATACCCGTAGGCTTAACTCTCACTTTCAAGATTTCAAAATGTTCAAATGTTTGTAGAGCTTATGGGTCTTAACTATGGGGTTATCAGTCCCTAAACCTACAAACTACTTATGAACTAGCTACAACTAAGGACGGCACAAATATCCATGCCCGAGGGGGATTCGACCACCGACCGTAGTGGCCGTGCAGACCGTGACTGAAGCGTCTCAGTCCCCTCGGCCACCGCGGCCGGCTTTCAAGATTTAAACTATGATTTTATGTATGGCTTCTTAGCCCAATACCTTATTCATAAAAAGTCTACAACTTCTGGAAATGTGGTGAACTCTTGACAGTATTGGGTCACTGAATTCTACATCTACATAGATACTCTGCAAATCACATTCAAGTGCCTGGCAGAGGGTTCATTAACCACTTTCATAACATTTCTCTACGTTCCATTCTCTAATAGCGCGCGGGAAGAAACAACACCTAAATCGTTTCGTTTTCGATCTGATTTCTCTTATTTTATTGGGATGGTCATGTCTCCCTAAGTAGGTGGGTGCTAGCAAAATATGTTCACATTCAGAACTAAAAGTCGGTGATTGAAACTTCGCAAACAGATCACGCCGCAATGAACAATCTCTTTCTTTTAATGATTTCCACCCCAATTCGTGCAACATTTCCGTGTCGCTTTCCCCCCGTAACGTGATAGAACAAAACGAGCTGCCCTTCTCTGAACCTTCTCAATGTCTTCCGTCAGTCCCACCTGTTGAGGGTCCCACAAGGGGCAACAGTACTCCAGGAGAGGACGCTCAAGTGTGATGTAGGCAGTCTCTTTGGTGGAGCTGGTGCATCTTCGAAGAGTTCTTCCGATGATACGTAACCTTTGGTTCGCCTTCGCCACAATATTTTCTGTGTGTTGTCTCCAGTCAAAGTTGTTCGTAATTTAACTCCTAGGTATTAGGTAGAATCGACGACCTCAAGGTTTGACTGATCAGTGTAAGTAAAGAGTACCGTAATGCTTAACGAAGTGCTAACATTTACCAGACTATGGCTTCTGTCTTAGAAAGTGCTTGAAACCAATTAAGTGTGGTAAGGTACATCTGATTGAAATGGGGAATGGCGAATGACTTGAATGTGGTGAACTCTTGAATGCTGTTGTGTAGAAAGAAGAAGTGATGTCAGTGCAGGCAAGACACATTCCTGCGCCGCCGGCTCATTGTTCTAGGTCCGACACTGGACCGTACTTGCGTCCGTTTGTTCGACTGGAACAAAAGCGTGAGAAAGTGGCGTGCTCTTCCGATTGTGAATACTTGTGCGGCTGAATGAAGCATAACGGCGCACACATTTCAACCGCCAGATTAAAATCTTCGGCGTGGGGTGCCTTTCGAAAACATTTCGACATATACAATAGGCAATCAATCCACGGAAAGATGCACTCAGAATTTTGTACAACAGAGAGACAATGATGTAGATGCAACGAGACTCTTCACAAGATACTCGACTCGCCACTTGACATTCTGAAGTAATCGCAGCGAGACGTCTTTCGAACACAATGCTTTCACAGAGACCGAAAAAATATGAAATTCTCGCAAAGCTTAGTAGCATTAGAAAGTGAATAATTTTGTAGTATGAAAAGCCGAAGCTTTTGGAATAGAATAACTGTTATTGTGTGTTTCAGCAGCGTCATGTTTGAAACGGACCACAAGAAAAATAGTTACCTAAAAACTGTTATTATCTGTGCGTAATGGTTGAATTTTGAGAGGTTTTAAGGAAGAAGTCTTTTTTTTTACAGTAAAATCACGTAATTTTGTGTTACAAGGTAGCTTAACAGAAAAAAATTCTACTAAATCTATGCAGTACAAAATAAGTGAAACAAAAATAGTTACAGGGCATGCACTGTGAGAAAGGAAGGAATGTCGTCCGGTATAAGTTTGCCTACAGCACAGTATCTTCATTGCTGTTCCTTAATTTAAGACCTTGATATAAGTTTGTATACGTGAAGGGGCGTGAAGACACCGGGAATTTTCAGACACTCTGCACAAATGGTCTACGAGATATTTTCAAAATAGCGTCAACTTAACTTTTGTAGGGGAAAATGTCGCTTATGATAATTATTAATTGTATATCAATTACAGTTTAATCCTGGGACTTAATTTTAGTACTAAAACTTGGATAAAATCTTTACATCTATAACGTACTGTGGTAGTACGATGGCACTAATAAATTTATTAGGACAGGTCAAGGTACATTTATTAAATGTTGCCGTAGATTCGAAATTAACACATACATGGCACTACATCTACTCTCAGATTCGCACGTAAGTGCCTGGCAGAAGGTTCACCGTAACAGCTCAAGATTATTTCTCAACTAATTCCCGCTTTAAATGCTTGCGTGCGATCTCTAATTTCTTATATTACGATGGTAATTTATCGCTATGTGCACTATCGGTGCGAAGTATCCGACCACACACGAAAAAACTATATATTTTATACCAATCTACATATACCTCGTAAATAGCATATGAACCAACAAGATAAATACTATCTTTATTATGAAGTACAATACTCTGTTGTTTAGTTTTTACCCTATACAAAGAATTTACCATATGCCCCCAGAAAAGTAGCACACGCTCTTGGGATAATCGAAATAAGACTATATCGTGTATTTTTTTAAGATATTGAAGTCGAACGCATCTGTAAATAAGTCCATGTATCTTCAGCAATAGATGACCTAATTTTTCTGACCTCCCTGCGAATATCATCCCACAAAAGTTTAATGGAATCCATGTCAGGCGAATAAATCGGCCAAAACATATTCTTAAATTCCTCACATTTATGTTTCATATGGACATTCTATGAGCACAATTTAGATGTTGACTTCGGATCATTGTCCTGGTGCATATCTAACCTAATATCAATTAGTTTCTTGCCAGATGGAACTGCATTATTGACCAGTACTCTGTGATATTCGTTTCAGGATTGTGCCTATGTTTAGATGGTCATAATTGATTAAAATGTTTCCGTGTTTATTGTTGGTGTCCACTGTTTAAATAAAAATCAAATAATGTAAAACTACTCAGTATATACCACCGAAATTATTGTGGGGGGGGGAGCAACATTACTCAGAAATATTTATGTTCTTACATACACCTCATATATCCATTATGAGTGCACAACTGTAACTTTTTCACACATACATTTCGGTATAGTTTGTAGAAAATACGATGAATTCTTTACTCAACGTGAGCCTAGTGTATAGTTCGGAGTGCCCCAGGGAGTTATGATAAGATCACTTTTATTTTCTATCTATATAAATGATCTGACGGGTAGAGTGAGTTGCAATCTGCAACTGTTTGCTGCTGAAATTGTGGTGTACAGAAAGATGTCGTCAATGAATGACTGTAGTTCGATGCAGGATGACTTCGACCAAATATCTAGGTGGTGTGAGGAATGGCAGCTAGCTGTAAATGTTGAAAAATGTCAGTAGATGCAGATGAGTATGGGAAATAATCCCGTAATGTTCGAATACAGCGTTAGTAGTGTGCTATTTGACAGAATCGCATCAATTAAATATCTAGACGTAACGCTGCACAGCGATATGAAACGGAACGAGAATGTAAGGACAGTCGTAGGGAAGGCGAATAGTCGAACTCGGTTTATTGGAGGAATTTTGGGAAGGTGTGTTTCGTCTGTAAAGGAGACCGCATATAAAACGCTTGTACGACCCCGTCTTGAGTATTGCTCAAGTATTTGGCATACCCACCAAATCAGTTTAAAGGAGGACGTAGTGGCAGTTCAGAGGCGGGCAACTAGGTTTGTAACTGGTAGATTCGATCAATGTGTGATTTTATTACTGAAATGCTTCTGGAACTCAAATGGAAGTCGCTAGAGGGGAGGCGACGTTCTTTTCGAGAAACACCGTCGAAGAAATTTAGAAAGCCAGAATATAAGGCTGACTGCAGAAAGATTCTACTACCGCCAACCCGCATTTTGCGTAAAGACCATAAAGATGAGATCATAGAGATTAGGGCTCATACGGCTGCATACAAGTATTGGTTTTTGCCTCGTTCTATATGGGAGCGTAACAGGACAGCAAGTAACTAGTTGTGGTACTGAGAACCGTCCGCTACGCACCTTTGGATCGATTGTAGATTATGTATGAAGATGTAGATGCACACTTCAGCTGTGTTTAAGTACATTAATACTTTTTTGACCGTTTTCAATCTTTTTCGCTAGGAATGGGGACAAGTCCAAAATCTGTGGTGGGCTAAAGAAACCATCTTCAGTTATGACATGCAGTGGAAATTGTTTTACCCCCTGTACATGAAGTCAGGGAGGTCTAGTGCATTCATCAAGGATACAGTTTTAATATTAATGATACGAAAATGTTGCTGTAACAGTATCTGTCGCAAAAAAATCTATTAGTAACCATCCGGATCGAGTAAAAGTAATATTAATAAAAGAATATGTAAGACTGAGATTCACAGGAAGAATCTTAAAGAAATATAACTCATCCACGAGAAAAGCGGAATACAAGCCGTTATAGCATCGAGTACTTCTCATTGGTGTGGTACTCTAAGCGCGTAGGATTAATAGAGGAGATAGATAAGATCCAACAAAGAGTGGTGCATTTAGCTAAAGTACCATTTAGGCAGCGAAAGTGTGTTACGGAGATGCTCAATGAAATCCACTGTCATATGCTACAAGAAAGGCATTATTAATTTTAGGAGGGTTTCCTACTGAAACTACAACAGGGTATAGTACAGGAAGAGTAGGACAAAATCATCAAATACGTAGCATCCATTTGTGGCTATATCCCTGCCATGCTAGGCAATACTTTAGGTAACAACAAAATGAGAAAAAGTAAACTACAAGAACAAGACAGCATTCAGAAAAAAACCGCGTGTCATCCCATATTTAGGCAAAATTTCAGATCACCTTGCTAAAAAGTAAAATCTCGGAACTACAGATCTGCATTTTATAACACAACCTGCATATCAAAATATTTATTCAATAATAAAGATAAAATTTTCGAGGCCTTAGAGCTTCAGTCTTCACTCTTCTTTCTGGTTCTGACGATTGAGGAAGTAATTACTCCGCCGAATCATGCTGAGGGGAAGGCATGCTGTTAGGACTTTGATTTATTTGTGATCAGGCAGTCTTGGTTTTTCAGTGATGGTTCTTTTGAGTAATTTTTTCGCTATGAGAGGCGAAGTGTTTCTTAATTTACAGAACTCGAGTTTAGTGTAAATTTATTATTTGCATTTTCATTCCAGTGATGATTGTGTGTCCGGTTTTGTTCAAGTTAGAATACACGTGTGTGGCCTTCAGCCTTTGTGTAAACTTACTGTGTTTAAATTTCCTTGTGTTTTTGACTAATGTTTTCGTGTAGTTTCTGTATCCACGAGTATGCTAAATATTTCTCAGATTTTCTGATTTGCTTCCATATTTCCTGTCCTGTATGACCGATTGCACCATGTGCTTTCGTAGCTGTCGTTACTTCAGCCTTCAGCCATGCTTTTGTTAATACTAGCTTTCTTCTATACAAATTCTTGCATGTGCTTTACTTGCTTATTCAAGATTAATTTCAGTTTGTAAATGCTATGCAATTTGGCATGTTCGCACACCACATGGTATTTAAGAATAGTGAGCTGCTGTCCTCCCACACATGAGTTCGATTAGTGCACAGTATATTTGAAAATTTGTCATCAAGACACCTGCCATCTCGTCAAGACGCCGCTGACGCTTCGTTTCGCTGCTGCTTTCAAGTGTTCCTGGAGAGTAATGTACCGCTAAGCATTATGCATGTTGAAGAAAAGACATTTTTAAATATGCACCAAAGCTGCTTTTATTTAAATGCTGACGACTAGTTTCGGGCTTTGCCCATTTTCTAAGTCACCTATTACAGAGAACAAAGTGTGTTTTACATGAAAATACATTAATATAGTAATGTTATATTGATTATACAGGTTATAATTACTTACATTCATATACATTTATATTTGGTTACTGTTTATGTCACGCTGTTTGTCGTAATTACTTTGGTGTAATTTACAGAGCTGTTGATCCAAAGATGTTTTATTAAATATGCTTTGCTTAATTTTGTTTGTATCAATATCGTTGGTTATATGCAGTGTGACATAAACAATACCATGACAAATATTGTACAATAAATTTTAGATTTCATTCCGAACTATTTTAAGTGTAAATTAGATTTAGAGAACATATAAATACAAGCGAAAATAATGTTTCAGCATTCGGCACACACCTCAGAGAAAATAAGCATTCGACTGAGAGTATAGAAGAAAATCTCAAAATTTTACATATTGTAAGCAAAGGGCAACTAATGGACGTTTTAGAAGAATTACAAATCTATACACATATGACTAAGTACCCAGAACAAATTTTAAATGAACAAACAGAAATGCGCAATAAAAAATTCATCGAAAATTTCCATAACACCTTGGCCAGCATATAAAATACAGTCCATCCTACCGTAATATACTTCAAAATATGCAACGAAACGCGATAAATTATAGTAGCACCGCAATATTATCCCTGTATTACAATATAGGACACAAATCAATTTATTACACTTAAAATAGTTCGGAATGAAATCTAAAATTTATTGTACAATATTTGTCATGGTATTGTTTATGTCACACTGCATATAACCAACGATATTGATACAAACAAAATTAAGCAAAGCATATTTAATAAAACATCTTTGGATCAACAGCTCTGTAAATTACACCAAAGTAATTACGACAAACAGCGTGACATAAACAGTAACCAAATATAAATGTATATGAATGTAAGTAATTATAACCTGTATAATCAATATAACATTACTATATTAATGTATTTTCATGTAAAACACACTTTGTTCTCTGTAATAGGTGACTTAGAAAATGGGCAAAGCCCGAAACTAGTCGTCAGCATTTAAATAAAAGCAGCTTTGGTGCATATTTAAAAATGTCTTTTCTTCAATATTTAAGAGCTGCAAAACACGACATATCAAAAACATTTCATTATGCATGTGTTTGTGAATGAATGAATGTGCTTTCAGCTATCCATTGTGCGTTTGCAAATTTCCTCCCACCTACCTACATATTCATAAAGGGCAGAAACAATTTTATGATGGTCAGTAATTTTATGATTTAATTCACTTTTGTACAAGGTGTGGGCTTAATTTGATCTCTCCACGTTTATTTGCTTGTTATTTTACTGAATAGATTATGCTTTTAAAGTATCAAACCTCTGCTTTATGATTTCATGCTCCCTGTCCCATGTGTAATTATCTATTCATTTATTTTTTTAATGTTGATATTGCGTTTGTTAAAACGTTGGCTGCTCCCTTAAGGAGTGAGCAGTTAGATGAATTTCCGTTGCGCATGTACTGTGGCCACTCATAAAATAATTTAGAGCAGCAGTGAGCGTTTTAACTTAAATTTGGAGATTTTAACTGCCCGAGATCTTGCTTATTTTAGTAACAGTAACTTTAGTTAGTAACTTTCAAGTTATTACCTGATACTGGCCTTAGAAGCCAAAAGCTGGTTAATAAATCAATAACTAATATATCATAACATCTGGAATTTTTCCATTTTGATAGTAAATATTATTTCCCGCACATAAGTCTCGCAAATGATCGAAAATTTAGAAACTAGAGCTAAAACAGAGTCTAACTGACAATCACCCTTGCCATGCGGCACACATGGAGAATTTTCCTATTCTCCTGCATATCCTCTCTTAATTTACAAGAAAGAGGTCCGTCTAACATTATTCTATGTATTTTCATTGGCACATTTGGTGTTAAGTTTTCTTGTTCAGATTTTCATTACACCTGTGTCTGAGTTCTCCGTTACGTTTTGATGGCCCCAAAATTTTCCTTAGAATTTTCGTCTCAACCTACTTGCGGCGACTATTAGTCAACGTACAGGAGTTGAGTAATAATGTGCAAGCACCACGAGGAACAAAAGCTTTTCAGCAGATGCTTAGACAGCAGTTTCGTACCCAGTATTTGGCATTTTGTGTGTGTGTGTTTTTTTTTTTTTTTTTTTTTTTTTTTTTTTTTTTATCGTCGGTATTTCCATTTTTTCTCTACCTTTCGTGTTTCTGTTACTGATCTTGTCTGCACATAGCGAAGACAACGACGCAACTGAAAGTTAAGTGTCATGAAATCGTCCTGTAGTTGCTTACTGTATTCGTCCCTCTGTCTCCCTCTATGCGTATTACCCTACAGACTTCTTTCTAATGCTAAGTTGACGATTCCGTGATGACCCTTCTCTTAGTCAAGATATGCCAGAAACTCTTTTTGTCCCTAATTCTGTTGAGCACCTCCTCATTAGTTATGTGTTCTACCCATCTTATCTTCATCATTCGTCTGTAGCAACACATTACAAAAATTTCTATAATCTTTGTGTCTGAACTCCGTATCATAAACGTTTCAGTCCCATACAGAAATAATTTCCTAACATTTAAATTAATATTGGATGTCAACAAATTTCGCTTCTTGAGACACGCTTTTCATCCCATAGCCATTCTGCATTTTATATCTTCTTTACTTCGGCCATCATAAGTTATTTTGCTACCCAAAAAACAAAACTCCGCAACTACTTTTATTGCCTAATTATCTAATCTAATTCCTTCAGCATCGTCTGATTTTCTGACACTATATTCCATTACCCTTGTTTTGCTCTTGCTGATGTCCATCTTAGACCCTCCTTTCAAGACATTGTCCATTTCATTCAATTGCTTTTTCAGTTCCTTTGCTGTGTGTGACAGAAACATCAGCAAACAGTAAACTTTCTATTTCTTCTCGCTGAAATTTGATTCCTTCTCCAAATTTCTCCTTGCATTCCATCATAACTTGTTCAATGTACAGATTGAAGAACATTGGGGAAAGGCTACAATCCTGTCTTACTCCCTTCCTAACCACTGCGACCCTTTCATGCCCTTCGACTGTAATAACGGCTGTCTTGGTTTTGTACAATTTGAATATAACCTTTCGCTCTCTATATTTTACCCCTGCTACCGTCAAAATTTGAAAGAGTGTTTTCCAATCATTATTGTCAAAAGCTTTCTTCAAGTCTACAAATGCTTATAACGTAGGTTTGCCTTTATTTAACCTATCTTCTAAGATAAGTCGTAATGTGGTTACTGCCTCCCATGTTCATACATTTCTCCCAAATCCAATACGATCTTCCCAAAGGTTAAATTCCATCAATTTTTCCATTCGTCTGTAAATAATTCGTGTTAGTACGAGACATTCTTCTACGATTTTGCCTTTGTCCTTTTGCCTGCGTCACTTGCTGTATATTTATTTCCTCCTTTCACTGATTAAGTTCAGTATCTCCTGTGTAATCCAAACATTTCTATTTGACCTAGTTCGTCTGCCTATATGATTCTCTGCTGCCTTCGCTACTCTATCTCTCTGAGTTACCCATTCTTCATCTACTGTATTACTCTACTCTGTTTCAGCCATTCCTTGCCTAATGCTCTCTCTGAGACTCTCAACCACCTCTGGTTCCTTCAATATGCCCAGGTTACATCTCCTTAATTTTCTACATTTTCGCAGTATCTTAAGTTTTAATCTACAGTTCAGAACAAATGAATTGTGGTCAGAGTCTATATCTGCCCCCCTCCCCCCATCGATATGTCTTGAAATTTGAAACCTGGTTTCTAAACCTCTTTCTTACAATTATGAAGTCAACATGGTACTTTCCAGTGTTTCCTGGTCTCTTCCACGCAGGCAAACTTCTCTCATGATGATTAAAACCAGTGTTTATGATGCTTAATTTGTGCTTTGCACAAAAATCTACTAGACGTTCTCCTCTTTCATCCGTTTTTTCCAGTTCATATTCACCTATTACAATTCCTTCTCTTCCCTTTCCTATTCCGATATCCAGTCCCCATCACAATCAAATCTTCCTCTCCATTAACAGTCTGAATAATCTCTTTTATCTCCTCATAGATTCCTTCGATTTTCTGGTCATCGACAGAGGTTCTTGGCATATAAACGTGTGCTACTGTGGTCTGTGTTGGCTTCGTCTCTATCTCTACTACGATAATGCGTTACTCACCGGCCCAGATATCCTGTTCATCTTGCTACCAAACTTCACTAATCCCTACCATATCTGACTTTAACTTACCAATTTCTTTTTTCAGGTTTTCTAACTTACTTACCCGATTAAAGGATATAACATTCCGCGCTCCAAAAGTCAACAAAATTTCAGCCGACCAGTTGCACAAAAATGGTTTACATGCATAACCCTTGATTCAGGTTTCGGCAAAAGTAATTTTAACCTTTTTCAGAAATATATTTGCTAACAAAATATAATACACAAATCATATGAATAATAGTAAAATAGATAAATGTTTCTGTTGTTGTTGTTGTTGGGTTTTGGAAGGGACTAAACAGCGACGGTTATCAGTCTCCATAAATGTTTCTAAAATAAGCAAGAAATTAAAATTACAGCATTGGATGAGAATGTACTTACATTTAGCTCACATTAAAATAGTTGTTAAATAATAAAATGTAAAATTTAAAACATGTCTACAACATAGAATTGTGGAGCACGTCCACACACAGGTCGAGTGAGCACTGCGTACTGGTAGAGGCGTAAGAACACTAGTGACGTGCGCCCGCACTAAGTGGCGCCAAGAGGGCTGATGGGCGAGCGCGCAGTCGCGGACGCGAAAGAATTTGAAGAGAAGAAAACTATGTCTATATAACACTGACAGAAAACAGATCAAGGTCAAGGTTTATGCATGTAAACAATTTTTATGCAACTGGTCGGCTAAAATTTTGTTGACTTTTGGGTCGTGTTCCACCGTTTCTGAATTGCAGCCGTGTTTAAAATTCCACGCTCTTTTCCGTTGAATGCCTGTTTATTTTTTTTTTATTTTTCCTTTTCTATTTTTTTTATATTTTTTTTATCACGAGATCCCCACCCGGAGATCCGGGGGGCGTGGTGGGGGGACTATTTTACCTCCGGAATATTTAACCAAGAAGACGCCATCATCATATATTCATTTCCCTTTGCTTTCAGCCGTTGGCAGCAACTGCATGGCGAAGCCGTGTTAGTTGATATTACAAGGCCAGCTCAGTCAGTCACCCAGACTGTTACCCCTGTAACTTCTGAGAAGGCTGCTGCTCCTCTTCAGGAACCACACGTTCGTCTGGCCTCTCCACTTACGGAACTGCTAACTATATTGTTGAAGCACGCAAGTCACTCCACCCGGGCGATGTCCGTGGTTCATGTTCTGGGTATGGAAGTTAAGAGAATATTTTGAAATGTGAAGCTACAGAAGAGTGCTGAAGTTTAAATGGATACATAACGTATCTACTCAGGACAAACTGCTGAGGTCATCGGTCCCTGCACTAAAAACTACTTAAATTAACATGTACTAAGAACAACACACATACCCATACCCGAGGGATGACTCGAGCCCCTAACGTGAGAGACCACGCGATCCGTAACGTCACGCCCCACACCGCACAGCCATTCCACGCGGCAATGAGGACATACTGAATAGAATTGAGGAGAAACCAAATTTGTAGCTTAGCTTGACTAAAATATGGGATCAGCTGGAAGGACAAGTTCTGAGATATCGAACTAATTTAGTACTGGAAGGAGTGGCGCGAGTTAGGGAGGGGAGGGGGGGGGGGGCGAGGGCAAACAAATTTGTAGAAGCAGACCAAGAAGTGAATACAGTAAACAGACTCAAATGTATGTAGGTTACATTCGTTATTAAGAGTTGAATAGGGTTCAGGTGATATAGCTGCATGGTTTGATGGTGAACATAATTATGGCGTACTGAATAGAATGTGGAAAAAAAGAAACTTGTGCCTCAACTGGACTAAAAGAAGGGATTGGTTAATAGGATACATTCTGGGACATTAAGAGTTCACCAATTTCAAATGTTCAAATGTTTGTTAAGCTTAAGGGACTTAACTGCGGGGTCATCAGTCCCTAAGCTTACAAACTACTTATGAACTACCTTATACTAAAGACGACACAAACATCCATGCCCGAGGGGGGATTCGAACCCTCGACTGTAGCGGCCGTGCGGACTGTGACTGGCGCGCCGCAGACCGCTCGGCCACTGCGGCCGGCTCACAAATTTAGTGAGGGATGAACATTGTAGAGGGAGACAAAGTAATGAATAGTCACCAGGCTCGAATGGGTGTAGGATGCTGTGTAAGAGATTTCCTCGGGATTAAATATCACGCAGAGCTGCATCAAACCAGTACTCGGACTGAACACTCAAGATAAAATAAATAAATAAATGAATTTGTTTAAAAATGTAGATTTGACTAATGTTACATTTCACATTGATTTGATAGGTCTGAAAATTACTTACACTGGTCAAAATCAGGTATCGAAAACATAAAAATGTGGTCCTCTCTGTGTTATTCAAATAATTAGAATTCATAGATTCAAGGACAGTGTAACGCAATGTTATAGCGGTCAAGCTGTCAGGCGTCTTTTTTTCTGTACAACCAGATGCAAACTATTTAGAGGTAGGAAGCAACTTGCGCTAGCGTGAAGTGCTTTCAAAGTTCCCGACACCCCGGAACCCGGCAAGCGTCAACATGTGTCGCGGCGATACCCGTATTTCCGGAGGTGGTGCCTTTTATTTATTTGTGTTTCCCCGTTGCTACGGGTACTGACTCGGGCCTAATATATGTAATCTCCGGAGGCTTTTACAGCTGGGCGGCTGGGCAGGGGTGGCCAGGCGCTCCTAAACTCGGCGACGTAATCCCCGTCCGTGACACAGCTGTCACCGTGCCGTAAACACGCCACGCCGCCTCTCTTAACGTAAATGATAGGCCGCCCGCTGCGTTCCACCGCCTTCTTAACGAGCCGCTCGCGCTGCCGCCCGCAGCTCGCGTTTCGCGCCTCACTTACGCTTCCACTTAGCCACGAAAAAATAAAAAGCCGGGGGATGAAAGGTTTATGGGGAAATAATTAACGTCTACTTACTCGACGAAGAAGCTGTCCTTGCGATGCGCGGTAGCAGCGTCGCCGATTGCTCGCTTGCCGCTATTTCCGCTCTGATCTTTTTGCGCTGCGGGTACTTTTCCCGAAGTGTGACTCCATAAAACCAGACGGTGATACGTCATTGCTTATTTCTTAGCACGTTTGTGTTAAATGCTATTTTTCTCCTTTTTCTTCGTCGGTTTATTATTCTCTCGTGTTCTCAACAAACGCAACCGCAAATGTCAGACATACATCCTTATTAACTTTCATAAATGTAACGTCATAGAAGTTTATTATTATTGACTTGGGCCCGATCTGATCTAGAACCTTATTACACAAACAACAGCCAAGCTGTCTAATTCTTATTTATTATATTGATTATATTGCCAACTTCGGATTTTTCTTTACATTCTAATCTCACGGTAACGAAAACTAACTGAACTTAACAAAAACGAAATACAAGGTTAACACCACCATTACTAATTATCGTGCAGAAAAATACAACTCTTGTTAACTGTTATTCACAAACGTGTATTCAGCTACTGCTTTTTAATTATTACTAATTAACATGCAGAAAAATATAACCGTTTTAGTTCTTGGTATGGCCTGACCAAGGCAAGCCTGTCCGTATTTTAATGCTTAACTGTTCATTTTTTTTTTAATAATGAAAATTTGTCCCCCATGGAGGCTACACCGATCAAAATAATTATACGATTGTTCTTGTTTGAATTTAAGAACACTGCTAGTTTTATGTAAAAATCTTAGCTATTTGGTGATCAATATTTAAATTCGTTTGTTTATAATAATAAAGTGTAGCAAGGCAATATATGTAGATGGGCCTACCCTTCCTTCGTCAGTCCTAAAGTATCCTGTGCCGGCCGCGGTGGCAGAAGGGACTAAGGCGCTCCAGGCACGGTCTGCACGGCCGCTACGGTCGGGGGTTCGAATCCCCCCTCGGCCATGGATATTTGTGTCGTCCTTAGTCTTAGCTAGTTCATAAGTAGTTTGTAAGTTTAGGGACTCATTACCCCGTAGTTAAGTCCCATAAGCTGTACAAGCATTTGAACATTTTTGTACCCTGTGATATTAATAATTGTTAAAAAGTCTTGTCACTGGTAGCAGAGCTTTCGCTCCTAGCAGTGGGGAATGTAACATTATCTTTCCTTGCTAACTTCTGTTTCAATCTATCTTGTTTATAATTTTCCCCTTACGTTGTTATACTTATTTGGTTTTGTGGATGTTAAAAGTCGCCGAGTGGACTTCCTCCAGTGCAAATCTGTCCAGTGACAGCAAAGTCTCACTTGTAAGTGAAACCGGCTTCTCTCTAGAAGCTATATATTTTGACTTTTCAGTGCGCTTTCCCTTCAGTTCATTAAAGTTATTGTGTGCTCGCTTTTTATTTGATTCATATTCGCGTTAAATATCTGGTTAGTGTATTATTCCGCCGTGTGAATTGCGTCGCGACAGTCGTCTGTCTTTATTTTCTGATTAGAAGCGACATATAGTATTTTGATTTTCGTCTGCGTGTTCTCGTTTCAATTTGTAAATTTATACTGTTCTCTCGTGCATATTAGATTCAGATCCGCATTTTAACTAACACTGTAGTCTTCCTTTGAATGCATCGCGACTGTAGTTTTTGTTTTTGTCGGCACTGTAATCATGAATAGGGACTGTGACTGCTGTGTGCGGATGCAGTCTGAGCTGGTGACACTTCGCTCCCAGCTTCATTCTGTGTTAACCTCGGTTGCATAGTTGGAAGCTGCGATCGAGGGGCGTCGTTGTTGTTGGCCGGTAGTGGGGACCGAACGGACTCCCGTCGTCTCCACCGTTCGGCCTGTGGCAGCAACATGCCCTGATACTGCCAGCAGTGAGGCAGACATCCCACCCGTGGTTGCGTGGGAGGTTCTTCCAGTGCGTGGCAGGAGGCGCAAGACATTCCGGGGGACCGATCGTGAGGCCTCCCCGGTTCGTCTTGCGAACAGGTTTGAGGCGCTATCTGCTCAGGACAACGTTCCTGAGTCGGATGGTGTCTCTCATCCTGGGGTCACCACCCAGCCTGCGAGATCTGGGCTTTCACAGAAGGGTGGGTTTGCTTGTAGTTGGGAGCTCCAACGTTAGGCGGGTGATGGACCCCTTAGAGAGATGGCTGCCACGGAGGGGAAGAAGGCCAACGTGCACTCCGAGTGCATACCGGGTGGAGTCATTCCGGATGTGGAACGAGTCCTTCCGGATGCCATGAAGGGTACGGGGTGCAGCCAACTGCAGGTGGTGGCTCACGTCGGTACCACTGATGTGTGTCGCTTCTGATCTGAAGAGATCCTATCAGGTCTTGAGCGGCTATCTGAAGTGGTAAAGAATGCCAGTCTTGCTTGCAAGATGAAAACAGAGCTCACTATCTGCAGCATAGTTGACAGGACCGACTGTGGACCTCTGGTACAGAGCCGAGTGGAGGGTCTGAATCAGAGGCTCAGACGGTTCTGCGACTTTGTAGGCTGCAGATTCCTTGACTTACGCCATCGGATGGTGGGTTTCCGGGTTCCGCTGAATAGGTCAGGAGTCCACTATACGCAGGAAGCGGCTACACGGGTAGCGGGGGCTGTGTGGCATGGACTGGGCGGTTTTTTAGGATAAACAGCTTCGGGGAAAAACAAAATCGGCAATCTCAAAGGGTGCAGGTGGATCATAGGAGAAATGTAGATCTGGGAACTATCGGTATAACAGTTGTAAATTGTCGTAGCTGTGTCGGGAAAGTACCAGAACTCCAAGCGTTAATAGAAAGCACCGAAACACACATAATTATAGGCAGTGAAAGTTGGCTCAAGCCGGAAATATGTTTAGAAGCAGTATTTGCAAAAGATCTAACTGTGTTCAGAAAGGATAGATTAAAAAAAAAATAGGTGGAGGCGTGTTTAACGCAGTCAAAAGTAATATTTCGTGTAGCGAAGTTGATTGTACCCGAAAATCGTAAGAAGTTACTAATTGGTTCCTTTTTCAGGCCTCCCGACTCTGACGATACAAGAAAGTTTCAAAGAAAACCTGAGTCTAATTACAAAAACGTACCCGACTCACACGATAATTGTAGGCGGTGATTTTAATTTACCCCCTTCACAACTAACTCTTTGTCGAAATTTGACTGAAAACCCTAAGAGATTTTGGTCGTATGTTATATATACTAGGTGCAAAAACAAACAATACCCTCACTACGTGATAGTAACGGCCATCCTGCCGATGACAGCACTACTAAAGCAGAGTTACTAAACATAGCTTTTAGAAACTCCTTCACCAAAGAAAACGAAACTAATATTCCAGATTTCATTTTACGAACAGATGACGTAATGAGTAATGTAGAAGTAGATGTCATCTGAGTAGTGCAGCAACTAAAATCACTTAACAAGAACAAGTCTTCTGGTCCGGATTGTATACCCATTTGATTTCCATCTGATTATGCTCATCCGCGATGGAGTAGCCGAGCGGTCTAAAGCGTCTCGCTGCGGAGCGTGCGGTTGCTCGCTGTGGAGGTTCGAGTCCTCCCTGGGGCATGGGTGTGTGTGTTGTCCTTAGGTTAGTTTACCTAGGGTTAAGTAGTTTGTAAGCTACGGACTGATGACCACGCAGTTTGGTCCGATAGATTTACAAATATTTGAACATATGATTATGCTGAAGCGATTGCCCCTTACTCAACAGCCATATACAGTGAGCGTTTTAACTTGCATTTGCAGATCTCAGCTGCCCGAGATCTTGCTTAAATAATTAACATGCTACTTTCAATGAGATATAGAGACTGCCCAGGGATTTCCTATCTAAAGAGAGATCAATTAGCTTATAATTGCCGCGTCTATGGGTTAACGGACGACGGTACTGTAGCCCAGCGGGCAAGGAAGACTGCGTGCCGCGTTAGCAAGTCCCTTGTTGGTGAGGTAGAAGCATTTTTGTCTTTTAATGCCAGCGGTATGAAAATTTTCTCAGTTAACGTAGATTTGCTAGATGGAATTTCACCTACTTCCTGGCAAGTGTGCTGTGTGCAGGCGCATTTAGCTCATTTGAGGAATTGTTTAGTTGATGTTAGTTCTATACCCCTTACTGAAAAACAAAATCAGATTATTAAAAATCTGTTACAAAAGGTTAGCGGGTTTCAGGATAGAGCAGTGGCCATGCCCTTACAGAACGAAAATGTAGAACAGCACCAGCAAGGTGCAGATCACGTTTCTGATGACTCAGACGCTAGTTTGGGAAGCCGAGGTGCAGCATCTTTTACTCTGGATTTCTTCGACAAACTGCCTAATCCAATAATGTGTCTCTTGATGGGTATTACCACCTTGACAATTGACAATTTACGTCAGGTACAGCAAACCTTTTGGTTATTACAGCGTTTGTCTTCACATGTAGAATCTTTGTCTGTTTCTAATACTGTAATTTTATCATTGCTCTATCCATTGGCAACAGGTTTGCTCAGTGAAATACTAGGTCATGTCATAAGGCAGCAAGGTAGTTTACGGGACCTTAGAACTCAAATGATTAGTCGTAGGCTGTCGCTCCATATGCATGTTGAACTAGAACATAAGTTTTACTGGAAAGGTCAGGGTACTGAGGAATCACTCTCACAGTATGTTGACAGAATGCGAACAGCTGTCTCAGCCCTCAATATGTCAGTGTCTGAAACATACCTTTGTTACCATCTTAGACGGAATGCGACCAGAAGATCGTTCACGTTTAAGTTTTGCTTAACGTCTGTAGAACTTTCAGGATTTCCAATTACTATTAAATTCTATTGAGGCAGTTGCCTTTACCGACCACCTGCGTAAGAGTGAACAACAGCAAGGGTCTTCTGCTAATTATCAAAGACAGAGCATACACCAATAGTGCTTCCTTCAATGATAGAAAGTGCTTTCGTTGTGGAGCCCTAGATCATTTAGTTCGTAACTGCCCCGTGCTTAGAAAACCCAGACCTAATATT
Source organism: Locusta migratoria (assembly GCA_026315105.1). Lineage (NCBI taxonomy): Eukaryota > Metazoa > Arthropoda > Insecta > Orthoptera > Acrididae > Locusta > Locusta migratoria. The sequence continues at coordinate 381,359,765 of CM048755.1, forward strand.
TGACGCCAGGTGAAAGCAGTGAGACGACGTATGCGATTCTTTTGTAGACTTGTGGATAGTCACTCCTCTCGTTGGTCTCGTTCTCCCTACGTCTGTATTCGACTGGGAAGCGAACCTATATGTGCTTTAGTACACTCAGGGGAGTTGTAAGTTATATTTGGTATCTGGAATTCCGCCATTTTAGTAGGTTGTACCCTACGATCCATCGCTCATAGATGTCGAGTTGCTGATGGAAGGTTGTTACCTCTGGTTGGCGGGATCAGGGTGAGCATATCAATTTGCGGATTTTCTTGGTCAATACATTACCTTTTGCAAAAGATCTTTATGTACCACTTGTATTTGGGTGCGACTTTATCCGCCACACCAGACTTTTGTTGGATTTTACTTGTAATAATTTTTTCTTTAAATTCGCTACTGAGCAAAAGATTGGTTTATGCTCATGTGATAATATTTTCAGTGTTAATAACATTGTGAACAACATTAACCAGTTTGGCATTGATCACTTTGATTCTGCCAAGGCATGACAAATTCTGTACTTTTTACAAAAAATTCCTGATGTCTTATCTATGAGGTTGGGGGTTACTGAACACATACAGTATAAAATTAATCTTGTAGATGAGCAGCCAGTTCGTCAGGCACCCTATAGGCTTTCACCTCCTAAAATGAGGATTGTGAGGGAAAAGATCCAGTATGTTAGAGCAATGTATAATTCGACCTTCTACATCTTCTTATGAAACTCCTGCATTCCTAGTATCTAAGGATCAAGGCACTGATTATAGAATAGTCGTGGATTACCGCCGACTTAATAAGGTGATCTTGGAATCTGTGCCTTTACCAGATTTACATAACTGCTTCACATGGTTTGCTGGAGCCACTTGGTTTATCGTTCTGGATCTAGATCAATCCTACTTTGAGATCGTGTTGGCAGAAGTATCCAAACAGGTCACCGCTTTCTCTACGATTTGGAACCTGTTTCAATTTAATAGAGTTCCTTTTAGATTGGCAACTAGAGCCGCTGTCTTAACTCATCTTCTTGACAATTTTCTTGCTGATCTTAAGTTCGTCTCGGTCTATAACTACCTTGATGATGTTATCATTTTTAGTAAATCTTTCCAGGAACACCTTATCCACATAGAACAGATTCTAGTGAGACTGAGATCGGCCGGTTTAACCGTCAAACCATCCAAGGTTGATTTAGCTAGACTCAAATCTCCTGTCTCGGCCACCTTGTTTTCGCTCAGGGAATCCGTTTTGAGCAGCCGAGGACGGTTGGTTTGCGGAACTTTCCTACTTCTGTTAGCAACGAGCAGGTAGCAAGATTTATTGGAATGGCAAATTATTTTAGAAAATTCATTACCAAGTTTGCACACTTAGCAGCTCCCCTCAATTTGCGCAACAAGAATGCGTTATTTGAGTGGGCTCCCAATCAATAAAGCGCCTTTGACGCCGTTAAATACGCTATCGCGAATCCACTTCCTGTCTTTAGTATACAGTTTGTCAGTTTGTCGTTCAGACTGATGCTTCACATACGGGAATTGCTGCTGTCCTTGTTTGTTTGTTAAGCTTAAGGGACTGAACTACGGGGTCATTAGTCCCTAAACTTACAAACTAGTTACGAACTACCTACAACTAAGGACGGCACAAAGATCCATGCCCGAGGGGGGATTCGAACCCCCGACCGTAGTGACCGTGTAGACCGTGACTGAAGCGCCTCAGTCCCCTCGGCCACCGCGGCCGGCTGCTGTCCTTCTTAAAGAACACGAGGGTGATAGGCAGCCAATTGCCTTTGCGGCTAGGAAACTGTCAGACGCCGAAACGAAATATTGTCTTCGAGTGCGAGGCTTTAGCTGTGTTGTTTGCCTTGGACATGTTCAAATTTTATTTAGAAATAAAGAATTCAAATTCGAGACAGTTAATCAGGTCCTCTATTGGGTATTCGCTAGACACCGTAAAACGAGCGAAAATGCATGTTGGACTCTTAGAATATACGCTTTTCGTTTTTACGTAAAGCCCATACTCAGTTTCGATAATTAGGTAGCAGATGCACTCAGTAGGATGTTTCAAGAACAGAACTAAGAGGATGATCGTAGTTCCACACAATCTGACGCTTTGGTTAATTCCGTTCTTACTGAAGTTCCACAGTTCTTTTCCGGTCTAAAAGAGACAAATCACGATACGTGGTCAGGCCGTATTGAAGATAAAATTAAGAAAGGGGAGTCTGTACCTGGGTTTTGTTTAAGAAATGGAATTTTATGTAAACAGGAAGGTAGATTGAAAGAACTTAGTATTTGTCTTCCGGGCGAGTTGATCCGTCCGGTCTTTCACTATTTTTTTTAATAATTCACCTCTGGGAGGTCATCTTGGTTTCCATAAGACCCTAGCTAAAGTAAAGGCCTCCCTTACATGGCCAGCAGTCAGTCAAGACATTCGTCGATTAGTACAGCACTGTGAACTGTGCAAGCAAGGTAAACCCAGTTACACTAAGGGACACGGGCTTTTGCAATCAGAACATGACAAACAACCCATGAGCAAAATCTTCGTGGATTACATAGGGTCTGTAATCGTTACTTTATGGTGGCTGTAGACGCGTTTTCTCGTTTTGTTTGCTTGTTTCCGACGCGTAGCGTCACTGCTTTAATTACCTTCCATAAATTAACTGATATATTTGCTCCTTTTGTTCCGCTAAGGGCAATTGTCATGGACAATGTTCCTGCTTTCATTTCTCGGCAGTTCCGCTTCTTTTGGTTTAATCATGCGGTTAAAAATATTACTATCACCTCCTACTACCCTCAGGGATCTTTTGCAGAAAGGGTAAACCGTAATTTAAAAGCGGCGTTGATAATTTTTCATACCAAATCTTCCCATAAATGGGATGAAACCATTCGTTAGTTAAACCTTGCCTTCAATTCCGACCAACATAAAGCTACCGGCGCGTCACCAGCCTCTCTCCAACTGCTGTATCCGTTACTCTCTCCTCTCTCTAATTTGTGGCGTATTTATAACCTTTTACCCGCTTCCATCTCTCCTCAACTTATTAGACAATTTCTCGGAAAAATATCCGCTTGGTTCATCAACGTAAGAGATGACGTTATGATCGGGGTAGAACTTTCTCGCGAAGGTAGGTGATACTGTTTTCATGAGAATTACCCCTGGGCGACAAAAAGGTAATGATCCTGGTGGGAGAAAATTAAGCCGGCCGCGGAGGCCGAGGGGACTGAGGCGCTCCAGTCACGGTTTGCACGGCCACTACGGTCGGGGGCTCGAATCCCCCCTCGGGGATGGATATTTGTGCCGTCCTTAGTCTTAGCTAGTTCATAAGTAGTTTGTAAGCTTAGGGACTGATGACCCCGTAGTTAAGTCCCATAAGTTCTACAAACATTTGAACATTTTATTTGAGAAAATTAATCCCTCGTTATCTAAGCCCTTTTACCATTATCAAAATTTTGAGTCCCATGAATCTTTTAGTCCGGGATCGTACCTCCCGTAAGACTGAGTACATGTCAGCCAGTTCAGAACTTGTATGTTGCTCATAAAATGGGGGCAGGGTTGTGGTTGTGAGGGGGAGGTTGAACCGTGGGTTCGATATCTCGGTTTGTCGGGAGTTCTTTGGCCACTGATATCATGAGCCCTGGCGTGTGGTGTAAGGAGGGAGGACTCGCGATCGTGACCTTGGTCTGGAAGTACGGGTGGCTGCGGTACACCGATAGTAACTTTCGACGTTGTTTGATTTTCATTACTTAATGTTCCTATTTGTCCGGGCATGCTTGACTCGTGTTGTTGCCTGAGGTCTATAGCTCATGGTGTCGACAGTAGTCGACATGTCTTGTCAAGAGGAAAGGGCCTAGTGTTTTTCTAAGGCTGTTTTTGTGGCTGCTCAAGCACAGATTGATGAAGCCTCTGTTGTGTTTAAACATTGGTGTACGAAGGCATAATTTGGTGGAGTTTATTGTGTTGAAGGTGTAATGAATATTTGAAGTAAACTATTATTTATGTGTTGCATAAGCAGTCATTGGTCTGTTTGATTTAGTGTCTGTCAGTGGTTGTTTTTCCGAGTGAACTTGGGCACTGGAAAACTCGAGTCCTGACCGCAAGAACGGCTGATGGTAACATTTTGTGTGCACTTTTCATCATTCATTATTTAGTAAACCGTTGGACGGCAGTGAGCGTGAAATTTTATCTTGCACATGGTTGAAGTTTTAGTATTAAGTTCTTGTTTAGCATCACCCGTCCTTGGCACGTTTTCTGTCCGTAATTTTATTGACCTGTTTTGTGTTTGACTTAGTTTTAATATGTTTTGTGTTATGCTGTTACATGTTCTGGAGCCACTCAGCCCTGGGGAGCCGGACGCAACAGGCATCGTAGCGTCAGGTCTACGTGCCCGCCGTGGGAGTCCGTGCTTCTCTTCAGTTAAGTTATCGTTACATTAAGGAGATACCGTTCCTTGCATCAGGTTTCCAAACTGAGTGTTTAGCTGTTTAGTTAACCTCAGGCTCTTCAAGCTTGCGCCCAGTTTGACAGTTCCTCTAATTCTGAAGCTTTAATGCCAGTATGTTAAAGAATAATCTAATCTGGCGCACACAACACAAGAACACAGTTATGTACACACCACATGTAGACATTTTGTGTTAGATGTTTACATTGTACCAAAGATCCTTAGAAGCTAAGGCAACCTACTTACGTCAATATTTACAGTGAATATGCCATAAATGTGCATATGTAGACAGCATGTGTTGAAACAAATGTTGCTGGGGACATACTTGTTTTCTTACTTATTAGTTTTTACATTTTAATGAAATATTCAATCAAAATTACATTATAAATTTAAATTTTAATGAAATATGCATTCAACAATAGAGAAATTTTTAAAGAAATTGGCATCATTGCTTTCAAGTTTGTCATTTAGCAGAAGATCACCATGTATTTTTTCATGGATGAAGATTTGTAATTCTTCATACGGGTCCATTAGATGCCCTGTATCTATTTTATGCAGTGTATCAGTGTATGAAGATCACTCTTAATATTTTGGAATGGATGAGTTGTCCTTTATATGGGTGGCTACTGCTGATTTAATAAAGTTATTGGTGTGGGAGGCATTCATGTGTTCATTGTATCTTGTCTTGAATTTCCTTCCTGTTTGGCCTACATGTAGGGCTTTACAGGTTTTGCATACTTTTTTGTAGATGCCTGAGTGTGTGTGTTTGTCTGTTAGTATGTTTACAGTGTCTCATTAAGTGTGGCAATTTATTGTGTGTTTTGAAGGCTATGTTGATGTTGTGTGGTCTGAAAATGTTTGCTATTATGTAGGATAGTTTGTCAATGAAGGGGCTGCATGCTGGGGGGTTATTTTTTGTTTTCTATGTGGGGATTGTTATATTTTTGTTTTTCTTTTTTTGTGCAAGGTTGTCAACCAGTGTGTCATCAAATCTATTTGCTGTAGCTATTTGTTTGATGGTATTGAATTCAAGTTTCGCATTGTTCTCCATTGGTGTGTTGTTAGCTCTGTTAACAAATGCTCTGTATGTAGCATGCTTGTGTGTTGTCAGATAGCAGGATGAGCTGTGTGTGATGGAATCCGATGTTGTTGATTTCCTGTAGACTTTCAAGGTATGTGCGTTGTTACAAATAGTTAGGTCCAGAAAGTTGATACTGCCATAGTTTACATGTTCCACTGCGAATATTATATTTTGGTCCTGGTTATTTAGTGTATTGAGGATATTGTTATTACAGTGACCATCTATCAAGAGCAAGGTATCGTCAACATACCGTTTGTAATAAATGATTTTATGCATGGAATTGGATTCCATGGCAAGAGCTTTTTGCTCTAGACGGTTAATATATATGTTGGCAATGATACCTGCTATACTTCAGCCCATTTCAAGACATCTATGTTGCTTTTAAATTCTGCTGTTGAACATGAAGTAGTTGTGGTTAAGCAATAGTTCCAGAAGATCTTTGAATTCACTGATTTCAGCCATTGATAGTTTTTTATATTTTATGACGTTTGACCTGATTTTGAGTGTTTCTGGGATAGGTATATTTGTGTACAGGTTTATGATGTAAATTATACTAGTTCGGCAGAATGAGCACTGTTGATGTTTTTAATTTCTTATATTAGCTACTTGCTGTTTTTTATTGAGTAATTTTCAGTGTTTGTGTACATCTTAGTTAAAATGTGGTTTAGTTTACTAGTAATTCTGTGTCCTGGGCTGTTTCGTGAATCTACTATAGGGCGCATCGGTCAGTTTATTTTGTGTCTCTTAGGTTGCCATCTTAGTTTTGGTGCTTGAGGATTCATGGCTGTACATCTACATCTACATCTACATGGGATACTCAGCAAATCACATTTAAGTGACTGGCAGAGGGTTCATCAAACCACAATTATACTATTTATCTCCCGTTCCATTCTCGAATAGCGTGCGGGAAGAAAGAACACCCGAATCTATCTGTTCGATCTCTGATTTCTCGTATTTTATTCTGAAGATCATTTATACCTATGTAAGTGGGAGTCAACAATATATTTTCGCATTCGGAGGAGAATGTTGGCGATTGGAGTTTCGCAAGTAGCCCACGCCGCAGCGATAAGCGCCGTTGTTGTAATGATTCCCATCCCAGATCCTGTATCATTTCCGTAGCGCTGTCTCCCCTGTATCGTGACAGTACGAAACGAGCTGCCCTTCTTTGGACTCTTTCGATGTCCTCCGTCAAACCCACCTGATAACGATCCCGCACTGGGCTGCAATACTCCAAAAATGGACTGACAAGCGTACTGTATGCAGTTTCTGTAGTTCTGTTGCATGTTTTAAGGGTTCTGCCAATAAAACGCAGTACTGTGCAGTACTTCTTTTCCCATTCAGTTGGGAGGAAATATGTGTTTCTCAATTGTAGTTAAGTTTTGTCTGGATTGCTTTTGTGGGGTCCTTTTGAATTTCACTAATGCCATTTTCAGTGAAGAAGTCTTGTTTTATTAATGTATTCTTCCTCTTTCATTATACATAGGGTGCCGCCTTTATCTGCTTTGGTGATTATTGCTTCATGGTTCAGTAACTTCTTATATATATCTCTCTCTGAGTGTTTTCCTGTAATTTTGCTGGCTGTTGTAGCTTGTATGATGTTCCAGTGCAATGGCTTTCATCCCTTTCTGGGCTATAACTGTCTTTTCATTACACCAATCCACATAACACGGATAAATTTATGTTTAACATAATTCTATATTATTGTCTAGCTTCCTTCTGTAATCAACACACTTCAAATTCTCTTTTAAAACTGTTTATTAGGCTAGTTCCATTCCACGGGAAGTTGGACTGATTTGTTTGAAAGTGATAACGTCAGTTCCAAGCAGATGTCTTTATTTATTAATGTGTTGTACTTAATCTGATATCGTGCACAATAATTTAGCATAATTCTCTCAGCCAGTGTGCCCATGCGACTTTGTAAGAGAAATGGAATTACTGCTGATCCTTCCTTCCTTAGAACAGTGTCTAACCCTAAGAATAAAAGTAAAAAAAAATGTTAACCCTTAATACATCATTAATATACACTTTAAAAAGAGAAATAGAAACGTAATGTGCGAAATAACTATTAATTATCCTTGGATATAAACGCAAATAGTACACTATGAGTACTTTCACATTCTTTTTCTCTTTAGCTAACGCTGCTGGATTCTGAAGCAACGTATCGATTTCACACTTAAAAAGCTTGATTCGTCAAGAATTGCCCTTCACGTTCATCAGCGAAGGCATTTCAGTGACTTGATACCGTACTCATTGCTTCGTTATGAACGTTTCGGTTTTCCATTCTGGAGGGTACATGTTCGCTATCACTACTCATTGTTCTGTCATGTACTGTGGCAACTCGCCAGTCTCCTTTCCAATATGTTCTTGGTTTTTCATTTTCTCGTTACCGTTCCACAAACTGTTTTACCGACTCCCCCGTATTCCCAGCTCGGGTTGAATCACATCAAAAGGTGAAAATGTTCAAATGTTTGTAAAGCTTATGGAACTTAACTGCGGGGTCATCAGTCCCTAAACTTACAAACCACTTATGAACTAACTTATACTAAAGACGACACAAACATCCATGCCCGAGGTAGGATTCGAACCTCCGACGCGAGAGGCCGCGCGATCCGCAATGTAGCGCTCCAGACCGCTCGGCTACTCCCGCGCGGCTCAAAAGGTGACCACATCTTCCTCCCATACACTACTCTGGAAGGCAAAAAGTCTGTACTCATATAAACTTTTGAATTATATGTGATTATTATAAAACTTGAATAAGTTCCTAGTCTCCTTGCTCTTTATTGAAAGATTACATTACTTTTTCATAGATCACATATACGACATTTCGTAATGATGTGGAACGTGTCCGTTTAGTAAATGTTGTCTATACATGACAATCAATATTTTAAGGATTTTTTATTGTCATTTTTATTTCTTATAGTTAAGTTTTATGTAAAACTTCATTTAAAGTGCCGAAGGAGTTGCCGTTCAGAAATATCTTTTCAAATACCATTTGGCTATCTGTCAGACTTTTGATACTACTTGGTAAGTGACAGAAAACTTTTGTGGCAGCAGAATCCACCCATTTCTGTGCCAAAGTTAGATTTAACCTTGAATAGTGAATATCACCCTTTCTCCTAGTGTTGTAGCTATGCACACTGCTAGTACTTTTGAATTGGGTCGGATTGTTATCACAAATTTCATGAAGCTACATTGAAGAACCCTAGATCCTTAAAAAAATGTTTGTAGGATGATCTTGGGTGGGTTCCAGCAGTTACTCTGATTACACGCTTTTGTGCAATGAATACTTTTCTTCTCAATGTTGAATTGCCCCAGAATATGATCCCATATGGAAGCAGTGAATGAAAATAAGCATAGTAAGCTGATTTACCGAGATGTATATCACCAAATTTTGCAATGACTCTGAAAAATGGGGGCAGTGGGACTTGAACCTGGGACTTTAATATTGGAACTCCAAGCGCTAACTATCTGAGCTAACTTAACATAGTTGATATGGTTTGGTGAACTTGCTCCATTTTATCACTTGCATGTGGATGGTACGGGCTAGTGTGCAACTTCTTAATTCGTAACAAATGGCGTAACTACTCCATTAAGTCTATAATATAGTTACTTGGACTGTGATCATATTTTTGTCTCAATAATTCAGATCTTAGCACAGCACAAGCACAACAAGAGGCCGACATTGCATTGTTCTGCACAGTAAGCCCTCATGCATAAAAAATATAGGTTGGGTCTTTAATAATTGGCACTTAGTATCAACACCTTTGCTTATACCCATTATGCCTGTAGTACTGTTACTTCCTGACTCAATGCATCCGCTTTTGAGTGCTTTTCCATGGCTTATTGATCATCTCTTAATCACTTCCTGATTGTTGGGCCTACAGTATCTTTGGCAGAGCTGTTCTAATTACGCAAAATATAAAATTTTTCTTTAATTTAACGTTTTAGCGTAAAAAGCTGCATAAAACCTGACAGCTAAAAAACGTATCCAACTACGAAATACGTGAATATTTCCATACAGTTTATACGACAGTTACGCCAGATGTCAGCATATAACGTCCAAACATCGTAGACGTGCTTGATAATGCAAAATGTTGAAAGAGTTGTAGCGCTATTAAATAAAATATAAGCAGTAGTCCGGAACTATCATTACAATCTCTTAACACGTTCGCTGCCGTTCACGCTCTGTCGCGTGTAAACGTTACTTGAGTCAGGTGCCGCTCACGCTGTGGCGCGTGCTGCGACCTAGCATCCTATTATGGGTTGTTGTAAACTGGCATCGTCTAATAAAGCTGTATACTCTGGTAGTAACTCAGGGAAGAGTATAAGTGATATGCACACGTACGTGGTTCCAGATTTCCGCGATTGCATTACCGGCTAGGAGTCACACACGCTTCTCATGAAGTCATGATAGATTTATTGGATTCTTATGTAAACAAGCAAGCAAGCAAGCTTTTGATTATTTTAATTTTATTTCGATTAGTTAACAGTTTATAAAAAAATACTTCTTAGTTTTGATATTATTCATACTAATATTGCTGATGATATAGAAATAAGCATATGCTTTATGAAATACCTTGTATGTACTGTTTATATTGTTCATTTGTTGTTTTCACAAAAATACAAATGCAAATAAAAAAAACCATATAAAAAAACTGAAAACTAAAACCAAAACATTCAGTGGCTCAAAAGTATGAAAAGATACTGTCAAAATACGATCACGCGCCAGAGCGTGAAGTGGCACCTAGAATCATCGCGCCGGAGCGTGAACGGCAGCGAACGTGTTAATCACTTTGGCACACATCTCGTTAACCGAGTTAAGGGATTATTAACCCCTAATAACTGCTTTAAAGACACATGATCTGTCACTACCTTCAACTTCTTCCTGTACAAACAATAACGAAAATAAGAATCTTTAGATTACTCCTAACATTTCTTTCTCACTTTTTGAGTAATTACTCCCTGCTTTGATTGACTGCCTGTAAGGCGTCTGCCAGTGGTTGTTCTTTCCCGTTTATACTCTGACCGAGAACACAACGCAGACCGTTGTTGATAGCAGCGAATGATAGTTTGAATGTGTTCTCAGAGCCAGGAAACACTAAGGCAGTGTAGATACTTTTGTGTCCCAGCCTCGTCGCCACTTTTGTGTCCCCGCCTCGTCGCCGCTTTTGTGTCTCGTTTCCGTCGTAGGTGTCGGTGGCCGACTACAAAGTCCGACACAGGAATAAAGATAGCACGCTGGTGCAGGTACGGAGGGGAGCAGCCAGAAACTAGAAACACTAGAGTAAATTAGAACGAGATATATATTGCACAGAATTTATACAATACTTAACTTTGACACAATTCAGTACTGCAGAGTGCTGATACATAGTTGTTAGAGGTCTGCCTAGTGCCTGTACGATAGCCAAGTCTTCACTGGTGCCTATCTGATTCCGAAGGTCCTAACTGGTTGCTATCTCAGTCCCAAGTGAACGATGTCGTTCAGTCGTGGCCACGAGCGGAGTTGTAGCAGAGGGCGCTCATGGCTGTCGTCGCAAGAACGCCGCGCCGTGCGTGCATGGCGGCGCGCGGCGAAAGTAGGTGGCGCGCACTTTGGACTTGTGCGACACCACAGTTACCACAAGCTCAGCCGTAAACATTCTACCAATTGCTCAAATTATTCTGCCTTGCTGAAAGTCTCATCATACATTATGTATGTTTTAGCCTCACCCGTGGGCCGTAAATTAGCCATTCGCAAAGCTCTATCCTGTGACCAATTACTTAGACCGGCTGCGACTAAACATTCTGTATGAATACTACCACGTCCTCCGTTGTGTTGCGAGGTATAGGTATGATAAGGTTAACTACTGAAGGATATATGGAAGAGGAGAGAACACACAATACTGTTTTAATCTCGTTTCTAACCGGCTGCGTTTGCTGCACAGCTTTCACTGCTTGTAATTGGCTAAAGAAGCTCTCGTTAGTAACTTTTGCGTGAACCTTCCCGTCCAATAGTAACGTCATCAGTTCCGGCAGAGATTTTATCACGTCCATTGTACTATTCGATCGCGTCCACCATCTTTGTGCTATTTATCACTACTTCTTAAATATAATAAAATGCGAACCAGACAAGTTGTCTCCCTTCCGTCATACGAAGAATTAAATACACTTCGCTTTGGTAATGCTTGCGCCTGATCATTGTCCAGAGACACTCAATATAATCGTGCTCTGCTTAACCACAATGTCTGGAAATAGTACAAGCTACCGATATACTGCATGGTGTAACACCTCTCACATGTCACGCGTACCATATAAACATTTACACAATTCCCTTTATACTCAGAAAAATTCTACTGGTACTTCTGTTCAAATGATTGTAAATCTATCGGACTCGACTACTGGTTCATTAGTCCGTAGCTTATGAACTACTTAAACTAAGGCAAACTCACCTAAGGACAATACAAACACCCATGCCCGAGGGGGGACTCGAACCCCCGACGAATCGCTACGTGCGACGTTAGTTATAGCCCCAATAATAATGCCAGAAACAATAAATCTGAGTGTCACCTCTAGGCATTGTGACTGCCGAAGATCCCTTGATGTCACCGGACTATATGTAGTAGGAAACGAAGGTCACTCCATGTTCCAGATTACAGTCTGCGAAGACCACTTCTTGGCACCATTTTCTTGTGGCACCGAACGGATAAGGAAGGATGGAAGGTTCAAAATGGTCAAGTGCTTACAGACCTGAGGAACCAAATTCCACTGGTCGTCGTCCCCTAGACTTACAAACTACTTAAACTAATTTAGATTATTCATTACCGATATTTTTAGAATCCGTCACTTAAGTTCAATAAGATTTAAGAAAAAAGCAAACGGTCACCTTGACTTGAAATGATACTGTTGTATTCCATTAACTCATGAAAGCTCTTCCACATGCTTCTGATAGATATAACACTACCAAAGAACAAATGCATAACCTCCTCAGTCCTGTGAAATTTTTTGTCAATATTCTTGCATTTTGTTTGTATTTTATAATTAATAAAATTCCAAAAAGGCCTCAAAAATATTTTAAAAATTTCTAACTCTTCATTATGTGCAAAAACTCCTGTCTCTTATAGGAGCCATCTGGACACTGAATACCACAACTGTCAGTATGGGGAGTGACTTTTCACTATGCAGTTTATGTTAATATGCTTGTATTTACTTATGTCATTAATAGTACAAGTTGATTTTACATTAACTAAAGAGCTCCATGGAAATTTGAGTGCTCACATAGCCAACAAACAGACATTCCATTCTGTCATTCATTTTAGTACTGCTGCAGAGTGAACAAGTGGCAAGGTAGTGTGTCTTTTTCAATTCCAAGATGTGCTGCCACCTGCCGTTTGTGTGTTGAGATGCCTAGCACTGCGTCCAACATTTCAATATTGTCACCAGATTAATTTTCTTTCATTTCCCCTACAGGGGACGCAGGGACTGAGGAGGCTAATTACTTTATCTACATTTAAATACCTATTCCTTCTATTCTACAATAATAGAATAACCATATACCTACTGTCATTTAAACACAGTAAACAGAACATAGTCTTCACTAATATTCTAGGTCACACTTGTCTATGATTAAATATAAGCATCAGTATGAATTTTAGTCTTGTCCTTTCAACTGATAATATACAAACATATTAAGGCCAAACTCCTATGCAAACAATATAGGCCCAATTTATTATTCACTTTTGAACTTTAACATTAACGAACTTATTTGCTAACTGATCGATTGTATCACACACAAACAAAACAAACTTACATGTACAAAGAGTATTATATCTTCGAATGAAGACATTTATAAATATCATTAGCTGTAAAAACATTGGTGGACACCGGTGAAGTGGTGTTGATAGTGAAAAATCGAGTGTGCCGGCCGCGGTGGCCGAGGGTACTGCGGCGCTCCAGTCACGGTCTCCACGGCCACTACGGTCGGGGGTTCGTATGCCCCCTCGGGCATGGATATTTGTGCCGTCCTTAGGATAAGCTAGTTGATAAGTAGTTTGTAAGTTTAGGGACTGATGACCCCGTAGTTACGTCCCATAAGCTCTACAAACATTTTAAAAAAATCGAGTGAAGCGGTACCGTCATCTAATGACGAGGAAACCCGCAAAATGAAAATAAACTATAAAAATCCAGCCAAACTGTCGCAGTAAGTAAATGAATAAATTTCACGTAAATTTCCAGATACAAAACGCTACCTCTCTTATGTGCAAGTCGATTTATTAAAGCATATTTCCATCTTCCCACCAAAGAGCCAGCACCCAACATCACGCTTAAAATGAACCTGTAACACATGCACCGTCTGAAGATGAACCTGAAAATGTTCGAAAACCGGTTAGTGGAATAAAACAGTATCATTTCAAGTCAAAGTGACTGGTTGCATTTTTCTTAAATCGTACTTAAACTATCTCTCTCTCTCTCTCTCTCTCTCACACACACACACACAAGCGCGCGCGCGCCAGGCATTTGCCTGAACTGATTTAGAACCTAGCGTAAGTGCAGCTACGTGTCAGGATTAAGTTTTTGAAAGCAATGGGCGTTTCTCGATGTATGGAAACAGAGTAAAAGATTTCATAATTTATTACCAAATTTACAAGTATCCTCTGACTGTGGCCGCGACGGTAGTCAAAGATGCCTTGATGTATGTTGTGCAGAATCAGCCGGCCGCCAGCCGACACAGCAGAACTTTGTGTGCTGTTGCTCCTGCCGTCGCTGCTCGCACACTCGCGCCGATTGGACAAAGTTTAATTTGTCCCACCTTGCACAGGCTGCTAGGTTCCCTTTGTTGACCTCGAACCCGCCAGGAGAGTAGGACGTATCTGGGCGTGATGTCTGCAATATTGAACCGAAACAGTATAGTTGGTTTCTCTTCTACAGCAAACAACAATCAATGTTAAAAGCCTTGCAGCAGTGTTAGTTGCAGACGCTAACTCTGCAGCAAGCCACTCCCGCGCGGCTTATCCTGAAAAAATGTTCAAATGTTTGTAAAGCATATGGGACTTAACTACGGGGTCATCAGTCCCTAAACTTACAAACTACTTATGAACTAGCTAATACTAAGGACGGCACAAATATCCATGCCCGAGGGGGGGATTCGAACCCCCGACCGTAGTGGCCGTGCAGACCGTGACTGGAGCGCCTCAGTCTCCTCGGCCACCGTGGCCTGCTGTCTTGTTTCAATCTATATCCGTGAGTTAATTTGACTACATCTTATTACACTTGTTTTGCTCTCGTTAAAGTTCTTCTTATGCCTATCTTTGAAGACAATGTCTACATTTGTTCCAGGTCCTGTCAGAATATTTATTTGTACCCTCTGAACTTTAATTAATAACTTCTCCAAATTTCTCCCCACTTTCCTTTATAGATTCGTCAATGTTCATATTGAATAGCATTTGGGAAAGGCTACAACCCTATTTTACTCCCTTCTCAACCAACGCTTACCGATCAGTCCCAACGAGTCTTATACCTGCTCTCTGGTTTTTGTACAATTTGGATATAAATTTTCGTTTCCCGTATTTACCCCTTCTGTCCCCAGAATGTGTAACAGTATATCCCTGTCAACAGTGTTGAAAGCTTTCTCAAAATATTCAAAAGCGATAGATGAATCTTTGCCTTTCTTTGACCTATCTTGTAATAAATGTAGCCGGCCTCGGTGGCCGAGGGGATTGAGGCGCTCCAGTCACGGTCTGCACGGCCACTACGGTCGGGGCTTCTAATCCCCCCTCGGGCATGGATATTTGTGCCGTCCTTAGTCTTAGCTAGTTCATAAGTAGTTTGTAAGCTTAGGGACCGATGACCCCGTAGTTAAGTCCCTTAAGTTCTACAAACATTTGAACATTTGAAGAAATGTAAGGTCAGTTTTGCCTGACATGTTTCTACATGTCTCCTAAATCCAAAGTGATCTTATCCAAGGTCGGCTTCCACCAGTTTTTTCCATTTCTCTATAAATAATTTGTGTTATAATTTTCCAACCAAGACATTTTAAACTATGGAATAGAAATATTGAAACATTTCGACCGTTTCGGGAGGGGGGGGGCGGGGGGGGGGGGCTTGAAATAAATTCAACGACAAAGCTGAAAATTTGTGCTGAACCGGGATTCGAAAACGGAATTTCCGCTTCGGGCTCCCGGTCACACTAACCAATTAGACTATCCAAGCACGCTTCCCTTCCAAACAAAATTATGAACTTCTACCCCCCTGACCAATTATTCCTATTGCTCGTGGCTTATAATGGATTCCCGCAATGGATCGAGCGTTTGAATGCGTCCGCAGTGAAATTGTCATTGCCTTTTGAGGGCATATTTACAATTATTGATGTGTTGTTTGTTCTTTTCGGACATTTGAAACTGGAATTCTGTAATTTTTGAGGTGCCGGAATGGTCGAACCGTTTGGGACATCACGTCTTTGACAGAATGACTGCTATCGTCGGAGCTTCGAACCCTCCGTTGGGCATGTGTGTGTGTGTGTGAGTGAGTGCGTGAGTGTTGTCCTTAGCGTAAGTAGTTTGTGAGTTTATGGACAGGTGACCTTAGCAGTTTGGTCCCTTAGGATTACAAACAATTGGACATTTGTTTTGTATCCCATCCTCGTCGCTACTTTTGTATCACATCCTCGTCGCCACTTTTGTGTCCCAGCCTCGTCGCCGCTTTTGTGTCTCGTATCCGTCGTAGGTGTCGGTGGCCGAGTAGAAATACCGACACAGGAATAAAAGATGCACGCTTGTGCAGGTAGGAGGTGACCAGCCAGTGGGACAGCAGAAACTAGAAACACTAAAGTAAATTAGAACGAGATATATATTGAACAGAATTTATACAATACTTAACTTTTACATAGATCAGTACTGCAGAATGCTGATACATAGTTGAGGTAGAGGCCTGCCTAGTGCCTAGCCGATAGCAAAGTATTCACTGGTGCCTATCTGAATACGAAGTGTTAACTGGTTCCTATCTCAGTCCCAAGTGAACGATGTCGTTCAGTGGTGGCCACGAGCGGAGTTGTAGCAGAGGGCGCTCGTGGCTGACGTCGTAAGAACGCCGCGCCGTGCGTGCATGGCGGCGCGCGGCGAAAGTAGGTGGCGCGCACTTTGTACTTGTGCGACACCACAATTTGTTCTGTAATTGGCATACCTGTCGGCGCGTGAGTCCTTTGGAATTGGTATTATTACATTCTTCTTGTAGTCTCTGGATATTTCAACTGTCTCATACATCCTGCACAACCCTTAAACATGCCAAACCCGGATGAAAAATACCGTCCCTTCATTCGGGACAAACGGGGAAGGGATAGAAGAAGGCCGGCCGTGGTGGCCGAGGGGACTGCGGCGCGCCAGTCACGGTCTGCACGGCCACCACGGTCTGGGGTTCGAATCCCCCCTCGGGCATGGATATTTGTGCCGTCCTTAGTATTAGCTAGTTCATAAGTGGTTTGTAAGTTTAGGGACTGATGACCCCATAGTTAAGTCCCATAAGCTCTACAAACATTTGAACATTTTGATAGAAGAAGAAATAGAAACTGTTTTATCGTCCTGGTGATACTGTGTTTAGTTCTTCCTGGCCTGTCATTCATGAAAGGTTCTATCAGGATGAGTTGACATCTATAACAGCTTTACAGATTAGTAATACAAGTTTTACTTACAGAAATAAACAATACTCCATTTTTATATATATGTATGTCTCTTCTCCTCTCGCGGCGGCATCTTGCACGATGGTAGCTGCGCTGAGTCCTAGTGACTGCCTAGTTGGGAGCCGAGTTCAGACGGGCGTCCAGACGCATGTCGGCGTAGATATAGCAGCTTGTAGAGGACGCGCTTCTAGGTGACTCCCTCCAGGATGCGCGGCGCCGGCGTGTGATTGGCTGCCGGTCGTCCGCTGCCTTCTCCACGATCGTTCTCGTGCGTCTGGCGTGTGGCGCTCACTTTACTGCACAACAGAAACAGATTAAGAATGATGGTAGAGATTCCCATCGAGGCTCGAATGCGCTGTTAGAAATGACACGGCTTGTGAATGGTGATTTTATTCAGGCACTTCACTGCGACAAAGGACATGTAATATTTTGTAACTCAAACAGTAATGACTTAACGATCCTGCGTGTAATAATTTTTTTTAGTTAAAGCTCTGTTTTTCGTTTGATTTAAGCCTTCATTTTCTCTAACTGTAATGAAATATTATGTTTAAGTAAAATGTACATACATACAGTGAGAAAATAATTAATTTTTGTAAATGTGGGTGCCTGAACAGTGAAACTATTGAACACTGAAAGGCACAACGGCTGATGGCTAAATAGTTAATCTGCGCTGAAAGCCAAATAATAATAATAATAATATCGAGCTATCACAGACGTACGATCAGCAGTGCCGCAAAAAAATACATCAATTTCTAACACTGCCTGGAAAATCCGTGATTAGCGCTGTTTAATAAAATTCCATGCGTCGTTACTGTCACACTATCGCGTTTCAGGTCACTAACGGTCTCAAAATGCCTACACACGACTCACTGATTCACAAATCTTTGGATATTTAGGTATGTGTGTTAACTTTCGCTCAGTTGTTCTTGTGATACGGAAAACTAGAAAAAGTAACAGGTGGGTTTCTTGTAGATATGTTGATAAAATAAGCGTGTTTCAAATTCTGTTGAGTAATGCTGTGATTTACTGAGCTAGGAGCTAGTCGGTAGTCGATGGGCAGAGGCACAAATGTGGACCCATCCGTTAGCTGGAGGCAATGCTTGTTAAATTAAAGGCGGGCTTGGCTAAGTTACATAGAAGATAATACATGCAGTTTGTTACCGCGAAAACTCCTTCTTATGATCAATGTGGTCCACTTCCTCTGTCAATCCCATGCGGAACTGCGAGATATGAGGACGAAACTGTTATTCAATACTTTTACTATGTTCTGCAGTACAACTGAAAACGTAAAAGTCAATGACGCGGACATCGTCGATTACCTTTTACGCAAAAGTATTTGGAGGGTCGGTTGAAAGATATGGATGTGTGCTGAAAAAGAGGTTCATAATGAAAATGTAGAAAATATTTACCAAGGGTAAATTCAGTTGAATGAAATGAGGTGACGGTAAGATAGATTAGAAACTAAGACATCTAAACGTAAGAACGGAGTTTAGTTATTTGTGTAGTGAAATATCATCCTATAGCACTATAGCACAAATGAAGTTACGTTTACATAAAAATTTTCTGTAAGAGTTTGCTACGACAGCAGCTCTCTTTGAAACGTGGACGATAAACGTTACGGACAGGAAAAGAAAGGTTTTTAATGCGTATACTGTGAAGATTATATGGAATGAGTGAATTGGGGGAGAATTAAAACTTACGGCAAATCTTGCTTGACAGAAGGAATGAAAAGATAGGACGTATCTTTTGGTACGAAGGAATTATTAATTGTGGGAAGCCGGCCGCGGTGGCCGAGATTACTAAGGCGCTCCAGTCACGGTCTGCACGGCCACTACGGTCGGGGGTTCGAATCCCCCCTCGGGCATGGATATTTGTGCCGTCCTTAGTATTAGCTAGTTCATAAGTAGTTTGTAAGCTTAGGGACTGATGACCCCGTAGTTAAGTCCCATAAGCTATACAAACATTTTTTAATTGTGGGAAGACAATTATTGTCAATACAGTAAGCAGGATGAGAGTTGTAGTAAGTGGTATATGTGCAGATATGAATAGACTGTCGCAAGACTAACTTGAGTACTGAGCTTCATCAAACTAGTGTAGGAACTGATGAATATAACAACAACAATTTGACGGAATATAGGAACGAGATCAAAACTGAGAGATCCTCTCGTTGGAAGATAGACTAGTTTTTTTTAAACTGCAGCAGCCACTCAAAAGGGACGATAAGATACTGTACGCTTGGAGACTGTTGTGTCGGAACTTCTCCCCCGTAGTACTGTTTATGAGCGAAAGCTGTCGTACGGTAAGAACACGTGCCCCGAGCTCTAGCGTCATGCTACAGAAAAGGCATAAAGCAATATTACTAAATCTCGCACCTTCCTGCAGACGGTCGTAAATAGCCGTCGTCTCGCTGCCTGGAATGCCCCTCATCTGCTCTTCGCCGAGAAAGACGAAGCGACACAGAGGCGGAACGACAACTCTGTTTTTCCTATATGTGGGCTCCCGACGCACACTAGAACACAAGCACGAAATTCAAGCAATTTCACTTTCATGGACGGATTAAAATACCGTTTTAGCACATGCAATGAGTGACAGTAAATCCAACTTACTTACGGTATATGGTTCCACCGCAATAACGCACATTATACTCCGTCTTCAAATCCCTTGCCACAGATCCCTCGACCTCTCATATCACCTCCTCCCAACCCCCTTACTTCCTCTGTCTCCTTCCCTAACCCGATCTCCCAGTTTCTTCCTCTCTCCGCCTCCTCCTCTATCCCTTTCTCTCTCTCGCCATCTCTTTCTTTCTCTCTCGTGGTAGTAAGCCTAGTGGATACTAGAGGCATCAAACTAACGTCGTGTAACACAATACATAGTATAGATAACTAACGACTTTGGCTACAAACAGAATCCACAAGTTTCTTCAGGTGTGCTGTATCAAGCTGAGGCAACAAGTCATTGATTATATCTCGTACATCTCACAATTTCTGGATACGAGGCCTGCTAAATTTCACCCACTTTTCCAAACAGTCCCACATTGTTTGTATTCGATTTCGATCTAGATATTTAGCGGGGCATTCGAGGTGGGACAAGGATCCTGCATGTTCGTCAAACCAAGAGATCGTGACGCGAATCATTTACAAAGAGGCAAAACCGCCTTTCCTTGTACCACCCGATACTCCTTCAGTTAGAAATTTTTTTTTCTACAAATGAAGACTTGCTGCTGTCTTTAGCATGGCGGTCAAATGCCTTTCACTAGTTATCCGAATCCAAATGTCAATGCAGTCGTAGTGTTTGCTCTGGAAATGATAGAGATGGGCTTTCAATGTTGAGTTTCAAACAACTACTCATTGAAAAGATGTGACACTTGCCATAAGCCCCTTCGGATTATTTTACGACCACTGCAATCATACATTATTACATGACAATGAGCGCTGCAATATTCGTTGTAGACACTGTGGAAAGTCAGCGTTGATTAACAAAGACGTCAGTATCTTCATTCGCGGTATGTTCATGGGCACGACTTTTCCAAGTCGTCCCTAACTAACTGGTACACAAATACCGTTACCTGCAAAGACTTACTTGATATGTGGAGGTTCATACTCACGTTCTGGAACCATTTCTACATCACGTACAACGCTTCAAGTCGGCCATTGCGTATGTGGAAGAGACGACAATTCTTACGTCGAACTAAATGAAAGCACATGTTCTAAAATGACATCCGTCTCCATCTGGAAAGTGCTTTTTCACGAAGTTGCTCAAAAAAGGTGCGTATACATTGTATAATTAAGTACTTTAACTTTCCCTCAAAAACGTCTCAGTGTGTAACTGTCAGCCGGTCATCAAGCCCGAATAAAGTGGGAGGGCTTATCTACGGGCCAACCACCAGTCATGATAAAAAGGAAATTTTTAGAGACATGGTACAGCAGCCTCGGAACGGATAGCAATCAATGGAATATGACACCAGATAATTAAGAATGAGAAACATTTCAGTTTGTGCAACCGGTAAACGTAGTGCCAAGGTTAGAAGATGCCATAACACCTATCAATATGCTAAGAACAACAAAGCAGCAGGAATAGATCAGCCGCGGCGGAGTGACCGAGCGGATTGAGGCGCTGTGCTCCGATGCGCGAGGCCGTTCCCCGTCATGGGGTTCGAATCCTCCCTCGGGCATGGATGTTTGTGTTGTCTTTACTGTAAGGTAGTTTACAAGTAGTTTGTGTGCGCTTCGGTTGCACAGTGGTAGAGCGCGAGATTACAGATCCAAAGGCCACTTGTTCGATCCCCGCCAGGTCCTAGGATTTTTATCTGTCACTTTCCACTTCTTTCACCTCTGGCAGTATTGCTCATGTGTAGGTCCCCCCATAAATAGCTGGGTAAGTCAGTTCGAAGGTCGGAGGAAGGTAACGGCATACCACCTCCAAGCAGGACCATGCCTACTAAGGCAATGTGGTGTTCAAACCAATCTTCGGATTGTTGACTGCTTTACCTTTAAGTAGTTTGTAAGTTTAGGGACTGATGACCCCACAGTTAAGTCCCATGAGTTGAACAAAAATTTGAACATTTGGAATAGATCAGGTTACAGCAAAGCTGATAAAATACGTTGGTGAGGAGACACATACAAAGATTCACGAACTTATAACGCAGAAGTGGAATGAACTAAAGATCGCTGAAGAATGGACAGTGGACATCATATGTCCAGTATGGAAAAAAGGCGGTAAGATAATGAACATACCACTGATGTGCACAGCATACGTTGAAAACGTAGTAGAAGATGTGCAAGTAGGTTTCAGGGTAGGCAAATCTACTACCGATCATATATTCTTACTGAGGCAAATTATAGAGATGAACTGGGAATATAACAAAAATACATACTGCCTGTTTGTAGACTTCAACAAGGCATACGACACGATCACAAGAGGAGAGATGTGGAAGGTGATGGAAGAGTATAGAATTCGAAAAATACTGATAAGACTAACCCATCTGTGCTTTAATCAATTAAAATACGTAGTAAGAACTGTAAAAACACATTCAGAATAGTTTGAAGTTAAATCATGATTAACACAAGTAGACATTATATCACCAACATTTTGGTATAACACTGAACAAGACCCTAACACGAACTATAAATAAAAACACCGGAGTAGACATAGGCAAGAAGATAAATATACTGGTGTTTGAAAATGATATGGTTCTGATAGCTGAAAACTTGATGGAGGAGGAAATGGGAAGGGAGATACCGGGCCGGCCGCGGTGGCCGAGGGGATTGAGGCGCTCCAGTCACGGTCTGCACGGCCACTACGGTCAGGGGTTCGAATCCCCCCTCGGGCATGGATATTTGTGCCGTCCTTAGTATTACTTAGTTCATAAGTAGTTTGTAAGCTTAGGGACTGATGACCCCGTAGTTAAGTCCCATAAGCTTTACAAACATTTTTGAACATTTGGAGATGTAGGACAAAGGTGATAGAATGGGACTGACGCTAAATGAGGCTATGAGCAAGTTGGTAGTAGTAGCAAGGGAAGGACAGACCATAATCCGCACTATAGATATCATCAGTCTATAATGTGAAACAGTACACAGTACTACATACATAGGAGTTATCATTAACAACAACAACCTTGAGACTGAAATTTTAACAAGAATCAAGCAGGAATTAGAGATAGGTATTCGTTACATTCAATATTTAAGTCAAAACTATTGTCATATAGAACGCAGCTGAGAATTTATAAGTCAATCATCAGACCAATAGTGACTTATGCCAGTTAAACATGGACACTGACACAGAATGCGCTGAGAAGGTTGACCGCATTTGAGAACAAAGTACTGAGGAAAATATGTGGACCAGTAATGAAAGTCATCATTGGAGGATAAGACGAAACAGTGAGATCCCAGACAAGTACAAAGAGCCAGACATAGTAACCATAACCAAAAGCCAGAGAATGAGATGGTATGGTCATTCCGTATAAAAAAATGCCAGCATTGTTCGAAATTTCATAGTAAACAGACGTAATGGAAAGAGACCTCTGGGGAGGCCAAGAATGCGGTGGATGGATGGCGTTAAGAAGGATCTTCTGAAGATGGGAATGAATGAAGATGAAGCTGAAGATATAGAGCAATGCTGCACTGTTGTACGTGAGGGTAAGGACCGGCTAATGTTCAAGTGGCCATTGCAGTATGTAACATTCCTTCACTAGAGTTGAAGATAAAAATTTATACACAGAATTCTCAAAGTGCTCATGTATTATACACACTGCTTCTATTATATTAACATACTACCCCAATCGGGTGCAATCGCTCAGCAGATCTGATAAGGGCCTAAACTTGTCAAGAAGTCGTCCTATGGGTGACTGAAATGCTAACTGTCGTTATCGACCGCGAAATAAGCGAGTATTTCTACCCCAATGAAGAGATAGTTTCGATGACCCCCGTTTATCAAACCCCTGAGCGTTTTGTAGTCAATTATGTGTGGTATCTTATATTAAAAGGTTCTACGAAAACTAAAGTCAGTCGACCAGGCCAAACTACCAGGCTGATTTCCTTCATTTTTTGTTTTAAACGAAAGGAATTCATCCACAGATTTGTCATCAAGTATCAGAATTAAGTCTCTCCGTCCTTTATTTTTATTCAAACGCGGCATCCTTCTGTCCTTGCATTGAATATTTTGATCAGTTTGTTTTACGATATCTTCTGTTCTAATTAAGGCGCGCAGTTCTTTTTGGCCTAACAACGCTCAGCGGATCAAGCTCTTTCATTTCCGCTTTTAAACACTGGCATTGATTGATTTTGAAGAAAGCTATGCCTGAACATTCAACTTTACTTCCATTTTTCCTATTTTTTTTGTCATTCCACTAACGGTGCAAAGTATTCGCAGGGGTCCTCTAGTTGTCCTAAATGATTTCATCAGCCACCCATAAGAAATCGTTATGTCATTATATTGTAGACCGTGGCAGTTGGAGACATCGACTGTGGTGGATCACGCGTTGGGTAGACCGTCACCGAAGGTGTAGAAAAGAGGTTTTACACACGTTTTTTCAAGGAAGCTACTGAAATTCATAAACGTAACGTTAAAACCTCTAAGTGTAACGATCCTGCATTCAAATGTTGCAGCCAACGACCTTTTTTGGTAACACGCAGATAACCCTAGTGGCAATGACCAGGAAATGTCTTAGAAGGTTGGCAAGGAGGGCACTTACAGTAAGTACCTCATCAAAACTACCAGAGTACTTATTAGCAGAATTTAGTATTGCGTATCTCCTTCCTTCGCCGCTATGAAGAGATGAAATATTCTGGAGAAATTTTCAATGGTGGGCTGAATGTCTTTGGTGGGATGGCGTCCTACTTGATTCTTCTTCAAGAGCAGAAACGAAAGAAGATAGTCAAGTTATTGTCTAGGAAAAAAAAAAACTTCTTCACAAATATTGTTTTGTATCAGTGTTCATTCTTATGTTATACAGTCATCATCAACAATTTGTTCCTCAACAATACGCAGTACAAAATGCTATCATGTTGTTCTCTATTTGGCGTTTTCCTAATCGCAATAAGTGGACTACACTCTAATAACGAAGCATACTTCCATCTCCTCGATGCTTCTGTATTGACCACAAATATGGTGTCAAGTAAAGTTCCCCAGTGATTTTCATGATTCAGCACATAAAATTACGTGTTTACAACTATCCACTGTCTACTGGCGTCAAATTTTACACTTTTTCAAGCGTAGCTTAGTCTACTGATTCCTGTGGCCTGTACGGAGCCGCACGGTCATCCACGCAATTCTTTCATTTCATATTCATAACCACTTTACGGTCTGAAATGCGGGAAGCACTTCGCAAATTGTTTGATTCCTCTCACAGAATTCTTGCAACTTTTCACAAGAAGCCGTCCTAATTCTCGACTATATTTGCTCATCAGTACATTAAAACTGTCTGGTCTTGGTTTAGTGCGGTTGTCCCTTCACGTTTTCACTTCACAGTAATCTCAGCAGGGGTGAACTTCCACAGGCTTAGAGACGTTTAAATGTCTGTGATGGCCTTGTGACAAAGGTGACATAAATTGACAAGTTCATGAAGGAAGACAGTAAGCTCTCCTGACAGATGCATACTGCTGAAACTACGTCTCTAGATATAACACTTTTGTGTCCCAGCCTCGTCGCCACTTTTGTGTCTCGTTCCGGCGTAGGTGTCGGTGGCCGAGTGGAATGCGACCGACACAGGAATAAAGATAGCACGCTGGTGCAGGTACGGAGAGGAGCAGCCAGAAACTAGAAACACTAGAGTAAATTAGAACGTGATATATATTGCACAGAATTAATACAATACTTAACTTTTACATAGTACTGCAGAATGTTGATACATAGTTGAGCTAGAGTCCTGCCTAGTGCCTAACTGATAGCCAAGTCTTCACTGGTGCCTATCGGATTCCGAAGTCTTTACTGGTTCCTAACTCAGTCCCAAGTGAACGATGTCGTTCACTGGTGGCCACGAGCGGAGCTGCAGCAGAGGGCGCTCGTGGCTGTCGTCGTAAGAACGCCGCGCCGTGCGTGCATGGCGGCGCGCGGCGAAAGTAGGTGGCGCGCACTTTGTACTTGTGCGACACCACACCCATCCCCCCCAAACCGCCGCGCCGTCGTGGCGTAGGGCTGAGGGCCACGGCGACGGCACTGGGAGGAGGGCCTGGGCGGGGGCGTTACTTGTGGGACGGGCGTCGTAGCTGAGGCTGGGATCGAGACGCCGTCCGCGCCCCGGTATACACCTTGCGATCCGCCAGAAAACCCGCGAAAACCAGCGGAAGGGCGCCCGCCCCCGCCCAGAGGGAGCAGGTCATCTTCTTCTGAGGTGCGTGGCCCAAGCTGGGGGGGCCCGCACGGTCCCGGAGTCCCTCTCGGTGACGCTGTCATCTGCGGCGGCGACAGCGGCGGCGACGACTGCGTCGGAGGTACGTCGACGTCCATAGGGATCTCGTAGTCCGGGGACGAACGATGTGGCTGTGCTCCCTGGCGGTGAACTGGGTCTGGAATCAAGGAACCAGAGACAGGATCGCGCGGCCTGTGCAGGCGCAATTGGTTTGCGTGGCGCCGCAGCTCCGACCCTGTGGAAGAACGTACAACATACATATTGCGACCGAGCACGCGCTGAATGGTGCCTGGCAACCATGTCTTCTTCATACCAGCAAACACCCTGTACAGCACCGGCGTAGAAACCTGAAAACGCGTAGCGCCATACGAACCGACTCGGTGCGTGGGAGGCTGCAGCAGGTGAAGGAGAGTGCGGTGACGGCGGCCGTGTAGCAGCCCGGCAGGAGACGGGCCGTCACGTGGCATGCACCGATACGTAGACAGGAAAATTTGAAGAGCTTGCTGCCTGGAGTGCTGACCTTTCATCTTTTCCATGTGAGACTTGAATGTTCGAACGAAACGTTCTGCTTCACCATTGGACTGAGGGTGAAAAGGTGCGGTGGTGATATGCTGAATGCCATTCACACGACAAAACTGTTGAAATTCCGCACTAACAAACTGAGGTCCATTGTCACTGATGATAGTTTCAGGCAAACCTTCGATGCAAAACACTGATATTAAGGCACTGATTGTACTAGATGCCGTCGTTGAGTTCATGGCAATCACAAAAGGAAACTTGCTGAAAGCGTCTACAACAATTAACCATCGCGCATTCCAGAAAGGTCCGGCAAAGTCAATGTGTAAACGTTGCCATGGTCCCTTGGGGCGTGGCCAGTCTGAGAAACGTTGCGGAGGAGCCGCCTGATGCTCCGCACAAACTGTACACTGTGACGTCATGTTCTCTATCTGAGCGTCCATACCAACCCAGGTACAATGACGTCTGGCCAGTTGCTTTGTCCTAACAATACCCCAATGTCCTTGATACAGGAGGCGTAACACTTCACGTTGCAGGGAACGAGGAACAATCACTCTTGCCTGGTCGTTGTCGGTATGCAACAACAGTACACCCTGAATTAAAGATAATGCATGACGTTGTGCAAAATAACGTCGAACCAGAGGCCGCTCAATGTCTTTGGCTCTGGCAGGCCACCCTGAGCGAACAAAACGTGCTACCACACTTAAGTCTGCATCCGCAGCTGTTTCCTGTGCAACCCGACGAGAGTTCAAAGGGAAATCTGCGACAGAGGTAGCATCTCTGGAGTCTGACAACATGCCATTTCCGAAGAATCAAACGACACATCCTGGCCAACCGGAAGTCGGGAAAGAGTGTCCGCATTGGCATGCTTAGTGGTAGGTCGGTACAAAATCTCATACTGATAATTAGACAGTATTAAGGACCATCTCTGAAGCTTTTGTGCCGTTCGTGGCGGAATTGGCTTTGTGGGTGAGAACAACGACGTGAGAGGCTTGTGGTCTGTCAACAATTAGAATTTTCTGCCATAGAGATAATGATGAAACTGTGTGACGCCGTAAATGATTGCTAAGGCCTCCTTTTCTATCTGACTGTAATTCTGTTGCGTCGGCGTCAGTAGCTTGGATGCAAAGGCAATAGGACGATCATGACATCCAATACGATGCGACAAAACGGCACCCAGACCGTACGACGAGGCGTCAACTGCTAACACTACAGGCTTCTGTGGGTCAAAGGGAATCAAACATGCATCACTGAGTAGTGCAGACTTTAATTTGTCAAAGGCAACCTGGCAATCGTTAGACCATACAAAAGGTACATGTGCCACGAAGTCTTGTGCACAACCTAGTTCCGGCGAAAACAAGTCACTATATTTGTCACACAATGCATTGATTTTATCCTGAGGCACTATTGACGAAATTTGTAGCACATCTCTTTGAATTGATAAACCAAACAAGTCAAAAGCATCTAGTCCAAAAATGTTCTGTGTCGATTTGGCCTGAAGAACGACAAAAGCAACTGTTTTTGTTACACCTTGAAAAGAGGCGGGCAGGCTACACGTTCCTAGCACGGGAATATTTTGACCTGTATAAGCTGTTAACGCTTGCTGTGACGGCGACAATTTTGGCGAACCCAGAAGTCCATAAGTATCTTTATTTATTAATGTGACAGCGGAAACAGTATCAAGCTGAAATTTCACCGTCTTATTTTCTATGAAGAGAGTCACAAACAGTTTTTGCTTGCGGCGCTCGACAGGTGCGCGAATGTGGGCAACGTCTGCTACGGTTTGTTTACTGCGCTTGCGCGGGCCGCGTAGTGAAGTAAGCGGCGCAGACTCGGCACGCAGCGGATTAACAACACTGTCACTAGATGGCACTACCGCCGGATCGGCGTCCGCGCAAGCATGCGAAGCTACTCCTGATGTACTAACTACTGCACTACACTTTTGAGTAGCTACTCTATGTCTACTGTCACTAGCTACACAGTACTGGGCACTATTACAAGGAGCAGTTGCAGAAGGCACTATTTTCACTACAGGAATGCACTGTTCATAGTCATTTTGCTTGTCCCGAACCCTTTTCCGTTGCACTGTTTTACGCGCTCGTCGGCGCTTGCTACGTGGTGCACTATATAGTTTTGCCATAGGCGCAGAACTACCTTCTTGCAATTGAGATCCAAGGAAAGCACTGTTCAATTCCACAGCCCGTATAACATTTACAGAATGAACTGTTCTCGCACTCTGCGAAGCACTGTTTCTAACGGTACCGTTCTTTGCGTTTTTAATTTGCATACACACAGACTGTACATGTCCTGATTTGCCACATTGATAACAGGTTGCGTTGCGACTAGGGCAATGAGCACGCTTGTGGCGAGACACACACTGGGGGCAAGATTTACGTACATTTTTCTGAAATGAGCGTTGGCGCCCGTTATTCAAATCACTGTTTCTAACACGACGGGGCGACCTTTGTGTCGCACTTTTACACTGGCTACTGTTCACTGTCTGTTCAGCACGGCCGGTAAAATTTAAAGAATCACAAGTGCTATACTGAGAACTACGGCTAGGAAAGCGTCTGTTACGGCGCACTGAATTTGCACTGTAGCTTTGCATTTCTACATCTGCTAAGTCAAAGGTATCATGCGCTTCTATAAGTTGCAGTACACTGTCTAACGAAGGGTCTGACTGTTTTAGAATTGCTGCCCTAATTCGGGGGTCCTGAATGTTCTGCGTAATCGCATCTCTCAACATCACGTCACTATAAGAAAGTCCACAAGAGCAAGTAAATCTACATTTGCGGGTTAAGCCCTTCAATTCCGTAATCCACTCTTGGTGTGACTGCTGCGGTAATTTTTTAAGTCTGAAAAATCGGTACCGTGCCGCAGCTGCGAGAACTTTTCTCTCATAATGAGCATTTAGTGCCTCTACTATTTGTTCAAAGTCTACATCACGAGGAGATACGTCGGGGAAAAGTTTTTTCAGTAACACGAACCACAGATAATAGCAGAAGCTTCACTTTCTGACCTGTAATTTGATGAGCCGCGACGAGTTCTTGAAACTGTGCGAAGTAGTCGCTCCATTCTTCCTCACGTTCGTTGTACTGGCGAAACGTAGGAAGCGTTGCGGCGGCAGGTGTGGGCTGCTGAAGCGGCGGCTGTTGTTGTTGGTTAGCTGCTTGCGCTGTGAGCTGGGCCACAGTCTGCAGGAGTTGTGTTATTTGCGCCGTCTGTAACTGAATAATTTCCATTAAGTTTGGGTTCGGGGTAGTGGCCATGCTGACCGATTAGGCGCCGCGCATACAAGTAAATTACAACCAAACACAAATGCAATATGAAAGAGGACGCTGTGCAACAAAAAAAGTCCACAAAATACGTAACAAAATGTCTTCCCCCAAAATTCTTATAATAAGGGTGGGTGGGCGGGAGCAATTTCTGTGTGCTCCGACTACTACTGCTGTCTGGCTGCTGCAAGCGGGCTGGTCCACGGATCGTCTATCACTCCTCGTCGCCACTTTTGTGTCCCAGCATCGTCGCCGCTTTTGTGTCTCGTTCTGGCGTAGGTGTCGGTGGCCGAGTGGAATGCGACCGACAAAGGAATAAAGATAGCACGCTGGTGCAGGTACGGAGAGGAGCAGCCAGAAACTAGAAACACTAGAGTAAATTAGAACGTGATATATATTGCACAGAATTAATACAATACTTAACTTTTACATAGTACTGCAGAATGTTGATACATAGTTGAGCTAGAGTCCTGCCTAGTGCCTAACTGATAGCCAAGTCTTCACTGGTGCCTATCGGATTCCGAAGTCTTTACTGGTTCCTAACTCAGTCCCAAGTGAACGATGTCGTTCACTGGTGGCCACGAGCGGAGCTGCAGCAGAGGGCGCTCGTGGCTGTCGTCGTAAGAACGCCGCGCCGTGCGTGCATGGCGGCGCGCGGCGAAAGTAGGTGGCGCGCACTTTGTACTTGTGCGACACCACAAACACAATATTCCTTCCCCTCATTTTACGCTGGCGGTTCAAATCTCATGACACCTACCTGTGAGAAATAAGTGCAATTTGATACATTTCATTAAACAATGTATAATCATCGACCGTCGACTCAATTTCGCTTCGCTATAAATAACGGAGGGTAAATCCTTGACATATGCTGGCCACTCCAGCTGGCCGAACGTTACTACCGGTACCTAGAGACGAAACTAACATGCTATAGAGCTTTCCAAACTAGGTGTCGCGACATCCTGGGGTGTCGCGTAGTAGTATCAAGGGTATCGCGAGACTAACAAATTTAAACTCTTAACAAAAAAACTTGTCATAAAATAACACAAAATATCCTTCTCTTCATACTACCCTGAAGACTCGCCTACATCTAATCATCCTTCTCTTCATTCAGTGCACCATAGATCACGTATTAAAGGAATGATCGGTGTACATTAATTGCGTGGTCAGTCGCAAGGTGGCAGCTCTGCTTCAGCAGCAGTAGACACTCAAGGTTAGTTCAAGCAGCTGCCAGTTGCCAGATTCCAGCAAACTGCGCATGCGCAGAGCTGCTGCTGACACACTATAACAGCTCTTCCCATGCGCAGTTTGGTGGAACTGGAAGCTGCTTCAACGAACCTTCACTGTAGTCTGCTTTTCTTCTTAATAAGCTGCACCTGAGCGTTTTTTAATGGATTTATCAAAGTCACGTCACCCTCGGTAGCGTTACTTACAATTAAATGTCAATCAATGACACAGTGACTGTAAAAGATGCCACAGATTGTAAAAGCAGTCACAATTGTCCACTGACTAAAGCTATTCAGAAGCGATGTTTAGTATGGAGTATGCCCGGGTGATTGACGGAGAATATTATTTTAAATGTAGTGATTGTTGTTTCGAACCCTGGTATGCGTTAATATTTCCTGTATGTAACAGATTATGGGACCAGAAATGACATTCATATTATATATATATATATATATATATATATATATATATATATATGACGAATTACAGCGTTCAAATGAATGAAATAAATCGTAATTTGCGATGTTATGGCTTCACTGTATTAGGTTTAGATGGAATACCAAACTGTGGCGAATGAAAATTTGTGCCCGGCCGGGACTCGAACCCGGGATCTCCTGCTTACTAGGCAGACGCATTGACCACTCCGCCACCGAGGTTTGTTCTCCCTGATGCGGGAATACAGTATTGTGGCTGCGAGCATCATAGAATAAATAGGCTGTGGTATAGGAAAGAGACATCGTGGCGAATGGAGATTTGTGTGTGGCGGGAGACGTGTAGGGAAGAGTTCTCTGCAGTCGGGCTGGTCACTGTGTCCTCGGTGGCGGAGTGGTCAACGCGTCTGCCTAGTAAGCAGGAGATCCCGGGTTCGAATTCCGGCCGGGACAAATTTTCATTCGCCACAGTTTGGTATTCCATCTAAACCTAATACAGTGAAGCCATAACATCGCAAATTTCGATTTATTTCATTCATTCATATTTTTGTCACAAATATTTATCCATTTTTTCCGAATACGTCGGGACTTCCGAGGTCATGGTGAAGCAAGAACCTAACAATAGTACTCAAATAACAATTCATAACTTGTCATAAATACATCCTCTTTATTTCTGAAAATAATGTGATAATATTGAACTGAAAGAGAACAGCCTCTCTGCTGTCTAAATCAGGAATCTGAGCAGCTAAGCCGGCCGCGGTGGCCGAGGTGACTGAGGCGCTCCAGTCACGGTCAGCCCGGCCACTACGGTCGGGGGTTCGAATCCCCCCTCGGGCATGGATATTTGTGCCGTCCTAGTTCGTAAGTAGTTCATAAGTAGTTTGTAAGTTTAGGGACTGATGACCCCGTAGTTAAGTCCCATAAGCTTTACAAACATTTGAACATTTGAATTTGAGCAGCTAATTTCCAAATGCCATTTTCAATCGATCCAGAAAAACCGTTATCTAGCCCTTACACGTACACACGACAGCGAAAAACGGATCCGAAATTCAGTTTTCGTGTTTCGGAAGTTGGTCGCATGTAGAAGAATCAAGTATTACTTTGTGAGTTAGGCATTGTTGTCTGCGGTGTTACTCTGTTATACACCTCCGTAGTTCCTAATGTTTCCTTACCTTGTGATGAGTGTACGTAATTGCTGCAGTCAGGATCAACATGTCAATGCGTACGAGGATTTCAGTTTCGTTTACAAACTACATTTAAGCGATACTTTACTTCCGTCCCCCCCCCCCCCGCCCCCTCACCGCTAGAACCATCTAAATTCTACCATATGTATTTATATTAGTGAAAGGGTGTCGCGCAAAACTGTCAGCTATAAAAGGGTGTCGCCATGAGGGAAAGTTTGGAAAGAACTGTGCTATACACCTCTTTTGAAACTTCGTTTCTTTTCCATTATTCAGGGTTCATACTGAGCTCGTATGCATCAAATGAGTGGGGAAACGCAAAACTTAATTTTGGATGGTCATCCGAATGCCTTTGACGGGTAAGCGTAAGTGTCCCCAATAATCCGCGAAGTAGGTCTAGAACGTAGTAGCTAGAAAGCAGCGATTTCCTTCCTCGGACGGGAATCCCGTCGAGCAGACTCTCCGGTCCACGCCGACGCGAGTTGATTGTTCCAATCCGGAAGTGCATCACACAAGGGCGTCGCGTGAATATGCATCTGTAATAAACAGGCTTGTTTACGAGAGCCTTAGTGAGGCTTTCGCGCACGAAAGGCTCGTAGCACGGGTACGGTGCCCTTCTCTAAACAGCGTTTGCGTGATTCCTATGTAAAACAGCTCGTTTATATAAGGAACTCGTGTTTTCCCCGTCTTATTTACGGGCCGCTGTGTGTCTACATCCATTAGCGCTCTATGTAAATATTAAACGCATTTTTTGCCTCTTTATTTGGTGTACTCGTTTGGCGGTGTGTATAAATTGTGGATAGTTTTATAGCGAAAGAACGCTTTCAGAAACCTGTTTCGCTTCTAAGAAATAAAGTAGGGTCTGACTCTTACGGCCACGTGCCGGAGAATGCCTCGTTTGGCGGCTGGGCCTCGGCGTGATGAAGACGTCAGGGCGACGCTTCTTTGGTGCCACGTACCTTACCCCACAGCACACCGGCTTCCATTTAAACCGGGCCGGTAAAACAGCACCCTCCGACAGCCGCCGCCCTAAACCTCAACACCTCATGGTAGTCCCGATGGCGAAAGGCACATAACGTCATAATTTCCCCGGCGGCAACGACTGCTAAGCAAAAAGGAGAAAAACTGCGTCTGTGATGAAACGGAGGAAGCATAAACAATTGTTCACGTGAAATGCGGCTGACCGCGCAGTTTCTCACATATCAGGTTGACTAATGTTACATTGTTCTGCACAAATCGTTCTTTATAGTTAACTATTATACCGACCATCAAAGACAAATATGTTCTGATTAAGTGCATGAGTGCACTGACATGTCTACCAGGACAGTCACAGATGAATAGACGCATTTGCATTAATGGTGATGTCCAGCCCAAATGGTACGCTTAATTCGATTGATGTGCCATAGTTATTTCAGCTATTAATATAAAAGTGCAAATCTTTGCTT
The DNA here is from genome assembly GCA_026315105.1 of Locusta migratoria. Lineage (NCBI taxonomy): Eukaryota > Metazoa > Arthropoda > Insecta > Orthoptera > Acrididae > Locusta > Locusta migratoria. Next base: position 381,393,845 of record CM048755.1, read on the forward strand.
CGGTCTGTCAATTTTCTGTGTGTTCCTCAGACCAAAGGAAAGGTATGGAACTATTTTGGCAGCTTTAATTTCAATATATCTTCCTAGAATTTTTAATAATTACATTTCACCAAGTTGAGGGTGACCACTAGTACACATCAATGCATACATAAATCTGCTGGAAAACTTTCTTACATTTTTAAGACATTCTCAGATGGAGACTGGGTTCGATTACCGATAGTGTCACGATTTTTTCTTGATAGTAAGGCTGTAACTGGGCACATTCAGCGTCACATGGCAGTTGAGGAGCTACCTGGGCCGCGGTGGAGTAGCCGAGCGGTCTAAAGCGTCTCGCTGCGGAGCGCGTAGTTGCTCGCCGTGGAGGTTCGAGTCCTCCCTGGGGCATGGGTGTGTGTGTTTGTCCTTAGCTTAGTTTACCTAGGTTTAAGTAGTTTGTAAGCTACTGACTGATGACCACGCAGTTTGGTCCAATAGATTTACAAACATTTAAACATTTGAACATTTTGAGCTACCTGGCTGATATGTAGAGGCTGTAATATCGCCGGCCGCGGTGGCCGAGGGGACTGAGACGCTTCAGTCACGGTCTGCACGGCCACTGCGGTCGGGGGCTCAAAAATGTTCAAATGTTTGTTAAGCAAAGGGACTTAACTACGGGGTCATCAGTCCCTATACTTACAAACTACTTATGAACTACTTACGAACTAGGACCGCACAAATATCCATGCCCGAAGGGGGGATTCGAACCCCCGACCGTAGTGGCCGTGCTGACCGTGACTGGAGCGCCTCAGTCACCTCGGCCTCCGCGGCCGGCGTCGGGGGCTCGAATTCCCCCTCGGGCATGGATATTTGTGCCGTCCTTAGTCTTAGTTAGTTCATAAGTAGTTTGTAAGTTTAGGGACTGATAACCCCGTAGTTAATTCCCATAGACTTTACAAACATTTGAACATTTTTTGAGCTGTAATATCTTAGCGGCGGCAATGACAAAACGTTGTATCGACAATATGCCCTTCCCTGTCGCATTCCGTGATGCTAACATTTGTAGAAAGTGATGCACTTGTCGATAGATTATCATGTGGTCTTCAGAGCCCGATTACGAGGCTTTTTGTTTCGTTTTCCTTTTACATTTTACCTTAGAGGACGAAAATAACACCACGATGGGTAGGTGTTTCTTACTGAAACCGAATTTATAAATAGCGCTCAACAGGATCAACCAGTCTCACTTTGGTCTGTTCTCTGGAGCAGCCAACACGTAACATACGCATTAGGTAGTCGGTGTCCACTACAACTGACCTCTACACGGTGCCATATTGGTGAAAATATTATACTGAGAGCCCAAGACTGTTGTTGTTACGGTCTTCAGTCCGGAGACTGGTTTGATGCAGCTCTCCATCCTACTCAATCCTGAGCAAGCCTCTTCATCTCCTCATAAGAACGGCAACATACATCCATTTGAATCCCCTTACTGTATTCATCTCTTGGTCTCCCTCTGCGGTTTTTACCCCACACACTTCCCCCCAATGCTAAATTCACAATTCCTTGATGTCTCAGAATGTGTCCCACCAATCGATCCCTTCTTTTAGTCAAGGTATGACAGAAATTCCTTTTCTCCCCAATTCTGTTCAGTACCTCCTCTACGCGATCTACCCACCGAATCTTCAGCATTCTTCTGTAACACCACATTTCAAAAGCCTCTATCCTCTTTCTGTCCGCAGTGTTTATCGTCCATGTTTGAAAAAATGTTCAAATGTTTATTAAGCTTAAGGGACTTAACTGCGGGGTCATCAGTCCCTAAACTTACAAATTACTTATGAACTACCTTATATTAACGACGGCACAAACATCTATGCCCGAAGGGGGATTCGAACTCCCGGTGGGACGTCCATGTTTCACTCCCATACAAGGCAACACGCCACACAAATGCCTTCAGAAAGGACTTCCTTATGCTTGTATCAATATTCGATGTTAACACATTTCTCTTTTTCAAAAACGCTTTTCTTCCTATTGTCATTCTGCATTTTATATCCTCTGTACTGCGACTATCATATGTTATTTTACTCTATAAGTAAAAACACTCATTTACCGCCTTTTTTGATTCGTTGCCTAATTTAATTCCTTCACCATCGCCGGATTTTCTAAGACTGCATTCCATTACCCTTGTTTTGCTCTTGTTAATGTTCATCTTATATGCTCCTTTCAACACATTGTCCATTCCGTTCAATTGCCCCTCCAAGTCATTTTCTGTCTCTGAATTACAATGTCATCAGCAAAACGTAAGGTTTTTATTTCTTCGCCCTGAACTTTAATTCCTTCTCCTAATTTCTCCTTGCTTTCCTTTATAGTTTGTTCAATGTACAAATTGAATAACATTGGGGAAAGGCTACTACCCTTTCTTATACCCTTCCCAACCTCTGCATCCCTTTCATGCCCTTCAACTCTGATAACTGCTGTCTGCTTTTTGTACAAGTTGTAAATAACCTTCCGTTCCCTATATTTTACTCCTGCTGATTTCAGAATTTGAAAGAGTATATTCCAATCAACATTGTCAAAAGCTTTCTCCAAATCTACAACAGCTAGAAATGTAGTTTGGCCTTTACTCAATTTACCTTCTAAAATAAGCCGTAAAGTGAGGGTTTCACTTCATTTGGTTACATTTACTTTCTGACTTTTGTTTGAGTTGCATTATTTATGACGATGTATTTTCACAGCGCATTCTGTCGTTCTAAGCACAAATAAATCTTATGATCGTAATATCAATTCAGTTTCGCCTCCTGCCACCGAGGGCGTACTTGTGGTGATTCATGGGCACTTGTTGACGTGAAGCCTTTGGCGCATGCGCACCGATAATTGGGGAGCGCGCAGGGAGTCGGCAGTGGGCTGTCGGTTACTGAGTGACAGAAGAACACTAACATGGAGTGGCAGTATGTTAGCCGTCGTGTCTGTGTGTCTGTGTGCGTGCTGATGTTCTCCAGCGTTAAGACGTCGATGTGAATTGTGCGTCGCACCTCGCCGAGTGACGTGGCTGGTTCTTAATTCCTCATAGAAGTTTTCGGCTGTTCCTTTTGACAACACGGTGTCGCTCTGGGCCGTGCTATTTTGATGGAACGATGTTTCCATATAAAATGTGACGCCGGTAATTTCGCCGCTGCGGAGCTCATAAATTAACTTGCCCTATATACATCTTGTGTCTCCCTGTGATGTGCTTACCTTCTACATCTAAGCTCTGTCTTGACGTTGTGGAGTGGCGGCTGGTGCTTCAGATGACTCGGGTTCACTTCTCTGAGTGTCAGACGTTGATAGTGGCGCCGCCTCCCTCCCCGTTCCTTATTCTCCAGACAAAAGAGACAATTTGGCGCACCACTGCGAGTGGCGCCGGGGGAAAGCGCCACGCCCCCCTGCAATCTTTAGATATATAGTTTCGTTAAATATCTGCAGAATGTCTTACCTCAGCTTGCTTCAACTCCAGCTGAGGCGTCGGCTTTCCAAGCTTCTTTGTTTCACACATTTGTTCCTTGCTTAAAGCCGAGTAATTTGTTATAGGTTTCAGGTTAGGCTAGGTTAGGTATTTGTTTCTAAAAGATACTGAACGTTGTTTATTTGTCTTTGATAAGACACCAAGAACATATGAATATGCAGATGAACACTAAAACACAGTAAATAATTGATTACACTGTTAAGTGACTGTAACAAAATGAATCTGTTACAATGAGGAGAGAAGCTACCTTCGGGTCACGTGACACTATAATCAGGACTCCCTCCCAACCTTACGCATGCGTAAAGGCTGTCCCCCCTCCCCGCCACACATACACTCATCTTTTCATATAGTTAAATCTTTCTTACAACGGAGAGTATAAATGTCATTTGCCATCAAAATCGCGACACATTTGCAAAAACGTGGCAAGTAACAATACAAAAGTGATTGTTGTTCCCGTATCTGTTAAAAAGAAGCCTGGTTTTTAAGAAATTGTCTTACAGTCGGTCTCTAACCCACTACCTTCGACGGCGCAGCACGATGCCGCTAAACACACAGCTATTCTTGCTAGGTGGAGAGTAGTGACTTCATTACTATTCATGATCGGATCTTCTGAAGGCTATTAAAGTTGATGCGTCTTTAATATATAGTTCTAAGAAATTCTACCGAATATAACGTGCTTTTGGTGAATTTTCAATGCGACAAAAACAAATATGAAAGGCGGATGTTGCCTTTATGGAGGAATTCCATGTGTGCAATGAGGAGTGAGCAGTAATCCATTGCCTTGCTACGGGACCACTCGTGCGTAACTGCCATAGCTCGAGCAGGAGCTGGCGTCTCTACCAGCTCCAACGCCAATGTTAAAAGCGGTGTTTCCCCTCGCCCCTCTCTGTCACAGAAGCGCCCATACGCTGCCTCCAGGAGTTCAGGAGAGAATTTGAACCCCAGCCACGCATGGTCATTGCAACGCTGTGGCCACTGCCGCCTATATTAAGTGCCCTGTGTACGACTCTTATACGTGCTGTCTCCGTTTCTCATGCGGTAAAAATACTTTATATGTCCATATAAAATGATCTGATAGAAGAACGAACCTTTTTCATGGCGAGCACTGAACCAGTGCACAAATAGGCCGCGCTGCCACTGGCGTTGTGTCATAATGTTTGGTGCTGCATCGTAGAACCTACGACCGCCTTGTTGTTTCTGTTGAGTGATTTCATTTAGTGTTGCGAGGGTGAAGGTCGGGGTGAGAGTTTAAAATAGGGAAAGATTAATTTTTAAAACTCACAACCACCAGCTGCGAACCAAATTCCTAAACATGCAAAAACATTGGAACTGTGATTGCGACTGTTTGACTCGTTTTCTAGGGGATGATATCACACGTTCGCAGCTTTCCTTCCCTGCATATGATTAACAAAACAAATTCATAATGAAATCAAGTTCATGAGAGAAAAGGGTGTACTAACTACTATTTTTGAAAACACGTGAAAGTTCACTTTATGTTGTTTATTTCACAATCTCAGAACCCTGTGGCTGATACGTCTGTACGTCGGCACATTTATCAAATAAAGTTATAGCTCGTGAGCCCCCAGACAAAAATGTATATTTGTAGTAAATTGTTTTATCACCATGTGGCTGTCTCAAACACCGTTTATGCTCATGCCTATGCGACGACACGTGTTACATTAACAAATCACAGTCACTTTAATTCAATGCGATGCACACCTTGTTCCGCCGGCTAAATATTCACAAACACACAGTAGCACTCGATTCAACTTAGTGCCGTCTACGACGAGCACCCACACGTGGCGATTACCACACACAAATCTATAACCTCCACCTCGAGGTCCACATGCCGACTGATGCAGAGCGACGCCGCCCGGCCAGCTCCCCACATGCTCCAGCCTCGTCACTTCCTGCCCACGTGCGCGCGCGCGCCGAAAGCTCAACTGCCGGGTTTTTTTTCCTGCGTCATCAACTTCCCCATGTGAGCTGTTCTAACCGATTTGCCAACGTACAGCGCTCAGCCAATACATTTCTAAAACTTTACTTAAAATCAAAATAATTACACTACACATTAAACAAATTTCTTGTGTTTTTATATTGGTATACACATCCTTTGCACTATTTATTACAATCATGCAATTTCTTATATCACAGATAAGAGATTTAACTGAATATTTCAAGATAAAATACACAAGATTAATTGAAAATAAAATGAGAAATAGTTAATATATTACTTTTATAAACAAACATTGCCATGCTAGTTGTGTAACTGTCTTGTCTTCGTTGGTAATTTATTACTTTTCATTGTCAATTAAACATATTACGCCAGATGTGACTATATCAGCTAATGTATTGTTTATTTATCAACAGGCTATTTTGTAATGAGGGCCTTAAAGGTTCCTAACTGCATCGTATTACTTCAAATGCCAGTAGTATTAGAATATTTTATTTCACGCTGTGCACTGCACTGTGCCTGGCACTCGCCATTGTCCCTCTCTCCCCTCACCGGAACCGAACTGGAAAATCCTAAGCTGGAACAAGCCACCAACGTCGGCCTGCTCGCCGCCTCCCCTCAGCTACAAGCACACAGCAAATCTCAACGTGGAGAATTTCTACCTATGGCCTAACTATAAATGTTGTCACCCAACTGTGTACATACATTGCTACCATAATTAATAAGGTTAAAGTTGTGTAACATTTAGTGCATTGGCATGGTCAATGTTTGCAGTGAACTTCATACTGTTTAATTATCAAATGCTATTAATTACCAGTATTTCTATTGGGCGCTAATCTTACAGTGTAACCAGGGTATTTATGTGCTTTGTAGCTGTTCGCGAGTCATTTACCTGGCCTGGCCGCGGACGCATTTGGTGGTATTGCTCTTTCCACCCCTCTATCGACTGCTGCCTTTGGGAGTGGGTGTATGTTTGGCAGTTTCTATTTTGAATCTCATGATAACCGTCACCCCTCAACCTTGGAAGGTCTCTCTCTCATGTTTGATGTATTTTAACTGTACTGTTGGCCGTCACCTTACTAAGAAAAGCTCTGTCTCTTACTTCTGCCTTTTTGGTGTTTAACTGTTGTTGTTACTAACCACCTGCAGCATGTTTTGATGTTGCGTTTATGTGCAGTCCTTGGTGCAGGTATTCGCAGGGCTTCGTTGAACTTTTAACGCCCGTTTGCACGATGTGCATATCTGTATTATGAACTAATTTTATCGGCTGTTCTAATATGTCACTGCGACGTATTCTCTTCCCTGTCGAAAGTTTAGTAACGTATTTTCTTGTGTTTTATATTGTTACATTGCAACTGTTGTAACTCTAAAAACAGATGGTACATTTTAAGCGTGGTCTAAGTCATTTAAGGGTTTTGTATTTTTTTTTTCTAATTTTTGAGCACTTTATAGCGTCCAATCAAGTTTGTATTCAAATCTGTGTACTTGATTGTTTTAAAGCATGGGTTTAGCTGTTTTCCTAAGTTGAAAAGGTATTTTATCAAGTACATTTATATCTCATAGTATGTACTATTTAGTAAAAGTTTGAATGTTTCCTGGTCTTACAATTTTTAAAGATGTTTTAAATTTTCTCAAGACGCTTAAATCAAATTTATTAGAAAGTAGCAACTGTTTTTATATCCCCTACTTCAGTGATTCCACTCTGTCTTGCTTATTTAAAAATAAATAAGTGGTCTCAGGCTTCTTCACCATTAAGATAGTCGATAAAGTATGTGTGGATCAAGTCAAGCCGGCCGCGGTGGCCGAGGAGACTGAGGCGCTTCAGTCACGGTCTGCACGGCCACTACGGTCGGGGGTTCGAATCCACCCTCGGGCATGGATATTTGAGCCCGTCCTTAGTGTAAGGTAGTTGATAAGTAGTTTGTAAGTTTAGGGACTGATGACCCCGTAGTTAGGTCCCATAAGCTTAACAAACATTTGAACATTTTGATCAAGTCAAAGTGAAACCATGGAACAGAGGATAAAGCGGTAAGTAAAAATATCTATGCATGAAATGAGCAAAGATCGAGTAAATCAGGGTCAGTAAATTATGTCGTACTACAAATAGTTGGAAAGCACATCTGTCCACTAAAGTGACTTATTAACCATAGATGTAAAGTTATAGGGCAAGACTCTATCTATATCGAATGGGGAGAGGTGCAGAAGGTCAACATGTGGGGGCGGCACAGAATCATAAGTAATAATATTTGCCGGGCGCGGCTCCGAATTGAAGATGGCGGCCAGTAAAACCCGCCACCGCCGCCTCCGGGGAAAACCCACCGCCTCTTGCGCCGCCAGCCTGGTGACATGCCCACACCTGTATACCCCAGCCATAAGCCGCCTCACACTCACCGCCCTGGATTAGTTTTATTAAATTTGCATATCATATTAACCGCAAGTCGCCAAAGCCCGCCCCCAGAGCGATCCATACTTACAGAGTCGAATTATGACATATACAGGCCTATTTCATTTACGTCAATTTGCAGCAGGGTTTTGGAACATATCCTGTATTCAAATATTATGAATTATCTCGAACCGAACGATCTATTGACCCAAGGTCAACACGGATTTAGAAAATATCGTTCATGCGAAACACAACTAGCTCTTTATTCACACGAAGTGATGGGTGCTATCGACAAAGGTTCGCAAATCGATTCCGTATTTCTTGATTTCCAGAAAGCTTTTGACACCGTACCTCACAAACGGCTTTTAATCAAATTGCGTGGTTATGGTATATCGCCCCAAATTTGCGATTGGATAGGGGATTTCTTGTCAGAGAGAACACAGTTCGTAGCAATCGATGGTAAGGCATCGACTAAAACAGAGGTGATATCGGGCGTTCCACAGGGTACTGTTATTGGTCCTCTGTTATTCCTTATTTACATAAACGATTTAGGGGAAAATCTAAGTAGCTCTCTTAGGTTGTTTGCAGATGACGCCGTCATTTCCGGTCTAGTAAAATCATCTGAAGATAAAAACCAACTGCACAACGATCTGAATAAGATATCAGTATGGTGTAAAAATTGGCAATTGGTTCTAAATAATGAGAAGTGTGAAGTCGTCCACATGAGTACGAAAAGAAATCCGTTTAACTTTGTTTACAAGATAAATCAATCAAATGTGAAGGCCGTAAACTCCACAAAATACCTATGAATTACTATTACTGCAGACCTAAACTGGAAAGAACACGTAGACAATATCGTGGGAAAGGCGAACCAGAGACTTCGTTTTATTGGCAGAACCCTTAAAAGATGCAACAGAACTACTAAAGAAACTGTATACACTGCGCTTGTCCGTCCATTTTTGGAGTGTTGCAGCCCAGTGTGGGATCCTTATCTGGTGGGTTTGACGGAGGACATCGAAAGAGTCCAAAGAAGGGCAGCTCGTTTCGTATTATCACGATATAGGGGAGACAGCGTTACGGAAATGATACAGGATCTGGAATGGGAATCACTACAACAACGGCGCTTATCGCTGCGGCGTGGGCTACTTGCGAAACTCCAATCACCAACATTCTCCTCCGAATGCGAAAATATATTGTTGACTCCCACTTACACAGGTAGAAATGATCATCACAATAAAATACGAGAAATCAGAGCTCGAAGAGAGAGATTCAGGTGTTCTTTCTTCCCGCGCGCTATTCGAGAATGGAATGGGAGATAAATAATATAATTGTGGTTCGATGAACCCTCTGCCAGGCACTTAAATGTGATTTGCAGAGTATCCCATGTAGATGTATATGTAGATGTCCCACTCAACTGTTTCACCCCAGATATCTCTGAAACTACAAGAGATATTGAAAAACGAATTTTACGGTCATGAATGTACAGCAGTGCCTTATGAAAGAAAGTACTACGTGACACTCTAAAATGTGAAGAAATATTATTTTCAACACAAACTTATGGTTTTTTTTATGGATAACCCATGTCATTTCTTAAGCAATCGGTAGAATGAAAAATCACGCATTGACGCATCGCGTTGTAATCAACGCCATTCTTTCTGTGATTTTTCATTCTATCGATTGCTTAAGAAATAATATGTGGTATGCATTTAAAAAAACGTAAGTTTATGTTGAAAATAATATTTCTACACGTTTCAGAGTGTCCCATAGTACCTACTTTCATAAGCCCCTGCCGTACTTTCATAACCGTGAAAGTGGTTTTTCAATATCTCTTGTAGTTTCAGAGATATCGCCGGCCGTGGTGGCCGAGGAGACTGAGGCGCTCCAGTTACGGTCTGCACGGCCACTACGGTCGGGGGTTCGAATCCCCCCTCGGGCATGGATATTTGTGCCGTCCTTAGTTGTAAGTAGTTCATAAGTAGTTTGTAAGTTTAGGGACTGATGACCCCGTAGTTAAGTCCCATAGACTCTACAAACATTTGAACATTTTTTTTCAGAGATATCTGGGGTGAAACAGTTCAGTAGGGCACCCTGTATATTTCGTAAATGGCTAAGAGTGTGGAGCGTAATATTCGATACAACTTAAGGAGGAGAAAGTGCATGATTCATACTTGCGCGAGCGAGACAAAGCCCTCGTTTTGCACAAGCGACCGAAATAGATCCGGCGCACTCACATGAAAGGCGAGAGCCTCCATCCGCCGTCCCCGATTAATTTTTGCATATCAATTTCTCTTTGAGCAACTTAACTGCAAGCCGCCACTACGCGCCCACGCCGCCTCCACCATGCACCCCTTGTTCCACCGCCCCCGTCCCACCTTTTGGCGGAAAATTTAAAAAAAAAATCAAATTGCCTATCAATTTCACAGCAACTTCAGGGCAACCACTCCCGCCCCGCCCGCCCTCATCCCCGCCCCCACCGCCACCCCCACCTCTGTCCCCGGACAATGACGATCTTGCGTGTGAATTCGCAGTGCGTTTACGGGACCCGTGCCGCGAGAAAAGCGCGTCGCTCGCCACCTCACCACCTTTGCGTACTTGTTGATGCTGTCGCGTCGATCAAATATCTAGGCGTAACACTGCAGAGCGATATGAAATGGAACGAACTTGTAAGGACAGTTGTGAGTAAGGCGGACAGCCGACTTGGGTTTGTTGGGAGAGTTTTGGGAAGATGTACTTCACCTGTAAAGGAGACCGCGTATAAAATGCTTGTACCACCACGTCTTGAGTATTGCTCAAGTATTTGGGACCCGCAGCAGGTCGGTTTAAAGGAAGACATGGAAGCAGTTCAGCGGCGCGCTGCTAGGTTTGTTACTGGTAGGTTCGACCAATGTGCGAGTGTCACGGAAATGCCCCGGCAACTCAATTGGGGACCGCTGGAGGAAAGACGACGTTCTTTTCGTGCATTTCTGTTGAGGAAATTTAGAGGGCCGGAATTTGAAGCTGAGTGTTGTACGATCTTGCTGCCACCTACTTACATTTCGCGTAGTGATCACAAAGACAAGATAAGAGAAATTGGGGCTCGTACGGAGGCATATAGGCATTCTTTTTTTCGTCGTTCTATTTGGGAGTGGAATAGGAAAGGAAACGCCTAGTAGTGGTACAGTGTACCCCCCGCTACGCACCTTATGGTGGATTGCGGAGTATGTATGTAGATGTAGATGTAGAATTCTTTAGGCGCGCTGCAGGCCGCTCAGAGCACAGCGCGCCCCCGGCCCACCACCGCCGACAGTCATACAGATTGCCACCTCCGTGCTCCCCAAAATAATTTTTACAAAAGTTACTTATCGACGTACAGGTTGTATCACACCAACATTGGGAAAAAAAGGATCCAGTTATTCCCTACTTCAGACAATACAATTACCTGGAATATCATCAAACATGTACCTGCGAGTTTCGTAAACAAATCACTAAGGCCCCCGCCAGCCGCCAGGCTATCCACCGACGACCCCGATTCTTAATTGCGACCTCCTATGTTTTAATTATAAGAGTCCGTTCGGTACATACAGTTTAATTCATCGAACCTTAAGTTCAAAAAATCAAAATGTTCAAATGTTTGATAAGCTTATGGGACTGAACTGCGGGGTCATCAGTCCCTAAACTTACAAACTACTTATGAACTACCTTACACTAAAGACGACACAAATATCCATGCCCGAGGGGGGATTCGAACCCCCGACCGTAGTGGCCGTGCTGACCGTGACTGAAGCGCCTTAGTCCCCTCGGCCACCGCGGCCGGCTGAAATTTAATACTCTCTCTCTATCTCTCTCTCTCGCGACCATGCCCTGTTACAATGCACACAAATCTTTTCGAAATGTTCCAGCAGTTCCTTAGATCGAGGTATCGCTGTCTCCCATCCAGTATTTCGACAGGTAAGTTTTCGGACTCCATGTTTTCCTGTAATGGTTTTAATATCCAGTTCTGACAATTCCGAGAATTCAGGTAGTTTAATTTCACCTCTTATTTCCTTGCTGAAGCAGTACACATCTTCTTGCGTATACCCATCTAAACATAGCAAAGAGAATCTCTCTTTAACGACCATACCCTGTTACAATATTAAACACTGCAAACGATTCTTTACAATATTTATCTGACACAGGTCAGATACCGATAATCGTGCACCCCAGAAGACGTTTAAACAAAACTAAACCCTATTGTACAACGGTATTTCCGTGGAGAGTCACAATAAAAAAAATGCATGAAATAATTTAAGATCAGCAGTTTACCGAATTCCGACCGTCTACAGTAAAACATTTTTCTCGAAAGCATTGACCTAACAATATCCTTCTTCAAAATGACACTCGCCAATGCAGCAACCACGGAACCGATGTAGAGCTGCCTGATGCAACAAACATACAACAGAGTTTCACTTCTGTAGAGCAAGATCGACCCACCCTTTACCCAAAATACAGACAAAAATTCCTATTCCAAGCTCTTTTCCTGCGATTTCTTTTTTTCAATCATCTAAACCGAACTAGGATTTATTTTTTAAATTGAATATTAGAAGTATCTGGCTACCACAAACAAAACTGCCTAGAATGCTAGCTTACACACCGCAACACCTGATCGTTAAAAGCAAAAAAGCCATCAACGCCAAATACCAACAAAACACCCATATTTCGAGGTCCTATGTCAAAGTAAGGACGATGATAGATGATAGATCCTAGTATTAATAGTAGACAATGCTTAAAAAACGAACTTTAGTAGACCCACCAGAGATCAAAACATTCAACAACGAGGCCGTCTGTGATATTATCCTATCTGAGAATAGTGTTACACAAACAAAAACATTTAAACCAGCAACTTAAAGACGAAAGTAGTGCATTTTAGGTCTCGCAGACGATAGCACACAATGCGAGAAGAGCGTCAGATAAACAGGCGTCGAACATGTTAGGTATACACTTTTTTTGTTACTGTACAACTGCGACAGGTCTCTGACAGATAAGCATACATCGACCATCCTATTTCTACACGTTTTCTGATTACCATGCAAACGCAGTGTACCAGTCAACTAACCCTTAAGACCGCAAACATCCTATTGGACAGAGGAGTTCGCTAGATTTGCGCACACAGCAGTCAATTTTCGGTGTTCTTATTAACGCAGCAAACAATTTGTAAAATACAACATAATAAATGCTCTCTAAGAAATTTGTAGCCGAGACCACAAGGCTGCACTTTGTAAATATTGGTTCTCCTCGTTTCCAATCTAGTCTGTAAGTGTATATTATAGCTTCCAGTTTGGTAATGCTAAACGTAGAAGTAAAAGTATCCCACAAACGCCTGTTATAAAATTGATAAAGTGACTACCGGTAATTTTATTGACACCAGAACTATCAATCGATTCCAGATGCCCTATCACGTTGCTGTTCCCTATACAGTTTCCTTCCAGGCAAAAGTCATGGGTGGATACAAAGTACTCGCACAGTTCCATTTTGTTTTAAAAATTTCTAACGAAATCTAGTGGGATGCCCAACTACACGAAGCTGTCATAGTATATATGGGATCTCTTCCATTACAACATATAGTTAAACATCGTTTAGTTACACTTTATGGGATATAGTCACATGATTTGCGGGATGTTCCCCAGTGCTTCCTTGCCAGTTTCGTTCCAGTATTCCACGTGATGTAACTACTCCGCCGTCAGGTACGAGAAATCGTAAATTTGCCTTATCTCCATTGCTTGCAATGATGAACTTGTCGAATTTACTACATATAATTAAAGTTAAAATATCTTAAATAATTTACCACCGCATACATCTGGCACCAGTCATAAAGTAAACACCACGAACATACGATCAAACAGGCAATGCTTCGTAATGTACACAGCACAAAGTCTTTTACAACCACAAGAACATAATCCTAAATCGACTTCTTTAGAGCTCTATCGCAACAAAGCACCATCAAAAGCTGGAAAAAGACACTGCAACGCATATTTAGACTATTTCAAGCACTTTTTACTTAAATTTTAACCCAATTATCCTGCGACATTCTATGCAACAACAACCATCTCCAACCCAACGACCGAACTACAACAAACAGATCTAACCATCACAGCTCTTTTTAAATGTTCAAATGTTTGTAAATCTATGGTGCTTAACTATGGAGGTCATTAGTGCCTACGCTGGCAAACTACGTATACTAACTTACATGAAGAACAACATACAAACATCCATGCCCAAGGGAGGACTCAAATCCCCAATGGCGAACGGCCGCGCGCACCGCAGCTAGGCGCCTTAATGTGCTCGGCTATTCTGCAGTGGCAACTCTTTTCTACTACAGTTCTAAACTAACTGGCAAGCGACAATCTCGGTATCTCTGCGTCGTTGGGGTTCCCTCTCGAACATCTAACCGCTTGATCATGCATCCTTTCGCATTGCAGACTCCACCAGACAGTATTTCTGAAACGTTTTCTATCAGTCACTAGATCACATACCTCGTACGTTTAACAATCATTCGAGCACAGTCAGTCATCGTATCCCCCCTTCTAACAAATCAATTCTCCCGATAAACATCTAAAACAAAGCCATTTACATCTTAAAAATGACTGACACACATAGAACAGCTAACAAGGGATGATGCAGATCAATACCAAGCTCTTTTCTTATATATCTAATTTTTACAACCAACAACGCAAAATAGTCTACACCATTTCGAACTAATACAACACCCAAAAAAATTTATCGAATGCCAAGAGCAATACTTTAGAGACTGTACAAACGATTAAACACACCTCCCAACGTAGATGACTACCCAGCTTTAAATCACCTAACCATAGGGTTTATTGAAATCGATGCTTCTCGACCAAAGAACAATAATTTACCACCGCAACCATCTTCCACTAAGCTACCAAGAGCTGTCCATTCGTAAAGTAAACACCACTAAAAGACGAGATAAATACACCGCACCCCTAACACATAACCATACTACTAAGTATCAATATGCAGTCCACAAATGTAGAACACCTTTCGGCTATGTTGCAACGAACCGTACGGCTAAACAGATCGAAATCGGTATTTCGCACAAGCTAAGATACATCGTATGCACCATATTATGAATACACGAGACCTAATTTTACGAAGATAGAATATTATATTGCTTCTATCAACATTCATAAGAATAACAAAACGAACGAGTTGTCACACATATACCATCGCTCTTAATGTACCATCAACACAATAAAGGCCATCTCTACAGGTCATAAGGAGACATCCATACACAATCGTATTACCGATAAATACTGCGACTCTTCTATGAATCATTTCCTCGCAGTTGACAGAAACGAGGTATTTATCTTTGGAGTTGACTACAGCCGTTATAAATTGCATGATGAAAATATTGTTAGCGATCATCTATTTACACACACACACGCACACACACACAAACAGTTGGATGGGTGCTAAATTGCGATGTAAAGTCGAATTCCAGTCCATACACCAACACAATATTGATTTAAACGAACGCTTGCTTAGCTGCAGACTATAACAGCTCAGAAGTACATCTCCAATAATTGACCAATTAAATGATACTCGATCAACCGAAGCAATGCTCTTCTGACATGTAACCTGTCTTCCTGTATTTTCTCCTATATCCATAGACCAGTAAATCCGGAACGTTCTAAACGAAAAGCTACAAGTCTTAACAACAATTAGCTGTTACAGATGCAAACTACTACATATTTTAGGTAGTCACATCGACATTTGAGTGCTCCTCAGCGCACTTAATCCCCCAAGAGATCTTATGATATACAGAAAACACCTCGTAAGATTGGTATATATACACCGCAGAAGAGTAAAAGGCTCTTTCCACAGAGGGAAGAAACCTAGAATGCGTCTAACTCGATTCCCATATCATGAAAAAGATAATGTGTTACAACAGCTTACAACACATTAGATCCAGCTCTAACCCCTTTTAGGGCAAAGCGACCCACAGATCGGATTTTCACATCAAAATCATATTATTACAACACAGCACACCCATATCTAACCCTTTTTAGGACAAAAAGAACCACACCTAGTTAGATATACAAATATTACTCGAAATATACTATTTGCATGGTCATTCTATACGAATAAACATTTGAAATCAAAACCAGAACTATATTGTTCGAGTCCTCTGACCCTAACCACATCCTTTTGCACACCCTAACAACCCTATAGCCCTGAAAATCCCGATACATGCTACACGATAAGTTCCAAATCTTTACACCAATTAAACAACAAGCTTGAACTCCCAACCACAGGCCAATTCCTTGCGGTTCAAGTATCCAGCACACTAAATGCTTACCATTTACAGGCAGATGCTAAAACACAGCTTAATACTAATAAAATACGTGTCACACCAATCTTATTACACAACAGAGCCAGTGCCATTCGTCTTATGTTCTCCTCCAAACAACAAGACGTAACGTTTGTATGTATAATTTATACGCTCGAAAGGTTAAGTTTACATCAGCGCTCCTTCTAGGTTGTTTATATGTCACATCCTTCATAGACAAAAATGTACAGAGCTACGATAACTTAAAAAACACAACAGACCCACTTCTATCCCTTTTCAAGGCAAATAGACACACAGATCAAAGAAATACACATCGCAACCTTCGATTGATTTTCTATTAAGACTGCAGAATGTTCG
Source organism: Locusta migratoria (assembly GCA_026315105.1). Lineage (NCBI taxonomy): Eukaryota > Metazoa > Arthropoda > Insecta > Orthoptera > Acrididae > Locusta > Locusta migratoria. The sequence continues at coordinate 381,410,340 of CM048755.1, forward strand.
GCGAATTATGCTTTGTGTAATATTGCAGCTTGAGAACTATTTAAATCCAAATACATGAAGCGGTTGTACGACTCCTGCAACTAACCACGTCTTTATGTTTAAGAGGATAGATCAGACAGTTAGACACCACACAGATAAGTACATCATGCAAGAGCTTGATGTATCTCACCAGTCGATCCTTTGAATGTTAGATCAGGGTATAGAGGATGGAACAGAGCTGATAAAGTAGAATATAAACGCCTGTAGTTAGGGTCAAAACTATACTAACCGAAGAATCGAACAATCATTGGCTATGTTTTCCAGATATAAGGCGAATCAAACGTTAACGACCACACAACGTACCTCTGAGTACCCCCAGAAAAACACACAATGGAGAGACAGAACGCTGTCTTCGTTATTCAACTCTTATGACATATATCGTGTACACCACACCCACCTTACAGAATATTTCCATAGTAACAACAGTCTACAGTATTGTTAACCACCAGACCAATTTAGTTTAACCTTGTAAAATGCATACTGTATTGTATTTTAAGTGATCATATCTTCGATTACAGGTGCATCAGCGCACATTGATAACACTGCAGAAACAGTATACGGTGTCCTACGACGCCAACAGACAACTCGTCACAGTCATCTACACACAACACCCAAGTGTAAAGGGTCTGTCAACGGAAGAATATTCCCAGCCTGCTTATATTAGCAACCAACAACACGACAAATTGTGCAGAGGTATGAAAAACTTAAAATGCAACAGACCGACCTCTATCTGTTTTCAGGGTAAATCAAGCTACTGAGCACAAAAAATTCACACCACAGCCAACGCATCATGCCCTACTATGACTCCGACTAATTCTCCAAATTATTCTTTTGAGTGTTATTTCCAGGCAAATGACCAAATAACCTCTATATTGGCAAGAAGAACAACGCATCCTTCGATTCTAGATTTATTCTTCGGGACGTGTGGTATAGAGACAGAATGATCATGTGACAGAGTTTTTAGGGTAAATCGAACCACTGATCACAAAATTCACGCCACAACCAGCGGATCTTGTGCTAGCAAGCCTGTAGGATGTTCCCCAAATGATGCTTTTGAGTTGTATTTCCAGGTGGAGGATCAAATAACCCACATATGGTTGAGGCCTTGCGGTTAAGTAGTTGCCGGCCGCGGTGGCCGAGGAGACTGAGGCGCTCTAGTCACGGTCTGCACGGCCACTACGGTCGGGGGTTCGAATCCCCCCTCGGGCATGGATATTTGTGCCGTCCTAGTTCGTAAGTAGTTCATAAGTAGTTTGTAAGTTTAGGGACTGATGATCCCGTAGTTAAGTCTCATAAACTATACAAACAAAGGCGGTTAAGTTGCTCAACATTGAACTAATATGCAAAAATTAATCAGAGGCGGCGGCTGGAGGCTTACGCAGTCCGTGTGAGTGCGCCGGATCTATTTCGGTCACTTGTGCAAAAACGAGGGCTTTGTGTCGCTCACGCAGGTTTGTGGTGAATCATGTGCTTTCTCCTTTTTAAGTTGTGGCGAATATTACATTCCACACTCCTAGCCATTTACGAAATATATATCACATAATTAGAATGTGTAAGTATGGATCTTACTGAGGTGGGGGCTGCAGGAGGGGCGGGTGGGTGCAGGCGTTGGGGGCTTGCGGTTAATTTGATAAGCAAATTTAATAAAATTAATCTAGGGTGCTTTATGTGGGGTGGCTTGTGGCGGCGGTGTACAGATGTGGAAATGTCGGGGGTAGTGCCAGTCTGGCGGTGTCGGAAGCAGTGGATTTTCCCCATAGGCAGCGGGGGCAGTATTACCGGCCGCCATCTTGAATTTTGAAGCACGCCCGGCAAATCATTATGACTTATATAGCATGTTAATCATATATTACTTTGTTTATCTAAGGCTTAGAACACGTGGTAACTTAAGGAATGGCTGCATTCTGTAAAAGAATAATAAATTTGTAGTGATACCGAACAGTAATAAATAAATAGTCGTTCAGGTTACTGGTAATCATAATTACATAAGACTAAGAAAGACAAAATATCTGTGCAATTGCAACCACCATAAATACATAGTAAGTGAATTGATAGTTAACCTAAACCATGGGAAATCATGCCAAGAAATTACGTTATACATTGATGGTATATCTAGTAAGGCAAATATATCAAAGCAAGAGTAAACTGACATGTCATGACTCCAACGAACTGTCAAAATGGCCATATATACCGATTACTTATTAATGGAATGTAAAAATACGCAAGTAAACAATAGAATTGTCTAAGATCTCACATTGCAAATTCAAATGTTCAAATGTTTGTACAGCTTATGGAACTTAACTACGGGGTCATCAGTCCCTAAACTTACAAACTACATATGAACTACTTACGAACTAGGACGGCACAAATATCCATGCCCGAGGGGGGATTCGAACCCCCGACCGTAGTGGTTGTGCAGACCGTGACTGGAGCGCCTCAGTCCCCTCGGCCACCGCGGCCGGCCTCACATTGCAACAATGTGCCAAATACGCAGATCCTGAATAAAGATGTGTTACCTCACACATGTGACGGCAACTGTCAAACTCAAGTCAAAGATGTTATTGCAAGATATATATACAGAGAAGACGATACATATCGATATATTATATGTAGTCTAGGTAAGTAAAGGAATAAGTAGGCATAATATTTTGGAAACAATCGAAGATGATCGCGAAATCACTTAAAGAATAAGTGAAATACCAGTAGTTATCTAAGGTGATAACGTCAAAAATAAGACGCATTAAATTTAGAATAATTATTCCATTGTAATCAACACATTTGTTTGCAGAAGTGTACATATTTGTATTACAATAAGTCTGTAATTCTTAAACCTATAAAAAGTCTCTGAACACCTCAAAGACGTATTTCTTCTTAAAAGTTTCTCAGGCTCTCTTTTAAAATGGATAAAAATTTCCATTTGCTCCAGGAGATCCATTGTCCCTCCTCCCGCCCCGCACCTTACCTTCTAAGTATAAAATATCCAAATTGCCTTTGGTACTTGTTACACAATGCTTGTCGGTTTTCAGGTGTTCTTTAAATTTTGAATATTTTATAGTGTGAAGCGATGTGTGTTCACGATACCTCTTTCTAAAAGGTCTATCAGTTTGGCCAATATAAAATGCATTACAATCATTGCATCAAACCTTATAAATGCCACATTTCTGGAGGAGGTCAGTGTGTTCAATTGAATGTGTTAGTACTTTACCTAAGGTGTTACTAAATCGTATCTTAACTTTAGTCCTCTTAAAGAAATTTGCGATCTTCTTTGGTACTGGTTCCTTATAATTCATACATGAATATGTTCTACGAATAGATTTATGTCTACAAACAGTGTTCTCTTTAAGGAGATTCGAGGTTTTCTTATTACTTTATTATGAAAGTGATCTCCGACATCAAGAGAGAAACCATTGTTCACTGCAATATCTTCAAGGATACTTTTTTCTCTCATTTTTTCCTTGTCCAGAGGAATTTTGGTGAGTCTATTAATGTGGCTATAAAAATAACTTTTTATAAATATCAAAATGTGCTGAGTTAAATGGAATGGTAGCATCTGATGTTGAGGCTTTTGTGTATATAGAAAAATTATGTGCGCCATTGTTATTTATCAAAGTTACACAAATAAGCTGATTTTATTATTTACCTCTTGTTCATGCATGATTTTCATTTTATGATGTAAGTTGTTAAAAATCGCCAGTATTCTACTGATGCCTTCATTCTTCTCATTATTTGGTAAAATGGTGTCACCTGCATAAAGTTAGTGATAAAGAATTACGTCCTTAGGTACAGGATTGTGTTCAAACATTGTGCACTCCAGATGGTTTAGATAGATATTGGCCAGGGTTCCTGATAAACTGCATCCTATAGCTAAACCATCCTGTCAATATATGGTATTGTTGAAATTGAAATAGTTATATTACAGGACAAGTTCCAGCACTTGTACAAATGCCTCTGTTTGGTCTAGGGAGATCCTGTTGTGTTTGATAAAATTATTCTTTACAATATTAATAACTTCATTAGACGGTACATTATTATAAAGATTGGTCACATCTCATAAGACCCATGAACATTTTGTTTAGAGACTGTGCATTCTTCTCAGGGTGTTGAAAGCAGCTAGGCACCTCGCGAGTACTGCACTTTCGTAACAACCGAATTCAGTCATTCAAAATCCATGTCAATATGGGGAAGTCGGGAAAAAACGTTCGCCGACGGAGATTCCAGTCATTCCTCGCGCGCGCCCGTGTGTGTGTGTGTGTGTGTGTGTGTGTTTTGTTCTTAGTATAAGTTATTTTAAGTAGTTTTTAAGTTTAGGGACCGATGACCAATGCAGTTAGTTCCCATAACTTTACAAGCATTTGAACATTTTGAGACTTTCTAACAACTATCTCCATCCACAACCGTACTTTTTCATTCCCCTGGCGCTGCAAATTTAAATGTAGCAAAATCCTCACAAACAAGTAAAAATTATGCGTGATGCAAAGAACGGCTTTGAAAGGAAAGCTTTGTGTAGCTGTTATAAAATCCTAACAGATCTTACGTTTAATCAGGAAACGGATCCAAAGAGTAAATTTAGACATTCTGTGACTATAATGAGGATGACTTGCGAAAGGTCTAAATACTTATTGTCTTCTTCTAAAGTTGTTTCACAGAGTAAGACTGTACCATACTTCCTCCTGTCAATCGTCGCATGCACGACAAAATGGCAGAAATTGGAATAAATGACAGAGGGATAGAAAAGCAGCTGAAATCCTTTGACATGCCGCTGGACTTGATGGCAGCCCAATTCAATGTTGGACAGAATATGCTAAGGAACTTGCCCTTCTTCTGGCAGCAGTGTACAGGTCTCTATAGGAGCGAAGCGCTGGTAATGACTGAAAGAAAGTCGCTGGTCATACCGTTATACAAGATGAGTCGTAGAACAGATTGACAAAACTATGGGAAATATCTCTGACGTCGGTCTGCTGTGGAATTTCGAAACAAGTTTCATGTTCGAGAACAATACTGAAGCATTACGACAATCCATCCTCAAGAACTATAGACATTTTCGAGGTGGTTGACGAATCTCAACGACATAGACAGCCAGACCGTAGGTTCAACCACAGCGAAGGTGTATCTGTGGAGGCACCAGACAAACATGTGGTTCCTGAAGAGGGGCAGCAGCCTTTCACACTAGTTGCAGGGGCAAAGGTCTGGACGAATGACTGAATTGAAAGAGCAAATAATATTTAGAGGGGCTCTAAATGTGATATGAACATCAAAGCACTGTTGTAAAAGGGAAGGGGGAGCAGATGAAGCTGAGGTACGAGATAGTACACTGACAAATGAATTTGGCAGCGCTCTGAAATACATAAGTTGAAAAAGGCCTCTGCAATAGATGACATTCCCTCTGATTTACAGAAAATTCTGGTAAAGCCAGCAATTAGAAAACTATTTCATGTAGTGTGAATGATGTATCAGACAAGCGAAAGAGCCTCACATTTCAGTAAAAATGTTATAATCCAAATTCTAGGGAAAGTAATCTTATACAGATGTGAAAATAACAGGACTGTAAGTTTAATAAGTCGCGGTTGCAAAATTGTAGCACAACGTAGTGATGTAACAATGGAAAGACTGGGAGAAGCCAACCTCGGCGTTGATCAGTTTGGATTTAAGAGAAATGTAGAAACACACACGTGGCAGTACTGAACCTACTTCCTATCTTAGGAGATAGATAAAAGCAAGGCCAAAAGTATATTAATAGCTTTCATGAATTTGGAGAAATCATTTGACAATATTGGTTGGAGTACACTCTTTGTCATTCTGAAGTCAGCAGACTACAATATAGGTAATTGAAAGTTACATTAAACTCGTACAGAAACCAAGAAGGAGTTATAATAGTCAAAGAGAAATATTGGTTAGGAAGGGAGTAATGTTACCCAATCTGTGCAATGAACGTGAAGGAAAGCAAGGGGGAAATTTGGAATGACAGTGTTCACGTAGATGAAATAAAAACTTTGCGGTTTGCCGATGACATTGTCATACTGTCAGAGACAACAAAAGACCTGGCAAAGCAATTGAACGGAGTGGACATTGTCTTGAAGGGAACGGAGGATTAATAAGAGCAAAATAGGAGTAATAGAATGTTATCGAATTACATAAAGCGAAGATTAGGAAATTAGATTAAGAAACGAGACAATAAAAGTCATAGAGTTTTGATTTTTTGGTTAGTAAAATAACTTACAAAGGTCGGAGTACAGAAGACATAAAATGCAGAATGGTTATATGAAGAAAAGCATATCTGAAAAAACAACATATTTTGTGAACATTGAATATCAATTTAATTGTTAGGAAGTCTTTATGAAGATATTCATCTGAAGTGTAGCCTGTACGTCGGTGAAACGTGGACGATAAATATTTCTGAAAAACAGTGGATTTAAGTTTTCGAAACGTGGTGCAATAGACAAATTCTGAAGATTGGATGGGTAGATCACGCAACTAATGAGGAGCCACTGTACATAATTGGGTAAAACATAAAATAGCTTGAATAAAAGAAGGGATTGATTGGTAGAAACATTCTGATAGTTGATAGAATTGTCAGTTTAATGACAGATAAATATCGCAGAGGGAGACAAAGATAGAAATACAGTAATCAGGTTCAAATGGATGTGGGATGCAGTTCTTATCTGCCGACGAAGAGGCTTGCAAAGTGTAGAACAGCCTCGAGAACTTCATCAAACCAGTCGTCTAACTGAATATTACATGAAAATTACGACATTTCTTGAGATAGAAAACTATCCTCTGTAGGAAATAACATGGATTTTGAAAGCAACGATCACGTGAAACCTAGCACGCACTATTCGTCCACGAGAGTCAGAAAGCATTTGATACATGGTACCAGGTAAATTTCGTGTTTCTTGACATTCACAAGACGTTCGATATGGATCCCCTTCTGTATGGAACGTGGCTCACGATTTCGGGAGTGAAAAGTTGTGGAATCAGACCGATATTGACGAGGATCCCAAATTATGTGGGCAGAAATAAGGTTGAACACTCAGATACCTATTCATGTAATTGTACGGGTTAACCGACAAGATTAAGTCGCTATCACGTATCATGAAGAGATCTTTCAGCGCTATGTGCGGTTTTTGCGAAGCTCTTTGAGTTTACACTTCGTATGTATCGACTATAATGCCCAACCTCGCAGAACGTGGTGATTTATGTTTACTTCGAAACAGAAGATATCCCACACATCGTGTGACCTGCTTTCTCTTGCGATTTGAATCTTGTCGAATATGTCTGGGATGTACTATGGAGGCGGGTTGCTTCACCTCGGTATCTACTAACCATTCTACAATACTTGCGACCAACTCTGCAGGAAGAATGGGCGTTGTTGCTTCAACATTAGATTGATAATATCACTCGCAACGTTCCCCGTAGTAGTGAAGTCTGTATTGTTTCCCGAGGAGGTCGTAACTTATACTGAACACATTACACAATAGTCGATATGTGTGCTAATCCGTTAAATTGAAATAAAAAACGAAGCAAACATTGTTGTTTACCGTTTGTCTGTAGAAGCTTTTGTCTTTCTGTGTTCTTTACATTGTTTTTATTTTACTGTAAACTATTTATACTGCTCTGAGGCAAACTTAACGCAGTCACGCTGGAATGGCCGCTCGGTCTGAGGCAACATGTCACGGACTGCCCGTTCGCTTCCGTTGGAGGTTCGACTCCTCCCACGGGCATGGCTGTGTGTGTTGTCCTTAGCATTGGTTAGTTTAAGTCAAAGTAGTGTATGAGCTTATGAAACAATGATCTCAGTACAACGGTCCCTTGAGTACTGCACCAATTTAAGAATTTCCGTCTGTTGCTTCAATTCTTTGATTCTTTACACCATTGGATATGTCCCCTGTAGTTAAAATCGTTCAGTCAAACTTTTCGCGAATAACGCTCTTTTATATCAACGAATCGCAATGATGAAAAATTGCAGCTAAATATATAACGATTTGATATGTACCTACGATTAATTCATGGAGTTGTAATTGATTCTAAATATAAACATTTCTAAAAATGACTTACTCAGAAGAAAACGGCTTAGCTATAAATGTTAAATGTACAGCTACGTGCAGTGTAAAATAACAAACTTCGAGACATATGTTTATACTTAACACTTACAAACTATGTTCTGACACATCGTGAAAGCATAGCCGTAATAAATTTGTGAATAATACAGTGTTGCTGTTGTGGTATTTAGTTCTGAGAGTGGTTTCATGCAGCTCTCCATCCTACTGTACCCTGAACAATACTCTTCATCTCATCATGAAAACGGCAATACACATCCACATGAATCCGCTTACTGTACTCATCTTACCCCACACACTTCCCTCCAATGTTAAATTCACAATTCCTTGCTGGTTAAGACTATGTCCTACTAATCAAGCACTTCTTTTAATCAAGGTATACCAGCAATCCTTATTCTTCCCAATATTGTGTAGTAGTAGTAGTTGTTGTTGTTATTTAAAGGGGACCAAACTACTGGGTCATCAGTCCCTATTGTGTAGTACCTCCTCATTAGTTATGCGATCTGCCAACATAATCTTCAGCATTCCTCTGTAGCACCACATTTAAATAGCCGCTATCCTCTTTCTGTCTGAACTATTTATCGTCCACTTCCGTACAAGGCAATACTCCACACAAAGGCCTTCAGAAAAGTCTTCCTTGCACCTAAATTAATATTCGACGTTATAATTCCATCGCCACTGCATTTTATATGCTCTGCACCATCATATATTGTTTTACTGCTCAAGTAACAAAACTCATCTACCACCTTTATCCTGTCGTTACTTGATCTAATTCCTTCAGCATTGCCTGATTTTCTTAAACGACATTCCATTAGCCTTGTTTTACGATTGTTGATGTTCATCTTATAAGCTGCTTACCCTTGTGCTCTTGTAGTCGTTTTGACTGTACACACGTATACGTCTCCACAGCTTCCAGCGGTTTGCAGCATATGTTCCTGTTTCTGCCGAGTAGGTTTGTTTATTACCGTTTCGCCAAAATTTTACCGATGACGTCTTTAATGAAAGGCAGGAATACTTTAGATTTCACAAGAACCTTTTCATCTTTCTGAATTCTATGTGGCGGTCTCGTCGCTCTCCTTATCTCTGTAGACGAATAGTCATTCTTGAGTAAAGCATTAGTCAGGTGTCTTAATTCCACGTCGAGTAGTTCCGGTTCGCATGTGTTCCTTGCTCTGTCCGCCAACGTCTTTATTATGCCCTGATTTTATTGTGGGTGGTGGTTTGAATCCCGGTGCAGAGATAACGGTCTGTGTGTGTGGGCCCAAGCTGCCATTCACCTTTTTAAAAACTGACGCGACAAGAAAATTCAGTTTTCCGTCTGCCTCCTTCTCCATGGTAAACTGAATTCTAGGATTAACCCCATCGAGCTGTTCAAGGAAACGATCAAGTTCCTCAACACAACAAACGTGTCGTCTACATACCGGAAACAAATGACAAGTTTTTTTGTTTGCTGTTGTTAATGCTGGTTCCTCGAATTTTTCCATGTAGAAATTTGCTACAACCGGGCTGTATTCGATGTTCACTAATTTCTCGTTATCGGAAACATTTTTCATCCTATTGGCATTCTGTGCATTGAATATAATTTGTACTGCAACCGCCGTATGATATTTCACTGCCCAAGTAACAAAACTCATATACCGCTTTCATAGTCTCGTTACCTTATGTAATTCCGTCATCATCAGCTGACTTTCTTCTACTAATTTCCATTACACTTGTTTTGCTCTTGTTAATATTCATCCCATTCCCTCCTTTCGGAAGATTATCCATAACTGGAAGGACTCCACGTCCTTTGCTGTATCAGAGAGAATTACAACGCCATCGGCAAACCGAAAAGCTTTTATTTTTTCTCCGTGAACATTACTTTCCTAATTCCTTCTCGCTTGCTCAATGTACACAGTGAATAACATTGGAAAAAGGCTACAATCCTGTCGTACTATCTACCTATCCAATATTTCTGTTTCATGCCCTTCGACTCTTACAACTGTATAAGTTGTCAATAAACTTCCATTTACTTCATTTTTACCTTGCTGAATTTGAGAGAGTATATTCCAGTCAACAATGTGAAATCATGTCTCCAAATGTACGAAAGCTACGTGTGTAGGTTTGCCTTTGCTAAATCTACTCGTATGTTCTAATGGAAGGTGTAAGGTGAGTATTGCCTCATGTGTTCCTACATCTCTGCTAAATCCAAACCGATGTTTATCGAGGTCTGCTTCATTCAGATTTTCTGATCTTCTGAAAATAATTCCTGTTATCTTTTTGCAATCTTGACTTATTACACTGATGGTTCTGTATTTGTCACACCTGTCTGCATCTTCTTTCTTTGGATTTTAGATTACTAAAGTTTTCGTGAGGCCATACTTTATTTCTCCTGTTTCATATATCTTGCGCACCAGATGGAATACTTCTGTCATGGCTGGCTCTTCCAGAGGCTTAAGGATCTCTGAAGGAAAGTTGTCTAGTCCTGGGGCTTTTTCCTGATTGAGATGTTTCAGTGCTATGTCAAATTTTGCATTCAATATACTATATCCTACCCATCTTCATGTACTTCCTCTTCCCTTTCTACAGTAATTTCCAGAAGTTCAGTTCTCTTGTAGAGCCCCTCTTTACACTCTTTCCGTCTTACAGCTTTCCCTTCTTTGCTCAGGAATGTTTTTCCATCTGCGTTCATGATATTCATGCAGTCGCATTGCCCGTGGAAATAGAAACTGACAAGTTGTACCACTATAGCTCATACATATATTTTGAATTTGCGTTCCATTTTGCGTCATACGGAACTACCTAGTAATACGTCCTCTTGCACTAAAGGATGCCTGTATTCGTCGTGGCATACTGTCCACGAGATCATCAACGGACTGTTGGTCCTGATTGTCCCACTCCTCAACGACGATTCGGCGTAGATTTCTGAAATTGTTTGGTGGAACGTCTCGACCAAAAACAGCCATTTTCCAATGAATCCCAGTAATTTTCGAGGGGGTCATGTCTGGAGAACAAGCTGGACATTCTAACCTTGCGATGTAGTTACCGTGTACGATGAGCGCGAGACTTGCCGCCTATTAAGACTAATCCCTCACCGATATGGTTGCACTATACGTCGGCGGATGTACCATACAGCCACTTAATTGCCTTCTACGACCACTAGTGCCGTACGTGTGGCCCCACATACTGCTACCGCAAAACTTCAGGGAACAACCACCTTGCTGCAATCACTGAACAGTGTATCCGAGACGTTCAGGCTGACCCATGTGGCCTCCAAAAATGTCTCCGACACCGGCCGCGGTGGCCAAGCGGTCTGCGGCGCGCCAGTCACAGTCCGCACGGCCGCTACGGTCGGGGGTTCGAATCCCCCCTCGGGCATGGATGTTTGTGTCTTCTTTAGTGTAAGGTAGTTCATAAGTAGTTTGTAAGTTTAGGGACTGACAACCCCGCAGTTAGATCCTTTAAGCTTAACAAACATTTGAACATTTTTGAACAATGTCTCCGACGATTGTCTAGTTGGCGTATGGATCGCTCATATGTGATTAACCCATGATGCCACTTCTGACGAGTCCATTCAGTATGCTGTTAGCCATCTAAATGAAATACTCTGCAAAGCACATTTAAGTGCCTGGCAGAGGGTTCATCGAACGACCTTTCATTTCTCCCATTCCATTCTCGAATAGCGCGCGGGAAAAAAGAACACCTGAATCTCTCCGTTCGAGCTCTGATTTCTCGTATTTTATTCCCATGATCATTTCTACCTATGTAAGTGGGAGTCAACAATATATTTTCCCATTTATCGCATTCCGAGGAGAATCTTGGTGATTGGAGTTTCGTAAGTAGCCCACGACGCAGCGATAAGCGCCGTTGTTGTAATGATTCCCGTCCCAGATCCTGTATCATTTCCGTAACGCTGTCTCCCTTGTATCGTGACAAAACAAAACGAGTTGCCCTTCTTTGGACTCTTTCGATGTCCTCCGTCAAACCCACCTGATAAGGATCCCACACTGGGCAGCAATACTCCAAAACAGGATGCACAAGCGTAGTGTATGCAGTTTCTTTAGTAGTTCTGTTGCATCTTTAAAGCGTTCTACCAATAAAACGCCGTCTCTGGTTCGCCTTTCCCACGACATTATCTACCTGTTATTTCCAGTTTAAGTCTAAAGTAATAGTAATTCCTAGGTATTTTGTGGAGTTTACGTCCTTCACTTTTGATTGATTCATCTTGTAAACAAAGTTTAACGGATTTCTTTTCATGCTCATGTGGACGACTTCACACTTCTCATTATTTAGAGTCAAATGCCAATTTTTACACCATAGTGATATTTTATTCAGGTCGTTCTGCAGTTGGTTTTGATCTTCAGATGATCTGCAAACAATCTAAGAGAGCTACTTAGATTTTCTCCCAAATCGTTTATGTAAATAAGGAACAGCAGAGGACCAATAATACTATCCCGATATCACCTCTGTTTTAGTCGATGCTTTACCATCGATTACTACGAACTGTGTCCTCTCTGACAGGAAATCCCCTACCCAGTTGCAAATTTGGGGCGATATTCTATAACCACGCAATTTGATTAAAAGCCGTTTGTGAGGTACGGTGACAAAAGCCTTCTGGAAATCAATAAATACGGAATCGATTTGCGAACCCTTGTCGATAGCACTCATCACTTGGTGTGAGTAAAGAGCTAGTTATGTTTCACATGAACGATATTTTCTAAATCCGTGTTGACCTTGGGTCAATAGATCGTTCTGTTCGAGATAATTCATAATATTGTAATGCAGGATATGTTCCAAAACCATCTGTATCACACTGCACGGTCTATAGAGAAGCTCGGGGAGTGACGTTGAGTGTCATGCAGCCTGTTATGTACAGTTAGAGTCGAACACGACGTCCCGTGGCTGCACGAAAATCATTAATCAGCATGGGGACTCTTCTCCGAAATGAAATAGCGGTAATCAGCTGCTGTGGTAGCCTGCAGGCGGCCAGAGAGAGCAAGTCATCGACAGTTCCTGTATCCCTTGCACTTCCTGCAAGTCTCAACAACATAGCTTTGGTTCACTTCCAGACTTCTAGGAACTTCCATTTCTGACAGTCTTTCCTGACAGAAAGTAACAATGCCGATACGACGAAAGTTCGGGATTGACCTTCTAGACACGGCGGAACGACAGTCAACACTTACATGTGTTACGACTGGAAGTGAACGGCCGCCTCACCCACTCCGCAGCGGTTTTTACATCTTTGTGCGGCGTGAATGACATATGTGGACAATTTAACGAACTGTGTTCCTAATGCAGTATACACATTTATGGTCATTGTTGAGAAGACCTTTGAACTAATGTTATGTAACTTTTCTTTGAGTGTCTAAATTAATAACTTTCTGCAGAAATGTGTTTAAACACATTATAGGCACCTTTTTGTTTCTGAAGGGTATTAAAGGCGATAGTGTATTTATTTCATTGAACTGTTTGTATTTTATTCTAACAAACTTACTAATAATTAGATGACATAAAAGTTTTCTGGGTGTTGTACCGCGTCATGATGTAAGAAAGCTAATACTTAAATAACCAACGTTTCGGCCAACGTTACAGTGGCCTTCATCTGGGTATACTGATCTGAGCTAGTTGTTAGTACACCTTATATTTACTTTCAATTAGACACCACGTCATAATTTTTTTAAATAAGCGATGTTATTGGTGATTTTTTTTTATGAAGAATGGAAACTTTGTTATGATAGGATGCTGAGATGGAGGGAGTGGGGGTTAGCCGTTGTCTATTGCTTCTTGCATAGTGAGACATGATTGGTGTTCATTGGCAAATGGGGTGAGGGCTTCCGTTTCTCTCCTGCTGGCCGTGGGCCGCGCGGCGGCAGTTGCTTACTAGGGACGCTCGCGTGTTGTGATGTCAATGCGGCCTATTTCGCTGTGATAGCTGGTAGCCAAGAGGGGGAAAGCCTGAGTCCGTCTTCTCTGTTCATGTTATTAGGGTGTTTTTACAATTTAGAGGGCTTCCCTTATCTTGCGTTTAACCATCCCTGGTTGCTTGGCGAGTATTCTGGCATCGTTAAATTTTATCTTTTTTTGCTGCAATCTTGCTGGTGTTCGGCTACTGCAGATTTATTGTGTTGGCCTAAACGAATGTAGCTCACATCAGTATACTCAGATGAAAGCCACTGTAACGTTGGCCGAAACGACGGTTATGTAAGTAATAGCCTTCTTACATCATGACGCGATACAACACCGAGAAAACTTTTATGTCATCCGACTCTGGCCGCGGAAGCCTACGTAATTATATTACTAATAGTTACTTTAGAGATACATTATCCTTACTGTTTGCAACATTGGGTTCAACTTGACAATGTGCATCCTGTGTGGCTATGTGCCATTCATATAAGGAACTGTACACAGTTCTGCAAACACGTTTCAGTTATTATACCTAAATGTAAAGCATATGACCTTTAAATTCGGTGTTACAAGATTCTAATATTAATTTCATAAACAAAAATTCTAATTGCAGTGTGGAAACTGATCTCGTGCCCCAAGTAGTTATTTTACACAATCAGAAAATGAAACTTTTTGAACTTCCTGTCCACCAGTACAGTCTAAAGTAGCTCGTTTTTAAGAGCTACCACTATTGTAAAAACCTGTTATTTATTTCATTCAAAATCCTATATTGTCTTGATTAACAGCCTGTTAAGCAAGAGTAACTATCTCTGAACAGAAGTAGTAGGGATACATGTATTCCTGAGAAATGTAAATGGGAAGACTGTATTCGTTCTTTTTATTCCTTTCTTAAATCGATTTATGCAGTTAAACGCTGAGTAGTTTTTCACCACATTTCTTCATGTGTATTGCAATACTCAGACAATATAAACGTGACCATCAGCTGAATATATATATACCACAGTAGCTACATAACACTCGATTTATCTCCTAACAACATTTGTATTTATCTGATGCTTGCCACTGTCATGGCGTCCTCTGCAGGTTTAAAGAGGTGTACAGCGACAGATAAACCTTTAATATGCATACAAATTCAGTGAAAAGATTTCATTGTATTCATTAACATAAAGCTGGAGTGAACAGCAGTTGACCAATGTCTTATTTACGGCCGAATCAAACTGCGAAATAATTCGAAACCATTGTCGAAAGTTTGTTTATAGAAGTAATGGCAAACGTTCGAACAGTTAGTGCGTGACTCCAGCGGCGAAGATCTCCTCATGGGATGGGAATATTTCGCGGTTGATCAAGGCAGTGACCTAGTGATAATTAATGACCTTGGTTGTCGGTTTGTTCTGCGGCAGGACAGTATCAATCCCGCTGTCTTAAAAGAGAGATGTAGGGTACTGACGAATGTGATGCGGCCAAATCAGTTACCTTACTTAAATACTATAGAATCCTTATGGGAAGAATTTGACAGACATGTCAGAAAACTAAAGTTATATAATGGTGATGATTTATGGTGGAGTGTACACAAATTTTGTAGCGCAGTACCTAGAAAAACAGAACTAAATTTGATCTCTGGATGCTGTGAGTTTTTGCAGCTATTCTGAGATCAAAGGTTGGGTGATTTGAAGAGACTGAAACTTAAACCGATTTGACGTAGGTCCAAAATTTCTTAGGATTTTCTGAAAGTCGATACACAAAACATTGTCCTTAAAGACGTGAACGCCTCTCATACGGCAGCCCTTACGATCAAAACGATCAAGTTCAACAAAGCTGCTGTGTCCATTACGTGGCGACTTTCAGAACACGTAAAGCAACTAGGAAAACTGTCGAAAATGATTGTTTTGTTGGTTTACATGTCACGACGTGGGAAGGTATCATGTTCCATGGGAATGAGGCCGCAAAAAAAAAAGAAAAAAAATCTAAATTTACGCTAAGAAAGTTATTTCGCGGGCCTTAACCTCACAGTGTATTTCCAGAAGATAACAGATACATTCATGTTATTTAAAAAAATCGCACTGACGTGTTTTACGGCCCACTTTAGATTTGTAGTTTTATAAGTTTTTTCAAACATTTTGGACCAAAATAATCATCTAAATAATAAAAAGTTAATTAATAAGAGTGTCTGAAACCCTTTCAGGAAAAAAATTTACATAGTGCCGGGTTCCGTACCACCGACCTTTAGCGTCATAGCCCACCGCCTTGCCGACTACACTACGGCTATTAATCAAAAGACGAGTCCTTTAATCTCATACTATTGATGGCCGTTGTTAACTGATACTAATATGGCATTTGTAGTCACGAGATTATCATTTATCGTACGAAGGACGAAGTGTTTTTGTTAATTCTTCAGTGCGCCATTGCTTTGAAATGACAACGTAGAAATAATAAGAAAATCAACTACGCAACGCAAGATGGCGTATGCCAGAGAGAGTTCTGGGCCAGGAATGTCAAGTGATATCTCCGAACGGCTGGTTTTCGTTAATTCAATGGAGGGTGTCAAATCTCCGTTATTTTTGCAAATATGTCTCAAACGATACGAGATATGAAAAAAAAAACATAAGGAAGCTAAGTTGTAGAGAATTTTCTCCTCTGCCAATTAGGTTATTCAATTTTCGTGTCACATGAACGGTTCGTTTGCAATTACAATTATAATACAAACGGCTTTTTTCGATATTACTACCGTATTTTTGTCCGAAAAATTTGAAAAAGGGAGGTTCTGCTCTCTGGCGGCCCGCAATCATGTCTGTAAAATTTGGTGCTGATCGGTTGAATGGTTCGTCTTAAAAACAGCCGGCCGTGGTGGTCGAGGAGACTGAGGCGCTCCAGTCACGGTCTGCACGGCCACTACGGTCGGGGGTTCGAATCCCCCCTCGGGCATGGATATTTGTGCCGTCCTAGTTCGTAAGTAGTTCATAAGTAGTTTGTAAGTTTAGGGACTGATGACCCCGTAGATAAGTCCCATAGACTATACAAACATTTGATATTTCTTAAAAACACGGAACACTTTACAGACAGACAGACAGACAGACATACATCCCAAAACCGCCGTTTTTTTTTTTTGCAAATATCTTTGAAACGCTACGAGATATGAAAAAAACATAAGAGAGCATAGTTTTAGAGAATTGTCTCCTCTACAAATTCGGTTGTTCAATTTTCGTGTTAGATGAATAGTTAAGCCGTTATTTTCATTTACATTTCGAACTGTCAAAAGACGATCGCAAAGGCCCACTTTTAGTGTTACTACCGTAACCTAAAGTGGGCCAAAATCTAGAATACGAAAAGTATGATAGAGTAAGAGGGTATTTATTTTGTTGTTCAGGTATATGTACCTTTTACGATGTCGTAGTCATATTTTTACCATGTCTTTGTCCGATGATATGATGTGTGTAGTTCATTTCATATGTGACTGAAAACTTTTGAGCCATGGTACAGATGTGTTTAAACGATACATTTCCAGTTTTGTGTACGATGATAGGAGAGAAGCACCAAGTTGACCGCTGAGCTTAAAGAGTGTTTGTTAAGCTTAAGGGACTTAACTACGGGGTCATCAGACCCTAAACTTACAAACTACTTATGAACTACCTACAACTAAGGACGGCACAAATATCCATGCTCGAGGGGGGATTCGAACCGCCGACCGTAGTGGCCGTGCGGACCGTGACTGAAGCGCCTTAGTCCCCTCGGCCACCGCGGCCGGCTGAGCTTAAAGTTCCAATCTTTTGGACGACTGATCACCACCAATGTGACATTTTGTCACTTCATGACGCTTTGTGGAAAGGTTTGAAATTTGACGTAGGTCACTGGTGCAAAGACAGGTGATCAGGCATTTGGCTATCACCTTCGTCCTTGCAGGCCAATTACAGGCAGTGAAAATTTTTCTCCGTCAGGATTCGGAACGAGTTACCTGTGATTCGAGGTCCACTACGAAAGCTCGGCTGCGGCCTGGAGTAAAATACAATTTGCCTAAAAGGACGAGACGGTGCATTCTCGCATTAGAATGTTACAGTACCTCCCTGGAACGAAGCACGAATAACTCAGTCTCTTTGCGACGTTTTCAAAAATTAAATGTCCTTAGCTGCTGCTGGCCTTTCTCAGCAGAAATGCCGGGCTCATAAATCGAGGCGCTAATCAAGCCCGTGGTCGCAGCGTGTTTGAGGAAATGAGTGTGAGAGACGCCTTGTTGCTCCCTTTGCGGCTGGGAACCAGTTGCCGAGCTCTCTTATTAGGATTCCTCACGCGACCACCAACCTCCCACCGCCAGCCAAAAATCGAATCAATTGTGCCTTCACACCAAGCAGCCGTGCTTAAACGGGGTGCGGACATGTTTCTCTACTTTACTTCGGCGCTACACGGCCTGTCGCGTGTTAGGATTTTAAATAACCCCATTAACGATCGGCTGTGCATCTCCCATTATTCTGCCCCTCCGTCGAATAAATACATTGCAAAGATACGATTCGCTCGCACTGGAGGGCAGTGGACAACCCAAGTCGTCACACATTGACCAGAAGAGTCTTAACTTCTACGTGTAAAATATTTAGAACATCTTAAAAATGCAGAATTACTGCTTCAACTTTGTAGGTCAGGCTGAACAGAAACGCATTAGGTAACACGTACATCGAACAACTCGCGTAGTTATAGTAATCGAAAGTGTTGCCGCTCTGGGTCAATGTAGACCTTTTCATTTTAAAGTAAAACCATACTTCTTCTACATCTACATACGTACTCCGCAATCAACTACAAGGAAAAAATGAATTCTTACATGCCTCCGTACGAGCCCTAATTTCTCTTATCTTGTCTTCGTGATCATTACGCGAAATATAAGTAGGCGGCAGAAAGATCGTTCTAAACTCAGCTTCAAATTTCGGCCCTCTAAATTTTCTTAACAGAATTTCTCGAAAGGAACGTCGTCTTTCCTTCAGCGATCCCCATTCGAGTTCCCGGAGTATTTCCGTGAAACGCGCATTGGTCGAACCTATCAGTAGCGAATCTAGCTGCTCGCCTCTGAACCACTTCTATGTCTTCCTTTAAACCGATCTGAGCAATACTCAAGACGTGGTCGTAGAAGTGTTTTATACGCGGTCTCCTTTACCGATGAAGTACATCTTCCCAAAATTCTCCCAATAAACCGAAGTCGGCCGTCCGCCTTAGTCAGAACTGTCCTAACATGTTCGTTCCATTTCATATCGCTCTGCAATGTTACGCCTAGATATTTGAACAATGCGACAGTATCAAGAAGCTCACTACTAATGCTGTATTCGAACATCATGGAATTGTTTTTCCTACTCATGCGCACCATTTTATATTTTTCTACATTGACAACTAGCTGCCATTTTTCGCATCAACTAGAAATTTTGTTTAAGGCGTCCTGTATGCGTCCACGTAAATAAGAGTAAAGTGCTGCATATATCCTTCATTACATATCTATGCAATAGCAGGTCGCACGCTGGAAGCAGTTACTTCCGTAAAATACCTTGGAGTAGCCGTGAGGGGCGATCTGAAATGGAAAGACCATATAAAATCAGTCGTCTGTAAGACAGATCGCCGACTAAGATTTATTGGAAGAATCCCCAGGAAGTTAAGTCCGTCAACAAAGGAAGTAGCTCACAAAACTCTCGTTCGGCGGTCGCTTCAGTATTGCTCATCGGTGGGGAATGTTAACGAGGTAGGGATAGTAGAAGGCATAGAGAAGATCCAACGGAGAGCAGCAGGCTTCATTACGGGCTCATTTAGTTAGCGTGAAAGCGTAACAGAGATGATTAGGAAACTCCTGTCGCAAACGCTGCAAAAGACGCTTTCTGTATCGCGGCACACGCCTTTATCAAAGTTTCGAGACCAAACGTTTCATAAGAGTCAGCCAATATATTGCTTTCTCCTACGTATATCTCGCGAAGCGACCATAAGGATAATATCAGAAAGATTAGGAGTCACACGGTGGTTTACCGGTGGTTGTTTTTCGCACGAACGCCACTGGAATAGGAGGAAGTGACAATGGTACGCAAAGTACCCTCCGCCACACACCGCGAAGTGGCTTCCGAGTATGAATGCAGATGTAGGTGTTGCGATATGCGGAGGTATAACGTTGCCTGGACGTACATACTTTCACATCAATGAACACGACGCACTCACCAGGGGAGCATTCGGCCCAGACTTAGTTCTTGTGGATGGCGATGCGCACCCGCGCAGACAGGTGCTCTTGAAACGAGAGTATATGTTGAAAATGGACTAGCCTTAACACTCCGAGTGCCAATCACGTCAATTGACGGGATACGGAAATTTCTGTAGAATGCCAATCACGTCGTATGACGTGATCTTTGTTTTCGTGCTTTTAAAAACAGAATCAATTTTATTGACGGGCTAGACCTACCTTAAATACCTTACTTGGTAAATCTAGTGTCTAAACCAACCTATAGATCTTTTATTTAGTTTCTAAATCGTCCCACTGGTCGCATTCATTGTATGAATCGGGGCAGGTAGAAAGTGTTGTCCGCTCACTCAGTAGGTAAATCAGCGGACATGGCTTCACGCAAATTATTCTCCCCGAAAGTACTGACAGGTGACTATGACAGAGGGGTGACACAGCAACATATTGTAGTGACTCTACAGACTGTTTGCGAAGTAGAGAAGTTTTTAGTGGGGCCCTTGGCGTCGGAGTTGTATGTGATTTAGATGCTCTGTGTTCAGTTCTGGATTTATTTCAAACATCAGACAATTCTTTACGCCAGACTGAAGATAAAGAAACTCAGTGTAGCTGGGGTTACTCCTGGAAGCAGAATGTCTGGGCCGGCCGCGGTGGCCTAGGGGACTGAGGCGCTCCAGTCACGGTCTGCACGGCCACTACGGTCGGGGGTTCGAATGCCCCCTCGGGCATGGATATTTGTGCCGTCCTTAGTGTTAGCTAGTTCGTAAGTAGTTTGTAAGTTTATGGACTGATGACCCCGTAGTTAAGTCCCATAAGCTGTACAAACATTTGAACATTTTTGAATGTCTGGCACTCTAAGGGATGGAATGGCTTACATGGCCGGCAAAGTGTTAAATCGAACTGAGCACCAGTGTTGCGTTGCAGAGACAGAATGCAGCACGTCCACATGCACGAAGTCGAAGACTCATCCAATAGATGCAAACCGTGCTGGTGGAGGGATGGATCATCTTTCACAACAACTTTTTACCCATCTTGTGGTTAGCATATGAACTCCTTGCACAACAGGCACTTTCGTCTGCAGTCCTCCAAGATCCTAGTAATGACTAAGTCTCACGTATTTACTGTCCAAGAGAGCATCACAGAACATGGTGATGTCAGTGCAGTTATTATCTTGCAATAGAATTGTCATTTCTTCTCGTCTAATTGCGTATTTGTTTGATTTATCTCTTATACCGTACTGTAGCAATGACGTTTTAGGTATTTTCAAAGTTCCATTCCGGCGATAACGCATAACGTAAAAGTCATTTTCGTCCTTGAATTTTACCACTGGTGTACTTACATAAACCATTTATCAGATAGCTTTAGCACCACTATAAGGTTTTTCGTTGATGGTGCAGGTGTGTACAGGTAAACAGCGTCGTTGAAAGATCTTTAAAACTGTAAAAAACTTGGACACAATTTGGATATCGTATAATGAACATGATATTCTAAAATGTCGATAAAAGTAAGACAATGCCATTAACAAAGAGAGAAAACCAAATAGACTTGGTATTTTTTATCGTTGCTTTATTCCCGCTTTCACATGGAGTCTGTATGCTTACTACTGTTTTCGCGTGTCCAGATTACGGGGTGGCCGCCCTTCCGTAACCCCCCTTCTCCCCTTCCTCATGTAGATTTTAAATAGAGCTGGTGCACCTCTCCGTCCTGGGAGAGGACGCTTTAACAAATGCTTAAATATTTGTAATCCAATTGGATCAGGCTGCTATGGTCATCAGTCCCTAGACTTACAAACTACTTAAACTAACTTACGCCAATGATAACACACACACACACACACACACACACACACACACACACACAGGGAGGACATGAACCTCTGGCGGCCACCCAGGCATAGCATGGCGGCTTAGACCACGCGGTCATTCCGCGTGGCCCACTCTTTAACATTCTCGGCTATCTGGAAGTTTCTGTTGATCATCATGAGAGTCATAGAAAACCAGAATTTAAGGGCGACAGTAAGAAGCAATGCGAACTGGGAAGGGCACACAAAATAATTCCTAGGGCAAGCAAATGAAACTCGCAGATCGGTTGGAGTGGTTCCAGAAAGTAAAGTACATTTTTGTAGAAAATGATGTACAAGACCCTATAGTCCGATCCACGAACGATGGCGACTCACTCATGTCTAGACACGTATTAGCATCACACCGTTGTCGGTTCCGAGCAACAATTATGGTGCGTGCATACACTGTGCAAGACTCTTACTGTGTTTAACGTATAACTTTCCTTTTTTATTGGAATACCGGCTGTTAGACTTGTGTGAGCGTTTGTTCAAATCCAAATGTTTGTAAATCTATGGGACTTAACTGAATGGTTATTAGTCCGTAGCTTACAAACTACTTAAACTCAGTTAAACTAACGTAAAGACAAGACATACACCCATGCCCTAACTAGGACCCGAATCTCCGCCGGCGAACGGCCGCGCGCACCTCAACACGGTGCCTCAGTGCGCACGGCTATTCTGCCGCGGCTGAGCGGCTGTCAAACGCCATATCACAATCCTCAAGTTAAATGTTGGAAAGTGACAATACGTAACGGAATTTTAATCATGCAAGAAACAGTTTAACCCCGTAACACCTGATGTGACGGATATTAGCATTAGCGTGATGCTTATCCATTTAATTTTCTCATACATTGACTAACTTTCACGAAACGCATCTGACATATGTTCCATCTTACATAAGAATACTATCATTTCTATTAATAATTGACGATATATTGTACTAAAAATTAAAAAGGAGCTCTAATTACTGAAAAAAATTTAAATTAAATTATTTACATTTGTTTCTGACAAAGACAAATATCGAGTAGTTTATAACAAGAACATCGAACGTTTTAGATTCATTCGTTTTACAAACGTTTTAAGTTTAGAAAGTTGGTAGACATAGTATTCAATTAAAGGAAGGGAAATGGACGTGGTAACGGAATGACTGTCGTTCAGTTATGAAATAAATTCTGTTCCCTTCCAGCAAAGAAGGTGCATTCCGGCAAAAGGGAAAAAGTTAGTCCTGAAATTTACCAAAGGATTTACTTCTAGGCAGAGGTGAACAAAGCAATGGGAATTAATCCCTGGATGACGAAGCTGTGACACGTTACAAACCTGGTCATATGAGCTGCATTTTATAGGGCGTCCCAAGTGTAGGCATTGCGGTCCAGGCGTCGCATCACGTGTCTGTATACAGACGCGTCAGGTGGTCGACTACTCTGCCCTTCTCTACGCTCCCTCTCTCTGTGCCGGAAATCAAAGAAATTTTGTCACTGTTCAAGCCCCATCACGTTTTAACAAAAACTTGAATTTTTCAATAGGTCTGTCAGAGCAGTATCCGAGACAGTGACGGACTAAGTCTGTCGGAGGCCCAGGGCAGCGGCAAAACAAAATGAGGCCCTCCCCCGTCCACTAGGAAATATATGTATTACTATAAAAAAGAAACTTTGGAGATTTGGATGCCCTCTAGGATGAGAAGCACGGGACAGTCTAAAAAAAGAAAAAAAAGAAAAAAAAAAAAAAAAAAGAGCTTTCAAGATTTGAAGGCCCCAGATCGAGATGCCACCCTTAGTCCACCACTGATCCGAGCTTACATTTATATGCGAACGCGTGGTAGATTTGAATCTAGCATGCTTGTATGAGCTGACCTTGAACCTTTTCCATATCGATAGTTTATGGATCGTCCATCGACATGCCGAAATGACGGGTTCATTGCCAAAGTGTGGTGATATGGCAACGTCGCGTGGCTATCCGAGATATTGCAGAAAAAGTGAATAACAGCAGTTTTCGCACAAACTCCACTAAGATGCGTTGATTTTCACTAGACGAGAGTGTCAAGCCGAACCTCCAGTGAAATTCTCGCATCTGATTAAGACTCTTTGGCGAAGATTCCGAATACTGTGTTTCAACAGGCTTCATATTCTGATTTAGCTCTCTGTGACTTCTGCCTGTTTTTTACACTCAAGAGGCCACTGAAATGAACGAGATTTCCGAAAAGAGAGGACATTACGACAGCAACGACAGCCCAGATGAACTCCATTCCGAAAGCGGCTTTTTTGGCATGCTTCCAACAATGGCGGCACCGTTGGGAGAAGTCTATGGTGTCCCAAGGGAACTACTTGGAGGCTGATTAGGAAGTCCAGTTTTCCTTTCTGGCGGAAGGTTGGTTGTTTTTCTGAGAAAGCTCGTATTCACCATCTTCATCTTCAAGACAACCACTCGAGACCGATAGTAGTATTTGGAAATGATATGGTCTTCTGTTGATACAGTAGCGTCAAACAGAATAGGATTTACCGCATATAACTCAATTTCCATGTGATGTTGCTCCACTAACAGGAAACCTATTCAACTATAAAATGAGAGAGACACAATGGCCGCGGTGGAGTAGCCGAGCGGTCTAAAGCACCTCGCTGCGGAGCGCGCGGTTGCTCGCCGTGGAGGTTCGAGTCCTCCCTAGGGCATGGGTGTGTGTGTTTGTCCGTAGGTTAGTTTACCTAGGTTTAAGTAGTTTGTAAGCTACGGACTGATGACCACGCAGTTTGGTCCGATAGATTTACAGACATTTGAACATTTTTGAGACACAATGGTACCGCTTGCCAGTCAGCAGCTGACGATCTAAATACCCGTCTTAGAAATCGAGAGCTTAACTCGAACATGACGTGACTTATTAAAAATTGTAGCGTATAATGCAGTGTAACAACCACGAAAAATTCCTTATAATTTGTTGTTTTTCCACTTCATCTGATAGAAAGAAAATAATAATACATGATACTAGTACGTTAAACAGATTATTCGAATAGGTACCATACACAACAGCCTCTTCACTCTCCCTTCACCCTTCCCCAATGCATGACGTAGTGAACTGTCGTAAGTAGTCACATAACTTTCACTGTCGACAAACAGCCAGCGTAGTGAAGGTTATTAGGTCACAACTGCAAAAAGCAGATTGTTACTGGAAAAGTTGACGATTAATTCTTTTTTGTAAGCATTTTAATTTGTTTAATGTTCATGCGTATTATAAACTGGAAGACTCACTATTTGTTCTACACTAGCTTATAACGAAATAATTTCGAAAAGGATTTCGTGCCCTACTTCATTACTTCGTTCTTCAATTCTGAGCAAGAAGTCAAAAACATTACCAATTTTTTATAGTTCCAGCTTCAAAATAATCTGAACAGCAATATTATTTCTAAACAGTTTCTTTCCCATTGTGAAATTGCATGGGATTTAAAAAATGCTGAAACATGTTGTGTTTTAAATATCTGAACAAAAATTCAACTACCACTTATTATTTATAACTTCAATGTTGCCGTAATACGGACATAATTTCAGAAAAACCTTTATCCTCAATCCGCCTCTTTCGGGTTGAATTTTCAAAAGCGTTGAAAAACTAATTTATAAATTCCTAAACAAGAAACCAAATAGCAATCTTCGTAGTTCTTGTTTGACATATAAAATATAAAATAAAGTCTCCTTCCTGATTTCACCCTCTTATACGAGGAATTTCGAAAAATCTCTTTTCAAAAGATGTCCAGATAATAATATAAACACTGTCTCCCAATTTTAATTTTCTGTCCTTAACGGGTTGGGCTGGGCGGTGATGAGTGAGTGAATGAATCAGTCAGAACGTTTCCCCTTATATCGATTCGGAAGTATTAACTGAAGACATTAACGACTACCTGGAAAAACACGGTTCATTCTAAATAACTTTGATTTGATGCTTCCTAGAAAATTCCGTACACATTAATCAAATAATTATGAATCATTAAAAATCAATTACGGTGCCACCAATGCTAACATTCATGTTGTAATGTAACTTCCCCACTGCATTAGCTTTTTACTAATCTCTTCCCTCCTCCCAACCCATCCTTCTAGCCTTTTTCAGTTAGTCACATTAATTAAATTTTGGATACCTGTACTGGCCTCAGTAGTCTCTACCGGCACTAACTACACAGTTTCACTAATTACGTTCTTATATCTTTTTGACTACAATGTAATATAATTTTCGCTAACATTTCATTCACTTAATTATTAATGTGTATTTTTCATTATGCTGATGACTGTTTATTAGTTTCTGCGTATTTTAGAGATTAGAAATAGTGTCTATGTAACATGTGTTCAGGACACTCAGACATTAAATCTTTACATTCAGAGCTCTCAACATATCATTACACAGTATTTCCTGTTTTGCTCCAAAAAATGTTCACATGTTTGTAAATCTATCGGACCAAACTGCGTGGTCATCAGTCCGTAGCTTACGAACTACTTAAACTAAGGTAAACTAACCTAAGGACAACACACACACCCATGCCCCATGGAGGACTCGAATCTCCGACGGCGAGCAACGCGCGCTCCGCAGCCAGGCGCTTTAGACCGCTCGGCTACTGCACCGCGGCTCTTATTTTGCATCCATCTGAAACTTCAGTTTGTGTTTTTCGCATTGATGTGTAGTCTTCTCACGACTGTGAGCTACCGCTGAAGTTAAATGCACGGTAGTTTCAGTTCCAGTATGTCAAATCATGTTATACGAAGCCGAAACAAAAAAAGTAAAATTAACAAATTCAAATGTTTGTGTAGTCTATGGGACTTAACTACGGGGTCATCAGACCCTAAACTTACAAACTACTTATGAAATACTTACGAACTAGGACGGCACAAATATCCATGCCCGAGGGGGGATTCGAACCCCCGACCGTAGTGGACGTGCAGACCGTGACTGGAGCGCCTTAGTCCCCTCGGCCATCGCGGCCGGCTAAAATTAACAGTACTGTGGAATATTCATTCTGCATATTTCATTTTTATCTACGTTTCTCTAAGGTACGGTGGAATGTTCTATAATCTCACATGTTTTAAATGCGTTAAGATTAGCTCACAGTTCTTACCCTATGCCTTTCTCTTAGGAGCCCTAATTAAAAAGAAATGCCTCTAGAAATGCCGTTTAATTCATCCCCGAGACGTTGTCATTTACCAATTAATGCGTGTTATAATGAGGTCCCCCTTTGTTACGAGCTGCATCTCTACGGCTGGATGCGACTAAGCCTTACTGTAAACGATTCATCATTTGCATTCTACCTCGAGAGTGAGCAACACGGGCCGGCGGAAAGGAATGCCCCAAATCCCCGAAAAGAATTCTCTCAATTTGGGTGTCGCAGCGAACGGCAGGGATACATTATTCCGGAGAAATGCATCCGACCCGATAATGACTTGATTTAATCAAAGAACGAGACAGACGCCTATTAGAATTTAATGAGTTATGTGTCACCGTAGGTGCGCGCCGAGCCGAAGATGGACGAGGTGACCGCGCCGGCCGTGATAACATCTGGCGGCAATTAGATGCCGGGCCCGATAGCGCAGGCTGCGTTTATTGTGCCACAAAACGAAGACTTCCGCTTTGACCCATAGCTCAGCTGAGCAATTGGAAGTGCCTAAATGCCCGCACTGGCCGACGTGGCGCCACGGCTGGCGGGCAGGTAGGCCGCGCTTTGAAATACGACTGGCCGCGCCATCACTGAGGAATTTATACTGCGGCCCGCGCCGTCCACTGTTTTAACATAATTTAATAATAAATTTAATGGTAGATTGGACAGTATTCCGGCGGCCGCTGTCCCATATCACCTTTCGGAATACTTGTTAATTTCGGCGGCGTAAAGTAAACACGGGCCTTTTATAGTTGCTCGCTTCCACTCTGCGTACGGCCGGGACGTTTCCGTCGGAAAGCAAACGACACATCTTTTAGGAGTCTTATCTCGGGCTCCGAAGAATCTCCGGTATTTCAGATAAGGAGAGGTATATTTAATAATCATTTGGGTTTCTTTATTCGTGTTATATTAGAGACACAATCACGCTGCCCCGAGCCCAACAAAATAAAACAGTTTCTTTAGTTGGGGTCGAGTCCCGCTGTGACGGCAGCTTTCTACAACGTAATTCTCGCCTTCGCCTCTCAACGTCTCCATTGAACCGGCCTTACAAAACGGTATAGTATCTGTATTAGCATAGTGTTCCACCACATAAAATCTCTACAAAAACAGAGCTGGCTGTGTAATAATAAAACTTTTGTCCAGTGTTACTGGCATGTAGCTTTCGAAAGCGGAATGCAATCTGCCATACATGACAGAGGCAGTATCAGACGGAAATAAATATGTCTGCCAGTCTTTTATTATTTGACGTGTATTAAATTTATCTTGTTACACGCGAAAAGTGTGGCACACTTGCCCTCACACAAAGATAAATGTGACTTAATTTTATCCAACGTCAAGAAGTCAATAGTAGATGGTTTGTTTAATGTTGACACAGGACAGATACCCTATGTGATAAAAAGTATCCAAACACCTGGCAGAAAATGACTTACAAGTTCGTGGCGTACCTCATCGATAATTTCTTGGGGAATGGCACTCCATTCTTCACGGAGAGCTGCACTAAGGAGAGGTATGGATGAGGTCGATGAGACCTGGTGCGAAGTCGGCATTCCAAAACATCCCGAAGATGTTGTATACTCTATAGGAGTGATTTTCAACCTTTTAGAATATGCGACCACCTTCCAAATAAAAATATTCTGTCTCCCGTCCCCGCTTCTCACGAACAGTAACAAAACTATGTTACTCAAACGAAACAAATTTAATCTTCTTTCTTTTGCTTCAGCTTTCTTTCAAATTGTTAGACGGAGTTTTTCTGTGTATTTTTCTGAATGGTAAACATTATCCTATGTTTACATGATTTCCAACAGAAATATACGAGGCCTGTTTTTTTAAGTGGTACAGTTTTGAAATTAAAAAAAAGAATTCCTAAGATATCTCAATGATTTTATTCACAGTAGGTACCTACATCTGTTGTCTACGCACTGACGCCATTACAGTCTGATTCTTCCTTTTTGTACGTTGTTTATTGAGTGTTTAAGATGCATCCGATAATCGTGAGTCCCGCCGACTGTGAAGTAAGAGCTGTTATAAGATTTCTTAGTGCTAAAAGCCTAAAGGCGATCGATATTCATCGTGAGATCTGTGCAGTTTACGAAGAAAACATTATGAGTGATGGAATGTTAAGGAAGTGGGTGAGAGCATTTAAAGATGGCTGCACAAATGTGCATGATGAACAACGGAGTGGGCGTCCTTCGGTCGTTAACGACAGTTTGGTGTCGGAAGTGGACAATAAGGAGAGAGAAAACAGACGCTTTACGATTTCCTCCTCCTAATGTTTCTCGTAGTGTTTTGTATGGCATTGTGACCGAGCAAGACGATGACGAAGTCAAAACAGTTGTGGTGCAGTGGTTAACAAGTCAGGCGGCAGACTTCTATGAGGAGGGTATTCAGAAACTGGTACAACGTTATGACAAGTACCTCAATATTGACGGAAATTATGTGGAAAAGTAGATTAAGGTACATGCTTTCATGTAAAATTAAAATTATTGAGATATCTTAGCACGTCTTTTTTTAATTTCAAAACGTTACCTCGTATATTTTACTTAAAGACTGTTTGGCACTTCCGGAAAAACTCAGAAGCGAATTATGATCTTTAAGAAATGTCCCACTGTATAGACAATTTGAAAATAAGTAGATCTTTTTTTCGAAACTTTTAGATTTACTTGTTTAATTTTTTTTTAATCTAAGGGACTTAACTGCTGCGACTATCAGTTCCTAGGCCTACAAACTAACGAACTCATGCTAAAGGCAACACACACAGCCATGCCCGAGAGATCACTCGAACCTTCGTCGGCGAGAAACTGCGCGCTCCACAACAATGTGCTTTGGAGCGCTCGGCCACTCCATCGTGACAGAATTACTTATAGTATCCAGTTCTCTTACCTATAGATTGGTTCCTAAAAACTGTTTTCAAGCGCTACGCTTGGCCATCATTAACACACTGTGTTATAAAACAATCTCTGGTGTATTCAATTCATATTGAATGTTAACCGAAGCATTCCACAATTTTAACAGACATTACAGAGATGCTATTGTCGTGTAACCACTCCGTCAAAGACCGTCAATTATGAACAGGTGCTCGATCGTGTTGAAAGATGCCGTGATAGCGCCACGCAAAACAACAAGGGGACAAGCCCTCTACACGAAAAACAGGACCGCACTGTAACACCATTACCTCCAAATTTTACTGTTGGCACTACATACACTAGCAGATGACGTTCACAGGGCGTTCGCCGTACCCACACCCTGCCATCGGATCTCCACATTGTGTACCGTGATTCGTCGCTCCACACAACGTTCTTAAATTGTTCAATCGTAATGTTTATGCTCCTTACCCCAAGTGAGGCATCGTGTGGCACGTCCCGTCTAACTGTCATAGTACTTGGAATGGATCTTGATGCAGTTTGGAATTCATGTGTGATGGTCTGGATAGATGCCTGCCTATTACACAGTAAAACCCTCTCCAACTGTCGGCGGTATAAGTCAGTCAACATATTAGGTTGGCCTGTACACTTTACTGCTGTACGTGTCCCTTAATGTTTCCACTTCACTATCACATCAGGAACAGTGCACCTAGGGATATTTAGGAGTGTGGAGATCTCACGTACAGATTTCTGACACAATTGACACCCAATCGCCTGACCACGTTTGAAGTCCGCGAGTTCCGCGGAGCGCTCCACTCTGCTGAAAATGTTCAAATGTTTGTATAGCTTATGGGACTTAACTACGGGGTCATCAGTCCCTAAACTTACAAACTACTTATCAACTAGCTTATCCTAAGGACGGCACAAATATCCATACCCGAGGGGGGATTCGAACCCCCGACCGTAGTGGCCGTGCAGACCGTGACTGGAGCACCTCAGTCCCCTCGGCCACCGCGGCCGGCTCCACTCTGCTCTCACGATGTCTAAAGTCTACTGAGATCGCTGATATGGAGTACCGGGCAGTGGGTGTCAGCACATACCACTTAATATGAAAATCTATGTTTCTGGAGGGGGGGTCTGCATCCTTTTGATAACATAGTGTATCTTGAAAGAGGTGAATATAAACTTATTATCTGTTATACTCGTTTGTCTCATGATTTTAAGGAAAATAAAGACTGTCATGAAACTGCTACGACACACGCTATTTCAAACGAATTAATTATCATCAATATCTTCAATACAAATGAAAGTGCTCGAGAGATCACAAAATAACTTTCGTGCTGTTTTTCGATCCTTCAACTCTCGCGGGGAAAACGAATATCTAAATCTCCGTGGGAACTCTGATATCTCTTACTTTTATTACGATGTATTTCTCTCTATGAATGAGGGGTCAAAAATTTGTTAATATTCGTAAGATGAAGATGAAACTATTACGTTAAGATATGTTGGCGTTTATCTTGGTGAGACAAATCTGTTCTCACACTGGTGAAACTAATCTGTTAAAACTTCAGTAATAAACTGTTGCCGGCCGCGGTGGCCGAGGGGACTGAGGCGCTTCAGTCACGGTCTGCACGGCCACTATGGTCGGGGGTTCTAATCCCCCCTCGGGCATGGATATTTGTGCCGTCCTTAGTTGTAGGTAGTTCATAAGTTGTTTGTAAGTTTAGGGACTGATGACCCCGTAGTTAAGTCCCTTAAGCTTAACAAACATTTGAACATTTGAATAAACTGTTGACTAACAGAAACGGATTGAACTATTAAGTAAAAAATAATCAGCCGTCTAGTAAAGACCTACTTGGTAGAACTAAAGAGCCGTACGTCAGTGTTAAAGTGAGAATCTTAAAATCTCCTGTTTGAGCTTTACTTAATTTAATGCCGAGCGCACGGTTGCTCCATGCCGGAGGTTCGAGTCCTTCTTGGGGCATGGGTGTGTGTGTTGTCCTTATGTTAGTTTCATTTAATTTAAGTAGTTTGTAAACCTAGTGACTGATAACCTCAGTAGTTAAGTCCCAGAGATTTACAAGCATTTGCTTTGCTAATTTTCTGCTAACTGCGTCACAGACGGTCCTCGAGATTCGACGAAACGAACCTTATAAATATACTGTTGCATCGTACTGAAACCTATTGACAATAGCTAAGTGACTTATTATGCTGACTATTGTGTGAACTATTGTCCAACAATATGTGTGGTGTTTACTGCCAGTAACGAAAGAATTGCATAATTTTGAGCTCTATATAAAGTTCCTGTATCTTAGCTCGTGCACGTTAAAAAATTTAGTGTGCGCTAATAATCAATGAATTTTTATGTAGATAAATATAACAAGAATTTACTTTAACGGTGGGTCATAGAAACGTCTAGATTTTAACGCATTGCATTTAACCATTTTGAAGGTGACGTTACTCGCACACATTAGTCCTGTTCCAGCTCATGGTTAATGATGACAGAGCTATGTCGTAAATGTTTGCCTCCATCAGGTCACGCAATTTAATGGCAGCAAAAAGAAGTTTGGTTTAAAGAAATATAAAAAGTGCTCTCTTACGCAGATGTTTTGATATTAAAATCATTCAGAGTTGTGAGTATTGTCATTCCTCTTTTACTACGGTAATGTAAGAAGAAATGATACTAAAAAAAAAACTTAAGATTCCCGCAAGTCTTCCCACGGAAAGCGTGCTGCATTAATTAACATCGCAGACTGCTTTCTGGCGGTCCCGCCACTACCAAAAAATTATTTCTTCGTATTTACATTTTCCAGAAGGTTCTACATGCTCCTTATGATATACCGATACAATTTGACACCTGATGAAGGACAATGGAGTAGATATGTATCGAGCTCTTCTGTTAAAAGACGTAACAAAGACACAAAACTTCATCCAATGGTGCCAGAAACCTGAAGTGATGCAACAGAGGAAGGATGGACGAAAGGAGTATGACAGACTCCCAAATGTAGTCCCTTTGGTCGTTGTGGATGGCCAGCATGACTATGCTTCTCTCATCCAACACATTGTGAGAGAAGAATTACAACAGTTTAAGGCAGCCGATTCTGTTGGACCGAGCTAACACCAGATTATAGCCATGGATATCAGTCCTTTACGTCCTGAGGGAGCCGACGCTGTTGAGGAAGATGTATTTCAAACATTATCGCCTGTCTGCTCTGTCAGTCGCACCCGCCCCGAAGAATTGCCTCGCCCTACTATGACTTACGTTGCAACCGCCAAACGGCAGCCTAGGAACCGACCGACGCGGTCAAAACCAACTCCCTCCGCAACTACGACGTCTCGTAGGAGGACAGAAGACAACACGCCATTGTGTGTTCACTGTGGCCTTCCTAGACATGTCGTACGATACTGTAGGAAGGGAAGACCAGTATGTTACTATTATTATGCCGCAAGACGCCAACCATCGGAGCAGTCCCTTTAACTGCAGTCAATTGCATATGATTACTGTCGACCCATGGGACGAAGCCCTTCGCCGTATCCTGGACACGGTTGCTCTCCAACACGCTCCGCTCCGCTCACCATCGCTTTATAGAGATACCAGCCACTCGCCTAGCCACCGTGTTCAGGAAAACTAGGCGAGTCGACCATCTACGGAGGAGACGCCACCGCAGATGAAAATCCTCCATGGACGACAATCATTAAAATGTCCGAAAGTCTCATAGACGACATCATCGACGGCCAACCTGACCCGACACTAGTTGTTTCAAGAGCTTCCTTCTCTGTATTGTCGCATTATTACCTCCGCAAACGAAAGAAGATAATGTTCTCTGATACAATAACAACTCTGAGGAAGGTCGGAAATAGAAAATGCGTCCGACCGGCAAGAACATGTGTCGCAAGAATAACTATCAACAACAGAACGCAGCCATTTCAATTTTTCGTTTTAACAGAATGTAGCCATAACGCCATCGTCGAATGGGATTTCATTGAGGCATCCCTGGCTGTCACTGAGTGTGAAAGATCGAGCTACAAATTGAGAGATCTGTTCCGACGAGTATACGTAACACGTACTCCCCTGGGATGTTATTTGCCATCGAGAATGTTGAGATCCCGTCCTTAACAATGTGAAGAGTTCCAGTCAGCAGCCGAGATGACCGGTTGAACTGTGAAGTTCTTGTCGATCGCAAAAAAGCTAATCACTATAAAGAATGAAATGTACATACCAGCGGCTATCATAAGCATTGCAGGTGGTCGATAGAGCTTTCGATCACTAATTTTCACGAGCAGTCGCAACTCATCCCTGTACCAATGTGTATTGCAACAGCCGAACCAGTCCAGAACGGTGAGCTCAATGTCATCGACGAAGTCTCATGCTCTGCTGTTACTGCTGACAACGCACTAGAGGAAACTAATATGGAA
The DNA here is from genome assembly GCA_026315105.1 of Locusta migratoria. Classification (NCBI taxonomy): domain Eukaryota; kingdom Metazoa; phylum Arthropoda; class Insecta; order Orthoptera; family Acrididae; genus Locusta; species Locusta migratoria. The sequence continues at coordinate 381,444,737 of CM048755.1, forward strand.
TTGCATATAGGGCCGGTCTGACCCAGGAACAACATCAACAGGTGTTAGCCATACTGCACCAATTTTCAAGTGCATTCAAGGCAAGGCACCAAAAAGAGCCAGATGAAACGGCTCACGATAAAACACCTTATTAATATCGGGGATCATCCACCAATTAGCCAACTTTCGTATAGAATGTCGCCAGCTGAAAGATAATTCGGGAAGAAGTGGAGAAGATGTTGCGATATGACATTATTCAGAGAGTCCTTGGTCGTCTCCAGTGGTCCTCGTGATGAAGAAGCATGGCACGTGGCGATTCTGTGTCGACTATCGGCGGCTGAACAAAATCACAAAGAAAGATGTCTACCAATCGCCGCACATTGATGACAATTAGACTGCTTGAAAAGAGCTACATACTTCTCAACCATGGACACGCAGATATAGTACCCGCAAAAGTAGTCTTTACTTTTATTACAGCTGACGGCTTCTATGAATTCAGAGTCATGCCGTTTGGACTATGTAATGCTCCGTCATTGGAACGCGTGATCGACAACTTGCTTCGACATGTTATTTTTTAACTAGATGACATTCATATTTTGTATTAAGACAGCAGGATTTGTCTTCAATCGAAAGATATGCATCTGCGTCACCAACAGACAAAAATCCTCTGGCACCTAGTGGATGGAGATGGTGTGCGTCCTGATTCAGATAAAGTAAGGGCAGCACATTCGTGAAGTGAGAAGTTTCCTCGGACTGTGCCCATACTAACGGCGTTCGATAATAGGTTTTTGTCACAAAGCACGTGCATTGCAAGAACTTCTGCAGGGAGACACCAAGTTTTACTGGGATGAGACGAAATAAAGAGCTTTCCTAGCACTTAAGGAAGCTCTAACCTCAGCATCAGTTCTAACGTTACACGACGAGAATGCGGAGACTGAACTTCAGACTGACGGTAGCGGTAATGGGATTAATGCACTGCTCGTGCAAATCCAGGAAGGTGCAAAAAAGGTAATAGCCTATGCAGCAAGAGTACTCTCAAGGTCCGGGATAAACAACTCTACAAGAATGTGTCGCAGTTATCTGGGCTATCAACAAGTTTCGGCCGTATTTATTCGACATACCATTCACCGTCGTGACAGACCACTATTCTCTGTGTTGGCTGACTAGCTTGAAAGATCCATTAGGTCGACTAGCAAGATGGGCACTAAGACTCCAAGAGTACGATGTCAGAGTGGAAATGAGAAACGGGCGCAAACACAAGGACGCCGACTACATTTCGAGGAATCCATTAGTCGAACACAACAACTTGGGTGAAATTTCCGTCCTCACTGAATTAGGTGACATTACAGCTAAACAGAGGGAAGATCCAGTATTATTAGAAACCATAGGGGTCTTGTAAAAAGGAGAATCGACCAAAGGAGAGTTCCAACGTATAGTCAGGGTATCGTATAACAACAACTACGATCAACAGGGCCCCAAATGGCTACTGGTAGTTCCCGCTCATCTCCGGCTAGCTATTCTCAAGTATTTCCACGATGCTGCAATATCCGGTCATCTGGGATTCATGAAGATTATAAACACAATCAGCCTCAGGTATTACTGTCAAGGTCTCTAGCGATCTGTCAAATCTATGTGAGTCACTGTAAGGAGTGTCATTGACGGAATCATGTGCCTCAATTACATCCAGTGCATCTGGTACCAATTCCAACTGCAGCAGCTCCATTCCATCGGACTGGAATCAACCTTTTAGGTAGGTTTCCGAAGTAGACAACCGGTAACCGATGGATAATAGTCTGCAGCGACTACCTCAGCCACCACGCTGTCACCAAATTTGTGCCGGCTGCAGAAGCTCCAGAGATCGCAAAATTCCTTTTAGAAGACATTCGTTTGAAGCAAGGTGCACCACGTGTGATAATATGTGATCGTGGAATAGTATTGCAATCAAAACTAGTATCAGAGGTAATGTCACGTTGTGACATTGTCCACAGAATAACAACTGCCTAGCATCCTCAGGCAAATGGTCTTACAAAACGTTTTAACAAGATGTCAGCAGATATGCTGTCGATGTACGTCGATGGTGAGTAGAAGGATTTGGATGCAATACATTTTTTTATAATAAAGCAATAAACGCAGGCTTCACGCCGTTTTTCCAACTCCATGGTCGCGAACCTGCGACGACAATGGATACGCTGTTTCTTTTCCAACCGGACGACACTCAGGATAACTAGGTGAAACAGCTCATCACCAGGGTCGAAGAAGAGAAACAGCTGGCTCGCATACGGACAGCCCAGGAGGCCAGGTATGGATTTTTACCCCTGTACGGAAAGTTAGGCTATCAGAAAACTTCTGAGGATATACTTCGTACCGTTTCATACGCCGCCTGTCAGACGTCACATACGAGGTCGATGATTATGATCCGTCCTCAAAACAACAAAAACGAAGAGACATTGTTCACGTCCTCCGTATGAAGCCTAACCGCGATAGATAGAAACGTCTTCTTGTTCAAGGACTCTAAATATTTTTATAATAATGATGAAGCCACGACAGGAGGGTCTGTCGCTGGTCGTCACTGCAAGGAAGGCCTGCAGACAGAATGGAAGGGTTCCCGTAACTGTCTTACAACAGAAGACCCATGACAAGATCAACATCCTGTACACTGCAGCTGACTCCAGACTGAACCTAACCAAGGTCGCTGTTGCTTGAGAAAAAAAAAAAAAAAAAAAAAAAAAAAAAAAAAAAAAAAAAAAAAGGGGGGGGGGGGGGGGGGTGGCGGGGGGATGCCGGCAGTATTCGGCTTCGGACAGAACGTGTGATGCAGTGGTTAGCGTAGCAAATTTCTTTGTTGCAGTGGTTAGCGTCGCAGATTTCTGAGCTGGCGGTCAGCGGTTCAGATCACGCCACCTGAAAAAAAGTGTCTTTTTATGTACTCTTTCTATAATGTTCTACGTGTTTCGTGATTGATGTAAGTTCCAGAAATTTCTTTGTGTGTTTAAGTAGCGTAGTATTCCAATCAGGGGGCAGCTTCTCTGAGTGTACGCTAGAGTTAGGTATAAAAGTGTTCTAAGTGAAAACTGTTATGTTCTATTAACGACCAGCCTTCGGATTCCAGACCACTTTCAGTTTTCAACGTGACAATATTTTCTAAAATTTCAACATTTACCAGTTTTCTCAAACTGTCAAACTTAAAAAATAAACTCATTCAGTAAATTAAATAGTAACTTTCTGAACACTGCTGATGTAAAGATAACAGACTTCTTTTCGGTATATAAATTCCTGATTTACACAAATCATATTATATGCGTCTTTCTACGCATACGGAAAAGGCGCCTCTGGTTATGCAACTCTAAATCATTTATACGCGCAAATGTGATAGTCATCAATGCTTGTTAACAAAAGTTTTAAAAGGTAATTATTTCTAACTACAACACTAAGACAACTTCATTAACTTCATAAAATCATATCATTGCTATAAAAACTTTTATATAGACGACAATCCTTTTCAAAATTACATGTTTACACTGTAAATTCAAAATCGATTACTCAAAAGACTTTCTATTGTAACAAAATAAATGTTTGTAAATCTATCGGACCAATCTGCGTGGTCATCAGTCCGTAGCTTACAAACTACTTAAACCTAGGTAAACTATCCTAAGGACAACACACACAAACACACACCCATGCCCCAGGGAGGACTCGAACCTCCACGGCGAGCAACCGCGCGCTCCGCAGCGAGACGCTTTAGACCGCTCGGCTACTCCAACGCGGCTCTATTGTAACAGTAATAAGTGCTAGGTAGGTGATCATTTCACTACAAGAAATGCTACTGTATTACAAAATTCTTGATTCACCTTAATTATTGCTGGAACAGTATATCTAAGAGATTTACACAATAAAATCTTCACAATTCTGAGTCCATCCTCTGTCAGTAAATGACGGTCCTGTAAATCACACAACCTGTCATTTCAACAGTCCAACCTGGAGCGCTCTGTTTCCGACCAAACAATGACAATTACATTGTTGCACTGCTTTTTATGTTCGGCATGTAGTACCAACCTACTACCAGCTTAATTATATTTCTATACCAGAGAATTCATTAGACATTTTCTAATTTATAGACAAATACGTTACAAAATTTGTGATTGGAATTTTGTTTAAAAAAATTCTAGCCGCCATTATAAACGTATATATCTTAATTATTACCATTCCAGCTAGCGTATTTTTATTGTTACAGTCTCTTCTCTGTTTCGTGAGAATAAAAATTACTGTTCTTCATTGTTGTTTGTCGATATCCTCCGTCAACCCTACCCGCATAGGATGACATAGCACGCAGCAATATTAAATTACACAGAAAACCATTATAGTGTAGGCTGTGTTTTCAGTAGACTAGTTGTATCTTCTAAGTGTTCTGCCAAAAATCACAGACTTTGGTTCATTATCCCCATAACACTTTCTGAGTTATGGTTACAATTATACTTTTCATAATTTTAATTGGTAGGCATTTAGTTGGTTCGATAAGCTTTAAATGTGTGTTATTTGACGTATAACTGAAATGTAACGGATTATACCTGCTGCTCATATGAAGTTTAATTATTTATTTACTTATATTTATCAAGTTCAGCAGTACCAAAAGAGGAGCATATCTCCATAGTCATGAATCGAGTCAGTACATCAGATTTCATCAAAAGAGTAGTAATAGACAAAGTGAAACGTATAGTAATCCTATGCACACGACAGGCCTAAGCCGGCCGCGGTGGCCGAGGGGACTGAGGCGCTCCAGTCACGGTCTGCACGGTCACTATGGTCGGGGGTTCGAATCCCCCCTCGGGCATGGATATTTGTGCCGTCCTTGGGATTAGCTAGTTCATAAGTAGTTTGTAAGTTTAGGGACTGATGACCCCGTAGCTAAGTCTCATAAGCTAGACAAACATTTGAACATTTGAACAGGCCTAAGCGGGAGTAAATGGAACCTAAGACATTTTTCATTTTTATTGCTTATAGAAAGCTGGACTATTCCCGTTCTGAAGAACGAGGTTGCAAATCCCAATCCGTCCGTTCAGGTTTGAGATTTTATTGATTTCCCTATAACACTCAACGGGAATCCCGGAATGGCGGCTCCGAAGAAAAAACGGTGTACTTTGTTCTCTATCCTTTCGTAATACAAGCTTGTGCAATAACCGCGTTGTAAGCGTTAAACGTTAATCTTTCTTATGTCTCCTTTCTCCTGTTACTGTTATCAGAGTCGATTATGAATCAAGATGGCCTTTCAAACCTCCTTGAGGAGCGCCAAAATCACTTCTGTGACCCCGTCAGTTACTATGCCGTGTCCTTCCGACGGGATATTATTCAAAAATGTATGCGACCAAACTGCAATGGTCATTAGTCCCTAGATATACAAAGTACCTAAACTAATTTGTGCTAAGGACAACACGCACATCAATGCGTGTGGGAGGACTGGAACCTCCGACGGGGAGTAGCCTGGCACACCGCAGCAAGGCGGCTTAGAGCGCACGGTCATTTCCGCGCGCCTGGGATATCAGTAATTCAATCACTTAATTTAAATGATAATACGTAGGCGCGCGCAGTTTGTGAGAAACGGTATCAAAAATCTTATGGAAACATGGACTTAACTTCAGATCCTCTATAGGTAGTTTGTGAAAATGTTATGTAGCATAAAAATTTTATTTTCGGAATCTACGCTTGTTGTGTATCAATAGAGATTTTGTATTGATGATACAGTGGCTACGCGTGAATGGCCGCACGGTCTACGGCGTCATGTCACAGGTTTCTCGGCCGCTTCCAAATGTTCAAATGTTCAAATGTTTGTATAGTCTATGGGACTTAACTACGGGGTCATCAGTCCCTAAACTTACAAACTGCTTATGAACTAACTATGACTAAGGACGGCACAAATTTCCATGCCCGAGGGAGGATTCGAACCCCCGACCGTAGTGGCCGTGCAGACCATGACTGAAGAGCCTCAGTGCCCTCGGCCACCGCGGCCGGCTCGGCCGCTTCCGCCTGAGGTTCGAGTCCTCCCTCGGATATATATATATATATATATATATATATATATATATATATATATATAATGTGTGTGTGTGTTTGGTCCCTTTGGTTTACGAACACTTGAACGTTTAATATACAGTGAGAATCAAAATATGAAAATGTTCAAATGTTTGTAAAGCCTATGGGACTCAACTACTGGGCTATCAGTCCCTAAACTTACAAACTACTTATGAACTACTTACGAACTAAGACGGCACAAATATCCATGCCCGAGGGGGGATTCGAACCCCCGACCGTAGTGACCGTGCAGACCGTGACTGAAGCGCCTCAGTCCCCTCGGCCACCGCGGCCGGCGAATCAAAATACTTGATACCTTTATCAAGTGAATTTTGCTGCTTAACTACACCGAATGCACATTCCTGTAAGTTACGTATTATAGAAATTGTTCGGGATTCGAAATCTAAAATACATACAGTGTCTTCTTTGGTGTAATTTTCCAAAACTGTTTGTGAGACGCTGTCATTGGCTGTCCGGCTTTGCTATAGCGTAGTTGTATAAGATACAGATTTTCCGTTGGTGTGTTACATCCTGCTGGCCATCCAAACTGCAGTACCAAAAAGAGCCCAAGATATCGTAACCAAATTTATTAGATAATAAATTTTACAAACCTTGCATTGAAGACACATCTCTACATAAAGTGAGCAAGCAAACTCTATTTTCTGGCCCTAGAAGGGCTAATCAGGTTTGAATGACCACCGTGCTACAATCTGCCAATGCCATTGTTGGATACAGTTTGGACGGTCACGTAGTCAGCTCTCCTAATCGCAGTCGGAGTTCTTGATTTGGAGCCGCTGCCACTCGGTCAAGTAGCTCCTCACTTGAATGTAAGACTCTACGTTGCTTCCACATATTATCGTAGTTGATCTGGTGTAGTAGTGGGTGGTGTATGCCGGTTCTGTGCTTCCGCAGTGATCGACCAAGCGTTTTCGATACGTGGGAGGTAAGAATAATAGGGGGCATATATGGTCATGTTATCTGATGTGAGACGAAGTAGTTTTGGACATTGCATGGTACAAGTGGTCGGACATTGTGCTGTGGCAAAGTAACCATCGGCAGGCTCCTAAAGTATAGCAGGTCTCTCCGTCGGAGGTTCTAGTCCTCCCTCGGGCAGGGGTGTGTGCGTTGTCCGTAGGTTAGTTTAAGTAAAAGTAGTTTGTAAGCCTAGGGACTGAGAACCACAGTAGCTGAGTCCCATAGAGTTTCAAACATTTGAACATTTTTATAACAGGACAATAGGCACCAAACCACAATGTTGAGTACACTATAATAAGGAAACAGTTCCACATGCTCTCAGCACGATGTCTCAGTGTCTAAACCGACCAAAACTGGTGGCACTGACAGGATCTGGATTTGTCGGTATAAACACTGTCATTCCATTCGGGTGTCCATGTTGGCGTTTGCTTTCTTCTGTGAGATAAAATTAATCTGTGTATGCGAATCAACAGCACGATGGAACAATTACAGTTCGTCCAGACGGCCGTCCGATCCTCCTGTAAGGAGGGCTTGCACGTGACGCCAGTGATGTGGACCTGCGGTGAAATGCTAATTATGTCGTCCCTAACGCATCCTAAAAATTTTATCTGATTTGGATGTTTCCTTCAGGATGTTCCAAAAATTGTTCAAATGTTTGTACAGTCCATGGGACTTAACTACGGGGTCATCAGTCCCTAAACTTACAAACTAATCATGAACTAATTAAGACTAAGGACGGCACAAATATCCATGCCCGAGGGGGGATTCGAACCCCCGACCGTAGTGGCCGTGCAGACCGTGACTGGAGCGCCCCAGTCCCCTCGGTCACAGCGGCCGGCGCAGGATGTTGCACTTCGGTAGACAGGAGTGTACTTACGAGAAGGTTGGAATTCGATCATTTGTAACGAATGGACTGTGCGATACACATTGTACAAAGTGTTTTTCTTTTTGGATAAACGTGTGAGAATTCAGTATAATTTAAACAAACTGCGTCTATCAGTTTGGAACATTACGAAACTATTATTAGTAAGCGACGAAACCTGGTAAGTGAATTTTAGAATTGTGATTTGAATAATGTAGCATCATTTTGTTGCATAATTCAGTGAACTCCTTACTTTTAACCAGTTGGAACTAAATATATTTTTGTCGTGAAGTCAATACTTCAGTACTAAATACATTTCAGAAATACAATCAGAAGGTGACTTTTGGAATCTCCTAGTGTGATGCATAGCTTTTAAGGTTAGCATCTCTTACCAGAGAAGAGGCTGTGCCGAGAAGCTCATATGGAGTGTAAGTTAGGTTAATGATGTCACACTGACACAAAATTTCAGCACAGTTTACCCGTCGCAACCATAAACACGAAACAATATGAGCTTTCATCACATTTCTCTTTCCCACAGTTCATCTCTATGCAATGGAGGTCAAAACCGTGGCTCTCAGTATTTACGTTAATCAACGATCTTCCGCGATATGCAGCAAAAGTAAGTTCTTGTAAACCTTCACTGATGACGCCCACAAGAGGATTCAGTCCTTTTCAAAAGACTTCGTGGAGCTGCATCACTATTGAACGAGATTTGACTCTTTGGAGTGTAATGCGACCGAAATGTGACTCTGCTATACAGGATAGCAGGATATAGGTTAGATGGCCTCGGGAATACACAAAATGGGTTTCAGTCTCAAAGGGGGCAGGTCAGACACGGAAAGAAAGCAGACCTAAAAACCATTGATGTAACAGTTGTAAATTGTCGTAGCTGTGTTGGGAAAGTTCCAGAGCTCCAAGCGCTGATAGAAAGTACTGAGGCACAAATCGTTATAGGTTCTGAAAGCTGGCTGACGCCTGAGATAAATTCGGCCGAAATTTTTTCAAAGGGCCAAATGGTCTTCAGGAAGGATAGAATAAATAAAACAGGGGGTGGCGTGTTTATTACTGTTACAAACGGTTTATCCTGCAGCGAAATTGAGGCAGATACTTCCTGTGAATTGGTCTGGGTAGAGGCTATACCTGACCACCGAAATAAATTAATAATTGGATCTTTTTATCGGCCCCCTGACTCAGACGATGCGGTTGCAGAAATGTTCAAAGAAAGCTTGAATCATATTTTAAATAGGTATCCGAAGCATACTGTTATAATCGGTGGCGACTTTAATTTACCCTCGATATGTTGGCATAATTACGTATTCAAAACCGGGGGCAAATATAAAACATCGTCCGGACTAGTTCTGAATGCTTTTTCTGAAAACTACTTCGAACAGTTAGTTCATGAACCCACTAGAATAGTACGTGGTTGCGAAAATACTCTTGATCTCCTAGCTACAAATAATCCCGTGATAGTAAAGAGCATCAAAACAGATACAGGGATTAGCGAACATCGAGTTGTAGTAGCGAGACTGAATATCGAAATTCCCAAATGCACCAAAAATAAACGAAAAATATATCTATTCAATAAAGCAGATAAAAATTCGCTTCACGCTTTTCTGAGTGACAGTCTCCAGTCCTTCAAAACTAAAAATGCGAGTGTAGATCAGTTGTGGCTCACTTTCAAAGATATAATATCAGTAGCAATCGAGAGATTTATACCAAATAAATTAATAAAAGAGGGGGCTGACCCCCGTGGTACACAAAACAGGTCAGATCACTGTTGCAGAAACAAAGAAAAACGCATGAAAAATTTAAAAAGACACAGAATCCGCAAGACTGGCAATCTTTTACTGAAACTCGCAACCTAGCGCGGACTTCAATGCGAGTATCTTATAGTTGTTTCCACAACGAAATCCTGTCTCGTAATCTTGCAGAAAATCCAAAGAAATTCTGGTCATATGTGAAGTACACTAGCGGCAAAACACAAACAATACCATCACTACGCGATAGCAGTGGTAATACTACCGACGACAGTAGTGCTAAGGCAGAATTACTAAACACTGCTTTCCGAAATTCTTTCACCAAAGAAGACGAAGTGAACACTCCAGTATTCAATCCAAGAACAGCTGCCAGCATGCGAAACTTAGAAGTAGATGTTCCTGGAGTAGTAAAACAACTTAAGTCACTAAACAAAAATAAATCTTCCGGGCCAGATTGTATACCAACTAGATTCCTCTCAGAGTATGCTGATGCAATAGCTCCGTACTTAGCTATAATTTACAACCGATCACTCAGCAAAAGATCCGTACCCAAAGACTGGAAAGTTGCCCAAGTTACTCCAATATTCAAGAAAGGCAATAGGAGTGATCCCCAAAATTACAGGCCTATCTCATTGACGTCGATTTGCAGTAGGATTTTGGAACATATACTTTGTTCGAATATTATGTACTACCTCGAAGAGAACGACCTATTAACCAATAGTCAGCACGGATTCAGAAAGTATCGCTCTTGCGAAACACAGCTTACCCTTTATTCACATGAAGTGTTAAGTGCCATCCACAAGGGATCTCAAATCGATTCCATATTTCTGGATTTCCGGAAGGCTTTTGATACTGTACCCCAGAAGCGGCTTCTAATGAAATTGCGTGCTTATGGAATATATCCCCAATTGTGCGATTGGATTCACGATTTCCTATCAGAAAGGACACAGTTCGTTGTAATTGACGGTAAGTCATCGAGTAAAACAGAAGTGATATCTGGCGTTCCACAGGGAAGCGTTATAGGTCCCCTACTCTTCCTCGTGTTTATAAACGATTTAGGAGATAATCTGAATAGCTCCCTTAGACTATTCGCGGATGATGCTGTCGTTTATCGGTTAGTGAAGTCAACAGAGGATCAAAAGCTACTGCAAAGCGATTTAGACAAAAATTCTACTTGGTGCGAAAATTGGCAATTGACACTAAATAAAGAAAAGTGTGAAGTAATACACATGACCACTAAAAGAAATCCGCTGAACTTCAATTACGTGATAAATCAGTCAAACCTTAAGATCGTAAATTCTACCAAATACCTAGGAGTTATAATTACGAACAACTTTGACTGGAGAGAACACATAGAAAATATTGTGGGGAAGGCGAAGCAAAGGTTACGTTTCATTGGCAGAACGCTTAGAAGATGCACCAGCTCCACCAAAGAGACTGCCTACATCACACTTGTGCGTCCTCTCTTGGAGTACTGTTGCCCCTTGTGGGACCCTCACCAGGTGGGACAGACGGAAGATATTGAGAAGGTTCAGAGAAGGGCAGCTCGTTTTGTTTTATCTCGTTACAGGGGAGAAAGCGCGGAAATGTTGCACGAATTGGGGTGGAAATCATTAAAAGAAAGACGTTATTCATTGCGGCGTGATCTGTTTGCGAAGTTTCAATCACCGACTTTTAGTTCTGAATGTGAAAATATTTTGCTAGCACCCACCTACCTAGGGAGACATGACCATCCCAATAAAATAAGAGAAATCAGATCAAAAACGGAACGATTTAGGTGTTCTTTCTTCCCGCGCGCTATTAGAGAATGGAACGGTAGAAAAAAGTTATGAAAGTGGTTAATGAACCCTCTGCCAGGCACTTAAATGTGATTTGCAGAGTATATATGTAGATGTAGATGTAGAGGACGAAACCGCTAGGAATTTTTCAAAACCGTTCGACGTCGTTTAAAGGTGATCCGAAGTAGCAAAGCGTATTATACTTCCCAAGTTCCCAGTTTCGCGGGCTACTTTGGAAGAATCACGAAGTAAACATAAAATTTGGAAATAGAAGGTAGTCTCTGTGGAGGGATTCGAAACCATGACTCTAACATTTCCATTCTGACCCTTTTAGAGGCGCCTCCGCGAGTTTGTGACACTTGTACGGAGTGATACTAGCCCAGAGAGGGAAAGTGTTGACATTTTCCCGGAGCCCAGGGCACTGCAGGTAGTGGACAGGGTGTTGCAGAAGTAGGATACACCGACCTGTCCGTCGCAGATACTTTCAGGCGCAACACCCTATCCTGTTTGCTCAGCAGTATCCATGAGTACGCTGGGCCGTAAATAGCGTTGCGTTGCTCCTTGCATTGATTTTAACGTTTTATGTGTTTAATGAATGTTACTACACTACATACGCCCATTAAAATTTACCGTCATAATAACGTTTTGCTTTCCTGTTTATTCTTCTAATTTCAACACCAGGGTTGACTCTTTCTTGAATTTTCTGAATAAAAATCTATTCACAGACTTCTTGAGAAGGAGCAGTGCACGGTTACCTGATTGTTAGCAACTGTGCATTTCCTTGGAGATTTTTTATTGATACAGAACAGGAGTTCGCAGTGCAGGAATGAAGCTTCATGATGAAGTCTCCCGTTAAAATGAAGAGTAGTATATTTTTATTTTTTAAGAGTTCAAAGTAGCATAAGGGTCGGGTTAGTAACTACATAGCGGTCAGAGACCTCGCCATATTTTTACGGGATGCCTAATACGTTAATTCCATGCGAAGGTTTCTTAAATGATTAGTGTTCTAAATAAAATGCTTTTAAGAGGTTTGACTGAAGAAAATGGTCAAATGCTTGTAAACCTATTGTACCAAATTGCTATGGTAATCAGTCGCTAGACTTACATTCTTCTAAAACGTACTCACACTAAGAATAACACACATAATCCACGCCAGAAGTCGGACTCGGATCTCAGGTAGGAACGGCCACCCAGTCTGTAGCATGATGCCTTAGACCACGCGGCAGTTTCGCGCGGCTATGCGAAGCAACTTGATTCCTTTCTAGCAGCAGTGTACCGAATGTCTCTAGCGGAGCGAGGCGTACTTAAGGATTTGTAAAAAGCGTAGGTCACTCCCGTTTTCAAGAAGGGTCGTCGATCAGATGTGCAAAACTATAATCCCATATATCCAACGTCGGTCAGTTGCATAATTTTGGAACACGTTTTCTTCAAAGTAATTTGAAATTTCTGGAGACCGCAAAACTACTTTGTAAGAACCAATAGGGTAGCCGAATCACAACTCGCGCAATTCATCCACGAGATCCAATTGGAAGTAGATACATGATCCCAGGTAGATGCCGTGTTCTTGACTTTCGCAAGGTGTTCGATGCTGTTCCGCTCCGTCGCCTGATGAACAGAGTGCGAGCATATGGAATATCAGATCAACTCTGTGACTGGATTGAGGCGTTTTTAAAATGTTCAAATGTTTGTAGAGGTTATGGGACTCAACTGCGGAGTCATCAGTCCCTAAACTTACAAACTACTTATGAACTAGCTTATACTAAAGGGGGCACAAACATCCATGGTAGAAGGGGGATTCGAACCCCCAACCGCAGCGGCCGTGCTGACCGTGACTGGCACGCAGCAAACCGCTCGGCCACTGCGGCCGGCCAGAGGCCTTTCTAGTTAAAAGAACGCAGCATGTAATTTTCCACGGAGAAATGTCTTCAGACGTGAAAGTAATTTCAGGCATGCCCCATGGTAGTGTTGTAGAACCGTTGCTAGAACTATATTTATAAATGTCCTCGTAGATAATATTGGAAGTTCAATGCGGCTTTTTGCGGATGATGCTGTAGTTCATTGAGAAGATGCAAAACTGGAAAAGAGTTGCGAAATGCAGAAAGATCTACAGCGTATCGCCGCATGGTGTAAGAAATAGCAATTGAGACTCAACATAAACAAGTGTAAATCGCTGCGTTTACATAGAAAGTGTGGATTCAAACCCCCGACGGTGGACGGCCGCGCGCACCGCAACACGGCGCTCCAGTACACACGGCTAATCCGCCGCGGCTTTTGTATCTGGTGTACTACTACAAAACTTGTAGTAAGGACTCCATATCAGCTAGCGTTATTGGTACTATAAACTTGGTCTGCCTCCGAAGCAAAGTGATTACAGCGGCTCATTGCCCCGGCTTTGATTCCCGACAGTACCATGCTGATTTTCACGGTGGCAGCACTGGAACCAGATGCATTTAGACTCGTCTTGTCATCTGGGGATCTAGTTGAACGAGCGCTAGCGGCCCATTTGTCACGAAAACTGTCAACGGTCGGTATAGTGCCATGCTGGCCGCTCTATAAGGCATCAAAGGAAGCCACTCGAAATGGAGACAGGCGATCTGTCGGTACCAATGCACCTATCAGAACATCTCGACGCAGTTTTACTATAAACTCAGCAACATAGCACTGGATAGAACAAGTAATCATGCCAGTGGAGTGGTTATATCGAAATATTTATATATACTCGTCAAGGCACTCCAAAGTGTGTTGTGAGTGGTCTTCACACAAGTATTAGCGGTTTTCTCTCATATTACATTCTTGTTTTGGGGAAGGGCAGAATTTAATATGACCATCCCGCAGCACGGAATGGCCGTGTGGTCGAAGACGTCATGTTATGAACTGTGCGTCCGTTCCGACCAGAGGTTCGAGTCCTCCCTCGGGCAAGTTAGTTTAAGTGGTTTGTAAGTCTAGTGATTGATAATCATAGCAGTTTGGTCGAGTAGGTTCACAGATAATTGATATTTTATGACCATCCCTTTGCAAGGCAGCCCCATACCTTCACTTATTTCCATTAACACTACGGTTTATTTCGATGGAATTATCATCTTCTCCAAACGGTCGTTCCTTATATTCACCATAACGGAATTTTCGAGAACAACGTAGCCTACCTTCCTCAGATCTCTCTCTTAAATTTCCGTATCAGCTGTGACCATCAGTTACGATCCTAGCAACGTGTCTGAGAATCCCTAAGATGTGTAATTATGTGCTACTTGATACATCGCCCGAACGGAGATACTCGAGTATTATTCACACGAACGTCTAATGCATCCTTTCATTTACAGTTCAAGTTCACTTTTCGAGGTTCTTCTTAACTTAGTCTCCCTATTACCTATATTAATACTGACTTTACGTGTTTGTAGCACTTACTATCGCTTCGTAGTTTCCCTATTAAATACTTGTTTACTTCAGATACTGTAATCAAATCTATCTGGCATCATTTTGGAAGTTATTTTGCATTTATTCACATTTAAGGAGAGCTACATTTCATTACTCTGAGTGCAAGCCCTATGCTCAATGCCCTTACTTATTTATTTCATTGATGTACAAAACTGTTACATCTGCGATCAGTCTCCATAGTGCTGATGACACTTTCTAACATAACGTGTATCCATATTTAATTACATAATTGAGAATTTTCCGGGAGAAATATCCACCGGTTCCAAGCCCTTTTTCGGGTAATGGCTTAAAATTGATCTCCTAGATATGATAAATATTTTACCAAGGTTTTTTTTTTTTTTTGTTTTTAGTAAATCAGTGCTTGACATCAGGTAAGTCAGAGTATATAGCAGTTGCACAAATGTTTGGAGATAGTCATCATCTCCAGATATTAGGCTATATATAGTTCAAAAATCCATGCCGGACAGGAAGAAGAAAGAGAAGAAGAAGAAGAAGAGAAAGGCAAAAAAGTATTTCAGTAAGTACACAATGAACCTTAGTCTGTCGACCATAGGACAAAATAGTGTCTCCTATCAGTAGTTGTGAAGGAAGAAGAATGACCAAGCACTACACAAATATCAAATATTACTTTATGGGTGTTTTCCACAACATACGAAACTGTGTTGTGCTTCCAAATTTTTTTCACGCAATGATTACCTATTACATAATCAACAATATCTATTGCTACTGGCATTAAACGTTGAGGAAGGAGGAAGACTGATGAGAGTTTAGTCATTATGATTCGAGAGGTTGAGGGGCGGAGAGGACGTGCGGTTATTTGTGGTGCAGAGGGATTAAGAGAGCACTTTAGAGACAAGAACTAATAAATAAATATCCAGTACAATTTATGAGAGCAGCTGAGTCAAGAAGTACTCTGCATAGTATTATGGTTTGAAGAGCATGGAAATGTGGGTATGGTGTCCTTGACAAAAGACCTGACACAGTAGTTAAAATCTACTTTAATTGAACTTCCACGGATGATCTAAATACATGTTTACTCTGTATTATAATTTCCTAGATCAAACAATTTTAGGAAAGACAAACACTGAGCAGAACCATACAAATAAACCACTTAAAATAAAGATTAATATTTTCCAAGTAAAATTGTGCAAAGGGGTAAGTGTAATGTAACTTACAATGATCAATAATTTCAGTAGTGTCTATATTACACAAGATTACATTGTGTTTGCAAATTTGTCATACAGTGAATTCACACTACACACACACACATTTTCACTACTATTGTCATTTTCCGATGTAAGGGTTTTGTAAGTAAACGCTGGGGTAGGAGAAGATGGAGCATAAAGGGATTTATGGGCAAGGGGACGGATGAAGAGAGTGGTTTACAAAGCTCAAAAACTAAAAATTAAAAACTTTTGGGTTAAGTACCTGTGGTACAGAAAGATCATGTTTGTATGTCAAGATGTATGAATAGGACAAAAATTGTTTTAAGTGGGAAAATTTTTTCATCAAGGCTGTGGTAAGTGAAACGTTTTACGTAAGGTGTTTGTGATACTAGTAACATTTTGTAGCCATCGAAAATGACGAAAGTCGAAACGCGTAAACAATTTGCGAAGTGTGGTCAAGACATTTATATTTTTTCAAGTGCATCCAAATGGTCACTAAGTCTCACCTCACTCGTATTCAGCCAGCAAGGAATATACCAATACCCTTAACACTTGGTCGCGTGGAAGAGGTACAGAGATGCAGGAACTGTCGATGATTTGCCCCTCTCTGGCAACCCCAAGGCTACCGCGGCAGCTGACGACCACTGCTAATGGATTTCAGTTCGGAGGAACCGTGAGAGTAATGCCTATGTCCTGAATAATGATTTTCGTGCAACAACAGTACGTCGTATTTCAACTCGTACTGTACGTAATTGGGTGCATGTCAAGCTACTTCACTCACAATGCCCAAGGCGAGGGCCAGCTTTGACAGCTAGACACCACGTAGAGCCGTAGTGATGGACCTAACAGCATGCTGATTAGAGATGTGAAAATAGGCATCAAGTGCTGTTCACAGATAAACTCGCATCTGCCTTCATCAGAAACGATTTTGGAGACAGCCTGGTCAACTTCAATGTCTTAGACACACAGTTCATCGAGTTCAGCAACGTGGTGGTTCCCTGATGTTTTGGGGTGGCTTATATGGAGCCAACGTGCGCGATTAGTGGTCGTAGAAGGCAATCACAAAGTTATACGGTGTAGGGATAACATCCTCCGACGTATAGTGCGACCATTTCGCCAACATTTTGGTGAGGGTTCCATCGTAATGGACGAAAATTCTCGCGCTCTGCGTGCACATATTGTGATTGCGTTTCTTCATGATAACGACATTGCAAGATTAGAATGCCCAGTATGTTCTCCAGGTATGTAGTCTATCGAACATGCCTGGGATACACTGGGAGGGGCTGTGTTTGGACGGGACGACCCTCCAACCACTCTGAGAAATATGCGCCAAATCACCGTTGGTGAGTGGGAGAATATGGACCAACAGCCCTTGATGATCTAGTGCACAGTATGACACGACCGATAAAGACGTGCATCAGTGCAAGAGGACGTGTTAACGAGTGTTAGGAGTACTGGTACATTTTTCTTCAACACAAATTTAGTATGTCGGATAACTTGTCAATATCTGTATCCATATATGGAACTGAAATATTGTTTTAGTATATCTCTATTGCATTTTTATGTAAAGGGCCTTGACCCACTATAATCGTGGTGATTATTTTTTTGTGTATGTAGCCTTGTATGTATTTTAACTCATGCAACTATAGTTTTGTGGAGCCTTCAATATTCCCACGTTATGTCCAGTGCTGTTGATGGGCACAAAATGTATTCCGAAATTGCACTAAATGCTTTTTGTTGTATTCGTGAGGAATAGTTATTAAATGATTTGACTGCATTGTTATATTTAGTTACAATCCGGATTTCGGTTGTAGAGCCATTTTCAAGTGTACAGTACAGTGTAAAGGGAATGTATATAAAGTAACGTTTATGACAAAGTTAGACATTACAAGTATAGTTACGGCAATTCCATGAAATTAGATACCGATTTCTTATTTTACTTACATTAGTTGCAATAATTGTTACATGTAGGTAACGAAGTCGTTATTCTTGAGATTACTAGTTTGACATATGCACAACTATGAGTAATAGATCAATATTCCAATGCATTTTGAACATATTGATATAGAATGCAAGTTGTAGAGTACTTATATAACATTCCATCATGAATTGAGCATCAAATAAGTAACTGATATTTCGTTGTGGCATATAGTAATAAACACAGGAAGGGGGAGCTCCTAGTCTCCTACCGAGCGCCTCCCCAGGTGGCGGATAGGGGGATGCTCACCAGATATGGTGGGTACCGGGGAAATAAAACACCCGGGGTGAACCGAAACTAGTGCCAAGGGCGCGGCGGTTCCGCATGTCAGTGGCGGTACCCCAACAGTGTTTATTCCACATGTTAGTGGCGGCTTATACAATATACCTCAGGGCCAACAACCTTGAGAGTTACCTTCGTCAGCCACTAAGGTGACCCCATATATACACTCGTTGGACTCAACATGAAGGGAAATACCAGTGGAAATAATACACCAGGTGGTAACAAATCAAGCCCCATTCAAGATGGGGCAACCAGGTCATCGGATTCTGGGAAGCCTGCACCTTCATGTACTCCACCACTACTCACCTCACATAAACAAGAACAGAAATAGAAATGAAACATCACGTACCTAGCTACAGTAAACATATACTTCCTGTTAAAGGTTGGTACACTCAAACAAACCCTTGATGTGTTAGAGAAGTATAACATCAAGATAGCAGCATTGCAACAATCTCGATTTCCAGACGAGGACTCAATGGAAATCCAAGGATATCGAAACTATAAAGCTAGGGGAAAGAGTGATGAAGACATTTCCACACCTTGGTACTGGCTTTGCTGTACAATGGTCGACCATGTTTTAGAATTCACATCCCCCAATGGCAGAACCTCCTCATTATCCTTGAGGTCCCGCAATAGAGCATACACAAAAGTTAACTTCCATGCACCTACAAATGACACCAACAGGAAAGCTCTGGAAGCAGTAGAATACTACTGGACACCCTAGAAGAAATCCTAGACAAGATCCGATAGCATCATACATCATACTCATGGGTGACTTCAATGTACCATTTTGCCAAGAAAAAGAAGTACCACAGGATAGTAGGCGGTTAACTTATCTACAAGAGGACAACAGAAATGGTGAGTGCCTCATAAATCTTTGTGGCAACTACAACCTGGTCCTAAAATCAACCAAGCGACTACCAACGATGGCCTTGACCTGGAATAATCCAAATCATATGCTGGTGAATTTCAATTATACCATGTGGCTATTGACAGAAGATACCACAAGGAAATACAAAACGTCAAGGTACTGAGGGGAGCAAAACTCCACTCTGACCACTATCTCTCTCTAGTTAAGACCAACCTACAACCTTTGAGAAGATCACACAATACCCCAAAGGTCTCGTGAATCCCAAGGTTTAACTCCCAACGGCAGACTGCGACTTCCAGACTGCGACTTCAAGAAGAACATACAGCAACAAGAAGGGCCTAATCTTCAAAAGGCTCTACTGGATGACGCTCACGAAACCATACTAGCTTCATCGAACAAAGGCAATCGCCCCTGGTAGACCACAGAATGAGTAATAGAGGAAAGGCGCAGAGCCTGGATCAGGTAGAATCAGCGCAAATATGAGGCCAACATCAGGCAATCATGACGCAAAGAAAAACAATAGCGCATATCATCCATAAAACCAAGAGGAACAGGTCTCAAATACTACTGGCAGAAGAAAACTACAAGAAAAACAACTCAAGAAAACTCTACAAAGGACTCAAGAAACAGACTACTTCATACAGGGCCCCAACGCTACATCTCAGAGGGCCAGATGGGAAGCGCCAAATAAATAACAGCGACTGCAGAAACACCTTTGCAGAATACCTTTGTAAACTTCTCCATGCAGAACAACCGAAAGAGAGACTTGCTTTCGCTGAGCTCGCTATCCGAAACCAGGACGCTGTATCGCCCAACAGGGAAGAAATAGAGAAGATAATCAATACCCTTAAGAACAACAAGGTCCCAGGTGAAGATTGTGTAACTGCAGCACGTAGATGCTAGTGAATACCAGGCTGGTTTCCAGATGAGTAGGCCCTGCACAGAACAGATTCAAAACCTCAAGACAATCCTCTCATACAGGAGCCGAGGGGGACATCCCTGGGTAGCCATTATTGTGGACTTAGAGAAGGGCGACTGTCGGTCTATTGCTTTGTATGACTTTTCTATCTTGTGGGAACTAGGCCTAGATGAGGAGACTACGAGACTGCTCCAGACTACCCTAAATAACACCACCTCCAAAGTCAAGTACAGGGGTGAACTCTGCGCGAGCTTTCCTAACCAGACAGGAGTTAGGCAGGGTGATGGCCTCTTGTGCATCCTCTTCAACTGGGTTCTGGAGAATGAACTTCCACCTTGTCACCAGAAGCAGGACTGAAGTTTGACTACAAGAAAGAAAACATCAATGTACTATGTGTAGTTTGCTGATGACCTCACCCTATTGGCCAACAACATGGAGGAGGCTACTCATCAACTACAGAGCCTCTTCATTGTTGCGGTAAAAACTGGTTTGAAGACCAACATACAGAAAACTAAGTTGATCTCCAGTATCAACCAGGCTTCTTTTACAATGCCACTAGGAAACAACAGTATCTGTATAAAGTTCCAGCAGTCAAGTACTTGGAATAATGCATATCAGCAAGCAAGAGAGAAACCTTGGCGATGGACACCAGATGCACCAAGTTAGAGAGGGCCTACAATTTCTGTAAGAACATCTATACATCCAAGTACCTATCCACGAAAATTAAGCTGAAGCAATACAACTCTTTAGTTAGAGCCTCCGCACTCTATGCCTCTGAGTGCTTCTTGATGAATCGAAAGCGCACACTCAGGAAACTAGAACTTAAAGAGAGGAAGATGTTGAGGAGAATACTAGAACCCATAAGAGAAGAAGATGGTACTTACAGAATTAGGCATAATAACGAGCTCTACGAACATCAGGAAAACATAGTCACATGTACGAGAAAAGGCGACTGACCTCCTATGGGCACATGGCACTCCTGAATTACTCCATGCTCACTAAGAGGCCTGAATCTCAATAGGAAAGGGCGGGGGTAAACTAGCTGGGTTGACAGCAAAATCCTTAAGGGGGGGACACTGCAATTCATGGAAGTACTTCTTTTTATGCTAACTTCAGTGTCCAGTGAGAAGCTCAGGAATGCAGGTGCTAAAGATGTTGAAAACCCAAATGTTTCTCACAAAAGTAAAGTAAAAAATAATGTCAGCAATTTTCACCAGAATATTGGGGGGGGGGGGCTAAAGAATAAAATAGACGAGCTTTTGGTTTGTTTAGATGATATACAGACTGGTAATGTAATAGATATAATACACCTGTCTGAGCATCACATTGTCACTGGTATGGAAAATGTGAATATCAGTGGATATAAATTAGCTGAAAATGTAAGTTGAGATAAGAAGGCAAGAGGAGGAGTTGCCATATTTGTCAAAAGCTATCACAGTGTAAAAAATTTAGGAACAAAAACGTTTTGTGTAGAGCAACATATTGAAGCATGTGCCTGTCAGCTTAAACTCAATGATTACTCTCTTATAACTGTAACAGTATATAGGTCCCCTTTAGAAAACTTCCAGTTATTTCTGCAAAACTTGGATGCATTGTTGTGCTATTGTCAGATAGGGGGGAGCAAATTGTTATTAAACAAATTATTATTTGTGGTGATTTCAATGTTGATTCACAGAAAGAGTGAATGTAAGTAATTCAGGTGGGTCATGTGCCCATAGGAGGTCAGTCGCCTTTTCTCGTGCATGTGACTATGTTTTCCCTATGTTCGTAGAGCTCGTTATTATGCCTAATTCTGTAAGTACCATCTTCCTCTCTTATGGGTCCTAGTATTCTCCTCAAGATCTTCCTCTCTTTAAGTTCTAGTTTCCTGAGTGTGCGCTTTCGATTCAGCAAGAAGCACTCAGAGGCATAGAGTAAGAATGACCTGGATGTCTTTATTGGCTCATTCAATCTGACATCCAGTATTGATTTTCCTACTTCTACATCTACATCCATACTCCGCAAGCCACCCGATGGTGTGTGGCGAAGGGTACTTTGAATACCACTATCGGTTCTGCCTCATATTTCAGTTCCGTATTGTTCACGGAAAGGATTGTCGGTATGCCTCTGTGTGGGCTCTAATCTCTCTGATTTTATCTTGAATAGTAAAGGATAGCAGTACATTGATAGATAACTTTTTTATAGACCAAGATAAGTTTAACAACGTAAATGCTTGTCCTGTTGAGAATGGTCTTTCTGATCATAGTGCACAGCTAGTAACAGTATATAACATAGCTCCATTCAGTAGTTCGAAACAGTCCTCCAGAATGCGCACTCAGTTAATGACCTAACAACTAGAAATTTTAAAGGAAGCCCACTGCAGTTAGACTGGGATGAGTTTTATAAGGAACCTGATGCCAATTTAAAATATAACTTATTTCATGATACATTTGTAAGGGTATTTGAAAACTGTTTCCCTAAGAAATAAGTTAAATATAATTGTGAGAGACCATGCAAAAACCATGGCTTACTAAAGAAATAAAAATACTTTGCAACCAAAAAAGGGAACTATATCTATCTGCAAGAAAGAGTAATAACCTGGAAACAATCAGATATTATAAAAACTACTGTTATACATTAAGAAAAGTTATTAAAAAATCCAGAAGCATAAGTATCATGTCTGAGATTAGTTCCTATGTCAATAAAATTAAAACAATTTGGAATATTATGAAAAGGGAGATGGGGCAACCAAGAGCACAGGAAGAGGGTATTATCATCAAAACAAATTGAAACATTAGTAACAAAAGTCAGAGGTTGAAAACATTTTTAAATATAACTTATTAAATGTTGAGAGAAAATAGGATCTAAACTCTAGGCAACTCCTAGAAGAGGCCATACCTGCACAATTTGATACAACTGAAATTCCATTCCATAAGGAAAATAGTAAACTCTCTCAATAGCAAAAGGTCACATGGAACTGATGTCTTTCCAGCAGGGTATTAAAAGCTTGTCCCCAAGAGAAAAGTAGAATTCTTAGTCATATATGTAACAGCTCTTTAAAGCAGGGAATTTTCCCACATAGACTGAAATCTGTTATCGTTAAACCTTTACATAGAAAAGGGGATACATCTGATGTCAACAACTACCACCCCATCTCACTTCTGGCAGCTTCATCCAAAATATTTGCAAAAGTTATGTATTCTTGAGTAGCTTCAGATATTAGTAAAAATAAAGTTTTAACAAAATGTAAGTTTGGTTTTCAAAAAAGCTTTTCAACAGAAAATGCTATATATACCTTCACTGATGAAATATTAAATGCTTTGAATAATGTCACATCACCAGTTAGGATTTTTTGTGATCTCTCAAAGGATTTTGATTGTGTAAATCATGGAATTCTTCTAGATAAGATTAAGTATTGTGGTATGAGTGGGACAGTGCATAAACAGTTTAAATCATACTTAACTGGAAGAATACAGAAAGTTGAAATAAACGATTAGATGACATAATAAATTCCTCTGACAGACTAGTTATCAAAAATGTGGTCCCACGAGGTTCGGTCTTGTGTCCTTTGCTGTTCTTAATATATATTTATGACTTGCTATTCTATATTCACAGAGATGCTAAGCTAGGTCTTTTTTATGATGAAACAAGTATAGCTAGTATGCCTAAAAACAGGAATTAACTGATGAAACTGTAAATTATGTCTTTCAGAAAATTATTAAGACTTTATTTAGACTTTGAAGATAAATCTGTAGCTAAGGTAGAATATTCAAAATTTTTAGGAATTTGCATTGACAAGGGATTGAATTGCAAGAATCACATTGCTGAAGCATTTGTGTTCAGCTACTTATGCTATCAGGGTCATTGTGAATTTTGGTGATATACATCTCTGTAAATTAGCTTACTATGCCTATTATCATTCACTGGTTTCATATGGGATCATATTCTGTGGCAATTGAATAAAAACGTATTCATTGCACAAAAGCGTGTAATCAGAATAATCGCTGGATCCCACCCAAGATCATCCTGCAGATATTTATTTAAGGATCTATGGAACTTCTCTGTAGTTCCAGAATATGTATATTAACTCATGAAATTTATTATTAACAATCCTACCCAATTCAAAAGTAATAGCAGTGTGCATAGATACAACACTAGGAGAAAGGGTGATATTCACTCTTCAAGGTTAAATCTAGCTTTGACACAGAAAGGGGTGAATAATACTGCCACAAAAGTCTTCGGTCACTTACCAAGTAGCGTAAAAAATCTGACAGATAGCCCACTGGTATTTAAAAAGAAATTTAAATAATTTCTGAATGGCAACTCCTTCTACACTTTAGATGAATTTTTAGATAAAACTTATAAAATTAAAAGAGAAATAGAAAAAATAAAATTAAAAAATCCTTAAAATACTGTCATGTATATACATCATTTACTAAACTGACACTTCCACATCATTACGTAATGTCGTATATATGATCTATGGAACAAGTATTAATCTAATCTAATCTCATTCTCACAGGGGCAAGCGGGGCAAAGG
This sequence comes from Locusta migratoria, assembly GCA_026315105.1. Taxonomy (NCBI): domain Eukaryota; kingdom Metazoa; phylum Arthropoda; class Insecta; order Orthoptera; family Acrididae; genus Locusta; species Locusta migratoria. The sequence goes on from CM048755.1 coordinate 381,469,318, forward strand.
TGTCCAAAGACAAGTGGTTCACTCTGTTAGATCAGATTTAGAGCTGCAGATCCCATTACAGACAACCGAGAACTGATATCAATACTGACAGGCCAACCTACAGGGAGTCTTCCCTTTGTGTCTCACAAGCAAGCTGTCTACATGCACCACCCGACCTAAAATGACAGATGAGAGGAAGCAGGTTCATAGCCAGATGATGAAGGCATACTGGGCCAAGAAAAAGCAGAAGACCCTAGGTGAGAGCTAAGATGAGCCTTATGGTCCCTAGTATGCCAAAACAGCAAGGATCGTCCATGTTAGATGTTACCTTGTATAAACTTCAAAGATGATATAATGTTAGCTGCAAGTTCCTATGTCACATAGTTTACAAATATCTTTGTGAAGTGACATTTATATGGAATGTAAATGTACCAGGATTAGAAATGGCAGGCCTACAAAGCACAATTCACAAATGGAATACAACTGCACATGTTTATAATTATAAATGTGAAAGTGTACGATATTCTGTAGAGATGCTGATAACATACCAAATGTACGCAAAAATCTGATTGGTGAAATTGTATAAATCTGTCATTTAAAATTTAAAAGTCATCTTTGTATGGAACCAAAACTGCAATTTATACAATTAGATTATATCATTAGTTTATGCATAGAGCACACACTAAGTTCTATATATTTGGTGTGATTTTCACAACAAGTGTAATAACCTAAAGTTTTTATCAGATGGGTACATATAGTATTTGTTTACTGTAGATGCATATAGGTCATTCAAAAATTAAATATAATTTACTGGTTGACTCATCTGACAGGTATCCAAATTAAAATTATGATAGGGAACATATGTAGTATGGTAATTAATGTCTACATATTCATAATCTCATTTTCTATTTAAAAATTGAAATGTATAAAAAAATATCTGGTAAATATATGAATGATCAATATTAAACAAACTGTATATTGAGTGTCAACTATCAAAATTCAAATTTAAGTTAGGATGATTAGCATAAGTAATATGAAGCTCAAAACCTGCATATAATATTTCGATAAGGATGAAGAGCTCATTGTTTACATATAGTAATATGATGCTTAATGTCTCCATATAGTATTATTTCGCTAATGATGAGGACCTCAATGTCTATATGTACTTATATCTCATACAGTTCTCAAATAATATTAGAAAATATAGATTTCTGTGTTATGACAATTTTGATAGCTATATAAGAAAACATTACAGAAATTATGAAGTATGTATTGAATGGCTTGACAATAACAGAACAAAGATTGTGGTTTATTTGGTAACACATGTGGTAGGCCTTGAATGTAAGTATGTTCATATTATTCCTGTCTTGTGTAAAGTTGGAAGATAGGAATAATTCTTAAAATTGGCTAATGTCATTTGGTTGGCTTATCCAACACAAACCATACTAAAAAGAGGATGGTAAACTTGAGTTAAAATACATTTAAAGTATACAAATCATTCTATGATTGAAATTTGTTTATTAAATGATTGAACCATCAAACAATCAATTTAAAATTAAAGTGGTGAAACTAAGTGGTGGGGTGCTCCATGTCAACAGGTATGTAGAAGTCATTTAGAATTAAGATATTATTGAAGTATATGAGGCTACAATTGATGACACAGATCTAGTGATTGTATAAACAATCATTATTAAATAATTTACTGTACACTGAGTGTCTCAGTTAACAAGGTTCCAAATAAAGTTAGAATGGTTGCTATAGGTTGTGATTGGATGTAGTTACAGCTCATTATTACTTCAATAATGTTGAGATATGTACCATTACATTAAATAGGTAAATAAACATAAAATTATGTAATATACATAGCATGACTCATTCATCACTGACCCACATTGGAATATGGTTGGAGAACAACTGTTGTAGTACTGTGACTATTTAAATGACCTTATTTCTTCTTCCTGTAAAGCTGGATTATATAAAATTGTAATAAATTTGCATTTGTATTAGCTAATACCATTTTCAAAACTGCAAACATCAGACGAAAAATTGTAAGAAATACCGTCAAAGTATAAAAGAAATTGTTAATGAGTACATACAAACAGCAAAACCACTTTAATAATCATATATACATGAAAAAATATAGAAGATATTGTAAATGTAATGGTCATTTTCCTATGAAGAGATACAAATGCTATAATTTATGATACTATGATGTTGTACATTACATTATTCCTGAAAGATCTCACTTTTTACAGATAAAGAAATCGAGTCCTGGTGTAGAGTAGTATTCTGTGATGTAGAAATATGATTATTATACTATCACAATATATCTACATGTGGTAATGTTAGTTTAGGTTGAGCTCATATATACATATATGCTACCTGTATCAAAGCTATAAGATGTTGTATCTAAGGTCTTTCAGTTTGGGACTGATTTAGAATAAATTTAAAATCACCTAAAAACTTTTTTTTAAATCTTGTTGGCCATTTAATAGTTTATCTGAAGACCTACAGACTATGTTATATAATTCAATCTCTTCCAAAATGTTCATTTTCATTCCGTTTGATATTACATGTAAAACAACTACTGACTGCTCAATATTGTTTACATTATGGTTGTCATATCTCAATGTTACTGAAAGTAGAGGTACTGGTATTTGATTTCCTGTAATTGTCTTTGTTTCTGTCTCTGACGGATCTACCAGTTTGTCCAATATAGCACTTGTCATAGATCCCACATTTAATTTTATATATATATATATATATATATATATATATATATATATAATTTCGAAAACCTTTCATTATATTTTTTATTGCCTCAATTTCTTACCTGTATGATTTTGTGCAATGAAGTTTGATAGTTGGCCAACTGTCAAACAACAAGCTGTCAAATTCGTTAAGGAACTGTCGACAAAAATATTCGAAAAATAAGTGTGTAACCAAGGTTGACCTTATATATAATAGGGACATTGTCTGAAGATTGCCTTCTAGCTAAAATGGATCCATCACTATTAAATTAAAAAACGTGAAAAATTGCATAATGTCTGCAAGTTAAATTTACTGCACTGCAGGCCCATTGTATCGAAAATTAAAGATAGTATTAAAATGTATGACTGTACATTTTCTTAATTCTGCAGATTGTAAAGAAATAGTGCCAAGACTTGAGTATCTCATAACCTGGAAGCATCAAAGGCAAACCTGTACAGAATAAGTACATTTGCTCAAACTTCAGAGGAATACATGTTCAAGAGGAGTTATTCAGGAGCCCTTGATGTGCATAAATTTTATTGGTTCTGTTATGAACTGTCGAATTAATTATTAATTTGCGTCAAAGACAAGAAGTAAACCAACAATGTAATATAGTTTATAACTTATGTACTGTAGTCCTTTCCACTGTTCTATGAGTGCTTTAGAATATATATATTTTCCTTACAAAGAGGGAAACTACAGAACACTAAAAATCTTGCATGATATTCTTCTTTAGAAATGAAGGAAAGTAGGTTAAAGTTCGATGCTGAAGGTTGACAAAAATGAAACACATACACAGATATCAACGTCATTGAGATTTCACTGAAGTGTATACAATAGGAATGTTTTACATTTTAGAGTTTGATTTACAGATATTCTTGGAATGTCAGTGGCAAATGTTAATGATGAAACATGCGTTTAGTTTTACAGGGAAATAAACATATCTTAATATAGTTTTCAAAGGATGTTACAAGAGTGTGTAAACCCTCCGAGCTTTTTAAGTTTCTGTTCAGTAATACACTAGACTGGACATTCAAGCTTAGATGATTCTCCTAATTAGCAAGAATTCGAGGCATCCCATCTCACCACTTTTAGAGTGTCTCCGTATTTCCCTTCTCTATAGCTCAACAACATCAACTTCCACTAAATCACTAATACAGTTACATAACATAGTAATTCTTTCCATTTTAAGTTCTTACTCGAGGCTCTCATACCGCCAGAGATATTGATTAACCAAATATATTCGATTATGTAACTAACTCTGTATGTTGTTGTTTCTATGGTCTTCAGTCCTGAAACTGGTTTTATGCAACTTTCCACCCTACTCTATCCTGAGCAAGCCTCTTCATTTCCTCATAAGAACGACAAACCACATCCATCTGAATCTGTTTACTGTATTCGTGTGTTGGTCTCCCTCTGCGATTTTCCCCCACACACACTTCCCTCCAATGCTAAATTTACGATTCCTTGATATCTAAGAATGTGTCCTATTAATGTATCCGTTATTTTAATCAAGGTATGCCAAAATTCCTTTTCTTCCTAATTTGCTTCAGTAACTCTTCATTAGTTATACGATCTACCCACATAATCTTCAGCATTCTTCTGTAGCACCACATTTTAAAAGCATCTATCCTCTTCTTGTCTGCACTATTTATTGTCCATGTTTCACTTCCATACAAGGCAACACTCCACACGAATGTCTTCAGAAAAGTCTTCTTTACATTTAAATTAATATACAATGTCAACAGACTACCCTTTTTGAAAAACGCTTTACTTCCCATTGCCATTCTGCAGTTTATATCCTCTGTACTGCGAGCATCGTATGTTATTTTACTGCCCAAGTAACAAAACTCATCTACCACCTTTATTGTTTCATTACCTGATCTGATTCCTTCAGCATAGACTGATTTTCTAAGACTGCATTCCATTACACTTGTTTTGCTCTTGTTAATGTTCATGTTATATATACCATGCAACACACTGTCCATTCCTTTCAACTGCTCTTCCAGGTCCTTTGCTGTCTCTGACAGAATTACGATGTCATCAGCAAAACTCAATGTTTTTATTTCTTCACCCTGAACTGCAATTCCTTCAACAAATTTTTCTTTGCTTTCCTTCATAGCTTGATCAATCTACAAACTGAATAACGTTGGAGAAAGGCTACAAACCTGTCTTATTCCCTTTCCAATCACTGCGTCCCTTTCATGCCCTTCGACTCTAATAACTGCTGTCTGGGTTTTGTATAAGTTGTAAATAACATTCTGGTCTTTGTATTTTAACCCTGATGACTTTAGAATTTGAAAGAGTGTATTCCAATCAACATTGTCAAAAGTTTTCTCCAAATCTGCAAAACCTAGAAATATAGGTTTGTCTATACCTTGTATATGTCTTTAAAAATATCCACATGAATTCCTATTCTTGCGAATGACAGAAATACAGTCACATGGAATCTACACCGCCGGCCGCGGTGGCCGAGGGACTGAGGCGCTTCAGTCACGGTCTGCACGGCCACTACGGTCGGGGGTTCGAATTACCCTCGGGCATGGATATTTGTGGCGTAATTAGTATTAGTTAGTTCATAGGTAGTTTGTAAGGTTAGGGACTGATGACCCCGTAGTTAAGTCTCATAAGCTATACAAACATTTGATCTTTTTTTGAATCTACACCCCAGTAACAAAGGTGTTTATCATACTTGTAGGTAATAATTGGTATAGCATATTCTGTAATAAGGTTTCTGCAAGCTCTCTTGATCTGCTGTACTTCTCTTTAAAGTGCAAGATATAAGGAAGAGAATAAGTATCACGCGATTTGTATCAGTGGAGGTCGTTCGGACACCTGAACCCAGCTGACGCACCCTGGTATCCTGTCCCAGGTCAGAGAGTATAACGCGTGAAATACTGCCCTAAAGTCTCGCTAATCCAGGCAGAACTCGGCTGTGGTCAGGAGTAACGAATTTCGTTTTCCACCAATTAAGCAATTTCTGAGCGGCACATATCTGGAGATTTCGGCCGATACGAGTCGGGCGGAGCGCGGGCGGGCGCCAGATAATGGTGAGAGCAGACGGTCACGGATGAAACGCACGCAGCGCGATAGGCCGCAGATAAGCCAAATTACCGCCAATGTAGGGGTCACGCGCCGACACACTAAATTCATTCATGCCGTTCATTAACGCCGTCTCCTCCTCTACATCAGCCGGTGCTCATGCTTTCGCATCCGACTGCTCTTTCCCTCTCTCTCTCTCTCTCTCTCTCTCTCTCTCTCTCTCTCTCAACACGAGCTTCCCCACAGAGCGTTGCTTCCGGCGAATAGCACGACACAGCGGAGCAGAGTTTGGTTGCAAGTGGTTACACTGTGGTCGTGCACTGACCGAGATGAACACGCCTCTGTGCGCGATCCAATCTCTTATCTTATCCTCGTGGTCTCTGTTAGTGATATATGATGGTGGCAGCGCTACGGGGTCTTTCTTCCACGACTTCTCACCTAAGTCTCCCGAGTATTAATGTTACGGTTTCGTATTGGCAATGTCGACCATTTCCGATCCCAGCAGTGCGTCCCTGAATTTGTGCAACGAATGGATGGCATCTTTTTCGTTTCAACGATCTGTTAGCCACACATATCTCCTATGCTACTTTAATTTTTGTACCAATTTTTCAAATTTTCATATTCATTCTCGTATATTTGTATAGGTATAAAAATACTTTTGCTGCGTCATAAGTGAAGTACAGTAGCGGCAAAACACAAACAATACCTTCACTACACGGTAGCAATGGTAATACTACCGATGACAGTACTGCTAAGGCACAATTACTAAACACAGCTTTTCGAAATTCGTTCAACAAAGAAGACGATGCGAACACGCCAGAACTCAATCCAAGAACAGCTGCCAGCATGCGAAACTTAGAAGTAGATGTTCCTGCAATAGTAAAACAACATAAGTCACTAAACAAAAACAAATCTTCCGGGCCAGATTGTATATCAACTAGATTCCACTCAGCGTATGCTGATGCAATAGCTCCACACTTAGCTATCATTTACAACCGATAACTCAGCGAAAGATGCGTACCCAAAGTTGCCCAAGTTATTCCAATATTCAAGAAAGACAATAGGAGTGATCCCCAAAATTACAGACCAATCTCATTGGCGTCCATTTGCAGTAGGATTTTGGAACATATACTTTGTTCGAACATTATGAACTACCTCGAAGAGAACGACCTATTAACCAATAGTCAACACGGATTCAGAAAGTATCGCTCTTGCGAAACAGCTTGCCCTTTATTCACATGAAGTTATAAGTGCCATCGAAAAGGGATCTCAAATCGATTCCATATTTCTGGATTTCCGGAAGGCTTTTGACACTGAACCCCACAAGCGGCTTTTAATGAAATTGCGTGCTTATGGAATATCTCCCCAATTGTGCGATTGGATTCACGATTTCCTATCAGAAAGGACACAGTTCGTAGTAATTGACGGCAAGTCATGGAATAAAACAGAAGGATATCTATCGTTCCCCAGGGAAGCGTTATAGGTCCTCTACTCTTCCTTGTGTTTATAAACGATTTAGGAGACAATCTGAATAGCTCCCTTAGACTGTTTGCGGATGATGCTGTCTTTTATCGGTTAGTGAAGTCAACAGAGGATCAAAAGCAACTGCAAAGCGATTTAGATAAAATTTCTACATGGTGCGAAAATTGGCAGTTGACACTAAATTAAAAAAAAAGTGTGAAGTAATACACATGACCACTAAAAGAAATCCGCTGAACTGCAATTACGCGATAAATCAGTCAAACCTTAGGGTCGAAAATTCTACCAAATACCTAGGAGTTACAATTACGAACAACTTAGACTGGAGAGAACACATAGAAAATCTTGTGGGGAAGGCGAACCAAAGATACTTTTCATTGGCAGAACGCTTCGAAGATGCACCAGCTCTACCAAAGAGACTGCCTAAATCACACTTGTGCGTCCTCTCCTGGAGTACTGTTATCCATTGTGGGACCCTCACCAGGTGGGACAGACGGAAGATATTGAGAAGGTTCAGAGAAAGGCAGCTCGTTTTGTTTTATCACGTTACCGGGGAAAATGCGTCACGGAACTGATGTACGAATTGGGGTGGAAATCAGACGTTATTAATTGCGGCGTGATCTACCTGCGAAATTTCAGTCGCCGACTTTTAGTTCTGAATGTGAAAATATTTTTCTAGCACCCACCTACTTAGGGAGACATGACAATCTCAATAAAATAAGAGAAATCAGGTCGAAAACGGAACGATTTAGGTGTTCTTTCTTCCCGCATGCTATTAGAGAATGGAACGGTAGATAAAAGTTACAAAAGTGGTTAATGAACCCTCTGCCAGGCACTTAAATGTGATTTGCAGAGTATCTATGTAGATGTAGATGTTTTTATTAGTTTTAATTGCAGTTGATAATTTTTATTCTATGAATTCTTATTTATCTTCATTCGTCTCACAGCATTTTCGTATTGGCGCTAAATGCCTCTCTGTCTTGCACACACACCGAAGTACCGTCGTCACCAGTTCGTGTGATCTCTGCTGTCATGCATAATTGACAAGTTTCCAAAATATGCTTCAGCACCAGGAATGGCCTTTCTTTTCAGCCATACAGACCGGAAGCTGTCGTCTTTCAACATCGAACTGGATTGTTGTTGTTCTTTGTAAATCTATTGGACCAAACTGCTACGGTCATTATTCACTAGCCTTGCAAAGCGCTTAAACGTTCACTAAGGGCAACACACACATGCAAAAGAGAAGACTCGAACTTCCGGCGGGAACAGCCATCCTGTCCATAGTATGACGCCTTAGACCACGCAGCCATTCCACGCGCCAATATTGCTAGTATGTGATCAGTCAGCAACATATCTTTGTGTGAATAATTTGGCTTTCTCTTGTATTTCTCATATTTTAATCGACCATTTTCTCCAACTCTTTCTGGAGTTTCTTCAATTCTCGAAGGAAGTACTTTCTTGTACAGAAAAGCAGATAATGTCATAGTTCTGTTGATTTTCTTCGATGGATTATTTGTATTAAAAGCTGCATTATTATCTTTCCTTGGTTCACACCCTACATTACTTTTGTTTATGTTTAACATTTTATAGCCAGTAGATAGGTAAACCAGTCAACAATCCTAAGATTGGTTTGAACACCACAGTGCTTTACTAGGCATGGTCCTGTTTGGATGTGGTATGCCGTTGCCTTTCTCCGACCTACGAACTGACTTACCCAGCCAGTCATTGGAGGACCTACAGTTTATCGTGGGTTCCGAACCACGGTGCTACTCGATATTTTTCACATCAGCAACCCAGCCAGAGGTGAAAGAAGTGGAAAGTGGCAGATAAAAATCTCAGGACCTGACAGGGATCGAACCCACGACCTTTCGATTTGTATTCTGCACTCTGCCACTGTGCTACCGAGCATAGTTTCCTTAAATTACTACACCTAAAAATCATAATAACGAATATATTGTTTACCGATTTCGATTTTATAGATCATCAACGCGGGAAGAAAATGCAAAATAACAGATACGAAGCAATGAATCTTTGTCTTAGACAAATTCCAATCCCATTTCGTTAGAACAAGTATGTATGACCATCTAACACTTACCATAAATTAAAACAGCATGAATGTTGAAAAAGATTAATTACCTTTCCACTAATTTTTTACTTTTTCTTCCTGTAATGATGGTCTGTGGGTCCGAAATCGGTGGAGAATAAAGGTGGTTTATTTTTACAGATGATTGTAAAAAAAAAAAAAAATCTGTAAGTACCTCAGCCTCTGTGATCACCGGACTGAACTTGGTGATCATGGTAGTGAGGGTGGGCAGGCAGTGGGGACCTTGGGGTTGGGGGGAGCAGTGGAAGTGATGTAAGGGCTGAGGGAGGCAATGGGACCAAAGTCGATGGGGGAAAGGACGTTGAGGACATCGGTGTGGGGGGAGGGGGAGGGGGACTTTATGAGGATGGAGTCCATGCGTGGGATAAGCTGCATGGGTGGGATGGAGGTGATGTACTTTCTAATTTCGAAGGAGAGGGCATGGTTGTCAAGGAACTGGGAATAAAGCGGGACAGGATGTAGGTGTAGGTTTGGGTGACAGTGGCATAGGAAGGGGGCGGGGTAGTATCCATGGCCAGGGCGGAAGAGGAGGGAGGAACAGAGGCAGTGGTGGCGGAGACTACCATTTTCGGAGGTGCCATAATGGGGGGGGGGGGGGTTCCATGCTGGAACGTTTGACGGTAGTCTTCTTAAGGATGCGCGAAGTGGAGAGGACAGGAAGGAAGGGGAGAGGGATGGGATGAATGGGGATGTGACGAGGAGCAGGGCCAGGCTGTGCTGAGAGTGACGACTCTGCCACCATGGCACAGTGATGCTGTATTCTGGCTAGCGGGAATTGTGGAAGGTCTTCTGAGTTGGGGTGAGGGAGAGTGGGAGGGGGAGGGGGCGGGGAAGGTTGCTGAGAGGGAGATTGTCAGGGGGGAGAGCGGTGATAGGAGAAGAGGAGGTGGCAGATAAAAGGTCAGAGGGATGGGAGATTAGGGAAGGGAGGAGGCACTACACATGATGGTCCTGGAGGCTGTCTCAAAGTCCTGCGTCCTATCGCTTCCAGGGCGGCTGTGGCGATCCCGGCCTATGAGAGGAGGCCGCGGCGGCGACGGCAACGGTGGCTGGTCCCTGGCCGTGGGAGGCGGCGGCGGTCCGATGGGCGACGGCAGGAGCTTCTGCGGCGACGGTGAGAAGCCGCAGGGGAGCCTCGACGACCCATGGAGGCGGCTGTGGTCACGGTGCAGAGGGCGCTGGATGGCACCCAGCATCTACATCTACATAGATACTCTGCAAATCACATTCAAGTGCCTGGCAGAGGGTTTATTAACCTCTTTCATAACTTTTCTCTACCGTTCCATTCTCTAATAGCGCGCGGGAAGAAAGAACACCTAAATCGTTCCGTTTTCGATCTGATTTCTCTTATTTTATTGGGATGGTCATGTGTCCCTAAGTAGGTGGGTGCTAGTAAAATATTTTCACATTCAGAACTAAAAGTCGGTGATTGAAACTTAGCATACAGATCACGCCACAATGAATAACGTCTTTCTTTTAATGATTTCCACCCCAATTCGTGCAACATTTCCGTGACGCTCCCCCCCCCCCCCGTAACGTAATAGAACAAAATGTGCTGCCCTTCTCTGAGCTTTCTCAATGTCTTCCGTCAATCCCACCTGGTGAGCGTCCCACAAGGGGCAACAGTACTCCAGGAGAGGAAGCACAAGTGTGATGTAGGCAGTCTCTTTGGTGGAGCTGGTAAAGCGTTCTGCCGATGAAACGTAACCTTTGGTTCGCCTTCCCCACAATATTTTCTGTGTGTTCTCTCCAGTCAAAGTTTTTCGTAATTGTAACACCTAGGTATTTGGTAGAATCTACGATCTTAAGGTTTGACTGATTTATCGCGTAATTGAAGTTCAGCGGATTTCTTTTAGTGGTCATGTGTATTACTTCACACTTTTCTTTATTTAGTGTCAATTGACAATTTTCGCACCATGCAGAAATTTTGTCTAAATCGCTTTGCAGTTGCTTTTGATCCTCTGTTGACTTCACTAACCGATAAACGACAGCATCATCCGCGAACAGTCTAAGGGAGCTATTCAGATTGTCTCCTAAATCGTTTATAAACACGAGGAAGAGTATGGGACCTATAACGCTTCCCTGTGGAACTCCAGATATCACTTCAGTTTTACTCGATGACTTACCGTCAATTACAACGAACTGTGTCCTTTCTGATAGGAAATCGTGAATCCAACCGCACAATTGGGGAGATATTCCATAAGCACACAATTTCATAAGAAGCCGCTTGTGGGGTACAGTGTCAAAAGCGTTCCTGAAATCCAGAAATATGGAATCGATTTGAGATCCCTTGTCGATGGCACTTAACACTGACGGAGGTGGCGACTCCTCCTCCTCCCGAAGACGGGATCCCCGGTGCTGGTGGCGCTGACTTCTGGCTCGGCTGCGGCTCCTAGATGTCGGCGTTGGCTGACAGGTACTGCGGCTGGCGTCACTTTAATGGCCCTAAAAACGACGAAAAAGACAGGTTAGTGCTTTTTCCTGGGTTGCCGAACAGGTTTTCTCCCCTAGATCAGTTATGTGGATTTCCCCTTTCATTCCACTCGGAATTATTTATTTATTTATTTACCTTGTCTTTATTGATATTCTAAAGTCACCTGTGGTGGCAGGCTGGCAGCAGCTTCAGTGCTGCTTTTCAGCCGATCGACTTCACAGAGTTGGACAATTTGACACAAAACATTGAATTGTGATAAAATGCAGAATGAGACAGTTTGATAGGAGATTTAAAAATGGAGACTGATACATATAACAAAGAATTGTAAAACGCATATTCAGAATTAAAGTAGCCATGGTGGCTAAAATCACATATATGTAGAAGCTTAAAATCCAGTGTGGTTAAAAACACAAAGGTGGAGCACAAAGGACGACGAAGAATGCACTGCCTAAAAACACAGAGTAACACGAATATTCTGCCTATGCGGCGGCCCTTAAGTTTTAAAAGACATCTGAAACACTAAACAGAGACACTGGCAAAACACTAATGGTGCACTATTTATACTGGAGGGTACAGGTACGCCGCAGGGGATGAGGAAGGGCGGGGAGGTGTGGAGGGAAAGGGCCGGCCGCGGTGGCCGAGGAGACTGAGGCGCTCCAGTCACGGTCTGCACGGCCACTACGGTCGGGGGTTCGAATCCCCCCTCGGGCATGGATATTTGTGCCGTCCTAGTTCGTAAGTAGATCATAAGTAGTTTGTAAGTTTAGGGACTGATGACCCCGTAGTTAAGTCCCTTAAGCTTAACTAACATTTGAACATTTTTGGAGGGAAGGGACGGGAGGTGACTGGGTGGGAGGGATGGGGGATCAAGGCGCAAGGACTCCAAGAGACGGGGCAGGAGGTGGAAGCCAAGTGTGGGAGGGAGTGGGATGGGAGGGGGAAGGAGAGGGGATGTTTAAATACAGGGATGGATTAGGGTTGATAGGATGGAGGGCATCATCCGGGAGAGGGTAATGATGGAAGTAACCCTCGGAGAGGATGTGGATAGTGTGAGGGTGAAGGGAGGGAGGGATAACAAGCTAACGGCGTGGCAGAGGCCTGGGATACAACAATAGGTGGGAGACAAGTGGGTGGTGGGAATCCAGTTTTCGGGTGACATATCAGAGGCGGAGGTTTTCGAGGAATTTGAGCAAGTGTGGGAAAGGAATAAGGTCATACAGGATCTGCATGGGGGATGGGAGGCGGATGTGGTAAGTGAGGCAGATGGCATGTGTTCAAGGATTCGGAGGGATTGGTACTGGGCAGTGGGAACAGAAACCCAAGCGGAGTTGAAGCTGCACAGGACAGGATGCATTATGGAATGGTAGGAGAAGAGGATGGTGGAAGGGTTGAGGCACCATGTCCAGCCGGAAAGGTTAAGGTGAGAGAGGGCTTTTTCACAGACTGTTTGAAGGTGGGGTTTCCAGGAGAGGGAGCGGTCTAAGGTTAGGCCTTGGTATTGAATAGTTTTGGTTTGAGGGAGAGGACGGTCATGGAGTGTAAGGTATAGGTCTTGGTGGTGGAAGGAATGAGTGGTGTGATCTATGATGATTGCCTGGGATTTGATATGGTTAACTGTGAGGAACCACTGGTTAGGCCAGGAGAAGAATTCGGATAGATGGGATTGAAGGAGATGTTGGGATCGGGTGAGGGAAGGGGCGAGGGCAAGGAAGGCAGTGTCATCAGTATACTGTAGGAGGTGGACAAAAGGCTGGGGTTGCTGCATGTCAGCCGAGTATATGAGGTAGAGGAGGGGGGAGAGGATGGAGCCGTGGGGCATCCTGGCAGAAGGATAGAACAAATGGGAATCGGAAATACTGACAGTGACAGAGAATGGGCAGCGGGTGAGAAAGGATGCAATGAAGCGGACATAGTTAATGGGAAGGGTGTAGAACTGCCGCTTGAAAAGGAGACCGGAATGCCATATGTGGTCGTAGGCCTTCTTGATGTCGAGGGAAACGAGGATAACGATACGATGGAAGTTAATCTGGACGGAAATGAGGTGTATGAGGCGCAGGAGTTGGTCATCGTCAGAGAAGGAAGGTCGGAAACCATATTGGGAGAGGGGAAGTAGCTGTTTTTTATGGAGACGCTGGTAGATGCGGTGGGACAGAATGGTTTCTAGGGCCTTGCTGAACACCGAGGTGAGGCTGATAGGATGAGGCGTTAGAGGGCAGCTTGCCAGGATTAAGAAACATGAGGATTCGGGATTATTTCTTATTAATCGATAATTACAAGAAGCTATCTGACGCAACCGAAGATGTTGAGGATACTAACCTACACGCCACGAAACCTGACTTAAAAGAACTTGGTGTGCGTACAATTTTGGTTACAGTACAACTGAGTATGTGCAACGTAATAATTGCAAATGAGAGACTCGGTCATCACAATGCCGGCCTCCGACATATACACAAACATTGAATGGTTGCAGAGCCATCCATTTTCAGAATCTTAAGCTGCTGTAGTCATCATTTTCTCCACAGGGAAGTTATCAGATCGTTTCCATCTGGTGGATCGATAATTCCTAAATAATTATTAGTGCAATTACAGTATATAATTTTCTTTGCGTTCCCTCTATATGAACATGCCTATTTGCGTGCAATATGCCCAGTAATTATGGTTCAGCATATTACGTTACGTAAACTGAGTGCACAGACTTCGTAGTATATATATGGTACTGGTCTGTGTAAGTGAGCGTCCACCAGGCTGGAGGCGAAAGTTTCCAGGCCAACAAGGAACTGATCACCTGCTAATTTGTGGTTGTTGGATGCACATTCTTCCTGCACCAGTCACATAGTCTTGCAAGGGCTGATCTCTTGTGCTTTGTGTCTTGTTGCTCCCTTTCTATCCAGCTAGCGATTTCCAATGTTTCGCAAATTATGGCTTTCCCTCCAAAATATTTTAATGTTACATATAATTGTTTAAAAAATTGTTGTTGCTAAACACTACTTACGACAAACATTGCAGATGCTGCAGGAGAGACTAGGTCCTCACCCTAATGGCTCTAGGACCAGACTGACCGAGATTCCCACCAATTTCGTAGTCGGGGAGGGGTGGGACCACGTGATCTTAGCGTGGTGGGGACAACACCTGATCTCGTAGTCAGTTCAAGTCCAGAGGTCTAGAAGGACGTGTGGACGGTTTCACTGCAAACAAAATTTAATAAAGTAAAATAAAATTATCCTGAACTCCTTCTGATGATCCCAGGGTTGGAGATCTGTTAAGTGCTCGGGCCTGTGGTGGTGGCGGCGAAGGGGTAGTAACGCTACGTGGCGTCGATGGCACTAACGTCGATGGGCGATTTTCAATGTAGCCGTACCCCTATTACCCCACACCTGTGGTCATCAGTCCCTAGGCTTACAAACTACTTAAAGTAACTGAAACTAACCTAAGGACGAAACAGACACCCATGACCGATGGAGGACACGAAGCTCCGGCTGGAGCTGTCTCGCAGTCCTTGAGATGGCGCCTAGAACCTCTCGGCCATTCCCTAGCAGCTACTGCGGATATATAGGACGTGAATCGTACAGTGACATGTAGTTCAATGTATACCGTGTAATTAACGTATTACAGCTTATAGCAATGCCTAAGGATACTAAGAGAATGTTTCCTTTTCATTAAAAAAAAGTGTTCAAATGTTTGTAAATCTATCGGACCAAGTTGCGTGGTCAATATTCCGTAGCCTACAAACTACTTAAACCTAGGTAAACTAACCTAAGGACAAACACACATACACCCATGCCCCAGGGAGAACTCGAACCTCCACGCAAGCAACCGCGCGCTCCGCAGCGAGACGCTTTAGACCGCTCGGCTACTCCACCGCGGCCCCTTTTTATTCATCAGTAACATATACTCTCTTGTGAACATTAAGTGCATTAAGAGAATCCCTCCATGAATCAGAGATAGACGTGAAGAATCTCCATATTCCAGACTTCTTACACAAAGCAACCGAAAATTAATGTGGAATAGCTTTCATAGTCAGAGCGTTCAAAAATGTTCCATTGTTTGTAAATCTATGGGACTTAACTGCTTGGTTATTAGTTCCTAGCTTTAAAACTACTTACACTATGTTAAACTAACCTAAGAACAACACCTACACTAATACCCGAGGGACGAAATAAAATACGCATGAAATCAACTATGAAACGTGGGAAACAGTAGATAAAATATACAAAATGTTTATGTATGTGTATGATGGGATGTTACGATTTTCCTATTGTTTGACACGTCAGAGGTAGCGTTGAGCAGGATTATGGTGCTGTTTAGTGCTCAGTGATATCATTCACGCACCTTACACCTCACAAGAACATCTGAACTCTGTCCTTTTTTACACATGCCTCGATACCTTACTGTTTGAAGTGTCAAGGGTGATGTCGCATGGCGCCACGTTTTTGCACCGTTACGCGGGAAACTGGTAGGCAGACTTGAACCAATTTCCAATTTTTGCTCACTGTGTTTACTATGCGGGTTAGAAACAGTATTCCTTTAACTTTGTTGCGTAGTATATATAGTGGTCTGAGGAGTCCGTGTTGTTTGTTTCCCAATGCTTTGGGTTCAATACTTCTGAAAGTAGAATGAAGCTTTCACTCTACAGTGGAGTGTGCGCTGATATGAAACTTCCTGTCAGATTAAAATTGTGTGCCGGAACCGGGACTCGAACCTGGGACTCGAACCTGGGACCTTTGCCTTTCAAGGGAAAGCCCTCTACCGACTGAACTATACCGACACGATTCATGATCCCGCCTCACAATTTTACTTCCGCCAGTACCTCGCCTCCAACTTTCCAAACTTCACAGAATTTCGCATAATTTCTGTGATGGAGTCAGATATTGTAATTTACAGTTTTAGGCTGCTGCTTTGCCTAAACACTGCTGGCCACCCGAAGCTAAACACCATTCAGGAAACATGCAACTGAAATGATTTTAATGGGATTGCTTTTTGTAAGCAGTTTTAGTATGACTCGTAGGAGGCAGCGTGCGCGTTTCAGGATTCACCCGAAAAAGATTAGTTGCCCATATGGATCACGTATTATCCTTCAGAGAAATGGGTGATTGTGTCGAATGTAACAAAGCAGTTGTGATGGGGATCTGTAATGTCTGGATGCAGCGTGGTACGATCTATCGACGGGACCGATTGCACCCACCTTGTTGCACCACTACACGTGAAGACAATCGTTTTGACAGCATGGCAGATATGTATCTTCCCATCAGTAACCATATCATAAAAAAATGATAAAATATTTGTAATTCTATTGGACGAAACTACGTTGGTAATCAGTCCCTCGTCTTACAAACTACTTAAAGTAGCCTAAGGACAACACACACATCCATGCACGAGGGAGAATTCGAACCTTCGATGGGGAGGCCGCGCGATCTGTAACCTGGTGCTCCAGACAGCTCGGCTACTCACAAGCTTTTCTATGCGTTTTCTTCAGTCTAAGTTGTTCGTAATTGTAACTCCCAGATGTTTGGTAGAATTTTCGACGTTACGTTTTGCCTGATTTATCGTGTAATTGAAGTTCAGATGTTTGTGAAGTTTAAGGGACTGAACTACGGGGTCATCAGTCCCTAAACTTACAAACTACTTATGAAGTAGCTAATACTAAGGACGACACAAATATCCATGCTCCAGTCACGGTCTGAACGGCCACTACGGTCGGGGGTTCGAATCCCCCCTCGGGCATGGATATTTGTGCCGTCCTAGTTCGTAAGTAGTTCATAAGTAGTTTGTAAATTTAGGGACAGATGGCCCCGTAGTTAAGTCCCATAAGTTGTACAAACATTTGAACATTTGTTATCAATGTATCGATAATTAAAAGCTATAGATGGCTTTGTTGACTGTCGATAGTGCGTATCCCTTTTCCGGTGAATGACTGATAACAATATCGTTCAGTTCCGGTAGCTAGGTCGTGTCTTATTGCATTTAGTGCCTTCGGAGGTTCGAGTCCACCGTCGAGCATGGGTGTGTGTGTGTTGTCAAATGTTTGTAATTCTTATGGGACCAAACTACGTTGGTCATCAGCCCCTAGACTTAAAAACTATTTAAACTAAGTTAAACTAACCTAAGGACAACACACACATCCATGCCCTAGGGGGGATTCGAACCCCCGACGCGGGAAGCCGCGCGATCTGAAACGTGGCGGTCCAAACCGCTCGCCTACTCCCGGGCGGCTGTGTTGTCCTTAGCATATGTTTGAGTAGTATTTTATGGCTTAGGTGATAGGGGGAGGGGGTCCGGACCCCGAAGACCTTTCCCCCTTTGGCTACGTCCTTGTCACTTGATCGCTGCAATCCGAATTGTTGTTCAAATGTTTGTTAAGCTTAAGGGACTTAACTACGGTGTCATCAGTCCCTACACTTACAAACTACTTATGAACTACCTACAACTAAGGACGACACAAATATCCATGCCCGAGGGGGATTCGAACCCCCGACCGTAGTGGCCTTGCAGACCGTGACTGAAGCGCCGCAGTCCCCTCGGCCACCGCGGCCGGCAATCCGAAGTGCATACCACAGAAATACATAATCTAAAACTGCAATAAGATATGTTCAAAATTTAAACTTTTGAACTTAATCGAAGTTGAAAACATAACCAATGCATCTGTACGATTGAATAATTCAAAATATATGTGTAAACGTTCCTTACGTTGCTTCAACAACGCGAAAGAATTATGAGGACTTCGTTCAAAACGCACACGGGCGCTTCACTGCAACAACAATACGAAACTTGGTTCGTGGCCCATTGTAGTTAGCTCAGGGCTCAACCGTGCAGAGCGCAGCGTTCACCAGACTTGGCTAGAGCAGAGGGTACTGACGGTTACCTAGGTATTACTGTTACTTCAGACTTAAACTGGAAAGAACATGTAGATAATGTCGTGGGAAAGGCGAACCAGAGACTGCGTTTTATTTGCAGAACCCTTAAAAGATGCAACAGAACTACTAAAGAAACTGCATACTCTACGCTTGTCCGTCCTTTTTTGGAGTATTGCTGCCCAGTGTGGGATCCTTATCAGGTGGGTTTGACGGAGGACATCGAAGGAGTCCAGAGAAGGGCAGCTCGTTTCTTATTGTCAGCGTTACGGAAATGATACAGGACCTGGGATGGGAATCATTACAATAACGACGCTTAAAAAATGTTTGTATAGTTTATGGTACTAACTACGGGGTCATCAGTCCCTAAACTTACAAACTACTTACGAACTAGCTAACACTAAGGACGGCACAAATATCCATGCCCGAGGGGGATTCGAACCCCCGACCGTAGTGGCCGTGCAGACCGTGACTGACGCGCCTCAGTCTCATCGGCCACCGCAGCCGGCTAACGACGCTTATCGCTGCGGCGTGGGCTACTTACGAAACACCAATCGCCAACATTCTCCTCCGAATGCGAAAATATATTGTTGACTCCCGCTTACATAGGTAGAAATGATCATCAGAATAAAATACGAGAAATCAGAGCTCGAACGGAGAGATTCAGGCGTTCTTTCTTCCCGCGCGCTATTAGAGAATGGAATGGGAGATAAATAATATAACGGTGGTTCGATAAACCCTCTGCCAGGCACTTAAATGTGATTTGCAGAGTATCCCATGTAGATGTTGATAACAGGCTGATCTGGGCTACCCGCTGATCGGTGCCACCGCAGTCTTCCCTAAGGGACGTTTCATGGGGTGTTGGGGGCTGTATAGGTTCCGCTCGGTGACGAGTGGTCGCAGCTGAGAGGCAGACCGTTGCACTTCCCTGGCGCCTCGTAAAGCAGTGCGGGCCACAAGCGTGCAATCAGCCTAATGGCCGGCGCCTCGATTTACTGCCCGCTCCAATCACTAATCACGATAAATCCGTGATTCCTTGTAATGCAAATGAGCCGGCGCCCACAATTAACGGCGCGACAGTCGCTAACGTATGCCGTCCGAGTTCCGGTAAGGCGCTCATTTTTGTGGAAGGCCGGCGAAACCGCGAGCCGGCACTCCCACGGACCGTCGCTCATATGAGTTACTCCCGGCTGGCCCCAGGTGTTGAAGCGTCCCTCTGCTGCCCGCTATATATTTCGGCACTCGCGTTAATGGAAGGCGCCTTATTAGACCGTCAACATACACATTCATTTTTCCGTTAGTCGTGCGCTCCGAGAAACCGGAATTGCCGCGGGGCAAAATAAAAATGTCGCCTCCTTAGCAGCAAATTACAGAACGCCGTGATGGAGAGGAAGAGAGACGCGCTGCACCCATGTGAGAAAGTGCTGAAAGGGAAGCTCGGAATGGAAAAAGGATGAACCGGAGCCGAAATTATTTCCTTCGGGAAATACTACAGTGTGTGACATCAAAGGGGTGGGAAAATGTAAAGTTATGCAGACAGCAAAATGAGCTGCGAAAAATCAGTAAATTTTGTTAGTTGCAGTACTACGTCGTAAGTAGTATAAGCTCTTTCTCTGCCTTCCTCAGAATTTAACAGTCCGTTACCACGAAATTCATAACGCATGAAAATTTCTGCTTGCACCACAATGGTCCGCGAGGAATGGCTACCTATAAAGTGTTAAGGTAGTTGTGGTAGGCGAAGAAATACGCTGTGACGACAGTTAAATGATGCGCCTTAATACGGGAAAATATTACTATCAGTCGCATCCTTCAAGTGGTCGGGATCCTTTCTCCGAAATAATTTAAGAAGGAAATAGCAGGGTTTATTGTATCCTGAACGCCATCAGAGACGGAATAAAAGCCCCAATATTGAAGTAAAGAGAAGGAAATCAAAGGGATGATCCCGGAATATGTCTTAGGGACATAAAGGAAAATATAAACCTGTTTCTTTAATATTTTATATTCAAAACGTCTTGCAGTCTTCATATATTAATACGTGACATTATTAAAGGAATGTAATGATAAGACTGCTTGCCTTTTCTGTATTTTAATTTACCAGACCGGTTTCCGGCACATGCTCCGCATCAGACGTTTAAAAAAAAAATTAATGCCTTCATAGAAGTTTATATACAGGGTGTTTCACTAAGTGTGTTTGCCTCTGTAACTTGTAAAATTTTAATGCGATAGGTCAACACAAGAAATGTTACACTTTCTGCGGAGCTATGAACATGGTTTATTGTATCATTTTCCAAAGAGTTACACCACAAAGATATAATTTTTAAATGAAATAATAGTTCTTTCTATCGTGCATTGGATTCGTTTAAACCAGCTGCGTCCAAATAAATTTAAACTACATTCCTATCACTGTTAGTTTGGGAGCTACAACTCTTCAGAGTTCCGGGGGCGGAGTCTACGATAGCGTAGCTGACTGGCCGAGTGGCTATCCCCTGGGGCACGGCCCACTGTCTCGTGACCATCAGCCAAAGGCAAACACACTTAGTGAAACACCCTGTATGTTCTAGTAGGTTTTTATACGCGTATTATTGTGTAAGAGCCAAATGATGCTTTTTAATATCAGCGTCACCTTGCTCACTGAACGATGGTGTGATGACCACGTAAATATTACCTTGTGATGTTCAAATGTTTGTATAGCTTATGGGACTTAACTACGGGATCATCAGTCCCTAAACTTACAAACTACTTATGAACTAGCGAACACTAAGGATGGTGCAAATATCCATGCCCGAGAGGGGATTCGAACCCCCGACCGTAGTGACCCTGCAGACTGTGACTGACGCGCCGCAGGCCCCTCGGTCACCGCGGCCGGCTTACCTTGCGAGGTAGCCGTTACAGGATTTAAGTTTATTGTAATATGTTTTAAGTATTATTCATCGGTCTGGGACCGTCACTGAATTGACTGAAAGGAAGAGAGAGATAAAGTGGGAGAGAGCGATGGCGATGACGGGGGGGGGGGGGGGGGGGGTGCACACACAGCAGCTAAGTGAGCGCCAGCCACATGGGCTGTATATATGTTCTGAAGATGACCTAAGATAAGGTAGAAACCGGTTAAAAGAAGTAAACCTTCTGCGATCTAGTCTATTTTTAAACGTAAATGCTTAGTGTTCTTGTACACAAAGTGCAGAACACTATTAAACAGAACACAGCCGCCGTTTCCTAAGCTCTTTGTTCATCTATATGAAAGTGCTCGGCAAAGACTACACTTTGGAAATATCTTCAGTATGTCGCATCTTGCAGATCTCAAATACTCAAGAGAAGATACTTGTAAATGCTTGTACAAAATTGATACTTGTTTATTCCTTGGATGACAAGATTCGGGTTTAGCCACCTGTCACAGAAAACAAAGTTTTCGACGAGTGAACGCGTTGAATATGATAATAAAGGTCTCAGTAGTAATATGGTTAATATGGTAACGACTTAGATACTTTATATTTGTGATGTACAAAGTGTTTCCTTGGGAGAATACAGACAATTAATAGGATATATGGAGTGCTCCTCTGAACAATTTGAGGTAGGGAACCTTGGGTCGGAGAAAACGGCGTAAGGATATATGGAAGTAAACCTGTCTACCAGTTTGTCTCCTATTACAGTTTTCCAGCTTATTTACAGCGAACATTCGAACAAATATCACGTACTGTGCTATTTTTCAAATGTTCAAATGTTTGTCAAGTTTAAGGGACTTAACTGCGGGATCATCAGTCCCTAAACTTATAAACTACACATGAACTACCTTACACTAAAGACGGCACAAACATCCATGCCCGAGGGGGGATTCGAACCCCCGACGGGGAACAGCCTCGCGCATCGTAGCATAGATCCTCAATGCGCTCGGCCGCTCCGCCGCGGCTGCTATTTTTGTACATTCCTTACTTCCTGCATGGAAACAAGGCGGACGAGTCTGATGACTAGCAACTCATGATGCAGTTCTGAATGGCCACCTATACTTGCAGTTCTAGGAAAGAGTTCCCCCTGAGTTGTTGGAGAACGTACCCTAGGGTGCTCTTAATATGAAGTGGAGACAACGTGACGATGCACCGCCTCACTTCAGTGCGGATATCAGCAATGATCACCGTTCACTCAATGATCCTGCTCACTACATTGCAAAGAGAGGTCCTGTCTCATGGCCTGCAAAGTCATCTGACCTGCTTCCTCTTGATTATTTCCTATGGGTATATGTAAAGTCAGTTGTGTATGAGACCCTGGTGGCTACGGAGATGGAATTAGTTTCCATAATTGTAGGTGCTTGTTATATGATTCGAAACACACAATGGGCATTTGTAAGTGTGCGTCAGAATTTTGTACGCCAACGTCATGATTGAATTGAGGTTTGTAGCCGTCTGTGTCAGCACATTTTGTAAGATACAATGTAAATGGAACTTTGATTGTGTCAGTGAT
The DNA here is from genome assembly GCA_026315105.1 of Locusta migratoria. Lineage (NCBI taxonomy): Eukaryota > Metazoa > Arthropoda > Insecta > Orthoptera > Acrididae > Locusta > Locusta migratoria. Next base: position 381,492,407 of record CM048755.1, read on the forward strand.
GGTACTGGCAGTTAATCGTAACTGATTTAAATTAAAAAGTACACAACGTGATTGTATTGCCATAATGTCCTGAAGCTGGCTTTCCCTACGTAGGTTCCCTATCTCAAATTGTTCAGTCTAACATTCTCCACTTCCCGTTAAATTTTTGCACGCCCTTAGGGACACATCCTGTATTTCTGTGGGCAATTGTGATTCTTTTATCACACGTTAATGCATCTAAGATCTGTGTTGTCATATTTGTAGTTATACATTACAGGAGAATGTTAATGTGCAAAATTTATATTTCTCTTAATTGTGATACTTAAATAATCCAACATTATGCGATCCTCATGACAAAGATATTTCCTATTCAATGCAGGGGTTAGTTCTAACTGCATCGCACTTTGAGCCACGCTGGTTTATGTTCGTATGTTTTGTCGTAATTTTGACAGATTTTGATTCAAAGAATTTTCTGGTAAGGTTTAATACAATCTCTGTCTTACTCCACTTGCTTCACTATTGTATTGTCTCGGCTATATCAGGCTTGAGATAGTATAAAATACTCTCCACTTAAATTAACGAACGTATTGGTTCCGAATATTTTATTTTTAAGGCTACTCAGCCATAAAGGCTTCATGAGAACTTTAGAAAAATAACAAGTTGGACTAACAATAACAAGTTTGCGTAATGAAGATTAAACAGATTATTACTGAGCGTAAGATATTGCTTTCACAACAGCTTAAGTAAGAAAGCCTTGTTTTATTGCCAGACAGACGTTAAATCATTAAAATTACGTTGGGTCCAGACACCTTTAAAAACTGAATAGCAATTATGCAAGACAAATTAGGGTATGGTCCTATCCTATAAGATCATGACAAAAGTATAAATTACTTATCATCACCCTCCATAAGCTACGTTTTATAAATCTGATCAGTACCGAAGTCAAACACGCGTTATCATATTCCAATTTGAAATGGATCAAATTAAAAGATTTGGAGATTCAGGTGGTAAAAAACAGACGCACGTATAAAATACACTGCCGGAAAAGGATTTGTGCAATTTGAAAGACGACGTCTTGTTTGATCCGATTACGTCAGATACCACCTGGGAGATGGTAAATGTACTAACATTATTTTTTTAAAACATACTTGAGAATAAAAGTAATTTTGATATAAAGGTTGACATTAAAATTTAAAATATTCCCGATCGCAAAATAGTTGTTTTTATTTCATGACTAGTTTCAATCTATAAACACCAAGGTGGCGGTAGCCTGCTCCAGCGCTAAACTGCTCCTCATGTTAACGTTTCTGCGGCCTGTTGCATCTACCGTCACCACCTGCCTTCTTGGTGGCATCCATCTGAAGATGATATTTATAGACCGAAACCGGGCATGAAATAAAAACAAGAATTTTACGATCTGGACTTTTTTTTCCTTAGCATAAGTTACTTTAAGTTAGTGTAAGTAGTTTGTAAGCCTGGGTACTGATGACCACCGTAGTTAAGTCCCTTGGATTCACAAAGATTTGTACTTTTTTTAAATTTTAATTATTACTAAGTATGGTTTCAACTGTCGACCGCTAACGCATAGCGTAGTGACATAGCTGACACAACGACATTGCTGTGTACCCTCTAATAGCGAATGTTTACGGTCATAAGGGTCATTGAGATATTAACGTGTGAAATATACAGGGCGCGCGGCCTCCCGCGTCGGAGGTTCGAATCCTCCATCGGGCATGGATGTGTGTGTTCTCTTAGGTTAGTTTAACTAAGTTTGTAAGTCTAGGGACTGATGACTAACGTAGTTTGGTCCCATATAATTACAAACATTTGAACATTTTTAAATATGCGTCATGTCGTGGAGACGCACTCGTGCTGCCTACAGCTACAGAGCTATTTTTGAAGGCGTCTTCAAAGGGGCGCGATGGTGTTTCGGAGAATTGCCACACCAGTTGGACGTGCTGCGTCAGTTTTAAAACGATAGTGCTTGCAATTGTCACGTGAACATTCTCAAACCCGTATACCAGCTTTTGGTTGTCTAATAAGCACAGATATGCGCCAAGCGCAGCAGTGGCAGATTTTAAGGTTATCACATCACAGAGATAGTCGCTTTCAAAATCAAACCTTCCATCACAGTTCAAAATGTTCAAATGTTTGTATAGTCTATGGGACTTAACTACGGGGTCATCAGTCTCTAAACTTACAAACTACTTATGAACTAGCTAACACTAAGGACGGCACAAATATCCATACCCGAGATGGGATTCAAACCCCCGACCGTAGTGGCCGTGCAGACCGTGACTGGAGCGCCTTAGTCCCCTCGGTCACCGCGGCCGGCGTCCATCACAAAGAAGAGGGTTTGTGAGCCCAGAAGCGTCAACACGAACTGTTGCAGTCAGTTATCAACAGTGACACTACGGGCACGTAGACCTCTAGCCCGTCTCCCACTCATCCTAAATCGGCATTGACGGCTCGACTGGTGCCGCCAGAGGATCACTTGGAATGGCGGGCCGTGGTCTTCAGCGATGAAGTCTACTATCCACCAGTGAAGACACCATCAGATAACAAAGTCAAATGTATACACCACACTCCATTCGGTTTTCACTGTTTATAAACAGTGGCCACGCGGAATAGGCGCGTGGTCTAAGGCATCATGCGACGGACTGGGCGGCCGTACCTGCAGTAGCATAGAGTCCTCCCTCGGGCATGGGTGTGTGTGTTGTCCTCAGTGTAAGTCAGTTTAAGTAATTTCTAAGTCTAGGGACTGATGACCGTAGCAGTTTGGTCAAATAGTTTTACACACATTTGAACATATAAACAGTGACGGCGAAAATTAAAATAGTGCTGTTTCGCTCACTATCCATCAATAAAAACTCCATCAGATTTGCAATTGACAAACTGTGTGGAAAGACCCACTGAAAAAAATGTACGAAAACTGAAATATCACAACATCTAAAACCAAGAAAGGAATAAAATGCCGACAAATGATGCTGTAATAGCAGTGAATCTTGTTTGGGTAAAAGTTAAAATCACATTGTCTTCGTTAAGGTAGACCCAACTTTCGACATATACAACATATTGATATGGTTGTAATTTCATTGGAAGCATCCCGTTTTCCTGTGTTCATTGGTGTATTCAGATTTAGTGTGTATAAATAATATGAATTATTACTGAATTTTAAATTTGCAACTTGCAACCGTCGCTAACCGGGGTTTTATCGACCCACCGGCTTACGGAGTACCTGTTCGCTCAGCTCCACAGCTCTGGACATCGGTCGCGGTGTCCACAGCCACAGTAAGCAACTACTTACAGGCCTTTTAATTGAATAAATTGATTACCGTATGTCGGTTACGTTACATTCGTTTCCCGTTTTGTATTTATTTTATTTTTATACAGTTAATTGACTTAGATCTGAGTTACAGCAATTACTGATTGATATTGCTCCGATTAGGTTTGGTTTTATATATGTATTGGTGGGAGTCTTTTCGATGATTATATATATTTTTTGGCGAATTACAGCGTTCAAATGAATGAAATAAATCGCAATTTGCGATGTTATGGCATCACTGTATTAGGTTTAGATGGAATACCAAACTGTGGCGAATGAAAATTTGTGGCCGGCCGGGATTCGAACCCGGGATCTCCTGCTTACTAGGCAGACGCGTTGACCACTCCGCCACGGAGGACACAGTAACCAGCCCGACTGCAGAGGACTCTTCCCTGCACGTCCCCTGCCACACACAAATCTCCATTCGCCACGCTGTCTCTTTCCTATACCACAGCCTATTTAATTGGTCTTCATTCATTTTCGATGATTCCATCTGTTGCTTGTCTAAAGTATGCCTCTTTGTTGCTCCTTCTGTGGTAACATCTGTCTTTGATGATGGTGTAGTACTAATTGGGTTTCGAAGGTAATGAAAGAATGTGCCGAGTCAATGTTCATTTTAAATCTCTTTTCGTCAACTACAGCATAGTATACTTGAAACTTGTTTGGCCGGCCGCGGTGGCCGAGGGGACTGAGGCGCTCCAGTCACGGTCTGCACGGCTACTACGGTCGGGTGTTCGAATCCCCCCTCGGGCATGGATATTTGTGCCGTCCTAGTTCGTAAGTAGTTCATAAGTAGTTTGTAAGTTTAGGGACTGATGACCCCGTAGTGAAGTCCCATAGACTATACAAACATTTGAACATTTGAAACTTGTTTGTTAGCATTTAGGTAGCCTCCCATAGCGTCAAACTAACACAAACCACGCCGTAGTATATAGAAGCTTCTGCTAAATAAATATAAGAATTTTTTATGTAGTCGATAAAACTCTACCATCCTAGGCCTGATATTAACCAATTAAAAGTCTTATATACCTTTACTCAACAATTGTAGGTTGTCCACGGGAAAGCTGTATTGTTTACAATAACATTACTGTCACTCTTGTAGTTCTGTTCTTGCACATGAAAGTGGTGGTTTGACGTTTTGTTGAAATATCTAGAAAAAATTACGGCTGTAAGGTAATTGTTGCACGCAAAATGGTGTTGCAATAATCTAGGTAGATGATCTTATAGAACATCCATTTTAACGTTTAACACTTCATATGGTGTCGTCACAGGATTTATTTATTTCCTCAAAATGATTCGCAGAATTTCTTTTTCAGAATGCCCCTCCGGCCGCAGTGGCCGAGCGGTGTGCGGCGCGCCAGTCACAGTCTGCACGGCCGCTACGGTCGGGGGTTCGAATCCCCCCTCTGGCATGGATGTTTGTGTCGTCTTTAGTATAAGGTAGTTTGTAAGTTTAGGGACTGATGACCCTGTAATTAAGTTCCTTAAGCTTAACAAACATTTGAACATTTGAACAGAATGCCTCTTGCCGTTCAGTATTGCTTCCGTGTCGGAAATTGGTATTTTTCTCAAGTCGTAGCAGTTCCTATATAAAAATAATTTAGTGCCATCCAGATATCGTAACCATTATAACAAGAATTGACCTAACTACTAATTATCTGTCGGTTAAGAATTTTGATGTGCAGTACTTCACTTTAACAAAAGCAAAATAGACATACTTTTAGCATATGTATATAGCAATTTTTTTCTAACTACTGTAGACTTTGCCACGGTGTATGTGATTCAATGTAAATTACGGAGAATAGCAAAAATTTTTACTAATATTCTATATTTACAAAGCACTATTGTACAGGTAGTAAATATTATTTATCTTCCATTAGAAATCAGGATAAATGCGTGCTTCTTGTGTTACTGTTTCCCATTAAGATTGTTTCTATATACTCATTTCAAAATGATTAATACGCTTTGGTTACACATTGGTTATGATCTGCTCCTCTTTTCCAGAATAAGTTATAGTTATCCTTCATTTCTAATTTTTCCAAATCACTTACACTTAAAGAAGTTATTTTATGAATGGGGACGATTTTCAGGCTATTGGAAATACTATATTTTTCTTTTATGATCTGTTTAAATCTTCATGTGTGTAGTAGCAATATATGCTACATTTTTCCCCATAAGACGTACCGGTACCAGCTGTGGTTTCTTAAGGATCCAACCTTGCTACATTGTTCCAACCGATCCAGGATAGTTACAAAGTTTTTGCGGGAAAATTTCCACTTTTTCTACAATATGTCTACCCAGAAATAATTTCATGAAATGCTATCTGTCAGAGCCATTCCATATATACACCAAAATACATGAATAATTATGTAGGAGATGTGCTGTAAAAGTTTTATAGTGCATATTAAATATATGATCTGACAATAGATATCTTAAATACGAGGCGTATCGAGAAATTAAGCTTCCCGCTGTTGTTTTCTTTGCAGTAGACCTGTATAGCCGGAAAAATGGCGGATGCGAAATAAGTCTGTGACGTGACAACTGAATGCTTGGCGGATAGGTGGTCTGGTGCTAGCACCGCGACAGCAGTGCCCTGAGATGGCATCAGTCAGTGACAAGGCTGCTTAATGCAAAAAAGGTAGCGCCCAACGAAATTCAGCGTCAGCTCTGTCACGTCTCGAGGCAGCAAACAGATGGCGCGTCTCTGGTGTAGGCTTTTTACAAAATGTCTTCAAATTGACAATGATGAAGAGAACTGTGGGTGGTGGGTGACCGTCCTTATCAGTGATCACCTGATTCCTTTCTTTCTTGCATTTCAAGAACTTCCTGTGCCCCCGTCAGCGTTTTGATAACTGCGAAGATCTGAATACGACTGCCACACGGTGGTTCCATTCAAAAGTGGCATGAATACAAAATTTGTTCCCACGATATGACAAGTCTCACAATTCTTTTAGTGACTGGATCGAAAATAGCGAAAGCATTTTGAACCTATTGCCAATAAAGTTTCTGATGTAACTATGTCGTATTTGTTTCAAAATTAAGGGAACTTCCTTTCTGGACTCTGACAAATGCGACACCTATAACGCCAGTGGATCCACCTACAGGCGCTAAAATGGACCTAACTCACATGGATCCACATCTGAATGATACTCATTCTGATACTCTTGAATACTATTACGGGTTTTACACATGTAGCCTGCCTTCGAAAATTCCCTGTATGTGACTCAGATAGATCCAGTTCGAACGCTAATGCTGGTGAACCAACCTGACAACGATATAGGTCATCAAAATATCCACGGGTGTACTGCCGGTCTATAGTGTCCAACGGGCACTATAGACCGGCAGTACACCCGTGGATATTTTGATTATCAAATACGCCGGGAGAAACTGAAGAATCACAACGATATAGGTCATTAATGTAAAACCTTGCCGATATATAGTACCAAAAATCTGAAAATAACTTTACAATTTCATTTACTATCTTATTGCTTATGAAAATATTATAATAAACATAATATTACATATTTCTATGTACTGATAAGAGTTCGATTTGATGTAATTATCGCTTGAAAATGAGCCATGTTAGATACAAGTAGCAATAACTAAACAAATGTACAAAAAATAAGATCTTGTGGTCAACAGTATTACAATGTCTTTCATGCAATTTGTATCCGTAGAAGAGCAGAAGAGAGAAATGTACTTATTATTGTGGTAATGTCCTTCTAATAAAATGACTAACATTAAAGAAGAATAATTTTAATGTCAAAACATAGAGCGGAAAGATAATATCACCATTTTTCATTGCAGATCGCTTTCTGTAAGCTTATAAACACCACTTCATTCCTGACAGAGTGCTAACGTTGCAATTTTTAGGTGTGTGTGTTGTCCTTAGGTTAGTTTACCTTAGTTTAAGTAGTTTTTAAGCCTAGGAACTAATAACTAACGGAATTAAGTCCCATAGATTTACGAACATTTGAACGTCTGATTTTCAATTTTCAGGTGTGTAATTGACAGTTCTTCATCAATTAACAAGTGCTTTGAAGGTTTTTAATGAGTTCCAGACGCAGTCTGTACAGAGTACTTAACTATTGATGACTTGAGGCTGTAATTGCGATGTATACCATCAATGTTATCTCACTCCGATACATAAAAAAATTATAATCCCTTGCCTACGTCAATGTGCCAGATTCCTTCAACATAATCGATTCAGTAATATTTATCTGTTTCTATATCAATACACTATGAAAATTGGCAGGAATCATAATTTGTGACAGAATCTATGGTGCTCCAATATTACCCTCAGATATAACACAGAGAAAGAGAACTACATTACTTTAAGTGACGAAAAATGTTGAAACGTTTGTAAATCTACGGGACGTAACTAATCTGGTCATCAGTCCCTAGGCTTACAAACTACTTATACTAAATTATGCTAAGGACAACAAATACGCCCATGCCTGAGAGAGGACTCGAACATCCGGCGAGCAGCAGCGCCTTGGAACGCTCGGCCACTCCACCGCTGCTTAAGAGAGGAAGGGTGATTCATTCTGACATGATAATTATGATAAACTACAATTTTCCTACATAGGAGCAATACAAGAAGAAAAAAAGAAATTATTATCAGAACTATTTAGAGAAAATAAATAAAATATGTGTCTATACCATGTAAAGTGGGAACGGCCAACTTTAAAATATTCAACTACTTGTATTATCTCAACACCTTTGTGCAGGCGACAGCTATCTCAAGGACTCAAATTCTGCTAGGGATTTTTTTTTTTTTTTTTTTTGAATTGGCCAAACATCAAACCCCAATTTTTTGTGCATGAAGCAGACTTCCTGGATAACTGTTATGTTATTGCAAACAACTATATGACTGTTTAACACGGAGAAATCCCGGTTTAAGAGTAAAACTGTGCAAAATTTCATATGTAGAATCTGAAACAACTTAACAGTGTTATTCCTAACTGTTTTTCAATTTTTCAAAGAGCCTGATGTCAATTAGAAGAACTTTAATATCTGTCTTGGCTGAAACTCATTTTATCAGACAACAAGCGCATATTTTTGGTTACGGAATGGATTGTCGATGTTTCACAATGTCTAAATAAAAGATTTTAAAATATTATATGCTGTCTTCATCCCAAATTGTCACTATGATCTAATTAGTAGTGCTCTGCAGTTTGTCTATTGGGACTATAAGAAAACATGGTATTGGCTGGTACGCAGGTATTCATTTCGGACAAATAAGAATGAGAAAAAATCATAAACTATGACTCTCTGCCTATAATTTTATGTCTCTGCTTGTGATCTAAGTGTAGATTTTAAACAGACTTCAATAAAGATGATGCAAGCATTAAACAAATGGATTATATTAAAGATTGAGAATAATATTTTATGAACGTATGGCATTATTTTGCAGAACACTCAGAGAGAGGTAATACTCTATTGGGATTGAGTTCAATCAGTAACATTTCCCATAGGTGTTAAGGAAAAGATCAATCTGTAGAGTAATCTTAAATAATTTCTTATTAAAGTTTTAGAGTGTAAAATACACATGTAGCATTGTTGTTGTAACTTATTTGTTCTATGACAGTAGAAAAAATCCACTTCGAGGATAACAGGTGTCAGCATTAAAACAATGACACTACCAGGGCGACACACATTAGTTTAAAGATTAGTCAAAGATGAAAGCCGTGCGTAGAGGATAACGATTGGGTTACCATTTTATAAATTAGGCTAACATACTTCTTTACATTGCTGGGTTTGCAGGATGCAGTATACATGCCATGGTACTATTAGCACATACAGGGTGTCTCCAACCTTTTGAGTCAAATTGAAATAAATCATAGTGAGTCTACTAATGATTATATTGAGAGTAGAAATTAACGGTTAGAACTGCATATTCGTTGTGGTATCGAAAAGCACGGCGTACGTTGCACAATAACAACGTAACTGGTAGCAATTAATTGAAGCCAGTTTCAATTGATGTATTGCATATCGGGAGTGCGGACAATCCTATCGCCACCCAAATCGATTATCATCAACAATGATTCTCTGTCAATTCAATGTATGGGCAAACATTGTATGATATCACAAAATATTATTAGTGGCCTCCCCATTTGACTGCTCTAAGTTACCTCCTGTTGCTGCGAAATGTTTTCACACAGTTCTTGGTGACTGTACCCCTTGTTATGGGTGGAGCACCATCCTCCAGCAGTGTTACTGTCCGTAAACACCTGAAAAAACACATCCTGCCATTAACAACTAAATAGAATTTCCGATCTCGCTGTAACGTAAATATTGTAAGAAAAGGTTAGTGACATGTAAAACCTGTACCGGCGAGAGAGTTGAACTCAGACTCCCGCTTTACTCATGTAGTGCGCAATCCGACCCATATTTCCATATGTCGCTTCGTACGTGCCCATGTACCCTTTGGTGACCGCATTTCACTGGATTCCTGCCAGGGGATCGGACTCTGGAGTGCACCTTCACTGAGATAATGAATCTGCTGGTCCTGCCGGTATACAGTTTGTACTTGCAGTGTCTGATCTTTTGGTCGAATACGTCCTAAACATAAATATAAAACCAGTACCCTCGTTGTTGGATTGTAGGGGAGGTCCTGTATCATGACCAGCACGATCACCGGCTCCACACTTCTGGACTCTCTCCCCGGGACTATGGCAGGTCTTTGGTACATGGAAACCCCGTAGAAATGAATGAAGACCTGCTTGTTAGGGTCCAAGCTAACTGTCTCCTGGTACAACAGGTGCGGCAGAACTTCACGCGCTGTTGCCACACGTGCACTGAGACTGCGGGTCGCTACTTTGAACACGTACTACAAGCTATGATGCTGTAAAAAAAAAAAAGGTAAAGCAGTCAACAATCCTAAGATTGGTTTGAACACCACAGTGCTTTACTAGGCATGGTCCTGTTTGGAGGTGGTATGCCGTTGCCTTCCTCCGACCTTCGAACTGACTTACCCAGCCAGTTATAGGGGGACCTACAGTTTAACGTGGGTTCCGAACCACGGTGCTACTCGGTATTTTTTCACATGAGCAATACTGCCAGAGTTGAAAGAAGTGGAAAGTGACAGATAAAAATCCTAGGACCTGGCGGGGATCGAACCCGCGACCTTTGGATTTGTAGTCTGGCACTCTACCACTGTGCAACCGAGGCTCACCGACTGCGGTGTAAGTCCCTAACACAATAAACATTTTTTCCCAACCATTGGTTCCCTATCTCAATATAATTAGTACAAACAGGACGAAATTTTAACATCAGATTTGCGAAAAACACTACAGTTTGCGTGAGTAAACCATCAGGTTTTTATCTTTACCTGAAGAGTAAAAGCTACAGAGTGGAAACAATAGAAATTGCTCTGATAATTCTTCACAAAGTACCTGAAGATCAAACCATGGCCATTATGGAAGAAAGGGAAATATACAAGATGTGTATAATTAAAGTCACAAAAGGAACGGCCACGGTGGAGTAGCCGAGCGGTCTAAGGCGCCTCGCTGCGGAGCGGACGGTCCCTCGCCGTCGGAGGTTCGAGTCCTACCTGGGGCGTGGTTGTGTGTGTTCGTCCTTAGGTTAGTTTAACTTAGTTTAAGTAGTTTGTAAGCTACGAACTGATGACCACGAAGTTTGGTCAGATAGATTTACAAACATTTAAAAAAATTTTAAAAAGTAAAAATAAAAATGAAATACAATTTACTGCTTATGCTTGCTTGTCTGCATCTTTGTGTGAGTTGAGTGACATCTATGGAAAATTTAAGAAACTGTGTTTTGATACAATATACACATGCAACATCAGTGTTCAGCCGGCCGCGGTGGCCGAGGTGACTGAGGCGCTCCAGTCACGGTCAGCACGGCCACTACGGTCGGGGGTTCGAATCCCCCCTCGGGCATGGATATTTGTGCCGTCCTAGTTCGTAAGTAGTTCATAAGTAGTTTGTAAGTTTAGGGACTGATGACCCCGTAGTTAAGTCCCATAAGCTTTACAAACATTTGAACATTGAACATCAGTGTTCAGAAGACTATGGAATCAAGGCGATGCAACACCTTTTTTGATGTGTCTATATATTCACAGTCAGTTATTAATACTTCAGTGAACGTCTTCAGTTTATAGGAAGCTTAGGCTTTAACGTCCCATCGATAGCTTGGTCATTAGAGACGGAGCTAACGCTCGGAGTTTTGGGTAAGGATGTGGAAGGAAATCGGCCGTGCCCTTTTGAAAGGAGCCATCCCGGCGTTTGCCTGGAGTGATTTAGGGAAATCACGGAAAACCTAAATCTGGATGGCCGGAGGTGGATTTGAACCACCGTCCTTCCGAATGCGAGTCCTGTGTCTTACCACTGCGCCACCTCGCTCGGTTTCAGTTTATAGATTGACACTATATCAAGATTAAGGAGCAATAATTGGCTTCCAATTCACGTTTTAATAGCAGTATCTGTCACATACATATGTATCATAGAGGCTGCAGTGGCCGAGTGGTCTGCGGCGCGCCAGTCACTGTCTGCACGGCCGCTACGGTCGGGGGTCCAAATCCCCCCTCGGGCATGGATGTTTGTGCTTTAGTATAAGGTAGTTCATAAGTAGTTTGTAAGTTTAGGGACTGTTGACCCCGCAGTTAAGTCCCTTAATCTTAACAAACACTTCAACATTTTTCGAGAAAAGGAGTTTATCAGATTTGTACGCTGTACGTAGATCTAACACAAATGGTACTGTGGGCAAGCGTCCGAGTCTCGTAATTCTGTGAAACGTTATGGAAACATCTTATGACAAATTCGTTGTTTTGCCGTCCTTCAAGTCCCTTTTCTTCCGGTAGATACGACAGTAGCACACAATAAACCGACCAAGTTGCTGGTTCCCAGTAGCCGTTTGCAAGGCTCTTTGCCGTAACCACCTTACGCCAGAGGATTTCCCCTTAGCGATCACTGCTGTCGACTGAATAATTCTCCATTGGTTTCAGGTACGCTCGTATACTTTTCGTACCACGTCATATGCCCACACTGCCACCAGACGACGTTCAGGCGCATAACTAACTGGTGATCAAATAACAGTAACTAACATTCCATTTAATTACTGAACGGATATTTAGGATATTGCTCATTTCTTTCTGTGTAGTGAATACGCCTCTGATACACTCGCCGGATCATAGTCTTAATATTTTGTGAGTACGTTATTTTTCAACGCCCAATCTATACGAATTAATATCAGGAAGGCAGGTTCCAATCATTACATTTGTTCTGGTGTAGCAGTTGGAGGACAAACTATACTGGCTAGGAGCAACCTTCGACAGGAATCTAAACCAATATATTAGGTATTTAGATTTGTCTTCTTTCTTTTAATTTTCTCTACAATCAACATTTCATCAACATTTCCTACTGATGTTACTTTATCCCTGATATTATATACTAATATTATCCCAACATCACCCATTCCTTTACAGATTCCTACAGAATAAAATACTCTTAATTCATCAGTTATTAATGTTCACATCTAATTCCTGACATTCCTATTATTTCTAAACTGTTTGTACTGATCTTTTTTTAAACGTTATTCACCTTCGTCATTGTTAGGAGGGAATTTACATTCCACACTCCTATACTCAATTTTCTGTTCTCCATTTCATTGTGGACTGTCTCAGCATCTACTCACCTGGCTGCACAAACGGGGAAACACTTTACGTCAGGAATTAATATCTTAGGGCTTACCACTATTTATGCAGTTTTCAAAGAAACTTTAGAAATGTAGTAGCCTCCCCTTAAACGTCGAATAGACGCTTTTGCATATTTTCAATGACTTTTAATCAGTGAGGTGACATCAAACTCCGTCTTGATCTCATCAGTTCAAAGCAATTATCTCAGTGTAGTATTCGTCATCAGTGGTTATTCGGGTCGGTGTAGATCCCGTCGGTTTTCGCACTTTCTTGTTCGCCGCTTGGTAATAGGCAATGGATGAAATTAGATTGAATATATCGAAATAATTCTTACGAACAAATAAATTAAAAATTGTAACAGTAGTCATGAAATTATTATTCAGCTTGTTCCTGATCTTCCCCAGCCTCCAACACATATTGATACTGCAGAGATGAATATAGTATTTGTAGGTTGTTTGGATTCGATCAATCAATAAACAAACTGGAAGTAATTTTTCATTGCTTTAGTCTGAAATCGGACTTATCTTTTGTTCAAATGTTTGTAAATTTATGGAACTTAACTACTCTGGTCATCAGTACATAGGTTTAAAATTTACTTAACTTCTGATAAGGACAACAAACACAGCCATGACCGAGGAAGGACTCGAACCTCCGACGGCGAGAAACGGGGCACTCCGCAGCTAGGCGCCTTGGAACTCTCGGCCACTCCACCGCGGCACTCATCTTTTGTCAAATGATTATCAGATCTTCTACTATGTAACTTTACCAGGTGATCCTATCATTAAAAAGTTTTTCAACGCACGTTTCAAATATGCTTTATTGTGTATTTGTTTCTTTAATTGCAGACGATTATCGTAAAAATTATCTTTCCATACTGCCAACGTCAGATATCAGCTGCCGCATAATTCCACCATCTTAACAATAAATTACAAAAAAATGTTCAAATGTTTGTTAAGCTTAAGGGACTTAACTACGGGGTCATCAGTCCCTAAACTTACAAACTACTTATGAACTACCTACAACTAAGGACGGCACAAATATCCATGCCCGAGGGGGGATTCGAACCCCCGACCGTAGTGGCCGTGCTGACCGTGACTGAAGCGCCTCAGTCCTCTCGGCCACCGCGGCCGGCAATAAATTACAGAAAAGGACAAGATTAACTCCGTTTACATGATAATTTCTGATTATAATAAATGAATTCTTATTATAATTATCCTTCTAGAAAATTATAAACAAAATTAGTTTGTCGAACGAGACTCTAGCGCCGAGAGAGTAATAACGTGATCGATGCTGCTGTCCACAAGAAACTATTGGACACTAGCGACACCTAAAGTATGATACAAATTACAACCTTAAAATCATAGGTAATTCCTTACCACTAGTGCGGTTTCTTCGAACTTGTTAGCCATAGCAGTTATAAGGGTATATCTAAATTCTGTCCCATTCTGTAGTTATCGTATAGAAAAATATTTTCTTGGTGTTTCAGAAAGAGTATTTTACAGATACTGGTTTTATTCGTAGAATGGCCTGATGACAGATCTTTGTAGTTACTACAGAAAATAAAAGTGCGACTATAAACTAATGATCAACTACGAAATCGAAAAATTGAAACATTTCGGTCGTTTCGGCAGGTTGAAATAAATTCAACGACAAAGTTGAAAATTTGTGATGGACCGGGAGTCGAACCCGGATTTCGATGTATTCTTGCTCAGCCTTTTTATTACATCAGGCTGTAATAATTTTTTTTCGGGTAGATCTATGCTTTGCGGTCGTTTGTTCAATTCGTTCATGGTTGTTCGTTGAATATTTGGCTCAGCTTTCTTATTACAGAGGTCGTTAATTAGGCTATCCAGGCACGCTTCCCTTCCAACCCAACTTCTCAACTTCTAGCATCCTGCCCACTGATTCCTCTTGCTCGCAGCCTATACTGAATTTCCGCATGGGGTCCAGCGTTTAAATGTGTCTGCACTGAAATTGTCATTGCCTGTTGAGGGCATATTTACAATTATTGGTATGGTGTCTGTCCGGAAGAACAGACAACATTAGTTAAGAGTAACAAGGGAGGCGGCCGCGGTGGCCGAGGGGACTTACATTGAAGAGGAAACATTTCTTTTCTACAAACTTTTCATTTATTTATTTATGGTGGCCGAGGGGACTGAGGCGCTCCAGTCACGATCTGCACCGCCACTACGGTCGGGGGTTCGAATCCCCCCTCGGGCATGGATATTTGTGCCGTCCTTAGTCTTAAGTAGTTCATACGTAGTTTGTAAGCTTAGGGATTGATGACCCCGTAGTTAAGTCCCATTAGTTCTACAAACATTTATTTATGTTTATTTCTGAAACAGAGAAGGTCACGCCAATAGCAGCAGCTTTCACCCAATTGTAGGCACTGAAGTCACAGACCAATGATAGTACAGACCTCTCAGCGGGTTCTACCCTCAGAGTTAAGAGTAGAGGAACTAAACATTAACATAATTAAACATAGGCTTCGGGAAACTGAAGAAATTCTTGACCGATACGACACGGAAACCTAGAACTTCGAGAAGACGAACTCTGAGCCCTGACGTCGCTTCGAAGACACCGTACTGCGGAGATCGTACGGCACAACTGGAAACACTCGTATATTTTATGGTACCAGGATAGAAGATACCACTTTCATTTACATATATAAATAGATAAGGGAAAACAATTTGTTTTAAAAGGCATTGAAGCCGACGCCGCAGAAGGCGATATTGGCGAGCGACAGGATGGGCTGTAAGGGGAGAAGGGAGGCCCATTTTAAAATTAAAAAAAAAAAAAAAAAAAAAAAAAAAAAAAAAAAAAAAAGCTTGAGGCGCTCCAGTCACGGTCTGCACGGCCACTACGGTCGGGGGTTCGAATCCCCCCTCAGGCATGGATATTTGTGCCGTCCTTAGTAGTAGCTAGTTCATAAGTAGTTTGTAAGTTTAGGGACTGATGACCCCGTAGTTAAGTCCCATAAGCTGTACAAACATTTGAACATTTAACAAGGGAAGCGTGCCTGGACAGCCTAATTGGTACGTGCACCAGCTGGCCCGAAGCGGGAAATCCGGGTTCGAACCCGGTTCAACACAAATTTTCAACTTCGTCGATGAATTTATTTCAACCCTCGCCCCTCCCGAAACGGCTAAAATGTTTAAATATTTCGATTTCGTAAAATTATGGGCGTTACTGTCAGCTAATGGTTTCTGTTGTTTCGGACATGTCTCAAAAGAACAGACACCATATCAATAACAATGCTCATTTGTCTTCCAATTTTGTAGGCCACTGTATGTCGGAAATATGGAATACTTAGACACATTCCGTTAGAGGCACTGGTGTAATTTAAGTGATGGAAGACGATGCTTCAGTTTAAAAGAGTAAATCTCACGTAACATCCTACAGAGAGAAAAGCGAAATTTCTGCGAAGTAATTTCTCTCCGCGGTAGCTAGCTGGGGCAGTGCAGTTAATTTTCCCTAAAGCGGTTAAAAGACGGCAGCTGGGGAGTCGCATTAAATGCAGTGCGTGCTGGGTTCACATCGTTCAGGGACGACATAAAATTTAGCTCCCCTCGCGTGGGGCAGCGAACGGCAGTGTTTGCAGTTCGGCAGGCCCTGTCGCTGATAGCATCGTGGCTGGAGATTACCGCCTGGACCCACTACATCACGCTGTTTGTCAACCTCGCTAACTAGCTAATTACTGTCCACTACTTTTTGGACGGCTAACTGAGTTGTGGGAGCTCGTTGCCGCATGGAAATTTCTCTTTTCTTTCTTATATAGGTACCCAAGTTCCTATATTATTCTTTTCCAATTAACGCGAGTGAATATATTTCAAGCCAGTTAATTACTCGGAGAACCGTACGGATTCTTACACAATCGTTCAAATAAATCCAGTTAAGATCCCTAAGTAACAAGAAAATAATGCCGTAGAGAGAAATTCTTGGTACAGTATTCACAGCGAGAAAGTTCTTATTGCTGTCGCGTATAATTGTCCCTGAACTCATATTACAGGAAGAAAATTTCTGTGTATCCGTTAATTTTCATTTCAAAAGCGTAACACTTAACAGAGTTTGTAACGATTCAGGTATTCTTTGTCACTGTTTCATTGTAACGATTATGATTCTTTGCTATATTAATATATCAATGGAAATTCCTAAAACATCTATTTGGGCGATAAGGGCGAAAAGGAATAACCGATGGCTATTTCGGAATCTAAAGCAAGAGTTTCCAGAGACTAGAAGCAACATCGACCTCAAATAACTCTGTCTTGGGGAAGATTAATTATGTGCAAAATTTGTTTATATGGGGATTCCTCGCAATAGAGCTTTAGAACCAATCTTGTTTTTAACTGACGTTAATGAGTTTATTTGCTGATGGCAGGAACATCGTAACCACAGAAAAACTCTTCATCACGTAGTAGAGAAAGCAATGAAACCTACAAGACGTTTACAACTCGATAACTTGTAATAAACTAACATTGGACATGAAAAAAAGGAAACAGCATTGAATTCCGTTTAGAAAAGGACTTAACCATTTTGAAGTGCAAGTGTGGGTTTTGTGAATAACTCATATTATTTACGTATTAGTTACGATTACTAATATTAATTTGTACTTCTCTGGTAGGTTCAAACGTTCAAATGTTTGTAAATCTATCGAACCAAACTGCGTGGTCATCAATCCGTAGTTTACAAACTACTTAAATTAAGGTAAACTAACCTAAGGACAACACACACAACCATGCCCCAGGGAGGACTCGAACCTCCGACGGCGAGCAACCGCGCGCTCCGCAGCGAGACGCTTTAGACCGCTCAGGTACTCCACCGCGGCTCTCTGGTAGGTACCCTACATTTCTCCTCAATCCAAACCGATATTCCCCGCGATCAGCATCTACCATCTTTTCCATCCTTCTGTAAATAACTCGTGTTACAGTTTTGTAACCATGACTTATTAAGCGGATGGTTCTGTAATTTTCACTCCTGTTTGCGCCTGCTCTCCATGGAATGGAAATTATTACATTTTTATTTTAAAAGTCTAACAAGGAGACCACATGGGTAACAGATTTTAGAATTTTTTTTTATTTTTACGGGACGTGAAGTTCAGAACTTAAATAACAATCAGACAAAGCCATTTGACGCAACTCTCAAGAATTTTGCAGAAAATCGACATTGAAGTTTTGCAAGTACATGTAAGTACCAATAAATAGAACAGTTGTAGCATCTGGCCGTGGAACTCAGGTGGTAGCGGTCTAGCTTCAGAACCATAGAGTTGGCGGTCACAAATATTTTTTCATTGTTTTCGAATTCATTTATATACAACACTTTGGGATCTCTAATGCCACGTGTTGTGTTAGTTTTTGTTTATGTGTATGTGACGAACTGAACATCTTGTCGTCACCTAAAACGATGGTTGAGTAGGTTAGCTGCTTGGAAATTGTGACAGTACCGCCCAACGAGTAGCACTGTCATTATGTTTGGAGAAATTTATCAAGATAGATTAAATTCACCGCAAACACTGACCTTGCCAATGCACAAAATTGTTACACTCTTTCCTTCTATTAATTTTGGTAGCATTATATATATAGACAGGTAACATTGATGGGAATGCATTATCTGTATAAATCTGTGATTTGGAAAAATCTTGTTAAACAGCCGTGAAGCTAGGACTCATAGTGGACTGGCCAGCAGAGAGCTGGTGTGTGTGTAAGGCGGAAACGCTCGGCCGGGGCGGGAGCTCAGCCAACACCACCTAGAGAAGGCCTCACAACCGCCCGTGCTACGTCACAATGACCAGGCCGCGGCTGCCAGCTTACTGGCTGGCTGCTAAGAGGCAGTGGGCGTGCCCCAGCGGACAGCCAGTAAGCTGGCGGCCGCGGCCTGGTCAGTGTGACGTAGCACGAGCTGTTGTGAGGCCTTGTGTCTAGGTGGTGTTGGCTTAGCGCTCGCTTGCAAAGGCTGTGACGTCAGAGGGAATTCACCGCGCAGCTAACAATAGGGACACCATATATGGTACAAACGAATTTTGATGGGTCGCAGGTATGTTGTGCAGGAACTCCTCCAGACCACCAAGCTAAAAGTATTTGTTCCAATGCGCCTTGGTTTCGACGAAGATCTAGATCAAAGTCCAGCGCGTAACTGCTACACGTATACTAAGTCACCGTCGGTACGTGAGTTGGCGTGGTGCAATGAGGAAGGCACTTTCACACAGACGACCTGAGTTCAAATCTGTTCGGAGCTGTTTTTCCCGTCGATTGATTGTGCATAATTATATTCCTTTTTCCCACTTCATCAATTCTTATTGGAAAGATAAAGTTATAACAGGTAATTGCAGTTACATGTGAACGATACTGGTCGCAGCATAATAATCCGCTGGGACGCGTCAAGTGGGCACACACTGCATACGTCGGTACAAAAACAGTGGGGCCGAGGACTGTAGACGTAGCTAGCAAATGCTGCACAAATGTTATAGGTGATAACCACAGATAGTTTACTGATCTTTCAGTCGCCGTAAAAGTATACTGCGAAATAACGAATTTAATAAAATAATCGTCGTGTAATACATAACATATTGAGCTATTAGCGTAATTACTCAAGCATTAACATAACAGTGGCTATGAGAGTATATAATTATACATAATCAGTCGTCGGTCAAGTGTATAAAAAAATAAAGAAAGTGGGCTGGGAGTACGATTTAAACGCGGGTCGTCTGTGTGGCAATCAGGCGCCTTGCTAATGACAACACGCTGACTCATGTACCACTGCTGACTACGTGCAGGTACTTACGCGCTGGCAGCGGTGGCCGAGGTGACTGAGGCGCTCCAGTCACGGTCTGCACGGCCACTACGGTCGGGGGTTCGAATCCCCCCTCGGGCATTGATATTTGTGCCGTCCTTAGTGTTATCTAGTTAATAGGTAGTTTCTAAGTTTAGGGACTTATGACCCTGAAATTAACTTCCATAAGGAATTTGAACATTTGGCAATGGGAAATTTCGTGACGTATGGATTTCTGCGGAGGACAGGTATAAAGGCTGAGCGGTAGGCCCAGGTGGAGCAATATGTTTGGCTAGCATCGCGACGGTGCAGCTATGCCGGTCTGTACCGCGACCTTCGGAAGAGTGAGACTTTAAAAGTTTTCAGATTGTAAAAGGGCAGTCGAACTTAGAAAAATTTATCGTGTGTGGCGAGTTACTGTTAAACTTGGAAGATTTATTGCCGAGTGCTACGAGTGCTACGTTGAACTTGAAGATTGCAGTGTGTGAAGTTTAGGCACTGTGACTACAATACATTTCCATTGGAAACTGATTGTAAAAGTGAATCCTTTCAGAAAGTGTTAGCTGAGTTCTCATAAACATTTTTTCATTCGATATCTGTTGTTGAACACTGTTTTTGTCATATAAACTGTGAATATAAAGACAAAGTATTCGCGGTCAGGCACAGACTAATGGAACATTTTTTATGCAATGAACAGTAGCCTGGTAGGCTAACTCAATATATTTTCGGCAAAGTAAATTTTGTCTGGGGGCTCACGAGCTATATTAGATACGCCAACGTACAATGCTTTTACCGGTGACAGTGTTTTGATCCGATACATAAACAGACTACTTAAAAATGTAAAGAAAAGTGTTGAGAAAATTATTTGTTTGTAGTGCACCCTCCTCTCAATTGTAGTTGTGTTTCCATAAATCATATGCAGGTGGGGATTCTGGACGAATTTTTTATCATCTCCTAGATAGAGCAGAAGTTAAGGTGCAGTGAACTTGTTAGTGTTAATATAAGATTCTACACGAACAGCCCTCATTATAACCTCGCAACTTTCTAAAAATAGTGTCGTAGCTCTTCACAAACTGAACAATTAAAGACTACCGTCGTCAACTAATAGTGATGCCAATACTGTAAAAATGCGACTTAAGTTTTTTGATTGAAACCATAATTATTAACAACCTTTTATAAAATATAGTAAATTACGAATAAACAAAAATACGTGCATTTTTCGTAAAAAATAGCATTAGATGTCAATCATGTGTAAGTATTCGAACATAACGAAAAACATAATAATATCACTGGAGAATTGTAACTACCAAGCCTATGGTTGTAAGGCCAGAACGCTACCACCTGCGCTATGACGACAGCTGCTACAAACTATTTATTTATGTAGTTTCCTGTATTTTGCAAAACTTCAAAGTCGATTTTCTCGAGAATTTTTGAGAGTTGCGTCGCATGGCTTTGGTTGATTCTTATTTGTGTTCTGAACGTCATGTACCATAAATATCAAAACATTCTAATATCCGATACCCATTTGGTGTCCTTGTAAGACTTTTTCACCTGTGACATACACCTTATACCCCAGGTGAAATAGTTTCGTCCTGGATGACTCTACCAGAGACTACAGTAGCTCTGTGGGAATGTCGTCTACTCCAGGGCCATTGTTCGAACTAGGTCTTTCAGTGCTCTGTTAAATTCTTAACTCATTAAAGTATCTCCTATTTGGTCTTCATCTACCCTTCCTACAATATTGTCTCTAAGTTCATTTGCTTTGTAGAGCCCCTCTGTATACTTTTTATACCTATCAGCTTCCATTCTTTGCTGAGAACTGGTTTTCCATCTGAGTTCTTGATATTCATATACCTGTCTCTGAATGTATCTTTTATGTTCCACTAGGCGGTATCTATTTTTAACCTAGTTATACATTCTGCTACTGACTTACAGTTGCCTTTTAGCCACTCCTGCTTAGCCATTTTGCTTTCCTATCAATCTCATTTCTTATTAATATATACTCCATTTTGCCTGCTTTATTTACGGCTTTTTAAATTTAGTCATTTCTGTGATATCCAAGGATTCTTTGTAGGTCTTGCCTTTCTATATATTTAGTCCTCTGCTGTCTTCACTATTTCATCTCTGAAAGCTACCCATTCTTCTTCTACTGTTTCATTTCCCCCAGCTTCAGTCAATTGTTGCCTAAAGCTCCCTCTGAAATTCTCAAGAACTTTAGGTTCCTTCTGTTTTTCCAGATCCCATCTGCTTATTTTCCTAGCGTCCTGTAATTTCTTCAGTTTTAGTCTACACTTCATAATCAATAAGTTATGGTCAAAGTCTATATCTGCCCCTGGATAAGTCTTACGGTTTAAAACCTAGTTCAAAAGTCGACGTTTTACCATTATAAAATCTATCTGGTTACTTCCGGTGCCTCTTTGTCTCTTTCACGTATACATCCTTCTTTCATGATTCTTGAACCAAGTGTTTGTTATGATTAAATTATGTTCTGTACAGTCTTCTACCAGGTGGCTGCCTCTTTCATTCCTTTTCCCCAGTCCATATTCACCTACCACTTTCCCTTCCTTTCTTTTTCCTACTACCGAATGCCATTCCCCCATCACAATAAAGTTTTCGTTTCCCTTAACTGTCTGAATAATTTCCTTTATCTCCTCATCATCGGCAGAGCTAGTTGGCATATAAACCTGTACTAATGTGCTCGGTGCTGGCTTCGTATCTATCTTGACTACGATAATGCGATCACTGAGGTGCTCATAGATGTTCACCTGCTTTCCTATTTTCTTATTCATTATTAGATCTACTCCTGTAATATCCCCAACTGATTTTGTATTTATAAACCTGTACTCACCTGACCAGCAATTTTTTTTTCATATTTCCACCAAACTTCGTTAACCCACATTGTATCCAACTTCACTCTATCCACTTTACTTTTTAAATTTTCTAACCGGCATACGCTATTCAGGGATCTAACATTCCACGCTCCGATCCGTATAATGCCAGTATTGTCTCTCCTGATGACGATATCCTCTTGAGTAGTCCCCACTCGGAGATCCGAATGGGTGACAATTTTATCTCTGGAATATTTTACATGAGAAAATGCCATCGTCGTATATTCATACAGTACTGGTGCATGTCCTTGGGAATAGTAACGACTGTAGTTTCCCCTTGCTTTCAGCCATTCGCAGTATATGACAAAGCCACATTAGCTGATGTTACAAGGCCAGTTCAATCATCCAGACTGTTGCCCCTGCCACTACTGAAAAGGCTGCTTACCGTCTTCAGGAACCACAGGTTTTTCTGGACTTTCCGCAGATACCATTCCACTGTTGTACGGATATCTGTATCGTTGAGGCACGCAAGCCACCTCACTTCGGCAATGTCTGTGGTTCATGGGGGTAAGTTTCCTGTATACCCATTATTGTGAATGACAATGAGCGGGCGCATACAGTGAAATCTGTTACTGCCCTGTTCGGTCGATGGGACTGGGAAGTACTGTACCACCCACCATACTTCCCGGACGTAAGTCCTTGTGAATTTGATATGGTTGCGAAGATATAGGACCCTCTTCGTGGCATTCGCTTCAGTACTGTTCTAGAGATTCAAGCAGTAGACCGCTCCATTGCGCCATCAACAGAACAGGCTCTGCTAACGGTATACTACGCCTTCCATATCGCTGGCAACGGATTCTACACAAAGCTGGCGACTACTTTGAAGGACAGTAATAGCTGCAAACATGTAACGCTTTTGTATAGGTTGTGAATAAATAATTGCAACTTTTTAAGTTCCAACCCTCGTATTTTATTATTTTTGTCCGGAATGTTTGTAAAAATAAAACTACAGGAAAACCTAAGGTCGGCCGTAATACACGCCAGAGCGATGTTTTATTGGGCGAGGAGCTTAGTACAACTTTTTATTAAACAATTAGGCTATCTAGGCACGCTTTCCTTCCAACCCAAATTCTCAACTCCTAGCCCCCAGCCCATCGATTCCTCTTGCTCGCAGCCTATGCTGGATTTCCGCAAGGGATCAAGCATGGTCTTCTCAAAGTATTTGAATAGAAAGTGAATAGGTTGTGTCTAACGGTTTCATGAGAAATGTTCCGTACTGACAATGAAAATGTCTTCTAGACCATAAATAATTTTTATTTTTGTCTCTCCTGATACGCTTCGTAATTTCTCCATTCTCCATTCTCAAAGGAATAGATTATTATTGGTGCTAAGTATTGCGTACAACATAATTAGAGTCTCATTTATAGGACCAACATTGTCTAGTTCGAACGCTGCATTGTGAGTGAATGAAGAACTGAGCAAATGGTTTAGCGTTAGTAAAGGGGCCAGACAAAGACACGCACTCTCCACAAGGCTTCTCAACTGTTTTCATGCAGTGTCTAACTGGGGTCAGTTGATCTGAATATCGCCCATCACGTCATTTATGCGGAGCAAGTCAAAATCGTGGCTGAGACACTTCTCTGTCAGTTCTGAGACGTGATTATGTAGCGGTCACCTCCGGACTTTCCTTGACGATGACCAGATTACTTGCACATTGTATTCGCTTATGACAATGAAGGAAAAACTGCACTATTATTCGTAATGGATACCTAAAGGCCAAACTGAGACGGTTCCTTCCTGTATGGGCCGACGAAGCCTTTCATTGTCGCTACAAAGGGAGAGCAAGCGGACGTTGTGTTGTATACGGCGTACATACAAGCCTGTAATTGAAGACTGCGGCATCAGCGTTGAGCGCAGGGAATCAACACGGTACAGATACTTAACTTTTGTCTGGTGATGCCGGCCGCGGTGGCTGAGGGGACTGGGGCGCTCCAGTCACGGTCTGCACGGCCACTACGGTCGGGGATTCGAATCCCCCCTCGGGCATGGATATTTGTGCCGTCCTTAGTATTGGCTAGTTCATAAGTAGTTTGTAAGTTTAGGGACTGATGACCCCGTAGTTAAGTCCCATAGACTCTACAAACATTTTTGTCTGGTGATAACGTTCGGATGAGGACTCTCTGTTCTACACCAGTGTCGCGGGTGGATTCCGTTACGGCAACACTTCTTGCATTAAAGTGACGATGCACGCACGCTCTAAGCTTGAAATGACCACTCAAGGCTTGTTATTAGATTTAAGAGAGTACACAAACCGAAGGGTGCCGTTCGTGACTGGACACTCTGCACGATCTGCTTAATTGCAATAAGAATGAGGCTATATTGTTACTTCCTTCACACATGTGGTTTTACGTAGCTATTTCCTTTGGTCAAAAGAGCAGAGAGTGTGACGATCTCAAGCGAAACACTATCAGTAATGCAACTCACGAGGGATACGCAAAAATCTTCGAGACAATTATATTAGCTGATGGTGGAAGAAAATACCAGCAGCTGTATAACAATTATCTATTTAATTGCGCAATCGGTTTCGGTGTTACACCATCTTGAGGCACCAGTTGTGGAATTGTCAGTATTAGCACATTTGAAGAGGGTGGCCGTAAATACCGGTATTAACGGCCACCCTTTTCAAATGTGTTAATACTGACAGTTGCACAACGGCCGCCTGAAGATGGGGTAATTGTAACACCGAAACAGGTTACACAATTAAATAAATAATTGTTATACAGCTGCTGGTACTTTCTTTCACCATCAAATTCATCAACTTTTATACCAACAAATCGATTATGGAGAGAATCAAAATTATATTAGCGATCCTCCGCGATTTCTGCCTTAATAATTATTGTACAATAAAGTAATCTAAAGAAAATTGTAAATATTTGAAAACTTTGAAAATATCGGAGATTCACTTTCAGCATGTTCTGACTGAATGAATTGTTAATTTCAAATGCATCAAATATTTTTTTCAAAGGCACCTTTTCTTTTCTTTGTAAAAGTTAGATATGTACGACAGTAAACCTACGCACGATAATGGTGAATAAAGCGTTAATTGTCAGTGTGTTGCATCTTATGAATTTAATTGGTCGACTTTCATATTTTTTACTAAGAAACATTTTAACTGAGAATAATAATCAAGATATCGAGCAGTATCACTGTAATAATTTAAAACGCAAAAGTATTCTTACTGTTTAGTAGATATTTTAAAAATGGACTAGATAATACTTTGAAGCTATAAGGAGTGAATTGTGGTAGCTGTGGATGTATTATATACGTTCGTACTTCCACATATTTGCGTTAATGACAATCGATTGGAAAAAATATACATATATAGTACATTCCTATTTGAGAAAGCGATAGTGGTTTTTGAGTTTGATGCAACCACAATTAACAAACATATTTGACGTTCGCACATGAAGCACCGTTTTTGGTGATCGCAAGATTGTCGTAGTATGATATCAACGTTCCAAATTACGCTCCGTGCATAAAAACCTGCTGTGCAAAACAAGTAGTTGCCACCAACGACGAAATACGACAAATGCAAATGAGGTAGAAACTAGCAAAAAAAAAAAAAAAAAAAAAAAAAAAAAAAAAAAACAACAAAACGAAAGTACATGAAATAAGTAAAAAAACTTCGATTAACATAACTTTCAAGTTTGAACTCCACCGACATTTGCGGACGTACTTATCCCTTCAGTAACAACAGTCCAAATACAGGGCAGCGAAAAAGTAGCGAGATAGGTGTGTTTGTAGATCACGGGTTCCCTGAAAAATCCGTTATTTACTGACTCGAAATTGTACCAGCTTGTGAAGGCCTCTTACAAGGGGCAACTTTGACCTTTAACGATCGGAAATGCACGAAACCATGAATAATTTAACATCAAATCTCAAGAATACACAGTGGTCTGTGTCGTTTCTATCCAAAATGTTGCATTCTACCACAAGTGACAATTTAACGGACAGAGAGAAAGTAACAAGTTATCAGCACCGTAAGTTAATCTAGCAAGATGGGGCTGTGATGAGGAAATACCAAGTGCGAGTGTGGAGAAGGCCAGACCATGAAACATATGCTTCATTGTCGGAGAACGCATTGGAAGTGGCCAAGTTTTGGTCACATGTAATATAATGTGTATAAATGTGTTACTAACAGTGTTAATAACTGTATAAATATGTATGTTTCTAACACGAGCATAATAATAACAATAACAATACCATTATACGTTATTAAATTTTCAATAAACAGTGCCAAATACCCTCTGCTTAGTGCAATTGTAACTGTGCAAGGCACACACATCCTACACACTTCATCTTCACGTAGCCTAATAAGCCTGTGTGGGTCTGGGCCTCTTGAACAAGTTTCCTCCATTCTTTCCTCTGACAGCCATCTTCGGTTGCTGAGAGATTTTATATCTTCCTTCACGTCACTCATTCACCGCTTTCGTGTCCTTCCTTTCTACCGTTTTCCATGTGACCTCCATTCATAGATCTTAGTCGTTCTTCCAGTGTCCACCCTAAGGACATGACCATGTTAGACTATTTTCCTACTTTTCATTATTCTTACGATGTAGCGATCCTGCTCAGTACTCATCCAAGTCTTCCATAAACTAACTTATTGGTCTTACACAGAACTCTACGTTGCCTGATCTGCTCCTCACTAGTGAAATCCAAAGTTTTTCTTTCTTCTCCTTCAACACAGGTCTTCCTTTAATCAACTTTTTCCTAAAATACGTCCTTGGGTCAGTAATGCCTCGCGTCTTCTAGCACATCTCTGGAACATAAGGACTTGCTATCTTTGGAATTGGAATTATTACGCCCTTCTTGAAGTTTGAGAGAATTTCCCCTGTTTTTAATCAACTACGCAATATTTGGTGTTATATCCTAGTATTACGTTGTGTTTTTATCTCTTCCATCTTCTGGTGCCTTCACTCTTTCATCTGTCAAAGCCACGCATTCGTCTTCGAAAGCTTAATGTTTCCTTGAAAACTTTCAGCAATATCAGATTCATTTAACTTATCCAGGCTCCATGTTTATTTTCCTAGCTTATTGTAAATTCTTCAATTTTAATCTATTTTGCTTGACAATAACCGCTAGCAAGATTTAATTCCACGCACATATCGGTTGTATTAAATCCTTGTGCAAGCATATCTTCCACATGCTCTGTTCTTAGTGTCTGACATTACGTTTTAGTGACGAGACATATTTAGTGACCAGTTGAATATATAACAAAATCATACTGACAGTAAAATAGCTTGTTTTAATTATCGAATGTTAGTAGAAACCACTGACAACTGGCGCCAATCTGGCACCTCTGCAAGTGAATATCGTTACCATCGTCAGTGCTATCTTACTCCTAACGGATGTTTTCAAGATGAGTTTTGTTTAACGATTTTATTTTAAAAAATATTTCATATATTGAGAGGTGATAGTATCGACGAAATCAGTAAAATGCGTTGAGTAATATGGGCTGTAAGTACATACCTGAAGAACTATAAGCACATGTTCATCTTCTATTCTACGCAGTTTCCTTGCTGACGTTAGTATAGCCTAGTGGTTGAAGACGCCTTCTCAGAAACTACGAGGTTCTTCTCGCCGGAGGTTCGAGTCCTCCCTTGGGCATGGGTATACGTGTTGTTTTTAGGTGACTTTACGTTAGCTTAAGTAGTTTGTGAACCTAAGGACTTATCCCATAGATTTACAAATATTTGTACTAACTAGCTGGCGTCAGACTGAACAAATCATCCCGTTTTATCCTTATTTGAAGTGTTTTATTGATATGAATTGTGAACCGTAGGCACACTTTGATAATTTTCATTCATATTATCGCGTTGAAATGGAAACAGGTTTGACTTCGAAGGCAGGGTTGTCAACTGAACACAGCACTTACACTGGAAGCAGGTTTATTGCGAACTTCACATACATGCAGCACTAACTGCCTCTCGGGCAGAGTGCTCTGCTATTTATACACAGGCAGAGTGTAGCAGAAATTAGAAGAATAGATAACATATGAATCAAGTAGAAATTACAAGTGAACATAAGAAACATGTGGAACATTCTGGAAATGTTAATTACAAAGTAACAAATTTTTGCCGGTGGACGGGATTGAACGGGCGACCTTTAGCACCTTTAGCACCGCAGTCGGTGACGCTATCCCCTGCGCCACGCCGGCAGTCGCTTAACGTGGGGTCTCGCGGCATTATATTTGTAAATCTAAGGGACTTAATTACGTCGGTTATCAGTCTCTAGGCTTACAAACTAATTCAAGTAACTTATGCTAAAGACAACAGAAACACCCATGCCCGAGGGAGGACTCGAACCCCCAACGTCGAACGGCCGCAGCAGGGTGCCTTAGGGCACACGGCTATTATTTTTATTGTATGACAAGACATTCCTCTACTACGTCACTTGCAGCGCGGGAGTAGCCGAGCGGTCTGGAGCGCCACGTTGTGGATCGCGAGGCCTCCCCCGTCGGGGGTTCGAAAAAATGTTCAAATGTTTGTAATTCTATCGGACCAAACTGCGTGGTCATCAGTTCGTAGCTAGCAAACTAATTAAACCTAGGTAAACTAACCTATGGACAAACACACACAGCCATGCCCTAGGGAGGACTCGAACCTCCACGGTGAGCAACCGCGCGCTCCGCAGCGAGACGCTTTAGACCGCTCGGCTACTCCACAGCGGCTCGGGGGTTCGGATCCCCCTTCGGGCATGGATGTTTGTGCCGTTTTTAGTACAAGGCAGTTCATAAGTAGTTTGTAAGTTTAGGGACTGATGACCCCGCCGTTAAGTCCATAAGCCTTACAAACTTTTCAACTCTTTTTTTAGTACGTCACTTCCAAAAGTCTTATGGCAAAAGAAGGGTACGTCTGGCAAAACATTATTCCGTATGTGACCTGAAGATACCAATTCAATTCCGCTGAAACTAGTTGTCTGAATATAGATACAAACGATCTAGGAAAATCAATTTTCTTCTGAAACTAATTTCTTAATAATTTAGGCCTAAAACACACGTTATACAATTTAAACTTGGTTATTTTTTAGACTGCATACACCGATTTAGTTCAGTGAAAGTAGATGTAATAGAAACCTGTCTCAGTCAGCTGCTGTCGTGCTAGATCAGTGTAATATGATCGTGGTACACAAAGACGCCGTGAAGAATGAAGTGCAGTTGGACTTAGGCAGTGGCCGGACTGCTTTGCTTGTATTTACGGCGACAGCAAGGCTGCCAGCTGGATTCGAAACACGCGTCGCGTCCCTCAGACTTGGCTCGAGGCGCCGCTGCCCGGATCTGATTCTCCGCCTATCGGGTTACGCGTTTCAAACGTCAGGTATGGATTATCGTCCGCGGTACACTTTGTGAGCCGGAGCGCGATCTTATTAAATGACAGTGATCGTTATAATTCCAGGGATCCGTGGTAATTGGCTATTACAGCGGAGCAGGGAGCGGCGCTGGTGAATCATGGCCTTTCGCCAGGTGGGCGTAAAGCGGCGAGAGATATACGCCGAGGCGACATGTCGACTTTCTAGCAATTACAAACGTCAATATATGAATTAAGTGTCTGAGGTCAATGTTTTGTGAGCTACGACGCTCGGAGCCTTTACGATCTACGGCCTTACCATATAGCAGCGGCTTATTCCACGCTTTGTGTTCAATTTTTTTTTTTTTTTTTACTCTAAAGATAGAACTGTGATTTGTCAGCGAAGTAGCGACGACTGCTATACGCGGAACGTAACAGCGCAGAATAACACGTAATAATGTTCTACTTTATAACGCCCTCGAATATATATATCAAGCGGCGGGTACAAAATGACGCAGCAGCAGCAGCAGCAGGTAGTGTGTGGTAAAGAGCGCACGGCGCACCGCCACGCACTCGCTCGTAAACAGACCAGACCACGGGCAGGCCGACGTGCCCACCCCTACCAATGGCAATTACTAAGCCTGCCTCAAGTGTTAATATTTACTCCCGACGTATTTACACTACGTTCCATTTATTTTACCAACATTATCAGCGTAGGGGATTGTATTCTTCGTCTGTCGCTGCTGCTTCTTTGCTTTACTCATTTCTCTACTGGGGTTGTTACATAGGTTTTTGCAAATGTGCGTGGCAATGTTAGCCGTTTCCGGACGCCCTTCCTAACGCCACCTCTTTCCCCATGTCGGGAACAGTATACCCTAACGGTCTGCATCAATAATTAGAAATCATTTTAAGGTATGAGATCGTCTACCCAATATTTTCCTATTCTCCTAATTGTTGGGCCTGCAGTGGAATATATGCTGGGGTGCTGTGGTCGAACGCTCTAAGGCGCCTTGGTGCTGAGCGCACGGTTCATCGCCGTCGGAGGTTCGAGACCTTCCTGGGGCATGGGTGTGTGTCTTGTCCTTAGGTCACTTTAAGTAATTTGTAAGTCTAGGGACTGATGAGCATAGCAATTTTGTCTAGTTGGTGTACATACATTATTCTTATATTTTTGTAAAGGTGATTGCGGGCCGGCCGCGGTGGCCGAGGGGACTGAGGCGCTCCAGTCACGGTCTGCACGGCTACTACGGTCGGGGGTTCGAATCCCCCCTCGGGCATGAATATTTGTGCCGTCCTTAGGATAAGCTAGTTGATAAGTAGTTTGTAAGTTTAGGGACTGATGACCCCGTAGTTAAGTCCCATAAGCTATACAAACATTTGAACTTTCATTGGAATATTTTACAAATTTTAGAGTAGCCATTGTTTGAGATGTAACTTGGATATCATAACGCTACCATGAAACCCCCATGTGGTAGATCATCAGGGATTGCTATGTGGCCGAGTTATTATCTATAAGCAGCGCATAATAAGTGTAATAATACTTACAACCAGCTTCCCAGATGGTGCAGCGAACGTTTAAGAAGTCTTTTGTAACACTTGCTTCAATGTGATCTTGAAGGAAAAAATATTTGTTGCAGCTTTAAAGGTGGACACTAGACGACGCTATGGTGCGCTCTAGATGATGACGTACAAATACATGGCATTCATCAGAGGCTCCGTGTAAGATTACCACCCAATAGAAATACTGGTAATTAATAGCATTTGATAATTAAACAGTATGAAGTTCACAACAAACATTGACCATGCCAATGCACTAAATGTTACACAATTCTAACCTTATTAATTATGGTAGCAATTTATGTACACAGTTGGGTGACAACATTTATAGTTAGGCCATATGTAGAAATTCTCCACGTTGAGATTTGCTGTGTGCTTGTAGCTGACGGGAGGCCAGCGAGCAGGCCGACGTTGGTGGCTTGTTCCAGCTCAGGATTTCCAGTTTCGTTTCCGGTGAGGGGAGAGAGGGACAATGGCGAGTGCCAGGCACAGTGCAGTGCACAGTGTGAAATAAAATATTCTAATACTACTGGTATTTGAAGTAATACGATGTAGTTAGGAACCTTTAAGGCCCTCATTACAAAATAGCCTGTTGACAAATAAACAATACATTAGCTGATATAGTCACATCTGACGTAATATGTTTAATTGACAATGAAAAGTAACAAATTACCAATGAATACAAGACAGTTACACAACTAGCATGGCAATGTTTGTTTATAAAAATAATACATTAACTATTTCTCATTTTATTTTCCATTAATCTTGTGTATTTTATCTTGAAGTATTCAGTTAAATCACTTATCTGTGATATAAGAAATTGCACGATTATGATAAACAGTACAAAGGATGTTTATACCAATATAAAAACCTAAGAAGAAATTTGTTTAATGTGTAGTGTAGTTATTTTGATTTTAAGTAAAGTTTTAGAAATGTATTGGCTGAGCGCTGTACGTTGGCAAATCGGTTAGAACAGCTCACATGGGGAAGTTGATGACGTAGGGGAAAAAAACCCGGTAGTTGAGCTTTTGGCGCGCGCGCGCGCGCGCGTGCACGCGCGAGTGCAGGAAGTGACGAGACGGGACAGCACGTGGGGTGACTGGCCGGGCGGCGTCGCTCTGCATCAGTCGGCATGTGGATCTCGAAGTGGTGACTTAAATTTGTCTGTGGCAATCGCCACGTGTGGTTGCTCGTCGTAGACTGTACCAAGTTAAATCGAGTGCTACTGTGTGTTTGTGAATATTTAGCTGGTGGAACAAGGTGTGCATCGCATTGAATTAAAGTGACTGTGATTTGTTAATGTAACACGTGTCGTCGCATAGGCATGAACATAAACGGTGTTTGAGACAGCCATGTGGTGTGAAAACAATTCGCGACAAATATTCATTTTGTCTGGGGGCTCACGAGCTATAACTTTATTTGGTAAATGTGTCGACGTACAGACGTATCAGCCACAGGGTTCAAATATTGTGAAATAAACAACATAAAGTGAACTTTCACGTGTGTTCAAAAATAGTAGTTAGTACACCCTTTTCTCTCATGAACTTGATTTTATTATGAATTTGTTTTGTTAATCATATGCAGGGAAGGAAAGCTGCGAACGTGTGATATCATCCCCTAGAAAACGAGTCAAACAGTCCCAATCACAGTTCCAGTGTTTTTGCATGTTTAGGAATTTGGTTCGCAGTTGGTGGTTGTGAGTTTTAAAAATTAAACTTTCCATATTTTTAAACTCTCACCCCGACCTTTACGCTCGCATCCGTCACGGAGGTATGTCATGCAGTGAAGTGATTCGCGTTTGTTAGTCTTTTTTATGCAGTCACATTTCTCAGCTGTATCGACATGGATTTGGAAAAGAGAAAAGGAAGTAGTTATGTTGTCAAATTGTCGTACATTACAGGACTTCAGAAAAAAAAACCACATAGAAGATAATTCACCTTGTAGACCATAAGTCCATTTGCCATTGAATTTCGCAACATGTTTCATCTATCGAGGAAATCATCACATTTTCCATGAATAAAGCTTCTAAGATGCCGTTCGACGGTGACACGAGGAAGACACGACCCACATAAAATATCCAAGTACCTTTAGATCAAGGAAATTAGAATGTTGCAATCTGTGAAAAAGTTTCAAACACCATGACAGACAATTCGAGATCTCTATTGGAGAAGATGTGAATGGAATGCCAAATGAAGTGCAACAGAGGGACAAAAGCCCGAGGAAACTCTTGTCTTTCACATTTCCTCTATAAGATTTTCCCCGGATAAAAGAGTATGAACTGTATTTCCTCTCACCTCCCACTCCCGCCCTGCTATCATATTATATTTGCCTCATCAAGAAAATCGAAATAGACGTTATACAAGTGGCTCTACTAGGATCTACCGGAAGGACGAATAAATCGAGATTAATTCTATGCGTCATAATCTGTCAGTGGGCAAAGAATAATAACTCCTTCGCCACATCACAGTAAAAAATTATTTATTTGACATTTAGATTATTGTTGTTGTTGTGGTCTTCAGTCCGGAGACTGGTTTGATGCAGCTCTCCACAATACCCTATCCTGAGCAAGCCTCTTCATCTCCACATAAGAACGGCAACCTACATCTGTCTGAATCTGCTTACTGTATCCATCTCTTGGTCTTCCTCTGCGATTTTTACCCCACACACGTCCCTCCAATGCTAAATTCACAATTCCTTAATGTCTAAGAATGTGTCCTACCAATCTATCCCTTCTTTTAGTCAAGGTATGCCAGAAATTTCTTTTCTCTCCAATTCTCTTCAATACCTCCTCATTAGTTTCGCGATCCACCCACCTAATCTTCAGCATTCTTCTGTAGCACCATATTTCAAAAGCC
This sequence comes from Locusta migratoria, assembly GCA_026315105.1. Classification (NCBI taxonomy): domain Eukaryota; kingdom Metazoa; phylum Arthropoda; class Insecta; order Orthoptera; family Acrididae; genus Locusta; species Locusta migratoria. Next base: position 381,526,720 of record CM048755.1, read on the forward strand.
TCAATCCTCTTCCTGTCCGTACTGTTTATCATCCATGTCTCACTCCCATACAAGGCAACACTCCATACAAATGCCTTCAGAAAAGACTTCCTTAGGCTTAAATCAATATTCGATGTTAACAAATTTCTCTTTTTAAAGAACGCTTTTCTACCCATTGCCATTCTGCATTTTATATCCTCTGTACTGCGACAATCATTTGTTATTTTACTGCCCAAATAGCAAAACTCATCTACCTCCTTTATCGCTTCGTTTCCCAATCTAATTCCTTCACCATCACCTGATTTCCTTACACTGCACTCCATTACCCTAGTTTTGCTCTTGTTAATGTTCATCTTATATGCACCTTTCAGCACACTGTCCATTCCCTTCAACTGCTCTTCCAGGTCTTTTGCTGTCTCTGAGATTATTACAACGTCGTCGGCAAAACGCAATGTTTTTAATTCTTCACCCTTAACTTTAATTCCTTCTCCAAATTTCTCCTTGCTTTCCTTTATAGCTTGCTCAATGTACAAATTGAATAACAATGGAGAAAGACTACAACCCTGTCTTACTCCCTTTCCAACCACTGCATCCCTTTCATGCCCTTCAACTCGGATAACCGCTGTCTGGTTTTTGTACAAGTTATAAATAACCTTACGTTCCCTATATTTTACTCCTGCTTGCTTCAGAACTTGAAAGAGTTTATTCCAATCAACATTGTCAAAAGCCTTCTCCAAATCTACAAAAGCTAGAAACGTAGGTTTGCCTTTTCTTAATCTATCTTCTAGGATAAGCCGTAAAGTGAGTATTGCCTCCCGTGTTCCTACATTTCTCCTGAACCCAAACTGATCTTCCCCGAGGTCGGCTTCTACCACCTTTTCCATTCTTCTGTATATAATTCGTGTTAATATTTTGCAACCATGACTTATTAGAGTGATGGTTCTGTAGTTTTCACACCTGTCTGCACCTGCTTTCTTTGGAATGGGGATTATAACATTTTTCTTAAAGTCTGAGGGTACTTCTCCTGTCTCATACATCTTACGCACCAGGTGAAACAGGTTTGTCATGGCTGCTTCTCCCAGAGACTTCAGTAGCTCTGAGGGAATATCATCTACTCCAGGGGCCTTGTTTCGACTTAGGTCTTTCAGGGCTCTGTCAAATTCTTCTCTCAATACAGTATCTCCTATTTTATCTTCATCTACATCCTCCTCCCTTCCTACAATATTGTCTCGGAGTTCATTTCCTTTGTAGAGCCCCTCTATATACTCTTTCCACCTTTCAGCTTTCCCTTCTTTGCTGAGAACTGGTTTCCCACCTGAGTTCTTGATATTAGTAGTGTTGCTTATCTTGCCCCAAATGTTTCTTTTATTTTCCTGTAGGCTGTATCTATTTTTCCCCTATTTATACATTCTTCTACATCCTTGCATTTGCCTTCTAGCCACTCCTGCTTAGCCATTTTGCACTTCCTGTCTTCTTAGTCGTCTGTACTCCATTTTGCCTGTTACATTTACTGCATTTTTATATTTTCTCCTTTCATCGATTAAATTTAGTATCTCCTGTGATATCCAAGGATTTTTTGTAGGTCTTGCCTTCCTACCTATTTTGTCCTCTGCTACCTTCACTATTTCATCTCTCAATGCTACCCATTCCTCCTCTACTGTTTTATTTTCCCCTGTTTCTGTCAATTGTTGCCTAAAGCTCCCTCTGAAATTCTTAAGAACTTCAGGTTCCTTCAATTTATCCAGGTCCCATCTCCTTATTTTCCTACCTTTTTGTAGTTTTTTCAGTTTCAGCGTACATTTCATAACCAACAAGTTATGGTCAGAGTCTATATCTGCCACTGGGTATGTTTTACAGTTTAAAACCTGGTTCCGGAATCTATGTCTTACCATTATAAAATCTATCTGATACCTTCCGGTGTCTCCTGGTCTCTTCCACGTATACAACCTTCTTTTGTGATTCTTGAACCAGGTGTTTGTTATAACTAAATTATGTTCCGTGCAAAATTCTACCAGGCGGCTTCCTCTTTCATTCCTTTTGCCCAGACCATATTCACCTACTATCTTCCCTTCCCTTCCTTGTCCTACTACCGAATTCCAGTCTCCCATAACAATTAAGTTTTCCTCTCCCTTAATTGTCTGAATAATTTTCTTTAGCTCCTCATATATTTCTTCGATTTCCTCATCATCGGCAGAGCTAGTTGGCATATAAACCTGTACTACTGTTGTCGGTGTTGGCTTCGTATCTATCTTGACAATGATAATGCGATCACTGTGCTGCTCATAGTAGTTTACCCGCATTCCTATTTTCTTATTCATTATCAGTCCTACTCCTGTGATACCCCCAACTGATTTTGTATTTATAATCCTGTACTCACCTGACCAGAAATCCTATTCATCCTGCCACCGAACTTCACTAATCCCCACTATATCTAACTTCAACCTATGCATTTCCCTTTTTAAATTTTCTAATTTTCCTACTCGATTAAGGGATCTAACATTCCACGCTCCGACTCGTAGAATGCCAGTATTGTCTTTCCTGATGATCACATCCTCCTGAGTAGTCCCCGCCCGGAGATCCGAATGGGGGACTATTTTACCTCCAGAATATTTTACCCGAGAGGATGCCATCATCATATTTCCATACAGTAGAGCTGCATGTCCTCGGGAAAGGTAACGGCTGTAGTTTCCCCTTGCTTTCAGCCGTTCGCAGTAGCTGTGTGGCAAAGCCACATTAGCTGATGTTACAAGGCCAGCTCAGTCAATCATCCAGACTGTTGCCCCTGTAACTACTGAAAAGGCTGCTGCCCCTCTTCAGGAACCACACGTTTGTCTGGCCTCTCCACAGATACCCCTCCGCTGTAGTTGTACCTACGGTACGGCTATCTGTATTGTTGAGGCACGCAAGCCACCCCACCTCGGCAATGTCTGTGGTTCATGGGAGCTAATTAGATACGTGAAGGTGCTAAACATTTCCCAGGAAACCATTTAATATTGAGAAAGATCCCACAATCAAATAACCTCAAAACAACATCTTCGATTCTAATGGCGTCTAATATGCTATACACAGATAGTCACAATTAGAAACAGATTCTGGAAATGTTACACTTCTAATATTTGTCAACGCGGATGAATAATTTCATAGAGAAAAGGGATGGATAGAAAACTTTTTCTGGAAGCTAAGACTGTAGAGAAGTACCAGAAATTTTTGTTATTTCCAGTTTTGTTTGTCGCAACACAGGTGGTAAATCACCAAAAGATCATATTCTCTGTCTTCCAGAGAGAGGCAATTGCTTCACTTGACTTAAAAGGTACGGTCAATCAGAAACCTCTCGATAATTATACGATAAACGTGTCATATTCTACAGTGCTGGCCTGCTAAAATGTGACACCGAGAATGACCGGAGATATCACAACCAAATTTATTTGGAAGATAAAATAGTCTACGCAGATCGTATAATTAAACATGCAGTCCCATGTGAAGTGACTAAGTGTTAACGCCATGTCTTGCAATAACCACCTCGGCTTGAATAGAGAGATTCTGGAAGTGCTGTTGGGGTATAGCCAGGCCGTGCTGCCTCCTCTTACTGCCGAGGTCGGTCATGTGTAGCATCTGATGGTATATCTCGGGCCAGTCATTCCACAATCATCGATCAGACGATATAGATAGGTGAGAGATCGGGAGGAAAGGAAAGCTACACGTGGCCCCTCATTATCCTGTCGTAGTGTGACCGCGCGCAAGAGGCTCAACTCTTCAGATATGTAACACTCACTGGTTAGTGTACCGACAATACATACTACGGGCTGTATGAGTGGGACCCAACACAGTCCCAAATCGTAATATCTGTTGTAGGGCCAGAATGGCAATTCTTAAGGCAACAGTCTCTCACCGTGGTGTTTTGAGACTCTAATCCAACCATCGTGATGGTGCACGCAGACTCGCGATTAATCGGGAAAAACAGAAACGGTTTCATTCAGTTGTCCTTGTCCGTCGTTCATCGCACCACAGCCGGTGCAAATGCCTGTGGTGTTTACTCAGGGGTGAAGGCAGCAATGGATGGCTTGCGGACAGTCAGCTACGCGGCATTACGGCGAATTCTACACACCGACACTGCTTGTTGTACAAAAGACCCAATTTGTTGAGGTATGGTTCACAATGTAGGAGACTGATACGCCAGTCATGTGCACAATCTGCCTTTCATTCCCGTGTTCTGGAACCGTCCCGCTCCCTCCTGCTTCCGGTGATTACAGATCCGCATCACAGTTACTTGGCTACGACCGACAATGTCACCGAAAGAATAATCCGCATTCTCTATAGGAAAATAGGGGAGAGTTGCCGAAGATGAACCGCAGCCTAGGTTGGACCACCTACGTATTTCACTGTGTGTTGGTAACTTAAAATTTTAAGTTGTCTCATCTGGTGATAAATATTGTCGAGGGACCCTGGCTCAGTCATCAGTCGACAATTGTCACTGGAATGAGAACAGTTCCCATTATTGCGTTTTCTTTGTTGTCGCTGCAAGGTTTTTGCTACGGATCATAAGCTTTCCTCTGCTGTAAAAGTAAGTAAAAAATCATCAGCACTATAGTTCATAAGTGCCATTCATTACCTAATAATTCAGGATCGCAAAGCTAGAGTTTATCGTTGTGTGTTCCTGCAACCTTATCTTATATGGCACCAAGCTGTCGAAGTTTGTCCAATACCTGTTATGTGTAAGAAGATTAAAGAAGATGAATTGATATTGTTTATCGATTGTAAATTATGGGTTCATACATGATGTGCCTATGTGATACCCACAGTAAAAATATTTTCTGTTCAGACTGCAGTTAAACTTGTCATTCATAATTAAAGTTAACACAAATAATTGGTGTATATCAGTGTGTAAAGTTTTATTATGTCTATCTGAGCAACAAGCTTCCTAGTTCGCTATTTGGATTGATTTCAAGCATTTGAAGCTATGAGTATGAACATTTTTCAGTAACTCCCTATACTGTATAAAGAAGTTGATGACGATGTATATTTCTAAACTCTTTGTTTTGTACATTTTGGCCTAAGTACATTAATAATATATTTTTTTAATAAATATGTTGAAATGAAGCTTTTTTTTTTTTTTTTTTTAAAGAGTTAAGGGTCTTATTTCCTTTTTAGTCATTGTTTGACCATATGGTTCAATTTAAGCAACTGAAAGCCCATTATGGAGTCAACTTATGAAAAAGTTAATAACATTTTAGGACGAACACGTTTAACGGTGTCAATGTATTACAGAAGTGCAGTCCGCGAATAGAGGAACTGTGTTACGAAACTCTCGTTCGGCCGTCGCTTGAGTATTGCTCATCAGTGTGGGATCCGTACCTGGCGGGGTTAATAAAAACCATAGAGAAAATCGAACAGAGAGCAGCATTCTTCATTACGGCCTCATTTGGTAAGCGTGAAAGCGTCACAGAGATCTACATCTACATGGGATACTCTGCAAATCACATTTAAGTACCTGGCAGAGGGTTCATCGAACCACCTTTATAATATTCATCTCCCATTCCATTCTCGAATAGCGCGTGGGGAGAAAGAACACTTGAATCTCTCCGTTTGAGCTCTGATTTCTTGTATTTTATGCTGATGATCTTTCCTACAATATATTTTCACATTCTGACGAGAATATTGGTGATTGGAGTTTCGTAAGTAGCCCACGCCGGAGCGATAAACGCCGTTCTTGTTATGATTCCCATCCCAGATCCTGTATCATTTCCGTAACGCTGTTTCCCCTGTATAGTGACAATACAAAACGAGCTGCCCTTCTTTGACCTCTTTCGATGTCCTCCGTCAAACCCATCTGATAAGGATCCTACACTGGACAGCAATATTCCAAAAAAGGACGGGCAAGCGTAGTGTATGCAGTCTCTTTAGTAGTTCTGTTATATATTTTAAGGTTTCTGCCAATAAAACGCAGTCTCTTGTTCGCCTTTCCCACGACATTATGTACGTGTTCTTTCCATTTTAAGTCTGAAGTAATAGTAATTCCTAGACATTTTGTGGAGTTTACGGCCTTCACGTTGGATTGATTTATCTTGTAAACGAAGTTTAACGGATTTCTTTTCGTACTCATGTGGACAACTTCACACTTCGCATTATTTAGAGCCAATTGCCAATTTTTACACCATAGTGATATTTAGATCGTTCTGCAGTTGGTTTTGATCTTCAGATGATTTTACTAGACGGTAAATGACGGCGTCATCTGCGAACAACCTAAGAGAGATACTTATATTTTCTCCCAAATCGTTTATGTAAGTAAGGAACAGCAGAGGACCAATAACACTACCCTGTGGAACGCCCGATACCACCTCTGTTTTAGTTGATGCCTTCCCATCGATTACTACAAACTGTGTAGTCTCTGACAGGAAATCCCCTACCCAGTCGAAAATTTGGGGCGATATACCATAACCACACAATTTGATTCAAAGCCGTTTGTGAGGTACGGTGTCAAAAGCCTTTTGGAAATCAAGAAACTCCAATGGCAGACACTGCAAGAGAGGCGTTCTGTATTGCGGTACGCGCTTTTGTCAAAGTTCGGAGACCGAACGTTTCATGAACAGTCAACCAGTATATTGTTTCCTCCTATGTCTAACTCGCGAAGCGACCACAAGTATAAGATCAGAGAGATTAAGGCCCACACAAAGACACAAAGGCATTAATTTTTCCGCGAAACATACGCGACTGGAATAGGAGGAAGTGACAATGGAATGCACAGTACCCTCCACCACGCAGTGTGAGGTGGCTTGCGGAGTATAGATGTATATGTACAACTAACTTCAACTAATCTTAGGACAACACACGCGACCATCCCCGTAGGTGGACTTGAACCTCTTGTGGGAGGAGCTTCGCAATCCCTGACAAGGCGCCTAGAAACGCTCGGATGTTTTCGCGCGGCTATTTATGATAGTAATTACAGTTACTGACACATGGAATGAAAATATTTTGAATAAGAGAAACACTGTTTTAAAAAAAATGTATAAATGTGGTTAACGAAGTGAACTGACTTTCGGGAAAAGAGTGTTTCCAATACCCGTTTAACGTATCCTTACAGTGGCGATGTTATTGACTATTGTGCTATTATAGCGCATCGACCGATTCACCACCCTTGTGCAACAAAATTTTATCCTCCTTCTTGATCGAACTATTCATGGATGGGTCGTTAGGCTCTACTGATCCTTGAAACTTAGTAAAATCGACCTATTAACAACGAAAGTGTGCCATACAACAACACAGAAACAATGGTAGCTATTTCTACAACCCTGGACCAAATAGCAATTTCACTTACCATGCTCTGACCTTTCTAGGCAGCGTTCACGTTGCTCAAGGTGTTGCTCAAGCACTATCGTTTATTGACAACCACATCAGTCGTAGCTACCTACAACACGTCATTGGTGGATTTATAGTATTACAGCTTCCAAGGCTAGTAAGCGAGGCCTTCCTCCCACTCACATTCTGCCCTACCTGCGCTATTGCGGCGATGATTACTCTGCACTGTCACAGTGCAGTAGGTATCAGAATTTCAAAAGTGGTACAATCCACTTGAGAGGCTGATAGGAAAATAATTTGTATTATGAGGCAAAGGAGAACATTCAGAATATTAATTGTATACTGGTTGTGTCACGATAAAAATCTGGCCCATCGAGTTCTAGTAAAATGGAGCCGTTGCGTACACGATTACGAATTTGTATTGAAGTATTCTTTTGAAATCATTTTATTTGTTTGCCTAGATCAAAGGTTAGTGGGCTATTAGGTTTAGCAATGTAACCTGTATTCTTCAGGTGTGAAAAGAAATATGTGCCAAGAATGCTCATTTTAATCACCTTAAGAAGGGTACCTCATAGGGTTTTCATAATTACACTGACGACAATATGCGATAAGCAGCCGCGGCGGAACGATCGACCGTATTGAGGCGCTATGCTACGATGCGCGAGGCCGTTCCCTGTTGGGGGGTTCGAATCCCCCCTCGGGCATGGATGTTTGTGTCGTCTTTAGTATAAGGTAGTTCATAAGTAGTTTGTAATTTTAGGGACTGATGACCCCGCAGGTAAGTCCCTTAAGCTTAACAAACATTTGAACATTTTTTTTTTTTTTTTTTTTTTTTTTTTTTTTTTTTGCGATAAGCAAAATAGGTGCGAATGTGTAGCTATGATTTACCAACGAACTCTGCCAAAAATATTATCCTGATTACAAGAAGTTTAGTACAGTAAACATAAAGGTAAATAATATTTCAGTATACTCTTAATGTAAGCTCCAACGACACAACCGATGGGACAAGATTAGATATGGCAGAATATCCTCACCATTTACTTTAACAGAAATAAAAATAATTAAGTCTATATCTATTTGACCTCAAATTTGTCAAAACCATACGTCAGCATATCAGCAACGTTTCTCAATGTTGTGAAGGTTTTTTCTGGTAAGGCGGAGTAGGTAAACTTTAACAGAGAGATAAGTTTAGTAGCATATGAAATCTATTAGAAAATACTGAATACCCAACTTTGGGCAGATTGATAAAGTTACATCACAGAAAACTGTGTGAAAATTTTAAAGTTCCCATGACAGTCTTCGATAATTTGTTAGTCTCATTACGTAAGCAAGTCTTGAGGCGCTAGGAAGTATTGTATCAATGTGGCTACTACATTATGCAAGCCGCAGTGGAATGACCGAGCGCTCTAAGGAACCTTGCTGCCGAGCGCGCTATTGCTCGTCGTCGGAGGTTCGAGTCCTCCATCGGGCATGTGTGTGTGTGTGTGTGTGTGTGTGTGTGTGTGTGTGTGTGTGTGCTGTCGTTAGTGTAAGTTACAGTAGTTTAGAAGTCTAGGGGCTGATAACCCCCCAAATTGAGTTCCTTAGATTTACAAACATTTTATTTTATGCGAAGCATTGCACTCTCTGATGAATCGCATCTAATGACAATGCTCTCGATAGGGCGCTTCTTCGTCCCTTCTCTAATGAAATGATGAACTCTGTTCTTAATCGATGTACACTGCTTACGCAATGTACGCTGTCCTGACTCGATGTACACTGCCTTACAGGCCGTACGTGCAGACTATTTAATTGTCATTGCGCTAGTCAGGTTTGAGACACGTGCTGGTGCCTCTTACGGAAATCTAGGAACTGATAGCAGCAACTGTCAGTGCCCTCGTGCCAATCCGCGATTGGGAGAGGGTACTGGGTTATTATCTCACTGACACACATTCTGCGACAGAAATTTTGACAACATGTTAACATGTTTTTAAAGCTTAAGGGACTTAACTGCGGGATCATGAGTCCCTAAACTTAAAAACTACTTATGAACTACCTTATACTAAAGACGACACATACATCCATGCCCGAGGGGGGATTCGAACCCCCGACGGTGAACAGCCTTGAGCATCGAAGCATAGCGCCTCAATGCGCTCAGCCACTCCGCGGCGGTCAGAAATTTTGATTGAGCGTACCTTCGGTTTGTGCGTACGCGCGCGCGTGTGTGTGTGTGTGTGTGTGTGTGTGCGTGTGCGCGTGCGTGTATGTGTGCAGAGGGGGGGGGGGGGGTTATACAGCGTTGTTTGTGGATGTTCCTGATGTACAACATTCAGGGTTGTGGTATTTTCAATATGATGTGCCACCACATTTCGATGATACTGTACAAAAAATGTTCAAATGTGTGTTAGGTCTTATGCGACCAAACTTCGTGGGTATCAGTCGCTAGACGTGACCACTGATTACTTGACTAACTTAAATTAACTTACGCTAAGGAGAACACAAACACCCATGCCCGAGGGAGGTTCGAACCTCCGACCGTAGCGGCTGTACAGACTGTGACTGGCGCGCCGCAGACAGCTCGGCGGTGGCCGAGGAGACTAAGGCGCTCCAGTCACGGTCTCCACGGCTACTACGGTCGGGGGTTCGAATCCTCCCTCGGGCATGGATATTTGTGCCGTTCTAGTTAGTAAGTAGTTCTTAAGTAGTTTGTAAGTTTAGGGACTGATGACCCGTAGTTAAGTCCCATAGACTATACAAACATTTGAACATTTGAGACCGCTCGGCCACTGAGTCCGGCTGATGATAGTGTCAAGCCTCAAATAATTTATTCCTGGCGTGAAGTGTCCAGTTCTGTCGTCGAAATGATAGAAGAACTGGATTAACGAATAGAACAGTGTTGTTAAGATTTCAAGATATTCTCGCGTCTCTCAGAGAGTAAAAATCTCAGTGCAGGGAAGAGTGCAGTATTACTTTCAAATACAAGTAAGGCAAGTGGAGGACCATTCACAGTGGGTCCGCTAGATTAACGTATTTCGTTGATTCTTCATCTCGTTTGATTGTAGTCTGTAATGAAATCAGACCAATATCATGAAATTTCCTGTCTGGCAATTTTCTGCCAGCAGATGGTTCTTACACATATGAATCACGAGTTACGATCGCACACACAGCAACCAGCACTTCACTAGTTGTTGTAACAAATGGAATAAATTATGTTCGCCGGCCGCGGTGGCCGAGGTGACTGAGGCGCTCCAGTCACGGTCAGCACGGCCACTACGGTCGGGGGTTCGAATCCCCCCTCGGGCATGGATATTTGTGCCGTCCTAGTTCGTAAGTAGTTCATAAGTAGTTTGTAAGTTTAGGGACTGATGACCCTGTAGTTAAGTCCCATAAGCTTTACAAACATTTGAACATTAAAAAAAATATGTTCATTTTCAATGTGTAAAATTACACACCCACTCCGCAAACCACTGTAGGTTTCGTGGTGCAGCGTACCTCGCACCACTATCAGTATTTCCTTTGCTGTTCCACACGAAAGTCTAGCGAGGAAAAGACTGATGTACGTCTCTGTAGGAGCAAAAATTTCTCTAATCTTCGTGATCTTCCCGCGAAATGAATTTTGATGGAGGTTGCATCGTCCTTCAACAGCTTATATTGAAGCGGAATGACCATAAAATTAACTATGGGTAAGGCAGATGTCAGAATGAGACCAGTAATTAAATATTTTCCAAATGTTTGTTAAGCTCATGGGACTTAACTGCAGGGTCATCAGTCGCTAAACTTACATACTACTTATAAACTACCTCATACTAAAGACAACACATACATCCATGCCCGAGGGAGGATTGGATTCGAGTCCCCGACGGGAACAGCATGGCGCATGGGAGCATAGCACATCAATGGGCTTGGCCACTCCACCCTGGCTGGATATTGTTCATCAGTGTTGAAACCGTATCAGACAGAATCGGTAGAGGACATTGAGAAGATCCAACGGAGAGAAACATCGTAACACTTTCAGTTAGTAAGCGAGAAATTACTTTTCCGTTTTTAGTTATAGTATTTATAGATTGTGAAGAGTTCTCGTTTTTCTTGTATTGTAAGAAAGCCGTTACTTAAAGTCTATTGTCTTTAGCTTTTGGGTTTTGTTGTTTATACCAAGTGGTCAGAGTGTGTTGTTGCACATTGAATTCCATTATGTAATTTTTGTGCACAATTTACTTTTTCAAAGTGTTACCTGTCTAATCATCCCATGAAGGCTTTCACGGCCGGCGTCTTCATCAGTAAACATTTCCGGGCTGAGTTGCCGTGGTCGATCTATAAAACTTCCTCTCCCTGACGTTTCGTTCTCGACTACGGAGAACATCTTCCGAGGTTGAGTCGACGACTGGCTGCTGGGGGCTGAGGCCGCTCCTGATATAAGATCGTAGAGGGCGCCACCTCACGTCACGTGACGTCGATGTGTGGCTATCTCTGGCTATCGCCTGTTCTCTCGATTGCGGGAAATCGATTGTCACATGATTGATGCAACGTCGATCGCCGATATGGCGGATCCTTTACACCTCCTGAAAAATAAGAGTCCCAAATCCCACTGGTTGCTCCTCTCCTCTTGAACCCTGGGCGTCTGTCACGCCGATAACAACATATCCCTCCCTGCCCCCACCTTCACACGCTCCACATCCTGTCCGAGAGTAACTTTCGCCACCCCACTCCTGTATCACGCACTCCGTCCTGACATCTATCCCTCCTACCAGCCCTGAACCTCGTTCTTTTCCATAATTGACATGCCCACTTTTTCCCACTCCCCCTCCCTTCTCTCTTCCATGCCATGCTTGGCTTTCCTCTCTCGACCCTCTCCTGTCTACATCTACATCTACATGGGATACTCTGCAAATCACATTTAAGTGCCTGGCAGAGGGTTCATCGAACCACAGTTATACTATTTTATCTCCCATTCCATTCTCGAATAGCACGTGGGAAGAAAGAACACCCGAATCTCTCTGTTCGATCTCTGACTTCTCGTATTTTATTGTGATGTTCTTTTCTACCTATGTAAGTGGGAGCCAACAATATATTTTCGAATTCGGAGGAGAATGTTGGCGATTGTAGTTTCGTAAGTAGCCCACGCCGCAGCGATAAGCGCTGTTGTTGTAATGATTCCCATCTCAAATCCTGTATAATTTCGGTAACGCTGTCTCCCCTCTATCGTGACAATACGAAACGAGCTGCCCTTCTTTGGACTCTTTCGATTTCCTCTGTCAAACCCACCTGATATGGATTCCACACTGGGCAGCAATACTCCAAAAAAGGACGTACAAGCGCAGTGTATGCAGTTTCTTTAGTAGTTCTGTTGCATCTTTTAAGGGTTTGCCTTTCCCATGACATTATCTACGTGTTTTTTTTTCCAATTTAAGTCTGAACTAATAGTAATTCCTAGGTATTTAGTGGAGTTTACGGCCTTCACATTCCATTGATTTATCTTGTAAACAAAGTTTAACATATTTATTTTCGTACTCATGTGGACAACTTCACACTTCTCATTATTTATAGTCAATTGTCAATTTTTACACCATAGTGATAGCTTATTTAGATCGTTCTGCAGTTGGTTTTGATCTTCAGACGATTTTACTAGACGGTAAATGACGCGTGGAGACCTTATGCCCTCCCCCCCGCGCCCGTCCCCCTTTCCTTCACATCCCCCCCCCCCCTTCGCACCTTTCCCTTCAGAGCTTGTCCACGCATCTACAAGTTGCAACTTGCAACGCCTAGTGTTCTGTGCAGTGCTGCGCTTTCCGTTTTTAACTTCACAACCGCCGAACAGGCAGGACAAGTGTTGTGACCACGTATTTTAAGTATGTTTCCGTCAGTGTTGCCATCTGGTTTTTAATGACTCACAACAGTGTCTTATAGCTACGGTGCCACCGTTTAAACTATGTGTGTTTTTATGCTCCATGTACTTTTTAATGATTCACCCATGCCGGCCGCGGTGGCCGAGGGGACTGAGGCGCTCCAGTCACGGTCTGCACGGCCACTACGGTCGGCGGTTCGAATCCCCCCTCGGGTATGGATATTTGTGCCGTCCTTAGTCTTAGTTAGTTCATAAGTAGTTTGTAAGTTTAGGGACTGATGACCCCGTAGTTAAGTCCCATACGCTTTTATATATATATATATATATATATATATATATATATATATATATATATATATATATATATATATAGCACATAGGCTGCTGAGAATCTGCCCCTCCGAGGCTTTAAAAAGCAATAAAGGAAAAAATACGTCACACACAGACACAGCAATTGCCGAGGGAGAACTCGGCCCTCCGACGCGAGAGGCCGCGAGATCCGTAACGTGGCGCTCCAGACCATACGGCTATTCCCGCACGGCTGTTATTTTTTCTCTCGGCGTAATTGCCTATCCGTCATATCGGGGAAGAAGATATTAGTGTGACATTAAAAGCCACCGCTACCGATGAGCGGTACGTCACTGGAACGGGCCGGCTCGTAACACTTTAGTGTCCGCGGCGCGGTGTAAAACTAACGCCGAAAAAATGGCGGCGGGCTAAGCAGGCAGGTGATTGTTGATTGCGGCAGTAAACGGGCCTGTCGTTGCGGTCGCCCGTAAACGTCGCGCGCCGCGTCCACAACTCACGGCTACCCGGCTTGTGGCTCGCGCACCGCCCACGACACCGCGCCTGGTTCCTAGCCTATCGCGCGCTGCACAAGCTCCATCACCTGCTTGAGGCGAAACGTCTTCAGTCGTCTCGTAATTCTGCTGGTCTCCGTCTCTGGGTACAGCATTCTTCGCCACAACTTTTTTCTGGCTTTATTATCGTTATTCACTATTGGCCCCTACTGTCTCACTGAATATACAGACAGTAATCAGTCTGTTGTAGTTTATATATCTATATCCACACTCTTTCAAGTTCTGAAGCAAGCAGGAGTAAAATATAGAGAGGGTAAGGTTATTTACAACTTGTACAAAAACCAGACAGCGGTTATCCGAGTTGAAGGGCATGAAAGGGATGCAGTGGTTGGAAAGGGAGTAAGACAGGGTTGTTGTCTTTCGCCATTGTTATTCAATTTGTACATTGAGCAAGCTATAAAGGGAAGCAAGGAGAAATTTGGAGGAGGAATTAAAGTTCAGGGTGAAGAATTAAAAACATTGCGTTTTGCCGATGACATAGTAATTCTGTCAGATACAGCAAAGGATCTGGAAAAGCAATTGAACGGAGTGGACAGTGTGCTGAAAGGTGCATATAAGATGAACATTAACAAGAGCAAAACTAGGGTAATGGAGTGCAGTGTAAGAAAATCAGGTGATGCTGAAGGAATTAGATTGGGAAACGAAGCAATAAAGGAGGTAGATGAATTTTGTTACTTGGGCATTAAAATAACAAATGATGGTCGCAGTACAGAGGAGATAAAATGCAGAATGGCAATGGGTAGAAAAGCGTTCTTGAAAAAGAGAAATTTGTTAACATCGAATATTGATTTAAGCCTAAGGAAGTCCTTTCTGAAGGCATTTGTATGGAGTGTTGCCTTGTATGGGAGTGAGACATGGACGATAAACAGTGCGGACAGGAAGAGGATTGAGGCTTTTGAAATATGGTGCTACAGAAGAATGCTGAAGATTAGGTGGGTGGATCGCGTAACTAATGAGGAGGTACTGAAAGGAATTGGGGAGAAAAGAAATTTCTGGCATACCTTGACTAAAAGAAGGGATAGATTGGCAGGACACATTCTTAGACATCAAAGAATTGTGAATTTAGCGTTGGAGGGAAGTGTGTGGGGTAAAAATCGCAGAGGAAGACCAAGAGATGGATATAGTAAGCAGATTCAGACAGATGTAGGTTGCCGTTCTTATGTGGAGATGAAGAGGCTTGCTCAGGATAGGGTATCGTGGAGAGCTGCATCAAACCAGTCTTCGGACTGAAGACCACAACAACAACATCCACACTCCTCAAGTTTTATGGCTAGTCTACAGGACGACACTAGGTTGCGACACTCGTTTGATGAAATGAGTTCCTCGCAACTGGTTTCTGTAGACACGGCGCCAATACTATACACTTCAGTTTCGTTGTTTTGTAAGTGCTGTAGTCGCCGTAGAATGAAAGTTTTGGTAGCCATTAAAGTTGTGCTGGAGCTATTGCTTCTCTGTGTGAAGTCGTTGCATAAGACTAAACATAAAAAGAATAAGGAACGTGTTTGGGTTTGTGACTGGATTAAAAAAAGACGTCATCTCGGTTGCTTAGCGACCTTGCTGAAAGAAATTGTGATTGAAGACCCTATAAGTTATTTTAAACAACTCAGAAAGTCACCAGAGCAGTTTACGTACCTTTTAAACAGAATTAGTAATGTAATAAACAAACAAGATACTGTTATGCGTGAAACATTGTTACCAGAATTGAAATTACAAATTGCATTTTTTTTTTTATCAAATAGATATTCGTCTCTACAGTACCTGTACCGTGTTCCCAAATACACAATTGCCATAGTTCGTTTGTATAGGTATTTGGAATTGAATGTAGTTTAGTTTCGTCTGCAATTCACTAATCGTCAACCCATCAATATTTATCTCACGAATAATTGCTTCAGGAGCACTAACACAGCGCTGCTTATTCCTGATATTTTCATCGTTAAAATGGCACAAACACCTATGCATCGCATATATGTTCAAAAACCGAATTATTTCTTCCTTTCCCCCTTTTACGTTGTGTTTTGTTCTGTATTGATTATAACCAAACCTAAAAACACGCGCAATCAGTTTCGTCAAAGTTGGAAGGAGCCGAAACTGTTTAGTTTCGCCAACGAGTTGCGCGAACGCCTGCCGCGCATGCGCACTGGCCAGTAGCGCAGTTTCATGAAACCTAGTGTCGTCGTGTAAACTAGACTTTACGGTGTAGTATGAATAGCACTGCCACTTCCTCCTTTTCCTTTTTCAGACGGTGATGGACTAAGTGCGCTAAAGAACCTATGGTTTTTAGAGAGACCCGAAAAGTGAACTTAAGTATGAAAAGCACAAAAACCGTGAAATGCAGCGCAACTTAATGTTACCGCGACCACATTCTTTTTCTAGCGTCCGATGTAATATTACGGCATTGCGCGGTAAGTGTTCAACAAACAGTTTCGGCCAACTTCGCAGCGTCAGGTTCCTGTATTGTTGTTGTTCTTGTTGTTGTTGTGGAACAAGACTGTAGGTATGCGTCCGGGTAGGTTGTAATCTCTCTACTATGTAAATTACCTGTTTTCTTAAGGGTGAGCAATAATTTACTGACTGTCGGATGTTCCTTTCTGCGGTAATAACCTGTAACACAGTGACGTATTGCACGCTCAGCAAACGAATCTATGTTGAAAATACGCTTACTCAGAGTGTGTTTCGTGCGTACAGTTCACAGCTCTGAAGAATTTCTTGCTTCATCTTTCTTCGAAGTATTTATTTTTCAATATTCGAAAGTTTTATTAATTTTTCAATTGAACCTACACCAGCATTTTCCATTACGCTTTTAGCGTAGAGAAGCAGGACACTATTAGGCTTTTCTTACAAAAAGCAGCTAAATGGCGTGCAAACAGTTTTTCTCGTTGGGCAGCCCCGAATTTGTAGTAGTTGTGCAGAGTGGCAACTGATAGAAAATGAAATCCCAATATACGAGGGTTGGTAGTTAAATAGTGGCAACTATTTGGTCAAAACCGATAAAAAGCGTTACATATTTGCACCTGTTACTGTCCTTCGAACTAGTCACCAGCGTTGTGTAGAATCCGTTGCCAGCGATGTGAAAGGCATAGCATACCGTTAGCAGAGCCTGTTCCGTTGATGGTGCGAATGGAGTGGTCTACTGCCTGTCGAATCTCTGGAACAGTTCTGAAGCCAATGCCACGAAGTGGTTCCTTTATCTTCGCAGTCAAATCAAAGTCACAAGACTTCCCAGTCCGATCGACCGACAAGAGCAGCCACAGCCTTCGCCGTATGCGCCCGCGCACTGTCGTGCAAAATGATAGGTGGGTTGTGCAGAAAATATTGTTGCTTCTTTCGCAAAGCTGGAAAGAAACGAACAGTAATACTGTGCATTGACCGGCGGTTGTGGTGGAACGTAATGCGTTAGAATTACACCATCACAGTCGTACACGATTATCACCATAACTTTCAACTTACTGGAGCTCTGACGCACATTCGACTTTCTGGGCGACCCATAATGCCATTCGTTGGATTGGCGTTTCAGTTTTGGCTCGTACGATGTGGCCCATGTCTCAGCCTTTTTCATCCATCCTTCGCGCTCATAGCGCTCCAAGTTTGTCTGAGCAGTGTCGTAGCGCATCCATTTATGCGTTTCCATCAATTGCATCATCCATCGTGATGCAATTTTTCACATGCCCGTGTGTACCTTCGGGATGGAAGCACAGTTGCCGCGGCGGAGTAGCCGAGCGCATTGAGACGCTATGCTGCGATGCGCGAAGTCGTTCCCCATCGGGGGTTTGAATCCCCCCTCGGGCATGGATGTTTGTGCTGTCTTTAGTATAAGGCATTTCATAAATAGTTTTTAAGTTTAGAGACCGATGACCCCATAGTTAAGTCCCATGAGCTTAATAAACATTTGAACATTTTTGGAAGCACAGTGGTATGCGCTATCCGGTTTCGTGTGCGAGCTGACGAGTCGTCTTGCCTCGAATCCTGTTCACTAAGGCGGCAAATGTAAGCACTTCTTTTTCAGAGACGCTCGGACGACCCGCTTGATGCATGTCTGCCACAGGTTGCCGATTTTCGTTGAAGGCTTTTACCCAACGTGCCACTGTTCTGTACGGCAATTCCGATTCCCCGCACGTCTCTTGAAGACCTTGATGACACTGTCGTTCTGTACGACCTCTGGCACATTCAATCTTGATCCAACTCAGTTGTTCCTGTTTCGAAAACAGTGAAACCGTTTCGTTAGACCGCTCGCTAAAAAGTGAATGTGTTTCCTTTGATTGTGCACACGCCGGTGACGTGGGACGGGCGACTCCATTTGCTCGGAGGTAATCAACAACGTGTGCTATCTGCGACAAGTTCCAACCCTCGTATATTATAAATGCGGCAGTTCGGGTGTACGTGTGGTGGTGTGTTTGTCGCTCTTTACGCTGAGAGGGCTAAACGGATTTGGATGAAATTTGTAATAGACGTTGCTTGTACCCTGAATGAACTGTATGATGCCTTTCATAATACATTTTAAGTTACACGGTGGATGGTACCTCGCAATAGATTTCGACAATATTTGACAGATCACCATGAAGTTTCACAGATATATACACGGTGTCCAGAAAAGTACTTCCTGATTTCAAAATTAAATATCTCGAAAACAAAGATCGATAGAGGAATGCAGTAAACGGTATGTTGATTGTGAAAGCTGTAAGAAGTTTATACAGCAGTTTGAAATAATAGTTACAAAGCTACTAACAGATGGCGCTGTAATCGCCATACATAATGCCTAGTATAAATAGTGATCCGAAGTCCAGGGCGATCAGTTCCACTATTGAAACGCGAAAGGAGTTTAGCGTACCGAAGGAAGAGATTAAAACCATGTACTCCATTGAACAACGCGTTTTTCTGGTGCTAGAGTACCACAGGTTAAAGAGAATCCTACGACAACAAGGCGAAGTTTTCAAGCACGATTTAATGTTCCAAAAGGACCTGATGCGAAAACCATCCGAATGCTCTTCGCAAAATTTCAACGAACAGGTAGCGTAACTGATGATCTAGTGGGGTATGTTGGCCGCAAGCAAACCGCAGTTACGCCTGAAAATATCGCCACAGTTTCTGGAATTATTCACCGAAGTCCAATGTCATCCGTCCGTAGAATTGCATTTGAGGCTGGTTTGAAGCGTTCCAGCACGCAAAAGCAGAACTGGCGATTTTGGGGTTCCGAAAAGCCATATTGGTGTGAAGCGAAACTCCTGTATTCTACTAAAGTTACTGTGTGGGCTGCAGTATGCAGCAGAGGCATTATTGGTCTTTTTTTCATTGGAGAAACGGTCACTGGTGCACGTTACGTTGCAATTTTGGAACAATTTGTCGCCACACAGCAAGCGTTAGAGGATCGACCAGATACTGAATGGTTTATGCAAGATGGAGCCCGACCACATCGGACAGAACAAGTGTTTCGCTTTCTTGAGGAATACTTCGGGAATCGAGTCATTGGTTTGCAATATCCCACATTTACTGCTGCAGGCATGGATTGGCCTCCATATTCGCCGGATTTGACTCCCTGTGACTTTTTTTTTGTGGGGCACAGTGAAAGAAATGGTCTACCCGAAGCATCCCGCCACGCTGGACGAGCTTGAATCGGCGATCTCTGTGTCATGTGAATACATTTCGCTTGAGACACTACGAAATGTGATGGCGAATTTCATTCTTCGTTTGCGCCACCTCTGCAGTGCCAATGGTGAGCATTTTGAAAACATTGTGATGTTTAAAAAATGTTCAAATGTTTGTAAATCTATCGGACCAAACTGCGTGGTCATCAGTCCGTAGCTTACAAACTACTTAAACCTAGATAAACTAACCTAAGGACAACACACACACACCCATGCCCCAGGGAGGACTCGAACCTCCACGGCAAGCAACCGCGCGCTCCGCAGCGAGACGCTTTAGACCGCTCGGCTACTCCACCGCGGCGCAAAGAGTGTTTCAAACGATTGTTTCACTTATGTATGCTGATATGAGCTGTACAGCGTACAGCGCCATCTGTTAGCAGCTTTTGTAAATGTTATTTCAAACTGCTGTATAAACTTCTTACAGCTTTCGCAATAAACATACCTTTTACTGCATTCCTTTATCGATATTTGTTTCCGAGATATTTAATTTTGAAATCAGGGAGCCTTTTTCTGGACACCCAGTACGAGGGTTGGAATTTAAATAGTGATAACTTTGCTGTGGAGACAGTATGCAATGGAATCTACTATTGTCACTGATAGCACACGTTGTTGCCATACCTACATTACCTCCGAGCAAATGGACAATGGACTCGCCCGTCCCACGACAACAATCAAGGGAAACACAGTCACTTGTGAGCACCTGGTCTAACATAAAGGTGTCACTATTGTTCTAACAAGGAACAACTGAGACCGTCAGTGCATAGTATTAATGTTCATTTTTGGAGCATCACCTGCGACCAGCTTTGCGAAAGAAGCGGCAACACTTTCTGCGCAACCCACCCATTATTTTGCACGACAATGCCCATACAGCTGTGACTGCTCTGTTTGGTCGATGGGACTGGGAAGTTCTGAACCATCTATCATACTCCCCGGACGTAACTCCTTGTGACTTTGATTTGATTGCGAAGATGAAGGAACCACTTTGTGGCATTCGCTTTAGAACTGTTCCATAGATTAGACAGGCAGCTGACCGCTCCGTTCGCACCATCAACAGAACAAACTCTGCTAACGGTATACTATGACTTCCACAACGCTGGCAACGGGTTCTACACAACGCTGGTGACTACTTTGAACAACAGTAAAAGGTGCAAACAAGTAAAGTTTATGTAAATAAATAGTTGCCACTATGTAAGTTCCAACCCACGTATAATTTTTCACAGATTTGAGGAGGAGACGTAGTGAGAGAGACGGAGGAAGTGAAGGACAGAGATGGGGAAGAAGTTGTGCCGGGAAAGAGGGAGGCGGTGATAAAACGAGAGAGGGATGAGGAATATATTGAGGGAGGTTGTAGGGTATGTGATGTGCAGGCGGGAGGACGATATGAGCTGAGAGGGAGAGAGGGAGGTGAACTAATGTAGTCTGAAATAAATGGAAATAATGCAGGAAATGTCGTACCCTCATTCATATGAATAGGTAAGTAGGAGGAGATAGACACAGTCAGGGAGTTCGATAGTTGGTCAAGGAGGAGGAAAGGGGGTGGAAACGGAGGTGGAGCAGATGGGCAGAGAGAGAGGAGGTGGGGGGGGGGGAAGGAATGAGGAGGGTGTAGGAGATGGAAGAGACAGTATAAATTGACAGACGGAAACAGTTCGACTATTTTTGCACCTCTGTGGAATATTAACAAGTACTGATTTCATTATTTAGGCAGCTCTTCTGCAGAGAGTACTGCGTCATACATAACTGTATCATCTACGAAAAGTCTTGGTTTACTATTAATGTTGCACCCCAGCAAATGGAAATTCACCGCCGGCCGCGGTGGCCGAGGGGACTGAGGCGCGTCAGTCACGGTCTGCACGGCCACTAAGGTCGGGGGTTCGAATTCCCCCTCGGGCATGGATATTTGTGCCGTCCTTAGTGTTAGCTAGTTCATAGGGACTGATGACCCCGTAGTCCCATAAGCTATACAAACATTTGGAAATTCACCATGAGCAACGAGACTTCAAACGCGCTCAGAGTACGCCTTCTGTCGAAGGCTCTCTGTCCGAGATAACAAACTGTATCATCCCTACGAAGACGTCTTGAATCCAGTCATAAATATCGCCTGATAGCCGTGTAATCGTACGGCCGTTGGTAGGAGCCGGCAAGGTGGGAGACGTGTGCGCGGTGGCAGCGACCTCGGTCGTGCGCAGACACGACAACGGGATGGTGTGCTGGCGAAAACGACGGCAGCTCGGGTTGGCGCGGGGGCGAGAGATGCGCCGGATAAGGAGCGCGCCGGCCGCTACCTGTCTTGGCGCGGCCCACGCGGCCACGGCTTCGGTTTCGGAGGTCTCCACGTAGCCACTAAATCGGAAGCGCATGCGCCGGCCAGCATCTCACGTTACACTCGCTCGTAAGTAACACCCATGCTAATCGTACCTCCGCTTCTTAACGTCTCGCATGTTCTACCGGGTAATAATTAGCCCGCCAGCTCCAGCCTCGCCGTGAGCGTCGCGACCAGTCACTCGGGATCCATTGTTACGTAAGGCCAATGCCGTCGCTTCCTGGCGTCAAATCTAAATCACATCTCACAAGGAATGTACTTGGGCTCGAACAAACACAGCCGGCCATGGTGGCCGAGGGGACTGAGGCGCTTCAGTCACGGTCTGCACGGCCACTACGGTCGGGGGTTCGAATCCCCCCTCGGGCATGGATATTTGTGCCGTCCTAGTTCGTAAGTAGTTCATAAGTAGTTTGTAAGTTTAGGGACTTATGACCCCGTAGTTAAGTCCCATAAGTTTTACAAACATTTGAACATTTTGAACAAACACATATACACAAAAATCGTATGAGAGATAATGTAAAGATCTCTTATTGCGCTAGTGATACTCCCGCATCTGCAAAACTCTGCAGTCGTCCGTTAGAGGCCTCTGCGTGTGCCATGCCGCATTGCACTTTGACCTGTCGGTTCGCCAGTAGGGACGGTGCAGTGTGCCTCCGAAGTGGCGTTTTGTGATGTTATTTGTGTGGTGAAGCGTCAAATGAGCCGGCGATTGATAATCAATCAAAATGTTTCAAATGTTTGTTAAGCTTATGGGACTTAACTGCGGGGTCATCAGTCCCTAAACTTACAAACTACTTATGAAGTAGTTAATACTAACGACGGCACAAATACCCATGCCCGAGGGGGGATTCGAATCCCCCAACGTAGTGACCGTGCAGACCGTGACTGGAGTGCCTCAGTCCCCTCGGCCACCGCGGCCGGCGATAATCAATCTTGCTATTGTACTGCGATTATTTGAGATGAAGTTACGAAGAACCCTTCTTCGTGAAGATGGTATTAGTGTAGAAGATGAATCATTTGCATGTTTTCTCGTATCTTTTATGGTACAGAAATATGAGCATAAGTTATATACTGTTGTTACAAACTCATAATAATGACAATGGGGATGATAATGACGAACAACTCATTGCAAGCGGCAGTGCTACGGTAAGTGCGGGAAGAGGCGATGGAAGTAGTGGCAGTGAATACCAACAGTCTTTCGGGAAGAAGGTTAAATTGCAACTATCATCACGGCTTTTGATGACAATTCGCTAGAGAACATGTTCGATGATTATTACATAAGTTATAGTTAAGATATCTGCATTACGTATGGCGTCTACAATTACATCTACAGTGCTATCTAGAGCATGGTTACAGAACTTCGCAGAAAAACGACACCCACCAGCACATTGAGGTGTACGTAGAGATCCTGTAACCAAACGTTCATACAGATGTTTCTTCGAGCCCATGTACTTTCTTTATCAGTATATGTTGTACAATGTACAAATAATTTTACAGGGTGATTGTTTTCACCGTGTACAAACTCCACAAAAGATACCAAATAGATTCCGTATTTCTAGATTTCCAGAAAGCTTTTGACACTGTACCTCATAAGCGTCTTCTAATCAAATTGTGTGCTTATGGAATATCGCCACAGTTGCGTGATTCAATCCGCGATTTCCTGTCAGAAAGGACACAGTACGTTGTAATTGACGTAACGTCTTCGGGTGGAACAGAAGCGATATTTGGAGTTCCACAGGGAAGTGTGGTAGGACGCAAAAGTGTGGTGTAAGCAGTTTATTTAGTAGAACTGTTGCCTCTTCTATGTGCTCTGCAAACGAAACCTAGTCTTTGGTTCGCTTTCCCTACAATATTTTCTATGTGATCTTTCCAATTTAAGTTGTTTGTAATTTTTACTCCTAGGTAATTAGTTGATTTTATGCCCTGTAGTTTTGACTGATTTATCGTGTAAATGAAGTTTAACGAGCTTATTTTAGTGGTCATATGGATGACATCACACTTCTCATTATTGAGGGTCAAATGTTCAAATGTTTGTAGAACTTGTGGGACTAACTACTGGGTCATCAGTCCCTAAGCTTACAAACTACTTATGAACTACCTAAGACTAAGGACGGCACAAATATCCATGCCGTAGGGGGGATTCGAACCCCCGGCCGTAGTGGCCGTGCAGACCGTGACTGGAGCGCCTCAGTCCCCTCGGCCACCGCGGCCGGCTATTGAGGGTCAATTGTCATTTTTTACACCACGGAGATATCTTATCGATATAATTTTGCAGTTGCTTTTGATCTTCTGGTGACTGTACTATCCAATAAGGAACAACATCATCCGCGAACAAAAGTAAGAGAGCTACTCAGATTGTTTTCTAAAAAGTTTATAAAAATAAGGAACTGTAGAGGCCCTATAAAACTTCTCTGGGGAATGCCAGATGTCACTTCAGTTCTAGACCGCGCAGTCTCTGTAACAAAGCATGATTGAATAAATTGTTTATAGCATGCAAACCATGCATTTCCGGAGCTAAGCTCATTAGAATTCTTTGTTACGTATCCTTTCAGCGATCAGTCCCTAAGGTTTATAGATTTTGTACCCTGTAAAGTACAGATCGTAGACTTTTTACGAAACTTTGAGGTATACTAAGTGCGATATTTATCGCATAGCATTGCCGACTCTGAAAGAAACCGTAATTCTAATCCAGCTAAGCATCAAGTCGAACAGAGTTTGGATGAGAGACAAAGGTATTGCATTCCACGCTGCTGCAGCCCTACTCAAGGATTCGAGTGGTGGCTGGCGAATGATGAGATGCCAGTATCTCGTGCTACCGTCAGTAGTTATTTTCAGTGGATGAGAAATCGGGAAGTCATGGAAACGTTCGAACACCCTTTGTATTAAGGAAAGTTCGC
Source organism: Locusta migratoria (assembly GCA_026315105.1). Lineage (NCBI taxonomy): Eukaryota > Metazoa > Arthropoda > Insecta > Orthoptera > Acrididae > Locusta > Locusta migratoria. Next base: position 381,551,532 of record CM048755.1, read on the forward strand.
ACAAGAGAGGCAATATACGCTCTTTTGTGGCGTTGTTGAAAGGTACCATGAAGACCTTATAGGAATGACACAGTTACAGCAGCCTTAATACGTCAGAAATGTAGTGCCACTGACAAATTTAAGTTTTCCATAGTGATCGTCTTGCGTGCGCAACTGCGCACTATACAACAGAGAAAGGTGTATTGCCATTATGATCATGGCAGTTAAAACTGGCAATGTTCGTTTTCCTTTATCTTCACACATGACTGTATCCATGAGGGGGCTGCAGTCTAGGTCGGTACTACTCTGATGAGGTGGTGACCATGTCGTGTCCAGTGTCGGGTGTACCATTCTCGCTGTGTCTGTCCTACTCGTCAACGGAAGTCTCAAAAGAGAAGCCGGCCGCGGTGGCCGAGGGGGCTGAGGCGCTCCAGTCACGGTCTGCACGGCCACTACGGTCGGGGGTTCGAATCCCCCTCTGGCATGGATATTTGTGCCGTCCTTAGTTGTAAGTAGTTAATAAGTAGTTTGTAAGTTTAGGGACTGATGACCCCGTAGTTAAGTCCCATAGACTCTACAAACATTTGAAATTTTTTTTTTCAAAAGAGAAGTCGCCGTTTTGGTAATCCATGGTACTTCGTATGTACGCGCATTCTCCATGTGGTTCCTTTTTTGATGCTAATAAATCTACGTCATTGTTTTAATGATTGCTTCTCCAACTCCCCTGTCACGTTTGTGACACAATCTCCTCTGTTTGCTGATAAACTCTCAAATTTCTCTCCTGTTTGCTGATAATGCAAATTGAGCTGCCCTTCTTCGATTTTCTCTGACAATCCGATCCCGTAATAACGCCACGGCGCATGAATATACTGTAGAAGATGACGGAAACGGGTACTGTAGGCCTACCCTTTAGTAGACCCGTTGTAATTTTAAAGAGCTCTGTCAGCATAGTATTTAGCTCGCCTTCCCCGCAAAATTATCTATGTGAGTTTCCAAATTTAAGTTATCTATAATTGTATTTCCTTGATATTTAATTCTGTTGACAGCCTTTACGTTCATGTCATTTGTCGTGTAACCCAAATTTAAATGTTTCTTGTCAGCACTGTTTTGAATGATCTCACGTTTTCCATTATTTAGGGTCAACTGACACTTTTTGCGCCAAACAGATATTTTGTGTAACTAATGGTTCAACCGCTTTTGACCTTCTTATGACCTCATTAATCTGTAAATGACGGCTTCAGCTACAAATAACCAGTGGGCTGCTGAGAGTGAGCAAATGTTTGTAAGCCTATTCCACCAAACTGTTAGGGTGATAAGTCCCTACACTTAAAAACTACTTAAAGTAACGTACACATAGCACAATTCGCACACGCACCCGTGCCTGAGGAAGGACTCGAACCTCCGGTGGGAACGGCCTTAGCATGACGCCTTAGACCACGCAGCCATTCCGCGCGACTGGTGAGTGTGTTTCCGAAACCCTTTTCATAGATAAGGAAACAGTAGGAGATGTAACTTTTCTGACAGGAAATCACGTATTCATTTGCACATCTGAAATGACACTCCATCTACTTCTTTTAAACAGAGATAAATTGCATTTAATTTTAGTGGATTTACATATTACGCTATTCAGTCCAACCTTGTCGACCTTGTGCTCACTAACTCCTTTAGGTTCAACTATCGTGAACTTTCCTATTTATTTAGGATAACTTCGTCGAAGAGGTGAAGTGTGATTTCACATTCATTGCACTTCATACAGGCTAATGAACCAACTGCTCAAAATAATGTTTCGTAGCGTCGTCTACGAAAGCTCCGTTGGGTGGTAGCGTGGAATGTTTTATCTATCATAGTTCGGCAGAAATCTTCCTCCCTTTAATGGCCTTGGATTTACAACGCTTCTTGTCACAAGTATCCATAGGTTGTAAAGTATTCCTTCCAGACGCATAAGAAATCTCTGTCAGTTTCGTTCAGCTAAGAGGAAACACTGTAACCCATTTTTACTCTGCTGAAAAAATTTTCATACGTGTAATTGTTTCTTTTAATTGCCTTGCATATGAAAATTTCCAAATTATTCTATAACTTCATTGTTAATTTGAGTGTATTTTGCTATACATAAGTCATTTATTTATGACTAGCTGAAAACACGGCGTCGCCCGGGTATTTATTTATTCAAATGTTAAGTTAGTCCATCTTCCCTTTTCTCACTGTGCACCCTCTCTTTCCTTCTCTCTCTCTATCCATCTCCTCCCATCTTTTTCTCTGTATCCCTGCACCTTCCGTCTTCTCCTGTCCCTTTCTCTGTCCATTTCCTCCTCCCTATCTCTCTGTTCCTCTCCTTTCACCTGTCTGTCACCATCTCCCCTCTCTCTTTCTCTTCCTCTCCCCTCTCTCTGTCCGTCTCCTCCCTTCCCTTTCTGTCCGTCTCCTCCTCCACCTACTTCTCTCCCTCCTATATATGAAAACATATGCCCCAAGTTTCACGTTGACTGTTTCAAATGGTGTCAAAGTCGCAAGATACCCTCCGACATTCTAAATTCACTGGCTTGCAGATTATAAAAATCTCCTTCATGAAAACCTACATTTATGTGCTGACTTTCATTGGGACCAGTCAAACAATATGGATGTTTTGTGTAACGTACCTTCCGCCATACACCTACGAAAGATTACGAAAGGGAGCCCATGTATTAATTCGGACTATAAGCTATCTGCATTCCACATTTCATTCAATTCCGTCCAACAGTTTCTGCGTGAAGAGTAACAAACGTGTTAAGCCACTGTAAGGTACCCTCCACCATGAATCGTACGGGGGCACCCTAAAGGTAGCTCATGCGTTAATTCGGAGTATAAGCTCTCTGCATTCCAAATTTCATTAAAATCCGTCCAGCTGTTTCAGCGTAAAAAAAAACAAACGTATTGACATATTGTAATGTACCCTCCGCCACGCACCGTACGGTGGCTTACGAAAGGTACTCCATGCATTAATCAGGGTATAAGCTACCTCTGTTCCAAATTTCATTCATATCCATCCAGCCAATTCAGCGTGAAGGCGTAAGAAACGAATTAAATAATTGTAAAGCACCCTCCGCCATGCAGTATCCGAAGTTAATTTTAGTATTTCTATAATCTTCGCGCGAGTACAAGTAATGAGTCGTCAAACTTTTATCGCTAACGGATGTACTGTATGGCCGTGCATAAAATACGAACAAAAATACAAAAATTAATATTTATATATTAGATTTGTTTCCAAATTCGCATTAAAACCATACGTTATTAACACCAAATTCCTTCTGCTGGTGCTTTTCACCCCAATGATTCGGTACGCTTGGTATGCATCAAATCTCACAGCCAAAAAACCGTCATTTAAAAATCTGAATGAAGTATGCTCTCCAGTGAAGCATATTTTAAAAAAATCTTACTTTAAATTGCTTTCATAAAATTCACACGTTGTGAACAATATTTATGTTTTAAATGTTTCTTTGATGATTATCACCCTGCAAAATGTAACGTAACTTCCAGAGAGAGCTCTTGGAATTTTCAAAAATTTTATTTCATTCGAAACTTTGTCGAAATATGAAAATTAACTGTTCAACCACATTAATTAAAATGTTCAAATGTTTGTAAAGTCTATGGGACTTAACTACGGGGTCATCAGTCCCTAAACTTACAAACTACTTATGAACTACTTACGAACTAGGACGGCACAAATATCCATGCCCGAGGGGGAATCGAACCCCCGACCGTAGCAGCCGTGCAGACCGTGACTGGAGCGCTTTAGTCTCCTTTTTTTTTTTTTTTTTTTTTTTTTTTTTGTTCTATGTGTAGTTTTCTTCGTTGCGGACGCTGTTCGTTTTTGTTCGCTCTTGTTCAGTGTGTTGTTGGCTCAGCTTTTTTTATTACAGAGGACGTTTAGCACTCTGACCGGGCGCGCTGAGCCACGGCGCCCGGCTCTCCTCGGCCACCGCGGCCGGCCACATTAATTAATTGAAATGATTGCAGTGATCTGAACATATTAATACTGCACTGATAAACTGAATTGTTCAATCATTTTTTTTTTCAATTTAATCAGGATCGGAATATGACTGTAGAATATGATGAAGTCCACAAGTAAAGTATCCTCCGTCATGCACCATCCAAAATTTTTTGTGACAGTGACCTTCCTCTAGCTTTGAAGTTCAAATGTCCAAAATGTCATGAAGACTTTAGGATGAATAAAGTGTCCTTATTGCCATGTCACATGATGGCACAGGTTTTCAACTATATAATTGTTTATGACGTCATGTCTCCAGAACTATATGTCGTAAGCAGTACTTCAAGCTACGTCAATTGTTACCTCATGGAAGGAATATGTTTACCAAATCTGGTAGAAATCGGAACAGTGGTTTAGAAGCAGAAGTCGCATGATGCAGCACTTTTCCACGCATTTCATTGTTTATTACGTCATATCTCCTGAATTATTTGTCGTACAGTTATTTAATGATACCTATGACCATCACGAAAGTGCAAGCAATATGTTGACAAAGTTTCATCACAATCGGTTGAACGATACGGCCGCGCATAAATACGAACACATAAACATTCATTTTTATATATTAGATTATGCAATGTTTGTAGCTACTACGTATGTTTATTGTCAGTTTATCAAGCACGGCCACTGAATATTACAGTTCACAGGTAAAAGGTAACGTAATTTAATAGAGACATTATTCTTGCTTTTCATCGGGTTAGTAATACGAAAATTTCGTCATATGTTGTTCAGAGTACTTTTGATGATATGGAATGTTCTCATCTTTCGTGAAGGTGAAACAGCATTCCATTCGTTGTGGCTTGGTAACAAGCACTAAGTAGCCACTCTCTACAGGACCGCACCTAAAAAATAGATTTCATCTCTTATTGCAGGCGTATTTTCACCTTTTCTTCACAATCAAAGGACAGCATATCATAAATAGTTGTAGGTGTTTCGAAGATGGGACACAGCTGTACTTAGAGTCTCCTACCGATTACTGTAACTTGTATGTTTTCATAAAAGTCACAGATACATTGATAATGAAAATATACTGAAATTGGTGACTAAAATGAGGATATTGCACGGTCACTGCTGTACCTCATCAATTAAGTAAAAATAAATAGTACTAATTAGAAGACACTTAAAAATTATAAAAGTGTAACAAAGAACTGGCAGTGATCGAGACAGATTCTTTCCAATGGTGACCAGGCACTGCAACGTTACAGATTACCTATCAGTGGCGTAGAGGTATCGGCTTTCCAGATGCAATCATAATTACGAGTTGCCATCGTATTTCCGGGTGATGTGACTGTCGGAAATAGTGATCAACAATATCTTTCACTCTTACCCTGATTAATCAATAATTTTTTTCGACCTTCTGGTGCATGTAGCATTCATTTAAACTGACTGAATATATTTCCATGTTGTCTGAAGTCTTGTAATACTAGCTGAGACCCACGTTTTGACGGTATAAGAACCCGAATTCCGGTAAAGTAAAGCTCTTCTATAAAGGTTGTTTAAAGGTAGCGGCTAACGGTTGTCGTTTGCAGAGATTTCGGCAAGGTGATAGTTTTCCGAACACTCACTGTTCTTACGGCTGGAACAGTTATTCTGAAGAGTCTGCTGTGTTCAATGCGCAAAAGACTTACAAAGCGCCGTGCTAAGCTACAGTGGCAGTCTTCATCTGACGAAAATTAATAATTTCTGACTTAATTACAGTTTCTATCACCAATAATTATGTATAATACTTTTATACGAATCTGTCGAGTAGTACCCCGGCCAGCTTTAAAAGGATGCCTATCTCTAACTCCGATGCTGCGTAAGTAGGTCGCTACGCATGATGTGTGGAAAATGCATTTTGTTGCCTCTTTCTGTTCTGAATTTCCCACCACGGTAACATTATTTAAGTGAGGCCAAATCACTGATGTGCAAGTTATTCAATATTATAACACATATTAAGTCTATGCTCTGTTACACAAGAACTGTTTGTACAAATTCTGTTGAAACCGAGCCAAAACTTTTGTACACTCCATCAGTCGCAGGAAAAATTGTAATTCGTATCCATTTACCATTCACAAACTTGAAATTGTATACTGTTCCACGTTCACCTCTAACAACACTTTGATTAGTTTGCAGTTAAAATATAATCATTATATTTATGGAATATTCCGTTGCTACTAGGAGTAACATAGACATATTAGAAAATGAAATACGTTGTGTTTAAGCTGCACAGTGTTTTAATTTATTTTTTCTGAGCTAACGAACTAAAAAATAAAAATATTGTGGAACATCAATGCAATATGTTGAAGCTTTTGCGCTGATGACCTCGATGTTGAGCGCCCTATATCACTAATCAATCAATTGAAGCTTTTAATATATTATTATTATTCTGTGCCACTTGTGGTAACTTTAATTACTCGTACCTTGAACATTTGTAAGATAATATTTAACTCCCCCTAGACGATAGGTCGTTTGAGAAGAATTTTAGATTGTGAAGTAACTGGAAAGGAAATCAGCCGTGGTCTCTCAGTGGAGCAATCTCTTCATTACTTAAAGAAAACTTAAATCTGTATCACAGTACGGGGAACAAATTGGTAAGGCTTCACATATTTTTGGTTGTTCCCTTTCAAGAAAAAATTTGTGATAGAATTGTTTCCGTTTTTAGAAGTTGACTTCCTCCACAGACATTCTGCTGACTATTTTACAAGAGCGTTTATTATTACTTTTTTTGGAATAGATTGCTGTGAAATATCGAAACCTTACTTTCATGGAGCATAAAGTGATTTTATGAACCTCATTTGATTTTACTTCCGAATTATTTTACTTATGAACTGTTCTTCTGACACATCTCTTGAGCTTCACAAACCCTTCAAGAAACATGAGAAAGAGTGTAACACATTTCTCTATTGTTAGCCATGCCGACATGTAGTTTGGGAATTAGAGCAAATTCATGTCTTCCGGACATCCGCAATCACCTTTATAAAAAATAAAGTTTATAATTTCCGCGAACATCACTGATTTTTCATATTGGTATTTATGCATTTTCCTGGAACATTTTAATGATATCGCGGAAAAGTAAAATACTGATGGCGGGAGACGGATCTGAAACTTCGTAGCACCGAATAAAAGTGCAATAGCCACGGTGTCAAGGCCGAGCGCTCTAAGGCGCCTTGCTGCGGAGAGTGCGATTGCTCCCCGTCGGAGGTTCGAGCAGAAGAAATGGTCGTACGGAGATTCTTTTAATTACTTTTCAGATGGCAGTTAACTATCTCTCAGATTTTTGATGCTATTTGGTAAGTGATCAAAGACTTTTGTGGCATCATAATTCACCCATATGAAAAAGTTAGATTTAATGTTGAATAGTGAAGATAAACATTCATTCTAGTGGTGTAGCTATGCACTCTGCTGTTACTTTTCAAATAGGTTCGGTTATTAATAACAAATATCTTGAGCGTATGTAACTATTGTGAAGCTACTGTGAAGATTCCTAAAAAAATATCTTCACGATTACCTTGGGTGGACTTCAAATAAATAAATAAATATATAAATAAATAAACAAATAAATAAAAAAATAAAAAATTCTAATCTTTGTAAACCTTATACTAAACACAGCACAAACATCCATGCCCGAGGGGGGATTCGTATCCCCGACGGGGAGCGGCCTCGCGCATTGGAACATAGACCCTCAATGCGCTCGGCCGCTCCGCCGCGGCTGGGTGGACTCCAATGATTACTCTAATTACTCGCTTTAGTGCAATGAATATTTGTTTACTCAGCGATGAATTAATCCAAAATATGATGTCATACGAAAGACGCAAATGAAAATACGCATAATAAGCTAATTTACGGAGATGATAATCACCAAAAAATGTTCAAATGTTTGTAGAGCATATGGGACTTAACTACGGGGTCATCTGTCCCTGAACGTATAAACTACTTACGAACTAGCTTATACTAAAGACGGCATAAACATCCATGCCCGAGGGGGAATTCGAACCCCCGACCGCAGTGGCCGTGCAGACCGTGACTGGCACGCCGCAGACCGCTCGACCACTGCGGCCGGCTATTATCGATTATCATCAAAATTTGCAAAAACATGTAGAAGCGTAAATAGCTGAAATCAAACGTTGAAGGAGAGCATTAATGTTTTTTTTTTCCTCATTTCAGTCCCTCATTTCAGCACACCCGTAAACTTTTTAATATTGTGCCTTACCCACAGCTTATGTTCAAAGTTAATATTTATTTCTGGTGTAATGCCATTTACGGCACAGATACAGCGAGAGCCCGTTTGCGGAGAACTGCTTAATAATTTTCTGAAAGACATTATTTACTTTTTTATCAATTAATTCCTGCTTTTTGGGTGTGACGACACTAGTTAAATCGTCATCAAAAAGTACTAGCACCCCATCCTCGTGAATAAAGAGTAGCAAGTCATTAATATATATCAAGAAAAGAAAAAGAACCCAGTGCGAACCCTGCGGGACCCCGTTTTTTGGACCGAGCGAGGTGGCGCAATGGTAAAACGCAGGTCTCGCATTCCGGCCATCCAGATTTAGGTTTTCCGTGATTTCCCTAATCACTCCAGGCAAATTCCGGTATGGTTCCTTTGAAAGGGCCGATTTCCTTCCACGTCTTTAACCCAACACATCCGAGCGTGAGCTCCGTCTCTAATGACCACGCTGTCGACGGGACGTTAAACCCTAAGCTCCCAAAACTGATTAACTAGCTGGTTTTTGCCCAGATCTGAACCGCGCAGATACGACTTTCCTTCGCACATCGAGAGATGTCCGTGCTATGAGCAAATCTTTAACCAGGTGCAGAGGATAACCACCTACGGATTCTGCCACGACTCACGATTTAGTGCATTATCGTTCTATTTCTGGACGCAGTTCAGGTGAGGGTAATATAAAATTCACAGACACAACAGCCCCACAACGTCGCGTAAACCGGATTTGTGTATTTACTGCTCGCCAGTCGTTCTTGAAATGTCGATATGCAGCAAGTCCGTTACGTAAAGTGCTCATCTGTGAAACTGGAATTTCAACGTTATAGCGTTCATGGAACAGTGACGAGAGAAAATTGTGGCACTGCAATATTATAGTAATAAAGAACTGATAAAGTCGTGGCCCAATACAAACTGTTGTTAAAAAAATAAGTTATTACTTTGTTGTTCACAAACATTATTGTTAGAATTTCACAATACAAACAAAATATCAAACATATCTTGTTTTAATGTAACATTGATGCATTGTAGCAAGATGAGTTTGGCATTTTATTGATATTGTGACGTACTAACAGTAATGTTGGTGTACAAGTAAATTTTTTAAAGGTTTGCTTTGAGATGTGGCACATGAAAGAAGAGAACCGATGATGGCAGTTTAGTCTGTCGAAACTGGACATCTTAATATAGGTAATTAGCAATCTTGGCTGTTTTACGTAATTAATTAATTGGATGAACCAGCCCCAAGAACGACAAAATTTCATGAAGTACGACAAAATTTCATGAAGTAAGAGGACGACATCTGCAAAATTAACGTAGAATTTAGTGATGTACTCGCGATACCTTTCAGCACCAAAACAACCCCAAAGGGCTTACATAATGAAGGAACTGTATGTTAATCTAGAATTTAAAAACAGGGATGCAGATTCCGTAACTGGAAAATGTGGTGACTTAGCAATAAAATATGGACTATGGAGCAGCGGAAGAAAGGCTTTGGTCATATAAGTCTTGTTTCTAAGTGTTTCTAAATTTTGGTATAGATTACGTCTGGCATATTCCACCCTAAGTTTACGATGTAGACTGCTTGATACCAAGAGCGAAACAAGGACGGCGTGTTTGGGAGGGTGAGGAGGGAGGGAGGGGTGGATTCGGTGGTGGTGATATGAGAAGCCGAATAGATACATCGTGGTTCAAAAAAAATGTTCAATTGTTTGTTAAGCTTAAGGGAGTTAACTGCGGGGTCATCAGTCCCTAAACTTACAAACAACTTATGAACTACCTTACACTAAAGACGACACAAACATCCATGACCGAGGGGGGGGGGGATTCGAACCCCCGACCGTAGCGGCCGTACAGACTGTGACTGTCGCGCTGCAGTCCCCTCGGCCACCGCGGCCGGCAAATATCGTGGTACCCTGAGACTTTTTGTGGTGTAAATCAGGGAGAACGTCACGTTATCGCTATCCACCTGCACCATATTTTTCTGAACTAGCCAATACTTTGGAGAAAAAATTACATAAGTTACTCCTGTTACATCGTACGTAACCTTCATTTATCTTTATCATTATGACTGGAAGCTGTTTTGAAAGCCAACGAATAGTCTGCATCCTATTAGGCATGGCAATATTCTATTTTATGCGTGTGTTCCCAAATTTTGTTTCACCACTGCACGAGTCTTAAAACGCATTTGTGACCATTTCTTGATTCGATTAATTTTGGGTCTTATCACACCGGGGAGGAAATTTTCACTTTCTTCAGTACCTGTAATAAGTGAGAAAGGTTTTTCTGTGTGTAGGACAGGTAGGAGATATTTATTAGCTGAGTGTCACTTTACTAGCAACGCACGGATGGTGATATCATTCTAAGCAGAACTCTTTTGTCCATAGGGAAAGAATTCACCTTAGCCATCCTACGTGTACATGTGCCATAAACGTGTACAATACGCCGGGGTCCAGTATGGTGCAAGCTAAGACGTCCATCAATGAGACAACACGAGGGCAGCTCCTACCTGCACTTACATCGCTCACAACTCGCTAAAGGGTGGCAGATTCGATCGTCAGGGAGTCAACTTTTCCGTATTGAATTTGTAGCATTCTTGTGATGAATATCAAAACTGAAATCTCAATATTCCCTCGAAATGTTCAAATGTTTGTAGAGCTTATGGGACTTAACTACGGGTCATCAGTGCCTAAGCCTACAAACTACTTATGAACTAGCTTATACTAAAGACGGCACAAACATCCATGCCCGAGTGGGGATTCGAACACCAGACCGCAGCGGCCGTGCAGACCGTAACGGGCACGCCTCAGAGCGCTCGGCCACTACGGCTGGCTGTATTCCCTCGAAACTTCCATTTTGTCAGAGACTGTTTTACTCGACAAATGATTGTTATAAAATTCAGATGAAAAGAGGCAAGTCAGACTGCTTGCTACCATTCAAAGTGTTGCTCTGTGATTGAAAATACAATATAAGCCAGTTACTAAGCTACACCCAGTCTGTGAACATTCTCGCGTGAAGTTCTAACAAGGAGACTTCATCCAACGTTCTGGAAACTCTGCTCTACGTCTCGAGAGGCCCACCGGGTACCGACCGGCCGCCGTGTCATCCTCCGCCCGAAGGCGTCAACCGATCCAATGTGGAGGATGACATGGTCAGCGCCCCACACTCCCGGCAGCTGCGATGGATTTCGTGACCGGTGCCACTACTTGTCAATCACGCTGTTCCTCAGGTGGCCTCAGAAGGACTGCGTAAACCCCGCTTGCCAGCAGTGCTTGGCAAACCCGAACGATGACCTGTCCAAGTGCTGGCCCATGCCGGCAGTGCTTAACTTAGGTGATTTAACGGGAACCGGCGTATCCACTGCGACACGGCCGTTGCTCTTCGTTTAACAATGAACCTTTAAAATCAGCAGTGTAATAAAATATTATTTGAACTGTGTGTTACTCTACATCACCTCGTAACATTCAAGTGCCACTTAAAACATCACATTAGTGACGCAATTTTAACAGCAATTTTATGAAGTTAATTCTACAATCAATTAACAACATTCATGAGATGCATCAGATTTCCAAAGGTCACAGGCAAGCGATCAAACCTGATATATAGAAATTTCTCCCGGGATCATAGAAAGACGTTTAAAACAGGTCAAGCTACAGTGATTTTTTCCCCCACCTATTTTTTCCTTACATGTCTTTCACAAAACTGCAATAATTTCATAAAACTAAGCTCATGCATCCATCGCAACATTATTTCAGATTCATATAATGAACAGATTACCAATGGGGACATACCCAGACCCGACGCAAAGAATCCATGATAATAGAACACGGACACCACTGTGAATTCCTAGACCGAACACTTTAATTAAATTAACAACCCGTTGCGATGCTGTGTTTAAAATTTCAACACCATGTGAAGTTATTTTCACCACAGAAAAATTCCATGTCCGCATAAGTGGTACGAGTGCATGATTGTTTCTAGTTGTTTGAAAATCTTTGGGACTTAACCACTGCGGTTATCAAAAAAATGTTCAAATGTTTGTAAATCTATCGGACCAAACTGCGTGGTCATCAGTCCGTAGCTTACAAACTACTTAAACATAGGTAAACTAACCTAAACACAACAAAATGTTCAAATGTTTGTAGAGCTTATGGGACTTAACTACGGGTCATCAGTCCCTAAACTTACAAACTACTTATGATCTACCTAATACTAAGGACGGCACAAATATCCATGCCCGAGGGGGGATTCGAACCCCCGACCGTAGCGGCCGTGCAGACCGTGACTGACGCGCCTCAGTCCCCTCGGCCACCGCGGCCGGCTAAACACAACACACACATACCCATTCCCGAGGGAGAACTCGAACCCCCAACGGCGAGCAACGCGCACTCAACAGCAAGGCGTCTTAGGCCGCTCGGCCACTCCACTTAAGCTTTAAGCTTTTCTAGTTGTGTCCCATAGGTGGAGATAGCAAGAGGTACCCAGAGAAAATACTTGTGTACATCTTTGTCAGCTATCGGACTTAAAGAGACTTAAAATTATTGGCTCATGGACATGGGAATATGATACCTACAAATACCAGTTATAGCTCTAAATCCTACAAACATTTGTAGTGCTGTGAACTTGTGCTCAATAGGTCCGCTAGCCGGAAAGTTTTGGGGTAGTTTTGATTTCTTCGATTCCGTATGTTTTTTGGGGTGCTGAATCCGAATCTAGCATTTCCCAACAAAATTTCGTGACGCAACATTGAAAAAAATGCAAAAATTCGAAAAAAATAGCATTTTTCGGCGGTTTTCTGCTTATAACTCGGAAACTATCAACTTTTCACAAATTGCCTCCCGATGCAAAATTGAAGTCCATAAAATTTCCTACAGATTTCACTATTTATGTTTCGCTGTCAGGCGAGGCGTTCCGTCTCAAGCGCTAATTGAAAATTGCCGTATTTTGGCTGTCTCCGCTAAAATCCAGTTTTTCCACTCAACAAATCTAATTCATTATTAAAAGCTGACATTTAGTGAATTCCTACAAGTTCTAAGTCGTAGTCTGCTATCCACTGCTTCTCCCAGTTCTCTATGCACACCTTCTTTAGATCATATATGTAAAGCCTTGTACAAGCGCGATTTGATTCCTTTCCTCATCCCATGCTCATCGAAAACAGAGAGAGGGTAGGGGCTAAGTTCGTAACACAAAAATTCTCGCAGCTCTTCATCTGAATGTTTCACGATTAGTCCAGTCAACTTGTGCTCAATAGGTCGCTGACAGAACTGCATCACATCATATATTGTTCCTGCACGCCATGAGTGGATGTGACACTACTTCTGCTTTGTTTAACCAGGGAAAACTTAAATTGATAAAAGTCCTGCAGAAGTACAATGACTTGCAAACAGTCATTGATGTTTTCTACAACCCTCGTACACATCAGGATGAGATTGCCGAAGCGGGGAACATGTTTCTCAAGGAACTGTATGGGAAAGGACATCAGACTAGCCAGAACGATTTGCGATACAGGCAAAACGTATCTATTTCTTACAAAAGTAAAACCAACATTGCCTCACTACCCCCCACCGAAGCTGCTGCACGACAACATTCACTGAGAGTTTATTTTCAAGTGCAGCAGTGGTTATCCAGTAAAATTACTTTCGACGAACAACAAAGAGACCCAAGCGAGTGGGCATGGAAAAAAAAAACAATGAATGGTCTTGTCCCTGTGCCAACAACTTCGAACCCTGCTCCGGACTCGATACTCCGACGCATTTCTTGTAAATGCAAGAACGGCTACCAACGTAATTGTGGATGCAGGAAAGCGGGCCTCCACTGCTGCCCCATCTGCACATCCTGTGAAGGACTGTGTAATAACGTCAAACTTTCAGAAATCAGCACTGATGTAGGAGATGAAGAGATAGAAGAAGAAGAAGACAAAGAACAGGCTGAAGATACACACCTGCACCATGTGGACGGTATGTCAAATCTCACAATCTGTTTCGTAACAATTCTCCTTGAGATATGTTCACTGGTCACTGATTTCTCACCCACCTCCTTCATTTTCCAGATGAAGTAGCCCCAACACTGGCGACAGAACAACCTGCACCTATGCCAGGACCTACCGCCATCGAAGAACCTCAGGCAGGACCCTCTTGGAAAAGACAGCGGCATATATAATTGATGCACATAATAATGTATTCTGTGTAATACAATGTAATAATATGTATAAAATTTTCAAAATTTTGTTGGGAATTTCAACTTTCTGTGACAATTTGTACAATTTCTGATTTTATTAATAACTTGAACTTCATGTAATTTCTTTTTTAATTTCATGTAACTTTACATATATGATCTAAAGAAGGTGTGCATAGAGAACTGGGAGAAGCAGTGGATAGCAGACTACGGCTTAGAACTTGTAGGAATTCACTAAATGTCTGCTTTTAATAATGAATTAGATTTGTTGAGTGGAAAAACTGGATTTTAGCGGAGACAGCCAAAATACGGCAATTTTCAATTAGCACTTGAGACGGAACGCCTCGTCTGACAGCGAAACATAAATAGTGAAATCTGTAGGAAATTTTATGGACTTCAATTTTGCATCGGGAGGCAATTTGTGAAAAGTTGATAGTTTCCGAGTTATAAGCAGAAAACCGCCGAAAAATGCTATTTTTTTTCGAATTTTTGCATTTTTTTCAATGTTGCGTCACGAAATTTTGTTGGGAAATGCTAGATTCGGATTCAGCACCCCAAAAAACATACGGAATCGAAGAAATCAAAAGTACCCCAAAACTTTCCTGGTAAAAATACATATTGACTGGACTATTGCCTGTGTTGCAATGTCTGCAGAAAGAGTGCTGACGAGATGAACGGAGAACAATATTCTGACTAGAGAAGTAGCCATGTGCCCTTACTAAAGGACTACGGTACTTGACGAGAAGTGTAACACTTTCAATTTGCATCACCGTACGTGACACAAGCGTCTATGCATAGTGCCACCTAGTGAAGAAATGCGCTTTTTATGCACACAAAAGTATGTAACGACCAGTAGGGCCAATGACTATCGTTGGGTTACGCTATGGTTCGTACAACTAACTGATTACTTGAGCCTGCTAGTGACTTTTCATTCTGAAATATAACTACACGTGTCGTATCAGATACCGTTATATTTGGTTTTACATTAGAGATTTGCTAAACCCTAGAATTACGATAATTGAAAGCAAAATATTTAGTGTCAGTTACTCTGCGATTTATTATGAGCTTCTAAACCGCTTTTACAGTCTCCCCACGATGCTCCAAACCTAAAAAGCCATGATTCACCCTATTACCTCCTAAGGAAATGTCATCTGAATATCTCTTCAACCATTAAGTTTTCAGTCGTTTCAAATCCTGAAACGCCATTAATTTCTCCATGCTTTTCGAATCTACTTACCGTACCCAAGAAGGATGTTATAACCTCCCATCACTTTTTACACTAAACTGAATACTTACGTACTTCATGTAAGTCCATTGAACTGGATGCGAACAAATGCATTGCATCCCTAACAATCTCATATTCTGATGAGTATACATGATTCCTTCTCTACAATTACACAGCATCCGTATCATATTCGAACGCAGTTTTAAGCGTTCACCACTCTCTGATAACGTCATCTACCCTTACGTATATCCCTTCAATCAGATATAATCTTCTCCTGCCTATTGTTTATTAATTGCAAGTCTCCCCTCCCAACGCCATCTTTTCTTTCCTCCAACCAATGTATGTCCTGACCCCTATAGTAGCTGCCTGTAGACCGAACGCCGTGTTTTTCTCCCACCCATCGTCCCATTTTATACTATCCTCACAATGCAACCCGCATGTGCCATATATTTCCACAAAAATGTATCTAGTGCAATGGACTAAGCTACCTTCCCTCTAAAAATTACTCGTACTAAATGTAGATTAATTCTGACAAGTACAGTAACGCAATACAGCGTAGAGTTGGTTTTAATTTAATCGCTACGTTTATGAGTGTCAGACAGCGTTTTTCTTTGTGTTCTTTTAAATATAATCGAAGAAGAATATCTTTCAGCATATTTGAAATAGATTTTAACTCTCGAGCGACAGCGCTGGTGCAAATATGCTACAACTTTTTTTTTTTTTTAATGCCCACTGTTGTCGCAATAATGGAGATGCCTTATTTCCGCTTTAGTTATTCCTCAATTTAGCCTTGTCAGTGATGTCAGTGAAGGTTCTGAGTTTCTAGTGCATGGCTGTGTCCATCCAAAAAACGTTTCGTTAGGGAATGCATCATTGGAAGCAGATTTGCACCACGCTGCCTGTCATGTAAGATTGTTTTGTGTTACGTCTAGTTTTCCTCGCAAATGGATTTGTGGCAGTATCTATTAAATATTGATTGTATAAATTTTACCCTACATATTATAATGCTCAGAAGTTTAAATTTATTTCGTAAATAGAACTTTCGATAAATTGTCCTCTAGCTTCTCCTGATTAGCCATGCTGCAGTTTCCGTCAATCTCATTTTTAACCCTTTTTAAGTCTTATACAATGCAGACATGAGTGTTATTCTACTACATAATTTAATCTTCAGGTCTCGTAGACGTGGTATTGGTCTAACACAAGACGAAACAGACTTCTTTCGACAAATAATGAAGATCTTAGTGATTTTGTCTACATTTCTCATCAGATCACGAACAGGAAACTATTATTCAAATGCAAATCCTAGTTCCGATCCCGAACAATATTTCAGACACAATGAATTTGATATTGAAGACGGTACCAATCTGTGGAGTAAAACTCCATACAAGTAGCACTCCAAAACACTGAAAAAGAATATCGTAAAAATCTTCCCTGGTTAAAAGGTAACGCAAGGGGCGAGAGGTTAGAAACAAAAGCTCTCAATATGATTAATGAGGTAATTATGTGTACTCAAATGTTCAAATGTTTGTTAAGCTTATGGGACTTAACTACGGCGTTATCAGTCCCTAAACTTACAAACTACTTATCAACTAGCTTACCCTAAGGACGGCACAAATATCCATGCCCGAGGGGGGATTCGAACCCCCGATCGCAGTGGCCGTGCAGACCGTGACTTATGTGTACTAAGTTCCACATAACACAGAAAAGTGCAGACACTAATTTCTCAAGAGATAGGAACTACAGGGAAATAACGAAAGAGGAAATGATAGTACTGCTGGATTATTGTCAACTTTCGGAATAATATTACATTTGTTATGTTTATACACCGAAGGTAATTGATATACTAATTCAGTTATTAATAAATGTGACATTTCTACCTGTACGTTAAGCTACGATCACTTAGTAGCTACATACAAGGTTTGTAACACGGAATATACAGTGGTAGCAAATCTGCACCGCTCTGCTGCTGAAGCTGTAATAATTGGCGCTGCCGTCCAGGGGTTAAATAATTAATCATTTTAAAACATTCAGTCTGTCTTTAAATCTCTTAAGCTTTATTGGTTGGAAATTGGAGTATTATTCCGCTTCCGGCCCTTTCTCGCGTTACTGGGATGCGGGAATGATATTACAAATGTTGTTTCTGTGCGATTACTTTAGTCGTAGTCAGGTGAAACTCTGTACAGTGTACTGCAGATTGCATTACGTGGACATCATTTTACTGGAGATGTCTGGTGTTCGTTTATGTTTACCGGTTATAGGCCCACAGTTCGTACACAGTGATAAGAAGTCATTGTATCCTGCCGCTTAAAATGCTGTAAATCATTTGGACGCCCGAAAAAAGAAAACAGTCCAATACAGTTATAAAGCGAGCGAAAATGGATCGTAAATTAAAAGCGCTTTTTATGCATCTGACTTTGTATAAGTTATAAAAGAGCCCTAAGTTAAATATCAGTGTAAGATAGAGCTCGTGCGGCGAATAAATAATTGTGGTGATTTATTGGTGGCGCACTCGCAGGATATATAGGAGACTTAGCCCCGAATGGCGCTCTTCCCAAGCAATTTCCATTAGTCACGGGACGGGGCGGGCGGCGCTACAAATTGACAGTCTTCACATTGATTAGCGCCACGGCGGAATATATTAGGCCCGTCGTGACGCCGGATGTGGGGCCGCGAGCACGCGCCGAGCCTCAGCCGCGATTTGCAATGAGCTCGTACTGTCGCCGATCTCCATAAATTCCACTTTTACTTTTTGTCCGCTTAAACGCCGCCGTGGAAAATAGATTTTAAGCCTTCGTCCGCGTAAGCTATTATTATAGGATAACTTACGGTCGGAATATTTTAATAAGCCTATTATTTCTGCCGAGAGTTTCTTTCCCGGTTTTCATCGGGATTGTTAAAAAACACTTCGGTGCAGTGCTGCATTAAAGATGAAAAATTATTGTAGCTAGGATGTCCGGAATGAACGCCGGTACTAATTTTCGTGTTTGTCGTGTAAGTTCGTGAGACCAGTTTCATCTGTCAAAACATTCATACAGCGTTATCGGAATCGGTCGAGCGTGGATGAAACAATTCATTCTGACGTAGTGCAGCTCAAGTCAAAACGAATTTCTTTTCACGATACGAGCGATGGCTTCAGAATCACTGCAGAGTCACTCTACAGGAGGTGGACAAAATAATATGATATTGCAGCATACTACATCCACTTGCAGCACTGCATACCTGTTAACTCTGAGACCGCAGTACACAACTGACGTACGATGCCTTCGACGTTACCTTGCAGTATGTTATCTGTTATGTTCTGAGACGGTCAACACAAATGATCTGTGAAATGACTGACGTCTCAGGCTTCCAAATAGCTCAGCTCGATGTTGCACAGTAAGTGGGAGCATCTGTGATGGAAACGGCTGCACTGTACAACGTTTCACTAGCTTAAGTGTCCTCGCTTAGGGTTAGCGTAACCGCGGTGGAATGGCCGAGGGCATTGAGGCCCTATGGAGCGATGCGCGAGGTCGTTTCCCGTCGGGGGTTCGAATCCCCCCTTGGGCATGGATGTTTGTGCTGTCTTTAGTTTCAGTTACTTTATAACTAGTTTGTAAGTTTAGGGACTGATGACCCCGCATTAAAAAAATGTTAGAGTACACATAAAAAGGTAAAACATCATTGGTGAAGAGGAACAGTGGGTGAAACCCGCAGTTAACTGACAACGACTGATGAGCATTAAGAACTACTAGAGGACCCGTGCGAATACTTCGCAGCGTTGCACCGTTAGTGGAATGACAAAAAAGTTGGGAAAAAAAGGAAGTAAAGTTGAATGTTCACCTATAGCTTTCTTCAGAATCTATCATTGCAAGTGTTTAAATGCGCAAATGAAAGAGCTTGATACACTAGATACCGGAAAACAAACCGATTAAAATATTCAGTGCAAGGACGGAAGGATACCGCGTTTAAATAAAAATAAAGGGTGGAGAGTTTAATGCAAAAAGGAAGGAAATCGTTCGGATAGAACGGCCTGACCTACTGACTTTAGTTTGCAGCAAGCATTGCGTTTTGCCGACGACATAGGAATTCTGTCAGAGACAGCAAAGAACCTGAAAGAGCAGATGAACGGAATGGACAGTGTGCTGAAAGGTGCATATAAGATGAACATTGACAAGAGCAAAACAAGTGTAATGGAGTGCAGTCAAAGAAAATCAGGTGATGCTGAAGGAATTAGATGAGGTAACGAAACAATAAAGGAGGTAGATGAGTTTTGTTACTTGGGCAGTAAAATAACAAATTATGGTACAGTACAGGGGATATAAAATGCAGAATGGCAATGGGTAGAAGAGCGTTCTTGAAAAAGAGAAATTTGTTAACATCGAATATTGATTTAAGAATAAGGAAGTCCTTTCTGAAGGCATTTGTGTGGAATGTTGCCTTGTATGGGAGTGAAACATGGACGATAAACAGTGCGGACAGGAAGAGGATAGAGGCTTTTGAACTGTGGTGATACAGAAGAATTCTGAAGATTAGGTTGGTGGATCGCGTAATTAATGAGGAGGTACTGAACAGAATTGGGGAGAAAAGGAATTTCTAGCTTACCTTGACTAAAAGAATGGATCGATTCGTAGGACACATTCTTGGACATCAATGCATCGTGAATTTAGCTCTGGAGTGGAGTGTTTGGGGTATAAACCGCAGAGGAAGACGAAGAGATGGATACAGTAAGCAAATTCAGACAAAGGTAGGTTGCCGTTCTTATGTGGAGTTGAAGAGGCTTTCTCAGGATAGGGTATTGTGGAGAGCTTCCTCAAAACACAAAACAACACAGATCCTCATAAAATATACAAAAAGATACGCGTTTAAGTATAGAAAAATAAAGGCAAGAGTTCTGTAAATTCTGATACTTGATGACAAATATGTGTATGGATACCTTTCGTTTAAAACAAAAGTGAAGGAAATCGGCCGGGTAGTTTGGTCTGGCTGACTGACTTTTGTTTTCGTAGATTCTTTTAATACATACGTTTATGACCAGAAAACATAAGACTACCACAGCAAAAGCTACTGCAAAAACTGAATACTCCATTAATATTGTTTCGATAAAAACAGTACGTCCGGAACGTAACATTCATGGTAGGACTGCACTTGAATTCGTAATAACGGAAGATAATGCATAGCTGCGAAAGAATTGGTGCCATGATCATAAAAATATGGACCTTTGATGACGAGAAGTGCGTAATAGGGTCCGAAGAATCATCGTTTGAATCACTTCCTACGAAGAAGCGAGTTTATGTGCCTAAAATCTCAAAAGTATTTTGCTATACTGCATGCCTGCTACCTATGGTGAAACATGGGGGTGATTCCGTCATGATTTCGGCATGTATATTGGTAGTTAACTGTTTCTATCATAACCGTCACCGGTCGGGCAACTGTGAATAAATATCTCATCATCCTCGGTAGAAAACTATTTACTGTAACTAACACATTTCTAGCAAACACTGCCTTATTCCAAAATGATGAACGCTCACACACTCACACACACACACACACACACACACACACACACACACACACACAAAAGGTTGAGACGTACTTTGTGCATCATCAGAGTGTTATAAAACATCTCCCCTGGACAGCAAAATCACCATGTTGTAGGAAGTTTCAGAGGTCAGAGTGAGGACCAAAAGCTCCAACTTCGTTGAAGTTCAAATGTTTGTAAAACTGTTGGACCAAATCGCTATGGTCATCAAACTTTTTATACTAACTTCGCAAGGACAACACGCACACCCATGCCGGAGGGTGGACTCGAACCTCCGAAGCGAGCCGCTGCCCAGTCCGTAGCATGATTCCTTAGACAACACGCCTACTCCCACGCAGCATCGTTGTAGTAATTGGGGAATGTTTTAATACAAGAATGGATAACATTCTATTGGAAACTGTGGTGTCGCACAAGTCTGAAGTGCGCGCCACGTACTTTCGCCGCGCGCCGTCCTTCAAGCACGGCGCGGTGATCTTAAGACGTTAGAGAGCCTGTATAGGGAGAGAGTGGCCATGCTGAGAGCCCAGGACGCCATGTTTTTACCAGATTTGGCGGGCTTTACATGTGAGTGCATAGCTACAGTGTGCGTTTCTGTACTGTGGAGTGTCTTAAAAGCTTCTGACAGCGATTTCACTGTACAGTTACATACAGATTGTATTACGGTAGGCACTGCTCCACATTTGCTAGTCTTTTGTCGGTTCTATTTACGTAAATTAACGTGTTCGTTGGTCGTTGACGATAACCTTAGAAGTTCGCGACAATTTTTAAGATTATATGTGGGTTTGAAGTGATTTACTTTGTGCAATTAATAATGTGTTTTACATAATCATTTAGCGCAATAAAAAATTTCTTGTTGTTCCTCTTCCTCTGTTGGCTGTGAAAACCGAAGTAAAAATTGTTATATGATGTTTGTGTTCGCAAGGAATGAAGAAATACGGGAAAGGTGGGCAGTGAAAATTAACCGAGAAAGCAGGAACCATAAATTCGACTTATAAAGGAATAAGGCATTGATGTAATTCAGTAATAGAACTACTGCCTATGAAATTCCCCCGTAGTGTAGTGGTTGCGTACGCAATTCATTATGTGAAGGATGCGAGCTCGAATCCGATAAGCGGTAAATTTTTTAAACGGTATTTGCTATTCTGGTTTTCGATATGTCGTGCTACAAGATATGTTTTCACATTGCTGCGGCACCTCCCCGTTGGCTGTGTCTTATTGGCTGTTCACAGTCCTATAATTGTTTACGGGATGTGACGTGAGAAAGAGAGAGGGCGGAACTATTGTAGATATTCAATTACCTATTTTGAATCTGTTTCTGCTATTTCACTAGAAATACTATCAGTATTTCTACGATTTTCTGTGATACTCTTTTCCTAAAAGTATCTGCAGAATCACGTTTTTGGTACTTCCCAGTGTAGAAAATTTTATAAGATCGACAGCACACTAAAAATGCGTTATATCGGGGCGAAAAGCGATAATATTGTACTAATTTCGGCGATGGATATTCAGACAGAAAATTCTGAAATAGCATTATTTTCTTTGACATACATAACTTAGGCCTGCATGAACATAGATGAGTGGCATTTCTTTAACCGCGTACTGATTAGTAAGCTAGAAGATGTGTTTTCGTGTCATGGATGGAAGTGATGGCTTATTTCAGTCGTTATCCCGCTCGCGGCCACCACTGAACTGTATCGGCCACTTGGCAATAGTACAGGCACTAGATAAGACTCATCAGTAGGCAGGCTTATACCTAGTCTTCAAGATTAACTATGTTCAAAATGTTCAAATGTTTGTAGAGCTTATGGGACTTAACTACGGGGTCGTGCGGTTGCTCGCCGTCGGAAGTTCGAGTCCTCCCTCGGGCATAGGTGTGTGTGTTGGTTCGTAGGTTAGTTCAAGTATTTAGTAAGCCTAGGAGCTGATAACGAGAACAGTTAAATCCCATAGCTTAAGAAACGTTTGATTTTATTTGAACAGAGTAACCGTAGTATCTGCAAATAAACACCATGATTCGTGTTCAATGGGTAAAAATTACACCGTTTACTGATAATTACTTTAGCGATGTGCTGTTCATTGCAAATGAAAAGAGTTTCCCATTCATGCTATGTATTTCAGGTGATATGTTTTTTGAAACGTAATAGGTATCATGTAAGAAGGCGGTGTCATTACCATTTCGACTCCGTTTTCTGTTGATGCACCAGTAAATCGAATAAGTTAAGCATAATTTTTTTCAGATATTCCGAGATAGTTTCTCATCCCCGTTTCACATACGCTATAATAAGTGTAAAGAAATAAAGGAAACACATATTTAAATGTCATATATGGAACGATACAGCGTCTGGTACGTATACTCTCTATAACTATTTCTCCAGAGTAGTGGAAGGCGATATTGCGGTGGTAGGAAATCCATTGGCCGTAGAGAGAGCTGCTAAAATCTGAAAGATGATTGCTCTAGATATGTGGTAGTAGAAAAATTCAGAATGAAATTCATAGATACCACTAAAGGGAGGTTTTGTTATTTTTTCGTGAAACAAACAAAGACCGTGCCGTATCGAGAAATGAAAGTAATTTCCAGTACAGATGTAGAACCCTTTATACAGTATAAGCAGTTTGTCTAAACAGCAAGTAACATGAGCAAGCAAGAGTACAGTACGTTATGTTGCGTTCTTCTGGAGAAAGCTGAACATCTTATAAGACAAATGCACCGCTAGCACTGACAAGTAAATTGTGTAAATAGCGGTACCTTATTGCGCAGCAAAGTTAAATGTTCAGACACGTCTGGGATGGGCAATTCACAACGCGCAAAGGCCACACGACAGTCTGCGGTTCTGGCACACGTGCTTGTTTCCATAAAATACTGAACTGGGACTCGCATTATTACTAAAATTTCAGGCTAATATTATACCCTGTATTCAGATAAGGTCTGCTGTCGCATTACCACTAAAATGTCATGCTAATATTATATCTTGTATTCAGATCCGGCCTGCTGATAACCTCAAGAAAGAAATTGCATGCATAATAATACAAACACAACGTTTTAGTAGTTCGCGCAGGAGCTTACAATAAAATGTCTTTAATGGAACTTTTACAGAACGATTTAAAAAGAAACTCTACTTATTTCTCCAATGTACATCACTTATACGAGGCATGTCCACAAAGTAAGTACCGTTTGGTTATATAAAACGAACTGGTACAGATACAGAAAAAATACTGATTGTGCAAAAATCTACAACTGTTAAACTACTTTTCTACATACCTACCGAAGTTTTGTAGGCAATTTTCATAGCATGGCACAAGGTTTTGCATGCATCCTTCACAGAAGGTTGCCGCCTGTGAATTCAACCATGTGGTAACAGCTCTTTACCATCGTTGAAGTGTTGACCACCGAGGGCAGATTTTAGGTGTAAGAAGAGATGAAAGTCGCTAGGAGAGAGGTCCGAGCTGTATGGAGGATGATCAAACAGATCCCATTGAAATTTCCGTAAGAGTTTTTTGGTCACATTCGCTGTGTGAGGTCAGGCAATATCGTGAAAAAAATCCTTTGACAGTAATCCTCTTCTTACACGTATAATCTGTCCATGGTAGACAATACTTCAACGATGATGACGAGGTGAAAGAACATGTTACCACATGGTTGACTACACAGGCGGCAACATTCTTTGAAAAAGGCACACAAAACCTTGTGCCATGCTATGACAATTGCCTACAAAATTTCGGAAGCTATGTAGAAAAGTAGTTAAACAGTTGTAGATTTTTGCACAATAAATATTTTTCCGTATATGTACCCGTTCGTTTTATATACCCAAACGGTACTTACTTTGTGGACATGCTTCGTAGATGTTTGTGATAACATCTTCAATAACATGACAGTATCCTTCGTCTGCCCCAACCGTTGATATCAAAATAGTCCATACATGATTTAATTTTTCTCAGATAATACATTATCTTTCTTCCAACTCCTCCTTTGTATTCAAATAGCAGTTGCTCTAAGAATTGTTATTTCTTGTTTCACATATGACCTAAATATGCTGTTGTTCTTTTACCAATAAATCAAATACACCATCTAATTAACGAACTCTATCCACATTTACTAAACATAAATATGTCCTTCTTTAAGACAGCTTGTCTCTGCTGGGGACAAAAAAATGTTCAAATGATTGTTAAGCTTATGGGGCTTAACTGCGGGGTCATCAGTCCCTAAACTTACAAAATACTTGTGAACTAACTTATGCTAAGGACGACACAAACATCCATGCCCGAGGGAGGATTCGAACCTCCGACGGGGAACGGCCTCGCGCATCGTAGCATAGCGCCTCAATACGCTCGGCTACTCCGCCGCGGCTGCTGGGGACACTTTCAGCGAAGTGTCATATTGGCTGTGGCAGCATACTGGCAGCATACGCTTCCCCAAGAACGGAGAAAAGAGATGGTAGTCATATTGAATTGTGGGGTGTGGTGTGTACAACGTTCTCTTCTCATTCGTCCTAAGCATCTTGTTGCATGCAGTCAATATGAGAATGTTATTGTGCCCAGCACATTTCCTCGCTCATGATTCATTAAGACATGGTGAACTGTCACGCTGATACAATTAATCGTTGACCATATTATGCTACTGTAATTCGTAAACAGTAGGTATACAGAGTTTTCTTAGGTGTAACAACGGAGTAAATACTACACACACTTCTCTTCGTTAATATCACGTACATCGTGCTCCACTGTCGACGCTACACACGATGGCAGGCAGCTTTCTCCAGTCACTTGAAAATGCAAAACCTATCTAGGGCACTCATGACTCCAAATCACTCGTTTCCAGTAATCTACTGTGCAGTGCCGCTGAACATTACAACATCTCAAGCATCACTTATCACTGCCTGCAATCAACTGCTCGACCCCTTCCAAGCTTTAACACGTTATCAAACTGCTAGTTGAACTGCCGGCTACACACTATAACCCGTGAGTGGTTCCTTTCGAGGATTTCATGCGATGTTGTGAAAGTACCCCCAGTACATGAGTCATATCTGGTGTTAGTTTGCCTGTGGTGGTTCCTTCACGTTTGCACTTCACAACCTCTCCACCAGAGGTACAGTTGGGAAGGTAACATCCAGTGACTAGTCCACCTAAGAGGTCAGTGAGCTCTCTATATCGACATATTCTGCTGTTAACTGCTTTTGTACTAAGGACACAAATTGCCACCCTCGTTTTATACTGGTGGACCCATGTCTCGTGACATACAGAGCTCAATTACGCATCACGTAAGGATGACCGGATACTTCTCATGAGATGTGTATTTGTTGTCTCTGCTAATACGGCTATCGTAGGGCTGACCTCGGCGTGACAGACTTCTAGATATGCCGAGTATATGATACTCTTTGCACAAGAAGAAGCAGTCAACAGATTTGTAGATGCAGCCTTTAAGGCAAATGTGAATTACAGAAGAGAAAAAGGAGATTTCCCAGTATCTATCATGAAATAGCATAATCGACGGTTACAACAAATTCGTTACGAAACGACAGCACAAGACCATGCAGAGAGAGGTCAAGGATTTAGCTGACGGTGAACAAGAAAAAACCATGATCTAAATGTGGGACCCGTTGAAAAAACATTTATTAAATTTGCAGGGTTGTGAAACGTAATGTACCACTGAAAGAATTTTTTTTTTAAGTCGCACACGTTATTCCACTGGCAGTTGCAACATTTCTCGATCTCAATGATCGAGATGCATGGATATTTTTTAATATTGCTACAAAGTACGTTGATTAAGTGGGTATGCTTAAGACGATTTTTCGATCTAAAACCCGATGTTGTAGAATTTATGAAGGACACGAAGAGGAGAGCATAGTAAGAGATTCCAAGGTGAGTAACAACATATTTCAGTTTTAAGATAGACGACTCTAAGAATAAGATATAAATGTGGAAAAGACTCATTCCTGCAAACAACACAGACCAGTCCCCTACGCACAATGGCGTGAAAGAGAGCTCGAGGTTGTTGACTCTCTGATACTCTTGTTGCCAAGCACAAAAATGAGTTTAGTAAATAAATTTTGACAAATTCCACTATTTGTACACAGGTACTACATTTGTCGCTTCGAAAGAAAGAATTACTTTACGAAAACTCTTTTTAATGTTTATTCTAGTTTAACTATAGTTTATTAATTTAAGTTTAAATTTTCCATGGCACACTTCTGAACTCTGAAACGAAATATAGAGGAAAAGTAAACTGTTTGCAATTGGTCCTTCTCTCATGATCGGTCTTGCAGTAACTCTTCCAAATTGTGATAAGCATTGTTTCTAGTTCGCTGTATCGCTCTCTTTAAAGAACAAAATTATTATATTCAATGCAAGCATTTACAATAACGACAATATGGTGTGTTCGTTTCTCTACTGTCAGATTTGTACATCCATAAGTTCTCAGCAAATGCGATGTAATCCAAAAGTTTCATCCAGGAGTCAGAAGTAAGGTATATTTGGACTTTCGTTTTTGGTAGAGGGGTTCTTCCAGAAATTCTTGCATGCCATTTTTTGCTGACTACCACAAAGTGGACTGTTTAAATATTGAAGGCTAGCAGTCCTTTCGATAATTTCTGGTACCGTCATTAGAAGGAATGTGTTATTCTCTTTACACAGAGAAATTGAGATAAAGTTTAAAAACTTCGCTGACTTGTAGAGGGGAGTGAGTACCTAATATTGTTAAAAGGAACCCATGTCCTGAAGTGTCATCCAACGACGATTTGAGCACTTCGTCCTCTTCCATATTGTGAAACAAATCTCTTCTACTGAAAGGTTCTTCAGCTTTCTAAATTTTGGGTGGGGGTGACATGGATCAAAAAAAGGGAAAACTTTCCTTAAATAGGGACTCTAAAATCCTTATATTAAGAGCTATTAGCACTTGATTAGTATAAATGCTGTGTTTCATAGTATCGGAGACGAAGAAGTGCCGTAACCTCATTGGATATAATTTCCGGATGTGAGTTCCTGTTCAGAGTACTATGTACTCCCTCACCTCTACAACTTCTCGAAATTTGTAAACGTTTTTAAATCAACCTGTGGCCTTAACATACTGACCCTACGTTAAATGGATAGGTAAGACACGTACATTTCCCATCAACTACTCCTATGCAGTGTTTGGAAATTATCTGTAATATCAGATCCAGAAGCTGTAGAGTTCCACATCTAGCGTTGGTGCTGGAATGTAGTCCTCTCTCTCTACGGAGCAGATCGCTCTACATACATCTTGTACCTTTACACTTGGCGTTGGATCACCTGAAGTCATCGATCGGCCCGTAGACTTAAAAACTACTTAAATTATAGGAAGGACAACATGCACACTCATGCTCGAGGAAGGATTCGAAACGCCGACGCGTGCGTCCCCACCTACAGTTACGCATTCCCCTTAATAATTTTTTTTTTCAAGTAAACAAGTTACAAGGAGATGTAATAACCTTCGAGATTCGTTTCAAAAATGTTCAAATGTTTGTAAATCCATCGGACCAAACTGCGTGGTCATCAGTCCGTAGCTTACGAACTACTTAAACCTAGGTAAACTAACCTAAGGACAAACACACACACCCATGCCCCAGGGAGGACTCGAACCTCCGCGGCGAGCAACCGCGCGCTCCGCAGCGAGACGCTTTAGACCGCTCGGCTACTCCACCGCGGCAAGATTCGTTTCCTAAATAAAAGAAGAACATCAAGGTCGCCCTGAAAAATTGCTGGAAAACTTTAAAGATCAACTCAATTCATAACTAAAATCTGTGCCGAAAGAAAGATTCTTGATAGCTTGAACGGAACAGGAAAAAACAAAATCAAGGGGAATTGGCATGGAGCTGTAACTGCAAGTTTAGCTCATTTTCTGGTGTTTCTCTTCCAGAGACTAAATAGTAAAGAGGTATACCAACCGTTAAAAAAATGTTCAAATGTTTGTATAGTCTATGGGACTTAACTACGGGGTCATTAGTCCCTAAACTTACGAACTACTTACGAACTACCAAAGACTAAGGACGGCACAAATATCCATGCCCGAGGGGGGATTCGAACCACCGACCGTAGTGGCCGTGCAGAGCGTGAGTGAAGCGCCTCAGTCCCCTTGGCCACCGCGGCTGGCAACCGTTAAAACATAAGATATCTGGTGAGATTGAAGTGAGAATTTTAAAATCAACAGGAGGTAAGAAACCCTTGTGTAAAACAGGTTTCATACAAGGTCTTATTCCTCTTCTGCGAAACTTTGATGATGAGGAATTCCTACCATTTAAGATGTCACAGAAAACACCCAATAAATAAAACTTTATATTACCCTTATCCACTTGATTGTCGTAAACCCAATTTTTCATTTAACCTGACCTGCATTTTATGGAATTCTTAACAACTCAATTTTAGTTCCAACATTTCTCAACGCCCCTCATCAATCTGCTCTTTTTCGTCAACAATCGAACATAAATAGGCAAAATTCCTCGAACTTAAACTCAACAACCCATATTTCTCCAATGTCAGCTGCCTACAAATGGTAATAATTAAGCACCCCTACTTTACTTGATAGCTATACCTAACCAGTCTCGGTCATCTACAATCATTGGAAACAACCAAGGCCAACTACGCCAGAAAACGATGAGAATAGCCTTTTTGTAACTTTAATGGTATCCTCAGTTACAGACAGTATTGATTTTGGTATAAGTAAAGATGTATTAATTTATTATTTTAGAAATGTACGGTCTTTACTTTCTGTACAGAGTGTTCGAGAAAAGTGTCCATTACTTTAAAAGGTGGTAGTACCCAACAAAAGAAGAAAATGAGACCCAATGTTTGTTCGTAAACGCATACTTTCTGAATTATACACAGTTGTTCATAGTGAAGTTTGGTTGTGAATGTACGCCTCTGCGATATACAAGTTAAACATTTAGGAAACAAATACCTTACTTCATTGTATCGACACGTCGTTTCCTCTGAAATTCCTCGACAGGGTTTGGCACTGCCGCGGTGGATTAGCCGTGCGCAG
This sequence comes from Locusta migratoria, assembly GCA_026315105.1. Taxonomy (NCBI): domain Eukaryota; kingdom Metazoa; phylum Arthropoda; class Insecta; order Orthoptera; family Acrididae; genus Locusta; species Locusta migratoria. The sequence goes on from CM048755.1 coordinate 381,581,639, forward strand.
TGGGGTGCTGTGCTGCGGTGCGCGCGGCCGTTCGCCGTCGGGTGTTCGAGTCCCCTTCGGTCATGGGTGTTTGTGTTGTCGTTAGGTTAGTTTACCTTAGCTTAAGAAGTTTGTAAGCTGCGGATTAATAGCCAAGCAGTTGATTTCGATAGATTTACAAACATTTGAACATTAAATTTCATTTGATTTGGTTTGCCACTGTCGCGTACCTTTCTCTCTGCATTGAAGTACCTACTGTAAACACAATGGGAGCATCGGTTTACATACACGCGGTTGTGTACTGGCTTACTGCACTGTATTTTCAGTCTTCTGAACTTATGAACTTTTATCATCAGCATCTCCTAGCAGATGAAAATCGTCATGGAGTTGCAGAATGAGGGCATCAACATCGATTCTACATCAATGTATGGGCCGGCATTCTTGGTGATCAGTTAATAGGAACATACATCTTACTATACAAATTAAATGGGGCTCACTATCATCAATTTCTTGTTAATGTCTTACCTGCCTTGTTGAAGGATGTGTCATATCAGCAAAGATTGCAGATGTGGATAATGAATGATTTCGCACAAACACATGTCTTTCGCAATGTGCGTTAACGTCTGACGCTGACATCTGAGGACCGCTGGATTGGTGGGGGAGACCCCACACCTTGGGCCTCCCGATTCCTCGACCTCTATCCCACCGCGGTGGCTTGGCAGAGAGGTCTAATGCACCTTGCTGCGGAACGCGCCTTTGCTCGCCGTCGTAGTTTCGAGTCCTCCTTGGGGCATGGGTGTGTGTGTTGTCCTTGTGTTACTTTAACTTATTTTAAGTAGTGTGTCAGGCTAGGGACTAACAACCAACGAAGTTCCTTATATTTAGAAACTTATCAACATAGGACCTGTATCCCCTCGGCGTTTGCTTATGGGCACTTGAAGGCAATAGTCTACGCCACCAGGGCAATGATGTTCAGACGCTTCAGGACCGCGTCTTCAATACACTCCAGAATTTACAACAAGAACCGGATGTATTTCAAATAGTGCGTGATTCGTTACTCCGAAGAGAGGAGGGTTGCACTGCCATGGACGGAAGTCACATTGAGCATCTCCTATGAATGGACGTCAAGTTGAACCCATAAACAAATGTACATAACTCAGAAAGTATGCGTTTTCCCAAGAAGTTTTTTTTTGTGGGTACTACCACCTCCCAAAGTATTGGACACTTTTTTCGAACACACTATCAATTTGATTTTTCAGTGTAATATTATCAAATAAAAGCACATTGATTTTTTTTTAGTTTCCGACAACTTCATAACCCGTTTCAAGAATAAATCAGTAGGAAATGCAAGTATACATTAAAAAGTATATATTTATATTTGCCTTCATCTAATGGCCACAAAATTAGACAACGGACATTCGAAAATAACTGAAAAACACGTGTTCATATTTACGTAGATCTTCAAATAAGGCATAAAATAAGCCTAATTGGTCTTTGTACACATATATTGGACACCCTAATATTTCTGAATAAAAAATTGTTATTGGTGACGTTTTGTATTAAAAACACGCATAATGAACGAATTGATTTACCATTGGTTTACCATTGGTTATAAGTAAACCAACACACCATAAACTGACATGAAGACACACATATGGATAAATGTCATGCATAAACCATATAGGGCGAGCTTGCTGCCCATTCGGATTTTCATCGTTGGAGTTTTTACCGTACGATCAAAGTCGTATTTTGTGGAAACACTATTATAATGGACGGAACGTTTAATCACCATCTTCCTTCGGAAATAACAGCTGCATCGGGATCTGACGTTGCCTTATACCGCAGAACTGTAGAAGAAAGTAGTACGAGTTTTACGATGTGCTCTGTTTGAACAAAAGACAGTGTGAATGACCCACGAATTCTGAATATCGTTTCCAGTGTGATAACAAAAGAAATAAATAACGTTCCGAAATTAGCTTCCTGTCCCAGAAAGAGAAAGAGGTCTGGAAGAGGTGGTAGGGAAGAGAAGGCAGCAACAAAGGATGTAGCCGTGGAAACAAGATTGCCCATTATCGCGGCCACCGTTGAGATGTGGTCCAGGCGGCTACCAATCAGAAGCGGTTGGGCCGTACAATCACGCCACGGTGACTCCGGAGCGAGATAGCCCGCTGTACTCGGCCAGAGAATAACGGCTCACTGCTTCGTCCAAGGCCGGCTGTATCTCTTTCTGTAAAATACAGTGGCAGCCGGCCGCCGTACATCACGGGGTGCCCTATTTATAGCCAGGTACTGTAGCAAGCCGCGTTAGTTTCGTATTCACGGGAGAGCTCAGCCCCGGCCATATATACTGGCGATACGCCTGCCGCAGCCATCGGGGCTGGATTTTATGTCCACTTCCTGCGATGACATACTTGTCAGCGAAGAAGCTATTCGCTTGGGACACAGTGCAGGGATGATAATTCTTGTATAGGGTATGTATGGGATGTGCGATTTAATTATCATAGGACTACCACTTTCGATACGAACAATAACTAATCGATTTCTGGAAATTTCATCGATGAGACGAATGTATGGCCACGTGATTAATAGCGTGCAGTTCCTTCTTTAGCGCAACACAGTACTGAAAAAATGTTCAAATATCTGTAAATCTATCGGACCAAACTGCGTGGTCATCAGTCCGTAGCTTACAAACTACTTGAACCTAGGTAAACTAACCTACGGACAAACACACACACACCCATGCCCCAGGGAGGACTCGAACCTCCACGGCGAGCAACCGCGCGCTCCGCAGCGAGGTGCTTTAGACCGATCGGGTACTCCACCGCGGCACAGTACTGAATCTGCGTGACATGGTAGGATTGCGGAGGTAGTATGTGCCACCAGCTGCCTACTCGTTGATCTCACAGTAACTGTATATTATGATCCTGTAACTTGGCCGGGCCGGCCGCGGTGGCCGAGGGGACTGAGGCGCTTCAGTCACGGTCTGCACGGCCACTACGGTCGGGGGTTCGAGTCCCCCCTCGGGCATGGATATTTGTGCCGTCCTAGTTCGTAAGTAGTTCATAAGTAGTTTGTAAGATTAGGGACTGATGATCCGGTTGTTAAGTTCCATAAGACTTACAAACATTTGAACATTTTAACTTGGCCGGTGCGTCTCAGAAGTGCTACATCGGGTTCATGTCAGGTGAACTTGGTGGCCAAGAGATCAACCTGAATTCACTACAATGCTTCTCAATGTACTGTGGATTCTGTACTCGAAATTCAAACATTTATGTTGGACGATTTAGTTGCTCCGCGGAAAATGTTGAATGAGGAGGGCTGCGGGTGGTCAGAAATTATGTTCATATGTGAAACCTTAACTTTTCCCGGCGTCATGAATGTTCAAACAACTTACGGGTATGCCGCCGGGTGACGTCGTCGACAACCGTCGATATTACGACAAGAAGACACTCTGCCATTCTCAAGGCACAACTGCACTCAAGGAAGTAATGTGCAAGCGTATTTAATCCTCCATTTGCAAAGGGTAAACAAGGAAGATAACAAATGTTCAAATGTTCGTAGAGTCTATGGGACTTCACTACGGGGTCATCAGTCCCTAAACTTACAAACTACTTATGAACTACTTACAACTAAGGACGGCACAAATATCCATGCCCGAGGGGGGATTCGAACCCCTGACCGTAGTGGCCGTGCAGACCGTAACTGGAGCGCCTCAGTCTCCTCGGCCACCGCGGCCGGCAAGGAAGATGACACTCACAGTAGAAGTCATTACCGAAGATGACCAATCATCAAAAATATCAATAGTGACTGTTAATCAACAGGTGAGGCAGCTTTAATTTTGTCCCTCTGTTTTTTGACGAGAGACAGTGCCGGATTCCAAGCAGAATTTAAACAAAAACAACCATATCTGTTTATAAGGTCGCTTGCTAGTTTAATTTCAACAGCTTCCTTACTAACACTATCCCAATAGGTTGAAGTGCATGCCAGAATCTCTGTGTTGTGGTATTCCATAGGATGACCGGTGCCAAGACAGTGTTCTGCAACAGTGGATTTTTCTTGTCTGTTGTAAGCGCGTGTAACGTTTGTGTTCAATACACTGGTTTTCCACAGTCCTTATTGTCTGGCCAATATGTGACATGGCACAACTGCAAGGAATACGATATACACCTGCCTTACGCAAACCAAGATCATCCTTCACGGACCCCAACAGGGCATTTATCTTAGAAGGTGGTCGAAAAACACATTTCACACCATATTTCCGCAAAATACGACCAATCTTGTTGGAAATGCTTACTGCGTAAGGCAAAAATGACATAGATTTAGGTGCCGCTTCAGTACTATCGTCACTCACCCGTTGCAAAGTAGACTGATAGCGCAACGCACGTTTTATCTGTCTCCCGCTATAACCATTCTGACGAAAGGTGACCTCGAGATGGGACAACTCGGCTGACAAACCTTCATGATCTGAAATGATATGGGCCCTGTGAACCAAGGTACGAAGTACTCCTTCACGCTGAGCTGGATGGTGACAACTATCAGCTCGCAGATACAAATCAGTGTGAGTAGCCTTCCTATGAACAGAATATCCCAATGTACCATCAACCTTCCTTGCAATGGAAAGCCATTTGCTTATGGATGATTTCGAGGAACGTGCTTTAGTGTCAGCGACTCTGAAACGTGCGTGTTTTTTAAGATATGTGGACGACACTTTTGTTGTTTGGCCTCATGGTAGTGAGAATTTAAACGGTTTTTTGGAACACCTAAATTCAATCCACCCGAATATTCAGTTCACTATGGAGGTGGAAAAGAATGTCTGTCTTCCTTTCCTTGATGTGTTGGTCAGAAGGAAGGTTGATGCTACATTGGGACATCTGTTTATAGGAAGGCTACTCACTCTGATTTGTATCTGCGAGCTGATAGTTGTCACCATCCAGCTCAGCGTGAAGGAGTACTTCGTACCTTGGTTCACAGGGCCAACGTCATTTCAGACCATGAAAGGTTGTGAGCTGAGTTGTTCCATCTTGAGATCACATTTCGTCAGAATGGTTATTGCGAGAGACAGATAAAACGTGCGTTGCGCTATCAGCCTACTTTGCAACGGATGAGTGACGATACTAGTGAAGCGGCACCTAAATCTATGTCTTTTTCGCCTTACGCAGGAAGCATTTCCAACAAGATTGGTCGTATTTTGCGGAAATATGATGTGAAATGTGTTTTTCGACCACCTTCTAAGATAACGGCCCTGTTGGAGTCCGTAAGGAATGATCTTGGTTTGCGTAAGGCAGGTGTATATCGTATTCCTTGCAGTTGTGCCATGCCTGGTCAGACAATCAGGACTGTGGAAAACCGGTGTATTGAACACAAATGTTACACGCGCTTACTACAGCCAAACAAATCCGCTGTTGCAGAACACTGTCTTGGCACCGATCATACTATGGAATACCACAAGACACATATTCTGGCATGCACTTCCACCTATTGGGATAGTGTTATTAACGAAGCTGTTAAAATTAAACTAGCAAGCGACCTTTGTTTAAATTCTGCTTGAAATCCGGCACTGTCTCTCGTCAAAAAACAGAGGGACAAACTTAATGCTGCCTCACCTGTTGATTAACAGTCACTATCAATATTTTTTATGTTTGGTCATCTATGGTTGGCCGGCCGCGGTGGCCGAGGGGACTAAGGCGCTCCAGTCACGGTCTCCACGGCCACTGCGGTCGGGGGTTCGAATCCCCCCTCGGGCATGGATATTTGTGCCGTCCTTAGTTGTAAGTAGTTCATAAGTAGTTTGTAAGTTTAGGGACTGATGACCCCGTAGTTAAGTCCCATAGACTTTACAAACATACATACATCTATGGTTGTGTTGACTCTGCAGTGACTTGTACTGTGTCTGTTATCATCGTTGTTTACCCTTTGCAAACCGAGGATTAAATACGCTTGCACATCGCTTCCTTGAGTGCAGTTGTGCCTTGAGAATGGCAGGGTGTCCTCCTGTCGAAATTTCGGCGGTTGTTGACGTCACCCGGCAGCATACACATAATTTGTTTAAATGTTCATATGATCCACCAATGAAAGTTCCTTTCACTACTACCACAGGTATTGGTGAAAACTGAGGTCAATGTCGGCTGTAGCATAATGCTGCTGCTACCGTTAAGAGGTGCATGCTTCGAGTACCTGTTCCCCTGGATAGCTATGGCTACGTACCCAGACACGACCATCGAAGTGTTATTTCAATAAACGTGATGCATCTGACAGGGCCACAAGGATACACGATCCAATCTGGATGAATCCGAGCTCACTCCACTCATACCCGATGATGTCATTGAGTCAACGTGGTAACACATGAGGGTCGTCTTCTGCGGACCCCCCTTTTTAAACGACGTCAGTCGGTTTCTCAGTTTGCAGTCCATATTGTCGCAAGAATGATTCTCCCATTAGCCTCTCTTTCGCTTATATAGTTCTTTGCCGCGTCACAAAAAAGGGAGAAAAGGCAGACGGAAGATAACGATTTAACGTGCCGTCGACATCATGGTCATTAGAAACGATTGCCGCGTTACGTGTTTGCAGCGTGACCAAGGGTAATAATGTTTTGGGCCTTCGGCGTGCATAATGTTTGTTTATTGATATTCAGTCTCAATTAAAATGCAATAATCTTATAACTTTGATTTCCCTCCTCTAAACAATGTTTAATCCCAACACCGAGATCGTTTCTCGCACTACAACACAATGATACTCCGCAAGCTGCCATATGATGTGTGCGGCGTAACAAGTGCACGATGTAGAATTCTCATCATCCTCTCGTCTTCCTCCCACCGAGAACTGTCTGTTCTATTCGTGGATGTGACAGGAAGCGTATAGGTAGCGAGGGAAGTTGAACAGAGCTGTCAATTTGTTGAGTCGTTCCCAGAGCCGATCACAAGCCCTCTAGTTTGGAGCCCAGTGGAGGGCTTAAATAAACGCTCATACGACTGTGTAGCGATATTGGATACGAAAGTCTCGAACTCCACTATCGGGGTAGGGTTCTTCTTAATACTTCTTGCGATCACTACACGTAGGAAGCGCCTACTAGAATATCGCAGAACTTGTGGCGTACACACGTGGGCTTTCAGGTTAGAGATATCCGTATACAGTCCTAAAAGTCGCGTTCGGAATCAAAACAATCTGTCGTTCTTAATAACAGACCGGAGAAGGAAAATGTGATTTAGTAATAATTAACCGCAGGATCGTCTATAGTAAGGTCCCATATTTGCTTTCTCTCTTCCAAAAAGCCACAATGCCCGTACTAGCAACAAAAACTTGATCGAAACCAGGTACCAGTAGCAATGAAATTTGAAAATTTCATATTCAGAGAATATATAACATCAACTGCGAATGGGCAAAGCTGAAAATGTGCATCCAGCCGGGATTCGAACCCGGCATTCCCGCTTTCTAGGCAGTTGTGCTGCCCCCTAAACCACTGGGAACACAGTAATCACCGCACCTGCAAGGACAACCTAAGCGCGCCTCTCGTCAGATACAAACTCCCAGCTTCATCCTGCCCACAGTACTCAAACTCGTAGTTGTGAAACTAATTCCCGTAAGAGTAAGGGCCACAAACTTACCCACCCTTTCCCACTAACGAAAGGATCATTGCCCGTCACCGGAATATTATATATATACATGTGGCGTCTGTTCCGAAAGAAGAGAATGAATCCTGCCTGGGTACACATTTCAGCTTTGCCCATTCGCAGTTGATGTCATATATTCTGCGAATATCAAAGAATAACATCTACAGGATCTGCAGTTGTTATTCCTTCATATTCACAGAGTACATGTCATTAACTGCGAATGGGCAAAGCAGAAAATGTGTACCCATCCGGGACTCGAACCTGGGCCTTCCGCTTTCTAGGCAGTTGCGCTGACCACTACACCACTGGAGACACATTGATCCCGCACCTGCAACGTCTGTTCTTTCGGAATGCCAGTGGCGGGCAATGAAACTTTCGTTAGTGGGGAGCGGTGGGTAAGTTTGTGGCCCTTACTCTTACGGGAATTAGTTACACTACGAGTTTGAGTACTGTGGGCAGAGTGAAGCTGGGAGTTTGTATCTGACGGGAGGCGTGCTTAGGGAGTCCTTGCAGGTGCGGTAATCACTGTGTCCCCAGTGGTGTAGTGGTCAGCGCAAATGCCTGAAAAGCAGGAGAACCATGTTTGAATCCCGAAAAAAATGTTCAAATGTTTGTTAAGCTTAAGGGACTTAACTACGGGGTCATCAGTCCCTAAACGTACAAACTACTTATGAACTACCTACAACTAAGGACGGCACAAATATCCATGCCCGAGGGGGGATTCGAACCCCCGACCGTAGTGGCCGTGCAGCTCAGTCCCCTCGGCCACCGCAGCCGGCTTGAATCCCGACTGGGTACACATTTTCAGCTCTGCCCATTCGCAGTTGATGTCATGTATTCTGTGAATATGAAAGAATAACAACTGGAGGATCTGAAGTGGCGTCTGTTCTTTCGGAACACAATGATACTTTCGTTAGTGGGAAGGTGTAAGTTTGTGGCCCTTAATCGTACGGAAATTAGTTTCAAAACTACGAGTATGAGTACTGTGGGCAGGGTGAAGCTGGGAGATTTTTATGTGACGGGAGGCGAGCTTAGGTAGTCCTTGCAGGTTCGGTGATCACTGTGTCACCAGTGGTGTAGTGGTCAGTGCAACTGCGTAGAAAGCGGGAGACCCGGGTTCGAATCCGGGCTGGGTACACATTTTCAGCTTTGCCCATTCGCAGTTGATGTCATATATTCTGTTAATATGAAAGAATAACAACGTCTGTTCATTCGGAACAGAAGCCACATGCATATATAGAAATTATAAATATCGACAGGAATGTGTATTGCAATGGTAGGCGGAGTATGGAAAGTGAAAACGTGTTACTAGCAGTAAGAATGTGATGGTATGTAGTGGAATTACTACCGATCGAGATTATGAAATAATTTGGGTAAATATCATGGCTGAAAGTGAATGAAAAATGATAATCGGATGCTTTTATAGATCCTCTGCCTCATAGTCAGCAGAGGCGGAGCATCTGAAAGTACATTTGGCAAATATTTCCTATATATTTCTAGACGATGACATAGTTTTAGGCGATGAGTTTAAATTACCGATTATGGACTCGGAGACTGAGATTTTTATAATAGGTGGCAGGGATAGAGAATCGAATAAAATAACTGCTCTAAATGGTTTTGCGAAAATTACCTTGAACAGTTAAAAAGAGAACCGAGTGGGGAATCCATCGTTTTCCAGTTGTTGCTGACAAGCAGTCGCAAATATTCGACTTTGTGGCTCTTACTCGTACGGGAATTAGTTTCAAAACTACGAGTATGAGTACTGTGAGCAGGGTGAAGCTGGGAGATTTTTATCTGACGGGAGGTGAACTTAGGTAGTTCTTGCAGGGGCGACACGTCAGTTAGCGCAGAGTAGGAAATTCATCATTACAGGTCCGTTGAAAATTCACTGAATACGGCAGTAAATAAGAACGCGACGTAAATTTGGACGATCCTTTTGTTTCGCTATAATGACAAATGCCAGACTTCATCTCTAGCACTTACAGTGTTGATCATAAATGGACAAAGTTCGAAAGCGATGTTCAGTGCGAGTTTCCTACGTATGAGCCGAATAAAATGACAGGATTTGGGAAAGATCCACTGTAGATTTATAAACTAGTTAGGAAGCTGCTACGAAAGCAATGAGCGTTTCACTCCAAATTGAAAAGTAACCGATCCTCTCATATGAAAAAAAACTAAGATATGCCCAAACTGGAAGGAGGGGGGCTATATGTGATATCTTCAACGAGTTCCAAATTAATTTTCATAGAGTGGCATGAAATAAAGTTCCTATAGAAAGTATATTTCCAGAGAGTCTTATGACAAAAACAACGTTCAAACAGAGGATGACACTCGAAAGGCCCCAAATAGTAAGCGTGTTTTCCCACAGATGTTTAACACACGAACATGAGAGACTGTAGTTCTTTCTCTAAATCGTGGCGAGAACGACAAAACGACAGTTTTTGAAATAAATGACATATGGATAGAAAAGCAACTGATGTAACTCAACCTGTGGAAGGTCAATGTACTTGACGAGATATAGACTATACACTTCGCAGAGTATGTGAGGCAGCTTATCCCCTAGTGTCAGGTACATCCTTAGAGGAGCGAAGTGGGAAAAGCGCAGGTCTTTCCCGTTTTTAAGAAGAGTCGCGGATGAAGCTGCCGTATATAAAAAGGCCGCAACGCTTTAAAATTGTAGTAAATGCAGGAGGTCTGTAGCTTACCGTTTTGTTTCGGAGTAATATGAACAAAAGAAATGTGTTGAGAACGCATAGAAAGAAACAGCCGTAATTATACAATTACGTAATTGTAGAACAACCAACGAAGGCAGTTACTTCCATAACATATCTGGGAGTTAACAAACGGCGCAGTTTATGAATGTGAACAACTTATATTGCAACTTTTCTTAAATCCGAGTTGTATTTTTCCAAATATTCCGATAAGGAATGTTAAGTTCCTCACCCTGTATATCGTAAATTTTCACATATAATTAGTAGTAGGTATGTTAGACACTGATTCATGAAGTACTCTTATCCACACCCCATGAGATGGCTTGCAGAGTGTAGACAAATATGCAGATGTAGATTTAGATGTAGGTATCGTTCAGTTTGATCCTATGGTCTCTAGGAGAAACCTGCATTATGCAATAACACATTGTAAAACGTGAGTTCTTGTAATTATGTGCGTAAGGCTATTGGAAAAGCAAAGCTTTCATGTAAAGTCGCTCACTGCCATTCAGTAAGCATTCCTCTCACATTGATGCTCTATGATCAGTTACTCTTTCAATCTTCTCTATTTCTTTCTTTAATGCAGATGGGTATGGATATCAGATTTACGAAAAATATTCAATATTTGGTCGAAAATGTTATTTGCAAAAGACGTGTTTACTGCATGAATTACAGTTTAAAGCATTTTACTAAGTTTTTCTGTAACCTGTAAGTCCGCAAGAAACGAAATCAGTTTTTAATAGTCTGAAACATTCTCCCTTCAAATAAAACGATAGTCCATACTTGAACAAACTCAGTGTGACTTTGTTATGGCACGAGGTGTCACGTAAGGTAAAGAAATACAATAGTTAAGCCAAAATAAAATTGAAATTATAATACTTTCAATGGCCCTCCTACAGTGCTGACAATTAGACAGCTACTAATAACGTGTAATACTTACGTCCCGTAGTAGCTATTCAAATCGGGAAAAAAGTTTTCTCTGCGTTTATTACAATACATGGTAAACTAAAAACACATGAACTAGTGTGAAAGCAGAAAATTATCTCTTTGTCTCTGCAAACACGTTCTTTAAACTACAACAAGAATATAAACGTAGCTAAAATTTTACTTCACTCAGATATCTCTATTGACGGTAGTTTATTACCTCTCGGCTTCAAAAGGTGTTGACGAAAATTTACCCTATTCCACATCGCAGTAATTAAGTGAACGCACGAGGGAAGAGGAGTAGGCGCAGGAGATTGGGTTTGAACGCGTATACGGTGAACGTGCACTAGAGTAAAGTAACCGAAAATGAGATCGCAAGAGTCCCAAATACATTTTCAGAACAAAATTCTCACTTTTTATTGGAGTATGAGCCGTTATGGAACTTCTTCTCATATTAAACTGTGTCCCTACGGTGGACTAAGCCTGTCGAAGGCCCTGAATAAAGGCAGAACAAAAGTAAACCCACTCCCTCCGCACCATTCGTGATTTGTCAACTGTAACTCATAAGGTGGACTCGGACGTAAAATATAAGTCTAAAGGTAAACATGTTGAACTCTCCGTGAGAGAAAAATACGAGGTTAATAAGGGTATACAAGAAGGTGAAACTTCAACCTACTAATAAATATGAGTCGACAATTTAGAATTATTAATAAAGTGGATAGAGGACAGCCATATAAAATTTAATATGTAAGTTGGGCTACTCTGATGGTCCAACAAGTCGTAAAACTATAAGTCTCTCTATGACACGCATCTAGATTGTCCTTTTCCAAGTCATTTCTGCAAAAACGATCGAAAAAAGAAAGTTGGGGACCCACAGACGTTGAAGCAATCACTGAGTGGTTAAAATGCTTTAAGTCAGCGTACGAGAAGAAGAACTGTCTACTGATTCTTCAGGAGTTGCTATTTTTAAAATCAAACTAAGGGACCTTTTGAGATAAAAAGATTATCCCATCAAAAGTATAAAATATACAAAATGCAAATCGCGCAACGTATTCATTCCATCGCAACAACCAAGCGAGGTGGCGCAGTGGTAAGACACTGGACTCGCATTCGAAAGGACGGTGGTTCAAATCCACCGCCGGCCATACAGATTTAGGTTTTCCGTGATTTCCCTAAATCACTCTAGGCAAATGCCGAGATGGTTCCTTTGAAAGGGCACGGCCGATTTCCTTCCACATCCTTACCCAAACACTCCGAGCGTAAGCTCCGTCTATAATGACTACGATGTGGACGGGACGTTAAACTCCAAGCTTCCTTGCTTCCTTCCATCGCAAAAAGTTGTGATATCTCATATAAAACCAAGTCGGTAATTTTAGATAGTATATGTGGAAGCACATATTCCGCATTTGTATCATAAAGAGTTTCGTAACAACATTTATAGCGACCACATCAACATTTGACAGCTTTATTTCTATAATAAATATAACGACTTGGCGAAGGCACATAATGACATGAGAATAAATATAATAATTGCTTAGGAATTCACTGCAATATTACGACACAAGAACAATGTAAAATCGATTATATAAGAATTTATTACATACGAATTAACTATACTTACTTGATAGTACCGAAGTTACCATTAACATTGTGTGTGGCCTGCCAAGGCTTTTCACTCTCTAAAGTGCCATGTAAGCTAGACTCCATGTGAACATTGAAAAATTAGTGTCAATCTAGCACACTGTTTGCACCTACAGTTTAAAGAGGTACGCAACCCGCGTCGTCCTGACAATTGCTCTGTGATTTAATACATGAATAAATAAAATAAAAAGGCATTGGCTGCAAAGAGGAATCGAACAGGTAACCTTTATTAATTTGCAGATATTTAACGTAGTAAAACAACCTACCGTACGACTATCGCCCATGCGTTTGGAATTGTATTTCGTTACTCGATGTAATATTAGGAGCCGAAAAGAACGTTCGAGAACCTGATTGAAATTTAACGATTGTTTGATTTTTTCCTTCGATTGTAGATCAAATACTAACTAAAAACAATATTTGAGGTTTCTGTGTCTGCTATAGTTGCTTAGAATATGATGATCTGTGAGTGAGTGTCAAAATCAATGATTTTCGAGTGACTATATCTCGTAAACTCGTAAACTATAAGATACAAAATGATATAATTTGAGAAGAAAGTTAATTGTATTAAGTCCTTGTAGTCACTAAATATTCAGTCTCCTAAGTTTACCCACAGAGGGGGAGGATCGAAAATGCCATGAATGTCTTCCGAGAAAAGGATGGAACGGCATTGTGCTCGACTTGCGCTGGCACTGCCGTGTCTCCAGATGCTATCGCAAACGTTTGTATGAAACTGGTCTAATCTGGAAAGATTTTCAAAGGAAAACTTTTGCTTAATGACGAAACTATTTAAGTTTTTGTTCACTCTCTGTAACCTTATCGGTTAAATAATGCCAGAAATGTTAATACATTACTGTTGCTGAACAATACAGGGATTCATCCATCGTGTGATAGTTTAAACGGAAAAACCATATGATGAAAGTGTTATTTCTTACGCCTTGTTATAGTTTATGGATTAATGTATTATATGAGACTTTCAAACGGTGTTACAGAATATAATTTTTATGTAAGTTGATGTTGGAAAGATAAGAGGTGTGAGAATAAAGCCTGTTAAGAAATCATAAAAATATTTAAAGTTGAAAACAATCAAACTGTTTCTGTTCTACTATTTTTTTTGTTTATTTACTAACTAGTTTTCGCTTATTAGCGATGATGATGTTCTAATAAACCGAAAACTAGTTAGTAAATAAACAAAAAATAGTAGAACAGAAACAGTTTGTATGTTTTCAACCTTAAATATGGAAGTGTTCTACGAAGAAGTGACGGAAGAATCCATTTATAACATAAAAATATTGACTGAAAGATGCGTGCTACATGTTCGCAGCTGCATTGCACATTGTAAAGCACTAGAATTAGAAAATGCCTGGAAAAAAGCTTAGATAAGATAGAATGTTTAAAAAGTTTAAAATGACGAATAAAATTATGTGTCGGATATTATCAGTATGCTAAAGGAATTCTGTTTCCACGATTGTGAACAAGAATATGTTCTAGAATGGACGAGTGTCGATAATGCAGATTCAGGGCGCTTAATCATTCAGCATAGCGAAATTGTAAACCTTCTTAATGACTCCGCTAGTATCTCTTCCATTAGTAGTCCATAAGAAGGAAGTATAGTATGCTTATTTTTACTGAAGATATTGAAATATTTCGAAAAGTACACGTTGGATAAAACAAAGTTATGATTCATATTTATGTTTCTAGAAGGGGGACAGCCAGTGATACGACACTCGGCCCCCACCCTATCGCACAGTCATCGAAGAAGTTGTAAGTAAAAATAATTGCGTCTATCGGAAAACCGGTAATTATTCTGCATTACTTAAGTTTCATGCAACATTTAACAAAAATTGTAAAAAATCCTAAATACACCTAGAGATAATTGTTATGCCTGATAAAAGGTAAGTAGCTGCCTATGTTTATATTTTTCGTGTGTTGGACATCGAACTCATGACTGCTTCTTATATAATAAACGTAATTTTGTATTATTTGAGATTAAAAAAAAAAAGTTCAAATGTTTGTCAAGCTGAAGGGATCTAAGGGTCATCAGTCCCTAAACTTACAAACTACTTATGAACTAATATTCATAGAATAATGACATCAACTGCGATTGGGCAAAGCTGAAAATGTGTACCCAGCCGGGATTCGAACCCGGGTCTCCTGCTTTCTAGGCAGTTCCGCTGACCCCTACACCACTGGGGACACAGTGATCACCGCACCTGCAAGGACTACCCATGCACGCCTCCCGTCAGATACAAATTCCCAGCTTCGCCCTGCCCATAGTACTCAAACTCGTAGTTTAACTAATTCCCGTAAGAGTAAGGGCTTCAAACTTGCCCACCCCTTCCCACTAACGATAGGATCATTGCCCGTCACCGGCATATTATATATATATATATATATATATATATATATATATATATATATATATATATATATATATCTGTGGCGTCTGTTCCGAAAGAATAGACGTCACATCTGATCCTGCAGCTGTTATTATTTAATATTCATAGAATATTAAATATGAATATTAAATAATAACAGCTGCAGGATCAGATGTGACGTCTATTCTTTCGGAACAGGCGCCACAGATATATACTTATGAACTACCTTATACTAAAGACGACACAAACAGCCATGCACAAGGGGGGATTCGAACCCCCGACGGGAAACGGCCTCACGCATCGTAGCATAGCGCCTCAATGCGCTCCGCCGCGGCTTTTGTATTTCATTAAATTGTTTTGGTCGTGAGGGGCATTAAAATTTTGCACCCTCGAGATTTGAGGCCTCCCAGGTCGGTAGGGATGGGCTGACCGCCGTCTGGTTCCCAAACCTCCTCCCGTCTCATCCTTTAATTTAGCCGGACACTGCTTTTTACTTGTCCGAGAGGAAGGCGGGAACTTGGCGTTATTCGTGCAAGTGCTCTGCAGACTGAGCTATCCTCGCTCAGATCAGGACACAGCTTCTTACTTCTACCAGCACCTCGCATCATAACTTCCATAATTAACGCAAGTTCGTCTGCGCACATTGCTAGAGTAGCACTCCTGGAAGAAGTAGGTCACTCCAATATTAAAGAAAAGGAATAGGAATGATAAGCAGAATTACAGACCTATATCACTGACGTTGGTTTGCAGCAGGATTTTAGTACATATACTTTCCTCGAATATTATTAACTACCTCGAAGAGAACGACCTATTGACCCATAGTCAACGCGGATTCAGAAAGTATCATTCTTGCCAAACACAGCTATCACAAGGGATGTCAAACAGATTCCGTTTTTCTAGAATTCTGGAAGGCTGTTGACACTGTACCTCACAAAGGTCTTCTAATCAAAGTGCGTGCTTATTGAATATCGCCACAGTTTACCGATTGGATTCGTGATTACCTGTCAGAAAGGACACAGGACGTTGTAATTGACGGAAAGTCATCGATCACAACAGAACTGATATCTGGCGTTCCCCAGGGCAGTGTTGTAGGGCCCCTATTGTTCCTTATTTATATAAACGATTTAGGGGACAATCTGCAGGCTCCCGTAGACTGTTCGCGGATGATGCTATCATTTACCGGTTAGCAAATTCACCCGAAGATCAAAAGCAACTATAAAATGATTTAGATATCAGCAAGGTCCAAAAAATGGAAATTTACCATTAATAATGAGAAGTGTGAAGTCATCCATATGACCACAAAAAGAAATCTGTTAAACTTCATTTATACGATAAATCAGTCAAAACTACAGGCCGTAAATTCAACAAAATACCTGGGTGTAACAATTGCGAACAAATTGAACCGGAAAGAACAAACAGAAAATATTGTAGGGAACGCTAATCAAAGACAACGTATCATTGGAAGAACACTTAGAAATTGCAACAGTTCTATTAATGGAACTGTCTACACCACACTTGTGCGTCCTAATTTGAAGTATTGCTGCGCATTGAGGGATCCCCACCAAGCGGGGCTGACAGACGATGTAGATAAAGTTCAGAGAAGGACAGCTAGTTTTGTATTATCGCGATATAGGTGGGAAAGTGTCACGGAAATGATGCACGAATTGGGGTGGAAAGAATGGCGTTAATCGTTGCGACAGATTCTACTTTCGAAATTTCCTGCACCAACTTTCTCTCCCGAACGAGAACGTATTTTGTTAGCACTCACCTACATAGGAAGACATGATCATCAAAATAAAACAAGATACATCAGATCGAAAACGGAAAGACTTAGATGTTCCTTTTTCCCGCGAGCTATTAGAGAATGGAACTGTAGAGAAATCTCATAAAAGAGTTCGATGAACCCTCTGCCATGCATTTCAATGTGACTTGCAGAGTATTTATGTAGTTGTAGAACAGTATTGTGGAGAAATGACTTCTTCATAGCATGGTGGGATTTCCAGAATGAAATGTTTCAAACTACCGCGGAGTGCGAGGGAAAGGAAAAGGTCCTTTTATCGAGTCTTCGCCTGGAACAGAGTGTTTATCCACCAGGAAATTCAATAATAGTGCACCATCCGATGAAAAGGGTAAGTTCAAATGTTTGTACAGCTTATGGGACTTAATTACGTTGTCATCAGTCTCTAAACTTATCAACTACTTATGAACTACTTACGAACTAGGACGGCACAAATATCCATGCCCGAGGGGGGATTCGAAACCCCGACCGTAGTGGCCGTGCAGACCGTGACTGTAGCGCCTCACTCCCCTCGGCCACCGCGGCCGGCAAAAGGGTTAAGTTTCGTTTTGGAAACATCTCCCATGTTCGGGGGATACGGATCTCAGAACGACGAGCAATATTCAAGTACTGGACGAATGAGTATTTATATGTTACTACATTCGCTGATGGACTACATTTATCGTGTATTTTCCTATGAATACAAGTCCGGCATCTGCCTTACCTGCCATTAATTTTATGTGGCGTTCCACTTCACTTCGCTCCTTACTCATACTTTTAGTACTGTATGGCAATAAGTATTTCTATTGCAATTGTGTGATCATAAAATAGCCCTTCTTCCTGCTCAAAGCGGTTAGTCATGGTTTGAAGGACGTATGAGGAAAAAACATGTCAAGATAGTAAATGATATACGAGGTACGTCCAGAAAGTAAGTTCCGTTTGGTTATATAAAACAAACGTGTACAGATACAGAAAAAATATTTGTTGTACAAAAATCTACTACTGTTAAACTTCTTTTCTACATAGCTGCCGAAATTTTGTAGGTACTTTTCATAGCATGGTACAAGTTTCTGTATACCTTCTTCATAGATGGTTGCCGCCTGTGTTTTCAGCCATGTGGTAGCATGTTCTTTCAGCTCGTCATCCTCGAAGCGTTGACAGGACAAATTTTAGGTGTAAGAAGAGGATTTCCATGAAAAGGTGGTGTTTGTTTCCACGATAGTGCCCGACCTCATGTGGCGAATGTGACCAAACAACTCTTACGGGAATTTCACAGGGACGCGTTTGATTATCATCCTTACAGCCCGGGCCTCGCTCCTAGCCACTTTCACCTCTTCTTACACCTAAAAATCTGTCCTTGGTGGTCAACATTTCAACGATGATGACGAGCTGAAAGAACATGCTACCACATGGCTGAATTCACAGGCGGCAACCTTCTATGAAGAAGGCATACAGAAACTTGTGGCATGCTATGACAAGTGCCTACAAAATTTCGGCAGCTATGTAGAAAAGTAGTTTAACAGTTGTAGAGTTTTGTACAATAAATATTTTTTCTGTATCTGTACACGTTTGTTTTATATAACCAAACGGAACTTACTTTTTGGACGTACCTCGTACAAATCAACTACGAAAGAAATAAAACTTTTTCTCAATTTTCAAGGGAACAAACGCTGTGGCCACGCTATGACAAGTGCCTACAAAATTTCGGCAGCTATGTAGAAACGTAGTTTAACAGTTGTAAATGTTTGTACAATAAATATTTTTTCTGTATCTGTACACGTTTGTTTTATATAACCAAACGGAACTTACTTTCTGGACGTCCCTCGTACAAATCAACTACGAAAGATTTTCATGGGTAACAAACGTTGTGGATATATTTGTTGCTGTAAGGTGTTATTAGTTATATGCTGCCGCATCGTAGTAGGTACTTAAATATTCGTTAAAGCAATTATAAAAGCAGAGAAAACTATATATAGACCTCACACAGCGCCATGAATTATTCTTCTACTTTTCAATAGTCTCAAAATATTTAGCAGATTTGGCGATACGTTGCTTGCGCTAAAATTATATTTACGTCCACTTTCTTACTAATTGTGCTACATTGGTCATGCGTAGGGAACAAAAAGTAACGTAGATAAGAAAAATACATAGTGATTCCTTGCTCGGGTATTTGTTTCATCCACGAATCTGGTTGAATAAACTCTCTAAGAAGGAAGGGGAGTCCATTATACTTTTTAACCCTCCACTAGTGCAAAGTAAAAAATCCTCGACACTTGCCGAAGAATAAAACTGGCGAGAAGGCGACGGCGACGCACAGAATACAGGGAGGGTTCAAAGACTCGCTGTAAATCAAAGGAGACCTTTCCGGTATGGCGCGTGGTTGTGTGCTTTGTTCCTAAAGCTGTCATCTCCTAATAACAGGCTTGCGGGCAGCACTTTAGTGCCACACGCGTAACAAAGGGCTCGCAGGGCCGGCGCTGTTCCGTTTCAATCACCGCCGTCGCCGGAGTGATAATAATAGGGCACCGGGCCGTCCTCGATAAAGAACATAATTCCTTTAAATTGTCATAGACGCCACAATCAATACACATTGGCTTCAACCCACACTCTAATAGGAGAACAGAAGCAACGCCATGATCAATAACTCCGGCAACTTTTTGTTGGAGCACCCGCTGTGATGAATCCGCCTCCTAACACCAGCTGTGATAAAAGCGAGAATCAAGTTTCCAGCCTTGAATGTTGGTTTAACGCCACGACAAGAATTTTGGAAGATAGGCATTAGGGAAAAGTATTCTTATCGCCGGTAATAAACATATAGGCTCAATATAGGGCTAGGATGGAGCAATAGAAATATTATTTTAGCATTAGTGAACATTTCACACTAACCGCGAAAGACGTAAATGTTCCCTGTTGCCTGCTCAATCTGGTTCACAAGAACTCCGATGCTCAACACCTCATCTTTGCACCCAGCCCAAAACGGCTCTTGATACCAGTTACTCAGTTCGTAAATAAAACAGGCCTCTGCTTCTCTCTTGTCTACACCCCGTAATACGTCATTAGGCCATATTGCAGTAGTCTAGTAATTTCATGATAGAGAATGCTATTAAATTTTTATTGCAAAACTTTGTTGCCATAAATGTTTAAATCATAAGGACGAAAAAGAGTAGATAACAGGAATTGAGTAACAACGAACGTTAATTGTAAGTAATTTGTTACAAAAGATCCAAATAAAAAATGTTCATATGTTTGTAGAGGTTATGGGACTTAACTACGGGGTCATCAGTCCCCAAACTTACAAACTACTTATGAACTGCCCAAGGGGAGGATTCGAACCCCCGACCGTAGTGGCCGTGCAGACCGTGACTGGCGGCGCCGCAGACCGCTAGGCCACCGCGGCCGGCTACAAAAGATCCCTTTAAGTTAATAAGCATGATTGGAAGTAACCTAATCTTTGTAAGAACTACAAATCAAACAAGACATTGCACAAATTTAGGCTAAATGACAACCTATTTCTCTTGAGTTTGCTTGTCCCTTTTTGGTACGGAGGCAAAGCTGATACTATATCGTCCACACTTCTGTACTTACAAAAATGTAAAATACATTACACTCCATTCCATGATGGTGGTGGTGGCGGATGGTGCAGCAACAGTGTTGAATATTAAAAAATGCGCAGTCTCTGTTGCAGTATTTTATTTTCCAATTACGCGTTTCGCGCTGTTAGCGCATCGTCATATTGGGCGGAGATGGAGCCACAGAACTATATACTGCTGTCTAGGAGGTATCTTAACAATTTGTGTTACTGGGCGCCATAGCAGCAGAGGAGTCGCTGTCGCGGCAGGTCCACGTTTACAACTCACAGTTGTGCCGCGACAGCGACTCCTCTGCTGCTATGGCGCCCAGTAACACAAATTGTTAAGATACCTCCTAGACAGCAGTATATAGTTCTGTGGCTCCATCTCCGCCCAATCTGACGATGCGCTAACAGCGCGAAACGCGTAATTGGAAAATAAAATACTGCAACAGAGACTGCGCATTTTTTAATTTTAAAAATGTAAAAATTTGTGCAAACCAACTGAAACGAAGTTTTGAAACGAAATTGAAAATTTTAGTAAGCATTTATCGTTCTCCGAATCGCAAGAGATATTTCTGCACAGACGCAATATGCGAAATATGTAGTTTCGACACAAATGTAATATTACGTTATGTAATGTGCGAACTACACGAGTAAAAGATATTCTGGTATTGGTTTTAATCAGATCGCAAGACACGTCTACCTCCTCATGTTTCAAGTAATTTAGAGACACGTCTAAATGAAACCACTTTCCTTTTGCCCTTAATTTCTATCTTTGAATATTTCCATACCTAATGTTGTCGAAATTACTCAAGTTTAACCTGAAATCGAAATTACCATCTAATTTTCGCTCTGGACAAATAATTTTCGTCACAAGAAGAGAATAAGAATGCTGTTGGACTGTATGCAGTATCCAATGTTCAAATGTTTGTAAATTTATGGGACTTAACTACTCTGGTTATCAGTCCCTAGGCATACAAACTACTTAATCCAACTTAAAATGACGTAAGGACAAACACACACACACACACACACACACACACACACACACATGCCCGAGGGAGGACTTGAACCTGCGACGGCGAGCAACCGCTCGCTCCGAAGCAAGGCGCTTTAGAACGCTCGGCCACTCCACCGCGGCTATGCAGTATCAAGATAGTTAAAGTTATACTCGGCACTGAATTCTAGTACTAAATACTTAATCGAAGGTGAACAGTTTTAAGGAATTAAGCACCGATAGTTTCCATACCTTGTAAGTAGCTTGAAAAGGGGTATTTTGCATCTCCTGTTAGATCCCGGATGCATATTTTCATGTTCAATTACAAAGTATAAACTGAGAAAATATTCAATCTCTTTACATAACTCTGTCATGTCGTCCTGCCTTGTGGACGAAAAAAAGGCGCCGCGGTGGAGTAGCCGAGCGGTCTAAAGCGTCTCGCTGCGGAGCGCGCGGTTGCTCGCCGTGGAGGTTCGAGTCCTCCCTGGGGCATGGGTGTGTGTGTTGTCCTTAGGTTAGTTTACCTAGGTTTAAGTAGTTTGTAAGCTATGGACTGATGACCAAGCAGTTTGGTCCGATAGATTTACAAACATTTGAACATTTGAAAAAAGCCTCAATAAGAAAACAGATCCTATTTCACTGTATTCTACACATAAACTGTAGCGTACACAATGTGCATTATCCGCAACTGCTTCTAGAATTATTTCTCCCTTTGTGCTACAGTTCCTGCTGTCAACTGATTTAAATTTGGGGAAGAAATCTGAATAAAAGTCTGCTAGATGATAGAGGATACGGGAAAATCCGCATTAAGGTCAGGGTTTTAATCTGTCAACGAAGCATGAAGAGCTGGACAGAAAAGCAACAGATGGAGCAACTGATAGTGAACCGCCCGCGAAAAGACGGAATCGTGTTTCGAATACTGGACAGACACAATATTTAGCATCCACATAAAATCAACTTAGTTTTGAAAACTGTCGGTCACAATAACAATTTTTTGAGCTAATCTTTCTTCCACGTATTCTAATTCTGAGATACACTAGAAGGAGGTCACTTGAATTTGTCACAGTCTTTGATGAACTTGAAAGATATATCTCTAGAGAAACATTGTGGCGAAGTGTTGGGCTAGGCAACGGGAAAAGAGGGCATATGTCGGAGTGAATGGCTAGTTTGTAGCGCGAAACGCAGTCTTTTCTTGCCTGGGTATTTTTGTCGACGTTTTTCAAATGAATCACTGTTATGGGGGAAAAGTAATTTATTGTGTTGCTCTGAAGTAGCTTTATGTTGATCATAAGAAAATTAAGTGATACACGTGTTTTTTGAGAGTATGGCTCGTATCACCCCAGTTTGAAGTGATACCACAGATCGTGAGATGGCATGCGGAGTATGGATGTAGATATATAACTACGAAACTTCCAGACCTTTACTGTAAATTCAGCTATGCCTAAATATAATTTTCTTCTACAAGGTCGGCATTTTCTGCCGCAAAGCACAGAACTGTATTTATAATCCTTAAGTCCTCTCCTGCAGGGTTCAGGTGTATCAAAAGCTCCAGCAGAAGCTATGTTAACTGTGCAACATACCAAGCATTTTGCACACCTTGCCAACTGGGCCGGCCACCTGTTTGAGGGAACAGATGGGCGCCTGTCCAACAAGGTGGCACTCATGGGGCAGGCTCTGTGTGAGCTGCTCAAGAGTCCTGACAAGTGTCGTGACGCACTCAGTCACTCTGCACCTGTTCATGAACCACAGACATTGCCGAGGTGGGCTGGCTTGCTTGCCTCAATAATACAAATAGCCGTACCGTAGGTATGACCAGAACGGAGGGGTATTTCTGGAAAGGCCAGACAAACGTGTGGTTCCTGAAGAGGGGATGCAGCCTTTACAGGGGCAACAGTCTGGATGATTGACTGAGCTGGCCTTATAACATCAGCTTTGCCAGACAGCTACTGCGAACGGATGAAAGCAAGGAGGAGCTACAGCCGTTACTTTTCCCGAGGACAAGCAGCTCTACTGTATGAAATATGTAGATGGCATCCTCTCGGGTAAAATATTCCGGAGGTAAAATAACCCCCCATTCGGAATGTTCAAATGATTGTATAGCTTATGGGACTTAACTACGGGATCATCAGTCCCTAAACTTACAAACTACTTACGAACTAGCTAACACTAAGAACGGGACAAATATCCATTCCCGAGGGGGGATTCGAACCCCCGACCGTAGTGGCCGTGCAGACCGTGACTGACGCGCCGCAGTCCCCTCGGCCACCGCGGCCGGCCCCCATTCGGATCTCCGGGCGGGGACTACTCAGGAGGATGTGATCATCAGGAAAGACAACACTGGCATTCTACGGATCGGAGCGTGGAATGTTATATCCCTTAATCTGGTAGGGAAGTAAGAAAATTTAAAAAGGGAAATGGATAGGCAGAAGTTACATATAGTGGGGATTAGTGAAGTTCGGTGGAAAGAGGAACAAGCTTTCTGGTCAGGCGAGTACAGGATTATAAATACAAAATTAGTTGTGGGTATTACAGGAGTAGATAATAATGAATAAGATAATAGGAATGCGGGTAAACTGCTATGAGCAGCGCAGTGATCGCATTATCATAGTCAAGATAGATACGAAGCCCACACCGACCACAGTAATACAAGTTTATATGCCCACTAGCTCTGCCGAGATCGAGGAAATGTATGAGGAGGTAAAGGAAATTATTCAGATAATTAAGGGAGAGGAAAACTTAATTGTTATGGGAGACTGGAAGAAGGTAGTAGGAAAAGGAAGAGAAGGAAAAATAGTAGGTGAATATGGACTGGACAAAAGAAATGATAGAGGAAGCCTCTTGGTAGAATTTTGTACGGAACATGATTTAATAGTAACAAACACGTGGTTTAAGAATCACAAAAGAAGGTTGTATACTTGTAAGAGACCAGGAGACACCGGAAGGTATCAGATAGATTTTATAATGGTAAAACATAGATTCCGGAACCAAGTTATAAACTGTAAGACATACCCAGGGGCAGATATAGACTCTGATCATAACTTGTTAGTCATGAACTGTAGGCTGAAACTGAAGAAACTGCAAAAAGGTAGGAAAATAAGGAGATGGGACCTGGACAAACTGAAGGAACCTGATATTCTTAAGAATTTCAGAGGAAGCTTTAGGCAACAATTGGCAGAAACGGGGGGAAATAAAACAGCAGAAGAAGAATGGGTAGCATTGAGAGATGAAATAGTGACGGCAGCCGAGGACAAAATAGGTAGAAAGGCAAGACCTACAAAAAATCCTTGTATATCACAGGAAATACTAAATTTAATTGATGAAAGGAGGAAATATAAAAATGCCGTAAATGAAACAGGCAAAATGGAGTACAGACGAATAAGAAATTAGAGTGACAGGAAGTGTAAAATAGCTAAGCAGAAGTGGTTAGAAGGCAAATACAAGTCTGTAGAAGAATGTATAAATTGGGGAAAATAGATATCGCCTATAGGAAATTGAAACATTTAGAGACAAGAAAAGCAGCTGTATGAGTATAAAGAACTCACATGGGAAACCAGTTATCAGCAAAGAAGGCAAGGTTGAAAGGTGGAAAGAGTATATAGAGGGTCTCTACAAAGAAAATGAACTTAGAGACAATATTGAAGGAAGGGAAAAGGATTTAGATGAAGATGTAATAGGAGATACTGTACTCAGAGAAGAATTTGGCCTAGTACTGTAAGACCTAAGTCGAAACAAGGCCCCTGGAGTGGACGAAATTCCCTTAGAACTACTGAAGTCTCTGGGAGAGCCAGCCATCACAAAACTATTTCACCTGGGTCGTAAGATGTATGAGACATGAGAAATACCCTCAGACGTCAAGAAAAATGTAATAATTCTCATTCCAAAGAAAGCAGGTGCAGACAGGTGCGAAAATTACAGAACCATCAGTTTAATAAGTCTTGGTTGCCAAATTTTAACACGAATTATTTACAGAAGGATGGAAAAGTTGGTAGAAGCCGACCTCGCGGAAGACCAATTTGGATTCAGAAGAAATGTAGGAACACGGGAGGCAATCCTCACTTTACGGCTTATCTTAGAAGATAGATTAAGGAAAGGCAAACCTTTATTTGTAGCTTTTGTAGATTTGGATAAAGCTTTTGACAATTTTGATTGGAATACAGTCTTTCAAATTCTGAAATCAGCAGGAGTAAAATATAAGGAACAGAAGGTTATTTACAACTTGTACAGAAACCAGACAGCAGTTATCAGAGCTGAAGGGCATGAAAGGGATGCAGATGTTGGGAAGGGTGTAGGACAGTGTTGTAGCCTTTCTCCAATGTTATTCAATGTGTACATTGAGCAAGCTATAAAAGAAAGCATGGAGAAATTTGGAGAATGAATTAAAGTTCAGGGTGAAGAAATAAAAACTTTGCGTTTTGCTGATAACATTGTAATTCTGTCAAAAACGGCAAAGGACCTGGAGGATCAGTTGAACGGAATGGACAGTGTGTTGAAAGGAGCATATAAGATGAATATTAACAAGAGCAAAACAAGGGTAATGGAATGCAGTCTTAGAAAATCAGGCGATGCTGAAGGAATTAAATTAAGTAGTGAATCAATAAAAGTGGTAAATGAGTTGTGTTACTTGGGCAGTAAAATAACAAACGATGGTCGCAGTACATAGGATAAAAATTGCAGAATGGGAATGGGAAGAAAAGCGTTTTTGAAAAAAAGAAATTTGTTAACATCAAATATTAACTAAAGCATAAGGAAGTCCTTTATGAAGGCATTTGTGTGGAGTGTTGATTTGTATGGGAGTGAAACCTGGACGATAAACAGTCCGGACAGGAAGAGGATAGAGGCTTTTGAAATGTGGTGTAACAGAAGAATGCTGAAGATTAGGTGAGTGTATCGCGTAACTAATGAGGAGGTACTGAACATAATCGGAGTGAAAAGAAATTTCTGGCATACCTTGACTAAAAGAAGGGATCGATCGGTAGGACACATTCTTAGACATCAAGGAATTGTGAACTTAGTATTGGAGGGAAGTGCGTGGGGTAAAAATCGCAGAGGGAGACCAAGAGATAAATATAGTAAATTCAAATGGATGTAGGTTGCCGTTCTTATGAGGAGATGAAAAGGCTTGGTCAGGATAGAGTAGGGTGAAGAGCTGCATCAAACCAGTCTCCTGACTGAAGACCACAACAACAACAAGTCATTAAGCTCATCATATGCTCGTCCAGTAAAGTGTTTGCAACAAGTACCACTGAAGATAGGATTATTTCGTTTCCGGGTATCTATTACCACGTTTACCATGGACAAATTATTTTACGTTTTAGTTTGTAAGTATTATGCTTTAGATGAAATAATACTCACTCGAACAGAAGTTCATGGAGTTTATTCATAATACCGTGCCACTGTGTAAGTCATGTTTAAAGTCTTTTACCGTCTCGAGCGCATGTTGCAATCTGCATCGAACAGCAACATTCTACAGCTTTCCTGCGTGAAACAGGACGCGGAATCATAACGACCCCATCTGTAATAAGTACTGTACCTGACAAAAAATAAATAAATAAAGGGTGGTTTACGTTCATACCATTGATATGTGAGTAAATGATTAGATTTACTTGGCTCTGTTAGGTGTAGAAGGCCTACCAGAGTGCATTCATTATGTTACCGCGCTTTGGTTGAGAAATTGGTAGAGGTCAACTGCCGTTGGTCTGAACATCAAGCAAGACAGTGCGAAGCACCCACAATGCAACCAAATGAATAAATTTGACACAGGCCAAATTGTGTTCTGCCACCGCATGTGTCGGTTGCCATTGACACTAGACAACAACGAGTGGTGCCGAGAACGGAAGGTATGGACAGAGGACGAATGGCGTCGCATGTTCAGTCATAAGTCCTGTTTCTCCATAACCATGGTAATCTGGTTTCGCGGCGTCAAGGACAAAAAGGGACATATGCTGTCACTATTTTGGAGAGACACATAGGCTAACTCCCTGGCATTATAGTGTACGGGCCACAGGATATGCGTTCAGGCTACCTCTCGTCGTGCTTCGGCAAACATTGACGTCTTAGGGATACGTTACATATATTGTGCTTTCGCGCGTTGTACCCCTGATGGCACAACACCCTGTGACAGCTTTCCAACAAGATAATGTACGCTCACGCACAGCACGTGCATCTTTATATGCCTGCATATTGAAATCTTCCCGTGGAAAGTAACGTTTCCGGACCTCCACATCGTTGAGCTCACTGAAAGGGGCCGAGTCCCAGTACCAACCCACGGGATCTCAAATGTTCAAATGTCTGTAAATCTATCGGACCAAACTGCGTGGTCATCAGTCCGTAGCTTACAAACTACTTAAACCTAGGTAAACTAACCTACGGACAAACACACACACCCATACCCCAGGGAGGACTCGAACCTCCACGGCGAGCAACGGCGCGCTCCGCAGCGAGGTTCTTTAGACCGCTCGGCTACTCCACCGCGGCACGGGATCTAGTAGATCAGCTGCAACAAAACTATACAAACTTGCATCTGGAGAGAATTCGTACACTGTTTTATACCATTCTGAATCACGTAATTGGATGTATTGAGGTCAGAGGGGATGCCACGCCCCACCTGAGGCGAACGTTTCACCTGTGACGGCCAATCGCCTTGTATCTTTCATCCAATATTGTAATCAGTTCAGTAAAGTCACATGGTCTTTCATCATGCTCAGTCACACGTAACTATCTTTCTTGGGTCGAAATTTGACGTGGGACCTGTTTCTGGAAACAGACTATCATATAATCAGATCACTTACAAAGAAGGTCGGCAGCTTGCACTTTACCGGACGATAACATATGAAATTTAATATTTTGTTATGATTTAGTACTTGTAATCATCTATTACGACAGGGTACAATCTTAACAGTAGAATTTACGACTTCCTTGAAGCTTTCTTCCCATGATTCATCTTGCTGCCTAGCTGTATCTGTTACTGACAAGCTGACAGAAAACTGATCTTTATTATTCAATTTTCTTGCAAGTGTCTATTCATAATACCGAGCCCACACATGCGTTCGTTATGCTTATCCAGTGCCAACTGGAGACAGGAATTGACTACTCAGAATTTATGCTCTATCTCTGGTCTGTCTTAAAATAATTAACCGTCAAAGTTTATGAACTGCTTTCTCACTTACCTGTCAATTTGGCGCTTGGAAAGGCATCACGAAATTAAACTTATGCTCCGCTGCGGTGTAGCTGCTGAGTCATTTATTGCTGCCTGTATAACAGAGACTGAAACAGATGCATGACTGCTGATGCAATTGCATTGTTTTCGGTTGCTCTCCAGTAAAACCATTTCGTCTAAGTACCATAATTTTATTGCATACGAAATTTCTTTTGCATCTACTTACTTACTGAGGTGTTAAAACAATTAACTTAAGCTAATTTTACTCTTTAAATAATTGATATTTTTGGAAACAAATGAATTAACCTCCTATCGTATTCTGTACATACTCAAAAATTATTGCGAAAGAATTATCTCCGGTAATTCATCACTTAGAAAGAAAACTTTCATTTCCCATCAGCGATAAACATAAGACTATAATAGTACTACGTGATTTTCACCCATAGCAGGAACTTCGATAAGAGGTTGGGTATTTTAATTGCCTTTACACAATATAGGGACTCACTCATAAATTCCACCAGAACTATTCAATCACAGTCTGAAAATAATTGGGAGGTATCTTTCAACATTACTGGAATAAATATATTATTTTTATTGTTCATTAAGAAAAGTCAGTTTCTCAGAAATAAGTTCTATAGCTATCAAACAAAATGTTTCATCATGTTCTGCCTAATAATCTACAATGCCTGACAGATAGCTGGTGCCAGTTTTAAATTTAGTCTAAAATCACATTTTCTGAACAACTCCAGCCATCCCAAGATAAATTTTTATTTATTCATTAATAACATGTATGAAAAGCCAATTTAAGTGTAGTTCCATGGGAGGCACTAAAGGACAGTATGTTGTTTAATGTAAAAGTTGTTGGCCAGTGTGACAGTTATGAACTCCTTAATATCCAGGTTATGAACGCCCAATGAAACTAATTACGTGTAGATGCAAACATTTGCAAACTAACACGTTCCAAATCTTGTATAAGGTAAAATAATCATTCAGTTTATTTATGGAACATGAAAAATTAGCAAATAGAAGCAGGTATTTTGTTGTTGTTGGAAGAAGCAGTTGTTTGTAGCTGTAAGTATGCTTGATTACTGGAAAACATTATATTTAACATCGCATTTCTATACCATTCAGTTTAAGTAAACACTTTAGTAGCTTATAAGAACATTTAAATTACACGCCCCCTTGGACAATAATACTTTGAATTTAGTTTGTTGTTGGCTTTTAGTGACTGTTTCCTATCACAAAACTTATCGCTAATCTTCAATACCACCACTATTTTTAAATCAAATTCTTCACACACTCAAACAGAACAGTGACTTTATGTATATTAGTAGGAAATCAGACAGAACATTTCATTCTCTGCCGGCCGCGGTGGCCGAGCGTTCTGCGGCGCGTCAGTCACAGTCTGCACGGTCACTACGGTCGGGGGTTCGAATCCCCCCTCGGGCATGGATATTTGTGCCGTTCTTAGTATTAGCTAGTTCATAAGTAGTTTGTAAGTTTAGGGACTGATGACCCCGTAGTTAAGTCCCATAAGCTCGACAAACATTTGAACATTCCATTCTCGAACAGTTTTCAAATAGTTATTTTCTCCATTTTAAGGACTATCATACTCTAAAGAATTCGAATGTCCTGAAAAAGTATCTGCCTGATAAGAATGAAACCCTCAGAACGTTATTATCTTGAAGCTCCTCTTTTCACTTTTCTGTACAGCAGTCATTACACTCTTGGACACCAAAACTGCCGGCCGCGGTGGCCGAGGGGACTGAGGCGCTTCAGTCACGGTCTGCACGGCCACTACGGTCGGGGGTTCGAATCCTCCCTCGGGCATGGATATTTGTGCCGTCCTTAGTTGTAGATAGTTCATAAGTAGTTTGTAAGTTTAGGGACTGATGAACCCGTATTAAGTCCCATAAGCTCTACAAACATTTGAACATTGAACACCAAAACTGCAGCGAAGCATCCAATCAGTTGAAATTTTTTAAAATGCCTTTGCAACGACCTGCAAGCGCTTTAAAAATGGTGAACAAATGGCCGTATGGACTTACTGAGATTGTTCTTTCGTGTTGTTGTTTTGCGCGAACAACTTCGATATGCCTCCATAGAAGACAGCAAGCTTCTTTCGAGCAAGTTTCAGAGTTCGACCGAGGAAGAACAGTTTCCTATAGGGATAGCGATTTATCCATCAGAGAAACCGGTGATCGTGGTATACACAACCAAGCAACCGTGAAGCGGATCTGTGATCGCTGGTTGTAGTTGGAAGCCTCGGGACGGATTGCAGCCTCTCCTTGTTGCAGGGATACGTGTGGTGGCAGGCATATTGTGCGCATAGCAGTGATGGATCGCTCTGCTGCATCACGGACCATGTCTCAACAGATTCGGCCTGTTGCACAACAAGCAGTGTACGCGCGTACCATTCAACGTCGTATGCTGCTTTGGCCTCCTGTACTCCCAATCTCTCGCCTTTCGAAAACGTATGGTCGATAACTGCGGAACGACAGACCCGACATAAATCGTCCGTCACAACACCAGATCAACGTCGTATGTATTTTATTTCTCGTTTATAATCCTGCTGCCTTTTTATATAAAGCAGTATTTACATTTGCAATTTTACATGTCAGATGTACAATTCTTTCTTGTTTATCTATTAATACAATACATACAATGTGATTAACGATGTTTAACAAATTGTTATACAATATTCCACATTTTATTACAATCTAACAAAACTATTATTACAAGCTAACAAAACATTCTCTATACTGCCATACTCCAACAACGTATCCAAAGCCCTTTTGATTTAATGCTGAGGCCTGTAGTACTGGCTATAACCAGCAATGGTGGCGACACCCAATACTGATTTCATCTTCGTCACTTCATGTTAGGTTGCATTTTCTATTGTGTTCAAATGTTCAAATGTTTGTGAATGTTAAGGGACTTAACTGCGTGATCATCAGTCCCTAAACTTACAAACTACTTATGAACTACCTTATGCTAAAGACAGCACGAACATCCATGCCCGAGGGGGCAATTCGAACCTCCGACGGGGAACGGCCTCGCGCATCGCAGCATAGCGCCTCAATACGCTCGGCCGCTCCGCCACGGCTTCTATTGTGTGCTCCTTAAAAAACGTTTCAAATGCTTGTAAATCTATGGGGCTCAGTTGTGTGATTATTAGTCCTTAGCTTACAAACTGGTGCTATAGACGAATGATGAAAATTAGATGGGTAGATCACGTTACTAATGAGGAGGTGCTTAACCGAATCGGGGAGAAAGAGTTTCTGGCATATCCTGACTAAGACTGGTTTGCCACATTGTGAGACATCAATTAATTGTCAACTTAGCATTAGAAGGAAGCGTGTGGGGTAAAAATCGTAGAGGGAGACCGAGGGACGAGTACAGTAAGCAGATTCAAAAGGATGTAGGTTGCCGAACGTATTGTCAGATGAAGAGACTTGCACAGG
This sequence comes from Locusta migratoria, assembly GCA_026315105.1. Taxonomy (NCBI): domain Eukaryota; kingdom Metazoa; phylum Arthropoda; class Insecta; order Orthoptera; family Acrididae; genus Locusta; species Locusta migratoria. Next base: position 381,613,838 of record CM048755.1, read on the forward strand.
ACAGGGTAGTGTGGAGAGCTGCATCAAACCAGTCTGCGGACTGAAGACCACAACAACAACAATAGCTTACAAACTAGTTAAACTAAGGTAAACTAACTTAACGACAACACAAACACCCATGACCGAGGGATGACTCGAACCTCCGGCTGCGAATGGCCTCAAGCACCGCGTCATTGCGCACGGCTAATCCGCAGCGGCTGTGCTCCCTGTTCAACGGGTTATCGACCAGTTAAATTTGGCTGTGGTATCTACAGTGCCTCTTGGTGTTGCATTCTGGATTGTCATCATTCTACTTCACAAAACGGTTACAAGTGACCACTAGCGAAACTGCTCTGGTTGACAGCAACTACCATTATGCTGCAAATGTCAGTAAACGTCTTGAAAAAATAAATTTATTGCCGTAAGTGACATTTACGAAGTGTTGGTACCCTCGTTGCTATATGACGTACGTTTTCTCAGCTCAACCACGTAAATCTGTACATTATCTGCACTAAGAAAACAAAAGCAAAAACAAAATAATTTCTTAGTAACATTTTTCAAGAAAATATCATTTCCAATTTTTTAATATGTATTTCGACGAATTCTTGGTTGCCTAAAGGTTTTCCAACCACCAACTGTTTACTTGGCGAATGATTTTGTATACTCTTGTTGATTAAACAGCAACTTAGAAAACCCATGATTCAGTCACACGTGCACTATGAGAACCTCAAATGTTGTCAAATCGTCATTACTTATTTCACTCTAGCTATAATAGTAAACGAAACTATATGCAGCTCGAAAGTCCCCTTCCGCCCTTATTATCTAACACAGATTGATATTAAATACCTATATTACTCATGAGCTGGTGCTTGTGCACATTTATAAACTGTAAATGAGATGGCGAACTGTTTCGTCCGAGATAAGGATTCAGACCCAACACCTACAGAACAATGCAGATTAATCACAGATCTCCTGCCACATCTCGGACACGTCACTGACTAACCATAATTTAGAGCCACTATCAGTTAGCAAATCATGCAGGAAACTAAAAGACGAAATTCTTTTTCTAAATCTGGGTTCCTATCTAGCGACTATTGCGCTTCTTAACGAACTATAGTCGAGTCATTAACTAAACACAATCAAATGTCATTGATTTTTCGCAACAACAGCAACATATTTAACATAGTATGACGACACATGTGAATAATCATTGTTTTCTCATATTTTGAAACCAGCAACGGTCGCCGTGGTTTCCTACCACAAATGAATCGCCACTAGCACTTTTAACACACAATGTAAATGTCTGTGATTATTTAGAAATGAAGTACTTAGCCTCTGCTATCTCCCCGTAGAGAGATGCCAGACAATTAAAAACTTAATGATGAAGAACTGCACAACTACTAAAAGATTTTCAGCAAATGCTATCAAATTTTAAGAAAATATTATGTGGGTACTATAATTGGCCAATAATTGGCTCAGTTTGAAACTTCTTTCGAAGGTGTCTACAAAGTTCTTCTGTAACGATGCAAAAGCGAGGCCCCTTGCCACTTTAACTTTTGCCTAAGTAGCGCTTCAAAGAAAACGTGTCTGCTCCAGCGCAAAAGACCAAAGCTTCCAAGTTCATATGTGACTTAAGCAAGGTAAATGACGTCATATGGCACCAAATATTATCATAGTTGTGCCCAACGCCTCCGGGGCCATGTCGCGTGATTGTAAGTTGGCCACCACTCTCTCTGCACATGCTACCCCTTTCTGTGATGCGCTGCATTGGAGGTCAGAGCCGCAACCCCTAGCTTTGAAACAACGCAGTCATTTATGGGTGGTCGAGGAAAACATTTCAGACACATCGCTGCTCAGAGCTCAGACGAAAAACCCTCAGGGGTGGCATAAAGAGCGCCAGTACAACCGCCCCATCCTGTGGGTCGTTGACTCTCACACAACTCGCAGGCTAAGTCCGCGGTGCAGAGAACAACAGAACGACGTTCTTGACAACTTTACCCACTGCCTACATTTACTGGATAATTTAACCCTTCTCTGATGTATCTGAGAACGTCGTGGGTTGCAATCCCACTAAGCGTGACTTTTTTTAAATTATTTTTTTGCTACGTTAAGCACTTTCAACTCACTGATATACACAAGCATTCAGCACAGTTCATCGTCTACCATATCCGTGTAACAACTCTCTCGTCACCCATTAGCGTTTACTTGCCTATAAGAAGTTGTTAAACCAGAAATCAAGCGTACTTAGTTCAATGTTTGTCGATATCAATGAGTTGAAATCGTGTGATGTGAAGCTTGGGCATCACGATTCTGACCTCAATAGAAGACGCGCCAAAGGAAATTACAAATTGCGATTAATATCATATTACTATTGTAACGACCCTCCATAATTTGATTTGTCCACTGTGCCATTGGGCAGACTTGCGGGGAAATTTTGTATTAATTTGACGTTATTCAAAAATGTTCAGCCGGCCGCGGAGGCCGAGGGGACTGCGGCGCTTCATTCACGGTCTGCACGGCCACTACGGTCGGGGGTCCGAATCCCCCCCTCGGGCATGGGTATTTGTGCCGTCCTTAGTGTTAGCTAGTTCATAAGTAGTTTGTAAGTTTAGGGACTGATGACCCCGTAGTTAAGTCCCCATAAGCTCTACAAACGTTTGAACATTTTTGTACTAAATGTCTTATTATACTGCCATGGTGCATACTGGGTATCAGTTTAGTGAATTTTTATGGATATTGATCGAGGCTAACGTACTGTGTTCTCGCCGTCAGGATATTTTTAATCTAATTTTTGTGTCTCGTTTTCGCCGGTTGTCCTAGGTGTCGGTGGCCGAGTAGAGAGAGACCGACGCAGGGAAATAGGATGCACGCGTGTGCGGATACAGAGTCTGAGGTGACCAACCAGTGTGACAGCAGAAACTAGAAACACTAAGCTAGATTAGAACAAGTTGTATATTTCGTAGAAACAGGATATACTTAACTTTTACAAAGTTCATGACTGCCAACTAAGTGTACTGCTGAGACATAGGTTAACTACGTAGAGGCCTGTCTACTGATGAGTCCTAGTGCCTGTCCTAATCCCAAGTCTTACCTGGTGCCTATCTGATTCCCAAGTGGCCGGTGCAGTTAAGTGGTGGCCACGAGCGGAGTTGCAGCAGAGGGCGCTCGTGACTGACGTCGTAAGAACGCCGCGCCGTGCGTGCATGGCGGCGCGCGGCGAAAGTACGTGGCGCGCACTCCAGACTTGTGCGACACCACACTAATCGCAGGTATAACAAGACTGAATCCCACAGAAAAGGCATCGTTATGGAACTGAATGAAAAGATTGTACTCATTCCATAAAAACAATTGGAATTAATTCCACAACCGTAAATCCGCAATTTGTGCCAATGAGGATATCGAGTCTGAACATCGTGAGTACTCTTTTTTTGTGTCCCAACCTCGTCGCTGCTATTGTGTCTCGTTTCCGACGTAGGTGTCGGTGGCCGAGTAGAAAGACCGACACAGGAATAAAGGATGCACGTTTGTGCAGGTAGGAGGTGACCAGCCAGTGGGACAGCAGAAACTAGAAACACTAGAGTAAATTAGAACGAGATATATATTTCTTAGAGACTTAGTGATACTTAGCTTTTACATGGCTCAGTACTGCAGAATGCTGATACATAGTTGAGCTAGAGGCCTACATAGGGCCTGTCCGATAGCCAAGTCTTCACTGGTGCCTATCTGATTCCGAAGTGTTAGCTGGTTCCTATCTCAGTCCCAAGTGAACGATGTCGTTCAGTGGTGGCCACGAGCGGAGTTGTAGCAGAGGGCGCTCGTGGCTGACGTAAGAACGCCGCGCCGTGCGTGCATGGCGGCGCGCGGCGAAAGTAGGTGGGGCGCATTTTAGACTTGTGCGACACCACATCTTTAGTATAAACGGGTTTTTCAGAAATAATTCTGAGAATGCTAATATGTTTCTGATAAATCACATATAGCCGGCCGCGGTGGCCGAGGGAACTGAGGCGCTCCTGTCACGGTCTGCACGGAAACTACTGTCGGGTGTTCGAATCCCCCCTCGGGCATGGATATTTGTGCCGTCCTTAGTATTAGTTAGTTCATAAGTAGCTTTTAAGTTTAGTGACTGATGACCCAGTAGTGAAGTCCCATAAGCTATACAAACATTTGAACATTTGATAAATCGCATATACATTCGACAGCTGGAAATCCCAAGAAGAGCACGAGCACGAATAATTTGACGTAAATTCTACAAATACGTAGTCGAAATACATTTCGCCACTTTTTCATCATCATAATTAAGCACCTGGGTCTACAGCATTCCGTGTTACTTCAGAAGAAAGAAAGAAGCGAAAACAAAATGGAATGCGGCTTCGTCTAATGGATGAGTAGTAAACACCGTTTCAAAGAAGCTACTCCTCTTAAACCTTAGATAGTAAAATATTTTTGTAGTGGAATATGTGCCGCGGGCACTAATAAAGAAACGGTGAGCAGTTACCGGAAGGCCTCCTAGGCGGCGAACAGAACAAAAGGAGCGGCCATATTGTGAGGTGATGGCGCGATACGGCAGCAGGCCATATGAGCTACGCCGGTGTTCGTGCGGCGGCCCGGTGGCCGGGCCCCTGATACCATCTCCTGCGACACCAAATTGAAGTATATTTCTCCCGAAAACGCGTTGCCAGACCCCCATTCGTGTATCTTTGACTGTTCGATCAGTCACTACTGTTTTATTCGCCAGACTCCGGGTTTATACTGCCTCTAAATTTATTTCGGTATATATCACTTATTCTGTTTCTGTCCTGAAACATCTCTTAAGGTATTGTAGCTACTGGGTAACAGCAGCTATGATCATGCGACATTAGTGCTAACCACGCCTTCCAAGATACTTTTTCCTTACGAAAATACATCCTTTGTCACCTATAAGGACTCTGCTTTAGGGAGAGATTCAGAAAATGGTCCATTCATATTTAAGCACTCAAATCACATTCCGACTATCCAGATTTGTTAGTTGTTATGTCCCGAGGAAGGGAAAAATATTTTATAAATTTTGCATAGTTTTACGTAGTCCGTAGACATTGGATTTCTGCATGACTAGATTCTTGTTCTAGCGTAAGGTCATTGGGTTTCCTTGACTTACAGGAAAGTGGAATACGACGTACTAGACAGTGGGTAACTAAGTTCAGTAACATTTGCCTGTGTTCCTTTCTAAGGGATAAAAGTCAACCACTTAAATTTTGTTCAAATGTTCAAATGATCGTAAATCTATCGGACCAAACTGCGTGGTTATCAGTCCGTAGCCTACAAACTACTTAAACGTAGGTTAACTAACCTAAGGACAAACACACACACCCATGCCCCAGTGAGGACTCGAACCTCCACGGCGAGCAACCGCGCGCTCCGCAGCGAGACGCTTTAGACCGCTCGGCTACTCCACCACGACACTTAAATTTTGTTTAATTCCATCTGTTAATGATTTAGAGGCATATAATTTGATGAATGATAAACTGAAAAGTAATGTTTATATAAACAGCAAGCAGTACGACTGTAGTTCGTGCCGTTATTAGTTATATAGTCTAGGAAATAGAGTAAAATGCCTATCTTCATTGTTTATTTCATCGGCAATGTAATTCGTCGGAAATATTCAATATTCTGTCATTTACTGAACATTATTATCTCAGCTACAAACCTATAACAAGAAAATATCATGGTTACCTTCCACCAAATCTGTCACCAGTTTCTAGAAGAACGTCAACTTTGACTATAAATTGTAATTAAATCTTCTCTTTGGTATTTGCTTGTCAGAACATACACTTTTGAATTATAACTAGGAAGCAAATGTAGCACAGGCTTATAAACAACGATGTGGTGCACTTAGTATGAGTCAGATTCTGATCACACATACAATAGGGCCAAGTTCAAGTCCACTCTGACCCATTCAGATTTTGTACCTGCTTCTATAAATCAGTTAAGAGGAATGAAAAGTTCCTCAACCTTGTTTTTTTTTTTTTCGTCATCCTAGTCTGTCTTATTGATTGGGCGTTAAAATCTTAATTTGTTAACAACGAACTTTTATTTTCATTCTATGAGGTTCATGTGTAATATAAAAAAAATATTATTATCGTTGTTATGAAATTTAAATTCATGTCACTGCTTGTATGTGTAGCACAAATACTGGCAAAGTGAGTAAATAAATTGATTGATTCAGTTATTTTCGCAGTAAGATGAGGAGTGTTCATTTTATTTACTGCGTTTCAGCTATGTTGCGTTCAATAGTCGGCTTACTTGCAGCGTTAAAGACAAGTGACCAGGATACAATTACCCGTCTAGGTAACAAAAGTCAGCTGTGTTACTTTGATCGGAAATGCTTACAGTGTGGAGTTTTAATTATTCCCTTCATAGATCACACTTAATGTGCGACACTGTAGTCGGAGTTGAAATGGAACAGGCGGTCACATGATTCTCATGCTCTGGTGTAGATCTTGTCAATGGAGCTGCGCCGGCCGCGGTGGCCGAGGTGACTGAGGCGCTCCTGTCACGGTCAGCGCGGCCACTACGGTCGGGGGTTCGAATCCCCCCTCGGGCATGGAGATTTGTGCCGTCCTAGTTCGTAAGTAGTTCATAGGTAGTTTGTAAGTTTAGGGACTGATGACCCCGTAGTTAAGACCCATAAGCTTAACAAACATTTGAACATTTTTTGAATGGAGCTGCACGTATTACTCAGTCGAGTGTATACGTTCGCTGCAGTAATATGTGTCGACGTGGAAACGCGACAGGATGAAAGTAATGACCTGTTGGAAGTGCTCATAAAAACATTGTTAATGAAACTTCCGGAAAAATTAAAACGGTGCGTCACACCGGAACACGAACCCATGATATTTAAATTTTCCGGGTAAGCGGTTTACCGACTGAGGTAACCGAGCACGCTTCACGACCAGTAGTCACAACCTTACTTATTGGTTTCCTACCTTCAAACTTGATAGAAGTTTTCCTATATACCTCGCAGAATAAGAACTCCTTTCTTTCATGGTTGTCAGTTCTACAAGGTATGCAGAAGAGGGCAGCACGGGAATGGCCGTTCGGTCTTGGGTAAGACTCCTGTAAGTACGAGCTGATGCATCCGCCATTTTCATTCCCGTAGCTTGTGAGTTAAACATACTGCGGTTCTATAGGATTTGCGTCACGGCACTTTAGCACGAAATTATGGGTGGTTGCGTTGCCATAAACTGCTCAAATCATTCCAGAGGTGGCTACAGAATGTTTAGTTTCCCGAGAGATTCTGGAAGAAGGAAAAATGGATCATTAACTGTCGCCGCAAAAATTGAGAACCCGGACCGAGGGCACAGTTGTGTATTGTAAGTAAATATTATTTATTATTATGACTTGAAGTAATATTTAATAGTAAAAATCGTCTGTGATATTCGAAAGTAAGTTTTTTGTTTAGATCTTTTGAAGTACTACCTCTTAACAGAGAAGTTACCTGTAGGTAGTTAGCAGCCGCAAAATATCATAACACAGCAAAACATCCCAGAACATACAGTTTTTAGAGCACAATATGTGTGTCTTATATAGTATATTGGGAAATACACCATATCGAAAATTTTGTACTGACACTGCACAAATTGTTGGAGATACTTCTATTACGTTATTGCAAGGAAGTATTACAAACACTAAAACGGAAAATATAAGTATACTAGGCAAAAAGTTTAGTTGCGGCTGTGGCAGACTACTATGCTGATACAGGCATCTACCGTTTAATGCTATTTTTGGTATTTCGAAGTTTTAGCGTCATAACTGGTCGTATGCAATTTTCAAGGAATAGTACCTGATGTTTTATCACAAAATACACACTCAATTCATTTTCTTACTAGTTAATGATAATATTGACGCTTATCTATAAGAGACTATAACATAACTGACATAGAATACTGGGTAAATTTTACTTACGGCTGCGGCGGCGTAGTGTGCTAATGTTGGCAAAGAAATGTTTCCTTCATAAGAATTAGGTTATTAAATTACTGACAAGACAAGGGTACAGTTAGATACAAAAACCTATCAACCTTCGAGAAGGAACATAATTATTTATTTATTTATTTCACGGTCAACACAAAGGATTATTCCCCTCCCTCTATACGATTAGGTTTTCAAATAGCATTCAACGCTTGTTCCCAACATCAGCATTGTGTGCCTCTACCACCTAATATTCCTTTTCGTTTTAGTGTTTGTAATATATTCTGAAACTTTCTCAATAACATAATAGAAGTACATTCAGCAATGTGAGTACTAAACTCCGATGTGGTGTACTTGTGAAAGCAGGCAACAAACAATTAGTGCAAGACGGCAAACAAACCTCTCGTATTGACAGTGATTATTCAAATAAAAGCCAAAATTGCTTAAAACTTTTATGTAGATCCCCAGTTTCAGCAGAATTAAACGTAGTACGGGATTTTTATCACAGAAATGTACGTTTATTGCGCTTTTTTTCTTCATTCGGACAGCAAAGAAAAGCAGCAATAAGTAAAGAAAACGTGAGATTCTTGTGTCTAATCCACATATCGATGCAAACAAGAGCGGAATGCAAGCTCAAAGTTGCAAGATCTAAGGCTCTATGCTGGACACTTCTAAAATATTTCACTAAACTTTAACAAAACAATACTGTTTACATAAGCTACGTCTTCTGTTTAGCATTTGCAGGGAATGAAACTGGCAGATACGTCAGCCTGTGTTTTTATGAGCTCTAGTCTCGGGCGTCACGTTACGGATCGCACGGACACTCACGTCGGAGGTTCCAGTCGTTCTTCGGGCATGGGTGTTTGTTTTGTCCTTAGTGAAAGTTAGTATAAGTACTTTGTAAGTCTGAAACAGATGGCCAGAGCAGTTTGGCCCCTTTGAACGTTAGTATGCAGAACTTCTGTGAAATTTGGAAGTTAGGAGACGAAATGCTTGTAGAAATAAAGCTTTTAAGAACGGTCGTTAGACGTGCTCGGGTAGCTCAGTCAGTAGAACGCATGCTCGATTAGTGCAAAGTTCCCGGGTTTTAATCTCGGTCGGGCACACAGTTTTCATCTGCCAGGAAATGTCATACAATCGTACACTACAGGACAAAGTGAAAAGTTCAGTCTGGAACATGAAGCTGGCCGAGATGCTAGTGAACGAACAAGGACTATACAACGTGTCCACAAGGAATGGTACACCATTTAGAGTCCTGTGACACGGCGGAATGACGGTCACCAATGAAAGATACAAACTGACAAGAACCGAGATGGAAGGTGACGTCCCGTCGGTAATATTCGGTTGTTCCTATCAGTGAATGCGAGTAGTTCAGGAATAGCATCTGAGCGGACTGAATTACATTCCATGGACATATTGGGTCGGATACCTTGCAATAGAGACTTGTTCACTGCGGGATTTTAAACCTAAAATCCTTGAATGTTCAAATGTTTGTAAAGCTTATGGGACTTAACTACGGGGTTATCAGTCCCTAAACTTACAAACTACTTATGAACTACTTACGAACTAAGACGGCACAAATATCCATGCCCGAGGGGGGATTCGAACCCCCGACCGTAGTGGCCGTGCTGACCGTGACTGGAGCGCCTCAGTCACCTCGGCCACCGCGGCCGGCATCCTTGAATGCGCTAAACACAAAAGAAATAGAAATCTGGGTGACTGTAGGCTTGTAGTTTGCGCAAACGAGTAGCACTATTGCCTCTCTCAGATGATGCAACACTTGGACTGCACCGACAGTCCAATGAGGTGCTTAACCAGCAGTGTGACTAAATGAAGTTATGTGGAGCTTTTCCGTTCCATAACTAGGGCCAGTCGTTCAGGTTACCATGAAATTGGACCAAGATGATTATTTCAACATTCTGGGTGACGAAGAGTCTCCGGTATCTCATGGCGAATGTACAGTGGACATTTTTTTCTTCGAAGATAAGAACAGGCGTGCTCACAGGGCAGTATTTATAAGTTCCTTTCTGATGAACGCTCAGAGTGTCTACCACTTCGTGATTGGCTCACAAAATCACCCTATATTAACTAAAAAGAAAAGTCTGATAAGATTTGTAACAAGCGTCAAACAAAAAAATTTTCTTCCTCATATTATGGTAACTCTACGAGACCTAATATTCAATTAATGGCGTCAGCTGAATTTAATATAGGTTGGACAGGGCTGGTAAAATGGCCACATTGCTTTATTCTCTTGGAGGGTGTTAGAGCACAATAACGATTATTTAAAATTATTAAAATAGATATCTATGGACCTTTCAGTGAGTTTCGGGACTACTGTAGCACACATTCCTTTGAAGTGAAATATTTTGTGTTCTTTTTATGTCTGATGTACGGCAAGTGACAAATCAAGAACCTCGGACAGAGCTCATTTTTGCAGCTCCGATCGGTAACACAACACCTGTCTACATAAGCAGCAAAGCGCAATGAAGTTGACGGTGGACTGCTTCAAAACTTTCTTTGAGGAAACTTACGCAATTAAACAAACCATAATACAACACTATCTTAATTTACTGTCACCTGCAATTTTTCCTTTCCTAGTTGTTTTCATTGGTTTACCCGGTAACTGTTAAGAAAAGGGCGTGTGTTTATTAGAAGTTGTTTGTTCAGAATCATCAGTAGTATCACCCCTCTTAGCATGTACCTTTCCTGACTCGCCCTGTGTACATTATGACACTTAAGTTCTGCGGTGTTTGTAGAGCGTTATATTTTATGTCTAGAAACCACGTGTTTCTGAATTTCCTTTGTTATATAATTCCGTATTTGGAAACTATCTAGTGTTGTGGCATTCAGTGGGGCTTCGTGACCCGTGTCCTGGTAGGAAAATGTTTCCAGGTTCACACTTCACAAAACACAAATATTTTAAAGTATTTGCCCTTGTTTGGGAACCAGGGAATTGAAAATGAGGGTATTCAATGAAATATCAGCAGGTTATCCGTTTGCCTTAAGAGCCGCTTTCCACGTCGTGGAGGTGTGCCGATCACGGTTCGAATTCACACTGTGGGTTAAAAACATTTATCAGTGTGCTGCTCAGCTTAAGTGTAGTTTTTAGTTTGTTTTTCATATTCCTTGGCGAATGCTGGCTGGTTACTCTCCTCCGCCTCAGTTGCACTACATCGTAAATTTCATCACAAATAATTTCTTCATGCAGGCATTTAGGGTACACGTCTCAGGACTGTCTCTAGGAGTTCCACCATGGATCAAACCGCACAATAACTGTTTTAATTAGTGTGTGGAGCAGTGGTGAGGGGCTCGCTTCAGGCACCGAGGGTGCGATGTGTCACTACCGTTTCGGGTTCTCTGATTACATTCAATTATACTTGAAATTAATACTCCAATGTTTAATTGTGTTTAAATATTGTTAAGAAATATGTTTACTTATTATGCGTGTATTGTTTGTTTGCCATCAAATTAAGAGAATCACTACAGCAGCCATGAGACATCACTCTCAATCACTGGCGCTAGATGCAGTAAAAAAATAAAATGTGTCATTTTCTACAGCAGTCGGGCTACTCATTGTTTCAAAAAATCACTTAAAAGAGTTCTCAAAATACTTTACGCTACAGACAACAATATTAATGAATATTTCAGATGTATACCCTGTCAGATGTAAGAGGAATGAATTAATAAATTATGGCATAACACTCACTGATTTACGCCAACTGTCATTTAAGCATTTTGAGCGGAATAACCTACCACGCTCATTCAGCAAACAGGAAAAAATGACAGGGATGAATGGTGTGACATAGCTGAGGAAGAAACATCAAAATATATGCCTTACAAATACGAAGTCTTGGCCGTGCTGTAATGGCCGTGCGGTTTACAGCGCCATATATATATATATATATATATATATATATATATATATATATATATATGTGTGTGTGTGTGTGTGTGTGTGTGTGTAGATCTTAGCATAAGTTAAAGTAGTATGTGAGTCTAGGAACCGATGACCTCGGCAGTGTGGTCCCGTAGCTCTACAAACGAAAAAATGTTCAAATGTTTGTAGAGTCTATGGGACTTATCTACGGGGTCATCAGTCCCTAAACTTACAAACTACATATGAACTAGCTAAACCTAAGGACGGCACAAATATCCATGCCCAAGGGGAGATTCGAACCCCCGACCGTAGTGGCCGTGCAGACCGTGACTGGAGCGCCTGAGTCCCCTCGGCCGGCCTCTACAAACGTCTGGACAGTCTGAAGTCTAATTATACCTTTTCTGTGTCCCTGGACGCTTAGTACTAGTAACAGCTGATAGGTAAAGACGGCCGGTGATCCTTTCTGTAGTGCGGAAACATACCAGGCTCGAACTCTTCGGTAGTCGGTGAAATGCCACGGAAATAGACGGGGCAGTAAATCAGTAGTTTTATATAAGCTGAAAACCTGTGTCGGGAGACGTACTAAGGTAGTAAGTGCAGTCGTGGTGATAATTGTGTCCAAGTGGCGTAGTAATCGGCACGATTGCCTAGTAATCAGGAGACTGTAGCAAATGTTCAACTTTCCCCAATGATTTAATATAGTCAAACATTTGTAAATCTATCGGACCAAACTGCGTGGTCATCAGTACGTAGCTTACAAACTACTTAAACCTAGGTAAACTAACCTAAGGACAAACACACACACACACACACACACACACACACACACACACACGCCCCAGGGAGGACTGGAACCTCCACGGCGAGCAACCGCGCGCTCCGCAGCGAGACGCTTTTGACCGCTCGGCTACTTCATCGCGGCGATTTAATATAGTGCCCACTGGTAGTCTATGCCGTAAATTTCTTTACCTGCCATCTGTATATCGTCTGTATGTAGCCTATTTGCTCTTCAATCCGAAGACATTGAACGCAGGCCTGTTTATCTGCTGAAACCTACAGCCATCTGAACCTGCTGACTGTATTCATCTCTAGATCGTCCTCTTCATATTTACCCCACTGTCCCTTCCGGTACTAAACTGGCGATCATTGAGGTCGCAAAATGTTCCCCGTTAAGTTATTCCCAAAATAATTTTCGTTCCTGTTGTATCCAATACCTTCCCATTGGACATGCAACCTACCCATCTAATATGCAACATTATTCTGTAGCTACACATTCACAAAGCTTTTATTTCCTTCTTTTCTGATCAGTTTATCGTCCACGTTACACTTACATACTAGGCTACATAGCAAACAAATACCTTCGGAAAAGATTTCCTATAAAAATCTATATTCCATATTTGCAAATTTCTCTTCATCAGAAATGCCTTACTTGTGATTGGCCCGTCTACATTTGGTGTCTTATCTGCCTTCTTTCTTTTTATATACTTATTTTGATGCCAGAACAGCAATACTCATCTAGTACGTATAGTGTCTTGTTTGTTAATCGAATTCCCTCAACATCGCCTGATTTAAATCGACTACATTCCATTGCATTTATTTAACCCTTATTTACATAAGAATTAAGCTGATATGTAGTAAACTGAATGAGCTCTCTTAATTACGATATACCGTATGGTGCAAGATACGAACGGAATATGTTACTAACTACCTAGCGAACAATCGCTAGCTGCCTGATGAGCCCTTTTTTTATCTTTTCACTCCACGATGCGCATGTGTAATCCAAAACGAGGTGGTTTTTGTTTATTGCGTGACAGTAGTAGAGCTGCAGCGTGACCCGTATGCATTCCACATTACACACCGATGACCCGTGATATCACATCCATTAAATCTGTGTTCGGCAGTTCCCCGAATTAAGTAGTTGACTTTTGACACTGCAGCACTTCAAATTCCAAGCACCTACGTCACCTCCTGGATGGAATGTCACGTAACCTGTCTGCAATCAAATGCGCGTATATTACGAGTCTTCCTCGTGTTGCGCTGGTCGTCACGGCGAAACCCTGTTACGAAGAGTGACGGCATCCCATTCATATGATGCACAAAGCTCATTCCATAGCTGTGACGGCATTCTCTCTCTTGCAAAACTGTCACATCTAAATAATTAGCTCACAGGGCAATGTTCCAAGCACATAATCAAAGTCTTTAATATCCCTTACTATTTACATTACTCCGTGACAGTATACGCAATTCCCTTTTTCAAGAATGGTCACAGAAATAAATCCGAGTTTTGGGCCTACTTTAAGTTACGGTAGTAACACTAAAAGTGCCTTTGCGATAGCCTTTTTGCAACAGCTTGAAATTTAAATGAAAATAACGGCTTAACCGTTCATCTGACAAATATTAAATAACCTAATTTGTAGAGGAGAAAATTCTCTTTGACTTTTCCTTCTTACGTTTTTTTTTTTTTCATAATTCGCACCGTTACTGAGATATTTGCAAAAATAACGGCGATTTAACACCCGCACTTGATTTTACTTAAACAAGTCGTTCTGAGATGTCACGTGACATTCCTCGCCCAGAACTCTCTCTGCCATACGCCATCTTGCTTTGTGTATTTGATGATTTTGTTATTATAACTTACGCGTTGTCATTTCAAAGCAATGGCACACTAAAGAATTAACAAAAACACGTCGTTCTTAGTACGATAAGTTATAATCAAGTGTCTAAAATGCCGTATTAGCAGTTGACAACTCCCATCAGTAGTACGAGAATTGTGGAACACTTTCGTGATTTTCCGCGTTGGTGTAGTGTGCAGCGCGTTAGATTGTGATGCACATGGTCATTTGAAAATGGAGTTGAGCACTCTTTCTTTTTCTCCCTTTTCATTGGTTCTTCAGTCCAAATGTTCAAATGTTTGTATAGTCTATGGGACTTAACTACGGGGTCATCAGTCCCTAAACTTACAAACTACTTATGAACTACTTACGAACTAGGACGGCACAAATATCCATGCCCGAGGGGGGATGCGAACCCCCGAACGTAGTGGCCGTGCAGACCGTTACTGGAGCGCCTCAGTCTCCTCGGCCACCGCGGCCGGCGGTTCTTCAGTCTGATCGGTCTTTTGTGGCCGTTGGTTTTTGTTTTATTTTGATCGATTCGTCGTTGACTCAGTTTTTTTCGTTACAAAGGGCGTCGGGCCCTCTGACCAAGCGCGCTGAGCCATCGCGCCCGGCAAGTTTCGAACCACCGTCTAACATGTTCGTGCATCACAAACTAATTCGCCGCCCATTACGCTACGCCGAATAGCTGCGAGAGTAATCCGTAAATCTCGTACAATCATGACAGGTGAGACCTGCTAACATGACATTTTTAAACATATGATTATAATTCATTGTCCTAAGAACGACGTGTTTTTGACAATTTTCAGTGCACCATTGCTTTGAAATGATACAGCTTGAGTTATAATACGAAAATCATCAAATACTCAAAGCAGTATGGCGTATGCAAAAGAGAGTTTCGGGCAAGGTTTCGGGCGAGGGATGTCACGTGACTGATTTCCCAACGCCAAATGTACGCTACGTTCCTACCAGGCTATAGTCATTCGTAACTAGCACAGGCAAAAAAAATCTTCGAACAAATTACCAAAACAAGACAGGTGATAATATTTTAACGGAAGAAGATAATGAAAATGTGGGAGAAAAATTAAAATAATAGTTTAAAGAGGTAAAAGTTCAAACAAAGTATGTTTGTCAAAGCTAAACTCAAATATCAAATAATTTTGGCTTTTGTTAAAATGTGGTCAGAAAGAATATTACGTGGTGGGTGCATAGATATTATCACAATAGTAGAGTCATAATCATATCGTCCATAAGTTTTTATTATTTATATTTTTATTATTTTCGTCCGAAATGTTTACAAAAACATAAAACTGCAGGCAAATCTGAAGTGGGCCTTAAAACACGACAGTGCGAGTTTTCATTCACTTCTCAATATTGGTTGGAGCATCATATGTCACGCTTATTACTCGGTTGACTTTCATGCTTCGCTGACGCAGGTTACTACCATCTCCAGCTAGAGAGAACCACATTGTAGTGTGTAACATTTAGGTGTGTGACGGAACTTGCCAGTTAAGAAAACATCACTTCTCTGTAGACAGGCCACAGAGTCATGCCCTATTGTGAGCTACTGCCAATTCTAGCACATCAATACTGCCAACATAATGTGTAGTCTGAATGTGCATTATCTCCCATTTCTGGACTTCGGCCACTACCTGACTTTCTACCTGTTTGCTCTCCATCACAGAGTATCAAACAGTTTTGCTTAACCAAAATATTAGCAAATTATGCATTGACTAACAAAGATGGACTGTGACTAAACATGTTCAAATATGCAGAAGAGAGTATCAGTTTTCTTTGCCGGTAACACCTGCAAAGAAGAAATATTTACGCTCTGCGGCTTATTCTTGACTCTTCTATCTGCACTATCGTAAACATAGCTGCATCCAACTGAATTTTTAACAATTTTCCTACTTCTTTCTATAACTCGCACTACACTCCTGTATATCGTGACAGTACTGTAGCTGGAGTCTTTCCCTCCTATCCTGTGAATTCAAGTCGCTTTCTTTACCACTTCATTTTTCACTTTACGGTTTCTTCATTTTGTAAGATTTTGCAGAAACATAATCTTCTTGGGGTATCTTTAGAATCCCTATCTTCGCTTCTGATCCATCGGTCGAAGTTGCTCAAAACGGCAAATATTCTACTTTTGAAAATGATACCAATTCTCTTATTTTTATTTCAGAACTTCTGTTACTTCGGATTTGTAAGGATGGTTATCTACCCCACAGTAGACAAAGGCTACACCAACCCATCCATGTTTCTGTGTCAATCACGATGTATACCTCCCGTTCTCAGCGCCACTATTCCTCAACACATCGTATTTTTACAGTCATTTGTATATCAGCTCTTCATATGTAGACAAAAATGTTATTAAATCTATCGGACTAAACTTCGTGGTCATCAGTCCGTAGCTTACAAACTACTTAAACCTAGGTAAACTAACCTAAGGACAACACACACACACCCATGCCCCATGGAGGACTCGAACCTCCACGGCGAGCAACCGCGCGCTCCTCAACGAGACGCTTTTGACCCCTTGGCTACTCCACCGGCGCCATATGTAAATCCCCTCCTCCTATCCTGCGTTGTGACTTCCCTTGACGTTTCGTCATGTAGTAAGATTTTATGGAGAAACCACTGCCCTTGGTTAACTTTTAGAAACAAGAACGGACTCATCTTTCTCTCAACTACGTCCACCAGGATGCATTACGTCCTCTTGCATTTTTCCATACCATGACCTAAATCATTTCCACGCATCATACTGTTTTCTATTGCACTCCATCCCCACCTCTCATAGTCGGAATTTTGGAAAATTTAATTACGATTCCTGCTGGTTAGACTTGTTAAATGTGATGCGCAGATACACACTGCCATGAAAAAACGAAACAAAAATGGTCACATGTTTGTAAACCGAAGGGACCAACCTGCTAAACCAACTAAAAACTACTCTAACTAACTTACGCAAAGGGCAAAACACACATCCATGCCTGAGTGATGACTAGAAACTTCTGCGGAAGGGGTCGCGTAATGCGTAGCTTGGAACCTTAGACTTCGCTGCCATTTACGCGCGGCAAACGAAATACCTGTATGATACTTTCAATATCGATTTATTGTGTTACAACCACAGTTCTGGTGTTTAACCAATTATAAGTCATCTCTCTCTCTCTCTCTCTATCTCTCTCTCTCTCTCTCTCTCTCTCTCTCTCTCTCTCTCTCTCTCTCTGTGTGTGTGTGTGTGTGTGTGTGTGTGTAAGCAGAGATCAGCAACGACGTACTATCGCATTTGCTCTCCTGAAACTGTGGCAGAGCTTGGTGTAAAGTAACCGCACATTCCCACCACGATTTCAAAAAGTCTGGAACATTGTAGTTGACGCTATATATTCTCAGTGCTAAATAATTATTTAAGGATATATAGCCAGTCTCAAATCAAATGTTCAAATGTCTGTAAATTTGTCGGACCAAACTGCGTGGTCATCAGTCCGTAGCTTACAAACTACTTAAACCTAGGTAAACTAACCTACCGACAAACACACACACCCATGCCCCAGGGAGGACTCGAACCTCCACGGCGAGCACCCGCGCGCTCCACAGCGAGGCGCTTTAGAACGCTCGGCTACTCCACCGCGGCCATTTCATCAGTCACATCCTTATAGAACAACCAGCAGCATATTTATAAACAAAACCAGTTGATCATATTTAATTCTCAGCTCCCACAATATCCGTTTGACATATCTAGTTACAAATAATACTGAAAGTCGCGTCTGAGGACTATTTTTTTACATGCATACATATCAAGTCAGAACTGACTGGTGGCGGTGCAATACTCTTGGCTCCCCAGAGGGCGTTCTTTCCGCTTCTCACACACGCGCACTGGCCTGTTCCCGTGGTAAATAGGAGCCGCCGTATCTGTTTCCTCAGTTCCGTCTTGATTGTTCACCAGTCGCACCTGAAGATGGCGGCCAGGTGGACCGATGATATATCGTGTCAGTAGATCCGGCCGCAAACTCGTGAAGAACCCCAACAATTATTACGCCGGGAAAATCTACGAAATAAGATAGAGTGGGAAATATTTGCTTTTCTTTGTGCTCCGGTAGAAGGATTTTTCAGTTGGTAAATAGTGGTGCTCTTGTCAGATTCTCCACTATATTTCTAGGTGGCTATTATGCGGTTATTTCTCTTTTTCAAGAGCATTACCTTCCATTAATCTACATTTAAAGAAGGCTACCACTAGTTGATCTTTGTCAAAGCCTTACTGCATCGTCCATTGTCGATACTATCCTGTAGAGGATGGTATTATCAGGGAACACTTTGATATTGGTTTCATTTACATATAATGAGAATATTGGGTATTTCATTAGTTGAGTGATAAGCACGGCTGAATGCCATGCGGAGGAACCGGGTTCACGTACCGATACTGCCAGGTAGTTTTGCTCGATCGTTATGCACTTAGCCATGTGAGGGCAACTGAGGACCTACCTTACAGAGTAGAAGGTGTTTCAAGATCAAGATACTTGACAGGGAGTGGAAGAACTGTATACATGCTGGCCTCATTACTCTCCATGGCGTATTAAATGGCGTCATTGTTGGGGGATGGCACGGAACCGTCTAGGTCCAGGACGTAGTAACACATGGAACTATACTCATATACATTAGAAGTCCTATTGAAGCTCTTTGGGATACGCCCGATATCACTTTCACTTCTAACGAGCAAGAGTTCAAAATCTTAATTTGAAGAGCCGGCCGCGGTGGCCGAGGGGATTGAGGCGCTTCAGTCACGGTCTGCACGGCCACTACGGTCGGGGGTTCGAATCCCCCTCGGGCATGGATATTTGTGCCGTCCTTAATCTTAGTTAGTTGATAAGTAGTTTGTAAGTTTAGGGACTGATGACCCCGTAGTTAAGTCCCTTAAGCTCCACAAACATTAATTTGAAGAAAAATTTCTCTTAAATGAATAAATCGCATTCTCTTTTGGAATTCCATTAGGATGCTTTGAAAAGCTGCATCGGAGCGATGAGCAGTGAGAACAGTTGTCAAAATCAGCATTCCTGTCAGAGAAGGCAGACGGTGTCCGAGCATCTGTCACGACATTTAGCGGCCCCAGACTCCCACTAAATGGCCCCAGCGGTGTGCGACTCACAGGGGGAATCTCTTTTGTTACCCCAATTAAAGACTCTTGCATCATTCATGCACAGCCAAACTGAGAATTTATGTTAATGCTCGCGTTTAAACAGGTCTGCATTATGGAAAGTAGGGTATTGTTACGGTGGTGTAAAGAGCACAGGCGTACGTGCCCGTGCTAGTTATTGAATTAGTTCACCCATAGAGCCAAATTTGGTGTATCATTACTTAGAATGTAGGTAGCTTATCACTTTTAGCTTAAACAGGCTTATGGAATGTCACGACAGGTATTTCTTATGCCTGTGCTAAAAGAAATTTATTTTTCGAGTAAATATATTTTCATTATTTTAGTTTAGCTGATAAGAATAATGTTTTAACACTAGTATTTCTAATCAAAGAAATATCTCTCGTGAAAATAATCGTCGAAAGTATTTATAAAAAGAACTCTCGGGATCAGGAGCTAGACAAAAGAATATGCATACACCCTTTATACAGCATGAAGCCACCATCCTTCATTATTACTGAGCATTAATAGGGATAAAATATTATGAATGGAATTCAAATGAGTTTTATAAAATTTCTTAAAAAAATAATAAAGTGTAAATATCGTTTGATATTTTTGGCAATGATACCCCACGGATTGGGATTATCTCTATACGGAAAACATTGCATCTCCTTCGCGAACATTGATCCCTTTCCTTTCTGGTGTCCTGGAATTGTCCCGTTCCTGTCTGTGGTATGTGGCCCACAAACAAACGTACCGTTGTGTTAATCGCCGATTTGTTTGAAACTCAGTACACTTGTTGAGTAGTTACAAATAATAGACACGAAATTTTTGTAACTGCAATGGTGCAATTTTGAGGGTGAAAACACCCACTGAAGTATAATATGACATATTTTGTTTTGGGCTAATATCTACGAAACAATGAGAGATAAAAAATATTTAACATAAAATTTAATGGTAGTTATCTATCTTGAAGGCAGTATAGCCGAATTCTGCAAAAATATATTTTACAAAATTTCCAGACCATGCAATTAATTTGGCAAAATATTTAAAAATAGGATAAAATTTAAGAAATTTTTACTCCAAATCCAATGTAGAACAAAGTTGGTTTCCGAAATACCAATATTTTTGGAAAATAGTCCGTAAACAACCCGCTATTATAGTATTGTGGATATTGTCAAATGTTTAAATGTTCAAATGTTTGTTAAGCTTATGGGACTTAACTAGGGGGTCATCAGTCCCTAAACTTACAAACTACTTATCATCTACCTTATACTAAGGACGGCACAATTATCCATCCCCTAGGGGGGATTCGAACCCCCGACCGTAGTGGCCGTGCAGACCGTGACTGGAGCGCCTCAGTCTCCTCGGCCACCGCGGCCGGTTGGATATTGTCCAACTGTTACATAATTTCATTGTGCCGTACTGAGAAACGTTAATTACCGTGCAACTGACGTAGTTCAACTAGCTACCTTTCCGTTTTTTACGACAGTCCTCCTAAATCGAATATAGAGAATTACCTTTCTTGGACACATATAAAAAAAGCTACTTGTCTTTCAAAGTATGTTTTGTTTTGATATTTTTTTTACTTTGTGCTTTTTCTATTGTTTCTGTTTGTATTATTCAACATGTGTTAGTGGTGTCTTTATTTCTATACACTATGTCATTTTTCTTGTCGTGTCTGTTTACTTTCTTAATATGTATATTCTTTACAGGTATGATGCCTAAAAGATTTCTTTTACACCAAAGAAACTGCTCACCACAACATTTTGAACTTGCACTAGTATTGAATAATCAGCATTTAGTTGCACAATTGTTGAGACAATAGTCCACAGGTTTGTTAAAATCATGTAACTGCTCTCGTAATATCCACTCTTGTACCATGACTACTTAAACAGATTTATAAACTGAGGGGAGGATAAAAGATTATAAGTGAGAGTTTGGAGTTTATTAATGTTATTCCCTAAGCCTAAATGTAAATTTACATTTTAATTGTATAAAATAACTAGCTGCTCCCCGCGGTGTTACCCGCGGTTCAATAGTCAAGACATTAAAGTGGCAAGAAAGGGCATAAATAACTACATGACTTTTTGCGACATTGTTAGCACGGAATATATAATTGTCTTGGAACGGATGGAGAGCCAAAAATCTATTGCAATACGTCCCCGTAAACAACGTTTCGAGAATTCTTGTTCTCCGAGTATACGTAGAGATTTCTAGCTCTCGATACACGGGAGCAGCCTACGTAGAGCTGTCCGTGCGAGAAACATGGGGTGGCCACATGAATACCTGCCACTTTTAATGTTGTTTGTCCTTGACTCTTGTTTATAGTAATCGAGAAGGACACTTTCAATGGGAACTGTAACTGGTTAACCTGGAATGGCAGGTTTGTTGGGATGATGGGAATTCGTGGTATTAATACAGTCTCTCTCTTGGCTCCACCGGTGATGATGGTGGCCTGCACGATATGCCTTCCCAGGTCCGTGATGCGTAACCTGGTGCCACTGCATAATCGTGGTGCATCCAAGTTACGCATCAATAAAACACCCACCTTCAGATCCAACTTGTGGGATGGCGCCCCTGACAGTAAATAACTACAATAACAACAATACAGTAATCGAATACAAATGCCAAGTAAAGGAACAAAATAAACAGCAAACCTAACGGAGAAATGTAACGATATAAACAACAAACCTAACGGAGAAAAGTAAAGAGATATAAAAGACATCTAACGGAGAAACGAACTGTTGAGATCCTACAAATGCAAAGCGAACCAACAAAAGAACTAAATGCAAACGTTCGAATGCTATAAATAATCGAAATTACCAAGGAAACTATTATTCATTGAAATCCAAAGAGAATGCAATTTTAAAGAATTACGATAACATCACAATGTTCGAACATCTATAACGTTTCATATGTTAACTGCAGCGTACTGCCTGTTGAGTGCATTTGCTACTACTTTCGTTGCAGTTTACGTACGCTATTTATACGTGGCAGTTCGCGCTTTGTACACAAAATAGGGCTTGGTATCTAGATCCCGTTCTACACAAAAGTCAATGTTTTTTCTTGCCATGGTACTTAGAGCATATTTTATTTAAAGTCTTCAATTTATATACATACTTACTTCATTTGTTACAACAAATGAAAATGAATGCGGCATAAACGCCAACATTCAGATTTCTTGTGTATGTAATTATATATCAGTTAAGCCGTTTTGGCAGTATCCAAGAATCTTTTTGTATATTCTAAAGTAAAAAAGATAACAATAACAAAGAAAAAAAATTTCACTATAGCAGGACCCGAACCATTGCCCAAAATAACTGAATACTATTTATAACGCGATACGTTAACCCTCGCGGCTAAACATGACGTACCTTTCAATACGCTTCTGCTGTTGTATTAGAAGCTTCTTACAACCGTTACATATTTCTATGGATATATTTCACATAAATAACTTGTAATAAACATTTTGAAAAGTAGCCTATGTCCTAATCCAAGACATAAGAAATCTCTATATGAAATTTCATCTAAATCAGTGCTGTAGTTTTAGCGTGATACGGTAACAAACATACACACTTTCGCATTTATAATATGTATAGGATTACTTCTCAAAACTTCAAAATACGCTTTACAGTCTCTTAGTTAGCAAGGAGTCCGTCAGCGGAAACTGTACCACGGCAGGCCTAATCCCGCGACCGCCGCCGACGCCGGTCACCCACAACGCGACGCCGCCGACGCCCTCCCAGTCCCCACCACAGCCCAAAAGGGACGCCCGCCCGACTAAAGTGTGTCCTTTGTGTTCGCATAAAGTGTCGAAGTGCCGAGCAAAGAGTGCAGTGCGTGTGCCTACAAAACGAGTGATTACAACGTATGACAAAATATATAAAACTAAGAGCTCTCCATTACGAGCAAAGTAACAAATTTTATTCCTTATGCCTTATGTAAATGTATTTCATATTATGTTACGCTTTAAAATGAACAGTAGTTATTAAATTGTGCTCTCTCTCTCTCTCTCTCTCTCTCTCTCTCTCTCATATATATATATATATATATATATATATATATATATATATATATATATATATATATATATTCTCACCTTTCCGTTTTCTCCCACACGCGCTCTCTCCGTTTTCTTTACTGTTGCTTACGCGATAGTCCACATGGGATTCCTGCCTAATCCATTCCATTTGTAGCAACTATTAGCATTACACAGTACTTTATTGCTCATATGTTACATATTATCAGATTTTAATTTGCCTTACGAATTTTTTATCTTATGTATTTTTTACGTTGTCTATGATAGCCCACGTTTGTCCTATACGTACCCTGTTTAGAAGAACGCGTAACTTTTTTATAGATTATAATAATTTGCTAATGTATTAATAGTATGCTTCAGTTTTGCCCAGTAATTTTTATAGCATCAAACATAAGCTTTTCGATTGATGTCGTTGTCCATGCTATTTCACTATATGTGTACTACTGATGATTACTCACAGCCTCGCTGCGGAACGCGCGGTTGCTCGCCGTCGGAGGTTCGAGTCACCCCTGGGGCATGGGTGTGTGTTTGTCCTTAGGTTAGTTTACCTTAGTTTAAGTAGTTTGTACGCTACGGACTGATGACCACGAAGATTGGTCCGATAGATTTACGAACATTTGAACATTTTGATTACTCACACAAAGAATTTCTGGCTAAGATGAATTTTTCTTAGTGTGATTTGCCCATGTTTATCCTTTGTATCTCATCTTGCATATACCTGTGCAAAATGTATTTTTATTTCAGATGTTTTTATTCACTGTGATTCTCACCTTGTCCATACATCTTACTGCAGAACATTGTATATGGACATATGTCACACCAAATTCACGAACGTCACCCAAACAGGTAACAAAGTAATTTATTACCCATTTATTTTACAATTATTTACCTACTTGTGTTTTTGTTCCGCCATAAATAGCGAAAAGATTGCCAAAAGAAAAAAAAATCAAGCAAAATTACCACATAAGACAGAATAAAGCGAAACTAAATCAGTGAAAAAAGAGAAAGTAATAAAAGAACTCATTAATGCATAACTGTCATTTAAAAAAATTGTCCAAAGTAATTATTCTCTTTCAGGGACACTAATAATTATTAAAAAGACACTTTAATATAAAACAAAATGAGAGATGTAAATGTTTATCTCTTATAATGACGAAATGTAATACATAAAATAAAACACACCCATGTAAAATCAGTGTAAATGTTGTTATTTACATCTAATTTCAATAAACGTTGCTTAAAAAATATTCGTGCTATCTCATTGAACATTCATTAGTGCCAGTTTGATTTTTATGTCATATACTAAATCCGGCAGTCACCTTCACAGCCTTAGAGCTCTTATGATAAACAAAAAACGTATGCAATTCATATCAGTTCAAAAAAATGTTTGTAAATATATCGGACCAAACTGCGTGGTCATAAGTTCGTAGCTTACAAATTACTTAAACTAAGGTAAACTAACCTAAGGACAACACAGACACCCATGCCCCAGGGAGGACGCTATGATTGCGAAGCGCAGTCGTGTAAGAACAGTTTACAAATCATCCACTACATCAGCATGGAGTCTTGAGACTATAGAAAGTAGCTCTAGAGGCATTTAAAATATTTGTGATTTTTGCCTTGTGGCGTTCAACAAAACAGGTGTCGTCGAATCAACACAACATCACAATCGTTTCAGACTGAGAATCAGCTCAGAACACTTCCATGAGATGTGATAGTGGACGGTTGAAACTAGAGGAATTGACATTATGTTATATGTAAATCAAAAACATTTTCAACGAAAGAGATATGTAAAAACCATGTTCCTGTTATATTTTCTTGGCCCATTCGGATAGTCGCGCTGCCTTAAAGCGGTGCATTCCGGGACGAGATGTGTGTCAGCCCTGCATCGAATCTACCCAGCGTATTCATGATGTGGGTCTGTGTGCCGGTAAGCCTAGGTGTGGTTTTCAGGCTGTGTTCCATGTCCGACTATGTGATTACCGGGATTGTACCGAAGTCCCGCATCAGTTACAAGATTTGGAATCATTTAGATGAAGTCTCACACTTTCACATAACAATGTAGAGAGACTGTTGGGGAACAGATGTTTTCCCTCCTGGAGCAGGGGAAATGGGATGTTGCCCTTAACCATGGCTAAATCCGCAATCAGATAGAATGCTAAAGAGAAGAAGAACATGTTAAAATAATTCGTCTTGTCCAGCACAGTTAAAATAAGTTATGACTACAGCTAAATAATAGAATGGATGTGTGTTATATATTCAGCGTTTTTTGTAAAGAGTTCTGCTGGCAGCGGTGATATTATTGGCAAATTGTTTCCAATATATTTTGATAATTTTCGTAGAGTGTGATTGGGATTACTTTCATAAAGTGAAATGACTGTCAGTCTGATGTTTAGGAGTATTTTTATATGAGTTTAATCTTTCTCGAGCGAGCATACAGTAATATTTCAAGTGAATCTTTGAATTAGTTCAAAGTTATATGATTTTCCCCTAATAGTTAAAAGGTATATGTAGGAGCAATATATAGTCTGTATCTTCTGGAAATGAACGTTATCATAATTTTGAATGTAATCCTTTTTTTAATGTACAACGTCTCTCTTGTACGTAGTATGAATGGAGTTAATAAACATTTACGTAAAACGTCCGTAATCGCTAAACAAGCAAGTCTACACTGAATCATTTCTAGTCCCACGATCAATACTTAAGAAAAAGGGAGTGATTTCAGAATGTTTGCAGCGAATGCCAAATGTTAACTTACCAGTTACTTGTACGACAGGACCTAGAATATTGTTTGATTATTTCGGGGGCCGTAAAAATAAAGGCTAACAAGGTATACCACAGGTAGAAGCATACGGAAAAAGCTATACGATGTATTACAAGATGGTTTGGAACATGAGATAGTGTCAACAAAACACAAACAATTGAACCGAAGCGGTGGAAGCATGAAGATGAACACAACATGAAACATGTGACAATAAATTTCGTTGAATAGTCCGGTAACATTTACATAGATGACCTCTGCACTACAGATATCTTACTGTCCTTCGAAATGCACCACTGAGCTCTGCGATGCAAATCCTAGAATCTTTGCACGAAATCTTCCTTTTGGCTGGTGTTCAAAAGCCTCGTCACGTTTCGTTAAATGTCAATGATATCGTCAAGTCTCTTTCCTTTCAAAGTGATTTTGAGTCTACGGAATTGGACGAAGTCTAATAGATTGAGATCCAGCTAGTGTGGTGGATGTTCAAGTTGCACGACAAAAACAACGCTTGCCCACACACAGCCAATATCGTCAAACAGTTCGCGGCAAAAAAAAAAAAGGGGGTGGTGCACCTTTAATATGCACCATACCCGCCAGATCTCAATTCTCCAGCCTCCTTCCTATTCTCTCGACTAAATTTGCCTTAAAAGGAAAGATTTGACGATATTCCTGACATCCAACGTAACGTGACGAGGCCTTTGAAGACAATCCCAAAGGAAAGTTTCGTGTAACGTTTCTAGGACATGTATCGAAGACCTCAGCGGTGCATAGTTATGGGAGGTGACTATTTCTAAGAACAGTAAGGTAACTGTATTTCATAGGTCATCTACGTAACGTTACAGGACTATTCACCGTACTGTGTTGTCGGAGGCTGTGTTTTGTCGTTGTGGTCTTCAGTCCGCAGACTGGTTTGATGCAGCTCTACACGCTACCTTGCCCTGTGCAAGCCTCTTCCTCTGAGAATGCATACGGCAACCTACATCCTTTTGAATCTCCTTACTGTATTCGTCCCTCGGTCTCCTCTACGATTTTTACCCCACGCACTTCTAATGCTAAGTTGACGATTCTTTGATGTCTCAGAATGTGTCCCACCAACCTATCCCTTCTCTTAGTCAGGATATGCCTGAAACTCCTTTTCTCCCCGTTTCTGTTGAGCTCCTCCTCATTAGTTACGTGATCTACCCATCTAATCTTCATAATTCGTCTGTAACACCACATTTTGAAAGCTTCTATCATCTTTTTCTCTGAACTCCTTATGGTTCACGTTTCACTGGCACAGAATGCTACACTCTAGACAAATGCTTTCAGAAAGGTCTTCCTAACATATTGGATGTCAATCTATTTCGCTTCTTCAGAAAGGCTTTTCTTCCCATAGCCATTCTGCATTTTATATCTTCTTTACCTCGGCAATCAGAAATTATCTTGCTACACAAATAACAAAACTCATCTGCTGCTTTTATTGTCTCATTACGTAATTTAATTCCTTCAGCATCGCCTGATTTTCTGACACTACATTCCATTACCTCCGTTTTACGAGGCTGTATATAGTTAAAAGCTACGTACAAAGTTGCAAGAGGCATACATAAGTGAGGAAGCCAGTGATGTAGTACAACCCACCAAAGTGGACTGTAATTACAGTGCGTACATGGGCTATTAAGTAGTAATACTTCCCGCACTCCATATGTAAATTGAACTAGAAGCAGATTTAATTACTGCTAATATTTGATGTACCACCTGTCAAGCACCTCATAATGGATTGCAGCTTATTGAAGCATATGTAGGTATTATGAATGGGAATGACCTATTCCTTTTTGTAGTCGCTTAAAGCCCTTCGTTACTCTAACAACCGAGAATAAATTGATACGGGACAGGGAAAAATCGTTTCGCACGTCTTGTGTAGAATGGTACAGCTATTATGCAAGCAAGTCCACAGGCGCTACAGTAGGCTTCGGACAGGGAAGCTAGCAACGAAGCTCTTTAGCGTCCAGACTTATAGGCGATCGGAATGGCGGTCACGGCGGAGCGAACGCAACCCTGTTCGTAGCGAGCTGGAGAGTTCACATCCCCAGGGCCCTCCAATTAGCATTTTAATAAGCCGCCACAATCAAAGCCCCGTGTGGTCCCGCATCCGGAGTGAGCCACATCCACTTCTTACAGCCAACGTGAGAGACGTCTTAAATTGATTTTAACTTATAAGCAACACTAATGAGGGAGCCGGTATGTAACTCTTAACGTTTCATGGCCTCCCACACGTGACACTTTTTACACGTCTCATAAATTTAAATTTTCGGAGACGGGCCCGCGCCGGGGTGCTTGTAGATTACTTGGTCGTCACTGATAAGGGCTGACGCCGTATATACGTTCGGAAATCCCGATCGCTTATCGGGCGTGAACCGGTCGCGTCGGAGCGGACGCCACGCCGATTCTGCTGCGGCCTGCAGCCACAACGCCGAATAACAATTTCCCAGACTTTCCTTTAATGAGATCACTTCCACGTCCAGAAATGCTTCTTGAAATACCACGAAACCCTTAACTCTGGGACAGTCTAAGTTTAAAAAAGGCTGCCAACGCCACAAAGAGGTACACGTGGACCCGCCCCGTCCCAAAAGAAAGATTCTCGTAACTCATTTAATTGAACGTATTAGAGGCTATATTTCCTGTGCATGAAGACTACCCCAATAACGATATTGGAATGTTAGTATTATTGCATGTAAATATCAAACAGCAAAAGTCTCAATGCAAACTAAAAGAATCAAAACTCATATTGATTTAGCACTTGAACCGCATTTCCAGAAACCCGTCATGTCTAATACATGTAATTTTTCAGGAGAAGGAAAAACCAACGTAAGGTTTCTTGTGGAGTCACGATGTGGACTACTTTAAATCCATGTTAACAGCAAAGGATTTCATGTCCATTAAAATTATCCGGGCTGTTATGCCGTAGTCGGCAGTCCACATAACATATTTTCTTTGTGTGTGAGGAATGTTTCCTGAAAGTTTGGCCGTACCTTTTTGTAACACCCTGTATAGGAGTGACCGTTGCGGCGCCATCCTCTGAGTGTTTAAGTATCTCTGTGGTTTGTATATGCATACCTTTACCAGTTCCTTTGGCTCTTCTATATATATCTCATTTTCTTTGTGTATCTATTATCTAAGTTATCAGAAAAGCCTTTTTGGATAAAGAGCGCTGATGACTGTACCGCTACCAGTCGTCATCCTCCTGCTCATATGGGGAGTGAGTGGATGAAACAGCAGTAAAGAAGAGATTTCGGAGGTCGTCTTGTTTACCGCGATCTTCAAATATCGGTTGAGTCGGAGTATCCCCGCCGGTCGCGGTGGCCGCAGGCGCTTCAGTCACGGTCTGCATCCGCCGGGCGGATTCGAACCGGGGCCGGTACACCTCCCCGTCTCGGAAAGCGGTGCGTTAGACCACACAGCTAACCGACCGGGTTGAATATTTTTAGCATAAATGAGTGAATTGGAACAGAATGTACTAATTTTTAATTCCGGGCAGTGTAAAAGTGTACCCACGAATCCTTACCCAACACTAATTGTCAACATTTTAAAGTACTAATGAAATAAATCGCAATTTGCGATCACTTATGGTTTCAGTGTACTAGGTTTAGATGTAATACCAATTTGTGCCCGGCCGGAATTCGAACCCGGGATCTCCTGCTTACTAGGCAGACGCGTTAACCACTCCGCCACCGAGGACACAGTGACCAACCCCACTGCAGAGGACTCTTTTCTGCACGTCTCCCGCCACAACCAAATCTCCATTCGCCACACTGTCTCTTTCCTATTTCCACAGCCTCTTAATTTTGTAATGCTCGCAGCCACAATACCGTATTCCCGCATCAGGGAGACCAGACGCCGGCCGCGGTGGCCGAGGAGACTGAGGTGCTCCAGTCACGGTCTGCACGGCCACTACGGTCGGGGGTTCGAATCCCCCCTCGGGCACGGATATTTGTGCCGTCCTAGTTCGTAAGTAGTTCATAAGTAGTTTGTAAGTTTAGGGACTGATGACCCCGTAGTTAAGTTCCATAGACTATACAAACATTTGAACATTTTTGGAGTATCCGCTACCCACAATTAGCCAACGCTCCTTAACGTGAAAACAAACGAGGAAATTTGCGTAGAGAGCAGAGAACATAATTGATAAGAGGCGGCGGAAGCCGGCGGCGAGCGTAACCACTGGGCGGCCGGCAAATTATCCCGCGCCCCCCACACAACGGCATTGTGTGTGCCGCTTCCGGCGCGCATTGATCGCGCTCCGAATTGTTTTGACATTCCCACGAGAATCCTGGGGTCGTCCAATTTCCGGTTTGCCGCAATCACGCGCCGGGAGGAGGCCCGCGGGAACACAAAGGGCGGGGAAACCGTACATCAAGGCGCGACACTGGACACAGCCGCCGGGCCCATCATCGCCCGTGAACGCCATTGTGCGCGCGTGCGCGGACCCTGCGAGCAGGCTCTCACTGCAGCGGTCCAGCTGCCAGCTATACCTAACACGCATTTTAACTGTTGCGGACCGTATCAGCGCTCTTTTTTGCAGTGGGGTGGTTCAGATACTAACCCCCGTCCACTAACCATTACACTGTCTCATTTCCGTAATGTTGGTTGACTAGTACTTTAAAACAATTATATATTTTTGACGACATTACAGCGTTCATTTTTAATGAAATAAATCGCAATTTGTGATCACTTATGGCTTCACTGTACTAGGTTTAGATGTAATACCAATTTGTGCCCGGCTGGGATTCGAACCCGGGATATCCTGCTTACTGCGCAGACGAGTTGACCACTCCGCCACCGAGGACACAGTGACCAACCCCACTGCAGAGGACTCTTCCCTGCACGTCTTCCGCCACACCCAAATCTCCATTCGCCACACTGTCTATTTCCTATTGCCACAGCCTATTAATTCCGTTATGCTCGCAGCCACAATACCGTATTCCCGCATCAGGGAGAACAGACCATGAGGTATCGAGACACAATTAATAGTCGTCAGGAGCCCAGCCTCTAATTTTTTCCCTTCGCTCGCCATTAACCATTAAAGCCTTCATCGGCTAATAACGAAAAGGTCCCCCGATGGAAGGTTTTTTTTTTTTTTTTGTGAAACAAAACCGTTCCCCGACGTTTACATTCAGAATGAAAACAAGGCAGACTCCCTGCCGTCGTAATGTAAAGAAATGCTATGTTCCTCTTCTATGGAGACGTCATACTTCGACAGAGGTAAATAAGAACCCGGCAGCTCCCTAGCGGACGTTAAAAAAAAAAAAAAAACATATACTTCGTTCTAGGCTTGTGTAAAATTATAATTGTATACAAGCCGAGGCTAGGCTCCTGACGACAATTAATTGTGTCTCGATACCTCATGGTCTGGTCTCCAAAATGTTTGTATAGTCTATGGGACTTAACTACGGGGTCATCAGTCCCTAAACTTACAAACTACTTATCAACTACTTACGAACTAGGACGGCACAAATATCCATGCCCGAGGGGGGATTCGAAGCCCCGACCGTAGTGGCCGTGCAGACCGTGACTGGAGCGCCTCAGTCTCCTCGGCCACCGCGGCCGGCGTCTGGTCTCCCTGATGCGGGAATACGGTATTGTGGAAATAGGAAAGAGACAGTGTGGCGAATGGAGATTTGGTTGTGGCGGGAGACGTGCAGAAAAGAGTCCTCTGCAGTGGGGTTGGTCACTGTGTCCTCGGTGGTGGAGTGGTCAACGCGTCTGCCTAGTAAGCAGGAGATCCCGGGTTCGAATTCCGGCCGGGCACAAATTGGTATTACATGTAAACCTAGTACACTGAAACCATAAGTGATCGCAAATTGCGATTTATTTCATTAGTACTTTAAAATTTTGACAATTAGTGTTGGATAAGGATTCGTGGGTACACTTTTACACTGCCCGGAATTAAAAATTAGTACATTCTGTTCCAATTCACTCATTTATGCTAAAAATATTCAACCCGGTCGGTTAGCTGTGTGGTCTAACGCACCGCTTTCCGAGACGAGGAGGTGTACCGGCCCCGGTTCGAATTCGCTCGGCGGATTAACCAAGGGGCTCGGAGTGCCGGCCAGCCTAGATGTAGTTTTTAGACGGTTTTCGACATCCCCATAGGTGAATACCGGGCTGGTCACCAAGTCCCACCTCAGTACACGATTCGCAAACATTTCGTAATACCATATACGTCCACACACATAACACTATAAGCAGACATTTGGGGTACACATTTCCTCCCAGTGGGCATGGGGTGGCGACAGGAAGGGAAACAGGCCTCCCCGTAACTACTAACACGTCAAATCCGATTAACAGAGCCGACCTTGCATATGCGGGAACATGGCTCAAGAGAAAGAGAGAGAGAGAAAGATATATCGTATCAGCGCTCTTTTTGCAGTGTGTAACACCAGTTGGGAGGTTCAGCTACTAACCCCTGTCCACTGACCATTACACCGTCTCATTTCCGTTATGATGGTTGACTAGTAGTTTAAAATATTGATAATTAATATTGGGTAAGGATTTGTGGGTACATTTTTACACTGCCGGAAATACAAATTAGTAGACCTTCCAATTCAATCATCCATGTTAATACTATGCATGTGGATGAATTTATAGTTTCGCGGCTAGTTTTACTGATAAAATCCTCTCGGGATTCCAGCCGCGTCAAGTGGTTTTAAATCCACTATACTCCGTTCACCGAAATGAGAGACTGACTGTAAACAGACCGGGAAACCAGGGGTGAACATAAACTGGGTGCTCGTCCAATGTTGCCACATCTGTATCAGGTTTAAAGCGGTTGTGTGTTTTGTTAGATAGCAGTGATATTAGATGCCAAACATATTTAAAATTCATTTCTTTTAATAATTCATAGAATATCTGAAAATTGTCCTAATTTTTCATATATTTTACCACAATAAGACCTTTGACAACAAAACAATTCTTGTACTTTCTCATGTCTGTGAAAGTCATCAACACTCTGTAGGCTTCTGTGGTGATGTTTGTTTGGAGACTTCATAGTGTGTGTGGCCCTGTAATCACTTAGCATAAGCTAAACTGAGGAACTACCAACACCGGTAGATGCAGCTGTTTTCAAAACAATATCTGTCATTGACTGTTCTGGAAAAAATAGCTCCGTTTTATACACATTAAGAACTTAATTTTCTTCTTTGATCGCTTCTTAGGTGGATTCAAAATGTAGGATGTCATAATGATTTAACACTTGCGAGGTACCGACGAAAAAGAGGAAAAGAAATAGAATATGAATGGTTAGTACTTACGTTGCTTTTCAGCAACCGGTCCTTTAAGATGAAATTGCTAACCAGCCTCTAATA
Organism: Locusta migratoria; assembly: GCA_026315105.1. Taxonomy (NCBI): domain Eukaryota; kingdom Metazoa; phylum Arthropoda; class Insecta; order Orthoptera; family Acrididae; genus Locusta; species Locusta migratoria. The sequence continues at coordinate 381,647,515 of CM048755.1, forward strand.
TCACCCCTCATAACACACACAAACGTTTTATACCTGAAATGGATGCGACGACAATGATTGAGCGCCGCCGTTTTGTCAAATGTTCAAATGTTTGTTAAGCTTATGGGACTTAACTACGGGGTCATCAGTCCCTAAACTTACAAACTACTTATCAACTACTTACGAACTATGACGGTACAAATATCCATGCCCGAGGGGGGATTCGAACCCCCGACCGTAGTGGCCGTGCAGTCCGTGACTGAAGCGCCTCAGTCCCCGCGACCACCGCGGCCGGCACCGTTTTGTCCACCCCTGGTCACGTGCCTCAGCGTTTTTCAAATGTTTCAAAATGTCAATCATTATTAATGACTCGTTGTATATATCTGGAGAAAATTCAATGATGAGATTTTGATTATTAATTGTAATCCGATGCAAAGTATCCTCACTTATTGACTCTTTATATTTGTTCCACAGAGCAGATGCATCAGACGGAAAACACGTTGTTAATATTGTTGAAAATAATTGAAGAATTTGTTGTGGAGATGAGGTCAGTGCTGCATCTGCAAGTGTGAGATCCAAATGGTTATCATCCTCCAGTATACGTAAATCACGACACGCATCGAAGAAACTGTCGTGCAAAGTACCATTGACTTTTCGCAAATATTGGAAGGATGTCGGTCCAGGAACGTTAAACAATAACAAACGCAAAAAAAAAAAAAACATTTGCGTTGCTGAGGATGAAATGTATACAATCAACCTAAAGTATTTGTCATAAACATGTCGGCGAATCCTGGGAATGGAATGGTTCCCACTGTTTTGATTGTTTATTCCATGTAAAAAATTTGGAACATCAGTGTACATTAATGCCTTTGCGAACTGACCAACAACATCTTCTCGACTACAAAAATTGAAAAATTCGGTAAGAGTTGTTTTTGGAACGTTAAAGCTTGTTGCAGTTCAGTCTGTTCTGTAAGTAAACGCGCTGTCCGTCTTCAAGATGCACAGCCAAAGGTATAACAGCAGGATCCCTTTCATATATAGGAAACGAAAAAATGCGCTAAATAGCTTCGTTGCTACTTATGTATCGACGCATTTGATAACGTGTTATTTCGTCACTGTCGTTTAAATTTTGAAAAGCGAATATAGCTTTATCACTGCCCTTGTGAGCACACTTACAAATGTATTTGATAGACTTTACCGAACTGCGTAGTTCAACGTTTATGTGTGCCTTAAAGGTTTTTCACAGCAATGGTGAAATGGAACCACCCAGCGATTAAAAATATCTACTCTTACACCGTTTGACAGAAGTAATTCATAGCCGGCCGCGGTGGCCGAGGGGCTGAGGCGCTTCAGTCACGGTCTGCACGGCCACTACGGTCGGGGGTTCGAATCCCCCCTCGGGCATGGATATTTGTGCCGTCCTTAGGATTAGCTAGTTCATAAGTCGTTTGTAAGTTTAGGGACTGGTGACCCCGTAGTTAAGTCCCATAAGCTTTACAAACATTTGAACATTTTTTTAGAAGTAATTCATAATTGAACGCCATTGCTTACGTCTCTTTGCCGGTAAGATGGATAACCGTCAATATTGGTGATAGTGTCAGTCTGACATGGTTTTGGAAAACGTTTCGTACATTTTCTATTGTCCATACATGGTGACATCATGTTTAGAGTACCACATGGATCATGGATCATATTACATACATATCGGCAATGTACTGATGAAGTAACTGTCTGTATCGGAGAATGTTATTATCTTCATTAGCACGAATCACCAGTCGATATACATATAAGTTCATAGCACTAACTTTCTTGGTTAGTTCTTCACCTGTAAATAAATATATTCATGAGATAAACAAAAACAAAAGTTATTGGCTCAAAAAAAAAAAAAAAAAAAAATAATCTATAAGTTGTACCTGTAGTTGGATACCTTTCTTTGATATTTCAATTATATCCATCTTCTCCTTCAGAAATATAAACGGATACTGCAAAGCATCGTAAGAATGATGATTCTCTTGAATCATATTATCGTATTATCTCTGCGTTGTATACGAATGTCTCGATGTTCACATGGGTCACCAGCCATAACAACTGCAACTTAGTTGGAAGATTATATGTGCCTGCGTGCTCTATAGGGCACTTTGTCAGCTTTAATGATAATGACGTAGTTGTCGTTTTGCAGACTGACAGAAAGAGTCTTGAAAAATTGTATTAATTATGGTTTTGTAAAAACGTTTCCAAAATATCTAAAATATCTCGTTCCTCCATCTACTCTATATGGTTGTAAACGCAGCGTGTACAGTATGTGATTGCTGCTCCTCCAAAATGTTTAAATGTTTGTAAATCTAGCGTGGTCATCAGTCCGTAGCTTACACATTAATTAAACCAAGGTAAACTAATCTACGAACAACACACACACACACCCATGCCCAAGGTCGGACTCGAAACTCCGACGGCGAGCAAGGCGCGATCCGTAGCGAGGCGCCTTAGACCGCTCGGCTACTCCATCGTGGATTGCTGCTCCTCATCGCCCATGAAGTAAATTTGTAAAAATTTAGGGTCGGCATCAGGCATTGGAAGCAATGAACCAATTTGGCGGCACACTTGACCATTAATCTTGTATGTAGATTCAAAATTACGACCAACTTCATTATGAAAAGTTTTTGTTGCTCCAAATGATCTCATTTGGAAGCATGAATTGAATTTACGGATTCACCTAAAAACAATTTCGATTGAGATGAAGTTCCAACTAATAGTGTTTTTAAAGATTCCGGCGGTGGTTTCAGCAGTGGCAGTTTTCCAGATGCGCAACATAAAACAGATGATTCAGCTTGGTACTTGAAAGGATAACAATGTTTTGACACTCTTTATCCATAGTACCGATCGGGATTAATGCATGTGATGAATGATCTATTTCAGGATCATATTCAAACGCGAGACGATTAAGCGATGCTCGTGCCAATACTCGTCATCTTGCACTCGCCGTTGGTCACATTCTCCATGTGCGTTGGTCGCTCGTTGACGTGCCTCTTGTTGTCTTAAAGCATTAGCACGAAGACGTTGAGTGCGGTCTTCAGAATTTTCATTTGCACGTGTACATGCACCTTGATCTCTTACATTTCTGTTATCCGTCAAGTGTTCTTCAACTGTTTTATTTAATCAACGATCATGGACCAATTGCGCGTTCCGAGTACGTCGACCAATATTTTTGCTCTTCCACGAAGACGTGGCATACTGTAAAATAATGCACAACGAATATGAGTAACTCATCGAAGATGAAATAGGGTGGTTGTTAATCAATACACGGGTAAATCTATTGAAAAAATAATAATATATCTACTGACTTTGATTCCGCACTAAATTTCTTCTGGCCATACTTTAAGCACCAACCAAATTAAAATATGTACGTGAGGTAAACCTCGTATTTGCCACCCAAGAGAGTACAGCCAATAACTTGTTTCACCAAAGACCGAGTGATGTGTAATCAAATTCATAAAAGATTTTATTTTTTGTTTAAAGACACGTGCAGTGATATCATGGCGATGTTTGACTTGACAAAAGCAAATGTTTAATTTCATCCCAGTTTGGAATACACGTAAATGTGATAAAGAGATTACGAAATATTTTCTGAATTTCATCGCAGCACTAACTGTCGGGACAAACTAAAATTAAAATACTATATTACTGAATATTTGACACTGCGGTGGTAGCGCAGTCTGCCGGATGTCATATTTTAATTAGCACACAATGTGATCGCAGCAATAACTATCTGGACAAACTAAAATTAAAATAGAATATTACTGAATATTTGATTGTGTGATAGCAGCGCAGTCTGCCGGATCCAGTGTAAATATTCCAAAATCAACAACTACTTACAAATAAAAATTAATTAAAAATAATTTTCCAGTGGACCAAATTGTGAATCTACACCATTCTCGAATCCCCTTAAACACACACAAAAATTTTCATGAAAATCGGTACAGCCGTATAGAGGGAGTGTACTGACAAACACACGGACAGAAGAAATAATATATATTAAGATACACAGTCTCATATATACTCATTGCAGCATTCCATAGACCCTCTTAAATAACTGGCAATGGAAGTGAGTTATTTGGATGAAACTTTCCTGCAGTCCCATCGCCCCATAATCAGAGATCCCTACCTCATCCACTGCGCCGACAGACCCCCACGGCCTCAATCTCTCCTAAATGATCCCAAGGAACACCACATTCGCAGTCTATTTCTACCTTTCCTCACCGTTACCCTTGCCATCATAAATGTCCGTTCCGCTCCTATCCCCTTAACATCTCCTTCTGGTCCCTTGCCAGACTAGGACGGTGGCGTCAGTCTGCCACCACCTCACTCAGGGTTGACCTCGTGCCCCTCAAACAACCCACCCGCCCTGAAAGCATCACCACTCCAGACGTCGTCCTGGTGTCTCCAAACTTCCTTGTGTGCCTCCATGTAGATGTCTAGACCTCAGTGGTAGTGATAACTCTACAATTCTCCTCACCATCGCCCCCGCCGTCGCCAGCCCATGTTCCCTGTCCTGATTCACTCCTACACTCGTCCTGTGCCGACTGGGATCCCTACCAGAACTGAATGAGTACCTCGGTCCTCTTCCCCTCTACATCCCTGCCGATATTGGCCAGGTCTATTACTTCCTACAACAGGTCTTTGTTGACACTGTACAAACCCATATTCCAACCCAAGGTATCCACTCACTCCATCCCACACCTCCTCCTGCATGACTCCTGTTGTTTCTACCGTTCCTTCCTGCTACTTATGCCTGAGACTCACTACTCTGCCACCGGAAAATCCAGCACGACCTCTGAAACCCCTTGCTCGCGAAGAAACGGCAGGCTTGGCGTCAGACATGCACTAGCCTTAATGATTCGCACCCCATTAATTTCTCCAAGTACTGGCAGACCTTCCCCTGTCTTACTGCCAGTCACTCCGCCCCATACCACCCTTTCCTCCACAATTACCATCCCTATCTCGACAACGCCAGTACGGCAGAACATTTCACCTTTCTCTCTTCTGATGACTTTTCCATCCCTGATAATTCTGGATTTTGTCCATGAGTGCAGCGACACTTCTGCTCCTCCCCGCTCGTCCGTGGCTGCTAGTACTTGGACCACATCCCCCCTCAGAATTCAACACACCTATGACTGCTCTTGCCAATAATTTAACACTCTGCATAAAAAGAAACACCCATCTGACCTAACGACACCTCTTTGCCTATCCCCTCTCCTTCCATACTGTCATCTCCTCCTCCGCGAACACCAAATCCTCCCCCTCTCTCGATGTGGCTTCCAGTCTTCATTCTCAGCCGATAATCGGCTCATTCGCCCCACCCACCCCATCTTGATCCAGCTCAACTTCTGTTGTTCTGCTATCTTTGGTTCCCTTGGTATAGAGAAAGCCTACGACCGTGTATGGAAGTCTGATCTCCTTTTCAAACTCCAAACCTACGCCCCTCCCATTAATGATGTTCGCTTCATCACTTCCTTTATCAACCACCGCCCATCCGATGTCATTGTCTACAACTCCAACTCCTGTTTGTTTTACCCATACACCATGTTACGCCTGGGTTCTGTCCTTTCGCCCCTCCTGTATTACATTTACTCTGCTGATATGCCCCAACCACAACCCCTGCCGATCTTCTTCAATATTCTGACAACACCACCTTCTTCGCTCTTGCCCCCTTCATCGCCCACTCCCAGCTCCTTCTCCAGTTCTAGGTCTCCCAATTCGCCGTCGAGTGTAACCAGTGCCTCCTGTCCGTCAATCCCGACAAATACCAGGCAGTCGTCATAAGTCATACCATCGGCTCCTTCCATCTCCTCGATTTATACTTTACCCTCCACTTTACCCCTCACCTGAAAACAGTTCACCAGAAGCCTCTCTCCCCTCTGAATCTATTGAAGCTCCTCTCCGGCTGGATGTGGGATCTCCATGCTTCCACCATCCTCTACACCTACTACTCCATCACATGTCCCATTCTGTGCAGTTGCCACCCCGCCACGGTTTCCGCATCCCATTAGAAATCCCTCCAAGTCCTTGAATGTCACGCCCTCCGCCTTGTTTACCACATCCACCTCCCCTCCCCCTAACGGATCCTATTGACCCCATTCCCTTCCCTCACCTATTGCAGTTCCTGAAGCACTTCTGTATCCTTTAAATCACCCAGAAAGTAGGCTAACATAACTCAATGGTATATCCTCTCCTCACCAATCCGGAGCTTCTGCCTCGCCTGAAGCACTGCATCGCTCCCTTCCTTCCACACCATATGCTCCACATCCTGTCCCAGGGTAAATTCCGCTTCCTTCTGGTCCCAAATGATACCCTCCATCCAGAAATCTATCCTGCCTACCAGCTCTAATCCCCTCCTCCTCCATTCCCCGTAGATGTGGTGCCCCCTCTCCCCCAGCCCTCCCCAGTTTCTTTGGTGTCCTTTATTACTAAAATGAAGGAAGTAAGGGAGGCCGCGACAGAGAGGCCGAGCGCATTGAGGCGCTATGCTCCGATGCGCGAGGCTGTTCCCCGTCGGGGCTTCGCATCCCCCCCTCGGGCATGGATGTTTGTGTCGTCTTTAGTTCAAATGTTCAAATGTTTGTATAGCTTATGGGACTGAACTACGGGGTCATCAGTCCCCAAACTTACAAACTACTTATGAACTAACTACGACTAAGGACGGCACAAATATCCATGCCCGAAGGGGGATTCGAGCCCCCGACCGTAGTGGCCGTGCAGACCGTGACTGGAGCGCCTCAGTCTCCTCGGCCACCACGGCCGGCTGTCTTTACTGTAAGGTAGTTCATAAGTAGTTTGTAAGTATAGGGACTGATGAGCCGGCCGCGGTGGCCGAGCGGTCTGCGGTGCGCAAGTCACGTTCTTGTGCCATACTTAGTATTAGGTAGTTCATAAGTAGTTTGCAAGTTTAGGGACTGATGACCCCGTAGTTAAGTCCCATAAGCTCTACTAACATTTGAACATTTTGGGACTGATGACCCGGCAGTTAAGTCTCTTTAGCTTAAGAAACATTCGAAGTAAGGGAGATTGGAGTTTATGTCATATGTCAATGCCATACTTGACGAATCATCGTTGCTTTAATTCGTTCGATATTATATGTGAAAAACGCTGACTTCTTTTTGAAGACACTGTAAATATATACAGAAAATATATAATTACTGAAGCCCGAAACGTGAGAAGTATTTCTCAATATTGCTGATGCATCGAAAATGTATCATAGATATACATATAACGCCTTGCGACAGGCCTTGAGAGGCCCACTGGGTACTGATCGGCCGCCGTGTCATCCTCTGCCCGAGGGCGGCAACGGATGCGGTATGGATGGGGACGTGGTCAGCCCCCGCACTCCCGGCCGTTACGTCAGTCTTCGTGATCGGAGCCGCTACTTCTCCATCAAGCAGCTCCTCAGTTGGCTTCACGAGGGCTGACTGCACCCCGCTTGCCGACAGCGCTCGGCAGACCCGGACAGTTAGTTACCCATCCAAGTGTTAGCCAAGCTCGACGGTGATCTAACGGGAACCTGTGTGTCCACCGCAGCACTACTTCTCTTATGGTGGACTAGAGTAACTATCGAGGTTCACGGCCACGCTAATCATTAGATACATAAGTCCTTTTAGTGCCCACTAGTAATCTATCGTTGTGGACCCTGTTAGACCGTCTTTGGTCCTATAGTATTCATCGTCTGTCATTCCATATGTGTATGGGAAAGGGCCGGTCAGTGTAATATAAATTATGTCCTCATGACGTACACATTCGTCTGCCAGAACAGCCGTTTATAGACGAACGTTACAGTATACCCGAAGCAAACATTTTCGTATTGTACGTTTACTGTAAGATGTGATCTCAAGGTGTCTATTCAGCACAGTTTCAATAGGGACATCAAAAGCTGTTATACATTTGAACGAACCAAACAACCATTCAGCCTACATTTGACCTAGATGGTACATTATAGTACAATGGAGGCATCAGGTAGGGACCTGAATATTGATACTTTCCAGATATAGTTACTCATTATTTATTTTAGATGATAATTTTAAGCAAATTCGATTTTCCAGTAGTGTAGGCAAACTGGGAAATATGTAACAAAAGTGGTTAAAAGTGATTCGAGAAATGATACGAAGAATTCGAGATGATAAATAAAATGTAAGAACATTGCTTGTGCAAAATTTGCAGAACACTAAGAAAGTGAACGCATTTCACTGTAGGGCACTTCCAAGTCCATTTGGAGGCTTCTGAAGTCTCTAGCCATGTGTAATGACAGTGGAAGTCATCGGCGATTATACGGGAAGTACAGTTGTGATCTGACAACAGCCAAAGGCATGTAATGGTCAATGTCACCCGACTCAAGCATACGGTAACTCAGCACCAGAGCAATGCCAGCCTATCACCTGATAATAGTAACTGCTACAACACTCACACTGAATGTGCAAAGGAAAATCTTCACTTCGTCTATTAACAAATAAAGAAATGTCAGTGAACGGTCAGGGATGTGACCGTGAATCAGTTAGTAGCCCATTGGGCAAATCCTTATTATAATTTTTATTTCAAATTATTCACGGACAGCTGAATTGGCTTAGACGATCATCGAGGTAACTTTGATATTCGGCTTTGATTCCCAGTCAAAATTGTTCAAATGTTTGTAGAGCTTATGGGACTTAACTACGGGGTCATCATCGGTCCCTAAACCACTTATGATCCAGCTAATACTAAGGACGGCACAAATATCCATGCACGAGGGGGTATTCGAAGCCCCGACCGTAGTGGCCGTGCAGAACGTGACTGGAGCGCCGCAGACCGCTCGGCCACTGCGGCCGGCGATTCCCAGTCCGGAGAAAATGTTCACTTACTGCCATTGGAATTTTTTCACTGATCGATTACGATCAGTGTTAGAATTACGCTTTCAACATGTATGTATAAATCTGCGCAGTATGATGGCGTCTATTCTTTCGAACATGACCATCTGAAATCACGGACGTAATATCCATTTACCCACTACAATGTACTTTTACACAATCTCAGCAAATGTCACACCTGATTATTTAGTTTTTCAGTCATTTAGTTACTGTCCAAAACAGATATTTTAGAATAAATAATACTGTAATGTACTTATCCAAAAATTACCACGGTGGAATGGTTTAGCGCTCCAAGGCGCCTTGCTGCGATGCGCGCGGTTGCACGTCGTCGGAGGTTCGAGTCGTCTCTCGGGCATGTGTGTGTGTGTGTGTGTGTGTGTGTTGTATTTAGGTTAGTTGAAGCCGTTTGTAAGCTTAGGCAGTGATAACCTGAGTAGTTGAGTCCAATATATTTACAAACATTTGAACTTATCTCAATGCGACTGTCATACGTAGTTCTTTTATTTAATACGGATATAAAAGGCCACGCGGGCCGCGGTGGCCGAGGGGACTGAGGCGCTCCAGTCACGGTCTGCACGGCCGCTACGGTCGGGGGTTCGAATCCCCCCTCGGGCATGGATATTTGTGCCGTCCTAGTTCGTAAGTAGTTCATAAGTAGTTTGTAAGTTTAGGGACTGATGACCCCGTAGTTAAGTCCCATAAGCTTAACAAACATTTGATTTTTATAAAAGGCCACAGACAAGAATACTTTTCATTGTTCATAAAATTAATTGACGTAAAAAAATTTAATTGGTTACTCAGGTTGTCGGTCAGTAAACTTAACACACTCTTTAAACTATATTATGGTACGGACAACACCTATGCCCGAGGGAGGACTCGAACCTTCAGCGGGAGCTGCTACGCAAACCATGACGTGGCGCATCAGACCGCGCGGCCATTCCCGCTTGGCAACATATTGATATCGGCGATTACCAACTTATTATGAAAAATGCGCTCATTTTATTGAGGGCTTTCAACCATGTAGGTCACAGTCGGCACAATACAACAAAAATCGTACTGGAACACAAGCAGTAGAGTTTGCAATCCTGGTAAGGCGGTGACACAAACAGGAATATCGCCTCTTCCGTATGATTGTAATCTGTCTTAGGGATACACAAAATTAACTGACAGCCAGTATTATTCTCCGGAATGAAATGCAACACTTCTGTAAACAAGAAAAAGCCCTAGTCTTTTTAAATTCATTAGCTGTGTGTAAAATTCCTCATTTATCTGACGGCAAGGAGTCTTATATGCGACGATACGCAGTAATAAGGGCAAAGTGTGACGCAGCAGCTGCAGTATATTCTCTAGCCAGTGAAGGTGCGCGAAATGTTGAAACGTTTGTAAATCAAAGGGACCGAAGTGCTGAGGTCATCGGTCCCTAGACTTACATACTACAAGGTGCGTCTGAAAAGTTGGGTGAATGGTCCCATATTTTACAAACCGCGCTGGCGAGGAGAGGTGCCCGCGCCTACACATTGAGGGGCATGTCAACAAGCGCCCTCTATAGTGCAAAGCACTGCATTGAAGCGGTGGTACACGCTGCGACACAGCTAGCAGGGTCAGTGTGAGAACTCGTGTCATTTCAACATGGAGCGCAAAATGAAGCAACGCGTTAATATCAGGTTTTGTTTCAAATGAGGGAAAATGGTGACAGGGACTCATGGGATGTTAGTCTAACTGTATGGTGTTGAAGCAGTGAGTAAAAGGCGTATGTTTGAGTGGTTTAGCCCGCGGTCGCTCGCGTATGTTGTTGTCACGCGGTAACTCCTGTGTTCGATTTTTTCTAACAATGAGATCTTGCACCTTTTCATCTCTATGTGATAGAAAAAGACACGTATATACAATAAATGATTTCTTTATTAATACCAAAGTATTATAAATTAGTATAAACATGGTATGGAACATGTCATTTGACGAATTTGTGGGTGTTTGCAAGAAGAGCTATAGTGCCGAAGCACTGACAACGATAACGAGATGTTAGAACCATTCCGCGGTTTTTTAAATTCAGGCAGTATATAGCAAACAAGCCTGCAAAATATGGCATCAAGGTACATGCGCTTTGTGCTGTCAGAACCTTTTATACGCTAAGTATGGAAGTATATGAAGGCAAAGAGCCTACTGGGCCATATCAAGTAGCAAATGATGCATAGAACGTGGTGTTACGATTGATTAGACCGATTGACAAAACAGGCAGAAACATGACGATGGACAATTATTTCACATCTATACCACTGGGTGACAAAATTTATGCCAACCATAGATTCACATTAGTAGATACGCTACGGAAGAATAAAAGAGAAATTCCACCGGAATTGCTGGATGTAAAATGTAGGCAACTAAACAGAAGCATTTGGAGAAAATCCAAGCAACAACTGCTCCAGTTGCTCATAAGTCACAAAAAAAAAAAAAAATAAATAAAAAATAAATAAATAAATAAATAAAATAAAAATAAATAAATAAAAATAAAAAACGTTCGAAAGTTATCCACCATGCACAACGACGATTCTGTAGGAGCTGACAGTGACGAAGCGAACAAACTTGAAGTAATTACATTCTACAATCTCAAAAAAGGAGATGTAGATGTTGTCGACCGTTCGAAATCAGAATATTGTATTTCAAGAAGAAATCGCTGACACCTTACAGTGTCTTTCAGTTTTATATACTTCCATATCCGACAGAGAATGTCATGTACTCTGTATAAACAATCGCTTCATTCAATTCGTAAAACTCAATAAGGATATTTAATTTGCTCGTAAAAGACGTAACATGTTCTGAACAGTTTTAGGAGAAAACAAAGGAACACAGCAGCATGTTACTAGTACAAGAAACAGACTGATAGTGAAGCAAGGCGGTTTTCCACGGAAGGAGAAATAATTGTTACGTTAAGACACCCGTGTTAGAAAAAATCTAACACTGCACACAACTTCAGATAATGCCACAACTAACAAGCTATTGTTGAAATTTGATTGCTGAGTCACAGATTAATTAAATCACGAGATATGAAAGAATGAATTTTTAGATGGTCAGTTCATTAGCTTTGAAATGTGATGGAATATTCAACTAAAATCGTAAATGTTAGATTTTTTCTAACAACGGGAGTGATCGCGGGTTAAACGCTTTAGAGACGGAAAGGAAGGTGAGGATGAGCCACGTTCGGGTCGACCGTCCACAATCACAGTCCCAGCAAACATCGAAAGAGTGCGACGGATGCTTTCGGATGATCGGCGGCTGTCTTTGAGAATGATAGCAGACGAGCTAAGCTTCGCAACGGATGCGGAGGTCCAATAACATGACCTCAGTGCTTCGAGCGATTCCACAAGAAGCGGTAGCTGACCGTGTCCAACAGCTGTACAGCCGATGTCAGAAGTCCGTTGTAGCCAATGGTGACTACTTTGAAGGCCAGTAAAGGTATTCTGTTTGTAACTCTAATTTCCTATATTTCCCGAAACCATTCTCCTAACTCTTCAGACACTTCTTGTACTAAAAATTAACTTAGTTAACTTACTCTAAGGACCACACATTCACGCTCATACCCGAGGGAAGACCCGAACGTCCGACGGGATCGGCCGCGCAATCCGTAGCATGGCGCATTAGACCGCGCGGCCATTCCTACGCTTTTTTGGTTCTCTGCTGGTCGACGTCATCTGTTATTTGATTCTGCGTTCTAGCACGTCACTGACTTAGATATTTCCTCCTTCACGAAAATATCTCCACACATATTCATGAAATTCAAATGTTCAAATGTTTGTAGAACTTATGGGACTTAACTACGGGGTCATCAGTCCCTAAGCTTACAAACTACTTATGAACTAGCTAATACTAAGGACGGCACAAATATCCATGCCCGAGGTGGGATTCAAACCCCCGACCGTAGTGGCCGTGCAGACCGTGACTGGAGCGCCTCGGTCCCCTCGGCCACCGCGGCCTGCTATTCATGAAAGTACAGAAATTTCCACTGATCGGTATATCTCGTGCTCACTACGGATAGCTTTTTCTAAGTGAACAACACGACCTGTAATGAGTTCTGTGTCCTATCGCGTTACACTAAGATCTGACTGTATTGCGTCAAGCTTGAAACATGTCCACTGAATGTGTCGTTGTGTTCCATTTTGATTGATTCATTAACCTACGTGTTTCTGCCACATCAATGCTATCTATCTGTGTGTTAATTATTTTCTTCTTTTTATTAATGGATAATGCCCCATATTTATGTATGTTTGCCCCATAATTATACAAGTTTCCACCTGTGTGATTACACTTGTGTGTTCATGTGAATGTGAATGTGTGCTCTTAATATTGACTGACTGCCGCGTAGTGGCTTACAGCCGCCGCCTCCCGCTTTAGGTCTCATTTTGATATAAATCAGAACGCATGGCTTCATTTTTCGTCTCCGCTGGCGTCTGCTGGCTGGCCAGAGACAAGCTTATTTGGCAAGGTGGTGAGGTGGCCGTGTTGTTAGCGTCGTATCAACCAAATCTTGGAAGAAAGAGGTGACAGGAGACCTCTCTGGGGGTTGAAGAGGGAATTGTCTAGGCCAGGTAGCAAGGGTTGGTAAACACTAGTCTCTGAACGGACACTGCGTTGCTTTTAGCGCGCTCTACATCCGGTATATGGCGGGGGGAGGTTTTTCCGAGGTCCTAGAGCCTTAGTCTTCATTCTTCATTCTGGTTCCGACGACTGAGCAAGTAAGTACTCCACCGAATCATGCAGAGTGGAAGGCATGCTGTTAGGACTTTGATCTATTTGTGATCAGGCAGTCTTGGTTTTTCAGTGATAGTTCTTTTGAGTAATTCTTTCGCTATGAGAGGCGAAGTGTTTCTTAACTTACAGAACTCGAATAAATTCAGTGTGGATTTATTATTTGCATTTTCATTCTAGTGATGATTGTGTGTCCAGTTTTGCTCAAGTTAGTATACACGTGTGTGGCCTTCAGCCTTTGTGTAAACCTAGTATGTTAAAAGTTCCTTTGTGTTTCAACTAACGTTTTCACATCGTTTCTGTATCCATGAGTATGCTAAATATTTCTCAGATTTTCTGATTTTATTCTGTCTTTCCTGTCTTGTATGACCGATTGCACCATGTGATTTCGTAACGGTCGTTACTTCGGCCTTTAGCCATGGTTTTATTAATACAAACTTTCTGCTATAGGAATTCTCACGTGTGCTCTATTTGCTTCTTCTGAATTAATTTCCTTTGTAAATTCTATGTAATTCACCATGGTCGCACACCCTGTGGTACTTAAGAATAGTATGCCACTGCATTCTCACACATGACTTCATTTAGTGCACAGTGTATTTAAAAATTTGTGATCAAAACACCTGCCACCTCATCAAGACGATGCCGACGCTTCGTTTTGTCGCTTCTTTCATGTGTTCGAGCTTTGTAATGTACCGCCTAGCTTTATGTGCATGTCTGTGAATGAATGAATGTGTTTTAAGCTACCCATTCACTACATTTACATGGGACACATCTTCCGGAAGACGAAAACCGATTTTCGTAAAACTTTTTTCGCTGTCATGCTTACATGACATAGCATAGCCTGAATCGGATTTCCTAGCGCACTTAATATGGCGGCTGAAAAACAGCTGATTCAGTTCCTGATTTAGTCAGAAAAATCGCTATTTTTCTTTATCTAAATACATAGATTCATGTTCACTTTAATATTTATGCTTTTTTTGTGTCTCGTTTCCGCTGGTTGTCCTAGGTGTCAGTGGCCGAGTAGAGAGAGACCAACACAGGGAAATAGGATGCACACGTGTGCCGGTACAGAGTCTGAGGTGACCAGCCAGTGGGACAGCAGAAACTAGAAACACTAAGCTAGATTAGAACAATATATATTTCGTAGAAAAATGGTACAATACTTAACTGAAGACTAGTGGAATGCAGATACATAGTTTCAGTAAATAGAGGCCTGCCTACTGATGAGAGACTTTACTAGTGCCTGTCCTAATCCCAAGTGAGTGATGCAGTTCAGTGGTGGCCACGAGCAGAGTTACAGAGGGCGTTTGTGGTTGATGTCGTAACAATGCCGCGACGTGCTTGCATGGCGGCGCGCGGCGAAAGTACGTGGCGCGCACTTCAGACTTGTGCGACACCTCACTTTTATTTCACATTAGAAAATATCACTCTTTCAATATGTTCCGAAAATTCTTAACAAGAAAACACAATCCGACAATCCAAGAACGTTTCATCTACATCTACATGGGATACTCTGCAAATCACATTTAAGTGCCTGGCAGAGGGTTCATCGAACCACAATTATACTATTTATCTCCCATTCCATTCTCGAATAGCGCGCGGGAAGAAAGAACACCTGAATCTCTCTGTTCGAGCTCTGATCTCTCGTATTTTATTCTGATGATCATTTCTACCTATGTAAGTGGGAGTCAACAATATATTTTCGCATTCGGAGGAAAATGTTGGCGATTGGAGTTTCGCAAGTAGCCCACGCCACAGTGATAAGCGCCGTTGTTGTAATGATTCCCATCCCAGATCCTGTATCATTTCCGTAACGCTGTCTCCCCTCTATCGTGACAATACGAAACGAGCTGCCCTTCTTTGGACTCTTTCGATGTCCTCCGTCAAATCCACCTGATAAGGATCCCACACTGGGCAGCAATACTCCAAAAATGGACGGACAAGCGCAGTGTATGCAGTTTCTTTAGTAGTTCTGTTGCATCTTTTAAGGGTTCTGCCAACAAAACGCAGTATCTGGTTCGCCTTTTCCACGATATTATCTACGTGTTCTTTCCAGTTTAGGTCTGAAGTAATAGTAATTCCTCGGTATTTTGTGGAGTTTACGGCCTTCACATTTGATTGATTTATGTTGTAAACAAAGTTTAACGGATTTCTTTTCGTACTCGTGTGGACGACTTCACACTTCTCATTATTTAGAGCCAATTGCCAATTTTTACACCATACTGATATTATATTCAGATCGTTCTGTAGTTGGTTTTGATCTTCAGATGATTTTACTATACGGTAAATGACGGCGTCGTCTGCAAACAACCTAAGAGAGCTACTTAGATTTTCCCCTAAATCGTTTATGTAAATAAGAAATAGTAGAGGACCAATAACACTACCCTGTGAAACGCCCGAAATCACCTCTGTTTTAGTCGATGCCTTACCATCGATTACTAGGAACTGTGTCCTCTCTGACAAGAAATCCCCTATCCAATCGCAAATTCAAAATCGGTTGCGTTTACATAGGCACGAAAATCGATTGTGGAACTGGAAAACCGCTTTAGAGAAGCGGACTTCCAGAATCGGTTTTGGAGTGTTTACATGACCAACCAAAAGCGGAATTGGGAAATCGGTTTACGAAATCAGGTTTTGGGAGCCCATGTAAACGGGGTAATTGTGTATTTAAAAATTTCCTCCCATGTTACCTTCATATTCATAAAGGGCAGAAACAATTTTAACAACGGCAGTAATTATATGTTTTAATTCACTTTTGTACAGGGTGTGTGCTTAATTTGGTCTCCCCACATTCATTTGCTTGTTATTTTACTGAACTGATAATGATTTTAAAGTATCAGACCTCTGATTTGCAATTTCATGCTCCCCATCCCATGTTTAATTATCTATTCATTTATTTTTTTAACATTGATTTTGTGTTTGTTAAAACGTTGGCTGCTCCCTTAAGGAGTGAGCAGTTAGATAAATTTCCGTTGCGCATGTACTGTGGCCACTCATAAAGTAATTTAGAGCAGCAGTGAGCGTTTTAACTACATTCGCAGATCTCAACTGCCCGAGATTTTTCTTATATTAATAACAGGCTACTTTCAAGCTCCAGTCAGAACCTTAATACCCATATCAAAAATCTCCATCCGCGCAGTTCCTGGAGCCTGGTTTATTACCGCTATACTATTTATTCTACTTGTTGCTATATCGCTCCACTATAGCTAAGAGAACACAGTATCGTTGCTTGAGTAATCTGTCCCTGTATCTCCATTCCTGACACTTGCAAGATATTCTCTTCATTATATCTTAGGCTAACTACACCAACATCAACGATCTCCTTTACACAAGTGATGTACACAAAGGATGACTTTATTGACAGAGGTACTTGAACACTTTCTCTATAATCGTCCCCGTTATTTATGACCTTTGTTCAAATGTAAGGGAGGTGTCATATATCATTTGCGCGTCTATTTCTATTGATGTCACGTATTGACCGCCCTATCAATGGCTGTCATATCTGGTGGTGCACCGGATCCCACGCAATGGTTCTTTCACTTTGGAAAAGAGATGGAATGAGTATGGTGTATATTACAGAATCTCTAACTGCCAGCAACGGAAGAGGCTCTGGACTCCGCACGACAAAGCGCTACATCCACCGTACCCACGCGATGTTAAAAAAAAAAAAAAAAAGTTTGTTAAGCTTATGGGACGTAACTACGGGGTCATCAGTCCCTAAACTTACAAACTACTTATGAACTACTTACAAACTAGGACGGCACAAATATCCATGACCGAGGGGGGATTCGAACCCCCGACCGTAGTGGCCGTGCTGACCGTGAGTGGAGCGCCTCAGTCACCTCGGCCACCGCGGCCGGCCCCACGCGCTGTGATTCCCTATGATTACGACCTGTTTGTCAGACTGGACGAACGATTACGAACTATCCACTGCAATATCAGATATGACAATATCCATGTTGTAGGGCGATCAATACGGGACATCAACAGAAATACACAAGCAGACGGTATTCGACGCCTTCCTCACAGCTGGTCCAAAGTAAATAACAGGGGAGTCTATACCGAAGCTGGGTAATTGTAAGTATCTCTGTCAATAACGTCATTTCAGGAAAAAAAATCGAGTTTCATTATTTTTACCCGTCCCTTGTATAATCCGTCTTCGCAAGTTTTAAAGCTCCATTCCTTTAGAAGCGACACATGTAACACGGGTTATTTCGAGAGGAATAGATAATATTTTAGAAAGAGATTGTATACACTAATTCGATTAACAAATATGAACAAATTTCTTGTAACTTTACTTCAATTTTCTGAACAACATAAAACGAAACTTTTCTTAAACCGTCTTTGTATTCTTTTACGTGTTCTTATTAATAATACTTTTGATGAATTAGTTTTTTGTTTCCTCTTTCTTTTCTGTTTGCGATCTTAAAAGGAAAAACTGTAAAAGGTTAAGGTCCGGGCAGCTGGTCGAGCAGGAATAGTTCCTACTACTCTCGATCCATCTCAGGACTAGTTGACGTGTCACCTGTTTCTTAGATTCTTTTTATTATTATTATTATTTGCGTCAAACTATGTAACTGTACCAAAGATTATAGCCAAAGTGACCTTTTACAATAATTCATGAAGTTTGTTTGAAGATATATTGGCCCTATTTGTTACCGCACTGTTGTGAAGGGGGTCGTCATGTACTATTACTACTAGCTCCCCGCCCCGAATTCGCACGTATAGCAGATCATATGCGCAACTTTTATTTCCTGTCGTATCAACCTGATGTCTCGAGCAAGTTGGTAACACTGAAAGTAACTTTCATGTCTTGATCGTTATTAAAGTCTACCTCTACATGGGATACTATGCCAATCACATTTAAGTGCCTGGCAGAGGGTTCATCGAAACACCTTTATACTATTCATCTACCATTCCATTCTCGAAAAGCGTGCGAGAAGAAAGAACATCTGAATCTTTCCGTTCGAACTCTGATTACTCGTATTTCATTCTGAGGATCATTTATACCTATGTAAGTGGGAGTCAACAATATATTTTCCCATTAGGAGCGGAATGTTGGCGATTGAAGTTTCGTAAGCAAACTACGCCGCAGCGATAAGAGCCATTGTTGTAATGATTCCCATCCAAGATCCTGTATCATTTCCGTGACGCTGTCTCGTCTGTATCGTGACAATACAAAACGAACCGCCCTTCTTTGGACTCTTTTGATGGCTTCTGTCAAACCCACCTGATAAGGATCCCACACAGGGCAGCAATACTCCACATGAGGACGGACAAGCGTAGTGCATGCAGTCTCTTTAGTAGTTCTGTTGCATCTTTTAAAGGGTTCTACCAATAAAACGCAGTATCTTTCCCACTACATTATCTACATGTTCTTTCTAGTTTAAGTCTGTTGTAATAGTAATTCCTATGATTTAGTGGAGTTTACGACCTTCACATTTGATTGATTTATCTTGTAAACAATGTTTTACGGATTTCTTTTCGTACTTATGTGGAAGACTTCACACTTCTTATTATTAGAGTCAATTACCAATTTGTACAGTATACTGATATTTAGAGTGTTCTACAGTTGGTTTTCATCTTCAGATGACATTACTAGACGATAAATTACGTCATCTGCAAACAATCCAAGAGAGCTGCTCAAATTTTCTTCCAAATCGTTTATGTACATAAGAAACAGCATAGCACGAATAACACTACTCTGTGGAACGCAGGATATCACCTCTGTTTTAGTCGATGCTTTACTATCAATTACTACAAGCTGTGTCCTCTCTGACGGGAAATCCCCTATCCAGTCGCAAATCTGGGGCGATATTCAATAAACACGCAATTTGATTAAAAGCCGTTTGTGAGGTAAGTGTCAAAAACCTTCTGGAAGTCTAGAAATACGGAATCAATTTGAGATCCCTTGTCGACAGCAGTCATCACTTCGTGTGAGATAGTTGTGTTTCACATGAAATTTGTTTTCTAAATCCGTGTTGAGCATGGGTCAATAGATTATTCTATTCGAGATAATTCATAATATTTGAATACAGGATATGTTCCAAAACCTTGCTGCAGACTGACGTCAATGAAATAGGCCTGTAGTTTACTGCCTTTCTTGAATATTGGTGTGACCTGTGGAACTTTCCAATCTTTTGGTACAGATCCTTCGCTAAGCGAGCGGCTGTATATGTATCGCATCCGTATATTTAAATAAAAATCTAATGAGTATACAGTCCGTACCAGAGAACCTGTTCTTGTTAAGTTATTACAGTCGCTTCACTAGTCCGATGATATCTACTTCTACGTTACTCATTCTGGCCTCTGTTCGTAATTCTAAATCTGGAATATTGGTTTCGTCTTCTTTGGTGAATGAGTTTCGAAAAGCTGTGTTTAGTAACTCTGCTTTACTATCATTATTATCGGCGGGATTGCCATTTATATCATGTAGTGAGGGTATTGTTTGTGATTTACCTCGACCAAAATCTCTTTGAGTTCTCAGTCAAATTTCGAGAAAGTGTTTCGTTGTGGAAAGTACTGAAGCATCTGGCATTGAAGTCCTCACTAAAAGTCTGAATGACGAAATCGCGCAAACATCGTAATATCAAACATTAAACGCATTTCCACATGTATGGTAAAAAGCATAAGACAGAGAAAATATAGTTTTAGTTTAGAGTATTTATTGCTCTATTACCTCGGGTTTTTGCTCTCCATACTCGCCCATTGCTACGCACCTAAACCTTCCTGATGAATGACACTATTGGCCAAAATCATATGAAAATCTGTTTATTAGCTTCTGGGTTTCTCGAGGACAGTCACAGACGTGGTGGAAGTACTTTGAGTTGTAGTATGTATACATTATTAATGTTATTGAAAGAATTTACATTGGAAAATGTTTGTAGAACTTATGGGACTTAACTACGGGGTCATCAGTCCCTAAGCTTACAAACTACTTATGAACTAGCTAAGACTAAGGACGGCACAAATATCCATGCCCGAGGGGGGGATTCGAACCCCCGACCGCAGTGGCCGTGCAGACCGTGACTGGAGCGCCTCAATCCCCTCGGCCACCGCGGCCGGCAATTTACATTGGAAGACGATCGTTTGGCTACAAGGATGGGTTCGCCACAATTATTTCTCCCCTCATCTTTGCAGAATCACTACGATGCAAGTAATTCAGAGAAATGTGAGCTCTTACGGAAGCTGACGACATATTCTTTTCGTAAACCGTTTTCGAATGGAGAAGTGAAGGAGAAAGTGATTGACAGCCACGTCAGCGATACGGCATTTCGAAGAAAGCGCTGCTCCTCGATAGATTTGCACAGAGAGACCAAGGCCTTCAGTGCAAGAGAAATATGAAAAGTACTGAAGACGCAGAGGCGTGTGCGACTTCCGGGAACGTTGAGCCCTTGTAATGCGGCGGAGGGAATTAGTCACGGCGACGCAGGCCCGGTGCCCGGGTGGTAGGGTTTGCGTAACTGGCCGGTGGTTCCTCCCCGTGATTTGTTGTGGTAATAGCTGGTTGTTCTGGCCGAGGCGCGCATAAACAAATGAGCCGCCCACCGCACTGCCACGGGCCGTGCTTTCCGCCCTTACTTTCTTTTCTTGCCATTTGTCTGCTCAGCAGAACGACGCCCAAACTATATGTAACCTTTATTTTCTTCCGAAATGTGTTCACCAAAGAGGAATACGCTCGACTGTAAATGTTTAACCTTATGATGCCGTATGCTAACGTAAAATTATTTTAACTGGTGTTATATTGAATATAGTCATAAAATTGGAATGAATAATAAGAATGCAAAATCAAGAGTAAGTGTCTACATTATAAAGAAGAAAAGATGACTAGGATTTAACGGCCCGTCTACAACGTCGACATTAGTGACGGAGCACAAGTTCATATTGTTTTGTTGAGAATGGAGAAGGAAAACGGCAATGCGCTTAAAAAGTAAACTTCCCATCATCTGCTCAAAATGTTCAAATGTTCAAATGTTTGTATAGCTAGGACCTAACTAAGGGGTCATCAGTCCCCAAACTTACAAATTACTTATGAACTAGCTAAGACTAAGGACGGCACAAACATCCATGCCCGAGGGGGGATTCGAACCCCCGACCGTAGTGGCCGTGCAGACCGTGACTGACGCGCATCAGTCCCCTCGGCCACCGCGGCCGGCTCATCATCTGCCTTTAGCGATTTAGAAAAATTACGAAAAACGCAAATCAGTATGCGTGGATGCAGGTTTGAACCACTGTCATCCTGAATGCGTGTTTAGCCAATGAGGCGCCTCGCTGAGTTAGACTATAAAGAGTATAAGGTAAGGTAAAGCAGTCAACAATCTGGAGATTGGTTTGAACACCATAGTGCTTTACTAGCCATGGTCCTGTTTGGAGGTGGTAAGCCGTTGCCTTTCTCCAACCTTCAGAACTGATTTACCCAGCCAGTTATAGGGGGACCTACAGTTTAACGTGGGTTCCGAACCACGGTGCTACTCGGTATTTTTCACATCAGCAACACTGCCAGATGTGAAAGAAGTGGAAAGTGACAGATAAAAACCCTAGGAACTGGGGGGGGGGGGGGGGGGGGATCGAAACCGCAACCTTTGGATTTGTAGTCTGGCACTCTACCACTGTGCTACGGAGACGCACAAGTATGGCAGTAGTGGCAATTATCTTTGGAACACAGAAGCTGAATTAAAGTTTGTGTTGTGGAGGGAAATCGTACATAAACTATTCCAAGGCGCCTTAATCGTTAGTAGTGTGGTAGTCTAACGGTTAAGACGTCTGCCTTAGTAAGCATGGAGGTCCGGGTTCGATTACCGGCCGCACCACAAATTTTAATTCAATGCTTCAGATTTATCAATAATGTCTTTGACATATTTGAGACGTAAATCCGTCTCTCGGATTGTTTATTTGTATTAAATTTTCAAATGTTTGTCAAACTTAAAGGACGTAACTGCGGGGTCATCAATCCCTAAACTTACAAACTACTTATTATCTACCTTATACTAAAGACGACACAAACATCCATGCCCGAGGGGGGATTCGAACACCTGATGGGGAGCGGCCTCGCGCATTGGAGCACAGTGCCTCAATCCGGTCGGCCACTCCGCCGAGGCTGAAAAAACTAAGAGGAAAATAAATAAAATATTCATGATTTGAGTAAATAGAAAGTGAAAGGACGCTAATGATGACTATATTATCCTAAGTGTAAAGTAGAAGAATTATAAGTTGTTAAATAGAACGAACGAACTGAGGGTAGGTAGGGGCCTGACAATGGCTTGTGATGCATTAACTGGATTATAAAAGCGTTGTAACAGGTATCATTAAAATTGAACATTAATGTCAAAAGTGGTTGGACGTTGCTCAAGGGTCTTACACTGTTGCTGAGTGCCTGTATGCTTGAGTCGGCAACCACTGACAACTACATCTCAATGGCTGTTGTCAGATCACAAGTGGACCTCTCGTATACAGGGTCTCAGGTGTTTCTTGATTTTCGCAAGGCGTTCGATAGCGTTCCGCACCGTCGCCTGAGGAACAAAGTGCCAGCATTTGAAATATCAGATAAAATGTGTGACTGAATTGAGGCGTTTCTAGCTAAAAGAACGCAGCATGTCATTCTCAGCTGAGAGAAGTCCACAGACGGTAAAGTCATCTCAGGCGTGCCCCAGGAGAGGTTTTTGGGCCGCTGCTTTTCACAGTATATACAAATGTTCAAATGTTTGTATAGTCTATGGGACATAACTACGGGGTCATCAGTCCCTAAACTTACAAACTACTTATGAACTACCTAAGACTAAGGACGGCACAAATATCCATGCCCGAGGGGGGGATTCGAACCCCCGACCGTAGTGGCCGTGCAGACCGCGACTGAAGCGCTTCAGTCCCCTCGGCCACCGCGGCCGGCACAGTATATACAAATAACCTTGTAAATCACATGGGAAT
This sequence comes from Locusta migratoria, assembly GCA_026315105.1. Taxonomy (NCBI): domain Eukaryota; kingdom Metazoa; phylum Arthropoda; class Insecta; order Orthoptera; family Acrididae; genus Locusta; species Locusta migratoria. The sequence continues at coordinate 381,671,046 of CM048755.1, forward strand.
TTCAGTGTGGATTTTCGCGGATGATTCTTTAGTTTATCGAGAAGTCGCAACACTGGAAAAGAGTAGCGAAATGCAGATTTATCTGCAGAACATTGATGCATGGTGTAGCGAATGGCCGCGCGGGAGTAGCAGGGCTGTCTGGAGCGCCACGTTGTGGATCGCGAGGCCTCCCGCGTCAGAGGTTCGAATCCTCCCTTGGGCATGAATGTTTGTGTTGTCTTTAGTGTAAGTTAGTTCATAAGTAGTTTGTACGTTTAGGGGCTGATGACCCCGCAGTTAAGTCCCATAAGCTTTACAAACATTTGAACAGTGTTTGCAGGAAATGGCAATTGAGCCTCAACATAAATAAGTGTAAGTGATATGTTTAAATAGAAAGAAAGATCATTTTATTTACAAACCTCTGCATTAACAGGACACGCACTACGCATTTGCATGCGTCTACCATAATACATATGGGAGTAAATATGAGGGGCGATCTGAAATGGAACGACCATATAAAATCATCCATGGGTAAGGCTGATACCAGACTGAGATACATTGCAAGAATCCTCAGGAAGTGTAGTCAGTCAACATTGGAAGAAGGCTACAAACCTGTCGCCCGGCCGTCTCTTCAGTATTGTTCATCAATGTGGGATCCGTACCAGGTAGGGTTAATAGAAGACACAGAGAAGATGCAACGGACAGCAGCACGCTTCGAGAATGTCCAAATGTTTGTTCAACCTAAGGGACTTAACTGCGGGTCGTCAGTCCCTAAACTTACAAACTACTTATGAGCTACCTTATACTAACGACGACACAAACATCCATGCCCGAGGGGCGATTCGAACCCCCGACGGGGAACAGCCTCGCGCACCAGACATAGCGCCTCAATGAGCTTGGCCACTCCGCCCCCGGCTGCACGCTTCGTTGCGGCCTCTTTTAGTAAGCGCTTAATTGTCACAGAAATTAAATGGAAACTTCTCTGTCAGACGCTGCAAAAGAGGCATTCTTCTTCTTGTTCTTGTTGTTTTATTGTTTTAGGGGGACAAAACTGTGAAGTTCGTCATTCCCCCAGAGCGGTTCTGTATCGCGGTACACACTTTTGTGAAAGTTCCAAGACCAAACATTTCATGAAAAATCAACCAATATGTTGCTTCCTACCACGTCTATTAAAAAATGTCCACATGTTTATGGGACCTAACTGCAGTCGTTATCGGTCCCTAAACGTACAAACTACTTAAACTAACTTATCCTCAGAACAACACAAACACCCATGCCTGAGGGAGGACTCGAACCTCCGACGTCAAACGGCCGCGCGCACCGTAGAAGGGCGTCTCCGTGCGCACGGCTATTCCGCCGCGGCTTATGTATATTTCGTTATGTATATTTCGCTAAGCGACCACAAGGATAAGATCAGGGAGATTAGGCCCCACACAGAGTCATGCAGGCAATAATTTTTCCCGCGAAACACTCGCGGCTGGAACACGAGGAAGTGACAATCGTACGCAAAGTACCCTCCGCCACACACCTTGAGGTTGTGGTCGAGGAGCGCAGTTGTATTGGTCCGGCAGTGGGAACCGAACGCCGTGTGCAGTGATAGGCCCGCGGCTGCGGGGAGCCCTGTTGCCGCTCGCAGTAAGGCAGACACCACACCCGTGGTCGCGTGGGAGATCGCTCCAGTGCTTGGCAGGTAGCGAAAGACTTCGTGAGGGTTCCCCGGTTCGTCTTACCAACAGGTTTGAGGCGCTATTCTTGCCCGTCAATGTTGTTGAGAAGGAAGGTTTCACTTATGCAGAGGTCACTCCCTAGCGTGCAAAATGTGGGTTATCAAATATGGTGTGTTTTCTTGTAGCTGCGATCTCCATCTTCAGGCATGTAATGGGAGTCCTCTAGGGATGTAGATGCTAGGGAGGGGAAGAAGGCCAATGAGCACTCCGTGTGAATACCGAGTGATGTCATTCCAGATGAGCAACAGGTCTTTCAGGAAGCCATTCAGAGTACTGACTGCAGCCAACTGCAAGTGGAGGCACACGTCAGTACCAATCATGTGTGTCGCTTTGGATCAGAAGAGATTCTTTCCGGTTCTGATCGGCTGCCAGTCTCGCTTGGAAGATCAGAGCAGAACTCACCATCTGCAGCTTAGATGAAAGCAGTGACTGTGGACCTCTGGTACAGAGCCAAGTGGAGGGTCTCAATCAGATGCTCAGATGGCTCTACGGCCGTGTAGGTTGCAAATTTCTCGACTTGCAAGATCGGGTAATAGCAATCCAGGTTCCGCTGAATGGGTCAGGCGTCCACTTCACGCAGGAAGCGGCTACACGGTTAGTAAGTGATGTATGGCGTGAACTGGGATTTTTTACGTTACAGGGCCTCGGGAACACACAACATGGATTTCAATCTCAAGGGGTAAAGGTCACAGATAGGACGTACACTGATCTAAAAACCATTGGTCTAACCATTGTAAATTGTCATAGCTGTTCAGGAAAGTACCAGGGCTCAAAGCGCTAATAGAAAGAACTGAAGCTCAAACCATTATACGTAGCGAAGCTGCGTAAGGCTGGATATACACTACTGGCCATTAAAATTGCCACACCAAGAAGAAATGTAGATTATAAACGAGTATTCATTCGACAAATATATTATACAAGCTGTAAACCCGGCGTTGCCCGGCTGTTTATTTATTCTACACTCTCGTAATCCACCTCCCCTTCCCTCCTCGATCTGCATTCATCTCTTTCTTTCCCATGTCTCTGTTCGTTTCCACCTTTCCCTTTCTCAGCAATGTTTTTGAAAGGCAACCTCTGTCATGTACCATACGAACATGTATGTATCTTGTGACCTTCCTCTTGGTATAATGGTCGTGTGGGCAACAATTCATCAAGATCTGAGAAAACCTATTCATTTTGTCAAAGTTCATATTTAAGTACCCTCCACCGTGCACCGAACGAAATTTTATACAGACAGTGATATTCCTCTTGTTTTTATGGTAAAGTGTGCAAAATTTCATAAATATCGGAACAAAACTATAGATTTCAAAAATGTTTGTATAGCTTATGGGACTCAACTACGGGGTCATCAGTCCCTAAACTTACAAACTACTTAAAAAAAGGTAAAGCAGTCAACAATCCGAAGATTGGTTTGAACACCACAGTGCTTTACTAGGCATGCTCCTGTTTGGAGGTGGTATGCCGTTGCCTTCCTCCGACCTTCGAACTGACTTACCCAGCCAGTTATAGGGGGACCTACAGTTTAACGTGGGTTCCGAACCACGGTGCTACTCGGTATTTTTCACATGAGCAATACTGCCAGAGGTGAAAGAAGTGGAAAGTGACAGATAAAAATCCTAGGACCTGGCGGGGATCGAACCCGCGACCTTTGGATTTGTGGTCTGGCACTCTACCACTGTGCAACCGAGGCGCACCAACTAGCTTATCCTAAGGACGGCACAAATATCCATGCCCGAGGGGGGATTCGAACCCCCGAGCGTAGTGGCCGGGCAGACCGTGACTGGAGCACCTCATTCACCTCGGCCACCACGGTTGGCAAAACTATAGATTTGTATGCAATAGTAACACAGAGTCACATTTAAAAACGCACTTTGTTGTTCTCAAATTTTCCAGTTTTATTTCATACAACCTGTGTTCTGAAAATAACGAAAACAACAAAAAAAGTATCTGTGAAATTGGTCGAGCCGTTCTCAAGTTATGGCGTGACCAACATACTTACGGATCCGTTATTATCGTGCAAGATACTCTTCCCCATGCACCGTATGAAACTTTAGGTAGACGGTGACCTTCCCTTTGAAGGTCAAACGTGCAAAGTTTCGTGAAGGTCGGAATGAGACTGTAGATTTCGTCAGTCTGTAGGAAAAGTATCCTCCGCCACGCACCGCCATTTCGCCCTATCGTAAATACTTTCTTAGCTAACATCTTCTATCTTTAAACTACTTACCGGCAAAATTTCAGCTTCATAGGTGCAGTAGGTTTAGAGATTTCGTGTTTCGTCAGTGAGTGAGTGAGTGACCTTTAGCTTTTATATATAGAGAGGTATCTCCTGAATTATGGGTCCTACAAAGACATTTACCAGGTTTGTAGAGAGAAATATTAGGCAACTGCCTGCGAAATGTGTTGAAAATTGATTGGTAGAAAAGACGTAGTAAATTACAACCTCAGGCTTTTTAGGGCGAAGTTTCATGTATTTCATAGCACCTGAACTATATGTCGTAATACGATATTATTTCGAAGGTACATCCAATGGTGCACATGTAAAACGTTTGCAAAATACGTCGCGAATAGAGTTAGCAGGAAAGACGTAACAAATCAAAACGTCATGCGTGATGTGGCGCTTTTTCATTAACGTAATTGTTTATTAGTCCATATCTCATGAACTGTGTGTCGTACTATGATAAAATTTCGAAAGTACGTCAGTGGTATGTGTGTATATTGTCTGTAACATTTCTCGCGAATACAGTGTACGAGTAATAAATTGTAACGTCATGACAAACTCCGAAAAAGTAGTAAGCAACAAACTTTTTTCCTATCATCATTTTGCTGAGGTTGTCAACGAGAAACAGTTTCCTAAAGGTTTGAATTTATGTTTGAAGTTTGCTGCAAGTCGCTAAGTTCTCTCCTTCTCAAATAGTGGACTCATAAAGTCACACTATCACTTTCCGCAATACGGGGAAGTTTTCATTGTTTATGACGTCATATCTCCTGAACTATCGGCCCTATCGCAATATCCTTTCTTCGCTGACGTCTTCTACCGATGAACTACATTCCTGCCTAATTTCAGCTTCATATGTGAAGTAGTTTTCGAGATTTCGTGTTTAGTCAGTGAATGAGTGTCTGAATATATATAGACAGAGACTAGAACTGACATGTGATTACGTTTTCACGCTATTTGGTTGCATAGATCCTGAGAAATCGGTACTCAGAACAACCACCTCTGGCCGTAATAACGGCCTTGATACGCCTGGGCATGGAGTGAAACAGAGCTTGGATGGCGTGTATAGGTACAGATGCCCATGCAGCTTCAACATGATACCACAGTTCATCATGAATAGTGACTGGCGTATTGTGACGAGCCAGTTGCTCGGGCTCCATTGACCAGATGTTTTCAATCGGTGAGAGATCTGGAGAATGTGCTGGCCAGGGCAGCAGTCGAACATTTTCCGTACCCAGAAAGGCCCGTACAGGACCTGCAACATGCGGTCGTGCATTATCCTACTGAAATGTAGGGTTTCTCACGGATCGAATGAAGGGTAGAGCCACGGGTCATAACACATCTGAAATGTAACGGCCACTGTTCAAAGTGCCGTCAATGTGAACAGCAGGTGACCGAGACGTGTAACCAGTGTCATCCCACACCATCACGCCGGGTGATACGCCAGTATGGCGATGACGAATACACGCTTCCAATGTGCGTTCAGCGCGATGTCGCCAAACACGGATGCGACCATCATGATGCTGTAAACAGAACCTGGATTCATCCGAAAAAATGCTTTTTTGCCATTCGTGCACCCAGGTTCGTCGTTGAGTACACCATCGCAGGCACTCCTGTCTGTGATGCAATGTCATGGGTAGCCGCAGCCATGGTCTCCGAGCTGATAGACCATGCTGCTGCAAACGTCGTCGAACTGTTCGTGCAGATGGTTGTTGTCTTGCAAACGTTCCCATCTGTTGACTGAGGGATCGAGACGTGGCTGCACGATCCGTAACAGCCATGCGGATAAGATGCATGTCATCTCGACTGCTAGTGATACGAGGTCGTTAGGATCCAGCACGGCGTTCCGTATTGCCCTCCTGAACCGACTGATGCCATATTCTGCTAACAGTCATTGGATCGCGACCAACGCGAGCAGCAGTGTCGCGATACGATAAACCGCAATCGCGATAGGCTACAATCCGACCTTTATGAAAGTCGCAAATGTGATGGTACGCATTTCTCCTCCTTACACGAGGCGTCAAAACGTTTCACCAACGCCGGTCAACTGCTGTTTGTGTATGAGAAATCAGTTGGGAACTTTCCTCATGTCAGCACGTTGTAGGTCTCGCCATCGGTGCCAACCTTGTGTGAATGCTCTGAAAAGCTAATCATTTGCATATCACAGCATCTTCTTCCCGTCGGTTAATTTTCGCGTCTGTAGCATGTCATCTTTGTGGTGTAGCAATGTTAATGGCCAGCAATTTTAATGTAAGTTCGGCCGAAGTTTCTACAAAAGGACAAATGGTGTTAAAAAGGATAGATTGAATTAAGTAGGTGGTAGTGTATTTATTGCTGTTACAAGCAATACATTAATAATTGATTCATTATACGGACCCCTTAACTCAAACGATTCGATGGCAGAAATGTTAAAAGAAAGCGTGGATCAAATTTCAAAAATGAACGCAAAGGATACTATTTTAATTGGTGGTGACTTTAACTTACCTTCGAGATATTTACAAAAATACATGTTCAAAACCGGAAACAGGCATAAACATACTATGAAACTGTACTGAACAAATTCTCAAAAAATTATCTCAAGCAATTAGTTCATAAACCCACTAGAATAGTAACATGTGAAAACATAATTGACTTCTTAGCATCAAATAATCCGGAGCTGATATAGAGCATCAAAACAGACACAGGAATTGTTGAACACAGAGTTGTCGTAGCGAGACTGATTATCGGATTTCGCAAATCAATCAAAATTAAACGAAAAATATATTTATTTAAAAAATCTGACGATAGTTTGGTAAAGATTTTCCTCGGTGAGAATCTCCAGTCTTTCGAAACTAACAACGTGAATGTGTATCAGATGTGTCTTACAATCAAAGAAATAATATCATCAGCTATTGGCAGATTTATACCCAACAAATCAACAAAAGAGGAGGCTGATCCGCCGTGGTACACAAAAGAGGTTAGATCACTGTTGCAAAATCAAAGGAAAAAAATGCCAAATTTGAACAGAGACCAACTTACAGAAATTCGTTATTTAGCTCCAACTTCAATGCGAGAGACTTATAATAGTTTCCACGACGAAACCGTGTCACGTAATTTGATAGAGAATCGTAAGTAATTCTGATTGTAGCGGCAAAAAACAGCCAATATCTTCACTGCGGGATAGAATTTGTGATGCTATTGATGACAGTTTTGCTGAAGCAGAACTTCTAAATATAGCTTTCTGAAATTCCTTCACCAAGGAAGAAGAAGAAAATATTTTTGAATTCGAATCAAGTACAGCTACTAGCAAGTGCAGTTTAGAAGTAGGTATCCCTGGGGTCTTAAAGGAACTTAAATCAGTTAACAAAAGTAACTCACCCAGTTCCGATTGTATACCAATTAGGTTCCTTTCAGAGTATGCTGATGCTATCGTCCTATACCTAGCTGATATTCGCCCAGTGAAAGATCCGTACCCAAAGACTGGAAAGTTGCATACGTCACACCAATATTCAAGAAAGGCAGTAGGAGTGACATCGGCTTGCAGCAGAATTTTAGAACATATACTTTTCTCAAACATTATGAACTACCTCGAAGAAAACTGATTCAGAAAGTGTCGTTCTTGAGAAATACAACTAGTTCAATACTCACATAATGTGATGAGTGCTATCGTCAAATGATGTCAAATCGATTCCGTATGTTTAGATTTCTGGAAATCTATTGAAACTGTGGACCCGTCTTCAGAAGCGTCTTCTAATCAAACCAATAAAATAACGTGCTTATGGAATATTGACAGAGATGTGCGACTGGATTCCTCATTTCCTGTCAGAAGGGACACAGTACGTTGTAACTGACGCAGAGTTACCGAGTAAAACATGTGTGATATTTGGCGTTCCCCAGTGAAGTGTTATAGGTCCCTTTCTGTTCCTTACCTGTGTAAGCGGTTTACGTGACAATGTGAGCAGGTCTCTTACAGTGGTTGCGGATAATGCTGCGATTTATCGGTTAGTAACGTCACTAGAAGATTAAAAGCAAGCGCAAAATTATTTATATAAGATACCTACATGGCACAACAATATGAAGTTAATCCTGATTAATGATATGAGTGAAGTCATGAATATGAGCACTAAAAGAAATCCATTAAACTTCCTTCACACGATATATCAGTCAAATCTACAGGCCATAAATTTAAATTAAACACCTAGGAATAAGAATTTCGAACAGCTTGAATTGCAAAGAACACATCACTTAGAAGTTGCAACGGTTCTACTTAATGAACTGCTTACAGTTCACTTATGCGTCCTATTATGTAGTATTGCTGTGCATTATGAGATCCCCATCAAGTGGGATGATAAACGATGTAGAGAAAGTTCAATGAAGGGCAGTTCGTTTTGTATTATCGCACTGTAGGGGAGAGAGTGGTATGGAAATGAAAGAGTTGGGGAGGAAATCGTTAAAAGAAAGGCTTCATTAGTTGCGGCGAAATTTCTTTTACTAACTTTCTCGTCCCATTGTGAGATATTTTTGTTAGCACCAACCTACATAGAGAGACACGATCATAGTAAAAAAATAGGAGACATCAGAGCGAAAACGGAAAGATTTAGGTGTTCCTTTTTCCCGCGCGCTATTAGAGAATGGAACTGTAGAGAAATATCATAAAAGCGGTTCGATCAACCATCTGCCAGGAACTTCAGTGTGATTTACAGGTATTTATGAAGGTGTATTACATATGTCTTTTCGATTCAAATGTTCAAATGTTTGTATAGCTTATGGGACTTAACTACGGGGTCATCAGTCCCTAAACTTACAAACTACTTATGAACTACTTACGAACTAGGACGGCACAAATATCCATGCCCGATGGGGGATTCGAACCCCCGACCGTACTGGCCGTGCAGACCGTGACTGGAGCGCCTCAGTCCCCTCGGCCACCGCGGCCGGCTATGTCTTTTCGTTTTGTCTCTCTGTCCACCTTTTCATTCCTTCTCTCTCTGTCCATCTCGTCCTCCCCCCCTCTCTGTTCATCTCATTCTCCCTTTTCATTTCCGCCTACCCCTCTCCTGCCCATCAGCACCTTCTCCTTGTTCTAATAATCCTCCTTGTCTCTCTATAGATCTCCTCCTCCACCTCCACACTTCATTGCCTCCTCCACCCTTCAAAATATGTATAACTCTTGTACGAAGACTCCATTATGAGTCGTGTTCCCAACCACTGCAATATTGTAATAATAATAGAAATTTCTTTCTCAGGTGTGCATTACATGTTAACCTCAACATGAAATTCACACCTGACATGTCAGTTTCTGTATTTTAACTGTACGAGGGTTACTCCAAAAGAAATGCACACTATTTTTTTAAATACAGATTTTATTCTATATCTTTAAAAGTTTTTCAGTGTTTAGATACATCCTTTAGGAACAATCTTTTCATTTCTCCACATAATCTCCATCCCTCTCAACTGCCTTACGCCATCTTGGAAGCAGCACCTGTATACCCGCACGGTAAAATTCTGGACCAACATGTTGGAGCCACTGTTTGGCAGCGTGCACAAGGGAGTCATCATATTCAAACTTTGTTGCAAGAAGAGAGTTTTTCAGTTTCCCAAAGAGATGATAAGTCACATGGAGCCAGGTCAGGAGTGTAAGGCGGGTGTTTCAGTGTTGTCCATCCTAGTTTTGAGATCTCTTCCATGGTTTTTTGACTGACATGTGCCTGTGCATTGTCGTGCTACAGCAAAACATCCGGCTTTTGCCATTGTGGTCGAACACGACTCAGTGGAGCTTGAAGTTCAAAAATGTTTGTTAAGCTTATGGGACTTAACTACGGAGTCATCAGTCCCTAAACTTACAAACTACTTATCAACTACTTACGAATTAGGATGGCACAAATATCCATGCCCGAGGGGGGATTCGAACCCCCGACCGTAGTGGTCGTGCTGACCGTGACTGGAGCGCCTCAGTCACCTCGGCCACCGCGGCCGGCAGCTTGAAGTCGTTACATATGCGTCAGAATTTATGGTGGCTCCACAGGGCATGATGTCCACAAGCAAGCGTCCTTCGGAATGGAAAAACACCGTAGCCATAACTTTTCCAGCAGATTTGGTTATGAATTATTTTTTCTTGGATAAATTTGCATGATGCCAGTCCACTGCTTGCCTCTCTGTCTGGTGAAAAATGATGGACCCACGTTTCATCACCTGTCACAATTCTTCCAAGAAATACATCTCCACCATTCGCGTACTGTTCCAACATTAGCTGCATACCGTTTTTCGTGTTTCTTTGTGAGCCAGTGTCAACATCCTGGGAACCCCCTTAGCACAAACCTTTTTGAACGCCAACACTTCCAGTATTCTGCAAACAGTTCCTTCTCCTATCCCAACGTAGCGTGACAATTCGTTCACTGTGATGCGTCTGTGAGCAGTCACCAATTCGTTAACCCTCTGCACATTGTCTGAAGTGTGTAGTACGAGGCCTGCCGCTGCGAAGACAATCCTCAATATTGCCGTGCCCGCTTTCATCACGTAACCTGCTTGCCCACCGACTAACTGTACTGCGATCGACAGCAGCATCTCCATAAACCTTTTTCAACCTCGTGTGGATGTTTCCCACTATCACGTTTTCACAGCACAGGAATTCAATGACAGCACGTTGCTTCTCACGAACGTCGAGTGTAGCAGCCATCTTGAAGAGATGCTGTGACTAAAGCTCTGTATAGGGAAAGTATGGCCATCCTTTTCCGCGCCGCTTGCCGCCGTCTGCAGCTCGTGATTGGCTGAAATAGAGTCACGTGGTTCTTTTCGCCATCTTGGTCCTATACGTTGCTTGGCTGCCATGAGAAGTCTTGTGAATATTCGTATGTTTGGATTTGAATAATGCCACTGTGTTGTACTTTTCGGTGTTCTTAAGAAACGAAGAAGGGAGGGAAACATTATATTACTTCCATTAGATATCAGAAATGCAGGAAGATGAACAGTCTGACTGATGAAAGTCAGAAGAAAATGTCGTGAGGTTAAGATATTCACGCGTCGTTGGTTTTATCTCCAGGCAGCTGCCGAAAACACCCAAATTTTGGACATATTTGTGACTGATCTAGATTCTCGTTTAGATACGAAAGTAATATATAATACCCGAAGCAAGCTTATCTCGTCCATTTTCATGTGTTAAGTGTATCATTACAGTTAACAAAGAATTGAAACAAGACAAATATTAGATGTTGAAATGCAATTGGCGTTGTAAAGGCACCTTTGATTTCTCTTTTTGCTAAAAGTCATGTAGTGGGTATCTCCTTCTCATTTTTCGTAGTTCATCTAATGTAGAAGAACACAATACGCAAGAAAATATTCATCAATCCATAATCTCAATTGCTTTCTTAATCTATAGTATGCTCCGATGACGACATGTTCGCAGTCTATTCGAATATTTGTCTATGGTACAGGTCAATCTGAATTTATAGGCGAACTCCTTAAATCTGGAGCCACAACGAAACAGTTTTCTTAAAATCGGGCGATAAGTATTTCGTAAAGCCGCTAGGTCCGCATGGACAGAAGTACGCGAGGTTCCCGCATCTGTCCGTCGGATACAACACCCTGTATCTCGAGAATGAAAAGAGTTAGCGTTCTGCTCTGAATCTTAAATAAAATTTCGATATCTTACCTACATTTCGTCCGCAGCATTGTATGTGCTACAATCAACCATACAAAAATTCTACGCAATGCGATTTTTCCTCTGCAAACTCTTCAAAATTTTGCGCAGTAGTTTACTTAATTTGACGTAGCACGGAAACTATAAATAATAATGAATAAAAGATTAGATCATTATCGAGCGAATATATCACACTATAACATGGGAAAAAATTAATTTTTTTCATTGAATAGTTTTCTCAAAATCGTTTGATAAGTATTGTTAAGCGCTGGGAACGTTGTAGCGGTCGGTGCGTAAGAAGCAGCGGAATAGGCCCAGCATGGCTGCCGCTGGCAGGCTGGCCATACTTTCCCTATACAGAGCTTTAGCTGTGACAGTGTGACTGCGCCACACACGGATACAGGTTGAACTAAGTTTGAAAACAAGCGGGAAGGATGTATCTGTACACTGTAAAACTTTCAAATATGCAGATTGAAAACTGTATTTTTTTTAATTATGTGCATTTCTTTTGGAGTGACCCTTGTAAAATAATTTAAGCAGTATGAGTCCACTGAATTAGAAACTACAGTGATATTGTTCATTCAATGAACAAGATCAATATGCTATATCTTAATATATATATTTTTTTCTGTCCGTGTGTTAGTCATAAACTCCCCCTATAAGGCTGGACTGATTTTCATGAAATTTTTTATGTCTGTTTAAGGGGATTCGAGAATGGTTTAATTTCACAACTTGGTCCACAGGAAAATGATTTTTAATTAATTTTTTATTTGTAATAGTTGTTTATTTTGGAATGTTTTACACTGGATACGGCAGACTGCGCTACCATCAAACATTCAGTAATATTCTATTTTAGTTTTAGTTTGTACAGAGTTATTGCTGCCATCAGATTGTGTGCTAATTAAAATATTACATCCGGCAGGCTGCGCTACCATCGCACTATCAAATATTCAGTAACATTGTATTTTAATTTCAGTTTTTCCAGACAGTTAGTGCTGCGATCAGATTGAGAAAATATTTCGTAATTTTGTATTATTTTAATACGTGTGCTAATTAAAATATTACATCTGTCAGGTTGCGCTACCATCGCAATATCAAATATTCAGTAATATTCAACTTTAATATTAGTTTGGCCCGACAGTTAGTGCTGCGATCAGATTGAGAAAATATTTCTTAATCTCTTTATCACATTTACGTGTAATCTAAGATGGGATGAAATTAAAATTTGCTGTTGTCAGGTGAAACATCGCTATGATATAACTGCACGTGTCTTTAAACAAAAATTAGAATCTTTGATGAGTTTGATTACACATCACTCGGTCTTTGGTGAAACAAGTTGTTGGCTTTACTCTTTTGAGTGGCAAAAACGAGGTTTACCTCATGCGCATATTTGGTTGGTGGATAATGTACGCCCAGAAGAAACTGACAAAATTATTTCAGCGGAAATTTCAGATCCGAATGTTGATCAATAATTGTTTGACCTCGTTACTACTAATATAATCCATTGTCCATGTCGTACTCTAAACATGATGTCACCATGTACGGACAATGGAAAATGTACGATACGTCTTTCAAAACCATGTCAAACTGATACTATCACCAATATTGACGGTTATCCATCCTACTGGTGTACGTAAACAATGGGGGGGCAATCATATGAATTATGTCTGCCAAACGGTGTAGGAGTAGATATTGATAATCACTGGGTAGTTCCCTATTCACCATTTCTGTGCAAAACCTAAAAAGCACACATAAACGTTGAACTATGTAGTTCGATGAAGTCTATCAAATACATTTATAAGTATGTTCACAAGGGCAGTGATAAAGTTATATTCGCTATTCAAAATTAAAACGACAGTGACGAAATAACACGTTATTAAAATGGTCGATACATAAGTAGCAGCTAAGCTATTTGGGGCATCTTTTCGTTTCCTATACATGAAAGGGATCCTGCTGTTGTACGTTTGGCTGTGCAACTTGAAAACGGACAGCGCGTTTACTTTACGGAACAGTCTGCACTGCAACACGCTTTAACGGCTCCAAAAACAACTCTTACTGAATTTTCCGATCTTTGCTGTCGACAAGATGTTGTTGGTCAATTCACAAAGACATTAATGTATATTGATGTCCAAAATTTTTTACATGGAATAAACAATCAAAAAAGTGAGAACCACGTAAACGAGGGATTCCAGTCCCAGGATTCGCCGACATATTTATGACAAATACTTTAGGTCGATTATATACAGTTCATCCTAAGCAACGTGATTTTTTTATGTTTGTTGTTGGTTAACGTTCCTGCCAGTTCGACACTATAGACCGGCAGTACACCCGTGGATATTTTGATTATCATCAACAGTGATCAACGTGAACACCAGTTCGATAAGACCTTTGGCTACTTTTGTTGATAATAATGAACTGTTGCTTACTACTGAGCACCGAAATGTATATGATCAAATTAAAGTATCAATTGCAGCACATGGTGGATTTTTTTTTTTACGGACCAGGTGGCACTGGAAAAACATTCCTTATCTCACTGATACATACATTCGATCACAAAATCATATTACATTGACCACTGCTTCATCAGGCATTGCAGCAACGTTAGTTGACGGTGGACGGACTGCGCATTCGGCACTTCTACATCTACATCTACATAGATACTCTGCAAATCACATTTAAGTGCCTGGCAGAGGGTTCATTAACCACTTTCATAACTTTTCTCTACCGTTCCATTCTCCAATAGCGCACGGGAAGAAAGAACACCTAAATCGTTCCGTTTTCGATCTGATTTCTCTTATTTTATTGGGATGGTCATGTCTCCCTAAGTAGGTGGGTGCTAGCAAAACATTTTCACATTCAGAACTAAAAGTCGGTGATTGAAACTTCACAAACAGATCACGCCGCAATGAATAACGTCTTTCTTTTAATGGTTTCCACCCCAATTCGTGCAACATTTCCGTGACGCTTTCCCCTCCGTAACGTGATAAAACAAAACGAGCTGCCCTTCTCTGAACCTTCTCAATATCTTCCGTCAGTCCCACCTGGTGAGGGTCCCACAAGGGGCAAAAGTACTCCAGGAGAGGACGCACAAGTGTGATGTAGGCAGTCTCTTTGGTGGAGCTGGTGCATCTTCGAAGCGTTCTGCCAGTGAAACGTAACCTTTGATTCGCCTTCCCCACAATATTTTCTATGTGTTTTCTCCAGTCAAAGTTGTTCGTAATTGTAACTCCTACGTATTTGGTAGAATTTACGACCTTAAGGTTTGACTGATTTATCGTGTAATTGAAGTTCAGCGGATTTCTTTTAGTGGTCATGTGTATTACTTCACACTTTTCTTTATTTAGTGTCAAATCAAATGCCGAAGCAATGTGTAACATAAAGAAGCATTCAGGCGTGGCTGCAGTTTTGAGAAGATGCAAATTATCTGGGATGAATGCACAATGGCCCACAAGCATTCGCTTGAAGCTCTCGACAGGTCGCTGAAAGATATCAAAGGTAATGCCAGGGTGATCGGTGGTGCTGTACTGCTGCTCTCTGGTGATTTCAGGGAAACATTACCAGTCATTCCACGTGCGACATATGCAGACGAAATAGCGAAGTGTCACTAAGTTATGCCTTACTATTAATATGCGCGTTCAACTTCAAAATGATCCATTAAGTCAGGATTCTATGAACAATTTTTAGACATTGTCAACGATAAAATTCAATTGTATGAAGATACTCAATATATTCGACTTCCAGAGAATTTTTGCAACATGGTGGCTTCCAAAGATGAGTTAAAAATATTTTTCCAGATTTGAGACATAATAATGCTAAGCACGGATGGCTACGAGAGCGAGTTTGTAAGTTTAGGGCCCAGAAGCTATACAAACATTTCAGCCACCACATAATTTGCGACTGAAAATTGGCTCACCTATAATTTTGCTTCGAAATTTAAATGCCCTGAAATTGTGCAATGGCACGCGATTAGGAATAAAAAAGACCATGGGCAACATTCTTGAAGAAACTATTTTAAGAGGAAAATTCCAGATTCACCTATACCATTCAAACGTATACAATTTCCAATCTGCTTCGCATATGCTATGACAATAAACAAGTCACAAGCCCAACAAATGACAATTTGTGGGTTAGATTTAGAAAATCCTTGTTTTTCTCACGGCCAATTATATGTTGCATGTCCCAGAGTTGGAATACCATCAAATTTGTTTCTTTATACTCCTCAAGGATTAACTAAAAATATTATACATCCAATGGCATTACGATAAATTAAGTTTTTGTAAATTAAAAAAGTATATGTTATAAAATAGTTAGAGTGTAAGTTTTTTTTACCTTCCATTAAAACAAGTTACAGTTTTCATTTAAGATACTGCTATTTACTTAACACAGCTATTCGACATTTCACGTCACTCATACAGTATACACATACTCACACACTATCAGTTGATCGAATTATGATATATGTACATGTAATGACGTTAGATATTGTAATAACTTTTTAATAATAATTTTCATCAAAACGGTCCACATAGTTTCAGCTTATTTTAAAATGTTTGAAATTTTCGAATTAAAGATGTGTGTACAGCACAACGTCTGTCGGGTTTTGTGTTCGTATTTTATGCGCGACCGTACCGTTCAACCGATTGTTATGAAACTATACGACAAATAGTTCAGTAGATATGACGTAATAAACAATGTAATGCGCGGAAAAGTGCTGCATCATGCGACGTCTGCTTTTAACTCACTGTACCGACTTCAACCAAAATTGGTACATCTATTTCTTCCACGAGTTAACAATTGACTTATGGGTAAGAACTGCTTACGACATATAGTTCAGGAGATATGAAGTCACATCAAACTTGTGGCATCATGAGAAAAAGGACACTTTATTCATCCTAAAATCTTCATGACATTCTGGACAATTGACCTTCAAAAGAAGAGGAAGGTCACTCCGACATAAAATTTTGGATGGTGCATGACGGAGGATACTTGACATATGGACTTCGTCAGATTCTACAGTTGTATTCAGATCTTGATGAAATTTTTAAATATGATTGAGCAATTCATTTTATCAGTGTGCAGTATTAATATATTTAGATTACCTACACTCATTTCAATTAATTAACGGGACTGAAAAGCTAATTTTCAGATTTCGGCGAAGTTTCGAATGAAATAAAATTTCTGAAAATTCTAGCAGCTCTCTCTGGAAGTTACATTACATTTTTCAGGGTGATAATAATCAAAGAAACATTTTAAACATTAATATTGTTCACATCATGTGAATTTTATGTAAGCAATTTAAAGTAAGAATATTTTTTTGAAAATATGCTTCAGTGAAAAGCATATTTCATTCAGATTTTCAAATGACGGTTTTTTGGCTGTCAGCTTTGATGAATACTAAGCGTACAGAATCACTGGGGTGAAAACCACCATCAGAAGGAATTTGTTGTTACCAACGTATGGTTTTCATGCGAATTTGAAAATAAATGTAATATATAAATATCAACGGTTGTTTGTCGTTTTGTTCGTATTTTATGCAAGGCCATACCGTATATAATATTGCAATAAAACTTTGTCAACTCACTACTTGCACTCATGCGAAGATTATAGGCATACTAAAATTAACTTCGTATAGTGAATGGCGGAGGGTGCTTTACAATTATTTGATTCGTTTCTTACGTCATCACGATGCAAAGGCTGCACGGATATGAATGATATTTGTAACAGAGGTACCTTATGTCCTGATTAACACGTGGACTACCTTTCGTAATCCACCGTATGGGACGTGGAAAAGGGTACCTTAAAATGAGTTAATATGTTTGGTACTACTTCATGTTGAAAGGAATGCACAGATTTGAATGAAATGTGGAATTAATACATGGGATACCTTTCGTAAGCCCCAATAGGTGCATCGCGGAGGGTACGTTACAACAAACTCAATTAATTTGGCAGGAATTGTAAATTGTACGGAGGAGATAAACAGACAGAAGGGACAGGAGATTGTTAGAGAGTGAGGGAGGTAATGCCAGAGGTAGCGGGAGAGATAGGTAGCTAGAGGTGGGTAGGGGGGAGGAGGAGGAGGAGGAGGAGGTAGGTAGAGTGTGGAGGGGGAAGTGGCTAGATGTGCTTGTTCTGGGTACTGATTTCTCAGGATCTATGCACCCAAATTGCGTCAAAATGTAATCACATGTCAGTTCTAGTATTAGTACTCGCAAACTCACTCATCAAAAGCTGTAGATGAACTACTTACTGCTAACTATGGATTCGAAACTGGGCAGGACAACAGACTTTTTAGTCTTCATCATAACTTAATTTTTTCAATGCTATGAGGGGTTGCCACATAAAGATAAATTAATTAATTAGTAAACGTGAATAAGATTCCACGAAAAATTGTAGGATCTCAATGCTCAGAATAGTGGGGTAAGTTTTGGACATGCAAGTCGTCCATGTGACGTACAATGAAAAGACTTGTACAAGTCCACTGAGGCACACGAAAGTATTTTTCATCTACTACTTCATCTTCTTCTTCTGTCGAATAACCCGTTTGAAGGGAACGATGAGTCACCTTTGGCTACTCTTCATTGCATTAGATTTTCTTTATTTCCAAATTTTCCTCTCCCTTGTGTACGTTGTTCCCTTTCTTCCTGGAACCACTTCGGTCTAGTTATTTTCTTTCTTTCCTAAAAACCCGCCTTGTGAATTACCTCTCTGAAATGTGTTCTGATTTCTATTTTATTTGCTGTAATTCCAGCGCTTTCCATATCCCTTACAACTTCAGTTAACCATGTCCGCTTGGAATTCTAACTGTTGAGTAATTTCAAGATCTGCTTAGTTAGTCTGTTATCCATTCTGTAGATCTGTCAAATCGTTTAGTCTTTTTCTTCCTTATTACATCAGTTAGTTTTTAACTATCTGTTTCTTCTTAACCTATATTCAGCACAGCTCCCAGTATTTTGCTCAAAATTCTTCTTTCGATCTTCTCTAATTTCTACAGATCGCCATTTCTTGTTAGTTTTAGTGTTCTTGCAGCATAGAGAGCTTCTGGTCTGGCCACTACTGGGTCTTAATTTTGTGTTCTGTGACAAGAATTTTTTGTTATAAACATTTTTGTCACATGAAACTCCATTCCCATTTTCTGCACTGTAGTTTCTGCTGCTGTCTTTTGGCTTTCGTTTTTCATTATCCACTCCCAAGAGTTGACTTGATCCTGGCCCTATTGTATGTGTGATTGCCGCGGTGGAGTAGCCGAGCGGTCTAAAGCGCCTCGCTGCCGAGCGCGCGGTTGCTCACCGTTGGAGGTTCGAGTCCTCCCTGGTGCATGGGTGTGTGTGTGTGTTGTCTTTAGGTTAGTTTACATTAGTTTAAGTAGTTTGTAAGCTACGGACTGATGACCACGCCGTTTGGTCCGATAGATTTACAAACATTTGATCATTTCTACTTAGCTGAATACATTTAGTATTGATGGCCTTTCTCCGTTTTTACTTTGGATGTATTTGTTAAAGTTGATTTAATTATTTCAGTTGTTTAAGTATGATATCAATCAGTGCATTTCTGTCAATCGAATCATGGGCTTCTTTTAGAAACCAAGAAAGTAATTATGTATTTCAAGTTCCTGATTTTCCTCATTTCTATTATGTTCTTCAGATTTAGTTTTTGTTTGCACAAGACGTTTCCTTTCTAAGTCCTGCGTCATACTCTCCCAGTTATCTGTCTAGTATTTCTTCTGCTCTTTTTAAAAGTGTCGTGGACAAGAACTTGTAGGTCACTGGTCGGTGGAAGATTCCCCTACATTTTGGGTCAATTTTTTCCTCTCTTACGTAGTGCATGTATCAGTGCAGATGCCCATTCTGATGGTAAACTGTGTGTTTTCTAAGTTTCTTTGAATATTATTGTTAACATAGTATCATGTTGAAATAATTACATCAACTTTAACAAATACAACATCCAAAGTAAAAACGGAAGAAGGCCATCAATACTAAATGTATTCAGCTAAGTAGAAATGATCAAATCTTTTGTAAATCTATCGGACCAAACTGCGTGGTCATCAGTCCGTAGCTTACAAACTACTTAAACTAATGTAAAGTAACCTAAGGACAACACACACACCCATGCGGTGCACGAGGCCGTTCCCCGTCTGGGGTTCGAATCCCCACTCGGGCATGGATGTTTGTGCCGTCTTTAGTAGGTCGTTTATAAATAGATTGTAAGTTTAAGGACTGATGACTCCGCAGTTAAGTCTCATAAGCTTTACAAACATTTGAACATTTAACAAAAAATATCCATATTGGAATATGATTAGAAGGATGACGGTGTTAGAATTTACTGCCATCTGAACTGCGGTCCACACCGGGTGCGCGAACTAACACTACATTTTTAACGTCTCTGGTTGATATAACACAAACATCTGCCGAGATCTATGTAAGTAAATACGCTTTAAATAGGAGTTAAAGAGCACGCGCGATTACCTCATCACTGATCCTCCGTAGTCGGCTGGCAATCTCGACAAAGCCGTCCTTACATTAAACGACATCATTCAGCGAGATGACGTTGGAGTTAAGTAAATACAGCTGCAATTGACACATCCTCACGTGTGCTGAGTCTGGGCCGGTCGGCAGCATGACATTCAGGACGGGGCGGGCGGTATCTGCGCCAGCCATCTACGCCTTTGATTCGGAAGCTGGGCACACAAAGGGGGTCCTGTCCCGGCATCAGCGATAAGAGTCGTTAAGGGGCACACGCCCTCAGCTTAGGGCCGAATTCACAACCCGGCTGTCTGGCTCTCATCTCAATAAGCCCCGCGATTTCGTTTAGGATATCGTAAATACTAAACAAATGGTTTAACGAAGACAATCCTATGATAGTCGTCCCGACGCCAGGGAGACAAAATCGCGGCTGACGTGCGTGACAAGCTATCTCTTTCAGATGGCCGTCCTTTCCCTGCTGGGCCCAATTTCCGTCCGCGGCGGACGTGAGTCAGCGAGAAACCTCAAGTGTTCCATGATGTAACGTTTTGCGTTCACACTCAAGACAGCATTTTGATTGTAATTAAATTAGTGTCGCCGGCCGCGGTGGCCGAGGGGACTAAGGCGCTACAGTCACGGTCTGCACGGCCACTGCAGTCGGGGGTTCGAATCCCCCCTCGGGCATGGATATTTGTGCCGTCCTAGTTCGTAAGTAGTTCATAAGTAGTTTGTAAGTTTAGGGACTAATGACCCCGTAGTTAAGTCCCATAGACTATACAAACATTTTTAAATTAGTGTCTGTTGAAATTAATTGTTTAAAATTTTGCTAAAGGTACGGGAATGACAGGAAGCGTAGCCCAAATCAAAAGTTGTCTATATTTTTATAGTGGGTATCGTTAAATCAGAAAATAATCCAATATTAATTTAAATGTTAGGAAGTCCATTCTGAAAGCATTTGTCTGGAGTGTAGCATTGTATGGGAGTGAAACGTGTACTATAAGGAGTTCAGACAAAAAGATGACAGAAGCGTTCGAAATGTGGTGCTACAGACGAATGATGAAAATTAGATGGATAGATCACGTAACAAATGAGGAGGCGCTTAAGCGAATTGGGGAGAAAAGGAGTTTCTGGCATATCCTGACTAAGAGAAGGCATAGATTGGTGGGACACATTCTGAGACATCAAGGAATCGTCAACTTAGCATTAGAAGGAAGTGTGTGGGGTAAAAATCGAAGACGGACACCGACGGAGGAATACAGTCAGCAAATTCAAAAGGATGTAGGTTGCCGAACGTATTCTCAGATGAAGGTACTTGCACAGGACAGGGTAGGTTGGAGTGCTGCATCAAACCAGTCTGCGGACTGAAGACCACAACAAAAAACATCGTAAAATGATGAGAACAGAAACCATTGAAAGCATAAAATAATGGCAACAGAAACATTCTAATAAATATGCTCCACTACAGCTTCAAATGTATGTTTACGATCGTGAGTGACAATGTTCGATTCTTCGGATATTTTCGGTCGTAGTATGACCACAGATGTAACTCGGCAATAGACAAATGACAAGTGTGCCTAGAGGCTAAAGCAATTTTTTTCGCTATTCTGACCATGTGTCGGGAAATATATAATGATATTGCTAGTTATCACTTGAAATTTTTGATGACTGATTGATTTGATGTGACATTTTTGGCCGTTAAACACCGGCTGGGATCGTGTTCGGCCTGCCTGGTGCAAGTCTTTTAAGTGACGCGACTTGAGCGTCGATGATGATGAAATGATGGCAAGGACGACAGTCCCCGAGCGCAGAAAATCTCCAACCCGACCGGAAATCCAACCCGGGTTCCCTGCGTGGCAACCTATCGCACTATCCACTGAACTAAGCCCATCTAACTCGACTCATGTTCCATCCTTGAGCCATGGTTGTAGAATGTAGCATTTGCACATTGAAAACCATCATATTTTGCGTCTGGAATGAAACAACAACCAACGTTATGAAGTGGTCCGAAATTGACAAGAAAAGCAACAACTATACTTTGGCCAGTAAGATCAGTCCTCACGATTTTTCTCTTTGAGACATTTCATAAGTGAAATGTACAGCGCTCCTGTTGATAAAGTTGAGCCGGCCGCGGTGGCCGAGGAGACTGAGGCGCTTCAGTCACGGTCTGCACGGTCACTACGGTCGGGGGTTCGAATCCCCCCTCGGGCATGGATATTTGTGCCGTCCTTAGGATAAGCTAGTTGATAAGTAGTTTGTAAGTTTAGGGACTGATGACCCCGCAGTTAAGTCCCTTAAGCTTAACAAACATTTGATTTGATAAAGTTGAAAAATTGGTGAAGTGAGTTGACAGTTTTGTCAAGGCTTACGAGAGGAAAGGGGATTGTGTAAAATACAGAAATTCACAAACTCATTGCCACGATAGTCCAAATGAAAGAACTACATGTTGAACTACTTCTTCAACATACATTATTATACTTACAAAATTATTGTTTGTTAAAAGAGACCACGGGTGAAACTTGAATTCAATTACGTGGTTGCATAATTGGAAAAATAATATTTGCGACAAACCCCTTTATATTAAGTAGGACAATATTTCATACTGAACTCAGTGGTGACTTGTAGTCAAACATATGTAATTACCTAGAGAAGGGCTCCTTTATTACACCCACTATATTGTATCACCCATAATGTTACATGTTTGCTGCATTCCATGGTAGTTATTGTGTTGAGGTCGTGGCACAAAGTATGGGACGTTCAATGCAATCTCCGAATCCACTCAACTGCGTGAATATATTTTAGCTAGCTGAAAAACCCGGATTTCCAAAGGTCATTATTTATTGCAATATTGTGTTTGTGCAGGCGCTTCTGGCGCCTTCCTCTGTCCACCTCCTCTCTCTGTCCATCCCTCTATCAACCTCTGCCCGCTCGTCCTCCTTCGCTGCTTCTTGCCCCTCCTTCGCCACTTCCTTCTCCTCCTCTTCTTTTTTCTCCTCCTCCTGCACCATCTCCCTTACTTCTTCCCCCTACCCCTGCTGCAAATAGGTAAAGGTTAAATTCCGCGTTCTGGCCGTAGATGGGTCAATCATACCTGATTAGCCACCATGACATATAAACTACATCGTGCGAATTATTATTCAGACAGTGCCACTCCTCTACTTTTGAAGCTCAAGCGTGCAAAATGTTATCGAACTCGGATGAACGGCCTGGCAGCACATGAAATACCAATCTAATCCAAAGAGGCGATGTCCCCTTTAACGAAATAACCACTTCAGATTCTTTCTATTTTTCAGCTCTTCCCATAGGTTTCCCCACTTTTTCTCTAATCAACCCCTTTACAAAAGCGAAAAAAAAAAACGAAACAAAATAGTATTCACATTGGTGAAGTCATTTCTGAGTTCTAGCGAGATTGACGAACATCAATTGAAAGTTGAGAGTTCAGAGTATGTGTAACTAAGGAACCTAACTGCACAGGGCATCGGTCCCTGGACTTACTCACTACTTAAAGTAACTTATGCGAAGGACAACACATTCCTCATGAGCGACTGTAACCTCCGCCGGGAGCGGCTGCGCAATCCTTTACAGCACTGTTTTTCAACCTGTGGGTTGCGACCCCCAGGGAGATCGTGAAGTCTCGCTTGCGGAGTCGCCGTCAGAGGAAGAGGAAGTTCCAAAATAAAATGACCATTCCAGCTCCTCTTTGAATAATAGGGATTACGTAATACAAAAAGAAAGTCCTATGAAAATGAAATATATTCTATATTAAAATTACATAGTTCATCATAATAAATAGCCCGTTTCACGACCAATGAAGGACAGCCTGAACACTAGTTTAAGAAATCAATCGATGACTAAATTAACAAGACGTAATAAGTAAATCTGTAAAGAAAGATCACCTTGGTTATAAATGCACTATACAGAGAGATCTTACTTTACTTGCATAATTCGATTCTGAGTCTTACATGGAAAGCAAAACATTCATTATGCAACAGATATTTTTCTGCCGAAATTCATGAAAAAATAAGATAATTCGTTCCACTCCGGAAAAATACACAAAAAAACTCTTCTATAATTTATTGGCTAATACTGTAAATTTTCTAAGTTATATCAACAGAAGAAAATTATACCAATTAGCTTCCCAGCCAAGAACAAGAAATTTGCCCTTTTTTTGTGTCTCATTCCTCCTCTTCCGCCCGTCCTTCGGCTCGCCATTATCTGCCTTCTCGGTCTCGTCTGGTTTTAATGCCGTTCGTTCATCTCATCTTGAGATGAAATTATTTTTCAAGTAATGATGAATAGAAACAAAATTTTTCACTTATCGATCTGGTCTTGATAAACACTGGACTGGAAGAAGTGTAGCTCATTGACAGCTGCAGAGTTCGTCTTCATGAAAGTTTTATATGGGGTGTGTCCCCACATTCCGTTCTTGTTTCGTTTTCACGGAGCTCAAAATGTGTGTGTGTGTGTGTGTGTGTGTGTGTGTGTGTGTGTGTGTGTGTGTGTGTCTGATCTCTTAACCCTCCTGCACTTGTCATATGCCGAAAGTACAGAATACAGGAGTTTCAAGTTGGTTTCCACATATTAGGAAGTGTTCGTCATAAGACAGATGAAAATGATGTGATCATTCCTTCTGCAGGCTGAAATACATGAAAATAAATTTGAAAATATGAAATAGAGGCGACCCATACTGTAGAGGGGATAAGTTTTACCTTACGAATTTAAAGCAATTGTGATACAAGTCTGTGTTGTGAAAGTTTGATTCCTATTCAACGTAACTAAAGGTTCAACACAACAAGGAAAGGAAAGAAAACGTTTGAATGAAAAAAAGATTAAAGAAACTCGTTACGTTAAAAATTTCCCCAAAAGTGTCACTATCTGATTCTTAAAATGAGAACAGTATCGATTCAATTTATTCTTTATGTTTCACATAATATGATTTTTAAATTTGGCAAAGTTTTACTTATAGTGTTTAGATTTCATTGGGATATGATAATGTAGCAGAACGTATAATAATTGAAAATCTTGTGTGTTTGTGTGTTCTTCGGTAAGGAGGTAGTGTACAGTTTGACCTTTCAACCATTTATAAGGCGTTTCGTTTTGTACATGGATTCAAAAATTCTCCAGTTATGTAACGTTGGGTACGGTCCGAGTTATCTGTCTAATTAGTTGGAACTTCCTGGCAGATTAAAAGTGTGTGCCGGAACCTGGATTCGAACCTGGAGCCTTTGACTTTGGCGGACAAGCTCTCTACCGACTGAGCTATCCCGCCACGCTTCACGGTCCGGTTTCACACCTTTACTTCCCCCATTACCTCGTCTCCTACTTTCCAAACTTCACAGAAGTTTTCCTGCGAACCTTGCAGAACTAGCACTCCTGGAAGAAAGGATAAGGACACAAAACACTATGGAAATGAAAACGAATAAAATAATTATTTTTGTTGCTTGTTGGACATGTAGTATGCAGAAGGTACATGAAAGCTTGTGTAACACAACTAGATAGTTTAAATATGAACAGTTACTCCGTATTCAAGTTAACAAAACACATATTTACGATAATGTTTCTTTCCTTATCTCGAATAAAAGTGTCTTAAGAAAAAAAGACGATATTTTCAGAATAACTGGTATATTGTAAATCGTCCCTTCTTTCGTCTATCTATTTAGCGATATTTCCAAAGAATGCTTTTGTAGTTAGCGGTATTTGTCCTTATTTTGGTAGTCCTTCAGCCAAATCTAGTTTCGTATATTTATGACAAAAGTTATCCATTCCTAAGATACCTGACAAATGAAAATCCTTTAGCGACCTTACGTGATTCTGATATGATTATTCGTTATTCAGTCCTTATTTATATCATTAACGTTTTTTTTTTCATTTTTTATCGACAATTGTTTTTAAAATTTGTTTTGCTACGACAATTTCTATACGTATCTCTGTTTACAAACTTTCCTTTCCGATATCTGGTTCGTTTAACTTACCTTTCTTTGCCCCTTGTGATGGGAATTGCTTTTGTATGCAACTGTTTCACAGTACTTCCTTTTTATTCAGTATTAATTTAGGATATAATTTTTCTCATATTAATTAAAATTTAACATCTTTCCAACTGAAATCCGCTGGAGAACGGTGATTTTATTTTTATTTATTTATTTATTTTTTTGCGTCGGAACTGTATAGATTATCTTTTGTTTTATCTGTCATAATGTAGAACCTGTCACCCGTACGCTCAAAACGCAAGGGAAATTAAAGATGTCGACTTTTCGTGTCACGTGTGGGAACTAGAGGCACTCACAGTAGAGAC
The DNA here is from genome assembly GCA_026315105.1 of Locusta migratoria. Classification (NCBI taxonomy): domain Eukaryota; kingdom Metazoa; phylum Arthropoda; class Insecta; order Orthoptera; family Acrididae; genus Locusta; species Locusta migratoria. The sequence goes on from CM048755.1 coordinate 381,697,330, forward strand.
TGTTTTCTTTTCATGCAGTTCTGCGGTTATGACGTTTACAGTCTCTCGTGACATGCCACACATACTTCAGAGCTGTGTCTGTCTTATCCTACGATTCTCTGTGATGCGCTCGTCAATCAGATTCCAAAGGGACTCATTGGTTGCAGTGCACAGTCGTCCACCCTGAGTTCTGTCAACACGTTGAGGTTAGCATCACCGGATGCTTCTTTGTAACAACCCGCATCCTAACGATGCATATTATTGATGTCGATACAATCGTAGCTTTCCACAACTTTCATTCCTCCAATGGCGTTTTCCGCGATTAGAAACTCTATTACATCATCACGATGTTTCTCCCGCAGCGCTACAGTTACTTCACACCACATCATATCAGGCGCTACAATTCAGAGCCTTCTAGTGTCATGACAAAGGTTTGAAACTTGCGTCAGCAAAGTGGATAAATCGATTGATCAATGTGCCTGTCACGTAAGACCTTAACAGATACTGGAAACAAAATCAAAAATATCAGAGGCAGTACTTTCCAGCCTGTGAACAGCTTTTCTACATCTACATAGATACTCTGCAAATCACATTTAAGTGCCTGGCAGAGGGTTCATTAACCACTTTCATAACTTTTCTCTACCGTTCCATTCTCTAATAGCGCGTGGGAAGAAAGAACACCTAAATCGTTCCGTTTTCGATCTGATTTTTCTTATTTTAATGAGGTCGTTATGTCTCCCTATATAGGTGGGTGCTAGCAAAATATTGTCACATTCAGAAGTAAAAGTCGGTCATTGAAATTTCGCAAACAGAACTCGCCGCAACGAATAACGTTGTCCTTTTAATTATTTCCCCCTGTAACGTGATAAAATATAACGAGCTGCCTTTCTCTGAACCTTCTCAATGTCTTCCGACAGTCCCACCTGGTGAGGGTCCCAAATGGGCAACAGTACTCCAGGAGAGTACGCACAAGTGTCATGTAGGCAGTCTCTTTGGTAAAGCTGTTGCATCTTCGAAGCTTTCTGCCAATGAAACGCCTTCCCCACAATATTTTCTATGTGTACTCTGCAGTCTAAGTTGTTCGTAATTGTAACTCCTAGGTATTTGGTAGAATTTTCGAGCTTACGGTTTGTCTGATTTATCACGTAATTGAAGTTCAGATGTTTGTGAACTACGGGGTCATCAGTCCCTAAACTTAAAAACTATTTATCAACTAGTTTATACTAAAGACGTCACAAACATCCATGCCCGAGGGAGGATTCGAACCCCCGACGGGGAACGGACTCGCGAATCTTAGCATAGCGCCTGAATGCGCTCGGCCGCTCCGCCGTGGCAATTGAAGTTCAGCGGATTTCTTTTAGTGGTCATGTGTATTACTTCATAGTTTTAATTATTTAGTGTTAATTGCCAATATTCGCACAATGTAGAAATTATGTCTAAATCACTTTGCACTTGGTTTTGATCCTCTGTTTACTTCACTAACCGATAAACGACATCATAATCCGCGAACAGTCTAAGAGAGCTATTCAGATTGTCTCCTAAATCGTTTATAAACGCAAGGAAGAGAAGGGAACCTATAACACTTCCCTGAGGAACGCCAGACGTCACTTCTTTTTTATTCGATGACTTACCCCCAATTACTACGAACTGTGTTGTTTCTAATAGGAAATCGGGAATCAACTCGCACAATTGGAGCGAAATTCCGTAAGCACGCAATTTCATTAGAAGCCGCTTGTGAGGTACAGTTTCAAAAGCCTTCCGGAAATCCAGAAATATGGAATCGATTAGAGATCTTGTCGATGGCACTTATCTCTTATTACGTATAGGTAATTTTGTATGATAGATTGCATTATGTTGTCTTCGATATTGTATTTTCTTGTCACGTGGCTATTTGTAGATTCCCATCGCTAGAATCGTTTTATACGTATGCTCCTTCATATATTCAATGGAAATCGTGCATTCCGTTTAAGCACCTTATATTTTAATGCCATTGTAGTATTTTACTGAAAGGCGAGTCGACTTCATAACATGCCTGATTTATTAGAGAGTATTTTTTTTTTAATATAACGTTTCTCATTCAGCTGTTGCTTTTCAAAATGAACCTACTTCCATATTTATAGCTGCGCACTTCTTCCTTACTATAAAATTTTTCCACTTCCGTTCAGCTGGTCGAGACTGGTTAACATCAAAAATACACTCAGAATAAGGCTTATAACAACCGATACTTGATTGCTATGTAATATTGGACGTGTAGAGACATCTGGTATGCCGACCCTCTCGGTTAGCCGTGTGGTCTAACGCACCGCTTTCCGAGACGGGGAGGCGTACCGGCCCCGGCCAACCACCTAGAAGACAAGGCTTCACAACTGGCCGTGCCTACGTCACACCTAGAGGCCGCGACCGCTAGCTGATTGGGTGGCCGCTGGGGCACGCCCACCGCCAACGCCACCTAGAGAGAAGGCCGCGGGTGACGTCTGGCAGAGTAGGTTGCGCGCGCATAGCTGCCTGGGTAGCCGCTGGGGCACGGCCCACTATGCCGAAACAGCGAGCCAGTCAGCTATGCGCGCGCAACCTACTCTGCCTGACGTCACGCGAGAGTGCCGCGGCCTTCTCTCCAGGTGGTGGTGCCACCGCCTGGTAGCGGCCGGCCAGTCAGCTTGTGTTCGCGGCCTTTCGGTGTGACGTAGACACGGCCAGTTGTGAGGCCTTGTATTCTAGATGGTGTTGCCCCGGTTCGAATCCACTCGGCGGATTAACGAAGGATGTCGGAGTACCGGCCAGCCTGGAGGTGGTTTTCAGGCGGTTTTCCACATCCCACTAGGTGACTAACCGACAGGTACCCAAGTCCCGCCTCAGTTACACGTTTCTCAATCATTTCTTAACACTTTACACCTTTATACTTATGACACTATATGCAGACATTTATGGTACGCCAGCCGAAGTGGCCGAGCGGTCTGCGGCGCGCCAGTCACAGTCTGCACGGCCGGTTCGGTCGGGGGTTCGAATCCCCCCTTGGGCATGGATGTTTGTGTCGTCTTTAGTATAAGGTAGTTCATAAGTAGTTTGTAAGTTTAGGGACTGATGACCCCGCAGTTAAGTCCCTTAAATTTAACAAACATTTGAACATTGAACATTTAGGGTACACATTTCCTCCCTGGGGCATGGGGTGGCGTCAAGAAGTGCATCCGGTCACCCCGTAAATATTAACACGCCAAATCTGGATTTAACCTTTATCCCGTACACCGGTCTTTTGGACCGGGGCGCCTCCCTCTCTGCCCTCCCCTTCTCTCTGGGTGTGTATCAGCGCACTGCCCTCCACAGTAGCCTCAGGGCCGTTGAAGAGGAAGTCCAAGTAAGTCTTTTCTCGGGCCGGCCGCGGTGGCCGAGGGGACTGAGGCGCTCCAGTCACGCTCTGCACGGTCACTACGGTCGGGGGTTCGAATCCCCCCTCGGGCATGGATATTTGTGCCGGCCTTAGCATTAGCTAGTTCACAAGTAGTTTGTAAGTTTAGGGACTGATGACCCCGTAGTTAAGTCCCACATTTGAACATTTGAATCTTTTCTCGGTTGTGCATCTTTCTGAAGTTCTGTAATTAAGAATTGCACTCTCCGCTACCGATCGGAAAAGACCGAGGTGTACGCTGAATGTCTCTATTTCCACCTGTCCAATGTACCCTCAAGTTGTATGTTTTTCCTTTCAGTCAACTGGAAATCTGTAAAAATGAGAAAAATCTACATATCAAGTGTGTGAGAAAACTATGGGGGTGGTGTATGGTGAAGAAGGGAGAGAGCGATTGGTGCACTAAGTGGATTTTAAGACAATTAGATGGTAAAAATTCCGTAAGAAACTGAAAGAAATGGCACCCCGGTCTTAAAGTCCGAGTGTACGCTTTGTGTACCGTAAGGGGGTGTACGGGCTGAAGGGTAACAAAGCCAACCCAGCATGTGCGGGATAATGGCCAAAGAGAAAGAAAGAAACAGACATCTGGTATGACCGTAGTGGCTTCAGCTCGGATGATTAACACTGCAATGATCACTAGGAGGAACATTGTTGTCGCGTTGTATGTGTTGGATACAGGGTCAATATTGTACCGTTATCATTAATTAATATCAGATTTTGGAGTGAATAAGTAAACAGAAAGAGGGAAAAACATGTTAAGTATTACAATAGCAGCAACTGAACATCTATTCTCTGAAAATTAATAATATAATGTTTAGGTCCACTACGCGCGCGTTGCCTATTTCGGGAATATGTACCAGTGAGATCCCACGCCACCATTCTAGTGTTAACACTCCGAAATCGATGATTCAGGCAATTTACACTGCCTAACAAAAAAAGTGATGCTTCAGGAATTTAGTGAAACTACATATGATGGAAGACCATGGGACTTTAATGAACTGACTACGTTTCAAAAACAAGTTGCCATGACAAAATTATCTAAACGCAGCTTAGAGGCATTAATTGTGGAAGTAGTGATGACATTCGTGAATCTTACTCAAGCTGCGGAGAACCGTGCATTACAAATGTTTAGCTCTTTGTGACCGCAATGACGCCCACGCTAAACGTATGTGAAATTTGGAAGAAAGAGCAAAGGGAGAAAAAAGGAGAGGCAGTAGAGCGTTATCGCCGGAAGTGCTGCTGTAAGCGGGCGCTGGAGCTGCGCTGAGGTAACGAGGCGGCCCCTACGTGCCGACACACGACACCGCGCCGCCTCTATCTGCCGTCTGAATCGCGCGCCGCCAAAGTTATCGATTACGTAGCTCGTGCCGCTGACATCGACCCTCACACGTCTGCTTATGCTCCCGAAAGCTCTTTCTCTACGGTGGGAACGCGGCCGCATGACGCCACCTCCGAGGTGTGCAACACGTAATCTGACGGCACAGGACAAAGCAGTGAGATACCAGGCTCCTAATGGTGGCTCCCGGACAACCATTTCGAATCGGATTATCACCGAGTCTTTCATACAAGTCGAAGCAAATGCTCTCGAGACGGAACTAGTAGTCCAGTCAACCGTTAACCACCGCAACGAAGTGTTCCAGGCGATTGGGTAAAAGAGCAGGAATTTTTCATTGAAAAAATGAGTGTCATGGATACGCCTCTCTATTATTGGACTACATACACTACGTGATCAAAAGTATGCGTACACCCACAAAACATACGTTATTCCTTTTAGGTGCTTTGTACTGCCACCTACTGCCAGGTACTCCATATCAGCGACATAAGTAGTCATTGGACGTCGTGAGAGAGGAAAATGGAGCACTCCGCGTGAAGCCGTCCTCTCACGGGACGTGGAAATGCACGTGGAGGAGGAAGTGGTGACGTCGCAGCGTGGAATAGCACGTTCCACTACCCTGCGAAGCATGGAATGAAAGATCCAACATGTTAGATTTTTGCTTCGTGGAGTGGAACGTGGCCAATGAGAAGCGGCCTGGTTTTCACGTGACAAGCAGAAATCTTGAGCCGCCATATTGCAAACGGAACTCCGTTATTTCGTGCCTTATTTCGTTGCAGCGTATGATGTACGGATATAATCTTTTTGAAAGCGTCAGAATATTGAGGAACTTTTGAAAACGCGTCATTTTATATATGATATGTTACAATAAATTAGCGAAAATAACATTTTCATAGCTGTAAGGTTCTCGTATTTAACGTGTGTCATGTCATAATTTGCATAATGTGAAAGAATATCGTTCGTTTGCTACGGTATAACGCATTCTATCAAAGAAGCGTCTAACATTTACATGTTTTAGAAGCTTAGTATACCTTAATACTAAAGCGTCTGTCCCACAGGAGGAATAGCGTAACTGGTAGCGTCGCTGGCTGTGGCGCTAATGTGTAACTTGAATAGGTTCGCTTCTGTGCCCTTCCGAAATATTTTTATTTTTTCCTCTTTTATTTGCTTAACGGTTCTGGTTTTTTCTTGCTACTTTAAGTATAATATCCGATATTCGTTGTTATTTGTTTTTAAGCTGACTTATTAGCGTGGTGGTTAGCGTCGCGAGCTGCGGAGGAAAAGAGATGTAAAAAACAGGTTTGCATCTACACTCACACAGATATTTTTAACGATTTGGTTTAATTACGGTTTATGTAACTTCTATGTTTATTTAAAACAATTACAATATTCAGTATTTGACGTTAGTTATTAGAAACAAGAACGAACTTTGTCCACGAGAGAATTTGTTGAGTTTTTCGGTCTAGGCCACTCGGTTTTCCCCACGGTGTTTGTATTAAGTTGCAGTTCAGTACAGTGGAATAGTTCAGTTGCACAGTGCAAAGGGAACATGGCTAGCGCGTGTTTACGGAGGTAGATGCAGTGTAGGAGGAATAGTGTTCACGTACAGTACTAAAAGAAAACATTATCACAACGAACATTGTCGACCTGAGACGTTGTCCCACGTGTATATCAAGTAAAAGGTATTGGTCAGAACCTATTACCTCCGAATATGCAGAATATCGACAACGTTGAAAATGGGAATATAAGAGCAAGACAATTGGAGGTGGTGCAAATGATTTATTTTACCATCGACAATTTTTTTAAGAATTTTTGTCAAAAGAGATTTAATCACTTTCAGATAAATGTACCTTCTTTTCGCTTCTCGAAGAAGAAAAATACAATTTTTGTAACAGTATTGCATGCTACATGCTAGCATAAGAAAGCATTTTTTTCCGACGGTCGCTAACGAAGGTACCGTGTAATTTACGCACATCCATCTTTGTAGACACTATGGACTACACGCCACCCGCAACGGGTGCTGGACGGCGCTGCGGTCGCAAATCACGATGAGCAGCACGTCACGTTCCGTGTGATGTAGCAGGTCGTTTCAGAGCGTGCTGTAGCTAGGTAGGCAGCACGTCTGGCCTGCGCCACGTTGGGACAACACGTCCCGCGTGAGGTGGTTTAACTCACGGATTTCGAAGTGATCAAGTGGTCAAGTGATTTGGTGTAACTTGTGTCAGAAGTCGGTACGTGAGATTTCCACACTGTTTCTGATGTGATAGTGAAGTGGAAACGTGAAGGGACACTTACGCCTGGCCTGACCACACGTTGTGTGGAATGACGAATCACGGTACACAGTGTGACGATCCGATGGCACGGTGTGGGTATGGCGAATGCGCAGTGAACATCTGCCAGCTTATGTAGTGCAAACAGTAAAATTCGTAGGCGGTGGTGTAACGGTGGGTCGTCTTTTCCAGGGGGCTTGCACCCCTTGTTGTTTTCCGTGGCACTATCGCAGCTAAGGCCTACATTGTTTTAGGTAACTTCTTACGTCTCACTGTTGAAGAGCAATTCGATGATGGCGATTGCATCTTTCAAAACCATCGAGGACCTGTGCATAATGTACGGTCTGTAGCGGAGTGGTTATACGACAATAACACCCCTGTAATGGACTGACCTGCACAGAGTCTTGACTTGAATACTATATAACACCCTTGGTATGTTTTGGAAAGCCGACATCGTGCCAGGCTTCACCGACCTAAATCGATACCTCTCCTCAGTGCAGCAGAACTCCGTGAAGAATGGGCTGCCTTCCCCAAGAAACCTTCCAGCACCTGACTGAACGTATGCCTGCGAAAGTAGAAACTGCCAACAAGGCTAAGGGTGGACCAACAGCATGCTGGATTCCAGCTTAAGCGATGGAGGACGCCACGAATTTTTAAGTCACTTTCCTCCAGGTATCCCGGTAATTTTGATCACAAAGTGAATATGACATCAGCCTGTTGTAGAAATGTAATGTGCTAGTATTATGGCCCTTTTAGGGAGCGAGTATCTTCTTTACATGATCGAATATGGATTCCGTAAACACAGATATTGTAAGGCTCTGTTTTCTTCCATACGAGAAGTCACTTATAGGCGACATTTGATATGGTTCCACATAGAGGCTTAGTAGATAAAAGATGAACTTACGGTTCATCTGAGCAGTTTTTTGACAGAATTTAGGACAGAAAATCAGATATTGTTCCTCAGGTGTTAAAATGACTTCGGTATTACCTAGAGGAGAGATACAGTGACTTTACTGTTCACTATTTAACTTCGTTTTGTTTCCACCATTTGCCTACCCTACAAGAGATCTAGTAGGCCTACTACTTTTGCACATTACATGTTAAAATTTTGTATACAATCAACATTGTTGCAAGAAATGCGTAGTTTATTATCTTCGTATTTTGGTGGAGTCCTACACTAGTTTGTGTAGTTCGTCCTTCATACAACATACAACCGAAAATTTTCTCGGAAACAGTGAAAAGACTATACGAGACATTAAACCCTAATCTTCGTTCTTTTGACAAAGCTTTAATCACTACTTTTTTACCATCACATCCGAAAATCCCAGACAAAAACAATGGAACTAGGTAATCCTGGAGTCCATGATATTAATCCTGCTTTATCTATCCTTTTTGGACCATATCTGAACGTTATCTGTTGGGTTGCGTCATCACAAAAATGTGTCGGTACCCAATGTTCAAATGTTTGTTAAGCTTAAGGGACTTAACTACGGGGTCATCAGTCCCTAAACTTACAAACTACTTATGAACTACCTACAACTAAGGACGGCACAAATATCCATGCCCGAGGGGGGATTCGAACCCCCGACCGTAGTGGCCGTGCAGACCGTGACTGAAGCGCCTCAGTCCCCTCGGCCACCGCGGCCGGCATGTCGGTACCATTACCGCACCTACTACAACCTACAATCGTCAGCAATAGCTGAGTTTTTTACCCAGTGAAATTTCACATTTCAAATACGTTTGAAATGACGTGTAAAAAATGAAGTCACGGACGTCTAGTAACCACTACTTCAAAAACAGTTCTTTCCTGGAATCATTGTAACTACATATTTCTCATACTTTTGTAGAAACTTTCACCTCTGTCAGTTTTCGTTATTTATTATAATACTGATTGTATACAGTGTCGCAAATAACGCCGACAAACTTTGGGGACGTAAAATGCATTCCTTAAGAGCAACGAGCATTATATCATCTTCGCTACTATGAAATATACGTATTCTGGTGAACTGGTACTCATTGCTCTTAGGGTATGTACTTAAGGGCCCATGTTAACTGCCAAATTTATCTTTATTATTGTTCAGACCACTTCCCTCCCCCATAATCCACTGTGCAGCGCTCTACAGCGTACTACGATTTGACTACGCCGGGGCCACTCATCGAGTCTCAACCACGTCGTTTAACCCACGGAAGCTGAAACTCATCAAACTGTAGTTTTCATCCACGCTCGCCTAGTGGATTGTGCATCCGTCGAGTTGCAACTGGGCATCTCCCATCCATTCGGTACCAAACAAACAATGGATGGTGTCCTTATGAGGACTACCAACAACTACACGCAAGAGCGATTCCAATTCTGTGTCCAGTACCACAAAGGATTTGACACTCAATGTCTACGGTAAGAGAATATTCTCTGCACTGGATCTCGCTCGAGCTTTTTACCACAATCCTGTGTCACTACACAACGTTCCCGAAGCAGCTGTATGCACGACTTTCTCTTCGTTCCAATTTACTCGCACGCTTTTTTATGTAACGCTTCGTAGACTTTGCAATGATTTATGTACTTGGTTGCACTTGATGTGGGTTATATAAAGTTTTTCGGTCATGTCGCGCTCCGAGGCTAAACATTTATCACACCTACGGCATTTCTTTAGCTGTCTACGTCAGCATTGACTCATTATTAATCCGTCCAAATGCGTTTTTGAGGCAGCAGAGATTCGATTTCTTGGTTATACCACTAACGCACACGGAAATCGGCCATCAAAAGACAAAGTAGATTGTTTTTCCACAACTTACAAAAAACCAAGAACTACTACGTATCCGTCGGGTTAAGAATAGTTTCGCCGTTTCTACAGTAACGAGCTCTCGTAGCTGCAACTCTGAACAGATTCATGAATGTTCAAATGTTTGTTAAGCTTATGGGACTTAACTACGGGGTTATCAGTCCCCAAACTTACAAACTACTTATCAACTAGCTTATCCTAAGGACGGTACAAATATCCATGCCCGAGGGGGGATTCGAACCCCCGACCGTAGTAGCCGTGCGGACCGTGACTGAAGCGCCTCAGTCCCCTCGGCCACCGCGGCCGGCCAGATTCAAACCTAGGACAAAGGATAAAATTCACTGGAATCCAGAAGTAGAAACGGAATTTTGTTATTTAAAGACCGTCATCCCTGACGCAACACTATTGGCCAAATAAGTACCTCATGTGGAACTTGCAGTGGTGGTTGGTGCATTATAACAACGTGTGGAAGCAAATTTGCTACCGCGAGCTTCCAGAAAAAATCTGTCACCCTCATATCAAAATTTTTAACATACGACAGTGAGCTTTATTCTGCTAAGCAGCCGTAAAAGAAGTTATCATATCTTTCATTCTTTAAAATGTTGCTTGTTCTATGGCCAATTTCAATATTTAAGGTATATATGTGCCACTTTATGTGTGTTGTTGCTCTGCTGCACCTTCCATATTATAATAATCCGTGTTCTATTATGTCTTGTCTAATGCCTTTTAAGTGTGTGAACTGTTAAATCCTCTTCCATTTACATGTTCTTTTTCTTATTTTGTCTATTTTATAGAATGACATATCCATTTTCACTAAACTCACTCCACTTCATATTTTTGTGACGCTGGCACAGTAACCGTAACAGAAGTTTTGTTTGCACAAAATTGGTGTTTCATTTACTTATACATGACGCGTTTCGCCTCTTTTGGGCATAATAAGACGTTGAAAAGGGGGAGGGACACCCTTAAAACACAGCGGTTGGTCCTTTATGGAAACCATTCTGCGTTTACGTATCACGAAGATAATTCCCGCTCACAAACATCGAGTTTCTACTGCTTGCCTTCGTGAATGTCGACAGATCTCTCCCAATTTGATAACTTTTGGAGGATTTTGGTCAGGACTCTGCAGCAATCACAGGATTTTGACGCTATAACGCAATCTTCAATATCCCTGTGGGAGATACCGAATACAGCTATCCTAACCGCCAATCCGAATACCTGCAGGAAAATGAAATGAGCGTATGGCTTTCTTAGCCAGGAGATCCCTTACGGGTTTGTTCGGCCGCCTGAGTGGAAGTCTTTTTATTTGACGCCGCGTGAGCGACTTACGTGCCAATGATGATGAGATTATGATGATTAGGACAATACACAATACCCAGTCCCCTGCCGGGAATCGAACTCGGTCCCCCTGCGTGGTACTCAGCTACGCTGCCACTGAGCTACGGAGGGACACTACCTGCAGGAATAAAGGCCAGATACGGACTAAAGTATTACTGACTTGGTAAAACTGCTGATCTATTTCTCATGAATAAATTTCACAAATTTTTCTATGTCGAACTTTCAGAATAGCAGAGGTCACCGAGACTATGGATAGTAATGTATTAGTGAATGGTTGGAAACTCTTTTCCTGCACTGTAGTAACGGCACAGAATACAGGAAAGGAAGGACACAAAAAGTCTGAGAAAAAACGTTCATTATGCATAGTAAAGAGAAAGGAAGAAACAAGAACAAAAGTGGACAAGTACCTACATCAAAGAAGATGTTAGAATAACCACCCCGGACCGTAATTCAAGATTCATATCCCGAACACATCAGGTCCTCCATCCGTGGCGAGGGGGTGATCTTCAAACGTTTCCAGACATTATTGTTGGTGTACACTTGCAGAAACAACTGACAAAATTAACATAAATGTGTAGTAAGTTCAAACAAAATTAACATGTTACAGTTATCCTCAAATAACCACCATAAAATATACGAGGCGCGTTCAGAAAGTTAAGTTCCGTTTGGTTATATAAAACGAACGGGTACAGATACAGAAAAAATATTAATTGTACAAAAGTCTACAACTGTTAAACTGCTTTTCTACATAGCTTCCGAAATTTTTTAGGCAATTGACATAGATAGCATGGCACAAGGTTTTGTGTGCCTTTTTCATAGAATTTTGCCGCCTGTGTATTCAACCAAGTGGTAACATGTTCTTTCAGCTCGTCATCATCGTTGAAGTGTTGTCCACCAAGGACAGATTTTAGGTTTAAGAAGAGGATTACTGTCAAAAGATTTTTTTTTCACGATAATGCCTGACCTCACACACCAAATGTGACCAAACAATTCTTACGGAAATTTCAATGGGACCTGTTTGATCATCCTCCATACAGCTCGGACATCTCTCCTAGCGACTTTCATCTCTTCTTACACCTAAAATCTGTTCTTGGTGGTCAACACTTCAACGATGATAAAAAGCTGTTACAACATAGTTGAATACAGAGCCGCCGCGCTGGAGTAGCCGAGCGGTCTAAAGCGTCTCGCTGCGGAGCGCGCGGTTGCTCGCCGTGGAGGTTCGAGTCCTCCCTTGGGCATGGATGTGTGTGTTGTCCTTAGGTTAGTTTACCTCGGTTTAAGTAGTTTGTAAGCTACGGACTGATGACCACGCAGTTTGGTCCGATAGATTTTCAAACATTTGAACATTTGAATTCCCTTAAGCTTAACAAACATTTGAACATTTTGAACATTTGAATTCACAGGCGGCAACCTTCTGTGAAGGATGCGTACAAAAACTTGTGGCACGCTATGACAAGTGCCTACAAAATATCGGCAGTTATGTGGAAAAGTAGTTTAAGAGTTGTAGAATTTTGTGCAATAAAAATTTCTTCTGTATCTGTGTACAATTTCATTTTAATACCAAACGGAACTTACTTTCTGGACGCGCCTCGTATATTAACACTGTTCAAAATGTTTGTAAACTTAAGAGAGGAAACTACTCAGGTTATCGGTCCTTAGACTTACAAACTATTTACAGTAACTTATGAAGAGGTCAACACACGTTGAGGGCGGATTCGGACCTCCGACTAGAGCGGCCGCGCAGTCCATGACATGGCGCCTTAGACCGTGCGACCAATCCCGCGCGGAATATATATGATCGTATTACCGAACGCTAGTTAAAAATATTCTCTCCCTTGCGACAGTGTTTGTAGCTTTAATTTGTCCTGTTAAGCAAGAAAAAGTTAATAGATCACAGTGAATGTAAAGGACCATGAAATATTAATTGTATTTAGTACTACCTTTTAGCGAGAACCAGAATATTATTTTCTCCCACCCTCGATTATTATACTCCTCGACGATGACTCTTTCCTTAAAATTAGTGTCTTAATCACTGTTTTGCCGCGATTTGTCAGAGTGATAAAAACTGCAACCAGAAAGTGATATTCACTGTTTTGTTAATGAAAGCCGATACTTTTCGTTTCAATTACTTTAAACGTCGGGGATAATAAATCTTACTCCGGCGCCTCTTAATTTAGGCGTTAATTTAGAAGTAATGTCAGAAGGTTTATTTGGTTCTGGAAGAGATAACGGCCGTACTAGGTGCGTCCCTCTAATGTACAAAAACCTTTCGTAGCCTTAAGGATGTGGCGGCCTCGCTTTTTGTGAGGACGGTCTGACGGCGGCCAATCACGCTGAGCGGCGTATAAAGACGTTTGTGCACGCTCCGGAAAGCCGACAAATGCCTGTCATTTCCTTATCGATGGCGCCACCTTTTCCGAACCGGTTGCCGCACAGCGCAGTGGGCACCAGCGCTTTACAACAACTCCGACTGAAAGCGAAAACTGTTAGCACGTACTTGTCACCCACCATACACTAAAATAACACCCACCAGCGTGTAAGATGCCATCCACGTGTTGCACTCCTGTGCTACAGGTTGTCTCGAAAAAATGCACACCCTCTTTATTCGAATACCTCATGGGAACATAACTTAGTAACGTACCAGACAGCCACGGCTAGCCGGCTGCGGTGGCCGAGGAGACTGAGGCGCGCCAGTCATGGTCTGCACGGCCACTACGGTCGGGGGTTCGAAACCCCCTCAGGCATAGATATTTGTGCCGTCCTTAGTATAAGGTAGTTCGTAAGTAGTTTGTAAGTTTAGGGACTGATGACCCCGTAGTTAAGTCCCATAACCTATACAAACATTTGAACATTTTTAGCCACGGATACTCCAAAAGGTGAAAACCCTGTAATGTCAACAAAAATCACAAATGAGAGTTCGCTGTGATTGCCAGTTCAAGCCGAACAATGGATTCGTGTTTATAGTGACATTCGATCAGAGACAAACATTCCCATTCTCATGCAAAACTCCGACCTTGTCTACTAGCGCCATGAGGTTTGATTCATGGTCAGCTGTCTGCCTCTGGAGCTGAGTGGCAGCGTTACTGACCTCCGAAGCAAGGGGCCCGGTTTCGACTCCCGGCAGAGTACTAGGTGTTGTGTATTGTTCTAATCATCATTATCTCATCATCATCGGCATGCAAGTTGCCCAAGCGGCGTCAACTAAAAAGACTTGCATGACGGCGGTCGAACAGTTCCGTATGGACAAACAATGCCATTCGATCATTTCATTTTCCTGGACAGCTCACACAGATCGTGAACTACTAGATGCAAGTTTTCCAAACTGAAGATATTGCCACCGAAAGCAACAAATTATTGATAGTCTCCTGATGATGCCGGCAGCAGTGGTCGAGCTGTCTGCGGCGTGCCAGTCACGGTCTGCACGGCCGCTGCGGTCGGGGGTTCGAATCCCCCCTCGCACATGGATGTTTGTGCCGTCTTTAGTATAAGCTAGTTCATAAGTAGTTTTTACTTTTAGGGACTGATGACCCCGTAGTTAAGTCCCATACGCTATACAAAAAACTTATTGGAGAATGCAAGGTTTTTCATGTAAATAATACAGATTACGGTTCTTTTGTGATCGAGTGTTACAAGTATGATTTCCTTTGGTTCTCAGCATTCGAGATCAAAGGTGTTTTTCAATGTGAATGTGCACATTCTAGCTTGATTCGAAGCTAGCAACGAATCCAAAATCGGAGGTGCATAGAGGTCTTAGAGCACCGCCCCCAAAGAGTAAAATTTTTCACATTTTTAAATATTTAATTTTCCCAAATTCTCAGCTAAATTCCAATGAATGAAGTAATGTGAGAAGTAATAACCTTTAAAATGGAAAATATTATTTGTATTTGATACAATTTTTGAGATTTTATCCACCTGATTGGCTTCAGTACTGGAGAACATTAGAGCCCGGAAAAGGATCCATTCACAAGCCGAAAACAAATCCAACAATGTTCTCTACTTTTTACACAGTATCGTTAAAGCACAGCAGTTTTACTAAAGCAAAATACTAAGGAACAGGTAACACGCTTCACTCACACTAAAAATTACTAACATGATTACTGGTTACCTGAACATGGACGAAAACAACATTGCCCCCATTCAGACACTACCACAGCCATAATTTGCAGTCCTCATTCTCAGAAGAGAGTACATGTTTCCCCCTGAGACTAATAACAGATGCGTTACAATATGCATTCGAAGTCATGCACAAACTGAAAACCCACTCCAAAGTCTAAACAAGGAACCACATCAGAGTGAAGCCGCAAATTTAATCTCTATTCAGGATCATTTTAAAGTGTTGTGTTATCAATTATGAAAGGAAAAAATATTACTGCTAATGCCTCACTGTGTGCATCTAAGTGGCGGCAGGAAATGAGTGTCCAGGAGTTGTAGATGTCAACTTTCCATAGGGTGTATGTATTAACTTCACAAATGGACATCTTCGCATTCCAAGAATGTTTAAATAAATCGTACACTTGTTTTCTCCGTGCCCAGATAACATAGACCTGGAGGGTCGCCGTCACAGGTGTAAGAACAGTAGCTGCACCTTAAAACAACCATACCTGTGCTTAGCTGAATACTACGGATTCCGTAATATAGAAAGTGAAATTTATTTTATGTTCAAAGTATGTAATGTATTGTTTAACATTAATTATGAACTGAATATAACGTCGATTGTTTTGTATTAAATACAGCGTGTCAACGATATATAAGCTCAAAGTCTGAAAACTTTTCGCCGCGGCGGATTAGCCGTGCGTACTGGAGCGCCTTGTTGCGGTGCGCGCGGCAGTTCGCCGTCGGGGATTAGAATCCCCCTCGGGCATGGATGTTTGTGCCGTCTTTAGTATAAGCTAGTTCAAAAGTAGTTTGTAAGTTTAGGGACTGATGACCCCGTAGTTAAGTCCCATAAGTTCTACAAACATTTGAACATTTTGAAAACTTTTCAGGAACCAATCGGTAGGTAAATGAACAAGATGCAATAATAATTAAATCTAAGAAAGTTGGTAAACGATGTACTTCCTCACAAAGTAGGCCTATGTATACGGTGGGACCTTCCTAAATGAGCATAATTTGCTACCGATCATACCTGATTTGCGAAACTCTCCTGTTGCAAAATTTACATTTCTGTCGGTAATCAAGTGAAAATAGGTAAAATTATTTCTATTCCGAAAATACACAGAAACAACGTATAAGTATTTTCAATAAATGTCTGTGAACTGAAATAAAATAAAATTCACTGCCTTTGAGACTCCAAAATAGTTCTTTATTCTTGGAAGGGGATCGCCGGAATATTTTTACTTGCAAGAGGGTCGCACATTCTAAAAAGTTGAAAAACACTGTCTTAAAGGATACCCCGTTTTACTCTAAGGTCTGCGAATGTTTCGTAATTCATTACGAGCCATCACATTTCATCACTTCTCATCACCCGTTACACTGTTCGTTGGGGTGTTACCTAGCTGAACATTCGAAATTGTTTGTAATTACCAAGGATTTCGAGATCAATCTTGACAGTACGAACCTTTGTCATCACTTTGGTGCACAATTTTTCACTCGATGTTCATGACGCAGGCTAAAAGATTGCTTTGAACACTTTCTGGGTGTCATTTATGTTAATTTTGTCAATTATAATACATACATTCCACAGAAAGGTTGGTCTTTGCACCTCCAGAACATTCATTATTTGTCGCCCTCCTGATGCAGATGGCGAGTCAACAGAAGCTAATATTTTTCCTGTAGTAATAGTTAACACTTTCACATGAGACTTATTAGAGATTGATTTTCTAGCCATCCACTCAAAGTCTTCCTTTATTACTACACTGCACTCTGCAAATCTTGAGGGCAACATGTCTAAACTATATGATTATTCACCATGAAGTTCTGCTGATAGATGGCGTAAACACCATGTTGCGTCCATCCGTAGTTAAATGGTGCCAAAAAGGCCGCACAGAAGTGGATGATACTGACCGGAAACTAGAGACCCTGCACCATTCAATTTACATCTTTTCGGTAAGCTGGAAGAACATTTTAGAGGGTGAGGGAGGGAGTGTCCAGAGATTTCCAATAACAAGGACGTTCCCGTACTGGTTCCCCATTGGTACTGTTAAAAATGGGCGAATTTTTATCGTATAATGTTCAAATGTTTGTAAATCTATGGGACTCAACTACTCTGGTTATTATTCCGTATGCTTACAAACTACTTAATCACACCCATGCCCGAGGGAGGATTCAAACCTCCGACGGCGAGTAGCGGCGGACTGCGCAGCTAGGCGCCTTGGAACGCTCGGTCACTCAAAAAATGTTCAAATGTTTATTAAGCTTATGGGACTTAACTACGGGGTCATCAGTCCCTAAACTTACAAACTACTTATCAACTACCTTATACTAAAGACGGCACAAATATCCATGCCCGAGGGGGGATTCGAACCCCCGACCGTAGTGGCCGTGCAGACCGTGATTGGAGCGCCTCAGTCTCCTCGGCCACCGCAGCCGGCGCTCGGTCACTCCACCGCAGCTTTTATCGTAGAGGAAATGAAGTATTTGCAAAACGTTCCGTCATTGTTTACAGAGAAAAGTGTCATCTGTTAAAGCACAACGCAGCATTCAGTTCAAGTTACTTGAACTGCCATAATAATGTTCAACTTACTTCTTGAAAATCTCTAGTGAGACTCCGTGTTTGTATGTGTGTGTTTACTAACTTATATGCGAGTCACAAAGATAAACCTCTGTTACTCCGTATATATATATGACTCTTGTGCAAAGTGAACTATATACAAGAACAAGACGCGGCATGGTAAATTGGCTGTTGACTAGCCATCGTCTGATTACAATTTAGAGGTTGTCTGGCTATCAATAAGAAAGGGAACGCAGATAGTGTGTAGTTATTAAAGGAGACAGTAACGCGTCGTGCCGTTAACAGGGAAGCACGTAGACAGGCCAAGCAGGCCATTATGAGGTGCGCTCCGCCTGTAATTCGGCTGCCGTCTGCTAGGGAGCGAACAGTAGCACCTCATAAAGCTAACCGATATAGCGATAAGCGCTGCCACAGAATCTACCCAATCCCATAATATTAATTACTCAAATAAAACTTGTTACATGTTCAACTAAAGCATCGCGGCTAACCTTTCGAGATAAATGCGACCCGTTATCGTGGACTGATTTAAAACTCGCCGTAAGAATCTTTAATTTGGTTTCATCGAAGAGCAGCTACTAAGATTATGCAAACGAATACATTAAGCCGCTGCTCTAAGGTAAGCTGGAGACGCCTTTTTTCTTCGTAAGCACGGCTGCCACTACTGTAAAAACAGGAACATTTAGAAGTTTAATCTTGAAACAGTATGTAGAGTATTTATGTTTTTCAGTGTTAGCATTGCTGTTCAGTATCGATTTCTCGGCCGTGCATTAAGAGACGCGACCGTGCCACAAATCACGCTAATGAACTAAACAGTGTTTGTTTGATAAATTTCCGCTGTTGGTTGAGAACAGGAGCTGTGGACACGGCCTTAATTTATATACTTTTTTCTCACTGTGAGCTGTTTTAATAGCTAAGTGGCTGGCTTTCCCTGTAACGATTGCGTGGGCCCAACAGAAGCTATAAGTGGCCTTAATTACCTTGTGCCGTGGGACGCGGGGCATAGGCTCCACCGGCGATGCGTTTCAAATCCGTTCTCCATATTTACGATTATTAACTATACACGACGGATCTCTTCATTCCAACAGTCTTATCAAACAAAGATACGTCTCAGTCAAACTAAGGTTTCCATTTGCGAAAGAGAAACTAATTTAACAAGATGTACATTCATCGACTAGTACGATAAAGGCACTAATAACACAGTCGTTAATAGCCGGTAAGATAAGAGACGTATTGAAAATGTTTATGCAGTTTGACAGCTAAATCATTGTCTTGTTGACATCGCGCATCCCACGGTCTGAAAGTTTGTGTTCATTTGCGTGTTGAGGCTTTTCATTCCGTAACTGCCACTTCTTAACACATGTCTGCCTAAGGAGCACAAACAATCCCCCCATAATTAATGATTGATGCTACACTCAGTACAATTACATAGAAAAACTTATAAACCTGTTTTATAATCAAGAAATATTGTTCACCGATTCCTAGTTATTGAAGCGTTCATATTGTAAAAGTGGCTATTACCAAAACAAACAACATTTCGGTAACGATTACAGTGTACACTGACGTGTTGTTTGTTACTGAGAGTAACTTTTATGTTTCCATGACTGTGCACTGTGATCTCTGTGCGGGGACTATAGAGCAGGAGGTTGTCACCAGGAAAACCAAAACAGGCACGAAGAGGCTTGCACGGGATAAGATAGGTGGAGAGCTGCATCAAATTTGTCTTTGGGCTGTGCGCTGAGTGTGACATAACGTCATAATATTAGTAATTTTTGGATGTTACTGGTGACTTTTGGCGGAAGATGGAGTATCTTCATTATAACTGTGGTGAAAAGAGTGGGGATCTGTTTTTGTCAATGCCATCCTTATAGCGTGCTACCCTTGGTGGTCGTCGGCGAATGAAGTTTAAAGTGCTGTTTTCTTCTGCTCGCTACAGAAGCAATAGACAACATCAGGTCCAAAAATCAAATGTTTGTATAACTTATGGGACTTAACTACGGAGTCATCAGTCCCTAAGCTTACAAACTACTTATGAACTACCTAAGACTAAGGACGGCACAAATATCCATGCCCGAGGGGGGATTCGAACCCCCGACCGTAGTTGCCGTGCAGACCGTGACTGGAGTGCCTCAGTCTCCTCGGCCACCGCGGCCGGCAACATCAAGTCCCCCTTCGACTATCATACTAACCTGTTAGAATGAAGTTCATACCACTTCCTGCTAAAGTCACTAATCACATCAGAGAATTTTAAAATTAGAACCCAATGAGTCAGTACTCAAACATGTCAAAATAAAAGTGACTCTTAACAATAAACAACCCTTCACTAAAAATGTTCAATTGTTTTTAAATCTAAGGGAATTAACTACGTTGGTCATAAGTCCCTAGGCTTACAAACTACTTATACTAACTAATGGTAAGGACAACACAAACACCCATGCCCGAGGGAGGAGTCTAACGCCCGACGGCGAACGACCGCGTTCACCGCAGCAAAGCGCCTTAATCCCAACGGCTATTCTGCTGCGGCACACTTCACTATACCCTCAAAAGGTCACTATGTGGTCGAAAGTTGCTTGTTTTGCTAACAGTCTTCTTTACAGTATGACGAGGTACGACGCCCAAGAGACGCTATGTTACGATGCGCGATACCGTTCCCTGTTGGGGGTTCGAATCCCCCCTGGGGCATGGATGTTTGTGTTGCCTTTAGTATAAGTTAGTTCATAAGTAGTTAGTAAGTTTAGGGACTGATGAACCCGCAGTTCAGTCCCATAAGCTTAACAAACATTTGAACATTTGAATTTTTTGTTAATTCTACATTGTTTTTATTCGTTCTTCTCTGGACTGATCACAGCCACTTCACATTTGAATTATTGCTGAATTGCTATTTGTTCTCATAACACCGGTATAAAAGAAACGGTACATTATTTAAGAATATTTTTAAAAAGTTCTTAACATAATGTTAGGAAAAAATATTTATCAAATAAATAAATAAATAAAATAAAAAGTGTTTTTTTAACTATCATTCTTCGTTTCGTGTTTCTATCGAGTCATTTTATATGCACATTCAATATATTTTTATCGCATGAGAAAAGTTTTACGTCGCGGAGAAATGTTCAAATGTTTGATAAGTTTATGGGACGTAACTGGGGGGTCCTCAATCCCTAAGCTTACAAATTACTTATGAACTAACTTATTCTAAAGACAGCACAAACATCCATGCCCGAGGGGTGATTTGAACCCCTGACGGGGACCGGCATCGCGCATCGGAGCATAGCGCCTGAATGCGCTCCGCTGCTCCCTTATGAACCCCCTGGAGGCAGCATATGGGCGCTCCCGCGGCAGGGAGAGGCGAGGGGAAACGCCGCATTTTACATTGGCGTTGGAATTCGTAGAGGCGCCAGGTCTTGGCTAGTCGAGCTCTAGCGGTTACGCACGAACTGTGCCGAAGCAAAGTGGTGTAAGGGAGGCTGTCGTCTTTAGTTGACTGTAACAGCATACAGGATGACGTAGACAAAATTTCTAGTTGGTACAAAGTATGGCAGCTAGCTATCAATGCAGAAAAAAGTAAGGTGATGCGCATGAGTAGGAAAAACGATCCCATGATGTTCGAATGCAGCATTAGAAGTGAGCTTCTGGATGCAGTCGCGTCGTTCAAATATCTAGGCGTAACGTTGCAGAGCGATATGAAATGGAACGAACATGTATGGACAGTTGTGGGTAAGGCGGACAGCCGACTTTGGTTCACTGGGAGAATTTTGGGAAGATGTACTTCATCTGTAAAAAAGACCGCGTATTTGCACGACCACGTCTTGAGTATTGATCAAGTGTTTGGGAGCCGCAGCAGATCAGTTTAAAGGAAGACATAGAAGCAGTTCAGAAGCGAGCAGCTAGGTTTGTTACTGGTGGGTTATACCAATGTGCGAGTGTCACGGAAATGCCCCGGTAACACAAATGGGGATCGCGGGAGGAAAGACGATGTTGTTTTCCATACATTTTGTTGGGGAAATTTAGAGGGCCCGAATTTGAAGCTGAGAGTAGAACGATCTTCCTGCCGCCTACTTACATTTCGCGTAAAGTTAACAAAGAGAAGATAACATAAATTAAGGATCGTACGGAGGCATATAGGCATTCTTTTTTTCCTCGTTCTGTTTGGGAGTGGAACAGTAATGGAAATGCCTAGTAGTGGTACAGTGTACCCTCCGCCACGCACCTTGCGGTGGATTTCGGAGTATGTATGTAGATGTCGATAATGGAGCTACTGCGTACCTCGCCTTGGGCGTCGGCAAATCTTCCATTAAGGCAACATCCACCCTAAATATTTGTTTTTGGGGCATTGAAGATTCATCAAAAACACGTCATATTTGGTAAAATATCTTATAACTATAAATTAAAGGTGCATAAACTGCAAAAACCTTCAGAAGATCCGATTATGAATAATAAGGAAGTGACTGCTATCCACTTAGCAAGAAAAGCCGTGTGGTTGGTGGCATCGCTTTGCGCCGTCGAATGCAGTGGGTTCGAGACCGAGTGCAAGCAATGTTTTAAACCCAATCTTCTTTCTAACAGATACGGGAGCAACAATGACTTTTGAATTGTTGCTTGCCATATATCTTTTGACGCTTTAGCAAATGTGTTATGATTCTGAGGGTAAATGACATTTGTACTTTTCGTTGTAACAAATATTTAACTGTTTGAAAAATTGTAGGGGAGAGCAGCCTTTGTGCATGCCCAAGGTTAGGAGGTGGAGCTGCTTACAGTGTCACGTGACCCAAAGGTAGCTTGTCTCTTCATCGTAACAGATTCATTTTGTTACAGTCACTTAAAAGTGTAATCAGTTACTATGATCTAGTGTCCATGTGCATATTCATATGTTCTTTATGTTTATTATAGAAAAATCGAACAACGTTCAGTACCAAAAAAAAATGTTTATTAAGCTTAGGGGATTTAACTGCGGGGTCATCAGTCCCTAAACTCACAAACTATTTATACACTAACTTATACTAAAGACAGCAGAAACATCCATGCTCGAGGGGGCATTCGAACCGCCGACGGGGAACGGCCACGCACATCGGAGCATTTTCTCCTAATCCGCTCGGCCACTCCGCAGCGGCGTTCAGTACCTTTTAGAAACAAATTATTCAGCCTTAAGATTGGAACGGAAGTGTGAAAGAAAGAAGCTTGGTTGGCCGACCCCTCAGCTTGATTTGAAGCAACCGCAAACAAGCCGAGGTAAGACATTCTGCAGATTTTTTAACGAAAATATATCTAGTCTCTTCGGTCGCCCAGCGGGGGGGGGGGGGGGGGGGGGATTCCGAAAAATCGTCGCGCCGAGCCGGGGGGGGGGGGGGGAGACGGTGGCGCCACTGTCAAGATCCAGCACTCAAAGAAGTGAGCCCCCAGTCATCTGAAGCATTAGCCGCCACTGTTCGTCTGTCATTTTCATGAGTTCGAGTCCGGGTCCCACGGGAACCTACGATTAGTTTTACCTCTCGTCATCGATTCTATCCTGTCTCCTTTCGGTCCTCCTACCCTCATTTCTTTCGTTATGATCGTCATATCTCCTCCTACCATGTCCATTTTATCCCTCCGAGTGCACGCCTGATAAATCTATTATCATGTCTGTTATTTTCCCTGTAACCATTATGACCTTCATTATTATGTTTTTCATGTCCATTATGTCTCACTCTCCAATTAACTGTTATCGGCAGCTTCCTCCCCAGATACGGCATCAGCCTTGTCCAACAGTTGAACTACCTCATCTATTGTCTTTTCTTGTTTCCCAATAAATTTTCCTTTTACACTTGCCGGTAACCTAGCAAATAGTAGCAATATCAGATCTGTTTCACTCAATGAATTATCTAGATAGGATTTATTTTCAAAAAAACTGAAAAAATACTTGACGGTTTATTTTCGTTAAAAGAATTGCAACCAGCTGCCTTTTTGGATGTTTTTTTTATTTATTTAATCCAGAACTAGTTTTCGAGCCACTGCAGGCTCATTTTTAGTGGAGAACTTCATAGGAACATTTCCGCCAAGTGTTGGTTATGCTGTCATGTTGGTTCTGGTAACGTAACTGAACTTTAGTAAGCGAGAACAGAATCACCGGAATTAAACGTATTGTAATTTAATGTACATACTGTGTTCTTATTGTAGGTGTACGTGAAACCAAGTTATTCACTAGGGACTGACGTTTTTAACACATGAGAGCATTTTGTTACACTTAGCGTTACACATTTACAAAATATAAACACTGAATGTGGTGCAAAGAGGATGGTTGTGGTAGATGTTGCACTTCAGTAATTAATGTTATTTGCTTTGAGACATTGTGGATGTATAAAGAGTACGTAACGGATTAAAATTATATTTTACACATTCCATTGAATTCTGCGAGTATCTAGTTACATTCATAATGAAACATGTGAAATAGATTAACAAATATAAAATCAGTATGAAAGGGTGAAATATTTACAGTGTGCTTGGACAATAACTAATGTGGCTATGATAATATAAACAGATTAAACAATAACAGGACCTTTATTATTTTGCTGATTGACATTACTAATTTGCCCGTTCGACCATTTCACGAGTGCACCGTAAATCTTGGGAATCCAGTAAAACATCAAATCTCAGACATAGCTGTGACCGGAAAAAGACCTAATAAGACGGGGACCAACGACGACTAGAGTGAATCGCTCAACGTGACACAAGTTCAACCTCTCCGCAAATTGTTGTGCATTTAAATGCTGGTCCATAAAAAGTGTTAGCGTGCGAACCATGCGACGAAATATCATCAATATAGGCTATTGAAGCCGAGGGCTCACTCGTGTACACTTGGTGACTGCGCGACACAACGCTTCGCCATTCACCTGCACCCGTCAACACCGATACTGGACTGTTTATGACCGGAAATATGTTTCCTAGTGTGATGAGTCTAATTTCCAGTTGTTGCGGATGTACATGTACGATATGGACACCACCTTATGTATCAGAGGATCCTGCGTATGAGGTGGGAACTCTTCAAACTACTGGAGATTAATTGTGTGGGGCATGTGAATTTGGAACGATATGGAACCCTTGACACGTCTAGATACGACTTTGACAGGTGACACGAAAGAACACACCCAAGCTGAGCATCTGCATCCAGTCCTGTCCATTGTGCATTACAATGAACTTGGGCAATGCCAGCAGGCAATGCGACACCCAGACCTCAAGAATTGCTACAGAGTGCCTCCAGGAAGACTCTTCTGAATTTAAACACCCCCGGAGGCCACAAAACTTCACAGGCATTAGAATTAATGAACCAGAAGATATATCCACTCCGTCATACTCATACGAATTTATGGACAGCGCTGCATGATGCATGGTGTCACTTTCCTCCAGCACTACTTGAGATGTTTGTTAAGTACATGCCACGTCGTTTTGCACTTATGCATGTCTCGAGGGCTTTACACGATATTAGGCAGATGTACCAGTTTTTGGGGGTCTTTCGTGTACCGGGTGATCAAAAAGTCAGTATAAATTTTAAAACTTAATAAATCACGAAATAATGTAGATAGAGAGGGAAAAATTGACACACATGCTTGGAATGACATGGGGTTCTATCAGGAAATGTCCGACAAATGGCGCTGGACAGCAAAACGTCAGTGACTGCGGATGAAAGTCGTGTATAAAAGGAGTTGTAATGAGAGAGAGAATCAGAACGATCCACCGGCCTAGAATCGAAAGATCGATAGGCGATCGAGAAAAGACGATTTCCTGATCGTGCTTTTGTCGATTTTAGGGTCTGTTTTCGAAAGTCTGCCGGACGTCCTGACGCAGCAGTGGCAGCCCAGCTCCGCTGTAGCCGCCGCCGCCGCCGCCGCCGCCGCTCCGTGCCCGGCTCAAGCGCCGTCGCAGCCGCCGCAGCAGCTGTTGCAGCAGCCGTTGCCACAGCCGTCGCCGCCCCGTCGCCGCTCGGACTGCCCCCTGCAGCAGCAGTAATCATGGCAGCGCCATCACCATCCTCCTCATCCTCCACGCCACCACCACCACCTCCGCCACCGACGTCTTCCACACCAACCTTCGCCCCCAGTCACCACCACGTCCATTGTTCTTACCACCACCCCCTCTCTTCACTCCACCACGATCACGTGGAGCCCCTCATCCCTTCCTCGCACCACCATCCCATTGAATGTCATCCTCTCCGCCACTTCCCCCGCCCCTGACTTCCCCGCCCCCACCAGTTACAATAGTCACCACCCCTCACGAATTCCCAGTTTTATCTGACGCCCCCCCCCCGCCCCCATCGTTCACCACCGTGCCACAGTGGCAAAGCCCCCAGCTCCGCCTAGCCCAGAACATCAGGTACTTGGCCCTTCAGTTCCCCGGAATATTCCTCTCCAACCCATCCCCCAGTACATCCCCACCTCCACAGTACAGAAGAAACAAGTAAAACGCACCAGCGTGGATCCCCTTTCCAGCACATCAAAAAAGGCCCCTCCACCACGGCCTCTGCTCCTCTCATCCCCAGCCTGAATATTGAAACCTCCCCCATTCCCCCATCCCAACCCTCTGTCGTCTCAGGCCTCCAGCTCTTTACCTACGTCCTTTCCTGCCCTGCACCTCAGTTTCTCGACAACCGCCACCTCTCTCGCGAAATCTACAAGTACTTTCCCTCAGCACCTCCCTTCCAACTCATTCCTCTGAAGAACTCCGCCCTCATTAAAACCCCCTCTCCCACCTATCATACTGACCTTCTCCGGCACGCTCCCCGGATTAAGTTTGGGGAACACGCTCACCTTACACCTTACATCTCCTCCACCACCCTGTCCCTGTCCCACCCACAAGCAGCCCGTCGCCCATCCACCCTCACCTCTGTGATCACCAAGCTTAGCCTGGTGATCATGGAGGGTGAGCTGTTGGCCCACCTCCAAGCCATCCCTGACCTCCACGTCCGATCCTCCAAGTGGATTCATAATGACCACAGCCCCACCTACCTCATGCAGGTCTTCTCCGAAGACCTCCCGTCCATTGACTGCTACCTCACTGAGGGGGCGGTAATCTACAACTGCTGCTACAAGGTGGATCCTTCCCGCTCCCCTCCCCAGTCCTATAGGTGTGGCAAATGCCTCACCTATATTGACCACCTTCCAGAGAAGTGTAGAAAGCCACCCACCTGTCCCTATTGGAAACAGTCCCACTTCCTCAAGCAATGCCCCAATCTTTCCTCTCCCCCCACATGCAACACCTGTGGTGGCCCCCACCCAACCTACTCCTATAAATCTCAGGCTCGCCCCCAACCCACCTCCCTTGAGCTGACAGTTCCCGTCCGCCCCATTGACCCTCACATTCACCCCAATCATTCCCTGCTTTCCCCCCACCCATAGTGGAGTACATCATCCGCTTCATAACCAAAATATTCACCTCCAGCATCCTCACTCTCTCCAAAGATCGTCCTCACTGCCCGCTCTGTGTGGCAATTGGAAACGATTGCCACACTGTCCTGCAACAATTCCCACTTCACCTTCTCCTGCGGAGCCACTCTCGTGTAACTTCCCTTAACCTCTTTCCCGTTGCCCCCTCCCTCCCCTCACCCCTCCGTAGTACCCATTATGACAGGCCTGCCCCACTGCATCCCTTACCACAATATCTGCTCCCTCCCCGCCAACAAACCCCTCTTTATGCATACCTCTCCGAACACTGCATGGATGCCTTCCTCCTAAACGAAATTTTCCTCCAACCCCGTCATTCCATCTCTACCACTCCTTACAACCGTCACCACACTGATGCCCCCCCTCCCCTGGCTCAAGCTGGAGTGGCGATCGGCCACCTCCTCCAACACCCTGTCCAGGCCACAGCTCCCCATCAATATTCCCGTCGAACACCTCATCCTGACCCTCTTCCTCCCTACCCTCAACGTTACCCTGGGCACCATCTACATCCACTCCCATGTTCCCATCCCATACGATTTCCTCACCCACATAGAAAACTCCTTCACGACCTATGTGATTGCCGCCGACCTTAACCTTCATTCCCTCTCTGCCGCCGAACTCCGGCAGTGGCGTCAGTTCCTACCCACGCTTCAGGGCGACTCCGTTCTCCTCCGAAGTCCTACATGCCCAGAAAGCAATACCACTCCGGATGCAGTCCTTGTCTCTCCTAACCTCCTGGGACGCCTGCAGGCAGAAGTACTTGACCTCATTGGCAGTGACCGTGCCCCTGTACTCCTCACCTTCGATCTCCGCGGCCATCCTTGCAGCGCCACCCATCCCGCGCCCCCTCCCAGGCTAGTTTATGATTACTCCCGTGCTGACTAAGATGCCTACCATCATTCCATTAACTCCTCGGTCGCTACCCACCCCCTTTCTCTCCTTACCCCCGCTGATATCTACCATGCCTCCTCCTTCCTGCAACAGACTGTTGCTGATGCTGTTGAAGCCCATATCCCCACCTAAGCCATCCATCCTCACCGCCCACCCCTCCCCCCACAGGCTCTCCTGCTGCTCCGAGAATCCTGTCGTCTGTACCGTTCCTTACTGCAGGCCCATGATCGGGACACACTCCTACGCCACCAGCAACTCCAACGACACATCAGAAACCTCTTGAAAGCGAAGAAACGCCAGGATTGGCTACAGACATGCACCTGCCTTAATGCCACACTCCCCATCAACTCCAAATATTGGAAGGCCTTCCACCGCCTTGCTGGCAGTCAATCCGCCCCCACATACCCTCTTCTCCATAATAACCTTCCTCTTCCTGACAACGCCAGCAAGGCACAGCATTTTGCTGACCACCTTGCCGATATATTCGAACTGCCCGACAATCCCATGTTTGATTACTCCCATTTTCCCAACTTCCATGAGCGCACCGATACCTCAGTTCCTCTGCTCGCCCCTGGCTTTCAATATTTGGACCACATTCACCCCTCAGACTTAAACATACCTATAACAGCACAAGACATCGTGAACACGCTTCGCACAAAACGTAACACCGTCGCCGGTCACGACTGCATTACCTACAGGCACCTCTGTGCCTGTCCCCCCTCCTTCCATTCCGCCCTCTCTTCCCTGTATAATGTAATTCTCTTCACTAACTTCTTCCCAGACCTCTGGAAAGCCTCCCGTATCCTAATGTTCCTTAAACCCAGCAAACCGCCCTCCGAAGCCTCCTTGTACCGTCCTATCTGTCTCACCTCGGTGTTCAGCAAAGTCCTTGAATCGATCCTCTCATGCCGTATCCACGAACAACTTCGTCAACACCAACTCCTTTCCATTTCCCAATGTGGCTTCTGACTGTCCTTCTCTGTCGATGACCAGTTCCTACGCCTTGTTCATCTCCTCTCCATCCAGGTTAATTCCCATCGCGCCGCCATCCTCGTCTCCCTCAACATTGAGAAGGCCTACAATAATGTCTGGCATTCCGGTCTCCTTTTCAAACTCAAAACCTACGCTCTTCCTATTAATTACGTCAGTCTCATTGCTTCCTTTCTCTCCAAACGCCCATCCTATGTCACTGTCAATAACCACAATTTCCGTTTGTTCTACGCCTCCGTCGGGGTGCCCCAGGGCTCGGTCCTTTCGCCCCTCCTCTATCTGTTATATTCAGTGGATATACCCCAACCTCAGCCTCCCATACATCTTCTTCACTATGCTGATGACACCACCTTCCTTGCCCTTTCCCCGTCCCTCACTCGCTCCCAACATCTCCTTCAGTCTCATCTCTCCGAATTTTCCTCCTGGTGTAACCAGAGGCTCCTTACTGTTAACCCTACAAAATCCCTGGCAATCATCATAGGTCGCACCACCCCTTCCTTTTGCCACCGAGACCTTTACCTCACCCTCCATAGCCGCCCCATCTGACAAACCAAGAGCCTCCGATACCTTGGATTAACCTTAGATAGAGACCTTTCCTGGAATCGTCACCTCAAAACCGTTCGTCAGAAAGCCCTATCCTGTCTTAACCTCTTGAAACGTCTCTCCGCCCGGACATGGGGACTCAACCCTTCCACCATCCTCTATACCTACCATTCCCTCATGTGTCCCGACCTTTGCTGCTTCCACCCCGCCTGGATCTCCGCTCCCCCCTCCTATTATGAATCGCTCAAAATCCTCGAACGCCACGCCCTTCGCCTCACCTATCGCATCTGCCTCCCTTCCCCCTCGGGGATCCTTTACGACTTCATCCCATTCCCACATCTGGTCCATTTCCTTTAACACATCCGCCTAAAGTACATTCACCGAAAGTTAGAGTCCCGTCATCAACTAGTATCTCCTCTCATCCTGGATCCCGGGCCCCTGCCACGCCTTTACCGCCATATCCCTCCCTCCCTTCACCTCCACACCCTCTACGTCCTCTCTGACGGTGGCTTCCACCACCTACCTCTTTCAGACGACGTTCTCCACAACCGTCCCGACATCTATCCCTCCTTCCAAATTTAACCTCTCTATGTAGATTATCGCCCCCTCCTCCCTCACCCACCCGTCTCCCTCCTGTCCCCCGCTTGGCTCACCCCCTCTTTCTCCGCCTCCTTCTCCCCTCCCCCCACTTCCTTTCCCCTTCCCCCGCGTTTTATCGATCCTCCCCCCCCCCCCCCCCCACTGCGGGGCCAGTTCAGTGCTTGTGTTTTAACAGCGTTCATTGCTTCGTGTATCTAGTGTTTCGTCGCTCAGTGTTTTTTAACGTTGTGCACGTGCCCATGGGCAACCAGTGTTCAGTGTTTCTATAACTCCAATGTCACCGTCACGTTCAGTCTCGTCGTCTAAAATGAGTGTTTGTCCACCGTGGCAACGTATTTTTGACAACCATGTATGTCTTTCCACTGGCTTACTTTTCACATTCTACAATTTTCATCTTGTCATTGTAAAAGCGCCGTTTAATGACCATGTTTTAATTTTATATTCTGTTGTACAATACTATCATTCGCTCGGCTGTAGAGCAGCGTCATAGGCTGCTGTCAGCCTGCCTTTTAATAGCGCATTAAGACCCAAAAAAAGAGAGAAAAAACGAGAGAGAATCAGATGCACCAGCAGTCGCAGCATGTTGACATTACCTGAAAAGGCGCTTTTAGTGAAGCTGTATTATCTGAATGGGGAATGTGCTAGTTCAACGTTACGGTCCTATCGTCATAGGAAGGGGATTCGAACGGGTAAAGATCCGTTGACAAATGCAGCTGTGGCGAGAATGATTTCAGAGTTCGAAGCCATGGGTTATTTAGACGATAGACCCCGTAGTGGCCGACCTAGCACAAGGCGTAATGCTGCTGAGACAGTTCAGGAAGAAATGGAGACTGTAGCGGGTTCGTCTATGCACGGGGAAGTCAGCGCTCGTGCAGTCGCGCGTCGCACCGGCATTCCGTACACTGCTGTTTGATTGGCACTTTAGGCATACCCTCCGATGCTATCCTTAGAAAATCCATCGGCATCATGAACTGTTACCTCGCGATTTTGTGAAGCGGAGGGCATTTGCGGTGTGGGCGTTTCAAAATATGGCGGAAGATGACGATTGGTTGAGTAACGTGTTGTGGACCGACGAAGCTCATTTTACGCTCCGGGGGTCTGTCAACGCCCACAACTGCAGAATTTGGGCTACCGAAAATCCTAGAACTGTCGTGAAAACTCCATTTCACGACGAGAAAGTCACGGTATGGGTTGGATTTACCACATGTGCCGTTATCGGGCCTGTTTCCTTCGAGGAACTGCGTGATTCTGGTTTTGTAACTGCTACCGTGGTGGGTGAGAGGTACGCCGATATCTTACAGAATTGCATCATCCCCAGCCTGGCTGATAAACACCTGCTGGATCGTATGATTTTTATGCAGGATGGCACTCTACCCGATATTGCTAGACGCGTGAAAGAACTCTTGCGCGCGTCGTTTGGTGTTGATCGTGTGCTCAGTCGCCACTTTCGTCATGCTTGGGCTCCCAGGTGCCCAGACCTCAATCCGTGCGATTATTGGCTTTGGGGTAACCTGAAGTCGCAGATGTATCGTGATCAACCGACATGTCTAGGGATGCTGAAAGACAACGTTCGATGCCAATGCCTCACCATAACTCCGAACATGCTTTTTACAGTGCTGTTCACAACATTATTCCTCGACTACAACTATTGTTGAGGAATGATGGTGAATATATTGAGCATTTCCTGTAAAGACCATCATCATTGCTTTGTCTTAATTTGTTATGCTAATTATTGCTTTTCTGATCAGATCAAGCGGCATCTGTCGGACATTATTTGAACTTTTTTTGTTCTAATAAAACCCCATGTCATTCCAAGCATGTGTGTTAATTTTTACCTCTCTATCTACATTATTCCGTGATTTATTAAGTTTTCAAATTGATACTGACTGTTTGATCACCCGGTATATCTACATCTACATAATTACTCTGAAAATCTCATTTAAGAGCATGGAAGAGGGATCATCGAACCGGTGTTATAATATTTCTCTAGCGTTCCATTCTGTAATAGTGCGCGGGGAAAAGGAACCCCTAGATATTTCCATTTTGGATCTGATTTCTCTTATTTCATTATGATGATCATCTCTTTCTTTGTAGGGCGGAGCTAACAAAATATGTTCGCATTCGGAAGAAAATGTTGGTAAAAGGAATTTAGTAAATATATTTTGACACTGAATAATATCTTTCCGAAACATGCTGTGTCTATAAAAATTAAATGAACGTATGCTGGTGTATCTCAGTCGTCGAACTAGCATTAGCAGCTTTAATAAATGGAACATATTTTGTCTCTTTTTCTTTCCTATGATTAGCTCTCCCATCAGAAGTACGACAATGTATCTGTGAGTGACAGATGATTGACATTCGGTTTGATTTGGAGTTGCATCAGAAAGTGTATTGCTCTGAAAATGAATAAGACTGTAATTGTAACGAGTTTCGTTAATCTTAGCGCCATATTTTCAGAAAAATTGGAACACTATGTTAAATCCATTGTCGTGTTTAGCTCCAATAAAGTTCTTCTGGCCATAACATATCCATACTTTCCACATTTATGAGAGGAATAATGGCACATTCCGAAGGGTCTTAAGACCTATTTAGTACTCTCACAATTGCAAATTACTGATTTAATATTCAGTTACATTTCTAAACATGTTTCTCCTCTTATGGTAATGTTCGGCGAGAATGTTCTGAGTTGCAGCACACAAAGGAGTCGGTAATGAGGGTAATTTTCCCTACCGCAGATTAAAATATGCGGCCAACCGCAAAGAAATCAATTTCATCGCTACTTAATTTTAAAAATGACCGTTAGGCTAATGAAAAGGGAGAATAACTGAACTGACACAGGATCTATATATCAAGTATTTTTGTTGGCGTCAATTTATTTTCTGCTTACGTCTGTCATAATATTCTCATAATCTTCTCCGATTTACATGTGTTCTGCTGCTTCATTTCAAACTAATATTTTTATTTTTAGATTTTAAGGGAAGCTTAACCAAATCTGAGTCTCTGAAGAAACCCTGGATCAGTACTTATCAAAAATTGCAAATTATAAGAGACTGTGTTTGATATTTACAGCGTAATAGAGCTTCTTAGTATTAGTGGATGGCTGAAATATCATGACAAAGGTAATCTGACACTTCTGTATACTTCTATTACACATAGGTGGAAAAAATTAGGATGCCGAAATACAATCAAAAGCAACGCCGATTTAGCGATGAATTTACATGGATGATATTCATATAGTGATAGGGAACGAATTGGTGTCCATGGTAAACACACTTCGTCTGTTGTTGTTGTCATTTAAAGGGCGCTAAACTGCGAGGTTATCAATCACACACTTCGTCTATCACACTGCACTTGGTACACAAATCAAATGTTCAAATGTTTGTAGAGTCTATGGGGCTTAACTACGGGGTCATCAGTCCCTAAACTTACAAACTACTTAAGAACTAGCTAATCCTAAAGACGGCACAAATATCCATGCCCGAGGGGGGATTCGAACCCCGACCGTAGTGGCCGTGCAGACCGTGACTGGAGCGCCTCAGTCCCTTCGGCCACCGCGGCCGGCGCTTGGTACATAACAATTGGACAACGTAAGAGACACCTGTTGGATTAACTATTTCCTAATCTTTCTACCATGGAACTTCTGAGACATACACCGAAGGTACTTTATAGGTGCCAATTTATTTGGTGGTTCTGCGAAACATTTGTGAAATACATAAAGAATACAAAATATCATAACGTACAGAGATTATAAGGAACCTTCTTCTTATAATAAATGTAGAAAATGAAAATATATGCTTACAAACAGAGTAAACTGTCACTGTAACAAATTCATCAAACTGTTTCCTCAATGTTTCCATTTTAAGACATATTTCATTTTTAACTATTGCAACATTCTGAAAGCGCGTAAATGACTGAAAGCTGACTTATTCACAACAGGAGTTTCCGTTTACAAACGGTGTCAAAGATATCATCAATTAGTTGACGACTACACAGTAAAGTTGTCCTCCAATCATTTAATATGAGTTAGATATACAAGTCCTAACATCCAGTGGGAGTCGTTACTTTTGTTTTGAACACCAAAACTCCTTCTCAGCCATATTATTCTTCAAATTTTTATTGAGATGAGGTTCAACAGCCGTAAGATATTTGAGGAAATGCATACTGTAAACCATCAGCTGTTTATTATTTTTCCAAACTTCTACCGGTTTCGGTTATAAACTATCTTCACGGAAGAGAACTAGACAGACTGATTAAACAGGTGCATTACATGCCTCCTTATGCATAATGAGGCATATAATGCACCTGCTTAATCAGTCTGTCTAGTTCTCTTCCTTGAAGATGTAACATACAGTACACCAGAGGGACTTGGTATACAATAGAATCTATGACGACAGGGTGATAACAATTTTGTGTTTCAAAATTCATGCAAAAAATATAAAATACATTTCAAGAAGTGTTCTACATAAAAAACTAAGTACCTTTACTGAAAAGGTATTTGATATACAAAATATAAACATGAATTTGTATTTTCATTTTTAATCCTTTTAGTTCAAATATGTCACATAACTGTTGGGATAAATGCAGCAAATAAACATAAACTGTGCCTTACAGATTGCTGACATCAAGGAACAACTGAAAATTACACTCAAAGCCAGGAGAGGGGTACCACTGGGGAGTCTCCTGTCTATGAGGCTGTTTGCTTTTTCCCTAGAACCCTTTTTAAAAAACACTATAGGCAAAGTTAAAAAGTGTCTCTACATCAGGAGCAAACTTTGTGATTCGAGTGTATCCTATGATATTGCAGTAATATTTAATAATAAAGAAGAAATAGGCGTACTAAAAAATGGTCACCCTATGAAGTTTTTAACAAGTAGAAAACCCTACGTCTTTCGTCTTCGTCATCGTCATCGTTAGAAGTCCACTGGAAATAGCTAAAAGGAGCTGTACTCCATTTATAAACAGTATGTAGGGTCTCATCGTTTAAAACAACTGGCAAGCAAGACTTTACATGAAAAAACAACATTTGTAATCTTTTATGTCTCCTTTAAAGATCACTGCATTTACCATTATATCGACTACCAAACAGAATGATTATGCAGTTAATTTTTAGAAAACAGATCTTTTGTGCTTCAAGAGAGAATTCAAAAACTGCTAAATGAAAAGACAGAACTGTCTAAAGATCATTACTGGGCACATTCTAGCAATCTCTTACTGGGAAGCAGTTCCCTTTTCCTTAGTTTTAAATATTGATGTTAGGTTCTGGTATGGCTAATTAACTTACGGATGCATTGCATTGCATGTATGGTAGATTCCGTTTTATTCGATGACTAGACGCATAATTTTTGAGATCGCAGGACAGTATTGTCGTAGATCATCTTTGACATTTCGATGCTTATGGATAATCTTTGATATGTGAAAGTTGCTGTCCGTTAGTCCACAACTAACATCAGTACCTTTCATTACATCAGTACGTTTTCTTCGAAACGACGACCTTACGTTGACAAAGCATATATGCTTTTAATGGCGTTGCCCAATGGCAGATGAATTTTGTAGGTATTATGTTAGTTTTGATTTGCATATTTCGTTTGTGAGTCCTCGAAATCCTGCGCCCTAGGTGCTTCCTTGTTTTAAGTAGTTGATAATGGGGTAATTTCATAATGACTTAAAATTTTATGTATGTGACAACTGGTGCGTGATACGCCTCAATATTATGAGGTTAGCCAGCAAAACTTTGTAGATGGGGAATATATTTAAATTGCACATACACACGTTTGCGAAACTGAGAGTGGGTATTGGACTGGACCTAACATGCATCCAGTGTAAAGTCAAACATTAAGAAAAATATCCGACAATCACAGAACATAACAGTAAAAATTCTTCAAGTAGTTCATTCAGAGCGTATACACCCGCCTGTAGCCATAAATTAAGATCAACTACCATACAAAGCACATACGTGAATGCCACATCCAAGTAAGTGACGTGATGATGTGTTACACAAACCGCACTTTATAATGAAAGAATTGTTGTAGAAGTTGCGTACAACGGGCAACACGAACAACACTGAAACCAAACTTAAATCGTGTCAGTAGAAAATTGGAAGAATATCGGCCTAAACACCGTGGAAGTAGCATTCATGTGATATTAAGTGATGAACACTACAGTAGCCACCAACGAAAAATAGCATCGGATATGGTTGCAACACACTGAGAAGTGTCTTTAAGTGTGGACTTACCGCACACTGCTAAACCCTCTCACCTGCTGAGAATATTTTCATAACTGGAGATTGGAAACGTAAATATTTGCCATTTTGTAAAATGGTTCGGCGTCACAGTGCAGGACGGAGTTACTAATAAACCGGATAAATCTTTTGTGCAACTGAAAAGGATAACACAGAATAACACATCATCACTAGACACAGAGAAGAGGAGATAGTCTTGCTAAAGTCTTATCTACAATCAGCAGTTTATCTCAAACAAAAGGAAAACGTATAAAAGCACTTTGGCAATGGGATGGGTATTATTTTTGAAGACATAGGTATAGGTTAATACTAATATCCAAACTGTTGTGGTCTTCAGTCCTGAGACTGGTTTGATGCAGCTCTCCACGATACCCTATCTTGAGCAAGCCTCTTCAATTCCACACAAGAACGGCAACCTACATCTGTCTGAATCTGCTTACTGTATCCATCTCTTGGTCTTCCTCTGCGGTTTTTACCTCAAACACTTCCCTCCAATGCTGAATTCACGATTTCTTGATGTCTACGAATGTGTCCTACCAATCGATCCCTTCTTTTAGTCAAGATATGCCAGAAATTCCTTTTCTCCCCAATTTTTTTCAGTACCTCCTCGCCGGCCGCGGTGGCCGGCCGCGGTGACCGAGGGGTCTGAGGCGCTCCAGTCACGGTCTGCACGGCCACTACGGTCGGGGGTTCGAATCCCCCTCGGGCATGGATATTTGTGCCGTCTTAGTGTTAGCTAGTCCATAAGTAGTTTGTAGTTTAGGGACTGATGACCCCGTTGTTAAGTCCCATAAGCTATACAAACATTTGAACATTTTTAGTACCTCCTCATTAGTTACGCGATCCACCCACCTAAAATTCAGCATTCTTCTGTAGCACCACATTTCAAAAGCCTCTATCCTCTTCGTATCCGCACTGTTTATCGTCCTGTGTCCTGTGTCATCCTGTATTATCACTCTGTTGCTCATAGTAGTTTACCCGCTTCCTATTTTCTTATTCATTATCAGACCTACTCCTGTAATACCCCCAACTGATTTGGTATTTATAATCCTGTCCTCACCTGATCAGAAATCCTGTTCCTCTTTCCAGCGAACTTCACTAATCCCCACTATATCTAACTTCAACCTATCCATTTCTCTTTTTAAATTTTCTAACTTTCCTACCCGATTAAGGGATCTAACATTCCACGCTCAGATCCGTAGAATGCCAGTGTTGACCTTCCTGATGATCACATCCTCCTGAGTAATCCCCGCCCGGAGATCCGAATGGGGGGGCTATTTTACCACCGGAATATTTTACCCGAGAGAATGCCATCATCATATGTTCATACAGTAGAGCTGTACATCCTCGGGAGAAGTAACGGCTGTAGTTTCCCCTTGCTTTCGGCTGTTCGCAATAACTGTGTGGCAAAGCCACATTAGCTGATGTTACAAGGCCAGCTCAGTCAATCATCCAGACTGTTGCCCCTGTAACTACTGACAAGGCTGCTGCCCCTGTTCAGGAACCACACGTTTGTCTGGCCTCTCCGCTGTGGTTGCATCTACGGTACGGCTATCTGTATCGTTGAGGCACGCAAGCCGCCCCACCTCGGCAATGTCTGTGGTTCATGGGGGTGGCTCTCTCCCCTACCGAGCGAGGTGGCGCAACGGTAAGACACTGGACTCGCATTCGGAAGGATGGTGGTTCAAATCCACCTCCGTCCATCCAGATTGAGGTTTTCCGTGAGTTCCCTAAATCGCTCCAGGCAAATGCCGAGATGGTTCCTTTCAAAGTGCGCGGCCAATTTCCTCCCCCATCCTTCCCCGAAAATCCAAGCGTAAGGTCCGTTTCTAATGACCACGATGTCGACGGGACGTTAAACATCTTCCTTCCTTCCTTCTCCCCCCTATATCGCGATAATACAAAACGAGCTTTCTTTCTATAAACTTTCTCTATATTTTCCGTCAGTCCCACTTGTTGGGACAATGAGCAGCAATACTTCACAAGTGTAGCAGAAATGTTGCATCTTCTAAGTGTTATGCCAAAGAAACGTACCATCGGTTCGCCTACCGTACAATATTTTCTGTGTGTTCTTTGTTCACGTACTAACTTGAAGTAGCTTATGTTAAGGACAACATAAACACCCATGCCCGAGGGAGGACTCGAACCGCCGACGGCGAATGGTCCGCGTGCACCTCAGCAGGGCGTCTTAGTGCGCACGGCCGTTCTGCCGCGGCTGTGTGTTCTTTCCAGTTTAAGTTGTTCCTAATTGTAATTCCTTGGTATATCGTTAAATTTGTGGTCTTGCATAATAAAGTAGTCAACAGTGTTCCATGCCTAGGGATAGGAAACACCTAAAAATGTTCAAATGTTTGTAGAGCTTATGGGACTTAACTACGGGGCCATCAGTCCCTAAACTTAGAAACTAGTTATGAACTAGCTTGTACTAAAGACGGCACAAACATCCATGCCCGAGGGGGAGTCGAACCCCCGACCGCAGCGGCCGTGCAGACCGTGACTGGCACGCCGCAGACGGCTCGGCCACTGCGGCCGGCCACCTCCCATAATGGCCAGCCAATTCTAGTGTATCACTGGACCTATTTTACTACCGCACGTTTAGTACTTATGCTATGGTGGTCCGCCTCGTCTGCCCCATTGTCATATGACAGCACTACGGCTTCTGCCGCAGTGGCAGTGTTTGTGGGCTAATACTTCACCTGTTCTCCTCGCCATGTGCGGACGGGCGCAAGCCAAGCTTGTAGACCAGAAGCCATGACGGGATTCCGAGAATTACCCACCGCATTTACGTAAGCGGCGCAAGGCGAGCTCTTGTGCAGTTTTTATATACACGCGAGTCAAACAGCCTACGGTAATGGCTCCAGTTACACCAATTTACTGATTAAGATAACCGCAGAACCTGTTATGAAGCTTATCCAAACAAATTAAACGGTGCCAAACAATGTGTTGAGGCCACAGTCTACTCCGATATTACATCGAAAGCTACAACTCACGCCCGGGACGCCCGCGGCGGCTACTAAAATCCATTACGTAAGAGTTAAGCATCTAAGTGTACATTGAAATTACTGCGCGCGATTACGTTACATGAATGGGCAGCGCGCTCGCCCCACCAGGGTAATCGCGCTTCTCCATCGCTTTATACCAACCATCCAGCTCTGCAGGCGCCTTCTGTTTATTTTTTATTTGTTTTTCTTTTTCTGCTTGCACAACTTGGATTCGGTTCCCAAATACGCAAAAGAATCATTTGATTCTTTTACCCGTACAATTTTTTCTGTGGAAAATTTACGCAAATCGGAATCTCAATTCATTCATAACGGTAGAGAAAGATGGCAAACATGAAAAGTTTCTTCTCGTTTGTCGTCTCCGAGATTTTGTAGCACCTTTAGCGTTGCGCTGTTACCGAGAAAATTAATGCAATGTATTATTTCTTTACCCCCTCGGGAAACTTTTCTTAGCGGTCGAGGATTATTTCTCTGTACTGCCACATACATATCTGCATTCTGAACAGAGGTCAGTAGCCTCGCTTTCACTGGAGAGAAAAGGTTAAGATAGTCACCTCTTATTATTTTGCTGCTCAGTGCTTTGTAGGAAATCGTTTCCGTTAAGGAGGTTTACAAATCCAACCACTGGATTTTGAAAACGAGTACGCTACTTCATATACTTAACATACATTCTTATGGTGTCGAAACGTAAACGATACTTTTCTCATTGTTGGGCCTGCTGCTTAATTCCACATTTAATGAATTTATTTAGTCCAGTTGGCTGCTATTAATTTATTGTCCTTCAGTACAATACATCAATTGCGGTAGGACTGTCATTTTCAAATACAGACTGCAATCAAAATATATGCCACAAAGATGTCTGCTACATGGTAATTTATATGAAAATTTTACAATAGGTCTATTTATATTACGATGTTATGCAGTAAGTAAATATTAAATCTGTGATTAGTTGTTAATGTATTTTTCAAACAACTGCGTATTTTTGTAATTTATAGTATTGTATTACGATTTCAACATCTTTATAACCTTCTTCATAAATGCTTTATACATATATTTCTTTATTATCTAGGAGATATTGTGGTATAAGTAGATAATTTTATCTTTGGAATCGTATGCATTTGACTTTGTTATGGATTAACGTTCAGAATCCGCGGCAGAATAACCGTGCGCAGTAAGGCGTCCAGCTGCGGTGCACGTGGTTGTTCGCCGTCGGGGGTTCGAGTCCTCCCTCGGGCATGGGTGTTTGTGTTGTTCTTAGCATAAATTATACGTACTTTAAGTTAGTGTAAGTAGTTTGTAAGCGTAGGGACTAATGCCCAACGTAGTTACGTCCCTTAGATTTATAAACATCACTCACTCGCTCATCACTCACTCGCTCATCGCTCAGGGTTCAGAATGACAATAGTATGCTCCAAATAGTGTTTATTATTTAATTATATTGGCTAATTTGGAATATTTTACGGGTGTCTTTTATGTGTACAAGAAGTACTATTAATTCTAAAATATTCATGCTAATTCCTTTCGGAATATTTTGTAGTATCTGAAGTGCTATTTCGATATATTCGTAATGTGATCGTTGTTGTTGTGGTGGTCTTCAGTCCTTTGGTTTATTGCAGCTCTCCACGCTACCCAGTCGTGTGTAAGCCTCTTCATCTCTGAATAAGAACGAATCTAATTCCTTCAGCATCGCCTGGTTTTCTTAGACTATATTCCAATACCCTTGTTTTGCTGTTGTTAATGTTCATCTTATAACCTCCTTTCAAGACACTGTCCATTCAGATTAACTGCTCTTTCAGGTCATCTGCCGTCTCTATCAGAACTACAATGTCATTGACAATCAGAAAAGTTTTAATTTCTTCTCTCTGAACTTTAATTCCTTCTCCAAATTTCTCCTTACTTTCTTCACAGCTTAATCAATGCACAGATTGAATAACATTGGGGGAAGGCTACAGCCCTGTCATATTCCCTTCTCAACCAATGCGCCCCTTTTTCGACTCTAATAACTGTTGTCTGATTTCCCCATTACTTTAAAAACCTTTTCTTCCATATATTTTACCCCTGATACCTTCAAAATTGTAAAGAGTGTATTCCAGTCAATATTGTCGAAATATTTCTCCAAATCTACAATCTAGGTTTGCCTTTATGACTATAAGATTTTAAATACTGCTAGAAAGTCTTTTGTGTGCTCTCTATAACTCCAGTGGAAGTTATGTTTCATTTGTCCGGTGTAGAATTTTACACGCTCCCAGGGCCAATTTAATATATTAAATGAGAGGAGTATTCTGGCAATGTATCTTTTCCTGAACAGATTTTGGTGCTTGAGTTGTTGGATGTTCCGAACACTAATTTCTAATTTTACAGATGTATTTTTTTAGCATTTCATTTATTCAATTTTAAATATTGCCTATATGTCTGTCTGTTTAGGTTTCTTTTGTTGTATGAGTGTTACATTTTCATTTACTCAATAGTGTTTTCGTTATATTACGTTCTATTTCCCTTTGTGTGGATTCTGGTTGGAATGGTAAATAGTATATGTGTTTGTATTTCTATTTTTATGGATTCTTGCTAGAATGGCAAATGTATTATACAGTTTATGATCGAGTAAAAGAATGCATATTTTGCAGCTTGTTCAAAAATGTTCAGATGTTTGTTAAGCTTAAGGGACTTAACTGCGGGATCATCAGTCCATAAACTTACAAACTACTTATGAACTACCTAAAGAAGACACAAACATCCATGCCCGAGGGGGGATTCGAAACCCCGACGGAGAACGGCCTCGCGCATAGTAGCATAGCGCGTCAATGCGCTCGGCCGCTCCGCCGCGACTTGCAACTTATGATGGCACAAATGATAGTTTATTATGGTGTCATTGTGGTCTGCTTTCTATAAACTTCTGAAGTGTATATCTTGTGAGTGTTGCTTATATTTAGTCGTAGAAAAGCAGTGGATTTGTTAATTTCCCTTTCCATATTAAGTTTTATTCTTTGGTTCAAGTCCTAGGTAAATTCTGTCTGAAAATTGTGTTGAAGAGGTTATGGTGAATTATGTTGATAGTTTCTTGAAAAGCGATTTTGTATAGAGGTTTAAATATAAATGACACAAACGTGACATTGTTTGATATTTGTATCTCTTTTGTGTTTGTTAAACTTCTGGATGTGTTAGTTGTACATTTATTTTCGCATGTGCAAAATTTATTTAGTAATTTGTTCAGTTTTTTAGGTTATTTGGTATCTAGGGCTATTTATAACAATAACTATTTGGCGTATTGGAATTTATGTTTTACACATCGTTGGTTGATCTCTAAGTGTGGGCATATGTGGATGTATGATAGTTCGTGTTTTATTTCATAATCTCTTAATGTAGCTTAACACGTTTTGTGAGTGTCTTGCTTTGTGCTATGTATTTATTTTTCTATTTCTGTACTGTTTACTTGCTTAAATATTGGTTATATATGTATTTATGCAATCTGTATTTTTCTAAATGACTACGCAGTTGTCTTGCCGTGGCGTTATTGTCTGTCAGATTGTGATTTGTTTTCTTTAGTGTTCTTTGTTCAGCAATTGCTCGTTGATGCTTTTTAGCTCCTTTTCTTGTAACTAAATTTTGTTGCTTTTTTTTAATTTTTACAATATCAATTGTTACTTTCGCTGTGGCAATAATATTCTTTACATTATTAATCTGCAATTTCGGTGAAATATTGTATTTTATTTTGTTGTCTAATACTTTTCTTCTTCATATTTGATAACTATGTCTGTAAGATTTTTTGTTCGTGTATAGGTTTGAAATGGTGATACTGGTTCTTGTATTACCTTATGTTTTGATCACACATTAAATTGTTAATTTTCTTTTCATGTCATTCTTTTATCACTCTACTTGTATACCAAACGATACTATCTATAATTTTAGCTGTCACAAAAATAATCGATATCACAACAAATGACGTCCCAAATCTAGGTAGCAGAGATTGGTGCGGACGCGAAAAGTGAGTTCACGAGCACTTTGCTACCAATGTAGCACGCCCGACTAGGCAATAATACACCCAGCGACTGCCGCCAACAGCGACCTCTGCAGGTAGGATATACGTCGGCCTCGCGTCTGCCACGGACACAGTTGTTCTAAGCCGGAAGAGATCGCATTGCTCGGCAGAACTTCTAGTTAGCAGTGATAGCTCGATTGCCGTCTAGATACAACACTGTTGCGCAGAGCAAACTCCACATGGAATAGAACACAGCAGATTCTACAGCTGGAATTAAATGTCAGTGTCTGATATTTTGCATGTGAACGTTGCACTACACTGCGGAAAACTCACGTTAAAAAACACAACCTTCTCACAGTTTATCTTGTGTCAACTAATTATTTGTGCTCTTGTGTACATACATTACGATGGCAGCTAGCTGACATCCACTCCAGACTACCCATTATTTAATGTGTGTGTCCTTAGACGGACGCCACACGCCTCCTGCTAGTTTATTGTATGTCCTCCACACACACAATAGGATCACAATCTAACGTTTAACTGGAGAAAGGTACAAGCAAAATACCACATATTTCCAGTAGGACAAATTGAATTTATTGCGTTTACTGAGAGCTCACCAACCCGCTTTATTTTTATCATACACTAATGTCTCTATGTTGTAAGATGAGACCTCAATCATCTATCAAATTCTTGAGTATTTCGTCACTCTCTTATTCACGACAACCGCCAAACAACTCTATTAATCACTAACATAACTCATTTCTTAATATGTTTTAAAATCTCAACTCATCTCCGTATCTAACCCTTTGGAGACCTCCCAGTTATCGCCGATAATGAGAGTAAGAGACCCGCTTCTTGAAGTTATTATATTATTTTAACAAGCAGACCTATCAGCCAGTCAACGTCCAGTACAGAATATGGAATCTTCAATTAACAATTGCCGCCTTCCAACACTCAGAGGAGGCTGACTGCGGTAGGGTGCTGTTTCGTGCGAACATTCTGATAAAGTTATACAAAAAATCTTTCAAAAACTCATGGCGAAAAACTGTATACATTGAAAACAATATATTCAGTATTGGTTTCGGTCTTACACCTGTATCATCGTTCAAGAAACAAAAGTGACAAAATACTCTCAAAATAAAAAAATACACTTAGACTACCCTAACATCTAGCTCTAATTATGGAACATTGTTCAACATAATTGACGTGACACTCTTGTATAAACATAAAGTCATGTGAAGTAACAAACACATTATCAGTAACGAAGGAACTGTTTCTGTGCCCCGCAGTCCAAGAACAAAAATTTTCGCATATGTAATGAGGACAGAAATTGAATAACCAAAGTACTCCTAATCTGTAAGATGAAATCATAAAATGCAGAGTTTATATGAACAATTACACAAAACATAATTTTAAGACAAAATCAAATAACAACTTTTACAATAAAGTCATGGCTAATTACAGCAGAGTTTTGAATTTTTTAAGTT
Organism: Locusta migratoria; assembly: GCA_026315105.1. Taxonomy (NCBI): domain Eukaryota; kingdom Metazoa; phylum Arthropoda; class Insecta; order Orthoptera; family Acrididae; genus Locusta; species Locusta migratoria. The sequence goes on from CM048755.1 coordinate 381,742,225, forward strand.
GTATCATTGGTGAGTAATAACATAAATGATGAATAAAGTTATCAAAATCTGATTTGTAAGCCTAAAATCGTGTTGCATACACATTAAAATATACAAGGTAGTATTAATTATAATGCAGCTATACTGAGGGGCATAGTGTAGGTTGTAATTATTGTATGACAGCCAAACTTGGTAGATATGGTAATGGTTAATGGGGGACCTATTTACGCTGGAAAAATTAGTTCCTATTTTGAGCACCAGGTACAAATCTGGAGCCACGAATGCAAGAAAGTCGTACAGAAATGTTGCCATATGTAATGGATTAGAAACGGGATGTTGGTTGAAACAGTAATAAAGGCATAACATTGGTTTAATTTTAACCGGCACTTTCGCACTTTGTTCTATCTGAGCATCAAAGACGCCGACGTGAATATTGCAGACCGTCAGATTTTTCACCTGGTAGAGGAAACTGTAACTAATTTTTCCAACACATATCGGTTCCGTATTAATACATTAGCATATATACCAAGATACGCTGCCATGCGATAATTACAGCCGACACTATGCCTCTCTGTGTAGCTGCACATTGTACTGCGTATGTATTGCGTAAACACCCGGTTCTACCGTGTAACTCTCATAGAAATTAATTGACAGTAAGGTTGACCGTTAAAAATGCCTTCCGAATTTAATTAACGAATTGGTGTCTAAATACTATTGTACTATAGGCCTTTGCACTTTAATAATGTTATATAGACGTTTGTCACGGTCCATCTTATAGATATTTTTTTTATAAAACTGCTAATAATTGCTTATAAGTAACATGATATAATGTAAGTAAATAAAATATTTTACTAGTATATTTTTTTAATAGTCTGCCTTGTTACATCTTTAAATTTTCATTTTCTCATCTAGTTGCTTATGACTTTTCTGTGATTGTTGTCATTCATTGGTGGTGCAGAAAAATAATTAACTGTGCTATGTTAAACAGCTTATTGTTAGTTCATGTGATATTACATTTCTACGTGCTTATCATGTGAATTGTATAGACAGACTTTTCATAAATATGTTTGTAATTTATGCTTGTGTAAGTGACTTCTGTGGGTTTTTTACAGGTTATGTTGACACATTTCTCGTGTTACTGCGCTTCTTCAGGTTACGTCGACACTTTCGTATTCTTAACCCTACAAGCACCAAGCCCTGGAGAAAATTTCCCATACATTACCTTTTATTAAAAATGATAATTAATAGCATTCTTTGTTTGTCAGCCTTTCTCTATTTGTCTCTTACCTTATAAAGTACTACACTGTACACTTCTATGGTTACAATTTTAAAAACTGCAACTAAAATATAGAAATTTTACGTCCAAGGGCACATTTTGCCTGGGTTGGTACTCCATGTGACCATAATTCACTGTCTTTCCTAAACTACCAAAGCGAAATTAGAACAGTGCAGTGTTGCCAGATGTCCTCCCCCCTCTTCAGCCACCTGGATGCCAATATGGTAAAATCACAATGACGTCATCAGTTCCGGAACAAAATGGCCACTAGGGGTAGCCTAGGATCACGCATCACTTCTCCACCTATGTCGAAATCCAAGATGGCGTCTACCAGGAAGTTCGAATTTAGAATTGTCCTTGAATGCTTATAACAATACTTACATCGAGCATGACGCTGCTGCTGCTAGGGTCAATGTCTTCACGCGACTGTGTCTTGCTTCAGTGTGATGGACTTTCCTCTCAAATTCACAGTGGGGGAGAGGAACAGAGGTGGTTGTGGTGGCGATGGCCAATTGCATTCAAGGAAAATTCAAAGTTCCCACTAGGGCCCTCTTGGACTACATCACAGGCGGATGTGGAGGAGGGGGCCGTGGTGCTGCATATTTTTTGGTAGCCATCTTTCATTGGAAATAGAATTACTTAAAATAAATGCATTTTACAATATTTGCAGCTTATTGTAACACCCGGGAAAAATATGCCCTTGGTTGGTGCTTCATGGAACCTAAAATACCTTGGTGCTTCTAGGGTTAACGTTGATAACACCGATAACGGTATCAAACAGATTTTTTAAATCCAGTTTCTTTCCACGTGTTTCCAGATTTGTGGGGTATTCAAATGTTAAGTGGTCCACTGTAGGATAGTATAGGAACGTTACAACAAGCATCCTTGTCGTCAAGGTTCCACTTGACCATACCTGAATACCGCAAAGATAGGATCGCATCAAGCCAACCATAACCCCTTTCTGGCCCTGCCAACTGACAACATGTAACATTTTCGTGCTGCAGTGTGTCATTTCGCACCTTCGGTAGGTGACTAACAGCAGCCAGCCTAGAGAATTTCTGTTCCATGTACCGAGCATGGTGGAGCAGTGGTAACAGTGGCATGCAGGGCGGCCCGCTAGCCCGCCGCAGCCCTCCACAGGCGACCTGGTCGGTTCTCGTCCAGCCCTGCTAAATCGGCCGGCGCACACCTAGCGAGCCGCGGCAGATCGAGGCCGCAAAGCACACCTCACACACTGCGATATTTGTAACCAAATCTTGTGGACAAATTTATGATTGAAAGTTAAAACGCTTAAACTTCCGTCCATTTTCAACTTACATAATTGTTCCATGAGTAGTAAATACTCAATGTAGTTTTTTTATTCTCTCTCAAACTAATTAGTAAATCTAGCTATATTTACAAAGCGATTTTATGTATTTTTTTCATACATGAACGTCCTGATGGGTATATGTTTGTATATTTACACTAGGTTGAGGCGGAAATCAAGTTCATTTTTCTAAAGATTTGCATCACTACAAGCGAGTCTTATTTCCTGGCCAAATTTTATCATCTTCAGTTTGTTGTATTGTTTATAAATAAGATCGTAGTATTTTAGAAGAGTAAGTATGAAGCATAAAAAAGTTTGTAAATGTAAGGGACTTAACTACTACGGTTAGTATTCAAAATGTTCAAATGTTTGTAGAGCTTATGGGACTTAACTACGGGGTCATCAGTCCCTAAACTTACAAACTACTTATGAACTAGCTACAACTAAGGGCGGCACAAATATCCATGCCCGAGGGGGGATTCGAACCCCCGACCGTAGTGGCCGTGCAGACCGTGACTCAAGCGCCTCAGTCCCCTCGGCCACCGCGGCCGGCTGCGGTTAGTAATCCGTAGGATTACAATATACTTGAACTGACTTATGCCAAGGACAACACACACACCCATGCCCGAGGGAAGACTCAAACCACCGACGGCAAGCATCCGCGTACTCCGTAGCAAGACGTCTTAGAGCACTCGGCCACTCCACCACGACTATGAAGTATACTGATAAGCATTTATGTAACATTATGGTACACATATTCTTACGAATTTGCGTATGTTATACGTTTTTATAGTCCCTATTGTGAAAAAAAATGTAATGAAAAAAATTAATTTAAGTGGGTCCTGTTTTAGTGGGAAAGGAAATATTCGTTGATTGATGTTGATGTGGTTCTCATTCCGGAGACTGGTTTGATGCAGCTCTCCACCCTACTGTATCCTGAGCAAGCCCCTTCATCTCCTCATAACAACGGCAACTCCCATCCATTTGAATCTGCTTACTGTATTCGTCCCTTGGTCCCCCTCTGCGATTTTTCCTGCACATACTTCCCTCCAATGGTAAATTTGCGATTCCTTGATGGCTAAGCATGTGTCCTACCAGTCGATCCCATCTTTTAGTTGCCGCGGTGGAGCGGCCGAGCGCATTGAGGCGCTATGCTAAGACGCGCGAGGCCGTTCCCCATCGGGGGTTCGGATCCCCCCTCGGGCATGGTCGTTTGTGTCGTCTTTAGTAAAAGGTAGTTCATAAGTAATTTATAAGTTTAGTTACTGATGACCCCACTGTTAGGTCCCTTAAGCTTAACGAACAGTTGAACATTTTGAACCTTCTTTTAGTTAAGGTATGCCAAAAATTCCTTTTCTCCCCAATTCTGTTAAGTACCTCTTCATTAGTTACGCAATCTACCCATCTAATCTTCAGAATCTTCTGTAGCACCACATTTCAAAAGCCTCTATCTTCTTCATGCGTTGCGGCGGAGCGGCCGAACACATTGAGGCGCTCTGCTACGATGAGCGAGGCCGTTTCCCGTCGAGGGTTCGAATCCCCCCTTGGGCATGGATGTTTCTGCCGTCTTTAGTGTAAGGTAGTTCATAAGTAGTTTGTAAGTTTAGGGACTGATGACTTCGCAGTTAAGTCCTATAAGGCTTACAAACATTTGAACATTTGATTTTCCTCTTCCTGTCTGAACTATTTATCGTCCAAGTTTCACTCCTGTACATGGCAACACTCCACATAAATGCCTTCAGAAAGGACTTCCTTACCCTTAAGTTAATATTCGATGTTCGCAAACTTCTCTTTTCCAAAAACGCTTTTCTTGCCATTACCATTATACAGCCTCCGTACCGCGTTCGTCATATGTTATTTTACTGCCCAAGTAACAAAAATCATCTACCACCTTTATTGTTTCGTCACCTAATCTAATTCCTTCAGAATCGTTGATTTTCTAAGACTTTTCATCTTATTCGCTCTTTTCAACACACTGTCCTTTACGTTCAATTGCTCTTCCAGGTCCTTTGCTCTCTCTGACAGAATTTCAATGTCATATGCAAAGCGCATTCTTTTTTCTTTTCTTTTTTTTCCTTCACCCTGAACTTAAACTCCTTCTCCAAATTTTTCCTTGCTTCCTTTATAACTTGCTTCATGTACAAATTCAATAACACTGGAGAATAGCTACAACCCTGTCTTAGGGACTAATGACCCGCAGTTAAGTCCCTTAAGCTTCACAAACATTTGAACAAACAACCCTGTCTTACTCGCTTCCTAATCACTGCAAACCTTTGATTCCCGTCAACTCCAATAAGAGCTGTTTGGTTAATGTACAATTGGTAAATAACCTTTATTTTACCCCGGATGACTTTAGAATTCGAAAGTGTGTATTCCAATCAACATTGTCAAAAGCTTTCTTCAAATCTACAAAAGCTAGATATATAGGTTTGCCTTTCCTTAATTTATCTTCTAAGATAAGTCGTAAGATGAGTATTGCCTTCCGTGTTACTCCATTTCTCTTGAATCCGAACTGATCATCCCCGAGGTCAGCATCTATCAGCCTTTCCTTCCTAATGTAAATAATTCGTGCTAAAATTTTCCAACCATGAATTATTAAACTGATGGATCTGTAATTTTCACATCTGTCTGCGTTTGGAATGGGGATTATTACATTTCTCTTAATGTCTGAGGTGAAACAGTTTTGTCACGACTGGCTCTCCCAGAGCCCTCAGCAGCAATGAGGGAATGTCATCTGCTCCAGGGGCCTTGTTTCGGCTTAGGTCTTTTAGTGCTCTGTCAAACTCATCTCTCAGTATACTATCTCCTATTTCATCTTCGGCCGGCCGTGGTGGCCGAGGGGACTAAGGCGCTCCAGTCACGGTCTGCACGGCCACTACGGTCGGGGGTTCGAATCCCCCCTCGGGCATGGGTATTTGTGCCGTCCTAGTTCGTAAGTAGTTCATAAGTAGTTTGTAAGTTTAGGGACTGATGACCCCGTAGTTAAGTCCCATCGACTATACAAACAAACATTTCATCTTCATCTACTTCCTCTTACCTTCCTACAATATTGTCTCGAAGTTCATTTCCTTTGTAGGGCCCCTCTATATACTCTTTCTACATTTCAGCTTTCACTTTTTGACTCACAACTTGTTTTCCATCTGAGTTCTTGATATACATACAGCTATTTTTCTTGTCTCCAAATGTCTCTTATTTTCCTGTAAACGGTATCTATTTTTCCCCTAGTTATACCTTCTTCTATAGATTATCATTTGACTTCTAGCCACTCCTGCTTAGTTCTTTTGCACTACTTGTCAATCTCATTTCCTAGTCGTCTGTACTCCATTTTATCTGCTTCATTAACTAAATTTTTATACCTTCTCCTTTCATCAATTAAATTTAGTATCTCCTATGATATCCAAGGATTTTTAGTAGGTCTTGCCTTTCTCCGTATTTCGTCCTCTGTTGCCTTGACTATTTCATCCCTTAAAGCTATCCATTCCTCGCCTACTGTTTTCTCTCTCCCCCCCCCCCCGTTTTTGTCAATTGTTGCCTAAATCTCCCTCTGAAATTCTGAAGATCTTCTGGTTCCTTCAATTTATCCAGATCCCATCTTAACTTCCTACCTTTCTGCAGTTTCTTCAATTTAAAAAAAAAAAAAAAAAAAAAAAAAAAAAAAAAAAAAAAAAAAAAGTTCAAATGTTTGTAAAGCTTATGGCACTTAACTGCGGGGCATCAGATCCTAAACTACTTATGAACTACCTTATACGAAAGAGGACACAAACATCCATGCCCGAGCGAGGATTCGAACCTCCGACGCGGGAGGTCGCGCGATCCGCAACGTGACGATCCAGACCGCTCGGCTACTCCCGCGCAGCTCTTCAGTTTCAGTCTACATTTCGTAACCAATAAGACATGGTCAGAGTCTATATCTGCCCCTGGATATGTCTTACAGTTTAAAACCTGGTTCCAAAATCTATGCCTTACAATTATATAATCTATGTGGTACCTTTCAGTCTCTCCTGCTCTCTTCAGTCTCTTTAGTCTAGATTCCTGAACGAAATGTTTGTTACGATTAAATTATGTTCCGTACAAAATTCCACCAGGCGGCTTCCTCTTTCATGCCTTTTTCCCAGTCCATATTCACTTACTAATTTCCTTCCCTTCCCTTCCTTTTCCTACTACCGATTTCCAGTCCCCCATTACAAATAAGTTTTCCTCTCCCTTAACTGTCTAAATAATTTCCTTTACCTCCTCATACATTTCTTCGATCCCATCATCAGCAAAGTTAGTGGGCATATAAACTTGAACTACTGTGGTCGGTGTTGGCTTCGTATCTATCTTGACTACGATAAAGCGATCACTGTGCTGTTCGAAGTAGTTTACCCGAAGTCCTGTTTCTTATTCATTATTAGATCTGTTCCTGTAATACCCCACCTGATTTTGTATTGATAATCCTGTACTCGCTTGATCAGAGATGGGATGGCTTGCGTGCCTCAACGTTACAGAGAGCCGTACCATAGGTGCAACTAGGGAGAGGGCAGACAGACGTGTGGTTCCTGAAGAGGGGCAGCAGCCGTTTCAAAAATGTTCAAATGTTTGTAATTCTATCGGACCAAACTGCGTGGTCATCAGTCCGCAGCTTACAAGCTCCTTAAACTAACCTAACCTAAGGACAACATACACACCCATGCCCCAGGGAGGACTGGAACCTCCACGGCGAGCAACCGCGCGCTCCGCAGCGAGACGCTTTAGACCGCTCGGCTACTCCACTGCGGCAGCCGTTTCAGTAGTAGGAGGGGCAACAGTTTGGATGATTGACTGATCTGGCCTTGTGACGTTAGCTAATTTAGCTTTGCCATACAGTTACCTAGAACGGCTGTAAGCAAGAGGAAACTACAGCCGTTACTTTTCCCGAGGACATGCAGCTGTACTGTATGAATCTATGATGCTTGCATCCTCTCGGGTAAAATATTCCGGCGGTATAATAGTCACTCATTCGGATCTCCGGGCGGGGACTAGCAGGAGGATGTCGTCATCAGAAAAGACGACGTTGATGATAAGTATTATTGAAAAGAAATTAAATACCTAATACATTAAACTAAACGAAAGTTTTTTTATTTATTTGTACGTTTGTTCGTTTTTTATGCGCTGCCGTACCTTTCATCCGATTGAGGTGCAACTTTGTAAACATATTACTCGCTCTGTCAGGAAGGTTGTAGGCATCATTATATGACTCTGCGACACAAACTTTAGGAGAAAAGTGTCAATTGTAGCATATTTAGAAATGATCTGTGGTCATAAAAGTTTTTAATAAAGGGTATGACCGGGTCGTTTTTTGTGGTTATCTTCCCCAACTTTAATTACGTGTTGTACTCTCTTATTACTGGGCCGGGAACAATGTTACGTAGCATTTCTGTAAAGGTTAAGGAGCGATCTCTGTCATAATTTTTTATGGTTCTGTTACGGGATTTTCCTAGATCGTGAAATTATATGAATTAGATTGGTTTACACAACTTATATTGTTATTTTCAAATCTGCAGATATGTCTTTAACTATTTTGGCTATCTTGGTATCATTATTAATGCTCACCCTAGCGTATTTAGGAATGACCTATAGTGTTAAATATTTCTTCGACAAGAAATATTTACGGTTGCAGATCTTTCCAGAATATATTATAATATTAATTCCAAGATACACAAAATATCAACAATAATCCACTTATCTGAGACACATATTGTCTCATTATATCAAAAGTATTGAATATAAGGAGAGGCGTTGAATTATAATTTGAGCTATAACCTGGATTCGAACCCAAGCCATACTATTTACTTAGCAAACTCTTCAACCACTGAGCTACCACAGCCTTATGGAAAATGCAGCTACACGGAGTCTTAAGGCACATCTCCCTCCACATCACATTCTTTAATTCCGCCTCAATGTTCCCCTGTGAAATACGTATCAAATTGCCAAGGCTCTCCTATATTGGAATAGCATTCTAGCAAAGAACGCGAATGGCAACATTCCCACCTTGTACCTCAGGCATGTTTGATGATTTGAAAATGAGAATATGAACTGTTGAAAATACTTATCGTCTATGCAATTTTCCTATTGGGTTAAGTAAAATTCTTATAAGAATACAGTAGGAACATATTTATTAGTAATAGGTGTCAACTGTAACACAATATTTGATGATATGCGCTCTCTTTGTATAGTATTACAAGTCACCAGGCAAGAAACCACGAGAATGAGCTACTTCTACTCTACATCTACATGGGATACTCTGTAAATCACATTTAAGTGCCTGGCAGAGGGTTCATCGAACCACCATTATACTATTTATGTCGCACTACATTCTCGAATAGCGCGCGGGAAGAAAGAACACCTGAATCTCTCCGTTCGAGCTGTGATTTCTCGTATTTTATTCTGATGATCAATTATACCAATGTAAGTGGAAGTCAACAATATATTTTCGCATTCGGAGGAGAATTTTGGCGATTGGAGTTTCGTAAGTAGCCAACGGCGTAGCGATAAGCGCCGTTGTTGTAATGATTCCCATCCTAGATCCTGCATCATTTCCGTAACGCTGTCACCCCTGTATCGTGACAATACGAAACGAGCTGCCCTTCTTTGGACTCTTTCGATGTCCTCCGTCAAACCCACCTGATAAGGATCCCGCACTGGGCAGCAATACTCCAAAAAAGGACGGACAAGCGTAATGTAGGCAGTTTCTTTAGTAGTTCTGTTGCATCTTTTAAGGGTTCTGCCAATAAAACGCTGTCTCTGGATCGCCTTTCCCACGAGATTATCTACGTGTTCTTTCTAATTTAAGTCTGAAGTAATAGTAATTCCTAGGTATTTAGTAGAGTTTACGGCCTTCACTTTTGATTGATTTATCTTGTAAACAAAGTTTAACGGATTTCTTTTCGTACTCATGTGGACGATTTCACACTTCTCATTAATTAGAGTCAATTGTCAATTTTTACATCATTGTGATATTGTATTTTGATCGTTCTGCAGTTGGTTTTGATTTCAAATGATTTTACTAGACGGTAAATGACGTCGTCGTCTGCAAACAACCTAAGAGAGCTACTTAGATTTTCTCCCAAACCGTTTATGTAAATAAGGAACAGCAGAGAATCAATAACACTACCCTGCGGAACGCCCGATATCACCTCTGTTTTAGTCGATTCCTTACCATCGATTACTACGAATTCTCTGACAGGAAATCTTCTATCCAATCGCAAATTTGGGGCGATATACCATAACCACGCAATTTGATTAAAAGCCGTTTGTGAGGTACGGTGTCAAAAGCCTTCTGGAAATCAAGAAATGCGGAATTTATTTATGAACCCTTGCCGATAGCAACCATCACTTCGTGTGAATAAAGAGCTAGTTGTGTTTCGGATGAACGATATTTTCTAAATCCTTGTTGACCTTGGGTCAATAGATCGTTCTGTTCCGTAGAAAGGTTTATTCGTCATTGGCCTGTGTAATTATTGGCCCACTTTATGTTACGGTAGTACCACTAAAAGTGGGCCTTTGCGATCGTCTTTTGACAGCTCGAAATTTAAATGAAAATAACGGCTTTACTATTCATCTGCCACGAAAACTGAATAACCGAATTTGTAGAGGAGAAAATGCTCTACAACTTTGCTCTGTTATGCTTTTTTCATATCTCGTTGCGTTTCAAAGATATTTGCAAAAATAACGGCAATTTTTGGATGTCTGTCTGTCTGTCTGTCCGTAACGTGTTCCCTGTTTCTAAGACTAACCGTTGAACTGATCAGCACCAAATTTTACAGACATTATTGTAGGCCGCCAGAGACCAGAACCTTCCTTTTTCTAATCTTCCGAAAAAAAATACGGTAGTAATACAAAAAAAACCGTTTGTAATATAATTGCAACTGCAAACGAACCGTTCATCTGAAACGAAAATTCAAAATGTTCAAATGTTTGTTAAGCTTATGGGACTTAACTACGGGGCGTCAGTCCCTAAACTTACAAACTACTTATGAACTACTTACAAACTAGGACGGCACAAATATCCATGCCCGAGGGGGGATTCGAACCCCCGACCGTAGTGGCCGTGCTGACCGTGACTGGAGCGCCTCAGTCACCTCGGCCACCGCGGACGGCGACACGAAAATTGAATAACCTAATTGGTAGAGGAGAAAATTCTCTACAACTTAGCTCCCTTATGTTTTTTTTCATATCTCGTATCGTTTGAGACATATTTGCAAAAATAACGGAAATTTGACACCCACCATGATATTAACGATTACCAGCCTTTCGGAGATGTCACGTGACATCCCTCGCCCAGAACTCTCTCTGGCATACGCCATCTTGCGTCGCGTATTTGATGATTTTCTTATTGTAACTTACACGTTGTCATTTCAAAGCATTGGCGCACTGAAGAATTAACAAAAATACATCGTTCTTCGTACGATAAATGGTAATCTAGTGTCTTCAAATGCCATATTAGCATGAGTTAACAACTCAAATGTTCAAATGTTTGTTAAACTTAAGGGACTTAACTACGGGGTCATCAGTCCCTAAACTTATAAACTACTTATGAACTACCTACAACTAAGGACGGCACAAATATCCATGACCGAGGGGGGATTCGAACCCCCGACCGTAGTGGCCGTGCAGACCGTGACTCAAGCGCCTCAATCCCCTCGGCCACAGCGGCCGGCAGTTAACAACTGTCATCAATAGTATGAGATTAAATGACTCATGTTTTTGATTGATAGTTTTTGATCGTAGTGGGCAAGGCGTTGCACTCTGATGCTAAAGGTCGGTGGTTCAGAACCCGCCACTACCTATTTTTTTTTTCTTAAGAGGCTTTCAGACACTCTTATTAATTAACCTTTTATTGTTTAGATTATTCTTTTGGTCCAAAATGTTTGCAAAAACTTATAAAACTACAAAACTAAAGTGGGACTGTAAAACACGTCAGTTCGATTTTTTTTTCTCAGAGCGTTGTCGTTGTATAGTACTAGTGCGCTCAGTTGTGTTCCATTAATCGTGCTTTGAAGTTACGAAGAAAGCGAGGGGTCGGAATGCCAAACAGAGGGGATGTGGGGCACAATGGCGGCTCATTTGGTGTCGGCGTGGTGCTAATGAAGACGTGCCTGCCGTCCGCCGGCGGGTTTTAGCGGGGGCGTGCCAGCAGCCGGCCCTTCTCACCCGAGGCGTGAGGCCCACACCCTCACGAGTGCACTCATTATCGGCGCTCTTTAACCACTGGCGCCCTGGGGCCAGACTCCGCTCTGACCCTCACTATTGTTTCTTTTGGCACTGTAGGAAGGGCTACGTTTACAGCGTTTGTGGATTTAGTGAAAGCTTTTAACAGAGTTCACTGCAATATAAGACGTTTCTTTGTTCTTCAGTTTTACCTGATAGATGTATAGCTACCACTCATTGTCTTGGGAATTATGTTGTACGTTGGAAGTTATATATATTTGTCCACCCAAAATATCTCTGGAACAATAACAGCTATTGGAAAACGACTTTCACCGGTATCAATGTACGGCTGCGGCCCATGAATGTACATATTTGGAAACATTCTAAAACGAAAGCAAATGTGTTCTTTAACACAAACTTATTTTTTCTTAAATGGACACCCTATATTTTTTCTTCAGCAATGCATAGCATGACAAATCACATAAACTATGGCGTTGATTGCATCGCAGTATTCTATTTGCGCTAGATCTACAGTAAAGTTTTAACGTTGAACGGCATTACTTATTTAGTAACGGATTAACGATAAGCTAAGTTAACTTTGTGACTAACGTTGCGGTACACAGATATGTTACAGAACTGCATCATCCCTAGCCTCTGGGATAAATACCTGCTGGAACGTACGACTTTAATGCAGGATGGCATCAGACCGTATTATTCGTTTCGGACCTCTTGATAAGGATGGAAGTGCGATTACGCATGTCAATCACATCGCGATTACGGGCAGCATGGGGTTCACGCCTGAGCCTCAGGACGTGCGCTAGCCGCGCGTTTCTCGTATTTCAAGCGTCAACTTCGCGTCGCAATATCTCGGGATGTAATTGGAATATTGCGAAGCAATCAACGCCATTGTTTATGTGATTTATAATGCTATGGATTGCCGAAGAAAAAATATAGGGTGTCCATTTAAAAACACATAAGTTTGTGTTAAAAAAAACACTTTTGCTTTCGTTTTAGAATGTTTCCAAATATGTACATTCATGGGCCCCAGCCGTACATTGATACCGGTGAAAGTCGTTTTCCTATAGCTGTTATTGTTCCAGAGATATTTTGGGTGGACAAGATAGCTGGGACACTCTGAATATACAGGGTGTTTCACTAAGTGTGTTTGCCTCTGTAACTTATAAAATAATAGGTGACGGGAACTTTTAATGCGGTAGGTCAACACAAGAAATGTTACACTTTCTGCGGAGCTATGAACATAGTTTATTGTATCATTTTCCAAAGAGTAACACCACAAAGATATAATTTTTTAAATGGAACAATAGTTTTTTCTATCGTGTATTGGATTCGTTTAAGCCAGCTGCGTCCAAATCAATTCAAACTACATTCCTATCACTGTTAGTTTGGGAGCTACAACCCTTCAAAGTTCCGGGGGCGGAGGCTGCGATAGCGTAGCTCATTGGCCGAGTGGCTATCCCCTAGGGCACGACCCACTGTCTCATGACCACCAGCCAGTGAGCTACCCTGTCGTAGCCTCCGCCTCCTCTGTATATACAGAGTGTCCCAGCTATCTTGTCCACCCAAAATATCTCTGGAACAATAACAGCTAACGACTTTCACCGGTATTAATGTACGGCTGGGGCCCATGAATGTACATATTTGGAAACATTCTAAAACAAAATCAAATGTGTTTTTTAACACAAACTTATGTTTTTTAAATGGACACCCTATAGTTTTTCTTCTGCAATCTATAGCATGACAAATCACGTAAACAATGGCGTTAATTGCATCGCAATATTCCAATTACATCCCGAGATATTGCGACGCGAAGTTGACGCTTGAAATACGCTAAACGCGCGGCTAGCGCACGTCCTGAGTAGCATGGGGTTCTCGCCCGAGTCTCAGGACGTGCGCTAGCCGCGCGTTTAGCGTATTTCAAGCGTCAACTTCGCGTCGCAATATCTCGGGATGTAATTGGAATATTGCGATACAATCAACGCCACTGTTTATGTGATTTGTCATGCTATGGACTGCTGAAGAAAAAATATAGGGTGTCCATTAAAAAAAAAACATAAGTTTGTGTTAAAAAACACATTTACTTTAGTTTTAGAATGTTTCCAAATATGTACATTCATGGGCCCCAGCCGTACATTGATACCGCTCAAAGTCGTTTTCCAATAGCTGTTATTGTTCCAGAGATATTTGGGGTGGACAAGATAGCTGGGACACCCTGTATATATGTAAAATCAGAAATAATTTTAGAATGGATATATTACGATTGTGAAGAAGAGCTGCTGTATTAGCTAGTAATGCTTAAAGAGATATAATTAAGAATAGATTGCAGATATTGTTCAAATGTTTGTAGAACTTATGGGACTTAACTACGAGGTCATCAGTCCCTAAGCTTACAAACTACTTATGAACTAGCTAAGACTAAGGACGGAACAAATATCCATGCCCGAGGGGGGATTCGAACCCCCGACCGTAGTGGCCGTGCATACTGTGACTGGAGCGCCTCAGTCCCTTCGGCCACCGCGGCCGGCTGCCGATATTGGACCACTTTTTTATTTTTATATCCCAAGCCTACATTATCTATCTAATCGAGTCAAAATGTACTTTAAAAGAAGGTAAATCTTGTACAAAATTTCGTATGCTACTATCTCGGTAGCACAGGAGTGCCCTACTACAAAGCCGAAGGTCGCGGGTTCGACTCCCGCTAGATGCTAGGATTTCTATCTGTCACTTTCCACTTCTTTCTCCTCTGGCAGTGTGGCTAATGTGAAAAATAACGTGTAGGACCGTGCTTCGGAATCCACGTTAAACTGTAGGTCTCTCTATAACTGGATGGGTAAGTCAGTTCGAAGGGCGGAGGAAGACAACGGCATACCACCTCCAAACAGAACCATGCCTAGTAAAGCACTGTGGCTATACTTCGAATGAACAAAAACCATTAATTTGTATTATTTAAAATTTAAAAATGTGTAAATGGTCCAAATTAGTAAAACCGGTTACCAAATTTCGACCTTCATTTGCTTAAATTGAACCATATGGTAAAACAATGAGTAAAATTGAAATAAGACCCGTAATATTAAGATAAAAAAAAGCGTATTTCAACATCTGGCCATTGGTTTCTGGCTGAAGGAGGGAAAACCGTTGATTTCGTCTTAAATGAATAAAACCACTTTTTACCCGCCATTTTCTTTTCTCTGTTGAAAGAATGAAGCAGTTCATATTTCTCTGCTATGTTTAATGCAAGTTTACGAACCTCTTTAATTGTGAAGCCAAAAACCTCTCTTCAAATAAAAGAAGGTGATCTGCGGCAGTTTTTTCCATCTCAGTCGTAAAGGTTGATTGTCTTCCGAATAACTTAACCTCATTTGTCAACATGTTTTTACCATCAGCATGTCTCTTTATTGTAGTTTTTAGTACTCCGTATACACGAGTATACTCGTTAAGTGCATGGCCACCGTTTCTGTTTGATGTCACAGCGTTCAATTCATCTTCTGTCCGTTTCCCGTACATTCCCTTTCTTGCCATCTTGCAAACCTAAAACTATTACCACACTTACTCTATTTTTTTGCCGCCTTGAAAAATAAACCTAAAAATGTAACATGTACCTATTATCTACTGTTAAAATGACCGTAAGTAATATTTGTTATGAGTGATCCCTGAAATGGATTTTTGTCCGCGTATTGCTTTTAGGCAAATAAGGAAAATGAGAACTTCAACAGAATATTAATAAAGTCCTTCCTCAGACACACAGCCGTAGGTCATCCAGGGAAATGGTGTCGTGGATAAGGACACCTCCTATATTATAGGGTGAATAAAGTAGGATAATAGGTATAATATCTGACGTATGGTAGGTGGCATAGGGCGGGAAAAGCGGAGTCATGTTGGGATAGCTCAGTCGGTAGAGCGCTTGCCCCGCGAAAGGCAAAGGTCCCAGGTTCGAGTCCCGGTTCCGGCACATAGTTTTAATCTGCCAGGAAGTTTCATATCAGTGCACATACCGCTGCAGAGTGAAAGTTTCATTCAGCCAAGGGTTTATCTGCGTACAATTAATCTAAATAAACGCGTGTTGAGAGTTCCATGCTGAACATGCTGTGTTACTGATATGCTTCTTTCTGAGATGTATAATGCTACTGAATCTTGCACAGAACTCCTTTACTTCGTCTGCCTTAAAACACTTGTGACCAGAGTGAACTCCGTCGCCCTCTAACAAGTTTCATTAATAAACGACGGTTCTGCATTCTCGTTGTTCCCATAAGGTTAAGGCTGTGGCAAGCCATAATTTGCTACCAGGAAAGGCGCGTCACGTGACGGCTCGGCTGTAATCATGTCAAAAGCTGCTGTAATAACGCCGCCCCGTCTCACCTTTCCTTACACCTGCTTCCTCCTCTCTATAATATTGCACAAACGCTCATAACATTATAGTTCACATTGTATGCAAATTTTCTCGTAAATAACTTTGTTCTATCATACATGAAATGCTTCCAGTGATGACAGCAAAGAACAGTCATGCCGTAGGTACGAAATGAATTGCATTTTATGCCTAGAACATTGTTTCTACTTCCTCCAGTATATTGTGGTTAAAGAAATCTTCTTCCGTGTGTACTTATAGTGCGCACACACATGTCTCTGACTGTGGAATGGGATTCAATCGTAAAAATCTAATATATAAAGCAGAGTGTCCGTATATTTGTACGTGTTTCATACAAATCTACAGTTTTGTTCCAATCCTTATGAAATTTTGTACACGTAAGCTTCAATCCATGAGAACGGTCGCCGTAAGTGTAAGAATCACATACGATACATACTTCACGAGATATGACGTCACAAACAATGAGATGCGCGGAAAACCGCTGCCATAAGCGACAATGCTGCTCATTTTCTCCTAAACCACTGGACCGATTTCAACCAAGTTTAGTATACATATTCCTTACGTGATATAACATCTTCTGTAGGAGTACGAACCACATACGACACATGGTTCAAGAGATATAACTCCATAAACGATAGGAGTTGCAAGAAACTTCCGTAATGCGATGAGACTTTACAAATACACTATATGAGAACGACAGTACTTAGCGACTTGCAACAAACTTTAAACATATTTCAAACCTTTATTAAACTTTTTCTCGCTGGCAACCATAGTAAAATGATGAAAGGAAAAAAGTTTCTCGCTTTCTACTTTTCCGCTGTTTATGGAGTAAAACTATGGCATTCGGTATGACGTTACAATTTATAATTTATACACTACAAATTGTAACCGCAGGAAATTTTATAGGCAATGTACACACATATGGTTGAATGTGCCTCCGAAATTGTAGCACAGTGCGACCTGTAGTTCATGAGGTATAGGCACATAAAACAGTAACGTTCATAGAAAACCTCCCTATCACGCACCAAGTAGTAATCTATTACTTCTTTAACACCAATTGTATTCCCAAGAAATTTTACAGACATGCAGCACTTATACAAATGAATACATACCTGTAAAATTATACAATTGTCCCACATATAACTGAATAAATATGAGATCGTGCGATTTTATATGTCATTTGTGTTTTGACTTCTATCTTTCTTTGTTTGAATAATGCGCTTATAATTTTGTACATTATCCAAGACAGCGTTATTTCTTATACGTTCTCCGATAAAGATAACATATTTTTAGAAAAAAGAAGATGGACAGAAAGAGAAGGGTAGGAGAAGTACTAACTCCAGGCAGGAATAAATAAATAAATAAATACCCGGGCAACGCCGGGTTTTCAGCTAGTCAATTCATAAAAGAAACAAGACTTTCAGGAACCTCTGTATCGTGTGACGGTAGTTGTAACAGAAGATGTCCGAAAATTATGTACTTAAGTAAATAAAGGAAAGTGCATGATTGAATATTTCAGAGGTAGACGAAAGTATGACTCAAGTAATCAGTTTAAAAAGGAAGTATAATTCGTTATTTATGCGAATATGGCGATATTTGTACGGAATATGGTATCGACTTACAGAAACAGTAATAGATAATAGGAACAGTTGATGACAACATTAAATA
This sequence comes from Locusta migratoria, assembly GCA_026315105.1. Classification (NCBI taxonomy): domain Eukaryota; kingdom Metazoa; phylum Arthropoda; class Insecta; order Orthoptera; family Acrididae; genus Locusta; species Locusta migratoria. Next base: position 381,760,003 of record CM048755.1, read on the forward strand.
CACGAACGTTCTTACTGATGAGATTATAAACATATTATCGGATCAGTTCCACAAATCGAAACTAACACCACTCGAATATACAATTATTTCCAACTTCGGAAAACAAAATGTAGTCGGGTATCGTATCTATGGGTTCACCTTCAGTCCTGTACCATCTGAAATTTTCATAGACAAATTTGAACAAAATGTTCTACTGAAAGATTCACGGACCGTGAAAATTAGACAAAGGTTCAGATATGTCGATAATGTGCTATGTTTATCGATTGTTACAGTCCATAAACGTAGCACATTATCGACATAAATTATCTTAACCTTTGTCTAGTTTTTGAATCCAGTGGCTCTATCTGTAGAACATTTTGTTCAAAGTTCCCTGCGTAAATTTCAGAAGGTTTAAGACTAAGAGGAAAATCCATAGATACGATATCCGACTATAATTCATTTTCCGAAGTTGGAAATAATTTCATTTACCATTAAACAGTGAAACAAATTATCAAAACATTCACTGTAGAATTCCATCAATTTCGTGGACCCTAACAAAGATAATAGCATCAAAAGGCACTTATCTGATATTTATAGAGAAACTCTTCAACCACCAGCATCCAAAAACCCACAGGAAGTTTTCCATTGAATGGTGCATCAACTCGTACCTGTGTCTTTGTTTCTTCAAATGTTCAAATGTTTGTTAAGTGTAAGGGACTTAACTGCGGGGTCGTCAGTCCCTAAACTTACAAACTACTTACGAGCTAACTTATACTAAAGACAACACAAACATCCATGCCCGAGAGAGGGTTCGAACCCCCGACCGTACATACTGTGACTGGCGCGCCGCAGACCGCTAGCCCCCGCGACGGGCGTCATTGTTTGGTAATGCCTTTCAAACAGAACTAAACACCATCAAACAGATGCTTAAAGTAATGGCGACAGCTTTCTGCTGTGTAGGTAATAAACTGAAAAAGTAAGTGTTTAAAATTACATCGCTTATGTATGCTGGCCAAGAGCAATCAATCGGTAGTTACAACCAAAACTGCTTCACCATCCCATATATAGCCGAAATCTGTAAACCTGCACTCAGAGTGGAGTATATAAAATCACAGCCAAACCCTGTGGAAACGTATATATCAGTAAGTTATGCAGACCCACAACTGTTAGGTTTTCTGAACATGAGAGAAGCTGGAGATTAAACAAGAAAGAGTCAACCTTTGTCAACGATCTCGTGACAGAGAACTATTCATACAGTGTAGAATGTGAACCCAAGCGACGCTACTGTCAATGAAAAGAATAAAGTTTTAAATGTATTTCAAAATTTAATTAAGCCTTCAAAAAGTAGCTTTGCTACCTCAGTTTCTACAAAAATAGGTAACTCCCTTTCTCTATGGGTGCTTGTATTACATGAATGGCCACTCAGTAACTAAAAAATAGCTGATTATCAAAACAGAGGAATCACCTAACTGGAATTGTAAGACCTCTTATGTGCTTTGAGCCTGTGAGCATAATCGAACGATGTCGTGCAGCGATTGTGGGAGTGGTGTAAAATTCGGAGCGTGCGTTGGTTAAATTAAGGTGGGATTACTCGTATTAGGATTTATTTTTCCACTGTCTCTTAAATATACTGATACCTAATTTTTTCCAGTTTGATTGCTTTGAAATAGGAATAACTATTATCATCCCCATCATTTTCTTACTCCAATTTGTACTTCTGCACTGACATTTTCATCCATGGAAAGTTCCAAGAATCATTTCTTCTTTCGATGTGACATTTTACATTTACACGTCCAATACAGCGCTCTTTGTCTCCTGGTTTATTTATTTTTTTACCGGCGTTGAAGGAATATGAGACAATCATTCAACAGTATGATGTCGGTGATTCTCGCACCGTTACTTACAAATAGGTACACTAAGAAGAATGAAACTTTCACTCTGCAGCGGAATGTGCGCTGATATGAAACTTCGTGGCAGATTAAAATTGTGTGCCGGAACCGGGAAAGTAGGAGGCGAGGTACTGGCGGAAGTAAAGTTGTGAGGCGGCATCATGAGTCGTGTAGGGATAGCACAGTCGGTAGTGCGCTTGCCAGCGAAAGGCAAAGGTACCAGGTTCGAGTCCCGGTTCCGGTACAAAATTTTAATCTGCCAGGAACTTTAAGGTACACTAAGGTTTTTCTGGGTGAATTAGTCCTTTATTGACACAGGGTTGTTGTGGAGTGGCGTAAAAAAACATGCTAATCAGGGCCGTTTCGCGAGATATGCGCCAGAGCAATCTACTTGCTGTTCTAGAGACGTGCGTTGTCCAAAGTTTGACAGTAAGCCACACCATTATGTAGAATTCTTATCTTGCAGCATCTGGGACTGGAGTTACCTGTTCATCTCCAGAAAGCTTTCGCACTAGCTTGTGACGAATCGCATTGCTGTTATTGGAACTTTATCTATTTCCTCCATCAATATTATTTAGTACAGATTCAACGCTACAAACACAACTACACTGAACTCCATCATACAAGGCCTCGTAAAGCAAGGCCTTTGCTGGGGTTGGGTGGGTTGTGTGCCTCAACGATAATTACTGATGTACAGTAGGCAACGAAGCTCAAGTCGTTATACACTTACAAAAAGATTACTGAAACCGGAGATAGGTTCAGTCTAAATTTTGACGAAGAAACTCGAGAAGCGATGGACCAAATACTGTTGGTGATACAGTGTTCCTTGCTGTTAAAAGTCGTTTATCTTGTATTGAAGTTGAAATGGATAGTTCTTCTGAGTGACTACGTGTAGAGGTTATACTTGACAACCAGAACAAAAAAAAATTAGAATTGTTAGACTTTAACTTTTCCCGGCGTAATGAATGTTCAAACAACTTGCGGGTATGCTGCCGGGTCGACGACGTCACCCGGCAGCATACCCGTAAGTTGTTAGAATTTAGAATTGGTTCCTTCAAGCGCCATCCCTTCGAAAGTAACTACACTGGTCAAAACAATTAAAGGATCAGTTGAAATATCTAGATTCTGAAATAATGTCATCGGCAACTAAAATGGTTCGACGATTTGGTCGTTTCTACGGAGTGGAGGCAACATCACGTCAACCGTGGTATTGGTAATAACAGAAAGTTGCTGCAGAGGGGAAGGTGTTGACTTGTGTTTACTCTACCAAACGAATTACCCAAGCAGATGGAATCAGATAGTGTAGTGAGCAAGTAGTGAAATGCAGCAGTAACGACACTTACCAGAAGAAATGGCATGGAGAGTCATAGGAAGGTTGGCATGCCTCGGCGGAATAGCCGTTCGCGCTAAGGCTCCATGCTGCGGTGCGCGCGGCCGTCTCCGTCGGAGGTTCGAGTCCTCCCTCGGGCATGGGTATGTGTGTGTGTGTGTGTGTGTGTGTGTGTGTGTGTGTGTGTGTGTGTGTTGCCATTAGGTTAGTTTCGTTTAAGTAATTTGGAAGCCTAGGAACTGATAACCACAGTAGTTAAGTGCCATAGATTTACAAACATTTGAACATTTTGAAAGTTGGAAGCGGGACACACAAAGAGAGGTGGCTGGAGCTACTTGAGTGTCCCAAAATAGAAATTTCAGGACCTGAACGCGATTTCAAGCAAAGGAACCGTTAAAAGAAGGCAAGGCCTTCCAGAGTGCAACAGTCGGAAATCGCGTTTAGGAATGTCGCCTTTACACACGGAGGCTTACGGTGTGTGTGTGTGTGTGTGTGTGTGTGTGTGTGTGTGTGTGTGTGTGTGTCATTCAAAACCACTACACCGTTTGAGCTCGCAGAAACTGGGCGGAGGAACATCAGTATTGGAGTCATAACGAATGGTGCCGGGTTCTGTTCACAGATGGATCAAGATTTCGTGTTCAGCTGGACAATCGTCGTTAACTCATCGAGAGAGAACCTGGAACTCGGAGCAATCCTGTTTATCTGCAGGAAACATCACCATATCATGGTGGTGGACAAATGATGTGAGCAGGAGTCAGTATTGACGGACGTACGGATCTCTATGTCTTTCAGAATGGCGCTTTGACTGCTCAGAGATATAGAAACGAGATCAGTGTTCAATGTTCAAATTAGACATGCGCATAATATTTCGCGATCGGTAGCGCTCACTTTAGTTCGCGGCACAGCCGCGAACTAGTTCGTTCTTTCAGTTCGTCCGCTCCCAGTGACGGCTGAGCGGCGTGGTCTGCGCATGCAAGTGGAGGGAGAAGTTCCCCCACCTAGCTGCTTCAAGCGCTTGCTGCTTGAGCCGCTAACGATATCACGCAAACCAAAAGGAACAGTTTGTGGATAATTTCTTGCGTTTAATTTCACAGTTATCTCTATATCTTGGCATTATGGAATTTATTAGTCAGATATTGCAGAGTGCAGAATACTTCAAAACAGAAATTTTGTAGCACTGAACTATGTAATCTAACAGGCAGACGCTCACCTCGAAATGAAATCCAACGAACTAAGAAGTGAGATACGTTTGGCGACCGGTAACGCATGTTTTAGTTCGCGACCGATTGTACATATTTTAGTTAGCGACCGATCACGCTTTTAGTTCGCGCATATTTTAGTTCGCGATCAATCGCGCATATTTTAGTTCGCGGCCGGTAGCTCTCCTTTTAGTTCGCAGCTCGGCCGCGATGTAGGTCGCTCCTTTTAGTTCGTCCGCTCTTTTTGGCTTTTGCTACGGCTACTAAAAGAGCTCTTTCTTTTGTTATGACAGCTTTTTTATATAACAATCAGTGTTTCCCAAGCGTGTGCTATTATCCGTATTTTTGGGCAATTAGACATCAAATGTTTAAGCAAATAAACCAGTTATTTACACGAATGGGTGATACAATGGTATTCGACAACTTTGCATACAGAGTACTCGTAGTAAATATTATTTAGACACTGCTGAATACCTTGGAAAAGAAAATTTGTGGCAGTGAACTATGAAACTACAGCTGAGCTGCATCTCGGCTCGAAATGACGGCAACTGGCTGAAGGGAATCACGCGCTTCTGCGAGCCTTCGCGTTATCTTGCTGTTCCCCGTCAGTCTTCGGAAAAGAAAAGAACGAACTAAGAGGCGAGGAATCTGCGAACTAGTTCGCGTAGTTCGCCTGTGGGAGCGCTCTTCCTATCTAGTTCGTTCGCGAACTACACAAGACTAGTTCAAATGTTTGTTAAGCTTATGGGACTTAACTGCTTATAAACTAACTTATAATAAAGACAGCACAAACATCCATGCCCTAGGGGCATTCGAACCCCCGACGGGGAACGGCCTCGCGCATCGGAGCATAGCGCATCAATGCGCTCAGCCACTCCGCCGCGGCAGAGACGAGATCCTCCGACCTTTTGTTGTGCCCGTCCCTGGTGCCACTGGAGATAGGTTCCTTGAATTTCCAAAATTGAAGATTCATGAGAAGTACAGGAATTTCAGATATAGCCATTCGGCGCATATTCTTCAATATTTCCCGATACCTCCTACATGATCTATGTTGTCTCAACGATAGCGTCAGTAAGGACAGTATCGAGCATGAGATCATAGATATTCGTCTGGGTATGAATGGAAACGTGTCGCCTACTTAGATCATTTTTTTTCTAGTTAAAGTGACGTGTCTAGGTAAGCAGCTGCTAGAAACCCGAACTGCACCATGAACACTGTCCTGCCTATGGGAGAAAATTGATCTCAGCTTCGATGGGCCAGGCATTTTGTCATTTCTTGCTTTTGAGTCCTCAAGGTATGTTCTTAAGTTATGCTCGCGACTTGGTTCAGATACTATAAGAGAGAATGGATAACGTAATAGGTGGAGTGAGAGATAGACGGCAGATGTTATAGTATCGTCCCGTGGTAAATTCCACCAAAATGGTAAGAGTAGGCCTATAATTTCATTGGCTGACACTTAGAGACCTAGGGAGCCAAACTTTCCGCTTTCATTTATCAGTATTTAAGAAACAGAAATTCATATTTATTTTCTACTAGCTTAAATCCGCGGCTTCGCTCGCGTGTTGGTTGATTATGATAGATAAGCTATCTTTCAGTAGTGTGCTATGAGGTTTTGGTTTTGAAGGATGAAATGAAATATAATACCTCCTTTAGAAACAAACATTTTTAATCAACATTATCAGGAAAGTAAGTAGTGTAGATCAAATCACAAGTAAAAATGCACTCGTTTCGAAGAATCCAATCACGAAATTCAACAATAATGATTGTAATAATATCACATATCGATCACTTGATGCAATGCGGGTAACGTCAAATCGATTTATTTAAAGAGATGTATTAAAAGAAATTTCTTTTTTACTCCTTTATTTATCTATTCTTATATTCCCTTATTCGTATGCTTATCCTTACAGAGAAATAGCTGAAGACATTGTAACATGCATAGACCAAAGATATGGTCTGTGGCATCACGTTTCGCTGTATGTAACCTCCTTGCTATAGAGTCACAAACGTCAATGCTGGCCGTCAGTCCGAATTTTTTTTAATAATTTGACGACTTTCAACCACCATATCTTCCACCCCCTTATAGCTATCGGCATGGAACTGCTATGGTGTACAACGGGAGACTTTGGACAACTATTACACACAGACCATTCGTTTGCGTTCTGTAGTTTTCGCTGCAGAGCGAAATATTAACACACACACACACACACACACAGAATTTTATATACACTGATAACTTTCCATCCCAATATATTCCACTCTTTAATCATTATCAACCCTCAAACAACAATGCAACCAAAAACACCATTTCAAAGAGTAAAGATAATTTTGAGTACTTATTGTTCCGCATTTCGCGTTATATTCTTCAAATTACTAAATATCTATCAGATCGCTATAAAACTGTACCTAAAACCTTCCTCTATATCGCCATAAAACAGTGACTAAAGCCTTCCCCGGGTAGACATTAGTAACTGTACAAATTTTAGCTCTGTATGTCTTGTGGTTCAGACTTGATAAACGTACACCGAACAGACATTCACATTTATAGATATAGAAGAAGATTATCATTCCGTTGTCATCTTACAGTTATTTGCAAAGTTTATTTGATTACAAAAAATGTAAACAAAACACAGGGAAATCGCTCCAGAAAGATGTAGGAAAACATGAAAGTTCCCCTAAGGTAACAGCCATAGTCGCTACTATGAGGAAAATTCTTTATTTTTTCTGCCGCATAAAATGTTTCGATGTGCTATGACATTATTTTCAAATGTGAGTAATATATAATTACTCAAGAACAAAAAAGTCTTCTTAATTGATAACAAAATACCTTTCTGATGAATCTGATAACCACCCGCAATACTAAATAATATCACAATAAATTAGAGTGGCCAGAATGCAAATATGAAAATATTATATAAAAAAATTAAATATACAATACCTTGATGCAATAATAAATCGACTGCAGCAATTCTAAGCCTATACAGACGTTCAACATTTGCATTACGAAATCTGAAACTGAAAAAATTACGCCTAAATATAAAATATCAACCAGTTAGAGTGCTGTGGGGACTTCAATTTTTACGTCTCATACGTATTTTGATGTTTCGTTTTAAACGAGGTACAACAGAAAATAATTAAATCCTATTTTATGAACATATCATTAAAAACATACCAACGAATATCAAACATAGACTTCTTTATCACATCTACCCAAAGTGGTGACATACATTTACAATGGTTGTTGTAAATGACATAATGATAACAGTAACTTTGTATATAGACTAAGTACTAGAGGTCTGTGGAATTCGGTATTGCCACACTTATTACGTTTGTTATTTTAGCTGGAAAAGAAAACGTATTAGCGGTTAGAAACAGAATATTTCCTCTTTATTTTAGTGCAGAACCAAGTAACATGTTCAAAGTCATATCTGAACTACAGAACAGGTAATATCACATATGTTAAAATCGTCCATAGCAACCATGCCAAAGATAAACATTTTAGTAGACGTATTTATTATAATTAATGACTTTCAACATGTTCCATTAATAGTGAATAATTTCTTAGGAAAAGAAACAGGTAATTTGTTGCAATACATACACTTCCCCTCCGTTCCATAAGGAACGACAGTTGCCATTAGATTAGATTAGATTAGATTATTTATTTGTTCCGTAGATCCATATTGAGGGGATCCTCGTGGATGTGGAACATGTCAAGAAACAAAATTTACAAGTTGAATAACAAGTAATACTAATAATATAAATAGATACACTTATAATATAAATACAGATACATAATTTTTAAGGTTTTTTTTTTTTTTTTTTTTTTTCTTTTTTTTTTTTTCTTTTTGGCTGATAATATAATAATACTAATATAGTATGAGTGCATGCATCATTTGGTACAATTTAGAAATTCACTAATGGAGTAGAAGGAGTTGGCCACTAGAAAGTCTTTTAGGTTCCTCTTAAACTGATCATTATTTGTAGCTAAATTTTTTATACTTGATGGTAAATTATTGAAAATGTGTGTTCCTGAGTAGTGGACCCCTTTTTGAACTAAAGTAAGTGCTTTTAAATCCTTGTGTAGATCATTTTTATTTCTAGTATTGTATGTATAAACTGAGCTGTTTGTTGGGAAAAGGGATATATTATTTATGACAAATTTCATTAAGGAATAAATATACTGAGAGGCAATAGTTAATATACCCAGTTCTTTGAAGAGGCTTCCACAAGACGTCCGTGAATTTACTCCACAAATAATACGTATTACACGTTTTTGGACTCTGAAGACTTTTGACTGACTTGAAGAAATATAGGACTCCATTTATATATGAAACTACCAGTATCTGCACGCTGTTTCTAATATTTATTATCGCAGTATCCTCTCCGTTGTTGTGCAAATGTTTCGGAAGACCAGTGTTCAATTCGTTGTTACGTATTCCACGGAATGTTCACGAAATAGAACAAACGCACATTTTAGAGGGAGCACTCTTACATCTGCACAACTCTAAACATTGCAGTTAATAGCTCTATTTAATTAATAAGTGTACCGGAAACACTATTAGGAGCCAAGGAAAAAAAGATGGGTTTGGGGCCGTATGAACTACCAACCATAAGCATCACAAAGTGACGCACTGGCCACTACACCGTGAAGAAAAACTGTGGCAGGGTTCCTTAATTCTCTTACTATTGCTGCCTGTTGCTAACAGCTGAAATGACATTTTTAGACACTATATTATAATCTATCATAGTATGAACGACGTCTTGTTGTTAATTCTTCAATGTGCCACTGCTCTGAAATGACTAAGCGTAAGTTATAATAATAAAATCAAAGAAAATCATGAAATACAGGAGGCAAGATGGCGTATGCCAGAGACAGGTCTGGGCAACGAATGTCACGTGACATTTCCTAACGGCTGGTATACCTAAAATCAAGAGGCGGTGTCAAATCGCCGTTATTTTGGCAAATATCTCTGAAACGGTGCGAGTTACGAAAACAACATAACAGAGAATGTTCGCCTCTACAAATTCGGTTAATCAGTTATCGTGTCAGATGAACGGTTTGCTTGCGGCTTTAGTGTTACTGGCATATTTTTCTGTCGGAAAAATTTAAAAAGGGAGGTTCTGGTCTCTGATGGCCAATTATTATGTGTGTAAAATTTGGTGCCGATCGATTGAACAGTTCGACCTAAAAAGTGGGAACACGTTACGGACAGACAGACAGACATCTTAAAATCGTCGTTATTTTTGCAAATATCTCTGAAATCATACAAGATATGAAAAAGCTCAAGAGAGCAAAGTTGCAGAGAATTTTCTCCTTTGAAAATTTGTTTATACAATTTTCGTGTCAGATGTACAGTTAATCCGTTATTTTCATTTAAATTTCGGCGCTGTCAGAAGACGATAGCAAATGCCCACTTTTAGTGTCACTACCGTAACCTAAAGTGGGCCGCTAATGACGAAATTTAGGGATTTTGCAATGTTACGAATTAATGTGACAAGGTAACGTCCACTGACAGTGTGGACAGCCGTAGCATGTCACCTATAGACAATATGAAGATTACTTCGTACCACCTATATATATTCACGACATGCAGGCAATAACATCTTTCAGCAGGTTTGTGGCCGTGTCCCAATACCAGAATCACCTTGGTTTGATGTCTTGGTCATCAAATTCGTCTAATCTGAATGGAATGAAAAACCCCTAGTTAGACACCATCATTGCATTCACATAAAATCGGTTGGTAATCTACAGCCGCTTCGGGATCTGTGCATTTATATCTACATCCATACTCTGCCACCTTAAGATGTATGGCGGAGGGTACTTTGTATACCATTATCACTTCTTGCTCCTATTCGAGTCGTGTATGGTTCCCAGAAGAAAAATTCCCCACATGACTCCGTGTGTGCTCCCATAGCTCTAAATTTATCCTTGTAATCGTTTCGCGATATTTACGTAGCAGGAAGAAATATATTGGTTGACTGCTCGAGGAACGTATGCTATTTTATTTTTGACAGAAGCCACTGAAGTTTCCTAATCATCTCTGTGAAGTTTTCGGGCTTACTAAATGAACCGGTAAAGAAGCGTGTTGCTCTTCGTGGGATCTTGTCTATGTCTTCCATCGACTTTACCAGGTACGGATCCCACAACAATGAGCAATGCTCAAGCTTTGGGCGAACGAGTGTTTTGTAAACACTTCCATTGGTGACGGACTGCACTTCTTGAAGTTTCTTCTAATTAATTACAGTCTGCCATCTGCCTTATCCACATTTAATTTAGACATCTTGAGGTAAATACGTCCTGGGAAGGTCCCAGAACTTATTAAAACAATGTAACGTCGAATCAGGGTTGCACTGCGTTCCAAAGAGCGGCCAATACGCAATTAATTCCGTGGTTATAATGTTTCACCTGAACTGTGCACGTTTCATTCCGCAATAAATTTCAAACATAATTTTTGTGGCATTAGTATCGAAGTTCTGACTTTGTAATAGGTCTGTAAAGCACCGTTTTTCGTCCCACAATTAAAATTTGCACCTCAGGAACCACTAATAAGGAAACTCGTTGCGGCGAAACGGGGCGGAAACACGTTGCAACGGTCTTTAGTATCGGTGGTTTGAGCATGGTGCCGAAACCTGTTGGTTGTAAAAGGTTTGTCCCGGTGAGAGGTGGCGCGGTGCGGCAGCCGTGTAGCGCGCCATTTGCGTGTCGGCTATGGTAATGAGCGGGCGGCTCGTCGGCGCGGCCTGTGTCGCCACTAATCATCTCGTCGACCCCTGTCGTCGCCGCGCGCGGCCCATTTGTTGCGCTTCTCGTCTCCCCCGCACTGCTCCGCTACTTTATCTACAAAACAGACCGCCTACAAAACGCTAGTACCGCCCGCTATCGTCTTTAGGTTGAAGCAACTGCCTTTATTTCCCGCAGTTGGAAAGGAAAATACTTGAGTTGAATTCCGACCTATGCAAAATAAAAATAAAGAAATAAATAAAGAAATAAAAATATTCTTTGGCTTTACTCAAAGATACTTCACCTCGTTTTGTGCAAACGTCATTAGACTATTCATGCGAAACACAACTGCCTCTTTACTCACACGAACTGATGAGTGCTATCGACAAGGGTTCTCAAATTGATTCCGTATTTCTTGAGTTCCAGAAGGCTTTTGATACCGTACCTCACAAACGGCTTTTAATCAAATTGCGTGGTTATGGTATATCGCCCCAAATTTGCGACTGGATAGGGAATTTCCTGTCAGAGAGGACACAGTTTATAGTAATCGATGTTAAGGCATCGACTAAAACAAAGCTGAGATCGGGCGTTACACAGGGTAGTGTCATTGGTCCTCTGCTGTTCCTTATTTACATAAAAGATTTGGGAGAAAATCTAAAACTCTCTTCGGTTGCTTGCAGATGACGCCGTCATTTCCCGTCTAGTAAAATCATCTGAAGATCAAAACCAACTGCAGAACGATCTAAATAAGTTTTCACTATGGTGTAAAAATTGGCAATTGACTCTAAATATTGCGAAGTGTGAAGTCGTCCACATGAGTACGAAAAGAAATCCGTTAAACTTTGTTTACAAGATAAATCAATCAATCGTGTAGCCGTAAACTCGCCAAAATATCTCGGAATTACTATAACTTCAAACTTAACCACGTAGATAATATCGTGGGAAAGGCGAATCAGAGACTGCGTTTTATTGGCAGAACCCTTAAAAGATGCAACAGAACTACTAAAGAGACTGCATACACTACGCTTGTCCGTCCCTTTTTGGAGTATTGCTGCCCAGTGTGGGATCCTTATCAGGTGGGTTTGACGGAGGACATCGAAAGAATCCAAAGAAGGGCAGCTCGTTTTGTATTGACACGATACAGGGGAGACAGCGTTACGGAAATGATACAGGATCTGGGATGGGACTCATTACAACAACGGCTCTTATCGCTGCGGCGTGGGCTTCTTACGAAACTCCAATCGCCAATGCGAAAATATATTGTTGACTTGCACTTACATAGGTAGAAATGATCATCAATACGGGAAATCAGAGCTCGAACGGAGAGATTCAGATGTTTTTTATTCCTGCGCGCTATTCGAGGGTGGAATGGAGATGATTAGTATAAAGGTGGTTCGATGAAACCTCTGCCAAGCATTTAAGTGTGATTTGCAGAGTATCCCATGTAGATGTAGATTGTTTATTACATGCCTGAAATTTCACTATGGAAGATAGATAATTTTCAGCTTTAATTTGTTTTTGTATACAAAAGAATACTAATGAAGCGTTAAATTTTGTGTAAGGATACATCCACTTTCGTGCAAAACCGTCATTACTACCTTCTTAATGACGTCTTGGAACATAGCGTAACAGCAGTAATTCTTTGATAAGTTCTTGTAGCACCTGATGTGTAGGCATAGAAGATGTAATTCACACCAATCTGTGGGCAAGAAGTTGGCGCCCAGTGCTGTTTCAGAATTTTTTCACCGACTTCAGATCAGGCGATTTTAGTGGCACAGATTTGAACTTGGTTTTGCTCTTTTGTTCCTGACCCATTTTAGTAGAATTGTGGCCTTGTAGCACGGGCTGTTTTTTTGCTGATTGATCCCATCACCGTCATGGGAGGTATAAACAGTGAAGCGATACCGGTGATTTTCAGTTATGTTCCAAAAGTGAAGTGTCTTTTTGCCTACGATAAATGGAGCAGGTGCCATGCGAAAATTCCACATCGTTCGCTACTGCCACCCTGACGTGCATTCGTGGCACTTCGCATGTTTCAAGCTGCCTTTAGCTTGGATGGTAGCATTGCTGAACATAATCATCGAGCAGGTGTTTCATGGAGAGGGATTCATGTGACTAAGTGACACTTTTCCAGTCATGCTAGTGTGATCTCATCGATTACGAGGAAACTTCGATAATAATTGATATTGTCTTTTTGGCAAAACCGAAATACGTACGGTTCATCTTCCGAAGAGTCGCACGTTCAACCATCTGCGCTGAACAATGTGCTCCGAAACACTTTTGTATGCACCAGCTTTTTATTTAGTCGTCAAATCTGCCACGAATCACCGTCATTATCGCTTTACAGAGAGGGTCAACATTCGAACTGCACATTTTGTATTGACGCATAATGAACATCCACCACCACGTCACATATTCGAGGTTTCACTGCCCCTCAGCTATTTTCCATAGAATGCCTGACGTGTGCAGTACACCGCTCTGGGCACAATATTAAATTTGGGTTTCTTCAGCAGGTGATCCCTAAGTATTCCGTTGCTGACCCAAACGACACCGTCTATAGGATTGCAGTAGTCACTAGACCGCAGCCATTCGACCTAGGTTACTGGAAATGTGTTACCATGTCAAAAGAATCTGTATTCTTGGTAAAGCATCGTGGTGGTCATATTCGGCTATGCCAGCATCCAAACGAACGGCAGCTCGAAACATCGTTACGATGGACGAGTGCCAGTGGCGATGATATTTGTAACATACACAAGGGCTTCCACGGGATCTGCGGTAGTACTCAAGTACGTTATGACAGTTGTGGCTTTCTTTAACATTATTGTGGATCAGTAAATCTCTTCATGCGTGATGGGTTTCCTGATTATACCACTTTCCTGCAGGATAAATATGTGTACCACAAATCCACATTGGCGATACAGTTGGTTGAGAAGCATAATAGTGAAGTTTCAATGATCTACAAGAAATGTTTCGCAATTGCGAATATTAATCAGCATCAGCTGTATGGTGTAATGGTGACATACGAAAATTTGTGCCGTGCCGGGACTCGATCCCGGATTTCCCGCTTATCGCGAGCGGTCGCGTTTCCACTATGGTACCCGCGCACGCTTCCCGGAACGACCCAAACCTTCATATGCCACACATTGTCTACTGCCCTTGAATGTTCGTACATACTATGATGTAATTCCCGCACAGTGTGAGACTTTTTAGTATATTTGTCGCAAGCCTTGCTATGACTGATTTGAAATACGATGTGCAGTGTCCGTGTTTATTGATAGAGCTAAGCAAATGTTCTTCAGACATGCATGCATGTACAGGAAAACACCCTTCCATTTTCAAGGCAAAACTAAAGACAGAAAGTATTTTTCATGGAAGTTTAATATCCCGGTTTCTAAATGATAACGGGAACAAGTAAACAGATCGCCATCACACAATCAAAACCTCAGAAATTTCGATGGTGAATAATCAAAAAGGGAGATGGCAGTAATAATATCTTTTTTTGCTGACAAGAGAAAGAGAGAATAGCAGATGTTCAAATTTTTGTAAATCTAGCGGACTCAACTGCGTGATTATTAGTCCGTACCTAACAAACTACATAAACTAAGGTAAACTAACCTAAGGACAACACAAAAACCTATGCTCGAGGGGGGGGGGGGGCTCGAAACCCCGATGGCGAACGGCCGCGCGCACCGCAACAAGGCGCTTCAGTACGCACGGCTGATCCGCAAAGAGAGAATAGCATTCCACGTGAAATATAAGCAAAACCCTCTACTTATATTGTTTGTTTGGAACAATGAGACCAAACTCCTGTCATCAAACCCTCGGTGAGAGGGAAAGGAGTGAGAATAGGAAAGGAGGGAAACGGAAATAAATACAATACAGGAAGGAAAGGCAAAAGAAAGACTGCATTAGCTCGGGGCACCATGCACGACACGCATGTACTTACGAAAGAACCGTGAGCCCCCTTGGGGGGGGGGGGATTTATAATGTTTTTTGATGGTTAAGTTTCAACTGATACCTTAATAAAACAATCCGAACAGCTATAACTACTAGCCTTAACATATGTGATGTTACATGCTGTACCATGATCTGTGTCTAGACAATTTCCTGCAATAGCAGATTAGCTAGGATGTTGGGAACGTGTGTGATGTTTACGTTCATTACACTAGCTTGGAGGAGGAGGAAGGAAGCTAGGAGTTTAACGGCGCGTTGACAGCATGGTCATTAGAGACGCGGTGGAGTAGCCGATCGGTCTAAGGCGAATCGCTGCGGAGCGCGCGGTTGCTCGCCGTCGGAGGTTCGAGTCCTCCCTGGGGCATGTGTGTGTGTGTGTGTGTGTGTGTGTGTGTGTGTGTGTGTGTGTGTGTGTGTTGTCCTTTGGTTAGTTTACCTTGGTTTAAGTAGTTTGTAACCTACAGACTAATGACCACGCAGTTTGGTCCGATAGATTTACAAACATTTGAACATTTTGAATTAGAGACGGAGATTATGCTCGGAATGTTTGGGGAAGAATGTGGATGGAAATCGGCCGTGTCCTTTCAAAGGAACCATTCCGGAATTTGCCTGAAGTGATTTAGGGAAATCAGGGAAAATCTAAATCAGGATGGCGGGAGATGTATTTGAACCACCATCCTTCCTAATGCGAGTCCAGTGTGGTTACCACTGCGCCACCTCGCTTGGTCATTACACTAGCCCTCCAAGTCCGTATAGTCTGACCTATATGATGTGCCACAACTGCATTTACAGATCGTAACAGCACAATAATGTTAGATGGTCGTATAAAAACACATTTCATTTAATATTTCCACAAAAAAGGCTAATCATTTCCCATGCGCTTTCTGCAGAAGTCAAACGGCCATTTCATCACTCACCCGTTGCACATTTGGTCGACAGCGCAACATTCCATTGCTCTGTCTTTCACTATGACCATTTGGACGAAAGGATACTACTAGATGGGATATTTTAGCTGACAAACTATCAAAGTCTGAAATGACACAGGTCCTTTGCACAAAGGTACAAAGCACTCCTTCATGTTGAGCCGGATGTGACAACTATCAGCCTGTAGTTACAAGTCAGTGATTAGGCTTCCTATAAAAATCACTTCACCGGCCGCGGTGGCCGAGGGGACTGAGGTGCGCCAGTCACGGTCTGCACCGCCACTACGGTCGGCCGGCCGTGGTGGCCGAGGTGATTGAGACGCTCCAGTCACGGTCAGCGCGGCCACTACGGTCGGGGGTTCGAATCCCCCTCGGGCATGGATATTTGTGCCGTCCTAGTTCGTAAGTAGTTCATAAGTAGTTTGTAAGTTTAGGAACTGATGACCTCGTAGTTAAGTCCCATAAGCTTAACAAACATTTGAACACTACGGTCGGGGGTTCGAATCCCCCCTCGGGCATGGATATTTGTGCCGTCCTAGTTCTTAAGTAGTTCATAAGTAGTTTGTAAGTTTAGGGACTGATGACCCCGTAGTTAAGTCCCATAAGCTTAACAAACATTTGAACACTACGGTCGGGGGTTCGAATCCCTCCTCGGGCATGGATATTTGTGCCGTCCTTAGTATTAGGTAGTTAATAAGTAGTTTGTAAGTTTAGGGACTGATGACCCCGTAGTTAAGTCCCATAAGCTTAACAAACATTTGATCATTTGACTTCCATCACAACTCCATCTGTATATTTATATTATCGGTCATTGAATAAGAAGTAGGTGGACGAACGCAAATGTCAGATGTCTAGATTCATTGATTCAGCACCACATCTAACCGCATTTAGCTGCAAAGGAATCAAAGGAACGCGACTTAAGAGAGGAATCACATCAAAACTTGCGAAAATTTAAGTCATTCGAATGCAGTTCCTCTAATAAACGTAGGAAATCCACCGAGTCATTGATGTGACGCAAAAATAGACTTACTGGTGGTCTCAACAAATCAGCAAGAGGTATGGTTACACGCTATGTTACAATAGGTGTCAGTGGGACCCCTTGCTGATTGATTTAAGGAAGACCAAATCCACGTAATCTGAGGGTGCAACAAAATAATAATTAAGACTCTTTATAGTCTCCTCTGGCAAGGAAAACGATACGGTGGTGTTGAATAAGACGTATTTCATTCAGAAGATGCACTGTTCAGTTTCTGCCTCATAATAACGAAGGATCGGTGCTGTCTCTACAAAAAGTGTTGGGAGACAGACCAATAACTTTCAGAAGAAATGTTCTTTATTTGATACCTCTAGTCGTCATGTAAACGTAGTGGCTGCGTACCTATAAATTCAGACTAATCAGACAATGTAATACTGTGCTGAAACTTACAGAGCCAAAATTTCTTCACTAAAATTCCGAACGTGGATGAAGATTTTTGCTCATAAGTCAAGAACAGAAACTTAGCTGTAGTGTAACGGCCGTGGCCGAGGGGACTGAGGCGCTTCAGTCACGGTCTGCACGGCCACTACGGTCGAGGGTTCGAATCCCCCCTCGGGCATGGATATTTGTGCCGTCCTTAGTTGTAGGTAGTTCATAAGTAGTTTGTAAGTTTAGGGACTGATGACCCCGTAGTTAAGTCCCTTAAGCTTAACAAACATTTGAATATGTGTACGGCCGTAAACAAACACTAAGGTTTGTCACCACAAAGAACCACAGAATCGTTTCTCAGTTCAAGGAGAATCAATTTATTCCACTCCAAACTGCGAAATTGACGATCTATAAAATCTAACCATGAACCTCTTCACTGATGTTCGCCAGCAGCCGCGGCGGATTAGCCGTGCGTACTGGGGCGACGTGCTGCGATGCGCCCCCGCCCCCTCACCCCGCGGGCATGGGTGTTTGTGTTGTCCTCAGGTTAGTTAACCTTAGTTTAAGTAGTTTGTAAGCTACGGACTAATAACAAAGCAGTTCAATCCGATAGATTTACAAACATTTGAACTTTTTTTTTCTCAGTGATGTTTGTCCTTCCAGGAGAAAGAAGAGAGTTTCACCCGATGCGTCTCCTCCAGAATCACGGAAGAGAGTTCTCTTTTACCAGCAAGGCAGTTTTTAGAAAATTTTCCATCATTCGCGTATACGTTCCCAGGAGTCAGCCGTCACGCCAGTTACAAATGGAATGCCACCCACTTATCGGACCGGTGGCCGAGCGCTCTGCGGCGCGCCAGTCACAGTCTGCACGGCCACTACGGTCGGGGGTTCGAATCCCCACTCGGGCATGGATATTTGTGCCGTCATTAGTATAAGATAGTTCATAAGTCGTTTGTAAGTTTAGGGACTGATGACCCCGTAGTTAAGTCCCATAAGCTCTACAAACATTTGAACATTTTGAACCCACTTATCGAGTAAAATTTCAAAGTTTGTGTAACTAAGGAACCAAGTGGCTAAGGTCATCACTGCTAGACTTACAAACGACAGAAACTAACTTGTGAAAAGGATAGCACACAAATCCACGTTCGAGGGAGGACTCGGACCTCCGGCGGGAGGCGCCTCAGACCGCGCGGTCATTCCCTCTCTGCCTGCTCGTGTCAGGAAGCCGTCAGTCAACCGCCTGCAACCTATTGTTAGCTTGGGAATTTGTTACAGAAGATTCTGCAGCTCGCCCAACGACTAAGCCTTTGCCAATCAGATTCAGTGCAGCAAGCCCGTCTAACTGACCGCTGTTGTAATTTCTGCGGCGCTTTATTTCGCATCTCCCGTTAACCTTTTTTTGCGGATGCCTTGCTAAGAGGGATGTCTTCATGTTTGTTGGATGTTATTGCACCTCATGCCGGGATTTTAGAGAGCGGCTGTCACCACCGACTTTTTTTCTAATAATGGGCTCTCCCTCGCTACAGGTTCTTAAAAATGCTCTTTGCATTGCCATGAAGGATTACTTTCCCCTTAGCTCAGGCATGCGCGGGTAACTTCATTCGGCACATTGTCGCAAACACGTAGCCGCTCATTGTTACATTGGTATTAGAGCACAACATTAAATAATTCGCAAGCATGCTCGTATACAGAAAATGCGATAAAATGGTTACCAAATATGAACCAACAAACAAATTTTAGTTTAGGAGCCGATCCCCACTGCGATCGTAAATAAAAAAAATGTTAAAAATAACCGGCAGAATACTGCATGTTTGGGGCAAAATAATTCCACCTTACAACCTCAAAGGCTGAAAATTCCAGTTGAATTAAAATTTCATCAGTCATGAAGTCAGTTTATTTTAATTATCATTTTTTCATCTCCACTCTAGAGAATGGAGCGGGCTGTTTCAGATCCGCCCCATAAAGAGTCGCGTTTCATTTCAGCCAATTATCGGACCAGCTGATGGTGGGGAAAAGGCAGATCACAAAAAGGAATAAGTAGGAGGGGCTTACCAGTTCCGGCAAATTCCTTACAATAAGGGAAACCTCCCAAAACCTTTGTTCGGAACCGGGATATTGTAAACATTTTTAATTATTTGTGCGTCGTTGTCCCAGTCAAACCAATTATTATCTGGACACCAAAAATTTTGCGTTCCAGTTAATCGCTCGAGAAGTATTCGCGCAGGCAATTTATTGATCCTCGGCTTTACAGATACCGTAGTTGAAGCGAACGTAGTATGTTCAAGAATGTAGTTATTAAATGAACAAATGTAGAAATTTGAATGGAGGTAGCATTACCGAACGTAAGTACGTAAGATTTCCATGTTATAATTGGTGATCAAATAGTTTCGATTTTAAGGCCGTACAGCCCAAATTTGCTTTGTCAAACAAAATTGCCGCGAGTATTGAGGCCATCATCTTAGCGACGTATCAGGTTGAAGATACCCATATGGTAACCTATCATATCCTGCCACGTGAAGTCCGTAACTGCCTACCGCAAATACTCGTTCGACAGGAATCGTTAACCCTTCAAGGCCTTTTGTAACAGTACTGTAGGGCTAACGATGCAATATCTCCCTCTTCAGTTAGCATAAATTCTGCACTGCTACAATTGCTTACTAGCAGTTATCACATAGAACACCATGCTCTATATATATTCTCAATTAGGGTGCTGCATAAAGTAATCTAGTTTTCTGATTACCAATAGTTTCTACTTTTAGACACTTGTGTCAATAAATGTTACTTGTGCGATATGGTGAAAATTTGTGTAGGAATCCCAGTCAAGAAATAAGAGTGTTTAATGTTCTTCATATTATATTATAAGGTGTATTATTTGTGCTTGCGATCAGTTCCTAATTCACAGTTATCTATTAATTGTGCATCATCTGCATGTTTCTCGTTTTATTTAACTTACGGGAACCTCAGGTGAGTGAACTATAGCAGTATTATTGGCTAGCGGAGTATGCACATGTTTATGTACACGACATCGTGGAATAACAGGAAATCCGTCTGAAAACCAAGTGTTATACTGTCGCACACGTGCAGGCTATGGCTAACCTCGAGGAACTCTTTTATAGCCATGTAAATAGAATGAAACGACCCTGTATGTGTGCGTGTGCGTGTCTGTGTGTGTGTGAGAGAGAGAGAGAGAGACTGCGCGCTTTGCGCGAACGAGCGGTATGGGACATAAACGTTAGCAAACAGCAAGTCCTCCAGCAAGCAGAGGACAGAGGAACAAACGAAAGTTTACAGTTGTGTTCACAAGCCCAAACACATTAGTTGTATCTTTAGCATTATCCAAGTCAGCGATACGGTGTAGCAGTTAATATACTCTCTCTACTACAGTGAAATAGTCTCACTTTTTGTTAATTTAAGTTTATATTTGAGTTTCTACTTCGTATGTACCGTTGTCTGTTTGTTTCTGTAATAAAAATATATAACTTTTTTTTTAAATCATCGCAACCGCATTTTCATAAATGGTCTACTCGTTTATAGTTTAAGAGTATAGAAATACATTCTAAATCTCAGATACCTCTTTTTCCGAAATATGTCATCAGTTTTCATTTGAAGCGGGTCGTGTTTTGAATAGTGCAAAAATGAAAGATATTTTGAAAATCACAAGACATTAACTTATTAAAAATAAAAGTTATTGTGCTTGCCGTCGTTTAATATAATATGCCATAAGACATTACAAAACAAAAAACGGGAAACGCAGTATCTTTGATCCAAGAAAACAGTTGATAATTATTTATACCAAATTTTCCACTATGTAAAGTTGGCTTCAGCGACTAAATAATGAATGGATACATATAGTGTAAGATGTTTTTTACATGTCAGAAAGAACAGACACCATTGGTTGACGTTAACAGCCATAAATTTACGAAACAGAAATATTTAACCAACACATCTGTCTCAGGTTATTGAATTACAATCAAATGCGAAGTTGGAAATGTGAACCGGACCGAGACTCGAGCCTTTGTAGGTAGTGTTATGGTAACCAGAGTATGATAGTTTTTCTTTCCTGACAAGAATTTCTCTTCATACAATGTGGTGCTGGTGACATCTCAAACTGGTTATCTGTTGCTGTTTCCACTTCTGCTATTATTTTAACTGTGGGGGAAAGCTCGGGTTGTTGCGTTATTAAAACCGGGTGTAGTAAAAAATTTCCAGCGAGTGTCTCTGTTCTGTCACTTATTTAAAGTCCTGGAACTAATGATCCTCGAGCACATATCAGATCACGTTGACAAAGCTCTCATTAAAGAAAAAGCTGGATTTCGATCAGAAAAGTCGTGCAGTGGCCAAATACTTAACCTTACACAATACACAGAAGACGGCTACCAGAGAGCAGAAGTAACCGGTGTCATGTTCCTGGATCTCAGCGCCGCATATGACACCAGCACCCATTAACTGCTTACCCAGAAAGAGAGCAATGTCACAAAGGAATACACCCTATCAATGTTTGTGAAATGTATGCTACAGAATAGACGCTTCTGCGTAAGCTTGCAAACCAAACACAGCCGATGGAGGACTCAAAAGAATGGACTTGCACAGGATAGAGACTTGGCTCCGATACTTTTTGACATCTACAGAAATGATCTCCTCATAACAAACAGAAATGTTCAAAAATGTTTGTATAGTTATGGAACCTAACTACAGTGGTCATAGGTCCCTAAACTTACAAACTACTTAAACTAACTTAACCTAGGAACAACATAAACAGCCATGCCCGAAGAAGAACTGGAACCTCCGACGTGGAACGGCCGCGCGCCCTGGAGTAGGGCGCCTTAGTGCGCACGGCTACACCGCCGCGGCCGAATGTTCATCTATGGTGATGATGCAGCAGTAGCAACACATTGCAAGACCTTTGAAGAAGTGGAGGAGAACTCACTGGGACCTTAACAGAATTATCTGTCTACTATGACGACAATAACCTCAATCCAAACACTAGTAAACCGCAACTGTCCGCTTTACATCTTAGTAACAAACAAGCCAAACGGAAACTCAAAGTCAGGTGGCAAGGAGGATGAGCTGGAGTACACGGGTAGTCCGAAGTACCTGGGGGTAACACTGGACAGAGCACTTACTTTCAAGCACTGAAACAACACCAAGAAAGAAATTTGTGCCGGGATCAACATCCTGCAGAAGCTAACAGGTTCATCGTGGGGAGTTCAGCCACATGTTTTGTGCACCACCGGACTGGCGCTCAGTTTCTCAGAAGTGGAATATGCAGCGTCAGTTTGGAGGAACTCAGCTTACGCTACGCAACTCGACAGCGCTGTGAATGAAACTGTGCATATCGGAACAGGATGCCTTGAAGCCAACTCCCACAAGCAAAATTTATTCCATCATAGGCATAGCACCACCCGCTATCCGAAGAAGAGTCTCCGTCTAGATCGAACGATTTAAAAAATAATAATAAATAAAATAAAAACAGAAAAAAAATGAACGATCATCGACAACCGATGCACTTGTACCGCAAACAATGGGGCCGGATGTTATTCTAATAAATGATGGAAGAGAGAAAACATAAATGTACTACACCATTTGTACGTACAAACAGCATAATAATATTAAATACCACAGTTAATCAATTTTTATAAGACGATAAAACATCAATCACAACGAAAACTAACGTAGCGTACTACACGACTGGAAGCACGCAACTGATTATACCTAATGGCAGTCAGAGTGCTGATAGACATCAGAATACCCTGTTGACACATTAAACGGAGTTCGAATGCAACGAATTTGCTAACATCCGCAACCCAACCCTTCAAACAACATATGTTCGTTTTTGGATCCTTCTTTAAAGGACTTATTTTTTCTTGTTTTTATTAGTACCATCATCTCTCACAGTATTAGAAAAATTTTTGAACACCCCGTAAAAAATGTAATTTTCAAAAAAAATGTTCAAATGTTTGTTAAGCTTATGGGACTTAACTACGGGGTCATCAGTCCCTAAACTTACAAACTACTTATGAACTACTTACGAACTAGGACGGCACAAATATCCATGCCCGAGGGGAGATTCGAACCCCCGACCGTAGTGGCCGTGCTGACCGTGACTGTAGCGCCTCAGTCACCTCGGCCACCGCGGCCGGCGTGTAATTTTCTCATGTCAAGTTATATCCCACTAACATTTGCTATTACTTAAATTTTGACTAATCCTCCATCGAGTGGGATGCTGCGATGCAGTAAAACACCAATCTGTAAACGTGAAAAGGAATGTACTGATGGTCATTTTGGTCATTTTTTTCCTCCAAATGTTCCCGTTTCCACGTATAAGGAAACTTAAGACAACCAGTTGCAAAGGCAATTTCTTAACTTCTCGCCCGTAGGATAAATGGTCGTTTATAATGATAAAATAATGTCTATAGATCAGAAGTATGTAGATAAATAAAAGTCAACTGCCGCATGTATCATTTCAGAACGGCTCGACTCATTCGACTGATTTAGTTATTGTTGTGTTCGTAACTGTTAGGATAAGTTTTGTATGAAAGAACATTTTTTGAAAATGCACCGGAAAAATCGGAAATCTGAATGGTATTTTTGCATGATAATCTCAATAAAAGAATCGAGAAGATTAGTTTGATATTTCCGCTGTCACCTATTTTCTTTAAAAACGATGTGAAGTCTAGTTTGTCAGTTCTGCTGTCGCACGTCTTCATAACAATAAGAAAATCCGCGTTGAATATCGATATTTTGAAAAAGAATACAACTGAAAGGAATGTTTCAGTGTGTTATCGGTGGTGATCATACTTTTGGTGTGTTGCAACGATTGAATTGATGTAACCCTCCACCATCCACCGAACGATATTTTATACAGACAGTAACATTTTTATAGTTTATAAGATAGAATTTGCAAAATTTCATCACTATCGGAACAAACCTATAGATTTCTATGCAATAGAAACGCAGGGTGACATTGAAAAATGCACTTTGTTGCTCTCAAATATTCCAGTTTTATTTCATACAACCCTTGTTCTGAGAATAACGAAAACAAAAGGATCTGTGAAATCGGTCGAACCGTTCTCAAGTGATGACGCGATCCAAGGAATTTAGGGATTTAAAGTACCCTCCCCCATGCACCGTATGAAACTTATGGTAGACGGTGTCCTTTCTGTTGTATTGAAGGTCAAGCGTGCGAAATTTCGTGAAGATCGGACTGAAAGTGTGGATTTTGTGAGCATGTAGGAGAAGTATGCTCCGCCATGCACCTATTACAAAATACTTTCTTAGCTGACGTTTTCTACCTATAAACTACATTCCTGCCAAATTTAAGCGTCATAGGTGAAATAGTTTTCTGGATTTCGTGTTTAGTCAGTGAGTGAGAGTCCCTTCGCTTTCATATAGATAGAGATAAAGGAAACAGATTGCTTAATTTTGGATGCAAGAGAATTAAGGGAGACTTGCAGACAAAAATAAATAGTAATATGCAAATCTGTAATGCTAACTTTATTTGATACAAGGTCATGCCTGATGCAACAGTTTTACGGCATCTACAGAGAAACTGTTGCGAGCGGTAGACTTCTTTTCGTTTCATCATTTTGTGGAGTAGGGAAGAGTCAGTTACAAAACGCTTCCTAAACGTCCGAATTTCCATGCAGACTTTGTTGCAGATCTCTAACTACTCCCATTTACCAATAACTGACGTATAAATCTGGGTATTCTCACGAGGTTGCCTCTTATTATTTATGATGTTATATCTCCTTAGTTATGTATCGTGTTATTTTGTTTTTAGGTCACGAACCCTCGTGGGCGTACGGTGAAAAGTTCACTAAAGTTTCATTGCAATCGAATGAATGGTTTATGAACACATAGAGGACATACATACAAACATATAATACACCACAAAAAATATTTTTTTTTCAACGAGCATTCTTTCTCGTCGTCTCCTTTCTTTCTTCAGCGTTGTTCAAACTTTCCAGCCTATGACGCATCCAGTTTCGTGACATTCTTACAAATGAAAAAACAATCAAGTGTCCTAGGTCATAGTAACTGTGTGCAAGGGATTAAGCTTTATGTCTTCTGACTACAACTAGAGCTAGCATCCTCGACAGGAAACCTTATGTGTAACAGATCGACCCGCTAATCTGATATACACATATTTGGAAAGTACTGCATGTCTGGAAATTGAAGTTTGTTTAGTGCACTGTAACGTCCTACAAAGCAAGACAGTTACCTGCTGCCGTGGGGACGTCAGTGCGCTCTAAGGCGCCTTGCTGTGGAGTGCGCGATTGCTCCCCGTCGGAGGTTAGAGCACTCCCTTTGGCATGGATGTTTGTGTTGGTAGTAGCATAATTTAGTTAAAGTAATTTATAAGTCTAGGGACTGATGACAGCAGCAGTTTGGTTACAAACATTTAAAATAAATTTACCTGTTAGTGTCGTCTACAAAAGAAGAATAGGCCTTAAGCAGTTTACACTCTTTCTACTTGCCATTTGTGGACACGTACCAATGCATCTGGCAGCTTCTCTCTCTGAACTCTGTCACATCTATATATTTCGGTAGATCAACACTGCAGACCTATTCTTGCTTCCTTCCTGGCCCTCCAAATGTTCAAATTTTTGTTGAGCTTAAGGGACTTAACTGCGGGGTCATCAGTCCCTAAACTTACAAACTACTTATGAACTACCTTATACTAAACACGGCACAAACATCCACGCCCGACGGGGCATTCGAACCCCCGACGGGGATGGCCTCGTGCATCGTAGCGTAGCGCCTCAATGCGCTCGGCCGCTCCGCCGCGCCTTCTGGCCCTCCCTCCCTCTCTATCTCTCTTTGCCACCAACTCTTTCTCTCTGTCTCCTCTGTCTCTCTCTTTCATTTTACTTGCCTTTCATATAGCATAACAGCAGATTTCCCAGTGAATGGACAGCTTGAAACTAACTTACACCTCAAACTTAACAAAACATAGAAATCGATTATTTTCACACTAAACTAAAAATGAATTAAGAACTAACATTTGCTACCGTATCACAAAACGTACCTTCACAACAGCTCATAACAATTAAAATATCGGTGTAAATATTAAGGCCAGTTAGAGTGGTTACGCGTGCCGCGGTGGCCGAGGGAACTGAGGCGCTTCAGTCACGGTCTGCACTGCCACTACGGTCTGGGGTTCAAAAAAAAATGTTCAAATGTTTGTATAGCTTATGGGACTTAACTACGGGGTCATCAGTCCCTAAACTTACAAACTACTTATGAACTAGCTACTACTAAGGACGGCACAAATATCCATGCCCGAGGGGGTATTCGAACCCCCGACCGTAGTGGCCGTGCAGACCGTGACTGGATCGCCTCAGTCCCCTCGGCCACCGCGGCCGGCGTCGGGGGTTCGAATCCCCCATCGGGCATGGATATTTGTGCCGTCCTAGTTCGTAAGTAGTTTGTAAGTTTGGGGACTGATGACCTCGTAGTTAAGTCCCAAAAGATTTACAAACATTTGAACATTTTTTTTATAGAGTGGTTACCAAGAATCGTTTCCTCCTAGGGCCAAGATCTAAGAGGTAATATTCGCAAATCTTCTTTTCGAGTAAGTGTGATTAAAGGTGATTCCGGACCAGGACCAAGTCTTCTCTTAAAGTATGCTTCTATACGTGTGTATTATCATTCTTTCCCAAACTTTCCTTCCTCAGTATTAAAAAAATTTACGACAAATAAAGTCATTCGGCAAGACCCAACTAACCAGCCGATTTCCTTCATTTTTATTTTAAACGAACGGTATTTATCCACATATTCGTCATTAAGTACCAGAATTTACATAACTCTCGCCTTCCTTTTTCTATGCTCAAACGCGATTTCCTTCTGTATATGTCTTATAAGGATGTCCTTGCTGTAAACTAAAGTCAATCGGTCAGGCTGTTATATCCGATCGTTTTCCTTCATTTTTGCTATAAACGAAAGGTATTCATTCTCAGATTTCTCATCAAGCATCAGAATTAACTTAAGTCTTTCCATCCTTCATTTTTATTCAAACGTGGTATCCTTCTATCCTTGCATTGAATATGTCAATCTGTTCGTTTTCCGATATCTTTGGTTCTAATTAAGGTACGTAGTTCTTTTTCACCTAACAACACTCAGCAGATCATGCTCTTTCGTTTGCTTTTTTAAACACTAGCATTGATTGTTTCTGAAGAAAGCTATGCGTGAACATTCGACTTTACTTCAATTTTTTCACAACTTTTTTCTCATTTTACTAACAGTGTGACGTATTCGCACGGGTCCTGTAGTATTCTCCTTAAACTAACTGCACTTTCGTTTCTAGAATCAACTGTTGGAGAATGAGTAATTTCACCATATCTGTTACTGTCGTTACTGCAGGCCTGTTTAACAACTATGAATGAATGATACTTCGTTCCCCTAATACTGTACCTAAGGATCGAGGAAACGAAGCGCTATACCCTCTTATTCTGAGGAGTTCAAATACAAAATTTAAAATTGAAGAAGCCTGAAGGGAAAGACGGATAAGTTGAATAGGGTTAATGAGGACACTTATTACAACTCAATTAAACATAAAGCTTAAAACAAAATTCAATTATATAACTGTATGAAACAGGATGCTATTGTCTAAGTCTCTATTCTATCGGGTAATACCCTGCATAACATACATTGTCGTCCAACTAACATATAAGGAATAGTGGGAAGAAGGAAACAATTCATTACAAACATGTGCTTGTCATTCACACCAGTAGATCATACAGAGGAGAAAGGAAGGCCTAAAAAACATTATCTCGTCCAAGCACATGCATGTCGGGCCCGAGAAAGGTTAGTTCGTCCGTGCCATTTACACATAAATTACAGAAAATTACGAGTAAATAAATTTAAAATTAAACAGTTTGGTTCCCAGTAAATTTTCAGGATAACGAGTGGTAAAATACTCGGCACGAGCAATTCACCACGTGGCGAGCAACAATGTGATCTGAACAGACAAGAACACAATAATGTGGGAGTAAAATCGCGAAAGGATTATTCGCGTTTAAAAATGATTTGCACTCACATAGTAGATTATTTAAGAACGGCGTAAGGAGGACGGCAGAGAATCCGAGTGAAATCTCAATATTCCACGCGGCGAGCACGTTGTACAGAGTTTCACGCATTACACGAAAAAAAATGCCAGACTCGAAAAATTATAAACAAACTACATCGAAACAGAAAAACACACACTCAGCCGAAGATACACAACGCAATCTTAGATGAGTCATCCTAACTGAAAATAAGAGCGGAATTTGCTAAGTCTGAATCCTACTTGATCCATGCTAGGAAACACAACAGCAAAAACGAATTACAGGAAAACGATAATGTTTCTTACTGGCGTAACTAACTGTGATAACTCACTATAGAGAATCCCAATGAAAACGGATTAGAAATGCCAAATTGAAATTAGGTCCGAAGCAGCACAAAATATAAAAGTTAGATTGCTAAATGGCTGCCGGTCGCCGTGGCTCAGAGTCAGAAAGACAGAAATTGTGAAATCGCCTTTAATTTTGCAAATATCTCTGAAACGATGAGAGATATTAAAAAACATAAAAGAGCTAAGTACCAGAGAATTTTCTCTTCTACGCATTCGTTTATTCAATTCTTCTGCCAAATTAAGGTTTAAGCCGTTATTTTTTTTTTAAATTTTGAGCTGTCAAAGGCGATCGCAAAGGCCCACTTTTAGTGTTACTACCGTAACCTAAAGTGGGCCAGGCCGCGGCGGATTAACCGAGCGCATTAAAGCGCCGTGCTGCGATGCGCGCGGCCGTTCGCCGTCGGGGGTTCGAGTCCCCCTTCGGGTATGGATGCTTGCGTTGCCCTTAGGTTAGTTTACCTTAGTTTAAGTAGTTTGTAAGCTAAGAACTAATAACCCAGTATTTGAATCCGATACATTTATAAACATTTTACACCTTTAAAGTGGATAAAATAAATAAATAAATGAATATAAAAAATAAAAAAATAAAAATAAATAAAATAAAAGAGAAATCTAGGAAATACTTAATATACACCAAGTATGCATTCAAACAGCAATAGAGATCTTCCAAGTGCCTAATACTGAATTCAATCTCCGCTGTATCTGTGAAAGCCTTTTCCATGTTTTCAGAGCTGTTTGCAGCAGAGCACGGAGATACGCAGTGTAAGCAAACCGACGCAGTGAGTGACGGCTACCTGACAACCAGAGACAACGTATCACAGGTTCTACACCGAGATCGCTTGCATCTGTGTAAATAATCCGTACCTCGCGGCCAAGTGCTGTTATCACTGCATTCACAAAATGACGAAACTCTGAAACATTCTGGGAAAACTCTTATACAACATACGTCTAAAAATTTCAGTTAATGTACCTGTATCAAAATGGCAGCAACACCTACAAATGTGTGTTGTTGCCTAGTACTTTCGATCAAACGAACTTCAAGCGGATTAGTCGTCTGCAGGTAATGAATTCGTGTGATTTAAAAATCAAATGTTTGTAAATCTATCGGACCAAACTGCGTGGTCATCAGTCCGTAGCTTATAAACTACTTAAACTAAGGTAAACGGACCTAAGTACAAAACACACACACACACACACACACACACACACACACACACATGCCCCAGGGAGGACTCGAACCTCCGACAGCGAGCAACCGCGCGCTCCGCAGCGAGGCGACATAGAGCATTCGACTACTCCACCGCGGCGTTTGATTTAAGGCTAATGTCATGGAGTAATGGAAGTACGCATAGATATCACGCATTGCCATGATGAACATCTCCCATAGATGCTGGTAAATGTTGACAAAAAAACTTCTGGAGTAGGAAATGTGTTTATGGTTGGATGAAAATGATTTCAGTGTGGAGAAAGGTCTGCTGATATGGTAACTACCTGCAAACACATGTGATTCACTGTGAAAATATAAATATCATTTGGGCCAAATATGTACTAAGAATACGATAAAATTACAGTTTTTAAGTAACATAGTCAGATAGAGTGGTATAACGTTGTTGTCTTGTAGACCGGGATGGGTTGTCCAGCAGTCTAAATGGAAAGTGTTATTTTCGTCGGCACAGAATGAGCCCTTTCCACGCGATGTGTGAGTGCTATGTTTCTAGTGTTTCTATTAAGTGTAAGTGACTGAAGGGTGGGTGAGTTGTGCAGTGTCATGCGTGTTTTGTGTGGTGACGAGAAATGGAAGGTATCGACATTTACCTACTCCTCTGGAATAGTCCCAAGAGAACCACCAGGCTTAAGCCTCCGATGGCTGTGCTGTACAACAGAGCATTTTATAACATACTAGGTTAAACCCGCGGCTCCGCTCGCGTGTTGGTTGATTATGATAGATAAGCTATCTTTCAGCAGTGTGATAAGAGACGGGTTTTGAAGGATGAAATGAAATACAATACCTTATTTAAAAACAAACATTTTAATCAACATTATCAGGAAATTAAGTAGTGTAAATCAAATCACACGAAAAATGCAATCGTTTAGAAGAATTCAATCACGAAATTCAATAATAATGATTGTAATAATATCACAGATCGATCACTTGATGTAATGCGCGAAACATCAAATCGACAAAGAGATGTATTAAAAGAAATTTCTTTTTTACTGCTTTATTTATTTATCCTTAAATTCTTTATTCTGGAAGCATCCCTTAGGCTGTGGCTAAGCCATGTCTACACCATATCCTTTCTTCCAGGAGTGCTAGTCTTGCGTGTTTGCAGGAGAGCTTCTGTGAAGTTTGGAAAGTAGGAGGCGAGGTACTGGCCGAAGTAAAGTTGTTAGGCGGCATCGTGAGTCGTGTCGGGATAGCACAGTCGGTAGTGCGCTTGCCCGCAAAAGGCAAAGGTCCCAGGTTCGAGTCCCGGTTCCGGCACACAATTTTAATCTGCGAGGAAGTTTCATATCAGCGCACACTCCGCTGCAGAGTGAAGTTTCATTCTAAAATATACTTGTTCATTGCCCCTTATTATGCATAGTTGCACATAAACATTAACTTTGTTACACTGGCAAGTGAATTTATTATTTTTAAATACTTATTATCTTTTCTAAGGGTTTATCGCACGAGGAAATTCGCAAACCTCTCGAAGAGAGTAATGATAAAGTCTATCCATATTTTTCAGATATTGAGGAAAGTGATGTGGATTTGAGTGACGAAAACGTTGAATATTTCGATAATAATAGTGAATCTGAACTGTAAGCCGAACACGGTGGTCATCCTGAAGAGGTAACAGGCGTACGGATGTTCTTTATCGGAAAAGCCAATGCAACATGCTGGCGTAAAAGTGAGAGGGTTAAAGCCTCAAAAACTGAGAAAACGAACAGTGAAAATTTTACCCTGTTGAAAGGTAAGTGTGATTAATATAACTCATTTGAATAACACACTATGTCGATTATATCTGTTTGGAAGAGAAAATATACCTACACAAGTCAGTCTATGATTTGTGAGTACCACTGGTATCATTGTCATTTACCTCATTCTCTGTTCCGTTTACGAATGGTGCCTGAGAGGAATGATCACCTATAAACTTCCGCGTGGTCTCCAACTGTTCTGGTTTTCTGTATGAGATCATTTCGCGAAAAACATGTCGGAGGAACTAATATGGTATACGACACTTCATCGACTGTAATCTCTTGAAGTAGGTTTCTTTTTTTTTTTTTTTTTTTTTTTTTTTTTTTGTGATGACTGTTTCCAACTATTTTTCATCAGTTTATTTAGCGTATGACATGTAAGTGTATTTCAATATTGAATAACATTACTCTATATTACATTACATCTAAATGTTCAAATGTTTGTAGAGCTTATGGGACTTAACTGCGGGGTCATCAGTCCCTAAACTTACAATCTACTTATGAACTAGCTTATACTAAAGACGGCACAAACATCCATGCCCCAGGTGGATTCGAACCCCCGACCGCAGGGGCCGTGCAGACCGTGTCAGGCACGCCGCAGACAGCTCGGCCACTTCGGCCGGCCATTACATCTAATCCCAAACAAAAATCTAGTACTTTGTTTATATTGTAAGGAGACGATCCAATATTATGATAGAGTCCAAAAAGGATAAAGTAAACTTTAACTACAATGACATAGTGAATCTATACACTATGAATTATTTTATACAACAACTGTTGACATCGCAAGATGACGGCTTTGTAAAATAATAATAATATATGTAAAAATATAAAAATATTTAGACCGGAAGATGATGGCAGAGACCATCGAAACAGGTCGTCGAAATAAAATTATATACTAGCGATCTTGGCTTTATCCTCTTTGGAACCTATCAAAAATCTAGTACTTGTATATATTCGATAGAGGTTTTGTTCACAATAAGGTGTATGCTATGGCACTGCATTCTTCCCTGACATATTTAATTGTCTGTCTTATTGTTCCGCAGTCCCATGTTGGCAAGGACAACCTTCTCCACTTAATATGTGAGTCAGCACGTTTTCCAGGCCCTGACCTCACACACTTGAGATTACATCATATCTTGCCGGGTTTATCAAACCCAGGAGCTGCAAGGCATTTGCTGATATGTTGCTGGAGCAGTTTGGAGCCATTCGCATCTTCAAGATTTGACATTAACATCAATGAGGCTGTCTGCAAACACGAGGGGGAGTTGGAAAATAAGTTTGCCCTGTCGACAGTGATCACAGATGCGTAAGGTAAAGCAGTCAGCAATGTGACGATTGGTTTGAACACCACAGTGCTTTACTAGGCATGGTCCTGTTTGGAGGTGGTGTGCCGTTGCCTTCCTCCGACTATCGAACTGACTTGCCCAGCCAGTAATACGGGGACCTACAGTTTAACGTGGGTTCCGAACCACGGTGCTTCTCGGTATTTTTCACATGAGCAATACTGCCAGAGGTGAAAGAAGTGGAAAGTGAGGCATTAAATATAAGACACATCTTTATTTTTCTACATAATTTCCAGGTACATTGAGACATTTGTCATACCGCTTTATAAACTTAAAAAAAGCCGTCACAGAAGAAATCAGGTCTTTGCATGCGGAAGAAGCGTTGAACGGCTATGGGCGCACCTAATCTGCCATCCTGGTAACTATTGGCCCACTTTAGGTTACGGTAGTAACACTAAAAGCGGCCCTTTGCGATCGCCTTTTGACAGCTCGAAATTTAAATGAAAATAACGCCTTAACCGTTCGTC
This sequence comes from Locusta migratoria, assembly GCA_026315105.1. Classification (NCBI taxonomy): domain Eukaryota; kingdom Metazoa; phylum Arthropoda; class Insecta; order Orthoptera; family Acrididae; genus Locusta; species Locusta migratoria. The sequence continues at coordinate 381,793,566 of CM048755.1, forward strand.
TGATACGGAAACTGTATACATGAATTTGTAGAGGAGAAATTTCTCTACAACTTTGCTCTCCTATGCTTTTTTTCATATGTCGCATAGTATCACAAATTTTTGCAAAAGTAACGGAGATTTTGGGATGTCTGTCTGTCTGTTCGTAACGTGTTCCCACTTTTTAAGTCTAACGGTTTAACCAATCGGCACCAAATTTTACAGACATAATTGTTGGCCGCCAGAGACCAGGCTTTTTCAAATATTTGGGACAAAATCTACGTTAGTAACACCAAAAAAAGCCGTCTGTAATGTAATTTTAATTGAAAATAAACCGTTCAACTTACACGAAAATTGAATAACCGAATTTGTAGAGGAGAAAATTATCTACAAATTTGCTCTCTTATGGTTTTTTCGCATGTCGTATCGTTTGAGAGATATTTGCAAAAATAACGGCGATTTGACACCGTCCATTGATTTTACGAAAATCAGCCGTTCGAAGATGTCACGTGACATTTCACGCCCAGCAGTCTCTCTGGCATACGCCATCTTGCGTTGCGTATTTGAAGGTTTTCTTGTTATAAATTAAACATTGTCAATTCAAGGCAACGGCGCACTAAATAATTAACAAAAACACGTCGTTCTTCGCACGATAAATGAAAATCTAGTGTCTAAAAATGCCATACTAGCATCAGTTAACAACTGCCATCAATATTACGAGATTAGAGAACGGATTTTGTTATTGTTCGCCGTGGTGTAGTGGGTTTTCAACGAAAACAATATTTAAAAAAGAAAAAAAAAGTGGGCAGCGCGTTACTTTGAAATGCACACGGTCAGTGGTTCGGAATCCGCCACTGCCAAACATTTTTCTCCTTTTTTTCCTAAAAGGGTATCAAACACTGTTATTAATTATATGGACCTATGTACTCAATATTTAGTTTTGTGCATATGTAACAATGCTCCCTCTAAAATGCGGGTTTGTTCTATTTCGTGAACATGCCGTGAAATACGTAACAACGAATTGAACAATGGTCTGAAGCATATCCACGTAAACTGGGAAGATACTGTAATAATGAATATTCCGAACAACGTGCTGGTACTGGTAATATAAAAAGGAGTCCTAGATTTCTGTGGCAAGTGTATTTCCTTATTGAAAAGAAAGGGAAGTGTATACATACCAACAAATTACCTCGTTTATTTTTTCTAAGCAATTATTCACTGTTTATGGAATATATTGAAAGTCATTAATTAGAATCAAACATGGTTGCTGTGGACGCATTTAACGTAGATTGTATTACTTTTCCTCTAGTTCAGATATGACTTGGTTCATGTTACTTTGTTCTGCGCTAAAATATAGAGCAAATATTCTATTTCAAACCGTGATTACATTTTCTTATACAGCTAAAGTCACAAACGGAATAAGTGTGGTAATAATGAATTCCACATAAATCTAGTACTTAATATATATACAAAGTTAGTACTATCATTACGTCTTTTACAACATTGTTTGTAACAGAATCTCCCCAGTTTATGTACTTGTTTACAATTCGCTGTTCAAAAAAATGTTTGTTAAGCTTATGAGACTTATCTGTGGGGCCAAATTCAAATGTTCCAATGTTTGTAAATCTATCGGACCAAACTGAGTGGTCATCAGTCCGTAGCTTACAAACTACTTAAACGAAGGTAAACTAAACTAAGGACAACACACACAGACGTGCCCCAGGGAAGACTCGAACCTCCGACGGCGAGCATCTACGGGTCATCAGTCCCTAATCTTACAAACGACTTATACAAAGACAGCACAAACATTCATGCCCGAGGGGGGATTCGAACCCCCGACGGGGAACGGCCTCGCGCAGCGGAGCATAGCATCTCAATGCGCTCGGCCACTCCGCCGCGGCGCAATTCGTTGATATGTATTTAATGGCATGTTCTAGAAACAGAACAAATCGACTTTTTAGAAAAAGCGCTGTTACCTTTGTACAACTCGGAATATTGCAGAATATTTGAGTTCAGTTAACAAGAGTGTGCGAAAACCTTTTAGGAAGCAAGAGGGAAAAAATTGTCAGTGGTATATATATATATATATATTCTTCAGGGAGAGTGATGCTTTGCGGTCGTTTTTTCATGTTCGTTCTGGGTTGTTCGTTGAGAATTTTACTCAGTTTTTATTACAGGTGGCGTTGAACCAACACCGTCTGATGAGAAGGCCTGTGCACTGCCGTGCCACGCTACGTCATGCAGAGTGGATCCGCGGCCAACGGGAAATACAGGCCCCAGCGCAGACGTCATGCCATGTAAGCAAGGTAGTTCCGAGCCGGAGCGATCGCTAGCTCATTGGCTGCCCGCTATGACGCAGTGGGCTGTGCCCCAGCGGCCGGCCAGTCGGATAGCAATCGCGCCGGCTCTGAACTACCTTGCTTACGTGGCATGATGGGTGCACTGACGCCTGTCTCCGCCGGCCTCGGAGTAGATCGGAATCGCGTAGCTGACTGGCTGGCTGGTGGGGCACAGCTCACTGCCTCACATCGGCCAGCCAGTGAGCTCGGCACGGGAGCGCACAAGTCTCTCTGCAGACGGTGTTGGTTGAACGCTCTTTCTTTTTCTCTTTTTTCTTTGGTTCTTCGGTTTGACCGGTACTTTGTGGACGTTGGTTTGTTTTGTTCTATTTTCATCGCTTCGTTGATCACTGTTCTCTCGTTTAAGAGGGCAGTCGAGCTACCATGCTGGCAACCCTCTGACCCAGCGCGCTGAGCCACCGCGCCGTAGCAAGTTCCGAACCACCGTCTAACATGTTCGTACATCACAACTAATTCCTCGCCCATTACGCTATGGCGAACGGCTGCGAGAGTAATCCGTTATTCTCGTACCATCGATGGCGGTGTTAACTAACTGCCGGCCGCGGTGGCCGAGGGGCCTGAGGCGCGCCAGTCACGGTCGGGGTTTCGAATGCCCCCTCGGGCATGGATATTTGTGCCGTCCTTAGTGTTAGCTGGTTCATAAGTAGTTTGTAAGTTTAGGGACTGATGACCCCGTAGGTGAGTCCCATAAGCTATACAAACATTTGAATTGTTCCCAGAATGAAACTTTCACTCTGCAGCGGAGTGTGCGCTGATATGAAACTTCCTGGCAGATTAAAATTGTGTGCCGGAACCGGGACTCGAACCTGGGACCTTTGCCTTTCGCGGGCAAGCGCTCTACCACTGAGCTACCCCGACACGACTCACGATGCCGCCTCACAACTTTAAGGTCCCAGGTTCGAGTCCCGGTTCCGGCACACAATTTTAATCTGCCAGGAAGTTTCATATCAGCGCACACTCCGCTGCAGAGTGAAAGTTTCATTCTGGAAACATCCCCTAGGCTGTGGCTAAGCCATGTCTCCACCATATCCTTTCTTCCAGGAGTGCTAGTCTTGCAAGTTTCGCAGGAGAGCTTCTGTGAAGTTTGGAAAGTAGGAGGCGAGGTACTGGCGGAAGTAAAGTTGTGAGGCGGCATCGTGAGTCGTGTCGGGGTAGCTCAGTCGTAGAGCGCTTGCCCGCGAAAGGCAAAGGTCCCAGGTTCGAGTCCCAGTTCCGGCACACAATTTTAATCTGCCAGGAAGTTTCATTTGAATTGTTGACTTACTAACATTAGATTATAATTCACTGTCCTAAGAACGATGTGTTTTTGATAATTTTCAGTGCGCCATTGCTTTGAAACGACAACGCTTGAGTTATAATAAGAAAATCATCAGGTAGAGAAAGCAAAATGGTGTACGCATAAGAGATTTTCGGGCGTGGGATGTCACTTAACTGATTTACGAACGCCAAATGTAGTATGCTGTGTTCCATCCAGGCTATATAGTTACTCGTCCGAACGCCAAATGTACGCTACGTTCGTTCCAGGCCATAGTCATTCGTAACCAGTAAAGGGAAAGAAAATAAACTTTGAACAAACTACCAAGGCAAGACAAGTGATAAAATTTTAACGGAAAAATGGAATGAATATGTGGACGAGGTATTAAAATGATAGTTTAAAGTTCAAAATGAGTATGTTTGTCAAAGGTAAACTTAAATATCATATAAATTTGGATGTTTGATAAATTACGGTCAGAAAGAAATGTTCATGTTTATAAATCTTATGGGACTTAACTGCGTGGTCATCAGCCCCTAAACTTACAAACTACTTATGAACTAACTTATACTAAAGACAGCACAAACATCCGTGCCTGAGGGGGGGATTCGAACCCCCGCCGGGGAACGGCCTCGCGCATCGTTGTGTTGGGTGCATAGATATTATCACAATAGTAGAGTCGCAATCGCATCACAAAACCTTTATTTTACATTATTATTTTTGTGAGAAATGTTTGCAAGAAATTATAAAACTACAAATCTAAAGTGGGCCGTAAAACACGTCAGTGCGATTTTTTTTTTTCTTAATTTCCTTTCTGAGCTGTTCTTGTTCGTGGAACAAAGATTCCAATTCTGACATAGTGCACTAGTGTGTCAGTACCCAATTCCTGTGCACAGGCGGTAAGAGCTATATGCATTCAAGTACAGGGACGTGTCTGTTTGCTTTTGGCTCACATCGTGTTACAGTGTTCTGTCATCTCGTCTCTTAGCCATGGCGTCTAGGAATGGTAGTTTTCTTCCTGTTCCGTCTCTGTAGTGAATTTGATGTATGGGAATATGGAGTTAAGGTGAGTAAGGAATTCTAGGAGTTTGCTCCTTCCATAGGACCAGGTGACTAACCTGTCATTCATATAACGGAAAAATCGTGTGGGTTTCCAACATGCCATCTGCTACAATGACTATATAGTAAACAGGTATTTTAACAACTATTCACACAATAAAATACTTGAAAACCAACAGTACAAATATAATAAGGTTTTTGTAATATTCTTCGAAACTAAGTTAATTCTGCGTGTTTCAGAGTAAGTAAATCCGTTGTGGATGGTGGGATTTCTGCTGCAACTAGATTGTGACAGTAAATAAATGGAAGTGATTTTCATCAAAACGAAAACGCAGTCCTACAGCTGTTCCGCAGACGGTAGCTGATAGATTCAGGTTCAGTGGCTCACTATACGCAATATCTAAAAATGTTCAGTTCTTTAGAACTAAACAACACTTCAATAAATGGAAGAAGCAGCATAAGGTAAACGTTAAACAGTCAACAATCCGAAGATTGGTTTAAACACCACATTGCTTTACTAGACATGGTCCTGTTTGGATGTGGTATTCCGTGGCCTTCCCCCGACCTTCGAAGTGACTTACTCGGCCAGTTATAGGGGGACCTACAATTTAACGTGGCTTCCGAATCACGGGGCTACTCGACGTTTTTCACATCAGTAACATAGCCAGAGGAGAAAGAAGTGGTAAGTGACACAAAAATATCCTAGGACCTGGCGGGGATCGAATCGACATCCTTTGCATTTATTGCCTGGTACTCCGTTACTGTGCTACCGATCCGCAGAAGCAACAGAATGGTGAAAATTCTATAGAACGTTTTCTACTGTTATTATTTCGTAAGTGATTTTTGGTGAAATCTAGTGCCTGCAATTTTGATACATGGTATTGTAGATAAAAGAATCTTTATGATTGATAACATATTTTGTAATACAAGACACATTTTGGTGAAAATAAAAATTCTAGATTGATTGGTTATTCTGCTTCGTAAGTACTCGAAAAGATGACGGAACTTTGGGCTACATTTTTAATAATGCCTATCTACATAGACATATACCTACAGAAAAAACCAGTCAGCAATCCAAAGCGGAAAATATGAATAACTAAATAATTTAAAAGTTGCAGTCAGAATAAACTAAAGTCCTAATTTAGTTATAATCCCTGTATCTTAGAAGATATACGATTACTGGCAAAAAAAAAAAAAAAAAAAAAAAAAAAAAAAAAAAAAAAAAAAACAGTAAAACGTAAGACTTTCCTTCCTCTGAACTGTAACTATTGATACAATTAGGATTTGAAGGAATCGCGTCATAAATGAAGCACTGAATATCGCATACGATTTGCCTGTTCTTCTATATCCAACTTCATTATTCAAAAGCACATAACGTCAGTTGTACAGTGGAACAATAAAATTAAAAGAAAAGAAAATCTGCACACGGCTCAAGGAAAACGAGAGTATTTGCCATCTATGTAACAGAGATATATTATGGCGAAGTAGTCTGTAACATTTAAACTATTTCCAGAGTACATCGGAAAACAACAACATCAGTTTTTTACATACTTGATGGTCGATTTACCGATTTGATTACTGTGTCGGAATTGTTATTAACGCTGGGAGCTAGTGGCGCGGCGTCCGCGGGTATCCATAATTCACACTGCGTAATGAGAAACGCAATGACACGCACTTAAATTATGCTGCTTTTACTCCGGCTCGGAACTTTTTATCTAGTTTACATACGCTGCTCTTACAGCAATCCGTAAGTGAAATATATGGAGAGTGGGTGTTATATCACCGTGGCCAGACAATTACTGCTGCGCCCGACCGACTGGGGCCGGGAAGAGTCTTAGCTCAGCCAATAAAAGCGCACTCTGTCCACCAGTCTCTTTAAATTAGCTGCATTATCGCGGCCTTAAGTTTCTCATAAAATTAGTTTTCATTTCAACCCAGTTCTGTGTACCCTACTGGCGAGTATTGCGGATGAGTTAAGATTAGATTTTTAACCTTTCAAATCACACACTGGAGATGATAACCCATTATAATTCATAGCTCCGTTACGGATCTCATTAGTAATGAATTTCAGTGTTGGGTGCATGCTATAAATGTTTTGCTTTCAGAGGCGAACCCGCAGAAACAAGAAACGAGCGTCTGCAACAGCAGTGCACCTATATGAATGCTTCGCTCTTTGCTGCAGACGTAGCCCGTACGTTTCGCTAGGGCATTCATTGTCTACGCGATAAAGCACCCCACTTCTAAGTTATTCACAACGGAATTGTTGTGAGAGGATACGTGATTAATGTGATTACTTTATTGTAGCTGTGCATGTCTGGGGGCAATTTGTAAACATTTTTGAAAGGTTTGTGAGGTATGTTAGAGTGCGCTCGAATGTAATTTAGTGAACATTTACATTTTACCCCGGCAAGCGACTAGTGCCATATCTCATTACTTGTTCGGACGATACTCAACTGTGATTTAAGGAGCTGGTCGCCACATATGAACCATTACAACCTGGTAGTTTCTCCATAATTCGGAGAATTCTCTACCTCGTTGCGGGTGTTCTTTTCATAGTAGAAACAATAGAAGACAGGCAGTTAAAAGTAGAATACAAGAGACTTAGTAAGACTGCCCAACCAAGGTTATACACTTCTTACGCTAATTCAATTAAACCGTATTGCGCTGCCCTCTCACTTGATTGCATCTATATCCCTCACCTTTCCTCGGTGTACTCATGCTCCACATCAAATTTCTTTATGATCGTATGGATGACACAGACGCTGTTACAGCTGAATAATTACTTTTTCTGATTTAAGCGTACTGAAATTTAAATGTGTTACACATTTACCTTTCTACTATATAGATGATATTTAGAACTACGCGAAGAGTTTATATCGAGTGTAAATTTTTAACTACTTATCTTAGAACCAGAATACAGCTTACATAAGATTACTACTGTCATTTGTATCTAATAAAAGTCTTGTAAAGAACAGACGCGTTTCGCATTGTTTCATGGAATCTTCATTCGTAAGTTTTGGACCTCTTTAGATTAGTAGCACTAAAAGTGGGCCTCTTGACCGCTCGAAATTTAATTGCAAATAACGGCTTAACATAATGGACTCTACATAAGCAGAGGAGCCTAGATTTCCAGTTTCAAATTGTTTTATTTATACAGATTTCGGCAATTCTAAGTCTTACAAACTTGAAGAAGGCAACTTAGTACTGCCGGAATCGGTATAAAAAAACATTGAAACTAGCGATCTGGACTCGTCTGCTTATGCAGATTTCATGAGAACAGGGGTGGGAAATTGTCTTGGCTTGGGGGCCGCATTGGATGTGCAGAGGTTAGCGGAGGGCCGTAATTTCCGAAATTCATTCATTAGTTAGCATTGCGTTTCATAAACAATATAAATTGCACCAAAAATCAATAAATATAAATAAGCTAGTAATAGTGATCTTTAATTTATTCTGCTAATTTCATAATATCTCCTGGTATATACAATTTCAGAACTAGTGTAATGAGACAATTGCATCCTATCACACTTCTGGACAATTTTTATTTATTTTTTTAAATCGGAAGTAAGATTGATAGCTGAATTTATCATCACAGCGTACAAGTTAATGTCCGTTAAAAAGCTTCAAGCAAGAAAATCTTTGTTGACAAATATGTGTAGATCCAAATACAATAATATTTTCACAGCAAATTTCTTCATACATGGAAACTTTTCATTTGACAATGATTGGTAAAAGTCAACTCATGTCACAGTACTAAACATTTCGTTGACTGTGTGGCCTGCCTCCATGTCAGTAAGTTGAAGTTGCAGCTCCTCCGGTACTTTGTCAGCATCAGCAGTGATGGAATATAACAGCAGATTGAACTGAGGCTCCATTTTCTTCAAGTTCTGAAGTCTTCTTGTGACTTCAGCCTACAAACTCTGCAAATGATGCCTAATCTTACCAGAAATTTTCTGGCAAGATCTATTTTCCTTGTAAAGGGAAGTGATAAGAATTGCCTTCATTTGCTTGCCTTGCAATTAGACCTAGTTTTAATTTGAATTCTTTTATAAATGTCGAAATTCCGTGTATAAACAAACCCTACCCCTACAGTGACACATTCAGGTTTTTTTTTTTTTTTTATGTGTTAGCTGGTAACATGAAATCTCCACTCCTCACATCCTATTTTTGTAACAAAATGGTGAGATATCTCCTTCGTCTCCAGAAATAAGATAATTTCATCCTGCCATACCGAGACTCCATACTCTATCCCCACATCCACAAAATGAGATATGAACTATCTGTCATGGAGCGCCTTTACTCTGATTGCATTCACAACACGAACAACGGGAGCCGGCCGCGGTGGCCGAGGGGACTAAGGCGCTCCAGTCACGGTCTGCACGGTCACTACGGTCGGGGGTTCGAATCCCCCCTCGGGCATGGATATTTGTGCCGTCCTAGTTCGTAAGTAGTTCATAATTAGTTTGTAAGTTTAGGGACTGATGACCCCGTAGTTAAGTCCCATAGACTATACAAACATTTGAACATTTTTTTTTTAACAACGGGATCTACTTCTCCATCAGCCACGCGTTGAGCTTGAACAAAGTTTGCGCGAAAGTATCCGCCTTGCCGCGATTGTTGGCGGGAGTGTTCCCATAATTCAGTGCGCCATGGACAACTCTGAGCAAATAGAGTCTATCGTGCGATTGCGTATGACGTCCATCGTATTCGAAACTTTTGCTCGCACGGGAACAAAAATCTTATTTCTAGGGTTTTTTTTGGCAGTGTATTGGCGTGCCGCACAAAAACCTTTGGTGGGCCGCAGCATTAGAAGATATGAGATCGCGCCCCCGACTTGAATGTTGTCAAGCATATGTAATGTCTTAACAGTACACCTGAGAAGAAAATTGAATAAACGCTAAAATTCGCTACAACTTTGTTCTCTTATGGTTTCCCATATCTCTGCATCTGAAAGTCTGTCTGTAACGCGTTCGCATTTTTTAGGTCGCATTCAAGAAATCGTCACCAACGTAGCGATCTGTACCTCCCACTGGCGGCGTAGCCGAATGCCGCTAGAGCGTGCATCTATGCCCTGTCTTGACTATTATGCGTCGGATAGAAGAAATTTTCCATTAAAAGCTGTTCATAATTTAATATCGAGTAACTTTTCTGAAAATATTTTCGATATTTCGACTCTGAAAGTAGATACATATGTCTACAGATATAGTATTTCATATGGCTCTCCCTTCATAGTCTTTTGTTGTAAGTAATATAATGGAGATTGGAAGAATGGTTTGTGATTAGTATTTGATATATCAGAGGAAAATATCTTTTGTAAAGAAACAAGAATTATAAGAAAATCATTAATCCACACTAATAATCATGATTCATGATGATTGTGATTGGTTTCGCTAATTCCGAACGTGACCCTCAAATATATAAAGTTTTGTCGTAGATGAATTTATTTGAAAATGTCTTCCAACAAGACCGAAAATTGAAATGAATCTTAAAAATCGCTCGGGTCTTATTTTCGGCCGAATATATCAGATATTTCTGACAAAAATATGATAAAAATTTAAATAATAATTTACATAAAAATATTATTTTCATAAATTTAATTTTCTAGTAAATTAATACAGCTTATATATAATTATTTTATATACTTAATTTTATATTATCTATAATTGTATTGTTCAACGTATATCGTAAAACCACAGGAAACGTAAAGGGTCCGTAAAATACGCCACTGGGACATTTTTGTTGGTTATATCTTTCTCATTTTTTAAACTTGTATAGCACATTCTTTATTGTTACTTTGCACTTACATTGGTACAAAATGTTCAAGTTATTCTTGAACGAAAAGAGACAGCTGAATATCATCAACGTTGAAGCAGAATAACGTGAACATTTAGTGTCAGTATAACTGCAGTGCCCGAAAATGCACAACACAACTTGGAAGAATGAGAAGAAGCAAACAATAAACAAAAAACTGACCCGTGGAGTTGTATTAATATAATGCGTGGCGCGTTCGGTCTTAATAAGACTTTTATTACAGCCGTAAAGGACGGTAGTTATCTTACATCATTCTGTTTAACAGCGAAAGCAGAAAATGAGGTCATAAGAACAAAGGGCAACCAGTCCCTCATGCACCTAACCTACGAATATAATACATTGTCTTGTAAATTTTTTCCTGTTCATTGTAGTACAAAATTCAGTTCCCACAAAGATTTAGCTTGTATGTAATCCAAAAGGCGTATATACTGCAGGAAATTGTCTAGTATTGAAACACTATTCTTGAAATGCAGTATATTTCATCATTAACGTGCTTTTAATTTGTTAAACTAGACCACGTTTCTTGCCCAGAGGTGCACGACACCTCCCTGAAAATTCTGTAATTAAATGGCATGCGCTGTAACCCGACCTAAACACGATGGAATACATCTAGAATGAGTTATAATGTCGCCTTCTTTCCAGCCCAGGCGCCCGACGTGAACATTTTGTCTGGTTTCTACTCTTTAGGAAGAGGAGTCTACCGTTTCTGCACAGATATTAAGTTCTAGTAACGCATTAAACGATTTCTGCTGCATTATGGTGAGACAATGGAATATATCAATGAAGTGTACGTAAAGTAAACTGTGTCGACAAAATGTTCAAATGTTTGTAGAGCTTATGGGACCTAACTACGGGGTCATCAGTCCCTAAACTTACAAACTACTTATGAACTAGCTAATACTAAGGACGGCACAAATATCCATGCTCCATGGGGGATTCGAACCCCCGACCGTAGTGGCCGTGCAGACCGTGACTGGCGCGTCGCAGACCGCTTGGCCACCGCGGCCGGTCTGTGTCGACAACCTGTCGAATGTCGAATTCGCACAAGATTTTAGAAATTACATAGTATTAATATCAGGGTTCTCTACATAGGTTTTTAAACAGTTCACTTCGTTCTTCTTCAGAAATCTGCTTAAATCCGTGCAATAAGCTAAAAGGGCGCATAAGTTTAAAGCATTTTATTTTTCATACCAGTCTGATGGCAGTCAATAAAACGACGAAGTAAGAAAATATTTAGTCTCGACCCTCTAACAGCTGCTCTAAGAGATCTGGTTTAAGTTAACATCACTGACTGTACAAAAGAAGGTTCTCTTTTCTGGACAGAATGTCATAACTGCTGGTCGGCACTTACATTCCTACTTTACATATTTTGCATACGGCAGCTTTTTCTCTCCTTTTAAACAAAATACTTTGTTTTACTTTCCACCTTAATTACTTGGCTTTTAAGAAACTCATTTTTCTTTTGTTGCAGTTGCATTCTTTGAAGTTCGCTTTCGCACACAACATACAAGTTGTCTTCTTAGGAATTTTACTCTGGCTTTATGTGGTGAACGTAAATATGGAAATCAAATGTTCAAAAATCTATGGGACTTAACTACTGTGGTTATCAGTCTTTAGGCTTACAGCATACTTAAACTAACATCAAGACAACACACACACACCCATGCCCGAGGAAGGACTCGTACCTCCGACGGTGAGTAACGTGAGCTTCGGATGCTCGGCCATTCCACCACGGCTCAAAAATAGAGAATCGACACTAATACTTATGTAAAGAGTACACCAGTTAAGTGAAATGCAAGGATTACAAAAATAAGTACAGCTTCTACTAGTAAAAATAGAAAATTCTGGAAATATTTCATTTTAGAATACGCCAAGCCGGATACAAGCTACATCAAACTGTAACAGGCAATTGGCTGCGAACGGCATTTCGTGCAGGGTTCTTCGCCTCAGGTCCTTCTCCATCAGCATTCATGCATATATTCACTGCCCTGATTACTCCGTTTCATAGTCTTAAAACATTTTTTTTTTTTTAATATCTATGTTCTTTAGCCAGTGCCAGCCAATTTTGAATAATCTCTTACAAAGTATGTGCCTCTGGCATGAATTATTTCACAAATGTCGTTAATTACCAACATAAGCAGAAATTATGTTTCTTCATTATATCACAATGTGAATATTAAAGTGCTGCTGACCTGCTGGAGTTTCGAGTCCTCCCTCGGGCATGGGTATGGGTGTGTGTGTGTGTGTGTGTGTGTGTGTGTGTGTGTGTGTTGTTCTTAGGATAAGTTAAAGTAGTTTTTAAGTTTAGGGACCGATGATCATTGGAGTTAGGTCCCATAACTTTACAAACACCTGAACATCTGAAACTACCTGGCAGATTAAAATGGTGTGCCGGAACCGGGATTCGAACCTGGGACCTTTGCCTTTTGCGTGCAAGCATTCTACAACCGTCTGAGCTATGCCGGCACGCTTCACGGTCCGTCCTCACAACTTTACTTCTGCCAGTACCTCGCCTTCTACTTTCCAAACTTCACAGAAGTTCTCCTGCGAACTAAATGTTCAAATGTTTGTAAAGCTTAAGGGACTTAACTACGGGGTCATCAGTCCCTAAACTTACAAACTGCTTATGAACTAGCTTACACTAAGGACGACACAACATCCATGCCCGAGGGGGGATTCGAACCCCCGACGACGGATGGCCGCGCGCACCGCAACACGGCGCTCCAGCACGCGCGGCTAATCCACCGCGGCTCCTGCGAAATTTCCAGGACTAGCACTCCTGGAAGAAAGGATATGGTGGATACATGGCTTAGCTACGGCCTAAGGGATGTTTCCAGAATGAAACATTCTACAGATCCTCTTGCCCTGCATATTCCATAGTTATACGTACACCTTTCATTAACGCCCCTTGTGATGGGTGTTTCAGTAGAGCAGCCGTACTGCTGACAAATCGCCACAGCTAATTAAATATGAGTGCTTCAGTGACCTGCGCCTCATTCATAATAACTACAAATGTTGCGAACAAGTGAAAAGTGTTAAGAGCTACACCTGTAGATATGTCATATTCCTGTATATTTTTTAACAATAGTACTTATTACATGTGCACGTCGTGGCAGAATAAATCTACTGTTTGGAAAAGATCTTATTTTCTTTTAGTATGTCATTAATTACGTCACGTAAACGCATTCAGGAACATTAATTTTGGATCTGTGTGGTGCGCAATGAGGCGAGGCGAGCTGCGGTGAGACTCGGTTGACGGTTACTCGCCTGTCAAGGGTCCGGACACCTGATTCGCAGCGAGAATGAAACGATCCGAGTCATGTGGGCCTGAACTTGGGCGGCTAGATTACACCTTGACCGGGCCAGCCCTAACCGGTCAAGCACAAAACGATGCAGCACTCTAGTGAGTATAACAAAGCATGCACGGGGACGGCCTCACTATCTCAAAGATCGCTTATGTCTCTTGTACCAGTAGACAAGCTGCTTGGACTCATCTCGTAGGTCTTCACCCGTTCCTATGGGGTTTCATACACCAACGACATGACGTAACCCCAGAGAAAAAAGGCCAGCTGTGTGAGATCCGGAGATTGGACTGGCCATGGGACAGTACTTCCCTTTCAAGTACATACGAAGGAATGTGTTTTTCAGATGCTTGTGGACATTAACACTGATATGGCCTTTTGGAACGCCGTGTTGAAAACAAATCTTTTCGTGGTCAACGAGGGTTACTGTCTCCAAGCACTGTGGTAAGACCTCCCGCAGGAACACCAAGTAACAAGGACCAGTCAAACAAGTTCCTGTTAGGTGAACATAGAAAATGCCCGTTGATACATTGTCAAAGAATCATTGTTGGTGACTACCGATGCAAACAACGTGGTTGTCTTCAATCTAGACTTGCAGTACATGCACTGAGATTTATGGGCGTCCCTTTGATACGTTAGCATGAGTTATGATGTCATGTGGTGTACACTGTGTAAGTCCGTCCATATCTACACATAGGTCCACTTAATTATTGTTTAACTATCTTAATGTAATCGGTTGTGCACCCACTATCACCTGTTAAATAGTGACGCAAATTTTTGAGACGCCATCTATGTTGTAGCCCGCTGGTCCCCTTCTGGAACCAAATACATCAGGGATTCTTGTCGTCATGGTTTCTCAAGGACTTTGGTATGTCTCCGGAGGTACGTGGCAGCAGAAATATAGTCCGATCACGAAATACATGTAAATTACAGCGTTCCTGGTTCACGTCAGTGAAACTGATGCGTTCCAGCACGTTAAGATTAAGCGAATTTGGACAAGTCACCTATCATTGTAGCGCGATTTATACCTTGCGACACCAAAGTCCTTCTGCTTGAAGATGTTACCCAGTAAGGGAAGACATCAAGCATGAAGGAATGCTAGTGATCCGCAATAATGTTCAAGCAAGCCAAAGCTGTTACGGTCCCGTCTACTATTCGTACAAGTCACATGGAAAAGAAGGTGAATGTACCTATAGCATAATACTGGTCACTACATCTTGCGACCGTAGTATGATGCATTTTTGAAACAGTCATTCGCCAGACGTGACCATCGAACTGGATGAACAATAAAAGTTATTCATCGCAAGAGCAGCACGTTCCAGTTTCATGAGCCTGTTTCCACTGTAGCCATAATTTAGATGACTCTGGACCAACATAGGAGCATGAAATTGTCGACTGCTGCGGCGTCCTGTATATAATAACATGTGCTTCGAAACTCTTCCGCCTATGCTGCAGGTGAATTCTGTCGTCAATTATTCGAAAAATTGCTGCGTATTGTGCTTTACAGAGAGGCTAAATCCCCAACCTCCTACTTCTGTGACGAGGCGTAGGCGGCCAACACCACCACACATGCTCATGGTGTCTCTTCTTCTTACTTCACATAACCATGATAGCATCAGGAGCATTCAGTCTCGCCATAGATAATAATCACAGAGTTTTGACACAAAGTAATTTATTTCAGCTGCCAGTGGGTCAGTGCGACTGCGCGGAAAGCAGGACACCGGTGTTCGATTTCCGGCCTGTCACAGATTTGCAATGTAAAAGTGGCAAATCAGTGCCAGGCCGGGATTCGAACACGGGTCTCCTGCTTTCTACGCAGTAGCACTGTCTACTATGCCACTTTTTCGCTTCGGTTCTCTATTCATCCTTTATAGTCCTCCCTACCACACACCATTATTCGTATTGTTGGCGTACCTCTCATCGCCATTTTACTCAACGGAAATATTGTTCTTTTGTTTAAAACCAAATTGAAATGCAGTGTGTCGTATCCCTGTGCTTTACTATTTTCTTCTGAAGATGAATCCATGTAAATGTAACGAAGAAGAATAAATATATACAGATTGAGTGACGAAGATATGAAAATATTTTAATATGTTATTGTACAAGTAAAACTAAAGACGAAAGTTCATATAAATACAGGTCCGAAAATGTTTAGTTTCGGAGTTACCGCTAATAAAAAAATGTTGCCTGAAATTTAGCAACGTCCCCAATATGAAACCATCGCAACACTGTACGAGGTTGCAGCAAAGAATTTCTGTGTATATTGTTGTTACTGATCTGCTGAATCTATCAAAACGTGTCGCAAACACGTATATGCAGTAGTTTTCCAAATTTTCCAGAAATTCCAGGGAAGCAAAGAAATAATTAGGGAAAATTTGTAATTTGTTAACTACTTGGCCCATTTTTTTAATTCCAGAAAATTGCACAAAGTTGTCGAACAGAAGTAGAGAGAATTTAAATTTGGAAAATGATGCCGCGGTGGAGTAGCCGACCGGTCTAAAGCACCTCCCTTTGCTCGCCGTGGAGGTTAGAGTCCTCCCTGGGGCATATGTGTGTGTGTTGTTCTTAGGTTAGTTTACCTAGGTTTAAGTAGTTTGTAAGCTACGGACTGATAACCACGCAGTTCGGTCCGATAGATTTACAAACAAACATTTGCTTTCACGGAACAGGGTAGCGTGGAGAGCTGCATCAAACCAGTCTGCGGACTGAAGACCACAACAACAACAACAGATGGAGAACCTGTCTCCCATAACACGCGAAATACGCCGCTAAAAGTTCGCGCATTCGGAATCCCCCGAGTTGGATAACGTACGCGATATCCGTTAACTGCAGCCTTAGCTCAAATCAAATGTTCAAATGTTTGTAGTACTTATGGGACTTAACTACGGGGTCATCAGTCCCTAAGCTTACAAACTACTTATGAACTAGCTAAGACTAAGGACGGCACAAATATCCATGCCCGAGGGGGGATTGGAACCCCCGACCGTAGTGGCCGTGCAGACCGTGACTGCAGCGCCTCAGTCCCCTCGACCATCGCAGCCGGCGCAGCCGTATCATTACCATCAAATTTGCCATAAATAAACACTATATCAGAGTCTTCCTCTGTCGTAAATATGAAAAGCATCCCTATTTCGTATATAATCTACAAACAGTGGTTTCACTTAATATACGTAATACACTGTTCTTTCGTTGAACAGTACAATAAGTAACTTGTTTCAATGTTAGGAAACGACTGAAATCACCCACTAACGGTTGCCAACATTCTTAACAGAAAATAAACAAATTTATTTGTATAATCTCTCAAATTTACGTGTTTAATGTGTGGAATATCTGCAAAACTGCTGCAGATGCATGACTTTGACATGTTTTCTTAGATTCATCAGATCGGTAACAACAAAATAAATGGAAATCGTGCTTTACCTTAACCTCGTCCAGTTTTGCGATGGGTTCATATTAGGGAGGTTGCTTAGCTTCAGGCAAAATCTATTATTAGCCGTAGCTCAGTGACTAAACATTTGCGCACGTATGTTTACATGACTTTTTCTTTAGTTTTATTTGTAGATCAATATATTCAAATATCTGTATATCTTCATGAATCACCTTGTATATAAAGTGAAAACGCTCAGTGAATATAGCCTACAGATATATTGACTAATCGGAGTAGCTAGTTGGTAAATCTGGTACGCCTTCGTTCCTTTTTACACTTGTTCGGTATTTGCTCGTTCTTGTGGCACGTGTCTAAAAATCCTTCACCCGCTGCTTGAATACGATATATCTTTCTATATTGTCGTGAATTAGTAGTTCCGTTTTCACCATAAACAGTTACGTCCTTGGGCCGCAGAGTTAATGAAGAAACACAAGTCCTGTTTTGCACAAGCCGCAAACGATCATAAAAATAATATGTAAATGCCGGGAAGACTGTAGCACTGGCACTACTTAGTATGCTCGCTACAGCTTTGAATACTAGTTCACACACACTGGTCCAGAAACCGAGGACTGCGTGTTATTTATCTCGAAGCGGTAATCGATGCAGTTGCAATGAGATCGATACCTCCGATATTACCATTACTAATACCTCGTCAGTGCTCACAAGCACCCAACTTCGGAACATTCCGAAAGGCCTTATCTACAATTTTAATGAAGCGGCCTGAGTTACTGCCACGGCGACAACGGAGGGGATCGTTCCGTACAAAAGCCGAGGCGAGGCGATTTACACGTACCTGCGGCCGACACACATCGTACACCTGGTAAACGATATGTACTCGCACCTCGCACCATTCATATTCGGCCCAGCAGGCAAAAGCGTGCCACAATGGCCAATGACGGACGGTCAGCCGGCAGCGCATCGACTAGGATTTTCTTCCGAGAAAACTCGGGTATCAGACGCCGGGCGGCGAGGAATTATTGCCGCAGACGGCCGGCTTCATAAAGTTCCCGCCGCCATAAAAACGTCCGCCGGCCGGAGCGCACATCCCGACGCCCGCTAACGGTTCCGGCCAGATCTCCAGTGCAGATAATACGGAGGTGCGAAGCCGCCGCTACCGGGCTCGCACATTAGCATATCTACAGCTCGCCAGCTGATCGGAAACCGCATCTGCAACTAGATGCCTCGTTACGCAAACCAGGTCGATTCTGCACTCAACAGGTAGGCCTTAGCGGAGGATAAAAACAGCTGCATGTGTGGATCAGAAATCTTGAATCATTGCCTACAGCAATTAGGGTCCGGCAGTACAGTGACGGAAATGGGGAATAGTTATTTATTTATCAAAAAAATGTTCAAATGTTTGTAGCACTTATGGGACTTTACCACGGGGTCATCAGTCCCTAAGCTTACAAACTACTTATGAACTAGCTAAGACTAAGGACGGCACAAATATCCATGCCCGAGGGGGGATTCGAATCCCCGACCGTAGTGGCCGTGCAGACCGTGACTGGAGCGCCTTAGTCCCCTTGGCCACCGCGGCCGGTATTTATTTATCGTATGGCATACGACAGCAGCATATATACAAATATAATTAAACAAAGAACAAGAAAATATATACAAATATCAGTAAAAGATTGTACAAGCGCTCATTTTCGGTACATGTGAGTGATCAATGATATATTATGACATAACACTTGGAATTACGACATGTCATGTGAGACAAGCTTTTGGCTACACATCATTGGCCAGGTCTTGAATCCATTTCATAGCCTGAGGTGTGGCTTCTATAAAGTCCTCAGTAGAGCTACTAAATTTTCTTTTTGGACACACTCTTATGATGTGGTCCAGCGTCTGCTCAGGTGCTCCACAATCACAACTTGGGCTGTCCGTGTGTCCCCACTTATAAAGCATGGCCTTACATCTGGTATGGCCACTTCTGATGCGATTGAGCTTAGTCCAGTCTTTTCTTGCGAAGTTGAACCCTTTTAGTTCTTTTGAGGGATCACTTATGAGGTGATGATTACAGACTGAATTCTCCCACTCCTTTTTCCAGTTCTCTTTTAGGATGAAGGTGACCTCTCCTCTTAGATAGCAGTTATTCCATATCGGCAATAGTGCATCATGAAGACACACACCGAAGAAGACATACTCAAATTATCCGTTGCGATGTTATCGTCATTCGAGCATATTTTCATTACGGTGGAAGAAATTCTTACAGATGAATAATGGCTGTGCGTATATGATGGCTAATTGGAACGTACTTTATGTAGTACTAGCTGAACACCCGTCTTTGCTCGGGTATTAATTTATTTATTCCTGCCCTGAGTTAGTACTTCTCCTACCCCTTCTCTCTCTGTCCATCTCCTTTTTTCTAAAAACATGCTATATTTATCGGAGAATAAATAAGAAATAAGACTGTCTCGCATAATGTACAAAATTATAAGTATTCAAACAAAGAAATATAGTAATCAAACCACAAATGACATATAAAATGCGTACGGTCTCATATTTATTGAGTTATATGTTGTACAATTGTATAATTTTGCAGGTGTGTATTCATTTCTATAAGTGCTGTATGTCTGTATTAAAAGAAATTTCTTTTTTACTGCTTTACTTATTTATTCTTATATTTCCTTATTCGTGTGCTTATCCTTACAGAGAAAGAGCCGAAGACAATGTAGCACGCATAGACCAAAGATATGGTCTGTGGCATCACGTTTCGCTGTATGTAGCCTCCTTGCTATAGAGTCGCAAACGTCATCGCTGGCCTTCAGTCCGAATGTTTTAATAATATGACGACTTTCAACCACCATATCTTCCACCCCCTTACAGCTATCGGCATGAAATTGCTTTGGTGTACAACGGAAGACTTCGGACAACAATTACACACAGACCGTTCGTTTGCGTTCTGTCGTTTTCGCTGCAGAGCGAAGTATTCACACACACACACACACACACACACACACACACACGTAGAATTTTATATACACCGATAACTTTGCATCCCAATATACTCCACCCTTTTATCATTATCAACCCTCAAGCAACAATGCAACCAATAAAACCATTTTCAAAGAGTAAATATAGTTTTCAAAGAGTAATTATTGTTCCGCATTTCGCTTTATATTCTTCAAATTACTAAATATCTATCAGATCGCTATAATACTGTGCCTTAAACCTTCCTCAGGTATAAAGTAGTAACTGTACAGATATTTAAGTCTCTGCCTCTTGTCGTTCGGACGTGATAAGCGTAGAACGAACAGACATTCATATAGATAGATAGATAGATATATAGATAAATAGCTATCCGATCTCCATAAAACCATGCCTAAATCCTTCCCCTGGTAGACATTAGTAACTGTACAAATTTTTAGCTCTTTATGTCTTGTGGTTCAGACGTGATAAACGTACACCGAACAGACATTCACATTTATAGATATAGATATAATGTATTGTGAGGCACCAAAGCTTACAAAATCATATCGATAGACAAGCGAGAATATTGACATCACTACTTTCCCGGCGTAATAATTCATGATAGTCTTCACGTGTTTCTTGTCATCTTTACACAATTTCGGGGGTCCACCTGGCCGCCATCTTCAGGTGAGTTTGCTGCTTGACGATTTTTTTTTTAATTTTTTTTATTTATTTTTTAATTGTTCATTCCTCTCCCTGATGGAGAGAGGAGTGGGCACTTGGAGAGCCTAGTGCTCTTTGGTGCATTATATTACCATATGTTCTACTGTTCGGTCACATTTTATTTGGGTTTGTGGGATTTCCTAATTTAAGATGGTTGCTGATTTCTTGCTGATTTCATCTATGTTGTTTAACATCTTTCGGTTTAAATTAAAAAAAAACACACAATTTTGTGTGTGTTCTACAAGTTTATTTTTGCTTAATTAACCGGTTTTCGGCTTATTAGGCCATCTCCAGAGTATTGTTTGTTAAAGAGGTTACAATGTTTAGATACAGTATGGGAAGAGATGACAAATGTCTCCACTTTGATCGACATATATAGTATAACAGTTCCAAAAATGTTCAAATGTTTGTAGAACTTATGGGACTTAACTACGGGGTCATCAGTCCCTAAGGTTACAAACTACTTATGAACTAGCTAAGACTAAGTACGGCACAAATATCCATGCCCGAGGGGGGATTCGAACCCCCGACCGTAGTGACCGTGCAGACCGTGACTGGAGCGCCTCTGTCTCCTCGGCCACCGCCGCCGGCAGTATAACAGTTCTTTGACATTGTGTTATTACAGTTGTCAACTTAAAAACGAAACAGTAATAAATGAATATACAATATACTTACATTGAATATGTATGATTGGCTGAAGCATTATGAAATAATCCGCGTATACGGCCTGCAAGACAGAACTGAGCCACGTCTACAGATAAATGTGCCTCTAATTCATAGAGAACGAACCTCGTGATTATCCGGACATCAACATGTTGTTCAAGTGTGTGCTTCGGGTTAGTAGTGGTACGATCCAGCTCATAGACTTAAAACAGAGAGGGAAGACATATAAGTTTAACAGAACATAACAGGACTTTAACTTATCAGCCATCCCTGTACATCAGTTATACCAGTTTCAGTATTCATGTATTTATAAAAATTTCTAATGTAATATTATAGTTGACCGATCTTTTTACTGAAGTTAACATACGCCCGCCTTCCAGACAACATCCCATCAATACTTTTCAAGTAGAGATCAAAAATGTTCAAATGTTCGTTAAGCTTATGGGAATTAACTGCGGGGTCGCAGTCCCTAAACTTACAGACTAATTATGAACTAATTTATACTAAAGACAGCACAAACATCCATGCCCGAGGGAGGATTCGAACTCCCGACGGGGAACGGCCTCGCGCATCGGAGCACTCCGCCGCGGCAAGTAGAGATCGTTGCACAGCATGCACAGATTACGTGTCATTGAGGCGTATCTTGACCTTCTGGACTTTGAGAAAGGTGGAATCGTTTAATTGCTTAACATGGGAGCCTCAAAGCGAGTGATCGATCACACCACTGGCTGGTGTGCAATGACTGCAGATGAATTGGTGACAACATGTGTTTAGGTCAATACTGTGGAGTAATAGGAGAAAACATGGGTGCGTCTACACTGCTCAAAATAATTAGGGGATCAAATGAGCCGCAGCGGAATAGCCGTGCGCACTGAGGCGCTGTGCTGCGATGCGCGCGGCCGTTCGCCATCGGAGTTTCGAGTCCTCCGTCGAACATGGGTGCGTGTGTTATCCTTAGTTTAGTTTAACTTAGTTCAAGTAGTTTGTAAGCTAGGGACTAATAACCACGCAGTTAAGTCCCACAGATTTACAGACATTTAAACGTTTTGGATCAGGTGAGATATTATTCACAATATACATATGGCAACTACTTTATTCTGATACTGGTTACCTTGTAATTTGTGTGTGATACAGTACGAAAATAGCTCTGTCAACTCTACTTGAGGTGTCATTACCTCGGATGGCCAGTACAGTTACACACCTGAGTGGCATGGACAGTATGACGTTATCAATCAACTCTTAAGAGATATTTGGATAATCTCCAATCAGTGCAATATCCAGGTCGGCAACCGTTGTGAGAGGTACTGGTCTGGCTGCAGTACATCTGCCAAGTGCATCCCAGGCCTGGTCAGTCGGGTTTAAGTCCGGTGAACAAGCTGGCCACGGCATTCGTTCAATTTCCTCGGCTTAAAGCACGTTTTCCATCAGTGCCGTTCTGTCTCCACCAGAAGGAACCCATCTTCTGTGGCACCATCGTAGGACACAACAAAAGGTCGAAAGATTTCGTCTCTATACCTCTGAGCAGTCAAAGCACCATTCTGAACGACATAGATGTTCCTATCATATTCACAGAATATATGACATCAACCGCGAATGAGCAGAGCTGAAAATGTGTACCCAGCCGGGATTCGAACCCGGGTCTCCCGCTTTCTAGGCTGTTGCGCTGTCCACTACACCTCTGGGGACACAGTGATCACCGCACCAGCAACGACTACCTAAGCACGCCTCCCGTTAGACACAAATTCCTAGCCTTACCCTGCCCACTGTACTCAGTCTCGTAGTTTCAGAAACTAATTCCCGTAAGAGTAAGGGCCCCAAACTTCCCCAGCCCTCTCACTAACGAAGGGATCATTGCCCGTCATACATATTTGTGTGTGTGTGGCGTCTGTTCCGAAAGAGCAGACGTCACTTCTGATCCTGCGGTTGTTACTCTTTCATATTCACGGAATATATGACTGCCCTAAGGCTACGGGGAGGGGGAGGGTCTTGCTCCCATTTATTCTAGACAATAAGCCGTATTACGTATAACGTATTTTGTTGAAGTTCTTCATATGTTTCAGAGTTACTCCTGTTGCCACACTGGATAACAATCAAACTGTGCCGCCCCGCTTCTTGCACCATAAAAGAACTTGCATCCGCCTTGTCAAGCTGCCCATTAGATGTGAGAGAAGTTGCTGCAGAAGCCTGTCCCACTCTCCGACAGCGACCAGTGCAATGACGGACTGTAAGTTTCAAGTGGCGTAGATCACGCTCAGTAGGGTTAATTAAGTTAATCCCAAAGGTTAACACACTCAGTTTTATCGAGCCTCTTGGACAAATTTTTCAATGTGATATAGAGACTGTACTCATGCATTTCCGCTACCACAATGAAAATAAAACCCGTCACCAAAATATAGACTATAGGGATCGACAAAGTATTAGACGATTCAGTCCTTACAGTGCACAGCCTTCAAGCTACTCTCGCTAGCTGCGTTCATCAAAAATGTTCAAATGTTTGTAAATATATCGGACCAAACTGCGTGGTCATCAGTCCATAGCTTACAAACTACTTAAACCTAGGTAAACTAACCTACGGACAAACACACACACACACACACACATACACACACACATGCCCCAGGGAGGACTCGAACCTCCACGGTGAGCAGCCGCGCGCTCCGCAGCGAGGTGCTTTTTTTTTTTTTTTTTTTTTTTGTTCTATGGGTTGTTCCGTGCATTGCGGACGTTGATCCTGTTTGTTCGTTTTCGTTCGTTGTGTTCTTGGCTCAGCTTTTTTGTTACAGAGGGCGTTCAGCCCTCTGACCGGGCGCGCTGAGCCACGGCGCCCGGCAACTTTAGACCGCTCGGCTACTCCACCGCGGCTATGTTCATCATAGCAGTTTAAATCTGTCTGACCCACCGAATGCCGGACACTTCCCACGCCGGACATTTGCCACGCCGGAAATTTGCCACACCTGACCCTTCGCCAGGTATTCGGATTAGCGACCCCTCAGACAAGGGACGCTCTTCCCCGTAGTCCTGCTGTTTGCTTCCAAACGTCCGTCTCCGCATTTTACTCGATACAGCCAATACGAAAGAGATCTCTTTCTTCGGCATCTCGCCGAAATGTACAGCTTCTTTTCAATATCCCGAAATCGAAATATTTATAACTTTTGCGAAACCTAAGCAATACCGTCGTCTATGTCAGTGTGCCGGCCGCGGTGGCCGAGGGGACTGAGGCGCTTCAGTCACGGTCTGCACGGCCACTACGGTCGGGGGTTCGAATCCCCCCTCGGGCATGGATATTTGTGACGTCCTTAGTTGTAGGTAGTTCATAAGTAGTTTGTGAGTTTAGAGACTGATGACCCCGTAGTTAAGTCCCTTAAGCTTAACAAACATTTGAACATTTATGTCAGTGTGCAATTAATTCTTCCAACCACAAATATAGATCCATTCTCCCTCCGTCTGTACGGTGGCTTTCTTCCACATTTCCTGATTGCGATAGAAACAGTCCATCGCCATGGAAGGAACACGAAAGGGATGATATAAAGATAATTCGAATGTTCTTTGATGATTCAAGTGTCATCACTGCATTTGTACATATATTAATTGCTACAATTGCATGACAATAAAAGAAAAGAAAAGAGGATAGAAGAACGATAAACTTCTTAAATTTACTCTCGTGTGGCGAAACATTAGTTAATAAAGTGTATTGGGACAATGTTCAAAACAGTGACAGAAAATACGTTTACAAAATGGAGATAAGAGCGTCTGTGTTTGACAGGTCACCTAAAGTCGCCATACAATTTTAAAATATTTGAAATTAGGAAATGAGAGGAATATAGAATGCTATGTATATAATGTACACTGTTGTTCTACATTGTGTAGCTTTGGTATCTACTGAGTCGCAGAGGAAGCAGCTTGGTTTTATAAGGGAAAACCCATAATTCCTATGATCTGCAGTACAAAATAAACAAACAGCACAACTTAAGGAAATCGTAATGTAATATTTCTACTAGCTCACAAGCGAAACTGAACTCGATAGTTGCTGTGAACAAGTATGAGCAGATGTTATACTCGACAACCGAAATAAATTAATAAATGACTCCGTTTACCGACCCTTGCACTCACATGATGCAGGCGCTGAACAGTTCATAGAAAACTTGAGTCTCATTACAAATAGGTACACAACTCATACAATTATTGTTGGCAGCGACTTAAATCTACCATCCGTATGTTGACCAAAATACACCTTCAGACAGGGTGGCAGATACATCTTCTGAAATTGTTCTAAATGCTTTTTTAAAAATTATTTTGAACAATTAGTTCACGAGCCCATGTAAGTGTGTAAGTGAACACAAATTTGTAGCGAGCTCAAATCCGTAACAAAGATAAGAATTTGCTTGACATCTTCCTAGGAGAGAGTCTCCATTTTTTCTAAGATAACTATGTAAGTGACGACCATATGTGGTTTACATTCAGAGAAATAGTATCAACAGCACTGGAGGGATTCCTACCAAATCAATTAATAAGGACTGAACTGATCCCCCATGGTTAGAGGCCGTCAAACGCTGCCTGGCTCCCGCTCGTTCCCGCCAACGAGAGCGGCTGGCGAGACCACCGCACCCGAGAGCCGGCAGTGCCGATAATGCAGTCTCGGAAGCGAGAAGACTCGCTACTCCCGGCTGGTATGTAGAACAGCCGACAGCAGTGCGCATGCGCACGGCCAGCCCTCCTCACGACGCCGTTAATTATTGAGCCCTTCCGGCACACGTCTACAACAGTGCGTTCACACTGCCGGCCGGGCCGAGACGAAAAAGAGGGGTAAAATCAACTTTTCTTATTTTCAAGCTGAAAAAAATTTTGACGGTATATAAGACCACCTCGCATCATTTTATCAACTTATTTTTTCCTTACAAGCTTTGCCTTGCCTTTGAAAAAATAAAAAAATCTACTTTTCATTCCGCACGAGTTTTTAATTTCGTAAAGCTCCTCGCTCGATTTTGATAGTATGCGGTTAAAAAATCTGGTTTTTGGACACAGGGTAGTACAACATCTTAGCTTTCCAATAAAATATTCACCTTTTCGAAATTCGTAACAATCGTTTTCAAATAATGCTTTTTGTCAGGTATGCGCACTTGATTTACAAATCGTGTATTGAAAAAGTTCGATAGCGGACAGCTTACCGTTCTATGCATTTTAAACCATACATTACAGCGAGTGAAATGGAGCTAAAAGAACAGAAGAGTTTTTGAAATGGTATTCGCACTGATATCTACCTCCTTTCACAAGTAATTGCGAGTTATCTGAGCGGCATCATACCGCGACCGCAAGCCTACGAACTCGGCGTGTGTTGAGCGTGGCGTAAAGCACTGCAGTGCCGAAAAAATTATTTGCTAGCCACGAATGTTGGTCCATCGTGATGTGTTAATAATTCATAACCAGAAAATAACTACATAAAATTTTTCTTGTGTGGCGACCGATTACAATGGACAATGATCTGCTCTGGTTTTATGTAAGGTAATACTTCACTTAATGAAAGGTATACAACTGGTTTGTTGTGCACATCGTATAACTGATTGAATACATATTTCGTGTTTCGAACTACAAGAGAAGAAAAATTAATGTAAACTGCAAATTTGCTATTGATGGACTGAAATAAAATTTCTGAAATTCTACTCAATGACGTCTAGTTGAGGATGATAAACGGAAGAAGCCCAAAAATACACTTACGTTTATTGATGCATCTACACCTAAGATTACACTATTTAGCCTTTTATTAATTTTCGCTTTTGTAACTCTCGGAAAATGTGAAACAATTTGTATACAGTGTATCACATAAAAGCGCTATCCCTCAGACCGAGACTAAAGTAGGAGTACAGAACAGTAAAATTAAAGACATTTAGTTACGTCCTGATAAGGGATGTTGCAACTTATGCCTATGGGGGTACGTCAGGTGTGCCGGTTTTATGTGGGACACGCTGTACTATGTTTCAGCTCACCGCCACTTTCAAACAAATCTACACGGTTCTCAGACTTTTTATTTATTTTGTTAGGAAGATGTCTGATAGGAACTGCTTTTCTATGAACATTTCCTGAATCTCACAATTTTCTTTGTCTCCATGGTACTTTCATATAGATTTTTCTACTTTAAATAAAAGGAAAATGCGCATATTTAGTTTAACCTCAGACACTGCAGATCAGTAAAGGATGAGAAGCAGGTGTCATTTGTTTCATGTTGTGATTTGTTTTTTCGTTCTTAGTGGGCTTGTGGCCAGCAACAAGGGATCGTCACCCACTGTCAGTGGAAGATCGAAGGAAACACGGGTGTGACCAGTTCTTGTTCACTGCCATCTACTTTGAGCCAGCTGTTAATCGATTTTGTAATTTTATTACTATTGTTTGCACACTGTAGTGACGCATAGAATTATATACACATTAGAAATATGTGGTATGGATCCATCCCATTAATTTCGACTAACATTTAAGGGAGTTTTTCTTTATGTAAAAAATTATACATTTCTGAATTTTTTAATTCATATTACAGAACTGATAGTAATAGAAGAAAAATAATCATATATTCATAAGTGTAATTAAAAAAAATGATGCAGAGAAGCTTCTGCTGAGAGCAGGCTGAAGACGTGTGCTGCAGAACCAATCGGTTCGTGCCGGCGCCGACTCGCGCCGGGAATATTAAAGATATCGAATGTTAACGGAAGGAAATACTCTCCTAAATATTAGTCTATATTGATGGGATGAGTGCATTACCACCTATTTCTTATGTTCATAAAATTCGACGGTTCACTACAGTATGAGAACATTAGTAATAAAACTAGGTGACCCGTGAAAATACTTTGCAGCATTAGTGGCCAGTCATGTGAAATGGAAATAAGTAAAATTAAATATTTATCATTTAAAATATTTTATTATAGATATTAACAGTACACAGAATATTATATAAGTTTGTGTTTTCTTAAATTCATATGAAAACACTTATCTAAAATCAATTATAATTATAAAATAGATTATTTTAATATATAAGAAAGATAGAGGACCCGTGTGAATAGGACCCGTGCGAATACTTCGCACCGTTAGTGGAATGACTAAAACGTTGGGAAAACATGGAAGTAAAGTTGTATGTTCACGCATAGCTTTCTTCAGAATCAATCCGTGGAAGTGTTTAAAAGCGCAAATGAAAGAGCATGATCCGTTGAGTAATGTTAGGTCAAAGAGAACTGTGTACTTTATTTAGAACCGAAGATATAGTAAAACAATCCGATTAAAATATTCAACGCAAGGACAGAACGATACTGCGTTTGAATAAAAGTAAAGGAAGGAGAGACTTAAGTTCATTCTGATACTTGATGACAAATCTGCGAATAAATACCTTTCGTTTAAAGCGAAAATGAAGGAAATGGGTCGGATAGAACGGCCTTACCGAATGACTTTAGTTTATAGCCAGGACATCCCCACAAGAAATATACAGATGGAAATCCCGTTTGAGTGTAGAAAAATGAAGACGAGAGTTATTTAAATTGTGCTACTTGATGAGAAATCTGTGGATGAATACCTTTATTTTTACACAAAAATGAAGGAAGTTAGCCGGGCAGTTTAGTCTGTCCGGCTGACTAGTTTTCGTAGATTCTTTTAATATATAACAAAATCAATGAACTGTTAGCTGGCTTGTTGAAGTGGCCAGCAATAGATCTTCTGCTAACAGTGGTTTGGGGGGTTGGGATTCCTTATTGCTGGAGACAAGCTACCTCCTTCCCTCAAAACAAAAAACTGTCCTGCAGTGTCTGAGGCTAAAGTAAACCAGCGTATGTTGAAAATTCCAAAGTACCATCCTGCAGGAAAAACAAATTGTCTTCAAATGATACAGCAAAATGTTCGTAGAAACGTTGTTCGTCTCAGCCGTTAACTGTAATGTCAGAAAATTTTATTTCAGTCTATTAAGAGGAAAGTCGCAGTTCACATTACTTTGTTCTTCTCTTCTAGTTCCAAACACGAAATATATATTCCATGAATCCATGAATTGTATTATGTGGAAAATAGAACCAGATGTATGCCTCTCAAAGTCAAGTATGATCTGCTGTAAAACCGTAGCAGATAGTTGTCCATTGTAATCGGTTGCCACCCAATAAAAATTAGTTCATTATTGTTCTCTGATTATGGATCTGTAACACATCACGAGGGACCGACAAACGTAGCCAGCAATTCAGATTTTTCGGCACTGCAGTGCTTCACGCTACGCTCAACACAGGCTGAGTTCGTAGGCTTGCGATCGCGGCCCGAGGGCGCTCAGATGACTCGCAATTACTTGTGAAAGAAGGTAGATATCAATGCGATTACCATTTCAAAAACTTTTTTGTTCTTTCAGCTCCATTTCACTCGCTGTAATATATGGTCTAAAAATCATACAACAATAACCTGCCCGCTATCTAACTTTTTCAATACACGATTTGTAAATCAAGTGCATATACTTTACAAATAGCGTCATTTGAAAACGACTGTTAAGAATTACACAAAGGTGAACGTTTTATTCCAAAGCTAAGATGTTTTACTATAATTTGTCCAAAATTCAGATTTTCTAACCGCATACTTTCATCAAAATCGAGTGAGGAGCGTTACGGAACTAAAAATTCGTGCGGAATGAAAATTAGCCTTTTTATTTTTTCACTGCCAAGGCAAAGCTAGTAAGGAAAAACTAATTTCATAAAACGACGTAGCGTGGTCGTGTATACCATCAAAAGTTTTTACAACGTGAAAACTGAAAAAGTGTATTTTCCCCCTTTTTTCGTCTCGGGTACGTCCGGCGCGTTGTGTGAACACGCAGCCGGCGGCGTGTGCCGACTAGGCTGAGGCGGCTCAGCCAAGCTCAGCTCGTCCCGGCGGGCGCGACGTGAACCCGGGAGTATCGTGACTCGTCCTGCCCGAAACGTCTCGCTCTCGCGAGTGTGACGTCATCGCTTCCCCTCTACCAACCCTTTACCCGCCGTCAGCCGTCGGGAGCGACGCGCGAGCGCTGCGGGAACCGAGCGGGAGTGGCGGCCGTTGTGACCGGCTCTACCCATGGTACACAAAACAGAACAGAAAGCTTTTGCAGAAAATTTTGACGAATGCAAGATACCAAAGTTTTACTGAAGCTCGAAATTTAGCGCGGCCTTCAATCCGACTTTCGTTTAATAGTTTTCACAAAGAAACTCTTTGTAGAAATGTGTAGGAAAATCCATTTAGAATCTGGTCCATGTTATCTACACCAGCGGAAAGACTAAATGAATGCCTTTACTGAGTGATAGCGACGGTAATGTTACTGATGACAATGCCACTAAAGCGGAGTTATTAAATGCACTTTTCCGAAATTCTTTCACCAAAGGAAACGAAGTAAATATTCCACAATTCGAAATGAGAACTGCTGCAAACATAACATAAAAGTAGATACCCTCGGTGATGCAAAGCAAATCAGCCTATCAAATAAGTGATGTTGCAGACGAAATGATCAAATATGTTTTCAAAAAGTTTCTAATGCATAAGAAAAATATGTCTAATACATTTATATCATTTTGTAACAATTATTTTTGAATAGTAAGCTCCTTGGCTTGTTTCAATAGCTTTTACTGGCCCGATTAAAGATAATTTTTTTAAGGACTACAGCTAAATGTACTTCATGAGATCTACATCTACTGTATAGTTAATTCTATCCTTGTTTAATTTTGGACATATTGGAATTATTTCAACACTATATTGGCGAACTTGTCAACCTTAGGAACAGATCTGTATAAGGGTTCAGATTCTTTTTAAAACCTAAAGTGTACCTTAACAGTCATCAGTTTAACAAAAATGAGATTTTTAGGACATAGTTGCGGCTGTGAAATTACAGAAAATAATTTTAGAACCCACAATCGTTAACGTTAGCCATAATATCACAAGGTAGAAAAAATTCTCTTAACGTTTCAACTATAGGAGCTTTTACCTAAATAGGATATTGCAAATTTAAAAGCGGTAGATGTAACCATAAATTCCGGTTGTAGGAGGATCATTTGAGTGATATTTAATGTATTTGCTTCGTTAAGAGAAATTTCACTGCGTATTGATTAAACGCTGGTGAACCGAACTGGGACCAGCTAGTTTCATCATTATTTCTACATCTATTTCTACATGGGATACGCTGCAAATAACATTTAAATGGCTGGCAGAGAGTTCATCGAACCACCTTTATACTATTTATCTCCCATTCCATTCTCGAATAGTGCTCAGGAAGGAAGAACTCTCGATCTCTCCGTTCGAGCTCTGATTTCTCGTATATTATTCTGATGATCTTTTCTGCCTATGAAAGTGGGAGTCAACAAAATATTTTCGCATTCGGAGGAGAATGTTGACGATTCGAGTTTCGTAAGTAGCCCACGCCGCAGCTTCTTTTAAGGGTTCTGCCAATAAAACGCAGTCTATGGTTCGTCTTTCCCACGACGTTATCTACGTGTTCTTTCCAGTTTAATTCTGATATAATAGTAATTCCTATGTATTTAGTGGAGTTTACGGTCTTCACTTTTGATTGGAGTAATCTTGTTAACAAAGTTTAACGGATTTCTTTTCGTACTCATTTGGACGACTTCACATTTCACATTTCTCAGCACGAGAGATGTAGAAATTTGGTTTCATAAATGGTAGACGATTTCATAATCATCAAACTTTTGCTGAGATTTAAAAACAAACATAGAATCTTGCTTTAGCGTTTGACACACACACACACACACATATATAGAAAGACTGAAAGTAGAACAGTATCAGGATAACTTGTCTGCACAGTACCTATTTGTAGATAAACTAGAGAAATAACCCAGTTAATCCAGCATGCAAGATGCGGGATAGACCAGTTAACTGCGAGCTGCTCACAGTATAGACTCTGAAATATTGAAACAATATCTCACGTTGATGTTCAAATGTTTGTAATTCTATGGGACCAAACTACGTTGGTCATCAGTCCCTAGACTTACAAACTACTTAAACTATGGTATACTAACTTAAGGACAACACACATTCATTCCTGAGGGAGGATTGGAACCTTCGACGCGGGAGGCCGCGCGATCCGTAACATGGCGTTCCAGACAGCTCGGCTACTCTCGCGCGGCATAACTCATGTTATTAGCCAAAATAAACACGTCCTTAGGCTGCGTGTGCAGTACCCAGAAAATGAGTATTAAGAATTCTAAGTTCTCTGCCCAAGCTCCAAGGCAAGGGAAAAGGAAGATTATGGTTTAAATTCTCGTTCACATCATAGTCATCATAGACGGAGCACAAGCTCGGATACTTTATTATTTGGTAGTACCTTTTCGAGGGAGCTATGCCGGCATTGATGTGGAGTGATTTAGGGAAATGACGAAAACCTAAATCTAAATGTCCAGGGGCGTATTCTTGAATCGCCGTCCTGCCGAATGCGAGTCAAGTATGTTACCACTAGCCCAGCTAGTTCAGTGTTGAAAGGAAGTCAGCATGATAGTATCCAAAGTGAAAAACATTAAAGTTTTTCGAAATAGAGGGAGAACGCAGCAGACAAATATACATAGAAAATTTTAAAGTAGGAACCGAATCTAAACGGTAGTTTATTATTGGATAACGTTACATACGAAATATCTACAAGAGGAGGCAATCCACCAGTTCACTGAAGAGAAATTTTGTTGATATTGTACGAAATTTCTAACGTTTCATGAAGAACTTGGAAAGCGAGGCATCATTGCCGTCGCAGCTACTTCAAAAATGGCGAATGGGCTCAGGGGGCCTCCCATATTACCAAACAAAGGGTTTGTTCCGCATATCGATAGTAAAGAGGGATTGTACCGGAAACGGTCACTTACGTAAGAACCTATCTGCCAACTCCCATGAGATTGTATTACCCGATTTATTTTACGAAACAAATGTTATTCAACTGATGGAGAATCGTGAAATTATCTGTACTAATCACAATCAAAATATCCACGGGTGTACTGCCGGTCTATAGTGTCCAACGGGCACAATATTTCGGCGATCATACATGTCGCCATCATCAGGTGAACTGACGGACTGAGCTCCTGGAAACGCGCCGGCACGGAGATCCGCACGCTACGGCTGCTCGAAGGGAACTGGGTAAATGCCCTCATCACATCCGTAATTCCGTGGATTTTGTTAAACGTCTTAACAGCTTCAGGCTGGATGAGTCAGATATCATGGTGAGTTTTGACGTCGTTTCTTTGTTTACGAGGGTGCCCCTTCGAGAGTCACTAGAATTGATTGGCCAGAAGTTTGACGAGAAGACCACCGAACTTTTTAGGCATGTCTTGACCTCGACGTATTTTCTTTTCAATGGCGAATACTACGAACAAACGGAGGGAGTCGCCATGGGTAGCCCACTCTCCCCTGTGGTCGCAAATTTGTACATGGAGAATTTCGAGGAGGAAGCCGTGGCATCATCTGAATGGAAACCTACTTGCTTTTTCCGTTACGTGGACAACACTTTCGTCATCTGGCCACATGGTATGGATAAACTCCTTGACTTTCTTACACATCTGAACTCCATACACCCCAACATCAAATTCACTATGGAGACTGAAACGGAGGGTAAATTGCCGTTCCTTGACGTCTTGGTCAAGAGAAGAGCTGATGGCACCCTGGGTCATAGTGTATATCGGAAGACAACGCACACTGATCTGTATTTACACGCAGACAGCTGTCACCACCCTTCACAGAGGAATGGGGTACTTAAAACTCTAGTACATAGGGCGCGCACTATCTCCGACGCAGAGAGTCTACCTCAGGAATTGGAACACCTGAGAACTGTATTTCGAAAAAATGGGTACTCAGAGTGGCAGATTCAGCGGGCTCTCCGCCCAACCTCTACATCACAACCTGTGGAAACGAATGGAAACACGACGGAGGATGTGGGCACTGCGTTCGTTCCATATACGGGCGCACTCTCGGGGAAGATCGCCCGCATTTTGAAAAAACACCAGGTTGGAACTGTTTTTTGTCCGCCGAATAAAATTCGTGCACTGGTGGGGAGCGCCAAAGATGATCTCGGTTTGAGGAAGGCCGGCGTGTACCAGATTCCGGGTCAGTGTGGAAAGTCATATATTGGACAGACGATGCGTACCGTCGAGGATCGTTGCGTTGAACACCAGAGGCACACACGATTGATGTATCCGAGCAAGTCGGCGGTCGCTGAACATTGTTTGTCGGAGAATCATGCGATGGACTATGAAGGCACTAGGATTCTGGTACAGAGGTCGAGATACTGGGACTGCATCGTTAGAGAGGCCATTGAAATTCGCACAAGTGACGACCTCATAAACCGTGACTGTGGCTATAATCTTAGCAAAGCTTGGGAACCAGCGATTGGGTTAATTAAGAGTAAATCTAGCAAACGTAACGAAGTGACGACCACGGCGGACAGAGCCTTCACACCGACCTCATCTCAGACGCCGGCGCAATCGGTTCCACTGCGCGGCCGCGGCGCGGGGCGCGGACCGCGGAGGGGTCGCTCCGCGGGCCGAGGGTATTTAAATGGCCCGCTACCGGGCTAGAACCCAGTTCCCTTCGAGCAGCCGTAGCGTGCGGATCTCCGTGCCGGCGCGTTTCCAGGAGCTCAGTCCGTCAGTTCACCTGATGATGGCGACATGTATGATCGCCGAAATATTGTGCCCGTTGGACACTATAGACCGGCAGTACACCCGTGGATATTTTGATTGTCAAATACGCCGGGAGAAACTGAAGAATCACATTGTACTAATCACGTTTCCATTTTAATTTCTCACTCATGAAACTAACAAAATCATGACGGAGAATATTACAGAAATATAGGTCGTTCGAAGCTTCGACGACAGTCATTCTTACCAAGTACCATACATGAATGAGATAGAAAATAGGAGGAAAAATGTAGTAGTATGCGAAGCACACTCAACCACAGACCAAGAAGCGGCTTCCAGTGTGCAGATGCAGATGTAGATAACTGTGGAATGCTCGAGTAACGTTTCTGAGGTGTGCGCCAAATTGGCCACCAACTTCCCGTTCTGACAGCACATCTTATCGTGTTCAAAAATATTCAAATGTATGTTAAGCTTAGGGGAATAACTGCGGGGTCATTAGTCCCTAAACTTACAAACTACTTATGAACAACTTTTTATTAAAGACGACACAAACATCCATGCTCGAGGGGGGATTCGAACCCACTACCGTAGTGGCCGTACAGACTGCGACTGGCGCGCCACAGACCGCTCGGCTACTGCGGCCGGCATCTTATCGTGAAGTAGCTATGTGTGCACATTATAAGCTACAAACGGTCAAATAAAGTTCGTATGTTCGCAATCCTAATGGACCAAACTGCTGAGATTATTGATCCCCAGACTTACAAACTACTTAAATCAATTTATACTAAGAGCTGGGGGACTGATGACCTTTGTAGTTTTGTCCCCCTTAAACATCCAAATAACAACAACAATATACTAAGAGCAACACACGTGCCGATGCACAAGAAAAGACTCGAGCCTCTGACGGGGAGCGGAAGCGTAATCCCTGGCAATATATCTTAGACCATGCGGCCATTCCCTCGCGCCCAGAATCAGAATTACTACGAACCTTTACAAACTAAACAGCGATCACAAACCTTATTGTTATGTTCATATTTGGAGACACAGCATACACTCCTGAAATGCACTGAGAATATGGATTTACTTTTGCCACTATTACAGCTGGCACTACATAACGATTTACTGTTACAGAAAAGAAGAAAATGATCTAATATATAAAGCAGAGTGTCCGTATATTTGTACGTGTTTAATAAAGGTTTGAAGTTATGTTTAAAGTTTGTTCCAATGAGATGCGCGAAAAACTGCTGCATTTAGCGACAATGATGCTCATTTTCACCTAAACCACTGGACCGATTTTAACCAAATTTGGTACACACATTCCTTATCGTGAGGTAATAATTGCTACAGGGTTAAGAATCACATACGACACATGGTTCAGAAGATATGACGTCATAAACAATAGAAATCGCAAGAAACTGCCACATAATCCGGCGAGACTTTAAAAATACGCTGTATGTGAATGAGAGTACTTAGTGACTTGGAACAAACTCTAAACATAACTTCAAACCTTTATTAAACTTTTTCTCGCTGACAACCATACCAAAATGATGAAAGGAAAGAAGTTTCTCGCTTACTACTTTTCCGCTGTTCATGGAGTAAAACTACGGCATTCGGTATGGCGTTAAAATGTATTATTTGTACACCACAAATTTTAGCAGCAGGAAATTTTACATACATATACGTGAATGTACCTTCTAAATTGCATCACATTCTGACACGTAGTTCATGAGATATGAGCACACAAACAATAACGTTCATGGAAAAGCGCCCCTTCTTGCACCAAGTTTTAATCTATTACTTCTTTACTACTAACTGCATTCCCAAGATATTTTACAGACATACAGCCCTTATAAAAATTAATATATACCTGAAAAATGGCAGGAATAGATGAATAAATGCCCGGACATCGCCGGGTTTTCAGCTAGTTTCCCATAAAAGAAAGAGAGACGGGAATGCAATTGATGTGGACGGTACAAAATTTTGGAGCAGTTTATCTTGTTTTAGGCTATAATTTCATGACACCCACCTCAAACTCGCGCTACACCTCTGAGGTAGCTATGAATCATTTTCCACATAGAAGTCATAATTAGTTAAAATTGCTCCAAGGATTCTCCAGTTTTGGTTTCTTGCCTCCACTCCCTACGTCAACCCGCAGTGTTATAACTCGTAATCGAGAGAGGGTTGTGTTTGTGGACGCGTTCGGAGACATATGTGCTGTCAGTTATTCCCGACAGGTCCGAAAGAAAAAACGCCATTATGGCCATTGAGCCATAATGATTCAAGGCACAACTGAACGAAAGACGTTAACTACCAATGATCATTGAATGACATCACTGAGATACCTTCTAATGTGTGTCAACCGGTATTCGTTCCTTATCTCCTGCTCACTAGGCAAGTGCGCCAAAAACTATGCCATGCGGAAGCATTGGTAACCACCACTTCTCGGAGTACCAAAGCACGATTCCCATCAAAGTCAGGGTCTCAACCAAGCCACATACGCCAACTTAGTACCCTACCCTTTAAGCCCACTATTCGCGGCATTGAAGAGTGCATCTCCATTGAAGGGGTCATTGACTTGTCAAATGTTTGTATAGTCTATGGGACTTAACTACGGGGTCATCAGTCCCTAAACTTACAAACTACTTATGAACTATTTACGAACTAGGACGGCACAAATATCCATGCCCGAGGGGGGATTCGAACCCCCGACCGTAGTGGCCGTGCAGACCGTGACTGCAGCGCCTTAGTCTCCTCGGCCACCGCGGCCGGCCATTGACTTGTCATCGTTTTTATTTTATATGTGGTGACTGTTATTTCTGTAAAGTAAGGTGAAGTTCCACGTTCTGGACCTAGATGGGCAAAATGGACCCAACCGACCGCCGTGTAGGCTTCAGCCTTTGTCGTCGGGTAAGGCATGTTGCCAGCACACCGCCCTCTCTGTTGTTGTTGGGCTTCTTGACCTTGAAATCGCAACTAATCGGTCTAATACCTCCTACGTTGGCTTCAAGAGGCTGAGTACACTCCGTTTCAGTCCTCCCATCAAGCAAAAATCATTGGCAGAACTGGGAATCGAAAGCGAAGCGTCCGCATGGCAGTCAGCCGCTGAGCACTCAGCTATGGAATTCCATTTTATCCTGCACCCACTATGAATCCAGATACAAGTAAAAAAAAGGACATAAGCTGCCAATGAACACTGCATTACATCAGCGGAGAAACTAAAACTTTTGCACAACCGGGATTCGAATTCGGGTCTCCCGATCACTAGGAAGTATTACTGACCACTCTACCAGCAGGACACGGACTATCCTAATACTCCACACTTCAGACGCAGTGCCCGAGTCAGTTATCATTAATCATGGTACTTCGTCGATTCCCATAAGAGTCCGAGAATTATGGGCATCTGCAATGAAGGGATCACTGGCCGTCCTCTTCTTAATTAAATATGTGGTGTCCGTTCTTTCGGGCACGGCTGAACACAAGGGTCTTTCCCCAAAATTAAGCAACTTTGTCGTCCAGGTGGAACTGAGTGTGAAGTTGCAGGATTGCGAGCTCAGAGTGCCAGATCAGGTGGCAGCCGCCAGAGCATACATCGCCGTCCAGATTAGGTATGCATGAGCTACACCAGCGACGTGACTGTCAATATAAGGGACCCCACGTACCAGTTTTACTGCCTCGGGAATCAGCACGCCTCGGCAGATTATTCAAATCCTTCGGTGCACATGCTGCCTCGTCATAGATGGCTCTCCGCTGTTCAGGTAGAATAACACATGTATTGCTTTTAGTGCCTTATTTCTTACGCTAATTCCTCTACTACTGGCTGATTTAGTTGAACTACATACCATTTCTCTTGCTTTATTCCTGTTTATGTTCGTTCTTTAATATCTTATCACCATTCTAACTTATTTTCCAAGTCCTGGGTTCAGTCAGTAAATATTTCCCCAGTGCTCAAACTGATTTTTCCGCGTTCGCCCTCTAACAGTGTTTCCGTTCATCTCTGAATATTTGTTTGGTTCGTAGTGCTTATTTATAAATTTAATAAACACAATAAATAGAGCGAGTAGTGGAGGCTGCAATAGCGGAATGCCATCGTCTCCAGTGAGTGGAGTCTTGGCGGGGCCTGATCTGTAATCTATATACGACACTAGAACAACTAATTATTAGTCATATGTTTGGTTGGTCGTAATCACATACTGAGAGCTTCGAAACCCATTCAGAGGACTTTTCTGATAAAAATAGAGGCCCTGTATCTTTTCAAATGTTCAAATGTTTGTTAAGCTTAAGGGACTTAACTACGGGGTCATCAGTCCCTAAACTTATAAAAAAATGTTCAAATGTTTGTAGAACTTATGGGACTTAACTACGCGGTCATCAGTCCCTAAGCTTACAAACTACTTATCAACTAGCTAAGACTAAGAACGGCACAAATATCCATGCCCGAGGGGGGATTCGAACCCCCGACCGTAGTGGCCGTGCAGACCGTGACTGAAGTTCCTCAGTCCCCTCAGCCACCGCGATACTGTACATAAAAATAAAAATAATTTTATTGGTTGTGCACACTCTATACAGGACATGTAGCTGGTTATAAATGTCAAATGTTTGTGTGATTTTCTGGAATAATTTTACACGCCATTACCTGTGAGCAGTCATTGCTGTTTCTGTGAAACTGAACTAGCATCATTCTGCAGCCGCGTGTGCACTGTTATGAAACTTCACGACAGATTGAAACACTGTCTGCCATACCTTACTTGAAGCCAGAGCCTCGACTATATCTCTTAACTCTATTACTAACTTGCATTAATATTTTATTATTAAAATATTAATTTACATTTTAGGAGAGAAATGCAACTATTACGTCGCACCACTTTTCCAAACATAAGGGAATTCACCAGCTACGTGCCTGTTGTGCAATCAGGATCATTAAGTGTACACTACTCGGGGTACAATTAAATGTCACTCAATATATGTTTGGACACTACGGAGGTAAATGTACTCATGTAAAAAAAAAAAAAAAAAAAAAAAAAAAAAAAAAACCGGATCACCTTGAAAAAGTAGAGATAGGAAGTTCCTAATCACAGCACACTCAGATTAGTATATTTTGCAGAAATGATTAGTGTTTGAAACGTATCTGCCCGCGGTTTGAACATCAACAGTGATATCGCGGGGCAGCTCCGCCTAACAGTGAAATGGGCTTGTGGCGCTTGATGTCGCTATAAAATGAAAGCAATGGATTAGCGTGACTCCACCAGACATGCACGATGCCTTGCAGCTGTATGCGCGAACCCTTCCGTCAAATCAGTGATTTTCAAGGAGGTCGCATTGTTGGCGTGCGGGAAAGTGATTGATCCATCAGGAAAATTGCTGCTAAAGTGGGATGAAGTACTTATACAGTGCAAATGGTAAGCGCAGAATGGTTCACGGAAGGCCGGTTGACGACAAGACGTGTCAGGTTCCATCAGCCAAGATCAACGCCCGTAAAGATCGACA
The DNA here is from genome assembly GCA_026315105.1 of Locusta migratoria. NCBI lineage: Eukaryota > Metazoa > Arthropoda > Insecta > Orthoptera > Acrididae > Locusta > Locusta migratoria. Next base: position 381,834,128 of record CM048755.1, read on the forward strand.
CTTAATCCGAATGGCACTGCTTCCTCCTTAGTTTTAGCTCAAAAGTGGAACAGTCGATCACATCGTACACTATCATGGGTGACACTATTGCCGCGTGGGTTACGTGCGCTTCGCCCACGTCTCCTCATACCTGTGACTAAGGCAGAAAACCATTTTGGACAGCAGTGCTGTATGAAACATCACTGAGGGCAAGAATGGCATCAGATAATGTTTTCTGCCAAATCCAGTTCAAAAGTTGAAATTTTACGTAACTAAGGCACAAAACTGCTTAGGTCATCGGTCCCTTGACTTACACGCTCCTTAAACTAACTGATGCTAAGGACAACACACAGCCCCGCGGTAGTGGTCGTGCGCTCTAAGGCGCTTGCTGCGGAGTGCGCGTCTGATCCCCGTCGGAGGTTCGAGTCCTCCCTCTGGCATGTGTGTGTGTGTGTGTGTGTGTGTGTGTGTGTGTGTGTGTGTGTGTGTGTGTGTGTTGTCTTTAGCATACGTTAGTTGAAATAATTTGCAAGTCTAGGGAGTGATGACCATTGCAGTTTGGTCCCATAGCCTTACAGACATTTGCCCATTTTGACAACATACACACCCATGAACGAGAGAGGACCCGAACCTCCTAGCAGCCGCACAATCCGTGATACTGCACCTCAGACCGCGCGATTATCCCCGAGCTGTCCAGGTTCAGCTCCTTTAAGAATAATGGCCGCATTGGGTACGCCGCAGACAGCAGTAGCGACATCACAGCGACTGCATTCGCACAAGACATACAGCTCCAACTCAAGGCCATATGATGTATGGCACTATTGGGTACAAGCACAATAAATAGTTGGTGCGTCTCTTGGACATTGTGACCCATTTGACCTACGTGAATGACATCCTACGACCCGCAGCCGTTCCCTTCCTGCACAACATTCCATACCTATTTTTCAGCATCACAATGCACTACCACATGTTGCAGCATGGACACGTGCCTTCTTGGTATCACAGGATATCAGCATATAACCCTGACCCGTCGGATCATCGGACTTGTCATCAGTCGAAATTGTATGTGATAAGAGTGAAACGACGAGTGTAGTCTTGTGACCCAATGCCAAGCACCAGAGGTGAACGCTGGAAACAGGGGAACGAATCATGAATGGTTATACAACAGAACGTCATTCACGCCTTATACACATCAACACCATCATACATGGGACAAGTTATCAGACCCATGGTGGACCCTGTGCCTACTAGGCAACAGGACACATGCTGAACCGAGAAAATGAAATGCTATTCATTTCTTCAGAACATGCTAATGAATACGTTCCGTGTCAATCAACTTCCCATTTCTTTTTTTTATAGGTGTTCTACAAGGGGCGTCTGAAAAGTTCGGTGAGGTGCCCGCATAAACACATTGAGGGACATGTCAACAAGCGTTTCCTATCGTTCAAAGCACTGCAGTGAAGCCGTGGTACACGCTGCGACCCAACTAACAGTCTCAGTGCGAGTACTGGTGTCATTGCAACATGGAGCGCAAAATGGAACAACGCGTTAACATCAAGCTTTTCTCAAATTAGGCAAAACGGTGACGGAGACCCATGGGATGTTAGTGCAAGTGTACGATGTTGAAGCAGTGGGTGAAAATTGTATGTTTGAATGGTGTAAACGCTTCGAACATCGAACGAGTCAAAAGATGCTTGCGGATGATTGGCAGACTTGTTTCTGTTTCTCCGCCTTAAATTAGCCTCGAAAGACTTATGCTTCGTAGCAGATGCGGAGATCCAACAACGCGTGACCTCTGTGCTTCGAGCGATTCCACAAGAAGCGTTTGCTAACAGTTTTCAACAGCGATACAACTGATATCAGAACTGTATTGTAGCCAATTGCGATTTTTTTTTTTTTTTTGAACTACGGGGATTTTTTTTAAGAAAAGCATTTAATGGCACTTCCAAATTCTTCAAATATTCTTGAAATTATTTATAACTTTATTTAAGCATTGTGGCATCTCTAGGCTGCATAATAATACATAACAAAATACGCGTTGTGGGACACACTATTCTTTTTGAGGAAAGGACTCTGAAAACTGGAAATATTAAGTACCCATCTAGTGTCATACAGACTCGTAGGAATAAAACAGGAAAAATACTAGAAAATAAGGTTTCATAAGGAACAGAACAAACTGGGGCCCCAAAAATTGAGTCTTATATTTTTGAAATATTACATTCCCCAAAACTTTGCATTAACGATTGAAATGGCATATTTAAAAGAAATAGTGTAATGTGAAACTGTGTAAGAAGAGGAGCCAAAGTAGCTTGCTTTAAATTTCTCTACTGATAAAATTTTGGCAAATTTGTGTTGCCATCCTGAAGTCTGTAAGATACATATAACACTCCAAACACGACTTACAGCACTGTATATGAAGTCAATGCTGATTTGTCGCAGTATGTTGTATAACCTGTACTAAAGAGGTTGATAATGTGACGTACAGTCGACTTCTTATACTGTATATATAACACTGACATAAACAAATGTATGCGATTGTAAATATTACATATTAACATATTTAAAACAAACACATACCTATTAATATTTAAATATCACGTAGTAACATTTCGTCATGTTTTATGTAATACAATGAAATTAAAAATTGTTGTCTGGTGTGAAATATGTTGCACCCATGTTGCAAGCCCATCATAAAGTCTGTCTGTTCTGAAACAAAAACTTTTTACAGTGTGGTATCAGAGATCTACTATAATCGATGCTTATGTTGCAAAATCTATGTATATTGTACAGTTACGCCCAGTGACATCATATTTTAAATAAACAATGACATTCCTGTATAACACTTATTACAACATTACAGTTATTTTGCATTTACAGTGTCATGGATAAAATAACATGCTAGAACTCTATTTGTTTTTACAACGTCACGGATAAAATAAATCATTAAAACACTATTACTATTGTCTCAGTACAAAACATGATGTAATGCAAGTAAAAATTTTGTACAAAATAATAACTATAAATATTATCAATGTAAAGCTACGGTCTATTTACTTATGGATTTGTTAAGAGGTGGTTACAATACAGTTGTGTTAATATTATGTAACAGTGATGCCATTAAGACATAGTTGTATTTCTTATAATATGCAGAAAACAAATGTATATTAGCAGATATAAAAATGCCTTATTTTATATCTGTTGTGACATATCGAATTTTAAATTCATTTGTTACTGCAGGTAAAGCAGTGGATAGATATACAAATATAAGCTGGTGCATGAGGTCAACAGTCCTATTGTATATGGTCTACAGTTTATTGTCTTTTATGATTGTGATCTTCAGTTCGAGTTCTACAACTACATACTGTGGCTTGCCTGAAGTCTACAATTGCAAAACAGATTACGTAAAACGTTAAGTATATCTTCATTCACATGCAATGAAGTGCTGAGATACGAACCCAATACATATCGGGTTTGTACTTTAAAATTTTCCCGGCGAATTTCTTGAGTAACTTAATGTCGGGCGTACAGCCGGATGTCATTGCTTACTCCGCACGGTATTTCGGCCAATTACCCTTTGGCCATCTTTAGGTGCTGCGTACCGAAGACTAGCGATAGCCGCTTCTGACCGTCACTTATATACCGTGGAGTTGGGCGGTAGCGCATGCGCGTAAAGAGTACACGACTCTCGCAGTAGCGCCACAGCCAGCAGCGCCCTCGCCGGTGAGACCACATCTTCAATCTGCTTTTGCGTCTGTATTATATTGTATACGATGTGATCTTCGCGTTCTTAAAACTAAAATCACTGGTTCCAAAGCTTTATTCAGCTGAAAGCCACTGTCTGCCAGTTTAATTTCGACTGATTCACGTATTACAGACTGCCAAAAAGTTGAAGCCTGAGTTAAAATCTTAGTACTTGTGTAATCCATTTTATGTCCGGTTGACAAACAATGCTCAGCAACGGCAGACTTATCTGGTTGCAGAAGGGGTGTGTGTCTCTCATGTTCAGCACAACGATCTGTCACTGTTCGTGTAGTTTGTCCTTTGTATGCCAGGCCGCATTCAAAATTAATTCTATAAACACCCGCCTTACGCATTCCAAGATCATCTGTCACCAAACCTATCAGTCTCATGTCTCATTCTATTATTTTCCTTTCATACGCAACTCTGACCACTGTCGACAGGTGAAACTTACTTTTCTCCCTCGTACGTTTCATATCTTCATCACAACGATTTTATAATCTCTAAATAATTATTTATTTTTATTTATTTATTTTTTGCAGCAACTGCCATTTTTACCATCGGACTATTCATTGATATGGTTCAAGAAAAGCAATTAACCCACAACAGAAGACCCTGGAGAACTCACTAGTTAGCGTGGCCCCACAAAACCGACCTGGACAATTTGAGTAGCCTACGCGACTGTTCGTAGAATCCATTCCTAAAACATTATTCCTTGTAGACATGTTGGCTTTTTCATTGATATACCAATAAACTGGGTGACTGTTCTGCACAGTCAACGACACGACCAAACACCAGAGCTCATATATAAAATTCATTCATGCCTCCACGTCGACCCATCTTAATGTGCTGATTCCATAAGAGTGGCTGGCACGTAAAGAACACCTCACTTCCACAAGCCCACATGAAGTCTGTCCCACTTCTTCACTATCGACGCGTTTCCAAAGCGACAGGCGTGCTTTTTAAAGGAAGTGACTAACATTTTGACTTGTGAGTTTGGGATAGCTGCAGCACCAAGAATGACCAGAAATTTATTTGAGAGATCACCAGTAGGACAAAGATCACATGATTTGAAATGCAGTCCTGTCCCTCTTTGGCTATAATCACTGCTTCTCGCTTGGACATTGGATCGAAGAGTCTGTGGATGCGTTGTTACAGTTTAGCAGTACATATTGCTTACCACGAATTGTTGAAGTTCATCTGGTGCAGCAGTGGGTGGTGTACGTCCAGCCAATCGTTCAGCAATCATCGACCAGACGTTACCGATAGGTGATAGGTTGGGAGAAAACGGAGGAGGCCAAGGCAGCAATGCAACGAAAAGTCTTGAATATTCCCAGCCATGAGGGATTGCGCTTTATCCTGTTGCAATTTGGCCATCACCATGTTCCAACACTTGTAACGGTATGGTTAGTCTACTGTCAGTGCGCACCAGGGAGGTGCGGGAGTAGACTGCAGTAAAATACCCAACCATAATCCTTGGTGCAGGACCAGTATGGCGATGCATAAGGCAGTGTCTCAACATAGTGTCTCCAGACATTAATTCTATCATTGTGGTGGTGCCAGTGCAATCGTAATTGGAAGTAAATTATTTTTATCGAAGTATCCTGAGCCTACCTGCATCTCGACGATGGTCGCATGGTGGTCTGGTGACAGTGTGTTGAAGTTATTTACCGCCACCTAGCGAGATGGCGCAGTCGTACTGGACTCGCATTCGGAAGGACGATAGTTCGAAAACGCCTGCGCCCTCCTGATTTCAATTTTCCGTGATTTCCCTAAATCACACTAGGCAAGTGCCGGAATTGTTCCTTTCAAAGACCGAGGCAACTTTTCTTCCCCATTCCTTACAAAAAGTGGCTGCGGTGGCCGAGGGGACTGAGGCGCTCCAGTCACGGTCTGCACGGCCACTATGGTCGGGGGTTCGAATCTCCACTCGGGCATGGATATTTATGCCGTCCTTAGTGTTAGCCAGCTTGTAAGTAGTTTGTAAGTTTAGGGACTCATGACCCCGTAGTTAAGTCCCATAGACTTTACAAACATTTGAACATTTCCTTACAAAAAGTATCAGGGGGTGTTGTCCTTCTCTAACGTCCACGATGTCGACTGGTTGCAGAAGCAGTATTATGGTTTTTACTGGTTCTGCACACGGTGAAATGTATTGGAGTGGTATTTGATTCCACTCTGACCCTCCCCTTTGTAGGCACTGCCGGTATATGGTCAGCCAGCGTCACATACCCGAAGTACTGGAGCCTTTTGATGTCCGATAGATTTGTATTTTCCAGATGGCCCCATTTCAATAGGATAATGCGCTACCACGCGTGGCTCATAGTGTTAGAGACTTGTTTCTTGCTTTTCGGACTGTTCTGCTGCCTTGGCCTCACTGCACACCCGATCTCTCGCTTATCGAAAATGTCTAGTGGATGATTGCGGGATGACTCGCCTGGGATACACCACCTGCTAGTACACCATATCAACTCAGGCAGTATGTGGAAGCTGCAGGAGCTACTGTACCCAAACACATCCACAGCATTTTTTATTCAATAGCGAGGCGTATAGCAACCCGTATAGCCAGTAATTGTGCGATTCTGAATTCGTCATTTCCTCATTATGGACACCCTCCTACCATTGTTCCCTTCTATTGGTACCTGCATCATTCTTGCTACATTCATATCTGTAACCTCTATCTTATGAATAAGGTAACCTGTATCCACCCAACTTTCACTCCCATACAACAAAGTTGGTCGAAAGATAGAGCGGTGCACTGCTAACTTAGTCTTGGTACTTACTTCCTTCTTGCAGAAGAGAGTAGATCTTAGCTGAGCACTCACTGCATTATCTTTGCTGCACCTCGATTCCAGTTCTTTCGCTATGTTGCCATCCTGTGAGAAAATACATCCCAGGTACTTGAAACTGTCTACCTGTTCTAATATTTTTCCTCCTATTTGGGAGCAATGGCAGGAGGGTGTCCATAATGAGGAAATCAAAAAGCTGGGAATGAACACCATAGAGGAAGCAGTTAGAGCGAACAGACTAAGGTGGTGGGGTCATGTTACACGCATGGGAGAAGCAAGGTTACCTAAGAGACTCATGAGCGCGACAGTGGAAGGTAAGAGGAGTCGAGGTAGACCAAGAAGAAAGTACTTAGATTCGGTGCAGAATGATTTTGAAGTGAAAGGCATAACATCAGACGAGGCATCAATGTTAGCATTGAATAGGGGAACATGTAGGAATTTTATTAGAGGTACTATGCTCCAGACTGAACGCTGAAAGGCATAATCAGTCTCTAATGATGATGATGATGATGATGATGAATTCGTCATCTTTCTCAATTCTCATGGACCGTATTTTCATTCGCATTATCTTTGTACATCTTCCAATTAAATTTGGTTGTTATACCTCTGGTCGTGATAAGTGTTGGATTTTTGATTTATGAAGATATCAGAGAATAACTTCCACGGTACTAGAGTCAGCCTCAGAGTTGAACAGCTGTAGGTGCATATAAGATGAACATTAACAAGAGCAAAACTAGGGTAATGGAGGGCAGTCTAAGAAAATCAGGTGATTCTGAAGGAATTAGATTAGGTAACGAAGTAATAAAGGAGGTAGATGAGTTTTGTTACTTGGGCAGTAAAATAACCAATGATGGTCGCAGTACAGAGGATATAAAATGCAGAATGGCAATGGGTAGAAAAGCGTTCTTGAGAAAGAGAAATTTGTTAACATCGAATATTGATTTAAGCCTAAGGAAGTCCTTTCTGTAGGCGTTTGTATGGAGTGTTGCCTTATATGGGAGTGAAACATGGACGATAAACAGTGCGGACAGGAAGAGGATTGAGGCTTTTGAAATGTGGTGCTACAGAAGAATCTTGAAGATTAGGTGGGTGGAGGCACTGAATGAGGAGGCACTGAACATAATTGGGGAGAAAAGAAAGTTCTGGCATACCTTGACTAAAAGATGGGATAAATTGGTAAGGAACATTCTTAGACATCAAGTAATTGTGAATTTAGCGTTGGAGGGAAGTGTGTGGGATAAAAACCGCAGAGGAAGACCAAGATATGGATTCCGTAAGCAGATTCAGACAGATGTAGGAGATGAAGAGGCTTGCTCAGGATAGGGTATTGTGGAGAGCTGCATCAAACCAGTCTCCGGACTGAAGACCATCTCCACAACAATAACAACAGGAGAATACATCCAACACACTACTGAGACGTTTGGAAGAAAGTGTTACTCTGAATGAGGAGGGGAAGTAAATAAGAAAGAAAGATTAGTGTTTCACCTGTCGTTGACAACGTGGAGTGAGGATGGGGAAGGAATTCGACCCTGCCCTTTGAAAGAAAACATCCCGATATTTGTCTGGAGTGATTTAGGGAAATCAAGGAAAGCCTAAATCTTGATAACTGGAGGTGGATTTGAACCACCGTCCTCCCGAACGCCAGTCCAGTATGTTACGAATACGCCTGCTCGCTTGGTGGGAGATGAAGTGGCAGCGGGGTGCGTGATGGGAGCTAGAAGGGAGATGGTGGCGCTGTCACCCCCTGGCGAGTGAGTGGGGTAGGGCGCTGCTGGCTGCAGCGGACGTAGTGTCTGTGCGGCCACGTAGGCGGCGGGCGTCCGCAGAGGCAGGCGTGCCAACCGCCGCTCTGCGATCCCCAAATCGCACTCGTCCGCCGCTTCCGTTCTCACGCGCCTCCATACTAATCACTCACTCACACGCTTCCTCGACACACTCATCAATGCCTAACCAATAATGTCGTCTCCATTGAGTTTCAAACCGGACTTTCCTCATCTAAACACTACCAGAAGCAGAGTTAGTTTTATATATATATACATGTGGCGTCTGTTCCGAAAGAACAGACGTCACTTCCGATCCTGCAGTTGTTATTATTTAATATTCACAGAATATATGACATCAACTGCGATTGGGCAAAGCTGAAAATGTGTACCCAGCCGGGATTCGAACCCGGGTCTCCTGATTTCTAGGCAGTTGCGCTGACCCCTACACCACTGGGGACACAGTGATCACCGCACCTGCAAGGACTACCTAAGCACGCCTTCAGGTCAGATACAACTTACCAGCTTCGCCCTGCCCACAGTACTCAAACTCGTAGTTATGAAACTAATTCCCGTAAGAGTAAGGGCTTCAAACTTGCCCACCCCTCCCCACTAACGATAGGATCATTGCCTGTCACCGGCATATATAAGTTTGAAGCCCTTACTCTTATGGGAATTAGTTTCATAACTACGAGTTTGAGTACTGTGGGCAGGGCGAAGCTGGGAATTTGTATCTGACTGGAGGCGTGCTTAGGTAGTCCTTGCAGGTGCGGTGCTCACTGTGTCCCCAGTGGTGTAGGGGTCAGCGCAACTGTCTAGAAAGCAGGAGACTCGGGTTCGAATCCCGGCTGGGTACACATTTTCAGCTTTGCCCAATCGCAGTTGATGTCCTATATTCTGTGAATATTAGAGTTAGTTTTGTTTGCAGATGATACAAGTATTGCAATAAAAAGTACGTCAAGCATAGGTATAGAAATGTCTGCTAATGATATTTTCATGAACATTAATAAATGGTTTAAAGCCAACTCATTGTCATTAAACTTTGAAAAGACTCACTATATGCAGTTCAGAACATGTAAGAGATTTCCCGACAGCATATGCATTAAGTATGAAGAAGAGCAGATACAAGAGGTTGACAGTATTAAATTCCTCGGATTACAGCTTGATAATACGAGGTGTGTCCACAAAGTAAGTTCCGTTTGGTTATATAAAACAAACGTGTACAGATACAGAAAAAATATTTATTGTACAAAAATATACAAAAATTAAACTACTTTTCTACATATCTTCCGAAATTTTGTAGGCATTTGTCATGGCGTGGTAGAAGTCTTTGTATGCCTTCTTCGTAGAAGGTTGCCGCCTGTGTATTCAACCATGTGGTAATATGTTCTTTCAGCTCGTCATCATCACTGAAGTGTTGACCACCATGGAAAGGTTTTAGGTGTAAGAAGAAAGTCGCTAGGAGCGAGACCGAACGGAGGATGATCAAACACGTCCTAGTGAAATTCCCGTAAGAATTGTTTGGTCACATTCGGCTTGTGAGGTCGGGCTGCAACGTGAAGGGAAGAAGACTCCTTTCATCTCTTCTTACACCTAAAATCTGTCCTTGGTGGTCAACACTTCAACGATGATGAGCTGAAAGAACATGTTTTCCACATGGTTGAATACACAGGCGGCAACCTTCTATGAAGCAGGTATACAAAAACTTGTGCCACGCTATGACAAGTGCCTACAAAATTTCGGAAGTTATGTAGAAAAGTAGTTGAACAGTTGTAGATTTTTATACAATAAATACTTTTTCTGTATCTATACTCCTTTGGTTTATCTAACCAAACGCAACTTTGTGGACATGCCTCGTAAATTAGTTGGGAGGAGCACACCACAGAACTGCAGAAACGACTCAACAAATCTGTATTTTCAATACGAGTTTTATCAGACATAGGAGACATAAAAATAACAAAGCTTGCATACTTTGCTTACTTTCATTCCATAATGTCATATGGTATAATATTTTGGGGTAACTCGTCAAGTCAGTCAAAAGTCTTCAGAGTCCAAAAGCGTGTAATAGGTATTATTTATGGTGTAAATTCACGGACGTCCTGTAGAAGCCTCTTCAAAGAACTGGGTATATTAACTACTGCCTCTCAGTATATTTATTCCTTAATGAAATTTGTCATAAAGAATATATCCCTTTTCCCAACGAACAGCTCAGTTCATTCATACAATACTAGGAACAAAAATGATCTACACAAGGACTTAAAAGTGATTACTTTAGTTCAAAATGGGGTCCACTACTCAGGAACACACATTTTCAATAATTTACCATTAAGTATAAAATATTTAGCTACAAATAAAGATGAGTTTAAAAGGAACCTAAAAGACTTTCTAGACTCCTACTCCATTAGTGAATTTCTAAATTGTACCAAATGATGCATGTATCGTACTCATACTATATTAGTATCATTATATTGTCAGCTAAAAGAACTTAAAAATGTATATAACTGAATTTATATTATTAGTATTATCTATTAGTATTAGTAGCTTGTAAATTTAGTTTTTTGACATGTTCCACATCCACGAGGATCTCCTCAACTTGGATCTACGGAACGAAAAACTAATCTAATCTAATCTAATGGTGATTCAAATGTTCAAATGTTTATTAAGCTTATGGGTCTTAACTACTGAGTGATTCAACTAAGATGTTCTCCTCAAATATTTCTGGGACCTTTCAAGATATCGTAATACTGTTTCCCCCACAGATGAATGGTAAAAAAGTTCTCACTAAACGAAGTATTGTCTCTTGTCCTAGCTATATTAATAACATAGAAATCTATGTAAATTTTGTATTTTGAAACAGATGTATATTAATTTCTTCTGTTAGTATTGTAGATCTCAAAGAGACGAATTCAACGTCGTTTTACACATCGAAATTCGAAAATTAGTTTAAGAGAAATTACAATATACCTGTGATAAGTCATCAACGATCCGTGAGTCAGTGTGGTCTAATTAGCAAGGCGCTCGACTGCCACACAGACAGACGACCCGCGTTCAAATCCTGCTGGGAGCTTACTTTTTTTCTCCACCTGTCCGACGATTAAGGAAGGAAGGAAGGAATCTTAGGGTCTAACGTCCCGTCGACAGCGTGGTCATTAGAGATGGAGCTTACGCTCGCATTTTTGGGTAAGGATGGTGGAAGGATATCGGCCGTGCCGTTTGAAACGAACCATCCCCGAATTTACCTGGATTGGTTGAGTAATACCATGGAAAACCTAAATCTGGATGGCCGGAGGTGGATTTGAACCACCATCCTTCCGAATACGAGTCCAATGTGTTACCACTGCGCCACCTCGCTCGGTCCGACGATTGACTGTGCATAATTATTGCTTTCATAGCCACTCTTATATTAATACTTGAGTAATTAGTCATGATAATAACATATGATAATTGCTCAGTATATTTTGTATTGTACGAAAATTGCTTTATTTTATTCGTTATTTCGAAGCATACATTTACGGCGATTGAAAGATCAGTAAACTGTCTGTAGTAATCACCGATAACATTTGTGCAGCATTTGCTAGCTGCGTTTATAGTCACCGGCCCCATTGTTGTTATACCGTCGAATGCAGTTGAAAGACCACCGTTAATTGTAAAATTAACTCTAGCTGAGGGGAGTCAGTTAACAGCTAACTTTAAATATATAATAATGGCCGTAAAGACCCAACTAAATGATTCGCGTTAACTACTAACTACTTCCTGTAACAGAATCTTGTTCCCTGGCCCGGAATTTAGAACTAATTCAAATTTTACTTTAGCAGCAGGAAGACAAAGAGACGGGGGCCAACACACATAGTAGATCACGAGAATTACATACAGTCATTAATATACAGGCCACCCCGTACTAAACAACTTCATGAAGGTTGCTGTGAGAACATTTATGGCGCAACAGAATTAAAAATATGATAATATGCATCTGAGTTTGTTCTCAGCACTAGTGAAAAACAACATTAAATAAAAGGGGAAGGTATTCATTAACAAATTTTCATAAGAAGGATAAAATTTTACTGACAATAAATTATTTATTCAGTTCAAACATGCGCAAATGGGGGCACCAATTTTGTTAAACAATAAAAATGCATCCCACATTGAAAACTGTTAATTTAAAGTAATCTGAAATGAACATCAGCGGGGGAGAGATTTACAATCAACAAGCATTCAGCCACTCACACGCGCGAAGCACAGCGAAACTCACCCAACTCAGCGTTCCAATACGAGTCAGAAGCAGGCGAAATTCAGCGTACCAGGATGTACCACAAAACACATCAAAAAAATAAACTTCCTAGTTCGCTCTGGTCTGTCTTTCTTTATTGAGATGGCACGCGATAATAGCGGGATTAATGTCCATTCAAATCAAACCGTGAGCATGCAGAATTATTGACACACACGGCACATGTCTGCTGCCGGCCGCGGTGGCCGAGGGGACTAAGGCGCTCCAGTCACGGTCTGCACGGCCACTACGGTCGGGGGTTCGAATCCCCCCTCGGGCATGGATATTTGTGCCGTCCTAGTTCGTAAGTAGTTCATAAGTAGTTTGTAAGTTTAGGGACTGGTGACCCCGCAGTTAAGTCCCATAGACTATACAAAAAAAAAAAAAAAAAAAAAAAAAAAAAAAAAAAAAAAAAAAAAAAATACATGTCTGCTACATTACATATTCGCACCCCACTGAAAAAATTCAAATGTTTGTACAACTTATGGGACTTAACTACGAGGTCATCAGTCCCTAAGCTTACAAACTACTTATGAACTAGCTAAGACTAAAGACGGCACAAATATCCATGCCCGAGGGGGGATTCGAACCCCCGACCGTGCTGACCGTGACTAGAGCGCCTCAGTCACCTCGGCCACCGCGGCGGGCACCCCACTGAAGGCGAAGTGTTTAAAGATTGTATTCATTGCGACAAAAACCAACGGAATCACAGATTACGAAGCAAGAATACACAATAGGAAGGCACTGGTGTGGAGCAGTGGCGAGAGCTCAAGTGACTAGCTATAAACCCTTGAAGTCGGAGTTCGGAGCCACGTGGTTCGAAAAACCAGTAAAAATATAAAAATTGAATTTCTGAAAAACAAAGAAAAATAGCTACGGCATGCAACCCTTAGAAATGAGAAGGATAGCATAAGGAAGCTAAAGAAATATCGTTAGACGCGATTGGGAAGGGTTTTACATGGATGGACGAAGTCCAGTCTTCAAAAATCAGAAAAATGGAATAAATTCAAAGTCGGAGTAAATCAACTAAGAAATACGGCATACAGCCCCTAGAAATACGTAGTATTTCATAAGCAAGTTAATAAAGGGGGTCGGACAAGGCTAGAAGAGAATTTACTGACGAAGTCTGAAAGCAAAGTACAAGTTTGGAAACGAAAGAGCAATTTAAAATAGGCAGAGAGGAGATCGCGATGTACTAAAGGAAATCAGAAGGATACATGCAGAATTTCTTGCCTGAAGGGCATGGAAACTGACACAGGGGACAGGGGTAGTTGAAGGCTTTGTTCTAAGAACACACCGCGTGGAGTACATATCACCCACAGAAGGAGAAAACAGAAAAGACTATTACACATGCACTATACACAATAAAAATATTCCCGCATTTTAGTCGCGTTCCATAAAGCAAAAAGGAAATTAAACGCAGGTCATACACTGCCAGCTGCTCTCACACAGGTTACCGATTGCCAGCCGTTATCAAACCGAATTAGTTGCATAGTCACCGCAATTACCTATGCAAAATCACTGAAACGAAATTGAATATATTTCCGTAGATGATAGGAGAAACTTATCCTGGAAAATGAACCTAAGATCTGAATTCTAACAAACCAGACAATGAATCGCTACCATCTCAAGGGAGGAAAGAAAGTCAGAACGTCTTACCCGCTCGAAGCGCAGTCACCGAATGTCCAAATCGGCCACCCAGTCCCCACCACCAGCCACCGAAAATCGGCAAAACTCAGGAAAATGCGGTGGTTGGGAAGAGCTTACACTCGCGCGTCTTGCCGAGGCTCGCTAACTGGGCATTACCAAACCAAATTGTAAACAAAGGGTGGAGGAACCTCTTTGGTATCATCAAAAGCAGAGGTTGGTAACGACTACCTATCCATACGAAGCCAGAGAACACTAGTACTGAGCAGCCAGCAGCCGACGACGAAAATTCTCATACATACACACAGACTCCCATGCTAGAAGATTCTCATATATGTACATACAGAATAAAGCAAGTACACATTCTCATAGGGACAGTGGAGTCACGGAGAAACCGTTTATATTGCCACATTCATTGACACAATGATAAATTATTAGCATAATAAAATCCCAGCACTATTACAGAAACTAACACTTAAAAACATGAACACAATGATAAATTATTAGCATAATAAAATCCCAGCAATATTATCGAAACTAACATTTAAAAACATGAAATGAAATGCTATTCCTCATGCCTCAGAACGAGAGGGGTTCTCGTTTAGCAGAAAAGGCCGTCTAGTGAGCTTAGATAATTTACAAAGTTAAAAACCTAGGGAAGACGGCAGACAGCCGTCCCCACTTGACACGTCACAGCGGATTATTATGCTGCAGCCAGGCGGCTAGTTATTCGTAGCGTATTGATCTCATGTAATTACCTGAGAACATTATTTTTGCAATAAGAATTTATTAAGTGTGATAAATAAATATAATTAGAAAGAAACAATCGTCGGACAAGTGTTATTAAAAAAAAATCCGAGGAGGATTTGAAGTCGGATCGTTTGTGTGACACTCGAGCACCTTGCTATTTTTTTTTTCCTTTTTTCAGGTAGATCTGTACTTTTCGGTCGTTAGTTCAGTTCGTTTATGGTTGTTCGTTAAATATTTGGCTCAGCGTTTTTATTATAGAGGGCGTCTAGCCTCCTGACCGGGCGCGCTGAGCCACGGCGCTCGGTGCTAATTATACGTCGCTGACTCACGCACTGACAGTAACTTAGTATAGGGTTAGGTATTACGCGCTGGACTTTGATCTCGATTTTCGTGGAAACCAAGGCGCATTGGAACAAATCCTTTTAGCTTGGTGATCTGGAGTAGTTCCCGCACAACATACCTGCGACCCATCAAAATTCGTTTGTACCATACTTGGTGTTTCCCTTGCAAGAGAAATTAGATATTCTACTTCTGAGGACTTTCTTGCAATTAATCTGGGTGAAAACAGAATTACAGTATGTTAAACCGTTCAGGAAATATTCGAGGTGAAAGTCATCAAATTTCAGCACAATTAGACCCAGTACAACTGCGGAAGTAACAGCACGATGGGAAGGTGGTCACGCCCTCTCTTACCTACAGCTGAAGCTGAGAGAATGCGTCGCGAGGTGTGTATAGCTAGCTCAGTCGGTACTGTGCCTTAGCGTTCGGTAAGAGGACTAGACGCACTCTCTAATAAAAAAAAACTGAAGAAAAAACTCAACGCTAGTACGACCACAAGTCGCAGAGCGATCGCCCACGAAAGGAAATGGTCCTAGGTTCGATTCCCGGTCTGACGCATATTTTTAATTTAGCAGGTAGTTTCATATTAACGTACACTCATGTATAAGGAAGGAAGCTTAGGATTTAACGTCCCGTCGACAGCGTGGTCATTAGAGACGGAGCTAACGCTCGGTTTTTGGTTATGGATAGGCAAGGAAATCGGCCGTGCGCTTTGAAATGAACCATCCAGGCATTTGCCTTTAGTGACTTACGGAAATCACGGATACCTGCATTTGGATGGCTGGAGGTGGAGTTGAACCACCTTCCTTCCGAATGCGAGTCCAGTGTGTTACCAATGCGCCACCTCGCTCAGTAACGCACACTCGATGAAGAGTGAACATTTCATTCTCACTTTCTTCATACTTTACCTCCCATCACTAGTACACTAAAACTTATTTTTCTGTTAGCTGGTGACTGAAGGCTATACGTCACTGCAAACATGATAAACACGAAAAACTGGCCGACCGCGGTGACCGAGCATACTACGGCGCGTCAGTCACAGTCTGCACGGCCACTACGGTCGGGGGTTCGAATCCCCTCTCGGGCATGGATATTTGTGACGTCCTTAGTAGTAGCTAGTTCATAAGTAGTTTGTACGTTTAGGGACTGATAACCCCGTAGTTAAGTCCCATAAGCTCTACAAACATTTGAACATTTGAACGAAAAACTGCACATTTTTACTTATCTGTTTCCCCAAAACACCCCAGCTCTGCCCGGACCGCAAGAGCTCACTGCCGCTTACTAGAAGAGGTCTGCGTTACCTGCTCAGTTCTCTGGTTGCAGGGGACGACTTCCCTACTCGAATGCAGCATCGAGTTGTTGCCCAGGAGTGCGAATATAGGAAGGCCACTTTTAGTTCCTTGGGAGACAAGACAGTGTTCTACAGCTGTACTTCCACTCCCATGTTACAGTTACTATCACTGAGCTTGTGGATGTTTCACCATGCATGCTTCAGCCGCTAACCAGAGCTGGCTTGGGTGCGTTACAGTGTCAACGATAGTGTTCATTCTCAACCAGCAAAATGTTCCAAGTGTAGGAGAAATATATTTCATTTTTAGCACCGAATATCTCATAGAATATGGCCTATTATGTAGATAAATATGGTGATCTAGTTGTAATACATGCATGGATATTTTAGCTAGCGAGAAAACTGCCAACCAATAGCGAGCCTCCTGTTTAGAGCCCTTCTCCATGAGGCAACTTCAATCTGTAAGGATGTTGCGTCAACACTTACGTGAGAGAGCTCATATCCTTATGCTGACACTGAACTTCGCGGCGGTCGTGAAGACGCGCCATTCAGACTGTGCTTGCCTCTTCCATACATCGTTAAAATGAAACAGAGCACAATAATTAGCAGTCTCTCATTTAAAACACTTCATGTAGAACTCTTCTCTTTATTCGAGCAATAAACTGCGATAATATATTGCGGTCATTAATGTAATCTCCGGTTCTGAGTGTTTTATGCACATTTGCTGTCGGGGAGAAATACTGCGCCGCTCGGCCACAATGAGTAACTGCTCGTGCAATCGTTATCATGCGACCATTCGTACAATATCTCGCCGTTCTGCTCGCCCTTATTGCCACGGAAGCATAAAAGTAATAATCCCAATTATTCCATTTAAGTGATTCAGTTTATAACGTCAGAGCAGTCATAAACCGTAAGGCTGTGGCCGGGATATAACATAATGTGGTGGCGCCCTCAGCCGGCAGTAAATCGCGGACAGTGCCAATAACGGGCCCTTCGCTCTCCGCGCCTCCTTTTGTTTGCACCTCGCTGCACTTTTGTTTCTCTGCAGCCGTTTCCGCAACAGCTGTTCCGTGATGAAAGACGGCTGTTGTGTTTATTTTGGACAAATGAATAAGACAGTACAATCACCAAGGCAATGATCAAATTGGAGCTACGTAACTGGCTCAGAAGACAGCACGTAGAATATTGGACCTCGCCAGGTCCTAGAATTTTTATCTGTCACTTTCCACTTCTTTCACCTCTGGCAGTATTGCTCATGTGAAAAATACTGAGTAGCACCGTGGTTCGGAACCCACGTTAAACTGTATGTCCCCCTATAACTGGCTGGGTAAGTCAGTTCGAAGGTCGGAAAAAGGCAACGGCATACCACCTCCAAACAGGACCATGCCTAGTAAAGCACTGTGGTGTTCAAACCAATCTTCGGTTTGTTGACTGCTTTACCTTTTAGTCTATCAACAAAAACATGGCAAGGTAATGATGCCAAAGCCATGTTTTTAAAAGAAGCTCTGCAATCCTGCGCCTGAACAGGAGAGAGATAAGACTCATGGTTGGATTGCTGACAGGCCATGGGAATTTCAAAAAAACACCTACATACAATGGGAATAACAGAAGAGCACCCTAAAGGTAGGATCTGTGATGACGGTGATAAAACTGCATCACATCTAATCTTCGAATGCATTGCATTGGAGAGTAAAAGGCACAGGACATTTGGGACAACCAGACCCGAAGAAATTGTGTCTAATAAAGAACTGGTAAAGGGACTCCTTGCACTGTTCAAGGGCATTGCTTGGCTTTACTAGATACACAGGGAGCGATACCGCACAATAAACGTAGTTTCGGTGCGGGCAGTGGCGGGTTGGACCAAGACTGTTTTGGCTTCCCCGAGGAAATCAAATCAAATCAAAACAGGGAATATTGGTTACAGTATTAAACGGTTCATTTCAGAATGATGCGTTTCATTTAGGCATCTTCCGATTGGTCTACGGAGAAATACAAAATTTCGTAACAGTGGTGTCACATCGTTTAGTTACCGATCTTTAGTAGCGATGGGTACATGGAATACCGCGCATAAAATAACCCGCAGGTATATGATCCTTGTCAAATTTTAGAAAAACACTGCGTGGTGTCTTCCGAAACAGAATGAAAGATAACATAACCGAAACGTATATTTTTAAAAGTCCAAATCAAATATTCAAATGTTTGTTAAGCTTATGGGACTTAACTACGGGGTCATCAGTCCCTAAACTTACGAACTACCTATGAACTAGCTAATCCTAAGGACGGCACAAATATCCATGCCCGAGGGGGGATTCGAACCCCCGACCGTAGTGGCCGTGCAGACTGGAGCGCCTCAGTCCCCTCGGCCACCGCGGCCGGCTTTAAAAGTCCCTAAATTGGAAACCACTTTGGATATAAAATGTAGACAACACATAACCTTATTGCGGCATGTGTCGTAGTCCAATGGAAACCAAACGGGACCAAGCCTATAGTATCGCATCAGCTTACATAAATTTCGGCAAAAGATAATGTTTCTAGGATCATTTAGTATGGTGTAGGTGTGCTAAATCTAAGTTTTAGACCTGGAAAGTGGGGTGGGGGGAGGGAGGACTTTTAGTGGCCGAAAAACTTCGAAATTTTTGGACTTTTTCGAGGTTTTCGTTTATAACTTGAAAACGGCACATAACCGTTTGTATAGGAAAATAAAGAGGACAAAATCCTGCGTCGATTAAAGGAAAAAAATTTAAAAATTGATGCAGCAGTTCCATTATCACGAGGATCCAGAAAGCAGCATTTTTCCAACTTTGCCAAAAACTATTTCACCCATTTAAAATGTGCTGTAATTTTCCAGCATCGAATTTTATCAATACACCTCGGCTTAAATGTTGATCAATGTGAGATCAAAAAGCACCATTTTTTTTCAAATGGAACCGATTTTAAATTAGGTTTTGCTCATAAAGCAAAATTGAGGAAAACCTTAAATTTACACTATCGGTTTTCGCAATGTTTTATGTCTTCAAGAACGGCAATCAATTGTAACTTCATTCTCAGGCTATATTATGCCATCTGATTGTTTTCCAAAATGGTGTAAGAAATTTTTGAAAGTTTTAAAATTTAAATTTTTCATTCTTATCCCTATTCCTAAAATTTAAAATCAACATTTTTCATGAGTTTGACATGTTCGGCTGGTTTCTTGTTCCCTACAAATATATATTTAATGACCAAAGTCCTTTTCCAAATACGTCTAGTTACATATTGTACAAAAGTAATCATGAAAGAGATTATTAAGTACTTATAAAATACGATTTATTTACATCTTATGAAAAGACTTATTTACGTAGTGTAATTCTAAAGTTATATAAAAGGTCAGGAATTAGACCTATTTAAAAGAATGCGTACCATAAATACACAGAACTCGAAATATTTAGAATTTTGTTCGTTTTGATGATACCGGTTTAGGGTGTTCTTTCTCAGGCTGATTAGCGTTATTTGCTCCTCAGAACGGTTACCGCCAGGCTCTCCCTCCTCAACGTCCTTGTCTCGAAGTTCCTCATCAGGCTCATCTTCATCTTCCTCCTCAATGAGTTATCTGTCAAAGTCATTGTTGAATTTACTGTATGGAGTGTACGTACAAAAACTACCCACACAGTTCTTGCATACAGTGGTTTACTTAAGGCCTGATTTGCGGCAAGTCCATTCACTGGTGCGTCCGTTTTAGCAGCTGCAATCCAGTTTGAAAAGCTCTTTAGGAACAACTTTTTCCGTTATAGGATTGAGAGTGAGTCCGAGGCTGTCACGCCTCCATTTCCTTTCAAGTGGGTCTAGCTTGCTTCCCACCCACCACTGAACTTGGAGGAATGCTCTGTAACTGTGCAGGTCCGCATCTTTAAGCGTTGGAGGAAGTTGGTAAAAGATGAACTGTGCTTTTGTTGCCATGTTCTGAAAGAGATAATACCTCAGCTCATAGATGCTGCGGATGATCGTTCTTCTGGTGCCATACTTGGACACCAGGACCTTCAGCCCAGCTTTGGGGGTATGTGCTGGAATTGCCAGGAAATTGATACTCTCTGGGAAATGCAATAGATCGGTTGTCTTCCAGACCTATTTCTATTGCTGCATTCACAATTTGGTTTTAGTGTTCGTACAATGCGTCAGTGAGGATTTTCTACTCAACATTACAGAAAAAAGTGGCTAGTGACTTTCGTGTTCATTCAACATACAGAAAATCATTATTTTGTCAAGTAGGCTCAACCACATAGATCGTGTATAAAACACTATAATATGACGCGTTTCAAGGGTCAAGCCCTCATCATCAGATAAAATATACAAGAATCTTTAAAACCCGAGACAAATAAAATCTAAAACATAATAAAAGAAAACGTGGTTACTTCCCTTGTAATCGTGTCTCCGCAGAAAGCTCCTCAGCATACTGTGCTTCGTCAATATTAAAAACAGTCCCCAGTACTGGCGGCGCATAGCACTAGTGAAGCGTACGGAGTCAACAACACGAGTGGGGCGCACGTATGAACATGAAAACAAAGACCTCTAAATGCCAAAGATCATCCACAAGGCAGTGCGTACATTCGGGTGTACAGTAAGACAGAGGTTGAAATTTAAAATAAACGACTTTTGTTATAATAGGTCCACAAAGTTTTTTAAAAAGCTGTATGCATTGCCTTGAACTTGTTCATTTAATGAAACGTCGCTTTTTGCATTTTGTATTGTAATCTCTAGCTGTTCTAGCAGATCTAACTTTCTTCCCTTATCCTGTTTATGTAAAATCTTCAGGTCATCTTCAATATGCTTCAATGGGTGGCCAGTTTCGCGGATATGTGTAGCTACAGCGGACTTTTCAAAATTGTTAAGTCGGAAGGCGTTCACGTGTTCCTTGTACCTAACTTTAAACGATCTACCGGTCTGACCAATATAGCTGGCATTGCAACTACTACACTGTATCTTATAAACCCCTGCTTTGTCATATTTATCAGTCTTTTGGTTTAAGTTATTTCTTAATTTATGATGTAACGTATTATTAGTTTTAAAAGCAGCTTCTACTTTAAAAGGTTTTAGTATGTTGGCCACTTTCTGAGACAGATTACCAAAATATGGAACCATTACCCTCTTGATATTATCTGTGCCATTTGTATATGATTTCGCACGTTGTTTCTTTCGTATTAGGTTATTAACTACGTTTTCTTGGTAACCATTCGCCTTAGCAAGGCTTTTTACAAATATGCAGCATCCAGTTGATAAAATCTTATATTATAAACGCTACGTTGACGATACTTTGCTATTGATAGATGGAGGTGAAACTGAAATTAGTGGAATAGTTAATAAATTTAACAGCCTACATGAAAAAATCGAATTTACCGTTGAACAAGAGAAGGATGGCACACTTCAGTTCCTTGACCTTAACATTACGAAGCAGGATGGTAGACACGTATTTAAAGAATATAGGAAACCTACAACTACCGACATTCTAATACATAACAGCTCTTGTCACCCTAATGGCCAAAAACATTCTGCCCTACGCTGTTTAGTCGATAGAGACTTCAAAGTGCCAATGAATGAAAAAGACAGAACCACTGAATTTAACATTATAAGACAGCTTGCTAAGGCGAATGGTTACCAAGAAAACGTAGTTAATAACCTAATACGAAAGAAACAACGTGCGAAATCATATACAAATGGCACAGATAATATCAAGAGGGTAATGGTTCCATATTTTGGTAATTTGTCTCAGAAAGTGGCCAACATACTAAAACCTTTTAAAGTAGAAGCTGCTTTTAAAACTAATAATACGTTACATCATAGATTACGAAATAACTTAAACCAAAAGACTGATAAATATGACAAAGCAGGGGTTTATAAGATACAGTGTAGTAGTTGCAATGCCAGCTATATTGGTCAGACCGGTAGATCGTTTAAAGTTAGGTACAAGGAACACGTGAACGCCTTCCGACTTAACAGTTTTGAAAAGTCCGCTGTAGCTACACATATCCGCGAAACTGGCCACCCATTGAAGCATATTGAAGATGACCTGAAGATTTTACATAAACAGGATAAGGGAAGAAAGTTAGATCTGCTAGAACAGCTAGAGATTACAATGCAAAACGCAAAAAGCGACGTTTCATTAAATGAACAAGTTCAAGGCAATGCATACAGCTTTTTAAAAAACTTTGTGGACCTATTATAACAAAAGTCGTTTATTTTAAATTTCAACCTCTGTCTTACTGTACACCCGAATGTACGCACTGCCTTGTGGGTGATCTTTGGCATTTAGAGGTCTTTGTTTTCATGTTCATACGTGCGCCCCACTCGTGTTGTTGACTCCGTACGCTTCACTAGTGCTATGCGCCGCCAGTACTGGGGACTGTTTTTAATATTGACGAAGCACAGTATGCTGAGGAGCTTTTGCGGAGACACGGTTACAAGGGAAGTAACCACGTTTTCTTTTATTACGTTATAGATTTTATTTGTCTCGGGTTTTACAGATTCTTGCATATTTTATCTGATGATGAGGGCTTGACCCTTGAAACGCGTCATATTATAGTGTTTTATACACGATCTGTGTGGTTGAGCCTACTTGACAAAATAATTAAGCATACAACCACGACCTCAAATCAATAATGGATATAATTAAATACAAAAAATCATCACCAAACCGTTTTAAATGATAATCTTTAACTTTCCTTATATTTGGGCGACTGTCTCTTCCCCTGATTCACTGATTCGTCAACAGCAAATTAGCATACTTCTAAGTTAGAGATTACTTTTTCCATTCCCCTATTAATTTTGGCCCCAGGTGTATGAACTGCTCTCTGCCAACCATCTGACGAAGGCTTCCAGTGAGGTTTATTCTCAAAAGGTGTTTTCTAAGTGCCAAGGAAAACAATTCGTCCATGTCACACTACTGCGAGTAATGCGGGGCGGCATCCACCACGGCCGCCAGCACCGTGTCGCCGCGAGAACCGGGGGCACGGGACAGCTCACACAGCTGTCCCAACCAGCCAGCGGGCAGCAGGCTGCAGTGGCGGAGCCGGTGGACCAGCACCGAGGAACGGCCGCGTTCCAGGCCGCTGACGTCACGTGGATCACTGGGCCATCTTGAGATGCTTCCGTGCGCCTGCGAGACAACGCCGCCGCCTCCCCCAAGCTTCCGAGCAGCTGACAGCGGCTGTCAGCAGCCACGCCAACCGCTGGCGAACCGCGCCTTCACCCTGCGTGCGCTGATGGTGCTGGGATATGTCCCCTGACGCAACTGTCGCCTGCCGCTGGTCTGGATGTAAACACGCATCATGCTGAAAGGCACTCAACGAGAGCAGCAGGCAATCCACTTCCTTGGTTCCAGCTTGGATGTCGGAAACTCACAAATACTATGCCACGAAGGCATGGAACTGGCTCTGGTGATCGATCGCCTTCGAGGGTGCGCACTAAGTTTCGTCTTCCTCTGTGACAAATGCAAGACAATCTCTGACCCAAACATTGGCACTGAAACAGAGAGGAAGAGATGTCGGCGACGCGAGATGCGTTTGGAGCTGGTAAGAGGGAGAAACGACTATGACCATGGACACTGAACAACAATATGACAGTGGTAAAGTTTTAAATAAGTGCGGGTTGTAGTTTCCACGCAGTTATCCTGAAGAGTACATCCTCACGGTCGATGCCCCTACGTTTTTTACCGATATGTGTGGTGAAACTTCAATCATAAATGTTGTGAACACTCACCAAAGTGAAGTGAATTTGACAAAACTTATGCCGCGGTGGAGTAGCCGAGCGTTCTAAAGCGTCTCGCTGCGGAGCGCGCGGTTGCTCGCCGTGGAGGTTCGAGTCCTCCCTGGGGCATGGGTGTGTGTGTTGTCCTGAGGTTAGTTTACCTAGGTTTAAGTAGTTTGTAAGCTACGGACTGATGACCACGCAGTTTGGTCCGATAGATTTACAGACATTTGAACATTTGTAAAACTTAACATTTGTATGTCATTTCTTTTGTATTAATTCGTAAAATTTTTGTTTATGCATGTATTGTTGCCCTCCCATATGAATTATCTTTGCGCGCCACCTTCTTTATCATTTTTAAAATGTTGTTTAAATAATTTAAAATTGTCGTTCATCTTGTGTTTAATGTTTCTTAATTAATTAATTAATTTTTTAATTTAAGATGTCCCTAACTTCACTGAATGCCCAGAGTAGGTAAATTTTTTTTTTAAATTTTCGTTTGTCATTATGTTTGTGTGACTAATTTTAATCTGGATCCAATCCAGTATGACAGGATTGGTTCCAGACTATTTATCGCCCATGAGCAGAGGGTGATGAAACACGTACACTTAATGTGTGGTCATGTTTCATTTTGATTTATTCTTTAACCTAAAGTGTTTCTGCACCATTAATGTTATTTATCTGTTAATTATTTTATTATTTTTATCAATGATCAATGCCCCGTGTTTATGTATGTTTTCCCCATATTTATATATGTTTCCACCCGTGTGATTGAACTTGTGTGTTCATGTGAATGTGGAAGGTTGCTTTTAATATTGACTGAATGCCGCGAATTGGCTTACAGTCGCCTCCTCCCGCTTTATGCCTCGTTTTGCTGTAGTTGAGAACGCATGGCTTCGTTTGTCGTCTGGGCTGGCGTCTGCTGGCTGGCCAGAGACAAGCTTACTTGGCAAGATGGCGAGGTGGCCGTGTTCTGACAAGGGAACGGTCCAATAAAACATGTCGAAACCTACCCTGAAATTATTTCCACAGGCAGAAAACAAATAAAGAAATGCACTGTCAAAATTTTAGTTGCTAAGAGGCACTGCAAGTATTTTTTTAAAATAGCTGAAAATTGCCTAGTTCGTAGCGCGCCAGGTGGCGGTAGATATCCCTACTGGCGCTGTAGCAACAGCGCATGCGCAACTAGGCGCGGCCGGCCGCGGTGGCCGAGGGGACTGAGGCGCTCCAGTCACGGTCTCCACGGCCACTACGGTCGGGGGTTCGAATCCCCCCTCGGGCATGGATATTTGTGCCGTCCTAGTTCGTAAGTAGTTCATAAGTAGTTTGTAAGTTTAGGGACTGATGACCCCGTAGTTAAGTCCCATAGACTATACAAACATTTGAACATTTTGCAACTAGGCGCGCGCACACACACACACACACGCGCGCGCGCGCGCGCGCGCGCGCGCGCGCGCGCACACACACACACAGGGTCACACAGGCGAGATCGGCGGTATATTGTTAACAGGAAACACGACACAACCCGATCGTAATTTGTAAAGGACGTTTCAGGTTATCGTTCGTCTATTAACTATTATCAGTTGAATTTTGCAGTATTGGTAAGTATTGACAATAAAGATAAAGCTGAATTAATATTTATTGGGCTTTCGTCAGGCATGCCTACTTATAGTATCTTTTTTTTCTTCTTCCAGTTTCACAATAATGTGGAATCCAATTAACGTTCTCAATTTAGCAAAGATGAAATACGAAGAACATGGTTTCCAGCCGATATCACCTACGTCTCCTGAGGACGTACATATCCGGCATTTGTTGATTGATTTCTTTGACATTCATTCGATTGATATCGACATTTCGTTTGAAATTGTGGAAACGTTAGAAGAAATAGGAAATAACTGTGACGATTCCACGAACTGTGACTCGGACGACGTCAGTTGTGCCAGTAACACTCTGAAGATGAATACATTCCAAGCCTAAAAAAACACGTACTACATCAGCTTTCAGCGACAAAGGAAAGGCAGTGAAATATTGGTTAAACGAAGGAGGGAAAAAACGCTTGAAGTTAAGCAGTGCGCAAAGGCGTTTTCCTTTCGTAAAATCTGAGCGTGAACTTTATAAATGGAAGAAAGAATTACATGAAGTAAGAAATATGCGCCAAACGGAAACTCGAAAATATCTGAAAGAAAAACTGTTCGAAAGATTTAGAACTGCTCGTGAGAGGTAATGCACCGTTGCCGATGGAGATCTACGAGACTGAGCCCTCCGAATGGCATCTGACACGAACATTGCCTATTTCCAGGCTTCGTCGACCTGGCTACAAAGGTTCAAGAAATTGTACAGAATAAGAAGTCGCAAAATTACCACGTTTACGTCACGTAAACGCGTAGAGCAGCTACCAGTGATAGACAATGCCATAGAGAAGTTCATAAGTGACATAAAGACGAAACTTGCTGTTATCCCTGCAACAGCTGTTTATAACGCTGATCAGTCAGGTTTCGTGAAAGAACTGCGTGCACACCGCACTTTATCATTTCGGGGTGAAAAAAAGACGCAGTCGATTGCCCAATCAATGAATGCAATGTCACATTCATATACGATAATACCAGTGATAACTATGAGTGGTTTACTGTTTCCGCAGCTGTATATCTGGCTTCAAGAATCTCAAGGCAAGTTAGGACCACAAATAAAAAAATGGACTGTTTAATTGCAAAAATCTTGTAATCGACGTATCAAAATCAGGAAAAATGGGAAAGAATAATTTTCAACATTTCGTTCGAAACGTATTCCTACCAGTCGCAGAAACAAATTCATTACTTTTGTTGGATTCATGGTCTGGACATAATAACGCCTCTGTTTTTGTGGAGGACGGCGAAAAATCTGTGGATGTAATGTGGATTCCGCCTGGAACTACTAGTGCGATTCAACCTCTCGATAAAGAATTTTTTCGACAGTGGAAAGCATTTTTTAGAAAATTATCAGACAACATAATTTCCGATACCTCTCTCTCATTTCAGGTTTATCAGCGGAACAGTATTTTTAAGCTCCAGTCATTTGTGCATTACCAGTTTTCTTCGCCACGCTTTACGAATTTGATCAAGTATGTCTGCCATATAATTTAATCTAATCACCTCATCTATGCAGCAAATTCTGTGTGTGTCAAGAATGCAGAGAGGATGACTTCAACGAAGGTGATCAGTCTAATAGTGCCAGTTTATATACGGTCATAAGTAAAAATCAAAATCAGTTCTCTAAAATTTTATCGAATAATCAATATGAGGATGAAGTTTTTAGTGTCACAGAGTTTCGTTTATAGTAAGACCATAGATAATGTTCACTTGGCCAAACTGCTGTAAGTTTATTTGAAAACTGATAGACTTCAGATTGTCTAAAAAAGAAGTGCATTAACTCCGTAATTTCAAGGCACGAACTAGGGAATGGAGGCAAGGAGGCAAGGAATGATCCAA
Source organism: Locusta migratoria (assembly GCA_026315105.1). Lineage (NCBI taxonomy): Eukaryota > Metazoa > Arthropoda > Insecta > Orthoptera > Acrididae > Locusta > Locusta migratoria. The sequence continues at coordinate 381,861,859 of CM048755.1, forward strand.
AAGAATGAAATGTTTAACAGTTTGAACTGAGAGGTTATCTGCCCATAAACATCTGACAGAAGTTGTCCATTAATACGTAATAATTATAAAAACAGGAGTATGAAGGAAAGAAAATAATCGTTGGTACCTGTATAGCCCGTGAAGTGATTTATGAGCCTGAAATGGAAGTGACGTTCACGGCATAGAAATTACAGCCTACAAGTTTACGAAACATTAGAGAAGAATACCAAAGGTGCATTTAACGTAAAAAGATTGCAACGATTAGTTGAACCAGCTATAGTTATGGCACACAAACAACTGTAATGTGAAAAAATAAAACTCGAGTTAATTTCAGTACTGAAAAAGACCAGTTTGAAATGGAAGAAGCTGCGTTGAGCGACAGGTGCAGCACTTACGAGCAATATTATTTAAGAATTCTTAAATAATAAAAAATTTCTCAATTTAGTTTTAAACGTTATAGTCGAGAGTCGCTTCTATTTTGAACAGGGAAACAATTTGTAGACATCACATCACTACGTGATAGTAATGGCGGTCCTACCGATGATACCGCTACTAAAGCAAAGTTCGTAAGCACAGCTTTTAGAAACTCATTCACCAAACAAGACGAAACCAATATTCCACATTTCGAATTACAGATGCCAGAATGAGTAACGTTGAAGCAGATATCCTCGGATTAGTGAAGCAATTTAAATCACTTAACAAGAACAAGTCTTCTGGTCCGGACTGTACACCCATTAGATTTCTATTCGATTACGCTGAAGCGATAGTTCTTTACTTAACAGCCATATACAACCGCTCGCTCAGAGAATTATCTGTACCAAACGACTGGAAAGCTGCACAGTCACACCTATATTCAAGAAAGGTTGTAGGAGTAACCCACTACAGACCTATTTCATTGACGTCAATTTGCAGCAGAGTTTTGGAACATGTCCTGTTTTCAAATATTATGAATTGACTCGAACGGAATAATCTATCGACCCAAGGTCAACATGGCTTGAGAAAATATCTTTCATGCGAAACAAAACTAGCTCTTTATTCACACGAAGTGATGAGTGCTGTCGACAAGGGATCTCAAATTAATTCCATATTTCTTGATTTCCAGATGGCTTTTGACACCATACCTCACAAACGGCTTTGCATAATTTGATTAAAAGCCGTTTGTGAGGTATGGTGTCAAATGCCATCTGGAAATCAAGAAATACGGAATTAATTTGAGATCCCTTGTCGACAGCACTCATCACTTCGTGTGAATAAAGAGCTAGTTGTGTTTCGCTTGAAAGATATTTTCTAAATACGTGTTGACCTTGGGTCAATAAATCATTCCGTCGAGTCAATTCATAATATTTGAAAACAGGATATGTTCCAAAACCCTGCTGCAAATTGACGTCAATGAAATAGGTCTGTAGTGGGTTACTCCTACTACCTTTCTTGAATATAGGTGTGACCTGTGCAACATTCCAGTCGTTTGGTACAGATAATTCTGTGAGCGAGCGGTTGTATATGGCTGTTAAGTAAAGAACTATCGCTTCAGCGTAATCGAATAGAAATCTACTGGGTGTACAGTCCGGACCAGAAGACTTGTTCTTGTTAAGTGATTTAAATTGCTTCACTAATCCGAGGATATCTGCTTCAACGTTACTCATTCTGGCATCTGTAATTCGAAATGTGGAATATTGGTTTCGTTGGTTTGGTTATGGCATATGGCCCAAAATTTGCGACTGTTTAGGAGATTTCCTGTCAGAGAGGACACAGTTTGTAGCAATCGATGGTAAGGCATCGACTAAATCAGAGGTGATATCGGGACTTGCACATGGTAGTGTTATTGGGCCTCTGCTTTTCCTTATTTACATAAACTATTTGCGAGAAAATCTAAGCAGCTCTCTTAGGTTGTTTGCAGATGACGCCGTCATTTACCGTCTAATAAAATCATCTGAAGATCAAAACCAGCTGCAGAACGATCTAAATAAGATATCACTATGGTATAAAAATTGGCCGTTCACTCTAAATAATGAGAAGTGTGAAGTCGTCCACATGAGTACTAGGAGAAACCGGTTAAACTTTGTTTACTAGATTAACCAATCAAAACTGAAGGCCGTAAATTCCCAAAATACCTAGGAATTACTAGTACTTCACACTTAAACTGGAAAGAGCACGTACATAACGTCCTGGGAAAGGCGAACCAGAGACTGCGTTTTATTGGCAGAACCCTTAAGAGATGCAATAGAACCACTAAAGAAATTGCATACACTACGCTTGTCCGTCCTTTTTTGGAGTATTGCTGCCCAGTGCGGGATCCTTATCAGGTGGGTTTGATGGAGGACATCGAAAGAGTCCAAAGAAGGGCAGCTCGTTTCGTATTGTCACCATACAGGGGAGACAGCGTTACGGAAATGATACAGGATCTGGGATTGGAATCATTCCAAGAACGGCGCTTATCGCTGCGGCGTGGGCTACTTACGAAACTCCAATCGCCAACATTCTCCTCCGAATGCGAAAATATATTGTTGACTCCTACTTACATATAAAAAATGTTTGTATAGTCTATGGGACATAACTACGGGGTCATCAGTCCCGAAACTTACAAACTACTTATGAACTACTTACGAACAAATATCCATGCCCGAGGGGGGATTCGAACCCCCGACCGTAGTGGCCGTGGAGACCGTGACTGGAGCGCCTTAGTCCCCCCGGCCACCGTGGACGGCCCTACTTACATAGGCAGAAAAGATCATCAGAATAAAATACGAGAAATCAGAGCTCGAACGGATTCAGGTGTTCTTTCTTCCTGCGCGCTATTCGAGAAGGAATGGGAGATAAATAGTGTAAAGGTGATTCGATGAACCCTTTTCCAGGCACTTAAATACGATTTGCAGAGTATTCCGTGTAGATGTAGATGTACTTCAAGAGTGAGTGATACAGTGCCGGGTAGGAAGGGAGATTAGGGTTTAACATGCCGCCAACATGGATGGATGGATGGTTTGATTTTTAAAGGGACTAAACGACTACGGTTATCAGTCCCTTGCCGTCAACATCGTGGTCATTAGAGACGGAGCACACTCTCGGGTATTTTTGTCAAGCATGAGGAAGGTTATCGGCCCTGCCTACTTGAAAGGAAGCATCCTGGAATTTGCCTGAATTGATTTAATAAAATAACGGAAAATTTAAGTTAGGATGCAGAATGCCTGTAGGGTAGTTTCAACTTCTGTCCTCCCAAATGTGAGTCCAACGTGATGAGTGATTTAGGCGATGAATTGACGCAGAAAAGCTGCTCACAACTTACAGTAAAATATAAGACATTGCAAACGTTATGCCATGGGTGCTTCACAGCGTAAGCTGGTACTTAATTTAAGTTATGGAAACAAATGCATCACTGTCATATAATTGTGAAGTTTAAAAGCATTTATGTTTCTATTCTGTCGAAAGAATAACAGCGAAGAAGAGAAACACGTGAAGGTAAATTACTAATGGATCACAATGGCTATGTTAATGCCTGTTATAAGGTGACACCTTTTTCTATTAATGTTATGCTAAAGAAAACATCTTGATTCCAACATATACAATGGTCCTATGTAGACGTCCTATATACTATCATCATCAGCACCATTATGATCAGACATTCAAGCCAACATTTGTGAAACGCACTGACTGCACAAATTTCAGTATGTTTGGTGGGCACCAGAGTCGCTCTGTTTAAATGCACTAGAAAAATCCCCCCCCCACCCCTCCACCCTCCCCATATGACTAGGATATTGACCTTTATTTCACCGGTTGTCAAGCGAACTTGCTGTGTCTCTTGTTGTACACTACGAGCTGCACTTAAAAAGTATTTGTTTGCCACAAACGCGTTTTCGAGCATAAATCCCATTGTTAGCGGTATATGCTACACAGGATAAATAATAAAGTGTGTGTATCCCCATTTCGTTGTCGGACAACGTCCTTAATCAACAACTACGCAACTAGAAGCATACACAGAATATTATAGTTGTTCTCACACGGTGAATTACCGTCGGAAAAGTACCTATTTTCTTGCTTATATATTGATTAGATGTTGAATATTTTTAGTACGTGTAATTGAACAACATCGTTATGTAATAGACACGTGCATCCTACGCAATGTGTCAATCATAAAAGCTTACAACAATATTTTTCTTTTAGATATTCTATCTTTATGTACTATCCATCTAAAGGTGGTATTCAAAAGTAGATTATACAGATCTAGGTATGGACTGACAACCGAACAACAACAAATGACTCGTGATTTTAAGGAGTGCAACTTATACTTGCAAGATATCATCCACAGCAGTCGATCGCGATTCAAACTTTGGACCGTAAATTTTGATAATTATGCAGTTACGATGATGTGAATGCAGTGCACCTTATGGTTGTCCCACGCAGCCACCTAATACACGTAAATAATACCTCGGCAAAAAAAAAAAAAAAAAAAAAAAAAAAAAAAAAAAAAAAAAAAAAAAAAAAAAATCATCTCAGTGCACAAACACTTACAGATGGCGCTGCGAACGAGTCATATGCTCCACCGCGCTAGCACTGCGTTTAGGTGAGCATAAGGCAGTAGTGATCAGTGTGTATTTACGTTTCAATCTGATACGGTAAGTAAATATGGGTAAATGAAAGGACGTGAAAGAATAGGAAAAAGGAGTAACCGTGTTTGTCCGCGACCCTGACCGTACTGTACTACAGAGTGCTAGATTTTTGCGTTTTGTGGGGGACCTGGCATAACACGCGTGGCCACGAAAGGCGACATTAAAATTGACATCGTAAAATATCCTGACGGGGGTTCCGGAGACGTATTTCAAGGCCTGTAAATCAAAACCGCTTCAGAACCCCACAGGAATGATAGCAGGCAATGGATGATCGATGGTCTATCCCAGTCTATTAATCAGAAAACATTATGACAGGAAAACAAGGCAATATGGATTGAATCATCACGTTTTTACCTTTATCCGAATTATGCACGCCATGGAGTGTTTCGTAGGCCAAATGAAGCATTTCGCCCTGAATGTGTATAAGGTTTCCTTATTAGGGACTGGATCAGCTAACTGAGGTGGCCCCCTAACATGAACTAATATGTTTATTTAAACATTTTGAATGATGAGGAGTTACCTTTTAGTCATCTGTATCCTGAGTATGTTATTGATATGCATGTTATCAAGACAACAGGAAAGTTGATAAGGCCGAAAATATGTGACTATTTTTCTGAACACTCCCCAACCCTATTACAGCTCGACTGGCATTCAAAACAACCTGATGTGAACACGACAGAAAATCTACAAGGAATGATGGAGCAGTGGGTATAATGACGACATGAGTAACCTCTTTTTTTGGTGAAACTGTGGTATCAAGTGGTTTAACCTCGAGGCGATGTATTTGCACAAACTTGTGAGCTGCCTTCCTAACCAAATCCACGTGTTTATTAAACACAGGGACGGAAATACACGGGGAGACAAATTTTTTGTCTGGTGGGTTTAGTATATCGTATAATGAAAGGACGTGGAAGAGCAGTTGAACGGTATGGAAAGTGTGCTGAAACGTGCATATAAGATGAACATTAACAAGGGTAATGGAGTGCAGTCTAAGAAAATCAGGTGATGCTGAACGGATTAGATTAGGTAAAGATACAATAAAGGAGGTAGGTGAGTTTTGTTACTTGGGCAGTAAAATAACAAATGATGGTCGCAGTACAGAGGATATAAAATGCAGAATGGCAATGGGTAGAAAAGCGTTCTTGAAAAAGTGAAATTTGTTAACTCGAATATTGATTTAAGCCTCAGGAAGTCCTTTCTGAAGGCATTTGTATGCAGTGTTGCCTTATGTGGGAGTGAAACATGGACGATAAACAGTGCGGACAGGAAGAGGATACATGCTTTTGAAATGTGGTGCTACATAATGCAGAAGATTAGGTGGGTCGATCACGTAAATAATGAGGAGGTACTGAACAGAATTTGGGAGAAAAAGAATTTCTGGCATACCTTGACTAAAAGAAGGGATCGATTGGTAGGACACATTCTTAGACATCAAGGAATCGTGAATTTAGCATTGGAGGAAAGTGTTCGCGGTAAAAACCGCAGAGGAAGGCCAAGAGATGGATACAGTAAGCAGATTCATTAGTTTAAGTAGTCTAGGGACTGATGACCATAGCAATTTGGTTCAAGAGATTTTCAAACATTTGAATCTAACATGTAGCTTGTGCCAGACATCCGTTTTATGCTAACACTTTTATGTTGCATTTCACGAATGCAGTTTAAATGAGTTAAACGAAATACGTGTCATTAAGTAAGTAGTGCAGGTTATTTAAATATTTACACTGCTTTTATGCGATACATTCTTGGGATTTTACAGATTTCCCGGTTAAAGGGAAGTTCATTTAAAGCAGATGAGCTGCTCTGCAACGTGATTGACATGATTAAATAGTAACTCAAAAATCATTTCATTTCATAATAAATCTGTGGTGCCTTAGGATTATTAATTTTGTTTTTGAGACGTATATATTAGTCTTGTGTAGTTCGCGAACGAACTAGTTCAGAAGAGCTCTCCCACAGGCAAACTACGCGAACTAGTTCGCAGATCCCTCGCCTCTTAGTTCGTCCGCTCTTTTTCCGAAGACTGACGGGTAACAGCGAGAGGACGCGAGAGCGCGCAGAATCGCGTGATTTCCTGCTGCCAGTTGCCGTCATTTCGAGCTGAGATGCAGCTCAGCTGTAGTTTTAGTAGCGGTAGCAAAAGCCAAAACGAGCGGTCGAACTAAAAAGAGTGACCTCCTTTGCGGCCGAGCTCCGAACTGAAAGGAGAACTACCGGTCGCGAACTAAAATATGCGCGATAGGTCGCGAACAAAAATATGCGCAATAGGTTGCGAACTAAAATAAGCGTAATAGGTCGCGAACAGAATTAAAAATCACGTGTTTGCCTTCTGCTGATGAGAGCTATTTCTAAGTTAGCGTCTGCCTGCTAGATTACATAGTTTAGTGCTACAAAATTTCTGCTTTGAAGTATTGTGCACTCTGCAATATCTGACTAATAAATTCCATAATGCCAAGATATAGAGATAACTCTAAACTTAAATGCGAGGAATTATCCACAAACTGTTTCTTTTGCTTTGCGTGATATCGTTAGCGGCTCAAGCAGCAAGTGCATGAAGCAGTTAGGTGGGGGAACTTCTCCCTCCACCTGCATGCGCAGACCACACCGCTCAGCCGTCACTGGGAGCAGACGAACTAAAAGAACGAACTAGTTCGCGGCAGAGCCGCGAACTAAAGTGAGCGCTACCGATCGCGAACTATTATGCGCAAGTCTACTATATATAGCTGCACAATATCAGTACGTTAATATTGTCAAAATAATATCAACGGAACTGAGTGTGAGTTTGACATGTTACTCATTTTTCAAGTGCAATGTTATGTGTTCTCGAAACAAATTTCAAAACAGTTTGGACGTATGTGTCAGTCTCCTCTCTCCCATCCGTTGCCTTGAACATTTCGGGAATCAGAGGCGTCTGGCTGCCACTCTATTTGAAAGTAAGTTCGGGCGTTACTCAGCCCTTACGATTGCCGTAGAAGAAATGCGGCAGTTGCCCCCGTACTGAAGCCGCTACTGGCAGACCACTTCACAACTTCTTCTGAGTAATTAATGTTGCCGCGGTGGAGCAGCCGAGCGGTCTAAGGCGCCTCGCTGCGAAGCGAGCGGTTGCTCGCCGTCGGAGGTTCCAGTCCTCCCTAGGGCATGGGTGTGTGTGTGTGTGTGTGTGTGTGTCGTCCTTAGGTTAGTTTACCTTAGTTTAAGTAGTTTGTAAGCTACAGACTGATGACCACGCAGTTTGGTCCGATAGATTTGAAAACATTTGAACATTAGAATTAATGTTGCTGTGGCTGAACGTAGTTTTCTACTTGTCTGCATTTAAACTACAGGAATCGTCGCCAAAGCATAGGATTTGTTTCTGACAAATATGAAGGCAAAAGAGGAAGTTTTCGATTTAAGATAGCAGCAAGAAACTTACAAAGGAATCAGTGGTGGACTAAGGCTGTTGGAGGCCCGGGGCGGCGGCGAAACAAAATGAGGACCCTGTCCACTTGGAAATACATGTATTACTATAAGAAATAATTGGTGCCCCCCACCCCAGGACGAGAGGCACGGGACAGTCTAAAAAAAATTGCTTTGGAGATTTGGAGACCCCAGCAGAACAAGGTGCAAAGCGCGCTAAAAAAAAAAAAAAAAAAAAAAAAAAAAAAAAAAAAAAATTAATTAATTAATTAAAAAATTAAAAAAGCCCTTGCTTTCGAGGTATTTGGAGGACCCTCCGGACCGGACGCCCGGGGCGGTCCGCCCCCTCCGCCCCTCCCCCTTAGACTGCCACTGAAAGGAATAAATAGCAGAATTATTATGTCAGTCACTAAGCTTTACTCTCTCATATCCTGTTTAATATTTTCTTATGCATCCTTTGCGTCTTCCTTTTGCACCTCTTTTTCAATCTTTATCTTAACGGACACAATTTTACCTACCTTCTATTTCACAATTTTATTTTTCTCTTCAACTAGCATGTACTTGAATAATGTTAATGCTCAACATGGCTTCGAAAACCATTTCATTTTCACACTTACGTCTAAGATGGAGGCGGAGTCATCATGTAAGTCCTACATTATTTGACTCTGTCAAATTACAATATACGCTACGTATTATCGGACCTAATTTACTCGCGGTGGCCGAGGTGACTGAGGCGCTCCAGTCACGGTCAGCACGGCCGCTACGGTCGGGGGTTCGAATCCCCCCTCGGGCATGGATATTTGTGCCGTCCTAGTTCGTAAGTAGTTCATAAGTAGTTTGTAAGTTTAGGGACTGATGACCCCGTAGTTAAGTCCCATAAGCTTAACAAACATTTGAACATTTGAACCTAATTTACTAATAGTTAACATAGCGTTGTCCTACAATGGCGCCCAAGTATGGGAACTCTACAGTGCCGCCAGTTAGCGGTCTAATCATTTTTGGTTTGTGTATGGTCGTTAGGCGGCGCAGTGAGGTGGAGTGAATGACAACTTGTGGCACCGAAGTTTAAAAGCTGTAATATCAGAATATCATAACTAAGGTCTACCACAATTATGGCCCATATTTTCTCGCAGGTCGGTTGCTGGGTCTGATTATGCCCCAGTGCATGACGGTTTCTGTGAGCCCAGACTAAGAGATCCGTTATGGTACTAGGGCTGCGAGGACTCAGACCACTAAATAGGGAGTAGGGTATTGGTAAGGGAATGACGCCCAAGCGCGTGTAGCATTTCACTGTACTGTGAACGCGTATGGGGGTGGATCCATACAGAGGAATCTCGTCAGAGCTTCCTCCAAGATTGCCGTTGTAATTTTCTGCCATTTGGAGTCGAACATTCTGACTAAATTTGATTCCACCGTTAGATGATGAACAGTAGCGGAAGGAAAGAAACACGACGAGTGTGAACTGCGTGACATTATCGGATACAATGGTTTTTGAGGCTCCGTCTGTTATGAAGATCGTCATTAGGATCCCCCAAACTGTAACTGCCACCATCAGTGACGACATCGGGGTAACATATGGGAAGTTCTAGAGCAAATCATAACAGGTCTACACCTGTATTACTCTACAAATAACATGTAAATGAGTGAGAAAGCCTCCCCCCCCCTCCAGGGGACTCACGGTTTTTTCGTTAGTACGTGCGTGGTGAATATGAGCCCCAAGCTAATGCAGTCTTTCTTCCTTCTATCCTCCCTGAACTGCCTTTCCTTTCCCTTCCACTCCTTTCCTATCCTCACTCCTTCCCCTCCCCAGAGGGGCACTAATGACCTTAGCTGTTTGGTCCCCCTGAAATGTTCAAATGTTTGTAAATCTTTCGGACCAAACTGCGTGGTCATCAGTTCGTAGCTTACAAACTACTTAAACTAAAGTAAACTAACTTAAGGACAACACACACACACACACACATACACACACACATACCCATGCCCCAGGGAGCACTCGAACCTCCGACGGCGAGCAACTTCGCGCTCCGCAGCGAGGCGCCTTAGACCGCTCGGCTACTCCACCGCGGCGGTCCTCTTGACCCAAACATCCAAACAAAACCTGCCAGAGGTTTTATCGAACTGCTTTCATAAGCGATAACGTACCTTTCTAGAAGGATCAACCAATATATTGCTTCGTCCTACGCATATTTCGATAAAAGACCAAGACGATTCAATAAGAGAGAGTAAAGGCCATATCACACCGCGGTCACACTATGTCAAGTGACAGACTTTTCTACAGGTCTGTTTCCATAGTTTCAAATGGGGCAATTCACACCGACCTCGCAGAGACTCAGACGCCACACACGTCGACAGACGTATCTGCGGGATCGCTCCGCGAGCGATCCTTTCAAATCGTCTGTCGACGTGTGGCCTCGCGCATGCGCAGTGGCCCACTACACTGCCGCGCGCATGCGCAGTGGCCCACTACACTGCCGCGCGTATGACCACTTCATACACTGTCGCTCAGTTTAGTGTTTTAACTCAACAAGAGGCTGTTTTGTTGTTTCATTTTTTTACCAAAATTATGTTCCGACTGCAGTACGATTTCAAAAAAGTAAATTGTATAAAGTATTAGTAAACTTACCTTTGGCATAGCGCCAATCTCTCTGCTGGGAATAGATCTCCTGTAGTTGGTGTCTTTTTTTACTAATATCGTTACTTATCAGTGTTAATACCTCTTCAAACTCAGGTTTAGAAAGCCGAAAGTATGTTGTGAATCTGTAATCATCTAGCTCCAAGTCGTCCATCAGATGATGATACTCGCCGCACTGTTCCCGTCTCTGATTGATGGGGTGTACCCAGTGCGTTCGGTTTGTAACAGAGTACAACAGCATGTCTTCCTCATCACTACTCGAACTACTTTCGCCATCACCCAACCAAGGCACACTTTTAGTAAACGCGCTTTCGCACCACGAACCATCTGCCATGTTACCTGTTTCAACTGAACTGACTAGAGCAGGAACGATGTCCCAATAGCTCACAGACGTCGGTGGCGGTGTGAATTGCACGTCTGTCACGTGACGTCACGTGACATAGTGTGACCGCGGTGTGAAACGGCCTTAATGCCCAAGAAGCCTTACCGGAAGTTGTTTTTCCCGCGAGCCATCCGCGAATGGAAACGGAAAGAGGAGGCGACAATAGCACACAATGTACCCTCCTCCACACGCCGTCACGTGTCATATGGAGAATTGGTGTAGATGAAGATGTGTCTTATGTATGTAAAGCTATGGGACCAACCTGCAGTAGTCATCAGTCCCAAGATTCACAATCTACTAACTTGAGCTAAGGAACACACACACACCCATACACGAGGGAGGACTCGAATCTCCAACGAGGAGCAGACGCGCACTCGGCAGCAAAGCGCCTTAGAGCGCACAACCACTCCCGCGCGGTTTTAGGTTGTCCACAGGTTTCTGGCGCTGCGTTGGTAAAATCTACGGACTGTAATACCAAACATAGGCAATATTGTCGTAGCTGAAATCATTACTATTTGGTGAGAATCTTCTCTGTGATTGAAAGTATGAATCGTGATAGTTTGTTTCTTTCGGGTTCGTTCTTCCTCTATGCTCTTGGCTTGTGTTTGGTTGGGGACCCTGTAATTACGATGAGAAATGATGTCAGAGTTCCAGAGAAATACTGATTTACATCTACAGTCTGATACAGATTATCCAATAGTGTCTGACTATTCCCAGATTTGTATTAATATTTTACCAAATTAAAGGAGCGGCGTATTAGCCATGCGCGCTGGGGAGCCGTGCTGCGGTGCACGTGGCCGTCCGCCATCGAGGGTTCGAGTCCCCCCTCGGGCATGGCTGTTTGTGTTGTCCTTAGTTTAGTTTACCTTAGGTTAAGTAGTTTGTAAGCTAGGGACTAATAACCAAGCTGTTGAGTCCCATAGATTTACAAACATTTGATTTATCAAATTAAAGTCGTCCTCTCTCATTCTCAGGGTATCTTTTCACATATTTTCTACTAGTTTGGTAGAAGTAAGGCTTCAAGGACGTGGAACAAAACTTTGTTGGCGACTTAAAGTGCGGTGTAATGTGTGAAGGCAGGCATAAGGAAACAACAGTAATCGCATCGGTTGTTTCTAAAAGCTCAACGGAAGAGCAAAGAGATCTATGCCCAGTGCGATTTAATGAAGACTTTCCTTGAACCTGGCATGGATGGAATGATTTTATTAATCAGCTTAAGCACATTGTTACTGAAATGTACTCTGACTTTTAAAATATCTAACTACGTGGACCAGACTATATCGAATCACTTAATTCAGGCGTTAAGTTCTGCCCTCTTAAGATACAAACTAGAGTAAGAAAAACAACGTTCATTATTACAACAGGCGACGTATGAGGTGGTATTCCTCCTTTTCTCCCGAAGGCACTGTAATAACGTTTCTTGTTCCTTTGCTGGTGACAGCAAAATTGTAAATACGTGTTCATAATCGCGTGTTCAATTACATTTCCGTTCCAGCGACATTAAAAATTGAATTCGGTTTGTTGAGGAGTTCACTTTCTTCTAGCCCAACTATCTAAAGGCAGACACACTCTTAGTTTCTTGGACAAATAAATCTTGAATTCCCTTACAAAGATCTAAGTCAGACGGCATCTACAATTCGCAATTCGATTTTCTGTATTAAATTGATAATCGATATAAATACTTCACGAGAAGTTGCAGGCATGCTCTCCCACTTTTGACATACTAATATTGAAGCCGAATTTTATAGCCTTTTTAATATACATATCTATCTTTATCTTCCGTCAGTACACATTCTAGGATTTTTTTTTCTTTTTTTGCCTGTAATGTAGTTTAACTATACCCGGTCAGTGGAACAATATGCGTAAAAATTGACTGCCAGTCTACGCGTAATCGTTAGTGACCAATTATCTTAAATGTTTCTGAGCGATGGATGATTTGTGGAACGTTTCGGAATTTGGACTAATTAAATGAACACCAAATTCATCTAATTCAAGGAAACCAGTGACCACTTTTGTCCTGCACATTCCTAAAATGGCATAATGCAAGCCGATTGTGAAATTTCTAACAGTACGATAAACTATCGTTCAGAAAGAAGGGTACTTAGTTGTAATGGATCCAGAAAAGTATACAGAACAACGACATATATATCTGTTATTTTAAAGAATATATCTTCATCTTTCTTTTGAAGTTGTAGATATTATTAATTTTTCTGACAAAGGACGGGAGATCATTCGAGTGGTGTGTTCTTGTTGCTGAAAAATACTTGATGGAGTAAGAGAGAATGGATTCCGTCTGATGAAATTTATTGCTTCTTCTGTGTTGTTCAGAAAAGTGTCGAGGTTAATGAGGGATATGAGGATTCATATACCTCATCACCGAATTTTGTGGGAGTCAGATTAGATCAATAAGCACCAACGATGGCTGTGCAGAAAATGGTGAAACATGATAATACGGACGAACATCAACATCAACATCGTATGGAGTCATTCGATTCTAGATCCAAACATTGTGAACGTTCTTGAAAGAGATACTACAACATAATATTTCCGTTATCTGCATGATGAACTGCATGCTTTTCTAGAACATCGAGAGATGCAGATGTTCTCTTGCACATTCGAGATATGTGGTCATTTCATCATTTATTAATCAAAACCTTCCTCCGTGAAAGAGATATTTATCTTTTACTATCTGAAAACCTGGCGTTGCCCGGGTATTTATTTATTTATTACTGCCCTGAATTAGTATTTCTCCTATCCCTTCGCTCTCTGTCAACTCCTTTTTTCAAAAAAACATGTTATATTTATCGGCGAATATATAATAAATAAGGCTGTCTTGCATAATGTACAAAATTGTAAGTGCAGTATCCAAACATAAAAATATAGTAGTCAAAATGACATATAACATTCGTACGATCTCATATTTATTGAGTTATATGTTGTATAAGTTTTAGGTATATGTTCATTTGTATAAGTGCTCTATGTCTGTAAAATCTGTTGCGAATACAGTTAGTAGTAAAGAAGTAATAAATTAAAACTTGGTGCGTGAAGGGGCGGTTTTCAATGAACATTACTGTTTATGTGCTCATATCTCATGAACTACGTGTTGTACCGTGATACAATTTCGAAGGTACATTCAGCTATATGTGTGTATACTGTCTATAAAATTTCCTGCGGCTACAAATTGTAGTGTAGCAATTATAAATTATTGTAATGGCATAGCGAATGCCATAGTTTTAGTCCATGAACAGTGGAAAAGTAGTAAGCGAGAAACTTTTTACCTTCCAGAATTTCGATATGGTTTCCAGCTAGACAAAGTTCAATAAAAGTTTGAAATTATGTTTAAAGTTCGTTGTTAGCGCTAAATAATCTAGTTCTCAGATACTGTTTTCGTAAAGTGTCTTCAAATGAGGTGGCATTTTCTTGCAGCTGTTATTGTTTATGACGTTATACCTCCTGAACCAAGTGTCGTGTGTGGTTCTTTCTTGCTACCTCACGGTAAGGAATGTGTACCAATTTTGGTTGAAATCTGTCCAGTGGTTTAGGAGGAAATGTGCAACATTGTAGCGTAATGCAGCAGTTTTTCTCCCATCTCATTGTTTACGACGCTATATCTCGTGAACTATGTGTTGTACGTGATCCTTACATTTACGGCGACTGTCCTCATGGATTGAAGCTTACGTGTGCAAAATATCATAAAGATTGGAACAAAATTGTAGATTTTTATGCAACATGTACACACAAACAAACACACAAATACACGGGCACTCTGATTTATATATAAAGATTTTTTTTTACGCTTTCCCCGCTTGCATAGTTAATATTGGATTTGGAATGACCGGTTTATAGGGTCGCCGGATGCAATTGACCTCGCCATCCCATTTGCCCGTGGAGGAGATGTCGGACATATGTGTGCCTCAGATATTTACCTATAGTGAGTTAAACTTTTCTAAATAACTGTGAATCGTGTTAAATGAGGCGGAAGATGGATACCAGTCCGATGTGGAAAAGCACCTAAAAGCTACATCTATCAGGCTTGTCGGAACATGGTTCTCCCTTCCTGGTCATTAATTCTCTGGGTGGATTCGAACCAGGGACGGCATACCTCCACATCTTAAACCTTTGGGCTAACGTGTTGGGTAGAGAGATAAATTTATATTGATCCTAATTATGATTCAAAGTAGAATGCATTTCCAATATTTCTGCCGAATTATACTAGAATGACTAGACAGAACGGCATGCGTGTCGAAACTCAGTTTTAAATCTGTCTTTTGCGACGGTTTTGATAATATACAGGTCGGAATTGAAATTCCCGATAGTTGTCCTAGGGTTGAGATTTTTTGCACTTAAATATACTGGAGGTCATCGGCATGCCCTTAGGGTTTTGAGTAGAACGTAACTCATCACATGTCATCCTCGTACTATGAAAAGAGTATAGGACCTAATGCCCGTACCTGAGGGGGACACTCTCTCCGTTGTCACTTAGATATACCGGACATGAGGCACTGTTGGGGAGACGACCATCAAAATTCATTTAGGAAAAAATCTATACTGTACGGCGGGGTGGAGATAGAAAAAAATGACAATCTTCAAACCATTCAATGTTATGGTTAAAGTTTATGTTACCAAGCCCACTTGTGACAGTTTCCTTGACACTTTCCTATCTTCCCTTTACCTCACGTTACCGCGAGCAGCGTGCTAACTCGTCTAGTTGTAATAGACTGAACGTTGCACGTGAGGCCCGTAGGCGGGTGTCACTTAGTATTTGACTAACCTGGTGTCTTCTCTCTCGTAGATGTCCCCAGCGCAGAAGCAGCACACAGGTCGTCGACTCGAAGTTTTATGAGGTGAGGCTGAAATTGATATTGGTGGATACTGTGGCTGTCTACCATTAACGAAGTCGATGAATTCCTTCAGAGATGCCAGTGGCTCTTTAATTTTTACCAATCACACGAATACAGAAGCCACAAACTGCATGTTGACGTCAATATTAGTTTACAAAAATAACGTTGTTACAGTCATGACACACTATGACATACAGTGCACGCACTTTACGAATATTTTTAGCCCAATTATAGACCGATTAATACAAGATTGGTTATCGCAAGTGCAGCTAGATGTTTACCGTGTCGGCGTTCGCAGTGAACTAACCAGCAGTGGATTTGGGCTCCACGCTAGCGCCTAGAGTTTTGGCGCCAACCGATACTTCTAGAACTCTTTACCTAAAATACTTAATCTAATAAATCTACAAAACTATAGTGTAAACACAAACAATTAGTTAACACCCATTATGGTAATAGAATTGATAACTGAATTTTTATTTATCAAATAATTAATAAAATAGCTGGGAGGTTTTGGGGCGTAAAGATACAGCAACAGCCAATCAGATCACTCTTAAAGGGGCGGAGTTTTCCCACGGGACCGTACTTACAGTACCAGCTGGCTACTATCTGGCACAGCCTCTTCCTACTATCCCACGTCTCTTTCATTATAAGTAAATGAAATTATGGAAAAAAATAAAGCAATGGCTGCTGGCTTGCAAGCCAGTACCGCCACAACTGCAAATCTGGAATTTAAAATTTAACGGTTGCAGAGCTGCATATTGCACTCGCGGAAAAATGACCAAATATCACCGAAGAGCTAATTAATAACCTCGTACTGTACCTCACAAGCGGCTTCTAATGTAATTGCATGCTTATGGAATATCGCCACAATTGTTCGATTGGATTCACCATTTCCTGTCAGAAAGGACACAATTCGTAGTAATTGACGGTAAGTCATCGAATAAAACAGAAGTGATATCTGGCGTTCCCCAGGGAAGCGGTATAGGTCCCCTACTCGTCCTTGTGTTTATAAACGATTTAGGAGACAATCGGAATAGCTCCCTTAGACTGTTCGCGGTTGATGCTGTCGTTTATCGCTTAGCGAAGTCAACAGAGGATCAAAAGCAACTGCAAAGCGATTTAGATAAAATTTCTACATGGTGCGAAAATTGGCAATTAACACTAAATAATGGAAGTATTACACACGACCACTAAAAGAAAACCGCTGAACTTCCATGGCACGATAAATCAGTAAAAACTTAAGGTCGTAAATTCTACCAAATACCTAGGAGTTACAATAATGAAGAACTTAGACTGGAAACACACATAGAAAATATTGTGGGGAAGATGAACCAAATGTTACGTAAGTTTCATTAGCAGAACGCTTCGAAGATGCAACAGCTCCACCAAAGAGACTGCCTACATCACACTTGAGCGTCATCTCCTGGAGTACTGTTGCCCAGTGTGGGACCCTCACCAGGTGGGACTGACGGAAGACATTGAGAAGGTTCAGAGCAGAGCAGCTCGTATTGTTTTATCACGTTACAGGGGGGAAAGCATCACGGAAATATTGCATGATTCGAGTTGAAAATCATTAAAAGAAACGACGTCATTCGTTGCGGCGAGTTCTGTTTGCTAATTTCAATCATCGACTTCTGAATGTGAAAATATTTTGTTAGCACCCACCTACATACGGAGACATGACCGTTCCGATAAAATAAGAGGAATCAGATCGAACACGGAACGATTTAGGTGTTCTTTCTTCCCGAGCACACTGTTAGAAAATGGAACGGTCTTCAAACGAAAATGTCTTCAAATGTTTGTATAGTTTATGGGACTTAACTACGGGGTCATCAGTCCCTAAACTTACAAACTAGCTAAGACTAAGGACGGCACAAATATCCATGCCCGAGGGGAGATTCGAACCCCCGACCGCAGTGGCCGTGCAGACCGTGACTGGAGCTCCTCAGTCCCCTCGGCCATTGCGGCCGGCAATGGAACGGTAGAGAAAGGTTATGAAAGTCGTTAATGAACCCTCTGCCAGGCACTTAAATGTGATTTGCAGAGTATCTGTGTAGATGTAGATTTACAAAATACCGAAATCTGATGTCAAAGGGTTCCGTTGAACAAATGTCGTTTTATCGCAGCTTTAAGCTACACGTTTGTAGTTGTCTGATCACATGTGTGGACTAACAACGATGCAGCTCTGCCTAGCTATATCTCCGTGCCACCGGCCGTGGTGGCCGAGCGGTCTGCGGCGCGCCAGTCACGTTCTGCACGGCAACTACGGTCGGGGATTCGAATCCCCCCTCTTGCATGGATATTTAAGTCGTCCTTAGTATTAGCTAGTTCATAAGTAGTTTGTTATATATATAAATGTTTGTATAGTCTATGGGACTTAACTACGGGGTCATCAGTCCCTAAACTTACAAACTACTTATGAACTACTTACGAACTAGGACGGCACAAATATCCATGCCCGAAGGGGGATTCGAACCCCCGACCGTAATGGCCGTGCAGACTGTGACTGGAGCGCCTTAGTCCCCTCGGCCACCGCGGCAGGCAAGTAGTTTGTAAGTTTAGAGACTGATGACCCCATAGTTAAGTCCCATAAGCTCTACGAACATTTGAATTATCTCCGTACCAATACACCTGCTGTCGTCGGCTGCTCCCCTCGGCTCTTTTGACAGTTCAAATGTTTAAATGTTTGTAGAACTTATGGGACTTAACTACGGGGCCATCAGTACCTAAGCTTACAAACTACTTATGATCTAACTTAAGTCTAAGAACGGCACAAATATCCATGCCCCCAACCCCCGAGCGCCTGAATCCCCTCGGCCACCGCGGCCGGCGCTCTTGACAGTCATGAGCGCGTCAGGGTGCAGCCTTGCAAGCCATTAGAAGCTGCCCCGTGGCTGCGTATAGTGCCAAGTAGCCGGCCAGCAGGCGTGTGAACCGGCGGCGGATGGGCGTCGCTGGCGGCGCGGCGCGATGTGACGCGCGACACAAGGAGCCGAGCCGGCGCGTTCATTCACCACTCCATGCCCTCCTCCTCCCTACTAATTTCAGAAGGATTTGCTCTTGACCGGATTGTGGCAGACTTGGAAGTCGAAATAAGACTGAAATACCCAACTGGGTACTCGGTGAAACTTCCTGGCAGATTACAATTTAGTGCTGGAACCGGGATTCGAACGTGGGACCTCTGCTTTCGCGGCCAAAAGCTCTACTGTCTCAGCCATCCCGGCACGCTGCACGGTCTATCCTCACAACCCTACTTCAGCCAGTACCTCGCCTCCTACTTTCCAAACTTGCCCGCGAAAGGCAAAGGTCCCAGATTCGAATCCCGGTTCTGGCACACAATTTCAATCTGCCTGGAATTCATATCAGCGCACACTCCGCTGCAGAGTGAAAGTTCCATTCTGGATCTTCCATAATAGTTCACAACTAACGACCGCACTGGATTGACGGGCCGTGGTCTTCAGCGATGAAAGCAGATTCTAATTTCATTTCATTTGGGCCTGCAGCATTGTGTATGTCTCTTAAGGGCATATTGTTAATCTAAGTAATACCAAAATGCTTTACTTTTTAGCTGTTAAATATTGTTTCTGCGGAGCGCGCGGTTGCTCGCCGTGGAGGTTCGAGTCCTCCCTGGGGCATGGGTGTATGTGTTGTCCTTAGGTTAGTTTACCTAGGTTTAAGTAGTTTGTAACTTACGGACTGATGACCACGCAGTTTGGTCCGATACATATACAAACATTTGAACATTTTTGAAATATTGTTTATTAATATAGCAATAGGCCTATTTCGGCACTGTGGCCATCATCAGGCTATCTGCGGACAAATGTTTAAGGTTAAAATGAGTAAAATAAAGATAGTTACAATTTTGATACATTTTTCGTCACGTATTTTTCCAGACGTACATCCATATGGCTTCGTGGAGGTATAATTTATTGTAATAACTGCATATAATTGCAGTATAAATGCTCTTTAGACGGTATATATAGATATTTTATGCTTATTAGGTATTAATTCATTACTGCTATTCTGTCAGTTTGACATATCCTCCAGCGATGCCCTATGGTTACTGTTTGTTTATTACTGCATATAGTGGGATCTTTGGTAATAATTACAAACACAATAAAGATCACACCACCCTATCACAGATCCCACTATATGCAGTAATAAACAAACTATAACCACAGAGCATCGCTGGAGGATATGTCAAACTGACAGAATAGCAGTAATGAATTAATACCTGATAAGCGCTGTGGTGTTCAAACCAATACTCGGATTGTTGACCGCTTTACCTTTACCTTAAGCATAAAATATCTATATAAACCATCTAAAGAGCATTTATACTGCAGTTATTATAATGAATTATACCTCCACGATGCCATATGGACGTAAGTCTGGAATAATATGACACGGAAAATGTATCAAAATTGTAACTATTTTACTCATTTTAACCTTAAATATTTGTCCGCAGATAGCCTCATGATGGCCACAGTGCCGAAATAGGCCTATTGCTATATTAATAAACAATATTTAACAGCTACAAAGTAAAGCGGCATTTTGATATTACTTAGATCAACAAAGCAGATTCTGTGCAATCGATTTATGGTCGTTTTCGTGTACGACGTAGACCTGGCGTGCGCTGTTTCGTACAGTGCAAGCCGCACTGGCCCCATCCCAGGGCTTATGGTGTGACGTGAGATAAGCTACAACTCTCATTCACCTTTGCTGTTTGTGGAGGAAACGCTGGCCAACGCTCGGTTTTTGCAGCGTGTTATGAGACCCGTTCTTTTGATATTCTTTCAATAAGAAGGTGTAGTGTTGTTCGTTGCTCCAACGGGATGAGCTCGTCCCCATACTGCGCGTGAAGCTCACCATTCTCTACAAGACCTGCAGCAACTTCTACGGTCAACACGATCTCTACACTACTCTCCGGCATTCTCCATAATTTCCATTAAATAAGATTATATCTATCCAAATTTCAAAGCACGCTACGATAAATCCTTCTGTTCTAAAATGATTAAATTTCGTTTTAGGAAGGCTGGAATAAACCTTTTTAACAAAGATATCATTCAACTATAGGGCCTAGCACCGCCAGAAAAATCAATTTGATGAACTTGATGAGACATAAGGGTAGCCGCGGCGGATTAGCCGCGCGTGCTGGAGCGCCGTGTTGCGGTGCTCGCGGCAGTCCGCCGTCGGAGGTTCGAATCCCCCCTCGGGTATGGATGTTTGTGTCGTCTTTAGTATAAGGTAGTTCGTAAGTAGTTTGTATGTTTAGCGACTGATGACCCCGCAGTTAAGTCCCTTAAGCTTTACAAACATTTGAACATTTGAAACATAAGGGGAAGAGAAAATGTTTTCGATTCCTGTACGTGAACCTTCTCCGGCATGGAACACTCGCAGAAAATCACAGTCTACACAAGTTAATACCATATTGCCCAGTTATCGTAAAGCTGATGGTCATGACAGCGCTACGTGTTTGCTGTGGAATTTTAACTATAAATAAGATGAGTGCAATTCACCTGGAGGAATGTGGCTGTAGTGATGCTTTTGTTTTCAGTGGTAACACAAAAAATTTGAAGGGATTTTGCGGCTGGTTACACCGAAGACTTGTGTATGTGTTGATTGAGCGCAGATTAATGTTTTCCTTTCAATAGTAAGAGATCTGGCTTCTCTTTGTGTGTTAGGAATTTTAATTCTTTCATGACCTTTGTTTTCTACTTTTGTACATCGTTATTTTTAGTCCATATGCTATATTCAAACAGTGGATCACAATGTAATGTTAATAAGTAATAGTTTTGTGTGTTTTATGTTAATTTTTGTTGCCTCACGGAAACACGATAGCATCGACGAATTATTATACCACTAAGACGGATATACATATCTTGTCACGAATTTAGGGTCCACAGTAAAATTATGCGTTACCACTCTTTTTCGTCGTTTGTCTAAGAATAGACAATACTCAGTAAAATACAAATCATCTTCAACCTTAAAATATTTAAATTACTTGTTATTTACATTACCAATTTTCGTTTATGGATACTGCACAACACAATCTTTAAAATAACACGAATTAGGCACCTGAGCCCAAAGCACTCAATACATTGCAATTGTTACGGTTCAGTGATTAGAATTTGTTTTTGTTCATTTGATAATGCAATTAGTCGAAGCTAAATGAATTCAAAGATGGGAAAATTGCTGGTGCTCGGTGGCGGGGTATTATGTAACACAATGTAGCCGAGGTATTTCATATTTCAAGAGGTACCAAACCGAAGATTTATATGGAGGACGGCAAAAGCGGAATTGTCATTGTACGTATGAAAGTGGATATTGAGGGATCGTGACAGACAAGGTCATTAGAGAGAATTGTAAACGAAAATAAGAGGAAGATAGATGCAAACGTTAACTCATAAGTGAATGTCACATTAGATAACATCGGAAGCTGATGATCCTTCGGATGATGCTATAGTATTCGGAAAAGTCGCAACATTGGAAAACTGTGACGAAATGCAGGAGGATCTGCAGCGTATCAACGTTTGGCGAAAGGAATGGCAATTGACCCTGAATATGAACTAATGCAAAGTGCTGCGTTTACGTGGAAAGAAAGATCCTTTATTATATAACTACGCAATAGCACGACAAACTTGGAAAGCAGTTACTTTCATAAAATATCTGGGAGCACATATAAAAAGCGATTTGAAATGAAACGAACATATAAAATTAATCGTGGATAAGGTAGATGGCAGACTGAAAATACATTGTTAACGAACTTTCACACTGTTAAAATGTCGGTGTTAAAATAAAATTGGAGTTGTCTGTTTTTTATTAGAGTCGTGGAAACCCGCACAACCGGTTTCACGACTTCATAGTTGTATGTTCAGGTGCAATTAATTGTTTTGTAAATAATTCTTACATTGGATAACTGGGATTAATGGTCAGGTACGACCGCTAGAAAAATTCCCTCAGTTCGTCAGAAATAAAATAAAATGGCCATCCCGTTCATGTCATTTTAAGAAAAATATTAAAACTCGGCAATCAGTTTGGTAAATATTATTTGGCTGGCTTGTCATCTAAACGACGTGATGGGTGGCCAGGTAGTCTTTCTTGTGGGCTTCATCAGCTCCATCAGGTGGTCAAAAGTTGCAAAATGTTCAAAAGTTGCATTTCCGTCCTGCGTGGTTGTGCGGAAATGCCTTAACTGACAAACTGCGATGTGTATCAG
This sequence comes from Locusta migratoria, assembly GCA_026315105.1. Classification (NCBI taxonomy): domain Eukaryota; kingdom Metazoa; phylum Arthropoda; class Insecta; order Orthoptera; family Acrididae; genus Locusta; species Locusta migratoria. The sequence goes on from CM048755.1 coordinate 381,884,927, forward strand.
CCGCCAGCCTGTACGATTAAAAGACAACCGGCCTTTCACTCAGACAACTCATATTTTAACACCTACATTTTAACTGTGTGAAAGTTCCTTAACTATGCATAAATATTTTAGCTGTGGTTGCCCTTCATATAAAATTCTCTGTGAAGACTGAAAATCATTGGAAAGTTCCAGATGAGGTGCAGGGTACAGAGCACTCGTTCGGCAGACGCTTGCGTGTTGCTCATAACTATAGGAAACGTACCAGATAGGGTTGATAGAAGACATAGAAAAGATCCAATAGACATGTGCACGCTTCGTTTCAGGATCATTTAGTTTGCCCGAAAGATTTTCAGAGATGATAGAGAACCTCCAGTGGCAGACGCTGCAACAGACGTTCAGTATCGCAGTACAGCATACAGTTAAGGTTCGAGGCAGTAGCGCAGCCAGGACTTGGTGTGTGTGTGGGGGGAGGGGGGGGGCTAAGTTTTAAAAATAAAGTCCATTGTATTTATTAATCTATGACTTATTTTACACTTTTTTTACGCAAACAATTGCACAAGACATAAAACGAGTAGGCTCACGTTAATTTGAATGTGAACGAGGACCAACGGGGTGGAAATGGAGTGTATAATAAAAATTGAACTGTCGGCCGCGGTGGCCGAGGGGACTGAGGCGCTTCAGTCACGGTCTGCACGGCCACTACGGTCGGGGGTTCGAATCCCCCCTCGGGCATGGATATTTGTGCCGTCCTTAGGATAAGCTAGTTAATAAGTAGTTTGTAAGTTTAGGGACTGATAACCCCGTAGTTAAGTCCCATAAGCTTCACAAACATTTAACATTTAACAATTTAAAAATTGAACTAAAGTAACAGTATTGTTGTTCAGTAATTTTTCAAAAGCGATAGATTGGCTGGCCAGTACTTACCTTGATGCTGTACCGCCGATAGTGACACAAATTAAGAGAAAAAAAAGGAAAGAAAAAAAAACCGACGAAAAAGGACAAACATTTGGAACACAGTTCCTTCTTCAGGTGGGAGAGAAGGAAAGAAAAAAGGGTGGGAAAGGAAGGGAAAGGTAAATCATGACCTAGGTCATGATGGTGATGTTTAAGGAGTGTGGAAGTCAGAGATACTGTATATTAGTACTAATATTCAGTATCTCTGACTTCCACACTCCTTAAACACAAACATTATGACCTAGGTCATGATTTACCTTTCCCTTCCGTCCCCACCCTTTTTTCTTTCCTTCTCTCCCACCTGAAGAAGGAACTGTGTTCCGAATGTTTGTCATTTTTCGTCCATTTTCGTTTTCTCTTCATTTGTGTCACTATCGGCGATACAGCACAAAGGTAAGTACTGGCCAGCCAATCTATCGCTTTTGAAAAATAATTTATCATTTCTGAGCAGAATTTCCATCATTAATCCAATATTGTTGTTCATAAGATGCCACTCGGTGGCGTCGCTGACCTTCTAAGCAGCGGGTCGCCGCATGCGAACAATCGGCTCGTATCTTCAGCATAACAGTAACAATAGCAGCAGCATCAAGGCTGGTCACGCGGCACTAAAACCGCTCACGGTAACAGCAGCACACAGTGATGGCATCATCTTGGCGACCCATGGTAAAGTTCACTTGTGCTTGGCAAATTATAGTTACGTTGTGATTTATAACATGTGTACTATTTCAAATTTTCAGTGGCGACCTGTTTAAAAAAATGAAAAGAATATAAAAGAATAAAATTAAAAAATCTTTGGGAGGTGCCTGGTGTAACATGTCTGGAAAGGTGGCAAACAGTGGTGGACGTGACCGGTGGCGATACGGGCCGCCAAAGGGCGCCCGCAAGTGTGAGCAGAGCGCTCACGTGTAGAGGCCTGCTGGCTGCTGAGGCCACGGCCTTTCTCTCAGTCGCTCTCCGTCCTTCTCATTTGCTGTTGAGATCTACTAGCAGGCGTTTTTACTTGCAATTAGATATTGAATTGCTGCTAGTATCATTTTGTCTAAGTTGATCTTTTTTTTATATAGTTAGCAAATAATGAGCTGTAGTTTATGCCAGTTTTGTATGGACCGCGCGTGTTGCGCACTGATGGTTACTTGCTATTCAAAATATTATTTTCTCAGTTTCAGACAGTAACCAACTGTACTTAATACTCCCCTGTTCCAATACGTGTTAGCCTGTCCCGAATCCATGGCATCCAACATGCAATTTTATTAATCACCGTGATAAATATGGGCTCAGGGGCACGGAATTGTAAGGAAACGGCGTTGTTGCCTTCCACGCGTAACTAATAAGGTAATTATGTATTTTTACGGAAAAAGGGGTGTTATACTGGGGAGCCTTCAGCCCCATTACCCCTCCCCCATAGCTGAGCCACTGGTTACAGAACATACGTTTCTCGAATATTTTTCCAATATATTGCTTCCTCCCGTGTATGTGTCGCGAAATGACCACGCGGATAAAATCATAGAAATTAGAGCCAACACGGAGGCATGCCAGGTATCTTTTTTTCCCGCGAATCATACGCGGTTGTTAGGAGGAGGAAGTGACAATAGAACTCAGAGTACACGCCGCCAGACACCGCGAGCTGGCTCGCTCAGATGTATCACAGTATAAAAATGAGTAAATAAGTATGAATTTGCAAGATGTAAGAGTGGTGGCTTGTTCCCTGTGGGAGGACGGGTGGTGAGAAGGGGAGCAGCAGAGGCTGGGGATTGGCGCTTGGGGCGTGCGGCTTGCATCGGCGCGGCGCGCCAGGGCGGAGCGCGGCGACGCGTGCGCACGCGTGCCTCCGGCGCCATTGGTCGCCTTTACGGCCAATGTTGCGTCAGCGCCGCTGCCCGACTTGCGCCGTCTCCGTCTCGCGCTCACGTCACGGCCTCGCTTCTTTTCCCACCAGGCGCAGACTTCGGTCTCCGCAACCACCCGTATGAACAGCCGACTGGCCAACAAGCGGCCGCGGCGGATTAGCCGTGCGCACTGGGGCACCGTGCTGCGGTGCGCGCGGCCGTTTCAAAAATGTTCGAATGTTTGTAAATCTATCTGACCAAACTGCGTGGTCATCAGTCCGTAGCTTACAAACTACTTAAACCTAGGTAAACTAACCTAAGGACAACACACACGCCCATGCTCCAAGGAGGACTCGAACCTCCACTGCGAGCAACCGCGCGCTCCGCAGCGAGACGCTTTAGACCGCTCGGCTTCTCGACCGCGGCGGGGCCGTTTCCCTTCGGGGATTCCAGTCCCCCCCCCCCTCTCGGACAAGGGTGTTTGTGTTGTCCTTAGGTTAGTTTACATTAGTTTAAGTAGTTTGTAAGCTACGGACTAATAACCAACAGTTGAGTCCGACTGATTTACAAACATATGAACATTTGCCAAAACATATGAACATTTGCCAACAAGCGTCGTATTTAGCCAACACCGTAGAAGGAGAAGCCCTGTGCACTGTCGTGTCACGTGAAGGCGGTAATACACTGTGCTGCAAAACACAACTAGCTCTTTACTCACACGAAGTGATGAGTGCTATCGACAATGGTTCTCAAATTGATTCCGTATTTCTTGATTTCCAGAAGTCTTTTGATACCGCACCTCACAAACGGCTTTTAATCAAATTGCTTGGTCATGGTATATCACCCAAAATTTGCGACTGGATAGGGCAGGAGAGGACACAATTCGTAGTAAGACATCGACTACAACACAGCTGTTATCGGGCGTTCCACAGGGTAGTGTTATTGGTACTTTGCTGTTCTTTATTTACATAAACGATGTGGGACCAAATCTAATCAGCTCTCTTAGGTTGTTTGCAGATGACTACGTTATTTACCGTGTAGTAAAATCATCTGAAGATCAAAACCAACTGCAGAACGATCCGAATAAGATATCACCATGGTGTAAAAATTGGCAATTGACTCTAAATAATGAGAAGTGTAAGGTCATTCACATGAGTACGAAAAGAAATCCGTTAAACTTTATTTACAAGATAAATCAATCAAAAGTGAAGGCCGTAAACTTCACAAAATACCTAGGATTTACAATTACTTCAGTCTTAAACTGGAAAGAACACGTAAATAATATCGTGGGAAAGGCGAACCAGAGACTGTGTTTTATTGGAAAGACCCTTAAAAGATGCAACAGAACTACTAAAGAGACTGCATACACTACGCTTGTCCGTCCTTTTTTGGAGTATTGTTGTCCTTATCAGGTGGGTTTGACGGTGGACATCGAAAGAGTCAAAAAAGGGGCAGCTCATTTTGTATTGTCACGAGACAGGGGAGACAGCGTTACGGAAATGATACGGAATCTGGGATGGGAATCATTACAACAATGGCGTTTAACCTGTGGCGTGGCTACTTACGAAACTCCAATCGCCAACATTCTCCTCCGAATGCTAAAATATATTGTTGACTGCCACTTACATAGGTAGAAAACATGATCATAATAAAATTCGATAAATCAGAGCTCGAACGGAGAGATTCTCTTTTCGAGAATGGAATTGGAGATAAATAGTATAAAGGTGGTTCGATGAACGCTCTGCCATGCACTTAAATGTGATTTGCAGAGTATCCCATGTAGATGTAGATGTAAGCTACATATCAGTGCTTGCACAGTGTTTTGCCAATGCCGCAAGATATAATCTGAAATTTTTCGTAGACTACGTAGAGAAAATATAGTAAAAATTTACAGAAATTGTCGTAAGTGCACAAGAAATGAAAGCGCCATATAATAACAAAATGTTAGCAATATCAGTTGTAATTTCTGGAAGATTATATCTACTGATACACTCTCTAAAATTTCTGTAGCAAAACAAGAACAATCTTTTACATAAATTGTCCGTAATGTAGAACATTCTCTTCTGTTAATCCAACCACTAATATTTTGTGACAGTTGATTCTCTCTGTGTCATTGCGATTTCCTGTAGCGGCGCGCGTCTTTTTCGAACGTCCTTGGATATGACTCGACACTTTGCTGTCCCGGCCATGTAGTGTCTGCGAGGTTGACGTCCGTGCGTCACTCGGCCAATGAAGCGAACGTGTTCTGCGTCCACATTGAAGATCATACGTAGACCCCATAAGCCACGGCACGTGCTACCTGTCTAGTGTTTCCTCATTTAGTATTCCAGCGAAAACGTGAAGTGTCATCGATAGTGCGGCGCCGCACGAGGATGGCCGCGCGGTCTGGGGCTCCATGTCATGGATTGTGCGGCAGCTTCCGAAGGTCCTCTCCCGACCATGGGTTTGTGTGTTGTGCTTATTATAAGCTAGTTTAAGTAGTGTGTAAGTAGAGGCTCCGGTAACCCTTGCAGTTTGGTCCCTTAGTTACACAAAATTTGAATTTTGATAACGCTGACACAAGAGAGCGAATTCTTGCTCAGATCAACAAGCATGGAGAAAGATGGATGTCTTCGCCTACTTAAAACAATAATGAATCCTTCACAGGGAATGATATCGAAAAAACGCAATAAACATCAGTAAAGTTGTGTGTAATTTAGTCTATTCTTTACGAGGACTGACGTTGTCTTTATGTATACGAATCTTTGTGACTTCACATATTGAGTTTTACACAGTGTGTGCGCAGAAGAGTAGGCACTATCACAAAAGTTGTGAAATGAGTTACTCTGGTAGTATATTAAGTATTTCTTGCAGACTGATTCTTTCTCGTTGTACTTAATATCTTGAGAAAGCGTGTCAGATGGCATGTCATTATCTCTTGTATGATTACCGCAGAATTCTTTAGCTATTCTGACTCTATCTACAATCCCGGTAGCTGGTAGAGTAAGCCGGCCGCGGTGGCCGAGGGGACTGCGGCGCGCCAGTCACGGTCTGCACGGCCACTACGGTCGGGGGTTCGAATCCCCCCTCGGACATGGATATTGTGCCGTCCTTAGTGTTAGCTAGTCCATAAGTAGTTTGTAAGTTTAGGGACTGATGACCCCGTAGTTAAGTCCCATAAGCTATACAAACATTTGAAGAGTAAGGAATGAAGCAAAGGAGAGTCATGTGAGAAAGCTTTGCCTTTCGGTAATGGCCGGCCGCTCTAAGGCGCCTTGCTCCGGAGTGCGTGACTGCTCCCTGTCGGAGGTTCGAGTCCTCCTTAGGATATGGATGTGTATGTTGTGCTTATCATAAGCTATGGTGTTGATGATGTGTATGGTATCAGGGCGTACGACATTGTAGTCTTTAGCGCCTGGACTTAGACAGTGTAATAAGAGTTTCAAACAGAAGTTAAAACATATGTGACAGAAACGGAGACACAAGAATGTTCTGAATGTCAGGGTTGCCAAGAAAAGGGAAAGTAGTAGAAGCTACAGAGCAGATAGGTACGGCTTGCTGACCATATAAATGAGAAAGGATGAACCAGCAGCTCTGCAAGAGACTAAAAGCCACAGCCTAAAAGTTTACACCAATGGGAAGAGCATTCACAAAACAAATACTTCGGCCACACTCGTTTCGTCATTAGCTAAAATTGATGGCAGATCACCACCAAGATTAGCTACTGCCCTCTCAGCACGATATGAAATGCATTCAATTGAGCAGCATAATTAGTTTTTAAGTCAGTGACTGATGACCACGGCAGTTTGGTCCGATAGCTTTGTAAATATTTGAACATTTTGAAAAACACCTGCGTTCAGAAAATATCCCCCCGCTCCACCGCAACATCAAGGCCCCCGACTCAGGAATCTGCAGTAAAATTTTGAAATTATATTCTTGAGTCCTGTATTTCACTCTTTCCTGAAACAATACGTACTTACGCCGGCCGCGGTGGCCGAGGGGACTGAGGCGCTCCAGTCACGGTGTGCACGGCCACTACGGTCGGGGGTTCGAATCCCCCCTCGGACATGGATATTTGTGCCGTCCTTAGTCTTAGCTAGTTCATAAGTAGTTTGTAAGCTAAGTTCTACAAACATTTGAACATTTTTGAATACGTACTTACACCGACATCCATAATCCCCAGTCCTTCTTCTACATGATGTTAAATTATTCTAATTCTCTCATTTGCGTTTATTTCACTACGCATATATGAAAAAAGTAATTTAGTACCTCACTTTTCCTGGAAAGTAGGATGGCCTTCTGCTTAATATCTGTGTGCTGTAAAATGATATTAAACCTGACTAGTAACTTTCGTATGGCATAATTTTATGTTTGACTCAATATAATGGTTAAGATAATGAAGTAAATGAGAGAACAGAGTTTTCACTAAAGAAAATCCTTTTTTATGTACCAAAGAGATGCGGAACGGAAACGTGACACCGAAGTTACACAGAATGGCCATATGATAAGAGACACTGAACAGTTCCGATTTCTACGCGTTCATATGGATAGTCAGTTGTCGTAGAAAGCCCATGTTCAGTATGTTGTGTAAAATCTAAATGCTGCGTTGGTTACCATTCGAACAATTTGTGAAATAAGTGATAGTTCAACAAGAAAAGTTGTCTACTTTACATATTTTTATTTGCTTATGACGCATGGTGATATTTTTTCGAGTAACTTCTGGTTCATAAAGGATATTTATCGTGCAGAAACTGGTGGTTCGTGCAGTATGTGGAGTAAGCTCGGGTATTTCTTGTCGACAACTGTTTAGAAGCCTGGGAATTCTGATATTGGCCTTCCGACAGTCCTATCGGTACTTACCAATAAGAATTGGGCAATAGATAACTCAGGGAAGTAAAAAGTTTATGGCTCGTTTTCTCTGTTCATAGGGGTGAGTTATGTATGTCAGCTTCTATACCCTAAACAGCTACCCAATCTGTTTAAACAAGATCAATAATTAAGCTGTAGTTCAGCCACTCTATCAATCTGCATATGATGACGTGAAAATATATCTAATCAAGCATAAATTAAACCTATGAACGACCAACAAAATGGATTGTAAGATAAAGAAGTGATTCACTCACGAAGTAATTCTTTAAAAATAGAGTTTATTTCTCTTTCTGGAGATGAAAATGCGGAGGTGGTCTTATTTTATACATCGGTAAATAACTGAATATTTCCCTAACTATTGTTCATGAGAGGCACAATAAGTATCACACGCATTCGAGAGTAAAAGTTGCAAGTTAATCCCCGATTAAAGTATTTGTTATAAAACACAGTTTGTAATCACACAAGTACACGATTGCTGAATTATTACAGTTCCACAGCCTTACTTCCGTGCATAGTTTATCACTTTTCAAGCAAAGACTAAGTTCTGCAATCACAGTCCCGTAAATTTTCCAAGTCCCCACTTGCCTACCTCATCAAATCACAAGTTCGTAACGCGGCTTCAGACCGCCCAGCGTCACAACCTTTCACCACCGCGTCCAAGACGAGTCCCTTCCCAAGCGTTCGAAAGCGTGCTCTCTCTGCTCCCAAAATTGTATCCTTCCGCGCATCCTAACGCTTCATCTTTAAAATATCATTTCCATTCCAAAATATTATACATTTGAATTTCACAGAATTAAATGCTTTGACAACCTCCCTACAAATGTTGTTTACATTTAACAAACAAATATATATTTAACAATACTAAAAAACGGTTGAGACTGAAGCTTGAGACTGAAACTCTTGGCTGAGATAACCATTAAGCATGGCTTCTCGCTGTTCAAATATACTGCCGCCGTCGAAATATAGTTACACAATATTTTTATCACGGCTTTTAATGCAAATATATTTAGTTCTTGTCCACAAACATTTATAATTGTTTATATAAAAATATCTGCTGCATATCTACTATTTTTAGTCGGCCATGAAATATTTAAGTGTCAGTCTACAACATAGAACGAACTTTACTAAGAATAATATTAAATATAATAAAATACATGTATAAATGTAATGCGCTTTGCTTGGTTCTTGTTTTATGTTTCTGTGGTGGAATATATGTACTGACACAAGAATATTATTACCTCAACGAAAAGCAGAACAAGAGAGTAAAACAAAGTTTATTGAAAGAATACGGAAATAACGTGGTACGTCTTTTCAGATAGGTAGCGTGGTGCAATGCCGCCCATTTGCTTCTTAAATTGTTACTGATAAACACTACGTATCAATAGTTGTAAATATAAGTCTTATAATATTATTATTATAGTACTCGTATTAGTCGGCTTTTGATCTGTAAGGTATACTGAAATTGTAATTACTGCGTTTGATTCTCCCAAGTCTCCTGAATCCAATCATATAATTATATTTGCCGTAAGATCGTTCCCTAATTTTATATGGATTTTTAGAATAATGTGTGTGTGGCTATATTGTATTTCAGTTGCAATCTGGGTTAGCCGCCCTCGCTCAGCCAAGAGCGTTTCTGGTTTCCGAGCACAGTAGGGAAACCCTGACTACCTAGGCCCAAACTGTCAGCCAGCTGGCTGGGGAACCCAACAGCCTGGCAAAACCCGCTTTTCACATGGAAACAATCAGCTGCCCCCTGTATCAGTAATATCACACCCTCTCACTACATATTGCCTTTGCTGTCGTTTGTTGTTAATAATATTCGGTTATTCCAAAAAGTTAGCCACTTTCACTCAGTTAATACTTGGAAGGAATCGAATCTGACCCTTGTGCTGAAAGGTGCAGTATTCTACCGCATCCATTTTTAATAAGCTGCCTCATCAGTTCACAATGCTTAGTAGTAATCCTCGGACTTTCAAGGCTAAACTGAAAAGTTTCCTCGTGGCTCACTGTTTCCATTCTCTCAATAAATCCACACTGAAATTAAAGAATCTAATTTCTTTGTTACACGGTATATTCGTTTTACTTATGCTTAGGTCTGCCGTTCAAATGTTTGTAATTCTATGGGACCAAACTACGTTGGTCATCAGTCCTTAGTCTTACAAACTAATTAACCTATGTTAAACTAACTTAAGGACAACACATACACCCATGTCCGAGGGAGGATTCGAACCTCCGATGAGGGAGGCCGCGCGATCCGTAACGTGGCGCTCTAGACCGCGCGTCTACTTTCGCGCGGCAAGGCCTGCCGTGTGCATAGGATTGCTACACGTTTCACTTCATCTATCACTACTCTTTTTGTTAGAATTTAGTGTACTGGCTCGTTCCATGGCCGTGAAGACTTGCTCCTCAATTTGGTCCTCCGTAACATGATAAATATAACTACATAAAATGAATCAGTGTGACTTTTGGCTTGAGGAAACTCGCAAAAAAGTGTTTTTTCCTAACAGTTTCACCTTGTTGTCTGAACGTTGGTGTATGTCGTATTGTACCATACGTTACGTAGCCACAGGTGAAGCTAACAGTTTCCCAAAAATGTTTGTAAAATCTTATGGGACCTAACTCCGGGGTCATCAGTCCCTAAACTTACAAACTACTTATGAACTAACTTATACTAAAGACGACATAAACATCCATGCCCGCGGGAGCATTCGAATGTCCGACGCTGGAAGCCGCGCGATCCGCAACGTGGCGCTCCAGACCGCTCGGCTACTACCGCGCAGTGAACAGTTTTCCCATAGAAGGACTTTGGAGAAATAATGTCCGGTACAGTAAAGCAGCCGCGGTGGAGTGGCCGAGCGTTCTAAGGCGCCTTTCTGTGGAGCGCGAGTTTGCTCGCTGTCGGAGGTTCGAGTGCTCCCTCGGGCAGGTGTGTGTGTGTGTGTGTGTTGTGTGTGTGTGTGTGTGTGTTGTCCTTAGGTTAGTTTGACTTAGTTTAAGTAATTTGTAATCCTAGGGACTAATAACTAAAGAGGATAGGTCCCATAGATTTACAAACATTTGAACCAAAAATATTCAAATGTTTGTTAAGCTTATGGGACTTAACTACGGGGTCATCAGTCCCTAAACTTACAAACTACTTATCAACTACCTTATTCTAAAGACGGCACAAATATCCATGCCCGAGGGGGGATTCGAACCCCCGACCGTAGTGGCCGTGCAGACCGTGACTGAAGCGCCTCTGTCCCCTCGGCCACCGCGGCCGGCACATTTGAACCGTAAAGCAGCATTTCACTTCTCGACGACAACACAGTCCAAATTACCGATAATTTAAAATTACGGAAGTCCGAATAAGTAATCGTTTCCTGTACCTTCAAAAATATGTCAGTGAAGAATCATGCACAGAGTACAATATTACTCGTATCACTAGTTGTCAAAAAAACGCTTGCTGGCCGCGGTGGCCGAGGGGATGAGGCGCTCCAATCACGATCTGCACGGCCAATACGGTTGGGGTTTCGAATCCCCCCTCGGGCATGGATACTTGTGCCGTCCTTAGTATTATCTAGTTCATAAGTAGTTTGTAAGTTTTGGGACTGATGACCTCTTAGTTAAGTCCCATAAGCTCTACAAACATTTGAACATTTAAAAACGCATATACAGCAGTGAAAACACGAACCTTATCAGTCTTGATACCTCAACGAGAGTTCGAGTTGAAATATTTTGCTGTTTCTGTAAACTTTTCTTATGCATGTGGTGGCTGACAATATCACGTTATTTTCAAATGCTTTACATTTTACTATTACAGTTCGTATAAAAATTTCTCCCGCCTTCTTGTTTTTCAATGTTAATTAGCAATATGATAGGAAATACTTCCCGTAAAACTGTAAACGACTGTTTTCCAAGAATTATTTTATTGTTTAATACCGAATGCAGTATCATTGTCCACTTTTCAATATGTGTATAACCGATGATGATGCCACCACTAATACTGACGCATGTCACGTCAGCCAATGAGCGGCATTCGTTTGCTACGTCGGGTTCGCGGTATCGGAAGACGACTGCATGAATTCAGCAATTCCCTCTCTCTACATCTCCGGCGAATAAAGATAGTTTTAATATTCGGCTCACTTCTCTCATGACTCAGCACGGAAGCACTGACGCAAGTCGCAGGTGAGAATAGGAATCAAATATGACTCATATAGATTTATGTGAGAATATTCTCTCGTCTTTGTGCTATCCGACATTACTAAAATACGTAAAGGAATAAAAATTTAATTGATTAATTGTTAGAGGGACGTCATTATATATACGCCTTTATTATTACGTGTGTAATATCAGAGGAAGTTAAACTTTTGAACGAGGTGTATAATATGTTCTGTCTCGGAGAAAGTACTTCATGACTTCTTGTTTTGGAAGCTCATAGTAAGAAAACGATCAAACAGCTCTTAGTTCGAAGATTCCAAGCTAATACAGTGCGAGATATATCGAACATGTAGCTGTATATAAGTTATCTCAACTTACAGCTAGCAAGGCAAGAAATACAGATTTTTGTTTTGTCGTCGCATTTGAATTAGATGGCTAGCGTGAGTAATGGAGCCGACATATAAAACTGCGTCTTAAAGAAGGTTTATTGCAAACATACGCGCTGCTTTACTCTTGGCAGTCGATAAGAATACCGCACAAGGCCTTCATTAATATTCATAAAATACACCACGGCATAAACACTAAATTTAATGAGAGCGAGAACGATGGAAACAAAAATTCGTTGTGCTATTTTAAGTGCACGTATGCATACATTCCCTGTATGACGTACGGTGCACGGCCATAAGAAACGTTTAGCCTTTAGCCAGGATCCTGTTATTTGTGATTTGCTGGACGGCGTCTTGTGTACATTATGATCGTGTCGTCCCTAAATAAGCAAAAACTTCGTGTACTTTTCGAACATACAGCAGCATCATGCAACGTTAGTGGAAGCTGAAGATTTTTGCAATTATTGTACGCTGTTATTACTTCTACAAAAATCGTGGAAAAAATTAATTTTCAAAAAAATGTTCAAATGTTTGTAAAGTTATCGGCCCAAACTGCGCTGGTCATCTGCCCCTAGACTTACAAACTATATAAACTGACTTATGCTAAAGACAAAACACACACACGCGCGCGCGCGCGCGCACCCATGGCCGAGGGAGAACTCGAACCTCTGGCAGGGAGCAGCCGCGCACTCCGCAGCAAGGCGTCTTTAGAGCTCACGGCCATTCCCGTGCGGCTTATTTTTCATAGTAGGTAGTTTGAGAAGAGATAATTAATGCCGTATCGCTATTTCTGTTGAGTCATCTGAATTTGTAAGTCATACTATAGAAGTATTATTTCCCTTGGCAACACATTTCGCTTAACAAATGATTCAGTTGCTTATACCAAAATTTCATGGTATTCTATTTAAAAAAATAGCGTTCTTGCGGAAGAAAGCTCACTATTTTGATTGCAATCAGAAGGCTATTCACTGTTTTACTGAAGACCCTTTGCTAAATCTTTCTATGCACATTTACGGTACGTGTTAAAATTAATTACTCAATAGCAGCTGAAATATATTTTAGAATTTTTATAGCAGTCATAGCCTGGATTGACGATCATTTCAAGAGCTTCTCTGAGATCTGTAACTATCCACTAGAAACAAACTGAGAAGCATCGATTACGGTTAATTTAAATTAAAAATTACAGAATTTTGTATATGAATACAACTTGTTTATTGTATCAAATTAAAATGAAATGAATGATTATGATGATAGTTAAAATGCTCATTTTTGGTAAGGTTACTAACAGTGTTAGCATTCCATACTTATTATTTAGTGATTACGATGTTTCCCATCTAATGCAGATTTTCGAACCAGAGATTATCTCAAAAATCAAATGTTTGTGAACCTATTGGACCGATCTGCTATGGTCATCAGTCCCTATACTTGTAAATCAACTTACACTAACGGCAACACACACACACACCAATTCCCGACGGAGGACTGGAACCTCTGGCAGGAGCGGCCGCTAAGTCCGTAGCATGAGTGATGTGATTGCTGTCGAAAGAAGCAATTTCTGCTTTTTCTGTTTTATTATTAATTTCTATACTCTATATATCACGAAATGTTTTTCAGTTTTTATTTTGAAATCTATAAACATGTATCCTCAGATTTTATTATTAGTAAACTAGGCTGGTCTCGGTTTATTTTAGAAACAGCGTCATCATGTTTATCGTTCATTTCACATATGTATTATGCTTTATAAAAATGTTCAAATGTTTGTTAAGCTTATGGGACTTAACTACGGGGTCATCAGTTCCTAAACTTACAAACTACTTATGAACTACTTACGAACTAGGACGGCACAAATATCCATGCCCGAGGGGGGATTCGAACCCCCGACCGTAGTGGCCGTGCAGACCGTGACTGGAGCGCCTCAGTCCCCTCGGCCACCGCGGCCGGCTATGCTTTATATATTCATTGTTTTGGTTCGGCGTCATTCCACCTCATAACTAAAATTACACTTATGAAAATTCATCGTGAAGATGGGGAAGGATCAGCAACTGGATATGTAATGAAAACCATTTTTTTTTCCTTTTTTCGTCACAGTTGCAGTATTTAGAAGTTGGTAACTAGTTTCGGACTTGAACGTCCATTTTCAAAACATAGGCCTAATTCCAACCGCAACAATACACTGCATGAAGCAAATGACTGAGAAAATCTGTATGTTGTCCACTGTTAATACATGATTACATTGAAATTTAAAATCTATTATCATCTATTTTAACCTATTTTAAATGTCAAGGTAATCATGTATTAACAGTGGCAACGTACAGATTTTATCAGTGATTTGCTTCATGCAGTGTATTGTTACGGTTGGAATAAGGCCTATAGTTTGAAAATGGACGAACAAGTCCGAAACTAGTTACCCACTTCTAACTAGTGGAACTGTGATGAAAAAAGGGAAAAAAATAGTTTTCATTAAAATTTCACTGTCTTGTGGATCCGGCCCACAGAACGACAGATTTAGTAGGCAATATCTCACCCAGAATCGTGTGCATCACACTGTGCGTTCTCTATTCCTTTATTGTGTCCGCGGTGAATTACATTCACTAATGAAATTTAATATTTTTTTTTTAGTTTTACAAATAATTTTCGTAATAATATTCTCAATTTTAAAATATTCACCTTCTGATTAATCCATCAGTAATGCTAAATATGCGAGATTCTTTGTTTTCTTGATCTTCGATACAAAACAAGTCTTACGCATTGTTAGCATAAAAAAAAACTATAGGGGAAAATTCCAATGGTGTACACAATTTCTTAGACGTGGACGTTAATGAATGCCGAAGTTTTCTTTGTAATATAAATTGCTAAATAAAAGTAATAAGTTACTTTTTCGAAACCCAATAATTGGCTCTTACTGTTACGCCTCAGTTTGAAACTTCTTTCGGAGGTGCCTACAAAATTCTTCTGTAACTATGCAAAAGCGTGGCCCCTTGCCACGTTAAGTTTTACCTAAGTAGCGCTTCGAGAAAAGGCTGTCTGCTCCAGCGACAATGATCAAAGCTTCCAAGTTCATATGTGACTTAAGCAAGGTAAATGACGTCATATGGCACCAAATATTATCATAGTTGTGCCCAACGCCTCCGGGGCCATGTCAAGTGGGCCATGTCATGAGGGTGGCCACCACCCTCTCTGCACATGGTACCCCTTTCTTTGATGCGCTGCATTTGAGGTCAGAGCCGCGACGCCTAGCTTTGAAGCAACGCAGTCATTTATGGGTGGTCGAGGAAAACATTTCAGACACATCGCTGCTCAGAGCTGAGACGAAAAACCCTCAGGGGTGGCATGAAGAGCGCCAGTACAACCGCCGTTCACTCTCACACAACTCGCAGGCTAAGTCCGCGGTGGCCGAGCGGTCTGCGGCGCGCCAGTCACGTTCTGCACGGCCACTACGGTCGGTGGTTCGTATCCCCCCTCGGGCATGGATATTTGTTCCGTCCTTAGTATTAGCTATTTCATAAGTAGTTTGTAAGTTTAGGGACTGATGACCCCGTAGTTAAGTCCCATGAACTCTACAAGCATTTGAACATTTTTTGCAGAGAGCTACAGAACGACGTTCTTGACAACGTTACCCACTGCCGACATTTACTGGACAATTTAACCCTTCTCTGTTGTATCTGAGAACGTCGTGGGGCTGCAATCACACTAAGCGTGATTTTTTTTTTTTTTTTTTTTTTTTTTTTTTTTTTTTTTTTTTGCTATGTTAAGCACTTTCAACTCACTGATATAGACAAGCATTCAGCACAGTTCATCATCTACCACATCCGTGTAGCAACTCTTTCGGCACCCCTTAGCGTTTACTTGCCTATAAGAAGGTGTTAAACCAGGAATCAAGCGTACTTAGTTCAATGTTTGTCGATATCGATGAGTTGAAATCGTGTGATGTGAAGCTTGGGCATCGCGATTCTGACCTCCATTGAAGAGGCGCCAAAGGAAATTACGAATTGCGATTAATATGTTGTGACTTGTGTAACAACCTTCCACAATTTGATTTGTCAACTGTGCCATTGGGTAGTGTGGTGTCGCACAAGTCTGAAGTGCGCGCCACGTACTTCCGCCGCGCGCCGCCATGCAAGCACGTCGCGGCGTTCTTACGACGTCAGCTACGAGCGCCCTCTGCTGCAACACCGCTCGTGGCACCACTGAACTGCATCGGCCACTTGGGATTTGGACAGGCACTAGGACTCATCAGTAGGCAGGCCTCTACCTAGTGAAACCATGTATCTGCATTCAACTAGTCTTCAGTTAACAAAGTTAAGTATTGTAAGATTTCTGCTAAATATATATCTTGTTCTAATCTCGCCTAGTGTTTCTAGTTTCTGCTGTCTCACTGGCTGGTCATCTCAGACTCTGTACCCGCACACGCGTGCATCCTATTTTCCTATGTCGGTCTCTCTCTACTCGGCCACAGACACCCAGGACAACCGAGACACAAAAGTGGCGACGAGGATGGGATACAAAAGGTAGACTTGCGGGGAAATTTTGTATTAATTCGACGTTATTAACTCTTCTTAAACTCAACATGATATTCTGAGTTCTGGCCTCTTTAGCAACAAGTGTCCATAACTTGCTGTTGGAAACGACTCTGAGCCCAAGGGTGACGTCACAGGGTGTTGCACATTTTCACAGTTACAGATAAAGTTTTTAGGCACCTTTGAGCAAAATTTCGCCGGCCGCGGTGTCCGAGGGACTGAGGCGCGCCAGTCACGGTCTGTACGGCCACTACGGTCAGGGTTTCGAATCCCCCCTCGGGCATGGATATTTGTGCTATCGTTAGTGTTAGCTAGTTCATAAGTAGTTTGTAAGTTTAGGGACTGGTGACCCCGTAGTTAAGTTGAAAATGTTCAAATGTTTGTATAGTTTATGGGACTTAACTACGGGGTCATCAGTCCCTAACCTGACAAACTATTTACGAACTAACTAACACTAAGGACGGCACAAATATCCATGCCCGAGGGGGGATTCGAACCCCCGACCGTAGTGGCCGTGCAGACCGTGACTGGAGCGCCTCAGTCCCCTCGGCCACCGTGGCCGGCGTAGTTAAGTCCCATAAGCTATACAAACATTTGAACATTTGAGAAAAATTTCAAACTTCTGTGTTACAATGGGGAACAAAAATCTAAATGGTGCTGTCTTTATTGTTTCCTATAATCCTAGTAGACTGGAACTTAGATTAGGTTTCCTTTCACTTTTGTTTTATATTGCAATCATTCTGCATTTGTATTACAATCAACTTCATCCGTATCATTCCTGACAGTCCTGTCCCTTGTCTTGACGGTAGTCAGGTTTGCGAGTGGACTAAAAACGTAATCACAGGAAATATAATCTATATCATTCTAGATGAAAAGTCATTTATCTGCAGTTATTTACCGGGAAAAATTACATGGCAGTTTCTGTTCGTGCTACATGCAGTCGAACCAAAACGTATTGACACAGCCGGCCACGGTGGCAGAGGTGACTGAGGCGCTCCAGTCACGGTCAGCACGGCCACTACGGTCGGGGGTTCGAATCCCCCCTCGGGCATGGATATTTGTGCCGTCCTAGTTCGTAAGTAGTTCATAAGTAGTTTGTAAGTTTAGGGACTGATGACCGCGTAGTTAAGTCCCATACGCTTAACAAACATTTGAAGATTTCGTATTGACACACGTGCGAATTTATCGTTACTGGTTACAAACGCCGCACCTTCCGGTACACGACACATTTACGTGCTGCCTCACACATCAGACATTACAATTCTGCCCACAGTGCCTACTATTAGCGAAGAAATGCAGTGTTATGGGCAAACATGTATCTCCTTTGCACACAACAAGTTTTGGCACATAGCGTGACCTCTACGTATATTGCTGGATTTTCAAGTACCGGAACGCCATCTTCTGATGGAATAGACACTGCGTGTTGTTGACGGTCCAGTCTCTAGTATATTGCTGGATTGCATGGGGCCGAAGAAGAAGGAACATTCAGTGGCGTTGCGTGAGAGAGTGGTATTGCTCCATTCACAAGAGAGAAGCTATCGACAAATCGGAGCACAGGTGTCTGTTAGCTACACCACGGTACGAGCCATTCATAAATATAAAGAGACTGAACAACAATGAATAAGTGTCCTCCTAGACGTGCAAAAGTGCTTACAACCCGAGAGAGTTGCTCGGAAGGAACCTGCTACAAGTACAGCAATTATTGCTGAGGTTATTCAGAAAACGTCCGACAAGTCGGTTAGTTTTCAGACTATACGAAATGTGTTGAATGACGAAATGTGTTGAATGAGGCTGAAATGCATGGACGTTCTTCCAGGAAAAAGCCATACATATCAGAAATTAACTGGCAGAAATGCCAGCAGTTTGCCAAGGACTACATCAGCAAGCCGATGGAGTTTTGGAACACTGTGATATTTAGGGACGAAAAGTTCAATGTGTTCGGATTTGATGCAAGAAAGAAAGTTTGGCGCAAGCCGAATACTCACCTCGACCTCAAACACATGCATTCCACATTAAAACACTGTGGGGGCGGTATCGTGGTCTGGGGCTGTATAACAGATTCCGGGGTTGGAAATCTAGCTGTAGTCCACGGTACAATGGATAATATGAGATACATCGACGTGTTGAGAAGTAATTTACACACTAGTGCACAGACATTATGCCTTACTGGGGTGTTTCATTTCCAGCAAGAAAACGACCCAAAACATACTGCCATGAAAACCCGGTAGTGGTTACTGTACAATGCCCCCAGAAATGTTCTAACATCACCTCAGAGCCCTGATTTGAACCCCATTGAGAACCTGTCGGCTTTGACACCCAAGTCATAAAAATGCGTCCGTCCGGTAAAAAGGAATTGGAGAAAGTGCTCCTGGAGGAATGATCGAAAATTACCCCTGATATCACCCGGAATTTAATACAAAGCTTTCATAGGCGTTTACGCGCCGTTATAGATGCTAAAGGCATGCATACTAGGTATTAGAAGGTGAACATCAATGAAGAAAAAAGACACACTTTTCTATTCATCCGCGTGAGCAGATACATTTTTGAATGCCGAAGAGCGATGTTTATTTTCATAACAGTGTATGTTACTTTACAGACAGGTGATTTGAACATATTTGTAACCTATCTAATGTAAGGTGACACGTGTCTGGGGTCTGTTCTGAAACATATGTTTCGTTTAACCTACAACCACTAAAATGTAACTGTGCCAATACTTTTTGGTACGATTGTAGGTCTTTTAAGGATTTGTCACATAGCCTTAGTTTCAATATTGTGAACGTCAGAAATAAATCTAATATGAAAATATTTTAAAAATATATAGTTATATATAAACAAGTATGTACATGTTGTAAACAATAGCAAGTAGCCTTGAAGTAGATAAGGTTCCGTGTTTGTCGAAACGTAAACATGTTGTGGTCATTGACTACATTTTGAGTACTCCATCATTGGAGTTATGTCATAGAAACTTGTGACCAACCTTCTATATTGATGAAATGTTTTATATTACATAATATAAATGCTTCAGTTTATTGACGGGATTTTGAACTTGGCACTACTCGTCCAGGATGTGTGTTCATAAGAATATAATCTGTATAAGGTAGAGAGAACATTGTTAATGTATAATAAACACAAGATCGTATGGTTTCAAGTCTCCTTGCCCCAAAGGAGATTTTAATAGACATCGCAGGGATAACACGAAATATCTCACGAAATACTGCTTACAAAATGTCAAGTGTAGTTTAGGGAGCGTACTCTACAAATATCGTTCCGACCAGTACGAGTACAACCTATGCAAACAGTAACGATGAAATTAGACTAATTAAAGCTTCCACATACTGTATAAAATTAATGATTCTGATAAGTTTGATATGTGAATAGAGCGAGAAGCAACTGGAATGAAAAATGTAGTAAAAATAAATAAATAAATAATAAATTAGCAGTACATATTACAGCCGATTGAGAAGTGTTAGATGTTAATGCCACTCTTATTCGTACCTCTTACATGAAAAGTACTGTAAGAAATTACAGCAAATTTACTTCCATTGTTTATGTACTTCAAACAATATCACATTACATGTGTTCATAATCGACCGTCCGAGCTGGCACTGTTGTAACACACTGCACTAGCATTCGGGAAGACTGCGGTTCAAACTCACCTCCGGCCATCCTGATTTAGGTTTGTCGTGACTTCCCTCAAAAAACATTCCACGCAAATGCTAGGACAGTTTCTTTCTCCATCTTTAGCAACAATCAATCAGAGCCTGTGCTCCGTCTCCAATGACGACGCTGTCGATGGGACGTTAAACCATAATCCTCCTTGCGTACGTGTGCTCTGGTCGAAGATAATAGGCCTTCTATAATGTATATGGTATTTCATCAATCATATCTCATCTCTGTTTCGCTTCCCGACAAGTATTATGGACGTTTTCCTTAAAGCAGTCAACTTGTATACCTAACAGCACATATAACATAATTTTGAAAATATTTCTCATTAAGTTGCTACTTTGGCTCCCCACGTCGTATAGCAAATGAACCGATACGCAGCCCGCCCATAAACTTGATTATAAACCGAAGTAATCCTGTTGTTACGTTAACATGCCACTTCTTAACAACAGTAAACATGACTCAGTAGAATGTCTTTTCTTCAACGGGTACTGAACTGTTGGTATCTTTATTCGTCTTACGTGCAGTAAAAAATTAGAATTAGTTACTATAGGGAAGGAATATTTTCTCAAGTAATCTCCTGTATTATCCTTGTCCTTTTCCTGCTATGCTGGCTGCAGTATTGGCCAAGAGAAGTCTAGGCAGCAGTTAAGTTTCACATTTAAGACATTTACCTAAGTAATGCCTTGTAGAATAGCTAACATTCCGTAATGGATGGCGACCTTTTACAACGAGAGGCGTAACACATCTGTCTGCGAAGCACGAGGTCACAGGTTCGACTCCCGCGACACATGTTTCGCCGCCCGATTTCGAAAACAAATACGCAGTTCCGCAAACTTGTTGTGCCTCCTGCTATTATGTAGCGTCATCACTGCAGACGTCCCAGTTTTCTTACTCTTGCTGGAGACGGAGAGAGATTAACTATAGGGCGTCGTTTAGTAGCCACTGTCTATGTCGTAAAACTTTCACTAACGGTAAGCCAATTTGAACAGTACTCAAACTATCATAGCAAGATACAAGTACAGAGACGTTATCTCATTATATCTCATCGAAAATCCTCAATTGTCTTTACTCTGTCATCTATATATATATATATATATATATATATATATATATATATATACTAGCTGAAAACCCGGCTTTGCCCGGGTCTTTATTTATTTATTCCTGCCATTTTTCAGGTATATATTTATTTGTATAAAGGCTGTATGACTGTAAAATCTCTTGGGAATACAATTAGTAGTAAAGAAGTAATAGATTAAAACTTTGTGCGTGATGGAGCGGTTTTCCACGAACGTTACTGTTTATGTGCTCATATCTCATAAACTATCTGTTGTACTGTGATACAACTTAGAAGGTACACTCAACTATATGCGTGTATGCTGTCTGTAAAATTTCCTGCGGCTAGAATTCGTAGTGTACAAATTATAAATTGTAACGTCATACCGAATCCCGTAGTTTTACTCAATAAACAGCGGAAAAGTAGTAAGCGAGAAACTTTTTTCCTTTCATCATTTTGCTATGGTTGTCAGCGAGAGAAAGTTTAATAAAAGTTTGAAATTATGTATAAAGTTTGTTGCCAGTCGCTAAGTGCTCTGATTCTCGTATAGCGTATTTATAAAGTCTCACCGCATTATGTGGCAGATTCTTGCAAATCCTATTGTTTATGACGTCATATCTTCTGAATCATGTGTCGTATATGATTCTTAACCCTTCAGCAATTGTACCTCACGGTAAGGTGTGTACCAAATTTGGTTGAAATCAGTCCGGTGGTTTAGGAGAAAATGGGCAGAATTGTCGCTAAATGCAGCAGTTTTCTGCGCATCTCATTGTTTACGACGTCATATCTTGTGAACTATGTATCGTACGTAATTCTTACACTTACGGCGACCGTTCTCATGGGTTGAAGCTTACGTGTACAACATTTCATAAAGATTGGAACAAAACTGTAGATTTGTATGCAACACGTACAAATATACGGACACACTGCTTTATATATTAGATGTGGTCTCGACATTTCCAAAAGTACTGGGGTAATAACCAATGGTTCGTCCTACTTGGGTTACCGTTACAGGAACTATTATGTTAACATAGTAAAATGAGAGTCATAATTACATCACAAAATTAGTTTCTTTCGTAACACTGTAATTCATTTGCTAATGATTCTAAACAACTTTTAATTAATTACTCAATCCTTGCGATTTCATAAATGATGAGTTTTCACCGAATATTCGTTTAGTAAGTTAAAATATCTGTCTGCTCCACGATATTTATTTATTTACAGGTACGTTTTAACCTTCATATGAAACACGCGTTGAGATGATTTAATCTGAGATAAGTCAGCTTTGTTTTTGAATGGAATGCTTACATATTGTAAGAAATTAACCTTACAACTATACGATGAATAAATTGCCGCCCGCGGTGGCCGAGGGGTCTGCGGCGCGCCAGTCACGGTCTGCTAGGCCACTACGGTCGGGGGTTCGAATCCCCCCTCGGGCATGGATATTTGTCCCGTCCTTAGTATTAGCTAGTTCATAAGTAGTTTGTAAGTTTAGGGACTCATGACCCCATGGTTAAGTCCCATAAGCTCTACAAACATTTGAACATTTGATGAATAAATTATGACTTACTTTTATCTGTTTATCTAACCAAAATCAGCGTTTCGTTCTATCTGGTCATAAGTTAGAGACGTAGATGCGAAAATGGGGCAATGTTTTTCAACTGAAATGACAGTGCAACCCCGAATCGCTGAGCAGTTGAGAACAAACACAAATGTTTTGGGTCTAGGGAAATAGTACTATGCAGTATATAATTGTGGCATAAAAACTATATTTTTCCACACTAAATGCCTTAGAGATGCTCCTGATACTATACAACAATTTACGGCTAGAGGACGAGGTTGCCAGCTTCCGAAAATTAAAATATTTTATCATCATCCATAGTTTCTGAGAGGAACACACCGATCAGTCACTAAAAACCGTTTATTAAAAAACCATTCCTGGTAGATTCTTACCCATCATCAATCTAATATCGTGTGTCAGCAGGTGTGTTAAAGCAAGCAAGCTTGCGTAACATCTGCCGACATATGATATTAGACTGATAATGGAGACGTCAATGAATCGTCAACTCAGCATCAGAAGGAAGTGTGTGAGGAGAAAATCGTTAATGGAAACCGAGGAACGAATACAGTAAGCTGATTAAAAAGGATTCTGATTCTCAGACGAGGCTTGCACAGGACAGAGTAGCGTGGAGAGCTGCATCAAACCAATCTACGGACTGAAAACCACAACAACAACAACAATCGTTAGGAATCTAGGCCGAAATCAGGGACGTATCCAGGATTTTGGTCTGGCTGACTGAAGTCATAAAAATATCATATCGTAAAGTCGCATCCAAATTTCTTGAGTGACGAACGGTATTTTCTTACCTTTTGTTTGTCATTTTATTGTGATCAGTGGTAAGCCAATGCCACATTTTTCTCTCTTTTCTTTTACTTGGGGAATAGGTCCAGCGGGGGGGGGGGTGTAGCCCAGCGGACCCCCCCCCCCCCCCCCCCCCCCGCATCCCCCTGGCCGAAATCGATTTTGTCGCGATTCGTATTTATATGGGATTCAAAATTTCGCATTTATAAGTTTAGCGGAAAGGATACACAAGGAATCCAATCAGTGATAAGAACAGACATTCAGCGTTCATAGTAACTAAATATGCAACTTAAGCGAATGAAAGACAGAGAAAATTGTTGATAAATTCTTTTGGTGACGAAAGAAGAAAAGTACTCAATTTCAAAAGAAAATCTAGGTAGTATTATTCCCCTAGGAAAAAAAACTTTCGAACAACGTAAAAAATATATTTAAATTATGTATGGTGGAACTATCGTAGGAAGTTGGTAACTTTCTGCGATAAAAGTGTGAACGAATAGTAGTAAAAAATGAAATGTCCATTAAATTCTCACTTAACGCTTATCATGCGACCTACACTGCTCAAAACAATTACGCTTTCATGACGTTTATTTATAGCGAGTACCATGGGGTACCATAACAGTGAAAAGTCATTTTCATTGCCCTCAAATATCGTGTGTGATCGCCTCGGACGGCCAGAGCCGTTGCACACCAGCGTGGCATGGACAGTATGAGGTTATAAATCAGCTCTTGAGGGATATTTGGCCATTCTTCCATGAGAAATATCCAGCTCTGCAATCGTTGTGGGAGATGCTGGTCTGGTTACAATGCTTCTGCCAAATGCATCCCAGACATGCTCAACCGGGTTTAAGTCCGATGAACATGCTGGCCACTCCATTCGTTCAGTTCCCTCAGCTTCAAACAAGTTGTTCACCAGTTCAGCTCTGTGGGAACGAGCGTTATCGTCAACCAGAAGGAACGATCCCGTACGGTACCAGCGTAGAGCACAACAAAATGTCGAACGATCTCGTCTCTATACTTCTGAGCAGTCAAATCGTCATTCTGAAACACATATAGGTCCTTTCGTCCGCCAATACTGACTCCTGCCCTCACCATTCATCCACCACCATATGATGATGTTACCTTCACATAATCAGGATTGTTCCGATTTCCACGTTCCGAGGGAACGACGATAGTCCGACTGAACACAAAATGTTGACTAATCTGTGAACAGAACCAGGAGCCAATCGATGTTTCTCTAATTCTGATGTTCCTCCGCCAATTTTCTGCGGGCTAAACGGTGTCGTGGTTTTAATGGGACACACGCCATAGGCCCTCGTGCGTAGAATCACATTCCCGAAGGCGATGTCTGACTCTTTCTGTTGGTACTGCGCGTCCTGTTGCTGCCTGAAGGCTGCGTTGCAGCTTAGTTGCATTCAACCTCCTGTTTCTACGTGCTTTTAACCGGAGATAACGGTCATCTCTTGCTGATGTTACCGGCGGATGACCTTGGCCTTGCCTTCTTTTATCGGTTCCTGTTGTCTGAAATCGTGTCTAGGTCCTGGAAATTACATTTAGGGACACTCCAATATCTGCTGCCACCTCCTCCTGTTTCTGTCCCGCTTCCAACCTTTCTATGGCTCTCCATGCATAGCCCCGTATAAGGAACGTTGTTGTTGCATTGAGCTTCGTGGTCTCTATCTGAACCTAACTGCTTGTGTAATTCGTTTGGTAAAGTAAACACAAGACAACACCAGCCCCCTCTGTAGCAACTTTATTTTCTTACCGCTATCTTGGTTGCCGTAATGTTGTTGTCTCCACTCCTTAGAATCGACAGAAAGACGTCCAACCAATTTAATTCATTCTGCCAATGACAGTACTTGAGAACCTAGATATCTCAACTGATCCCCTAATTGTTCCGACCAGTGTACATAGTTATCATTATTTTAGCATCCATTTTTCGTAGTAAAATCGTAAGTTCATTTGTAGAAAACCAAATTTTAATGTAATGAGTAAAATGATATTAAAGTAGCATTATAGTGATATATATCACTGGAATAATGCCAGGGAAGGAATTGATAGACATTTTTTTCTAACTTCGTAGAGTCGTGTCTACTGTCGTGTGAACTGTTTTCAGTGTCATATATATCATTTGAAATATCCTGTGGATATAAAATGTTGAATTACCTATAACAGTTTGTGAAGTTCTCGAATTTAATTCCTTCACTGAATAGAAATATGTCGGTTAATAATATATACCATATGAATGGTCCCCCGGGACATTGTTGCATATCACTTTTTGACCATTTTGAGATACATACGTAATAATGTTGCACTTCATTTCTGGAATCGATTGCTGCTGTTATGACACGAGTATATCTCTGGATTGTTTTAACGAACGTTCAAAAGTAAGCCTCCCTGGAATAACGTTGTATGTCATAACGAGACGGCCGACGCTACATGTGTTAGCGTGTCTCCTAGTGCCTTAAAAGTAACAAAGGTAGGAAACAGAAAATAAACAAAGGTAAGTGGTCAACAAATGTGAAAAAGTGGTTGCGAAATGCTGGAAAACCTTATACGAATGTAAAAGACCGTAACACCGATGGAAAACCGCCGTCAGGTAAGACATGTGAAAAAGTTTTATATAACTTATAGACTAAAGACTAAATGATTCTTACAGACAATGTAATGAAATTATTCATGTCTGTTGATTGTGTTGATGATCTTGTTAAAGTAATACTTCTATGACTTAATTTGTTCATTACTGCATTACTGACATTTAAGTTAAGTACATGCTAAAAATGATATACAATGTTTTGTAAGTACTTTTACATACAAAATGTTTCCACGGAAAACAAGCGTTTTTTTCCTTAAAGCCTCTTAAATAACTACATACGTGTCAATCCACTATTTCAAATGTTTGTATAGCTTATAGGACTTAACTACGGGGCCATCAGTCCCTAAACTTAGAAACTACTTATGAACTAACTAATACTAAGGACGGCACAAATATCCATGCCCGAGGGGGCATTCGAACCCCCGACCGTGGTGGCCGTGTAGACCGTGACTGGAGCGCCTCAGTCTCCTCGGCCACTGCGGCCGGCAATCCACTATTTCACTATGCTTGATTCATTATGCTGGTTATATTTTATATACATGTAAGCAGTTCTATCAGAACATAGACCTGGAATACGTTTTCCATCAATACAAAAAAGTAGCGAAAAGTGACATAAAACGTTGTTCTGGGGGACCGTTCATATATTTTTGTTGTATATCTGCGCAGCATTCTGATGATACGGAACATGGTACTATGAATCATAATACTGCTCAATAATACACATGCACCACGAACGTTTGCAATTCATTCTGGATGGAGAGCCATTTGAAGGTTTTCAAAAAACTCTCCACAAGATTGTAGAAAAATTAAGGGCATTCGATTGAGCTCTTTAGTCTAGATTGAAAAGCTAAAATCACACCTACAGGTACAAACATAACTGCCGAAAATCACTTTTTCTTAGGCTTAATAAACCAATATCGCAAGCTTAAACTAATTACACAAACATTGCAGCATCGGAAAACCCCTGTATCTCACCCAATCCGTGATTCTGCCAATCACAGACCGAAAATTTATAAATGCAAACAAACTTACCAAAAATTCTACATCATGCACCATAGTTTATGATTAAAATGACCTCGATGATGACGACCTAGACATATTACAGTAACATCAGCGCTGTATCTGGTGCAAGAGGCATCCTTGGTGTCAGAACAGGAACCTATCCACTACCAAACAATATAATTGTACCCATGTGTGAACTATCGTTGCTGCCACAACAGTTCCGACAGTAGCCCTACTACCAGCCCAGACTGTTTTCCCCATGGCGATTGCTGTGGCACTTCCATGTCCCCTTCCTCCTGTCCAGAAACCGCAATTCTTAAACCTATGCTGTCTAATATCATATCGGATTATATCAGCGAGTGGCTGATGCCAAATGTGCGGAAAACATCACTGTCTTGCATCCTATAACTTATTCATAGAAATTAGCCCTTTCGCAGAGTTGGCAGCAGAGTGCTTGTCACCATACACGAGCGAGCATGGGAGGAATTCAATAATCTTAAAGGAAAGAAAAATGTTTTGTACCATGGATGAGTGTATGGTTAACTCAAGGAGGTTAGAATAGGGGGAGATGCCCAGGGCCGGCGCAAGGCAGGTGCGAAACGTGCGGCCGCACGGGGCGGCACTTTCCGAGGGGGAGGGGCGGCAAATCTGCCGCCCACCCTTATTTCTTACTTTTTAGGGCAAACTCAACATTCATGCCTAAGAGGGGATTCGAAACCAAACCTCGGAGGGAGCGATTTTGGGAACTGTGGCATGGCGCCTCGACTACCTGCCGGCCGCCCCTGTTGAACAAGGGGAGGGAGGAGGACTGATTTGATTCTTGCCACTGTGCAGCACCGACGTGTTTACGCCGGTGGAACAGATTTGGGGGGGGGGGGGGGAGCAGGCTGGCGTACACGCCAGTGTTTTTATGAGTGGAGCGTTGCCAGCCTGTTACGGGCCGTGCGATTACTCACAACTAATTTTGCAGAAGACGAAACCTAATTTGGAAATTCGAATGCAATGTTTGATACTGCGGTTACATGTTAAGCCTGAAGCAATTTTGCTAAGCCCTTCAATGGCAGTTTCCGAGTGTTTCATTCTTCCCGCGTCGGCCGCGGTGGCCGAGGGGACTGAGGCGCTCCAGTCACGGTCTGTACGGCCACTACAGTCGGGGGTTCGAATCCCCCCTCGGGCATGGATATTTGTGCCGTCCTTAGTATTAGCTAGTTCACAGGTAGTTTGTAAGTTTAGGGACTGATGACCCCGTAGTTAAGTCCCTTAAGCTATACAAACATTTGAATATTTGAATTCTTCCCGCATTGAGGAAAAAAAATGGTTGAACATTACTACATTCAAACATGTCCATCACCTAAAATGGCTAGAAGTATTTCGAATGAGTAAATACGTTGCGAGTAATTACACGGGATTAAGACAATGGTAGTAAGCCTGGCATAAGATGGGTTTCGACGTAGTTTTGAACATTTTTACTATCAGTTTCTGAGTGACAGTCGGAAGTTTTGGTTTTTTAGCCATGAAACTCCTGTCTCCGCCTGCATGAACAACAAATTCTGACCGGCACATTTATTTGACAATACTACTCGCGCACTATCACTTTGCCAACATTTATTTGCTGTATAATGTGTGAGTTCACGTTTCATCAGGAAACTACTGGTCGCTTTGATTCTGATGAAAACCTGAGAAAGTATGGTCTTTTAGAAACAATGTCCTCTCGTCCACACAAAACAAAACGTTAATTTTGACACCTTGTAAAACGAAAATCCATAGACAGAACATTGCTCCTAAGAGTTTCCTTGCTAGCTTTGAAGCTCATTTCTGTTTTACAAAATGTGTGCAGTTTTCGCAAAGTTCGTATTTCTTTCTATTGTTCGTAATACCATAGAAATTGCTGCCTGATAATACATTTATCCATATCATCGGCCACATACTTATTGTGAGCTTCTTCTTTTTCTTGGGGGCTAGTTTAACCGTTGCCTCGCTGTACCTCGTCATCGCGACCTAGTTCCTGGCGCTGCCGCGTCACCACTTCGCCTTTTCAGGTAATAGGTATTGTACATTGTTGCGTGCTCTACAACGAAAAGTACAGAATTCGTTTCGTTAGATGGCCGAGGAAGTCAAGATTGGTCAGAAGCACTTGCATTGCGTTTCGCAAGAACAGAAGAATTGGTGCGTCCAAATTTCTTGCAACCTGGGATGTAATAGGTAAGTGCTTTTCATATAACGTACAATTAGTATTGCGCATGCATGTTACTCTTCCAGATCGCAGAATACGAAAATTTATTTTTCTATGATCTGTTACTTCAAAATTGGCATGTCGGCATATAAGCACGCGTTGTCTCAATAGCTAGAATGAATATAAAGCGCAGAAAAGTGACGTGATACGGCGGTGACTAATATGTTGCCCCTTATTCTATAATCAGAAACGAAAGAACTGACACCTATAAATTACGACAGATATCGAGTGTCAGTTCTTTGAAATGAACAATCGCAGTGCAGTGAGTTAATATATTTCGACTAGCATTAGTACCCTTGATGTCCGGGTGTGTATTTATTGCATTATTGTGTTACTCCATCTCCTTATTCTTCCTCACTCCATTGTCTTCCGCCCCACTCTTTGAACGTTTCACCTGCGTCTGCAGTGAATTTCGGTCTGAAATGCAATTTGAAATGTCTCAATTCTCATGACTTCAACTCCTGAACAGTGTATCGTACAGTAATATAAGATTTCACAGACATTTGAACATTTTTGTAAATTCACATGGCTTGTTAAAATTAGCTAGATTTCTTCAATCAGGTTTGACTTCATTTTTGAGCTGGTGCCCAGCGACTTTTGTACAAATCTGAAGAAAATGTCACGAATCAGTAGTAATTTTTGTTTTTATTTTCCAGATCTACATAGATTTCGGGGACAGTGTGACTGCCGCGGTGGAGTAGCCGAGCGGTCTAAATCGTCTCGCTGCGGAGCGCGCGGTTGCTCGCCGTGGAGGTTCGAGTCCTCCCTGGGGTATGGGTGTGTGTGTTGTCCGTAGGTTAGTTTACCTAGGTTTAAGTAGTTTGTAAGCTACGGACTGATGACCACGCAGTTTGGTCCGATAGATTTACAAACATTTGAACATTTGACAGTGTGACTCTTCTCAATGCTTTGAGTTATGTTTACATCTATACCGTCATGCTGAACGTTACTGTAAACATGACGGTTAGATGGAAGCACATATTAAAAACTTTGGTACTGGCCACTCATTGGCCGAAACCTAGATAGAACGGAAAAGTAAAAACAAAAATTTCGATTGATTGCTGATATTTCCTACAGATTTGTTTAAATAAAATTCCACAAACGTTTTGTAAATAAATAAATAATAACGAGGGAGTGGGGCGCCAATTTAGCAGCTCGCACGGGGCGGCATTTGGGCTTGCGCCGGCCTGCGCCTGGAGATGCCCTTAACGGCACAAAAGTGAAGCCACCGTCGCCATACTGTGGAGCCAATATGCGTTCTGTTCACACCACTTGGAACAAACGTGGCGTCATTTTTACGTCACACGCTGTATCGAAGATCACACGAAGAACTATCGACTTGTGGTCACATAACTTGGTGCAAACGTGATATGCTAGTGTAATGTGAATTGGTTTATTTCAATAGCTATCGTATCTTCATAAACGTCGTTGTTGGTTCGATTGCAGTGAGCTGCAAAAGTGACATGCTTGGGTATTGCCTTATTTAATGGTAGCATAAAAACACCTCGTTCTCGGTACAATAGGTTATAATCAAACAGCCGGCCGCGGTGGCCGAGGGGACTGAGGCACTCCAGTCACGGTCTGCACGGCCACTACGGTCGGGGGTTCGAATCCCCCCTCGGGCATGGATATTTGTGCCGTCCTTAGTATTAGCTAGTTCATAAGTAGTTTGTAAGTTTAGGGACTAATAACCCCGTAGTTAAGTCCCATAAGCTCTACAAACATTTGAACATTTATAATCAAACACTCGTATCGTCCGAAGTTTCGCAGCTTTATCTTGATATAGTGATTGTGCGCTGTTTCCATTATATTTTTCTTTCTTCGCCTTCGTGTTTCTGAAAAACTTCAGGACTTCTTAATAAAATTCAACTATGCACGAAACATGGAAATACATGTCAATATTCAAAATACTTTGGAGAGTTTGTTTTTCTAATACGAATTCTTGAAGTTTATTCTTTAGTATGACGTTGCTATTAGCAGTCTCTCTTATACTATCTGCAGTGTCGCTGATGTATGTTAAGAATAGAACTGGACACTATACACTATCCTTTTCTCTAGGCCTTAATAAGTGAGTAATGGGTTTAAGCTGAAATGTTAAAAAGTGTAATGTCCTTAATGGATATAGGTATAGAGAATTAGGTAATGCCACTTTTTAGTCTGTGTAGACAACATGAAACTATGATTAAAATTAATATTTCCAACGGATTATGGAGGAATTTCGAGTCTCAAATATCTCCAAAATTAAGACTGTGGGTTGAACATTAGGATGTAGAGATGCCAGCCGACGGCGCTGCTAGTGTTCTGAGAGTAAGCTGTATACATTTGGAAATGAAATTAAAGTTTTCCTCATAGGATCTTGGCTGACCAAAAACTCCGCAATCGTAAAATATTCAGAAATAAACTACCGTACCAAATATTGGTGACAAGCAAGGAATATCGTTCTAACCACACTTTCGAAAATAAACAGCCAAATATTGAGATAAGCTTGGAATATCGGCCTAACCACACGCTCACAAATCATAAGATATTCGTAAATAAACAGCGAAATATTTCTGAGAAGCGAACAATATAAATGGCATCTGACTTATTTTACTTATCAGCAGTTTATTTCCTTTGATTGCTGATTGTATACCGTACATTAAGTGTCTTTCACTATTACAACGTAGGCTATTAAACGTTTCCCTCAGGCTTGTCTCTAACCATATCCTCGAAATCGTTACATATTTGGAACAAAGGTCAGATATTTGTGAGAATGAAAACAGAAATGTGACTGCTGGTCATATCATTTCCATGAAGTCCATTCTCAACAGAAATGTCATTGCTGGCTGTATCACTTCCAGGAATTCCATTCTCCATTTTCTAATCAGACCCAAGTCACCAAATCGATGTCATTAATTCCTGAGACAGCGCTCTGTTACAGGAAACATCATGTATTTCATACGATACTACCGTTATATGAATAAGAAAGGTCCACAATGTGTTTCGATTAAGCAACGTCTACATTACGTTACAAACTGTGAGATTAAAAAAAATTTCCGTAGGATGAGTTACGAACCAAAAACCATCGTGTTTTGGGCCTTTTTTTTTTTTTTTTTTTTTTTTTTTCCTCTCTTTTGCTCTATGGTTTGTTCTATTCGTTGCGGACGTTGATCGTGTTTGTTCGTTTTTGTTCGGTGAGTTTTTGGCTCAGCTTTTTTATTACAGAGGACGTTGAGCCCTCTGACCGGGCGCGCTGAGCCACGGCGCCCGGCTAGCCTCTAACGCTAACCACTACACGACGACTTAAAGAACTGAGGGGTTTGAGTATACTTATCTTGTATAGTTTCCGGAATTTTTGACTGTTGCTGAATTGTTATTTACATGTAGTGATAAGAAATGGAGCCGAGAACGGTTTTTGTGACTCTTCCGTAACGTGTTGTTCCCATGAAACGGCTTACTGCGTATTATAATACAAAAACTCTTACAAATGTGGCAAATCTGTCACATAAAAGTATCGAGTAACAGGGAATAGTCGATAGCTGTTTGCGCGGTATTTGATACAGCGTGTGACGTAAAAATGACGTCACGTTTATTCCAAGTGGTGTGAGCAGAACGTTACCCCAATAACATTTGTGGTAAGTAGTGTGTATTCAAATGTCTGGTCTGTATTTGTCCACAAAAGTATATTATATCAAATATGTACTCGACAGTCATTTAAATGTATGAATGTTAACAGGGCAAGAATTACAGAGTGCTTTAATCTGAAAACATATTTCCTTGGAATGAAACTTTCACTCTGCAGCGGAGTGTGCGCTGATATGAAACTTCCTGGCAGATTAAAATTGTGTGCCGGAACCGGGACTCGAACCTGGGACCTTTGCCTTTCGCGGGCAAGCGCTCTACCACTGAGCTACCCCGACACGACTCACGATGCCGCCTCACAACTTTACTTCCACCAGTACCTCGCCTCCTACTTTCCAAACTTCACAGAAGTTCTCCTGCGAAACTTGCAAGACTAGCACTCCTGGAAGAAAGGATATGGTGGAGACATGGCTTCCGGCACACAATTTTAATCTGCCAGGAAGTTTCATATCAGCGCACACTCCGCTGCAGAGTGAAAGTTTCATTCTGGAAACATCCCCTAGGCTGTGGCTAAGCCATGTCTCCACCATATCCTTTCTTCCAGGAGTGCTAGTCTTGCAAGTTTCGCAGGAGAACTTCTGTGAAGTTTGGAAAGTAGGAGGCGAGGTACTGGTGGAAGTAAAGTTGTGAGGCGGCATCGTGAGTCGTGTCGGGGTAGCTCAGTGGTAGAGCGCTTGCCCGCGAAAGGCAAAGGTCCCAGGTTCGAGTCCCGGTTCCGGCACACAATTTTAATCTGCCAGGAAGTTTCATATCAGCGCACACTCCGCTGCAGAGTGAAAATTTCATTCTGGAAACATCCCCTAGGCTGTGGCTAAGCCATGTTTCATATCCTTTCTTCCAGGAGTGCTAGTCTTGCAAGTTTCGCAGGAGAACTTCTGTGAAGTTTGGAAAGTAGGAGGCGAGGTACTGGTGGAAGTAAAGTTGTGAGGCGGCTTCGTGAGTCGTGTCGGGGTAGCTCAGTGGTAGAGCGCTTGCCCGCGAAAGGCAAAGGTCCCAGGTTCGAGTGCCGGTTCCGGCACACAATTTTAATCTGCCAGGAAGTTTCATATTTCCTTGGCTCCACAAGATGGCGGTCTGGCTTCAATCGACAGCTAAGCTTTGAATAGTAGCGCCGTCTCCCCTTATTTTAACATGCTTGGGGTAACTCAAAAAATCCAAAGAATATTGCTCGTTTGGGGCGAAGAGCAGGCGAGGCGATATATGCAACAGAAGTGGGCCCCATTTGACGGGCGCCACGCGCAGCTGGGAGGTGTTGCTGCTTGTGAAGTGTGCCGCCCGCTGCCGCCTGCCGTGCACGTGTGAAAAGCTTCTCAATGGCAGCTCGCGCCAACATTTTCCAGTCCATATAACGAGCAGTAAACAACTTTAAAGGAACGCCGAATGGCCTTTTGTTGTTCTAAAGAGCCGTCTAAAAGACTTTGGCCGTGGCAAAAGGCGGGTTACCATCAACACCCCGTCCATCCCTAGCGTCGTTGACCTTGACAGGAACAGCAATCGCTCTCTGTCTCTCTCTCTCTCTCTCTCTCTCTCTCTCTCTCTCTCTCTCTCTCTCTCTCTCACACACACACACACACACATACACAAACAAATACATGAAACTCTTTTCATTTTTACAAACATCAGTGGTCCTCGTGTCACATTTCCTTGTTGCTACAATATGATTCCTCTGTGTCCAACGAACAAATATTTTAATTGTTTCTCTTCGCTACAGAAAACTCACTTTAAACTAATTGTAAATATACGTACCAATTATCACAATAGATCGCAAGCATCTGTCGTATGCTGTAGCCTGCTGCAAAGATATTCATACAAGATAAGACTATCTTTGGTCAGAGACATTACTTCTTTTCCTAAGAATGTAATAAAGGTTATGAGTGGCAATTACTTTCGTCAGCTGATGTTAAGAAAAATACCCAGAAGTAAAATAAATCTAGTTGCAGAGAACTGGAGCTAGTTATATATACAAGAACTTTACATTTAAAGTATCAGAAAACTGAAACGATCTGATGTCTCATTTCTTTTATTACGTTAACGGTATACGCAATTTTTGGCAATAATAATAAATTGTTTATTGTAGCTAACATAATTATAACAAGTACATGAGTGTCACGAAATACTGATAATAGAATGCTTAGATACGTAATTACAAGGTACATCTTTATTCCCTAGTAGGTCTGTGACAGAGATGTAAAAGCAGTCAAGTCAAAAGTCCGGGGGGAGGGGGGTTCGAATCCCCCCTCGGGCATGGATATTTGTGCCGTCCTTAGTGTTAGCTAGCTCATAAGTAGTTTGTAAGTTTAGGGACTGATGACCCCGTAGTTAAGTCCCATAAGCTATACAAACATTTGAATTTGAGTCAAAAGTGGCTGTTAGAGGGGAAGGGGCTGAATGGCTATTTAGCTGTTGCGAGTTGGTTTTCCAAATTACGAAAGAAAAGTTAGTTACTGTTCATCAAGAAGATATTCTGGTACTGTATTTGTATTGATAAAGAATTCGGTTTATTGAAGAAAACGTTGTTTCAGAATGATTGTTGCTCAAAATATGTCACAAGGATCGATTTGCCCAGGTTGTTACGACGAAATGAAACCGTGTGGTTTTCTATTTTTTCCTGAAGATTCTGCCAGTTCGCCTATCCAGAAACGTCAACAATAATTACTAATAGTTTCATGACTTTTTATATTGTTGCACAGTAATTACAGTACTATGTATAAGTTATTTGTATTTTGTTTTCTTGGTGAAGAAGATTTGTCTCATGTTATATGTCTTAAAGCGGCTAGCAATTGGGAAAGTAATCTTCTCGAGTATTCATGAATTCATATTCATATTAACTGCCAATGGACAAAGTTGAAAATGTGTACCCAGCTGGGACTCGATCCCGGGTCTTCTGCTTTTTTAAGCAGTTGAGCTGACCTCTACACCAATGGGGACACAGCGATCAGCACACCTGCACGGTATTACTCAAGTATGTCTCCCGTCAGATACAAATACTTAACTTTACCCTACCCACTAGAACTCACTGTAAACTAATTCCCGTAAGAGTAAGGGCCTAGGAGTGCCTCCGCAACGAAGAAAGAATCATTGTCCGTTATCGGCATTTATATAAATTATATACAGGGTGTTACAAAAAGGGACGACCAAACTTTCAGGAAACATTCCTCACACACAAAAAAAGAAAATATGTTATGTGGACATGTGACCGGAAACGCTTAATTTCCATGGTAAAGCTCATTTTAGTATTTGGATTGTTGGATGAACCATTCGCAGAAGTGTACCCGTGGAGGCCAATCAGCTGCTGATAGTGCCTGCACAGGCTGTACATGGTACGGAAACAAATGATTCCCCCGTAGAACTCTCCATACAGTGACGTGGTCAGCGTTACCTTGTACAGCAGCAACTCCTCTGACGTTGACATTAGGGTTATCGTCAACTGCACGAAGAATTGCCTCGTCCATTGCAGGTGTCCTCGTCGTTCTAGGGAGTTTGTGACACTTGCGGGGAGTGACACTTGCGCGGAAAGGGAATATGTAGACACTTGCGCGGAGACCCGGACGCTGCAGGTAGTGAACAGGGTGTTCCAGAAGTAGGGATACACCACCCCTACTCCTCGTCCTCCAGCCGCTACCTGTGCCGTATTCAGGGAAAGGCCCACCGAGCGAGGTGGAGCAGTAGTAACGGCCCGGAGATATCACAGCCTCATTCAACAGGGAGATAACACGTCATACAAGTATCACTCGATTTACAATACAGCACCATGTGAAGAGGAATGTGATGAAATCGGAATTGAGCGCAGCCGTTGCTAACTACAATTTCGGATTTACTGCATTTTGAGTCAGAATTCGCATCTATATTCGCATTTATCGCAAATGCGAATTTTTCCTGTCCCTAGTAATACCTCTAAAAATAAACAGCTGATCAAGGCACTAAAAGCAAGGGCAGATCTTTGGGTGTATTATTATTTTACAAATAACTAAAACACAATTTGATCGTGGAATTATATACAATCTCATTATAAAGGTTATTTGTAGGTGGTTTTGAGCAGCTTTTAAATATGTTAGGAATAGCATTATGAAATATAGACAGCTACACCGTATGTTTATTATGAGATATCGATTTCGGCTAATTTCAGGTCATGTTCAAGTCTCAAACAACAGGTGTTACTTATGCATTTTTCTAGTGGCACTCATAACCTTTAACTGTTTACACACGAGGTCTAACGTTGTTAATCGCATTAGCGATGAAAACAGAACCCAGAATCTTTGCGTCTAAATGATACATATATTGGTGTGAAGTCTTATTTCGAAAGAACAGACATCATACCAATACATATATAGCTCTCGGTAAAGTCGAACGGTACGATGTCGTTACGTAGCACAGCACAGCCGACTGGAAACGCAGGAGAAGTGCAAACAACGTTCTCTTCTCAGAGGTATGATTAGGTTCGACGTAGACTTCTACAACATACAGTCTACACGGCGAAGATTACACCAAAAATTTAACGTTTCGTCTACTTTGGCGATAGCAACCAAATTTTAAAATCGTGTCTTCTATGTAAAGATTTAGCAACACAAAACGCTTCAAGTCCAAAACTTTACTGATTTTCGAGTTCTGAATTTTTAATATGTTTAAAATGTTATTACAGAAAAAACAAATTTGGGACTCACACTACAATTTTCATATGGCAGAATTTGTAGGTACATTCACAAGACATAAGTCAACGGTTGTGTGCATTCATCTTATGAGAAATATCAATCATTTGTTTTCAGTGTTTATTTCAAATTTCTCATTTAAGTTTCTTTAATTATTAGTACTTAAATGTGGTTATGAAATAAATAAA
The DNA here is from genome assembly GCA_026315105.1 of Locusta migratoria. Taxonomy (NCBI): domain Eukaryota; kingdom Metazoa; phylum Arthropoda; class Insecta; order Orthoptera; family Acrididae; genus Locusta; species Locusta migratoria. Next base: position 381,922,945 of record CM048755.1, read on the forward strand.
TTACGTGTATATGTGTAGTCTTATGCGGCCAAACTACTTAGGTCATTGGTCGCTAGACTTACACACTACTTAATCTTACTTAAAATAACTTAGGCAAAGTACAAACAAACATACCCATGTCCGAGGAAGGACTCGAACCTCCGAACGGACCGGCCGCGCAATTTGTGACACAAATTACACGTTTGATAATATTAATGCATAGAAGTATGAAATCACGTCAAGACTACTTCCTGCAAAAAGTTCGACAAAAAAAAGTTGGCACTGAGTTTAGAAAAACAAAATTCTGGTATATTGGATTTTAACATTTTATCAAAAAATGAATGTTACTACAAGAGATACAGCCATTCAAATTTACGGGCACCATAACGTTTTCCCTTCCTGAGTAAATGAGCTGCTTCTTATAGTTTCAACACCTTTTTCTTGAATGTTCTGAATATAAATCTTCACACAGACTTCTTGAGGAGGAGAGTGATACGGATATCTGATTGTAAACCACTGCCTATTACCTTAGACCTTTTTGACTGTATTGAACAGGAGTTCCGTGTATTCCGTAATTTATATTTATACAGTTTACAGGCAATGTAATTTATAACCAACAATTGGCTGCCAATTTCGCTTCATTTTTCCTGGAAGTCTTGCAACTTGTTTCTCCCTGTTGGTTTATGCCAAGTTCAGAGTAAAAATGGTTCTATATGACAGTGATGGAAAATAGAATTTATCTTTAGCATTTTCCGGTGTGTGACGTTCCCTTACACATTTCGTATTTCATATATTTCTTAGATGTATTTGTAATTCGAATACAGCCAAATCGTTTTGGGTTCTACGAATAAACGCTTTAAGTATGTAAAATACTCATTGACTTATTATTAACGTTTTTTAATTGAAGGTTTAAGGTTACATCTTCTTTTAAAAAGCATAGTAGCTATTTTTAAAGAGATGGAAGTTGCGTGATAGTGGGGTTAACTACATAGCGGTCAATTACATCAACGTATCTGTGCAGGATGCCTTATATATATATATATATATATATATATATATATATATATATATATATATATATATATATTATTAAAATACCTTTTTGTTTACAGGAGGAACACTCAACGGATTAATATGTAGTTAGAACAAGGTACTATGTTGCTCTTCAGCTTTGAAAGGGTTGTGCAATTTCACTGATTTTCGTGTTATGTTGACAGTGTGGAAACTTGACAACAGCAGTGCTAGACTTCTTGGTGTGCCTGTACCCAGGAAAAGCCTTTAGCCGCCCCAAGGGTCCCGAGTTCCGCGCAAGTGTCACTCCGCGCAACTGTCACACCGCGCAAGTGTTCCAACCCCGTTCTAGGTCTTCCCCAGTCGCGAGTCATGGGCTGGAATGTCCCGTGCTGCCTAAGACGCCGATCAATTGCTTCGAACGTCTTCCTGACGGGACACCTTCGTTCTGGAAATCTGTCTCGATACAAACGTACCGCGCCAAGTCTATTGCCCCGTGCTAATCCATACATCAAATGGGCATCTGGCAACTCCGCATTTGTAAACATTCCACTGACTGCAAAACCACGTTCGTGATGAACACTAACCAGTTGATGCTACGTAGTGAAGTGCTTGATGCTAGTACTGTAGGGCACTGAAGACATCATTAACTTCATTTAACTGGACCAACTGGCGGTGAATCGAGGAAGTACACTATATACTAACGAAACAACTGGGTATTTTGACAATTGTCTGCACTAATTATTTCAATTTACATTTAAAGAGAAATACTAAAATGAGCTCTAACATGGAAATTAAACGTTTCCGGACACATGTCCACATAACATATTTTCTTTCTTTGTGTGTGAGGAATGTTTCCTGAAAGTTTGGCCGTACCTTTTTGTAACACCCTGTATATGTGGCGTCTGTTATTTCGGACTTATATTCTTCCGAACTTGGTTTTCTTCTGGGAGACTGGTTGTTCAACACTATGTCGTGTGGATTACTATTACGTCTGAATTATAGCCATTAATGGATTAAATTCATTTTAGCATTTATGTTTCATTGTGATTTTCACTTGGGTTCATTGACATATTAAGCAACCCTTTAACTGTTAACTGAAGCACTTTCATCTGGTTGGCAACAAGGGTTATGGATGGTAATTTTGGTAGTCGCTTAGGACTTTACTGGGGTGGTGGAATCAGGTGCGCATGGTGGAACGAAATTCATAGCAACTGGTAATGTGACGCCGACACTTAAACATTTACAGTTTCCACCTGAAACAACACCTCCTTCCCTTTTGTGTCCCCTTTCCTTCAGTCGTGTTACCTCGACCTAAGTGCACCTGTCGCTATTTGTACTAGCAATCCAGAACACGGGAGGGGCGTAGTTGTCATCTATCGCGTCAGAATAGAGGACATAATACTCTATTGTAAAAAATTTCACTAACTTCATGTCTTCTCAGGGGTTGTCCCAGCGCTATTCTGGTGTCAATCGAGCGGCCAAACGCATTTCACTTATGCCATGCTTTGGCACGATGTGACCGTCGCGGTGGACGAAACAAGAGTGAGCTAAACTCGCCAGAAGCGAGAGGCTTCCGTGCGTACATGAAATATTATTCCAGGAAGTAAAAATCTGTTTAAAATGTAAGCAATTGGATTAGATATTAATAGAAATTTTGAAAGAAGCTATTATAAACTGTGAAACATATTTCACATGATTACTTATTCGTGTGTGCAGTCTTTAGAGCCTGCAGTGTTATATATGTCTTGTATTGTGCCAATAAACTTACAGATATGATTAAGAAATTCCAGTGGCAAACGCTGCAAGAGAGGCATTATCTATCACAGTACGCGCTTTTGCCAAAGTTCCAAGACCAAACGTTTCATGAAGAGGCAACCAATGTATTGCTTCCTCCTACGTATATCTCGCGGAGCGACTACAAGCATAAGATCAGAGAGATTAGGGCCCTCACAGATACATACAATCAATCATTTTTCCCACGAACCATACACAACTGCAGTAGGAGGAAGTAACAACGGTACGAAAATTACCCTCCGCAAGACAACATGAGGTGGCTTTAGGTTCGTTTAAATAGCTGCCAGGATGCTACTTTCAAGCGCGAGCAAGTAGGCGGCGTTACTGCGCATGCGCAGCTACGATGTATTTTGAGCTTACACTGCTTGAACGCTTTTTGACCCAATTCTGGTAGGATTCTCGTGGGTAGGGGTGGAACAGCTTTACTGCGACCTCATTATTTTTGTATTATGCAGAACAACAATGATTTATTTTTCAGTTTTATTAGTGTGACTTAATGAAACCATGAAAAGGATATTACAACTTTTCACATAATACATGATACGTGCAAAGTAACGAAAATGTGTACAATGATAAAACACTGAACGATATGCTGGCAGTGTATTCCAGTAATTTGCCAAAGAATGTCAGTCCGTAAATTTGAAACGTAAAGTACACAAAAAATACATAAATTAAAGACTAGAGAATGTACCACAGATGTATAAAACATTGTTTCCTGGATGGTAGGTGTCTAAAAGAAAACATTTTTTTTTTCTTATTAAGCTTTCAATATAGATATTTATTTACTGATTAAACCGACTGCTTGTTTACCTTCAAGTAGAAATTTTTTAATATTTGTACGCGCAGCGTTAACAGATCGTACATTATTTCATAAAACAAACAACACATCCGAGGAGAAGCTAAGAGTATCAACCTTACTCAAATCACTATTCGCGTTTAAGAATATATCAACATGTCCAGATTCACGTAGATGTACCAGATGCTAAGTTTTTCATTGTGGTTTTCAGAACACCGATTTCCTTGAAGTATACCCTCATGTTTAGTTCTTTATTATAGCAGAATGTGAAATCTGAAAACAGTATATGCATTATAAAATACAATGGGAGCTCTTTAAAACACAGCGAACACTTTTAAAATGATCAAATGTTTGTAAAGCTTATGGTACTTAACTGCGGGGTCATCAGTCCCTGAACTTACAAACTACTTATGAACTAGCTTATACTAAAGACGTCTCAAACAACCATGACCGAGGGGGTATTCGAACCCCCGACGGGGAACGGTCTCGCGCATCGTAGCATAGCGCCTCAATGCGCTCGACCGCTCCGCCGCGGCAGCGAACAGTTAAAACAAGACAACAGTCTAGAATATTGATTCAAATAAATTGACGCCTTTGTGGCAAAGAACAATTTATTGTAGTTGATTGATAAAAGTCAATTTTTTTAGCAAACAGACAAGAATAACTTAACGTTCTTCAAATCGAGTAATTCATGGTCTTACATGAACACTCTATAATAAGTCGTGTGTGCACATCAGCCTAAAATCATTTTGTAAATAAATTCACCTTACAGTTCCCAGTCACAGAAATCCATTTTGGTTTCATGCGACGAGACAGTCAGGGCCGGCGCAAGCCCAAGTGCCGCCCCGTGCGAGCTGCTAAATTGCCGCCCCCCCCCCCCCCCCCCCCCGTTTCTCTCTCTCTCTCTTTTTTTTTTTTTTTTTTTTTTTTTTTTTTTTTTTACAAAACTTTTGTAAAATTGTATTTTAACAAAACTGTAGGAAATGTCAGCAATCAATTCGCAATTTTTGTTTTTACTTTTCAGATCTGCCTAGGTTTCGGCCACTAAGTGGCCAGTTTCAAAGCTTTTAATATGTGCTTACATCTAAACCGTCATGTTGACAGTTACGTTCAGCACGACGGTATAGATATCAACATAACTCAAAGCATTGAGAATAGCCACTCTGTGCCAGAAATCTATGAAGATATGGAAAATAAAAACAGTTGAAACGGCCAAAGAGTGGGGCGGAAGACAATGGAGAGAGGAAGAATAAGGAGATGGAGTAACATAATAATGCAATAAATACATACTCGGGAATCGACGGGTACTGATGCTAGTCGAAATATATTAACTCACTGCACTGCGGTTATTCATTTCAAAGAACTGACACTCAACATCTGTCGTAATTTGCATGTGTCAGTTCTGTCGTGTCTGATTATGGAATAAGGGGTAACAAATTAGTCATCGCCGTATCACGTCACTTTTCTGCGCTTTATTTTCATTCTAGCTAATGGTGTGACGCGTGCTTATTTGCCAATTTTTTTAAGTAACAGGTCTCAAGAAAAACAAATTTTCCTATTCTGCATTCTTGTAGGAGAAAAATTCTAACTTATGAGTAACGAGCATGCGCAATACTAATTGTAGGTTATATGAAAAGCACTTATCTGTTACATCCCAAGTTGCAAGAAATTCGGATCCACCAATTCTTCTGTTCGTCACGTGATGCGGTACAGCGAGGCTACGGTTAAACTAGTGCCCAAGAAGAAGCAAGAAGCTCACAATAAGTGTGTGACCGATGATGTGGATAAATGTATTATCAGGCAGTAATTTTATAGCATTACGAACAATAGAAAGAAATACGAACTTTGCGAAAACTGCACAACTTTTGTCAAACAGAAATGAGCGTTAAAGCGAGCAAGGAAACCCTTAGAAGCAATGTTCTGTCTATGGATTTTCGTTTTACAAGGTGTCAAAATTAACGTTTTGTTTCGCGCGGACGACTAGGCATTGTTGCTAAAAGACCATATTTTCTCAGGTTTTCATTACAATCAAAGCGACCAGTAGTTTACTTAGACGAAACATGGATTCACACGCATTATACAATAAATAATTGTTAGCAAAGTGATAGTGAGCGAGTAGTATTGTCACGCAAAAGTGCTCGTCAGAGTTTAATTGTGTTCATGCAGGCGGAGACAGGTGTTTCAGGGCTCAAAAACCAAAACGTCCGACTATCTCTCAGAAACGGATAGAAAACATTTTCAAAAATACGTCGAAACCCAACTTATGCCAGGCTTATTATCAATGTCTTTATCCCTTGTAATTACTCACAGCGTATTTACCCATTCGGAATACTTCTAACCATTGTAGGTGTTGAACATGTTTGAATGTAGTAATGTTCAACATTTTTTTTCCATAGCGCGGGAAGAATAAAACACTCGACTGCCATTGAAGGGCTTTGAAAAATTGCTTCAGGGTTAACCGCAATATCGAACATTGCGTTCGAATTTCCAGATTAGATTTCGTCTTCTGCAAAATTAGTTGTGAGTAATCGCACGGCGCGTAACAGGCTGGCTGGCAGCGCTCCACTCATAAGAATACTGGCGTGTACGCCAGACAGCTGCTATTCCCCCTCTCTGTTCCTCCGGCGTAAACACGTCGGCGCTGCCACAGTGGCGAGCAAGAAATTAGCCTTCCTCCCTCCCCTTGTTCAACAGGGGCGGCCGGCAGGTAGTCGAGACTCCATGCCACAGTTCCCCGTAGCCGCTCCCTCCGAGGTTTGGTTTCGAATCCCCTCTTCGGAAGGAATGCTGAGTTTGTCCTAAAGAAAAAAGGGGGGGGGGGGTCGGCAGATTTGCCGCCCCCTGGAAAGTGCCGCCCCGTGCGGCCGCACGTTTCGCACGTGCCTTGCGCCGGCCCTGGAGACAGTTGTACACGAAGACAAACAAATGAAACTGTATCACAAAATGTAAACAAAGATTCAAATGGGGCACCCTCCCAGTACCACTCAGACAGTTCTGCGCATGCGCGAATCTAGCAGCTTGACCACACCAGAAATATTTTTCCGAGTAGAATCTGGTAGCTTGCGGTTACTGCTTAAAAAAGCAAACAGCCAGTCGGCAAGTAGCCAGAAGCGGGAGAAGGCGCTGCTTGAACTTAATTTCAGCTCTGCGCCGGGGCGAGTAGCTCGCTGGCAGCTGCTTAAACGAACTTTTTAAAACACACAACATAAGAATAATCTTCTTCACCAAGAGCAAAATACAAAAAAATTATCCATATTATTATAAATGCTGTGCCACAATATAAAAAATATTGAAACTATTAGTAATTACAGTTGAAATTTCTACATAGGCGAGGGACTGATGACCTAGCTGTTTAGTCCCCTAAAAACAAACAACAACAACTACACAGGCGAGCTGTCAGAAGCTTCAGGAAAAAATTAAAAGAGCACACGGTTTCACTCCGTCGCAACAACCTGGACAAATAGATCCTTGTGACACATTTTGTGCAACAATCATTCTGAAAGAACGTTTTCTTCAATAACCTGAACTCTTTATCAATATAAACACAGTGCTAGAATATCTTCTTAATGAATAGTAACCAACTTTTCCCTCGGAATTTGGAAGAATGTCTCTGACCACAGTTTGTCATATCTTGTATGAGAATCTTTGTAGCAGGCGCCAACAATATGAATGTACATGTGTGTGTTTCTGTCCTTTTAAAAATAGAACATGATGAAACTACAGTAGAACCCCTCTAAGCCGGCCGCGGTGGCCGAGGGGACTGAGGCGCTCCAGTCACGGTCTGCACGGCCACTACGATCGGGGGTTGGAATCCCCCCTCGGGCATGGATATTTGTGCCGTACTTAGTATTAGCTAGTTGATAAGTAGTTTGTAAGTTTAGGGACTGATGACCCCGTAGTTAAGTTCCATAAGCTATACAAACATTTGAACATTTTTGAACCCCTCTAATCCGACCTCGGATGGTCAGTCACTCCTGTTAGTCCGACCACGCTCAGGCTCGCCAGCCTGTGCTGACGTATCACTAACTGGACGCTTGTTGGGCCATTGTTGCAGTGTCTATCGCTGTGCATATTCTTATGCTGTACGTTATTCTGCACTTTTATCCTTTCTTGGGATTATAAAATGTCGTAGTTTGCTTTGTTCCGTGTTCTCTACAGTACTTATTAGATTAATTGCGTGTACAGTTATCTGTTTTTCAATATGTCTGGATTCAAACGTAAACGCGCAACTCTTTCACTTAATGAAAAATTAGCTGTGCTACAAAGACTGAACAAAGGAGAATCAGTTATTCAAATGTTTGTATAGCTTATGGGACTTAACTACGGGGTCATCAGTCCCAAAACTTACAAAATACTTATGAACTAGCTAATACTAAGGACGGCACAAATATCATGCCCGAGGAAGGATTCGAAGCCCCGACCGTAGTGGGCGTGCAGACCGTGACTGGAGCGCCTGAGTCCCCTCGGCCACCGCGGCCGGCTACAGGAGAATCGCTCCAAAAAATTGCAAAGGAACTGAATGTAGGTGTTACGACAATTAAGGATTGGAGGAAGAATCGGAGACACATTTAATCCTACACAGTTACGATTGATGGTAAAACACTCTGAAGAATCGCAAAACATTAAAAAAACCAAAAGTAAATTTGCTGCGAGTGAAGGCTGGACTGATCGTTGGAAAATTCGTCATGGTGACCGATTTGATTCTATTTCCGGTGAAAAACTACTGGCCAATGCCGCAGCTCCTAAGGAATTTTCTTTCAAGTTTCAAGAATAGGTAGAAGAAAATGAACTGTGACTCTGCCAAGTGTATAACATCGTTTTTCCTTTTAGAACCAATACACATTATAGTCTATATAGACTTTTTAAGTTAATATACCGTTTAATACTGCGTAAAAAAATCTTTTTATATTACTGTAGACGTCTTTTAGTTCTTAAATCGTTCAATTTTTTATGCTAAATGTCTTTTTATATTTTTTGCAATAAATATTAGATTTTTCGGATAATCCGACATTTTTTTCGTTCCGTCCATGGTCCCGGTCCCGAAGGTGACGGATTAGAGGAGTTCTACTGTAAACATGTTTGAACAAATGTACATTAAAAAAATAATTTTTGAATTAGCTTAAATCGCAAAAAAATCGTTTTGTTTCTCTTATCACCTCTAGTGGATACGCGTTCCTTTTGCTTAGCACCTTTAATGTGAAATCATCTTAACCCTCCTCTATAAACGTTGCTGGTGACCATACAAATATAAACATTGGGTCGTATCCGACCCCTTGCCTCATAATTGCAATTTCTGAGTACGGGAATCAATAATGCACATAGTTTTATATATAATATAGTTTATTTAACATGCAATTACATACATTCAAAGTAATGAATGACTAAGGCACCCGAAAGAAATGTTTCAGTCTTTTCGAATATACTAAGACATTATAAAAAAGTAAGATATTATAAAAAAAGAAAAAAATGAAATAAAATAACTTAAAAACAATTATTTCAGTATTATATTCTAGCCATTTCTAAACATATACTTAGATTAGAGACTATAGAAAACTCATATCACGTAAACTTTGTGACTTAGGAACGTATATCACATAAAATTCATGAATTGAGAAACTTATTCATCACAGATCTGGTACTTACATATCAAGTATTCGTACCTTATATATAACACATCAGGCAATTATATATCTCATATCAGGACTTTATATCACATATCAGGAAATTATATATCACATGTCAGGAACTCTGGAAGAATAATATATAACAATATAATATAACAATATTATACATAATAATCAATATAAGACTGGAACACAATAAAAAAACACTGGGTCACATCCGACCCAGCGAGAAGGGACAATACTATAAACAACGGGTCGGATCCGACCCTGGATCGGGGAATCTATCGTTGTACAGCAAACAAACAAATGTGGCGCGTCGGCCGCGGTGGCCGAGGGGACTGAGGCGCTTCAGTCACGGTCTGCACGGGCCGGCCGCGGTGGCCGAGGGGACTGAGGCGCTCCAGTCACGGTCTGCACGGCCACTACGGTCGGGGCTTCGAGTCCCCCCTCGGGCATGGATATTTGTGCAGTCCTAGTTCGTAAGTAGTTCATAAGTAGTTTGTAAGTTTAGGGACTGATGACCCCGTAGTTAAGTCCCATAAGCTTAACAAACATTTGAACATTTTTTTGGTCTGCACGGCCACTACGGTCGGGGGTTCGAATCCCCCCTCGAGCATGGATATTTGTGCCGTCCTTAGTTGTAGGTAGTTCATAAGTAGTTTGTAAGTTTACGGACTGATGACCCCGTATTTAAGTCCCTTAAGCTTAACAAACATTTGAACATTTTTGAAATGTGGCGCTCACCTAAGTCTGATGTTGGCTGGACGGAGCGTGCGTCATGACTGCCTGGGAGGGTATCTGGGGCCACACAGCGCTGGAGGAGGGGGGGGGGGGAAAGAGACATGCGCACTTTTCTATCTGGCGGGTTGGTTCCGACCCGAACATTTACATACGAGGGTTAAGTTAACGGAGTTAGAGCTAGTTTTATTTTCGGCTGTCTTCCAAATGTTCGAATGTTTGTAAAGCTTATGGGACTTAACTACGGGGTCATCAGTCCCTAAACTTACTAACTACTTATGAACTACTTGCGAACTAGGACGGCACAAATATCCATGCCCGAGGGCGGATTCGAACCCCCGACCGTAGTGGCCGTGCAGACCGTGACTGAAGCGCCTCAGTCTCCTCGGCCACTGCGGCCGGCGGCTGTCTTCCCTCCTTGTGTAGACGCTCGGAGGTGATCTATTTTCTGAAAACATTCGAGGTCCAGCAGCTATATCTCGGAAGCAGACCACAACGAATAAAAGAGTTTTAGCGCCAGCTACGGCCGGCCGTGTTTTAGTGCGCGAAGACCAAATAATGCGAGGGCCGCGGTCAGCAGAGCCCGCGGCGAGAAATGATTAGGGTTCGTGCAGCGGGTGACGTGAGAAGGGGCTAACGGGAGCTGGCAGGCTGCACGGATTTCGCGCCGTAAAGCCGTGATTTACAGCAGCGGGCCGGAATGTGAGGCGCGCGCCCGCGGGCTGCAATCCCGGGAATCTATTAAGATGTAACGTTTATGTTGTGACTGCCCCTGCGCGCGTCGTCGAGCCGCGGCAGTATATTACAAAGTTCGGCGCTCGCAGCCCCGCGTAACTTCGGACGAGATATTGTGCGGCTGGGAGGACGCGAGAACCGCCCTGACGTTTACGCCGGCGAGCAAGAATGAACTCTCCGACTTCACAGCACCCTCTCACCACCTAAGCTAATAGTCTTCCCGATCCGCACTGAAAATATGCCTGAGCCGTGTGTGGCGGATTCGTTTTATGAAATTATGCCGTCGCCGAGGTAACACACTAACCACTGTTTCAACTTCGTGCTACAGGTTGATAGCTCTCGCAAACTTCAGACTGGACGACGTCTTCATATATGACTATTTTTTCTCATTTCCTTGTCCGCAATGTACGGTATAACTGTTTGGGGTAATTGATGTCCATGTTTCTGAATTTGTTCAAATGTTCAAATGTTTGTAAAGTCTATGGGACTTAACTACGGGGTCATCATTCCCTAAACTTACAAACTACTTATGAACTACTTACGAACTAGGACGGCACAAATATCCGTGCCCGAGGGAGGATTCGAACCCCCGACCGTAGTGGCCGTGCAGACCGTGACTGAAGCGCCGTAGTCCCCTTGGCTACCGCGGCCGGCTTCTGAATTTGCCTAGCAAGGAATCTAAAAATTTCGATACGTGATGTGTGCATCAAGATTTGTGCAATGTGATTTCATACGCGGGAGAAAACGACGAATGAGGGCGTGTCCTGCGTGAGCGACAAAAGCGAGCGTCAGCTTCAAGCGACAAAATCTCAAACACAAGTATGGTTACGGGTCTGTCCTACGTGAGCGACAGAATGTCGCTAGAATTCTGCACGCTAATAATCCCCGAAGTTTATGAAACTGCAACTGTTGTTGAAATAACGGAATATAAAATTCTACATATAAAGTTCTACATGTTGTTGTTGTGGTCTTCAGTCCGGAGACTGGTTTGATGCAGCTCTCCACAATACCCTCTCCTGAGCAAGCCTCTTCATCTCCATATAAGAACGGAAACCTACATCTGTCTGAATCTGCTTACTGTATTCATGTCTTGGTCTTCCTCTGCGGTTTTTACCCCACACACTTCCCTCCAACGCTAAATTCACAATTCCTTGATGTCTAAGAATGTGTCCTACCAATCTATCCCTTCTTTTAGTCAGGGTATACCAGAAATTTCTTTTCTCCCCAATTCTGTTCAGTACCTCATTAGTTACGCGATCCATCAACCTAATCTTCAGCATTCTTCTGTAGCACCACAATTCAAAAGCCTCAATCCTCTTCCAGTCCGCACTGTTTATCGTCCATGTTTCACTCCCAAAAGTTCTACACAAGTTCTACATATATTGACGAATTTTGATTAGGATAAGAAGTGTCCTAAAGGAACTAGCTCGTAAATTTCCTTTTGAACTTTATAGACAACTAAAGTTTAATTTTTTTAATTGTTTCTAATAGCCGCGGTGGAGTAGCCGAGCGGTCTTAGGCGCCTCGCTATGGAGCACGCCCACTACGGTCGGGGGTTCGAATCCCTCCTCGGGCATGGATATTTGTGCCGTCCTAGTTCGTAAGTAGTTCATAAGTAGTTTGTAAGTTTAGGGACTGTTGACCACGCAGTTTGGTCCGATAGATTTACAAACATTTGAACATTTGTTTCTAATATGTCAGTCTTCTGAATGTTTATTCTGAGTGATAGAACAGTATTATATTATTAACTGTTACATATCGTGAAAAGTAGTAACCATATACTTGGAAGTCATCGCATGTTAGAAAATAAATAGAGTAATATTTACTGGCTACTATTTACTAGTTTGTAAGTTTAGGGACTGATGACCCCGTAGTTAAGTCCCATAAGCTCTAGAAACATTTAAACATTTTTTTGAAAAGTGAAAGAAAGGTATTTCACTACCCCACTGGGAATGAAACATGTGATCATTTCACTAGTTCAGGTCTATATCGTGAAACCATTATCATCACGTTTATTGTACGATCAAGGTAGCAGATATTGTTCCGTCAAGTGGAAATGCTTTCGTAAAGAGATTGTAATTTACATATGTTTGAATTTTTCTTTCATTGCTGGCTAAACACTATCTTCATACAAAATTTGACGTTTTTATGTCTACTAGAAGTACCATAGAATTTTGATGACCTGTTCGTTAGTGAGTGGCAAACGAACCTATTTTCGACTGACAATATTTCGTTAACTATAAGGTGTCGAATAGTATAATTTGGAAATATGGCTAGTTATAGAAGATACAGAAAATTCAGACCTCTAGTTTTTTCCACAACTAAGAAAGAGGAGGGTAGGAAGCACCATGAATGGCTTCGACTAAAGGAGGTACGGCAGGACGCGCTCGACTTAGGCAGAGGATTCTAAGACAACAAGATGAGATTAAAAATTTCAAATCAAAATAAGGCAGTTGCTAACAGATCTGCATTTTATGAACTATTCACTTTAATAATTTGCGTTTCCAGAGAGTAAACGCAAATTGCTTACAGAACAATGGTAAAGTTGATCTGGAGGAAAAATAGTTTGCGTTCAAAAAAAAGAAGTCGTAACACCCCAGGCATACTGTTCCTGCGACTTTCCTTACAACATCGGTTCAAAAAGGGTAAATCTAAATTCATAGCATTTGTAGACATACACTATATGAAAATCCGGAGGTATAATGAATAATAGCAAGTTTTAAAAGTTATCTACTGTTTGTCTGCAAATCTTATTACAGTTACAAGAGTCGGAGAACATGAAAGTCGTTAATATTGGAATGAGGCATGGTTGTAGCATGTCTCCCATGTTATTCACTTCCAACACAGGACAAACAGAATATAAAAGTTAATTAAAAAACAAGTAGGAGAGAGAAAACATTCAGGTTGCCATAACATTCCATTGTTGTCAGAGACGGCGAAGGACTTGGGTTTTAAATGGAATGGCTGGTGTCTTGTAAAGGCTTTACAACAAGATCACACAAGAAAATAAAAATGAAAACCAGAGTAGTGGAATAAAGTCAAAATAGCCCAGAGTGTTAAAATGGTAAATGAGTTACTAAATGTTGTAGACACTTATGATTAGTGTTGCAAATTAGCTAACACTGTCAGAAGGTAATCAGTATAAAAATTATAGATTTGCATTTTTCTGATAGACATTTATTTATTTGAAATGCAAATTTAAGTGTGTTAAAAACGGACGACTAGCAATTCAAAGAAGAGAATAGAATATACTGAAATGGTATCCTACAGCAAATTTTCCACATTCTATATGTAGTTCGGATAACAGATTAACACGTACTGACACAAAGGAAGAGTAATTTACGGTGCTCTCTGAATCTAAAATGGGACTGACGGGGCAGATTCTGGTAAAGGAGAAAACTCCTTGTATGTGCGAGGGAGGCCGGTATGCGGAGCAGGGGAGTCAATGATACTCAAACATTATTACTGTAAGAAGTTCAAATGCATATAGGCAGAATAGTTACACAGATAGGAAAAAAAACTTGGAGAACATAATCTAGAATGGAGAGTTGCTTCAAACTTATCTTAACGCTGAACACCACATTAACGTTACAGATTGCCATTCAGTGTTTTGCAGTTTCGAATTTTTCTTCTGTTAGTTCATGTATTATATCCATCGAAAATTTCGTACTAAACGGCGCGGCACTTTCCAGAACAATATTATGTTATTCCATCAGTTGTCAGATCTTGTATTTTATTCAAACGATTCAAACTGCATTCGTGCGACGTGCGATACTTAATATTACGAAGACATTGTTTGCAAACTAGTTCCATGAGTTAAGTATACACTGTAAATATTTTCGTTGTAGTAAACACGATAGTCGTGTTTTTTTGTAGCAATACCTGTACAAAGTTATACATCCATCTTGCTTTGAGTGGTTCAGCAACATTCATGGGAAAAACAGGCTTGTCTCAAGAGTATACAGTTTGAGACAGTGTGTAGGGAATGTTCCCTTCACGCGCTGCATAAGAGAAACTGCTTGGGGATGTAAACGATTATGTGCAGTCGTGATCTGGAGCGCGAACCAACGCGACGCTTGTCGAGTTTGGGGCCTCGGAGAGATAGTATCAGAATCCCGTGCGCTACTGATACTGAGGTCATTGAAACGAAAACAAACCGTGTCTCTCCATTTTGATAGCTAAAGGTGAAGAGGTCATTGGAAACAAAATACTAGAATATTCTAGAAAAAAGCAGTATCTTTATTTAGTTATTTTACAGCCAAGAACATTTCTTGGTCAGGCATTACAAGGATGGTGTAGGGTCGGTGACCACCGAAATGCGACAGTGGGAATAAAACACAATTTCTGTTTCGGAGATGACAAGGGAAAGTACGGCGGACAAAACTTCTTAAGCGTTCGCGATTTTCATTTTACGTAGCTTTGTGTTCTGCGAAGCTACTAACATTATATTTACTTTTTCTTTGTAGGGTTTGATAAATACCGTGACGTAATACGTTTATCTTACTGCGGAATATTTACGAAATAAATGAAGATTTCATATGTGGTAGTCAATAACGACGATCCACTTAATTTCGTATTTTTATTGTGGTCTTCAGTCCGCAGACTGGCTTGATGCTGCTGCTCTCCACGCTGCCCTGTCCTACGGAAGTCCCTTCATCTGATAATACGTTCGGCAACCTACATCCTTTTGACTATGCTTACTGTATTCGTCCCTCGGTCTCCCTCAACGACTTTTACCCCACACACTTCCTTCTAATGCTAAGTTGACAATTCCTTGAAGTCTCAATTTCTTATTACCTGATGTTAAAGTAGATCGTCGTCGATAAGGAGTCCATCAGGAACAAAGCACAAGTTCGTACTGGTGTACTAGACAAGAACGGGAAAAGACGTTTACTGTGCCCTTTCCAAACGAATCATCCATGGGCAAGCCTTAAATGACTTAGGTTTCTGGCGTAACCTCGTATATCTAAATTAAGACGCCAATAATAGAATTTTAATTCCGTCCTTATCGAATGATAAATGTTATAACAACTGCGCCCCTTCCCTTGGTTACAGTGACAATAAATCGTGTTGTTAACGCCGTTATTGTTCTCGTAATTATTGTACTATAAATGGTTGGCCGCGGTGGCCGAGGGGCCTGAGGCGCGTTTGTCATGGTCTGCACGGCCACTACTGTCGGAGGTTCGAATCCCCCCTCGGACATGGATATTTGTGCCGTCCGTAGTGTTAGCTAGTTCATAAGTAGTTTGTACGTTTAGGGCCTGATGACCCCGTAGTTAAGTCCCATAAGCTATACAAACATTTGAACATTTATTATAAATGTTTCAGGTAGCGATTGAGGTGTCTCCCCACTCCTCCTCCTCCCCCCCCCCAAAAAAAAAAAATAGAAAGATTAACATCTAGCAAAAATCACCGAATTTTGTGTTTGAATTTCTTCTCTTAGGTGACTCAATATAAGCTAATTGTAACTCATGAGACATTCCAGAACCTTCTGCTTCAGTAAATTGTCTTGGGGAGGCGTAGTTCCTTGTCTCGGCTAAGCCAGGCTTCGCACACCATATTCTGGATAATCAGTCGTATATGAGATGATATTGCAAAGAGATATATGAGATAGGTGTCTAGCAAAAGGAAGTATTCTTGCCAAGCACTGTGGGCTTCATATTTCTTGGTTTATACAGGGCAGTTCTTTTTTGTTCTAATATAGCACTACTTTTTAAATTTATATTCTCACTTTTCTAAACTTTTGCGGCTCGTGCTACTTTAGCAACAGGTTTAATGTACGAGGGTAGTTTGAAAAGCTCTCGAAATCACTACGAGAGATCAGCGCAGTGAGTGCTTCACGTCATATCCATTTAACTGTTTACAGGAAACACTTGCCGCGTCAGTATTCGTGGAAGAAGGCTGTGACGGTGACGTTGCTTTGTTTTTGTTCCTGCGTAGTGATTTGAGAAGATAAAAAAATCGAGTAAGTACTTCGTAAAGATAGGTATGAAAGCAAAGGACATTCATGGCGATTTCCATAATACACCTAAGAACACTGTTGCTTCATATTCGATGGTTAACAAATGGACACATGAATTTCAATTTGATTGGGAGAGCTTAAATGATGATCCGCGCAATGGTCGACCAAGATGTACCAATACTCCAGAAATCATTGCAAAATTGCACAAAATTAAGGATCGACGACTACGGTCAGGGGTTCGAACCCCCCCTCGGGCATAGATGTTTGTGTCGTCTTTAGCATAAGCTAGTTCATAAGTAGTTTGTAAGTTTAGGGACTGATGACCCCGCAGTTAAGTTCAAATCAGATGTTCGTAAATCTATTGGACCAAACTGCGTGATCATCAGTCCGTAGCTTACAAACTAAATTAAACCTAAGGACAAACACACACACACACACACACACACACACCCATGCCCCAGGGAGGACTCGAACCTCCGACGGCGAGCAACCGCGCGCTCCGCAGTGAGGCGCCTTAGACCACTCGGCTACTCCACCGCGGCCCGCGGTTAAGTCCCTTAGGCTTAACCCGTAACTACTATGGACATTGACAGGAACACAATTACTATGGAGGGGTCTCTCAGACCTAATTTTTATTTATTATACATCAAAACAATGGTTTGCGGAATGTATATTTTCATGACTTCCTGTTGTTCATTACACTTCTTGGAAGTAGAGTATATTGAAACTTGACTCTTTTTAACAACACTGTATTTATAAAAATGGCGACAAATAAAAACACTGCGCAATGTGTTGTATATTTTTATGTATTACGAAAATGATATCAACTAGTTAGCTCTCCACTCACCCACAGATTAGCATCAGAGAGATTATATTACAGATTCTGAACATAATTAGATGGAACAGTCCCGTTTCACTTCCGATAAATTGTACGCAAAGTCAGCTTTCATTTTACGATTCATTTTTTCAATTTAGAGCGATTACTACATTCCGAAAGTCAGTGAAGGGATAAGCTTTGATAAATTTTACTTCTGCAATATCAAGTAAAAAGTAATTGTGTCCTCTATGACCGCAGACTCATATTTGAGTCTGTTTGAACCTGCATACACTTCACGCTCTGAATTAGTATCATGATCACTAAATATCTCTAAATCAGGGCCATTCTGGCTGTCATCAAAATTTTTATCTGAGGATTCACCAAAGCGTTCTTGGACATCCACATCTGTCTCACATAAAACATGTTGCATATAACGTTCAGTTTTGCCGCCGTAAAGAAACAATAACGTTTAATAAAAGCATGAGACGCTAACGCTATGGTAGGTCTGTGACACCTCTCGGGGCTAATAAATACGAAACAGTGAGCAGCAACAATGCAAGAACGCTGGCACTTGTAGCTTGTCAGCCAGTAGGAAGGTACACGGAAGACTCAATTTCTCTTTGCAGGGGCGTCTGAAATATTTCGACATAAAAATTCGTAGCAGTGTGAGAGACGGTCGATAGTAGTGGATCGCCGATTGAAAGTGAGAGAAACTGCTCACGCTGGCCAGATGTCAACTGAAAGTGTATATCAAATTTTAACCGAAGAATTAGAAATTAAAAATTATCTGCAAGATAGATGCGGCTACTCTTAAAGCTTGGTGAAAAACCCATGAGAATATACGTATCGGAACAATGTTTGGCCCGTTTTAGGAGGAAAGAACAATTTTTTCTTGCGCCTGTTCGTGACCACAGATAAAACTTTGGTGCGCTACTATACCGCAGAGACAAAATAACAGTCAAAGCAGTGGAAACATCCTGATTCTCCGCCACCAAAGAAAGCAAAGACAATTCTTTCGCCTGGAAACGCCATGGTATCAGTGTTCTCGGAGGTGAAAGGGGATTGTGTTTGTAGATTATCTCCCCACTGGGAAAACAATTACTGGCAGATACTATGCTAACCTGCTTGATAAACTGCAACAAAAGATACACGAAAATAGGTCAGGTTTAGCAAGGGAAAAAATCATCTTTCATCAAGACAATGCGCGCCCGCACCTATGTGCCGTTCCTATGGCAGAATTACACGAACTAAGGTATGAATTATTGCCAAACCCGCCTTATTCACCTCATATGGCTCCGTCAGACTTCAATCTCTTCCCAAAACTAAAAATTTTCCTCAGTGGACAAAGATTCACTTCAAATGAAGAACTGAAGACAGAGTTGACAACTATTTTGCAGGCCTGGAGGAAAACCATTTTCGAGATGGGATGAAGGCCCCTGATCATTGTTGGACCAAATGCATTCATCTCCAACGAGACTACACTGAAAAATAAAAAAATAAAAAAATCAGTGATCTAAGTTCCTTTTTTCTAATCCGTTCCGAGAACTTTCAAACAACTCTCGAATTACTCAGGTTTACACTGACACGGTTACAGCTATATTCACTTTATTACGCAACACGATATGCAATAACAACATTCATTATATTATGTGTAATTTGTACTGTTGCAGACATGAACTGAAAATATTAATTATATTTTAACTGTAAACTAGTTCGAACAACTCTAATGCTCTTGTCGTGTAAATGCTGCGAAAGAGCAATACTTTTGCAGGTTATGGACGAAATAATAGGAGGACTCGAAAAGCAGACACCAAACGTGGGAAAATTAGTAGCGGGGTACCGATGAAGATATTGGTAAGGAAGTTGGTGTTCCTATTCTTCACTTGGTTTGGTCTACATTCCTCTGTATCCAATTAACTACATTAAGTGTACTTAACTTTTGGTTACAATCCTCAAGAGACATTACGACTGCAGTATTCGCATTGATGTATAAATAGCATGTTATTTGTCCTCCATCACACTTCTGGCTTCTAAAAATAACAGAAATAACTCTATACCCATCTCGCTTTCGGACATATCCTAATTTAAAGACAGCATACTTTAATGTATAAATACCTCAAGGGATATACGATAATTCTAGTGCGGATGCACGGAAATTGTCCGATTCCTAGCAGGAATACAGATATAGCAGCGAGCAAATGGAAAATAGGACCGGTTAAACTAAGATTGGGAATTTTTGTAGACAGTGAAATGTGTTAGAGTAACCGATCAACCGATGTGGTTAATTGAGAGAAGCAGAAAATCAGAGCTTGACTTCCGTTCCTTAAATTTTTCAGCTGTCTCCGCTGAATTTATTTCAGGTTACTGGAACAGCCAAGAAGTAAAAAATTTCAAATTCATATGTTGTAAAACGTTAAATTTTTATAAAGTTTTCAACGTTACACAACGTTAAGAAGGTACGAGTACGAAGAAACTGATCTTTCATCTGATAAAGCTAATTAAATATTGCTACAGTGACTGAAATAATCTCAATTCCAGGGCTTTCGCTGCATGTCAGTGTGTCTAAATTCACTATTTTCTTTTGTATAATAACTATTTCTTCGATATTATTATCAACCTTTGTAATCAATGTAATACAAACTATGAAGTCAGTATTAAATTATGATAGTGTTTTACACACACTTGAAGTTTATTATCGTCGTTTCGTACTCTACCGTCAATATAAAGACAACGGTCTCTGTTAATCCAGCCTCGTGACGAGCTTACGGCATGGAATCTGTACATGACAAGATACTCTGCACCATCGGATGTAATATGAGCATCGGAATTATAAAGCGTTATAAGATTTCGCTTAGATGCAATGAGTGCTTTACACAGAAGACTGTTACCTCATATTCTATGGACGACGTGCAAATGTCTGCGCAGAAATGTTAAAATGAAAAGAATGAAACTGATGAGAAACACACAAAGTTTTACGACACACCATTACAGCATTTATGAGCCATAACCTTTTCTTTGTTAAAAGGTCGCGAGCGCTTGTTGCCACGCTAGACGCTGTGCTGTTTCAGTAACAGCATACTATGAAGGCCAGATAGTGCTTTACTATTCCATGATTTTGTCAGAAACAACGATTCTGACACTGCTTATAGAGTTGATAAGGCTCTGTCACAGTCCGCATAGACTGTCTGTAAGCAATTGTGTTCGCTTGCTGCCGCTCTGAGTTTTCTTTCTATTAACTAAAGAAACATGCTTCTCAAACCCAAAATTGTTTTTAAACCGCCGGTGCTTTACTAAGTAAGGTAATAAATGCACTTGTTTTTATCCAGTGTTAGAACACAGTTACCCAGTAATTTTATAGGGGACCTACATTTTAGCGTGTACTCTGCACTGCGATACAACTTGACTTTTTTTTCACATATACAAAATATTATATGATTTTAAAAATGCGGAAAGTGACTGACTAAATTCTGGATTGAATGAAGATCATACCCTAGTCCTTTGATATTGTCGTGTTGAAACTGAAGCAGTCTTGACTTCGAAGGCAGGGTTGTCGAGTGAACACAGCACTTATACTGAAAGCAGGTTTATTACGAACTGAAACGTACACGCAGCACTGACTGCCTCTCGGGCAGAGTGCTCTTCTATTTATACACAGACAGAATGTAGAAGAATAGTTAACATAAGAAACAAGTAGAAACTAGAAGTGAACTTAAGAAACATGCAGAATATTCTGTAAATGATAATTACAAAGAAGTAATTGTTTGCTGGTGGACGGGATTGAACCGGCGACCTGCAGCACCGCAATCCGTGGCGCTATCCCTTGCGCCACGCCTGCAGTAAGTTAACGTGGGGTCTCGCGGCAATATTGTGCCTAACACTCAAGCACGTATTACTCATCCACCGATGCTTATACTATTATAATGTACAAGATAACAATTATTGAACTATATGGAGCAAAACGTAAATCACTTAAAAACTATGGCGTCCACACACTTCATTCAACATGTAAACGTCACTACAGAGTTTCTGGTTAGTTTATGAAATGTCCGATATACCTGCGTTGCATTGTGATTAAAGGTATGGCGAAATTACGTATGACCCGGTGAAATGTGGGAACATTATGCTGTCGATGGCCACCTGAATGGCTGTTTTCAGGGGTATTGGGGCACACCTTGTCTTTAATATAGCTTCAAAAAATAGGAGTCGCATGTGTTCAGATCTGGAGAATATGGCGGTCACTCGCGCCCCATGTCAGTGTCCTCTAAGTAGTTACCCCACAGCCAGAATGCTGTCCCCAAAGTGCTCCCCAGAACATCAAACACTCTCCTGCTACGATGGGTTCGAGATATGTCTTGCATGAACCACATTCGGTCAAATTCAGCGACACTTTTAATAATGAGCATTAAATCATCTAGCAGCAATTTCGCTTACTGTTCGGTAGTCACCGTGCTCTCAACGATTTTCTCACCGAATGTTCCATGATTCCATGACTTGACATTGAACACCACACAGTCATCCGTTGAGGGCCAAATTACTTCCCGATCGCGGAAATGAAGATTCTCCGTTCTTCCATATGCGACAATTTTGCTAATAAACCGACCCATCCAAATGAAAGTGGGCTTAGTTGCACATGCACAAGTGCATACTAATTCACACCAAGCCCTACGGTCTAGCGTGCAGTTTGAACGTCCTAACGCAAACTGCTCAGAAGTTATGACGTTTTAATTTCATACAGTTCAATAAATGTAACCAGTCTAAAATTTTTTCAGGTAAGACAGTGAAGTATTATTTATACCATATACAAGCTATATACTCCACATATTCTCTATCACGAGATCACTAATCTGTTGTAAGATTGTCTGTCTTGACCCTACTTACAGTTGAGTGTTGCAGGAGTGGTCACCAATGGTCATCGAGTTGCTTATTTCTATTATGGGATGTGTTCCACATAGCTTCCTTATTTTATCTAAAATGCACGGAATATTTTACCATTAATAATGTAAATTACAACAGAAGTGAGTTGACGCGCGTCGACAAACCTATCATCATATTATAATTCTTAACTATCAGTAATACGTCAATACAAAGGAAGTAGAGAAGGCAAAAGAGAAAGCAGATAGAGAAAATTAGAATAAATGTGGTCTATGGAACTACAAGAAATAATTTCTAAGAAAGATGAAGTACTTCATTATATCAGGCTTAATTATTTTTTATTATTCAGTTGTGAATTTATCTAACATTCAATAATGGGAAATCTGTGACTCCATATCCGTAGCTCTAAAGCAACACTACCGAGCGGGAATGGCTGTGTGGTATAAGACGCCATGCCACGGATTAAGCGGTCGCTCCAGGCAAGGGTTCGAGCCCTCCCTGGGGCATGGGCATGTGTGTGTTGTTCTCCGTATAAGTTACTTTAACTTAGTTTAAGTTGTTTGTAAGTTCAGGAACCTATGATCTTAGCAGTTTGGTCTCTTATGTTTACAAAGATTTGAAAACAACACCGAACTAGGCGGCGCAGTGGTTATCAAACTGAACTCGCCTTCAGAAGGTCGGTGGTTCAAATCCCACCAAGATTATTACGATGTTTTTGTGTACCTACGTCAACATATTTTATAGATGTCCCAAAAGTTTTCTACTTTTTCTCTGCTGTCCTGAGTAGCTTCATTTTTTGGCGCATAACAGTTCACTTCTTATTGATATTTATTCTTGCAGTTAATTTTTTAAACAGAGAATCTTGCACTTAAGGATTGAAATTCAGTAACGTATTACATTAACCTTTCGTGAACCTGCGAAGCTGTTTCTAAAATTCTGAGTTTTGTGTTGGAGAGTGTAGCAGCCGGTTTGCTTTTAAAATTCGATGGGTCTCATTATCCTATAGGTCATCAACAAAATATCTTTCTTGGATGGCTGATAGAAGAAAGTTACTGTTGTACTTCAGATGATAAAAGTTTAAAGGGTGCCAACTGTTCCTTGAATGCCGATATTGACTAATCGGAATGTCTGCTTGTACTTCGGTCAGGAGTGCCGCAACAAAAATGTTCAAATGTTTGTATAGTCTATGGGACTTCACTACGGGGTCATCAGTCCCTAAACATACAAACTACTTATGAACTACTTACGAACTAGGACGGTACAAATATCCATGCCCGAGGGGGGTTCGAACCCCCGACCGTAGTGGCCGTGCAGACCGTGACTGAAGCGCCTCAGTCCCCGCGGCCACCGGTGCCGCAACAGAATAGCCGTGCGCACTAAGGCGCTTTACTGCGGTGCGCGCGGCCGTTCGCCGTCGGAGGTGCGAGTCCTTTCTTGAGCATAGGTGTTGGTATTGTTCTTAGGCTAAGTTTGTTTAAGTAGTTTGTAAGTTTAGGGACCGATGACCACTACAGTTTACAAAGATTCGAATCGTTGAGGAGTGGTGGCTTCGCCATCTGGAGCGGCACTGGTTTTCACATCACACTTCACAGTTCGCATCACAATGCGTATTTCTTGCAATGTTGGTAAACACATGCATATCAGAGTTAAATCTAAGATTTCCTTTGCTACTGCTATCAACATGGGATACAGTCCCTGAACAAACACCGCGCGGTCTGGGAACCGACGGGGTTGAATTTTAATGGTGGTACATGTACTTTGAGACTTTCTAACAAGCACTTATACATGATGATGGGTTTTACGTCAGTTCAGATAATCAGCCATTGGAGACTGACGCTGGTAGCATACGAACTGCGGACTTGTCCCAGAGAGAGTTTTCGCCGACAGACTTCGTTTCCGTATAAGGGTTGGAAAAAAAGGTCATGGCTACAGGAGGGTTTTTTTTTTTTTTTTTTTTTTTTTTTTTTTTTTTTTTTTTTTTTGCAGATACCAGTCCGGTTGGAAAATGTGGCGTATACAAATCAAAGGAGAAGGTGTTACCTACAACTGTGGACAACGAATGACACTTAAATATCGTAATACAGTAATTTATTACGGTACTATACAGGGCAATAAGACCTTCACGATGCAAAAGAATGGCCGCATAGAGTAGCCGAGCGGTCTGAGGCACCTCGCTGCGAAGCGCTCCGTTGCTCGCTGTCGGAGGTTCGACTCCTCCCTGGGGCATGGGTATGTGTGTTGTCCTTAGGTTAGTTTACCTTAGTTTAAGCAGTTCGTAAGCTACGGACTGATGACCACGCAGTTTGGTCCGATAGCTTTACAAACATTTGGATTTTTCAAAAGAATGACAACATAGTACACATATAGTTGACGTGGAAAATCTGGGGCTGAATACCATCTGTCTGAGCATTTGGCGCACGGGTGACCCGATTCAGACATGGTGCAGCGATGCAAATCCTCAGGCTGATGGTATTCAGCGCCTCCCTCATCGTTGGCACCGTGTGGTGGCAGTAGTAGGGGACTATTATGAGCGTCTGAAGGCCCAGATTTGTCATGTCAACTGTATGTGTACCGTTAGTTATTCTTTTGCACCATGAAGGCCATATTGCCCTTTATACTACCGTAATAAATTAGTGTGTTGCGATATGATTTTTTGCCCCAACCCTCGTAGTTTATTACTTCAATCTTACACTCTAGCTGATGGAAAGGATAGACATCGTCACTGTATGCACAATGGGGGTGGTGAGATACGAACAGTTTGGGAGTGATATCAGAACAGAGTAATTGATTAGACTGTTTAAAAATTAAGAAATAAATGAAACATAAAAAACTGGAATGACATTTTCACTCTTCAGCGGGGTATTAAAAAGGGATATGATAAACAATATGATTTTGATAACATTGTGGGAGACTCAGCGAGCATTAATAGAGGTTACAATTTATCGTGAAACAGGCACTGCGAGCAACGAGCCCCCCCCTCCTCCCCCCCCCCCCCCCCACACACACACATCGCTACCGCTCTCCTAACACTGCTCGATTGCTGGAGCGAGCACGCCAAGACCAGCCAGTTAACTTCCCTCCATTAAACTAGTGTTGTAGTTGACGAAGCCTGCTTGGCGTTCTTGGCAGTACAAAATTAGTGAAAGGAAGAAATAGTGAAACACTTTACATGAACTTCCCACCAGAAAAATCCATGCAGCTGTTTAGATTAGTTGCTCAAATCTGCCGTATGTTTTTAACGAAACTAAAGGTCAGGAGAAATCTTACTTAAGTTCAACTGTCTGGAGCAATGCGATTGATGGCCAGTAACTTCACTCCAAACATAGAGATGCCAATAACAAAAACAGTTCAACATAATTAGAGACGGTTGAAAACACGCGTTTCCTTTTTTTTTTCTTTTTCCTTTTTTTTTTCTCTTTTCGTTTTCTTCTTCTTCTTCTTCGAAAGTACGAGGTTCATTCAGAACATACTTCTTCTCAGTGAAATTATATCTATTAAGTTAATTATTGCTTAGTAAAAATGTATGTGTTCTTTGTCTCTTAATTTATGTCTGTGTTGTGTTGGTGACAAGAAAATAAAATCGGCGCGATTGAAAGTTATTCTACTTCAGTGGTTATTATTAGTCCCCACACCACTCCCACTCACCAATGAAGCAAATGAGAGAATTTTGAATGTAACTTTTGACAACCTATGCAATGTATTATTTCGCGACACTGTTGTACTCATGACAGCAACACGCAATGAAAATATTTGTTCTTAATTTGTTCCTTTGTCATTGTGTTGTGCCTGTATCTGATATGTTCAAATGTTTGTAATTCTGTGGGACCAAACTACTTAAACTAATTGAAACTGACCTAAGGAAAACACACCCATCCATGCCCGAGGGAGGATTCGAACCCCCGAAGCGGTAATCTGATTTGTGCAACACGAGATTGGGCTTTAAGGCAATACTTCTTCAAATAATATGCAAATGTTATATTTCATGGTAATTATTCATTGCATTTTCATACTATAGTAATCATGATAATGCAGTGAATATTTCTAGCCGTCGTGTGGCCGAGCCCTCTGAGGCGCATTGACGCGGAGCGCGCTGTTGCTCGCCGTCGGATGTTCAAGTCCTGTCTCGGGCATGTGTGTGTTGTCCATAGTATAAATTACTTCAAGGTGGTTCAAGTATTTTGTAAGCCGACGGATCGATAGCCGCAGCAGTTATCTCCCTTATATTGACACTCAAATGAGTGAAACTGTGACTACAGACTCTAACATCCAATGTCAATCGTGACTATCGTCAGCCTTCAATACTATTTGTAAGAAAGAGACTAGGAGATGCGCACGCATCGTGCCCGCATAGACACAGACCTGTTAGCAGTGCCCGCCGGCAGCTCACATAACTACCCCTGGTCCAGATTGCATAAATGTTTAATAACAGAAGACCTTTTTCGAACGTTTACAGAATCATATTCAGAACCATGGACAGAGCAGGCAACGCTGACTGGCGATAATCTACTGCTCCTCTGATAATACTCAGTCAGAGCTGCTTACCCCAGTCATGAGTCTGAAGATGATTCTGTACAGGATCGAAATCGGTCACCTATTAATAAATATATAGGTGGTCTAGATTGTCTCATGATTAATCTTAAAAATAAAGGTGTAGATCAGATGTGGCTCAAATGCAAAGAAGTGGTATCGACAGCAATTGACAGTTTTATACCAAATAAATTAATAAAAGAAGGAGGCGATCCCCCTTGGTACACAGAACAGGTCAGGACACTGTTGCAAAAGCGAAGGAAAAGGCATACTAAATTTAAACGAACACAAAATCCCCAGGACTGGCAATCGTACTCAGAAGCTCGAAATTTAGCGAGGATTTCAATGCGAGATGCCTACAACATTTATCACAACGAAACTCTCTCTCGAAATTTGACTGAAAACCCAAAGAGATTTTGGTCATATGTTAAATATACTCGGGGCAAATCACAAACAATACCTTCACTACGTGATAGTAATGGCGATCCTGCCGATGACAGCGCTACTAAAGCAGAGTTACTAAACATAGCTTTTAGAAACTCATTCACCAAAGAAGACGAAACCAATATTCCAGATTTCGAATTACGAACAGATGCCGTAATGAGTAACGTAGAAGTAGATATCATCGGAGTAGTGCAGCAACTAAAATCACTTAACAAAAACAAGTCTTCTAGTCCGGATTGTATACCCATTAGATTTCTATCTGATTATGCTGAAGCGATAGCTCCTTACGTAACAGTCATATACTACCACTCTCTCATAGAAGGATCTGTACCAAAAGATCGGAAAGTTGCCCAGGTCACACCTATATTCAAAAAAGGCAGTACGAGTAACCCACTAAACTACAGGCCTATTTCACTGACGTCAATTTGCAGCAGGGTTTTGGAACATATTCTGTATTCAAATATTATGAATTATCTCGAACGGAACGATCTATTGACCCAAGGTCAACACGAATATAGAAAATATCGTTCATGCGAAACGCAACTAGCTCTTTATTCACACGAAGTGATGGGTGCTATCGACAAAGGTTCGTAAATCGATTCCGTATTTCTTGATTTCCAGACAACTTTTGACACCGTACCTCACAAACGGCTTTTAATGAAATTGCGTGGTTATGGTATATCGCCCCAAATTTGCGATTGGATAGGGGATTTCTTGTCAGACAGGACACAGTTCGTAGTAATCGATGGTAAGGCGTCGACTAAAACAGAGGTGATATCGGGCGTTCCACAGGGTAGTGTTATTGGCCCTCTGCTGTTCCTTATTTACATAAACGATTTAGGGGAAAATCTAAGTAGCTCTCTTAGGTTGTTTGCAGATGACGCCGTCATTTACAGTCTAGTAAAATCATCTGATGATGAAAACCAACTGCAGAACGATCTGAATAAGATATCAGTATGGTGTAAAAATTGGCAGTTGACTCTAAATAATGAGAAGTGTGAAGTCATCCACATGAGTACGAAAAGAAATCCGTTAAACTTTGTTTACAAGATAAATCAATGAAATGTGAAGGCCGTGAACTCCACAAAATACCTAGGAAATACTATTACTTCAGACTTAAATTGAAAAGAACACGTAGATAATATCGTGGGAAAGGCGAACCAGAGACTGCGTTTTATTGGCAGAACCCTTAAAACATGCAACAGAACTACAAAAGAAACTGCATACACTAGGCTTGTCCGTACATTTTTGGAGTATTGCAGCCTAGTGTGGGATCCTTATCAGGTGGGTTTGACGGAGGACATCGAAAGAGTCCAAAGAAGGGCAACTCGTTTCGTATTGTCACATACAGGGGAGACAGCGTTACGGAAATGATACAGGATCTGGGATGGGAATCATTACAACAACGGCGCTTATCGCTGCGACGTGGGCTACTTGCGAAACTCCAATCGCCAACATTCTCCTCCGAATGCGAAAATATATTGTTGACTCCCACTTACATAGGTAGAAATGATCATCAGAATAAAATACGAGAAATCAGAGCTCGAACAGAGAGATTCAGGTGTTCATTCTTCCCACGCGCTATTCGAGAATGGAATGGGAGATAAATAGTATAATTGTGGTGCGATGAATAATAACCTGTTTCGCTTATGTAAACAATATTGCAACTTGTTTTCAGTATCCAATGTTGTCCTAAAATTATTTTATTTTGGCAGCTTGAGTTTTTTTTTTTTTTTTTTTTTTTTTTTTTTTTTTTTTGTAGTAAATGGAAGTACACTGCTGCATGTTTGACTTCTATTTATTATCTTCCAAAAACATAAATGCATCGGTATAAAAAAAGAGACACTACATCGTGATGTTACCATCCTAACTAAACTAATACTATTGTTGTGATAATTAAAATTATTAACAAAATGTTAATGAGACATAAGAATACCAAGCAATGATAAATTAGAAATGCAGTTAAATTATAAGCTCGGTGGAGAGTAAATATAAGATGGAAAAACTTTGTCACCAGTTTCATAAGAGATAAAAAAACCAATCACAAAAATAATAAAGTTTTAAATGAAAGCAGTAATTATTTAAATTATTGTAATGGTAAGACTCACCTCATCAGTTACTTTCTGTTACTATAGAGTATAGCATGGAATGTAGTATTGCAGTACAAGTGGCACTCAGAAGCAAAGTTACAGAAAGGCTTATAATTAGTGCTAAACAAAATAATAAAAATCTACTGATGTTATGGTCAGTGCTGTTCCTAATGTTCTTTGTAAATAAGTAAGAAATTGGTTATTATTATGACCTCTATTCAAAAATCCACTTACAAAATACTGAGTAGTATGTATCACTTTGTTGAAATTAATGAAATCTTTCTCCCTACCATGAAACTAATGATTCTGTTACAGTTAACTATTTTCAAAATAACACTTTGCTTAATAGATTCATCAATTAAATCTGCTAGCCTGGAATCTAGAATGAGGTCACTCAAACTATACTGACAATTAATAGGAACACTGTAATAAATTTGGACTAATACCACACATAGAAGTTCTTGTCTGAACTATTTCAATTATATGAACTGATTAAAATTAGTTACGTGGCAAAACAGTAACTTATTTCTACCAATACCATTGAGCAAGAGCAATGAAATTTATAGTTGGAGCACTGTGTATTGAACTAAGGAGATTCTCAAAAAAAATTTACATTATTAAAATTGATTTCTGCTATTAAAAAATAGGATGACTCGGTTAATAATTCTTTACAGGTGAGGTTCCCTATTAGGTTATATGACTTGGGATTAATTAGGGTTAGGTACACACTACTTTTAACAGAAATGTAACCTCTATTGAAAAACATTCAAAACACAAGTTAAATCTCTCAATGACCAGTTTATAAACAGTAACAATAAATATTATGACCTGTTATTAATACGGAGTAGTGGCGAGGTGGCGGCGCAGCATATACAGCTCAGATTTCATCTTTATGCAGTTTGTGAGCCGACATTGTAACAGCGGTTTCCAGTAGCTTCCATTTAGCTCCATATGCAGACAATATAAGTTTTACCATTGTATCTGCACGTTCACCGAGGCCATTGTAAGTAGATTGGTCTTCTGCCTCAACTCATACTGACTTTTCTCTCTGCGTTAGATACGCGCCATTACCATCTTTTCATTTACAACGGAATTCCGTTCACATTGGAATCACTACATCTTTTACATATCATGCTGGTCGTTAGATATTACAAATTTACATAATATTCACATACATAAAACGATTCAAAAATAAAATTGACATTACCGAAGCCAATTAAAATTACAAAAATACTATGCAAAAGTAAACATGATGTAGATATTCATAAAACATACAAAGCACACGAAGTACAGACATCGTATACCATACAATAGTGGAATCGATTGTAACATGAATGAAATTTAGTATCTTACGTAGCATAAAAATGAAATATTATTACCAAAATGGGCAAAATTGGGCAATGGCGTTATATATGCCCCTATTACAGTTATTACATGTTCAGTGTTAAGAATTGTAATACCCAAGTAACATAATTGCACAATTTTGATACAAAGAAACAAATTTTTCAACTGAACAATGCATGAAGTTTAACTGTCACATTAATCATCAGGTTAAGTATTTGTGTCAAAAAGGAATAGTTTACATGTTATACAATCACACATAAATGCACAAAAACAAAATACCCTTCAACAAAATTTATATAACACTATACCAAGGCATAAATAATACATAACACTTTTAAATGTACACTAACATTGACATAATAAGAAAAAAATTTTCAGTATTTAAAAACATCAATTTTTATATATATATATATATATATATATATATATATATATATATATATATATATATATATATATATATTAACAGATTCACTGCTGATTTTTGTTCAAGCAGTTCTAAGCTTCAAATAACACTTTTTTTACATAGGATAGGATACCCATAACTGCCTGACGCATTCAAAGGCAGTTCAAAAATTTCGATATCACTTCAAACTGATTTATTTTATTTTATTTATTTTTTACAATTTGCTGCCTGCAACTTTCAAAGGCAGTGTTAGCTTTTGTAGCCTTGGCCACTTCACTATACACACATTAAAAAACAAAAAAACAAAAACAAAAAACGCAACACTACTGTTGGCGCTTAGCACACGTCACTGACATTTTAATGGATACTGACTTTTTTATGCTCCTTTTTCGAAAGCAAGGTTGCTGCCCCAGGTTGCCATTAATGGCAGTCCACTTTATCTTCAGCTATCATAATTATAATAATTGGTCTGCTACGTGTAATCAGTCTTCATCTTTACTAGCTGCATTGAGGCAGTCCTCATATTATTATCTGCATATGATTGGTTACAGATTTTATTACATTTAAGCATCTGAAACTAAAAACTTGTCTTAGAATCTTGTGCATATACATAACTATACATGTATACAAAAATTTAAAGATATATACAAAGTATACTTTTACAAAAACATTTATATTACTGTTTTTCATAATAAGGTATTGAATCAACTGGATTTCTGGTGCTCTATGGTTTTAAAGATTTTAGATGTACCAGAAAGTAAGCGTTAGGGTGTGATGCCCCTTGCATTACATAAGGAAAACTATATACAAATTTAAATGTTTAGATCTCATTGTTAATTTCACTAGACCTCTCATTGGTCTTAACTAGGACTTTCTTACCAGTCTGGAATTGAACTGGGCTAATGTCCTTATCGTGTCTCTTACCCCTAGTTTCTGCCTTCATTTTCATTTTCTCTTTTGGTCTAATGACAATTCAGTGTTAGGAGGAAAGGTTAAAATTTCTTCCACCAGGCTTCTACTTTTCTTGTTTGTCAAAATTTCTTCAAGAGTAAAACATTTAGACTCATGATATAAGGTGTTCATCACTGTTTCGAATTCTGCTACATATTTACCCCATGACTTATGATTATGATGACAATAGGTCCTACAGAGTCTATTAATCTCTCGCATATATCATGCAACCGGGTTACTGGCCGGTTGGTATGATGTATATAGCCTGAATGTTGTTTTTACTCATACCTTCTTTCCAGATATTAGAATTAAATTGCGGACTGTTATCTGATAAAACTGATATTGGTTTTCCAATTGTTTTAAAATAATCCTCCATTTTGGAAAACACTGTTCTAGCTGTTGCCCTCTTTAATGGGTATAATTTTACAAATTTGGGAAATACTTCAAGGCTAAGTACATCCCCCTGAGGTTTTAGGTAATGGCCCTAATAAATCTACTGATAAAAGCTCTAGAGTATCCTTTGGGATGATACTTTGCATTAACCCACGGTTAATCTTATTAGTTGACTTAGCCTTTTGACAGATGTCACAACTCCTTATCCTTTCTGTGACTTTTCTGTTTAAACCACTGTTTATCGCTACTGCCTCTGACAATTTTTCAATGCATTTCTTTATCCCACAGTGTCCTAAGGACAAATGGAAATAATCAATAATTTCAAGCTCGTAATTAGCTGGCCAACATACTCTCCATATTTCGGTGTCTAATTTTTTTATTTTATACAGTACATGTTGGAAAATTTTATAGTGGCGAGGTATATGTGTAACATCTGGGTTACCAAATTTGGCTTTTACTGATACCCTCACCGGATCCTCATTTTGGTACCTTCGCATATTGTTGCAAATTTTCTCTATTATCTTTTTACCTGGTACTGTTTTCATATTATTTATGGTAAATGTGCCTTCTCCAATATTGTTTTCTCTACTTGATTCATACCATTCGGCAATCTCGATAAAGCATCGATTACCTTATTTCCCCATAAATAGTACCTAAATTTCTTTAATCCCCAAATTATGCTAAGTGCCTCTTTTTCCGACACATTTAACTACGGGGTCATCAGTCCCTAAACTTACAAACTACTTATGAACTAGCTACAACTAAGGACGGCACAAATATCCATGCCCGAGGGGGGATTCGAACCCCCGACCGTAGTGGCCGTGCAGACCGTGACTGGAGCGCCTTAGCCTCCTCGACCACCGCGGCCGGCCAAAAGCGTCTGCTGACTACAATACAGCCTTTAAAATTCCAAGGCGCAGCGTGAATAAATAAATAATTGTAAATATCTTATGTGCAAATTACTTTTTTTTAGGAAACGAGAGCATCTGATGAATGCACTGGCCTCCCTTTCTTCATAAAAAAGACTCAGTAACTTAGTAACCGAGGTAGCAATTTCTTAACAAGTGACATACATTTTAAATGCAGTAATCTATCTATCATCGACCACGTTCCAACAAAACATCTAGACTATGAAGTACAAGACAATACAATGCATGTCCCAACCAATCTACACAAATTTTGGATTCAAAAGAGAGGTCCTTATGATACAAGATTTCTATAGTGGTTAAATGTGCTTTCTCTCCTATTCTCGACAGTACTACTACTCAACAGAAGTCGAGATCCTAATACAAGGGGGCATCAAATATAGACGCGATTTTGTTTCCTAAACATCAACATCAACAGTACGATTGACCGCAAGCTTTTACTATTTTAGGCGGGAGCTTGCTGTTGCATATTGCCAGCCATTTCGTCTGTACCGCTCATGATGTCAGAGCAACAGATACACAACCCCACTGCGCAAAGCGTAATTATAATGTTTCTTGCTCATGTAGGAGTTACAGCAGTAGAAATGTGCCAGAGATAGACTGTACAGTTTGGCGATCAAACATTTTCAAGGCCTCGTGTGTATGCCTGGCATAAAAAGTTCAAGAAAGGACGAGAGCGTGTGGAAAATCGGCAACACTATCGTCGTCCTCGAATGAGCATTACAGACGAAAATATTCATGCAGTTTACGGCATTATTGAAGACGATCGACGAGCAAGAACATCAGAAATTGCAGAACAAGTCAAAATCAGCTATGGAAGTTGTTAAGCAATCATCAAAAGAACCCTTTTGGCCCTGCACGCACAAGTGTGGTGTTCTGGTTTTGCTCGCCTTATTTCTTTGGGATTTGCACTAGGAAATTCGGGCCTGCATCACACAATCGTGGATGGGCTATGGTAACGTGCGCAGCGTGTTTTAGTTACATGTTTTACACCGTGTCGTACCACGAGTCGGTAAATTTCCAGTACATTTAAAATGGCTGCAAGAAAGGCTCGTTGACAAGGAGTTGATATCCTTGTTTTGAGATGTGAAGCGATCATATCTCACAGCCAGTTGATTTGATATGATTCTGTGATGTTATCATGTCATTTCTTTCAAACGCATGTTACTTTAAGATGGTGCAGATCATAAAATGTTTTAGTGAATGCCCAAAACAGACAGCTGAGTGGGTACAAAAAAATCGCACTGACGTGTTTTACGGCCCACTTTACATTTGTAGTTTTTTAAGTTTTTGGAAACATTTTTGACCAAAATAATAATCTAAATAACAATAAATTAATTAATAAGAGTGTCTGAACCCTTTTAAGAAAAAAAATTTAGGTAGTGGGGGTTTCGAACCACCGTCACAGTCGAGCACCTTTCCCACTACGCTACGGCTATAAATTAAAAAAAAAGTCCTATAATGTCATACTATTGATGGCTGTTGTTAACTGATGTTAATAAGGCATTTGTAGACATTAGATTATCATTTATCGTACGAAGAATGGTGTGTTTTTGTTAACTCCTCAGTCTGCCGTTGCATTGAAATGACAACCTGTAAGTTACAATAAGAAAATCATCAAATACGCGTGGAATGTCACGTGACATCTCCGAACGGCTGGTTTTCGTTAATTCAATGGAGGGTGTCAAATCTCCATTATTTTTGCAAATATGTCTCAAACGATACGAGATATGAAAAAACATAAGGGAGATAAGTTGTAGAGAATTTTCTCCTAATAGGTTATTCAATTTTCGTGTCAGATGAACGGTTCGTTTGCAATTACAATTATATTACAAACGGCTTTTTTTGGTTTTACTACCGTATTTTTTGTCCGGAAAATTTGAAAAGGGAGGTTTTGGTCTCTGGCGGCCTACAATCATGTCTGTAAAATTTGGTGTTGATCGGTTGAACGGTTCGTCTTAAAAACAAGGAACATGTTACGGACAGACAGACAGACAGACATACATCCCAAAATCGCCGTTATTTTTGCAAACATCTTTGAAATGCTACGAGATATGAAAAAAAAAAAAAAAAACCATAAGAGAGCAAAGTTGTAGAGAATTTTCTCCTCTACAATTTCGGTTATTCAATTTTCGTGTCAGATGAATAGTTAAGTCGTTATTTTCATTTAAATTTCGAGCTGTCAAAAGACGATCGCAAAGGCCCACTTTTTGTGTTATTACCGTACTCTAAAGTGGGCCAATATGTGATAATAAATTTATTTTCTTTTCTGTCACGAATTAAAAAAAATGTTCAAATGTTTGTTAAGCTTATGGGACTTAACTACGGGGTCATCAGTCCCTAAACTTACAGACTACTTATCAACTACCTTATACTAAAGACGGCACAAATATCCATGCCAGAGGGGGGATTCGAACCCCCGACCGTAGTGGCCGTGCAGACCGTGACTGGAGCGCCTCAGTCTCCTCGGCCACGGCGGCCGGCTGTCACGATTTACTGTATTTATGTATCCTACACGTCCCTCTCTATATTAATGTCACGTCACCTACAACCTTGGGTCTGAAAGGAATATACTTGCAGTTCCGAAAAGTGTGTTCCAGATGGCTCGCAAACCTTTTGACCAAAAATCTGAAGTTGAGACGTTTGGAGGTCTGTCACAGGCTTAAAGCAAGGTTTGCGTAAGAAGATGATACATTTTAAGTCGTATAGTTAACTGCGTCGAAACATGGGTGCACCACTAATATTCTGTATCCACAGAAGCCAGTAAGGAATGGCAGAGAAAAGGTCAACAGCACTAGTGAAAGCTAAGATTCGACTGTCAACTGGCAAGATTCTTTCAACCGTTTTTTCAATCGGGGAGACATTTTGTTTATTGACTTTTTACCTGAGCGACGCACAATAAATGATGAATACTACTGCGAGCTCTTTAACAAGGTGAGAGTCGTTTATCACCGCAAAAGATCCAACAAGTCCTGCTGAACGACAATGTGAGACCCCATACTGCAGCTTGAACTGTCTACAAGCAACAGGAAATGCACTGGACTACACTTGAATATCCTCCTTATAGCTGGGACTTATCGCCCAGCGATTTTGATTTGTTCCGACTGCTTAAAGAAGCCGTAGGAAGGCAACGATTTGAAGATGAAAGCGTGGAAAAGTTGGTACGCAACTAGCTGGTGACAAAACCACGTTCTTTTTACGACGAGGGCATCACAATGCTGTCCATACGTTGTGAGAAATGCTTTTACTAAGGAGGAAACTATGTTGAAAAATGAATTCTAAGTGCCTTGTGGTTTTCAATAAATGAATTTAAATAAAAAGTCCCATTATTTTGATCCACCCTTATATGTGGTAAGTAATTTTGCAATTAGAGTACATACTCGTACCTATGGTTTTACAAAAGACTTTATTCATGTCCCGTCTATATGTACAAGCAATTTTTTATGCAGTAAGACATGTAATTAAGGCTCAATGTATTATGTTACCAAATCAAATGTTCAAATGTTTGTATAGCTTATGGGACTTAACTACGGGGTCACCAGTCCCTAAACTTACAAACTACTTATAAACTACCTTATACTAAAGACAGCACAAATGTCCATGCCCGAGGGAGGATTCGAACCCCCGACCGTAGTGGCCGTGCAGACTGTGACTGGAGCGCCTCAATCCCCTCGGCCACCGCGGCCGGCTATTATGTTACCTAAACAGTGTGTCCCAAGATGTAGTATATAGCATTGTCCAGAGAGTAGGTCAATAACGAATTTCGAAAACGGCTAATTTTCGACAGAGTTAGTGCAAACATAGTTCCTCGGAAGTCTAACGTCAGTGATAATTATTGAATCTGAACGTATGTAGGGAGATGTTTTATCGATATCCTCATTTACGTATCAAGGTAGTGGCATATAGTTGTGAATTTTATGTTACCTTCCCACCAAAAAATTCTAGGCGATTGCCAATGGCAAGCGAGTAAAATTTAAAATTACAAAGTATATGTTTGAATCTCCCACCAAAGTGAGGACGACAGTGGTTCCCCAAGGGAATGGATGTGGGATGGTGGTGGTGGTGGTGGCTGTAATGTCAGCTTTCACTTGTCCTTAAGGTGGTTGGGGTAGTTAAGTGCAATGTACTGTATATGATATTGCAATTTAATGTTAGCTGTCAATCATTTGTGATGGCATCCTGATTTGGGGAACAGCGCCATTTTCCAGTGGAATAGATGTGGTGGGTTCAATGACTGGGTATGTCATAAGGGGAGGGGTTGGTGGTTTAAGTGACCGAGATACTGTTCCTGTACGCCCATTACTATACTACTGAACTGTGAAACTATCCAGGGTGCAAGTACATAGTGACTCCAGCGTCGTCCTTCACAAACCATCTACCAGCAGTACCACCAGAACATTAGCCCTCTGGTTTATATCGTTGCTCTGACATTTCCCCATTGAAACTGTTATTGTGGCGTCATGTCATTTCAGTTTCGCATGACTGAAGTTAAGGAATATACAGCGTTATTAGGACCATTTTAATTTTCACTTTCGGCCTTAGTTTAACAATCGACCTCCTAATTGTTTCAGGTGGGTCTTTATATTGCCTTTTAGTAGCTGTGATTAGCGTTAGGTCCTAATGAGATGGTAGTTAGTTCTTCACTTAGTGCCCCCTTTAGTCTGAGTTGAGGGTGTTGTGTTCTTTCATGAATTGTTCCTGGTGATGAGTATCAAGTTATTTACCGCGGCGGAGCGGCCGAGGGCATTGAGGCGCTATGCTACGATGGTCGATATCGCTCCCCGTCGGGGGTTAGAATCCCCCATCGGGCATGGATGTTTGTGCCGTCTTTAGTATAAGGTAGTTCATAAATAGTTTGTACGTTTCGGGACTGCTGACCTCACAGTTAAGTCCCTTCAGCTTAACAAACATTTGAACATTATCATGTTATTTATCATCAAGCCACTGACCATCGGACACAATTCCTTATATTTTAGTCTACTTCTACTGACAGTTTAGTAACTATACTATTGAGTTAACTGCCTCTGTAGATATTCGTCCTATTATCTGAATGATTCATATGTGTCGTTTGTTGTCAATTCTCTTCATTGTTCTCCTCCTGCCCGTCCTCACCGTTCGTCCCTTTGTCGATGCTTCCTACCGTATACCATATGCCGTTTTGCAAGAAGGCTCGCCTCTTGTTCTTAGGAAATCATTATAAGTGCTCTAAAATTGATCTGTGCGTTTATTCAGTTATGTACACTGATCGCTTTCTCTGATTTTTGTGTACAGTGACTGATTTATGTTGCTTTTGTCTTTGTGTAGTGTGCGTCAATGTATGTGTGTGGTCCGCAGGGAAAGACCTTGTGTCCTGGGGACTATTTCTCCCCCCATGCATACATAGATGTCTGTAGTATGTTCACGTCGTTCAGATGCCGAGTAGAGGAGCAGTGTCCAGTCAAGGAGTGAACGCTGCCGCGGTACGTGTATTCGGTCGACCGGGCACAGTTGGGCTGATACGTCGTTGCACTAGCTGCAGCACGACCTCATTGAGGGTCCGATGTAATGGCCCGCTCAGCGCTGGTAATGGAGGCGTTGTCAACAGTTAGTCGCATGAACGCGAATTAGATGTTTATAGCGGCGCCGCCACAACCAGTTCTGGCCGGCAGACGACAGCACGCGCGCATGCCGCCTAACGAGCCAGTGGGACCAGGTAAAAAATTGCGCGAACGCAAAAAATCCGTTTGTTCTCCAACTAAATAAGAGTTGTACTTTTCCTCATTTACGTTTCTGCAGTATTTAATTAATTATATTTCAGTAATTACAAGCCCAAGGAGAAAGACAGGCCGCGGCGCGCACGTCATGACAAACTGCTTAAGGTAATTTGCAAATGATTGTTAAAGGAAGCGAAGGAAGAAGGATAGGAAAGAAAGGATTGACAGTGGCCTCTTTTGGGCATTGATATTAAGCAATGGTACACTTTAGCTTTTCAATATCGCCACAGAGACTAAATCTAGTGGCATCAAATTGTGCCACCTAGCAGGCCAGTTAATACGGCAACCTATGTTGAAGTACCAAATGTTCAAATGTTTGTAAAGCTTATGGGACTTAACTACGGGGTCATCAGTCCCTAAACTTACAAACTATTTATGAACTAACTAAGACTAAGGACGGCACAAATATACATGCCCGAGGGGGGATTCAAACCCCGACCGTAGTAGCCGTACAGACCGTGACTGGAGCGCCTCAGTCCCCTCGGCCACCGCGGCCGGCTGTTGAAGTACCGACGAGTGTAAACATGGTCTATACTTCCCGTGCCTTACTTGCGCAATTCATTGGGCACCAGTCAACCTGAAACCACATACGTTTCCGAAAGCCAAGAGCAACGCCGTAGAATAGTATAGTTAGTTCCTGTTCCCAAAACGTTCCATATTTGCGTCTATCCAACGTGCCATTAATGAAATATGGGAAAATGAGTTTGTTTTCCGTGATGCCACACCATACGTTAACCGACCAAGGGCGCTGTTGTTGTTGTTGTGGTCTTCAGCCCGGAGACTGGTTTGATGCAGCTCTCCACAATACCCTATCCTGAGCAAGCCTCTTCATCTCCACATAAGAACGGCAACCTACATCTGTCTGAATCTGCTTACTGTATCCACCTCTTGGTCTTCCTCTGCGGTTTTTACCCCACACACTTCCCTCCAACGCTAAATTCACAATCCCTTGATGTCTAAGAATGTGCCCTACCAATCTATCCCTTCTTTTAGTCAAGGTATGCCAGAAATTTCTTTTCTCCCCAATTCTGTTCAGTACCTCCTCATTAGTTACGCGATCCACCCACCTAATCTTCAGCATTCTTCTGTAGCACCATATTTCAAAAGCCTCAATCCTCTTCCTGTCCGCACTGTTTATCGTCCATGTTTCACTCCCATACAAGGCAACACTCCATACAAATGCCTTCAGAAAGGACTTCCTTAGGCTTAAATCAATATTAGATGTTAACAAATTTCTCTTTTTTAAGAACACTTTTCTACCCATTGCCATTCTGCATTTTATATCCTCTGTACTGGGACCATCATTTGATATTTTACTGCCCAAGTAACAGAACTCATCTACCTCCTTTATTGCTTCGTTACCTAATCTAATTCCTTCAGCATCACCTGATTTTCTTACACTGCACTCCATTACCCTAGTTTTGGTCTTGTTAATGTTCATCTTATATGCACCTTGCAGCACACTGTCCATTCCGTTCAGCTGCTCTTCCAGATCCTTTGCTCTCTCTGCCAGAATTACTATGTCGTCGGCAAAACGTAATGTTTTTAATTCTTCCCCCTGAACTTTAATTCCTTCACCAAATTTCTCCTTGCTTTTCTTTATAGCTTGCTCAATGTACCAATTGAATAACATTGGAGAAAGGCTACAACCCTGTCTTACTCCCTTTCCAACCACTGCATCCCTTTCATGCCCTTCAACTCACAACTGCTGTCTGGTTGTTGTACAAGTTGTAAATAACCTTACGCTCCCTATATTTTACTCCTGCTTGCTTCAGAACTTGAAAGAGTTTATTCCAATCAACATTGTCAAAAGCCTTCTCCAAATCTACAAAAGCTAGAAATGTAGGTTTGCCTTTTCTTAATCTATCTTCTAGGATAAGCCGTAAAGTGCGTATTGCCTCCCGTGTTCCTACATTTCTCCTGAACCCAAACTGATCTTCCCCGAGGTCGGCTTCTACCAGCTTTTCCATCCTTCTGTAGCTAACGGTCGATTTTCCGTAACCATTGGAAATTGTCTACTCTACAGTAATGCATGCTATGCGGAGTAACGCTCCCATGATTTGCGGAGGTATACTCATTGGAAAATAATACCTCAGCAAAAACGTGGGGGCCTTTCACAGATTTGAAGTGCCCTTTCACAAAACATTATCCGGTTATGAAAATCGTTTCCATGTAGTTCTTGCTGCAGTGACACGTGCTTTGGATGGTACCTATGGCGATGCAATACGTTGCAGAAGGTTCACTGAACCGCTTTCATAATATTTCTCTACCGTTCCAAATGTTCAAAAGTTTGTTAATCTTATGGGAGGGGCCATCAGTCCCGAAACTTACAAACTTCATGTACACTATCTTATACTAAAGACAAGACAGCTGTTGCAGAACTACGGAAACAGGTCCAGTAGGAGCAGAGTAATCTATTCAAAGACAGTATTCACCATTCGTATGATAGAATGGATGCCAGAATTAACGCCTACATTTGCGTCTGTGGAGACTACACCACGTATTACAGTAGGTGCTTCAGTATGGATCGACATCTGGTACCTCAGTAACGCTTGAGTATTAGTCATACAATGTAAATTAAATTACATCGTGTACTCCGTATGCACTGCTACAAAAATCTTACTTGAATTGTATTAAAAGATGTACTAATATTTCTTTCCGTCAATGTACACTGTTGGCCATTAAAATTGCTACACCAGGAAGAAATGCAGACGTTAAAAGGGTATTCATTGGACAAATATATTATACTAGAACTGACATGTGATTACATTTTCACGCAACTTGAGCGCATAGATCCTGAGAAATCAGTACCCAGAACAACCACCTCTGGCCGTAATAACGGCCTTGATACGCCTGGGCATTGAGTCAAACAGAGCTTGGATGGCGTGTACAGGTAAAGATGCCCAACACGATACCACAGTTCATCAAGAGAAGTGACTGGTGTATTGTGACGAGCCAGTTGCTCGGCCTCCTTTGACCAGACGTTTTCAATTGGTGAGAAATCTGGAGAATGTGCTGCCCAGGGTAGCAGTCGAACATTTTCCGTATCCATAAAGGCCCGTACGGGACCTGCAACATGCGGTCGTGCATTATCCTGCTGAAAAGAAGGGTTTCGCAGGGATCGAATGAAGGGTAGAGCCACGGGTTGTAACACATCTGAAATGTAACGACCACTGTTCAAAGTGCCGCCGATGCGAACAAGAGGTGACCAAGACCTGTAACCAATGGCACCCCATACCATCACGCCGGATGATAAGCCAGTATGGCGATGACGAATACATGCTTCCAATGTGCGTTCACAACGATGTCGCCAAACACGGATGCGACCATCATGATGCTGTAAACAGGACCTGGATTCATCCGAAAAAATGACTTTTTGCCATTCGTGCAGTCAGGTTCGTCGTTGCGTACACCATCGCAGGCGCTCCTGTCTGTTATGCAGCGTCAAGGGTGACCGCAGCCATGTTCTCCGAACTGGTAGTCCATGCTGCTGCAAACGTCGTCGAACTGTTCGTGCAGATGGTTGTTGTCTTGCAAACGCCCCCATATGCTGACTCAGGGATCGAGACGTGGCTGCACGATCCGTTAGAGCCATGCGGATAAGCTACCTGTCATCTCGACTGCTAGTGATACGAGGCCGTTGGGATCCAGCACGGCGTTCCGTTTTGCCCTCCTGAACCCACCGATTCCATATTCTGCTAACAGTTACTGGATCGCGATCAACGCGAGCAGCAATGTCGTGATACGATAAACCGCAATCACGATAGGCTACAATCCGACCTTTATCGAAGTCAGAAACTTGATGGTACGCGTTTCTCCTCCTTACACGAGGCATCACAACAACGGCTCACCAGGCAACGCCAGTCAACTGCTTTCTGGGTATGAGAAATCGTTTGGAAACTTTCCTCATGTCAGCACGTTGCAATGCTCTGAAAAGCCCGACGGGGAGCGGACTCGCGCATTGGAGTGTAGCGCCTCAATGCGCTCGGCCACTTCGCCGCGGCTCTGTCGTTCCATTCTCAAATAGAGGACTGGAAAAGGTAAGAGGTATGCGGGATGGAAGGCCATGGAGTCAGTACACCGCTGTTCTACTTATTTGTTTTCGTGACCGCATCCCTACATATCAGTCAAGTAGCTTAACAATTTGCATCACAAGGGATAAATGCAACGCTTGTAGTCAAGCGGACAGTGCATAACTCGGATGATCTGACGGGTACCGGTGTGTCCACTGCGGCACGATCGTAGTCTTCTGTGTTAGCTGTGTTAGTAAGTAGTAAATATGAGCCGCGATCTCAGAAGCGAGACTGACGAATCCGATATGAGTACAAACCCATGGCTGAAAGGTTACAGCTGAAAGCAGGTTTGTGATCACACTGTGTTACACATAGGGAATTTTAATGGTAACGTCGGACTCGGTAATCACGAACTAAGACGCCTTTAGGAGGAAGGCACTTTCACGAATGCTACATTAAATATTGGGAGTAAATTTTAATAGAATCAAATAATGAACTTGACAATATTCTTGTCTGATTCTCATTTTGAAACACTGATGATATCATCATCGAAATAGTAGTGTCTATGACAAGAAGTAGATGTACAATTTGCACGCTACACAAAACTTCATGAAAGTACTGAAAATAAAAGAACGAACGCAAACCCCTGATGCAGGTGCAGGAAGTACTTTCTAAAGGCGGTATGCCTCAGCTATCGTCCATAGTACTGTCATGTAGTTGAACCATATTTCAGCTGCCTCAGTATAAAACCTCATATCTCGTAAATCTTGTAAATGAAAGCACAAGTAACAGTCCACGGCTCTCGCTCAGAACTAGATCCAAGGCAAAACGATAAGAGCGGCTAGCTGCAGAATTTTACGTGGACACATTTCTAGCTTTTTGCTGTTACATAGTCCTTCGATAATAAACGGTCATTTTAATTTCAAGAGAATTAAGAAACATGATGTATTGCAGAAATAATAAGTATCTTTGGATTTTTGCAAAGTCATGACACGATTTAGGTTCTGATTAAATTTATGTAGCTCCTTCTTAGTGAAGTGCTAATGAAGGTGATTTACCTTCTTATACATTTTCCTCTGTCACTCCACGAACTGAGGTCATGTTTCACATACACAGCCGTGGTATAGAAAGTAACAGCTACTACAGTGCCATAACCACACCTGAGGCGAAAGTGAACCTTCAGAAACTAAAGAAGTGACAGCGGTAGGACTCTGGACTCGTATTCTAAAGGACCGTAGCACAAATCCTCACCTGGCGTCCCTTATTTTACCTGAGTATATACATACGCTGCAAAGTCTGTATTTGTTGAAACTTTCTGCTACATTAAAATTGTGTGCCGGAACCGAAACTCGAACCTGGGTCCTTTGCCTCTCGCGGGTAAGCGCTCTACCTCTGAACTACCCCGACATG
The DNA here is from genome assembly GCA_026315105.1 of Locusta migratoria. Lineage (NCBI taxonomy): Eukaryota > Metazoa > Arthropoda > Insecta > Orthoptera > Acrididae > Locusta > Locusta migratoria. Next base: position 381,967,533 of record CM048755.1, read on the forward strand.
ACGCACGATCCTCCTCCACAACTCCAATTCTGCCAGTACCTTGCCTCCTAATTTCATATCAGCGCACACTCCGCTGCAAGGTGATAGTTTCATACTGTATTTGTTTTTCGAGTTTTATGTGTCAAAAAACGTATGGTGAGCATTAAAAATATGTTACTTAAGACAACGAAATTGGTTGAGAAAGGTAAACAATTGTGCTTTAGGAAATATAAATAACATGCAAATATGATTCGCGAGAAGAGAATCGTTAAAATTACCGCACCAGACTAATATATCAACGAAACCCAGTAGTAAATCAATGCACCACAAACTCTCACGTAAGCATAAAGTCGTCTGACGATGAATTATACGAATTCGAATATGGTAAAAGTAGTTTGCGAATAAAGCTGCGTACAAACAATTTGTGGTTATACAAACTGTAATGGCGCCATGCATAAATTCTTCGCAAAGTAAGTGCTAATGAGACTTGGATGAATGCATTCCAAAACTGTATTGGAGCAATTTGTATGCTAAACGATTCTCGCGCAATAGCAGCAAAAGTCCATCACTGGCAGAGCTCATAACATCACCTCCGGGAAATGAACTTTTTAATTAAATCTGTAAAATTACGTTAGTTGTTATCTCCTTTGCTTATGATCTTCGCAGTACAGTTGTGTACAGCTAAAATAAGAAAGCGCACTTCACACTTTCAAAGTATTCCAAATTAACGAAATACGGCCTTATAAAACAAAAAGGTCTATTTTTAACAATTTTATATATATCTCCCTTCTCATTGTAACTCCCGCACTTACACCTGTGAAAGGTAAGTTATTCAAATGTTCAAATGTTTGTATAGGTTATGGGACTTAACTACGGGGTCCTCAGTCCCTAAACTTACAAACTACTTATGAACTAACTAATACTAAGGACGGCACAAATCTCCATGCCCGAGGGGGGATTCGAACCCCCGACCGTAGTGGCCGTGCAGACCGTGACTGGAGCGCCTCAGTCCCCTCGGCCACCGCAGCCGGCGGTAAGTTATTCTTAGCCACACGGTGTCTCTCTCCTAATATTGTTATGTGTCTACTAAGTTTAGTCGAAAATTTTAGGAGGAAATGAGGAACCTACAGACATATATAAAGGCTGTCTCGCGAAAAATATTAAATATATTAGGTTGTAGTATAGAGGAAATTTAGCAAAAAGTACCATGCGTCCAATTTTTATTGAGTACAGACACACAGCTGCTAGTACGTAATGCAAAGAAACTTAAAGCAATGGAAAATGAATACGTTTTCACAGATTCTTTCGTCGGTTATTGGTAGAATATCACCACCTTTTTTAATTGCAGTTCGTCTACACCACCACCACCTCCTAAAATATTTACCATTCCTTCTGGAATACTCAGTATAGTCTTACATGAAATGAATTTTATATAGGGGAAGGTTGGCGATATTGAACCACTTTTTATATTTTGGGATCAAAAGTCTAAATTATCTATCTAATCGAAACAAAATATACTTTAACAGAAGCTATATGCAGTACACTTTCATCCGCTAGTTTTATACTGTAAATAAACACAAAACATACATGTTTATTATTTAAAATTTAAAAATGTATAAACGGTCCCAATTAGGAAACCGGTTGCCTAATTTGGACCTTCAGTTGCTTAAATTGGACCGCATGGTAAAACAATGACTAAAAAGGAAATAAGAGCCGTAATATTAAGGAAAGCTTCATTTCAACATCTCGCCATAGATATTCCTTCTGGCTGACGGAGGGAAAGCTGTGTATTTCGTCTCATAAATGAAGGAAACCATCTTTTACCAGCCCTTTTCTTTTCTATGTTGAAAGAATGAGGCAGTTCATATTTCTGTGCTATGTCGAACATGGAACATCTTTGATTGTGAATACAAAAAAACCTCTCTTCAAATAAGAGAAGGTGATCTGCGACAATTTTTTCCATCTCAGTTGTAAAGGTTGATTGTCTTCCGAATAACTGAAATTCATTTGAGAACATGGTTTTACCATCAGCATATCTCTTTAATTATAGCTATTGGTACTCGGTATATACGATCACACTCGTTAAGTTCATGATTACCGTTTCTGTATGCTTCCACAGCTACCTTCAGTTCATCTTCTGTCCATTTCCCATACATTCCCCTTATTGAATCTTCCAAATCTAAAATGGTTACCACACTTACACCTTATTTTTTAAATTGTTTTGCAATCTAGAAAAATAAACCTAAAAACGTAACATTACCTATTACCTATTGTTAAATGACATTAAGTATTACTTGTTACGAGTGATCCCTAAATAGGACCGGTCCAAATTAGGAAACAGCCTTTGGTCCAACTTCGGCAACTCGACGCCATATAAGTAAAGGTAACGTTGTAGGGACAAAAAACGCTAAACTTTAGTTTTACGATATTAAATTAGTAGCTAATGAATGGCACTTTGAACTATAGTGCTGATGATATTTTTACTTACTTTTAGAGCAGAGGAAAGCTTATGATATGTAGCAGAAAACTTACAACGACATAGAAGAAAACGCAATAATGGAAACTGTTCTCACTCCAATGACTATCGTCGACTGGTGACTGAGCCACGTGACTTCGACAGTGTTTCTCACCAGTTAAGCGAACTTAGAACTTTAAGTTACCAACACAGTGAAATACGTAGGTGGTCCAACTTAGGCAACGGTCCATCTTCGGCAACTCTCCCCTATATGTAGATTATAAATTTAATAAGCATTCGCGATTTCTATTCATTTCACACTAGATAGATAAACTGTTAATCTTAGTAGGTAGGGTTACTTTCCCCGTTCCGGAAACATCTGAACCTGATGTCGCCTTACCATATATGATACATGGCATGCACTGTGTATAGCTCCTCACTAAGCGGTGCGGATGCGTTCTGTACGCCGCAGAGGTATGTCATTGTCTATGGACACGAGTATGTTAATAGATGAGGGGGAAATAATAGTCTCTTAAATAATGGTTTATCGAACATTAATGCGGTTGATTACGGCGAGTTTAAGAAATTCCGTTATACAATAGCATTTTGTTTCGGTCGATCTGTGAGGCATTTCTAAAGTGCCGAGCCGACACGGCGTATTAGTCGATTACGTGCATCCACAGCGGTAATCTGTAGCGTCGCATGTCCTTCCTGCGACCTCCTTCGATTCAACACTTGGACGAGCCTTGCCTTTTAAAACAATGCCGTAATAAAGCGCGTTATGAGTCAGGGTAAATGGCGTACCTAGATTCCAGAGACTCGATTTGAATAAATAACTGCAGTAAAACAATATTTGAGGCATTGCGCCATGAATAGGAAATTGGCCTTCCCTAAAGAAAAGCAAAATTCGTGCCCGGGTTATTGGATTATGTGCAACGACTTCCGTGAAATTCCTGCCAGACAACTGGAGTCGCCTTTCACCTCGGCTATGGGAATAGGGGATTACGCCGAGATTCAGTGCAGTTAAGTTATCGAAACCGCGATCGCTGAATAAGTTAGGTTTCTGATACTGCAGTCTGAATTTAGCTCTCTCTTTCTATGATTTGTGTTAATTTTAAGATTATTAGTATTCATTAAATTGCCGCAAATTGCATTACGATTTCATAGTGGTCTAGCTTAAACCCGCGGCTCCGCTCGCTTGTTAGTTGATTATGATAGATAAGCTATCTTTCAGTAGTGGGCTATGAGACTGCCTTTGAAGGATGAAATGAAATACAATACATTCTTTAGAAACAAACATTTTAATCAACATTATCAGGAAAGTAAGTAGTGTAGATCAAATCACACGTAAAAATGCACTCGTTTCAAAGAATCCAATCCCGCAATTCATCAATAATGATTGTAATAATATCACAGATTGATCACTTGATGTAATATGCGAAACGTCAAATCGATTTTTTTTAAAGAGATGTATTAAAAGAATTTTTTTTTACTGTTTTACTTATTTATTCTTATATCTCCTTATTCGTATGCTTATCCTTACAGAGAAAAAGCTGAAGACATTGTAGCACGGCCGGCCGCGGTGGCCAAGGGGACTGAGGCGCTCCAGTCACGGTCTGCACGGCCACTACGGTCGGGGGTTCGAATCCCCCCTCGGGCATGGATATTTGTGCCGTCCTAATTCGTAAGTAGTTTTTAAGTTTAGGCACTGATGACCCCGTAGTTAAGTCCCATAGATTATACTAACATTTGAATTTTTTTTTTTTCGTTTTTCACTCATCCAACTTATTTACAGTTATGTGTATTAATCAGCGTAAAAGGTAGTTCTTATTACTGATATTTGTCCTTCATCGAGCGTATTGATTATACTTCAATAGAGTTTGACGTAAAACAAAATGAGTTACGAAAATAATGTATCGTTACTATTTCCAAGAAATATTCAAATTTTTGTAGAGCTATGGGACCAAACTGCTGTCGTCATCAGTCCCTAAACTTACAAACTACTTATGCACCAACTAATACTAAGGACGGCACAAATATCCATGCCCGAGGGGGGATTCGAAACCCCGACCGTAGTGGCCGTGCAGACCGTTACTGGAGCGCCTCAGTCCCCCCTTATATATATATATATATATATATATATATATATTAAAACTTCCTGTCAGATTAAAATTGTGTGCCGGAACCGGGACTCGAACCTGGGACCTTTGCCTTTCGCGGGCAAGCGCACTACCGACTGTGCTATCCCGACACGACTCACGATGCCGCCTCACAACTTTACTTCCGCCAGTACCTCGCCTCCTACTTTCCAAACTTCACAGAAGCTCTCCTGCAAACACGCAAGACTAGCACTCCTGGAAGAAAGGATATGGTGGAGACATGGCTTAGCCACAGCCTAAGGGATGTTTCCAGAATGAAACTTTCACTCTGCAGCGGAGTGTGCGCTGATATGAAACTTCCTGGCAGATTAAAATTCAATTTTAATCTGCCAGGAAGTTTCATATCAGCGCACACTCCGCTGCAGAGTGAAAGTTTCATTCTATATATATATATATATATATATATATATATATATATATATATATATATATATTGTTCTATGGGTAGTTCTTGTCCTTGCGGACGCTGATCCTGTTTGTTCTTTTTGGTTCTGCGTGTCCTTTGGCTCAGCTTTTTTATTACAGAGAGCGTTGAGCCCTCTGACCGGGCGCGCTGAGCCACGGCCCCCGGCAGTCCCCTCGCCCACCGCGGCCGGCAAGGACCACTCACACACACACACACACACACACACACACACACACACACATACATACCCGAGGGAGGACTCGAACCTCTGACGGGGAGCAGACGCACACTGCGCAACGAGGCACCTAAGAATGCACGGCCACTCCCGCGCGGATACTGCTAACAGTACCGTCGACAACTATTAGATATATTATGCTGGTGAATATGGCATTACTCAGTATCACAACCATTTTACTTTGTTTGCCGATGACAAATGTGACATGATTGTTATGAAAAAATCCAGTCGACTATAGACTACCGGATTCATGCTCTATGAGGAAGTAGACTTTTGTAATGTTCTTGCATGCCATTCTGTATCATAAGCCACGCCTGCCAAAATTCTTTGCTTAAGCGCCACCTTCTGTGTATCAGAGCTAGGCACAGATTAATCAAAAATTTAGCTACGTTAATCATCAATCCGTTACTAAAGAAGTTAAATTCGTTAAACGTTAAAGCGTTACTTGATGGACAGTTTAACGGAAGCTAACGTTAATCGTTAACTCGTAAAAGTACTGTGCATCCACAAAAATTGCTTTCAGTCTCCAAATTCGTATATTTGCTGTTGTTGTATTATTGAAGTGAGCAATTACATAAAACGTATTACCCTATATGATATAAAATATCTTCTGGTTGGGCAACTTTAAGTAGAACTTAAAGTATAAGTAAAACCTAGTGTTATCGGACACACTATCCTAGCAGTCGGCTAACCACATACAATATTTGTTTGTAAATCTGTCGGTCTCAACTGCTCGGTTATTAGTCCGTAATCACATACCACGTTGTAAAGTTGCAAAACCACCTTCGCCAGAGTCGATCGCTTTGGCAGAAAGCATCGGCAGAGCGGCCGAGCGCATTGAGGCGCTATGCTACGATGCGCGAGGCCGTTCCCCTTCGGGGGTTCGAATCACCCCTCGGGCATGGATGTTTGTGCCGTCTTTAGTATAAGCTAGTTCATAAGTAGTTTGTAAGTTTAGGGACTGATGACCCCGCAGTTAAGTCCCATAAGCTTTACAAACATTTAAATTTGAACATTTTGGCAGAAAAGTATTGTGTTCTGTGAGATGATTAGTCTTCTTGTATATAATGAAGATTTTGTCAATTGTTTATGCTCGCGGCCAGCCGCCAGGACGTAGTGTCCTAATAATACATAAAACTTAGTTTGTAATAATAATAATAATAATAATTGAGCAATAAAATAAAATTTACGGGAGACTCAAAATATGTAACGTCACTGAATATCATTTGACATAAGGTAAATATTGCCTTTAAAAAGTCATTAACATATTACATTTCTCGTCTGAATGTTAGGCATGTTTGGGAGTCAAAATATCTTTTCCCCGTACGAAAAAGACGTTCACTGCAACACTGGAAGGTGTAGCGGTAATATATTTTATAAAAACATCTGTTAAAATATTTTCCCCAAGAAATACCACATCATTAAATGAATATTTTGATTTCATGTCCAGCCACATTTTCATTAAACTGTGGGCTTTACTTGTTAAACATATTTGGCCTGTGGTCTCCTTAGATTGAATGACAAATTTAAAATAAAATCTTGCACAGAAGGTACGTTACAAATAAAAAACGAAACGCATCTGGTGAAACATGAGTTGAAACATCAACGCAAGGTCTTCAGGAATAATGGCTACAATGATCGTGAAATAAGTGATGCGATCTCAGGAAGGAAACACAATAAGACCACTGACGAGGAAGAAGGAAAGAAACTTGTTTTTATGCTGTTCTCTGGTTCTGTGGCGGGCAAAATAAGGCTCTTGTTGAAGAGACACAAGATCAAATCAGACTTCAGGCCCCCGACGAAAATCCGGTAAATACTGAGACCAGTTAAAGACGCAGTAGGTCTCAGAACACCTGGGGTCTACAAGATACCTTGCGAGTGTCGCCAGTTGTTTGTTTGTATAGTTTATGGGACTTAACTACGGGGTCATCAGTCCCTAAACTTACAAACTACTTATGAACTACTTATGAACTACGACGGCACAAATATCCATGCCCGACGGGGGATTCGAACCCCCGACCGTAGTGGCCGTGCAGACCGTGACTGGAGCACCGCAGTCTTCTCGGCCACCACGGCCGGCGTGGCCAGTCTTATGTCGGACAAACAGTACGAATTGTTGAACAACGAAGGAAGGAACATGAAATGTTTTATCGTTTACGGTACCCAGACAAATCTGCTTTAGCTGAGCATGCTTTAGTAAACGGTCATCGCATCAAATTCGATGAAACTGCAATCGTGGCTCGCATGAACGGCTTCTGGTACAGTATTATTAAAGAAGACATCGAAATTAAAACAACTGATAACAACATTAACATAGACGGCGGCCTGCGGCTCAGCGCGGCGTGGTATCCAGCGATCGCGCAGTTAAAACGGGCGCATCCAACACCGACTCAATGCACGCCCATATATGGTGATGTCGCGGAGCACCAGTGACGTCACAGCCGGCAGCTAGTGTATATAAGACCGTACTTGCAGCCACTAGGCAGTCAATACCACTTGACAATGGCCAAGGAGTGCTTGGCCAAAAGCTCGTGAAGTTTTAACCACCTGACGCGGACGGAAACCCGAGTACTTTTTATTCACCTCCATCATTACTTCAGACATTAGTCGTGTCCATGCCACATCGTGTTGCGGCACTTCTGCGCGCTCGCGGGTGCTCTCCTCGATATTAGGCAGGTGTACCAGGTTCTTTGGCTCTTCAATTTCTCTTGCAAATAGCCCGTCCGTTTCAAAGGCATATGGTGCGTGGTAAGTGCGCCAAGAGAGGAATTATAATGGTGATGGCTAGCGTTTACTCTATCAACAACTTGGAATGGCCGCATGGCTAAATTCTTAGCACTTTCTAGTGAAAATAAGCGGCTGAGAGATGCGTTCCAGGATTATATTAGAACAATTTGATGCTGAACCATTTCTGTACAATATTAGTAGACGCCACCAATGCTAGTACTCAATGCTTCTTCACCTTATGGCAATTTACTGTTTCATTAGATCTGTAAAACCGCATGATTCACTATATGCTTTGCTTTTAATTTCCATCAGTTTCAAGGCTGTTACTGACCTCAGTTGATATTACTAATCCAAAAATTCTCTGAGGGTCAGTAATGTTGAATATACACTGCTGACAACACAAAATGCAAGCCGAAAGAGGGGAGGAAATAATTCAAACAAATTAATTTGGACTGTTACACGCTGTACAAACATCACATGGTTGAACATATAGTCTAATGTGAAATGACTAAGATGATGAAAACAATGCTGAATGTTACTACGATTGCTCACCGAACCTCTGTGGCATGCCACAGCTCTTACTTGAAGTTCGAGTCTTCACTCCGGCATGTGTTTGTGTGTGTGTGTGTGTGTGTGTTGTCTTTATCATGAGACAGTTTGTAAGTCAAGATACCTATAAACTCAGCAGCCTGGTCCCTTATGTGTACAAACAATTGAATATTCCGTACACGCCGTGGTACCGACTGAAGGATGCCCTGGATGCGTTGTTGCGGTATACCAGTCCATGCTGCTTGCACATCTTGCCAAAGTTGATCTGCTGTAGCAGCGGGTAGCGTATCCTCTACCTATTGTTCGCAATCACCCACCAGATTTCCTCGAAAAGAGAGATAATAAGAGAACCGGGAGCCCAAAGCAGCAAAGATATCTGCTGGGTGCCAAAGAAACCTAGAACATTGCGTGCTGCTTGTGGTGGTGCATTATTCTGCTGTAATGCGATCGTCGGCAAGATCCAAAGGTATGACAGTATAACACGCTCCAACTCTTCTGAAACGTTGGCTGGCTAATGTACTGGCTCACATAGAGGTACGGGCGTGGAACCAGGTACCAAATAAAATGTCTGTGAAAGTATGGGACCAAACTACTGTGGTCATCACTCCTGAGACTCACAAACTACTTAAACTATCTTAAAACTATCCGAAAGAAAACACACACTCCCATGCCCGAGGGAGGACTTGAATCTTCGGTGGGAGCGGCCGCGCAATTCCTGACATGGCGCCTAAAACCCCACGACCATTCCCGTGCGGTGTAACCCAGTACCACCCCAAATGATAGCACTGGGTGTAGCAGCTATGGTGACACTCACTACCAATTTCATCATCGTCCTCATTTCATATGGGGCTATATTTTCAATCATGTCACCTTTGTACACTGTATTACCTCGCCGCGGTGGAGTGACCGAGCGCGGGGCGCGCGGTTGCTCACCGTCGGAGGTTCGAGTCCTCCCCGGGCATATGTGTGTGTGTGGGGGGGGGGGGTTGTTTTGTCCCTTGCATAAGTTAGTTTAAGTTGTTTTGTAAGCCTAGGAAGTGATAACTGCAGCAGTTAAGTCCATTAGACTAACAAACATTTGACCATTTTTGACCGTGTTACCTCCTATATGAATTTCCCTGAGATCTCTCAGGTCCTTCACCGTGTTGCAATTTCGATGCCCAGCAGTGTAATTATTAAAAAAGAAATCATTGTTTGATTTTGTTAACAGTAATAATTGTAAAGCACTGTGAAGTAAAAAAAACGACCGAACTTATTTAATTACATAATCTGTTAATCTGTAAAGGAATTATCTTGTTTAAGAAAATAACTAGCATCTGATTCTACATATGAAAGTAGCCTGTTATTAAAATAAGCAAGAACTTGGGCAGTTGAGATATACAAATGTAAATTAAAACGCTCACTGCTGCTCTAAATTACTTTATGAGTGGCCACAGTACATGCGCAACGGAAATTTATCTAACTGCACACTCCTTAAGGAAGCAGCCTACGTTTTAACAAACACAAAATCAATGTAAAGAAATAAATGAACAGATAATTAAACATGGGACAGGGGGCATGAAAACAAAAAGCAGAGGTTTGATACTTTAAAATCATAATCTATTCTGTAAAATAACAAGCAAATAAATGTGAGAAAACCAAATTAAGCACACACCTTGTACAAAAGTGAATTAAATAATATAATTACTGCCCGTATTAAAATTGTTTCTGCGCTTTATGAATGTAGAGGTAAGGTGGGAGGAAATTTTCAAACACACAATGGGTAGCTGAAAGCATATTCACTCTTACACAGACACGCACATAATGTAGGGCGGTAAATTACTCTCTGGGAACACTTGAAATCAGCGGCGAAACGAGGCGTCTATGGCGTCTTGACGAGATGTCAGGTGTCTTGATCACTAATTTTAAGTATACTGTGCACTAAACGAAATGAGTGGGGAGGCAGAAGCTCACTATTCTTAAGTACCACATGGTGTGCGAACATGCCGAATTTCATAACATTTACAAACAGAAATTAATCTAGAAAAACGAGTAAAGCACACATGAGAATTCGTATAGAAGAAAGCTAGTATTAGTAAAACCATGGCTGAAGGCCAAAGTAATGACCGTTACGAAAGCACGTGGTGCAATTGGTCATTCAAGACAGGAAAGATGGAATCAAATCAGAAAATCTGAGAAATATTTAGCATACTCGTCGATACAGAAATGACACGAAAACGTTAGTTAAAAACACGAAGGAAATTCAAACATACTAGGTTTACACAAAGGCTGAAGGCCGCACACGTGTATCCTAATTGAGCTAAACCGGACACACAATCAACACTGGAATGAAAATGAAAATAATAGATTTACACTGAATTTACTCGAGTTCTGTGAATTGAGAAACACTTTGCCTTGCACAGCGAAAGAATTACTCATGATAACTATCACTGGAAAGCCAAGACTGCCTGATCACAAAAAAGTAAGGTCCTAACAGCATGCGTTTCCCTCAGCATGATTCGGTGGAGTACTTACTTCCACAGTCGTCGGAGCCAGAATGAAGTGTGAAGTCTCGAGCTCTAAGGCCTCGGAAAAACCTCCCCCCACCATACATGAGATGTAGACCGCACTAAAGGCGACACAGAGTGCGTTCAGAGACTAATATTTACCAATCCTTGCTACCTGGCCAAGACAATTCTCGTTTAAGGGCTGCACGGGGGTTTAATTCGACCCGTGCAATCCGTTGTATGACATCTTCTAGCGTGGTCTGCACACTAGTAACTGCAGCGATCACATCGACGCGGCCAGAAACCGCAACATTAGTGGTTTGAACCGTTTCTACGTGTTGTTCGACTTGTTCACGCACAGTTTTCACATGCGTGAGCGCGTCTTCGACACGCTAATCAACGGTGTCGACGCGTTCGGCATGACCGCCGACCCCCGTCTCCACGCTTTCAACGCCAGATTTTACGGTTCCTATCTCTGCGCTGTTCCTGCTGACTCCCTCAGTCAGTTGCTCTCGGAGGCTAGACATTAATTTTCATGAAATACCCGCGCGTCTTGATTCGCGACCTGTTCTTCCATTTCGTCATGTCGCTCATAAATCTTTCGCGACTGCTCTTTAATTTCGCGAAATTGATCTCTAGTGCGCTGGTCTATCTTAGCAAAACGTTCGGCAAACTCTTTCGACTACTCCCCCATTTGATCGGTAGCCCCTTTTGATTGCTCTTTTAATTCATCGATCTTGCGCAACTGTTCCTTCATTTTTTCGGTAACCTGCACTGTCATTTGTTTGAAAAGGGCGGTGAGCGCGTCATGTAACGCGGCTACTGGCGGACAAGCGGTCGTCCCTGGGTTATTCCCATATCCGAAACACAAGAGGGCCCCCGCTGGCAGTTTCCAGCGGGCTGCTCGTCTCTAATTGACCCATCGCCTGTGCTTTGTACGCGGTTTTAAAAGGAAAGATAATTTTCTTGCTCCTTTAGAGTGGTTCGCCTACGTGTTTCAATTGCTGAAACTGAAACTCTATCCATTTTTGAAATCACGTTAAAATATTCACACGCACGTTAAAAAAATTCACAATGAAATACCAAAGCAACGAGTTCCTAGCCACCCACTTGGTCAGAACACGTGGTACCTCTGTAAGAGTTTCACAATAAAAAAGAAAATAATAATAATAATTTCGCACGCAACACAGTCGTAATTGCACCCGCATTTCACACTAGCCGGCCGCGGTGGCCGAGGGGACTGAGGCGCTCCAGTCACGTTCTGCACGGCCACTACGGTCGGGGGTTCGAGTCCCCCCTCGGGCATGGATATTTGTGCCGTCCTAGTTCGTAAGTAGTTCATAAGTAGTTTGTAAGTTTAGGGACTGATGACCCCGTAGTTAAGTCCCATAAAAAAAATTAAAAAAAATTAAAAAAAAAAATAATTTCACACTGCGTAAACTCGACACTTATTTCCCCCAAAAATGCACATCATAGAAAAATGATCACTCCTGAAAGAGAAAACAAATGCACACCTGAAAACACAATAAAGGTACACAAGCGCTTGCGATTTCTACTCATTCATATGCACACACACACACACACATTCAAAGGACGGGAGGGCATCTAGCGAAAGAAGCAAAAATTAAAAATGAAATTAAGAGTCGCCAGAAGGACGAATCCTGGCAGCGGTAAACCAAGTGAAAGTAGCCTGTAATTAAAAATAGCAAGATCTCGGGCAGTTGAGATCTGCAAATGTAAGTTAAAACGCTCACTGCTGCTCTAAATTACTTTATGAGTGGCCACAGTACACAGCTACATAAATACTCAGCAGGCAAAAGTACGAGGGTGAGTCAGTAAATAAGTCGCAAACTGAGGTAGACACGGCAGTACTGCGCGTGGTGTTGGGGTATTTTTACCACTACCACACATGTGTCATCTGGGTTGCACTAATTTAAGGGGGTTAGGACGTCGCTGCTGGACATTTTAATTTCCACTGTCAATACTTTTACAAATAAATTCACAATGTTTTATCAGCATGACTGGGAAGGATTCACACTCACAATCAGTGGCACTACTAAAACATAATGAAATAAATTTTATTTATGTGTGAAGTTTCATTAATTTTGCACTTATTGTTGGCTGCATTTGTTGGTATAGGTACACTTGTCTTGATATGTAAGAGAGATTCTTCGATCAGTTTTACATAATATACAAACGATAATTACAGGTGAATGAAACTCTAGAATTTATTTAATTTATGAGAAACTGAATAAGCTGTTACATTTAAAATTTTATGTTTAGAAAAAAAACTGAAGCATTATAGTTAACAAACTTAATTGTTATCACATTTTTAATATATTTGGAAAATTCTAGAGTTTCATACACCGGTAAGTACGATTTGTATGTTGTGCAAAATTAATCTAAGAATCTCTCTTACTTATGAAGAAAAGTGTACCTATAGCAACAAATGCAGCCAATAGAAACTGAAAAAATGTCAAAATTTCACTTGTAAATAAAAGTTAAAAATGTTCAAATGTTTGTAAATCTATCGGAATAAACTGCGTGGTCATCAGTCCGTAGCTTACAAACTACTTAAACCTAGGTAAACTAACCTAAGGACAAACACACACACCCATGCCCCAGGAGGACTCGAACCTCCACGGCGATCCACCGCGCGCTCCGCAGCGAGACGCTTTAGACCGCTCGGCTACTCCACCGCGGCAAATAAAAGTTATTTCATTATGTTTTAGAACTACCGCCGGCCGCAGTGGCCGAGCGGTCTGCGGCGCGCCAGTCACTGTCTGCACGGCCGCTACGATCGGGGGTTCGAATCCCCCCTCGGGCATGGATTTTGTGTCGTCTTTAGCATGAGGTAGTTCATAAGTAGTTTGTAAGTTTACGGACTGATGACCCCGCAGTTAAGTCCCTTAAGCTTAAAAAACATTTGAACATTTTGAGAACTCCCACTCCTATGAGTGTGAATCCTTAATCTTCCCGGTCATGCTGACAATGCTTTGTGAATTTATTTCTAAAAGTATAGACAGTAGAAATCAAATATGTCCTGTCCCGCCTTTCCTGGCTCAAGTCGCCCCGCTTGACTTCCTAACCCCCTTAAGGAACTGAATAAAGTTATAGCTCAAGAGCGTCACTTATAGGAAGCAAACACTGCCACAAAAAGTCCAAGCCCCAGGCTTTTACAGCCTTCTAGAACGATTGGACGAGTGTTCAAATTTACAGGTGGAGTCAGCTGAAAAGTAAAGCAATTTTCAGGCTTGTAAAGGCAGTACTGGCGTGTCTACCTCAGTTTGCGACTTATTTAGACTCACCCTCGTATGATGCGTATGCCTCACCAGTAGTGGTTTCCTTTCCTGTGCTACTCGCAAAGCCACTGAAGGAAAACGGCTGCCTAAATGCCCCGTACGAATCCCAGTTTCATTAATCACACTTTTGTGGTTTTTACGCAAAATTTCCGTAGAAGAATCATTTGGCAGTCACCTTCAAATGCCGGCTTTCTAAATATTCTCAGTAATTTCTGTACGAAAGGATGTCATCTCCAAGCAAATCCATTTTGGTTCACGAAGCTTCTTCGTAGTGCACGAATATTGATCGAACCTACCGGTAACAATTCTAGAAGCATATCCTTGAATCGCTTCAAAGTCTTCCTTCCAAAAATTTTCAGAAGATGTAAATGTAAGGGAGCAGACTGCGGAGTACCTCGGTACCAAGACTTACAAACAGCTTAAACTAACTTACGTCTAGGACAACACGAGCAAAAAAATGTTCAAATGTTTGTAAAGGTTATGTGACCTAACTGCGGTGTCATCAGTCCCTTAATTTACAAACTACTTATGAACTACCTTATACTAAAGACAGCACAAACATCCATACCCGTGTGAGGATTCGCACCTCCGACGCGGGAGGCCGTGCGATACGCAACGTGGCGCTCCAGGCCGCTCGGCTACTCCCGCGTGGCCAACACGAACCCCCATACCCGAGAGAGGAGTCGAACCTCTAACCGCGGCAGCCACGAACCCGTGAAATGGTGCCTCACTCGTTCCCGTGTGGCTGTATTCCGCTAATACCACCCGGTTGGGCTCACTAACATTCGAGAAGTACTTAAGAATGGTTCGCGCTGTTGTTCTATAAGCGGTGCCGTTTACAGCTGAACTACACACTCCTGAAATTCTCCTAATAAACCGAAGGTGAAAACAATTCCGTTTTACAGCGACTCTCAGACAATTAACTGATACAAATATATATAAAAATTTGCATTTCTGCTTTAAGAGTGTTCTGAACATACGTTATTCTTCTTTTCCTTCCGCCTTTGTACCGCAGGCGCAGGGCCGGCGTGGTGAATCAGATTTGCCACGGTCAGCTCAACTGGTGGCCGGATGCCTTTCCTGCCACCACCTGATTCCCCTCCCCCTGGAGGAAATACGTGTGCCCCAACTGACTGCGTACTGTGTTATACACGTGAAAGTGTGCGAACAATTCTCTAAATGTTTTGCGAATCGTGTGGATGAAGTGTGTCTTGCACACCAGCCCCGATTCACGTAATGGGATGTGGAAAACCGCCTGAAAACGTATCCGTCGCACATTGTTAATGTGCAGGCAATATTCCAGTTTGGACCGCTACACTTCCCCCATAAAGAAAAGCGGTGACTTCTTTTAGTTATTCTTCGAATAGATCAGTTCTTTGCAGACGTGGTATCGTGTTCGTTCTATGCTGTTAGCAGAGTTCTTGGCACAGTTTGTTCTTCCTGAATGCGGCTAGCCCCTCTGACCCAACGTGCTGAGCAAGAGCACAAGCTCGCTTTCAAAACGGGCTAACCGGGCGGATGATTCGATATGATAGTTGCCAATCGCAGTTGTATTGAGAGGGCCTCCATATTCCAGAAATGGATTTATTCTTTGATTTAACAGACTTGTTAAGACAGGTATTCCTTAAAAGCTAGATAATTCAGTTGGCAAACATAATTCTCAGGGATGCTAACAGAATGCATCACGGCATTCGCAACGGATAGAAATCTTCAGACGATAGAGTGGTCTCAGGCTTACTACAGGGGAGTGTTATACGACCGCTGCTTTTAATAATATATATGTAATTGACCTCGTAGATAGCGTCGGAAGTTCAGTAAGGCTTCTAGCGGATGATAGTGTAGTTTGTCGAGATGTCGCAATACTGGAAATGGGCAGCAAAATGGAGGAAGATCTACATCCACATAGATACTAAATTACATTTAAGTACCTGGTAGAGGGTTCATTAACCACATTCATAACCTTTCTCTACCATTCCATTCTCTCATAGCACGCGGGAAGAAAGAACACCTAAATCGTTCCGTTTTCGATCTGATTTCTCTTATTTTATTGGGATGGTCATTTCTCCCTATGTAGGCCGGTGTTAGCAAAATATTTTCACATTCAGCAATAAAAGTCGGTGACTGAAATTTTGCAAATAGATCTCGCCGCAACGAATAACATCGTTCTTTCATCGATTTCTACCGCAAATCATGCAACATTTCTGTGACGCTTTCCCCCTAATAACGTGATAAAACAAAACGAGCTGCCCTCCTGTGAACCTTCTCAATGTCTCCGTCAGTCCTACCTGGTGAGTGTCCCTCACTGGGCAACATTACTCCAGGAGAGGACGCACAAGTGTGATGTAGGCAATCTCTTTGGTGGAGCAGTTGCATCTTCGAAGCGTTCTGCCAATGAAACGTAACCTTTGGTTCGCCTTCCCCACAATATTTTCTACGTGTTCTCTCCTGTTTAAGTTGTTCGTTGTAACTGCTAGGTATTTGGCAGAATTTACGACCTTAAGGTTTGACTGATTTATCTTGTAATTGAAGTTCAGCGGATTTATTTTAGTTCAAATGTTCAAATGTTTGTAGAGTCTATGGGACTCAACTACGGGGTCATCAGTCCCTAAACTTACAAACTACTTATGAACTACTTACGAACTAGGACGGCACAAATATCCATGCCCGAGGGGGGATTCGAACCCCCGGCCGTAGTGGCCGTGCAGACCGTGACTGGGGCGCCTCAGTCTCCTCGGCCACCGCGGCCGGCCTTTATTTTAGTGGTCATGTGTATTACATCACACTTTGCATTATTTAGTGTTAATTGCCAATTTTCGTACCATGTAGAAATTTTGTCTAAATCGCTTTGCAGTTGCTTTTGATCCTCTGTTGACTTAACTAACCGATAAACGACAGCATCATCCGCGAACAGTCTAAGGGAGCTATTCAGATTGTCTCCTAAATCTTTTATAAACACAAGGAAGAGTAGGGGACCTATAATGCTTCCCTGGGGAACACCAGATATCACTTCTGTTTTACTCCATGGCTTACCGTCAATTACTACGAACTGTGTCCTTTCTGATAGGAAATCACGAATCCAATAACACAATTGTGGCGATATTCCATAAGCCCGTAATTTCGTTAGAAGCCGCTTTCGAGGTACAGTGTCAAAAGACTTCTGGAAATCCAAAAACATGGAATCGATATGAGATCACTTGTCGATGGTACTTATCACTTCATGTGAATAAAGGGCAAGGTGTGTTCCGCAAGAACGAATCGACGCATGCTTCAGGAAATGGCAATTGGATCTCGAAATAAACCAGTATAATGTTCTGTGTTTACACAGAAAGAAAGAGCCTGTATGAAACAACAACGCAATAGCAGGACAAACACCGGAAGCAGTCAGTTCCATAAATTATCTGGGAGTAGGCATAAGGAGCGATTTGAACTGGAACGACCATATAAAACCAATCGTGTGTAAGGCAGACGCCAGACTGAGATTTATTGGAAGTCTAGGCCGTCAAGAATGAAAGTGAGTAACAAAACTCTCGTTCTCCGGCGCTTTAATACTGCTCGTCAGTGTGAGATCCGTACCAGGTAGGGTTAATAGAAAACATAGAGAACATTCAACAGAGAGCAGCACGCTTCGTTACGGGTTCATTTAGTAAGCGCAAAAGTGTCACGGAGATGATTAGGAAAAACTAGTGCTAGGCGTTGGATGGGCTTCCTTCAAAGTTCCGATAAAGTGCGTTTCATGAAGAGTCAACCAATATATTGCTTCCCTCGACATATTCTCACGAATTAATCACGAGGATAAGATCAGAGAAAATAGGGCTCAGACGAAGATGTACAGACATTCAATTCCTCGCAAACCATACGCGACTGGATCAGGAGGAAGTGACAGTGGTATGCAAAGTACCCTCCGCCACACACCGCGAGGTGACTTGAGGAGGACCGATGTAGATGTACAAGAGGTCATAATCACAGGGACTCATGTCGGGTGATTAAGGTGGACGTTCGGGCATCGTCACGCCGAATGCGAGGTTGTTTGCAGATAACGCCGACATTGACCGTCTAGTAAAATCATCTGAAGAACTGCAGAACGATCTAAATAAGATATCACTATGGTGTAAAAATTGGCAATTGACTCTAAATAATGAGAAGTGTGAAGTCGTCCACACGAGTACGAAAAGTAATCCGTTAAACTTTGTTTACAAGATAAATCAAAATATATAGGAATTATTATTACTTAAGACTTAAACTGGAAAGAACACGTCGTGGGAAAGGCGAACCAGAGACTGCGTTTTATTGGCAGAACCCTTAAAAGATGTAACAGAACTACTAAAGAGACTGCATACACTACGCTTGTCCGTACATTTTTGGAGTATTGCTGCCCAGTGTGGGATCCTTATCGGGTGTGTTTGACGGAGGACATCGGAAGAGTTCAAAGAAGGGCAGCTCGTTTTGTATTGTCACGATACAGAGGAGACAGCTTCACAGAAACGATACAGAACCTGGGATGGGAATCATTACAACAACGGAGGTTATCGCTGCGGCGTGGTCTACTTACGAAACTCCAATCACCAACATTTTCATCCGAGTGCGACAATATATTGTTGACTCCCACCTACATAGGTAGAAATGATCATCAGAATAAAATACGAGAAATCAGAGCTCGAACGGAGAGATTCAAATGTTCTTTCTTCCCGCGCGCTAATCGAGAGTGGAATGGGAGATGAAAAGTATAAAGGTGGTTGGATGAACCCTCTGCCAGGCACTTAAATGAGATTTGCAGAGTATCCCATGTAGATGTAGATGTAGATCAACAGTCCAATGTCGGTGTTGACGGGCCCAGGCGAGGCGTAAAGATTTCTGTCACCAACGGTACTGGATTCTTCCTTCGGCTTCGAAAGCCGATATCGATGTTTCTTTACATGGTTTGTATGCTGACACTTGTTGATGGCCTAGCTTTGTAATCTGCAGAAATTTCTGGATGGGGTGCACTTCCATCACGTTGAACGATTTTTTCAGCCGTCGTTGGTCCCGTTCTTGCAGGAGCTTTTTCCGGCCGCAGCGATGTCGGGGATTTGCTGCTCTACCGGATTCCCGATAATCCGGTACACTCGTGAAATCGTCGTATGGGAAAATCTTCATCTCATCGCTACCTTGGAGATGCTGTGCCCCTTCTCTCGTGCGCCGACTATGAAACAACTTTCAAACTCACTTAAATAGTGATTACGTGCCATTGTAGCAGCAGTAAAGCCTTCGCCAGACACTGTTTTATACAGACATCGCCCGCCGACCGCAGTCCCGTCATCTGAGTACTTGCATATTCCTCTGTTTGCATACGCATACTTATACTAGTTTCTTCCGCTCTTCAGTGTAGTACACTTGTACGATTCAATCACTACGCAGTAATCAGTAGTAGCATCAATATTCCTTCATACATCGACAACATAAAATGATTATGAATTGTGAAGGAATGGACAACGTTAATACCGTAATAATCCTAGATCTTTTAGCAGTCATGTGTTGAAAAATAGACGCATTTTCACAAACAATAATAATGCATCAAAAATTAGTTTTATTTGTTATTAACATCAATGTATTTCGATATTACTCTACGTTATCAGTTTATTGAGATCTTTACAACTTTTCGAAAAGTATTTTTATCCTACTCTAGGCAGGTTGATTTTTCAGGTTAACAGTATTTCTATAACTAAAAGTTTACTTGAGAATGTATAAGTTAGATACTAAACTTTAGAATGAAATGATGTTTAAATTTTCAAATATCCGTTTAACTCATGGCTGAAACTTAGGGTTTTGGGGCCGTGGTAACACATTGGACACCCATTCAGGAGAATAGTGGTTCAAATCCACCTTCGGCTATACATATTTTGGTTTTCTGCGATTTCCCTAAATCACTCTAGGCAAATGTCGAGATGGTTCCTTTTAGAGGGCACGGCCGGTCCTTACCCGAAAACCCGAGCGTGAGCTCCGTGTCTTATATGTTTGTAAAGCTTAAGGGACTTAAATTCGAGGTCATCAGTCCCTAAACTTACAAACTACTTACCCCAACTACCTTATACTAAAGACGACACAAACATCCATGCCCGAGGGGGGATTCGAAGCCCCGACGGGGAGCGGCCTCGCGCATCACAGCATAGCGCCTCAATGCGCATGGCCACTCCGCCGCGGCGCTCCGTGTCTAATGACTACGATGTTGACAGGGCATTAAACCCTAATTGGCCACTACGGTCGGGAGTTCGAATCCCCCCTCGGGCATGGATATTTGTGACGTCCTTAGTTTAGCTAGTTCATAAGAAGTTTTTTAGTTTAGGGACTGATGACCCCGTAGTTAAGTCCCATAAGCTATACAAACATTTGAACATTTTGAAACCCTAATTTTTCTTTACTCTTTTCATAGCTGTACCTGAATATTTTGTGATTCATTTCCTCAGATTTGTCCCGTTATTTCACTAAGGTAAGGTGTCCTGTCTCATATTTTGTATTACCAGCACGCTGTCACTTCTTCATTGCAAAATGTATGCTTTATAATCAGTTAACACCTAAAGGAGAATTCTCAAAAACAATCTATGCCATTACTATGACGACACAACAATACATTATATAAAAGATGAGGATGGACAGGTCGCGATGCATGTATGGCGAAAATAAAAACAAGAAAATGAAAAGGCAGCTTTATCCACATACCGTATGAAGCATGAATACAGAGTATCTGTCTGGAGTAAGATTTGTAGGGAAGTGAAGTGGGGTGATAAATAGTTGGCACAAGAAGTGAACTGAAGCTTGTCAGGTCTGGT
The DNA here is from genome assembly GCA_026315105.1 of Locusta migratoria. NCBI lineage: Eukaryota > Metazoa > Arthropoda > Insecta > Orthoptera > Acrididae > Locusta > Locusta migratoria. The sequence continues at coordinate 381,988,634 of CM048755.1, forward strand.
GCAACAGAATAACGGTGAATACTAGATGGATAGTTTGGATGACTCAGAGATATTGCATCAAATGGGGAAACAGAAATTTGTGGCAAAAATTGTACGACAGAAGTAGTCATTTGATATTGTACAATCTGAGGTATCATAAATGTCAGTTTCGTAAACTAAATAAGAGTGAGAGCTAAAAATTTTAAAGGTAGACCAAGGCTTGAATGCATTAGATTAGATTGTATGCACCTACCGTTGCAGTTGATGCAGACCGAGGAGATCCTCATGGAAGTAGAACTTTAAACTAGTTCCGATAGATTTAAGGTGCATTGTTAGCATTTTGGAGAGCTGATGAAAATCTATGTAGGACCTAAAATTCATGGTGCTTGTAGTGACTGATATTTCTTATATTATCTGAGAACGTTTTGTGAACGGTGAAAAACCTTAACTCAGTTTTCTAAATCAGTAACTTTCAGTCATTCAGCATATTAAAGATTAACTTCAGGCTTTTCATAGGACCACAGCTCATTAATTGCAGCCCGCGACGATTAGTAGGCTATATTAATGTCGAACCATATTAAAATACAGTGCAATAATTTACACATGATGGTCTTGTTGGTAGTGTGTACCAATCTCATATCCACATCATGGTAAGGGATATTATGACTTTGAATAAAGTGGCGTTTTTTTAATAAAAAGGTTCATTCGAGGAGGCGATACTCGTAATATTCAAAGATCTGAAACTTTATTTTGTTGCCACTGTGGAGTGGCCGAGCCCTCTATGGCGCCTTGCTGCGGAACGTGCGGTTGCTCGCCGTTGGAGGTTCGGATCCTCCCTCGGGCATTTGTGTGTGGCGTGTGTTGTCCACAGCATAAGTTAGTTTAAGTAGTTTGTAAGCCTAGGGACTGATAACCGAAGCAGTTGAATCCCTTAATTTGAACAGTTACATTTTATTCAATATCGATCAAGAAACGGATAGCGCTACATTTTTGGGGCAAGATACAGATTATAAATTGAAATGGGAAACCCACAGTCCAAGATTTAGGGTGCATTTTAGTTTATCTACAGATTAAACGAATACCGTATTCAGTTTAGTTAACTGACGCTGATATTAGCACTGCTAAGGTACTCTGAAAGCTTGCAGTTGTTGTTTAAGCATTTGGACGGAGTGTGACATGCCAGGATGTCATTTTTCTGCTCTAACTAGTACCAATATTTTGATCGTCGGTGAAGCGCACTGGGCTTTTTTGCTGGCGTCTCGTCAGGTGTGTTTTCCCTGACTGAAACTGGCGCCTGCCACCGCCTGTCCAAACACGAAACTCGCTGGCTTAATCATGAATTAATTGGGCCCTGTGTTGTTACGTGGCAGATCGTGTGAGGCGTTAATTATTTCCTGATTGATAACGTGTGGGATACTCGTCGGTAGTGCGACTGCCTGGACCGCGCCGCCCTTTATACGGGACGGCATCAACGGCTTGGGGCGCAAAAGACTGGGGACTCCTCTTTTCATTTACGTATGTCTTTTTTTGTTAAAATAGAAAAGCGCCCACATACCTCCTCGTGAAGTCTATCGTATGCTCTCCGTGTGAGACAGAAAACAGAGCAGACCCGGAACGAATGCTGCCCAACCTGAAGGAAGTGACCACAGCTAGAAAATCGGAGAAATTATCTCTCATATTGAGGTTTATTGGCACTCCAAGTTATTTTGCGTAATATAGATATAAATCAACTGAGGCATCGTTGCGATACCCACGGTAGTTTCTCTAAATTACTTACCCAATCCCCGGGAAACACCTCATGAAACTTTAATTCTAGTTTGCTTCAAATTCTTCCTAGAATATACGAATTTGGCTCAGTGCGATAGGATGTAGAAACTTCGTTTTTCGTCTATCGATTAATGATCTACGTAGTGAAGAGTAGTTCCTAGTCACTAAAATGTAATGCACAATTTTTTTAAACTAACATTATCAGATGAAATAGATCTCGGGTGAACAGTCTGGTGTATGTGTCTATAGGACACAACATTTCGGCAATCGGCCATGTTGCCATCATAAGGTGTGCTTTGCTCATCTTCAGGTGATCTTTCATTCACTCAAATGTATCCCTGCTAGAGTACACTATTTACGTAGAAACAAATTATGCGATAAGTACTTACTACAACAATTACATATGGAGAACTAACGTGTTAAATATTATTGTACTTAAATATAACTTATGTATCCGTTGTTAGGATATACATATGTCATTATCTTTTCACAAGTATTTAGTTTTCTGCAGTGTTTTCTTACTTGTCATTGTAGCACAATTTCTAACTTCCATGTTAACATATTATATAAAATATTGGCCCTTTGCGCAGAAGATATAGACAACATCAGTCTTGTTGACGTTTGAGTACTGCATTCTGGTCAAAGATTCAAAGGTAAAATAATTTATTACAAACGTAATATGTGTGATAACATAATACTGTACAGTGGTACTACTGAGGAGATGGCAAAAATTGCAAATACTCTGTTACATGCACACCATTAATTTGACTGTAAAACATCAAATTGAAGAAGAATCAATGTCTCGATCTCACAGTCTCTAATGTAGACAACAAACCTACTTTTCAAATTTACCTTGCCGCGGCGGAGCGGCCGAGCGCATTGAGGCGCTATGCTATGATGCGCGAGGCCGTTCCCGGTCGGGGGTTCGAATCACCCCTCGGGTATGGATGTTTGTGCTGTGTTTAGTATAAGGTAGTTCGTAAGTAGTTTGTAAGTTTAGGGACTGATGACCCCGCAGTTAAGTCCCATAGGATTTACAAATATATGAACATTTTCTAAATTTACCTAAGTCCACCACCAGTGATGTGGTCATAAATAACTCCTCCTGTCATCCAGCACAAAATGACATTCTTCAGGTCTAAACTTTGTTGTATACACAAGTCCCACTCAGCCGTCTTGAAAAAAAAATTAACACTATCCAACAAATTGTGTGCAGAAATGGATACCTTCCGGAGTAGATTCGCAACAACAAATTCCCCCAAAAAAAAATAATAAATAAATAAAAAAATAAAAAAACAGGTCAGATCAGTGTTGCAGAAGCAAAGAAAAACGCATGCAAAATTTAAAAAGACAAAGAATCCCCAAGACTGGCAATCTTTTACAGAAACTCGTAACCTAGCGCGGACTTCAATGCGAGAAGCTTACAATAGTTTCCACAACGAAACCCAGCCTCGTAATCTTGCAAAAAATCCAAAGAAATTCTGATCATATGTGATGTACACTACCGGTAAAACACAAACAATACCTTCACCCACGCTATACCAATGGTAATACTACCGATGACAGTACTGCTAAAGCAGAAATGCTAAACACAGCTTTCCGAAATTCGTTCACCAAAGAAGACGAAGTGAACACTCCAGAATGAAACCAAGAACAGCTGCCAGGATGCGAAATTTAGAAGTAGCTATTCCTTTAGTAGTAGTAAAACAACTTAAGTCACTAAACACAAATAAATTTCCAGGTTAGATTGTATGCCAACTAGATTTCTATCAGAGTATGCTGACGCAATAGCTCCATCTTAGCTATCATATACAACCGATCACTCAGCGAAAGATCCGTACCCAAAGACTGAAAAGTTGTCCAAGTTACTCCAATATTCAAGAAAGGCAATTGGAGTGATCACCAAAATAACAGGCTAATCTCATTGACGTCGATTTGCAGTAGGATTCTGTAACATATACTTTTTTCGAACATTATGAACTACCTCGAAGAAAACGACCTATTAACCAATAGTCAACACGGATACAGAAAGTATCGCTCTTGTGAAACACAGCTTACCCTTTATTCACGTGAAGTGATATGTGTCATCAACAAGGGATCTCAAATCGATTCCATATTTCTAGATTTCCGGAAGGCTTTTCACACTGTACCTCACAAGCGGCTTCTAATCAAATTGCGTGCTTATGGAATATCGCCCCAATTGTGCGATTGGATTCGCGATTTCCTATCAGAAAGGACACAGTGCGTAGTAAGTGACGGTAAGTCATCGAGTAAAACAAAAGTGATATCTAGCGCTCCCCAGGGAAGTGGTATAGGTCCCCTACTCTTCCTTGTGTTTATAAAAGATTTAGGAGACAATCTGAATAGCTCCCTTAGACTGTTCGCGGATGATGCTGTCGTTTATCGGTTAGTAAAGTCAACAGAGGATCAAAAGTAATTGTAAAGCGATTTAGACCAAATTTCTACATGGTATGAAAATTGGCAATTAACACTAAATAATGAAAAGTGTGAAGTAATACACATGACCACTAAAAGAAATCCGCTGAACTTCAATTACACGGTAAATCAGTCAAACCTTAAGTTCGTAAATTCTATCAAATACCTAGGAACTACAGCTATGAACAACTTAGACTGGAGAGAACACACAGATAATATTGTGGGGTAAGCGAACCAAGTGTCACGTTTCATTGGCAGAACGCTTCGAAGATGCATCAGATCCACCAAAGAGACTGCCTACATCACACTTGTGCGTCCTCTCCTGGAGTACTGTTGCCCAGTGTGGGACCCTCACCAGGTGGGACTGACGGAAGACATTGAGAAGTTTCAGAGTAGGGCAGTTCGTTTTGTTTTATCACGTTACGAGGGGTAAAGCGCCACAGAAATGTTGCATGATTTGAGGTGGAAATCATTAAAAGAACGACGTTATTCGTTGCGGCGAGATCTATTTACGAAATTTTAGTCACCGACGTCTACTGCTGAATGTGAAAATATTTTTCTAGTCAGATCGAAAACGGAACGATTTAGGTGTTCTTTCTTCCCAAGCGCTATTAGAGAATGGTACGGTAAAGTTATAAAAGTGGTTAATGAACCCTCTACCAGGCATATAATGTGATTTGCAGAGTATCTATGTAGATATAGATGTATAGTAAAAGTTTCATACCGAGTAGCTAACCTTTCCGTATTAGTGATATACGAATACCTTCTAGCATCCACAATAAGCTTCAACAGACTATCTCACTCAGGAGCCTGTATCACATCAAATCAGGAATTTAAAAACTTTTATGTGACAATTGCCCACAATTTTACATAGGGCAGATACGAAATAGTCCGCTACAAAATACCGTGAACACTTGGATGCCTATTGGTTAAATAACCATTGCAACACATTTTAAAGAATATGGGACTTCATCTACTGCTATTAAATACAGCTTACAAAAATTGAATGCTTTAACAAAAAATAAATAAATAAAAATTTAAAAAAATGGTAGGAATCTTCTTGAAGAGCACAAAATCTACAACCCCACAATTCACCATACCGTATGCTTAGTGAACAAGTTGAGCTAATAAACTCAAAATTTCTACATATTTTAATTACTTTTTTAACGGAAAGAAGAATAAATAAATACAACAAAAACAGTAAGTAGAGCTTGAAAATAAGTATTTCTACAGATTTATACTAAATACGTAATAACAAAAATGAATCTTCTGCCACTTACTATTTAAATTTACTGAGCACTCATTCTGCATTATAAATAACGGCTTGACTGCATAATTATGTAATAATTTTCATTTGAATTATTTGTAATCTTTGTCGCAGCATCTATACTAACCAGCTCTAAGTTCCTGTATGTAACATCTTTATACTTCGTTGATTTTTTTGATTGGGCCAGAAAAGCTACGCTCAAATACAAGGAAGGAAGACTAAGGTTTCACAACTCAAATGGAAACACACCAGATGTTATGAATATCTGCTGTTTAAGGTGCCAGGATTCGTCGTAGACGAAATATAAGTGTAAAGATAACGCAAAATTTATATCTCAACAGTGGACTATTTCTATTATACATATTGTAAATACTTATAGCATAATTTGTTTCCATGTAAACAGTGCACTCCAACAGGGAGACATATTTTAAAGGTAGGTAAAAACACCTGAAGATGGACAAAAGCCGAAACCGGTCGTGGAATAAATAAAGCCTCTTAAACTTTTACTGGTAGTGGAAATTATTCCATAGCCTTTAAAACACACTGTCACTGTGTTCTATTGCATCCATTATGAATAATATTTATTATTACGGTAATGTTTTTAGAATAATTTACCCCCTCCACTAAATATGTCGCGAAGAGATAGTTAATACAAAATTAGAGAGATTTGAGCAAAAACAGATGTTTAACACGATTCGTCCTTCTTGCAAACGATATGCGACTGAAACCACGCACACTGTAGTGTAGCTTGCTGAACACAGATGTAGAATGACGTGCACTGACAACTTGCGTTCTTGTGCTCCGCAAAGTACGTTAATGTACACCTTTCGTGAAAATAAGTCATTGGGGCAGGTAACAGCTAATCGGCGTATTTCTGATTGTGGTCGTTATTTGTGGCAGTATAAGTTTCCTGATGATTTTTTTATTCATGAAGTCCAGAATAATGTGTAAATCAATTTACAGATGCTGAATTGCAAATATTGTTCGTCGGGTAGAAACGTAATAACTTATGGGATATATTCGTTTCATGGTGACAAATAATTACAGTGCCCTAATAATTTTTACGAAATTATTCGCTATTGCGATTTCCTTACAGCTCCTCTGTATTAGGATTAGATGTTTTACCAAATGGTGACAAATGAAAATTTGTGCCGGGCCGGGACCCGAACCCGGGTTTCCCGCATTTCGCGAGCGATCGCCTTAACCACTAGGCTACCCGAACACAACTCCAGGACCGACCCAAACTTCCATATGCCACATTGAGTACGTATATGAGAGTCAATTACATTCATCCCTCTCATATACGTAGTCACGGCACAGCACAAATCTTCACATGTCACCATTTGGTAAGAGATCTATGCTTAATACAGTGGAGCTGTACGAAAATTGCAATTGGGAATAATTTCATTAAAAAAAACTTATAGAATACTGAGAAAGAATACAATAGATTTTCATCTTAAGTTGTACGAATGAACGTGCTCTACTTCACAGTATACAGAATGAGTGGCTGAGCAGATGACGGCCATATTAATTCGTTAACACCTGTAATTGTAAAACCGTTTGGTTATTTTCTATTAGAATATGCTGTTTTACAAATAAAAGTTAAAAACTTTTTAGAACGGGCTATATTTTTTATTTGCCTATCAAGACAGTCTACATTGTTGCTAAGAAACAACTGCAGTCTAGCCTTCGGTCTCTATAAACATTCTCCAAATACGTCATGTGTCCACGAAACTAACAACATTTGCACACAATAAGCGTTTGCAAATTTTTGTCTCCAATGACAGACAGTAATCACCTAACAGTTAGTGTGATCATATAACATATACAATAAATATTGTCGTCGTGGAATCAAATATTTCGTCGTTAACACTATGCAGAAAGAGAATCGCAGCGTCACACGTGAAAGTAATACATGGTAGGGAAAGTTCTTCAGGCACGTACATAACTCCATTTGACATTTTCGTAAACGTTTCTGGTCATTAGGTGTGCAATGTCCGTGTTTAATGGTGAGAACACCGCAAATGTCCACCAGACATGCAAAACCAAGGCATGCGACGTTTGTAATAAACGGCGCTGCCAGTGTGGGAATTACATAATGGAATCTACGTTCACTCCTGGCTAGCAGATAATATGTGGCACATGGCTGGTCCCAGAGGCCTACCAGGATACGTAATGGTTAACGCGACCACTCTCGAAAAGTGGGAAATCACGGTTCTAATCCTCGATAATAAAAAGTAACCTATGTCACCAATAAAAACTAGGCAATGCTGAGTCATATTCGCAATTTGGAATACTTTTCAACTATTTCTGATAGTCGCATTGCTCTTATAAGGACGGTAACGAATAATTTTATTCTTTCAGTTTATGGGTCACAGAAGTAATGTGTTTCTGCCAGTTATGTAGATAAATGGAACGCAGAATAGATGGTAACAATTTCGCTACCTGTTACTGAGTATGGAGACGAAAAGAGAGCAGAGACTCTTATAAGCAGCTATTTTTGGGATATGGTGACAGTTGATATAGGCGCCTATTAAGTGCAGCATGATACAAGCTGCGCGTCCTAGATAATATGAGCTGACTTCTTATTTATAATCAACTCTAATAATAATCTTTGAATTGTACAGCAGCAATATCACTCAACAAATCAAAAATCTTTTTATAGACTGCATGACACAGTTACCTTCTGTATTTCTATAACAGCAAACACACTTCAGCACAATATTCTCACATGCACCACAAATTAAACTACTTTCCAATTAGGAAACTACAGAAGACAGGTAATGGCCCACTTTCTACCACAAAAGCCTTTTTCCCGGTTTCTTCGTTCTTTTTTCCAGACCGCTTATTTACAGAATTAGCGATTCAGTCTGTTATTGCCAATTACCGTCATAGTCATTTCGATCTTTTCTTATGAAATTGTTCCTTCCGTTTGAAACTATTTTAAATATAACTTATATTTTTGTTATTGTTGATGTCTTATATTATTATTATTATTATTATTATTATTATTATTATTATTATTATACCGGATGATCAAAAAGTCAGTATAAATTTGAAAACTTAATAAATCACCGAATAATGTAGATAGAGAGGTGAAAATTGACACACATGCTTGGAATGACATGGGTTTTTATTAGAACAAAAAAAAGTTCAAAAATGTCCTACAGATGGGGCTTCATCTGATCAGAAAAGCAATAATTATCATTACGAATTAAGACACAGCAAAGTAAATGTTCTTTACAGGAAATGCTCAATATGTTTACCATCATTCCTCGACAATAGCTGTAGTCGAGGAATAAAGTTGTGAACAGCACTCTAAAGCATGTCCGGAGTTTTGGTGAGGCATTGGCGTCGGATGTTGTCTTTCAGCATCCCTAGAGACGTGGGTCGATCACGATACACTTGCGACTTCAGGTAACCCCAAAGCCAATAATCGCACTGACTGAGGTCTACGGACCTGGCAGGCCAAGCATGACGAAACTGGCGGCTGAGCACACGATCATTACCAAATGACACGCGCAAGAGATCTTTTACGCGTCTAGGAATACTTTTTTTCGTTATAATAAAACCCTATGTGATTCCAAGCATGTGTGTCAATTTTTACCTATCTATCTACATTATACCGTGATTTATTAAGTTTTCGAATTTATACTGATTTTTTTATCACCCGCTACTGCCGAAGAAGGAAAGAGATGCTCTTAGAAGTCGTATTTGGAAGTGAATGAAACTATGTATGATGAAAGACAATGTGACAGTATTGTAGTGATTGCAATATCGGATGAAAGCGAAAGGCCAGTAGCAGTTACAGACGTAACGGTAGCGCCAGGTCTGTAAGGTCTCGCAGCAACTCTGGCCGCAATGCATGCCCATTAAGCGCTTCAAATTGGTGTTAGAAACCCACTGCATCACCCACTGATGAAAATTTGTACACAGTTGTTCCAGATGTCCGTCTAGATCTCACAGATTGGTACTGGGACTAATGCCCATTTCAATAGCATCACGGAGGCCGCGGAGGAAATTAACATACTTTAGGCGGTCTATAGACACACATGTTGTGTTTGAGCGTGCATTCTCTTGGGAACACTGTCTCAGTGCTGTGCTATTAGGGATAGGGTGCGGACGCAGAATGTCCGTGACGTATCGCTCTGTTGTCAATGTCTGCCGAAGCGCGACTGGAGGTGACCTGGACGTATATCATATGGCTCCCCAAATCATTATGGGAGGGGTGAAGACTGTGCGTGTCTCTACAATATTGCTAGGAGGTGCACTCTGCCCTTGACGCTGCCAAGCCTCTGGTGTCAATGGCATCCGGGGCCATAGGACAGTAGGACGCCATTGCGGCAGATGCGAGTCGCCGCAACCCTCTGCGAGAACTAACAGGATGATGTAAGATCTACAGTCCATGTTCGCGGATAGCGGTGGTCAAGGGCATGGTATACCGCATCGTTCGAGCCACCATACGCCGGTCTTATCTTAGAGTAGTGTTTCTTGGTCATCCAGAACCTGACTGACGTGACTGATTGCCCTAATGTAGGCCTACCTATTGACTCTACAATCGGGCCACTGTTACATCTGAACGGTTGACATGCCGGACAATTGCATTATACAACCACGTCGTATAAAACAATCTAACAATCTAACGATAAGGACTCTATCAACTGCATTCAGTTAGTGGATAGGCTGTCTCACGCGTGTGCAAGGCATCGCGGAGGCTTCATAATGTAAGTAAACGTCTTGCGTCACTGTCTGACTCACGGCAGTTCACTGTTACCAACCCCGCAAGAAAAAAAAAGTCGGGTTGATTTTGGTGGGCATTCTGCACAATACAAAGCCATGTAAATTGTATCATTTACCCACATATCAGAGGTATATGGGTATAAAGAAATGGGATAATACTGGATTAGGCAGTGTATTATTATTATTATTATTATTATTATTATTATTATTATGGAAACCTTCGTCTAGATAATGGAATAGTTTGAAAGTGCCAGAAATAAAACTTTTCAGTCAGCAAAAGATCGATTTGTTCTGTTATTATTAACTTTAAAATTCTGAAAAAAGGTTAACTGTACATAGTATACTGACATATTGAAAAGTAATTGATGTAAATTCTTTTTATTTATAAATAGCGGAGCACTCCAATCAGGAGGCAGTGTGTTCTGACAGTAGGCTTGTGTCAGCAATGAACCTGTTCAAAGTGTGAAATTTCGTACTCTATTAACCACTCAGCCTTCGATTTCCGACCCACGTGCAGTGTTCAAAGTGATAATATATACATATATCATGATACTGTAGGGAAAATCTGTAAGTGTCCTTTGTTATTTTTTAGGAATGTTTCCATGCTTGTGTGAGTGAAAAGCTAGATCTCCAGCATTTTTTACACGAAAGTGATGAATTTCCATAGTATTTTTAGGTACTTTATGAACTTTTTTGATTTAGTTTGATTTTTATTACAGATTTGAATGTTTGTAAATCTATCGGACCAAACTGCGTGGTCATCAGTCCGTAGCTTACAAACTACTTAAACGTAGGTAAACTAACCTACGGACAAACACACACACCCATGCCCCAGGGAGGACTCGAACCTCCACGGCGAGCAACCGCGCACTCCGCAGGGAGACGCTTTAGACCGCTCGGCTACTCCACCGCGGCATTACAGTTTTGTCCATAAAATTTATCCAGGTTAACAAACAGTTTTATGACATTTTATTGTATATTTAGTGTAAGTGAATGTGTGTAAAAACACTTTTATTTTTCAAATAATACAGACAAAAAATGTTAAAAATGTGTAATTCAGTTTTTTTTTCAGGCTTCTACATGTGGTGCGGATTTCCCAAGAATGGTTTTAACTTCATTGTTTGCATAGCAGTGTCCTTACGTCTTATTAGGAAGGCGATCATCGCTTTTTTGATCAGGTATTATATACAGTAACAAATGACTTACTAAACCCCTCCCTCCCGCATTCCGCAAGGCGGTGGGCCATGCCTCGGCACGCAGCAGCTGCCCTTCTAGCTGCAGCCTGATAGCGGAAACGGCTGGAGACAGCTCGTCACTACAGATCGCTCACGCGAATGTCCAATCCTAACCAGCCCACCAGACTGAGTTAGGCTGCATATTCCTGAGAGCTCTGTAACGCTTAATGATGTTTACGTTTTTTTTATTTATCCCCCAAACTCCTTTTCACGTCTAAAAACGAAATTACACCTTTCAATAGAAAATGTCTCATCTGTGTAGTATACAATCCACCTAAGGATGAACAACTCTCAAGTTTGAATCTGCACTATCGAGTCTTGTATCTCTGTATAAACGCATAATCATAGCTCTAGATGTAAATATAATATTTTAAAATAAGAGTCCTTGTGTGTCAAAATTCTAGAGCATACTCTCCTGCTCAAACCTTTCACTCATTCCACTTGGGCTTACTCACCACACAGCACATACTCATACGTCAATTGATATATTCGCGACTAAGTCTAAAAACGGAGTACTCTGTTCAGATTTCTGCACCTGGATTATCAGCTCATGATGTAATATTCATGACTTACTCACTTAGCCGGCCGCGGTGGCCGAGCTGTCTGCGGCGCGCCAGTCACGTTCAGGACGGCCACTACGGTCGGGGGTTCGAATACCCCCTCGGGCATGGATATTTGTGCCGTCCTTAGTATTAGCTAGTTCGCAAGTAGTTTGTAAGTTTAGGGACTGATGACCACGTAGTTAAGCCCCATAAGCTCTACAAACTTACTCACTTACTCACTTAAATGCCCAAGGAACAAATCTCAGGTGTCAACCTATAGAGATATTTAATGCATTTACAGGTCTGAGCTTATTGCTGACGCCTATGGTACCTCTTGGTAGAGCTCCGTAGGCAACAGTTCGCACATAAATAGAGAAGTATAGGATTTCATCAATAAACTCAATAACTTGTATGATAAACATGCTCCTGTAAAAACAATAAAAGTAAAGCGAACGTCTGCACCATGACTTACAATAGACCTTAAACACCTTATGGGTGTCAGAGGCGCGCACACAGTAAATACAAACGACTCCCGTTCTCTGATAATAACCTCGCCTACAAGCAAGAAAGAAACCGAGTTAGCCAATCGGTGAGAAATGCGAAACGTATGCATGCTCACTAGTTAACTGAGACCTTCCACATACCCGCTGTTCTATGGAAAACATACGAGGTCTAGTTATAGGGGATCGAAAAACTGCTGCCGAACCTGTAGTTCCTATTGAAGATCTAAAGCCGCGGCGGAATAGCCTTGTGCACTAAGGCAGCTTGCTGCGATGCGCGCGGCCGTTCGCCGCCGGAGGTTCGACTCATTCCTCGGGCATGGGTGAGTGTATTGTTCTTAGAATAAGTTAATTTAAGTAGTTTGTAAGTTTAGGGACCAATAACCACTGCAGTTAGGTCCGATGAAAGAAAAAGTAGTACTTCGCCACTCCAACATCTGTACTTGATCAGTGCACAAGGACGCAAGTCATAAACTCCTTTAAGACGTCAGTGGATGACACATACGAAATTTTTTTCTGCAACTATTAGACCGTAGTACTGTCAAGAAGTCGATTACGCGAATTCGTTTGGCATCTGCAGGGCTTTTTAAAATTAAGGTTCAAATGATAAGTTTTTTCATCGATCCACACAACCTTCTGACTACAGACCCATTTGCATTTTACCGTTGTTGTCCAAGGCGTTGGAATATATAGTTCACGAACAGCTTACAAATTATTTAATATCACATAACCTTTTAGACGAATACCAGTTTGGTTTTCGAAAAAATCGCAGCACGACGACCGCTCTTCTAAAAGTGACATGTTCTAAAACGAGGTATTGACAACTAACAGGCAACAATTATCTCCTTTTTACATTACAGTAAAACCTTTGACACTGTAAACTTTGACATTTTCTTTCTAAATTTTCTAATCTAAATTTTTCTTCAAGTGCTATTCCGAAAACAGTGTGTAACAATTGGTAAAAATAGGTAACATAGATGTAGTACCAGGGATTTCACAAGGATCGGTATTAGGCCCTTTGCTGTTCTCATTGTATGTAAATTATGTGTCAGCTGTTCCCTCGCACTGAAAATACCACTTACATGCTGATGACCTTCAGCTATACCTAAGCGCAAGCCCATAAACCCTTTGCAGAGCCATCCGGTATGTCAATACTGACTTACTTGCTCTATCAAAGTGGACACATAACATTGTTCTGAGACTCAATCTATCCGAAACACAAGCAATCTTAGTTGCACACAAAAGGTTCAGATAATCTCTACCATTATTAGTCCTAAACGGCATAGAAATCTTATTCAACAATGAACCTGGGTATAATAATAAACCATCACTTGGAATGAACTAAATACACTACGCAATCGGTAAGAAGGTGCCAGAGTCACTTCATTCACTACAGAGATTTAAAAAATGATTTCCTTCCCAGATGAGAAAGAAGCTAGCTGCGACCCTAATACTCTCCATAAACGCCTCTCGTGATGCCATTCTCCAAGGACTTTCGTAGGATAACTCATACAGGCTGGAACTGGACATGAATGCCTGCGTAAGATACATCTGTGACATAGACTTTTTCGACCATATCACTCCTGCATACAAAATATTGCCTTGGATACGTGCAGGTAAGCGACGAAACTATCATACCCTATGTCTGCTATATTGTATTTTCAATCATTACACACCTTGTCATTTATCACAGCTTTTACATTACTATATGAATACCACAGCACAAATACTCGCTCTCACCGAAATAAAACTCTATCCATAGCATCCCGTAACACTAGCTTCTTTTCTAAATCATTTTCTGTCTCAGGATCCCGACTTTGGAACAATCTTCCTCTAAACCTATGGGAAATAAATGGTGCACCTTCTATCACAATAGCCATCTCTTCCATATATCATCAACCATCATCAATTCCTCCTCCCCCAAATTTTTCACTTCCCTTTCTCAGAAGAGGTCTTTATTATCTTCTTCGCTCCTAAGAACCACTGTCATTTTCATTTCAATCTTCCTCTCTTTCTCTAATATTGTTCATCAGATTATACTATACATGGTTTCAATGTGCTAAATTTATGTATATTCCACGTAAATACAATTTTTTATTAGTATTAGTGTTTATTATCATTGTTATTGTTATTATTACTATTACTATTATTGCTATGAATTCTTCTAAAGTTTTCCATATGTGCTGTTCCTGGTCAGCTGTAAGAGAGGGCCTTAAGACCCTAATCTGGTCAGGTTTAATAAGCAAATAAATAAATAAAACACAATAACTTCTCACTACGCAAGCGAAAACAACACACTTCACTAGAACACACACTATCGGTCCTACATGATCACTAGCTACTGAAATTTTGGGGTCGGGGGTTCGAATCCCCCCTCGGGCATGGACGTTTGTGTCGTCTTTAGTGTAAGGTAGTTCATAAGTAGTTTGTAAGTTTAGGGACTGATGACCCCGCAGTTAAGTCCCTTAAGCTTAACAAACATTTGAACATTTGATATCCGCTGGCACTTACACAGTGAGGCCCCTTTCGACCGCTCTAGAACTGTTTTAGGTATTATGATAAAACTTACATCACATCGTACTCATTGGCCATGGCACTTTACGACATGTTCCACGGAAAGTTTCGATGATAAATTTTGGGTACTTTCAACATTTTCCATTTCCAATAAAACCTTGGTATTTGTGTAGGTAATTGTTGTTATCCTTAAAAATTACAAATAACTAAATTCGATCAGGTAAAGGAAACAATAAATAAATCATGCAGGAAAATACTGCGGGCCTAGGTTTGGAGATCACTGACTGCTTGTGAGTTGCGTAATGGTCACGACGAACGTAGGCGGCTTGGTTTGTCATTACTCTTCTGTTAAAATCACGCTTTTACAGTCTGTGGGAGTGATGTAGCGAGGAGCATCAGACTATTCTCTTCTTGAACGAAAAGAGTGCGTCGTTCATTTGTGACCGATAGTTTATGTGAACTGGTTATCCACGAATTTCTAAATGCTTTGACTCTATTACTGAGGGAACTAAATAATACTGCTGTCACACGTTATGTATTGTAACATTTCATTTCCATCCCACTCACTTACAGACGTCTGTCTGTGACCTTAACATATTGCTCTTCGAAAGGGTCACACATTTATTGTTTTCGCTATTAATTTCTTGCAGAAGAAACATGAGGGAAGAAGTCATAAAACGAAACGTAACTCCTCTGTCTAACATTAAACAAGCTACAAAACCCGTACCTCATTAGCCTTTACTGTAATAAGTATTAAATAATTAAGTAATTCGACTTAGAAGTTTACACCACCTTCTTGCGTGAATCTCTTCTGGTATAAGGCAGTGTCACAAACGAAACGGGACTCAGCCGTACATAAATGAAGTAGAAGATGAAAGATTAGAATTCAACTGTCCGTCAATAGTGCGTTCAGTACGGACAGAGCATAAGCACGGATCACCGAAAGATGGGGAAGGAAAATCTCCCAACGTATGATGACCAAAGAACTTAAAGTAGAAAAGATTTGTTTCGCAGTGTGAAAGTTAAAGAAGTGCACCTAGCGTCATTTAATGTCATATACGGTCATGGGTTCCTCCTTGAAATATTATGCAGTGACTCTCCTTAAGAAGTACTTGTAGTTTAAGCAGGAATCAAAGTTTTCGGTTTGTGTAATTAGTGGACCATATTGCTAAGGTCGGTACCTTTACTTATATATTATTTAAAGTAACTTTATCAAATTTATAGTAAGGGACACACACACAAATTGTTCAAATGTTTGTAGAGCTTACGGGACTTAACTACAGGGTCATCAGTCCCTAAACTTACAATCTACTTATGAACTAGCTTATTCTAAAGCGGCACAAACCAGAGGGGGGATTCGAACCCCCGACCGCACGCCGTGACTGGCACGCCGAAGACCGCTCGGCCACTGAGGCCGGCGGACACACACATTTCCGAGGGAGGACTCGATCCTCCTGCGGGAGCAGCTGCGCAATCCGTTACATGGCGCCTCAGACCGCACTGCGAACTCCTTGCCGTGCTGGAGTAGCCGAGCGGTCTAAGGCACCTCGTTGCGGAGCGTGCGGTTGCTCACCGTCGGAGGTTCGAGTCCTCCCTGGGGAACGGGTGTGTGTATTGTCCTTAACTTAATTTACCTTAGTTTAAGTAGTTTGTTAGCTACGGACTGATGATCATGCTGTTTGGTCCGATAGATTTACAAACATTTGAACATTTATGAGCCAACCCCTCATGAATTATCGGGAACTTGCAAACTCCCCCATAATTTCGGTATTTAATTCGTGCCTGCCGCATTAGTTTTCCAATCCAACAATTTACATGAAAATATTTATCTCCATTTTTATGGTCCCTTTGGTCGCTTAATAACTTATACAGGGTGCGGCTATTAAAAGTGGTCTGGAGAATAGATTTCCATGGTTCAAAGAAACACATCATAGAAAAGGAAATACTGTAAGCCCACTAACATGACTATAGCAGATATTGTAAATGACCACCATTCATCTCTTTAACGGTTTTTTACCATGGTGCGCAAGATGCGGAACGTGGATCGAATGTGGACTACTGGAATTGTTGCAGTCTCATCCGTAATATTCTACTGCAGTTTCCAATCTGTGAGGGCTGCAGCGATACACCTTATACTCGAAGGCTTTTTACAAAACGTGATCACACACCTACAGATCAGGTCAGCTGTGAGACCCTCAAGCAGACTGACCTCTGCTATTAACTCCGCCAGGCATGAAGATTGTGTAAAAATGCTTCAAGGTTCAACCAACAGAATGGGTAGTTGTTCCATCCTGTTGGAAGTAACTGTAGGCGGTTGTATGCAAATATTCAAATCCGCCTTGTATCTTTTCGGGGATGCGGTACATGTAAGAAAGCTAAAAGATATGCTGCTGTATTTTAGTTTCGTTTTAATTTTGAGTATCTACTCTTACGTATAGTACCTAATTACTTTGTGTATAATAACTGTCGTATATATGATTAAATATTTGTTACTAAGTTATTGATGTTAACTATTCTCTTGTTGTTGCTTTGACAGAGAAGCATTTTGTAGCACAAGTGTTGTGACCTTCCTGGAGTTCTACTTACTTGGTATGCGTATCCAGGGTGTCGAATTTTCGGCGTCTTACGAAACATTTCGACATAGCCCTCAATTTACGTTTTCGTAGTTTCTATTTGTTGTGTTTACTGTGTGTATTGTTGCCAACTGACACTCTTCGTCTTTCGTTCGTCTGTAATTAGTTTCATATTATTTTGTTGTGTGTGTGTGTGTGGGGGGGGGGGGGGGGTTATATTCTACATATCTGTTATTATTCTAGTAACGGGCGTGATCGATGAGCTTGTAACCTATATAGGTATACATCTTTATTACTTCTTGTTCAGTACAAGCATTCTATTGTGTTTGCTCATCCTAACAAGTTTCACAGTGGATGGTTCTTGTCCGTCCGTCCACTTCGTTATGCCGTTTAAGGCGCCGCGTCGCTTTCTGTTATAGGGTGGTATCTCGTCCTCGGTTCGTATGCACTCGTTGGATTAACGACGTGGGTCGATATGCCTGGCAGCGTGGTTGAGGATTTTCAAGCGGTTTTCCACATCCTATTAGGTGAATAATGGGTTGGTACCCAAATACCACCTCAGTCACACGATTCGCCCACATTTCTGAAAACATTCGCACACTTTCACATACTTGAGGTCAACTATTGAATTATATGGAACAAACCATAAATTTGTTACAAACTACGGCGTGCACACACTTTATTTAACTTGTAAAGGTTACTACAAACTGTCAGATTTAGGTTATGGCATCTTCTTTATGCCTGTTTCATATCGACGAAGCGGCGCAGACGAATAGAGAAATTCTGATGATCAACTAAAGTGTCAGAACATCAATGCTGTCTACGACCGCCTGAATGGTTGTTTTCAACTCATAAATGGTTCTTGGGTTATTTTTGTACTCCTTGCCTTTCATATAGCCCCACAAATAGGAGTCACGTGTGTTCATATCACAAAGAAGCAATACAAAGTTGATTACTGGTTCATATTTGTAGATGATGCAGTAGATTGACCAGAAGAGAAGATAAATGGACTTCATGCGGACTTAAATAGTATACAATAAATGATCCAGGTGACTATATATAAGGGAAAACATCGGTAAATATGTTACTTGTGTTATAATAGTAAAGAAATATCGTAATAAATACAAATTTGATATTTATACAAAGTCAACAACAACAATCATAGTTTTACCTGCCCCGTCAAACCACCCACAAAACTACAAACTAACAGCTTTACAACACATTACATATGGAATGAATAAAATTCCACACAGCAGAGACAACTAAAAAAGAAAGAGTACAAAAACGGAAGTCATAGCCAAAAACAATAGATTTGATACCGTCATATTATCGAATATCAACAAAAAAATTAAAGAAATAGGAAAGTTAACAACAAATGTGTGTCTCAGGTTAGCAGTGCTGTGTACCAGCAGGTTGGCTTCAACGATTTAGCACAAAGTACGAAGCTACGTGGAATACTGCCGTAAGACTTATGTCACATTTACACTTATAAATTCTAGCGGACACCAAGAAACTTTGAAGTTTAACGTACGAAGACTTAACTTTATCAATAATTATTTTACTTCGAAAGCAACACGTTGAGTATGCATTTAATTACAGTAAATGTGTCACGTGTTACTAAAGTTTTGGCGTCAGTCTGTTAAAGAGAATCCAGACACGTCTATCATATAACAGCACCATATCAGTATTTAGCAGCAGCAATATCAAGACTGCAGACCGAAATATCTCGGAATGACATGCAGTAATTTCGAAACTAGATATACAAAACGTCTAGGCAGCTGGAAAAAGGAAAAAACCGTTCTGTCTCAAACTTCTAATAAAGTATGGAAATAAACTATGTAATGTGGCACAGTATATGAAAATTGCTATGATGAATAATCACAACACAAAACTCCTGAAATACGGAAAGACATTGATACACACAGAGTTACCGCACTGAGTAGGATAGTGCTGAAAGACCATATCAGTGTAAGTTACCAGAGACACAGTAACAGAGATGAATAACATGACCACAACAAATTTTGAAACACACACATGAAAAACAAAAGAACCTGAATCTATAAACAGGCACCTCAAATCAAACAAAGTACGGATGAGAAAAGAGAGTGTGATAGCTGCGTCAGTAATATCACAAAATGAAATTAGAAGGAAGTAGTGATTGAAATCCTTGAAACATGTGCATCTAAAAGTTGTATCTCACCTACCAACAAAATAATAATAAAAATTTATAACAAATCTGAAATTATTACATAATGCAGTAATTACATAAAAATCAACATGAATTACAGGCCAGTGAAAATTCTTCACAAATAAAGAGAGAGAAAGTCGTATGCGACAATACCTACAGCCTTTCACTTAATTGCATAAGACGAACCACAACCTCCAGAATTTATCTTTGTACTTTAATCCAAGGTTGCTAGGCCGTTGGTCCCTATGATGTGTGAGGAAATAATAATATTTTAAACAATAATGGCGAATCTGTATGATAGGGTTTCCCGCCTGCAGAAAATAAAAGGCAAGTGTCGAACTCCAAAAATCTAATATGCATCTAACGCTTTCACACGGCATCAACACACGTGTTCCTCTCATCGCGCTGATAGCAACTGTTACAGCTCCAAGAAAAAATACCCACTTACAACTAGGGGATTTGCATTTAATATCGTGGCTTTTGATATGTCTTATTTCGTCACCCAGGCCATAAATACAGCAAAATTATCTGTCTTTTAATCAAATCATCATATAATATTTCATATAGTACTGAAACTGTAACACTGAAGTTTATTCCTTCCCCTTCTATTCCCACACTTGTTATTGTATTATTTATTTATAATTATTTATTTACTTTGACTTTTAATGTATCGATTATTTACCTGTTTTTCAATGCAATGTTATGTATGCATTTTTTTATCTTTGGTGTAGTAATCTGTATGTCCCCTGCTAAAATTTGTAAAATAATTATTTTTCTTTTATAATGTATGTGTGCTTTTGTAAAAATGTTAAATCAATTATTTTGTGAAATATGTTGTTTAAATTATGTGATGTTTTATGCTGCTTCATGTTAGGGTAATTTTTGAGTGATGTTTAAAAGGTTGATTAATGTACTTTGAACGGAAAGGTGGCTGGCGTAAACTAAAAGGCGGTGATTAGGCGGGAATATGTTCTGGAAACGGTGTGTGAGCGAGTAGGCACAATAGAAGTAAACATAAGTGAGAAAGAAGTTATTGGTTCGCTATCTGGAGTAGTAGCTGTGAAAGCCTACCGTCAGTAGACTGGATATTGGAGGCTAATTCAACCTTTCTCAGATAAATATAGCCTAGGATGAAAATATGTGGCCATTCAGTTATAGTGGCTATATTAACTGAGTTCGTAATACAAATTTAGCATTGCCAAGAAGAGGATACTTGAGATCATTGCCACATCAGCTGCAGGAAACGCTACTGATAATTTGCTAAGCCACCAAATCTAATCTGCCACCGACGATACTGCTAATAATGTATTTTTATTATTGTACTTTATGCATGAACCAACAGTGTTGTTCCCAAGTTTCAATAATAACGTTTTAACTGAAAGAAGTGTATAAACACTATTTTTGCCACGTCAAATTTCCAAGCAGGGCCCTTTTCCTAGTGATAAACTTTCTGGGAAACTCAAGGAATATTATTGTTTTAAAGATTTGCTAAATGAGTGACATTAATTTTAAGTGTACCAAATCTAGAACGAAACATAATTATTTTCAGTGATAAAATGATAAGCCATTTGAATATTGCTTATACAGTTGAAATAAACAACCCTAAGTAATTGTAAATAATTATTTTCTTGCTAAATGCAATATAAAGAAAAACAGACGTAGTAATACTTGATTTCATGGACAACGTTACAGCTATTTGCCAAAAATAGTAACTATATTTTAACCCAACAATGTTCAGAACAATCTTTAGCCCATCAGAAGTATTCATGATATTTTTTAAAACCGAAAGTTTAAAAACTACAGCATTGTGTCAATCTAATCTATATTAATGGTGAGGTCAAACAGAAGCCACTTCTGGAAAAAAAATTGTTCATAAATAAATTTGTTTAATTACTTGCGCAGCAGCTGATAGTGCATATTGGTGTCTCACTTGAATTAAATGAAAGTTCTCTTACTCTATGTACAAAATACTTTTTATTTTGTAGAAGCAAAATCAAAAAGCATTTGCTTTTGGTATCTTAAGATTTACTTTTATTTCTTTACAAAAGTTTTCAGAAGAATGAAGGTACTAGAGGTTAAAGGGCTGGTTTTCCATTTTTCCAAACTGGTCAGAATTTGCTGTGTATAAATCATATTGCTCTCAGAGTCACTGTGAAGTGGAAGCACATTTTACTATTTCAATATATATTACAGTAAGGAACCTCAGTATTTAAACAGTTTCGTTAATGAACAGTAGTGTTTATACCAGAGTATCTTGACAATTTTCTAACTATAACAATCTATATATGTATACAAATGTTTTAACAGCAGTAATACCTAGTGTAGGCCTAAAATCATATTGCTTACATTTCCGTTAATAAATAATTTAGGTATTTATTCTCTTATTCAGGGTGGCGACTGTTTTAATGTTTAATTACAGTTCAGCATAGAATGATCCTGGTGGCATTATTCTGAAATCTTTCCCTATCGAAACGATTCTTCAGGTGCGAAATTACCTAACGATGCCTTATCTACAGGGGTAATTCACAATCGATACAAAAGCGTTACATTTTTACACCTGTTACCTTCAAAGTAGTCACCAGCGTTGTGTAGAGCTCGTTGCAAGCGACGTGGAAGGCGTAGTATACCGTTAGCAGCGCCTGCTCTGTTGATGGCGCGAATGGAGCGGTCTACTGTCTTTGGAATCTAAGGAACAGTTCTGAAGCGAATGCCACGAAGTGATTCCTTCATCTTTGGAATCAAATCAGAGTCAAAGGACTTGAGCTTTGTGAAAGAAGCGGCAACACTTTTTTTGCGACCCACCCATCATTTTGCAAGACATTGCGCGCCGCATACAGCGCAAGTTGTGGCTGCTCTGTTCGGTTGATGGGACTCGGAAGTACTGTACCATCCACCATACTCCCTGGGCTGACTTTCAACTTTTATTTGATTCTGAAAATTATGAAACCACTTCGTGACATTCGCTTGACAAATGTTCCAGAGATTCGACAGGCAGTAGACCACTCCATTTGTACCGTCAACAGAACAGGTTCTGCTAACGGTATACTATGCCTTCCACATCGCTGGCAACGGGTTCTACACAACGCTGGTGACTACTTTGAAGGACAGTAATAGATGAAAAAATGTAACGATCTTATTTATCGGTTGTGAATAAATAGTTACCACTATTTAAGTCCCAACCCTCGTAAAAGATTCACGGCACTGTTAAACAAAATCCTGCAAAGATGTATTATCATTACGCTGGTGTTCTGTGATACATTTAGCTTTCATTACTACGTGTTGTGAATGTTTGTGTGACGCATAGAATCTACCGGGGCGTTACAAAACCAATTTCTAAGTATCAATGGAACAAAGTAGAATTCTTGGAAACTCAGAGACTTCTGTTATATGTAAATCATGTTTCGAATACAGTTGGTTTTCTCGATTAATCTAATATATAAAGCAGAGTGTCCGTATATTTGTACGTGTTGCATACAAATCTACAGTTTTGTTCCAATCTTTATGAAATTCTGTACACGTAAGCTTCAATCCATGAGAACGGTCGCCGTAAGTGTAAGAATCACGTACGATACATAGTTCACGAGATATGACGTCCTAAATAATTAGATGTGCAGAAAACTGCTGCATTTAGCGACAATTCTGCTCATTTTCTCCTAAACCACCGGACCGATTTCAAGCAAATTTGGTACACACATTTCTTACCGTGAGGTAAAATTGCTGCAGGGTTAAGAATTATATACGACACATGATTCAGAAGATATGACGTCATAAACAATCGGATTTGCAAGAAACTGCCACATAATGCGGCGAGACTTTATAAATACGCTATACGAGAATCAGAGTACTTAGCGAATTACAACAAACTTTATACATAATTTCAAACTTTCATTAAACTTTCTCTTGCTGACAACCATAGCAAAATGATGAAAGGAAAGAAGTTTCTCGCTTACTACTTTTCCGCTGTTTATTGAGTAAAACTACGGGATTCGGTATGACGTTACAATTTATACTACAAATTGTAGCCGCAGGAAATTTTGCAGACAGTTTACACGCATGTAGTTGAGTGTACCTTCTAAGTTGTATCACAGTACGACAGGTAGTTTATGTGATATGACCACATAAACGGTAACGTTCGTGGAAGACCGCCTCATCACGCACCAAGTTTTAATCTATTACTTCTTTACTACAAATTGTATTGCCAAGAGATTTTACAGACATACACCCTTTATATAAATAAATATACACCAGAAAATGGTAGGAATAAATAAATAAATACCCGGGCAACGCGGGTTTTCAGCTAGTACGTAAATATAGGGGCTAAAACATAAACACACGAAAAGCAATACAAAAAACATAAAGGGGAACAGAATATGACTGATAAATGTCACAAAAGTAACTATTTGATTAGTTGGTTGCCTTTGCCGAATGTTATTTTGTCAAGGCATTTACCTTCAAAATGTCAACATATTTCAACAGTTTTTTAACTAAGTAAATGTTATACAGCATCGTCTTTGGGATAAAACAGTTTACCTGCATTAATAAAGTTTGGCCTCCTATGTGCATTGACATCCCTCACTTGCATTCGAATGCTTTTAAAAGGATATGTCAAGGTACATCCGACAGCTCTCCCGTATCGGTCTTCGCGGTAATATTTCATGGAAGGTACCAACACACAGAACTTATTATGTTAATGGGATGAAAAGGTGTCTCTGACATATAATAAATGTTGGTAGTGCGAATGATAATTTATAAGGAGAAATCCATAGGGAAAATCTTGAATAAATCGTTGAAAGCTAATTACACTGCTGGACAGCCTAACTGCAATACCCCGAATGAAGCATGCAAATCAAGTGAAATTTGCATCATACATTTGCAACAACGAGAGTTGCACTTGATTAGCATTTCAGTGCAGGCGTACATCACTGGCGTCCGTAGCGCACCTGCAAGTGCTATGTAAAGGGGGAAGAGACGATCGTGTGGACGCACTGGAATTGGTCTTTCGTGAGGTTGTTTTGCGTAAACAACTTCAGTGCGCCTCGTAGACGACAAAGAGCTTCTTTCGTACGAGACTGAATAAATGCCGATAGAGATTGCGCGTTATCTTCCAGAGAAATTGATGATCGTGTCGGACGTTACCAAGCGACTGTGATACGAATGAGTAATCTCTGGATGTTCGTTTTACGAGGATACTTCATTTACTGACCGAAAAAGCGTACACACAACAAATTGTCAAGCATAGAGCTGAGGGAGCAGTAATGATTTACTTCATAGAGAAATACGAACAATTATTCCTTTTCAATCCATGTGAATGTTTCCAAACCTCGTTACCTACATCAGCACACTACCCACAGAGGCCTAAAAGTTTTGCCTTCAAAGCAGTAAAAAAGCGTAGGGTGGATATACCTCATATTAATTCATAATAATAGGCATCTCGATACTTTTGATAAGGTACTGCGAAGAAAAGCAAGATAAGAAAACTACTCGTTAGTAATGTGAAGGCTGGATTTAAACCTAAAGGCCTAATTCTTAGCCCGGGAAAGAGCTCCGCTTTCCTGAGTAAGAAAAATGTTCAAATGTTTGTAGAGCTTATGGAACTTAACTGCAGGGTCATCAGTACCTAATCTTACAAACTACCTTATACTAAAGACAGCACAAACATCCATGCCCGTGGGGGGATTCGATCCCCGACGGGGGACGGCCTCGCGCATCGTAGCATAGTGCCTCAATGCGCTCCGCCACGGCTGAGTAAGATGGCTGACCAAAATTGAAATAGAAGGATAGAACGATTGGAAAAGAAAGGAAGGAAGATCGGGGTGTAACTTCCATTGGACATCACCAGGCCCGGAGGTTGAAGTGGGTACCACGGCACCTGTATCCACTCAAAAAATTGAGAATAGGTAATGTACTCACTCTTTATTTGAATGAATATTTATTTACATTGAGCCGCGAGGAGATGGCCACTCCCGGTCGGGCCGGGGTGGGAAAAGGGTGATATCACTTTTCCGAATTTTACGCTGTAAATACTGTTGACCACCCCACATTGTTTTATCAACTTACTTTTTCCTTACATGTTTTCCATTGCTCGTGAAAATCGAATATGCCTAATTTTCATTCTGCGTGAGATTTTAGTTTCATAACGCTTCTCGCTCTATTTTGAAGAAAGCATACGATTAAAAGAACTGATTTTTTGACGCGTGGTAGTACAGCACTTTACGTTCGAATAAAGACATTAACGTTTTATTAATTCGTAACAGTTGTTTTAAATTGACACTTTTTGTCAATTACGTGTGCATGATTTATTCAAAACTGTTTGATGCATTTTAGACCATACATTAAAGCGAGTGAAATAGAACTAAAATTACATAAAATTTTTTGAAACGGTTGTCGCGATGAACCTTCCTCGTTAAACGAGTAATTGGATGTTAATAAGCGGCGTCAAAGCCGCGATCGCAAGCCTACTGACTTGGCCGGTGCAGGCTTAGCGCGAATCAGTGAAGCATTGAAAACACGAATTGCAGGCAACCAAGTTTGCCACGTACGTCAGTCCCTCGTGAGGTATACAAATTTTTCTTGGGTGGCGACCGATTACAATGGAAAATGAACTGCTGTGGTCTTATGTCACACCGACTTTATAAGAGGCCAACAATCAATGTCAGGGATTGCGCGGCCGCTCCGGTCGGACGTCCGAGTCCTCCCTCGCCTATGGGTGTGTGTGTTGTCCCTTAAGTTAGTTCGCGTAAGTAGTGCGTAATTCTAGGACCGATGACATGACCAATTTACTCCTTTAGAATTCACACACTTCATTGAGAGTGTTCGCGGAGCAGTTACAAAGACATACTTCCAGCCTTACCGCTAGTTCTCTCTTACTTCTAGAAGAGTAGCTGACAGCTGTTGTACCTAGAAGAGGAAGACCATCTGTCAGACTATAAAACGCTTACTATCTAACATCGTGCGCTGACTTGACAATAAAAAAAAAAAAAAAAAAAAAAAAAAAAAAAAAAAAAAAAAAAAAAAAACCAACACTGGTCAAATTATTTTTTACCAGGAAGTGTCTGTAACGCCGGCTACTAATTTTCCGGTGGAGTCACAAAGTTGGGATATCAGTAAACATTTTTCGTTCCATCAAAACTCTATTGTTGTATTCTCACGTGAAATTAGTCTCTGTGAGTCAGGAATTTCATTAGATAACACATGACGACTCAGAATAGGGGCAACAAAGATGACTCAAGTTCCCAGAATGAAACTTTTCACTCTGAAGCCGAGTGTGCGCTAATATGAAACTTCCTGGCAGATTAAAATTGTGTGCTGGGACCGGGACTCGAACCTGGGACCTTTGCCTTTCGCGGGAAAGCGCTCTACCGACTGAGCTATCCCGGCACGAGTCACGATGCCGCGAGGTACTGGCGGAAGTGAAGTTGTGGGACGGCATCGTGAGTCGTGTCGGGATAGCACAGTCGGTAGTGCGCTTGCCCGGTCAGTCGGTCTGCCGGGCGCCGTGGCTCAGCGCGCCCGGTCAGAGGGCTGAACGCCCTCTGTAATAAAAAGAAGCTGAGCCAAGAACACGTCGAACCAAAACGAACAAACATGATCAGCGCCCGCAAGGACCAGAACTAACCATAGAGCAATAAATAAATAAATTAATTAATTTAATTAAATAAAAAGAAAATAAAATAAATAAATAAATAAAAAATAAATTTCGGTAGAGCGCTTGCCCGCGAAAGGCAAAGGTCGAGGTTCGAATACCGGTTCCGGCACACAATTTTAATCTGCCAGGAAGTTTCATGACTCAAGTTGTCTTTTATTGTTATAAAAAGTCTCATTGTAGAAACACTCACAATCAGTAATTCGGTACGAATATGCATACGTTAGTTTGAGAAGGGAAATGGAAGCGGAGAGGACCGTAGATGAGTGAATGGAAGGAACACCTGCATTAGCTTCAGAAACAGTGTGCCTAGGAAGGGATGAGCATGTTGGCGGTGAGACTCGTAAGTGTACTGCAAAATAAATCAGTTTTGCCATTTTTTTAAATCTCAAGTAAATGTTAAAGATGTAGATATTATTCTTATTTACACAAACAGTTACACTGTAAACCTAAATGTATAGTGGCGTAACTAATGTTTTGTGGGTCTCCATGCAGATAAATCATAGGGGGCTTGTTTGTTAGTAAACCTTCAAGGAACAAATATGTGAATATTAGACATTCAAACACCGTAATAGATGTTGTAACTGTCCCATCAGAACAAACAACTTCTTCGGAATATGCGCATGTATTACATACATAATTTTTCAGTATATGTCATATATGAATTTACATAAATTTTATAATGGGCAAACGTTGATAAGAAAAATCGCAAAAGTAATACACATAGAGGTTTTATACAATACTAGCGGACCCGACAGACGTTGTCCTGTACACACATCTTTACTTCGAAAATTTCAACCTTTTTAGAATAAGCTGAAACTGTGTTATTTAGCCGACGATCATGGACCAATTGCGCGTTCCGAGTAGGTCGATCAATATTACTTGCTCTTCCACGAGGACGTGGCATACCGTCAAAAAATACACAACGAATATGAGTAACGTATCGAAGATGAAATAGGGTAGTTGTTAATCAACACACGGGTAAATTTAATTAAAAAAATAATAATAAATATACTGACTTCTATTTTTCTAAATTTCTTCTGGGCGTACTTTATCCACCAACCAAATCAAAATATGTAAATGAGGTACACCTCGCTTTTGCCACTCAACAGACTAAAGCCAACAACGCATTTCACCAAAGATCGAGTGATGTGTAATCAAATTCAAAGATTTTATTTTTTGTTTAAAAACACGTGCAGTGATATCATGGCGATGCATCGACGTTGGACTAGACAACAGAAAATTCGTAATTTCATCAAATTAGGAATACACGTAAATGTGATAAAGAGATTGTTTGTTGTTTTGTTGTGGTCTTCAGTCCGGAGACTGGTTTGATGCAGCTCTCCACAATACCCTGTCCTGAGCAAGCCTCTTCATCTCCACATAAGAACGGCAACCTACATCTGTCTGAATTTGCTTACTGTATCCATCTCTTGGTCTTCCTCTGCGATTTTTACCCCACACACTTCCCTCCAATGCTAAATTCACAATTCCTTGATGTCTAAGAATGTGTCCTACCAATCTATCCCTTCTTTTAGTCAAGGTATGCCAGAAATTTCTTTTCTCCCCAATTCTGTTCAGTACCTACTCATTAGTTACGCGATCCACCCACCTAATCTTCAGCATTCTTCTGTAGCACCATATTTCAAAAGCCTCAATCCTCTTCCTTTCCGCACTGTTTATCGTCCATGTCTCACTCCCATACAAGGCAACACTCCATACAAATGCCTTCAGAAAGGACTTCCTTAGTCTTAAATCAATATTCGATGTTAACAAATTTCTCTTTTTCAAGAACGCTTTTCTACCCATTGCCATTCTGCATTTTATATCCTCTGTACTGCGACCATCATTTGTTATTTTACTGCCCAAGTAACAAAATTCATCTACATCCTTTATTGCTTCGTTATCCAATCTAATTCCTTCAGCATCTCCTGATTTTCTTACACTGCACTCCATTACCCTAGTTTTACTCTTGTTAATCTTCATCTTATATGCACCTTTCAACACACTGTCCATTCCGTTTAACTGCTCTTCCAGGTCCTTTGCTGTCTCTGACAGAATTACTATGTCGTCGGCAAAACGCAATGTTTTTAATTCTTCCCCTTGAACTTTAATTCCTTCACCACATTTCTCCTTGCTTTCCTTTATGGCTTGCTCAATGTACAAATTGAATAACAATGGAGAAAGACTACAACTCTGTCTTACTCCCTTTCCCACCACTGCACCCCTTTCATGCCCTTCAACCCTGACAACCGCTGTCTGGTTTTTGTACAAGTTGTAAATAACCTTACGCTCCCTATATTTTACTCCTGCTTGCTTCAGAATTTGAAAGAGTTTATTCCAATCAACATTGTCAAAAGCCTTCTCCAGATCTACAAAAGCTAGAAATGTAGGTTTGCCTTTTCTTAATCTATCTTCTAGTATAAGCCGCAAAGTGAGTATTGCCTCCCGAGTTCCTACATTTCTCCTGAACCCAAACTGATCTTCCCCGAGGTCGGCTTCTACCAGCTTTTCAATCCTTCTGTATATAATTCGTGTTAATATTTTGCAACCATGACTTATTAAACTGATGGTTCTGTAGTTTTCACACCTGTCTGCACCTGCTTTCTTTGGAATGGGGATTATAGCATTTTTCTTAAAGTCTGAGGGTACTTCGCCTGTCTCATACATCTTACACACCAGGTGAAACAGGTTTGTCATGGCTGGTTCTCCCAGAGACTTCAGTAGCTCTGAGGGAATATCATCTACTCCAGGGGCCTTGTTTCCACTTAGGTCTTTCAGGGCTCTGTCAAATTCTTCTCTCAGTACAGTATCTCCTATTTCATCTTCATCTACATCCTCTTCCCTTCCTACAATATTGTCTCGAAGTTCATTTCCTTTGTAGAGCCCCTCTATATACTCTTTCCACCTTTCAGCTTTCCCTTCTTTGCTGAGAACTGGTTTTCCATCAGTGTCCTTGATATTCATAGAGCTGTTTTTCTTATCTCCAAATGTTTCTTTTATTTTCCTGTAGGCTGTATCTATTTTTCCCCTATTTATACATTCTTCTACATCCTTGCATTTGCCTTCTAGCCACTCCTACTTAGCCATTTTGCACTTCCTGTCAATCTCATTTCTTAGTCGTCTGTCCTCCACTTTGCCTGTTTCATTTACTGCATTTTTATATTTTCTCCTTTCATCGATTAAATTTAGTATCTCCTGTGATATCCAAGGATTTTTTGTAGGTCTTGACTTCCTACCTATTTTGTCCTCTGCTCCCTTCACTATTTCATCTCTCAGTTTTACCCATTCCTCCTCTACTGTTTTATTTTCCCCAGTTTCTGTCAATTGTTGCCTAAAGCTCCCTCTGAAATTCCTAAGAACCTCAGGTTCCTTTAATTTATCCAGGTCCCACCTCCTTATTTTCCTACCTTTTTGTAGTTTCTTCAGTTTCAGTCTACAGTTCATAACCAACAAGTTATGGTCAGAGTCTATTTCTGCCCCTGGGTACGTCTTACACTGTAAAACCTGGTTCCGAAATCTATGTCTTACCATTATAAAATCTATCTGGTATCTCCCGGTGTCTCCTGGTCTCTTCCACGTATACAACCTTCTTTTGTGATTCTTGAACCAGGTGTTTGTTATAACTAAATTATGTTCTGTGCAAAATTCTACCAGGCGGCTTCCTCTTTCATTCCTGTGGCCCAGACCATATTCACCTACTATCTTTCCTTCCCTTCCTTGTCCTACTACCGAATTCCAGTCTCCCATAACAATTAAGTTTTCCTCTCCCTTAATTGTCTGAATAATTTCCTTTAGCTCCTCATATATTTCTTCGATTTCCTCATCATCGGCAGAGCTAGTTGGCATATAAACCTGTACTACTGTTGTCGGTGTTGGCTTCGTATCTATCTTGACAATGATAATGCGATCACTGTGCTGGTCATAGTAGTTTACCCGCATTCCTATTTTCTTATTCATTATCAATCCTACTCCTGTGATACCCCCAATTGATTTTGTATTTATAATCCTGTACTCACCTGACCAGAAATCCTGTTCATCCTGCCACCGAACTTCACTAATCCCCACTATATCTAACTTCAACCTAGCCATTTCCCTTTTTAAATTTTCTAATTTTCCTACTCGATTAAGGGATCTAACATTCCACGCTCCGACCCGTAGAATGCCAGTATTGTCTTTCCTGATGATCACATCCTCCTGAGTAGTCCCCGCCCGGAGATCCGAATGGGGGACTATTTTACCTCCGGAATATTTTACCCGAGAGGATGCCATCATCATATGTTCATACAGTAGAGCTGCATGTCCTCGGGAAAGGTAACGGCTGTAGTTTCCCCTTGCTTTCAGCCGTTATAAAGAGATTACGAAATCAAAATATCCACGGGTGTACTGCCGGTCTATAATATTCAACGGGCCCGTTGGACACTATAGACCGGCAGTACACCCGTGGATATTTTGATTATCAAATACGCCGGGAGAAACTGAAGAATCAGATTACGAAATATTTTCTTAATGTGATCGCAGCACTAACTGTCGGGACAAACTAAAATTAAAATAGAACATTACTCAATATTTGATACTGTGATGGTAGCGCAGTCTGCCGTATCGAATGTAAAACATTCTAAAATCAACAACTACTTACAAATAAAAAATCATTTTCCAGTGGACCAAATTGTGAATCTAAACCATACTCGAATCTCCCTAAACACACACAAAAAATTTCATGAAAATCGTTCCAGCCTTTTGGGGGCAGTTTAGTGACAAACACACGGACAGAAGAAATATATATATTAACGCTACACTGCATGAACTTATATTTTGGTGATGATAAAATTTCTTACGTGACAGAAGTCGTATCAGTTTGTAATTACTTTAATACTCAACATTGAGTAAAATCCACTGGGGCGCTAGTAAAATTCGCTGGAGCGCTCTTTGATGCATTTTTCCTCAATTCACGACTGCGCTGCCTTCTATGAAGGAAACGATCAACTACATGCTTGGAACAGACTCCAATGTATACGATAAGCATGGTGTTGCCATCTGTCAACAAGAAGTATGTCTGATAAAGTAACAAAAATTTGCGTTGCCAAACGGCAACACTGTGAAGTGTAGGGTTAAGATATTGAAGAAAGGTATTACAGTGTAACGTTATGTCAAAATTTCAAAGCAATTGGTGAAGAACTTTCGGAGATTAACGGCTATACGCAAACAAACGGAACATTTTTATGTATAGATATTAGGGTAAGGTGGTACAATTTCGCTATAGGTACAATTCCGATCAACGTAAGTTTTAGCGCCATTTTTCTGTCTCGTTGTGTCTCGTTGTGTCGCGTTGTAGAGTAGCAGGTTTCTACAGCTCCTCCTGTCTTTTCCAAGAATACAGCGCTTTGCGCTAAGGAGATATAAATTTTTTCCCTTTAAAGAGGTAAGTGAAGCTACTTAGTCTAACGCGCTCTTATAAATCATCTAGTTTAGGGTGACTGGATTCGCTGCCAAAAATGCGATGTTTGGTACCACGAAGTATGCATTGGTGCGTGACAGAAAAAGTGCATTTTATGTGTAAGATGCCCGTAATCAAAATTGTACGAGGAAGTGATCACAATTGTACCTAGTGTGGTACATTTTCGATCGATTTTTCTCAATTCCATAACCTTTTTTTGTGTTTGTACCAACATTTGTAACTGTATAATATTTGTGTTACTTATTCATTAAACATCCAAGAACAAGTGTCATAGTTAAAATTATTCCTTTTCTCAATTTATTTCCAGTTATAGTAACATTTGTCCGACATGATCGAAATTGTACCACCTTACCCTACTGACATTTGGGGGGAGGGGAATTAGAAGAGGGGGGCAACTGTTGGACAATTGGCCACTCTTAAAAAATATTAACTGGCGGGTCTGAACAGCGTGTTCTTTAGAGACGGAGCACAAGTTGGAATTGATTTTTTTTATAGGGTAAGGTAGGAAACTGACAGGCATTTGCCTGGAATGATTTGGGAAGCCGGCTGCGGTGGCCGAGGGGACTGAGGCGCTCCAGTCACGATCTGCACGACCACTACGGTCGGGGGTTCGAATCCCCCCTCGGGCATGGATATTTGTGCCGTCCTTAGTTGTAGCTAGTTTATAAGTAGTTTGTAAGTTTAGGGACTGATGGCCCCGTAGTTAAGTCCCATTAGCTTAACAAACATTTGAACATTTTTTTTTTTTTTTTTTTTTTGGAAAATTATGACTGGAAAAGGAGCAAACTGTAAACATTAGTGCAAACTACTTATAAGGGGGCATCGCGGGGCAGAATGACAAGGAACCGTCCGGGATTTCAGGGGAGAAGCGAGAGCCGTGAGTGGGCCGGCCATAACAATAGGCGAGTTAACTCAGACGGAAAGGATCAGAAGCGCCAGGTGTGGATAATTACAAAAACTGTTTGACAGGCGTGTCAGCGATTGCAATAAAAGAAGAGTCGTAGGGGAAACGACGCCACGCAGGGCGTTCATTGTGTGCGAGATTTGGTCGCGCGCGGGCGCTAATGCTCTTAGGATTGGCTCCGGCGCATTATGGCGGCTCCTTGAGCATTCCGCCGATCACAAAGCCCCGCGGAGCGCCTCCGGACGGAAAGTAGAACGGAACTATACGAGGTTGCTAATATGTCAGGGCTGCCGCCGCGGGTGAAAGTCTGAAAGTCGAGCCGCCGCCGCTGCCGCCCGCTTTACTCGAAAAAGCGACGCCGGGGGCCCAACAGTATGCGGAAACAGCTCGTCTCCTCACAGGCGTCGGGAAACTCGTTCGTGGGGAGAGCCAATCTCATGTAGTGTAGCGATTAAATTTTTTCTCATATTTCACTGAATTACCACATGTTTGGGATTGGCGACTTTATATATCAATAACATTCCACGGTCGCAATTTTTTTTATTTATTTGTTTTTGCAAAGGACCTGGAGGAGCAATCGAACGGAATGGACAGTGTGTTGCAAGGAGCATATAAGATGAACATTAACAAAACCAAAACAAGGCTAATGGAATGCAGTCTTAGAACATCAGGCGATGCTGAATGAATTAAATTAGGTAACGAATCAATAAAGGAGGTAAATGGGTTTTGTTACTTGGGCAGTAAAATAACATACAATGGTCGAAAATGCAGAATGGAAATGGGAAGAAAAGCGTTTTTGAAAAAGAGAAGCCGGCCGCGGTGGCCGAGGGGACTGCGGCGCGCCAGTCACGGTCTGCACGGCCACTACGGTCGAGGGTTCGAATCCCCCCCTTGGGCATTGATATTTGTGCCGTCCTTAGTGTTAGCAATGTCATAAGTAGTTTGTAAGTTTAGGGACTGATGACCCCATAGTTAAGTCCCATAAGCTATACAAACATTTGAATTTGAATAAGAGAAATTTGTTAACATCGAATATTAATTTAAGCATAAGGAAGTCGTTTCTGAATGCTTTTGTGTGGAGTGTTGCCTTGTATGGAAGTGAAACATGGACCATAAACAGTGTGGGAAGGAAGAGGATAGAGGCTTTTGAAATGTGTTGTTACAGAAGAATGCTGAAGATTAGGTTTGTGGATCGCGTAACTAATGAGGAGGTACTGAACAGAATTGGGGAGAAAAGGAATTTCTGGCATACCTTGACTAAAAGAAGGGATCTATTGGTAGGACACGTTCTTAGACATCAAGGAATTGTGAATTTAGCGATGGAGGGAAGTGTGTGGGGTTTTAAGTCGCAGAGGGAGACCAATAGATGAATACAGTAAGCAGATTCAAATGGATGTAGGTTGCCTTTCTTATATGAAGATGAAGAGGCTTGCTCGGGATAGAGTAGGGTGGAGAGCTGCATCAACAAGATAAATCAATCAAAAGTAAAGGCCGTAAACTCCACAAAATACCTAGGAATTGCTATTACTTCAGACTTAAATTGGAAAGAACACGTAGATAATGTCGTGGGAAAGGCGAACCAGAGACTGCGTTTTATTGGCAGAACCCTTAAAAGATGAAACAGAACCACAAAAGAAACTGCATACACTATGCTTGTCCGTCCATTTTTGGAGTATCGCTGCTCAGTGTGGGATCCTTATCAGGTGGGTTTGACGGAGGACACCGAAAGAGTCCAAAGAAGGGCAGCTCGTTACGTATTGTCACGATAGAGGGGAGACAGCGTTACGGAAATGATACAGGATCTGGGATGGGAATCATTACAACAACGGCGCTTATCGCTGAGGCGTGGGTTACTTACGAAACTCAAATCACCAACATTCTCCTCCGAATGCGAAAATATATTGTTGACTCCCACTTACATAGGTAGAAATGATCATCAGAATAAAATACGAGAACGGAGAGATTCTGATTGTTCTTTCTTCCCGCAAACTATTCGAGAATGGAATGGGAAGATAAATAGTATAATGGTGGTTCGATGAACCCTCTGCCAGGTACTTAAATGTGATTTGCAGAGTATCCCATGTAGATGTAGATGTAGATGTCCGGACTGAAGACCACAACAACAACAACATTTGATCTTACGACCGGGTTTGGCACACTGAGGTACCATCATATGGTCTGGTATCTTACAGCATTTATGCCTTTATAGAAGTACTCGACATAGTTGTTATTAGGGCAGATGGTGAGTCAAGTATATTAACAATAAAAAATATACAAAAAACACCATCCCATAAATAATAAAATACAACATTATATGTACTGTTGACTGTCAGGGTAACTTCAGAAGACTCAGTCTTACCGATAAAAAAGTCTATAATTAGTCCTCAGATACGGAAGTGTTCATCTCTGCCAATGAACTTAATTCAGGGACTTTACCCATCTGAGATTTAACAGACTACAATGGTTTACATGTAGGTCAGTATTTTACTGTTAACTGCTTCATATCATGTAAAGTAACCACACAGTCGGGCATCGCTACGTGTCCGAAAATAAATAGCCAGATATATACTTCATTCTTCATTCTCTAATGAGATGCCACATGTCATTTCTGACTCCTCCTCCTGTGATATAGAGATGTAGGCTGTGAAAAAAATGAAAGTCTTAAGAGAAAAATATACCCCCAATCCTTCCCGGTATGGTAGGTAGGACGTTTCACATGCGAGTCCAGAGTTTTACTGCAAGACCATTACCATCAAATTATAATTAAAATAAAGGTAGCACATACTATTCCCACAAGCGCTCTGTACGTTCGAAAACGTGATAAATATCTAAGGAATTTTGATTTTCCTTCCATTACAGGCTAAATAGTAACTAAATACATCATATTAATCTTATGTGTATGCTATAAGTACTTCAGAATTTTGACGCTCGGTGAGTGAGTGGCAGAATTAACGATTTTCGACCACCAATATTTCGAAAATTCTATGGTATACTATCGTATAATTTGGGAATATAATTAGTTTTACTAGGTACTCTGGGTCATCGAAAGTTTGTGAGTTTAGTTATCTCCACAATGAAAATAGAGTGGCTTGCAGAAAAGTTGGTACGGCTGTGTGCGTTAGACTTGGCGGGGACACTGCCGTTCCTCCTGACATTACAGTGGATACGTAATGCATACTTGGCCTTACACTTCTTCGGAAAGTTAGACTAGATCAGCTTTGTATGTTTGTTGTTTTTAACTGTATTAGTTGTGCTTGGATAAATTTGAATCCCGTAAAAGATAGGTAGCGTTCCGGAACGTCTTCCCTCAATTAACAATATTAAATAATTTAAATGTATACAAAAGAGCTGTGAAATGATCATAGATCAATCGATGTCAAGGGAAAAGTATTAAATTTTATACACTTTTGGGGACGCATATCTTTGATACGGCAGCATTTTAAAAGAAGCATGGTCCAGTGCGTAATTAATATTCAAAGAAAGTGAGCACTTACCTCATATGACACCTAAAATATGAATCAAATTACAAAAATAATAACTCTCTGGCAAAGTTACACAGCTAACTAAATTAATATCAAAAATACCTGTAAGATTAGGAACTAGTTCAACGATACAAGTAGCTTAATACACCGTGTAGATATTTCCGTCTATCGTCAACATTTCTCCGCCCCACCTGGCTCTGACCACTGAACACAATGGTAACGGACTCCCTTGACCAAAGTGTGTCGTGCGTACCCTCCATGTGCCCATCCTGTGGTGCAACACCAACTATATCAGTCTCCCACAGTTAACTATCTCTGCCAAACTTTGTGGATCGGTCTGAATATAGACAATTCAAAATAAAAATTAAAAAATTAAAATTAAATGAAATAAAATAAAAATAAAAATTAATAAAACCTGTTTGCGTATGTGCCTCTATAACACGAGTTTTCAAACCTCTTCGTGGCAGTTAAGTTTGGCAAGAGCTATAGTCGGAGTCGATTCGTCAGAGAGTCGTACTGGAATGGCTACAGGACTGCATGCGGCTCACAAGACGTGGTTTGCCGATAACCGAGTTAGGCAATTATCTGCATACACTCGCTAAGGTAATAAACTCTTCTAATGTGACTGACTTTTTAATCCTGCGCAGTGCAAAATATGTATTTTTTACAATTTCGTGCAGTTATAGAAGGAGAAGAGGAGATACACAGGGTGCATCACCTAAAACCTGAATCCATTTATTTCATAAACGTTCCCACACACCACATAACAGATCTGTCACAGACAATGAGCTGACAGCAAAGACACTGAGTAACAGACACTAAAATCCCAGAGACATTGCTATAAATGATTGATCGAAATTACACAGGTTATAAGAAAGAACGTAACAGATACAAACGTCCTACGGGAAAGCTAATCGACAATTTCTGTTTTTTATGTACAATGCACGTTTTAAAACCTTAAAGGTATCTAAATTAACTACTTGTTGTAGAAAAAATACTGGAAGAATGCTTAAGGTAATATTATCTTCTATTCAATACCATGGTAAAACGTAATATTATCGTAAAGTAACGTCTAATACCTTTAAAGTACCCCACTGCTAGTTCCATGCCCAATAACACTTAAAATTGCAGTAGAAATGTGTGCTAAACTTTTTTTTATATGAATAACGCATCTTGGCGTATACTGGCTTGCAACTACATGAAGCACATGTTAACATATTCACAGCAGAAATATTTGGGCCTCATAAAAAAAACCAATAAAGCAAGGGAGACATGTTATAGGGAATTCACAATGTAACAACCATTTTTCCTCTTTTTAGTACAATTATTTATCTCCACATGACTTAATTCTACATCATAATCATCTGCAGGATACATGTCTTAAAGCCAATCACCAATGTTTTTGCTTAATCAGACTGTGAACTCTGTGTTGAGATGTGGGGGTATGCGTCAAAAATAATAGGACTACAATACAAGGAACATCTTTGTACATTACCATGACTAGTACTAATTGTATGAACTGGTAGATTGCACCACAATTAACATAAATGTTACATCATACATGTGTAATTTTTTGAGTGGATGTTTGGTCAGGACTGAGCTGGATGTGCTTACGATTCCAACATCTGTCTTTTGAGTACTGTATGTTACACTACACTACTATTAATCCTTTGTGTAGTTTGAAGTGTCAATATGGTCTTCCATAACATAGTAAACTTCCGGATGAACATTTGGGGTTGTTGTATGTTACTGGAGAACCTGGAGAGTCTTATTAGTAACAGCAGTTACCTGAATTACACCAAAAATTGCTACACTTTTCAGAAAGAAGAAATAAACTTAGCTTACACCCATAACAGGACAGCCTTGTGGCAACCTTTTGGTAGTTACAATAGTAACATGCTGGTCAGATGATGTTGCCTTTCTCGTAATATGTTATGAAATTTTGATATTAACCTTAAACCATTTGAGTGCCTTAAATGTTGGTAGATAACTAATTATATATACAATTATGGGTATGTGTTGAATAGGTTTTACATGAACACTAACTAAAATAACCGACTTGGTTTCCCCAGAGATCTCACAATTTTTTACGATGGAAAGAATTCGTTTTGAGACTTGCAGCTTGTACATTTTACTTTTTATGGGATTTCATTTTTAAAGTAGTTCTCCTCTTTTTTTCTGATAACGTTTGTTGTACGTAAGGTACGAATTAGCTTGAAGTCCTCTCCCTATCCCTTTTCTTTTATTTTCCTCAGAGGCTTTTGATTTAACAATTTTTTACAAGTCTGGGCCGTAAGTGCTTCTACTTAGACTTTATTCTGCTATTACCGACTCTTGAGCTTAGATATTTCTGAAGTCGACATTAATAAAGGTTTATTCCGCCCAGACTTGAAACTCTGAAAAGCTCAACGTCCGCACGTCCGCATGTGAACAATGAAGAATCTATGTTCATCAGCGCACTGTTTTGATTTA
This sequence comes from Locusta migratoria, assembly GCA_026315105.1. Lineage (NCBI taxonomy): Eukaryota > Metazoa > Arthropoda > Insecta > Orthoptera > Acrididae > Locusta > Locusta migratoria. The sequence goes on from CM048755.1 coordinate 382,028,333, forward strand.
ATCCCTGAATTTTGGTTAAAAAAACCGTGTGTGATATTAAAATTAGACCTTTTTTGAATCACAATTCTACTTTCATAATTTAAAAAATGCGTTTGATAGTTATTTAAAAGAGATGGAAGTTTTTCATTATGTATCCTTAATATACTATATAAAGGAGAAACCTTTCCTTGACCGATTTATTACACATTTTTATACCACACACTGATGAACATTCAGAAAGACATGGGCTGAATATTTTTGAAAGAAATGGTGATGAAACCGTGTTTTCTTTGCAGCGGTGGTTTGAAGCATTGGTGTGAAATGAATGTTCCCTGGGATACAACAAACAATATGGTCAATATTAATCCCACTCATATTGTAGCCAATAATCCAATGTTCCCATTATAAATTGCGAGGACTTCTAGATTTCTGTAATTCACTGAAAACGGCTGTTTTTTAACGATACGAACACAGGCATGCATCAGTGCAATAGAACGTGTTACCGAGCATTAGAGGTACTAGTGTATCCCGAAATCTGGACTACAAATGCACGATATCTAGGTGATTTCCACACAACTTGTCACTTTCTGTTTTCATGAGCAATTCAGAGAACCGAAATATTGCTTTTGTAAAACTGCATTCCATTTTTATTTTAAGGATCATGAACACCTAGAATTGTGGTGACGCAACACTTCTTTGATATGTGTATATCAGTGCTTCTACTATTCTATTTCATGGGAATAACAGTCAGAGTTTCATAACTATTACTTCTAACATTTCAGCCGGCCGCGGTGGCCGAGGGGACTGAGGCGCTTCAGTCACGGTCTGCACGGCCACTACGGTCGGGGGTTCGAATCCCCCCTCGGGCATGGATATTTGTGCCGTCCTTAGTTGTAGGTAGTTCATAAGTGGTTTGTAAGTTTAGGGACTGATGACCCCGTAGTTAAGTCCCTTAAGCTTAACAAACATTTGAACATTCGAACATTTTCTAACATTTCACAACAATTATAATGGATGAGATTTAAGAACACAAGACTGGAATATTACCATGTCCATTTGCATTCATATTATAGAACTTGGTCCTTAAGTCACTGTATTGACCAATCATTTAGTTTTCTATTAGCATCATTAGGTTTAGCCATTACTAATAAACATTTTCTATAAGTTTCGAAGTTTTAAAGAAGCAGCAGTGTTGGGTGAAAGAAACATTAACATTCAATTTATTTCATCAGGCCTTGTTTTCTAGATATTTTGTGCAGTGAAAGTATCTCTAAACTCTTACACAATAGACAAGGAGCTAGTGTTTGTTTCATACACGGAAGCAATAGCTGCGAAACATGTTCGTGACACGATCTGAAAGACAACTGCTTGTCAAATTTGCATTCGAAATGGGCACAGTGGACATGAACACACAGGCTGTTCTACTGTTTCAAACATTAACTCAGAGGTCATTGACTATGACAACGTGCCCTAATTTAATTAACATTTGACGAGTTCAGGCATCAACGTGGACATTCAGAAGGTAACATTTTAGAAGCTCAATACCTGCAATGCTTCAAGTACACAAATAATGTCTTTCATGTTGACTTCTATTATACGAAACAACTAGTCTTAATTTTTCGGTTTTTTCCAAATATGGAAATCAGGCTGCAAAGTTTTCTGTGAATGATTCAATACATCTAATAGCTGTGTAATAGACAGAATAAATATATAATTGAAATTCTAACACTGATCTTCAAGACTGTAATATACTTTAGTAGTGTAGGGTAGGTACGGTCTGGCGCAATTGAAGGTCACCAGTATCATATTACAACTGGCCCAGGGTACGTTTACACTAGTAATGGTGATCAAACCGCGTTTTCTTTGCAGTGGTGGTTTGAAGCATTGGTGTGAAATGAATGTTCCCTGAGATACAACAAACAATGTCGTCAATATTAATCCCACTCATATTGTAGTCAATAATCCAATGTTTAGGGTGCTTATAAGTCAATTACGGTAAGACACATCATGATGTTGGTCGTTAAAAGTACTTGGTACTGGGTTACAAATGCGCTCTGCATTTCACACATCACTATCATACATTCACACAGCATTACACATGTGTTTTGCACATGTTTAACTAAACATTTATGTTAATTGTCGTGCAACGTACCATCGCAAATAAATTAACGCTATCTGTTTTTTACGCTGAAAACAAACGATCTGTTTTTATTCTACTAAATTTTGTTCATTTATCAACTACATTTCAGCTTATTAGCCATCTTCAGGTAAATATTGGACAGGAGTCTATAAGAAATGCTTGTCGACACCTGTCAAATGTGTACCTGAAGATGGCCTAATAAGCCGAATACTAGTTCGTAAATAAACAAAAATTAGCAGACGAAAAACAGATAGTTGGTTTTCAACATGAAATATGGAATTTTTCTAAGAACAAGAGACGGAAGAATCCATTTATAAGAAATTAATACTAGTTATAGTAAAATACAAATATATTCTTGGTAATGTAGTCCTGTTACCTATGACGTTACCCATCATCTCACCACAGAACCCATAGGCTGATCACATCGTTAAGCAGATACATATCTTGCAAACTGACTAAATGAGGAATTACATGCCACATTGTAATCAAAGAAAAACAAGTTGCATTAATCGTCTAGAGATAAATAATTATAAACGGTACATGTATGTGTGGCAGATACATTGCTCCACTGGGTGCCTGCAAGTAATAAACTTGTTAGTCTTCACACACAGAACACAAACGAGATATTCCTTACATGTATGGATTGCAGTGATAGGAGTTGAGGTGCATGTAAGGATAGTTGAAGGTGTTCAGGCATCATGAGACCTGTCGTTTCGTACTAAATGTAATCTTCTGCTGTTCCTTTGTGTAATTCAAGTGCACATGCGAGTTATGTAAAACTTCACGCTCATAAGCGTGTTAGCCTTATCAGGTTCGATTAATAGTAGTGTTCCAGAATAAAAGATAAATAAAAAATGTAGGCCTATACTTCACGAGACCAGGTGATTGGTGATCAAAACATAGAATTTATAAAGTGTCCAGATAGGTGACTATATCACTATTATAATCTTTATTTCTATGGTAAATATAATGACTTGGCATCGACATGGCGCCGCAGTGGAGTGGCCAAGCGGTCTGAGGCGCCTTACTACCGAACGCCGTCGGAGGTTCGAATCCTCCTTCGGGCATGGGTATGTGTGTTATCCTCATTGTAAGTTAGTTTCAGTACTTTGTAAGAGTAGGGACTTATGACCATGGCAGTTTGGTCCAACAGGTTTACATACAATTTTTGAATCACGTGGCAACATAATATCACATTTAACATGGTTTATGTAGATGTGAGTGTACTTCATTCTTATGTGATTAAGTTTGGTTACATAATAGAATATGAGTTGCTGTTATGTCGTTACGTCGATATGCAGTTCCCAGATCGTAATATTTATTCGTGTGTCATATTATAGTGCGATTGCCAAGTTATTACATTTATTACAAAAATAAAAATGTATAATACAGTATATAGTCGCTATAAATATTGGTAGATAACTGATTAGATAACTATCTGTGATAAGGTGCTGAGAAGTGGTTCCACGAACACTAATTACTGTAACCGACATGGTTTCCCATGAGACCATGGCTCCTTCCTGAAATCACGGTGTATGCGAAGTTAACCTCGTGTAAATAAGGTGAGAGCAATTTGGTCGCGTACCAAGTAATATTTCTCTTGCTCAATTTGTTACCGAACAGAACAGGAAACTGCTGATATTGGTTCAAAGTAGTATTCGCCAAACGAAAAAGGAATACACAGACATTTATTCGGGATTGTAGAGTACGTATGTTAATGAAGGCATGTGGCATGAAATTTAAAGAACAAAGGGAAGATTTATGATGTGCAGGTTTCCAGGACATAGACTACTAATGCAACCTTGTAACCAGTTTCCTGATTACGGTCTCTATTCAATGCATTTAAATGTCAGATCTCGCCGTAAATATGAGAGTCCACGTCTCTGATCTTCTTGAGTCTTAAACTGCACTGTAGCGGGACATTTCAAACCGGTACATTTGCCGGTGGAATATTTCGTAACATGCAGACTGTGTGACACGTGACTGGCTTTGATTCTGTCTCTTCTCTATTCTGAAATTTTTATTCATCTTTTGTTTCGTTGAAGTACTAAGAGTCGGCTCGAAATATAATATCTCACCAGACATAACTGGATGTAGTTAAGTTCCTTTGAGACATCTTGGAATGTACATCACGTCACCAAATTTCTCGATAACGAAATAAAAGATGAAATCTTGGCTGCGGATTTATTTATTTACTTCAGATTTGAATGGTGTGTTTCGCCTGTGGTAGAGATCCTCAAGATTACTGAAACATTTCGCGGTACGTCGCCGTCCGTTAAAGTAAAAAAGCAGTACCTAAGTAAAAGAAATAAAATAAATCATTATACGATGCTAATACATTGCTAAAAAGTGTTTTAAATTGCCAAAAGGCTAAAAATTTATAATCCATTAATGTCTATCACAAGTAAAACACGTGATTGAAATCTGAAGAAAATAAAAACGACTTCACAGTGTATTTTTATACCACATTTTATTCTTGTTCCTATATCAACCGCCAGCTTGGATTGGAAGGATTCATTATTAATTTTGATATCCAATATATGTTTCGTGAAGTATTTAAATTTCATTTTATGTAGCTGCAACGGCTTTTAAAATATTAAAATCTCAGTTGTATTGAATACATCCTTGGGCTACATGACGAAACATAGAAGTCTCATTGCGAAAAAAACCTTTCCGCCAAATTCATGAAATACCAGAACAATAGCAGTAATTACAAGTATGTAAATGCAGTTAAACACTTCATAAATGAGAATGTGTTCGAATTAATTTTGTTGTTTAGATATGATTAATACTTGTTCCAAATATCATGAATACGAGACTTCGCAATGATTTGGAACGTGTCAGTTAAATGAAATGTGTCTATTCATACTATTACATGACACTCAATATTTGAATATTTTATTTTATATATTTTTTATTTTATTTTATTTTCCTAAAGTACTAAATTTTGTCTAGAAATTCATTTAATGTGTAGAAGGAATTGCTATTAAGAAATTTTCTTAATTTATTATTAAATGCTAGTTGGCTATCTGTCAGAATTTTAATACTACTTGGTAAGTAACCAAAGACTTTTGTGGCAGAATTATTAACCCCTTTCTGTGACAGAGCTAAATGTAACCTTGAATAGTGTAGGTCACCCTTTCTCCTAGTGTTGTAGCTATGCACACTGCTGTTACATTTGAATTCAGTTGGATTGTTAATAACAATAATTTCATAACTGAATATATATATTGTGAAGCTACTGTGAAGGTTCCTAGATCTTTAAATAATTGTCTGCAGGATGATCTTGGGTGGGCTCCAGTAATTATTCTGATGACCCGCTTTTGGACAATGAATACTTTCTTACTAAATGATGAATTACCGCAGAATATGATGCCATAAGAAAGCGGAGAATGGAAATGGGCATAGTATGCTAGTTTACTGCGTTGTACATCACCAAAGTTTGCAATCACCCTAATAGCATAAGTAGCTGAGCTCAAACGTTTCAGCAGATCTTCAATGTGTGTCTTCCAATTCAATCCCTCATCAATGCATAAACCTAAAAATTTTGAATATTCGACCATAGCTATAGATTTCTGGTTGAAGTCAATATTAATTAATGGTGTGATGCCATTTATTGTGTGGAACTGAATATACTGTGTTTTTTCAAAATTTAAAGAGAGTCCATTTGCAGAGAACCACCTAATAATTCTCTGAAATACTTCATTGACAATTTCATCAGTTAATGCCTGTGATTCGGGTGTGATGGCGATACTTGTATGATCAGCAAAGAGAACTAGCTTGGCATCTTTATGAATATAGAAAGGCAAATCATTAATATATATTAAGAACAGCAAAGGTCCCAGTTCAGAACCCTGTGGCACCCCATGCTTGATAGTTCCCCAGTTTAGATTAGATTAGATTAGTTTTTCGTTCCGTAGATCCATGTTGAGGAGATCCTCGTGGATGTGGAACATGTCAAGAAACAAAATTTACAAGTTGAATAATTGATAATACTAATAATATAAATACAGATACATATTTTTTTTATTTTTTTAGCTGATAATATAATAAGACTAATATAGTATGAGTACATGCATCATTTGGTACAATTTAGAAATTCACTAATGGAGTAGAAGGAGTTGGCCACTAGAAAGTCTTTTAGCTTCCTCTGAAACTGATCTTTATTTGTAGTTAAATTTTTTATACTTGATGGTAAATTATTGAAAATGTGTGTTCCTGAGTAGTGGACCCCTTTTTGAACTATAGTAAATGCTTTTAAGTCCTTGTGTAGATCATTTTTGTTCCTAGTATTGTATGTATGAACTGAGCTGTTTGTTGGGAAAAGGGATATATTATTTATGACAAATTTCATTAAGGAATAAATGTACTGATAGGCAGTAGTTAATATACCCAGTTCTTTGAAGAGGCTTCTACAGGACGTCCGTGAATTTACTCCACAAATAATACGTATTACACGTTTTTGGACTCTGAAGACTTTTGACTGACTTGAAGAGTTACCCCAAAATATTATACCATATGACATTAGAGAATGAAAGTAAGCAAATTATGCAAGCTTTGTTATTTTTATGTCTTCTATGTCTGATACACTCGTATTGAAATTACAGATTTGTTGAGTCGTTTCTGCAGTTCTGTGGTGTGCTCCTCCCAACTAAATTTATTATCAAGCTGTAATCCCAGCAATTTAATATTGTCAACCTCTTCTAGCTGCTCTTCTTCATACTTAATGCATATGCTGGCGGGAAATCTCTTACATGTTCTGAACTGCATGTAGTGAGTCTTTTCGAAGTTTAATAACAATGAGTTGGCTTTAAACCATTTATTAATATTCATGAAAATATCATTAGCAGACCTTTCTATAACTATGCTTGACGTACTTTTTATTGCAATACTTGTATCATCTGCAAACAAAACTAACTCTGCTTCTGGTAATGTAACTGATGAGAGGTCACTAATGTATACAAGAAGATGGATCCTTGTGGGACACCACATGTAATTTCTTCCCTATCCGATGATGACTGTTGGCTTAATTCACTAGTCACTTGCACTGACACCGTTTGATTCCTGTTAGTGAGCTACGACTTGAACCATTTTGTAGCATTTCCCGTGACCCCATAGAATTCTAATTTACTTAAAAGGATATTATGGTTCACACAATCAAATGCCTTTGACAAATCAAAGAAAATAGCTGCTGCTTGCAATTTATTATCTAATGAATTAAGTACATTCTCACTGTAAATGTAAATAGCCTTCTCGATAACGGAACCGTTTAGAAATAAAAACTGTGTTCTAGACAATATGCCATTTGAGGTTAAGTGGTTGAGAAGCTGCTTGTACATTAACTTTTCTAGAATTTTTTAGAATGATGGCAAAAGGGAAATGGGTCTGTAGTTTGGTGGTATCTCATTTGATTGTGTTTACTGTGTGAAATATATTTCCAGTGTGTAATTTAAAAATTAATTGATAATCGAAAGTAATGAATTTTAATAAAAACTAAATAATAAACATGGTTTTAAACGCGTCTTTGTTAGGTTTTACTTTAGTAGTCTTCCGTCCGAAGACTAATCTGAAGCACTTCACGACGCTATTGTATGATTCGCAAGGCCCTTCATATACGGGAACTTGTCACTGTTTCCCTATACGGTACTTACCTCCACACTCCCCTAAATGACGATTTCTTGATGGGAATGGGATATCTGCGTGAAACAATGGACACACATCTCGAGACGCGTCCGAAACAACATATACGACAACAATATAATAAGTATTTACATGCGACGACGGCGTTACTTCAATCCCTTCATGGCAGATGCGATTATACGTTCGACCACTCACGGGAATCCATAACGGCGAGTGTATGGACGATTGGGGCGCTGCGACCTGTGGAAGTCTGAGACAGATGGAAGGCGAGGACGGGTAGCCAAGTGGTTTGCCGGGCGCCGTAGCTCAGCGCGCCCCTTAGAGAGCTCAGCGCACTCTGTAATAAAAGAAAAAGCTGAGCCAGGAACATCTACATCTACATAGATACTCTGCAAATCACATTCAAGTGCCTGGCAGATGGTTTATTAACCACTTTCATAACTTTTCTCTGCCGTTCCATTCTCTAATAGCGCGCTAAATCGTTCCGTTTTCGATCTGATTTCTCTTATTTTATTGGGATGGTCATGTCTCCCTAAGTAGGTGGGTGCTAGCAAAATATTTTCACATTCAGAACTAAAAGTCGGTGATTGAAACTTCGCAAACAGATCACGCCGCAATGAATAACGTCTTTCTTTTAATGATTTCCACGCCAATTCGTGCAACATTTCAGTGACGCTTCCCCCCCCCCCCGTAACGTGACAGAACAAAACGAGCTGCCCTTCTCTGAACCTTCTCAATGTCTGCCGTCAATCCCACCTGGTGAGGGTCCCACAAGGGGCAACAGTACTCCAGGAGAGGACGCACAAGTGTGATGTAGCCAGTCCCTTTGTTGGAGCTGGTGCATCTTCGAAGCGTTCTGCCGATGAAACGTAACCTTTGGTTCGCCTTCCACATAATATTTTCTATGTGTTCTCTCCAGTCCACATCTAACAACGACGAACAAACACGATCAGCGACTGCAAGAAACAGAACTACCCATAAACAAAAATAAAAATTAAAAAAAGAAACGGTTACGACGACCGCTGGCCCATAGCTGGAGATCCGGATTCGAATCACCGGCCCGGCTCACATTTTCACTTGTTGCCATTGTTTAATTTCAATGCACTATATCTATGTGAGTGTTCTTCTGTTTGTATGCCCATGCAACAGTGTCTATCTAGACTGCTACAGCACTGTGAATATAAAATTGATCTGAATGTCCGTGATAAAAGTAACAGTGAATATTATGCTTCATCAGCCTGACATCGACTAATCGTAATGTGTGTGGCCCTGCTAGTGCGCCTAACTATCCAGGACGTGAGTCTGGTTAAATAATGAATGACATGTCTGGTTGTAACTCAAGGTGGGATTTGTTTATTAGACAAACAAATAGTTCACTATCAATAAAATTCTTCCGGGTATGATACCGCGTCGTCATTTGTCAGCTATACCGACGTTTCGGCCACTGTTGCAGGCGGCCTTCATCAGGGTCTGTGCCTGACACAGACCCTGATGAAGGCCGCCTGCTACAGTAGCCGAAACGTCGGTATAGCTTATAAAATGACGACGCGGTCTCACACCCGGAAGAATTTTATTGATAGTGACAACAACCGCGGAAGCCTACGTTTGCATTTAAACAAATAGTTCACTAATTAAACGAAAACAGATCAGTGTTTGAAACGAATGTGATGCCGAAAATAAATGTGGGCGGAGTAACAGACAATTACTAACAGAGACGGATATCAACAGAGTAACATGTAAAGGTATAGTACAGTGGAAACACTAAAATTGACAATTATGTATACGATAATTATTTAAAGATGAAAGTTTAGATTACAAATGTAAAATAGACTAACAATTACTTCTGTTGCGACCTTAGTAATGATTGTTACGTGTAACGACAAGTGCCGAGAACAACACCTAACTCATTAACAAACAAACTGTTCCGTTCTTAAAATATTTAATTAACTAAGCAGAGTGCAAGCCAAGTAATACCGAGTATAAATATGATCATGGGTAGAAAGACAAACAATCTACTGTATACAGAATCTGATATCCACAAAAAAGCTTGTACAGTATAGTATAGTGTGGAATTGCATTAGTTGACAATTATGAAATTTACTAGCTGAAAACCCGGCGTTGCCCGAGTATTTATTTATTTATTCATTCGAGCCTTGAGTTAGTACTTTCCTATCCACTATCTCTCTGTACATCTCCTTTTTTTTCTAAAATCGTGTTGCATTTATCAGAGAATATATAAGAAATAAGAAATCACACGTAAAAATGTACTCGTTTCGAAGAATCCAATCACGAAATTCAACAATAATGATTGCAATAATATCAGAGATCGATCACTTGATGTAATGCGCGAAACGTCAAATCGATTTTTTTTAAAGAGATGTATCAAAAGAAATTTCTTTTTTACTGCTTTATTTATTTATTCCTATATTTCCTTCTTCGTATGCTTATCCTTACAGAGAAAGAGCTGAAGACATTGTAGCACGCATAGACCAAAGATATGGCCTGTGGCATCACGTTTCGCTGTATGTAACGTCCTTGCTATAGAGTCGCTAACGTCATCGCTGGCCTTCAGTCCGAATTTTTTTTATAATTTGACGACTTTCAACCACCATATCTTCCACCCCCTTATAGCTATCGGCATGGAACTGTTATGGTGTACAACGGGAGACTTCGGGCAACAATTACACACAGACCATTCGTTTGCGTTCTGTAGTTTTCGCTGCAGAGCGAAATATTAACACACACACACATAGAATTTTATATACACCGTTAACTTTCCATCCTAATATACTCCACCATTTTATCGTTATCAACCCTCAACCAATAAAACCATTTAAAAGAGTAAATATAATTTTCAAATAGTAATTATTGTTCCGCATTTCGCGTTATATTCTTCAAATTACTAAATATGTATCAGATCGCTATAAAACCGTGCCTAAAACCTTACTCAGGTATAAACTAGTAACTGTACACATATTTAAGTCTCTGCGTCTTGTCGTTCGGACGTGATAAGCGTACACCGAACAGACATTCACATTAATATATAGAGATAAATAGCTATCCGATCGCCATAATACCGTGCCTAAAGCCTTCCCCGGGTAGACATTAATAACTGTACAAAGTTTTAGATCTTTATGTCTTGTGGTTCAGACGTGATAAACGTACACCGAACAGACATTCACATTTATAGATATAGATTATTTAAATTCAGGATCGAAGTTTAGCTTACAAAATGCAAAAACGGGCTAAGTGTGATTTCTGTTGCGACCTTAGCAGTAACTGTTGTGTCTCCCGATACCTTCTGAGAACGAGACTTAATTTCATTAACAGACTAATTATTGTTTTGTCAGCAAGTGGAGTTATTAATGTTAATGTAAAGATCTGGCGAAATAGTGGATTAAAATTTCTTTAACGGAAATGTAAGAGCATAACAAACCAGGGTACTAAGTACTTGAAAATGTTTAACAGACGTAAAACAATCTGCCTTCCTATTCGGAATGCGAATCATAAATAAAATTTCAGTTCCCTCACTTCTCTTCTGTTCATAGTATCCTCTCTTCAGGTATCGTACGTTATTATGAATTATACTTAATAAAGTCCCCTATCGCTACTGTTAAAGCTCACAGCCTAAGATTACTTGCAAATAATGCTGGGAAAATTAATTACGCCGTTCATGAATATCATAAGAGAATCTATAGAACCTACAAAAATGCTGGATATGTAAAAATATTATTGACTGATACCGTCCTCTATTTGAATGCAGTAATTCTAAAACTCATTTTACTTCAATAAAGTAATCAGAGAAAAAATAAAATGTAAAAATTCAATTATTGTATTCATCGAACACAAACATCTACAATTGTATGGACACGTCAGAAGAATGGGACAAGAAAGGCTTCCAAAATGCATATTCGACTGGACACCGAACGGAAGAAGAAAGAAAAGGGACGACCACCTACCACATGGATGCAGGAAGCTCAGTCAGCAATGAGGAATAACAACATTCCTGAGGACTTATGGGAGGACAGAGAAGAGTGGAGAACAATAATTCGTAACTTAATGTAATCTAATATAGGTGCTGGAAAAATGTACTTACATTGTAAAACCAGAATAAATAAATAATAATAATAAAACTTTATTTAAATTGAAAAAGGTAATGACGCTGTCCTGTAAAATATTGGATAAAAAGAAATTAACTTGACTGATAGAAATAAATAGACAGAAATTGCACAATGCCGGCCGCGGTGGCCGAGGTGACTGAGGCGCTTCAGTCACGGTCAGCACGGCCACTACGGTCGGGGGTTCGAATCCCCCCTCGGGCATGGATATTTGTGCCGTCCTAGTTCGTAAGTAGTTCATAAGTAGTTTGTAAGTTTAGGGACTGATGACCCCGTAGTTACGTCCCATAAGCTTTACAAACATTTGAACATTTTGAAATTGCACAATATTATTATTATTATTTTAACTGAATCAGTGACAACCGGTTATACAATAAAAAAAGAAGACCAAGTTACGTATTGCTAATAGCCGACTGGCATTGCTGACTACACCACACATACAGCCCACTGCCTACTACTCACTGCCATCCACCGCCGTCTCACCGTCCGCAGCAATAGACGCCTCTGGAGAGTCAGTGATAATTACAAAATGTGGGGTTGTCACGTTTTATTACTCCCCCTCTCCCCTGACCAAATTTTAGAGAAAGGGCAACAGCCATGTTGTAGGCACGAAGACAAAATTTGAGAATAAAATAAAAATAGTTGCTAACAATATGAATATTACAGTGACACAAACACAAATTCATTGCATATCATATTATGTATGAAGCAGAATCACAGTAGTATACACAAAAACAATTACAACTTGAATACATGAAAGATTGTACCGTCAGGATGGCATAAATGAAAAAAAGAGAGGAAAAACATCAAAATTAAAGTCATACATTAAGTGTGTAAGTGGTGACAGTTTGCATAAGAGCATAATAAGTGCACCAAGCCAATTAACATTGTACAATATACATAAGAGAGGACATCAGTTACATGAAAACATAATAAGTGCACCAAGGTAGTCCAATAATAATGTTGTAGAATAAATCACATACTAGATGAGGCAGCCCAAGTATTTCATTAGAAGAGTTACAAGCAGACAGATTGGTAAATTCTGTTACATTTTTGGTTCACATGCCACACAAGTGCTAAAACTTTGTAACGAAGTCGTGAGAGTGTAGAAGACCAGAGTACACCGAAGATATATCATTATTCCAGCCCAAACTTGACGTGCAGGTCACAGGTTAGGTGTCAAACAGATCCATTATTTAGCTGTGCTCCTGATTGACTCCAACAGCGGTAGGATGAGCGACAGCTCCTCAGACAGCTCTATTGCCTCCAGGCTGACTCACAGCTGTGGATGTGTGTGAACCGGCAGTGAGCAGTACATTTATGAATTATGTTCTTCACTGATTCCAGTAGCAGAAGGATCAACACTGTCCATTGTTACTTGCATCTGTTTAGTTATGTGAGCGTGAACAAGGAGCAGACTCAGCAGAAGTACTAGCAAAAGTACTTGGGTTTGGCGTGATCTGTGCTTAACCAGGTTTAGTGTGTAGCTGCCAAATAATGTGAGACAAAGCAGGAATCTCTTAACTAATAAACATCAAATTTACAAAACATAAGCAATATATATAACAAGGATGTTACAAGTGAATATGATGCATGGCATGTATACAATAAATGAAAGAAAGGTGTAAATACTAAGGACTATATAGTGTTACCATAACAGACCACAGTGGTCAAAGCAAATAGGATGGTATTCTAAAACTATTATTACCTCATATGGCATTTGTGAATTGTGCACAGTGAATACAGTGAATTATTGAAAAAATACATATTGTGCAATTGGCTTCTGACTGTACTGTGATAACAGCAGATTATGTATATATAAAATTACAAACATATTACTTTCAGGAAGTTCATTCATCTTTTATATCGACAAGAGCTATATACTTGTGAAAAGTGACTGTCATTGAACAAAGACTAATGATGCACCACGAATGACTGTAACCCAGCCCTGTTATATTTTGCTGCATTTAATTCCATATACCTTTTCCCAATAGATATCTTCTTTGTATCTACCCAGGGGATAGGTAGTTGAACACCTGTAGCTAGTTTGTATTTTGCGTAAATATGTCAACATAGCAGATATATAAGTTCTGTGGTATGCCATTTGAATATTTATATGACAGTCACTTTTCACAAATATATAGGTCTTGTCGATATAAAAGATGAATGAACTTCCTGATAGTAAAATGTTTGTAATTAAATGTAAGATGAGAATATATGCTAGCACCAAAGCTTCCACAAAGTTAATTAGCAAATCGCGTCATTATAAAAAATATATATGGGTGAGAAACACATTTCACAAAATAGCAATTTGCAAGTAGTAACAACATTAATGACATTGCGGCATGGCAAAAGCTACATATCTCAAACAGGAAGCAACAGCAATGAATAGAAGAGTAAGCACATAGCCGATACTTGCAGTAAGTGAAAAGTTTTAATTGGAAGTATTTCTCTCTTATACCCAGCAATGGGCAAAAAGGCATGGCAGTAATAAAGTAACAGACAAATTCAAACCATTCTGTTGAGCACTATTCATGTATCCAACTAGAAAATTGTAAGGATGCTGTTCAGTGCCATTCCAGTGAGAGGTAAATAAATTATTTCACAGAGTTACCCATAACTCTTTTCTGAAACATGAACTGTTATTAGCCATACAATCAAGATGAGTACATTACTGAAAGCAACGTATCAAAAGCAAATGAGTAATTTTTTCCGCAACAGAAGGAGAAAACAGCCTTAACAGAATGATTTACTGCCTTAACATATGTCACACATCAAGCTTAAGTCAGATTCTGGCATAACAGTATTTGTTGTGTTGTCAAAAAATTCATTAACTGAGTAGAGTAAAAACGAAGTAATAGCGAGTATAAATGTTAACATGGGTGTAATGACAGAAAATCTATACAGTAACTGACACCAACAAAAAAAGCTTGTACAATATAGCATATTGGGGAAACACACAAAGAGACAATTATTAAATTTATAAATTATTTAAAATTAGGATAAAAGCTTAGCTTCCAAAATGCAAAAACGGGCTAAGTATGGATTCTGTTTCGACCATATCAACAACTGTTGTGGTTACCGACACCTTCTGAGAACGAGACTTAATTTCATTAACAAACTAATTATTGTATTGTCAGCAAGTGGTGTATTTAATATTAGTGTGAAAAGCACTTTCCACAATTGGCAAGAAATGCTGGTATCTATCTGAACATCGCCCCGCGGGAGTAGCCGAGCGGTCTGGAGCGCCAAGTTGCGGATCGCGCGGCCTCCCGCGTCGGCGGTTCGTATCCTCCCTCGGGCATGGATGTGTGTGTTGCCTTAGGTTAGTTAGTTTAACTTAGTTGAAGTAGTTTGTAAGCTACGGACTAATAACCAAGCAGATGAGTCCGATAGATTTACAAGCATTTAAACATTTGAATTGTCTGACAATCTAGCTGATTACGATTTCTATAATGGAAATGTAAGAGCATAACAAATCAGGTTACGAAGTACGTGCAAAATATTTAACAAACCCAACAATCTGCTTCCCTATTTGTAATGTGAATCATAAATAAAATTTAAATTCACGCACCTCCTTTCAGTTGAGAGCAGCCTCTCTTCAGGTATGGTATGTAATCATGAATTATACTTCGTAAAGTCAAAACTTGTATGTCCCCTATCGCTACTGTTGAAGCTCAAAGCCTAAAGTTGCTTGCAAACAATGGTAGGGAAATTAATTATGCCGTTCATGTATATCATAAGACAATCTATAGAACTTACAAAAATGTTGAATATGTAAAATAAAATAAAAATAAAAATAAAAAATCCTTCATTTATACTGTCCTCTATTTGAATGCAGTAATTCTAAAAATTACTTTCTTTAAATTCAAAAAAGAAATGATACTATCATCTAAAATATTGACCAAAAAGAAAAGATCTTGACTGATAGATATAAAAAGGTAGATATTGCACATTATTATTAGTATTATTTTAACTGAATCAGTGACTTTCGCTAATAGAATAAAAAAATAAAACCAAGTTACCAATAGCTAACAGCCGACTGCATTTGCTGACTACGCCACACACACAGTGCCTACTGCCTACTACTCAGTACCAGCCGCCACCATCTTATCTTCCGCAGCAGTAGACGTCTCTGGAGAGTGAGTGATAATTACAAAACGTGGAGTTGCCATCTTTCATGAGTTATCTTTCCTTCAAAAGCGTCTTTCCTATATCGGTAGCAACGCAAATGTTGAAAGAAACGGTATCTGCTCGTTATATACGGAAATATAAATATCAGTAACTATAATCATACTGACTGATTATACTTAACGATTATAAAGCAATGTTCATGAAGCTGAGGGAGGAAACTGCTGTGGTCATCGGTCCCTAGATTTACATACTACGTAAACTAACTTATGCTAAAGTCAAAACACACAATCATGCCGAGGGAGGACTCGATACTCCAACAGTCAGATGCCGCTCAACCCGTAGCATAGCGCCTCAGACCACGCGGCTATTCCCGCCCGGCAAAGCAGTGTTTTAATTAATGTAATGTTTAATGATTAGTTACGCTGCGAGTCCACATTCATGCACCAAGCGTTGTCATGAGCGACATTTCCTAAACTTATGCGTTCATAAATTATTTCTTTGACAGTGAATTATTATACGAGTGTTGTGCGTATTAACAGGTTTCACGTACAAAATGTGAGTCATCTAGCTTAAACGTTAGGTTTAATTTACTTGCGATTTCTACACAATCGTATGCTTTTAAGAAGCAGGTATGATGCTATGCTGAAAAGTAAAAAATTAATTTTTTTTTTTTGTTTGTTTTTTCGTCAGTATTGGTTAAGGTATTACCTGCAAGCCTATTACTCAGACGACTTTCCCGTTTCACTGACCAAAGGTCGAAAACTGTGCCGTTTATGGCTCCGAATTGCGGCGTGTAACAAGGTGTGTACGTAAATATGTTGATACGCGTGAAACAGCGATCCATAACCTCGTTTTTCACCGAAGAGTTGTTCCATACGTGGAACACCCTCTCCTTCACTATGAAAATTCCACATCAATCACGGTTGCCGCTACATCAGCAAAAATTCGGCAACTTGGGTTTACTGTCATCGCATGTCCTTCAAAGAGCCCCAACTTAGCTTTTTCTCATTTTCATCTTATTCCATCCAGGACTTCTTTCGATGTCTTCAGTTTGACAGAGAGGAAACGGTGCAACAAAGATGAGGGTGTGGACCAATAGAAAATCGTAAAAATTCCACAGTAATGATATCAACAAAGTTGTCCTCGTTGGGAGAAATGAAACCGCCGGGGAATGACCACGCGGCTTAAGGCACCATGCTGGAAGTTCGAATACTCCCGCTGTCATGGGTTATGTGTGCTGTCTTTGGCATAACTCAGTTTAAGTAGTCTATAAGTCTGAGATGCCGACGACTGCAGAAGTTTGGTCCCTTATGTTTACTAACATTTGAACATTTGGAGAAATATCTTTGTCGCGTGGGTTAATATGTTGATATATATACGATGAATTATCTTGTATCTTCCTAACAAAGTCTGTTTTATTTAAAAATACTTTAAGAGTTTTCATACAAATCACTCTAAGACATTTTTCAACTGGCCCTCCTATTTTCACTGTTATAATTATCTGAAAGCACAATCAGAAACAAAAACTGTTCAACTAATACCTTATGCCGTAGTGGCTGAACTTTTAAAATTAAATTTTACAGGAAAAATTTCCTTGCAGGGTTTGACCGCAAATTGGTTGACGCGAATGTGGTAGTTACGGATGGTGCACAGACTAACCACGGACCTAGATCAATCATCACGTACGTCAGAGATACATCCTCTTGATGTGCAGTTTTAGGGGGCCCATTAATTACATTCCAATACAATCTTCCGTGGGAGGATCGTCGTATTTTTCATCACGAACGAGGCAGTACTACTGATTCTCAATCGCAGCTACTTAACTGACATTTTTCTTCTTGCGCCACATATCCTTTCCTCGAACCTTAATTCAAATGTTAACATCTTCGAATGCGTTGTGATGCTTCGTACCTTTCTTACGTTTATTGAAATCTACTGTCTTCTCACTTTGTGTCATCTGTTCATCCTGTTTTACCCTTCCTTCTCTATTTGCTAAAAAAAAAAAAAAAAAAAAAAAAAAAAAAAAAAAAAAAAAAAAAAAGACCCTTTCATAGGAGTACTGGTTATAGTAGTTGAAAGAGACATACGATAACGCAAACTATATTTTTATATGTTACTAGCTAAACCCGACCACACTTCGCTGTGGTTCAGTTTCATATGCAATAAATACAAAAGGAAATACTGTAACTCAGAATCACTGAGAGAATGCTTCAATCATATCAATATCGTTCGTTAGGCTACTGTGGATATGTGTAACGAAAGTTATAAAAAATATAGCTTCGCAGATACTCATTATTTTAAACCCATAAGATAGAAAACATTTTTGTCGTTCGTTTTCTCCACTAACATACAGATCAGTTTACCGACTCTGGACCACGGTGACGTATAATTTACCTTAGTGAAAAGCTATTGTTTTCTACATTCTTTCCATCTATTTCCCATTCGCTATGTCTATCTCCTGCTTCCGCACTATCTACCTCTGGTTTGCTACAAATAGAGTTCAGCTTAAGAAGAGCCTGAAAGACTTACTAGTGCCCAACTCCTTGTACTCCATACACAAATTTTTCAATAGAACCAAATTATGTATGTATCCTTATGCCTGCTACTAGTATTATTATATCAGTTTATATATATATATATATATATATATATTGACATGTACCACTTTCACGAAGACCTACTCAGTTTGGATCTATGGAACAAACAACAAATCTAATCTAATTTTCAGTGAAATTTCCTACATTATGTATTTATTTCAAGTTCCCGTTAGTCACCTCCTGTTCAACTACTACTCCCACCTTGTTTTTTCCTCCCCCTTTCTCTTTTCACATCTTCCTCTCATCTGGCCATCACCCACTCCCCACTCTCTGTCTCCTCCTCTTTTCTCATTCTGTCGATCACTTCCTCTCTCCCTCTCTCTTGGCCTGTCATCTCCATAATCCTCTCTGGAAATTTCCTCCTCCTCTCCTTCTCTCAGTCCATTTCCATCTCCCCGCTACCCATGATAATTTACAAATACCTACCAGCTTTCGTGGAGATCCGTCAAAAAGTGCCGAAGTGTGTGTCAGGTTACCCTCTGCTATACACCATATAGTGGCTTGCGGAGTATCCAAAATTTCTCCATGAAAACATGCATACATGTGGGGACTTTCATGCTGATAGGTTAAACGGTAAGAAGTCTGTTGTAAAGTATTCTTCACTATGTACCACGTGGATTGTAAAATCTTTATCCATGAAATGACAGATACAAGTACCAAACAAAGTATCTGTCAAATATGTAATTCCAATCGTCAGTTATAATCGAGATAACATTCAGATGTTATGATTCTTGTAGTGTATCCGAAATTTTCTTGTTTTATATGTAACTGTGCCGAATTTTAGTTTTTATAGAGAACTTTTCAAAGACCGTAATGAGCAAAACAAGAAAATTATGCATATACAGTGTTTGAATAGTAAATTATGGTCTTAAGTTGATTCAAAAATCACATAGAAATAATCATTTTCAATTTTTTGGAATTTATTTTCCGGGTAAATGTTACTACGAGGCGTGTCCAGAAAGTAAGTTCCGTTTGGTTATATAAAACGAACGGGTACAGACACAGAAAAAATATTGATTGTACAAAAATCTACAACTGTTAAACTAATTTTCTACATAGCTTCCGAAATTTTGTTGGAAATTGTCATAGCGTTGCAGAAGGTTTTGTGTGCCTTTTTCATAGAATGTTGCCGCTTGTGTATTCAACCATGTAGTAACATGTTCTTTCAGCTCGTCATCATCGTTGAAGTGTTGTCCACCAAGGACAGATTTTAGGTGTAAGAGGAGGACTACTGTCACGATAATGCCTGACCTCACACACCGAATGTGACCAAACAATTCTTACGGAAATTTCAATGGGACCTGTTTGATCATCCTCCATACAGCTCGGACCTCTCTCCTAGCGACTTCCATCTCTTCTTACACCTAAAATCTGTCCTCGGTGGTCAACACTTTAACGATGATAAAGAGCTGTTACCACATGGTTGAATACACAGGCGGCAACCTTCTGTGAAGGATGCATGCAAAAACTTGTGGCACGCTATCACAAGTGCCTACAAAATTTCGGCAGTTATGTGGAAAAGTAATTTAAGAGTTGTAGAATTTTGTACAATATAAATTTCTTCTGTATCTGTGTAAAATTTCATTTTATTACCAAACGGAACTTACTTTCTGGACGCGCATCGTATTTTTCTTTAATATACCCCTTGCTCTGATTATGACGAAAAACACAAAATGAAATAAATGATCAGCGAAGTCGATTCCACTGTTCTCAAGTGATGATCTTACGAACACGCGGCAACTAAGTTTTATTTATGTAGATTTATTATTAGCATATAGCTATTTGTTTCCAGCTAGCTTTCCATCCCTCCATTTCTGCAGGATTTTCAGTGGCGTATAATAGGTACTTCACGTCTCACTTTAATCACTGAAGAATGAAAGGAAAACAGCAAAACTTTTATAAATCGAGAAATAACGTTATGGCCACGAGCATACTAGCTTCGTACGTTTTCCGCTAGCTGCTGTTGTCTTTCAAAATAATTTAATTTAATAATGCGAAACTCTTGTTCTGTATAACCTTTTTCTCATATACATACATTTTAATGTACTGCTTGGCTTTGTTTTATTTCTCAGGACACATTTTATTTATCAGAGATGCAACAATAACAGCAGAATTTTGACAATGATAACACTATTTAATACAGAAATATATACAGATGCCATGTGGACATGAAAATTTGTTAGTTTTGGGATTTCTATAGGTCTATTGGATAATTCATGGTTATGATTAGCTATTGTTGAGGAATGATGGTGAACATATTGAGCATTCCCTGTAAAGAACATCATCTTTGCTTTGTCTTGATTTGTCATGCTAATTATTGCTTTTCTGATCAGATGAAGTGGACAATTTTTGAACTTTTTTTTTTTTTTTTTTTTTTTTTGCTCGTGTCATTCCAAGCATGTGTGTCAATTTTAACCTCTCTATCTACATTATTCCGTGATTTATTAAGTTTTCAAATATATACTGACTAATGTTGGATCTAGAGTACAGTGTTCATGATGTTGGCTTCAAAATTCAATATTTCTATATTTCTCTGTTTAATATTTGAAGAAGACAGAGGAATTTTAAATTTAAACATTTAAACTTAATTTGTAAAACACCCACCAAATGATTATAATGCCATAGTCAGGAAATTAGCTAACTTACTTTCTGGACGCGCCTCGTAGTAACATTTACGCGGAAAATAAAGTCCAAAAATTTGAAACTGTTTATTTCTATGTGATTTTTGAATCAACTTAAGCCCATAATTTACTATTCAAACACTGTATATGCATAATTTTCTTGTTTTGCTCTTTACGGTCTTTGAAAAGTTCTCTATAAAAACTAAAATTCGGCACAGTTACATATAAAACATGAAAATTTCGGATACACTACAAGAATTATAACTTCTGAATGTTATCTCGATTATAACTGACGATTGGAATTACATATTTGACAGATACTGTGTTTGGTACTTGTATCTGTCATTTCATGGATAAAGATTTTACAATCCACGTGGTACATAGTGAAGAATACTTTACAACAGACTTCTTACCGTTTAACCTATCAGCATGAAAGTCCCCACATGTATGCATGTTTTCATGGAGAAATTTTGGATACTCCGCAAGCCACTATATGGTGTATAGCAGAGGGTAACCTGACACACACTTCGGCACTTTTTGACGGATCTCCACGAAAGCTGGTAGGTATTTGTAAATTATCATGGTTAGCGGGGAGATGGAAATGGACTGAGAGAAGGAGAGGAGGAGGAAATTTCCAGAGAGGATTATGGAGATGACAGGCCAAGAGAGAGGGAGAGAGGAAGTGATCGACAGAATGAGAAAAGAGGAGGAGACAGAGAGTGGGGAGTGGGTGATGGCCAGATGAGAGGAAGATGTGAAAAGAGAAAGGGGGAGGAAAAAACAAGGTGGGAGTAGTAGTTGAACAGGAGGTGACTAACGGGAACTTGAAATAAAAAGTAGGAAAGGTCACTGAGAATTAGATTAGATTACATTTGTTGCTTGTTCCATAGATCCAAACTGAGAAGGTCTTCGTGAATGTGGTAGAGGTCAATATATATACTAGCATGCATAAGGATACATACATCATTTGGTTCTGAGAAGGTCTTCGTGAATGTTAGACGTGCATAAGGATACATACATTATTTGGTTCAATTGAAAAATTTGTGTATGGAGTACAAGGAGTTGGGCACTAGTAAGTCTGTCAGGCTCTTCTTAAACTGAACTTTATTTGCAGCTAAATGTTTGTGGTTGGTGGTAAATTATTGAAAATGTGTGTTCCATAGCACTGAACCCCTTTTTGAGCTAAAGTAAGTGCTTTTAAGTCCTTGTGTAGATCGTTTTTGTTCCTAGTATTGTGTGTATGAACTGAGTTGTTCGTTGAAAAAAGGGACGTTTTGCTTATGACAAATTTCATCAAGGAATAAATATACTGAGAGACAGTAGTTAGTATACCCACTTCTTTGACGAGGTTTCAACAGGCTGTCCATGAATTTACTCCACAAATAAAACGTATTACACGCTTTTGGACTCTGAAAACTTTTTCTTGATTTGAAGAGCTACCCCAAAACATTATATCATTTGACATTATGGAATGAAAGTAAGCAAAGAATGATAACACTCTGATAATACTCGAATTGCAAATACAAATTTGTTAAGTCGTTTCTGCAGTTATGCGGTATGCTCCTCCCAACGGAATTTATTATCTAGTTGAAATTCCTGGAATTTAATATTGTCAATCACTTCTATCTGCTTTTCTTCATACTTTAAAAATATGCTGGATTACACGAACCATCGTTTATACAAGTAAGACAGAGGAAGAGATCGACAGAGATAGAAGGGAAGAGAACATGGATTAACAAAAGAACGAAACAAATAAATTACTGGACACTACTACGTATTTGGCTATTTATATATACCGGGTGATCAAAAAGTCAGTATAAATTTGAAAAATTAATAAATCACGGAATAATGTAGATAGAGAGATAAAAATTGACACACATGCTTGGAATGACGTGGAGTTTTATTAGAACAAAGAAACTTTACAAAATAAATAAATAAATAAAATAAAATAAAAGTTCAAAAAATGTGCGACAGATGGCGCTGGACAGCGAAACGTCAGTGACTGCTACCGTGACGGGTGAGAGGTATGCCGATATGTTACAGAATCGCATCATCCCCAGCCTGGCTGATAAACACCTGCTGGAAAGTACGATTTTTATGCAGGATGGCGCAACACCCCATATTGCTACTAGAAGCGTGAAAGATCTCTTGCGCGCGTCCTTTGGTGACGATCGTTTGCTCAGCCGCCACTTTTGTCATGCTTGGCCTCCCAGGTCCCCACATCTCAGTCCGTGCGATTATTGGCTTTGGGGTTACCTGAAGTCGCAAGTGTATCGTGATCGACAGACATCTCTACGGATGCTGAAAGACAACATCCGACGCCAATGCCTCACCATAACTCCGGACATGCTTTATAGTACTGTTCACAAGCCGGCCGCGGTGGCTGAGGGGACTGAGGCGCCCCAGTCATGGTCCTCACGGCCACTACGGTCGGGGTTCGAATGCCCTCTCGGGAATGGATATTTTTGCCGTCCCTATGATTAGCTAGTTCATAAGTAAGTTTAGGGACTGATGACCCCGTAGTTAAGTCCCATAAGCTATACAAACATTTGAACATTTTTGCTGTTCACAACATTATTCCTCGACTACAGCTATTGTTGAGGAATGAAGGTGAACATATTGAGCATTTCCTGTAAAGAACATCATCTTTGCTTTGTCTTCATTTGGTATGCTAATTATTGCTATTATTGCTTTTCTGATCAGATGAAGCGCCATCTGTCTGACATTTTTTGAACTTTGTTCCCTTTTTTTCCTTTTCTTTTTGTTCTAATAAAACACCATGTCATTCCAAGCATGTGTGTCAGTTTTTACCTCTCTATCTACGTTATTCCGTGATTTATTAATTTTTCAAATTTTTACTGACTTTTTGATCACCCGGTACTTCTCCCCGTATACCAGTGTCACCGAGAGTAATCACAGATTTCACTATTTCGGTACACACAATGAGCAGCAAACGGTAGGGTTTGTACGGGTGTGTGGCCCGGTGTGGTCGCCGCCGCCGTGGCTGACGTGAACTAATCACGGCCATTCGGATGCTGGTCAGCCCGCGTTCGACACGCTCCGCTCATTACACCGCAACTGCCCTTCTTACTTCTACTCCCAGATTCCAAATTTAGGAGCAGCCTTCGAAAGCAGAATCAGCTACGGGCCCCGAGGGCGCTGCTGGCTGATTGGACAGCAGAGGGAGCCTCGTTTAGGGTTGCCAACGCGGAGCCGGCCAACGAGCGCGTGCGCCACGTTATAGGTGGGCCGGCCTAGGTATTAAGCTACGTGTTTTACTGCCGCTCTCCTTCCTTTAACTTATATTGACAGCAGACACACTCGGCGCCGGGAACGTAAAATAAACGTACTAGGTCCAATGGCCGTTTAAGGAGAATGTAGTTAGGAACTTTCTGTCCAGTATACTACCCAATGGGGAACACCTACAGAATCCTAATCAGAGGACAACTGAGGCTTTATTCCAGTTCCTAGTTCCTGTATAGTCGTGCAGCCTACGCCGAAACTAGTTTCGTTTATGTGCTTCAAGAATTCCTTAAATTTTCCCCGGCATGATTTACAATACTCGTTGTGTTATCTTAATGATTAAATTAAACGTCCATCCATCTATTACAGGACCACCCACACAAGATACATAAAGTCGTTGGAGAAGGAAAACTGCGTAACAGACTTTCACGATGTATGTTCCCAGACCCCAACGCCTACGGTTTCTTGAATAAGACCAACACTCAGGAATGTTTTATTCAAAACTTTCACGATTTTCTGAATTTTGGTTCGGTGCAACATGAAGTTCAGTTCACCTGCTCTCACAACGGTATTGACAAACTTTTCGTTCTTTTTTGTACGAATTCAAATGTTCAAATGTTTGTAGAGCTTATGGGACTTAACTATGGGGTCACCAGTCCCGCAGGCCGCGGTGGCCGAGGGGACTGAGGCGCTCCAGTCACGGTCTGCACGGGCACTACGGTCAGGGGCTCGAATCCCCCCTCGGGCATGGATATTTGTGCCGTCTTTAGGATTAGCTAGTTCATGAGTAGTTTGTAAGTTAAGGGACTGATGACCCCGTAGTTAAGTCCCTTAAGCTTAACAAAGATTTGAACATTTTTTTCACCAGTCCCTAAACTTACAAACAACGTATGAACTAGCTAATACTAAGGACGGCACAAATGTTCATGCCCGAGGGGACGATTCGAATCCCCGACCGTAGTGGCCGTGCAAACCGTGACTGGCGCGCCGTAGATCGGTCTAACACCGCGGCCGGCTTTGTACGAATTAAGTAGTGTTTTGTGTACACATGTTCACAGCTGTTTGTTGAAGGAAAGTTCTACGTCACTCTATGATGTAAGAAAGGTGTATTTATACGTTTTAAGCGTGAATCGTATAAATTGTGCCTATACCTACTATGTTTGTGCATAGTATTAGGAACGACATCACATGTTGTATTATCAACATGGAACTGTGCGATGAGTCATGCTATATGCATTATTACTGTTACTTTGATGTACAAGGAGCGGAGAAAAATATCAAAAGACCAAAATACAACACATTACAATCTCGAATGCGATATACGAAAACCGTTGGCCTTTAAAAAAGCAAGCTGTCGTCTCGAAAAGAATAAATATCGTTCGTTTATTGTTTTTCAGGGCGTTTTTTGCCATTCTGACAAATAGAGAAATATTTAGGTAACTGTGATAGACGCAGAAAGCGATTACGAACGTATCTCCCGAAGTAGAAAGTAAAGGACTTAAAAAAGAAAGACATAATTAGCAAAAATGGCTATACTATTCCTGACAATATTGTGAGATTACACCCCTTCCAGTCTTTGCTAGCATCTACATTTATGTTCGCGAGCAAATTTCTCGAAGTGTTTCCCTGTAGGCAAATGAATCTTTTATTACATTATTTCTTTCATTATTTTCTTGTTATTGATGCAGCTGTGAATTTTTACATGGTTTTTATCACCATCTAAATTGGTCGAAATTTAATTATCATTTAATTACGAAACACAATAATCATTTCAAAGTCGAACAAAAGATTTCACCGAGAACATTACTTCTCTTAAGAAATACCGCTTTATTGAAACGAGGTGAAGTTAAATGTATTCTCCTGCAGAAGAATGAATTGCCACCTATCTGGAGTGGGGGATGCTTCGCAAGTTCCTGCTGTTACCTATATGAAAACTGGAACATTAGAAGACTGCAGTGGAGACCTGCACGAGAGCGCTAAGTGCCGCAGTGATCGACATCAGCACTCAC
Source organism: Locusta migratoria (assembly GCA_026315105.1). Classification (NCBI taxonomy): domain Eukaryota; kingdom Metazoa; phylum Arthropoda; class Insecta; order Orthoptera; family Acrididae; genus Locusta; species Locusta migratoria. The sequence goes on from CM048755.1 coordinate 382,054,814, forward strand.
TCTCAAAAGAATATTTCCACTTCAATACGATACTTACAAGTGAGGTACGATATCTCTCCCTTGTAGCAGTACTAGTGGTATTAGCTCTTGTGTTCTTCAATCTGTAGATTCATTTGTGCATTTCACGCTTGTGTGGCTTGTGCAGCCTAGGTACTGCAGCCTGCATTCATTTGAGCCTGGCTACTGTATTAAAACCTTGCCTCCCAAGGCTCCCTCCATTTATAAATTGACGATTCTATGATATCTTCTATCAACTGATACCTTCCTATTGTCAATTAATGCCATCGATTTTCCTTTTCCCCAAATTTGATACGTACCTCCTCATTAGCTTCTCGAGCTACTCATCTAATTATCTGTAACCTTATGGACTTTAAAAGCTTCTAGTTTCTTCTTACCTGTACTGTTTATCGTGCCAGTTTTGCTGCCGAATAAGGCTGTACCCTAAGAAAGAAATCACTCAGTAAAAGAACCTTTTTTCCAAAATATTTTTCTTCCTTTCGCCAGCCTGCAGTTATATCTTCTATACCTAAACTGATATAAGAGATTTGGCTACCCAAACAGTAAAACTCCAATATAATTCTTCAACATAGCGTAATTTAATCCTAGAAGTCCCGTGTGAGTCGTTTTTAACGAGAGAAGATTGATCGACGGTATTAAACTTTCGATAATTGGTTGTTTTTTGGAAGGGACTAAACAGCGACGGTTATCAGTCCCTTCGATAATCAACGCAGGACAAAACGCTCTCCAAACATTTAATACTCTATGGGGTTGGACAAGTCACTAAAATTTCATCCACCTAGCCCACCTAAAGTATGAAAAGTTTATCTGTCGTACCTAAGATATCACGTAGGTCATTTTTACGCATAGGTAGTTTAATGTGATTTGAAATAAAGAACACCAGTACCTGGGCTCTTAATAGTTTCTGGGCATTGCTCGACCTCTTCACTCGATCTGCACCGCTTTCAGCTCCCAAGGGACGGTCTTGTGACATGCGGAGTAAACCTGATAAGTATGGATTTTGTGTGATACTGATAAGGGCTTCTTTCTCAACCGATTACCATACGGTGGCACAGATGAAACTCGTAATGCCAGCAAGTGTCTTGCCCACCTTGCCCTTATGAATGTGGCACGGCCTTTCCTCAACTGTGGTCGTAACATCACAACATCACAACTTCTTTAGCTCTGTGAATGTGTTGCATGAGTGATACAAAAACGAACAAGTTTATTTCAAACTGTTTGGAGATCAGATGACGCGTTATATGCAACACATTTGTATAAATCGGGCGACAATATTCTTACAATTAAATCAACGGAAAAAGTCCTTATTCTGAGTAACACGCATGCTGGATGTCAGGTCAGTGAAAATACTGAGAAGAAACTTCCAGAAACTGTGAAGTTTAATAATGAAATGAATGGTGGAGTCGATATTGTTGACTACATGACTACACTATAATGTGCAGGAACGAAACCACTGATGGCCTGAGCATAACTATTGGAATATTTTTTAGCTTGCCATTATCAGTGATCACGCAATTTTTAAGCTACTTTCCTCCAAGAAGATTTAGCAGTGTAACATTATCCTCAGAGTAGCAAATGAGTTTGCTGATCCCTACAGCAATATGCAGAGAGGAGCCAAACCGCCCTTATATGCATCCATTACCGGTGCAGCAATGGAAATAGAAATAGTTGTCAAATTCTGGTTTCCTGGAAAAAAAAAGGGCTAATCAAACATTACTCGCATTTCTAGTGTAACAAGTATGTGTGCAAATGCTGCCAAGCCCAAACCTTTGTCGAGTGTCTGAACTCTATGAGCGCATCCCAGCTCAGTAAATCTGTCCACTCCATTGTTTCTAAATATTTTCAAATATTTATGATTATAGATTTAAATTTTTCTTTCTATATCTTTTATGTTCCTTAACTTCAATATGCAAGAAACTGCGCAACCCACTGTACTCACATGTTGTGTTTTAGAAACTTATAGGAACAACTCAGTAGTTACCTTATTTTTGTGGAAAAGTAAAAACGTTAGACATGCTTATATAAGCAGTAAGTTTTGACCCAGTCCCATTATTTTTATAAAGGATAACTGTGTAAAATCAACGATGTTTGATGAAAAACAGACGAATTCCTTTATCAAAATTTAAAATGAAATTTTTTATTAATATTTGTTCTTGACATTGTACTTTCAATTTAGAGACCAAATTATCCTTTGATTACATCTTCGGGTTTTCAACCGCACAGCTAATATGGAAACACCAAAATATCAATAAAACGCTGATGTCCTACTGTGCGTCACAAATAAATCACGTGATACTTCAAGGGTTACGATTAAGTCCCTTACTTATGACATTAATTCGTCTCAGGCCCATCATTTTTGATTTACTTGGGTTAACGTTTATCTCATGCCGACATTACGTATTCCATTGTATTGCTCTTCCGCATTCGTGGTCCTATCTCACGAAATACTTACGTCAGCGTCAAGTCTATGTTGAAAAAAATTTTCAAGTTTACTTATATATATATATATATATTTTTTTTACTCTTTTACAGAAGTTTTTAAACACTATAGCAACTACAGGTATTGGAATCTGTTGTTTGTGAAACATCATTCAGCTCAGTTCTACCTTCGCTCATTAACCAGCCGACGTCCTGTCTTAATTTTTATCTTATATTTTAATTATGATTAAAGTTTTGACACTAGTGTGCGTTACAGGTTCAGCTATTAAATAGTGATGAATTATTTATGGTGCAGGTTCAAAATGTTGAAATGTGTGTGAGGTCTTCTGCGACCAATCTTCGTGGTTATCAGTCGCTAGACATACACACTAATTACTTGACTAACTTAAACTAACTTACGCTAAGGACAACCCAAACACCCATGCCCGAGGGAGGATTCGAACCTCCGACCGTAGCGGTAGTGCTGACCGTGACTGGCGCGCCACAGACCGCTCGGCCACTGCGGCCGTCGGTGCAGGTTTGGGATCAAGACCCTACGACAGAATTACAAACTGAGAAGTCTATGAAGGAAATATCCCATTCCAATTGATTAAAAATAGGAAATGGTTTATGTGTCTTTTACTTTCAAGTGTTCAAGTGTTTGCTAAGCTTATGGGACTTAACTACGGGGTCATCAGTCCCTAAACTTACAAACTACTTATGAACTACTTACGAACTAGGACGGCACAAATATCCATGCCCGAGGGGGGATTCGAACCCCCGACCGTAGTGGCCGTGCAGACCGTGACTGAAGCGCCTCAGTCTCCTCGGCCACCACGGCCGGCTCTTTTACTTTGATTACTAAATTTCAACGTTACTTTTCAGTGCCAGTTCCTCCACTATTTTTCAGATAACGAATTTTAAAGATCTCTCATATGATGGAATAAATTACCGTATTATTACTACACAAGTGTTCATTAATATGTTAGGTACTTCAATTTAGTGATTATTTAATAATGATTCCCAGTGCTTTCTTTAAAAAACACTGCCACTTAGAGTGCATTTAGTAGCACACATTTTACTTTCTTTTCAGTTAAAACATTCCTTTCCCTTTAATTTTACAAACAAACAAAAAGTAAGTAGGAACTTACTGTAATGTATTCAATAATGTTGTCTATTCAAAACATCTCCGTCATTGCACACAATTTATTCATAAATATACAGCGTGAATACAGTAGTATGCAGGGTGGTCGGAAATTCCCATTAGAAACTTCTAAGACTTGTAGAGAGTGGTGAGTACATAACATTTTGAATAGGAACCCATGTGCGGAAACGCGTCGTTTCCGTTATACGACACAATATATATACACAAAGCCTTTACGTGTGCCATAATCTAGCTAATTTTCACATCCTGTGTTTGAAAATCACAGATTCTTTGGATATTTTTAAGACGTAGCCTCCGGTTTCATCCCAGCGTCTTTCGCACTTGGTCGACGTTATGTGCGATTAAGTCGACTGACATTCGTCTTGAACGTCATCACCTCTTTTCTTTCCGTACCCGCAACGTTGGAGCCCTTCCTCCGCAAGTTTCTTCTCATTTATTGTGTTCAGAACACTCGCACCAAGATCGCATTGCGTCCTTTTTATTACTTCTGCAAATTTGTTTTATAATATAATACATATATTGATTTTATACGCCTATAAGTATAGATAATTAATATATTTTTATTTATAACTATAAGTAAATTAATAAGTAAATATTAACTAATAACACAAATTATTATAATGGGCGACAATTTACATTCAAGTGATGCCGGTGCACTCGCATTTGATATGTTATCCGACAACGGTTTCCGTAAGTACTGGTACGTCATATAGTAACGGTATACGCATTAATTTATAAAATGAAACAAAACAATATTTAATAAAAAACCTTACACAAACAATATTTAATAAGATCTCTCATTACTATTTAACGTATAATACGAATATGGAATATCGAAAGATGGAAACATAAATATTAAAGTCAGTTTTTAAAGTTACCCAATATTGTTGGGAGTAGGAAAAGGAGATAAGCGGGTAAACTTATACGCTCTATAATTGTTCTACGAATAAACTGTATTTTTTTGTATTTTTCTTTCAGTACTAGCTCATTTTCTTTTGATCCAGACTCCACGCGTATTTCAGCAATTTAATTTTACTTCTGTATGCCTCACTTTACTGCACTCAGCGAGCGATGGGTGTGTAGTGGTAACACACTGGACTCTCCGATATTTCATTTTAGAGGGCACGGTCGATCTCCTTCCCCATCAACCTGAGTATTTTCTCCACTTCTAATGAAGACGATGCCGACGAGTGTTAAACCAAATCTTCCTTCCTTACTTTAATGCACACACTCTTATCTATAGGTTGTAACAACTGACTGGTTGTAGCAGCGTATACGGATTATTTTAGGATGTAAATGAATGTAGGTAGTAAGAATTTTTATATTTCAGGTTTATTCAGCGTCACTTATTGATGGTATACTTGCAGATTTTGGTCCCAGTTATTACTTTTTATTGACATTTCGACGACCGACAGGTTTTTTTTTTCTTTTTCTTTTCTTTTTTGGCCCGCTTTAGGTTACGGTAGTAACACTAAAAGTGGGCCTTTGCGATCGTCTTTTGACAGCTCGAAGTTTAAATGAAAATGACGGCTTAACTATTCATATGACACGAAAATTGAATAACCGAATTTGTAGAGGAGAAATTTCTCTACAACTTTGCTCTTTTATGTTTTTTCATATCTCCAAGGGTTTCAAAGATATTTGCAAAAATAACGGCGATTTTTGGATGTATGTCTGTCTGTCCGTCTGTCTGTCTGTCCATAACGTGTTCCCTGTTTTTAAGACGAACCGTTCAACCGATCAGCACCAAATTTTACAGACATGATTGTAGGACGCCAGAGACCAGAACCTCCCCTTTTCAACTTTTTCTGACAAAACATACGGTAGTAAAACAAAAAACTGCCGTTTGTAATATAATTGTAATTGCAAACGAACCGTTCATCTGACACGAAAATTGAATAACCTAATTGGTAGAGGAGAAAATTCTCTACAACTTAGTTCCCTTATGTTTTTTTCATATCTCGTATCGTTTGAGACATATTTGCAAAAATAACGAATATTTGACACCCTCGGTTGAATTAACGAAAACCAGCCGTTCGGAGATGTCACGTGACATTCCTGGCGTATTTGATGATTTTCTTATTGTAACTTACACGTTGTCATTTCAAAGCAACGGCACACTGAGGAATTAACAAAAACACATCGTTCTTCGTACGATAAATGATAATCTAATGTCTACAAATGTCATATTAATATCAGTTAACAACGGCCATGAATACTATGACATTAAAGAACTCCTGTTTCGATTTATAGCCGTAGCCTAGTGGGCAAGGTGTTAGACTATGTCGCGAAAAGTCTGTGGTTCGAAACACGCCACTACTTAATTTTTTTTCCTAAAGGGGTTTCAGACACCCTTATTAATTAATTTATTATTATTTAGATTATTATTTTGGTCCAAATGTTTGCAAAAACTTATAAAATTACAAATCTAAAGTGGGCCGTAAAACATGTCAGTGCGATTTTTTTATTTTTTTATTTTTTAACTGCTGCGACTTACATTGGATATTGTGCATAAAATGGGACCAACAATTCGATTGCACTCCAGGGATCAAGTTACTGAAGAGTTATGTTCTATGAAACGGCTTACAAACTCCTACATATGAGCCCAGATGAAACAGCAATATTAACCAACCAATATGCGTTGCAGGAAGACACTTGTTTAACTGTGCACCTCTGCGGCAATCTAATGGAAGAAGCGTTCCTGCCATGAGCAGAGTGAAAGCAGACCCACCCCAGCCGGTGCGGCACGCCCCCTAGCGGCCTGCCTCTGCTTGCAGGCGTTAAACAACGGCAAACAGCCAGTCTAAGGAGCTCCGTTCAAGAAAGGCGCGTGGGAATATCTCAAACGAGAGACCAGCTCCGTGGCCCCATTCTCACAGACTCTCTTACACAAACATTACTCAATACAGAAATGAGTAATTTTGTAATAGAAATGATTTTGGAGTAAAAATGATAACGCCCCACTGCTCAGTCAATAACTGAAATATTGCAAAATTTAACAAGCCTATGTGATGCTACATACAGTATACTTTAGGAGTGGTTAAATAACACCTGTTTTTATACAAAAAACTGTGTTTCAGAGAATTTGGTTAGAGACCAGGAGTTGGTTACACTGTATCTAGTATGACAGAAATGTGAAATGAAAAATTAAATATTTACAACTAGAAAGCCAGTGATCCAATTTTAATGTAAAAAGCAGCAATGGACAGATCTCGCAGATCTCTAAAGGATTTTACTCTCGAAAGTGTTATAACTTTTACCATTTACGAATAAACAATTTTTTGTAACAAACGTTAGTTGAGAAAGACATATAATTTATTTAAAATACAAAAAAATGTTCAAATGTTTGTGAAGCTTATGGGACTTAACTGTGGGGTCATCAGTCCTTATACTTACAAACTACCTAAGAACTACTATATACTAAAGACAGCACAAACATCCATGCCCGAGGGGGTATTCGAACCCCCGACGGAGAACGGCCTCGTGCATCGCAGGGTAGCGCCTCAATGTGCTCTGCTGCTCCGCCGCGGCCTGTAAAATACAAAATAAAGGCAGTAAACATCTTATATATATATATATATATATATATATATATATATATATAGTAGGAACCTATGTAGAGTAGAAAAAGTGACTGGTTATGTTGATTTAACAAACTCTGAAATGTCAGTTATGAACACGCAACGAAATATGTATTTATTAGCAGAACTATTTAATGTACAAGAAAACTAGTTACAGCAGCTGAATTATGTTGAAATTACTGATGAAACTGATATACAACTCTTTTAATGAACAAGGCGTACTTAAGATTTTTCTAAATTTTCCATTTCAGTGAATGCTATAAATGGGGATCCATCATCTTGATTAGGGATCAGTCAGGGTCCGATCCCGTTAGACGCTTGATTTGTATCGGTTTGCAGCGTGGCTCGCAGTATAACAATCATCTAAAATTCGCTTGGTGGAATTTTCGTGTTTGGCGGTTAAGATACGAGATTAAGAAATTCTGTTATAAACCTGGTATCACTCCAAACATATTTTTTTTTCCTTGTGGGATTGCGCGGGTGCGAACTTTACACGGTCTCTCAGAAGATTGCTCAATTTTACCAAGGAATACTATGGACGCGTGTTTATCTTGGCTTTGGAACTGTGACTTGGAAACTTATTAATTTATTTTCGACCACGAAAATTTTGCTAAAAAAATGTTCAAATTTTTGGTAAGCTTAAGGGATTAACTGCGGGGTCATCAGTCCCTAAACTTACAAACTACTTATGGCCCGAGGGGGGATCGTACCACCGACCGTAACGGCCGCGCAGACTGTGACTGGCGCGTCGCAGACCGCTTGGCCACTGCGGCCGGCGAAAATTTTGCGTATTACTTTCGTTAATTGATACATTCGGACAATACATTAGAACAATGAAAGCACATAAATTGTGAACATTATTTCTGAGTTTGAACGGGAAGCGCTCGCTATTTATAACATACAGAACTGAGTCAACACTCGTAACGACTTGCATCTGTGTAGGGAAACTGGATGAATGAACTGAAATATTTTAGAAAGACAAAACAATCCGTGTGTGCGTCGGTTATTTGTGTTTTTGTAAATAATTTTGTGCGTTGAAGCGAGGAGTGAAAAGTTGGCTACAAACTTGAATCGAGGCCAAACTTGTACGTAGAAATTCTACTGTATAACTTTGCCCATGTTAGCGTAGTATAGCCTGTACAAACTATTTTATTTGCTGCGCACAGGGTGCCGGAGGCTCCAGCTACAATTCACGTATCTATTTTTATATACAGGGTGTTACAAAAAGGTACGGCAAAACTGTCAGGAAACATTCCTGACACACACAGAAAGAAAATATGTTATGTGGACATGTGTCCGGAAACGCTTAATTTCCATGTTGGAGCTCATTTTATTACTTCTCTTTAAACGTAAATTCCAAAAAAATATGTTCAAATGTTTGTAAAGTCTACTACGGGGTTATCAGTCCCTAAACTTACAAACTACTTATGAACTCCTTACGAACTAGGACGGCACAAATATCTATGCCCGAGGGGGGATTCGAACCCCCGACCGTAGTGACTGTGCAGACCGTGACTGGAGCGCCTCAGTCCTCTCGGCCTAAATGTAAATTGAAACAATTTGTGCAGACAATTGTCAAAATACCCAATTGCTTCGTTAGTATGTACTGTACTTCCTCGATTCACCGACAGTTGGCTCAATTGAAGGAAGGTAATGTTGACTTCAGTGCTTGTGTTGACATGCGACTCATTGCTCTACAGTACTAGCATCGAGCACATCAGTACGTAGCATCAGCTGGTTAGTGTTCATCACGAACGTAGTTTTGGAATTGTGCAATCACGTCATCAACACAGATTTTCTGTGAATGTTTGGGCAGGATTTGTTGGTGATGTCTTGATTGGGCCTCATGTTTTTCCACCTACGCTCACTGGAGCACGTTATCATGATTTCATACGGGATACTCTACCTGTGCTGCTAGAACATGTGCCTTTACAAATACGACACAACATGTGGTTCATGCACGATGGAGCTCCTGCACATTTCAATCGACGTGTTCGTACGCTTCTCAACAACAGATTCGGTGACCGCTGGATTGGTAGAGGCGGACCAATTCCATGGCCTCCACGCTCTCCTGATCTCAACCCTCATGACTTTAATTTATGGGAGCATTTGAAAGCTCTTGTCTACGCAACCCCGCTGCCAAATGTAGAGACTCTTCGTGCTCGTATTGTGGACGGCTGTGATACAATACGCCATTCTCCAGGGCTGCATCAGCGCATCAGGGATTCCATGCGACGGAGGGTGGATGCATATATCCTCGCTAACGGAGGTCATTTTGAATATTTCCTGTAACAAAGTGTTTGAAGTCACGCTGGTACGTTCTGTTGCTGTGTGTTTCCATTCCATGATTAATGTTATTTGAAGAGAAGTAATAAAATGAGCTCTGACATGGAAATTAAGCGTTTCCGGACACATGTCCACATAACATATTTTCTTTCTTTGTGTGTGAGGAATGTTTCCTGAATGTTTGGCCGTACCTTTTTTTAACACCCTGTATATAGAAAGTAAAATGTTACATTATAAACATAAACTTTTGTGCATCAGTATGAAGGAAAGGTTCATGAAAGCCAACCCACACACAACGCTCGCATATGGGTGTTCGGTCAGGTATTTCTCCATACCGGACATACCCGAAGAATAGTGCACGGTTGTGTGTAGAAACAAGCAGGGCAGCGTTTGAAGCACGTGATACGGTACATGGAAAAACGTCGGGGGAAATACAGCAGCCATGGCGTTAAGAGTGCTGTCGCGCCGATTAGTTAGTTGCAGCCACGATCGCCGGTGGCCAGTGCAACATCAGCCGCAGTACGCAGCTTCGAGAAACGGCGGCCAGGCGTGTAGCCCACGGCTACTCAGCGGCCATCAGTCGTCGCGAGCAGCGTTGCAGCATATAACAAAAACTAAGTGTCGCATCAGCCGAATAATTTATTTATATAAAATTCATTTCTCTTGTCAACCAAGACGGTGCAAGAAATCAAGAAGTCACCTAGTGATTGCTAATCAATGGTCGGTGGTGGGAGTATGTCTCTGAGCACAGAGAGAAAGGAACTGGCAGTAGAAGTGCAACCAAATGAAATTCTCCGTTCCATCTGGCATAGTATGCAAGAAATGGTAACAAATTCTAATAGAAAATTAAATGACTCTCTGTGGTATCAGGAATGTACTTTTGAAAGTAAAGTACAGATTCCTTATGCATATTTAAAGGGTGAAATTGAGGGTACAAACAGCAAAATTGAGGAACTAAGTAATCTGTTAGGCGAAATAAATAATACATTTAAAACTGATGAGGAAACTTTGCGTTCAAGAGTTGGCTCATTCAGGACTAATTTGAAGAGAGAGAGATTCAGGAAACAGGAGTGTGATGCTAGGAGAGAGAAGACAAGGCAGGCTTTAATTAAAATTGGTACAAAGATTGTTGGTGGCGACGATGAGACTAAAGCTATGGTAATAGGTGACTTGTACTGTACAGCGAGCAATCTTATGGAGGAAATGAAATAGATTGTAAATACTGGTGCTATTAGAAAAGTAAATACTATGCTTACTAATTTAGATGTATGCAGTGCTGCTGATAATAATGGGTGGACTGTGATGCAGTACCTAATAGTAAAACCTTCACATGAGAAAACAAGTACCATGCAGTAGATTTTATTGCATCTTGATGTCACTTCCGAAGAATTTGATAAGTTGGTTTTTAATAAGTATTGGAGTCAGGATAATCAAAGCAGGTTGAAGAATGAATTCTTGAATGGTCCTATGTACAAGGGGAGTAAACAGGCTATGAAGGAATTTTGCCAGAAAGAGTTAAGAAAGTTTGTGTACATAGATAGACCATTCGGGACATTGACCGAAATCTCTAATGAGGACGTTGCCAAAGTATCTGCAGTGGGATTTAACCAACTGTGCAATATAATCTATTTAAAAATTTCTTGATTTTATCGATTATTGTATAAGGCCTTATCACACAAGAGTCATCATGTGGGGGGAAAGGTCAGGAGAACAATCAGAGGGAACAAAACGAGAGTAAAATTAACAGGGAATGGGGGTATAATTATCAAGGCTATAGCAAAAAGAGATATTTAAATGAAAATTGGAGTAGTAATCAGAGAATGTTTGATGACAGGAATCAAAGCAATTCATTGGGAAATAATAATAGTAAAGGACATAGGTCAATGGAGGAAAATGGAAATAGAAATAGGGGTCAGTAGGGACAAAGTTTTGCAATCTAGGGTTTGTCTCAAATGCGGTCCACTATGGGGCAGGAAATGATGCTAGGAATAGGACCAAGAGATGTGATTGCATACATTGTGGATGAGGATCATGTAAGAATCACAAATTTGAAAAGAAATATAAAGAATGACGGGAGGAAAGAATTTGCCATATGGATGCTAGTTTTGGTGATGAAGATTCATTTGGGAGTAGGTTTTAACAGTACGACAAGAGAAATGAAAGGAGAAAAGTTAGAGAGCGTAGGAGCAATAATGCAGATGTTAATGTAGGGAGTTTATTTGGAAAAAAATTAGATCATGCAGATATTGAGAAGGTGAGGTGTGACAGTCAGGATATTTTTACGGATGGCAATAATGTTGAAGTGGGTGAAGATAAAGCACAAAGAGTGGATCCAAATGTTAATAATGTTACGGCCACTGTTCCTGAATCTTATGTGTTTGTAGATGGTGAGATGCTAGATGCTGAGGCGCCATAGTGCCTGAATCGAATGTGTTTGTAGATGGTAGTGATAGTGTATGAACCATTGTGCCTGTATCTGGTATAGTTACTGACAGATATGTACCTAAGAGTACTCACTCAGTCGATGTTAATGTGGATATTAGTAGGCGGAAAGAGGAGCCTGATTTTGATGTTTATGTGGAGAGTGTTTGTAATGTCCAAGATAGGGTATCTGTATCTGATTCAAAAAAACCTGATGAAATAAACTCTACTGACATTTCCATGCAAGAGGCGGAACAGCAACCTTGGTATAGAAAGCAATAAAAAATTAAACAGAATTTGATTTTGGATGAAAATCTGTGCTCGACGGGAATGGACAGTTAGTAAATGTGATTATGTTTATAGGTTGAGGAAGCAAAGTTAGAGGGATAAGATTTACTATTTGAAAGGGATGAGGAGTCTGCCGGTTTAAAGAGACAGCCAATGCTCATAATGGAAGAACATAGGACAGAAAGCAATAATTATAATGTCTCAGTAAGTGGTAACACAGATTGTGAAAGTGAGGCGAGGCTGATGAAATGCAAAACTTTCTATTTTATAATGATGAACAACATGCAGATGTGAATGAGGTTAAATGAATTGCAGGATGGATGATGAAAAATTGATGTAGCTTTGACGCAAGTACCCGACTATGCAAAATAATTTATCGGACATGTCCGAAACAACAGACACCATACCAATATAATAAGTATTTACATACGAAGACGGCGAGCTTCACATACTTCACCGCAGATTCGGTCATACGTTCGATCTCGCACGGGAATCCGCAATGGTGAGTGTAAGAGGGCACGAACAGTAGGGGTGCTACAGCCATAGCGTGCGACATGTGGTAGTTTGAGAAGGACGGGAGGCGAGCACGGGTAGCCAAGTGCTAGCTGGACGCCGTGGCTCAGCGCGCCCGGGCAGTGCGCTAAACGCTTTCCGTAATAAAAAAATAAAAAATAAAAAAAAAACTGAGCCAAAAGCTGAGCCAATATACGTCCGCAAGCCTAGATCTACCTAAACAACAAAAAATAAAAAAAAATAAAGTGGTTAAGGTGCTTGCTGGCCCGAAGCGGGAGACCCGGGTTCGATTCACGGCCCGGATCATGTTTTTACTTGTCGCCATTCCTTAATTTAATGCCCTAATGCAGCCAATGTCAATCCTTTCCTTCCTAATCCTTCTTCCTTCCCCTCCATTATGAATCATTTGCAAATGCAATATGGCTGCGAAGCAGGTGTGGTGTCTAATATTAGTTGTGTAACGATATTTCCAAGCTAAATAACAGCTAAACTCTCCATAAAATACGTTAAAATTAAATTGTTGTTAATAAAAAACTTAACCTTAAAGCCTAATTTAATTTTCAAGAGAGGGCAGCACTAGTGTGCTATGAAATTATTACTACTGAATATTATAAAAAATCGTAATGCCTATAAACTCTATAAAGAAAGTCGTCTGATGCCATTTTCTTGCTGGATAATAGCTAAAGTGCAGCAATCAGCCGAAAATTAATAGTTATCATGAAAATCGTGTGTGATTAAGCATACAATCAGTAGATGTCAGCACTGGCTTAGTATGGAAGTATGTACTGTCAATTTTAATCAAAGCTTCAACAGGTGGAAGAACTGGCTCGTATGAAAAATAACAGCATTCTGTTCTCTAAGTACACAACCCATAAACCTATCTGAGAGATCTATGACGAATCGCAATTCAGGATTTGGACAATCTGAACCAACGGTCACATGATGATCTAGCGGAAAGTATGCCACTATGAATAAAAGCGTGCATCAGTTCAGCAGGGCATGTTACGGGTAATTGGCGTAATGGTGTATCCCACAATCTGGAACACAAGTTCAGAACTTCTAGGTTATTGTAGTACAACTTGTTATTACCTGTTTTAATGAAAATAAAGAGAAAATTTTCTGTGTATCTTCATTCCATTTTTATGTAAAGGATTATGGACGCCTATAATCATGCTGATGCAACACTTTTCTTGTTGTGTGTAGTTGATGCTATACTTTGATTACTTATCACGGACTGATGACCTCGTAGTTAAGTCCCATAAGCTATACAAACAAACAAAAAAACTTAATCACGTGTATGAAAAATCTCCTACCGCGAGAACGTTAGTGCACACTGTGTATCGATTCTGTTCAAGTTTCTAAAGACGCATGCACATGCACGCACGCATCCACCAAGCTGCCGTTGAGATATATCAATATCAACCGAATCTTTTAAACACACCACGTTTAATTCTAAAAGACCGCAACTCCTTGCACCACTTTGCCTTCAGCCGTCCGCGCAGCAGCTCTTATCTGGCTAACGCAGTGCATGTAATGTTTCAAACGTGAACGCGGACCTATCCACTGCAGTGCTGCTTATGTGGTGAGTTACCTCTTCCTCACCGACCATGTTCACCGCTGTCAACAATTTTCATGTTCGCCTTTACTTACTTCGCTGTTGTTTCAGGATTCCCTTTCATGTTGACGTTTGATCAGCGGGTTATGCCCAAGCCTTTAAGTTTTATTTATGACTAATGATGATTACCATCGTGTATTTTACTAAGGAATGCAATCTTGCTGACCGTTAGGTAGGTCCCGACTCCCCTGTTTGTTTTGTTTTTAAAGCTGTGGATATGTTCACGCCTTAAAACTGTCATGGTTTGTTTATATAATTTCTCTTGTTACAGTATTCTGATGACGCGAAACGCGTTAATAAACAGTATTATTTTGCAACAGAGACTTATTATTACAAAATTGGATTTACTGTTGCTGTGTCAGGCCAATCAAGAGTGGAGTAGTATATCTAAAAGGTTTGCTTTGAGGAGGATTCGTTTTGGTTTAGGTTCGTTGAAAGTTTATAATTTCATTTCTATCACACATGTGTGTTACTTATGCGTGTTTACAATCTTCTTAATAACATTATATATCTTAATTTTTTAAGAAGCTACTTAGATTTTTAAATAGTCAAGTTTTTGTAGGTATCAGATAGCTTTCCAGCAGGTCCCGATATCACTGTCCTCTTCCTTCATTTTTACTACATTTTTCAGCCTTTCATCAAGTTTCATGTCGTCTATTTTTTCCCCATATACCGCTTTGTCTTCACGCCATGCTGAATTCTGTTGAATTTCTGTTTCTCTTTTCATACGCATAATTACGTAATTGATTTTAGAATTTCGTTGAGGACGCATATTACTTTGTTGTGCTAACATTCTACAGCGTTGGCTGCTTGATGGAACCCTTTCTAAAAACTCCAAAAGTAGATCTGGTTTTCTAAGTAGTCCAACAATTCAGAAAGCTGGGGATATCCGGTGCTTGTGAATGTCTCTCGAGCGAGCAGTAAAAACGCCAGTGCAGTACACTTGAGAATATGTTGCATCACGTCTTCGTTTTCTTTGTATTCATGAGTAAATCCCAGATCTTGTACTTTTCTGCAGGGCGACTTTTTCATCTGGAAATAAACTCCATGCATCAGGATCCACTATAAGCACTATGACAGTTTGGCTGGAGGTGACAAAACTTGGATTTCATTGGAAAGCGGCTGCCTATGAGCCACACATCACGCAGGTCAATGCCAAACGACTTCTCGCTCGATGTAAGGAGCGTAAGCATTAGACGACTGAACATTGGAAAAACGTTGCGTAGAGCGATGAATCACGGTACACAATGTGGCGATCAGACGGCAGGGTGTGAGCATGGCGAATACCCAACAAACGTCATCTGCTAGCTTGTGTAGCTCCAACGGTAAAATTCAAAAGTGGTGGTGGTCATGTTTTCATGGAGGGGCTCCCCCCCCCCCCTTGCGTGGCCATATCACAGCACAGGCCTACATTGATGTTCCAAGCACCTTCTTGCTTCCCACAGTTGAAGAACAATTCGGGGATCGACTGCATTTTTCAACACGATCGAGCACCTGTTCATAATACACAGCCTGTGGTGGAGTTGTTACACGACATTAACATCCCTGTAATGGACTGGCCTACACAACGTCCTGACGTGAATCCTATAGACAACGTATGGGATGTTTTGGAACGCTGACTTCGTGCCAAGATTCATCAACCTACGTTGATACCTCTTCTCAATGCAGCACTCCGTGAAGAATTGGCTGCCATTCTCCATAAAAAACTTCCACACCAGAATGAACGTATGACTGCGAGAGTAGAAGCTGTCATCAAGGCTAAGGTGAGCCAACACCATATTTATTCCAGCATTACGGATGGAGGGCACCACAAAGTTGTAAGTCATTTTCAGCCAGTTGTCCGGATATTTTTGATCACATAGTGTATTTTGTCTCCCTCTCGTGACCTCTTCTCTTTTCGGGGTTCAAACTCTTCTTTACTTCCATCATTGACCCGTCTGGAGCTCCATATTGATGCTACAGTGAAAAAAGCACCATCGAATCCTGTCTTTCAACCATTACTCGACAGTGTTAGTTTTCTTTCTTGAACAGCGGAGGATCATAGTCCTGTCTTCCTTCGTTGTCATAACTGTGTAGGAAAAATTTCCATAGACGTGACTTGGCTTACTGCGAATGGTCGGTAAATCTTCCATATCGGAGCTTTCTCGGCAGAAATACTCAAGCCGAATGATGTGAACTTTACGTCAGATAGAGCAGGGTTAGGTCTAGTGCATGCAGTCTGCTAATGTGGTAGAGATGGTCTCTCAGAACGTAGAGCGGCCGTGTCTAAGAATCAGGAAATTTCGAGTGATTAGGACGGTTCGGGCGAAGGAAACCTGCGACACAAAGGGACCAGGCTCTAGGCGCAGGTTTCACAGATTTCTAGCTGGGCACAAATTTCACTGGACGCAGTTTTCATACATTCATTCAGAGTACGCCATTGCTATTGGTAGACAGCAGGGACATTTACAAATACAAGGAATGTATTCCCAACTGATAATATGAATCAGCTTCACAATTTATTGGTGGTTTATGAAAATTTGTGCCAGACCGGGAATCAAAGTCGGATTTCCGCTTTTTCACGAACGATCACGTTAACTATACGCATACCTCAGTATAGCACACATTGTCTACCACGAGTTCTCGTACATTCTATGTCATTCCCACACAGGGAGAGACGTTGAATGTCTTGTTGGATGTTGAATGTTTTACTTAAATACGATGTTCAGTGCCCGTGTACAACGATGCATGCATGTCTGAAGGACATTTGCATTGAAAAAAAAAAGGAAATACTCAAGTGTTTGTAAATCTAACGGACTTAACTGCTGCGGACATCAGCCCCTAGGCTTACAAACTATTAAACTAATTTATGCTATGGGCAACACACATACCTACACACGAGGGGGGGACTCGAACCCCGACGGCAAGCAGCTGTGCGCTCCGCAGCAAGGCGCTTAGAGAGTTCGGCTACTCAATCGCGACTGCATTGCAAACATCGCGCAACACGGATGCTGTACATCACATATCCATGTGGCTGAGGCGAAAAATTAAATAAATTTGTATATACAGGGTGAATCTAAATTCGCGCACTCGGGTTTCGCAGCGCGATTCCTCACATCTAAAATAAACTACTTCATTTACGTAGTGGGACATCAGCAGTGGGTCGCGGTGCCGTGGCCGAGCGCTCCAAGGCGTCTTGCTGCAGCGCGCGACACTGCTCGCTGTCGGAGGTTCGAGTCCTTCCTCGGGCATGGATGTGTGTCTGTTGCTTTTAGCGTAAGTTAATTTAAAAATTACCTGACATAGTCGGGTTTGGAGGCGATCTGATAGTTTTATAGTTTTCAAAATGAAATGCCAAGATCGCACATTAATAATTTATTCACTGACGACCGGTTTCGGTGACCTGTGTCACCATCATCTGGTCACATACCTATTACAAGCTGGTCATCTGTCAAAAATATAAAAGACATGCAAGAAATGACGTAAAAACATAAAAAAATAACATACATTTGGGATTAAGAGGCACTTATCCTACCTTGTTAAAAAATTGGGAATAAAATAACAAGTGCAACTATATAAAAAATACACAAGTTAAAAACATGACGTTATTTCTTGCATGTAGTTTATATTTTTGACAGATGAACAGCTTGTAATAGGTATGTGACCAGATGATGGTGACACAGTTCACCGGAACCGGTCGTCAGTGAATAAATTATTAATGTGCGATCTTGGCATTTTATTTTGAAAACTATAAGTTAATTTAAGTTGGTTTAAGTAGTTTGTAAGCCTAGGGACTGATAACAGCAGCAGTTAAGTCCCTTACATTTAAAAACATTTAAACATCATCATTGAACGAAATTTAAAATAACCTCGCCAAATTTGTTCCCTTTGTAGAGTCTCAACCGTGACTTAATTTCTTTTGTTTTTCTTTTCATTTAATTTTATTCATTTATGTATTAACTTACTTTTATTGGCTAAAACGCGCGTAGGCTTAACGCGGGAGAAGTACATCCAGGCCAGTGGGGAAAGGCGACGCTGGCAGCTAATGCGACAGTGGGTGCCACAGAGGTTTCGTTGATCAGTAATGTGCATTACGGGTGAAAAGGTTAATGACGTACATTTGTCATCCACCGATTCCAATAACGGAACAAAAGATGCTCGTGCATACTTTAAACGAGTCGTGCTGTACACGAATATTATGTTCCAGTTGCAGCGGTAACAATGCCCGTTATTAGCAAGGACGATTTATTATTCCATTGTGGCGGTATTCCACCACTGCTAAGACGCATTGTCCCGCGGAACACCTACGCCGACTTTCAGAGAATACGAAGGGAATCGACTTCCGGCAGGAGTCATTCGTCGTGTGAATTCGTTGCATCGGATGCGCAGATAAGGTCGGGACGGAGAAGATACGTAATAACTGATCGTTGTCGGGGCGGTGATCGACAGAGCGATAATCGATTGGGGGGGGACTGTGCGGGGGAGCGCGAGCGGACACCCGTGTCGAAAGGAGCGATTGTGTCGTCGCGGCCCTGACAGATTATTTACTAATTCCTCCAAATCATTTTCAATTAAGTGGCGGCGCGGCGCGCGCAGAGACGTCACAGCGACGTCCGCCTCCGGCCCCCAGCTGCGTGGTAAATGGACGGCCACGGAAAGCTGCGAACTCATGCAGAATGGGTGTTTAGCAACAGTGTGTATCCCGCCAGGCCGGCGGCCGCCCGCTGCGACCGAGGGAACGTAATAGCATAACATTTGGACGGTTACGCCTGCGGCGGGGTAAGGCTGTCCAGCACGCGCAGGGATGCACAACGCCACGCTCCGCCAGCAAAAGGAAGCCCAGCGTTTAACCTTCCGTCGGCAGCGTGCTTATTAGAGACGGAGCACATGCTACGATTTTTGCGTTAAGCCGTCGGCACACGGACCGTGTATCTGTACGAGTGTGGCCAACGTGGCGAGAATCTGATGTCAGAACGTGCGAACCGCACGTTGGCGAGGCTTTCTCAACGTGTCGGGCAGTATCAAGCATGCCAGAAATTCTCAACGTGCGTCTGAACGATCACGATTAAGGTAGGAGAACGCCACCGGATTCACACCACGTGGCTATCCAGGGAGGGGGCAGCTCTTTTCGGTAGAAAGGCGAAGACGCCATTTTAGCCGTCGCATTTCGTGGGTTTTTTGTATACAGGGTGTTACAAAAAGGTACGACCAAACTTTCAGGAAACATTCCTCACACACAAAGAAAGAAAATATGTTATGTGGACATGTGTCCGGAAACGCTTAATTTCCATGTTAGAGCTCATTTTATTACTTCTCTTCAAATCACATTAATCATGGAATGGAAACACACAGCAACAGAACGTACCAGCGTTATTTCAAGCAGTTTGTTACAGGAAATCTTCAAAATGACCTAAGTTAGCGAGGATACATACATCCACCCTCCGTCGCATGGAATTAAAAAATGTTCAAATGTTTGTTAAGCTTATGGGACTTAACTACGGGGTCATCAGACCCTAAACTTACAAACTACTTATGAACTAACTAATACTAAGGACGGCACAAATATCCATGCCCGATGGGGGATTCGAACCCCCGACCGTAGTGGCCATGCAGACCGTGACTGGAACGCCTCAGTCCCCTCTTTTTTTTTGTTCTTCTAGTAGATCTATGTTATGCGGTCGCCGGTTCAGTTGGTTCTTGGTTGTTCTCTCAACATTTGGCTCAGCTTTTTTTTATTACAGAGAGCATTTAACCCTCAGACCGGGCGCGCTGAGCCACGGCGCTCGGCAGGCTTTCTCAACGTGTCGGGCAGCATCAATCCCCTCGGCCACCGCGGCTGGCCGCATGGAAGCCCTGATCCCTGGAGAATGGCGTATTGTATCACAGCCGTCCACAATACGAGCACGAAGAGTCTCTACATTTGGTACCGGGGTTGTGTACACAAGAGCTTTCAAATTCCCCCATGAACGAAAGTCAAGAGGGTTGAGGTCAGGAGAGCGTGGAGTCCATGGGATTGATCGGCCTCTACCAATCCATCGGTCACCGAATCTGTTGTTGGGAAGCGTACGAACACGTCGACTGAAATGTGCAGGAGCTCCATCGTGCATGAACCACATGTTGTGTCGTACTTGTAAAGGCACATGTTGTAGCAGCACAGGTAGAGTATCCCGTATGAAATCATGATAACGTGCTCCAGTGTGCGTAGGTGGAAGAACAAGAGGTCCAATCAAGACATCACCAACAATTCCTGCCCAAAAGTTCACAGAAAATCTGTGTTTATGACGTGAATCGAGGAAGTACATTACATACTAACGAAACAATTGGGTATTTTGACAAATCCTTCGTTTGTGTGGCCATAATGTCCGTAGTTGCTTTCATAATTATGAATAGCAGTGATTTTCCGTCTTTGCAACTACAATAAAAATGCCATTTTTTCACACCAGACGCGTTTCGTTTTATTGAATGTAAAACATCATCAGTGGTCTGAAATAATAGAAATCTACAGTTTGTTTTTTGTTTAGATCGAAAACAGTTCTTAAATGGACCCTGAAAAGTAGGCCTAATGTTTGGTACTTACGGAAATTTTGTCTCCTTTTCGCTTCACATCATGGAATGCCGGTCTGTTTAGTGCAATACCGCCGGTTCTTCATGCTGTGTCGTTTTCTCACTACTTTCACTGTCACTGTTTCACTGTTCATAGTTGTTTTCCACAGATCAGAAGTGTTTGTTTTTGTTTTTACTGATTCTGCTCAGTGTGTTATTGGAGTGTTGCCAACCTCACAAATGTAGTTCTTTCTCTATGTTTTATAATAAATTATGTTTCGGTGTATTTAGTTTTGATGTAAGCGGATTGGAATAGTGGCAGAATAATACATGTATACATTTAATGGGAACATTATTATTCTTATTATTTTATTTAATATTTTTTTAATTACTATTATATTATTATAATTGTTGTTATTATTGGTGGGGGGTTTAGTAGTAGGGAAAGATGACTGAATGGTGGTTGGATGTGGTAAGGTGTGATGTGAAGTGAGATGGAAGACAAAAGTGATGGATATGAGGTGTGGTGCAGTAATATTAAACTCCTGGGTGGTGGTAATGCAAGTTGTGTGCATGTGTGTGATGTGTGTGTGTGTGTGTGTTTGGGGGGGGGGTTGTGTTTTTAGTTGAATCTGGTATGTGATGTAGGGTAACAGTGAGGGGAACGAGGTTGAGTGTTTGTTAGCAGGGAGCGATAAAGTTTGGGAGTTTTATATCAATATGTGTGACACGTTCGGAGAGTCTCGTGTTTAGCGGAGAGATGGCTATGTGATTTAAGAACTGTTTTCGATCTAAACAAAAAACAAACTGTAGATTTCTATTATTTCAGACCACTGATGATGTTTTACATTCAATAAAACGAAACGCGTCTGATGTGAAAAAATCGCATTTTTATTGTAGTTGCAAAGACGGAAAATCACTGCTATTCATAATTTTGACAAATGTCTGCACGAATTATTTCAATTTACATTTAAAGAGAAATACTAAAATGAACTCTTACATGGAAATTAAGCGTTTCCGGAGACATGTCCACATAACATATTTTCTTTCTTTGTGTGTGATGAATGTTTCCTGAAAGTTTGGCCGTACCTTTTTGTAACACCCTGTATTACTTAAGTCTTATGAAGCAAGTAAAATTAACTGAGTAAATTGAGAATCTCTCGGAAACCGGTCTTTAGAGGTACTATTTGTTGGAATAAATGACTGGAAACGTCTTATATGTGGGTTAACAATTTCCGTATTACAGTAATCTGCCGTTTCAAGGCAGGGGGAAACTGAAGATCTGTTGACACGAATTGTTGTTTACATCATTTGATGTAATTATATGTCAGCAACCGACATATCTACCAGTAGTGTATACAACAAGTCTAATATCATCGTCGGTGACACTAATATAACTTGGTGGCCGTAGCGTAGGCAGCAAAGTCGTGGACTGTGTGGCGGTGGTTCTAGTTGTTTCGCACGCAAATATTTTATTCCTTTTTTATTCTGGTTCCCTGATAATCTCAGAGACTTTCTTATAAATTTCATAGAAATATAATGCATAATATTCGATGCTATGTAAACATAAGTGCGCATCCTCTGAGGAGTGAGTTTGTTGGATTCGTTTAATGAACAAGACAGTTTGCACCTTACAGTAAAATACGCACTTTATTGTTTCACGTATTGAATTTTACACGTTCTTAACATTATTTTACTAAATAGTAATAGGACCGTGGAAGAATGACCTTTAAGCTTTACTAAATCGCGAGACTGTTGCATTAATATTTGTCTTATGTGAACGGCTAGTCTAATTTTATATTCCAAAGTTTGTCAGGAAGCTTTTATAAGTCGCTGCACTTATTGAGAAAACATGCAACTTTTTTAAGACTCCTCAGTTCATAGATATTTCGTTGTTACTTATGTAGGTTTACATAACAGAATATGACGAACTTATGAACAAACGCCAAAAATTAGAGTTAAAGCAGGAATTCCATTCCTTTTATTTCGTAAACATTGTGTTTCCAGGACCTGATGCAGCCGACAACTGTCGCTGCAGCGCGTCGCGATCGCCATGTAGCTCGTTGAGGCACACGCCTCGTATGCTCAAGTTGCACCGTCTCCGAGCGTTCAGCCGCACCTTGGACTCGGCACGTTGACCGCACACGTTCAGACACACGCTCCGTGTGCCGACGGCTTAAGGATGGGGAAAGAAATCGGACGTGCTGTTTCTACCCCTACATAAATACTCTGCTAATCACATTTAAGCGCGTGGGAGATGGTTCATCGAACCGCTTTTCTTATAATTCTTTTCCGTTCCATTCTCTAATACGGCGCGGGAAAAGAAAACATTTAAATCTTTCCGTTTTGGATCTTATTTTTCTTATTTTATTATGACGATTATGTCTCCTCTTGTAGGTGGGTGCTAACACGTTTTGTTCCCATACGGAAGACTGAGTTGGTGTAAAAAATTTCGGGAATAAATCTTGCCGCAATGGGACCATCGCGGTATTTGCCTGGAGAGATTTAGGGACATCATGGAAAATCTAAGTTTGATGGGTGGAGGTGGATTTCAGCCACCGTCCTCCCAAATGCGTATTCGGGGTGTTACCACAGCGCCACCTTGCTGAGTACTTCACGTTACAGTAGCTTGATACAGTGACTCAACGTATTACTCCACAAAGTGAATCGTAGGCACGCCCATAAACAGAACCACAATAGGGAGTAGCGACAAGTCGACAGCCACTCAAGTGGAAGTCATTGCCGTCCGACAGATGGAGTGGTATTAGTGCCCCAAGTGGCAGAAAAGCGGCATTTCGTCAGATTCAGTATGCGTTTGTTTAATTATACGTACTCTCTGTAATTTATTGCATTTCCAGCGTTACCGGTACTGAAATGTAATAATCTTTATATAGATTCATAAACATTATAACAGTGTAATACAAGGGGTGGGCAGCCGCGTGGGAGTGGCCGTGCGCTTTGCTGAAGAATGCGAGTCTGCACCCCGTAGGAGGTTCGAGTCCTCCCTCGGGCATGAGGATGTGTGTTTGTTTGTCTTGTCCTTAGCATATGTTAGTTCAAGTGGTTTTAAGTCTAAAAACTGATGACCAGCGCAGCTTTGTTCCACAGCCTTACAAACATTTGAACACTTCAACGGGTGGGCAAAATAATATGACACATCTTGACAAAAATAATCAAAAGTTTGTAAACCCAAGGGTCAAAACTATTAATGTCATAGGTCACTAGCGTTACATATTGCCGGTCGCGGTGGCCGAGGAGACAGGCGCGCCAGTCACGGTCTGCACGGCCACTACGGTCGGGGGTTCGAATCCCCCCTCGGGCATGGATATTTGTGCCGTCCTTAGTATTAGGTAATTCATAAGTAGTTTGTAAGTTTAGGGACTGATGACCCCGTAGTTAAGTCCCATAAGCTTAACAAACATTTGAACATTTTTCGTTACATATTGCTGAAACTGACTTGCCCTGAGGAAGACACACACCCAAAGCCGAGTGAGAAACCGAACATCCGGCGGGAGTCGCCGCTGTATTCGTGGCTTGGCGCCTTAGACCGCGCGTCCATTCTCAATGACGTTACCTAGCAGTATGTCTCGGTGAAGTGGCTCAGCGGTCTAAGGCGCCTTGCTGCGGAGCGCGAGGTTGCTCGCCGTCAGAGTTTCGTGTCCTCTCTCAAGCATGGATGTGTGATATACTTGGGTTAGTTTAACGTAGTTTATGTAGTTTGTAAGTCTAGGGACTAGTAAAAAAGAAGTTTATTCCCACAGATTTATAAACATTCAGTGAAATTCGTAATCTCACAGACTTCCACAGAGGATAACTCGAAGATACGCAGATGGTAGGAGCGTCTCTGATAAAACTGGGTGCACCATTTGGTAACAAAGTCAACGGTAATGGCAGCGGTGGAATAGCCGTGCTCTGTAACGCACCTTTCTGTGGTGTCCACGGCAGTTCCTTGTCCAAGGTTCGAGTTCGCCCTCGGGCGTGGCTGTGTGTGTTGTCCTTAGTTTAAGTTAGTTTAAGCAGTTTGTAAGCCTAGGGACTGGTAAACACTGCACTTACGTCCCTTAATTTAGAAACATTTGAACAGAGTACACGAAACAACGTTAAAAATGATCAGCGAAATGAAAGAGTCGCCGAAACCAGAAGTTAACCGACAATGATCGACGAGCATTGAGAACGATTGTGGCCAAACAAAATGAAACTTGCACAGCAAAAGCGAATGCCAAACTCAACACTCATTTGAGTGATACTATTTCGATCAGAATAGAACGGTTGGAGCTGAGCTTTCATGGAAGGGCTGCAGTTGCTAAATCAATAATAACGGAAGCCAAAGTAGAACTGCGAAAGTGTCTCGATCATAAAACCTGGTGGACACGCACAGATCGTCACGATATAATGAAACGTCCGACGAATTATTGTTTCCTACAAACAATCAGGTTTATGGATTGAAAACAGCAGAAATGTTCAAATGTTTGTAAACCTGTTGGACTAAATTGCTATGGTCATCAGTCCCTAGACTTACAAACTACTTAAACTAACCTAAGGACAACACACACACACATACACACACACACACACACACATGCCCGACGGAGGACTCGAACCCCCGACGAGGAGCAACCGCGCACTACGCAGCAAGGCATTTAAGAACGTTTGGCCATTCCACCGCGGTGGGTCACTCTAATTAGATTACCTGATAACTCAAATAAGTGGATTACTATATTAACAGATATTCTTCAGAGTTAATAAATATTTGTTTTTATTACTGACCAAACAAAGAGTAAGGTATTATTGTGTGTATATTAAGATGTAAAACGAGTAATGTGGAATTATGTCAGAACAAAAAGAAGATGTTAAAGATTTTTTCCTTAATTATAGAATAGCTGTAAAATACTATTATTATTTTTATTGTTATTTATATAATGTTTGACTGATCATTTAAATGAACTCTTAGTTAGGAACAGGGGACTGGTAACTTACCTGTTTATTCCCCTCAAAATAACAAGAACAACAACTGATTTGAAAACATTTTTAGGGCTATTAATAATATATTACTTTTTAGAAATGGAAAAAAAATCAATATTCAAAATTTGAATATACTTGTACAGCGAGATTTGCATATCTCATAACTTTCTGTCCGACTCTTTTTATGTATTTTGAGAGAAGTAATGGTGTGTAATATCAACCCTTTTCTACTGAAAGATGAATCACAATGTATTGTGGAAGAGAGAGATGGTCCACAACGTTTCAGTTTACAACTTAGTACAAACAATGAACCCAAATGAACACTGAGCAGACGAATAAAATAATCTTCGCTAAGACTGCATAGAAGAGACAGGCTAAGTAACAACATTAATTTTTAGAATTCTGAGACATTCTCGCCTCTGCGTGAGTCGTGTCATATGCAGTTTACAGCAATACATGTCACTGAGTAACTACTGATTATTTATTATCAGTCAATTTTTAATTTTTAGAAATTAATGAGTCATTTCGTATTCCCCAAGCTCCTCGAGGAGAAAGGATGCTGTAAAGTCCTTTAATGACTGTTGATCCCAGTCTTGCGTAAATGAGTCTTAGCTCACTCTCCAATAACCGTGCTATCGACAATCGTTGAATATTAATCTTTTCTCCATCATAGGAAGACCATTGCTACAATTAAAATGTTAGTGACCGCCATAGAAACGTATGCCGATTCCTTTGGATTACTCTACATGGTGTGGAAATGACACCAGCTGCCCAAGTAACATTCTACCACTGGCGTAATAAATGACAGTAGGACGATGTGTCGGTGTCTGTCTATTGCATGGAGTTACTAAATTGAAGTGGTCGGTGTAGATAGCTGACAGAAGGGCAGGGTCGAGTGATTGCGTTTGCCCATGAGAGTACCGTCAAAGAAGTTGTCAAATTCGTTAACTTATCAACGCCGACTGTCTATTGTGTCAAAGGAAATCGTATACCACACACAGGCATATAAGGCGTTGTAGTAATGATTGTCATTTGAAGATAATAACCGATAACGGTCGAGACCAATGTCCCACCTGATCAGAGACAGCCGTTATCACATCCAACAAGAATTGCGACTGACCGTGATTGTTGTTTCATCTCAGTCAGTTTCAGAATGAACATTACTGAACAAACTGTAGTTCAGAAAATGTCACTGATCACAGCAACATATTAAGCTTCCAGTCTTTTATATACCAGACAACAATTATGAGTGTTTTCTAATTATGCGAGGCGTAAGTGTACAGGAAGGAAGAAGAAGGAACCTTAGGGTTGACAGCTTGGTCATTAGAGACGGAGCTAACGCTCGGAGTTTTGGTTAAGGATGGGGAAGGAAATCGGCCGTGCCCTATGAAAGGAACCATCCCGGCATTTATTTTATTTATTTGTTTTTTCTGTTACATAAGACCCACTTGAGGAGTAAGACTCCATGGTCATGGAACAAGTCAATACATTGTTACACAAGATTGGTAATAGAAAAATTTTAAGTAGTCCTTTGCACACGACAATCTTAAGACAAAGTGAAAAGAATCAATAAAGAAAAAATGAATTAGCTTAATTGTTTAACTTTTCTAGGAGCTCCTCGACAGAATAAAAGGAGTGAGCCACGAGGTAACTCTTCAATTTAGATTTGAAAGCATGTGGATTAGTGCTAAGATTCTTTAGTTCTTGTGGCAGCTTATTGAAAATGGATGCCGCAGAATACTGCACCCCTTTCTGCACAAGTGTTAAGGTGGTGTGGTGCAACTGTAGATTAGACATCTGTCTAGTATTCACCGAGTGAAAGCTACTAACTCGTGGGAATAAGCTGATATTATTAACAACAAAAGACATTAAAGAAAAAACGTATTGTGACGCCAGAGTCAAAATTCCCAGACTACTGAAAAGGGGTCGACATGACGTTCGCGAACTTACACCAGATATTGCTCGAACCGCCCGTTTTTGAGCCAGAAATATCCTTTTTGCATCAGGCGAGTTACCCCAAAAAACAATGCCGTACGTCATAAGTGAGGGAAAGTAAGCGAAATAGACTACTTTTCGTGTTGAAAAATCACTTATCTCAGATATTGTTCTAATGGTAAATATAGCAGAATTTAGTTTTGGAACAAGACCTGAACATGGGCTTTCCATGACAGCTTACTGTCTATATGAACACCTAGAAATTTGAACTGTTCAGTCTCACTTATCACATGCCCATTATGTGTAATCATAATGTCAGATTTCGTCAAATTATGTGTTAGAAATTGTAAAAAACTGAGTTTTACTGTGATTTAACATCAACTTGTTTTCTATTAGCCATGAACTTATCTCTTGAACTGCATTATTTGATACTGTGTCAATATTACGAGCAACATCCTTCACTACCAAGCTGGTATCATCAGCAAACAAAAATATTTTACAATCACCTGTTATACTCGAAGGCATATCATTTATATAAATAAGAAACAGCAATGGTCCCAAAACAGACCCCTGGGGCACCCCATACTTAATTGTGCCCCATTGGGATTGCACGTCATAGCCATTTTCTACACTGCGGAGAATTACCTTCTGTTGTCTATTATTAAAGTAAGAGGTGAACCAGTTGTGGGCAACTCCCCGTATTCCATAATGTTCCAACTTCTGCAACAATATTTTGTGATCAACACAATCAAACGCTTTTGTTAAATCAAAGAAGACGCCTAATGTCCGTAGCCTCTTATTTAACCCATCAAGTGCCTCACAGAGAAACGAAAATATAGCGTTTTCAGTCGTTAAACCACTTCTAAAACCAAACTGTACGTTTGACAGGAAATTATGTGAACTGAAATGATCAATTAATCTTGAATATACAGCCTTTTCAATAACTTTGGAAAAAACCGATGGCATAGAAATAGGTCTATAGTTGTCTACATTATCCCTATCTCCTTTTTTATAAAGCGGTTTCACTACTGAGTACTTTAATCTGTTAGGAAACTGACCATTCTGAAAGGAAAAATTACAAATATGGCTTAGTACTGGGCTAACATATGGAGATCAGTACTTTAGAATTCTGCTAGATACCCCATCATATCCACAATAGTCCTTAGTCTTTAGTGATTTAATTATTGACTCAATCTCACCTATGGAAGTATCATGAAGGATCATTTCAGGTAACAGCCTCGGAAACGCATTTTCTAAAAACGTTATATGATTACCTGTAGAAACTAGAGTTTTGTTTAGTTCCTCTACTATATTCAGAAAGTGATTATTGAATATTGCACATATATCTAACTTGTCAGTAACAGAAACATTCCTACTACGCACTGACGTTATATCTTCTACCTGCTGCTCCTGACCAGACACTTCCTTCACGACTGACCAGATAGTTTTAATTTTATCCCGAGAGTTTGCTATTATTTTTGCATACCACATACTTTTTGCATTCTTAATGACTTTTTTCAGAACCTTACAGTACTGTTTGTAATGAGCTACTGCTTCTTCATTCTGACTGCTTCTAACATTTTGATACAACTCCCGCTTAGTTCTACATGATACTCTTATCCCCTTTGTCAGCCACCCTGGCTGTCTGTTACTGAAAGTACCCTGTTTTGAGCGTTCTAGCGGAAAGCAACTTTCAAACAGCATAATAAACGTGTTCAGAAAAGCATTATATTTATCATCTGCATTTTCAGCACTATAAACATCCTGCCATTCTTGTTCCTTAATTAGGCTTAAAAAGGTCTCAATTGCAACTGGATTAACTTTTCTGAGTAGTTGATATTTATGTTTAACATTTGTTTGAGAACAAATACTTTTTAGAATTAAAAGTTGGGCATCGTGGTCTGATAGGCCATTTACTATTCTGCTGACAGAGTGCCCCTCTAATAATGAAGAATGAACAAAAATATTGTCAATGGTAGAACTGCTATTTCCTTGCACTCTCGTTGGAAAAAATACTGTTTGCATCATGTTATAGGAATTAAATAGATCTAACAGCTGACTTTTCCTGGAGTGATTTAGGGAAATCACGGAAAACCTAAATCAGGATAGCCAGAGATGGATTTGAACCATCGTCCTTCGGAATACGAAATGTTCAAATGTTTGTAGAACTTATGGGACTTAACTACGGGGTCATCAGTCCCTAAGCTTACAAACTACTTATGAACTAACTAAGACTAAGGACGGCACAAATATCCATGCCCGAGGGGGGATTCAAACCCCCGACCGTAGTGGCTGTGCAGACCGTGACTGGAGCGTCTCAGTCCCCTCGGCCACCGCGGCCGGCTTGGAATACGAATCAAGTGCGTTACCACTGCGCCACCTCGCTCGGTACAAGTGCAGGCGGAATTATCAGACGTTGAAGTCATTATGTTTAGACGGTGTAACTGGGCCGCGAGGTGGTTGTGTGATGTTTTGGGGTTTCTCATAGCTCTCATTCAGTGCAGCGTTAACATGAATCAGAATGTTTATCTTTACATTATCGATGACAATGTTGTTTTGAACTTACTCAACAGCTTGTTATTACTTATACTGAGGGCACTATCGTTGTCCAAGATGCCAACAACTACGTTCATAGTGAAATACTGAACGTTCCTGGTTTGTGAAACACTCGGACACCCCATGGAACTTCGACTGCTCCTTTAACTTAATCGCGTAACTGGTGACCCAGCAGTTTAGTTCTCTTTAAAAATCCCAACAACCAACAACCTTAATCGCGTTTCGCTTGTCGTATACGACGTACGAAATGGCTAACTTTGTCTAAATACAGGATCCATGTCACGCTCAATATACAATTAATACACTGCTGGCCATTAAAATTGCGTCCACAAGAAGAAATGCAGATGATAAACAAGTATTCATTGGGCAGATATATTATACTAGAACTGACATGCGATTATATTTTCACGCAGTTTGGGTACATAGATCCTGAGAAATCAGAACCCAGAACAACCACCTCTGGCCGTAATAACGGCCTTGATACGCCTGGGCAGTGAGTCAAACAGAGCTTGGATGGCGTGTAGAGGTACAGATGTCCATGCAGCTTCAACACGATACCACAGTTCATCGAGAGTAGTGACTGGCGTATTGTGACGAGTCAGTTACTCCGCCACCGTTGACCAGACGTTTTCAGTTGGTGAGAGATCTGGAGAAAGTGCTGGCTAGGGCAACAGTCGAACATTTTCCGTATCCAGAAAGGCCCGTACAGGACCTGCGGTCGTGCATTACCCTGCTGTAGGGTTTCGCAGAGATCGAATGAAGGGTAGAGCCACAGGTCGTAACACACCTGGAACGTAACGGCCACTGTTCAAAGTGCCGTCGATGCGAACAAGAGGCGACCGAGACGTGTAACCAATGACACCCTATACCATCACTCCGGGTGATACGCCAATATGGCGATAACGAATACACGCTTCCAATGTGCGTTCAACGCGATGTCGCCAAACACGGATGCGACCATCATGATGCTTATAAACAGAACTTGGATTCATCCGAAAAAATGACTTTTTGCCATTCGTGCACCCAGGTTCGTTTTTGCGTACACCATCGCAAGCGCTCCTGTCTGTGATGCAGCGTCAAGGGTAACTGCAGCCATGGTCTTTGAGCTGATAGTCCATGCTGCTGCAAACGTCGTCGAACTGTTCGTGCAGATGGTTGTTGTCTTGCAAACGTTCCCATCTGTTGACTCATGGATTGAGACGTGGCTGCACGATCCGTTACACCCATGCGGATAAGATGCCTGTCATCTCGGCTGCTAGTGATACGAGGCCGTTGGGATCCAGCACGGCGTTCCGGATTGCCCTCCTGAACCCTTTATCAAAGTCGGAAACGTGATGGTACTCATTTCTCCTCCTTACACGAGGCATCACAACAACGTTTCACCAGGCAACGCCGGTCAATTGCTGTTTGTGTATGAGAAATCGGTTGGAAACTTTCCTCATGTCAACATGTTGTAGGTGTTTCCACCAGCGCCAGCCTTGTGTGAATGCTCTGAAAAGCTAATCATTTGCATACCACAGCATCTGCTTCCTGTCGGTTAAATTTCGCGTCTGTAGCACGTCATCTTCATGGTGTAGCAATTTTAATGGCCAGGAGTGTAGTTTTAATACCTTCCACAAGGTTCACCACATTGTGTGATCAGTTATTAAAGTCAGGAATTATTTACCTCATGTCCGCTGCGAAGGAAAATCAAAAAGCTAAAAATGTTCAAATGTTTGTTAAGCTTATGGGACTTAACTACGGGGTCATCAATCCCTAAACTTACAAACTACTTATGAACTACCTACAACTAAGGACGGCACAAATACTCATGCCCGAGGGGGGATTCGAACCCCCGACCGTAGTGGCCGTGCAGACCATGACTGAAGTGCCTCAGTCCCCTCGGCCACCGCGGCCGGCATCAAAAAGCTGTTCAAATTCTGTAGATGATTGCCATTTATTCACGTGAAGACACTCTTGAACCGGTACCAGTTTATTTTTAAGAGACCTATACAAAAAGCCCCTTTTGGTACAAAAATAGTAGTTTTCGATATTTTCCCCTGTGTATGGTTGATTGTTTGAGACAGCGGGACCTAACTGCTAGGGTTAGCAGTCCCCCGGTTAGGAGGGGAAGGAGTGAGGATAGGAAAGGAGGGGAAGGGGGAAAAATGCAGTCCAGGGAGGAAAGAAGGAAGAAAGTCTGCATTAGTTCGGGGCCCCATGCTGGCCGCGCACGTACTCACTAAAGAACCGTGTGCCCTGTGTGTGTGTGTAGGGGGTGGGGGGATTTCTGAGACATTGACGTGTGTATCGTAGTAAATGCGTACGTTCGTATTTAAATATGCAGCAATAATGTGCTATACGTTTTGAAACATTTTACTTGAATGAATTATTTTCATAATAATAATAATTTTAAATAATAATAATAATAAATATTGAAAATAATAGTAATGGATTAATTGAAGTTCGAGTTTCAGGTATCAGAGAGGTTGTTCCATGCTAGAAAAGGGGTTCGTGACAACACGAGGGTGTAGAAAGAGCAATTTTTGGAGGCAGTATCGAGTACTTAGAGAAGAATAAATCTCCCGCTGCCATAAAGAAGTCAATCAAAAATGATGACAGGAGCATTACGACTACTGGAATTTATTAGTGACAAAACAGTACTAACGGGTAGTAAACAAATAATAATGTAACACTTGCAGCGCTACGAAGTTTTCTATCTACGAAGTCAAGTGTTTACTTTCTGACGATTAGATACATTGAAATCAAAAAACATTCGACTATTTATGGCTATAATATAATTATTCCGGAACCTCTTTAACAATACGAATAATAAAGTCTACACTTCAAAATATTAACTGAATTTGCGACGATGGTCGGTAGAACATGACATGAAATACTTCTCTGATTTTATTCAAAAATTTTCGTCACTTGATTACCATTTGGCTGTCGGCTTTGTAGGGCATCATCGAATGACAACAGAATGCACGCAACTTTATCTGTGCTTTCGACATTCATCATTCACCTGACGAAGGCGTTTGAAGCCAAAGGCTGGTTCGTAACCAGGTAAGTTAGGTTTTTTCATAGCAAAAGACTACGTTTCATTGGCAGAACACTTAGAAGATGCAACAGTTCTACTAAAAGAAACTGCCTACACTACACTTGTGCGCCCTATTTTGGAGTATTGCTTCGCATTGTGGGATCCACAACAGGAGGGCCTGACGGACGATTTATAGAAAGTTCAGATAAGGGCAGCTCGTTTTGTAATATCGAGATATAGGGGACAGAGTGTCACGGAAATAATGCACGAGTTGGGGTGGAATTAATTAAAAGAAAGGCGTTATTTGTTGCGGCGACATTTATTTGTGATATTTCTTTCACCAACTTTCTCTTTCGAATGCGAACATCTATTGTTAGCACCCTCCTATATAGGGAGACATGATCATCACAAAGAAATCGGATCGAAAACAGAAAGATTAGAGTATCTAAATATAAAGAAATATCATAACAGTAGTTCGATGAACTCTCTGCCATGCACTTAAGTGTGGGTTGCAGAGTATCTACGAAGATGTAGAGTGAGAATTTATTTTCTTATTTAATACTGACTACACTTTGTTTCAGCTGACTAATAGCTAGCCTAAGGACGCCAAGCGAATACGCCACAAGACGGCTGCTTCATTATTCAGATGGTTCCTTATTTGGTCTGATGATGGTGGGCGAGTCAAGGTCGAGAGATCATGTCCGCAATCATTTTTGGGAGTTGAGAGAAATCGAATATCGGTGCCTAGTAATTAATCACTACAACATGAATGCGGTAGCTGCAGCTTCGTGCTCTTTTTATTTATTCGCGTTTTAAGCAAGAAAATTAAACTGATGAACTAATTCTAAAATCATTCTGCATAAAGTCGCTGCTTTTTTCTGTTACCAAACAACAATGACGATGTGTCGGTAGCTAACTCAGGTTAATGTATAGGGCTATTGGCCCTATACATTAGATTGGATTCGAAGACCGGTGTGATGCATATTCCCTTTAATCTGTACTGCGATGACTTTTTCTCTGTATAATTACTACGTGCTATAATCGTTTTAATTTGCTTACTGTAGTCCAGATATTGTTTTCAACTACAACTTTTACCCTACCGACCATTTTCTTCCTTTACGACATTAAAAACTTTCATTTGATATTCATGTCAGTGAGAGATATGACTTGCAACCATGATTTCTTAACTCTACAAGACCAAATACATCAATCATAGTGAATGTTACCTCTCCAGATACTACAAAGTTGCCGCTCCTCTTCAGAAATTAAATGTTATTCTCGACTCTCCATAAACAGCATTCCAATGCAGTTACGGTTGACGTACATCTATCAGCTGTTTGCACGCATGAGGCATGCAAGTACCTCCACCGCAGATAGGTTGTTGATTCGTGTGATATTAATATGATGACGAACGGGAATATAGCATGCTGAAGGAGATGAGGAAGTGATATTAGGAACTATGGTCAGTTCATTAGCGTTTGAGCTAAGGCTTCGACAAATCGAGGATTTGGAGAAGAAGCGTCATGTGATTTTCAGTGAAATCATTCCGTAATTTGTCATAATCGAAATACAAAAAAACAGATAAAATCTAAATATTGATGGCTTGAATGGAAGTTTTATCAAATTCTCGGAAAATGAATTCGAGGTTCTAGCCAATGCCCGAACTCTCTTCGTTTGCTATCACGAGATGTGTTATCCACCTAAAGAGAGAATGGAAGTGCGGACTAAACTGCGTGCCGAAAGCATCTCTTCACTGCAATAGAAGCATCATGTTGAGTTTTTCTGACTTCCGTCGAGCCATGTAGCAGCATTCACTGCGGAAATTCGTTGAGAAAATACAGACCTTGTATTAAAAGAAATTTCTCAAGATTACCTTGGCCGATTACTTAGTGAATTGACTAATGGATCAATGCCCTAGACCACTCACAACTGACCCGATCACTTGGATTCAGTTAAAGGAGAGGGTCATATAATGTGGACAGCTTGTAAGGACAATTTTGATTAATGTAGCGTGACAGGCCACAAACCGCATTCTATGTGTGCTGTAACGCATTATATATGTTCCAAAAAATATGTGAAGGATGGAAATACTGTCCGTAGTTCTATAGAAGTGACAGACAATTTTTTTTTAATTTAAAAAAAAGCTATATTAAAGATTTCAACGCATTGAAAGCTTTTCCAATAAAATGAACCCTGAGCATAATAAGTACGAAGACCAATGGCCTCGATAGTAAAAATTCATCTAAATTCATCCCCACCGCACCTCCCACAGTTTTAGTGACTGTAGCCAGTGTGCAACTGACCACATATCATCCAGGAAAACAGCAAGAAAGTCTGTGGATATATGAAAAAAGAAACAAAACAGAAACAGTGAACATCTCAAACAGAACATTTAAAACTGGAGGGAAACATCTATAGCGACAGCATCGTGGTCGAGTTATGGTGATGAACCGAGAAGCTGAAAGTCTGTTTCAAATCTTCTCCAACTAAAAACCTTTAATTTTTTTTCTTTTCCACAAAATTATGAACTGTCCGACCGTTCATTGACGCGTGTGTTTCCTGTAACCCGTTTTGTGTCTGTGTAACATCCGCGTCGGAATGCCATGCTCGCTCTGCCATGCACTGTACTCAACTGACGTCGTGTGTTTAGATGTTTGTTCAGGCGCGCTTATCTCGCATCGGACCTACTGCTTCCAGTGAGGTCCGAACTACTTTTAAGTTTGTATCCGCGATCGCCAATTTTTGGCGGTACTTGACATTGCGATTACGAGTCGATGAGCGTTTATTGTGGAATAGTTGCCTCCCGTTTATATGTTGTTTTGGTGAGTGTGGTAAGTGAGCGGTCTATGCGGAATATCGAATGCACTTGCACTTCCTTGTGACAGTAATATGTTCTTACCACATGACTCATATTCTGTAACTAATGTATAGCATGAAAATTGCCAGGGTTACGAAAAGAGCACAGAAACATCAATCACATTACGGACAGTTCATAAAGTAGTGGGAAAAAAATTGATTACGAATGGGTTTACGATCGACTATCTTTTGTATTGTGGTTCAACAAAAAAATGTTCAAATGTTTGTAATTCTATCGGACCAAGCTGCGTGGTCATCAGTCCGTAGCTTACAAACTACTTAAACGTAGGTAAACTAACCTAAGGACAAACACACACACACCCATGCCCCAGAGAGGACTCGAACCTCCACGGCGAGCAAACGCGCGCTCCGCAGCGAGACGCTTTAGACCGCTCGGCTACTCCACCGCGGCTATTTCTTAATCCTTACAATTAGTTTTAAATGCCGAAATACCTCGATCTGGGGAAGATAAGTTTGGGTTCAGGAGAAATGTAGGAACACGGGAGGCAATACTCACTTTCAAGCTTGTCCTAGAAGATACATTAAGAAAAGGCAAACCTACATATCTAGCTTTTGTAGATTTGGAGAAGACTTTTGACAGTGTTGATTGGAATAAAATCTTTCAAGTTCTGAAGCAAGCAGGAGTAAAATATAGGGAGCGTAAGGTTATTTACAACTTGTACAAGAACCAGACAGAGGTTGTCAGAGTTGAAGGGCATGAAAGGGATTCAGTGGTTGGGAAGGGAGTAAGACAGGGTTGTAGCCCTTCCCCAATGTTATTCAAAATTCAAATTAAAATGTTTGTATAGCTTATGGGACTTAACTACGGGGTCATCAGTCCCTAAACTTACAAACTACTTATGAACTAGCTAATACTAAGGACGGCACAAATATCCATGCCCGAGGGGGGATTCGAACCCCCGACTGTAGTGGCCGTGCAGACCGTGACTGGAGCGCCTCAGTCCCCTCGGCCACCGCAGCCGGTCAATGTTATTCAATACAGAAACTAAGTAAAATGATAAATATAAATAAATATCTATCTTTCAGAGACTATAGACCACTACTACAAAAGTGTTGCTAAGTATTCCACCTTCATTAAAATCCGGCCAATATATTGATTAACGAGATAAGCGTAATTAGACGCAGAGAGGAAATGGCAAATTGTAGAGTGGACTAGGAAAGCTGGTGCTTGGCAGAAAAGTGTTTAGCGCCGGTAGCGACGACGACGCTAGCAGCGGCGCCGTGCACAGACGAGCGACGAAATGATTGCCAGCCGTAACGGCGAACGCCTAACGAGAGGGACGCCGACCCGCGCCCCATCCGTTCCCCCAAATCGTTTACTGGCTCTAATTATCCAGTAATTTACGGCATTCAAATTCCAGCAATCAAAGTCACCTGTGTAAATATGGCTGCTCGGCTTTTTAACTGTCGTGAATGTGACGCGAACGGACCGATCGGCCTTTGGACGACTCTTACGCTTTCTCCTTCTTCCTTTTACCTACACAGGCTGTGCAGAGCTATCTTCCGTTGGTGCTCTGCCGTCTGACAGTAAGTACCGTCTTTTAATAGCCCTCACTAGTAACCGAGATGATATCGATGTAGCCTCGCGGCACACACACTTCCGTTTAAGGCGAAGGCGCTAAGAAAAACAAGAAGATACAGATATTCAGACCTCTGTGATGTGCTACTTTAAAGACTCAGTCGAGGTGTAACTGACGCCATGATTTCAAGCGGAGGTTGGTATTCAACGTGTAAAGATTCTAATACATTTATGTAAAGTGAAATATTGCTACGGTTGAACAGTAAATCGAAACAGCTGGTGTATAGTGAGGAATAGCGGCAAATTAGCATGTGTAAAAGTATGAACTAATGAGACCTAAAATGTTCACAAACATGAATGAATATGTATAAATAAGCTGCCATTGACTTCCATATCGCCGACCGCGGTGGCCGTGGGAACTGAGGCGCTCTAGTAACGGTCTGCACGGCCACTACGGTCGGTGGTTCGAATCCCCCCTCGGGCATGGATATTTGAGCCGTCCTTAGTATTAATTAGTTCATAAGTAGTTTGTAAGTTTAGGGACTGATGACCCCGTAGTTAAGTCCCATAAGCTATACAAACATTTGAACATTTTTATACTTCCATATCAAATATAGTTTCACAAGGGAATGGTCAGACTTGTCATGCCGAAAAATGTATTGATTTTGTAGCACTGTTAGCTAACATTGAAGGAAGTCTGTATGCAGAATGTTAGCTGTTGACATGACCAGGAAGTCACCTAAAAAAATCACGAAAATGGCTGTTTTCCTGCTTGGCGTTTCCGGTGACGGATGGCCACCCCAGGAAATGGCGAGTCGCGAGCTGTTGTTATGGTGAGCGTCGTGCGCATGGTCGGGAGGTGCGGCCGTCTTATCGCGGCGTTCACTAAAGAGGAATATCGTTGCACGGTTTTAGTAGAAAGGTGAAACGAATATTCGTTTCTGTGGCATGCAATTCCTTTTCATTTCTGATATGTATTTCGAAACATACCGTCCTGAAACTGGTTAGAGATGTGAAAGATATTATGTACATCTACATCTATACTCCACAAGCCACTTTACGGTGAACATTCAATCTCCCCTCACAGGTGATAGAAAAACCTGTAAATGTTTTGCTGCTTGCCATGGAGATATACCACAGACGCCAAATGAAGCAATCAAGAGAAAACACGCTTGAAGACTATGTGATGTGCGACATGGTAGTCAAACTTCTAGACGAGCATGTAAATAGCGCAGACATGTGTCTAGGAACGACTGAAACACTCGATATTGCAGACTGTGAATCTACAGACGGGAAGAAACGGAAGAAAGTTGCACACATGAAGACTCTTGGAGTGATAGTGCCACGTACCATCATCAGTTACCTCCGAAAGAAACACTCTCAACTACAATTACATTATCAGACAAAGAAAAAGTGGTCAAGTATTGGTTGAACGAAAATGGTAATAAACGCCTACGTGTCAGTACTGTTCAAAATAAGTATCGCTTTGTCCGTTCTGAATTGTATAGATGGAAAAAGGAAGTCGCTGGACGACGTAAGAGTCGACTGGAAATTGCGACGGAGATAAATGCGCGACTTTCTGAGCAATTTACCGATACCAGACGACAGTCATTGAGTGTCAGCGACACAACTTTGCGTGATTGGACGTTAGAGATTGCCAACGCGATAGGCGCTAAAGAATTTACAGCTTCTCAAAGTTAGATTAGTCGCTTCAAAAGATCACATAAATTTGTAGCACGGAAAATAACAAAATTTGTATCGAGAAACAGGTCGGAAAATGAAGTGACTCAAATGGAAATGATAGATCCTTTTCTTACGACTGCAAAAAATAAGATCGCCAGTTTTAGAGAATCTTACGTTTACAATGCAGATCAGTCAGGTTTTCAAAAAGAAAAGCGTGCGAAAAGAACACTGTCATTCAAAGGGGAAAAACATATTGAGGCAATTGCGCAGTCCACGACTGCACTCACCCATACATACACTATAATGCCCATAATTAGTATGGATGGTTCATTGCTGCCTAAACTATATGTGTGTCTTCAAGAACCAACTGGACGTTTTGGACCACGTGTCAAACAAACAATGTTCTACGCAGACAATCTTGGTATACGCATCGAAGTTTGGAAAAATGGGAAATGATAACGTAACACTTTTCATGCGTCATGCTTTTCTTTCGTTCTGCGGGAACAAATCTCTTCTTCTTCTAGATTCGTGGTCAGGTCATGAAAGTTCTGATTCATTAAAAGCTGTATTTCGAGCTCACCCTGACAAAGAAGTAGAGATACTTCAGATTCCACCCATCACGACGAACGTAATTCAACAGTTAGACAGATAATGTTTCCGCCAGTGGAAGGTATGTTACAGAAAACTAACAGAGAATGTTATTGAGTGCAAATCACTGAAGTTTCCTGTCTTTCACCGTGACAATATTCTCAAGTTGCAGTCAGTCGTACATTATCAGGTTTCCTCCACACGGTTTCAAAATATGATTAAATATGCATGGCACGCCTCGAAATATATTGATATTAGGCCTGATTCCTTCCAAACACCGGCTGAGTTTTGTCTACGGACACAACGTCTGTGATTCGCAGGGATGTCATATGTCGTCTTTGCTTGTATGTTCTTGGTGTACAAAAAAACTATGTTTTCAACATTGTATCAATATTTCGTATTTTTGCTGTAATTACAAGAAATAAAAGTTTGGCGTGTTCTAAACCGTGTGTGTATTTGTGTCTATTTCATAGCTATTTGGAAAGTATGTTGTAGATAAAATATCAGCTATATTTGTCAACGAATTTATTATTATCGTATTTATTAATTATCGTACGGTCGCTTTCACTCGGCGAATCAGCTCTCTCACTGCTGTGGCAGGAGAGCGGCGCGTAGCCAACGCTACCGTGTCCCTAGATGGCGTTGGTATAACGTAGCGAGAGAGGTCAGGGTTGTACAATAGGCAGTTATAAGCACGGAAACTATGCGACAATGATGTCATACTTCATAAACGTTTTTGCAGACTTCCAGGTCATGTCAGCAGCTAACAGTCTGCATACAGTCGTCCTTCAATGTTAACTCACAGTGGTAAAAATAGCAACACAGTTTTCGACATGACAATTCTGACCATTCTCTTGTCAGTTTAAGTAGTCTGTAAGCTACGGACTGATGACCACGCAGTTTGGTTCGATAGATTTACAATCATTTGAACTTTTTTTTTTAGACTTGTAGTCTTACAGAACTTTCTAAAATAGTTCTAAATGCGAATGTTTGAATAATGTCATGAATTTTTATTGTACCACATGTTAAGGTCTCTCCTCGTACCATCCATAAAACGAGCAACGGACAAACGACTGTTCGTGCGCCTCGTTGTGAACTGGTAACTCATCCCAGTTAACACGACATCTACGCGTATTTCTGAGCAATGTTCATAGTTAATCTATTCCAAGACAGTTCTTGCAGTTTTATAAGAAGAGTGTCGCCTGATTTACATCCTGTTTCTTCCAGTTGCAACCCTTTAATATTTTTCAACATACAGGGTGTTTCACTAAGTGTGTTTGCCTCTGTAACTTATAATATAATAGGTGACGGGAAATTTTAATGCGGTAGGTCAACACAAGAAATGTTACACTTTCTGCGGAGCTATGAACATAGTTTATTGTATCATTTTCCAAAGAGTTACACCACAAAGATATATTTTTTTTAAAAATAGAACAATAGTTTTTTCTATCGTGTATTGGATTCGTTTAAACCAGCTGCGTCCAAATCAATTTAAACTACATTCCTATCACTGTTAGTTTGTAAGCTACAACCCTTCGAAGTTCCGGGGGCGGAGGCTGCGATAGCGTAGCTGACTGGCCGAGTGGCTATCCCCTGGGGCACGGCCCACTGTCTCATGACCACCAGCCAGTCAGATACGCTGTCGTAGCCTCCGTCCCATAAACTTTGAAGGGTTGTAGCTCCCAAACTAACCGTGATACCAATGTAGTTTAAATTGATTTGGACGCAGCTGGTTTCAACGAATCGAATGCACGATAGAAAGAACTATTGTTCCATTTAAAAAAATATATCTTTGTGCTGTAACTCTTTGGAAAATGATACAATAAACTATCTTCATAGCTCCGCAGAAAGTGTAATATTTCTTGTGTTGACCTACCGCATTAAAATTTCCCGTCACCTATTATTTTATAAGTTACAGAGGCAAACACACTTAGTGAAACACCCTGTATATGTTGCACTCTCTAACTGATCAAAAAATATTGTGACCATCCTCACTGCTGTACATTTTTTTCACCCAATGGATCGTT
This sequence comes from Locusta migratoria, assembly GCA_026315105.1. Lineage (NCBI taxonomy): Eukaryota > Metazoa > Arthropoda > Insecta > Orthoptera > Acrididae > Locusta > Locusta migratoria. The sequence goes on from CM048755.1 coordinate 382,096,807, forward strand.
TCAGTTCGTCCAAGGTCAGAATGCACATACTTGAGCTGTTTTTCATTTAGGTCGGTACAATCTCATTTGTAGAGAAAGTACATTTTCCCATCATCCTGCAATGATTAGATCATTACAATTAAGTGTATGCGGTCATTCGATATCACATCTCTACTTAGGCCTAGTTCCAAATGCTTGAATGACTCGACTGTAGCCGGCCGCAGTGGTTGAGCGGTCTGCGGCGCGCCAGTCACAGTCTGCACGGCCTCTACGGTCGGGAGTTCGAATCCTCCCTCGGGCATGGATGTTTGTGTCGTCTTTAGTATAAGGTAGTTCATAAGTAGTTTGTAAGTTTAGGGACTGATGACCCTGCAGTTAAGTCCCTTAAACTTAATGCCGGCCGCGGTGGCCGAGGGGACTGAGGCGCTCCAGTCACGGCCTGCACGGCCACTACGGTCGGGGGTTCGAATCCCCACTCGGGCATGGATATTTGTGCCATCCTTAGTATTAGTTGGTTCATAAGTTGTTTGTAAGTATATGGACTAATGACCCCGTAGTTAAGTCCCATAAGCTATACAAACATTTGTACATTTTTTTTTTTAACTTAAGAAACATTTGAAACATGTTCAAATGGTCAAATGTTTGTTAAGCTTATGGGACTTAACTACGGGGTCATCAGTCCCTAAACTTACAAACTACTTATGAACTACTTACGAACTAGGACGGCACAAATATCCATGCCCGAGGGGGGATTCGAACCACCGACCGTAGTGGCCGTGCTGACCGTGACTGGAGCGCCTCAGTCACTTCGGCCACCGCGGCCGGCCTTGAAACATGACTTTAGATGTGTCATCTCGTTATGCCAGATAGTAACAAGGAATTATTAAGGCAGCTAAGTGAGTCCTGGCACGATTTAAAATTGTTTATTTTCTTTTCAGAGACAACTCGGGACAGCGCGGCGCCTGCGTTGACATCTCACGTGGCGCGGCTAGGCGCCAGGCGTGACGCAACTCATCTACTGCCGTGGCGGGATGGCGACCTCTCGGCTGCAACACGGCCCCCTGCTGATGGCCAGGCGACGGCCGTAATGACGCATTTCGCACTCGCCGCGCTGCGCTACATGTGTTATGACCCGTGGCCTCTCGCGAATGCGTCTCGTTGCCGAAGTAGAATAGAAGTCGTTCAGACCTTTTGTGTGGCAGGGAACGGACTCATACGTAGGCAACGATCTAGTGGCGCAATCTCATGCTCATACTGCTGGGCCGCGGCGGAGTGGTCGAGCGCATTGGGGTGCTATGCTCCGATTCCCGAGGCCGTTCCCCGTCGAATGTTCGAATCCCCCGTCGGGCATGGATGTTTGTGCTGTCTTTAGTATAAGTTAGTTTATAAGTAGTTTGTAAGTTTAGGGACTGATGACTCCGTGGTTATGTCCCGTGAGCTTAACAAACATTTGAAGATACTGCTAGTGACCCCGCGATGGTGCTTGGCTGTCATCCGATTCGTAGACGGAGACTACGTGACTGCCTGTTTCTGCTATACGATGACCGACTCTGACTCTCAGACACTTCGACTGCTGCTGCTTAAAACATGAGACTATTTGCACTTGTCTTTGTTTGCGTCCTTGTTGACCAAAAACCACCGCTTCGAGTCACGTGTCAGGCATTCAAAAATGTTCAAATGTTTGTGTAGCTTATGGGACTTAACTACAGGGTCATCAGTCCCTAAACTTACAAACTACTTATGAACTACTTACGAACTAGGACGGCACAAATATCCATGCCCGAGGGGGGATTCGAACCCCCGACCATAGTGGCCGTGCAGACCGTGACTGGAGCGCCTCAGTCCCCTCGGCCACCGCGGCCGGCCGTCAGGCATTAACGTCGTAACACGCACAGTTCAAATGCTTGTATAGCTTATGGGACTTAACTAGGGGGTCATCAGTCCCTAAACTTACAAACTACTTATAAACTACCTTATACTAAAGACGGCACAAGTATCAATGCCAGAGGGGGGATTCGAACCCTCGACCGTAGTGGCCGTGCAGACCGTGACTGGAGCGCCTTAGTCCCCTCGGCCACCGCGGCCGGCAACACGCACAATGGAGTGACCATTTCACTGCAAGTGTCTTCTACAATCGATGAGCTAACCGAACTGTGGGGCTGGTGCCGTACGCAACACACAAAGCTGGTAACTTACTTGTAAGGTCCCTCTTGCACCAACCACTGGCATCCAGTTCAACTACATTTCACTGTCTCTAACCAATTCCGAGTATAATGTCCCTTAACTACAGGGTGTTACAAAAAGGTACGGCCAAACTGTCAGGAATCATTCCTCACACACAAAGAAAGAAAATATGTTACGTGGACATGTGTCCGGAAACGATTAATTTCCATGTTAGAGCTCATTTTAGTATTTCTCTTTAAATGGAAATTGAAATAATTCGTGCAGACAATTGTCAAAATACCCTATTGTTTCGTTAGTATGTACTGTACTTCCTCGATTCACCGCCAGTTGGCCCAATTTAAGGAAGGTAATGTTGACTTCAGTGCTTGTGTTGACATGCGACTCGTTGCTCTACATTACTAGCATCAAGCACATCAGTGCGTAGCAACAACTGGTTAGTGTTCATCACGAACGTGATTTTGCAGTCAGTGCAATGTTTACAGATCAACACAGATTTTCTGTGAACGTTTGGGCAGGAATTGTTGGTGATGTCTTGACTGGGCCTCATGTTCTTCCACCTACGCTCACTGAAACACGTTATCATGATTTCATATGAGATACTCTACCTATGCTGCTAGAACATGTGCCTTTACAAGTACGACACAACATGTGGTTCATGCACGATGGAGCTCCTGCTCATTTCAGTCGACGTGTTCGTACGCTTCTCAACAACAGATTCGGTGACCGATGGATTGGTAGAGGCGGGCGAATATCATGGCCTCTACGCTCTCCTGACCTCAACCCTCTTGGCTTTAATTTATGGGGGCATTTGGAAGCTCTTGTCTACGCAACCTCGGTACCAAATGTAGACACTCTTCGTGCTCGTATTGTGGACTGCTGTGATACAATACGCCATTCTCCAGGGCTGCATCAGGGATTCCATGCGACGGAGGGTGGAATTAGAACATTTCCTGCAACAAAGTGTTTGAAGTCACGCTGGTACGTTTTGTTGCTGTGTGTTTCCATTCCATGATTAATGTGATTTGAAGAGGACTAATAAAATGACCTCTAACATGGAAATCAAGCGTTTCCGGACACATGTCCACATAACATCTTTCTTTGTCTGTGAGGAATGTTTCCTGAAAGTTTGGCCGTACCTTTTCGTAACACCCTGTATAATTAACCCATAATACTTCAGTACTACATACCCACCAATGTTTAAGATGTTGTTCTAGGCGCAGGAATAAAAATATTGAAGTGAAGACTTTACGTCTACGTAACTGCTCTGCATTTCATATTTAAGTGCGAGGCAGAGGATTCATGGAACGATTTTGATATATTCTCCACTTTTCCACTCTCGAATAGTATGTGAGAGAAACGAACAAGTTAATATTTTCGTTCGAGCTGTGATTTCTCTTATTTTAATATCATCACCATTTCATCCAATGTAGGTGGTGGTCAAAAAATATTTTTTGCATTAAAGGAAGAAATAGCCTGATGGGAATTTTGTGAATAGATATCGCCGCAACAAAAGAAAACGCTTTCATTTTAATAATTGCCACTCTAACTCCTGTATCATTTCAATGACATTCTCTTCCTTATATCGCGTTAATAAGAAACTAGCTGCCTGACTTTGCACTTCTTTGATGTCCTCTGTCAATCCTATCTGGTAAGGATCCGTGTCACGCTGCCGTGGTCTAGCAAAGAACGGAAAATGTTAGTGTATCTCCATCTACATACATACTCTGCAAGCCACGCTGAAGTGCGTGGCAGAGGGTTCATCGAACAGCTTTCATGATGTTTCTCTATGATTCCATTGTCTAATAGCTCCCGGGAAAAAGGAACACCTAAATGTTTCTGCATTCGATCTGATTTCTCTTATTTTATTTTGATTATCATGTCTTCCTATTGTATGTGGGTGCTAACAAAATATGTTCGCATTCGGAAGAGAAAGCTGGTGAAAGTAGATTTGTTGCATCTATAAGTGTTCTGCCAAAAAAAGTTATGTTATATAATAAATTATGTTATAACATAATGTATTATATATATTAAAAAAAAGCAACTTCGGAGTTGGCAACACTACAATAACACGGTGTGCAGACTCAGTCACAATCAAAACAAATACGTCTGAACTGTGAAAAACAATTATGGACAGTGCAATAGTGAAGGTGAAATTAGTGCAAAAACAGTGATGCAGGAAGAAGAATCATCAGTACTGCATGAAACAAACCGGCATTCCATGGTGTGAGGCGAAAACAAGACTAAAAATATCCGTTAGTAACAAAACAGTTGGCCTACTTCACATGTTTCGCTAACGAACTGTTTTCGAACCAAAAACAAAACAAACAGTAGATTTGTATGATTTCAGATCACTGAAGATGTGTTATTGTCATTGAAAACGAAACGCGTCTGGTGAGAAAAATTTCATTTTTTTATTTCTAGTTGCATATGCGGACAAACACTACCGTTCATAACAACTCATATAGCCACTTAGTCTAAGGCCTCACACTACGGACTGGGCGACCATTCCCGCCAGAGGTTCGAGTCGTCCCTCGGGCATGTGGTCCTTAGTGTTAAGTTAAAGTAGTTTGTAAGTCTAGGGACTGATAATCATAGCAGTTTGGTCCAATATGTTTACAAACATTTGAAGGAAACTTGTAATCTAAATACGTCAAAATGTGTGTTACAATACCTGCAATTGCCCACTGCCTTGTTGTTCGTGTATATATCTTATAATTGTCATTAACAATTTACAATAATAATTTAATAAATTGGCAATATGATGTGTGATATGAATGTTAAAAACTGTACGTTCAAATGTTTGTAGAACTTATGGGACTTAACTACGGCCGGCCGCGGTGGCCGAGGATACTGAGGCGCTCCAGTCACGGTCTGCACGGCCACTACGGTCGGGGGTTCGAATCCCCCCTCGGGCATGGATATTTGTGCCGTCTTTAGTATAAGGTAGTTGATAAGTAGTTTGTAAGTTTAGGGACTGATGACCCCGTAGTTAAGTCCCATAAGCTTAACAAACATTTGAACATTTGATTTGAACTTAACTACGGGGTCATCAGTCCCTAAGCTTACAAACTACTTATGAACTACTTAAGACTAAGGACGGCACAAATATCCATGCCCGAGGGGGGATTCGAACCCCCGACCATAGTGGCCGTGCAGACCGTGACTGGAGCGCTTCAGTCCCCTCGGCCACCGCGGCCGGCTAAACTGTATGTATATACCAAAAGATGCATCTCGATGAGACCTTTCATTTAAGCTAATTATTGTACTTCGATTAAAATAAAAGTTACAAATTATTAAATGAACCACACTCTTATTTGTCGATAGCTCTAGATATGAAATTATTACGACAGGTATCAACACATCATCTGAACCACTCTGCTTTCTTCTTTCATATGCTGTATCATCCAGGTCGGTGACTTTAGTAGTTTGTGCGTGATATAAGTAGGTGTACACAATGCTTCGTGAGGTGCCTCAAGTGTCGGTTAGGGGTGAAGTTAGTCCGCCTGCCGTGATTATTGTAAGACCCAGCGCCACTGGCCAGTTTACCTCCTTGGTTCTACTGCCGCCCTATCTGTCATCGCAACTTTAGCACTGCCTGCTGAACACGCGCGCTTTACGTGCCAAATAGACGTCGTTACGTCACAGGTCGCACGAACGATTTTTAACCAATCTCCCCGATGACTGATTCTTTCAGTTACATATATCTGGGAAGTGGTACACCCAGATATTTTTACGGATTACCTAAGTCCACTATGCGTCACTAATACAGTACTAACATGAAATGAAATGTTTGTTAAGCTTATGCGACTTAACTACGGGGTCATCAGTCCCTAAACTTACAAACTACTTATCAACCAGCTTATCCTAAGAACGGCACAAATATCCATGCCCGAGGGGGGATTCGAACCCCCGACCGTAGTGGCCGTGCAGACCGTGACTGGAACGCCTCAGTCTCCTCGGCCACCGCACTAGCATGTTAAATGCACAGTTTCTGTCCGCATCTCTCAGGATATTTGTGTAGCTTTTTCAGACAATACTTAATTTCAGATAACTGCATATTCTGCGTAAAATCGGAGCTTAATAGATTTTCCTCTAGGTAATTAACATACAACATGAACAGTAAGACAGTCATCACATTTTCCTGGACACGTGTATTTTAGGTTTTTGTTTCATTAAATCGAGGAAGCTATATTTCGGGCTGGTTCCTTTCAATGGGTCATTTCTCGCATATGTACTAAACGAGCATGAGCTCTAACTCTCACGACTTCATCGTTGACGTGGCGTTATTACACAAGCGGCTTTCTATTTTCGATTTTTTTTTACTTGTAACATCAACGACATAGATTTTATTAACAACGAACATAATATTTGTGACTAACATCTCGCCGCTATTTTGCACTTCCTTATTGTCTGCACAGATTATATTAGTTGAGATTAGATTAGTACTTGTTCCATAGATCATATGCACGACATTTCGTAATGATGTGGGACATGTCATTTTAGTAAATGTTGTCTATACATCACAATCAATATGTTAAAGGTTTTTTATTTACATTTTTTACTTTTATTGTATTTTATTTTTTTTATTTATTAAAGCTTTTTTTAAGTTTTATCTAAAAATTAATCTACATTGTAGAAGGAGTTGCCATTCAGAAATTCCTTTAATTTCTTTTTAAATACTAGTTGGCTATCTGTCAGACTTTTGATGCTACTTGGTAAGTGACCGAAGACTTTTGTGGTAGCATAATTCACTCCTTTCTGTGCCAAAGTTAGATTTAACCTTGAATAGTGAATATCACCCTTTCTGCTAGTGTTGTAACTATGCACACTGCTATTACTTTTGAATTGAGTCGGATTGTTAATAACAAATTTCATGACTGAATATATATATATATATATATATATATATATATATATATATATATATATATATATATTGTGAAGCTACAGTGAAGATCCCTAAATAAGATCCTAAATAAATGTCTGCAGGATGCTCTTGGGTGGGCTCCAGCAATTATTCTGATTACACGCTTTTGTGAAATGAAAACTTTTTTACTCAATGTTGAATTGCCCCCAGAATATGATCCCATATGTAAGCAGTGAATGAAATTAGGCACAGTAAGCTAATTTACTGAGATGTAAAAATGTAAATGTTTGTAAATCTATCGGACCAAAGTGCGTGGTCATCAGTCCGTAGCTTACGAACTACTTAAACCTAGATAAACTAACCTAAGGACAAACACACACACCCATGTCCCAGGGAGGATTCGAACCTCCACGGCGAGCAACCGCACGCTCCGCAGCGAGGCGCTTTAGACCGCTCGGCTACTCCACCGCGGCTACTGAGATGTATATCACCAAATTTTGCAATGACCCTGATTGCATACGTAGCTGAACTCAAACGTTTCAAGAGATCTTCAATATGTTTCTTCCAATTCAATCCCTCGTCAATGCAAACACCTAAAAATTTTGAATATTCTACCTTAGCTACAGATTTATGTTCAAACTCTAAATTTATTCATGGTGTCATGCCATTTACTTTATGAAACTGTATATACTGGGTTTTATCAAAGTTTAATGAAAGTCTATTTGTAGAGAACCACTTAATAACTTTCTGAAAGATATCATTTACAAATGTTTTATTTGTATAGCTTATGCGACTTAACTACGGAGTCATCAGTCCCTAAACTTACAAACTACTTACGAACTAACTAACACTCGTAAGGCATACATAGCCCACTACATACGACAGCAGACAAATGAGGTATCATAGGGCCTGTTAAATTTCTTTCTTGTTTCTGGCAGGGAAGTGAAAACCCATCTCAGCAAGTGAATTTTGAGGATCACTCCTATTGTTTTTCTTGAATATTGGCGTAACCTGTGATACTTTCCAGTCTTTGGGTACGGAACGTTCGCTGAGCAACCGGTTGTATATGGTAACTAGGTATGCGGCTATTGCATCAGGATACTCTGAAAGTATCCTAATTGGTATACAATCGGGACCGGAATACTTACTTTTGTTAAGTGATTTAAGTTGCTTTAATAGACCAGGGGTATCAACTTCTAAATTACGCGTAATGCCAGCTGTTCTTGATACGAATTCTGGAGTATTTGCTTCTTCTTCTTTCGTGAAGGAATTTCGGAAGGCTGTGTTAAGCATTTCTGCTTTAGTGTCATCAGTAGTATCACCGTTACTATCTTCTAGTGAAGGTATTAATTGAGTTTTACCGCTAGTATACATTACATACGACGATAATTTCTTAGGATTCTCTACCGCCGGCCGCGGTGGCCGAGGTGACTGAGGCGCTCCAGTCACGGTCAGCACGGCCACTACGGACGGGGGTTCGAATACCCCCTCGGGCATGGATATTTGTGCCGTCCTTAGTTGTAGGTAGTTCATAAGTAGTTTGTAAGTTTAGGGACTGATGACCCCGTAGTTAAGTCCCATAAGCTTCACAAACATTTGAACGTTTTGAACATTTGATTCTCTACCAAATTACGTGACAGGGTTTAGTTATGGCCGGCCGCGGTGGCCGAGGGGACTGAGGCGCTCCAGTCACGGTCTGCACGGTCACTACGGTCGGGGGTTCGAATCCCCCCTCGGGCATGGATATTTGTGCCGTCCTAGTTCGTAAGTAGTTCATAAGTAGTTTGTAAGTTTAGGGACTGGTGACCCCGTAGTTAAGTCCCATAAGCTATACAAACATTTGAACATTTGATTTTGTTTAGTTATGGAATTTATAAGCTTCTCGCATTGAAGTTCAAATTCAAATGTTCAAATGTTTGTGTAGCTTATGGGACTTAACTACGGCGTCATCAGTCCCTAAACTTACAAATTACTTACGAACTAGCTAAGACTAAGGACGGCACAAATATCCATGCCCGAGGGGGGATTCGAACCCCCGACCGTAGTGGCCGTGCAGACGTTGACCGGAGCGCCTCAGTCCCCTCTGCCACCGCGGTCGGCATCATTTACAATTTCATCAGTTAATTCCCGTTTGTCAGGAGCGATAGCTATACTTGTATCATCAGCAAAAAGAACTAGCTTAGCATCTTCGTGAATGTAGAATGGCAAGTCATTAATGTACATTAAGAACAGCAAAGGACCCAAGACAGAAAAATTAACATTTCCGAAGGTAGCTTCTATGCTTAGGGAGTTGCGTTGAGCGCAACTGGAGCGATAAGTCGGTGGAGAGCAGTGTTTACGCTGGCCACACGGAACGACGGCGACGGCGGGCCCCCTCACTGTTAATTCGAGCCCTGCGGCCGCCGCAAGCCCCGCGTTCCGTCTCCGCTAAGAGCACGCATCTAACTCGCAAATTACATGTAATCCACCGCCGTATGTATTCTAAGCTCCCGTCACGACGGCGTCCCTATAATTTTGTACTTTCTAAAAGAAATACACTTTTCTCGTAAATATATGTTCTTTGCGCATGACTATACCCTCGGTCCATCTTTATTGTACGCATCGCACTAAATCTCTAATTCACTACTCTTCATGTCTTCATCACACACCTCTGTAGTTTAGCCATTAAGAGTGCAATGTTTCGTCTCTAAACGTTGCGTTGAGTTTGAAGGTTTTATGAAAAAATAAACGACGTTACAGGTATCTCTTCCCACACCAATTCATTCCATAAAATACTACTAAATAGTATTTCCAGACAAATGTATAATTATTACATGATTTTCTAACAATGCGTACAAGAAAAGCATACAGACAGACAAAAAAGATAATAATTATTGATATTTACTGAGAAACAAGTTTGTTCAGTAATATTGTTTTTTGGCGACATCTTGCATAATTTTTTTTCTATCTATATAAATGATCTGATGGAAAGAGTAAGTTGTAATTTGCGGCTGTTTGCTGACGATGCTGTGGTGTATGGGAGGGTGTCGTCTGTACCAGACTGTAATAGCATACATGATGACTTAGACAAAATTTCTAGTTGGTGCGAAGAATGGCAGCTAGCTCTCAATGTAGAAGAATGTAAGGTGATGCGCATGAGTAGAAAAAACAATCCCATAATGTTCGAATACAGCATTAGTAGTGAGCTTCTTGATGCTGTCGCGTCGTTCAAATATCTAGGCGTCACACTGCAGAGCGATATGAAATGGAACGAGCATGTAAGGACAGTTGTGAGTAAGGCGGACAGCCGACTTCGGTTTATTGGGAGAATTTTGGGAAGATGTACTTCACCTGTAAAGGAGACCGCGTATAAAACGCTTGTACGACCACGTCTTGAGTATTGCTCAAGTGTTTGGGACCCGCAGCAGATCAGTTTAAAGGAAGGCATAGAGGCGGTTCAGAGGCGAGCAGCTAGATTTGTTACCTGTTGGTTCGACCAATGCGCGAGTGTCACGGAAATGCTCCGGCAACTCAATTGGGGATCGCTGGAAGAAAGACGACGTTCTTTTCGTGAATTTCTGTTAAGTAAATTTAGAGGGCCGGAATTTGAAGCTGAGTGTAGTACGATCTTGCTGCCGCCTACTTACATTTCGCGTAAGGACAAGATAAGAGAAATTAGGGCTCGTACGGAGGCATATAGGCATTCTTTTTTTCCTCGTTCAATTTGGGAGTGGAATAGGAAAGGAAATGCCTAGTAGTGGTACAGTGTACCCTCCGCCACACACCTTACGGTGAATTGCGGAGTATGTATGTAGATGTAGATTTGATTAAACTATTCTTAGATTAGAGCAACGCGATAAAGAAGGACCTTTCTTCTTACTTCCCAACCGTTGTTTAGAAAGGGCTCAATCAGTGGAGATGTACAGCTGTTGCCGCGCGGGAATGGCCGTGCGTTGTGGAGCGACATGTTGCTATGCATGTCTTGAATTATGACTGAACCGTATTCAGAACTAAGGGTGCAATTACATAATGGAGTGTCTTTCAATAAATTCAGTCCCCACAGATTTTATAGCTATAAACTGTAGAACGGGCGTGATACATGCAGCTACACGCTGTTCCAATTGTTTTATAGTGATGCTATTAGAGCGAAAATAATCAACAACAATTTCATAGTCGGCTGCATCAGTATCAGGACGCCAATTGCTCAGTCTGTCTGCTGCAATCATCCGGAGTATTCTACAGTTCCTTCAGAATTTACATTTTCTATTGTAAGCTCTTTGCTGCTACGAACGACATAGCAGAATAAACAAATCAACACACAGAAAATGGATTACATTATCTGTATGTCTACATCTACATTGGTACTCAGCAAATCACACGTACCTGCCTAACTGAGAATGCATCAAATCACTTTCAGGCTAATCCTCAACCATTACTGTATCGAATAGTCGGCTGGAAGAAAGAACCTCTAAATCATTGTTCGCTCTATTATTTCTCTTATTTTAGGATAAAGATAATTTTTCTCTATGCAAGTGGTAGGTAACAGTAAATTTTCACATTTGGACAAGAAAGTTGGTACTGAAAATGTTGCAAGGATAGCGTCGTTGTTATATAGACTCCACCCCAATTCCCTTGATCTGATTTGATTTGATTTTCTCAGGGAAGCCAAAACAGTCTTGGTCCAACCCACCACTGCCCGCACCGAAACTAAGTTTATTGTGCGGTATCCCTCTCTGTATATCTATTAAAGCCAACCAATGCCCTTGAACAGAACAAGGAGTCCCTTTTCCAGTTCTTTATTAGACACAATTTCTTCGGGTCTGGTTGTCCCAAATGTTCTGTTCCTTTTACTCTCCAATGCAATGCATTCCATGATTAGATGTGATGCAGTTTCATCACCGACATCACAGATCCTACATTTAGGGTCCTCTTCTGTTATTCCCATTGTATGTAGGTGTTTTTTTAAAATTCCCATGGCCTGTCAGCAATCCAACCAAGAGTCTAATCTCTCTCCTGTTCAGGCACAGGATTGCAGAGCTTCTTTTAAAACATGGCTTTGGCATAATTATCTTGCCATGTTTTTGTTGATAGAAACTTCCTTACCACATCCATGACACTTCCTCCACTGTGTCGCGATAAAAAAAAAAAAAAAAAAAAAAAAAAAAAAAAAAAAAAAAAGCGGCATTTTTTCTACTTTTTCGATCTCCTCTGTCAATCCAATATCATAAGGATCCCAAACCGCGCAACAATACTCCAAAGCAAATGGGAAAGTGTGGTGTAGGCAGCCTCCCTAGTAGTTCTGCTGCATCTTCTAAGTGTTCTTCCAATTAAATGCAGTCTTTGTACTCTTTCCAATTTACGTTGGTCGTAATTGTAATTGCTAGGTATTTAGTTGAATGCACTGCCTTTACATTTGACTCGTTTATCTTGTAAGTAAAATTCAGCGGATTTCTTTTATTATACATTTGGATGAACCCACACAGTCACGGTGGAGAGGCCGAGCGGTATAAGGCGCCTCGCTGCGCTGTTGCTCGTCGTCGGAGGTTCGAGTCCTCGCTGGGGCGTGGGTGTGTGTGTTCGTCTTTAGGTTAGTTTACATTAGTTTAAGTAGTTTGTAAGCTACGGACTGATGACCACGCAGTTTGGTCCGATAGATTTACAAACATTTGAATGTTTTTGAACCCACACATTTCATTATTTAGGGTCAACTGCCATTTTTCGCCCTATACAGATATCTTATCTAACTCTTTGTGTAGTTGGTTTTGATTTTATGTTGACTTTATAAGACGATAAATGACAGTACCATCGGAAAAAAACCTAAGATGGATGCGCACGTGCCGCGGTGGAGTGGCCAAGAGCTCTAAGGCGCCTTATCGCGGAGCGCGCGATTGCTCGCTGTCAGAGGGTCGAGTCCTCCCTCGGAAATGGCTATGTGTGTTGTCTTTAGCGTAAGTTAGTTTAAGCGGTTTGCAAACCTAAGGACCGATAAACGCAGCAGTTAAATCCTTAGCTTTACAAACATTTGAACATTTTTGATGCACAGATTTTGTTCTACAGTCGTTTATACAGACAAGAAACAGCAGAGTACCTACAACAATATGCTACAGAACCCCGAATATTCCCTTCTTACTTAGTCGATGGATTGCATTAGTTACTACGAAGAGTGTCCCAACTTATAAGAAATCACAAAACTAATCATATATCTGAGACGATATTCTATAGGAACGCAAATTTAATTAAATACTGTTTGTTAGGTATGGTGTTCAAAGCCTATTGGAACTCTATAAATGTGGAATCAATTTGATATTCCTTGTCGAGGGCACTCATCAACTCGTGTAAGACACTACAACGACATTTTGAAAATCCGTGTTGACTATCAGTTAATATATCCTTTTCTTCGAGTTAATTACGTGTTTGAACACAGTGTATGTTCTGGAAACCTGATTAAAATTGACGTCATTGGTGTAGGTCTGTAATTTAGCAGATTACTCTTTTTGCCTTTCTTGAAAATTAACTTTGCAGGCATACAACATTGAGCGAGCCGTTGTATATGAATGTTAAGTATGCAGCTACAGCATCAGCATACTCTGATAGTTACTTAATCATATATAATCTGCACCGGAAGATTTAGCTGAAAAGTTTTGTTCAGCTTCACTGCTGTACTGTGTTACTTACGTTTGCAGCTGATCTTAATCCGAATTCAGAAATATTTATTTCCTCTTCCTTGGTGACAATTTTAGGAAAATTGTGTTTAGTAACTCAGCTTTAGTGGCACTGTCATCGGTAGCATCGCCATTTCTATCGTGTCGTGAAGGTATTCTTTGTATCTTGCCACTTGTATACTTTACATATGACCAGACTTTTTTCTGCCAAACTTCGAGACAGAATTTCGTTGTGGAAACTATTGTAAGCATCTGACAAAGAAGCCCGCACTACATTGCAAGCTCTTGTAAAATATCGCCAACACTAGGCATTTTGCTTTCGTTTGAATTATTAATGTTTTTCTTTCCTTCTGCAACATTGTTCTGTTGTGGTCTGTCATATTTAGCCCGTCTCTTCTTTGCCATTTCCTGTGTCGAATAACAGATTTCAGTATACTAGTCAGAAACTTTCTTATATATCAGCATTTTCTATACATCATGTTATGCGATCCTAGTAGCTTGTCTCTGATCTGGTTGACGTCTGCCTTGCTGCCTACTTGATAACAACTTAAATGCCCCTTGAAAAACGGGTTTCGTCTTAGAGCAAACGGAACTCGGATACAAGATACGTGAGTGGAAGCACCAGACTGAAAGGTAGCTAATGCAAGGAAGTCTTCTGATCTGAAATACATTTATTAACTACTTTAAAAAACATACATAAACTGATGAAATACGTAAAGAATAGAGTTATATTTTATCAGCCACCCCTATCCGTAAATGAGAAAGTACAGTAACTTAAAAGGCCCTCAAACAGCCTTTTACAAAATACCACAAGTACTTAGAAATATCATTAAGACGATTCTTTACCAAATTATTTGTAAAAATTCTGTTTTAATTAAATGACTGTAAAAGTCATTCAAACGACTACTTTTCGGAACCATTTCTAAATAACTAATTTCACACAATTGCTTAGATTACAAGAACACAAGATTACTGAGAACACAATAAAGTTACCCTTTTTTTCTTTTTCACAAAAATACAGTAATTTAATCGGCTCTTAATTAGTCTCGCATAAAAACCAGAATCATTTAGTTATCACAACAGTAACTTCAACAGCGTACTAACAAACTTTTCTCAAAATTGTCACATAACATACTAGGTTACGACACTCAATTAAACGACCGCTTATCGGCCCTTTACCAGTAACGTTAATATTACTTATAGCAGTCACATAACAAAATGCGTGAAAGTTATAAATGACTGGTTGCCAAAATTTCATATTGGCCTAAATATACTAAAAGTACAGGGCAAAATTTTCAAATGTTTGTAAATCTATAGGACTTAACTACTCTGGTTAACAATGCCTATGCTTACAAACTACTTAAACTAACCTGAACACACACATCCATGCACGAGGGAGGACTCGAATCTCCGACGATGAGCAACCGCGCCCTCCTCAGCAATGCGCCTTGGAGCGCTCGGCCTCTCCACCGCGTCCATACAGGGCCGACCACTCCAATACCAACCACGGAGTCTCCAATAAGCAAAATTAAATGACGAGACACGGCCTCAGGTTTTGAACCCAACTTGTAGTAACTAACCTGTTAACATCAACTTGTCTTAAATCCGTTTTCATACCAGCGCATTTACAAGAACTATCATCTTCCTCATTAGGTATATTTACTTTCCTAAACGAGGGCACCCAGTTATTAAGATATTACCAGTTATACTTTTGCCACGTGGGGTTTCACAACAGCTTAATAACCTTTTGAAGCTTTAAGGTAAACTTTACACTTGCGCTAGTGCTTCCGTGCAGTTACAGATGGGGGCCAAATAAGTAATTATGCGGCTAGATATCTCAACCAAAGTCAAATGTTTGTAAATATATCGGACCAAACTGCGTGATCGTCAGTCCGTAGCTTGCAATCTACTTAAACCTAGGTAAACTAACCTAAGGACAACACACACACCCATGCCCCAGGGAGGACTCGAACCTCCGACGACGAGCAACCGCGCGCTCCGCAGCGAGGCGCCTTCGACCGCTCGGCTACTCCACCGCGGCATATCTCAACCGTTCTTAAAATTTTATTGTCCAAACCACGTACACTGTGCATACACTGCTCAAAACAATTTGGAGAACTCCATCTGCTCCTCCTTTACCATTTTGCGATGGACAGATTATGCAGCGACGCGGGAAAGGCAGTGCATTATGGAGTATCCTTCTGCGGTGCGCGGGTTCGCTCCTGCCGGAAGTTCTAGTCCTCAGTCCTCAGTCCTCCCTAGTAACCTCTGTGACGCTTCCGCGCTTTCTAAATGCCGTGGTGGAGTGGCTGACCCTTCGAAGGCGCCTAACTGCGGAGCGCGCGGCTTTTCGCCGTCGGAGGTTCGAGTCCTTCCTCGGGGATGGGTGTATTTGTTGTCCTTAGTATAAGTTAGTTGAAATAGTTTGTAGTCCTAGAGGCTGAAGACCAGAGTAGTTAAGTCCCATAGATTTACGAACATTAGATTTTCCCGCTTTCCAAATGAGCCCATAACCAAGCTTACTGCTCTCCGTTAGATCTTCTCTGTCTTCTATTAAATGTTCAATTTTTTGCAAAGCTAAGTTCCTAGTCTTACAAACTACTTAAAGTAACTTATGCTAAGGACAACACAAAAACCATGCCCGAGGGAGGACTGGAACCTCCGACGGCGAGCAATCGCGCGCTCCACAGCAAGGCACCTCACAACGCGCGGCCACTCCGCCGCGGCTGTCTGGTGTTAACCCTACCTGATACGGATTCCACACTGATAAGCAATACTCAAGCGCTTGTCGAAAGAGAGTTTTTTAGCGTACTTCCTTTGTTGACGGAATACACATCCTAAGTCTTTCATTGAATCTCAGTCTGCCATTTGCTTACCGACGATTGATATTATATGGCTGTTTCATTTCAAATCTTATTTTATGCCTACTCCCGGATATTTTATGAAAGTAACTGCTTCCAGTGTTTGTCCTGCCGTTTGGTAGTCATATAATGAAGGACCTCTGTTTCTATACAAACGCAGAACTTTAAACTTGTTTATGTTGAGGCTCAATCGCCGTTCCCTGCACCATGTGTCAGTACGCAGCACATCCTCCTGCATTTCACTAAGCTCTTCAATTCAGCATTCACCGAACTTTTAGACACACCACGTACTTCAGAAACATAGCTTTAATCTTATTATGTTACTATCTGGTTATATTGGTTTGTTGTTAGCATGATCTGTTTTTCCCTTTTAGATTAAAATAAAACTACGTTTTACGACATCAAGTGAAAATTTTTCCATTTCTTCGTGCCTACCTTTAAGAGACTTCAATGCCATTGCATGCCTGTCGTCAACAGCATCGTCACCGATCGACTGATAGTGCTGCTGACGTAACTTGAAAAGCCTTTATGTATAGTGATAGTATTAGCGGCACTATTACGCATCCTTGGAGCCACTCCTGTTGAAGATACTTCGCGCAATGCTATTTCCGTTACTATTACGCTGCGATAAATTGTACCGCCCACACTTTACGCCGCGTCGACATCTATTAATTCCGATAAAGAAATACTTTTTCAAAATATAACCTAAAATTTCCCGTTGTTGTTGTTATGGTCTTCAGTCCGGAGACTGGTTTGATCCAGCTCTCCACCCTATTCTATCCTGAGCAAGCCTTTTCATCTCCTCATAAGAACGGCAACCCACATCCACTTGAATCTGCTTACTATACGCGTCTCTTGGTCTCCCTCTGCGATTTTTACCCCACACACTTCCCTCCAATTCTAAATTTACGATTCCTCGATGTCTAAGAATGTGTCCTACCAAGCGATCCCTTCTTTTAGTCAGGGTATGCCAAAAATTCCTTTTCTCACCAATTCTGTTAAGTACCTCTTCATTAGTTACGCGATCTACCCACCTAATCTTCAGCATCATTCTGTAGCACCACATTTCAAAAGCCTCTATTCTCTTCCTGTCCGCACTGCTTATCGTCCATGTTTCACTCCCGTACAAGGCAACACTCCACACAAATGCCTTCAGAAAAGACTTCCTTACCCTTAAATTAATATTCGATGTTAGCAAATGTCTCTTTTTCAAAAATGCTTTTCTTCCCATTGCCATTCTGCATTTTATATCCTCTGTACTGCGACCATCGCATGTTATTTTACTACCCAAGTAACAAAACTCATCTACCACCTTCATTGTTTCGTTACCTAATCTGATTCCTTCAGCATCGCCTGATTTTCTAATACCGCATTCCATTATTTTTGTTTTGCTCTTGTTAATGTTCATTTTATACGCTCTTCAACACACTGTCCATTCCATTCAACTGCTCTTCCAGGTCCTTTGCTGTCTCTGACAGAATTACAATGTCATCAGCAAAACGCAATGTTTTTATTTCTTCCCCCTGAACTTTAATCCCTATTCCAAATTTTTCCTTGCTTTCCTTCACCGCCTGCTCGATGTACAAATTGAATAACATCGGAGAAAGGCTACAGCCCTGTCTTACTCCCTTCCCAACTGATGCTTCCCTTTCATGCCCTTCGAGTCTAATAACTGCAGTCTGGCTTTTGTACAAGTTGTAAATAACTCTCCTTTCCCTGTATTTTACCCCTGCCAACTTCAGAATTTGAAAGAGTGTATTCCAGTCAACATTGTCAAATGCTTTCTCCAAATCTACAAAAGCTAAAAATGTGGGTTTGCCTTTCCTTAATCTATCTTCTAAGATAAGACGTAAAGTGAGTATTGCCTCCCGGGTTCCTATGTTCCTTCTGAATCCAAACTGATCTTCTCCAAGGTCAGCTTCTACCAGCTTTTCCATTCTCCTGTAGATAATTCGTGCTAAAATTTTGCAACCATGACTTATCAAACTGATGGTTCTGTAATTTTCACACCTGTCTGCGCCTGATTTCTTTGGAATGGGGATTATTACATTTTTCTTAAAGTCTGAGGGTATTTCGCCTGTCTCATACATCCTACACACCAGTTCAAATAGTCTTGTCATGGCTGGCTCTCCCAGAGACTTTAGTAGCTCTGAGGGTATGTCATCTACTCCTGGGGCCTTGTTCCGACCTAGGTCTTTCAAGGCTCTGTCAAATTCATCTCTCAGTATAGTGTCTCCTATTTCATCTTGATCTACTTCCTCTTCCCTTCCTACAACATCGTCTCCAAGTTCATTTCCTTTGTAGAGCTGCTCTATGTACTCTTTCCACCTTTCAGCTTTCCCTTCTTTGCTGAGAACTGGTTTCCCATCTGAGTTCTTGATATTCGTAGAGTTGCTTTTCTTATCTCAAAATGTCTCTTTTATTTTCCTGTAGGCGGTATCTACTTTTCCCCTTGCTATACATTCTTCTACCGATTTGCATTTGGTTTCTAGCCATTCCTGCTTAGCCATTTTGCATTTCCTGTCAATCTCATTTTTTAGTCGTCTGTACTCTATTTTGCCTGTTTCATTTACTGCGTTTTTATATTTTCTCCTTTCATCAATTAAATTTAGTATTTCCTGTGATATCCAAGGATTTTTTGTAGGTCTTGCATTTCTACCTATTTTGTCCTCTGCTGCCTTCACTATTTCATCTCTCAATGCTACCCATTCCTCTTCTACTGTTTTATTTCCCCCTGTTTCTGTCAATTGTTGCCTAAATCTCCCTCTGAAATTCTCCAGAACTTCACTTTCCTTCAATTTATCTAAGTCCCATCTCCTTATTTTCCTACCTTTCTGCAGTTTTTTCAGCTTCAGCCTACAGTTCATGACTAACAAGTTATGGTCAGAGTCTATATCTGCTCCTGGGTATGTCTTGCAGTTTATAATTTGGTTCCGGAATCTATGTCTTACCATTATAAAATCTATCTGATACCTTCCGGTGTCTCCTGGTCTCTTCCACGTATACAACCTTCTTTTGTGATTCTTAAACCACGTGTTTGTTACGATTAAATCATGTTCTGTGCAAAATTCTACCAGGCGACTTCCTCTTTCATTCCTCCTGCCCAGTCCATATTCACCTACTATTTTTCCTTCTCTTCCTTTTCCTACTACCGAATTCCAGTCTCCCATCACAATTAAGTTTTCCTCTCCCTTAATTGTCTTAATAATTTCCTTTAGCTCCTCATATATTTCTTCGATCTCCTCATCATCGGCAGAGCTAGTTGGCATATAAACCTGTACTACTGTTGTCGGTGTTGGCTTAGTATCTATCTTGACAATGATAATGCGATCACTGTGCTGCTCATAGTAGTTTACCCGCATTCCTATTTTCTTATTCATTATTAGTCCTACTCCTGTGATACCCCCAACTGATTTTGTATTTATAATCCTGTACTCACCTGACCAGAAATCCTGTTCATCCTGCCACCGAACTTCACTAATCCCCACTATATCTAACTTCAATCTATCCATTTCCCTTTTTAAATTTTCTAATTTTCCTACCCGATTAAGGGATCTAACATTCCACGCTCCGGTCCGTAGAATGCCAGTATTGTCTTTCCTGATGACAACATTCTCCTGAGTAGTCCCCGCCCGGAGATCCGAATGGGGGACTATTTTACCTCCGGAATATTTTACCCGGGAGGATGCCATCATCACATTTCCATACAGTAGAGCTGCATGTCCTCGGGAAAAGTAACGGCTGTAGTTTCCCCTTGCTTCCAGCCGTTCGCAGTAGCTGTGTGGCAAAGCCACATTAGCTGATGTTACAAGGCCAGCTCAGTCAATCATTCAGACTGTTGCCCCTGTAACTACTGAAAAGGCTGCTGCCCCTCTTCAGGAACCACACGTTTGTCTGGCCTCTCCACAGATACCCCTCCGCTGTGGTTGCACCTACGGTACGGCTATCTGCATCGTTGAGGCACGCAAGCCACCCCACCTCGGCAATGTCTGTGGTTCATGGGGGTGGAAAATTTCCCATCAATAAGAATTCTTTCTGATGCAATAAACAAACATTTTAGGCCACTCCATAAAACTGCTCCAGACTATCCGTCCTTTTGCTGGCATTTCCTTTTCCAGAGAAAAGCGTTAGGGTCTCCTTGTGTAGTTCCTAAACTAAACTCCGTCGGAGAGGCCTCGTACGGCCCACTGGGTACTGACCAGCCGCTGTGTCATCCTCAGACCGAGGGATGCGGTATGGAGGGGGACGTGGTCAGCGCCCCGCTCTCTCGTGGCCGGAGCCGCTACTTCTCAGTCAAGTAGCTCCTCAGTTGGCCTCAAAAGGTCTGATTGCACCCCGCTTGCCAACAGCGCTCGACAGACCCGGACAGTTACCCATCCAAATGCTAGCTAGTTTCTATCTATATAAATGATCTGATGGACAGAGTAAGTTGTAATTTGCGGTTGTTTGCTGATTGTGCTGTGGTGTATGGGAGGGTGTCGTCTTTAACTAACTGTAACAGCATACACGATGACTTAGACAAAATTACTAGTTGGTGCGAAGAATGGCATCTAGCTCTCAATGTAGAAAAATGTAAGGTGGTGCGCATGAGTAGGAAAAACAATCGCATAATGTTCGAATACAGCATTAGTAGTGAGCTTCTTGATGCTGTCGCGTCGTTCAAATATCTAGGCGTAACAGTGCAGAGCGATATTAAATGGAACGAACATGTAAGGACAGTTGTGAGTAAGGCGGACAGCCGACTTCGGTTTATTGGGAGAATTTTGGGAAGGTGTACTTCACCTGTAAAGGAGACCGCGTATAAAACGCTTGTACGACCACGTCTTGAGTATTGCTCAAGTGTTTGGGACCCGCATCAGATCAGTTTAAAGGAAGACATAGAAGCAGTTCAGAGGCGAACAGCTAGGGTTATTACTGGTAGGTTCGACCAATGCGCAAGTGTCACGGAAATGCTCCGGCAACTCAATTGGGGATCGCTGGAGGAAAGACAACTTTCTTTTCGTGAATTTCTGTTGAGTAAATTTAGAGGGCCGGAATTTGAAGCTGAGTGTAGTACTATCTTGCTGCCGCCTACTTACATTTCGGGTAGTGATCACAAAGACAAGATAAGAGAAATTGGGGCTCGTACGGAGGCATATAGGCATTCTTTTTCCTCGTTATATCTGGGAGTGGAATAGGAAAGCAAATGCCTAGTAGTGGTACAGTGTACCCTCCGCCACGCACCTTACGGTGGATTGCGGAGTATGTCTGTAGATGTAGCCAAGCCGACAGTGGTTAACTTCGGTGATGGAAGGGGAACCGGTGTATCCACTGCGGCACGGCGGCTGACTATGTGCTTCCTACTTTATAAATTGTTCTCAGCTTTGTCAACACGTAGTGATAGAACCATTTCATACAATAGGTTTTGTTGGGATTGTGTTACATTAACTAATCTTACAAAACCTGATATGAGACCACTGCTCGTGTTAAAACACGCCAGTAAAGATAGTAGTTATTAGTGTTGATATTAGTAGGCTTACTAAATTAATTTCAGCCGACACTAAGTCAAAATACCTATTATTACATTTTTCATTTAAAACATAGGGCTTCAATTACGATTAATTCATTAATGCATCGGTAAAGATAACCTGTTTTGATGTAAAATTGTAAATTTCAGATAAGAGGATGACTGCAAAGCCGAAATCGCTTATCACTTCAAATCAAATAGCATGTGACCCATATAGTGACTTATATAATCTATAGGTCTCAGGTATCGCTCTCAGCTCTAAGCGGCCATTTTTTGCGATACGTCAATAATAATTCGAGTAATAATTTACTTGGGAATAATCCAATTCCGTTTTCGTAAATATATTGTCATTCGACATGTATCACGATAGCATCCTGTTTGAATGTTTTACTAGCCTTTCTTAGTGATTTTTGTATTTGTGTGCTTGTTTTTATACTTACGAATGACGTTACAAGTCACTTGAATGAAGCCGGCCGCGGTGGCCGAGGGGACTAAGGCGCTTCAGTCACGGTCTGCACGGCCACTACGGTAGGGGGCTCAAATCCCCCCTCGGGCATGGATATTTGTGCCGTACTTAGGATAATCTAGTTGATAAGTAGTTTGTAAGTTTAGGGACTGATAACCCCGTAGTTAAGTCCCATAAGCTTAACGAACATTTGAACATTTTGAACTTGAATGAAAGGGGCAATAATAACAATTTGGGGGAGTTTCTTGAGTCGATGTCGACGCACGTATGAAGCAGGCGCTTCAATAGTTGTAGCTGTAATGTTTTTTGGTAGTACCGTGGTGGCGGCATTGTTGATGCAACGAAATATTTCAGTGCATCGTATTTTTTTTTATCTGAACAGAGGTGAACAAATTTTACTTGTTTCTTAAATATTTTCCCTTTTATTGTCAATTTCAGCTGCAAATATAATCTGTTTAATCTTCTTTCCTTGTGAAGACGACATATTCCCAGTGATAAGATTGGCCAGCCAGCGCAACCAAGATTAGAGTATCGACGAGAATTGTGAAGTTCTAACCTGATTCTAAGTTACCAGTAAAATTCTTCATGGTGTAAGATCGCACTGTCAATTTTCAAAACGGCCCGACGTTTTGACCACTGTTACAATCGCATTCCTGTAAGTATGTCTGACATATACCCAGATAAAAGACTACTTCCAACAGTGGCCGAAGCGTCGGACAGTTTTAAACAATGCAATGCGGTTTCATACCCTGAAATACTTTCTTCACAGACACAACGCCCGTGGAAACCTACGCTTACATATTCTCTGCAATTAGTGGGGCGATCATAAAAAAAGAAAGGAAAAAAAGAGAGAGAGAGAGAACACTCTTTACTTATAGTCTAAGCCAATCTGATTTAGTACAGTGTTGAACTTCGTCTCAAATCAAGGAAGAAAGATTCGCCTTGTTCAATTGCATTTAATATTAACTGGATATTTATTTACTAATTTTTCTGTCGTTTACAATGACCTATCCTCTTGATGCTGAATAGGTCCTATTTTCTACAATTTTTTTTCTTTTTTTATTATTATTATTGTTTTATACCTACCCGTTCGGTTAGCAATGTGGCCTAACGCAGCGCGTTCCGAAACGTGGAGACGTAGCGGCCCCGGTTCGAATCCAAAAAATGATCAAATGTTTGTAGAGCTTAAGGTACTTAACTACGGGGTCATCAGTCCATAAACTTACAAACTAGTTACGAACTAGCTTATACTAAAGAAGGCACAAACATCTATGCCCGAGGGGAATTCGAACCCCCGACGGGGAACGGCTTCGCCCATCACAGCATAGCGCCTCAATGCGCTCGGCCGCTCGGCCGCGGCAGGTTCGAATACGCCCAGCGGATTGACGAACGGGTCGTAGTGCCGGCCAGCCACATCCCCCTATGTGAATACCGGGCTGGTCCCTAAGTACCGTTCAAAAATGTTCAAATGTTTGTATAGTCTATGGGACTTAACTACGGGGTCATCAGTCCCTAAACTTACAAACTACTTATGAACTACTTACGAACTACTTACGAACTAGGACTGCACAAATATCCATGCCCGAGGGGGGATTCGAACCCCCGATCGTAGTGGCCGTGCAGACCGTGACTGAAGCGCCTCAGTCGCCGCGGCCACCGCGGCCGGCCAAGTACCGTGGGCGGCCACCGCGGCCGGCCAAATACCGTGGACGGCCGCAGTTGCCGAGCCCTGCAGTGCGCCAGTCACTGTCTGCACGGCCACTACGGTCGGGGGTTTGAATCCCCCCTCGGGCATGGATGTTTGTGTCGCCTTTAGTATATGGTAGTTTATAAGTAGTTTGTAAGTTTAGGGACTGATGACCCCGCAGTTAAGTCCCTTAAGCTTAACAACAACCCAAGTACTGCCTCAGTTACACAGTTCGCAGATATTTCGAAACATTTAACACTTTCACACATATAACAAAACGCAGACATTTGAGGTACACACTTACTTCCGGTGGGCGGGGAGGGGGGGGGGGGGGGCACGGGAAGGGCGTCCGGCCACCCCGTAAATATTATCACACGCCAAATCAGGATTTAACAAACAGCAGACCCTGCATGCGCGGGAACATGGCCAAAGAGAAAGAATTCCTTCTAATATCTAGTTAAGTTTAACAATACGCACCTTAACTAACTTACGAAATAAAACTATAAATAACCATTAGAAAAAACAATTGAATAATATGTATCCATTTGAGCACGGCCACTACGGTCGGGGGTTCGAATCCCCCCTCGGGCATGGATATTTGTGCCGTCCTAGTTCGTAAGTAGTTCATAAGTAGTTTGTAAGTTTAGGGACTGATGACCCCGTAGTTAAGTCCCATAAGCTTAACAAACATTTGATTTTATGTATCCATTTGAGAAGAAGAAGTAAAGAAGAAGGGGAAGTACAGACGTTTATTTTGAAAAAGGTAGTGAAAAAATAACATTAATTAACAGGATATGATGTATTATTGTAACACGCGCCCAACAACGCGGTTTGAAGAGCCGAGGACTCGGCAACGCCATTGCGGAGGAAGTGAACGACGTCCGAAGTCGAAGGACGGAGGCGTGCGACGGGATACATTATTTATCGTGCACAATCGCAGCCGCCACGTTTACGGGCTGTTTGTAAGAAGTGCAGATCCGAACAGGGAAGATGATTGGCTGCGGCCAGCGCCACGTGCCTGGCATCCACAGCGCTGGCGCGCGTCGCCATGTCCCACCGCCGCGCCGCTGCCTGCTTCATTACGTTCCTGCCACATGCACTAGGGATGACGGTTATTGCTCAAACAACCGGTTTTCGGTTATTCCGGTTCTTTTCATCTCCAGTTTAACCCCACTGTAAAAATTGCTCAAGAAAACCGGATTTTAAATAACCGGTTTTCGGTTTTTTTATTGCTATTATTTCCAGTAGAAACGTATTTTACGGCCGAAACAGAAACCGTAATCGAATTTTCGATGCTTCTAGTTTCAGCCGAAACCGAAACTCACGAAATTTAGTTAAAATTTAGGTAAATTTACGTTATACGACAAATCACTAACTAATCTTTCCATATTTTGCAAGATCCCCTCCCAATACTACGCCTTCTTGAATGTGTGTCAGTGTAAATTTACGCAAATTGAACTAGGAAAGCTGTGTACCACATAATCAAAGAATGTTCAAATGGGTGTGAGTTCTTATGAGACCCAACTGCTTAGTCATCGGTCCCTAGACTTAAAAACTACGTAATCTAACTGAAACTAACTTACGCCAAGGAAACATACACACCCATGACAGAGGGAGGACTCGAACCTCCGACTGGAGCAGCCGCGCAGTCCGTAACATGGAGCCTCACACCGCACGGCTACGTCGCGAGGCACCACATGATCAATGTTACCTTAAACCCATTAAAAAAGCCCCTTGCTTTCAAGGAATCACATTAATAAAACTTGTTAGCATAAAAATATGATAATACATTAAAAGTTATTAATCCAAGCTTACATAATACGTATATGAATCGAATTTACCTTCTCTTCCAAGAAACATTTTGGATGCTTTCTCCTTAAATGACACAGCATGTTTGTAGTACCTCAACCCGTTTTCAGCTTTTTAAAGCAAATGGAGTATTGTACCTCACTGCTACCGTACTTCGTGAAGTACTTCCACACTCCGGATGGTGCCATTTAAGACACAACCGATGTCTGGCGACGACAGCAAGGGACTGCCGCACCACCAGACGGAGGCAAGTCTTGTACACTGCCGGTGCAGGCGCGTCGTCTAATAGGCCACGCCACACGGCGAATAATGTTACTTCTTCATTGTGTCTACATTTTGTCCTTTAAAAAGGTTTCGGTTGATAGTTTACAATAATTGCTACAATTATAAGCTTCATTATGCAAAGAGTCATACAAATTTCATTTTTACTGCCTTGTCTTTTGTAAAATTTCTGACGATCTCCTTTAAATCAATTGTGTTTGCTGTTTCTCGTTCAGTTGACAAAGCTGTCAACCTCACTAGACTTTCTTGAGTTATTGTGGATCGCAGATATGTTTTTGTAGTTTTAATTTTGATAATCTGGGCTCACCACAGGCTACTGATACAGGAAAAGTAAGCAACACTCTTAGTGCAGTAACTGAATTAGGTAGGATGTCTATAAGTCCATTTTTACTACTATAACTCAAAACGTCCTGTGACCATGAGTTATTGGGTACTCTGCTAGCAATGGCTTGTAATTCACTGCATACATCAGTAGTAAAAAAAGGTAAAGCAGTCATCAATCCGAAGATTGGTTTGAACACCACAGTGCTTTACTAGGCATGGTCCTGTTTAGAGGTGGTATGCCGTTTCCTTCCTCCGACCTTCGAACTGACTTACCCAGCCAGTTATAGGGGGACCTACAGTTTAACGTGGGTTCCGAACCACGGTGCTGCTCGGTATTTTTCACATAAGCAATACTGCCAGAGGTGAAAGAAGTGGAAAGTGACAGATAAAAATCCTAGGATCTGGCGGGGATCGAACCCGGGACCTTTGGATTTGTAGTCTGGCACTCTATCACTGTGCAACCGAGGCGCACACTACATCAGTAGTATCAGTATCTTTAGAGTCTTTGTGAGTTAGAGACTCTTCCATATTAACACATTCCTCTAAAACAGCTTTGGGAGTTTTATTTTGTACGTTAGGTATGTTGTACAGACAGCCAAATACACGACTTAGGTTGTTAATCTAATGAAATTTCTCGTCAATTGAATTTATTGCAATAGCGCTAGCTTTGATCGCGGTATGATTAGCTGCAAACTGCTACTCGTCTATTCATTAAACGCTTACTAGCAAAGTTCTGAAGAATCAGAATGAATGCATTGACTTGCATCTTGTCTCTTGCCTGTTGCTCTATGTGCAGTAACCTGGAATTAAATGCCCCTGGAACCGCAGTGTAACAGAAAAGTAAACCGCACCGCAACCACACGAGGGTTCGTCGCGCACGACAAATTTGCCGCTCCCCAATTTCGAGCGCCCTAAGCAATTGCTTAGTTTACCTATATGGACGGGCCGGCCCTGTTTGAGTGTGTCCCGATCAGTGAGATAGGGAGCTATGCCAATTTGAGGAGAAATGGAGATAAATCGAGTTTTCTAAAACGTTGTATTAAGGCATTGTTTGTACAATAAAGGGGTCCGGTATTTAGTCTTAACGTATTGTTATGTAACAGTAAAAATATTAATTTCGATGTAAATAGCATTGATTACGACTTTGTAGGCTTTAAGTAATACAACAATATTACAAAACACAAATTTCATACACATATCAAGATGTTTTATCCTGGTTGAAATACTGTTGCCCAAGTGCAAATCATGATATCAGTCTTACACACCAACTACAAACAACCATAAACAACTTCATATCTCTTCTGGAGAATCCTCACTGTCCATTGTTTCTGTGGATTTCAGTTTTTTGGTAAACACCATGAAAAATTAGAGGAATATGTGGCATAAGTGTCATGAGATCTTTTAACTTCAAGGCTGATATAGATCTTCTGCGTAAACAGAGCAGTGATATTTCCTCAAGAAGTGTAGTCATATAAGGATAATCAACCACGAGGTCTTTCGTGTTTTTGGAGCGACGAACTGGTATCTTCTTGAAGATGGATATAGAAGCAACAATTACAGTTTTGAACAACATGTTCGTCGGTTATCACTGATCAACCAATTTGCAACACTTATGAGCTGCCGGCCGCGGTGGCCGAGGGTACTGAGGCGCTCCAGTCACGGTCTGCACGGCCACTACGGTCGGGGGTTCGAATCCCCCCTTGGGCATGGATATTTGTGCCATCCTTAGTATTAGTTCATAAGTAGTTTGTAAGTTTAGGGACTGATGACCCCTCAGGTAAGTCCCATAAGATGTACAAACATTTGAACATTTTGAACTTATGAGCTGGTACTTCAGCGCCGACCGCGGTGGCCGAGGGGACTGAGGCGCTTCAGTCACGGTCTGCACGGCCACTACGGTCGGGGGTTCGAATGCCCCATAAGTCCCATAAGCTATACAAACATTTGTACATTTTTGGTACTTCAGCAGCTGAAATAGGGAACAACACTGATAAGTGGCATAGCTCCTCCTCTCACTCAAAATGATCTCAGGGGCGCATTCAAGAACTTAACAACTGCTCCAGAAAGAGCGGCAGCTATGCTACATGTTTTTAGTTCACATGGCTGACGCAAGATTGCATGAGCACACCGAAAATCACCAAAGCTCAATTTATCTTGTGTGGCATAGCCCCTTCTCTCACTAGACCCCTCAATTGTGCGGTGTCAGTGCAGTATGGTGGGTCGACGGGAACAAAAAAACAGAATGACCGAAAACACAGTTGGCTGAATTTTGAAAGGGCGTAAACTGCAACGGTCATCATTATAGACTGAAAAGAGAAAACATTTTTGGATGTGTCCATGACCACACCGTGATCTGGGAACACTCAGAGCCCCCGCAAAGAGCCCGCACAGCCGTACCATAGTTTTCACGAAGCCGTTCACAGCACTTTATGCCCCACGGTATCTTAGTTGTAAATGCAGCTACAAACAAAAACTTTCGGTGACGAAGAGTATGTACTATAATTAGCTATATTATCAAATTATGCTATTCTATACCTACATCTAATGCATAGATACTCCGTAAGCCACCCAAAGGTACGCCGCGGAGGGTACCTATTTTCACTACTAGTTACTTGCTTTCCTGTTCCACTCCAATATAGAACGAGGAAAAACAATCACTTATATGCATCTGTACGGGCCTTAATCTCTCTGACATTACCTTTGTGGTCTTTACGCGAAATGTATGTTCGCGGCAGTAGAATTTGACTGCAGTTCGTTTCAAATTCCGGCTATCTAAATTTTTTCAATAGTGTTTCTCGGAAAGATCATGCTTGCCCTCCAGCAACTCCCATTTGATTTCCCGTAGCATCTCAGTAACACTCGCTCACTGGTCAAACCTACCAGTAACAAACTTAGCGGCCCTCCACTGTATTGCCTGTGTATCCTCCTCTAAACCGATTTTGTGGCGGGATCTGGTGGGGATCCCAAACACTTGAGAAATACTCAAGACGGGATCGCACAGACTTTTTATATGCGGTCTATTTTACAGGAGAATCACATCTTCCCAAAATTCTCCCAATAAATGTAAGTTGACCATCCGCCTTCCTCTCGAGCGTCCTTATATGCTCGCTTCATTTCATAAGGCTGTGCAGCATTACGCCTAAATATTTAATTGACGCGACTCTGTCAGGCAGCGCACTGCTAACGTTGTATTCGAAAATTACGGGATTTTTTTCTCCTATTCATCCACACCACTTTACATTTTTCTACATTTTATCATTCCTCACACCACCTAGAAATTTGATCCAAATCATTCAGCATGCTACGACAATCATTCAATCCTGATACTTTCCTACACACCACAGCATCATCAGTAAACAGCCACAGAGTGCAACTCAGTCTGTCTGTCAGGTCATTTATAAAGATAGAAAATAATAACGGTCGTGTCACACTTTCCTGGGGCACTCCTAGCGATATCCTAGTCTCTGATGAACACTCGCCACCGAGGACAGTGTACTAGATTCTATTATTTAAATAGTCTTCGAGCCAGTTACATATTTGGGTACCTATTCCCCCTTATACTTTTCGAAATATTGATAGTCGAAAAGCCGCAGCGGAGTGGCCGAGCGCACTTAGGCGCTATACTCCGATGCTTGAGGCCGTTTCCCGTCGGGGGTTCGAATCCTTGCTCGGGCATGGATGTTTGTGTTGTCTTTAGTATAAGTTAGTTTATAAGTAGTTTGTGAGTTTAAAGACTGATGACCCCGAAGTTTCGTCCCATAATCTTAACAAACATTTGAACGTTTTTTTGATAGTCGAAAATCGCTAATTGTCACTCGCTCACCGATCATCAAAATTCGAAGGTACCTCTAGCATACAAAGAAACTCAAAATTTTGTATTGAGTTATTGTTTAGGCTTTAATGGAAGAGAACATCCCTAAATACCTGTCCAGTTTTCGATATTCAGAACGCTCAGTGTCATAGTATCTGCTACTCTTGCATTTTGCTTATAGTGTGATTATAATGATCTTGCAGTAAAGTGCTGGGGTTGACATGTGAGGGGTGCTATGTTCAATATCTGGTGGGGTGAAGCTTTTTTTTTCGTTTTAAAACTCTTATTTTATCCTAGGCCACACGTCTCTACGATGTAAAGAGTCGTCACAGTTGACATATGGTACCTGATTACAGAATGAAGAAAATATTTGGCTGATTATTTTCGAACACATGGTGATTTCCGAGTGTGTGGTTGCTTCACACGAAATGTAGCAGTTAATAATAAAACAGTTACTACAAGCGAACCACTGTAGTTCGTTTCTTCGATGCGTTAAGTCCCTGAACCAAATGTACTGACAGAGACGAACACTTCTGTATCCAAAAACCACTTATGAACTTTTTCATTACTAAGTCATAGCTTAAAATGCTGCATATGGAACCAGCACCAGGAATGATGTCCACATCCTAGCTTGTCAAAACTCAGTTGTTATTTTTTTTACGACTTTGTCATTATTTAAAAGGATGTGCTTAGTCATGAATCAACAAAGAAAGACATAGATTATAATAAAGGCATGTGTGTCAAACATTCTTCAAAAGATTGTCTTCAATGTAGATTATATCAGAATATGCAACATTTCGTCATCTGGAGTAGATATTCCAGTATTTACAGTGGAAGATGTTTACGGAATAGAGTTGCTAGTGATGTTTTCAAAAAATCACCGGATGAAATGGTAGTATTTACATATTGCAGAGGACACGATGCAGACAAGAATTAAGGGCACTGTTCTCTTCAAATAAGTTGATGATTTAATGCAGACGTGAAGATAATTAGTTAGGAAATCAAATAAAACTTATCACTAAGGTTGGTACTGCTGTTAGAAATGAAACTTTCAATGGAGCCTGGTGCGAATAGATTTATGGAAATCACAAAAAAGCGCTATGTATCAGGTACAGGAACAACAGAAACAGAATTTGTACACTAGATACCATCTTTTGGAGAAATGTGACCCGGCTTGCAGCAGAATGACATTAAAAATTTTGCTAAATTCTCTTATGAATTCAAGTGAAATTGGCTCAGAATTCTAGGTAGCACATGAACTGAGAAGAAAGAATTGTGGCTTCGAATATTACGGTGAAGGTGCAATATTACGCCTATAGGAATTCCTGAAATATGAGTTATTTGAGTTATTAGGTTGTATCTTAAAACATGTGGTAACTGAATTATGGAACTAAGCCAGCGTGTACTATACTGCAATTTCACTAAATAATACTGGGAAATTTTTCTTGTTGTCCAAAACAACTACCATGTGGAGGCTAGAATGATGATAATTAAAGAAATTTGCATTTCAGTTTAGCTGTTATATAATTAATGCCTCAGACTTGATATGTTTAACAAGAAAAAAAAATACTTTTATGCTATAATTTTATTGTAGCAACACAGATTTAACAAGGGCCTGTTAAGAACGTTTACGAGTGAGTCTGCGGAGCAAATACAGTTTCGTATTTTTGCTTGTGGCATAGAATTAAGGGTATGTAGGTTTTGGTGATGGTTTGGAATGGGATTTCAGTATTATGCCACTCTGGCATCAAGTACGAATGAACGCAGCATTTCATATTTATTCGCACATGTGTATCGTCCTCTCTGTCACTATCTACATCCCGTTAGTTTTACATTCTGTTTTGCCAGAGAAAATATGTCTTCTATACAAATATGACAGCGTGTAATCGTCATTTTAATAAGACATTGTTCCTCAAGAGTGAAAACAAACTGTCGTGTCTTCTTGGTGGAGCTATTGTTTTTTGCTATAATTCCACCTTCTGCCGTTAACTGGCCACTAGAGACGAAGCACTGGCTCATTGTTTCGCCGACGCTGGTGAAAGTAATTCTAGACCCTGGCCTTTGTAACGAAGCACCATAAATTCCTTGTTACTTTATGTTTGTATCTGATTTATTCTGAGTCACGAATATTGCTGTTTTACTACGCAGCATTTTCTGTATCATATGTGTAAGAAATTGAAATTATTCGCCCTTTCTAGCTGTTACTCGTAATGTAAAGTAAGTTAGATTACACTATGGTAAATTATTATACTTTGATGTTCGTCAAATTTTGTTCCTTCTTCTGGTTTTATATAATGAAGTTCGGTAGTTTTTAGGAGGGCAGATAGGTAATTTTGTTGAAATGGACACAGTATTGGGTTCATTTATCAAATACATTATCGGGAGGCCCGGGTAGTGGAAACTGTAACCACATGTAATTCGATTTTACAATGTATGCTAAAAATGAAGCTGAACGTCATAACGCATTGCGAGAAGAACAACGGATTGCTGAGCCTGAATTGATACAGATAAAGGCAAAAAGAAGGATCAGAAGTCAAACACAACATCCACGTAGAGGTCATTCGAGACAGAACAGAGGCCTGGAAAAGTATGCGAAATAAAATCGCTCTTATCCTTTTGTAAGGCACCATCCCGGAATTTAGTTGGATTAATTAGGAAACCACTGACAGTACTAGATAGCCAGATGGGGAATTTTAGCCCTTCTCCCGCAGATGAGAATGCAATGGCTTTACCACTACCGATGCATCAGTTAGTGGGCTTGTGCTCAGGCGTTTGGGAATTAATAACGCGAAACAAGAAAAGATTGTATGGGGCTATCTTGTTTCTTTTTGCTTTTCTTATTTTTCCTCACGTTAGCCCATATCTTGAAGTGGTCGCCATGTTAATCTGCATTTGCCGACATGAGTAGTCGATGTTGATCACTAGCCCTCGCTGTCGAAACCTCTTCTTCCAAGGACACAATTTACCACCATATATGTCTGTATTTAGTATTAGCTCATGCGGAAGTGTAAGAATGTTTGCGAATCGTTTTACTACGGCTGGACAAGTTACAAGCCCTTTATCACCTAGTTGGATTTGGAAAAGCACCTAAAAACACATGCAAGCTGGTTGACACGGGCCTTTATCGATAATGGTAACTCGTTCGTTTAACGTTAACATGAAGCTGTGTCAACTGACATTCGAGTTTAAAAGACCACGACGTCAAAATCAACAACTTTCTTACGGCGCCGTAGACGAACCGATGGAGAAGTGTTTAGCAAAAACTCTGTTTATGAAAAGAAACGAACGCGCGGTACTATCTCTGCAGGTTAAGCAAAGTACAGAAATCTGATGCCGTATTCTCCACTAGCAGCAACAGCATATCCATCACGAAAACCACACGCTAATACCATATCGGCATACGAAACGAAAATATGTGCGATATGTTCACAAGATACAGTATAGATTTGGCCAAAATTACAATGAAAACTTCAACGTAAACTAAAGCACAACTTCACAACTTTAACAGCAACGTACAAATGTTTGTAAAACCATGTGGCAAAACTTCAGTGGTCATAAGTCCCTAGGCTTACAAACTGCTTAAACTAACTTATGCCAAAGACAACCCACACGCCCATGCCCAAGGGAGGACTCGAACCTCTGACGGGAAGGAGACGCGCACTCCACAGCAAGGCGCCTTAGAGCGTACGGCCATTCCCACGTGGTATCCCACAGGCGCCGGTGTACCATCACACGAAACGAAAATGCATTGCATTCATTGGACACAAATTTTATGAGGTTTTTTCTTGCAGTTTCTCTATAATACCACTTAAAATAGGTAGCGTATCTTCTGAAACACCCCATATACTAAATATCAATCGTATTACTCTCCTTGAGCGTTGTCCCTGTGTCGTAAGAGCATAAGTTGCAGACGATTACAAATTACGATCTATACTTCATTATTTTTATTTCCATGCACTCGTCAGGACTTAGTCGAGTGTCACATATTTGACCCTTATTAAAATTCTACAAACTTGCTATGTATCGAAATTTTTGCGAAGCGTAAGCATATTGCTATCTGAACACAATTTTAAAGACTTACCCGTGGTTGATTGCCGCACAAAGGTATGGTGTCATATGTACCGTGTAGTCTAAACATGTAGTTTTAACCTTTTGTTGGGAGAAATGATGGGGAAGACCACTGACAAATCAGCTACAACATTTTTTATTATGTAATAATAAGCTGGTTAAAGTTTTGCCATAAATACACGAAATAGCTTCTTGCCGTTATAGCAGTTATTAATTGAAGGACGCTGAACGAATGGAGGAAAGCTAGTGTTCCGGAGTAATTGTAGGCCGTTTTGGTTTCCAATATGGTTCTTTAGACAGGTGTGCATAATTACAGGCCACTGTCGCTGAGGTCAGTCTTTTGTAGATTTGTGGAACATGTTCGATACCCACGCAGTAAGCCGTGTTTGTAGAACAACCGTCTCCTCTATCAAACGAACAACAGTTTCGTAAACAGAGATTTTGCGAAATACAGCTCCCTTGGCTCGTCCAGGGTGACATAAAACATCGCTCATGTTGACGTCTTGTTCGTTTATTTCTAAAATACAATAGATACAGCTCTACACTATTGTTCGGTGAACAGTTTATAAAAAATGAGAAAAGGTTTGTGACACGATTCAGGAATTTCTAACTATATAACCTCACATCTTAGTAATGGAATGAGAACGAGACCTATAAATGCAATTTTGAAAGTAGCCTACTGGAATGTTATACGTTATATTATATGTATGGTGTCCATTCTTTCGGTCATGTCCGAAAGAACAGACACGATACGTAGGGAAATAAATCATTTACAACACAGGTTTGACAAAGGTACTCTTCTATCTGGGGGCGTATGAGTTATGGCCTTCATTACTGTTGCCTGTTTTCAAAACACAAGCTACATCACGTCCATGAGCAAAGGAATTCAATAAAATAACAGCAACAAGAACTTGGTGTTAAGTTTTAAAAAGAACCATACATTTTTCAAACTGAGATTCATATATTTTTTGTTGAAATTACTTTTGTTAGATTCTTTATTCCTTGGTCTAAATTGTTCATTAAACAACTTTGTGTCTTACGTTTGAGATTATAGTCCTAATAATTTCGCATTAATGCAGTAATTTCAAAGAAAAATGCCGTATCCCACTCTGGTACGTAGGTAACGGGTAATGTGAAATAATTTTTTGATAAAATATAAGAAATATATAACACAGAGTTTTAAGTGATTTTCTAGTAATTTTTTACTACAAGATGATAATCTATAACTTCAATCAGTGGTTTTACATCTTGCATTATTTTGCAGCAGTTATTGAACATTAAGTATCGCATTACACAGCGAGTTTCCCAGAAGAAAATACCAGTACGGATGCATAAAAATCGTCCGAACCCTCGCGACCGCAATTTGAGGACTTGGGAAAGACGCGAAGCATGTCTAGTAGATAGTTATAGCGGTTAAGGCGACGCTTGCGAATTACAGTCTGGCATAAATATTAACACGTCATCAACTCATTGTACACCTAAAGCTTAACCAGATTCGCAATTAGAAACACATTTCTTATATCCTGGAAAGACCAAGGAAAAATATTACTTCCTCTAGCATATGTGTTGTTCAGCGATCAAGACGAAAAAATCGGAACACTAGAGCTCATATGTATGTTTACTGGCACTCACGCTTCTTAAGCGACATTCGTGAATAGCCCGGGAAACGTTTGGAGGAAGCCGAGGCATTTAGTTCTGTTAAAACTACCCTTTACCGCATAATTTCCGGGTGATTTCAGAGTAATATGTACGTAGATTATATAAGTAAACGGCACCGCTAATTTGATGCCTAATATTATAACACTATCTGTTGTTTCGCCACGGTGTGTGTATAGTCATTACCTTAAGTTTAAGTTAGTTGACACCAGAGATCAATAACCTAAGCAGTTTGGTCCCTTAGATTTACAAACAGTTTTGAATACATGGTTCTACGAGATGTCAGCTGATCGACGGGAAAGTTAATGAAATTACAAGATTTTTAATGAACACGCTAAAGACCGTGCGCAACTATATTACTTTTTACACCATTGCCGTTGCTCGCTACCTGCTAACGAAAACTGCACATAAGCCTCAACTTTCATTAGCTATCAAGCTTTAAGCTACCCACGATCTCTCTGACGGCAAATGTGAATATCCGCTACTGATTTGTTGTGACTATTTTCAGTGAAAACGGCAATTACTTCTGTGCAGTATATGATGAAATATATTAGGAAAAGTACGGTATGAGTGTAACTCTACGTGCATCTGACACGTAACGCATGTTGCACGTGAAATGGAGCTATTTACGTAAGAGGCGTAGCGGAACAAATGAGGGGATGGGGTCTGGTGCGGTAATAACCCAGGGCAAGCGAGCGTGGGAAATGCTTGGCACGAGTCACGTAGCCGTTGAACTCCCCTCGTCTTTCGTTCAAAAACGTTCATTTTTTTTAATTTACTGGGCTTCGTTTAAACATACTGCCTACAGACTGGTAAAACTTTACAAAAATATACACATTTATATGTGACAACACACGGAGTATATATAAGGATTTAATGTTATTTTACTGAATCTGTGTAGACGCATAACTTACAGCTGAGAAACATCACACAATTACGTGGTATTTAACAGAGATTAGGGAACAATGACGATTAGATTAGAATTTTATATTAGGTATCACTGTAAATCAAATTACATAAATACGCTCTATGCAACGTTCCAGTTTCAAACGTTCACTTAGCTGCCTGGATACTGGTTACTGATCTGAATGAAGTACGTGAACTTCAGAACTGAATCTCTGACCCCCTCCCCCCCCCCCCCTCCTTCCCAAAAGAAAGGTGAGACGCCACCGCCCTACAGAAGAATAAATTATCTACGCCACAGATATATTCCTAGCGGGTAACATCAGAAGCTAATTAGGGTATTCGTAGGTGATGAAGTTAACTGCAGGAAGAAAGTATCGCCAGAAGTCAGCAGCAAACCTCAGCAAGACTTGAGGAGGATAGACGATTGTGCTGAAGTGTCAGCTGACCTGATTCTAAATAAACGCAACATATTGCATGTAAATAGACGCATACGTCAATTAGCACTCGAATATGCAACCACATAAACTTTACTGTAAACAGTAACAATCCCAGAATACCTAGTGAGTTATAAGAAAACCAGATGCTCGGCTTCCCTGGAAGACTCAAAATATTCAAATGTTTGTAAAGCTTTTGGGACTTAACTGCGGGGTCATCAGTCCCTAAACTTACAAACTACTTGTGAACTACCTTATACTAAAGTCAGCAGAAACACCCATGCCCGAGGTGGGATTCGAACCCTCGACCGTAGCGGCCGTGCAGACTGTGACTGGCGCGCCGCAGACCGCTCAGCCACTGCGGCCGGCCTGGAAGACTCGTAACAAAATGTACAAGAGTTGGTCTAAAGTATGGAGGTATGGCAAGAAATCCGTGCTTGAACTTATGTAGAGATGTTAGACAGGCCTGCAGGTTGCACTATTGTGTTTGATCGGCACCTGCGCAATAACCTCAATACGTACAAGTGTCAAACGTGATCAGAATAGTGTTCTTTATAGCTGTAGTGTGTACGAGGTAACTGAAATCGAACGTGGAGGAAAAGTTGTTGCTGATGTGTAAAGTTACTTCGTTAGCAATGTAGCGCCCGTGTTTTGTATTCCAACAGGCATTGTACGGAAGCTTTCTACCTCATAGAGGAAGAGCAAAAAAGTTTTATTCATTAAGTCACAACAAGGCCGAATATGAACCTTGAGTGACCGCGACAAACTGTCATTGAAGACAATTTTGACGAAATATATGAGATCATAAAATTTTCACTCTGCAGCGGAGTTTGCGTTGATACAGAACTTCTTGGCAGATTAAAACTGTGTCTTACGCGTAGTCAAACAGAGGATCGCAAGTTTTCGTGAGCAAGCGAACAACGGATTGAGTCACGCATCCACACTACAGCTTTACTTCCGCTACCACCTCGTCTCCTGTCTTCTGGACTTCACAGAAGCTCTCTTGAGAAAGAGCACAATCTCTAATGACCTCGATGTCGACTTCGACACGACGTCAAACATTGATCTTCCTTTCTTTCCTTTTCCGAAAGAGGACGACAGCAGAAAAAGTGACTGCAGAACTGAATACTGCACTCGCGAGCAGGTCGTCACCAAAACATCGCGAAGGTTTCAGGTCGAGATGCAATTACAAAACCTCTCGTCAAATACACAAAGATCCATATCTAGAAAACGTGTTACTGAATACGTAGTAGTGGAAGGTCATTAGCTCATACGAGCCTTGACCACTGTTTTCAACATTGTTCAAGTTTACGACCCATCAGTGACACAGGTCTGGAAGCCATGATTTGTGTAGCCATATCGGCTACACTACCCATAGCTAATCTAGAAGATTCCATTACTGGCAGAAATTATACGAGCATTCTGGCTTATTAGGCAAGCCCTACAGGCTATGGGTCATTATTTGTTCCCCACTGGTGAAGTTGAGTTCAAAACACTACTGATTACACAGCTACAATCGTTCAACATTTGACTTGTGAGCACGATGATAATTTGTTGCATCTCCACTGGCCACCATAGTCACCAAACCTCAGTAATTACTTAGTCTTTGTGGTCTATTTTAGAGATATCTCTCCATCTACAGGTTCGCTACCAGAACTCGCCAATTTTCGCAGCAAGAATGGTACATGAATCTCTCTAAAACTATGTACGACCTATATTTATTCTGTACGTAACGACCACAGGCCTTTTAGAAGGTAATAGTCTTTGCACTGATAGTGGTCTATACTTTTGGTGGTACTATATTTGTGTCCACTGCCTGTAAGAGAGTCGAAATCAGTGCATAGCCTACTGTGTACATTACATACGTTGCAGATGCACGAGGAGGACTGATAATACTGTAACGAAACTAACATTAATCTTAGATTACAAAATTAAGCTGGTTTAACCTTGATGTGTTGGCAAAAATACACGTTTAAAACCGTAACCAAGCATAAAATATCGTCCGAAATTGTACTGTACGTGTTCTCCGAATATTATCTCGAGCAATTAGTTCATGAACACACTCGAATAGTAAATGGTTTTGAGAACATACTTGATTTCTTAGCAACATCATATCTAGAACAATATATCACAAAATTAGTAAAATACTGACACGCACTAACATAAAATTCGCATATCAAACTCGGCATAATCTTAGAACCTTACTGCATTTAGGACAAATAAAACCAGCCATATATTTAAATCCCGGAATTTATAAAATTCAATGTAAGCAATGCGAAAAATTTTATATAGGACAGACTGGAAGAAGCTTCATAATTTATTTCGAGAGCATGTTCATAATAGCGAAGGCAACCAGTCGACTTTCTTCCATCACTTGAAGGAAGAACATCACATAGCGGACGATATAGAGCAGTCCACGGAAATCTGACATATTACGCAAAAGTGAGCAATAATTAATGTTCTTGAAGATGTTGAAATTTATTAACACACGCAGGTTTACCCTGAACAAATTTTAAATGAGCAAATTGAGGTGAAGCAAAGGCGTTACTTGGACAATTTTATTAGTACCATCTTTCCAAAGAGATAGACGGAATTTACAAATACGTCAGAGATTTTATTGTCACGAAATTAAAAGTAATCTGTGGAAAGCATACAAGTACGACTGAAACGTCATAAATTATTACGATCCTTAAACACCACAATATTACACCAGAATTAATCCCACAAACTAATATTTGGTTAATCAGTTATAAACAAGTGTGGAATCATTGTCTTGACATACCAATAAGACCGGATATGCTCTAAATAATAGCAAAGACATAACTGCATTGTAAACTTGTAATATCGCTGACATATCCTTCAAAATATCCTTCAATGACATAGGTCATTGATTTCAACCACAACGTAGCATAAAAAATTAAATAGCATTTATGGCAATTTCGTAAATTGAAAATTATAAAGATGGAGCATCGACAACCGAATAATTAAAATGAAATTTTATGTAATAGCTATCAATTTTGCAAATGCGATCTGCAAATAAATAAATAAAAGCTTCAAAATGCAACGGAAAATTTGGGAAAGACTGAAATTCAGATTGAATATTTTCTTGTAATACACCCCTCGAAGCCACATCATATAGGCTTCAGAAAGACAATTTTATGTAAAAATATAACGGGTAATTGCCTAGTATCACAAATTTCGTAAATTTGGTTCGGTGTCGAAAACCATTATTGGATAAAGTTCCTACTGTTTATGGCTATTTATAGGTTCCTTTTGTGCCAGCAGGTGATTTAGGCCTGAAAACAACGCCGTAATAATATTCTTTTGCTTGTAATTTTCTCCCTTCATTACAAAATAAAGTATTTAAATAATACCTACTCTCCATTTTTATATTTGATTAGAAGAAATTATCACTCTCCTGTGGAATTTACAATGCGTGTAAGCAGCGCACATATGCATCTGATTACAGTTCTGCATTGCAATTAATCAGTTACTACACTTAGATTTAATTAACAATTCTAAAAGCGCTGCAGAAAATTTGCAGATTCTCATCAAGAAAATTATGGCAAATTTGTTCCGAGTACACTATGTGAATAAAGTCCAGTACCAACGTGGATTAATGTAACCGTATTGAGCTCGTCATTTACAAGACGTTCACCAAAATGTTTAACAATGTTTAACAGCAGTGGTAACATCCTATAACTAATTACGGATAGTTTTATTTTGTCAAACTTCCTGCAAGCTTCCTGTGGTCAATGGTTACACGCTTTCATATTTCATACTCACAGTGTCTTTTATACATGTAATGAAGACATATAATACTATAATTTCTTTGACGTACGGTAAAAACAGAGAGGAAAATCAACACTTCTTTGTTGTATATAATTTTTGTGTTATTTATTTACAAAGTATAAATAAGTGTAATTTCGAAAATCAGCAGATTTTTTAATATAACTTAAACGGCGTTAGCACAAAATAACGCAAAAAATTTCAATTGGTTCATGGCTTAACGTTTACTTTCATTCCTTTTATGCCCCTGATATTCAGTTAGGAGCTGTTAGTAAAAATTGAAACGTACTTTTAATGCACCTACCTCGCCATTTTCCAAGTAAATACACGAGCAGCGAACTTCTTCGTGTTTAATGGGGACTTCAAAAGAGCTTAATCGCTTCCGACCGGTCATAAGGGATACTATTACTTGCGTTATAAGGACTTAAACGAAAATAACTGTCGTGGATTTCGACATCTTTATTTTCGCACGTGTCTTCCAAAGTCACGTAAGTGGTGATAACACATGTAAATGCAGCATTCTTAATTTATCGACTTTAACACATCCTAGGTACAGGAAGGCAGGACAACCTTCCTCGTATTTAATGGTGTTCCCAAAACGACTTAATCGCGTACTGCTGGCCGTAAGGAACTTTATTACTAGTGCGGCGTTTTAACTGCTGCCTGAGTGCCACTATATGTTCGTTATCAGATGTTCACGTTATAATGAGGTTTTGGGCGCGGTATGTAATCAACAATTCGGAGCATAAATCAATCGTTTATCGTAATGAGAACATTTGGTGCCTTAGTAGTAACCACAAATTTT
The DNA here is from genome assembly GCA_026315105.1 of Locusta migratoria. Lineage (NCBI taxonomy): Eukaryota > Metazoa > Arthropoda > Insecta > Orthoptera > Acrididae > Locusta > Locusta migratoria. Next base: position 382,138,882 of record CM048755.1, read on the forward strand.
TGTTGCGCGCCATTTTCAATCGTATATATTAATAAAAAGTGTAATATTGAGATAGTGGGGAATCTTTTTACTATTTTGAAATAATTGAAAGGTTGTTGCCAAAGACAAGTTTCATTGGATCGTAAATCCAATATCATTGCCATCACGAACTTGAAAGTACATTTAGGCACATGTAGAATTTTAGCAATTTTTTGCTGTATGTTTACTAAATACTGAGTCGTACCTGAAAGCTCAAATTATTATTCTAAAGTTTAGAGTGTGTGAAATACTTTTGTAGCCGTAAGTATTTTCATTTTGGAGCGTGTGATCTCACTATTACGTAACGGGGTTTAAGAGCGTGTGATTCTCAACGAAAGTTTTCCTCTTCTTTCTTAAATGACGGTGATTACATCCCGATTAAAATTACTTTGAGACAGACAGATAGCACAGTAGGCGGGCACTGTTGTCAGTGCGTAGCCACCTATGGCTCACAAGGCATTGTATGAGCCTACAAAATTGGCAACACAGCAATCATGTCGTGCTAGGAATTATGATTGGCTGCAGCTGGACCTACAGTCTCGCTGAAACGTGAATCATAAGGTAAATTTGATGAGTGTATGAACAATATAATAAACTAAAAGTTTGGGTTTCATATCAACAGTATCTTCGACACTTAAAAAGTCTTGAACCGAACAGTATTCTCCCACATAAAGATTCGCCTTATTGCCAGTATCCTTCCACCCTATACAATATAGTCTCAAGCTGTTTGATTGGTCTCCTCTGTTCACACAGAGAGAAGTTTCTTTTCTGGCTACGATATCTGCAGATTAAGACATGGCGAAATAAGTAATTCTGAACAATGCGGCTACAGATATGAAAAGTAGTTGGCAGTTGTGCCGTACCTTGGACTGTACATCCTGCTTGGCGGGAAACGACAGTTACCCTACTTGTCCAGAAGTTGCCGGCCGCAGTGGCCGAGCGGCCTGCGGCGCGCCAGTCACATTTTGTACGGCCACTACGGTCGGGGGTTCGAATCACCCCTCGGACATGGATATTTGTACCGTCTTTAGTATTAGCTAGTTCATAAGTAGTTTGAAGTTCATGAACTGATGACCCCGTAGTTATGTCCCATAAGCTCTACAAACATTTGAACATTTTTGTCCAGAAGTTGCCTGTACTACTGAAATGGTGGTAAATGGACGCCACTGAGATCCAAATGAAGTCTAAGATCCCCTCTTATACTTGCGAGAATTTCCACATCTGGCGGACACTGGGTCTACCCCAAGAGGTCGTGCATTGTCTCCCGTTGAACAACTCAGAAACTGGAATTGACGAAAGTTGCTTTTGACTAATTCAGATCTGCACGGCCACTACGGTCGGGGGTTCGAATCCCCCCTCGGGCATGGATATTTGTGCCGTCCTAGTTCGTAACTAGTTCATAAGTAGTTTGTAAGTTTAGGGACTGATGACCCCGTAGCTAAGTCCCATAAGCTTAACAAAAAATTGAACATTTTTGAACTAATTCAGATACAGGGTTTTCACCGTTTGGCTGTTTCCATGGCAACATCACTGTGTTACTGTGCGGTTTCCAGCTGAAACCATTCCGTATTTAAATTACTCCTGATCTGTTGCTAAGATTACTTCTGGTCTAATGATGTCTCACATGTATAGAACAGTAAATATGTAACCCGAAATTCGACTGTTGATAGGCTTGTTTTACTGGCGGCAAACCAAAAACAAAATCCCGACATGAGGTATTTGTGAGAGAAACAAGGCCTTGCCCATTATATATTGGCTCTCATAATGAATGCATTGTTGACCTTGCTTTACAGTATTCATTATACACAGTATGAATATACATGATTCAGTTGGGTAAGACAGTATTTGCTGCTGATCACTGCATTTAAGTAACCGAAGAAACATTAACACAGTGTACTGAGACGTAAGAACAACTGATTGTGAATGTCCAAACTTGACTACAAAATAACTCACTTGAATTATCATCTACTACGACCTCCGTATGCATATTCACTAGACACAAAAAATGTCAAATGTCTGTAAATCTATCGGACCAAACTGCGTGGTCATCAGTCCGTAGCTTACAAACTACTTAAACCTAGGTAAACTAACCTACGGACAAACACACACACACCCATGGCCCAGGGAGGACTCGAACCTCCACGGCGAGCAACCGCGCGTTCCGCAGCGAGGTGCTTTAGACCGCTCGGCTACTCCACCGCGGCTCACTAGACACAGATATGCAGAATTAAATTATATAAAACGATGGTTGCATACATTCCGAGTTCAAAAAACTGTCTAGTATTTAGGGTTGGAAATAAACCTTAGCTAAAATAGAGTCCACACGTTGAAAGAATAATGCAAAATTGCGAAAGAGCATTAAACAACCTACGTGTAGTTACAAGTACTGCCTGGGGGGACTGACGCTAACGCATTGACCGAGGTCTTATCCGTCCTTATCTCGACTATGCATGTGTCTACTACGAATCTACAAGCAAATCCACTCCATTTAAATTGGAAGAATACAGTATAAAGCATTTCGTATATGTGTTATTGCGATGAACTCGACGCCAACAAATACACTGTTATGGAAAACGTTGGAAACACCATTACAACTCAGACGGCAGCATCTCGCATCAAAGTTCAAACTAAATCTTAGACAGTGTGTGAAATCGTTGGTTATGCAGAATCCCCAGACTGTGGCGATCGACTATTTTACTGGGCGCTGTCGGAACCAGAAACAAATGTCGCCATATGTTTCTGATTACCTTGAAATAGAAGAACTCCAGACAAAAGTGATGCGCACTACAGCTGTACCGTGTTCGGTCATCTATCCCTCACATAAATTGAACAGTCCGAATACTACCTAGGATCACTCATTAGAAAACGTGATGGCGTTGCAGAAATTTTTCTAAAGAAATAATAGACGCCAAAATACTACATACATACGGCGCAAAGAATGCGAATGGCACCGGATGTGCTTTCATAAATCAGGAAACACGAGCTTGTGAAAGTTAAAAATTAGCGGTAAAAATATGTATTACAACGGTAGAGTTAGAGGCCATTTTAGAAACACTTATTTATGCAGTAAACTGAGAGCAAAAATATTATCTTAACCGACTCCCGAGCTGTAGTCATGATACTGAAAAACGTCTTTACACTGCGACACAATACCCAACAGTTTACGAAATTGTGAAGCATTTCAGCTGGCAGTAAAATCGGCAAAAAGACGTCAACGACCACAGCTGAATCCGAGGCAATGAATAGGCCGATCAACTACCTAAATATGGCGTCATGTCAGTTAATGCCGTGCCACCCAAAAGTACTTCACAACGACTTCATACCAGGCAATGAGCAATTCACTCTGTGATTCTGAAATCACATTGTATATGACATATTCTGCCTCAAGAGGTTTCTACAAACTATTGCACGAATGAAATTCAACCTTCCTTCTTCTTGTGGAGAATCTTGAATAATGTAGTATTAGGATGTCACGAAAAGAACATTAAACCCACTGAGTGCTATGCGTTACAACGATCCTCACTGCGTTATCACTCGTTTGGAAACAACAGACGTACGCTGTATAAGCTCATAAACGCATCTCTCGAGGAATTAGAGAAACTATGTAATCAGCCACATGGAAATTAAAGGTTCCACAGGAGGAGGAGACTGCTAACACGATACCATATGTGAAACCGACCACTCCAAGGGTTGGAACGGATACCAAGAATTTGCTGGAGGAGCACATCAGAAATCCAATACATTCGTCGATAAAGCGGATAGATAAAGTTAAGTATAATAGTACAAAAAAAAAGTTCAGATGTTTGTAAAACTTATGGGACTTAACTGCGGGACCATCAGTTCCTAAACTTACAAATTACTTCTGAACTAACATACTAAAGACAACACAAACATCCATGCCCGAGGGAGGATTCGAACCTCCGACGCTGGAAGCCGCGGGATCCGCAACTTTGCACTCCAGACAGCTCGTGTAATAGCACAAATTATTTTGTTAAAGAATAGATTTTATTATAAAATACTTTAATTAAATATTGTACATACATAAGCGTAATGTATAGCTTTGTAACTTTGTAACTTTGTACATGGATAGTAGTTCGGACTGATAGTTGTAAATGGTATATATATTATGCTTTGTTGCCTGATCACGAAACCAAAATCCAATAAATAAATAAGTAAGTAAGAAACCCTCACCGCGGCGTAGTGGCCAAGCGCATTGAAGCGCTATGCTACGATGCGCGAGGCCGCTCCCTGTTGGGAGTTGGAATTCCCCCCCCCCCCCCTCGGGCACGGATGTTCGTGCCGTCTTTAGTATAAGGTAGTTCGTAAGTAGTTTGTAAGTTTAGGGACTGATGACCCCGCAGTTAAGTCCCTTAAGCTTCACAAACATTGTCAAAAAACCCTCTCTGCTCCATGATTAGAAACTCAAGTATTATATTTCTCTTTTACCAGATAAACCATTAATTTTGAACTCTTTTCACATACTTTTCAGAACACAAACTAAAGTGGCCTCTCTTCCCCTCATCCACCCTTCCAGATAGTAGCGACAACTTCTTCGCTCCACAAATTGGGTCTTCTGTCTTCTCTACACCTCTTTTGACCTTACCAACATCTTGGATGTGGACCATCTTTGGTTTCATCAAACGTGATTTCTTTTCCAAACAACAATCTCATATAATCTATATCTATAAATGTGAATGTCTGTTCGGTGTACGTTTATCACATCTGAACCACAAGACATAAAGAGCTAAAAATTTGTACAGTTACTAATGTCTATCTGGGGAAGGCTTTAGGCACGGATTTATAGCGATCGTATAGCTATTTATCTACATATATATTAATGTGAACGTCTGTTCGGTGTACGCATATCACGTCCGAACGACAAGACGCAGAGACTTAAATATTTGTACAGTTACTAATTTATACATGAGGAAGGTTTTAGGCACGGTTTTATAGCGATGTGGTACATATTTAGTAATTTAAAGAATATAACGCGAAATGCCGAACAATAATTACTCTTTGAAAATTATATTTACTCTTTGAAAATGGTATTATTGGTTGCTTTGTTGCTTGAGGGTTGATAAAGATAAAATGGTGGAGTATATTGGGATGCAAAGTTATCGGTGCATATAAAATTATACGTGTGTGTGTGTTAATATTTCGCCCTGCAGCGAAAACTACAGAACGCAAACGAATGATCTGTGTGTAATTGTTGTCCGAAGTCTCCCATTCTACACCATAGCAGTTCCATGCCGATAGCTATAAGGGGGTGGAAGATAAGGTGATTGAAAGTCGTCAAATTATAATAAGTTCGGACTGAAGGCCAGAGATGACGTTTGCAACTCTATATTAAGGAGGTTACATACAGCGAAACGTGATGCCAAAGACCATGTCTGCAGCTCTTTCTCTGTAAGGATAGGCATACAAATAAGGATAGATAATCAACCAACACGTGAGCGAATCCGCGGGTTTAAGCTAGTATACTCTATATTTGCCGCTGCGCCAAATCAAGACACTCTTCATACATATTCAAAAAAGAAAAAAAAAAATACAAAACCAAACATCTTTTCGACTCAATAGTTCTTCTCGTAGGAAACATGTACCACCGTTATCTACAAGATTGTAAGTACGGAAAATTTCTAGTTATATGCAAAACATTTTTTCAAGACTCCTACATATGAATCAGTTTGTAACTGACTCTATCGAGAATAACAATAAAGGTTTCTTCATAACGACTATCAGAGAAATTTCATAAATTACCCGTTTCAGATTATTACATTCAATTTTCAGATACACACGAGTATCCGATACAAAGGTTGCTTTGAATGTTAATACTATATTCAATAGTGCACCTATACACTGCCCATATACTAAACTCGGTTAGAACAGGCATCGGAAGGATTAAACCATACCGACCCGCCGCCGTGTCATACATGACTGAATCCGAATGTGGTGAGAACAGCGCCCTCCCCTCTGTTGCCAGTTCCCGCGCCCCGGCAACTACTCCTCCGTTTAGTAGCTTCTCCGGTGGTCTCACAAGCGCTGCGCACACCAGTTGCCAACAGCGCACGACAGACTGCAACATCGGCGCTTCCGTTATCTGACATGAAAATTGGTTTAACCACGTTGATATTCGCTGTGTTTAAAAAACTTACTAGTTTGTTTTGTAAGTAGTTAAGGACTTAAATCCTCTGACAGTGCAGTCAGTCATAAAATACGCCGAAATATCACAAATGTGTGGCTACAATATTATGCCGTTGGACAGTAAATAACATCTTCTCTATAGAAAAATCCGCTCGCGTTTGGTATATAAACTAATCCAGTCCGGTGATTGCAGGTTATATGAGGATGTGTTTTCATGAAAATCCCATGAGACAATAAGTAAAGTAATGCTGCCAGTGTCGTATATACTGTTCTTCTGCTTGAGTAAAAGAGTAAAATGCCCAGAACTTTCGTACAACTATGTGATACTGTCAGAAAACTCCTGCTTTGGGATTTGTTGAAATGGCGCTGAACATTGCTTCGATTGACGTTTATTTCGTCGAAGCGTTGCCCTTTCATGTGAATTTCAGCACCGTTCGGCTATGTGATGGGTTTGGACTGATAACAACATGTCTCATTGTTCATAATGATTTGTCCAGAAAAGTACTGCCCTCATTTAGCATTTAAATGAACTCGCGGCAGAAGTTCACAAGCCGTTGTTTTCGTTAGGATGTCAAGGAACCGCGCGGGAGTAGCCGAGCGGTCTGGAGCGTCACGTTCCGGATCGCGCGGCCTCTCGCGTCGGAGGTTCGAATCCTACCTCGGGCATGGATGTATGTGTTGTCCTTAGGTTAGTGTAACGTAGTTTAAGTAGTTTGTAAGACTAGGGACTGACGACCAACGTAGTTTGGTCCCATAGGATTACAAACATTTGAACATTTTTGGTATCAAGGTGATAATGTTCCATTGTTTGTAAAGCAAAAAGATATAACTGCTGTGCTCATCGGTCCCTAGACTTGCAAACTACTTATACTAAGAACAACATACAAACACACACACACACACACACACACACACACACACACACACACACACACACACACATGCCCGAGGGAGGACTCGAACGTCCAACGGGGAGCGTCCGCGCCGTACGTGGCATGGCGCCTTACATCACATGGCATTTACCGCGCGGCAGTTAAGTTGCACACGAGATACTTTGAACAGACAGTTCTCTTCGTAAAAACATTGTGCAGAATTTATCCAACACTTTACGTCAAATACTTAACACAGCTCGATGACAAATCACAGGTCGAATGCACAGCTGTAGTTTATAATTGTCACTACAGGTTGCTACCGCACTGATTTAGATTATAAGTCGGAAATAAAAGCAATTTGAGGGGGCTTGAGTCACAGAATGTCAATCATGCGAGATGCCTGTTCGTTAGTAAAAAAATGTTCAAATGTTTGTTAAGCTTATGGGACTTAACTACGGGGTCATCAGTCCCTAAACTTACAAACTACTTATGATCTACTTACAAACTAGGACGGCACAAATATCCATGCCCGAGGGGGGATTCGAACCCCCGACCGTAGTGGCCGTGCTGACCGTGACTGAAGCACCTCAGTCACCTCGGCCACCGCGGCCGGCTGTTCGTTAGTACACTGTACTCTTGCCGGAGTATCAATTTGTAAGTGCTTCAGGCAGATCTTTTATGAGATATAAACAGTTACTTTTATACAGACGTTCTGTACTATAATGCAAACAGAAAGCGACAACGTTCTTATGCTACAGATATTTTTAATTAATAATGTAAACTCACAACCAGTTATGTACAAATTTGTTGCAAATATTTGTAGAGCTTATCGGACTTAACTACGGGGTCATCAATCCCTAAACGTACAAACTACTTATGAACTAGCTAATACTAAGGCTGGCACATTTATCCATGCCCGAGGGGGTGTTCAAACCCCCGACCGTAGTGGCCATGCAGAACGTGACTGGCGCGCAGCAGACCGCTCGGCCTCCGCGGCCGGCTGTAATGAGTGTAATTGTTGCTCTTAAATTTCTATAAACGCTAGTCTTTTAACTGAAAAGAAGCAGATAAATAAAATGAGGCACCTTCGTTTTATTTGTAAGACTGTGTATTTCAATAACTTCTATGATTGGAAAACCTCTTTACTATGTCCTAAACATTTTGGATGAAGAATAGAGTTGTTACCACTGACAAGCCTTTTCTCAGCAGTGTTGAGTAATCCTAAGTAAAGTAAAATACAGAAAAAATGCGAAAACGAAACAGAGCACCCGATTAGATCAGCATATATGTTAATTACACCAATATACTGTGTGAAAAAGGTATTTCTGTTTTAGTCGTTCATCAAAAAACTTGAAAATACTTGTTAGCGAAGCAAGAAACTTGCGATACTTATTTAATAGTTTCTAAAACTAATAATTACTGTTAATTATGTTTTATTTCATGCAAAAACGAAAAGTTGTTCGTAAGTGAAAACAGTTATACATTGGGGTGGTACCCTGTCAGAGGACAGGGATAACAGCCACCTCCACGTTTCCTTTACGGAGCTGCATGAGGCTTATATCAAAATCAAAATGTCCAGTACATCAAAATTTAATACATGTACTTAATGAATTATGAAAACTATTCACGCGTAAACTACGACTGTTTCTTTCACTTTTGTTACTTTTCCATGGAAAGCTTAACTTATAAATTTCGCGTATCAAAATCGTACATACGTAGGTAGTTTGACCGTTCCTAAGACTCCCATATGGAGGGCATATTAAATGGCATTCTTGGTGTATTGAACGTTGAAATGCTTCAAAACATATAAGTTGCCATTTCCGGATGGAATCCAAATTAGGATTGACTCCTTACTTAATTCCCAATTATATAGAATATCTTCACGAGTGCTAAGTTCCAAGTTATTGAAAAAAAAACACAGGTGAGTCATGTAAATAAGAAGGCTAAAAGAACAGACATAAACAATTACAGGCCAGTATCATTATCATCAGTTTACCGTATAATTCTTGAACATACTCTCAGCGTTTCACGTGGTTTTCCATTGCAGACTACTAACGAAGATACGAGCATTTTGGTTATTAGATAGCTGAGCGGCTCGAAAACTTCTTAAGGAATAGAACTTACAACGTTTCTCTGAGAGGCGACTTTTCACCCCAGACAAGGGTATTATCAGGAGTGCCCTAGAGAAGTGTGATAACACCGTTGTTGTTTTCTATCTACATGAACTATGTATATAGTTGTGGACTATGTATATAGATGTATATGTAGAATGCCTTCTGAAAGTTGTAAACATAGAAATAAGACATGGAAACATCAGACAGTGGTTGCTACTTCTTCATATTCCACGTGTAAGCGCTATCGCTCGTGTCTAACTTCATGTCTATGAACATTTAATATGAAGTTTAAAGAGACTATGTTGTAATTAGTCATACAACAACATCCGTAAAACCGTTTCCCGTCGTAACGGTAAGGTAATGCTAAAAGCTTTCATTACTGCCATCAACAGGGGAGTCCTTAAAAGACCAAAACGGGAATAACAAACCAGGAAAAATGCTACATCAGGCACGGTCTATACTTCCAAGATCTGTTTTGGCAATATTAGAAGGTTACTGAAAGTTTCTTGTCACGATAGTGTATTAGTATCTTTACTTCATATAACAGATTTGTTTCCCGTAATTTTGATCTGGACAGTACAAGTGTAAAATTGTGCTAACAAATATTTGTAAGGCGAGAAGAAAAAGAAAAATTAACTTTTAACATCGAATCGACGATAAAGCTGTTAGGGCTGGAGCAGACGCTTAGATGGACCAAGGGTGGGAGATAGCTATGGTCCTTGTTCATTTCAAAAGAACTATCTTGATATTTCCCTTTACCTGCTATCTGCTGATGAAGCTATTGTGTGCGGTAAAGCGTCGTCGTTGAGTGACTGAAGGGGTGCGGCGACTAGTGATGACTCTGACGGACTTTATAACTGGCGTGGATAACGACTGCTCGATTGAGATGTAAATAAGATATGTAGGTCAATGCGGATGGATAGGAAAAGCCTAACTGTTGTGTTTCAATAGTGTATTTATGTTCTTCTAGACCCGGTCACGTTGGTTACATATCCGAGCGTAATGCTGCGAAATGAAATGAACTGCGTCAAGTATATATGGACTGTTGTAGGTAAGGAAAAGACGACTGCCGTTTATTGATAGAATTGCGGGCACTAGTATTGAATTTAAAAGGGAAATCGTTTACAGGATGCCTCTGCCATCCATTCTTGAGTAGCGCTAAATTTTTTAGATTTCGCAGCAGGTCGGGCTGAACGCAAACATCAAAGCAATTACTTCACATGTTGCTAAACTGGTTATCCATCAGTAAGCCTAAGACATTGTAATGAATGTTATGCAAAGTTGAATGGGTATAATTGGAGGTATAGGGTGATAATTTAACGAAAAACATTAATTTATAGTACCATTATCTACGAAAGACTGCAGAACAATTCTGCTGTTTCCATCGTTCATTTCGTGTAAGGGCTGTAAGTCCAAAGTAAATAAGAATAGAGTCCAGACGAAGTTTATGTAGTTCGGGGTCGACCTAAGGAATCTGTATAAAAACTATTTCTGTGTGGCCACACTCGTATTTCAATTCTACTTCTACTTCACCGGGTTACAGTAACTTCTTCAGATCTGCAACTGCCAACCAATAGGTAACACGTGAGATTTCTGGATATCCATGACGTCTATTTCTGACGTCATAGGTTGGAAAATACGGAACACAATTTAGAAGTTTTTCAAAGATGGGGAAAGAAATCCGCCACGTCTTTTCAACTCTTTCATTCCCAGTGTTTTTCCTGGACAACAACGTATTAAAAGCTGATTTATACCGTATTTTGTGCGTCAATCCTTGATGAACAACATGCTTCTAGTACGATATTTTACCGCTTGATATGGAGTGTAGCCACTTCTGGGGCATTAATCTGTCCATCTTGGAGGTTGTGTTGTGTTGCCGTCTGTACGTGGCTTAGAGTGTGAGCGTGAGTGTGGTTCCTTTTATTTTATCCAAGTAGTGAATGTTCTTGTCTTTGGTGCTGTGGAGAAGATTATGCTAGCATTATTGATCTGGCCGTATTAACTATCAACAAAATAACGTCAAAGTAATAAAATACCTCGATACAAACGTCTGTGTTGTGCATGAAATACATGACATAAAAAAATCAATAGTTCGACAAAAATTTTAAAACACATATTTTGATGTTTACTGCACTGTATTAATGAAGAAAATGAATTTTAATTTTTCCAAAGGTGATTTGATAATGTGAGACGGAAATGGTTCAGAAGACGATACTCGTTGTGTAGCAAAGGATGAGATCGAAAGAAATACAGATTTTATGCAAAAATCCACCTTGCTTTAGAACTTCCAACGTAAGTTAGGGCAATTTTTTACTGCTTTACATAATGGTTACGTCGTATAAACCGACAATGCCACACTCGTATGTTAGACAACTTTTCCAGGTATATCCCCGTGTTCGATTACCTTTTGTCTCCGACATTCGGAAATAAATTCTCACTGGAATGACGTGACAATGTGATCGCAGCTGAATGTTATCTCGTAATGCCACACCGCCCATACACGTCCAGTTGTAGGCAGGCTCTCCGAGTAAACGTACATCTCACGGTGCATTAAATCCCTGGCCTCGGTCACGCATTCCAGTTCGAAAGTGCGACAAGTGCCGAACACGGACGTGGCTCACGGACTCGACACTGAAAGTACGAGTTCAACTCCGGCAAATCCACAGTGCTGCTGACGAGACGGCGCGAAAATTCGTTCTCAGTTTCTGGTGGTACCTAACGCCGAACGCTTCTAAGGGACTTTGAGCGTCAAGAATAATGGTGTAATTACAGTGCGAGAAATACAGGTAGCCCAGATGAGCGATAAGGGGGGCGCATTACCGAGGTGGACCTTCCGGCCTTGGGGAAATAATCAGGAGCACTTAATTAGAGGCAGGCAGGGCTTTATATGAGGCGTATCAGCGCCGCAGGCTGGGCTGGCCGTGTTCCACATCTGCTGAGTGGCGGCGCGCGGTGTCGTGTTAGGGCCACGCCGCTTCACATAATTTGTGTCGGTCGGGCCCCAGCTGGTTTATCGCGGCGACCAATCGGCACGTTCCTAAGCCTCTCGGAGATAAAATAACTTAATTGAGAAAGAAATGGCTCTTTCTTGTCGAGCCAAGCGGTGATAAGAAACGTAACAAACGAGGCAGCGAAGTTACGTTATGGTCTTTTAATTTGTTTCCGTGTTTGGGGACTTATCTGAAGAGGGAGGGGGGGTTGCCGGCCCGGGGGACTGGCTGGCATTGTGATGCGACCTTAAGGATCATCTCCCGCTGTTGCCATTCGGGATCGAACAACTCTTTGCCTCACTAACAGAATCCCGTCTGGCGTCTCGCGCGACGCCTGGGCTACGAAAGACAAAAAAGTCTAAATATACACATATATACTGCCGCCTTCTTTCGTCCTTCACTGGAATTTGTCTTTAAACGAGATTTGTTTCGCAACACGAACAGCGAGCGACCGTTTATGGCCTAACGAAGAATGCGATGCTTACACAGCGACACTGTATCGATAAAGTATTCTTACGCCACCACGACACGTAACATTTTGACTTCTAGTTACAGCAACGTCAATACAGAAAAGAGAGAAAGCTGCGAATGTTCTACAGTGTTGTGCACGTCTGACAAGGAGAGGACGCCTACTCTTCATCGCCTAATTCGTGCAAATTTATGGTACATGTAGGGCGTGGTGACATATGAAAGTGCACCAAGTGGGAACTCCAGATGGCTATGCGTTTAGGAAATAAAAGGAATTTTGATACGGATCTATCACCATATGCACCTTATCAACTGCCCCTGAGAGAGACTATTTAGCGGTAAGAGATCGGATTAGTTTTGAAAGGTTCGCGGGTTCGATTCCGCCAGTTGACAAATAATTTTTTGTTTTCAGAATGTCAATCAAGTTTGTTTTTTAATGGTGACATTAAAAAAGCCATGTAACTGCATAAGGGTGGCGTTCGTAACGTGTGCACGATTTGGTCAGAATTATTGTTTTCCCTGTTCCTTCGATGAATATCACCCCGGTACATGTAATTGCAAAAGAATGGAAGTATAGATTTACATACACGACGTCCTAAAGTACAGTTCCTTTTTAAATGTTTGTACTCCCGATTTTCATCCAAGTCCCTTTGTTAAAATGTACAAATGTTTGTTAAGCTTAAGGGACTTAACTGCGGGTAATCAGTCCCTAAACTTACAAACTACTTATGAACTACCTTATACTAAAGACGGCACAAATATCCGTGCCCGAGGGGGCATTCGAGCCCCTGATCATAGCGGCCGTGCAGACTGTGACTGTCGGTCCCCTCGACCACCGCGGACGGCCCAATGCCCTTTCTTTTTTACATATATAAATGATGTTGCGCTTGTGAGACTTTAACTTTTCCCGGCGTAATGAATGTTCAAACAACTTACGGGTATGCTGCCGGGTGACGTCGTCGACAACCGCCGATATTTCGGCAGAAGGACACCCTGCCATTCTCAAAGCACAACTTCACTTACGGAAGCAATGTGCAAGCGTATTTAATACCTTGGTTTGCAAAGGGTAAACACGGAAGATAACACACACAGTACAAGTCACAGCAGAGTCAACACAACCAAAGATGACCAAACATCAAAAATATCGATAGTGACTGTTAATCAACAGGTGAGGCAGCATTAATTTTATCCCTATGTTTTTTGACGAGAGACAGTGTCGAATTCCAAACAGAATTTAAACAAAAACCACCATCTCTGTTTATAAGGTCGCTTGCTAGTTTAATTTCAACAGCTTCCTTAAGAACACTATCCCAATAGGTGGAAGTGCATGGCAGGATCTCCGTGTTGTTGTATTCCATAGGATGCTCAGCGTCAAGGAGTACTTCGTACCTTGGTTCACAGGGCACATGTCATTTCAGACCCTGAAAGTTTGTCAGCTGAGTTATCCTATCTCGAGGAGACCTTTCGTCAGAATGGTTATAGTGAGAGACAGATAAAACGTGCATTGCGCTATCAGCCTTCTGTGCAACGGGTGAGTGACGATAGCAATGAAGTGGCGCCTAAATCTTTGGCCTTTTTGCCTTACGCAGGAAGTATTTCCAACAAGATTGGTCGTATTTTGCGGAAATATGATGTGAAATGTGTTTTACGACCACCTTCTAAGATAAAGGCCCTGTTGGGGTCCGTAAAGGATGATCTTGGTTTGCGTAAGGCAGGTGTATATCGTATTCCCTGCAGTTGTGGCATGTCATATATTGGTCAGACAATCAGGATTGTGGAACACCGGTGTATTGAACATAAACGTTACACGCGCTTACAACAGCCAAACAAATCCGCTGTTGCAGAACACTGTCTTGACACCGGTCATCCTATGGAATACAACAACACGGAGATCCTGGCATGCACTTCCACCTATTGGGATAGTGTTATTAAGGAAGCTGTTGAAATTAAACTAGCTAACGACCTTATAAACAGAGATGGTGGTTTTTGTTTAAATTCTGCTTGGAATTCGGCACTGTTTCTCGTCAAAAAACAGAGGGAAAAATTAATGCTGCCCCACCTGTTGATTAACAGTCACTATCGATATTTTTGATGTTTGGTCATCTTTGGTTGTGTTGACTCTGCTGTGACTTGTACTGTGTGTGTTATCTTCCTTGTTTACCCTTTGCAAACCGAGGTATTAAATACGCTGCGCACATTGCTTCCTTAAGTGAAGTTGTGCCTTGAGAATGGCAGGGTGTCCTCCTGCCGAAATATCGGCGGTTGTCGACGACGTCACCCGGCAGCATACCCGTAAGTTGTTTAAACGATGTTGCGCTTAATTGTGACGTCAGTCTACATCTACATCAATACTCTGCAAACCACTGTGAAGTGAATGGCAGAGGGTACGTCCCACTGTACCAGTTATTAGGGTTTTTTCCCATTCCATTCACGTATTGAGCGTGGGAAGAATGATTGATTAAATGCCTCCGTGCGTGCTGTAATTAATCTAATCTTGTCTCACGATCCCTACGGGAACAACATGTAGGTGTACGCATTGCCAAGGAGCAGAAAGAGATTTGCCGCCTGGTGTAGTTGAAGCCCTGACCTTCTCAATATGAATCCGATGTTTTACCGCTGAGTCAAACATCGGTTCCTAAACACGCCGTCACAGGGAGAGTTGATAGGATGCATATGGCGATAATCCGTATCAAACTTCCTTTTATTTCCTAAACGCTTGGCCATCTGGGGTTCCCGCTTGGGGCACTTTCGTGTCTCAGCACGCCCTACATGTACCATACATGTGGACGAATTCGGCGATGACGAGTAGGCGTTCTCTCCTGAGTCGTATATGTCAAAGACTGACATGAATTTTATGTTGCCAATGACGCAGCTTCATAAGGAAGGAAGGAAAATTACAATTTAACGCCTCGTCGGCACTGTGGTCATTAGAGATGGAGTATTGCTCGGATTGTTTTTTAATAAGCACTGTGAGGGAAGCCACCATGCCCTATTCCGCCCATGATTTAGGGAAACCACGCTGCTTTACAAGATTAATTTATTTATTATACTGTAAAGATATTTCGACCTTTTTGTCATCTTAGGTGTTCTTAAAGAGGTATAGATTTGTGTGATAGATTTTCTTTCATTTTATCCTCTTATGGAGAGACACCATGCTCTTTACATCAGGTGTGCGCACTTACCATGTGACAAACTTGTCTTGCTGTCTTTGTTTGCTTAATATTGGAAGCTTACCTTGCAATTAAGTATTTCTGACACTCTGGCAATGGTGCCAGCGATGTTATGTGATTAAACTTTGTTATGTTTCCAACTTATTATACAAGAAATATATTTTACAGTGTGTTTGTTTAATTGTGTGCTAGCGTGATCACTGACATGAGAGCGGATTCGTTTCGTAAATATCTTTTGTTTCGGAGGAAAAATACATTAACTTTTTTTGTAGCTACTGCTTTTATTTCAGTTCCATCAGTTCGTTTAGAATTTCTTGTGGGTGACTTAGCGAGTGTACATATATTTATAAATGTTTCAAAGTATTCGTTAGTGGCCCTGTTTTCCGTGATGTGGATAATACTCATGGGTGTTTCTATATCGTCTACTGAATGGTGATCTGTCTTAAAGTGGGTGTATGAATTTTAAGAGACGTTGTCGTTATCTCTTATGAGTTCTTTGCAGTGAATATTGAAATTTCTTCCAATCTGGCATATATAATAAGTGAAAAATCTTATAGATATAGGCGGTAATAGTGGCAAATACACTGATTTCATCAGTAAATTAAAATAATCTTATGTAAGTAACATAATGTGTTTCTATAGTAGAATAAAATTAACGAAAATCTAACATATAAATATGTACGATTTCCAGAAAACATGAAAATGACAATAAGACCGAAATAAGGGTTCAGTATCGTAAATAAATTAATCTTATAAAGCAGCGACATTGGTAATATACAAACTCTGACAATAAAGTTCCGTGAATAAGCATGTGACATTAACGTTCATGAACTACAGTTACCTTACTGTCGTTCAAAATAGTCACCTCCCATCACTATGCACCACTCCGCTCTGCAATACATACACTGGAAACTTTGCACGACGTCTTCCTTTGGGATGGTGTCCAAAAACCTCATCACGTTTCGTTGGATGCCAGGAATACCGAGTTTGAGTCGAGGGAACAGAGAGAAGTCTCGAGAACTGAGATCTGGCGAGTACGGTGGATGTTCAAGTCGCATCACCCCCTTTTTGCCAGGAACACTTTGACGACATTGGCTGTGTGTGGGCTAGCGTTGCTCTAGAATACATAGACGATTTTCTAAAAAAAAGAGTTGTGCAAGCTGGTGGTAGCTCTACAATGACGTATTCTATGATATATTTACACGGAACGGGCTGGAGCCCCAGTCTCATCAAACCGTTCATTGACTGGAAATTGTTATGTTCGGCTACTTGGAGACCACTTGTAGCCATGAATGCGCTTTACGATAAAAAAAAAATAAAAACCATGGGATTTTTGTGGATGGTTATGCGCTATGTCACTGGGCCGCAACTGTTCGCGATACGTTTGAAGAACATTCTGGACATTTCCAGAATTAAGCATGATCACTCCACATAAATGTCATAGAATTATGGGACATAATCAAAAGCTAAATTCGTGCACAAAATCCTGCACCGGCCTCACGTTTGCTGTTATGGACGACTAGAGAGGCAGCATGGCTGACGGGGCCTCCAACGGCTTATTGAGTCCTTACCAAAACGAGGTGCTGCACTTCCACAATACAGGAGGTGTGTCATGACTTTGTCACCTCGGTGTATTGTTGACGAATATTTCTGTTCATACTGCAGACAACCGAGTGGCGTAGCTTAGCTAATTGAACTACCATCACCCTCAGCGACTCTCACATCTGTTGGACCCTGGACGACTGGTAAACCGCGGGTTGGTCGTAATTCCCGGTTTCAGTTAGTAACAGCTGCTAGTAGTGTTCGAGAATTGCATTCTTTAACTAAGTGAGTTGAGCTGATGCTAAAATCTGTTTAAGTTTATAAATAGAGCTATAACCTTGGCCTTCGTACGTACGAAAGACAAGGTTATAGGTCTAACTGAAATCTGGACTTATGACCAGTCCGAGGTTTCTAGTCGTCTAGCCTCCAACCGATATGGTCCTGAGCCCATGAGAGCTGCTGTGGGCGATTGTAGTTCAATTAGCAAAGGTACTCCAGTCGGTTGTCTGCTACCATATGCCACTAATGCCAAACTGCACAGCACTGTCCTAACGGACAGGTTATTCGTACATTCCATAGTGCTGCTAGTCTGTTATTACCGACAACTCTACGTTAACGTCCGTGCCATCAGGCATTAAGTGCAGGCCGGCGGCTACTTTGTTGTCCATGGTGAGAGGTAATGCCTGAAAATTTGACACTGTGTATCTCGGAATTTTAAGTTTATAATTATTATCGAATCAAATTATCCGTGCGTCGATCTGCAACTATCGTACCGCCTTAAAAGACTATTAAAACACTCCGTGTCGCCTAATCACAACGCTAACTTTCCACACGAATCACCAGAATCCAAATGACGGCTCTGATAACACAGCATCCTTTAATACATCGAGCACACGATACTACCGCTACCTGTACATCTGTATGTCACTATCCCATGACTTTTCTCACTTCTCTCTCTCTTACATCGTGTCACCCTCTTTGGGGTACGTTGAATCAATCATTTCAATGTATGTTGCTGTTGTTTACTTTGTGCTTAGTATTTCTTCTGATCGTTTCCTCTTGCCTTTCAATATAATAGGTTTGTCTTCTAGTCTGGATCTGTTTCGTTATTTTAGTTATCAGTTATTACTAGGGCTGTTTGCTCGTGTAACGAATTTGCCATGATTTTTAATCCTATCAGGCTTTCTCCAATGTCCTTCAAGCTATTGGGTTTTGTTTTGCGGTTACGGAAGAAGTCAAAGATTTGTTTCCTAAATCTCTCAGAGTTTATCCTGAGAAGGCAGCCTGCTTTCAGCATACTATCTGAAATATTATCAGTATTCTTGTAGAGAGTTTCATTTTTGACTTATATTACCTTTTTACCTTGAAATTTTGGTTCTATGTTCTTCCTCAAGATTTCCTTTCTTTTTGCTTTAGTTCCTCTATCTGACCTTTAAAATGTTTAATGTTTCTTTGGCGTATTGTGCCTCTGGTTTAATCACTGTTTTAAATGATCAATTTGGGACCCACGAGAAAAGGATTTCTTATTGTAGGTACACTTTACAACAAAAAAGTGTGTCACCCCTGAATTCCAAGAGGCCGTTCGCCGTCTGAGGTTCGAGTCCTCCCTCTGGCTTTGGTGTTCGTGCTGTTCTCAGGGTAAGTTAGTTTAAGTAGTTTGTAAGTTTAGGGACTGATGACCTCTGCAGTTAGGTCCCATAACTTTTCCAACATTTCAATTCCAAGATGAAGGCTACACCTGACAATATGTAACCATCATAGTACAGTTGTGCTACAAGTCCTGTCAAACCTCTCGTTGTACCATACACAATGACTACCGCGTTAAAGAACACCGCTCATTAGGGCAGTCAGTTCGTTGTAAACCAATACAATTATACAACAAACATTATAAAACATTATTTTAATAGAGGTGGGACTGTTCTAAACGCTTGTAACGTAAATTTCATGCAATTAATAACTCGTCAGATATCACAGCTGCGGTGGAATGGCCGAGCGCTCTAAGTCGCTATTTTGCGGAGCGCTCGATTGCTCCCCGTCGGAGGTTCGATTCCTCCCACGGACATGAGTGCATGTGTTGTCCTTATTAAGTAGTTTGTAAGGCATGGACTTATAACCTCAGTAATTAAGTCCCATAGATTTACAAACGTTAAGATATCACTGTCATTAAGCGATAAAACTTTCTTTTTATTTGGCTTTGAGTCTACTGTTAACCAAATAAATCACATCTGTCAGAACGAGACCCGACTAAGCATAAAGAGACGTAAATTATCGAGATTTTCATTAGTATAGGTTTACAAGGTTGTATGGCCGAACCTGTAAATTAATGACGACAATTTCGGCAATAGACCGGAAATCTCATGGAGCTTCTGTTGTTCCTGAGAGGTAACGACTAAAGGTATATATAGTACAGTGCAACTCACAAGTGTGAAACGCCGTGAAAAAAGGTTGTGGTGGTGTTCGGGACTAAATGATATGTTAACTAAGTACAATCAGATGTCTCATATTACACTTGTTTAGCAATATTAGAACCTGAAATAACGATAGAAATGATTTTGCATGGCAGGGTTAAAATCCGACAACTTTCGTTATTGTATTGCAGCTACGAATATAGAAGAAATATTCGTTGCTTGTTCACCAACAAGACAAAGACACATATTCGGATGGAGGTAACGCAACGAGTAATTCTGGATGGCCTGGGACTCCAACCCCGCGCATATCGTCGTTGTTGACCTCACACGGCGTTCTCGTATCGAATCCAGGCACAGTTCTAGGTTCTTTATTTGTCGTTACTGGAGGTGAACAGATATGCTGTCGATGACAAAAACAAATCGGCGGGAATCAAACCCATACCACAACCATTACAGGCTAGCCTTAGTGAATTAAACATGTGATAGCATCATGTTTTTGTTAAAATGGAGATCGCATCACAGATATGAGAAGTGTTCACTGCCAGACACATGATATAAAAGACGTTATTCAGACAGTTAAGGGAGAGGAAAACTTGATTGTCATCGGGGAGTGGAATTCAGGTGTTGAAAAAGGGCCGGCCGCGGTGGCCGAGGTGACTGAGGCGCTCCAGTCACGGTCAGCACGGCCACTACGGTCGGGGGTTCGAATCCCCCTTCGGGCATGGATATTTGTGCCGTCCTAGTTTGTAAGTAGTTCATAAGTAGTTTGCAAGTTTAGGGACTGATGACCTCGTAGTTAAGTCCCATAAGCTTAACAAACATTTGAGCATTTTGTTGAAGAAGGAAGAGAAGTTTAAATAGTAGGTAAAAATGGACTGGGAAAAAGGAATGAAAGAGGAGGTAATCTGGTACTATTCTGCGCAGAGCACATTTTAATCAACATAATTGCTTGGTTTAATAATCATGACAGAATGTTGTATACATGGAAGAGACCAGAAGATACCGGAAGGTACCAAATTGAGTTTGTAATGGTAAAACATGGATTTAGAAACCAGTTTTTATACTGTAAGACGTATCCAGGGGCAGATAGAGACTGACCGTAAGTCATTGGTAATGAACTGCCGATTAAAATTTAAGGAAGTGCGAAAAGGTTGAAGACTAGAGATGGAACCGGGATAAGTTAATGGAACCGGGATAAACTCAAGGAACCAGAGGTTGCTAAGATTTTCAGAGGGAGCATTAGGCAAGGTTTTACCGAAATGGCGGGAAGAAATAAAACAGAAGAGAAATGGATAAATCAAATGTTTGTAGAGTCTATGGGACTTAACTACGGGGTCATCAGTCCCTAAACTTACAAACTACTTATGAACTAGCTACAACTAAGGACGGCACAAATATCCATGCCCGAGGGGGGATTCGAACCCCCGACCGTAGTGGCCGTGCTGACCGTGACTGAAGTGCCTCAGTCCCTCGGCCACCGCGGCCGGCGAGAAATGGATAGCTTTGAGAAATAATGTAGTGAAGGTTGCAAAGGATCGTATAGGCAGCAGGACAGGACCTAACAGAAATCCTTGGGTAACACTTAATTGATAAAAGGAATACATATAAAATCCCAGCAAGTGAAGCGCGCAAAACTAAGTACAGACGGCTAAAATTGAGGTTGACAGGAAGTGTAGATTGGTTAAGCAGGAGTAGCTAGAGAACACATGCAAGTCTGTAGAAGAATGTGTAACTAGAAGAAAGATAATTAGCACCTACAGTAATATAAAAGAAACTTCTGGAGAAAAGAACAGCAGCTGCATGAATATGTAGAGCTCCGGCGGAAAACCAATTGTATGAGAAGAAGAAAAAGCTGAAAGATGGAAGGAATATACAGAGGGCCCATACAAGGGAAACAGAGACAGTATTGTAGAATTGGGAAAGGAAGCAGATGAGGATGAGAGAGGAGATACGATACTTCGAGAAGAACTTGACAAAGCACTGAAAGATTTAAGTCGAAACTAGGTCCATGGAGTGAATGATTTTCTTTCTGAATTGCTGACATCGTTGGAAAGGCCACTTATGAAAAAACTGTTCCACCCTGTATGAAATATGCACTCGTATGACACAGGAGAAATGCCCCCAGACTTCAAGAAAAATATTATAATTCCAATATAACAGAAATCAAGTACAGACAAGTATAAAAATTACAGAACTCTCAGTTTAATAAAGAACAGACACCATTGAAACTTCCTGACAAATTAAAATTGTGTGCAGGAACCGGGACTCGCACCTGGGACCTTTTCCTTTCGCGGGCAAGCGCTCTACCGACTTTTTTTTCAAAGCGTTCTTGGCTCAGCTTTTTTTTTATTACAGAGGGCGTCGAGCCCCCTGACCGGGCGCGCTGAGCCACGGCGCCCGGCTGGACTGAGCTATTCCGACACGACTCACGATGCCGCTTCACAACTTTACTTCCGCCAGTACCTCGCCTCCTAATTCCCAAACTTCACAGAAGCTCTTCTGCGAACCATGCAAGACTAGCACTCTTGGAAGAAAGGATATGGTGGAGACATGGCTTAGCCACAGCCTAAGGGATGTTTCCAGAATGAAACTTTCACTCTGCAGCGGAGTGTGCGCTGATATGAAACTTCCTGGCAGGCCCGCGAAAGGCAAAGGTCCCAGGTTCGAGTCCCGGTTCCGGCACACAATTTTAATCTGCCAGGTAGTTTCATATCAGCACACACTCCGCTGCAGAATGAAAGTTTCATTCTGGGAACAGACACCATTAGTTGACAGTCGAAAATTTTTGCTGAACCGGGATTCTAACCCGGATTTCCCGCTTCGGACCATATTAATAATTGTGAAATATTCCCACACCAGGCAATGATGTTTTCAATGCAGACGCATTCATATGCTCGGTCCTTTGCGGGAATGCAGTATCAGCTGCCAGCAATAGGAACCAATGGGCAGGGGGTACTATAGTCGTAGAGTGCCATGAGTTGAGAATATGGGAGAAAGCTAGCCTGGAAAGCCTAAATGGTTAAGGCGACCGCTGTTTCGAAGCTGGAAATCCCAGTTCGAATCCCGGTCCAGCACAAATGTTCAACTTTATCGCTGAATTTCTTTAAATGCCCCGATACGGTCGAAATGTTTCAATATTTCGATTTCGTAATAAATCATAGTTGCCAACTAAGAATTATAATTATTTACAGACGAATGGAAAAAGTGGTAGAATCCTACCTAGGGTATGGTCAGTTTGAATTTACGAGAAATGTAGGAACGTGCGAGGCAATATATCCTAGAACATAGGTCAAGGAGAGGCAAACCTATATTTTTTGAGACTGTTTTTGACAACGTTGATTTGAATACGCTCTTTCAAATTCTGAAGGTAGCTGGGGTAAAATATAGGGAACGAAAAGGTATATTACAAACTAGTGCAAAATCCAGACAGCAGTTGTAAGAGTCGAAGAGCATGAAAGGTTCAAAATGTTCAAATGTTTGTAAATCTATCGGACCAAACTGCGTGGTCATCAGTCCGTAGCTTACAAACTAATTAAACCTAAATAAACAAACCTAGGGACAAACACACACACCCATGCCCCAGGGAGGACTCGAACCTCCACGGCGAGCAACCGCGCGCTCCGCAGCGAGACGCTTTAGACCGCTCGGCTACTCCACCGCGGCAGCATGAAAGGAACGTAGTGATTGGGAAGAGAGTAAGATAGGGTTTTAGCCTTTCCCAATGTTATTCAATGTGTACATTGAGCAAAGTATGATAGAATACAAGAAGAAATTTGGATAACAAATTAAAGGCCAGGGAGTAGAAATAAAACCTTTGCCAGAAAGCTTACATAAAACCTTTGCGGTTTGTCGATGTCATCATAATTCTGTCAGAGACAGCAAAGGACCTACAAGAGCATTTGAACGGAATGAACAAGTCTTGAAAGGATGTTATAAGATAAACATTAGCAAGTAAAAAACATGGATAATTGAATGTAGTCTAAGGAAACAGGCAATGCAGAAGAGATCACATTATGTAATGAGATAATAAAAGTAGTAGGTGAGTTTTGTTATTTGGGTAGCAAAATAACTTCTGATGGCTGAATGTAAGCCGTCGCGGAGTGGCGGAGCCAACTGAGGCGCTGTGCACCGATGCGGGAGGCCGTTCCTCGTCGGGGGTTCGAATCCTCCCTCGAGCATGGATGTTTGTGTTGTCATTAGTTTAAGTTAGTTCACAAGTAGTTTGTAAGTTTAGGGACTGACGACCCCGCAGTAAAGTCCCATAAGCTTAACAAACATTTGAAGATATATTATGCAGCATAGCTATGGGAAGAAAAGCATCTCTGAAGTTCTAAAGAAGAGAAATTTGTTGACATTCAAAATTAATGCAAATGGTAAGTCCTTTCTGAAAGCATTTTTATGGATTGTAGCGTTATACGCAAGTGAAACGTGGGCGATAAGGATTTCAGACAGAAAAATGATAGAAGCATTTGAAGTGTGGTGCTACGGACGAATCCTAAGATTAAATTGGTAGATCACGTAACTAATGAGAAGGTACTGAACAGAATTGGTGCGAAAAGACGATTCTGTCAAATCGATTGTGGGGGACATTCTGAGACAACATGAAATTTTCAATTTAGCACTGGAGGGAGTATGTGGGGTGAAAATCGCAGAAGGAGACCAAGAGGCGAATACAGAAAGTAGATTTAAATGGAAGTGGCTTGCCGCTCTCATTCTGTGATGAAGAGCCCTGCACAGGATCGAATAGGGTGCAGAGCTGCATCAAACAAGCTGATATATTGAATACTCTAATTAATATTAGAGTATTCAATATATCAATACTCTAATTAATATTAGAGTATTCAATATATCAATACTCTAATTAATATTAGAGTATTCAATATATCAGCTTGTTTGATGCAGCTCTGCCTTTTTGAAGGTAGTTTTTGAAGAAAGTTTGCCACATAAGCCTTTGTAATTACCTTTATTTCTCCTCAGTCCTGTGGGCGACTTTCGTTTGTCTCATTTTAATTGATTTATCTGTCATGTACCCTGACTCTTTCCTTGAACTACCACAATCAGTTCCTATATTTCAATCCTCTTTTGCCAATGCGATGGTCACAGTGAAAGTATGACAGCCCATTGGTAATTCGTTCAAGGAGCGCATTGGGATGTAATTTCTTTTTATAGGTAGTCCTCCTCCTTTTCTTCTCTGGTGGCATTTGTTGTACGTCAGCTACGCATTTTTAAAGTCCACTCCGTATCCGTATTTTGATGCTTGAATGTAAAAATTTCTGACAAGTCTGGGCGGAAAGTACTTCCAAGTCTATTGTATTCTGTGACTGCCGACTGTTGAGTTTTGATTTCTGATGTCGACGTTAATAAGATATAATCGGCACAGACTTTTCACTCTGGAAAGCGCCACATACGCTTGTTCCCATGTAAACAATGAAGAACATAATCTATCAACGCATTGTTTAGACTTAGTCCCTGACTTTTCTGTATAGTAATAAAATAGGCTATACGTCCTGGAAACTGTTGGCGATAAGCATAAGCTCTATTAATAATTTCAAATTTAATTTTGACTGGACGTAGGTCGTAACGATATTTCTTTCTTTTTTTTAGTTTTTAGTTCCATTCCCTTTTTTTTTTTTTTTTTTTTTTTTTTTTTTTTTTTTTTTTTTTTTTCACGAACACCCTTTACTCCTTATACGATACCGACTGAACTATCGACTAAGACGAGATTACCTTACCTTGACCTTGCTACAATTTAATAACTATGGTCTCTTCTAGATTTGCTGTTAGGAGGCATCGTCTCCCTCATTTTTTATTTATTCACCGGTTTCTTTTGCGAGATACTTGGGGGCAATCAATGCCATCTACAGCTCAAGATTTATAAAAAGGTTTCAAATGTTTCTATAGCTTATGGGACGTAACTGCGGGGTCATCAGTCCCTAAACTTAGAAACTACTTATGAACTAACTAGTACTAAGGACGGCACAAATATCCGTGCCCGAGGGGGGATTCGAACCCCCGACCGCAGTGGCCGTGCAGACCGTGACTGGAGCGCCTCAGTCCCCTCGGCCACCGCGGCCGGCCAAGATTTATATCTGAATAAGTAAGAGATTTAAGCATTGTATTGCTTAATTGTTAGCAGATGTTTCTTGTAAGTAATTTATATATTTTGTCGTCAGGAAGTTACGCTTCCAGACTATCGAGCTTTGACACTAATGAATTCGACATTTGTTAGATGTAATCCGCCCAACTTTTCACTCTTGAAAGTGCGTACAGTTGACCGTACTTGAACACGGAAGAATCCATCAGTCTACTGATGGATTTAAAAAGAGTGTTATTTGTATGTTACGATGTTTTTGTTTGGATGTTAAGGTTTTGAAATCAACGCAGCTGCCGGCCGCGGTGGCCGAGGAGACTAAGGCGCTCCAGTCACGGTCTGCACGGCCACTACGGTCGGGGGTTCGAATCCCCCCTCGGGCATGGATATTTGTGCCGTCCTAGTTCGTAAGTAGTTCAAAAGTAGTTTGTAAGTTTAGGGACTGATGACCCCGTAGTTAAGTCCCATAGACTTTACAAACATTTGAACATTTTTCAACGCAGCTATGTTGTCTCTTCATTTGTTTGCTTCCTTTTGAGCATACTGCTATTGACAGTGGTGTCAAAAACAAATTTATCCAAGTTTGAAAACATATAAAATGCACTTGCTTATTCATGATATTCACCGTGTAACTACTGAAAATACTCCAAAAATATGAAATGCGCTTGAGTAATGAGATTTTTAATTTTCAGAGTGGTTAAGGCAGTTGAAAGCAAACAATTGTTAAATATTTCTTTACGACATTAGTGGTCTGTGTCTCTGAGTTTCATTATTATTATTATTATTATTATTATTATTATATTTATTATATTATTATTAGTCGTAAGTCTCCTGTATTCCTTCAACTTAGTTACCGAAATACCAGTAACACCTATTGACAATTACTCTTAGTATAGTCAGTCATCAGCAACGTCTTTAGCTGCAAGATGCAGTCGTTTTCCAGGTCGCTCGACGATTATATTGTCTCGTATTCTTCCTGATGACTATGGAATGGATCAGTATATTGATGCCTACTCTGTGACCGACGGCTTACTTCCTGGTTGACAAAGAATAAAATTGATAACTTCTCTTGATTTATGGGTTTTTCATGTGAATAATAAGTGACTTTCATATTCGGTGTGGCATAAAATTATTAATCCATGTTTATGACTCAAGGACAATCGTGGCACTTGGAAATTGTGACTTTTCTCGGCTTCTACGTTGATATTTATCTGTTATAATGATACTTGGGGCAGTAAGGAAAGACAGAAATCCGCAGCTCTTCGCTGCTGTAAGGTCCAGCGCTCGCTTGTAAAGCAAAGTTGGTTTCTGCTTGTGCTTCTAGTCTCGCCGAAGGACCGATTTTTGGCTGTTCTGTGTAAGCTATAAATATCCAGAACGACTGTCAGTAGGAATATCTTAAGAAAACCTCAGTATCAAAAGTAGTCGAGTATCTTTCAAAATATTTTCGCGTGATATGAAACAGTCTGAGAATGCGCACAAAGTAAACCGATTCCATAGCCATAAAAATTAACTGGTTCTGAGTTAAAGTTAACACCAAACAATGTTTGAAGTGAATTCTTGTCCAGAAATAAATTTTTTTGGCGAATCTTCAATGAGGAGAAGGAAAGGTAAACATTTAATGACATGGTCAAGTGAAGGGGGATGAATACCCGATTAGATTCTTTCAATGTGGTGTTGAAAATCAGTAGAAAGCGTTGGTGTGCAGCAGGTTCCGTGGTATCGTTGGTTTCTTCTGTTACACTGTGACTAAATGGAGTGTCAGTTGGCAAGGAGTACCAGTTGTGATGCAGACACCCCTTGCGAGGAGTTTGTAACGCACAACACACTTTTTGAGCTGTCAGATAAAAAATATTGTGTTCATCTGAGATTTGTTACAAAATATAACTACAGCAGGCACTCAGATTTTGACTACTATTTATATCCAACTCAGGGAATCATAACTCGTCACTATTAACAATATTCCACAGGAATTTACAATGATCAAACTGAAAACATTCGAACAAAATGTAAGAGTAGTTACAATATAAAAATTATGTGGGGTCTCGCAGTGACCTGACAGGACTTTGTGGCAATAATAAGCTGACACTATGTCGATTAAAGGCTTAACACGGAAAGGAAAGTCATTTCATAACACGCAGAAAGCACTGGCAAACGGACAATAGTAAAAAATGAAAGCAAAGGAGACCTCACCGACGACGCGTTTCCGTGGGCTAATTAGAGTTACGGTATGTTGGTCACCTATGCACGATTCATAAACACTGGCTGTTGAATTAAAATGTCACATTTTGCTCAAAAGATCACAGTTCATCACGTATGTGAAATTCCAAATACCCTCCATGGGAAAATACTGACACCAGAACGAGCTTTCTTGAAACAAGAAAATCACTTTCTGAAGTGTTTTTTCCCAAAGGCATTCAGCTAACACACAATACAAAGGTTTAGCGATGTTCCAACGTTAACGGCACTCTATTAATCTCAAAAGTGTACAATATATTGTAAATGTTATACTTTTACCCGTTGCAACTATTTTACGATGCTTAACCAATGTTCTTATTAGTTTTTCAGTAAAGAAAATCCAACGCGAAACTGGAATATAAGTGTTCGAACTTTAGGTACGGCAACCACAGTTGGTAAACACAGTGCCGCGGTAGAGTAGCCGAGCGGTCTAAGGCGCCTCGCTGAGGAGCGCACGGTTGCTCGCCGTCGGAGGTTCGTGTCCTTCCTGGGGCATGGGTGTGTGTGTTTTCCGTAGGTTACTTTACCTTAATTTAAGTAGTTTGTAAGCTACGGACTGATGACTACGCAGTTTGGTCCGATAGATTTACAAACATTTGATTTGTAAACACAGTCATAGCGCCATATCAGCTGTTTGGAGATCGCCTGGCGTGTGGTAGCACACAGCTGTTGTGGTGGAAGGCAGCCGGCAGGCGCTGTAGGGCGAGTGGACGTCTGATCGTGATCACTTCCATCTAGAAGTGACCACGAGCCGTTTTCTGGAATCGTTTCTGTATGTTTTTGCTATTAATTGTAGTTTGGAAAGTGAAGCGTATTATATTTACACAACAGTTACCTACTGTAGTTTGACTAAAACATAAGCATACCTGATGAAATAAGTGCATCAAGAACTGCGTCTAAATCGAAAAGAAACGAGACATAAAACAGTAATACTGTACTTGCATCAAACGTTACTTTTGTAGTTGCATAATTTCTCTGGCATCAGGTAGGATAGCTTTTGTGACTACATCAACTTAAGGAAAAATATTGGAATTACAGCCAAGCCGATATGCAGAAGGCAAGCTATTTCGTTATTGTCAGACTCTATTTCATAATTTCCGCCCACAGTGTCCAAACTTTTCTCGTCTGTTCCTTTCGAGAGGTTTAGTACCGACAATAAAATGTAGAGAGTTGAGTGCCTTTGATACCGGTACCTTCAGTTTATCCCTTCAAGACTCTAACCATTACAGCCCAAATAACGACGATAAAAGACTCTCACGTTGAGCCTTCTGGAAGCACACTCTTGGAATGTTATTTTCGTGGCCGTAATCTGCATTTTAATCCGTTAATTAATACCCTACAACGACATATTCCATCAATACAAATATTTTTACTGCTCTGATAATCTACAGAGCGGAGGGAACAGCAGAAGAATTCTAGTATTTATAATCATTACAAACAGAATTATAAAAATGAAGGAAATCTAACCTCCCGTCGTTAACGAGCCCGTTAGAGACAGAGCACAAGCTCGCATTGAAAGAGAGTGAAGAAGGAAGCCAGATTGTTCCGAAATGAGGGAGTTCCTAACGCCGTTCCGTTTAATCTCATTTAAAATTTTAACTTTACCGTCACTTGAGCAAAATGCCAACTTGAATCGTTTAGAAATTGGCAATTTTAAGTTTCAATTTTAAAACTGTTCATTCACTGTAAATATTATTTTCTTCTGTTTTTAAGATATTGAGAATTATAATGTTTCATAGGATGTGGTTCATTTTTCCGAGATGCAAAATTCTCCAAATTTGCTCTATTCTGAAACTATGTTCATGTAGAATTTGTTTTGTAAGTTGTAAGTTGACATATTCCAGAAAATAGCCATATTCTTTTCAAAAGGCCCAAGCTGATCACCCCTTCGAATCCAACCTTGTAGTTCATGTCTAATTATTTCGTCATCGACGGGCCGTTCAATTCTGACCTTCCTTACTACTTACATTAGCGTCCAGTCTTATGTCGGTGTCGATAAAAGATTGAACCCCAGTATTTCCATTTTCTCGCCTCTTCTTCTCTTTTCCATCTCAATTGCCTCTCCACTCATCACATAGAAACAGCGTTGATGTGAACCTAAACAGCCAATGTAGCGGATAGTTTCAAGTAGTGGTATTTTTCATGCAGTACATTCACTATGTTATAGCCGAGTCACTAATTTGAAAGACTGCAGTCAACATACAATGTCTGGTACTTCGAACAGTTGTTTACTTTATAAACCATTCGACATTTCAGTTGAGGAGCTGGAATATACCGCTGTAACTATACGTGGGCGTTGATTCTGCGTAAATGAAACATATCTCGTTTCCAATGAGGGTATATAACTGCCGACATGTAGGCAAGAGAATAGTGTGCCTTTCCTATATTTCTGATGTGCGTTCGGTAAATGCGGAAACTCGAATTATGGGAACGTTATTACCAAACAGGACCAATGTTCTATTATTCTTTTCTTGGCTCAAACGGATAAAAATTGTCAGCCATCGTAAAATGAGGAAACGGCATGGAGTGCATACAGCTGCAGAAAGGGTGGTCCTGCTTCATGATGGTGCACGTCCGTTTTTCACAAATATCTTAAGGAAAAATCTCATTTCTTTGTGGCAAACTGTGTGAAATATATATATTTTTAGTGACATAATCGTAATACAAAATGCTTACCCGTTACACAGGTTTTTATGCTATTTAATTAAAGATGAGCCCATTGTGTCTATATAGCTATCAGCAGGTTTTATGCAATGTCGTTGTTTTCACTGTTATCATTGTTAGCTGTTGCCTTTAACTGTTTTACTTTCCAGTATGTCAGGTTTTATTTGGCTTAACATATGTCTACCCTGATTGTATTATCGCATCATTCGGAAGGACGGTGATTATAACCCTCATCCGACCATCCTGATTTAGGTTTTCCGTGATTTTCCTAAATCACTCCAGGCAATTGATGAGATGGTTCCTTCGAAAGGGCACGGCCGAGTTCCTTTCCCATCCCTGACAAAACTTTCCGAATGTGTGCTCCGTCTCGAATGACCACAATGTCGAAGGAGCATTAATTTCTAATCTTCCTTCCTTCCTTACTGACAAGCCGATAATGGAGACTCCAACCCTGAACTGTTCTCCATGCCTATAAAAACCCCATTCGTCTCATCCTTAACTATGCCAACGTTGCATGGACTTCAAATCTCTCGACCTTTCACTACTCCCTCCAAATCTTAAGGCGCCACTCAATCCGTCTGGCCTCCCTCACGCATCAACCCTTTCCCAATCCTCTCCTTTCCAAATTAATTAAATTCTCACATCTCCTAAAATACCTAGAACACCTACACCCCTCCAATGTATCCCGCAAACTTGATTTCCGGCACCCTATCGTCTCACCATTCATGGAGAACACTGTCCCGCTGTTGCGCCTCTATCGAGGTAACCCTTCTTCCCACTATCTCCATGCCTTCTATTTCCTTTTCCAACGGAATTTCGCCCACTTTCCTCTCCCTCCGTGAACTTATCCCTGGAAAACACCCCTTGTTCCAGCCCTAACTCACTCCCTCTCACTCACTTGATGAAGTCTCTGACCCACCCACATTTCTCCCAGCTGACATTTCCTCTGCTCTCTCCCATCAGCCACTAACGTTTATTATCCTCCCACATCCTTTTCGTTTCCTCCAGCCACCGATTTGCACCTTTACCTCACTGTAAAGTTACCACACACCTTGTAAACCACCGTCCCCAGTATTTTTATGTGTCCCTCATTAGTTTCCCTTATTTCAAACCCACAATCATCCATAGCCATCGCTATTTCTGTTCGTAAAATATGTTAAACATTTTCGTAATTCTGTTGGCTGAAAAGTGGCAGTCCAGCCGCTAGCATCCCGCCTTCCCCATAAGGAACAGGAATGTAAATTTCATTTTAATTGAGAAAATCAATGTTAAAGTGTTGCCTCGTGGATTATTTCGAGAGAAGTATATTAACTCATGACGAATGTTGTTAACACAAAAACGGGCTGTCAGGAGAAACTGCAGTGTCAGTTCGCGAACTACGTGTCGGAAGTTGTTCAAGTGTCGGTTACCTGCCATATCTGTGCCTCTATACCATATCATGGAATTGATTGTTGACTATATTGATTCAACAAGAATAAACGATAATTTTTAGGTGAAGAACAGAGGGGAAAATGATTTGCACTTGGATAAAACTTTCTCAAGCATTTCATTTCTAATAGTGTTCCAACAGAACTGATAAAAAGTGAGGGAAGAAGCTCAAGTCCTCCATTTAAAGATGTAAGTTTTCTTGTAGCACGCTACATATATTTTGTGTAGGAGTTACTCTCATTAGCTGAGATAGTTCTTTTCTTTGTGGATTTAAAAAAATATGAAATATGTTAAATGTTTGTGCCATCTCAAACAGCTTTTGTGTTTTATTAAGTTTTTCAGCATATTTTGTTTACAATTTTCTAATCCTGATTTTACAAACTATCTACTGACTCGTTCTATTACCAAGCAGCTTTGGCTTGTAGGATCCCATGGAACCTGATAAATAAAATGAAAAACCGTTGAAAGTAAAATTTGCAGACACAGCTCTCTCCCGTCAGCAGATTCTTAACTGGATGCTTTCTAATCAGTCCTTAGTACGCGACCGATAGAGGTGGTATATTGATTAAAACACTGGCTTATTATTTTGGTGCATCCAGTTCTAGGTAATTCCAAGACTACGTCTGAGCCAACGGTCGTGATGATGCATTCGCCTGTTCGCGTTATATCATTGACGTTCAGTATTTAAGTATTCTGCACGTGGGTAGGTTACCGTCAGGTCTGCCGTGAATTGTTGGGGAATGATATCAGGCACAGCTAACTGATTCGATACATTTTTGAAAAGCTGCTTATGTATGAACAAAAGAGGAGTTTAAGATATATTTTCTTGCTACTTGTTAAATTTTAAAGTTCATGACACGAAATTGACTCAAAATAAATTGGATCGACAGATAATTGTAAAGTGAGCGTTTTTCATGGTGATGTATAATGTTCGAAATCATGTATTTTTCGAGAAACCAAGAAGTGGAAATTGTACGACTTTGGTTTATGTCGTACTAATGAAACCATGCGTCAGCCGCAAGAGGCGCTAGTTGAAAGAGTCGGTGCTTTTCGGAAAAGCGGATGGCCTGCCTCTGCGTGGAAGTGAGTCAAAATACCTTACAATTCTTCACTTTCGTTCACACACAAGCGACTTGTGAAAGATGAACGGAGCAGGTTGACCAAGTTTGAGGTTCATCCCTTGCCAGCCTGCTTGATTGTGAAGTAGCGGATCCGCTCTGGGAAACACCATAGTGACACGGGTAAACTGTGCGCTGGCTAGATGCCCCTCCCCTCCCCCACAGGGGGTCAGGGTTCTTTCGTGAGTACGTGCGTGGCGAGCACGGGGCCTCAAGCTAATGCAGTCTTCCTTGCTTCTTTACTTCTCGGACTGCATTTCCTTTCCCCCTCCCCTCCTTTCCTATCCTCCCTCCTTCCCCTCCCCACGGGGGACTGATACCCTCAGTAGTTTAGTCCCCCTAACCCAACCAAACAACCCAACCGCTAGACGCCCTGCCATGCAGTATCCGTCGGCGCCTTCGGACTGAGGATGAAACGTCAGCCAGTCGTTACCGCTGGGCGTTCCAAAGCTGAAGTAGAATTTTTTACGCCCTATATCAATACTTGTGGAATCTCTAAATAAGTTAGCGCATTACACCTTGCTCTGCATCCACTCATTTTCACGACATAGATTATTCAATTTACACTTCATTGCTTTAACACTACACGTGTTCATGGCGATGAGTGCGATTTATAGATCAACCGTATGGTATTCACATAGAATTGAGTACATATAGGGTGAAAATAAAATTTTTACCTCATTACAATAATTTATTTGCAAGACATTACGATAGATACAGGTGAGTGGTCTCTTGCAAATGATAGCATAACACATACAGTCTTCTTTTTTAACCACACTTTCATATGTGCTTCTTTTGTTTACCGTAAAAGTTCCACACGATAATCGCTTTCTCTCCGTGTCATCGGCCTCTAATAATTTTGTTATCAACGTTGCAAACTTTAATCTTCCCTTTTCCTTTGCTTCGAGTCGTGTTCGTTCATAATATTTCTTGGCGTATCATTTCGTGTCTAATCATTGTCACTGCTAACCACCTAAGAATTTCATACAAACCTTGGATGCACTCACTTCGAAACTGTCGCTAAACTGTAATGCGTAACACCATTTCATGAAACCATAAAACACATTGCATTTTTTCTGCATGGACACCATTGCGACTAACACTTATAAATTACGTTACCTGCAACGAGAGGAAGATAGAGAGAGAGAGAGAGACGAGAAATCACATGCTATCAGTGTAAATGTATGTATCCAGGAAACTTACCATTGCTAAAAAACCGCATAGACACAGGAAATATATCCATCAAAAAAATTATGAGTTTATTTTCAGTTGGAAACAAACCAAATAACGAAAACTGGCATATTTAGTTAGAATTAATTATAGTAATAATAGTAAACTTCTTAAGCTTACTCAGTACATACTGCATCGCTTGGCAAACTGAAGACATTTTGCTATTCCCAAACGAATGTCCTGTCTTCGTATTTCACTTACCTCCTTTATTAAATAGTTCAATTAACTACATTTTATGAAGAATAAGGTAATGGATCAATTAAGAAGCTTTGAATTACCGTTAAAACATTGAAGACCAGAAGGTACCACGA
This sequence comes from Locusta migratoria, assembly GCA_026315105.1. NCBI lineage: Eukaryota > Metazoa > Arthropoda > Insecta > Orthoptera > Acrididae > Locusta > Locusta migratoria. Next base: position 382,173,685 of record CM048755.1, read on the forward strand.
AATTAATCTTTTAGACATCTTGAATTCTTACAGTATGAGAAGCAAGAGAAATCATCTCAAATTTAACTTACTTGAAAGATAGGACGAGTCGAAGGATCTTCGTTGATCAGCTAAATTTTCCTTACATCCTTCCACGTTTCTTATAGACATAAACACTTCTGAATGAGATTAATGGGCGTGTACACGTAAGTTCTGTAAGTTATTTACAGCTATAACACCGTGACATAAATTTATTAGATATGAAATTACAGTATTAGCTCCTTCACTGATCGCATTACAACGTGTAATACGGATTAGCCAAAAAAATGAACCCTGTTTATAATTAAGTATTGGTCTATAGCTTAGCAGTAATTGAAGATATGAAGTAATCTCAGCATAGACTTAAAATTCACTTTTATAGCAGTAACTGGATATTTTGCTGTATAATTCATGAAATATTTTGTAATTAGTCGTATTTACTACCACATACTGATTAGTAGCCCTATGTTGTAGTACATACAGTTTCGAAACTAAACTGTACTTTAAGAACTTTAGTAACAATACATGTAAGAAGCACGTACACACACTACCATAGCACTGTGGTCTCTAATGAACACGATGTCAACAGGACGCTAAACCGTAGTCTTCCTTCCTTCTTAGCTTCTGTATGACCACATGATAGTTTTAGTGAAACAACAGGGATATGAAACCTGTCTTTCTACTCATAATCTCAGAGTATTCTTAGGGTATCTTAGCCATGCATGAACTTACAGATAAACAATTTACGGTGTTTGTTAACACTGATGGCGTTACTTTACATAGAGATGTAGGGATCTGGTTTTGCCTAACTATAATTTTGATAATTGATAATAAAAATATACATATCAGTTTGCTTTAGTAAAAAATTCAGCAACTGATTAGAATTGTTTTGTCACGGATAAACCTTTCAGTTCCCTGCTGAGCTTTGGATGGCTGGTGTTAAACTATTGATGTATTTTCATGACCAATAGATTCCGCTCTAGACCAAAGTACGAGGTCTGTTCAAAAAAATCTGGAACATACGCATTTCGCTCCAATGGAGTGTTGGAGAAGAATGCCGTTTGCATCCCTCCATACCTCTGTCTCGAATGTATTACTGCCGTAAGTTTCGTTGTTGTATGTCTGTTTCTTTCCGTGTAGTTCTGTATTATATAGGACGATGTGTTGCAGAGATTACAGAATATGAGGAGCAACGCATCTGCATTAAATTTTGCGTGAAAATCGAGAAAAAGTTTTAAAAGACACACCAAATGTTGTAGGAGGCGAGTAAGCCTTAAAGTCACTACACACGCTCCGATTTATCGTTCGACCAACCAACCAACGAACCAATTTTGTGTCAGCCTGCACACGTTCCGACCAACTGCAGCGATTGCAGCGCCGACTTGTTCCTGTGTCCGACTATCGAGTTGTTTATTGTGAGATTACCGCCCAATAGAAATACTGGTAATTAAAGCATTTGATAATTAAACAGTATGAAGTTCACTGCAAACATTGACCATGCCAATGCACTAAATGTTACACAATTTTAATCTTATTAATTATGGTAGCAATGTATGTACACAGTTGGGTGACAACATTTATAGTTAGGCCATAGGTAGAAATTCTCCACGTTGAGATTTGCTGTGTGCTTGTAGCTGACGGGAGGCCAGCGAGCAGGCCGATGTTGGTGGCTTGTTCCAACTTAGGATTTTACAGTTCGTTTCCGGTGAGGGGAGAGATGGACAATGGCGAGTGCCAGGCACAGTGCAGTGCACAAATATTGTAATACTACTGGCATTTGAAGTAATACGATGCAGTTAGGAACCTTTAAGGCCCTCATTACAAAATAGCCTGTTGATAAATAAACAATACATTAGCTGATATAGTCACATCTAACGTAATATGTTTAATTGACAATGAAAAGTAATAAATTACCAACGAAGACAAGACAGTTACATAACTAGCATGGCAATGTTTGTTTATAAAAATAATATATTAACTATTTTTCATTTTAGTTTCAATCAATCTTTTGTATTTTACCTTGAAATATTCAGTTAAATCAGTTATCTGTGATATAAGAAATTGCACGATTATGATAAACAGTACAAAGGATGTTTATACTAATATAAAAACGTAAGAAAATATTTGTTTAATGTGTAGTGTAATTATTTTGATTTTAAGTAAAGTTTTAGAAATGTATTGGCTGAGCGCTGTACGTTGGCAAATCGGTTAGAACAGTTCACATGGGGAAGTTGATGACGTAGGGGAAAAAACCCCGGCAGTTGAGCTTTTGGCGCGCGCGCGCGCCTGGGCAGGAAGTGAGGACTCGGGACCACGTGGTGTGACTGGCCGGGCGGCGTAGCTCTGCATTCAGTCGGCATGTGGATCTCGAGGTGGTGACTTGAGATTTGTCTGTGGCAATCGCCACGTGTGGTTGCTCGTCGTAGACTGCGCCAAGTTAAATCGAGTGCTACTGTGTGTTTGTGAATATTTAGCCGGTGGAACAAGGTGTGCATCGCATTGAATTAAAGTGACTGTGATTTGTTAATGTAACACGTGTTGTCGCATAGGCATGAACATAAACGGTGTTTGAGACAGCCACGTGGTGTGAAAACAATTCGCGACAAATATTCATTTTGTCTGGGGGCTCTCGAGCTATAACTTTATTTGATAAATGTGCCGACGTACAGACGTATCAGCCACAGGGTTCAAGTACTGTGAAATAAACAAAATAAAGTGAACTTTCACGTGTTTTCAAAAATAATAGTTAGTACACCCTTTTCTCTCATGAACTTGATTTTATTATGAATTTGTTTTGTTGATCATATGCAGGGAAGGAAAGCTGCGAACGTGTGGTATCATCCCCTAGAAAACGAGTCAAACAGTCGCAATAACAGTTCCAGTGTTTTTGCATGTTTAGGAATTTGGTTCGCAGCTGGTGGTTGTGAGTTTTAGAAATTAATCTTTCCCTATTTTAAACTCTCACCCCGACCTTCACGCTCGCATTATGTTTGTCTTTTACGCTACGTTCTCTGTTTATGTTGCGCTTCTAGTCAATAAGATGACGCATTTCTTGTCAAGGAAACAGAAATAAGGCGTAGTCTTGGCAGTGCTAGAAGTTACAGCCGACAGAAAAGCCGACAAACGCTTTGGGCAAAGAAGTGGCTAATGCAGAGGCGTAAATTTAGGCATGCTCTGTTACTAAAGTAGCTGGGAGCTGATGATTTTCGCAGTTATTTGCGAATGAATGATGATTGTTTCATGGAGCTTCTAAGTCTCGTCAAACCCTTCATAGGAAAACAGGATACGGCAATGAGAGAGGCCATAAGCTGTGAAGAAAGGCTGCTTGCTACGTTGCGGTTTCTTGCTACTGGCCGCAGTTATGAGGACTTGAAATTCAGCACAGTTATTTCGCCGCAGCTTTTGTCGAAGCTCATACCCGAGACGTGCAGCGCGATTTATCGTTGCCTCAAGAAGTACACCAAGGTAATTTAAAACGAACCACGTGATATTTTAAGTATACTTACATAAGTTGCCTGAAAATGAAATAGAACATGTAAGTGAAGTTTGTGTTTTGTTTCAGATGCCATCTTTTGCAAGTGATTGAAAAGATTGCGCCACAGATTTCGAACAAAAGTGGTACTTCACCCATTGTGTTGGCTCCATGGATGGGAAGCATCTAGCGATAACACAACCGCCCGGAAGTGGGTCATTATACTATAATTATAAACGTTTCTTCAGCATAATTTTATTTGCTTCAGTAAACGCCGATTACGAGTTCTTGTTCGTACATGTCGGGACAAATGGATGTGTTTCGGATGCATCAATACTCAGAAAGACCAGCTTCCACAGGAAGATGCTAACTGATGAGTTGGACCTACCTGTGCCATCACTCCTGCCAAAGTGATAAAATGGCTCCCTATGTATTTGTGGGAGACTGTGCACTTGCATTACACAAAAATCTTTTCCATTACCAAAGAAAGAAGAATTTTTAACTACCGCCTACTGGCATACTTACTTGCGTGCAGGGTTCGCATCCTGCAGCAAACACTTGGTGTAAGTTTGGAGACTGTGGATGTTATTGTTCTTGCCCACTGTGCTTTGCACAACTTTTTATTGAAGAATAACAACAGCTACATATCAGCCACAAATATTTATAGGGAAGATTTGAGTACTTTCTCATTCATATCAGTCAGTGATTGGCGTCAGTCACATTCAATTGCACATGTAACAGAAAGACAGCGAAATGAAGTTCGAAGTGAAGTGCGAGAAGTCTCCACCAACTATTTCAATAATGAAGGTCAGGTAGCCTTTCAAGAAACAATGATCAACAATGTAAACATCTGACAGCAAAAAATTAAATGACATAAATAAAATAAAATATGTCCAGCCAAATAAAATGTGTCTTACAGTGATTGAAACCACTTATTACCCACATATAGTGTTGTGTATTTATTTAATGTTAGAAAAATTTTAACTCCACAGACAAAATTACTAGGCCTTGAATAATTGAAAGAGTAGGGAAAACAATGGCTAATGTAAAGAAATTTGCCCGTGTTCTGTGAAGTAGCAATATGCAATAAAAGATACAAAAGTCATGCTTCTTAGTCCAGTCTTTGTAATTTTTTAATGTAGGGCCTACACGTGTGAAGCTGCAGAGTAATTTCCTATAAAATCATCAACAAATGTTAACACATAATACACACTCTCACATAATACCTTGAAATCTTGTGTGGTAAAGTATACTATGGTATCTGACCAATTTCATTACTGATAAACATTAAATGATGGATGGAAGTTATTTGGCAGTTATGATACAAAGTAATTTCTGTGAAATTGCTTCCTCATAGAATCCTTTGAAAGTTTTACAATAGTATTATAATACTACTTTGTTTCATTAAAACAAAATGAGTTTGCAGAATTATGGATAGTATAGAGACTATATACCTATATATAAAATCAATTTGGCTCACCTGAAGACGTGGATACCACGCGTCAGCTTTAACCAGTGACGTCATCGCAGCGTGGTAGTTTTGAGGTGATTGCGTGTTGTAGAAGGCGTGAGTTAAAGACCATAGTTTGTTTACAAACAGAACATAAAACCTCTGATGGTAAGTTAAGCTAATGTGTGGTATCCCAGTCTTCAGTTATGCCAAAAATTTAAGTGAATTATTAACTAAAGACTACTAAATCGCCTAAACATTTCTGCAGTGGTGGCTTACATTGCATTCCCGTAGGGACACATATTTGGTAATACTGTTTAAGTAGCAATAAATGCACTGTATCATTCAGTTTCTTTATTTTGAGTCATGAGTTCTTTGATAGTGCAGATATGAGGTTTTGTACTGACTTACATAATGTTTTTGTCATTCCTTAATCACTACTGCGGTGAAGCAACCATTTTTTATACTGCTTCTAACATGTAAAGTACAAGAAGACGTAATGGAATGTGATATAAATAACAGTCCTGTATGCTCCATATATGATAGATTCCCCACATGTTCTTTAAACACACAATAAATGACGATTATCCTGAGAAGATGCTTGAGTACAGTAATGTGGCACCACATGAAAGTTATCACTCTTTTTTCACAAATCTGACTCTCAGATTACTAGACACCCTTGTTCTGCAATCACATACTGATTCTCTAAAAAGGAAGGAAACACTTCAGATATCAATAGTAACTAACGGATTCCTGTGTACAGCTTTTTTGTTGTTTAACACAAACAGTATTTTGGAATAATGGTAGCTACCCTCATAACCCTTTCAGACCAATGTATACGAGTGTAACTGTTCAACATTTTCATCATGCATACAAACCTGTCACCCACGGCAGATCACTAGAATTACCAAAAAGTGACTTTCACTGCGCAGCAGTCTGTGAACTTCAAAATACATGTTTCCAACTGTATAACTAAAAGTAGTAGTTATTTTGCAAGGTAATTATTGACTGGTCGGTTTATTTAGTGCTACTGCTAGTACTTCAATATTATTGTAGCCTATAAACAAAAGCCTTGTATTTCATTGAACATAATCATACAGTATTAAAATGGGTAAATAAAACTGTAGAAATCTTGCTTCTAAAATCATTGAAAAGTAAAGAGAATAAGAGCTTAAAAATTTCTTCATCCATAAAAAATAGATATGAAAGGGTTAAGTCACTAAGTTTTGTACTACACATTATATAATTGTAGGAATTTCTTGAAATATCTACCATGAACCCAATTTTAATGTTAAGTTCATCAGATCTCTTTCTGCAAGACCAACCATGGCAAATCTACCTGGAATGGTATTGCTGGCACTGATAAAACACTTGTAATCGAAACACACTTGCATAGCTTATATAAATATTGCATACTTTCAGCATTACATGTAAATAAATTATTTGGAGAGCCTACAGTACATTTCAGTTCTCTGTTTCAAAACATGACACGGCACAGTTATATATTTTACTCTCAGCAGCGTCTAAAACAATTCCCGGAACACAATCTTTGCATCAGCGTATATCACTATCACCAACTAAGAACAGGAAAAAAGGGGCAAACTATGATAATTTCAGTATTGAGCAAGATTTATGTGCATTTATGCTGCTAATTCCACAATGTTATATATGAAATACTACTTAAGCCCATGTTAGCAAGTAGCAGTATTTGTAACCAAGGATGTTTATAACAAGTAAACATACACTGACATTGAAAATAAAACTATTAGTTTGGAGATATTTGTATGGGATATGAGTGTCAAGGTAATGCAAAGCAAGTGATAAAAAAAAGAAAAAGTGATAAAATACAAGCAAATTACATCCAAATTACCTGTATTACAAAATATAGCTTACAAATATAGATATAGGATTACAATTGGGAGAAATTAATCACTGTTGAAATATTGGAAACTCCTGGACGCTTGATTCATCGCAGTCCGTCTCCGATATATGTATTTCCACAGGGGTAGCAGGGTCAGAGGAGGGAGATGAATGAGGGTCCATGGAAGATGAGGAAGAAGAAGAAGCAGGCATAACGTGTCCAACTGGGGAAAGGGAGGGCAAAGGAACAGGGTAGGTAGGTGGCAGCGTAATACTCGATAAAGGCAATAGAAGTCCTAATTTGCATAAACACAGCACTTCTGAGATCAACTTTTGGACCACTGCCTGCTGGGCTGCTTTTAGTTCCTTCAGTTCTGTGCAATATGAAACAGACAGTGCCTCCAATTTGTCGGGTTTCGACGTCATCAATTTCTTCCCTGTTGAAACTAATTTACCTCTTTTTTTGGCAATTCTCTTCTTATTAACTTTCGCCGCTCCTGGCCTATCCACAGACAGAACCTGAAGATAATGGTAATATTCTTTAACAACAGATGTTGAATAACTTTAAAACTAAGTTAAGAGACAATATGCATATAAAGTGCACACTATTGATGTATCATATGCCAGGAATTATTGAAAAAGCTTTCACAGAAAAACTGAATGTGTTACATCTATTAATTAGAAATACAGACTGTAGCATAAACTGATAACAGTCAGTGACACACATGGACATAAATGAAAAATATTGCAGTTATTAAGTGAGACAATCTCTGTTGCCTCAATGAACAACCCAGAGAGCTAGGAGCATTCTTTGACAACCCAACTATGCACGGCCACAAGGACTATGTATTTTGTGTTTACATTAGGAATATTTCATCATGGAGGGCTATGGCTATAAATTAGTAAGTCACTTTTTGAATGTTCCAAGTACAATACTACATAAAATACAATTGAAAATATCATAAGGATACTAATACTTGTGTACTGGTCCTGTGCTCAAGACAGCTAGTGACACATACTAACTTATACAGTAATCAGAGGTAGTGACAAACTAAATAGATGTAATTACCATCTGTATAAGACTGCTGTTAATCACATCCCTTTGTAAATTTGATTGTGACAACCATAACATCCTGTTAAGTAAATTAGAAATCTATGGTGTGATGGGAATTGCTGCAAAATGGTTCAAGTCGTACCTAGCTAACAGGAAACAAAGGGTGTCAGTCCAAGAGACTAGTGAATTATGCTTTTTCTTGTGTACATTAATGACCTCTCATCAACTACACTGCCAAAAGCAGAGTTTTAGAAGACACCACATGCAGAGGGGAACATGTAAGAGATTCCCATCCAGTATATGCATAAAGTATGAAGAAGAGCAGATAAAAGAGGTTGACACTATAAAATTCCTGGGATTACAGCTTGATAGTAAATTCAGTTGGGAGGAGCACACCACAGAACCGCAGAAACGACTTAACAAGTCTGTATTTGCAATACGAGTGGTATCAGGCATAGGAGACATAAAAATTAAAAAGTTTGCATACTTTTCTTACTTTCATTCCATAATGTCATATGATATAATATTTTGGGGTAACTCTTCAAGTTAAGCAAAAGTTTTCAGTCAAAAAGCGTGTAATACGTATTATTTGTGGTGTAAGTTCACGGACATCCTGCATAAGCCTCTTCAAAGAACTGGATATATTAACTACTGCCTCTCAGTATATTTATTCCTTAATGAAATTTGTCATAAATAATATATCCCTCTCCCCAACAAACAGCTCAGTTCATACCTACAATACCAGGAACAAAAATGATCTACACAAGGACTTATAAGCACTTACTTTAGTTCAAAAAGGTGTCCACTGCTCAGGAATACATATTTTCAATAATTTACCAAGAACCATAAAAAATTTAGCTACAAATGAAGATCAGTTTAAGAAGAGCCTAAAAGACTTTCTAGTGGCAACTTCTACTCCACTGAGAAATTCTTAAATAGAACCAAATGATGCATGTATCTGTATTCATACTATTATTATAGTATCAGCTTGTAAAAAAGTGTATGTATCTGTATTAGTAATATTATATTATCAAACTGTAAAAAAAGAAAAAAACATATTTACATGTTCCACATCCACGAGGATCACCTCAACACGGATCAATGGAACGAACCAACTAATCTAATCTGATCTAACCAGTCCCAGTAATCATGTTAAGGGCACTTTAAACGAACATTATACTATACTTACACCAATTTAATAACTTAAAAAGCTGTAATATTCAATGCACTTTAATTTTTGAAAATAACTTTGTATCAATATGTACTGGGTACCTGATAATAAACGTTCAAGGACTAGTACCATTTCAAATAGCAATATCAATACATTATGATACAATAAAAAACACGGAAATTACAAATAAAATAAGTGAGTAAACTAAATAATTAACTTCATTTACATTATTGGTATTATTATCATTCTTCTACTTCTAACTCCTCTCCTAACGTGTCTTTGGCCTGTTTTTGGTTGGTATTTCATTCATCCAAGACCGAAAGCAGATCGAAATACCACAAACGTGGAGCATAAATCGATTCAGCGCCTGCGCCCGAGGTGGTCGTTTCTTTCACCTATAATACCATGCAGTACGGAAATGTAATCAGTGCACAAGCTTGACACAAATACATAAAACATATCACTTGTATGACCAACATATTACTTAGTGTAATATGCAGCCTACGTTGAAATTCAAGAATCGTTTCTCTTTATGTGTATGTCTTACCTTCTTCAATTCGCTCTTACATGCGGTGCGGCCGGACGCGGTGGCCGAGGTGACTGAGGCGCTCCAGTCACGGTCAGCACGGCCACTATGGTCGGGGGTTCGAATCCCCCCTCGAGCATGGATATTTGTGCCGTCCTAGTTCGTAAGTAGTTCATAAGTAGTTTGTAAGTTTAGGGACTGATAACCCTGTAGTTAAGTCCCATAAGCTTAACAAACATTTGAACATGCGGTGCGCATGTTGTCAGTTTCTTCCGCATACTAAGTAGTGTTGTCGCTGGGTGAGATTTTTTTAATATTTCCAGTAACGAAGCGAGTGCTCCGTTCCTCGCATTTCTATTGCAGTAACCTTCAAATGTGGTGTCCCACAGACACCTGCAGTCTCTATACTTCTCAAGAAACTCTGTTATTAAAGCTCTATCACCATCCGTATCAACACCATGAACCATCGTACACACTTCACAATGTAAACACAACGAATATTAACCACGTGACTCCAGACTGCAGACGATCGCAATGCGGACGTTGGTCGGACAGCGCTACTCACAGCACGATTTGTTGGATGAAGTTGGGGAAGTTAGATGTCGGATGGTCAGACCCAGCCAACTGCCCTACAAGGAAAACTGGTCGGAAGGCGCCAGAAAACGTTCGATTTGTCTGACAGCCGATAAATTGATCCGATAAATCTGATCGTGCGTAGGGGTACGCGGTTTAAAGTTGGCCGAACGGAAGTTAAACATGAGCCTCTTTCAGGACGCATTTCGTCGTCTATGGATGACGCTATGTTAGGGTCGTCAACGGAACTGTGAGAAGCGATCGAAACCTGACTGTGCGAGAGATTGCAAAAGCAAGTAACATTTAATTCTGATGGTACCGTAAAATCCTGATACAGCATATTGAAATGCATCATGTTGTCGCCAAGTTTGTCCCATGACTCATGAGTCAAAATCTCGCAATCTGTGAAGAGCTATGGGATCGTCCACATGAAAACTAGATGTCCTTAAAAAAATCATAACTGGTGATGACACGTGAGTCTACGGCTATGATTCTGAGACCAAAGATCAACCATCATAATGTTTCAGCTAATGGTTCTTCAAGGTAGCTGTGCGGAGAAAGTTCAAAGCACTAATCGTATTGAATTTCGTCTCATAGTAGGTAGCGAAAGCTGGCTAAAGCTGGAGGTAAGTTCAACGGAAGTTTTTTCAAAGCGACAATTGGTATTCAGAAAGGATAGATTGAATAAAATAGCTGGTGTCGTATTTATTGATGTGACAAGCGGCTTATCCTACAGCGAAATTGAAGTAGATAGCTCCTGTCAGTTGGTATGGATTGAGTTTACACCAGACAACCGAAATGAATTAATAAATAGTTCTATTTGTCGACCCCCTAACTCAAACGATTCGATTACAGAACTGTTCAAAGATAGCTTGGCTCATATTTTGTAAACGAACCAATATCATACAATCGTAAATGGTGGTAATTTTAAATGATCATATGGTCGCAAAAGGTCGCAAAAGTACATGTTCAGACCGGAAGCAGGTATGAAACATCGTCAGAAATTGTACTCAACGCATACTTCGAAAATTATCTCGAGCAGTTAGTTCATGAACTCACTAGAATACTGAATGGTTGTGAAAACATACTTGACCTCTTTGCAACAAATAATCCGCAGCTAATAAAGGGCATCAATACAGACACGCCGGCCGCGGTGGCCGAGGAGACTGAGGCGCTTCAGTCACGGTCTGCACGGCCGCTGCGGTCGGGGGTTCGAATCCCCCCTCGGGCATGGATATTTGTGCCGTCCTTAGTTGTAGGTAGTTCATAAGTAGTTTGTAAGTTTAGGGACTGATGACCCCGTAGTTAAGTCCCTTAAGCTTAAAAAACATTTGAACATTTGAATACAGACACAAGGATTAGTAAATACAAAGTTGTCGTAGTTACACTAAATATCGAAATTCCCAATTCCACCCAAGTTAAACGAAAAATATTTCATTTCAAAACAGAAGATAAAAATCCGTTTAACGCTTTCATGAGTGAGAATCTCCAGTCTTTCGAATCTAACAATTTGAGTGTTCATCAAATGTGGCTTACATTTAAAGAAGTCTTATCAACAGCTATTGAGAGATTTATACCAAATAAATAAACAAGAGGACTGACCCGCCGCGGTACATGAAAATGTTTATATCATTCTTGCAAAGGCAAAGAGAAAATGATGCCAAATTTTAACAGGCACAAAATCCCCAAGACTGTCAATCTTTCATAGAACCTCGAAATTTATCTCTAACTTCAATGAGAGAAGCTTATAATACTTTATATATCGAAACCGTGTCACGCAAATTGGTATAACATCCGAATGCATTCTGGTTTTATGCAAAGTATATGATCGGCAACACACAATCAATATACTCGCTAAGCAATAGCAAGGGCGATGCTTCTAATGACAGTTCTGCTAAAGCAGAATTGGTAAACAGAACTTTCCGATATTCCTTCATTAAAGAAGGCGAAACAGATACTCCAGAAATGGAATCAAGAACAGCTGCCAGCATGCGTAAAATCATTAAAAAAAAAAAAAAAAAACAACAAGTCTCCCTGTCCATATTGTATACCAGTTAGGTTCCTTTTGAGATTATGCCGATTCAGTAGTTAACTATAATATAAAACTGCTCGCTTAGTGAAAGATCCACACCCAAAGACAGGAAAGTTGCACAAGTTTCTTCAATATTCAGGAAAGTCATTAGGAGGAAAATTACAGGCATATATCATTGACGTCGGTTTGCAGCAGAATTTTAGAAGATATACTTTCCTAAATCCCATTAACGACCTGAACTCATAGATAACATGGTTTCAGAAAGTATCGAACTTGTGAAACACAGCTAGTTCTCTACTCACATGATATGATGAATGCCATCGACAAGGGATCTCAAATCTATTCCACATTTCTACATTTCCGGAAGCCTTTTAACACTGTACCTTACAAGCGGCTTGTAATCAAATAGCGTGTTTATAGAAAATCGCTATAGTTGTGAGACTGACTCTCGATTTCCTGTCAGATAAGAAATATTACGTTATAACTAACGAAATGTCACCCAGTAAAACAGAAGTGATATCTGGCGTTCCCCAGGGAAGTGTTGTAGGGCCCCTACTGTTCCTTATCTTTATAAACAAAAATCAAACGTTTGTTAAGCTTAAGGCACTTAACGGCGGGGTCATCAGTCCCTAAACTTACAAACTACTTGCGAACTACCTTTTACTAAAGACGACACAAACATCCATGCCCGAGGGGGATTCGAACCCCCGACCGTAGTAGCCGTGCAGACTGTGACTGGCGCGCCGCAGACTCTTTATAAATGATTTAGTAGAAAAATGTCTGCAGCCCTCTTAGACTTCACAGATGATGCTGTCATTTATCGGTTAGTAAACTCACCAGAAGAAAATGCAACAGCGCTACTAAAACAACTGCCTGCACTACACTTGTGCGTCCTATTTTTGAGTATTGCTGCACATTGTGGGATTCCCATCAGACTGACGGGGGATATAGAGAAACTTCAGAAAAGGGCAGATCGTTTTGTATTATCGCGATATAGTGCAAAGAGTGTCAAGGAAATTATGAACGAGTTGAGGCGAAAATCATTACAAGAAAGACATTGTTCGTTGCGGCGAGATTTATTTGCGAAATTTCTTTCACCAACTTTCTCTTCCGACAACAAACATATTTTGTTAGCACACACCTACTTAAGGAGATATGATCATCATGTTACAATAACAGAAATCAGATAGAAAACGTAAAGATTTAGGTGATCCTTTTTTCCGCGCGCTAGAAATATCAAAAAAGCGGTTCGAAGAACCCTCTGTCATCTAATTCAATGTGATTTGTAGAGGATTTATGTAGATTTAGCTGTAGAAAAAGATCTCGTAAACTCAGATCAAATGTCAGTCACGCCGATAGTTTTCTTTTACTCTGAAGGATTAATTTATCATGAATTAGTGCCACAGGGACAAACTGTTAATCGATGCCCCTATCGGAACGCGTTGCGACGACAGAAGGAAAATTTGAGAAGGAAACGTCCTGAAAAGACAATTCATGGGTCTTGCATCACGATTACGCCGCCGCACAGTCGTTCTTGTTTGTGCGTGACTGTTGCACAAAAAAAGGAAATCATGGTGCTACCTCATCCCCCGTACTCTCCTGACCTGTTATGCGCGGTTTTTTATTTTTTTCATATTTTTTTATTATTTTTTATTTTGGAAATTGAAAACCCGTTGAAAAGGAGCAGATTTGCAACAATAGACGAGAGAAAAGAAAATTGGCAGTAGGCTCTTCGTGAGCTTCCTTCAAGAGACGTACCTTGCCTCCAACCTGCCAGGCGCGTTTTTTGTTTTTCATTTTTTTTTTTTTTTTTTTTTTTGAATTATAGAAATTGAAAGCCCCGTTGAAAGGACCCAGATTTTCATCAATAGAAGGGAGTAAGGAAAACTGGAGGTCGGCGCTTCGTGAGATTTCTTCAAGAGGCGGACCAAGCCTACTTATCAACTGTGGAAGAGGCTGTTTCGAAGGAGACCGTACACAAAAATTGAAAGATGAGAGTAGAAATATTTTGTAGACTAAGTCCCAGAATTATTTTGAACAGTCCTCGTAAATGACTTAAAATGCTAAATCATTATGAACATTATTCTTATTGTTACTGTTGTTTACATGATGTGAGCTGTTGATTCAAGGAAGAATGGTAGTATTTATGAGAAGTAGCATTAATTAATAAACAAGTTTGGAGTAGTGGTAAGCATGTAAAGTTCTTAGAACAGGCTTCTACAGGGAGTTCTTGAATTCGGGCTTGATGAGTTACACCAATATATAATCCCATTTGACATTTTAGAATGAAACCGAGAGATATTTCTTAATTGCTATATCACTTATGTATAAGAACATCGGAAATGCAAATAAAGATTTATTATTCATTTTAAAATGTTATATGGTATTTGCCTAAAATTTTATTGTTAAGTGGTAACCTCTCAAAGTTTCGTCTCCACGTGTATATCCTTCATTGTTACCGTTCCTCTTTTTCTACACCTGATTTTACTTTCATAATGTACTATTGTTATTATTATTGTCTGTGTGTACTAATAAGAAGGGCCATTTGTTCTTATGGCACAGGTATTTAGGAAGAATTCTTAGTGGTCTGTAAAACATGTTTGATGTGTGCCTGTAGTAGGTATGTTGTACAAGGTTTCGAGATATATTACTGTACTTTAATTTTGACGTTATTCTCTTATTCATTCCTACGAAAAGTAATTTTGAAACGCTAGTTTAGTTTCTTTACATTATTATTATATTCAGCTTACGATTTTTTTGATCTTGTCGCCCTGCAGTGGTAAATTATTGTTCTGCCTACCACCGTGATGGCTTACCTTCGTCGTTTCCTAGTACATGTCACAAAAAATACTTTAATTTTAGTAGATGTATATATATTTTTTCTTTTTAATGACTTTTTCTTTGTCACGTGTGGTGAATTTTTGTAGTATTTTGTTCGTCTTTTGGCTGTTTTTGGATTTTAGTATGCAGTTTGATGTTAATATTTCTGTTGCGTAAGTGCAGCTGTTACTGTATCGGTGGCAGGTACTTTGTGCGAAGAAGGAAATCTTGATGTAGGGCAGATTATTTTGTTTTGTTAGTTTCATTTTATTTATTTATTATTCTTTTTTTAATAAAGGTTGATAGAGAAGAGACGTAGTAAGTAATTATGTCTTACGTCTGGGTTTCCTATTGTTAAAGTGACTGGCGAAATAAGTGAGTTGTTCTTATGCCAATTGGCATACTTATTACTTTCTTGATCATTGCAAGGTTTCTTAGAACAGTACATAGATATTTTCCAGCAACGTGAAACGTTTGCTGTTGCGATTATTCATTTTAATACTTTTCATATTCTTTGTCCTATTAAATCGTTAAAGACCATGATTTATTAGATGTTCAGTGCCTATTTCCATACTTCAAGCTTCTTACGTGTTCACTGAATCGACTTTCGAAATCTATTCCTGTCCACGCCAGGTACAACGAAACACTGTTTTTTATTCATACCTCGGGTGGGAAAGGATACGCGGACTCGAAATTTCCGCCACCTCGTCTGAAGTTTTGCAATGGCTTCGTAGAAGCAATTAGCCACGTCGTGGCCTTAGTGTACGGATCAGTGAAAAATCATCTGTGTGTAACCCGGACAACCACGTGGGGCCAACAGCGCCGGAAATAGAAACCGGCTCCACAAGAATTCGACCCGAGCGCCACGACGGCTTTCGTCCCCATCTCCCAGTAGGTGTATATGCAAATGGGATATATAACGATCTGCGATTCAGCGATCGCTGTCGGCTCAAGGCTGTGCGTTGCGCGACGTGTAATGTATCATAGCGAGGGAAAGCGCGTGGGCGGCAGTCTCACCCCGGCACAACACAATTACGGCGCGCATCCTGCTCGTCGCATTGTCTGGCGACTTTTCGTAACGCCGCAAGTAGGACCCTCCGATATCGAAATAATTCCCACGCGGGTTAAGCGAAAGAAGTTTCTCCGAATGTAAGCGGCGCGGTAACGACTGTTTGAGCGGAACTGGATACGTGGTTCCCACCTAATTCACGGCGTGTGTGCCGTCCCGAAAGGTTCCCACATGAAACGCGTTTGCCTTTTCTATTGGAGCGCGCGCTCTAAGTGGACGGGATACAGGCCGCCGGATTGCCCCCCTTGTTGGTGTATTAGTCCCTTTAAAAGTGTGGGAACTTCTAACTTTACCCGCGCCGCGCAGTTAGCGCGCTACGTATAGGCTACGATGACCTGTGACCTACGAATTACTAACGTAAAACCTCCTGTATTTCGCCACATACATAGAAAATTATGATATAATCCTTGAATTTTATTTAATACTAGCTGAAAACCCAGCGTTGCCCGGGTATTTGTTTATTTATTGTTATATTTCCTTATTCATATCCTTATCCTTACAGAGAAAGAGCTGAAGACATTGTAGCACGCATAGACCATAGATATGGTCTGTGGCATCACGTTTCGCTGTATGTAACCTCCTTGCTATAGAGTCGCAAACGTCATCGCTGGCCTTCAGTCCGAATTTTTTTTATAATTTGACGACTTTCAACCACCATATCTTCCACCCCCTTATAGCTATCGGCATGGAACTGCTATGGTGTACAACGGGAGACTTCGGACAGCAATTACAAACAGACCATTCGTTTGCGTTCTGTATTTTTCGCTGCAGAGCGAAATATTAACACACACACGTAGAATTTTATATACCCCGATAACTTTCTATCCCAATATACTCCACTCTTTTATCATTATCAACCCTCAAGCAACAATACAACCAATAAAACCGTTTTCAATAAGTGAATCTAATTTTCAAATAGTAATAATTGTTCGGCATTTCGCTTTATAGTCTTCAAATTACTAAATATCTATCAGATCGCTATAAAACCGTGCCTAAAACCTTACTCAGGTATAAATTAGTAACTGTACAAATATTTAAGTCTCTGCGTCTTTTATTTCGGACGTGATAAGCGTACACCGTACAGACATTCACATTTATATATATATATATATATATATAGCTTTCCGATCGCCATAAAACCGTGCCTAAAGCATTCCCCGGGTAGACGTAAGTAAGTGTACAAATTTTTAGCTCTTTATGTCTTGTGGTTCAGACGTGATAAACGTACACCGAACAGACATTCACATTTATAGATATAGATGTGCTATTTTTAGCTGTTGTTTACGAAGATGCGATAGCGTTATTTACTGTACATAATTACGAACATAACTTGTGACCGCGGCGGAGCGGCCGAGCGCATTGAGGCACTATGCTACGATGCGCGAGGCCGCTACAAACATTTGAACATTTTGAACATAACTTGTGGACAAGAGAAGTATTCACTCATTTCTGAGTACAATGCAAGTATTCAGTGAAGTAATGCCATAATTTTTGAGTGTTTGTGAAAGTTGTTCTCGTCACCTTCAAAAAGAAGGAAAAGGAAGAAAAATTACAATTCAACGTGAGGTCTTCAGTCCAAATACTGATTTTATGCAGCTACGATATTAGTCTCTCCTGAGCAGTTCTTTTCATCTATTGCATAACCTCGCCAACCTACATCAATTATCATCTGGCTTGATTCCATCGTGACATTGTGTTCAATGAATGTTTTTTTATTTGTAGAAAATTTTTAAGCAATCAGTCGTAAATATTTAGTTAATTCAGATCTAGATTTCGACCACTGTATGATCATTATCATTGCTTAAAACAGTTAAAACATGGAGGTCGATATGTTTTACATGTTTTAACTGTTGGTTTTAACAATGATAATGACCGCACAGTGGTAGAAATCTGGATTTGAATAAACTAAATATTTATGAGTGATTGCTGAAGAACTTTTTACAAATTTTCATCTGCTTTCTCAATTTAAAACTTAACGTTTCTGTAAATTTTTAACCTTCCTCCCACCACTCCCGCTAAGACAAAACTTACTTTCATCATCATGTGGATTTATTGATGTCTCAATATGTGTTTCATCAAACGATAGATTTTTTTCGCCAATCTGTGTCATTAATTTCTCTTACCCTCATTTCGAATAAGTACCTCCTTGCTAGTAATCCGACATAAGAATGTAACCTTTAGAGTTCATCTGTAGGACTAAATTTCTCAAGTTTCAATTTGTTCATGTCTGTAATTTTCATCGTTCACATTTTGCTTAACTCCACACTAGTACTTTCGGAGAATTCTTGCTAACACATAAATTTCTGTTTGATGGTAATGTAGTTTTATCTTTCAGAAACATTTTGCTTTCTCTTGCAAGTCTCCATATTATATCGTCTCTTCTTACACTACCATTAGCCATTTAACTGCCTAAAATCAATGATATTACTTTCAGTGTATTTTTTCCTTATACAATTCAAACAGAATACATTGGTTTAATTCGTCTACATAATCTGACTCTTGTGATCCATTTCTTTATATTCATCTTTTATCACTACACTATACTTAAATTACTTTGAACTTATGTTCGAAATCCAATGACGTATCATATAAGATTGCAGTACTATAGGTAAACCTAAACAATATTATTTCGTCTCCCTCTACTTTCACTCCCTTCCCTTATTTCTCCTTTCTTCTCAATTTACACGTTGAATAATATCGAGGACAGATTACATACTTGCTTCAATTCCTCCTATTTGAGCGCTTCTCTTCGATTTCCTTCGATTCATATAACTGCAATCTGGTTTCCGTTCAAATTGTAAAATTACTTTTTGCACCTTATATGTTATTCCTATGACCCTTATAATTTTCATGAATGTAAGTTTATCAAAATGCTACGAAATTAACTCTATTTTTCAGGAAACAATTAACGTTCAAGAAGAAATTTGTAACGTCTGCAATATCCGTAAGAAACCACCTTCGATTTCCAGCAAAGTAATTTCAACTTCAAGTTTGTGGTTTAGATAGAAACATCACATTGGATCAGTTGTGTCTCAGAAATAAGAGGCCACTGCAAAATTTTACTTATCATATAGTGAAACAGAAGTCGATGAAACAACGTCAATAGTATCTCAAAATACATCTTCATTTTCAGTGTAAGTAGCGTTAGATAAACATGGTTCTTATGTTGTATTGTTGTCTAGATTATTTGTTCTTAGTGTTAGGTACGCTTTATGTAATGTTGTCATTTTCCAAATTAACTATTCTCAATAGAGCACCACCACTAAAAGAAACTTTAACCAGAAGCAGAAATAGCCAGCTTCTCGTGTTCAGCAAATAAAATGATAAAAGTGAACCGCCGTCTGACAACGTTGCTTGTAACTAGTAACGGTGTTGTTTGTTTCATAAATGTTATCAAAATATGACGTTAATGCTTTATTTCATACGAGAATTAAAATGTGTGTGTTTACATCCTCACAACCTCACGATACTAAATTCCATTGATGATCAACGAGGCGCTTCCCTTCCACAGAGAAAAGTAGGTATTTCGTAGGCGTGATTTCACAATGTGGCATTATATAATTTTTAGGTTTATCATTACAAACGACCTCCCACTCGTAAATACCTAAACTTTAAAATTTCCACCTGACTCACATTCTGGAGGAGATAATTACAAGCCGCGGCCGTGCGGCCGAGCGCATTGAGGCGCTATGCTACGATGCGCGAGGCCGTTCCCCGTCGGGGGTTCGAATTCCCCCTCGGGCAGGGCTATCTGTACCGTCCTTAGTATTAGCTAGTTCATAAGTAGTTTGTAAGTTTAGGGACTGATGACCCAGTAGTTAAATCCCATAAGCTCTAGAAACATTTGAACATTTTTGATAATTACAATAGCGTCACAGGAACAGGATTACATAAAAATAAACTCGTAGTCACTACACCTTCGCAGAAGTTGAATACTCTTGTGGATGTAAGTAACAGTTTAAACTATAAATATGTTGATAATAATCACAGATGTAAAAAGTTATATTCACGACTTTTTGCCTAACTTGATTTTTTTCCGTTAGATAATATCATAATTTTTGTGTTTCAAGCATAAATGTATGTACATGTATGATTTGTTAAAAATTTTAGTTTCAGGTGGTCTTATCAACAAATAAATCGAAAACTGAAAACAAGTTTAAATGAAATAAACTCTAATAGACATTCAATTACCGTGTGTTTTTTTCCTTGATTTTTTTTAATGTCAAGAGTTACAATTAACAGTACCACGATGCTAGACTCACGTCGCTGTTGTTAATGTAGAAAGCTAAACAATGTACAGACATCGTATACTCAAAGTTAATTTTAAATGCAGCATCTTAATCAACAACAAAGTTACACCACATGTTGATGTATGTATTGTTGTTGCACTCTATGGACTCAAGACTGGTTTTATAAGACTCTCACACCAGAATTTATCACATTCTCTGACAAAACACAATTTTAAAAATATTAAACCAATGCAGATTTTTCACCTTGAGTATTTCAACCTCCTTTACATACATTTTTTTATGATCAGATTCAGGAATTGAACACCTGGTTTTGTCTGAGTGAAACCCACTTTTCTATAATTTCATCTTGATTAAGAATAAGAGAACTGGTGTAACGAACGTAGTTATATCCGATTGTGGACCTTTACGGTAGAAAATATTTTGTGTTACACCATAAAGTTTTACTATTTGTGTTTAGTTATTTTGTACATTATATGCCCACAAATTGTGACTATATACATAATACTTAAAATAAATGTTTCGCCTCTGTAAAAATATAAAAGGAAAATTTCGTGCTGTACGACGGCAGATTAGTCACTGAGGTCGTAAAAACAAGTCTCAGGATATTTACGCATCAGAGCTGTAGTTTTGTAGTAATTACATTCTGTACGAACTCTGTGAAGTTTGTATTACGCCTTGTTGGTAATTAAGACGAACAAGCACTTGGTGGAATAACTTACAAAAGTCTCGCACCTTCCAGACGACACCTTACACAGAATTAGACGGTCCACACGACGTAAATTTTTTATCATCCGACAATGAGCTGCTGCTCTCGACAGCCAATGTTGGGTCCAAGAAGTTTATTGTCAATTAGTGCAGTGGAGACGTAACGTTTGTTGCGGTGCGTCGCTACGCTGCGCGGGCATTGGAATTCAGGAAGTGGCGCGCTCGCAACGACCGCCGCTGCTGTTGTGCATTATATTCATGGGGTGAACAAAATTCTCGGAAAATGAAAACCCGCTATTTCTGGGGAGAATATTGGTAGGAAGCGGGTTTTATGTGCGACGCATCTCTACCGTTGCGCCTCCCATACTGAGAGGGGATTCGTTATGCCCGGAGGGTGTGCATTTTACCTCTGTACGGAGTACATTTAGTTTATTCTCATACGGAGGCCACCCAGGGACTGCTTGACGAACAAAACACGCCGATCGTTACTCGACAACGTGCCAGCATTCGCTGACGTCAGCTCAGCCTTTTCCAAGCTTTTGCTGCCTCACCGAACAAGCCAGTTCTGCGCGGCCGACCGCCTCGCACTGCATCAAATACAAGAACAGTGCACGCACCCCAGATTCGACACTTCCTAGAATATTCCCTAATTTTTAACGTATCAGTGTTAAAATTTATCCCACTGTTACTTTAATGTAATAAGTATATGATGGTAGCTATACGAAACAATTAGGCCTTCACGTTGTACTTCCAGAAATATAGTGCACTTTCTTCCACTTCATGGCCTGGTTCAGCAACAATTTTTTTTCATTTCAAAGAATTAAAAAAAATTCTCTGTTAACTGCGACAGAGAGATTTTTTACTCCTCGAAACTTCAACAACATTATAAGTACATTAGTATGTCTATCATATTAATGCTAACGGAAAAAGTGCAAAATCATTGTTCTGAAATTCAAATGTGAAGCCATGTGCAATCACCTTGATTTATATCTTTAGGAATATCCTCAAATGCTTTTCTTCTTCCAGGTTGGATGGTTCGATCTATTTTTCCACACATTCTCTGTCTGCCGGACGTATCTCAGACTAAATAACGTACAATTTAATCTACTTTCGCAGCAAATGCATCCTATTTCTTCTACTTTCTCTTCTATTACCAATTTGCCTTCAATTACACCTATCACCAAAATAATTTGTGTTTCACTTCATATTCGGAATATTTCACTTATTAATTGTAATTGATAACTTAACGTATACGGTATTTTAAGGTGTCTGCGTTCAAATTGTTCTCTAAAGCTTATGTGTTGTTCGTTGTATTTACTGTAACTGCTCCACCTTACACGGAATCAGGAAAAAGAATCTTCCAACTGCAACATTCTACAGATCATACTACTAGTAAAAATTTGCAAATTTTAGGAGTTTCTTGGATCGGAATTTGTCATTAATACCATGTGGTCATTCTTTGTAAAGTCATGTTACCTGTTACCGAATTATGTCAGTTATACACGGCATCAAGTGGTGTGCCAGAGGTCTTACATAAATACAATTTCCTTGATACGATCCGCAGGCTTTCGCCTTTTTACAGACATTTAGGCCTAATAACAATTTTCGGTTTCCAGTTAAATGGACAAAAGTGTCAAAATTATACTTTATAGCTAATCTTCTTCCTTGATCGCTCCATAACATGTTCATGTACGTGTACTAAGATGACAAAGTCGTAGACGGAAAATTAATTTTCAAAAAATAATGCCTTATGGAGCAGCTGTTTCGTCATTGTCTAATCGTTACTACTGTGAGCTAAATGAGACGAACATGATTTTGCTGACTTTATTGCAGGTAGTTTTCATACTGTTACAATCCCATGCCTATCATCGGAGTTACAAAAGATATTGTCGAAGGCCACACCAGCCCAAATGAATTCCGGACAATGTCTGCACACATCTCCGACAGTCATCAACATGCTATCGTAACTATCCACTACCGTCTTTTACGTCATCCTCAGAAGAACTAATAATATATCTTCAAATTGCAAAAGAAGCTAAATTTGATATGAAGATGGTAACCCTGCACAAATATTAGATTCATCAATTTTGTTGTGATTCCTAAGTTTTTTCGATGTTTCATTCAGTGCAGTTTTTATTCTAAACCTTCTTTATATTGTACTGACACCTCTTTCCTTGTTCCTTTATTCTTGAACGAAGTATAATTTTTCAGTGCGTTAATTAAATATTTATCGTACCAGTGTTTTAATACTTCTGACATACCTCTCACGTATATTAAACAACCTAATCTCACATGCTAATTTACAAGTGTGATCATCATATTGATATTTTAATGCTTCGCGGATATCTTTCTAGCATGTGCAACTTCAATACTGTATATGCTACATTAACTATCTCAACGAATAACTATCGCATGATTCCTTCTTATGATACGGCATAATACAACAACCATTACATAATTCTGGATTTGGTGCGACTTAATTCTCAGGATAAAAAAACGAGAATTGAAATTTTGCTATAGCCGCAAAGATGAACTAAATATTGTAAATTTCTGATACTTTCTAGATGCAAAAAAATTACATAAGAACGGTTTTCTGTTTACTCGAAATTCTCCGAGGCATCTTACGTTGGATGGGAGCGTTTAAATTATTTTTTTTAGATGCTTCTTTTAGGCTAAAAATTCCAGAAAAAATCTAAGTGTACAAACTGAAATCTGCCACACATATTAATTGGAACGTTAACGGCATCGAGAAATTATAAGAGACTTTATAGTACCAGTATTTGCAATATCGATGACTAGAAAACAAATTCATTTGGCGACATGTTAAGTGGGTAGTTTGACTGCCAAGTGGTATAAAAAAAATGGACAGACGCCCTTTTGCATTACTTTGGATTCGACAAGTGGCGTGGATTATAGCTTAATAGATCGCTCAAACAGAGCGCTGAATTTCATTACGCTGAATTTCATTACGCTGAATAAAAATTCTGACCGCCTTGTTAATCAAAAGTTGTAAATACAAGTGATAATGGCACGCAACTGTGGTATCGCTAAAGATATTACTGTGTGCTTCGCGTGTCACCTGTGAAACGTTTATATTATAAGATTTCCGCTTCCCAAGACTACTTGACGTATGTGGTATAGACTGTAAAAATAAGGATCTGACAATAGCAATTCGACTGTCGAAAAAGAAGAGAAAATATAATGAACATCAACTTCATATGGAAATATGATTTCGAAACAGTAGTGAATCACAGAAGGATTGCTCAGGTATATTCACACCTCCAAAAATGTTTCGTAGTGAGGACTGCACAGACCGGATGAGGTGTATCCAGTTTCAGTATTTCAAAAAGATTTATAAATTGTGGTTTGAAGTTTACATTTATAGCTAACTGCTATAATTTACAACGACAATGTATTGTTATGAATTTACAGTAAGCTGTGAACATTTTATTTCCTCTCCTAAAAAGTATTTTTAAACATTTATTCTTCTTGACACCCAGAACCGACATGGTTTCTCTGTACTTCTCCAGATCAATAAGGAGACTGCTTTTCACCTCACTTCCTACTTCTCAGAAATTCATGTGAAGGTGTGTAGTATTTCTAGACTCTTCCTTGACAATTGAGCATTACGCTTGTTGAAATAGAAATAGTTCCTGTAATAGGCTTTGTGAAGTCAGAATAATATCTATTTACATTCACCATTCATTCCCCATATTTCAAGGAAAGGACTCATCAATTCTGCAATTCAAGTTTATCTACATTCAGAAGAAGGTAGGTGGAAAGTATCATTCCTTATTAATTTCTATAGAAATGCAAATCGGAAAGTATTACGTACTGAGACCTCTAATCCTGATATTTTACATGTTTATATTACTTAGTGGCAAATGTAAATTTTAACCTGTAAAGTGCAGTTATACTGTCAACGGACGCTTCTTGTAGGACAACATATTAGTTTATTCTTGCAATAGTATTTTCTGAGTGTAGCTTACGCAGTAATTCCTTGGTTCTCTTAGTTAATAAAAATTGTTCTTACACAAACTACACATATTTGGTTTTCCAACGGTGTCAGAGTTTTATCTATATTGCAAGACATAAGACAATGCCTTCTTTTATTCTGAATAGATCACGCGGTTGATATCCTCTTGTAAGAGACAGAAATGGTGTGACCATGAGACAGTGTGGCTTTAGGCGTTACGCCAAATAAAAAATCGAACAAAACAAATGAAATACTTTATGGTTTATCAACAGTCTATCGGCACTAACTTATCTCTAATAATCCTCATTGCCAGCATACAATAAATGAATATCTTTACGCACTAATCGTTTTACATGAGCTAGAAATATTACATACTGATTCTTTACATACAGTATCTTTTGAAAGTAACAGTGCAGTGGAATATGAACATTGTCGTTCTTCTGTTCACGGTAAAATATAGTTCCTTTGGTCCATTGTGACAGTAATATACGTCACCAAGTTTTATCACTCTGACCGTGTTCCTCAAGTAGCCGTCATTCACCTTATTATTGATCCTGCAGAGCTTGCTAAGACTTCCTGTTAATCTTTCTCAATTCATAGACTGATGCTGATCATCTTGTAGGTATGTTTAGTTATTAATTACTTCTACAACAAATTTTTATTTTAGTTTTACCAAACGTATGTTCAAGAATTCTGTTAGGAAACTTCAGTCGTAAGCAAAGTAAATGAAATAGTGATTAAATTAGTATATTTTATTTTGCAATAGTAGTGTTTTACAGAAGAACTACTAGGTCCTCTTATTATTTATGTTATTTGTTAGTAAAGGATACAGTGGGAGGACTTAATTTAAAGCCTTCTTTGTTGTAGGTTTGTCACTTGAGTCTTTTATAACTGCGTCATGACTGATATTTAATTGGATAAAATTTACTCTGAACTGTTTGTAAGCGCACTGATGTTATTACCACTGATTTTGTTGTTAGCTTACCTGAGGGATCATGGGGAGCCGTGTTCTTTAGGTGCAGCGAAAGTGAAGTGAGAGTATTGGGGTGAGGGGCATGAATGAGACTGACGTATACTTTCTTTCCTGTATGTCTGCGTGCTTATCTTTAGTTTTTTATATATTATTTTCTTTGCATATAGAGAGAGACTGATTATGATGATGATGAAAAATAAGGCAGTCCGCCACCCGTAGCTCAGACGGCAGTGTCAGTGACTACCACGAAGGAGGCCTGGGTTCGATTTCCGGTAGAGAACTGAGTGTTGTGTGTTGTCATCATCGTCATTATTTTTTTTAAAAGCAAAAGGTCAATTAACGATACTACAAGCGATTAAATGTACTACGGTTACAGTTAAGAATTTCCTTATTTTACAGACAGGTCCTTTATTTGCCCCAACAGTTTATCCCATGTAAATTAAATAAATTAAACTATGCAAGATAAGCATATTTCAGGGCTGTCGTATGTAGAGAGTATGATGTGAATAGGTGATTACTAGTTCCCTAGAATTGCAGCCGTGGTAGAAGAATAGGATTTCGGGAGTCGAATAAGCAGGTTGTATCGTTTTTCACCGTAATAAAATTCCAATTGCTGCTTTAAATATAACTATTCTTTATTACAATAGGACGTAATTCGACATAACTGCCATCTTCAGGTAATGTGGGAAAATGTGACATCATCAATCATACATCAAATTTCATGCGTACCGTAATTATAACTTACATTTCTAAATATGCATACGTTAGATGGTCGTAACATTCACATATATCGTTGGTTTTCGTGCTGTCAATCTAGTGGTTCGTTGGTTTCATTAGAGCAATATTTGTTCTCAAAATTTTTTAAGATTTCCTTACTAACGTTTCACAGCTCCTTGACATATAGCCACCGATGTAATATGGACACATACTGTTTATTTATACTTAAGATCATCTTTGCTATCTGATTAGTTGGTGGAATGTATGATCTTTGCTTGTGTCGTATATAAAACTGTAAAATATCTGGAATAGAGGTGTCAGTTTGTAATCATTCCTCATTTCCTTTTCTACAGAAATTAATAAGAAATAATAATTTTCATCTACTTTCTCCTGAATTTAGGTATAGTTTAACATTGCCACTAAGCAATATAAAAATTTACAGGTTAGAATTTCACTACAGAAATTATGAGTACCTTCTTTGAAATTCTTTTTCCGCCCTATATGTAAGTCCTATATCATTAGAGTTACGCTAGTACTTCTATTATGTATTAGGAAACGAAACAGTTGACAATTAATGAAAGTTTCTCGACAAGTTGTGAATGCATAAAAAATGCAAACTTCATTTCAAACGCAAACTAAATCTGTAACACATTGTTTATGTTGTGAGGTTCAAACCTTATAAATTCTGAGTGATAGCTAAATAAGCACAGTGTTAGATATGGAGCAGAGAAGAAAAGTAGTTAGTACAGGGGACTCGTTTCTGGAAAGAGGAAGTTTATATTCCAATCTGACCATCCAGATTTCAGTGTTCCGTGATTACTCTAAGGAGATTGTCGCGCTCGTTGGGGTCGTTCCTTCAGATGCGTCCAATTTTTTCACTTGTTTGGCATTCGAGCGTGCGCTCCGTCTCCGATGACCAAGTTGTCAACGAAATCATCAACATGTAATCGACTTTTCTTCCAATGTCTGGATGAGTGTATGTGATGTGTAAAGTTTTGAGATTAGTAACTCTGGAAATGGAAGTACTTTGCACACTTAAAATAGTAATTCATATATATGTTTGTGATGTGTGTTCTTTGGGAAATCGGCGAAGTTCCGTGAGTAATGAGTACAGTTGTCAGGAACATGTACGTCACTAGTGTGCGGATAAGATGAAAATTCGTGTCTGGCGGGAAGCATGCTAGGGTGTTCCACGCAGTCGTGCTGATAACTGTGCCCAGGTGCCGTATTGGTCATCACGACTGCCTAGTAACCTGAAGACCGTGGTTCGAAAATGTTCAAATGTTTGTTAAGCTTATGGGACTCAACTATGGGGTCATCAGTCCCTAAACTTACAAACAGCTTACGATCTACCTTATACTAAGGACGGCACAAATATCCATGCCCGAGGGGGGATTCGAACCCCCGACCGTAGTGGCCGTGCAGACCGTGACTGGAGCGCCTCAGTCCCCGCGGCCACCGCGGCCGGCCCGTGGTTCGAATTCCCACTGATTTTGTTCGATTAAAATTGGCGGCCCCGGCTTAAATGCTTCATGTCTTACTTTTTTTCTTGTTTATCGACCGGAGGAATTTAACTTCTATTCATATATATTAATCAGTACATTTTTTTTCGAATTCAGGTACACTTTCTACCCGAATAAGTTTGCAAACGTCGAACACCTTAGAGTTAAACGTTTAGCACGTTGCCCAAACTGCTTTATCCACATTTTCGATGGTTATCAGGAATTAGTTTTGAACGCTAAGATCGTTTTCTCACATAACGATGTCTGCTTGCTTCAGACAAATGTAAGAAGAATATGTTGTTAGTTTTCAGATCCATATACTGACATTTATTAGGTAACTAGAACTCTGTAGAACTAGTTCACGTAATTTACCCACAGAAATTTTTCATTTATAAAAGGCACAAATTCAACCAAGGCAGTTTTTGTAAAACCGCTAAAATATTTTTTTCAAATGAAAATAAAGTTCGCACAATGGTTAATTATTCACATTTCTAGTGAATATCATAGAAAATATTCTACAAGTTTCAATAATAAGAAAGCTAGCTAAATGTTATTTAGCAAGTCTTCAGAAATATGCTTTGGTATCAATCAGATCTTGACAGTTTAATATCTTCAAATGAAATTAAGACCCTAGAGCGCGAAAAGAACATTTATCATGTCTTTACTATATTGCGAGTATATACTCACTATTCACCATAGCAGTTGGACGGTGAATCTGTTAATGTTTCAGTTTAGGACAATAGTGGTTTCAGTAAAGATTGTCAGCATACTTTATTTGGAATGTGTTTCATAATTATTATTTTTTTGTGTTTTCTATTTTACTATGTTATTTTGGAACAACTCCGTTGTTCTCTGAACACTGTGAAAAAGATACTCATTTTGCTATTGAAGAACATAAACCGACAGAGTATTTTCCAAGAACACAATTATTACTTTTAGTAGAATGGGTAAAACTAATACGTGACACGTAAAAAGAATAAACAGTACTTAAATGTGGCAGAAATTATGGGGACAATGATAAAAATCACAAGAATATATTGAACAATCAGCTTACATAAAATTCGGTCAGTGGATGTCACGTACATCTAATGAAATTAAGATACTTTTATATTGTTACAAAACAGAAGCTCATCTAGATTTTATGATGTTCCCAATAATTTAATACAGATTTATTCCCGGGTAAAAAGCACTATCTCTTCTGAAACAAGTAACTGATTAGCAAATCATGGAATTCCGTTAGTGAAATATGAATATGCCACACTTAAACTCTTCCAGACGAAAGGTGATGGGAGATGGGTAGGTACCTACTAATGCGTTTCACTACTGATATTATTTTCCAAGCCGGCCGCGGTGGCCGAGGGGACTGAGGCGCGCCAGTCACAGTCTGTACGGCCACTACGGTCGGGGGTTCGAATGCCCCCTCGGGCATGGATATTTGTGCCGTCCTTAGTTGTAAGTAGTTCACAAGTAGTTTGTAAGTTTAGGGACTGATGACCCCGTAGTTAAGTCCCATAAGCTATACAAACATTTGAACATTTCATTTTCCAAAATATTTAATAAGTTCATTACAGTAGAATGATATTTCACTGGAGCAAAATTAATATCTTCAGTAATTGAGAAATTAAATTTGAGTTCTTCAGATGAGAATGTAAATGTAAAATAACTCGTTTGACATCACTACGTCGAATAGTACAAATGAACTAATTAACCAATAAAATAAAAGTTGGTAAGCACACGTTTTGTATGAGATGTATTCTAATTCTGAAAAACTAGAAAGTTAAAATGCAATCTCTCATTTACATTCCTTTTTCTCTTTCTAGGGAATGCATAGAGAGTCCACATTTCTTTAAAAATTCCACTCGTAACGATTTAAAATTATTGTGGCCACATTATTTTTATTACAGCGATGTTCATTGATTGTTTCCTGTTAAACTGCCTTTTACTTAGGTGAACGTGACTCCCAGTTATGAATGAATGTATTTTTGTGTCTCGAACAATGCAACTTCAGGACAGAATTATTGTCTTTAGTACTGTACTATAAACATACCACGGAAAACCACAAAACCACTGTCATAAAAAAAAGTGAGAAATAATGTCTCAGAAACGGAACGTTCCCTTGTTTTTATCATATACTTCACGAAGGGATTTACAGAAGTTAGTCACTTTCTAATGGCAGAATAGTAATATGCTGCACTGGGCCGCGCGATAATCTGGGGCCCCTTGCCACGGATTACGTGGCCACTCCCCGTTGTAGGTTCGAGTCCTCACTTAGGCATCTCAGGCATAAGCGTGTGTTGGTTATAGCGTAATTTAGCTTCAGTAGTTTGTAAGTCTCGGGACTAATGACCTCAGAAGTTCTGTCCGTTAGCTTTACAAACATTTGAACATTTTTGCTGCACTGCACTTACAATTGTCACAAACAGTTGAATCATTCTAAAGAACGAAGAATGCGATGGTAACTCCGCCCATTACCTCCACTTCTCACATTGTATAGTCTGATGATATTAACTGTTCTTAACTGATCTCCTTTGTATTACATTTTATGCGCTCTCAACAGTATTAGAAACATCTTTTATAATAATAATAGGAATGTCGGGTTGGAGGTTATGATATAAAACACTTATTGAAAAATACAGCATATCGATTCCGTTCATTGAATGAACATCCTGGCTGCAGTTTCAAGTCCACGGGGACTCATGTACGCCGAATACAATGTTTTTCACAGTTAAATACAGAAAATGACATGTCAGGTGTACATTACATGTTCAACTGGTATATCATTTTATGTATTTTAACTGTTCAAAAATTTTATGCGGTGTACACGAGGCCCCTGGACTTGAAGCCGCACTCAGGATGTACATTAAAAAGGACGAAATCCATAGGCTACGTTACTAAATAAATATTTCATCATATCCACCAACTGAAATTTCTATTATTATTATAATATTGTGGTGGTTTGGGCACAAGACTCATGTTGGAGTCTTAATACAAAAAGAAAAAAATATAATATAGTCATTAAATAATTGTGAAACGTGGAACAATCTACAGATCATTCAATTTGTCGACAATATAAATCTGCTCCTTAGGCAGGAAGACTTCGACAACTGCTATTTCAACGTACGCATCATAGGAAGATTTCTGATCACCCAAATTTTTCCCTTGTATGTCTGGTTATGGCCTTCTGTTGCCCATGTCGATGTTGTTTCCTTCCAATCAGCATCATTCACGACTCTGCTGCGTCGGTGAAATTAGAGGATTTCTTCACTAGGGCTGAAGGCGACAATGCATTTAGTCAATGTACCAAGTAGCTCTCCACGTGCCTCTAGCAATTACAGGATTGTTTCCTCACATTCACCATAGAAATACGAGTCACCAGCTGCTAATATACGAATACACACAGCATAATATTTGTGCGATTCACAAGAGCTAACTATACTTTCTTCCCAATAACAACTAACGACTTCAGTGACATGAAAGACAGGCATACGCAAAGAAGTTAAAGTAATTACTGAAAAATGGGTGAGAAATTGCCGAATCATTATTAAATCTATCATGATTCCTCTTTAAGTCTGCTGTAGCGTGAGAAACGACGTTTAGATCCATTGAAATCATTTTTCCACACAAGCACAAAGGGGAATGACAATTTTATCGTTGGTTGGATACGCATAGTGATTGACTATTTTAAAAATAAGTCATTGTTCTACTCATTCTCGTACATTTTCAAAAAATGACCTCGTTAGATTTGCATCAAAAATAAGTTTGCAGAATTAAATAGAAGTTAAGCAGATTTCGTTATGATTAACGATAGTAAAATAAAGTGATTCCATGGGATAAAATACATGTCTTGGAGCAATCTGACCAAAGCTGAAGCAACTCTCTCAATGAATAGACGTGATCAGAGAGTCTTGTATCAAATAAATTCCATGGTGAGTAACTGAATAAGAATCCATTTGCTGTTGATACACGATGCTCAAGAAAAAGATTAAAATGCTATGCAGAATAAGTTTAATGAATAAAACATATAAGGCGGCATTGCCAAGTCTACAATTACAGTATTTTTTTTAACACAGATATGAAACATCAGTAATAAATCTGTTCAAAACTAAAATGGTTGAAATTACGGCGGCAAGTTTAAAACATTCGCATTTTAGTTCGTTTTAAATGTCACTTAAAATTTCTAACTGAATACCAAGTATCTTATACATAAGCACAATTGATGAAATGAAAAATTTAGTCAGAGGCTTGCACAGATGAGGGCCGCGCATGGATTTCCAAATGTGACGCGGGCCACGTGCGGGCAGTCACACTTGGACTGACTTGGCTTTGCTCGCCAGGAAGTATTCTCTGCGGCGCGAGATATCATGCTGCGGTGCGATTCCACTCTGTTTCTTCCTGATTATTGTCCGATTTTTAAGACTGCCTGCGCTGTGATGCCTCGCTTTTTGCTTGTGGTTTAATATGAGTGTCACAGAACGCTGGTTGCTGCAACTCAAAAGCATTCTCTAAATTGCAGACCTTGCATTTATAGTTGATATGACCGCACACTTGAACCTTTTCAATAAGATGCTGCAAGGAGAAAAGCAATTAATATCTGACTTAATTGGTAAGGTAGATGCGTTTAAAATGAAGATAACATCGTGGAATGGACAGCTTCTCAAAAAGAACTCTGCCCGTTTCCCTATGTTTTCTAGTATGAATGAAAATGCAAATTTTGAAAAATACATTTCAGTTTAGGAAGATATACAAGACTAGTTTTCAAGTCGTTTTGAGGATGATGCCAACCTCGTACCTGTTTGGAGACGTTTTCAGGACAATTTGCCCTCTCCGTTTAAATTGTCACTGTCCATTTGCGGATGGAACTGATAGATTTGGAGTGTAATTCCGGATTCGAAAACATATTCGGTTACGTTAAAACTGTTAAAAAGTTTTCGAAGGATTTCCGCAGGGAGAGTTACCACGTCTTCATTTTGAGGCTGCAGTATTTGGCTTAACTTGCGTGTGTGAACGATTGTTTTCAATTATGAAATCAAACGAATCATGATTACGTGATGACAATCCGACAAACTGCCTCCGCCTCTGTGTGTGTCGCTAATTCATACCAGATATCAACGACTTCAGTGAGTGTAATTAAAAAAACAATTTTTGTGGTGTAGTTTGTTCAGAACTCGGCCGGTAGAGAGGTGCAAAGTAATTTTCTTTTCACATTTAGTTGCGATACTTCATTCCAAACCTGATGTCATTATATAAAGATCATATTTAGTTTTCGCCTCTCATTCAATACTTCGGTTAAAATGTAAGAACTGCACATGAAACAACATTGCTTGGAGAATATTACTAGTGTAATGAAGTTGCAAAAAAAAAAAAAAAAAAAAAAAAAAAAAAAAAAAAAAAAAAAAAATTCCATATGAAATCTAGCCGTGTGCAAGCCATTTTTGTGTTCCGTGCATAACTGTTCTACCGTCTAAGCGGCAACATAGCAATTTATTCTTCCGTTCCCACTGAGCTGGCATAGTAGAGAGGTGGGACAACTGTGCAGTAAGAAGAGAAGGCAGTACACCCGACCTCATAAGACGTCAATGAATCGCCGGGAAAGCCTACGAGATTACAACACATATTTTACTTGACCGTACAGTATAGTACGGCGAGGTTACGTACCGTGAGTCACAAAATTGCCTTCTTTGCAGAAAGACAGGTATCCGCATGTTTTGCGGCAATGTGTACTGACAGTCAGTACTGTAACCATTATTACGAATTTCTCTGACACAATAACAAAGATGGACACGCAAACGGTGGGGCGCTCACCGACAATATTTGTCGTAGGGATGGCACCACGTCGTCTTTTCAGACTAGTTCGGT
Organism: Locusta migratoria; assembly: GCA_026315105.1. Taxonomy (NCBI): domain Eukaryota; kingdom Metazoa; phylum Arthropoda; class Insecta; order Orthoptera; family Acrididae; genus Locusta; species Locusta migratoria. The sequence continues at coordinate 382,207,709 of CM048755.1, forward strand.
TTTACACAGAGCATCGCAATGAACATGTCTGCTTGTAAAGGCTTTAAGGTGATCGAACATTGCCCGACAGTGTTCTTCACAGCCGTAAAGATACAGAAACTGACGTTATGGTATGGGATGCCAGTAGATACGCAACACGATCAGCTCTGATTGGCATAGTCGGGTAGTCAGACAGTAGTTGTTAAACTCTGACATGTTGAAGCTGATGAGTGTGCTCTACGTCTTAAATTTATTTATTTTTTTCTTTTCTACGGGGTCATCAGTCCCTAAACTTCCAAACTGCTTATGAACAACCTTATACTAAAGACAACACAAACATCCATGCCAGAGGGGGATTCGAACTCTCGACGGGGAACGGACTCACGCAGTGCAACGTAGCGCCTCATTGCGCTCAGCCGCTCCGCCGCGGCTATTTCTTAAATCTTTGTGACGTTATTCTCAATAAGACATTCTCAAACAGTATTTTTCCCTGATGTTTTGATTACCTCAAAACATAGCATGTTCGATTTTGGTCCTGGCCAGCACTTTCTTGAGCTCTCTCGCCAATTGAAACGCGGGAATTAACACGACATTGGTAAACATCAAATGACGTACCTATAGGTTGCATTCAAATTCAGGTTGCATTCGATTATCTGCAAGGTAACAGCTTTTGCTGATGTCACAAATGGTCTATTCGTTTGCTGAACTTTGCAACTTGTATGCTACCAAGTCACCTACAAATTTAATTTCTTCTATAATGTATACACACCATGACTAAGATATCGTTGTTTGCTATCCTTCTTTTATTACACATAATAGATGGCAATGTATTTTAAAAATTAATACAGTCATATTTTTGACAGTTTGAGATAATAAAGAAAAGCAAACATTCTCTCCCACAAGATTTTGTTATTCGGCTTTATTGGGACCCACACTACCTATCGATTACGTCGCAACGAAAAGGCAAAGTTGACATAATTAATTAAAAACGTCCCGTAGTTGAAATACACTTGACACTGTTATATACCTGTAAAATCCCACAGCCGAGGCGGAGCGGCCGAGCGCATTGATGCGCGAGACCGTTCCCCGTCGGGGGTTCGAATGCCCCCTCGAACATGGATGATTGTGCTGTCTTCAGTATAAGTTAGTTCATAAGTAGTTTGTAAGTTTAGGGACTGATGACACCGCAATTAAGTTCCGCAAGCTTAACAAACATTTGAACATTTTAATTTGAAAATTCCATATAGATTATGCGAAAGAAATTTATTCTCTTCTACAATTAGTTTATGGTTCATCTTTGGAAGACCAAATTGGAGAAGTTTTTTCACTTTTTCAAGAGGCGTGTTTGAACCAGTTTGCGCCTTTGAAAGACTTTGTTGCTGACATCCATATTAGTAATAAATGCAAAGACCTAGTTTAACACAGCTCACTCTGCAAATTCAACATAGGCCGATGTCGTGTGCATGAAGTTTCGGTGCCGCGGTGGAATCGCTGAGCGCTCTAAGGCGCCTTGCTCGGGAGCGCGCGGCTCCTCCCCTTCGAGTTTCAGATCTTCCCTCATGAATTTGTATGCGTGTTGTCTTTAACATAAGGTAGAGTAAGCAGTTTGTAAGTCTACGAACTGACGAGCACAGCAGTTTGGTCCTATATCTTTACAAACATTTGATTTCATTTGGACATCCGTAAGGTACTCGATACAGTTACACACTACCGTTTAGTGAAGAAAACACATACTTACCGTATTTACAACTTTCTAGGAGGCACAATTGAATACGTAACCCGTAATCAGCAAAAGCGACAGACAAAATGGCAGTAAAGGGAGTGTCACAGAATTAGTGCCGTTTAAAATATGTGGAAATTATATAGTGTATAATTTCGGATGTACCGTAAAGCTGTCTGTAGCGAAAGGAAGAAATAACTGCTAAGATCGAGGATTGGTGCAGGGATTGATAGTTCACTCTGACCTTAAATAAATGTAACATTTTTTCGCGTAAATAGGCGAAGGTTCACTTAGACTGCGGATTACTACCGTGAAATACTTAAGAGTAAGAATCCCTAACGACCAAATGTTGAATTACCATCTGAAACAAATCTTAGGAAAAGCAGCTGTACGAATGGGAATCATAATAAGAGAATTTCATTCATACGCAAAGGAAATGTCTTGTGAAATCGATATTCAGACAATTCTTGAATACTTTTCACCACTATGAGGCCATTACCAGGTTTTATTAATTAAAGGTAAAAGATGAGATCGTCATGTCAGCGTGGAAGCATCATAATGGACGTCTTCAAACGACGGTGACAGTTGCATTAAAACATGCCTGTGTATCACGGACAGGAATTGTTGTTCCGAGAGTGTAAGTGCGAAAAAGAGTCAGACATCATACAGGGCATACCAAAAGGTAGTATACAGATTAAGAGCGGTATAATGCGAATTATAATTAGCTTAGAGAAGAAAGAAATGTTTGTCTGATGCAGCAACTCTGAATGTTGTTTTCTAATTCTTTATTACAGTTCTGCGTGCGTTCTCCCTGTGGTACCTGGATTACGTATGTGATGTTCCAACTCAGTCCAGACCTCTTGTAACATACAAGTGTCAACTATATAGATAGATTTCGTAATTCTGGTCTTCATATCAGCAACACCATTGTTTGGTTGTAACTATATCATCGAAAAAAGAAATCAAGGGACTTAATATCAGGGAATCGAGGAGGACAAGGAATCTACCATCTTGAAATAACAATTGCAGTCCTTACGGGAAGAGATGGAGACGCTTTCGGAGTAGCCACTGCACAGTAGAAAGAGCGATTCGCACTTCATTTGGTAAATGCTAGAAAACTCGTCGAATTTTCTCCGTTTCCTTAATTTCTTCTTGGTCTGCGTGCTTGATACTTGAAATCCACAGTACCTGTTTCCATAATGTTCCTATTTAATATTTGTGCGGATAGCTGAGAGGGTGGTTGTTTGCTGTATTGCGATCTGAAGTTTCTCTTGATGTCAATGCCAGTGACTGCGTCAGTAAGAACTAAGTGCATCTTCCTTTCCTCCATTCGTTTATGGTCCCCCTTCAACCCTGTAACAACAAAGAAAAAGTTTTTTCTACTAGATTGCTCTCGTCACCTGGAAACGTTAAACATTACTTATTAGCTTATATTAAAAAAATGAATCGGAATTAGACAAACTTTATTTTTCTCTTAATTAAAAGTCGAGTTGAATAACTTTTTAGTTGTAAATTAACTTTCTGGGCGGTCTGTATTGTTTCTTTTCACACATGTCTCGTGACATGATACACGAGGAGAAAATCAAAGAAATTAAATCTGATGCGTGAGCTCCTTGTCAGCCGCTGTTTTCGCGCACTATTCCTCTGTGAAGCTAGTAAATGGGGAGAAGTTGGTTCCGCTCTAACTCTTCGTACGAACGACAAAATGGCGATTATCAAAGTTAATGACAGAGCGATAGTAAAACAATCCAATCGCTCAACAGAGGCAAGGTCGCTGGACCTGACATGATAAAAAATTCAATTTCACACAGAGTATGCAAAAATACTCGCTCACCTTCTAGCGGCAGTGACCCATAGGTCTCTGGTAGACCAAGATTTCTATTGGTTGGAAAAAAAACTGCACGTTATTTACTGTCCATAAGACAGGTCGTCAAAGTATAGAAGAGCAAAACAATAGACCTACATCTGTGACTTCCGTCAGTTATAGAATTTCTGAACATCTATGATGCTAGATTATTATGACATTTATGGAGACGGCAAATGTCCTCTGTAGTAATCAACATGTGTTATGAAAACAACGATCAGCGAAACACGGCTCACGCTATTCGTCGGCGACACCCAGAAAGCAATAGATATAGGCTCCCAAGTGGATTCGGCGTTTTTTCACTTCCTAATGGTGTTCGATACGGTTACGCAGTGGCAGCCTTGTGTATAAAATATGAGTGTACGAAATATTAGAACTATTGTGTGATTGGACTGAAGAATTTCCAGAAAACCGAACACAATCTGTGATTGTCTACGGAAATAGGTCTTCCGACATGAAAGTGATTTTTGGTGTGCGCCAAGGGAGTTCTGTACGACCATAAATTTTCACAATATATATATAAATAACCTCGTAGATCACATGGGAAGTTCAAAGACAGTTTATGCGGATGGTTCTGCAGAATAGCCAGAAGTCGCAACACTAGAAAATTTTAGCGAAATGTAGAACGATCGACGTGGTATGGACAGAAAGCGTGGGGAAGAAAAATTAACCCTAAATATTATCAAATGTAACGTATTGCGAATACCTGGAAAGAAAGATCATTTATGGTATGATTAAGTGACTGCATAGAAATAAATGGAGGCATGTACTTCCATGAAATACCTGGGAGTAGGCGTAACGAGTGATCTGAAGCGGAATATTAGATAAATCGTGGTCCAGACTGAGATCCTCAGCAAATATAGTTAATCGAAAAAGGAAGTAGATCACACGGCTTCGACCAATACTTGAATACTGTTTATCAGAATGAGATCAGTAAAAACAAAAAAACAAAAAACAAAAAAATTGTTCAAATGTTTGTATGTTTGTTAAGCTTAATGGACTTAACTGCGGTGTCATCAGTCCCTAAACCTACAAACTACTTATACTAAAGACAGCACAAACATCCATGCCAAAGGGAAGATTCGAACGCCCGACGGGGTACGCCCTCCCGAATCGGAGCATAGTGCCTCAATGCGCTCGGCCACTCCGCTGCGGCATGAGATCCGTAGCAGATAGAATTGGTAGTGGAGATATAGAGGATTCAAAGGAGAGCAGCACACTTCGTTACAGGTCCGTCTGGTAAGAGCGAAAGCGTAAAGGGGTCGATCGACAAAGTGTAGCAGTGGAATCGCCTAGAGCTCTAAGGTGCCTAGCTGTGGAGCGCGCGGTTACTACCCGTCCAGTCTTCCATCGGGCATTGGTGTGTATGTTGTCCTTAGGTTAGTTTAAGTACTTTTTAAGCCTAGAGACTGATAACACCAGTTGTTAAATCCCATAGATTTACAAACATTTAAATTTGATTTTGCAGACGCTGTTCCGGAAGCATACGTTTCTTCAAGAGTCAACCAATGTATTTCTTCAACTTGAATATAGATCATGACGATAAAAAGGGAGAGATTATATTCCACATGGAGGCTTACCTACAGCATTTTCTTCCCGCGAATCGTACGCGGCTAAAAGACAGTTTTGTGTGTCTTTTCCGCCGGTTGTCGTAGGTGTCGGTGGCCGAGTAGAAAGAGACCGACACATGAATAAAGGATGCACGCTTGTACAGGTACGGAGGTGACCAGCCAGTGGGACAGCAGAAACTGGAAACACTAGAGTAAATTAGAACGAGATATATATATTTCACAGAATTTATACAATACTTAACTTGGAGAGCAGCAGACTAGTAGAAGGTTGATACATAGTTTAGATAGACGCCTGCCTACTGATGATTCCTAGTGCCTATCCGATAGCCAAGTCTTAACTGGTGCCTATCTGATTCCCAAGTGGCCGATGCAGCAGTCGTGGCCACGAGCGGAGTTGCAGCAGAGGGCGCTCGTGGCTGACGTCGTAAGAACGCCGCGCCGTGCGTGCATGGCGGCGCGCGGCGTAAGTACGTGGCGCGCACTTCATACTTGTGCGACACACAGACAGGATAGGAGGAAGTGGGTGAGGTAGAGAAAGTACTCATCGCCACACAGCATGAGGTGGTTTGGGAGTATAGATATCTTTTTACACATACCAGAGGCACACAAGTAGCGAGAGCAGTAAAGCTGTAGACGGGGATGTGGATGTTATCGCCGACGGGGTCACTGACCCCAAACCTGGTGCGGTTGTGCGCGACAGAAAGAAGTATCATGGGCCCGGTGAAGCGATCAGTCGTCCGCGAACGAGGAGGACGGAAGGAAAGGGCGCGACGGCGGCGGCAGGAAGCTGTAATGGGCCGCGCGGTCCATCTCGGTGCGCAAGTGCCGTCGCGCTTAATTTCCGGCCACCGGCGCGGTCACGGCGCGCGCCTGCGCAGATGGAGCCCGGCACGCCGCCTTTTATCTGCCGCCGGAAGCCAAGCGCCACCCGCTGCCTGCCCCATACCACTGCAGCCTTTGCTGACTGCATGCTCGCTTTGGTTAACAGCACGGATAATACTACATATATACTCCATCATGCCCGAGGGACGACTGGAATCCCCGACGTGGAACTCCCACACCCGCCGCCGCCGTAGTAGGGCGCCGGCGCCTCAGTGCAAACGGCTATTCCGCCGCGACGAAGAAATATATATATATATATATAATCACCACTTTCGTGTACTCAGCATGTGTAAATCCATGTATCAGGCATAACCGAAGCTGCAGTGTGGTGGACAATTACAATCGAAAAAACTCAAGCACAATTTCGTAAGGAATGTTTCATTCGATCGTACACAGCTCGTAATATTAATATTCATTGTAGCTCAGTGATAACATCCTGCACTCGCGTTCTGGAGGGATTTCCGTAAATAATATAAAAAAAAAAAAAATATAAAATAAAATAAAATATTTAAAAAAATGTTCAAATGTTTGTAAAGTCTATGGGACTTAACTACGGGGTCATCAGTCCCTAAACTTACAAACTACTTATGAACTAACTAAGACTAAGGACGTCACAAATACCCATGCCCGAGCGGGGATTCGAACCCCCGACCGTAGTGGCCGTGCAGGCCGTGACTGTAGCGCGTCAGTCTCCTCGGCCACCGCGGCCGGCTCCGTAAATCACTCCAAGCAAATCTTGGATGGGCACGGCCAATTTCCTTCATCATATCTGAAGAAACGTAATGGAACGTGCACTCCGTCTTTACTGACCATGATGTCGACGAGACTTGCTACCCTAATCTTTCTTCCATTTCTTATTCCTTATGATACTCCCTCATGTCGATGTAGCTGGTGTGTCATCCAGTATGAATCAGCACGAGTTTAGGAAACATCGGTCATGTGAAACTCAGCTTGCCCTTTTCTCACATTACATCTTGCGAACCATAGGTGATGGGTAACAGGTAGATTGTCTTTTTCTCGATTTCAAAAAGACATTTGACGAGATGCGACACTGCAGACTGCTAACGAAGATACTAGCATATGGAATAGGTTCACAGATTTGTGACTGGCTGGAAGACTTCCTAAGTAACAGAAAGCAGTATATTGTTCTCGACGGCTAGTGTTCATCAGAGACGAGTGTATCGTCAGGCGTGCCCCAGGGGAGTGTGATATGACCGCTATTATTTTCTATCTATATAAATGACCTGTAATTTGTAACTTGTAATTTGAGCTGTTTGCTGATGGTGTTGCGGTGTATGGAAGGATGTCGTCATTAATTGACTGTAATAGGTTACAGGATGCCAGGGAAAAAATTTCTAGTTGGTGGGATGAATGGCAGCTAGCTCTCACTGTAGAAAAATGTAAGGTGATGCGCATGAGTAGGAAAAACAGTCCCATAATGTTCGAATACAGCATTAGTAGTAAGCTTCTTGATGCTGTCATGTCGTTCAAATATCTAGGCGTAACATTGCAGAGCGATATGAAATGGAACGAACATGTAAGGACAGTTTTGAGTAAGGCGGGCAATTGTTTTCGGTTTATTTGAAGAATTTTATGAAGATGTACTTCACCTGTAAAGGAGACCGCGTATGAAAGGCTTGTACGACCACGTCTTGAGTATTGCTCAGGTGTTTGGGATCCGCAGCAGGCCAGTTTAAAGGAAGACGTGGAAGCAGTTTAGAGGCGACCAGCTAGGTTCGTTACTGGTAGGTTCGACCAATGAGCGAGTGTCACGGAAATACTCCGGGAACTCAAATGGGGATCACTGGAGGAAAGACGACGTTCTTTTCGAGAAATTCTGTTGAGGAAATTTAGAGGGCCGGAATCTGAGGCTGAGTGCAGTACGATCTTCCTGTCGCCTACTTATATTTCGCGTAATGATCACAAAGAAAAGATAAGAGAAATTAGGTCTCGTACGGAGGCATATAGACATTTTTCCCTCGTTCTATTTGGGAGTGGAATAGGAAAGGAAATGCCTAGTAGAAGTACAGTGCACCATCCGCCACGCACCTTACGGTGTATGTGTTGTCCTTATGATAAGTTAGTTTAAGTAGTTTGTCAGTTTCAAATCAAATGTTCCTCTTATCCGCATGGCTGTAACGGATCGTGCAGCCACGTCTCGATCCCTGAGTCAACAGATGGGGACGTTTGCAAGACAACAACCATCTGCACGAACAGTGTACCAACGTTATCTATAAAAATAATTATTTATAATAGCTTTACCATCACATGGAGTGACGCTATGGTGAAGTGGAAAAAACGTAAGGTGACGTGCAAACATTTTTCCGCAAAGAAAAAGCGAGGTGAAGTGAAAACACAAATGAAACGAAAAACTGCGACAAATATAGGCAAAATTTGAAGAGTGTAAAGAAATATTTACATAGTACATCGACTAACCGCACTAGCGCAATCAGTGAGACGGAAAAACCAACAGTACCACGTATAGAAGATACGGTAACAAAAACCACAAAAGATGCTTTATAAATAAAAAGCGAAAGGTGTCTTGTGGGAAAAGGTTTCCTAATTGCATTCAGCATCAGGAGGGAAACCTATTATATTTAAACAGCTTCTGCGGAAGAGGTCTACACTAATAAACATACGTTTTGTCCAAGAATGGTTAATCGTCTTTTCAATAAGCCGCGAGGGAGAAGTGCGGTGACCAGAAGACACATTTCACCGGAACATGCAAATGAATAGTGTCGATGAAGTAGTGTAAATGTTATGTTTTAATATGTTTTAGTCACTGTACTTACCATTTTCCTTATTTTCCAAACCTAGACAAAAATTTCTTGGTATACCTTCGGTCTAATAAATTAATTTATGTGGGTAAGTAACCTTGACATATTGAATTTTTTACTTGTATTGGCATTATCAAGATGATATCCGTTTTTATCCGTATCTCTGTAAGCTTCGTCATACCGTCATTCGTTTTGCTGTTGGTTCCTCAAAATACTTACTGCTCATCTATGAAACAAATTTCTTTCATCTTTGTTTAAATTCTGAAAACTTTCTTCATGAGCCGACGAGGATAAAATAACAATTAAGAGGACAAAACCTGTCCAAATATTTGTAAAGTTACGGGACCTAACTGCAGTAGTTATCGGACCCTAAACTTACAAAGCCGTGGGAGTGGCCGAGCGCATTGAGGCGCTATGCTCCGATGCACGAGTCCGTTCCCCGTTGAGGTTTCGAATCTTCCCTCGGGCATGGATGTTTGTGCTGTATATAGTATAAGGTAGTTTGTAAGTTTAGGGAATGATGACGCCGCAGTTAAGTCCAGGTTCTGTTTACAGCATCATGATGGTCGCATCCGTGTTTGGCGACATCGTGGTGAATGCACATTGGAAGCGTGTATTCGTCATCACCATACTGGCGTATCACCCCGCGTGCCATTGCTTACACGCCTCGGTCACCTCATGTTCGCATCGACGGCACAGTGTCCGTTACATTTCAGATGTGTTCCGACCCGTGGCTCTACCCTTCATTCGATCCCTGCGAAACCCTACATTTGAAATAAGCAGTTCACATGATATAGATGAAACAATTAATTCTTATAAATGGGGAGTTATCAAAAATGGGGTCCCACAAGGTTCGGTCTTGGGTCCTTTGCTGTTCTTAATATATATTAATGACTTGCCATTCTATATTCACGAAGATGCTAAGCTAGTACTTTTTGCTGATGATACAAGTATAGCTATCACACCTGACTAACAGGAATTAACTGTTGAAATTGTAAATGATATCTTGCAGAAAGTTATTAAGTGGTTCTCTACAAATGAACTCTCATTAAACTTTGATAACACCCAGTATATACAGTTTCATACAGTAAATGGCATGACACCATTAATGAATTTAGACTTTGAACATAAATCTGTAGCTAAGGTAGAATATTCAAAATTTTTAGGTGTTTGCATTGATGAGGGGTTGAATTGGAAGAAACATATTGAAGATCTCCTGAAACGTCTGAGTTCAGCTACTTATGCTATCAGAGTCATTGCAAAATTTGGTGATATACAACTCATAAATTAGCTTACTACGCCTATTTTCATTCACTGCTTTCATATGGGATCACATTCTGGGGCAATTCAACAGTGAGTAAAAAAGTATTCATTGCACAAAAGCGTGTAATCAGAATAATTGCTGGAGCCCACTCAAGAGCATCCTGCAGACATTTATTTAGGGATCTAGGGATACTCACTGTAGCTTCACAATATATATATATATATTCACTCATGAAATTTGTTATTAACATTCCGACCCAATTCAAAAGTAATAGCAGTGTGCATAGCTACAACACTAGGAGAAAGGATGATATTCACTATTTAAGGTTAAATCTAACTTTGGCTCAGAAAGGGGTGAATTATGCTGCCACAAAAGTCTTTGGTCACTTATCAAGTAGCATCAAAAGTCTGACAGATAGCCACCTAGTATTTAAAAATAAATTAAAGGAATTTCTGAATGGCAACTCCTCCTACAATGTAGATGAATTTTTAGATAAAACTTTAAAAAAAAATTTAAAAAATCCTTAAAATATTGATTGTCAAGTATAGACAACATTTACTAAACTGACACGTTCCACATCATTACGAAATGTCGTATATATGATCTATGCAATAAGTATTAATCTAATCTAAACTAATCAGCATGTTGCAGGTCCTGTACGGGCCTTTCTGGATACGGAAAATATTTGACTGCTGCCCTGCCAGCTATTCTCCAGATCTCTCACCAACTGAAAACGTCTGGTCAATGGTGGCTGAGCAACTGGCTCGTCACAATACGCGAGTCACTATTCTTGATGTACTGTGGTATCGTGTTCAAGCTGCATGGGCATCTACACCTGTACACGCCATCCCAGCTCTGTTTGACGCAATGCCCAGGCGGATCAAGGCCGTTATTACGGCCAGATGTGGTTGTTCTCGGTACTGATTCCTCAGGATCTATGCACCCAAATTGCGTGAAAATGTAATCATATGTCAGTTCTAGTATAATATATTTGTCCAATGAATACCCGTTTATCATCTGCATTTCTTCTTGGTGTAGCAATTTTGATGACCAATGGTGTAGTTAAAGCGAGCGCCTGACCGTTTCTGCAAATCCAGTTTCAAATCCCCATTGAATTTATTTAAATGGCCTTTAACAGTCATGATTAATGAATATTTAGAATTAGTAAAAACACAACACATTACCATACCTGACACGGGGTACAAAAGTATTTGGTGTTCGAAAGAAATGAGACATCCTCAAGACATCCCGGACGATTCCTCCACCGAAACCGAGTGTAACATCCTCCATTTTTAAAAATAATAGTGTGTGGCCCAATGAGACTGTTATCACAAACAAAACAAGAAACGTTTTTACTGTGGTAACTCATGAACCACAAGCGTGTTTGCATTCTATTTAAGTCCTGATAGACTGCGTAGTAATTTGGAAAGGATGCTTTTCATACACCAGTCAGTGGTGGTTCCTGACCACACATTCGCCATTATCGCGCAAAAGATTCATTTACAGACCTGTGTGTTTTGGAAAGGTTTAGATTCTTTTGTAGTGTACTTTCTCTCTTGCCAGTTTTCATTAATAATTGTGAAATCTCTGTAGACTTCATCATCAAGGTTGTCAACGGGTCTATATAACAAAACAATAAATGTCGTGTACCACTTCGTGTAATGCTCAGAGACGATGAAAAGCATTTGACTCGGCCGTGATAGAAACTGTACTGGGAACACTTGAGAACCGAGAACCCGCATCAATCAGTGGAATAATTAAAGCAACAATAGTACAGCTTGTCTTGTATTTTAGGATAAAAATTTTAGAATTTAATAAAGTGTTCACGAAATCTGTTTCATGCAGTCTTCGAGTGGTCGCCAAATCATTAAATTATAATATAAGAGAAATAGGCATACACGAATGTTATGTAAATTAGTGTCTACTTTCAGAAGATATTTGCATCTTTGCTTCGGTTGCAGAACGTCTGGAAAAGGTGGAGAAAAGTAAATATCACAATAGTAGTCCTGATGATTAATTACACTGAGACCAAAAATATGAACGGGACAATACATAAATATCTCAGAAGGCCCAAAACCCGACCGCCCGAAAACTACAAGACATACAGGAAACAGGCATATATCAGTGGATAGAGCATCTCCATCTCCCTCAGTCTTTTACGCAGATTAGAGATGTTTTATTATAAGCAGTGTTTGTAATAAGACAGACATCAGTACCGGCGGAAGAGTTCATGTGTGCAGTGCATTGAAGTCAGTACTGCTACTACAACAGTAGCACAGTTTGTAAATATGATTCTTGGGTTGCCTGTCTACAGGCGTGAACTGAAAACATGCGACGATGTGTGCTGTGTGTTCTGAAACCACACATTCATGCGTGTTATCCATCTAATCTTACTGATATATGTGGTTTCCGAACATCTTCTAGTTTTCGCACAGTCGTTTTCTAGAATCTCTGAATAATTTATTACAAAGGTATAGGAAGAGTGGACTTCTGTGTTTTGCTTCAGACAACAGAAAACAGGCGGATGAATACTTAAACAAAGCAAGAAAATCTATAACTAATGTGCACTATCATTACCCTGGAAGTCGAGTATGATCATTATATGTCTAATCTACTAGAAATTTGGAATTACCCAACGAGCAATGGAAATAAACAGCTTTATCGTTACAGCAAAGAACAGAAAAGCAATGATTTAGAAAAGAGAAAAGACAATAGTTAATGATGTGACGGTTACTATCACTAAAATAAATTGGAGGTAGATTGTTCAAAGAAGTTTCGGGCGTGCAGCCGCATAAAGTTTACTTCTTCTAATATTTCGGCTGAGAAACGTTCAGCCATCTTCAGAGACGAGTCGAAACTTCTTTGAACAGTCATTGCGCCGGAAAACATGAAGATGCACATGGAGGTAGATTGTTTGAGCCGGCCGCAGTGGCCGAGCCTTCTGCGGCACGCCAGTCACGTTCTGCACGGCCACTACGGTCGGGGGTTCGAATCACCCCTCGGGCATGGATATTTGTGCCGTCCTTAGTATTAGCTAGTTCATAAGTAATTTGTAAATTTAGAGACTGATGACCCCGTAGTTAAGTCCCACAATCTCTACAAACATTTGAATTCTTAGATTGTTTGAAAAGTAAGCTAACTGATGGCAAATGATATGAGAAAATTCTTTGGTAAATGCCTCACGCTAAGAAAACATTTTGAAAAGATGTTATTCGTATACAGAATATAATGCTGTCTTTGACTACTGTGGTAGTAGCATTCGAAATCAAAGATCTTTCTTGTTAGTGTGTCTTTATGAAAGTTTTCCGAACTGCACTTGAAATTGAATACCTTCTTTTTACAAAGCCTGAGGAAAATGACAGGACATTCCCCAAATTCGGGCTTCGAGAATCAGTGAAGAATGCATTCACTGCTAGAGGTGAAAGCTTTACCACAATGTAAACTCATTGTCCATTGATATATTCAGAAGAGGATCGAGTGCATGCCAGTGACAATGCCCACTGTGTGTCTCAGGTCTGGGGGAATGGCATCTGCGTATAGATTTCATCTACATCTGTTTACATATAGCTAAGAACGTTTTGTAACCACATGTGTATTTAGCATGCTTCTGACATAAGTAAATGAATAAAACTGCAAGTGTTGCCCACGGTATTATGGGAACGTGTTTAAGCGCTACTTTCCTCTTACCTTGATATTCAGTAAATTTACCAGTATGATGATTTCCTCAATAGGATGACAAGTATGTCAATTTTGTTGGCTGTAGCTGGGAATTAACGACCATTAACTGGACGAATCACGAGTATTTTGCTGTGGCGTCGGTGCTGAGTGATGAAGCTTAATAGTTTAACTTACTTCACGAGTTGCTCTGACTTGGTAATATTTTGGAGTCACACGAAGAGAGAAGAAGGCAGGTGTGGAGTGATGACGGGTATCTGTTTCGTAGGCAGCCTTTATGACTCTCGTGATTTAACGGCAGCAGCCTTAATGTAACTGCTGCTGTGGTTAACTGATGCACTGAGGCAGCTGACACGGAGCATTTGTCATGCGCTCACATGTCTGTTGCGCTGCATTTAAGTAAGAAATAAGAGCTAAATGTTACAGAAAATAAGACAACTACAGATTTAAAAATAAAGTCGACAAAACGTCGGATTCATGAAAAATAAAACTGTAATAGGCCAACTTAAATGGATGAAAACTCTTAAACGTCTCTTGGCGTCAGCAATGCTATACAAAATTGTATTATTGGTATGTTTTTTCAGTTAACTTAATCCGCAGTCACGTAACACATCAAACATCGTCAAAGATAGATATACGAAGACAAATACTTAACACAAAAAGATATCATCATTTTTTCGATTTCCGTCGTCCTTAGTTGCATATGAAATTGGTGGAGGTGTATTACTGTCTTTAGCAACTAAATGAAAGGCGTTTTTCGTGTGCCATACGCGTTTCGCTTCTTTATTTATGTAGCATCATCAGTGGCCTGTAACACATGTTATTTTTGTATAATATTGTAGTACAGTCATAATATTATAGGGATTTTTGTATAATATTGTAGTACAGTCATAATATTATAGGTATTTTTGTATAATATTGTAGTACAGTCATAATATTATAGGTATTACTGTCATACTGCGAAAAATACCTATAATATTATGAATGTACTACAATGTTATACAAAAATAACATGTATTACAGGCCACTGATGATGCTTTATAAATAAAGAAGCGAAACGCTTATGGAACACAAAAAACGCCTTTCATTTAGTTGCTAAAGACGGTAATACACCTCCACAAAAAGATATTTTGTAACCAATACAAAAATGAATAAAAATGTGAAAATAGAAAGAGGAACGGGAAGGGGGAGGATAACATTAAGTAGTGTAAAAATAATGATAGCTATTGTAAAGCCAAGACTTTTCACAGACCAGGACAAAGATGTCATGCGTTTAGGACAAAGAGAGTGGGCATAAATAAAATCTTAAATTTCTGACGACGGATTCCAATCTAATGACAAATGACGATTCGTTTGAAGTATTACAAAATTAGGTCCGATTAATAGTCAAGAAGTTGGTAAAATGAATCGCCAATAAAATCATATAAAACTAATTTCCCCCGACAATCTAAAATTACCGTTTGATTGCCTGGCCAGAGGACCATCGTCTCGTGGGGGCGAAATAATTTTCCGAGTCCTGTATTAATTAATATATTAAATTGGTAAAATGGCGATCAGCCACAAAGGCTATCGGAGCCGTTAAGTTCAAACCCGGAGAGCCAACGTCTTCGCGGAAGGACACTACTGTTCCCGCCGTCTTTGAAGAGTTACCGCCAAGATAGGCCGCTACCTTAGGAGTTGTGAAACCGGCCTTGCGAGCCAGAACGAACTCTAACTGTACTCTAGGTCAGGTTGGTAACAAGTCACTAGTTTTGCCGGCGGAAGAATCAGCGGTGCGAAACTCGCGTTAACAAAACTGGCTTGAGCGACGTGGCCGCTCTCAGTTGGGCAGTTGCTTCAGATGCTTGCAGTTCTTAGGACAGGTCCGCGATTGCCTATTGTGCAGAAGCCGCCATGCTCAGTCCTAGTGATATTTCGTTGATCGACAGGAACTTCACCGTTCCACCGAGAAGGTATTCGCGTTTAAAGTGAAGTAATTGCATTCGGTCGAGAGTTAAATAAATATGCAACGGTCTGCATATCGGGCGATAGGCGCAATGATTACTAAGATGCTTTTCCTTTAGTTTTTGTGCCGGCACTGTTTCGCGCTCAGTATACTGTTCTCATGACCAACGGAAATTTTCATGAAACTCAATAAATACGCTCTCTTTCTCTCTCGTTAAAGGCTGGTCGAACTATTTGAATGTGCTTTATTTTCAATGTTTGCTCTCTATTGTATGTCTTCTCCTGCAGCAAGAATTAGTAACCGTTTAATAAGCTGTAACAGAATACCTCGTAATTCTATATGCTACTTTCAGGATACAAAGATTATTTCAATGAACTGTCCGACTTCTTGTCTGAAGCCTTGGCCTATTGCTATCATTTTTATTTATTTACAAAATAGTGGAAGCCCCTGCTAGAAGAGAAGAGGTCCGATGCTGGCAACGGCCACAGCAACAGAAGATTAATAGATAAGTCACCTGTTAATTGGGAAGTCAGGCATATTGATTTAAGCTACAATCTCGTTTCTTTCTTCCCACAACCAACCATAGAAAGAGACAGACGCTACACTTTGTTTTAGAAAAACCTTTTGTGGAAAAAAGAAATGATACAGTAGACCCTTATAGGAGCAGCTATGGAGAACGCTGGTGTAGTTTTTTGTGTGAAGTTGTGCCTTATATGGTTCTTAAATCTGGACAGTGAGAAAACATGAAGAGATGCGCTTAGAAAATATCTAAATATAGGAAAGTCAAAAGTTTATACCTAGAAAGAAAACATAAAATTG
The DNA here is from genome assembly GCA_026315105.1 of Locusta migratoria. NCBI lineage: Eukaryota > Metazoa > Arthropoda > Insecta > Orthoptera > Acrididae > Locusta > Locusta migratoria. Next base: position 382,224,205 of record CM048755.1, read on the forward strand.
TGGTGATACTATGAAATAAGAATGAGAAAATTCATTTGATAAGGACACTCAACAACAGCAAATGTAATTTCTACATCTACATGTACATCTACATGGGATACTCTGCAATCACATTTAAGTGCCTGGCAGAGGGTTCATCGAACCACAATTATACTATTTATCTCCCATTCCATTCTCGAATAGCGCGCGGGAAGAAAGAACACCTGAATCTCTCTGTTTGAGCTCTGATTTCTCGTATTTTATTCTGATGATCATTTCTACCTATGTAAGTGGGAGTCAACAATATATTTTCGCATTCGGAGGAGAATGTTGGCGATTGGAGTTTCGCAAGTAGCCCACGCCGCAGCGATAAGCGCCGTTGTTGTAATGATTCCCATCCCAGATCCTGTATCATTTCCGTAACGCTGTCTCCCCTGAATCGTGACAATACGTAACGAGCTGCCCTTCTTTGGACTCTTTCGATGTCCTCCGTCAAACCCACCTGATAAGGATCCCACACTGGGCTGCAATACTCCAAAAATGGACGGACAAGCGCAGTGTATGCAGTTTCTTTAGTAGTTCTGTTGGTTGGCGCATTGCGCTGGAGAAGTCTCTGCACTATAGATTCAGCAGTAAAAGTTACGTACAGGAACTGAAGAAAAGAAAGAGAAGATAAAAAGTAATAGATGACATTAGCGTAGATTAGCACTGCTGTAGAATCAAAGCATAACAAAGAAGAGGAAACAATCAAAGACCCATTGTATGTAGTGAAAGATGTTCACACGCACCGGTTTTATTGCTTTTAGTATCTAATATTTGTTCACCTATTTGTACTCGAATTATTTTAAAAAAGGATTGCAAAGTATTTCCCATAATCTAAATTCAGTAGTGTCACAAAATTATGTGTTTCATCTTGATGAGCTAGACAAATCCCCCTGTATGGTGCTATAGTATTTGCTTTGGGATGTTGGCAGAGGGAGTCAGTGTCCATATTGTAACAATGAGTGACGTGTACAGCTGTAAAACCCTGGATGCGTGACCAATAAAGCCGTGCTTTGACTCACGGCTAACTCATACGTGGTTTCCATAATTCATTCTCGCTGAACGCGCGGATAACTCATTAAATTAGGTCCAGTCTTCTCACATTATCTCGCCATAATTCGGCTGTTTACTTTCACAAAAAACGTGTTTACTGAATTCTACGCTTTATGTATTTCTTTCGTCTTCTTCAACAAGTCTAACGGGGAGTGAGGTTTTCGTTTCTCTTAACAGCACTCTCCCGATTACTCGGATTACTGTGGACCTGAAACTCACGGATTACCTAAAAACGTATATAGTTATAAATTCACATTTCTTAGCGGTATTTGCGATGAACTACATTTTAAAAAGTTGCAACATCTTATATTTAGAAAGCACACTTAACGGGATGTGGTTGAAAGTCAACGACCCTTACCTAGTTCCTTCGGAAAGGGCCAGGCGAAGGTAGGGACAGGAAATTAACTGTATTTGTTATATGTACATAGTCTGCACATTTAACTGAGGACGAAATAGAAAACAACAGAAAAATATTTTTAATTTAGAACTTGGGCATGTGTCTTCTTGTGTACCAAGACACCAATCACGTTCACAACAGCAAATTTTGATTAAAAACAGATTAATTCAAGCACAAACTTCTCGGTTTTAAACATCGACAAGTTGTCAACAAATTCTTCGAAAGCCAAATACGCACTCGGATAATCAAGAGTTTATTGTATTTGTTTGCCAATATAATTTTAACAAAATCGTCTTATAAGAGCAAATTATTCCTTCGGTTATACAATCTCTTACGTAATTATCTCTGATACAATTAAGTTGACACGTGCTGGAAAAACTATTGCGTTCCATCTCTTATCAGTAACCGAGAGAGATGACGTAATGGTTAGCGCACTTAGACTCGCATTCGGAAGGATTACGGCTCAAACCCAACTCCAGCCATGTATATTTAGATTTTCAGTGATTTCCTTAAATCACTTCAGGCTAATTCCAGGATGGTTCCTTTGAAACGGCATTACCGATTTCCATCCTCATCCTTACCTAAAAAAAGTAATAAATAAACATCTGAGCTTGTGCTTCATATTTAATGACCACGCTGTCGACGGGACGTTAAACACAAACCTTCCTTCTTATCATATTTGTCATAAATCAGTTTTTCACAGATTTTAAAGTTTTTATTTAGTTGGTTAGAACAATTCTGGTACTGTGTTACAGTAAAAACCAGTGACTTTGTTTTATTACATTTGTAACAAAAGAGCACAGATCATTATTTTATTTAGCTGTTGGGAATGGTTTTGCTGAATTATGCCAAATTAAGATTTAAAACTGTAATAGGGGGGATTTCTCCAAGCGCCGTCAGTTGTTATGTTTCTTTACGACGTGCTATGACGTCGCACACCAGATGACGCTAGTTGTAGCAGCTGTCCCGTATTTTAGTTTTAAATCTTAATTTGGCCTAATTCGAACGATACCAGGGGTAATAATAAAGTCAAAACGTGATCTAGGCTCTTAACTTCATAATATATTTTGCCTGTGTCGAACATCTGACTAACAGATGCTAATTCGAGATGGTTCACTTGGACGATGATATAAGAAGGACTCAAATGTCTTCACCTTATTAGACAAACAATATCGGTACATTAAATCAAAGAACTGGTTAGGGATTTGAACTGCGTTTTCTAGCAACTAGTTCTGTCTCCTAAACAGTGTAACACCTCTCTCGATCCATAACAAGACATCCTACGGGAAACAGATGACAATAATTACACTGAAAAGTAAAGAGACTACTATAATTACGTAATAATGTCACTGAGCACTGTATCGTATTAACTCAATGTTGTGAACCATTTCATCAACGTCGATTAACTAAGTTGCGGACTGGATGTAGTTGAATACGTTTGTGTTGTAATGTCCTCCCAGAAAGCAAAAACGACGAGGCACCTCTAATGGCGCACAGAAAACGTACAGCAGATTTATTTTGGCAGTAAAGGGCCAAATGGACATGTGAGCGAATATAAAGTGGTCCTACTCTGAAGGTGAATAACTCAACATTTTCACCCAGGCAATAAATTTACAATATCACTTCTTCAAATTATACTCTTATGTAACACTCATTTAGGAATCTCTCTCTCTCTCTCTCTCTCTCTCTCTCTCTCTCTCTCTCTCTCTCGCTCTATCTGTGAGGTGGTGTATGTGAAGAATCAATATGGTGAACTGTACGGTTTCATTTTTTATGTTTATTCGAATAGGTTATTTCCTCATTGATGAAAATAGTGCGATATGTTTTGAGTTTCAGATACTCCAAGCAAGGCACAATGAATAAAAAAACTCTCTTATACAAAGCTTGTCTTTCCATCCCTTCAGATGGTTCCAAGATCACATACCGGACAGCAGCATAAACATAACAAAAACATCTTCCAGATTACTCCGAATGTAATTCCAATGTTTTTCATAATGCAATAATTACTTTGTAACTTAGGCCTTTCGAACAGATTTACGATTTCATTTTCATCCTCAGTGTGCTTAGTTTCAATACGGCAACCAGCACAGTTTCAGTTTTGGAAAATTAAAATTTGTGCTTCGTTTTCCTTCGGTCGTTCAGCTGTCTTTACACAGCTGTCTGCTTTTAATCCAAGAAACATTTGTTGAAAATGTGAAATAATAATCCATCAGGAAATAAACGAGTAGCCACATTTGTAGCATATAGAAACAAAAAACACTAAATACAAATAACAAGTGGACTCTCTCATGGAATTAATTTTTTATAGATTTTTCGTTACTACTGGCTATAGCAACAATGTCCAAGTTCGTCTACTTTGGTAAAAACAAGTCTCAGTTGTCAAAAATGTTTGTGAGTTATCTTTAGTGATCTAATTGATGAAAAATCAATAAGTTTCGTCATGACCAGCCAATATACACCTCCACTGGTGGATAAAGACTTGTAGACTTACAATCTGAAGCTATTCGGATTCGTACTCCTCCTGAAGGTCCTATCCCAAGCAAGCAACACCGTCCTCCTGAACATATCGCGTCTCTTGGTAATCACTAAAAATCTTTCTCGGCCCATTTCAATTACACTACAGCTATAATTTCGTCACCTATTCCAGTTTGATTTCAGATCAATTTCTTTATTTTGCTGTCTCTCTCAATATGTACAATATACAACTTACCACTGGTCGAGAAATAGCACAAGTCTTTGAACGCTTTTCTATTAAGATTCCCTATCTCACTGTAATATATCATCTGTTATAATATACGCTGATTGTGAACTTACACTTTAAATTCATTTGGAACTGAATTTTGGCAATAGTATTCAGATTACTAAAAGTAGGCCATCCCATTTCTCGCGTTCTATTGATTGGATTTGCTGCTAATTTAATCATGGCTTTCAGTAGCGTACTGCTGACGATAAAATACCATACACGTGATTCTAATTAAAATGGATGCTGCTATCAGACAAAAATATTGAGCACAAAATAGTTCATTATTCCACATCTTAGAGACACACACTGAAAAGTAAATTCTTTAACAGATTTAGACTGGAAACTAATAGAACAATTCTAATGAGATTAAGAAAAAACGAAATGAAAATAAAATAAACGAAGTGAGGGGATGGCTTACACAGCGTCACACGACGCCCCAAAAAGACATATCTGTCTAATTCTGTAATATCACAGTCCGCAGAGTACGGCGAATATTACACTTTAACTACGCGATACCTTCATCAGGTAGTGTGCATTATAGAAACTTAAGGGTGGCACATTCGTTTCGTAATTGCCCTGCAGGATTCGAGGGTAGTAAGGAAACAGTGAAATGTATCAGCGTGTAGGCTGAACACACGTAGAACTGTAACAACAAAAAGTCAATTATTAAAAATGTTTATAAATCGGGATAAAACTGCTAGGTTCTTCTATCCACACTGCACTCATAAATGTTCTTCAGAAGACAAACAACTTTTATTTAAACACCAATAGTACACAAATCAAAGTTATCTTCTTGTTTGGTCCAAATTAAAATTTTAAACTGACTTCCTTTCAAGCAGTCACACTGAGATATTAGGCCTACCTGCGTTACAAAGTCCAGAATAGTTTTCATATTGAATACTGACATCAGGTAATCGCTCACGCCATTGGCGCATCACCCATTTGACTAACGTAAGATATTTCTTGCTAGTTTAGCTCACATATACTGACGAAATACATCTCGCACTTATTCAATGGTTCTATCAGTTCAGCATATAAACTTCATAACAAGACACACAGAGAATGTTCGCTGCACCTGTGTATCCATATATAATACTGTTGTTATAATTACATCACGTCTTGTGAGACACAAATCTCGCGGTTTTAGCACATTATATATATATATATATATATATATATATATATATATATATATATGGGTTAAACTGAGTCATTCCAAGTATTTTGTGAATGCAATTACTCTTAATCATAAAAAGTTGTCAATATAATAATAAGTTGACGATCGGCAAACATATGATCGTCAATAGCCATTTCATCTTAAGAATCTTTTAAATACATCGACTGTAATAGTGAACAAAATACAACATGGGCCGATTCCGACCTTAGGTAATAAGGTGATCTTGAGTACATTCCGTTCTTTAACTACAAAACAAATGATTAGGCCGACCGCGGTGGCCGAGGGGACTGAGGCGCTTCAGTCACGGTCTGTACGGTTACTACGGTCGGGGGTTCGAATCCCCTCTCGGGCATGTATATTTGTGCCGTCCTTAGGGTAAGCTAGTTGATAACTAGTTTGTAAGTTTAGGGACTGATGACCCCGTAGTTAAGTCCCATAAGCTATACAAACATTTTTACCTCTTTTTTTTTTTTTTTTTTTTTTTTTTTTTTTTTTTTTTTTTTTTTTTTTTTTTTTACAAATGATTAGTTAAAAATTTCAGAACAATTATTTATCGTTCACAAAAGCATAAGAGCAATATACTGTTATTACGAAACGGAAGTGAGAATAATATTTACTTCCGTTTCTAGGCGGACATGGGCCAAAATTTCCACGAGGTTTCCTTCGGCGATACCTGCGATCGAACGCTAGCTCTCCATGCAGAACTCAGACCAAATGTCTGTACAGTCACTTAATGAAAATCGATTTGTCCATCCTGGGGCCTGAAATATATTTCATCGTTCATAAAAGCGCCCGCGTATTTCGAATCTGCACAAAGTAATTTTTGATAACACTCGCTGAGTGACAGAAGATAGTGAGCTAATGAGAGCATCGACATCGTTAATATTCGGGCATACTAATTATTTGTGCGAGAATTACAAAATACCAGACATATCGTTGCCGTGTTGATCAACTATCTGCCAGATCTTTTCTCTGCTTTCATTATTGCACTACATTTTATGCAATGTTCGACTGAAGGTAGTTGCAGGCAGTCTATTAATCCTAAAATTCTGAATTAAGCACGGTTGATACAAGGATTTATTAAGGAGTCGGCTTTTAGTTCGCAATTCTCAGATAGCAACTGCTGGATAAGGATAGATTTAAAAGGCAAAAGGAAAAATAATTAATAAAAAACCTTCAGTTTTCGTAGAGACGTCCTGCATTGTTTGTTCAGAAGATCTGATGAGCCCTCTGTGTCAATGCCAGTAGATTTGAAAGTGGTATTCTAAGTCATAGTGTTCAGACAGTAGTTCCAAAAATAAACTCCTTGCCCACCTTCCTTTCTAAAATTGTCAAATCAGTTTCTCTTGATATCCGCTCTAGACAGTACGAAAGTTTCTTTATAGCGACTAAAATTGTGTTATCTTCTAGATACTTTCATGTGTCAGCTGTCTCTGTGTTGTCTTCGGTGCGTATCAGTTGACAAGCGAGACGTATTTAAGGCCGACATATGTAGGATGTGGTATCAAGTTACAGAACATCTCAATTACGTAGAAAGTAATGGTCACGATACTGAAGATTCGTGTTATTTGATAACAAGCAGTCTTTCGAAATTCCGAAGGCTACTTCTTAGTTACATGGATAGTTCTTGCTGCTTTCGCATGTGTCAGACTAGCCTATTACAGAGACCTGATCAGACGTGTTACGTTAAAAGCGTCGCACTGTCAATTCTCATAAATAATGCGAGACCCAATTAAAAGTACCTCAAGCTATTCCTAAGCATGTGCAAGACCTTAATTAGCAGAGATCGGCTTCCTCGATGCGGGATCTTGTAGCACAAACGTAGCGTTTCCAGATAGTAAAACTGATCGTAACCGCATTATGTTTCATCACTCAGCCACAATCTCAGTATGTTCAATCACGATATTGTATGGAAAGTTCTAGATTTATAGTGCAATTATGAGTGTAGGGTCCACCGATCAGCGTCATTCACTAATGAACAATACACTTCCTGTTTACAATTAATACTGATTTGAACAACATAACAGTTCCCATGGACCTACACCTGGTATATAGCACCACACTCATTCAGTCAAATACGTGTGAGAAGTATGTAGCGTTGTGATTTTGACACTTCGGATTGAGCTAACACTTCTCTGCAGGAAATTTTTGTCACTTAAGGAACAACTCTAATATAGACCCTTACTTCAGACAGTGGATTGGTATAGGGGGTTACCATTGTTTCTTTTTTGCAGACAAAACAGTGCAAATATGCAGCCCAATACTTAGGATATCATATCTTCTGAATAATATGTCCCACAGTAATATAATTTTCTAGATACATGGAGTACAATATCAGGAAATTGCGATTGGAGTTGGTAGAAAAGAGGTAAAAACACAGACTCATGGGTGATGGGGCCGATTTTTATGCATCTCACTGTTTATGACGCGTTTAAAAAAGTAGTTACATTAGCAACTGCCGAATTTAACAAGACCAGGATTTGAGAAAGAAGTTACCTGAATTGGAGTACCCGAGCTTACGAGAGTGTATCTCTTCTGTATCGAAATAACTGAATCTGGCTTATCCAACAGGTTCCAGGCGATACCGGAGTTCGAATTAGTTCATAGTTTGCATGTTAAAAATCGTAAAGAGAAACTCCTGTTGGCGCTTTGAAACTTTGGCATTGAGGAGAACAATTACAGTCAGCGGACTATCTTATTAAACATGATAACTGAAAGCAGCGTAAAATATAACGTGCTTCATAAACATTTATGGCACTGATTCGATGTACTTTTCGATATGAGTGCATTTTATCATTAGACAACTAAAATAAAAATTCTAATAACTAATTGCTTACATACCGCACAATTTCTGCAGTCTACGAAAATGGCGAAAAATAGTTTCGGGAATAGAAATAGTCAAGTTTAATTGAAGAGACACACGTATTCGTCGTTAATTTTATTGTTCATGTTTTGGTAATAATACAGAGAGAACCAAGTGTTCGTTTGTATAGTGCTGTCACGTGCTTAACAGCGATAAATATTTTACTTAGACTAGTTGTATCTTATGATTGTGACAATGAGGGTTTACATTCTGGAAAAAGTTTTAATGCCTTTTAGTTTTTAAACTAAGTGTAAAATGTCCCGTTTATTGAGTTATAATTATTTTTCTCCGAATCTCTTCAAGGCAAACAAAATTCTTTTACCATTCGCATTCATTCGTTTCAAATCATAGTCTCCCTTATCGTTTAGCGAATGATTGAGTCATACGTTTAGCAGTTCGTCGTTGTAATGATAAATGAAGGGAAACAGGAAGTTGTATAGAAGTGCTGAATGACAACAGATAGCTGCGGTACCCGGCGCAGCGTTTATATAAAGATTCCGAGTAACGACATCTCGCCGGCGTCCGTCATATTTATTAGTTGTATAGCTGTTATTAGCGTAGCCGAGAGCTCCGTAAAAAGACTACACGTGGCGGCACATTAACGTTCCTGGAATCGTAGCCGGGGCGTATATTATCGGTCATTACGTCATATCTGCCTGCTCGTGTGGCTTCTGCCTTGCTCCTAATAGAGCTGCTACTACATAGCGAGGAAATACCTCCTCAACAACTGAGGCAGTTAAGCTTCAAACCGGTAGCCTCGTTGTTAAGGTGATGTACGAGGAATCAACAGCATTCACCGCAGAATTCTAAAGTGACCCCAAAACAATGCGTGTAAATTTAGGTCAACGCTTATGAACTTAGGAACAGGAGCTATCATATTATTTCGCTTTCAGATCTTATAATAGGACACCGGTTCCTTGACATTTGAAGATTAATTCCTTCCTTTTGCTTCCGCACTCTGTATATTTCTATAAGATATAGTCTTTTGCCTGCTTATATTTTAGTTCAGGGCGAGGAAATAAAAACGTTACATTTTGCTGATGATATTGTACTTCTGTCACAGACAGCCAAGGACATGGAAGAGCAGTTGAATGGAATGGACAGTGTGTTTGAAGAGAGCGTATAAAATGAACATTAACAAGAGCAAAACAAAGGTAATGGAATGCAGTCTTAGAAAATCAGGCGATGCTGAAGAATTAGAAGTAACGAAACATAAAGGTGGTATAGGAGTTTACTTACTTGGGCAATAAAATAACATATGATGGTCGCAGTACAGAGGACATAAAATGCAGAATCTCAATGGGAAGAAAAGCGTTTTTGAAAAAGAGAAATTTGCTAACATCGAATATTAAATTAAGTCTAAGAAAATCTCTTCTGAAGGTATTTGTGTGGAGTGTTGCCTTGTACGGGAGTGGAAGTTGGACGATAAGCAGTTCCGACAGGAAGAGGATAGAGGATTTTGAAATGTGGTGTTACAAAAGAATGCTGAAGATTAGGTGGGTAAATCGCGTAATTAATGAAGAGGTACTGAACAAAATTGGGGAGAAAAGGAATTTTGGGCATACCTTGACTAAAAGAAGGGAACGATTGGTAGGACACATTCTTAGACATGAAGGAATCGTAAATTTAACATTGGAGGGAATTGTGTGGGGAAAGAAATAGCAGAGGGAGGCCAAGAGCCGGCCGCGGTGGCCGGGGTGACTGAGGCGCTCCAGTCACGGTCAGCACGACCACTACGGTCGGGGGTTCGAATCCCCCCTCGGGCATGGATATTTGTGCTGTCCTAGTTCGTAAGTAGTTCATAAGTAGTTTGTAAGTTTAGGGACTGATGACCCTGTAGTTAAGTCCCATAAGCTTAACAAACATTTGAACTTTTTTTTTTTTTTTTTTTTTTTTTTTTTTTTTTTTTTTTTTTTTTTTTTTTTTTTTTTTTTTTTGGAGGCCAAGAGACGCGTATAGTAAGCAGATTCAAATGGATGTGGGTTGCCGTTCTTATGAGGAGATGAAGAGTCTTGCTCAGGATAGAATAGGGTGGAGAGCTACATCAGACCAGTCTCCGGACTGAAGACCGTAACAACAACATATTTTAATACTGCTAGTTAAGAACCAAATGCAGGAGTAAAACACCGTTCCCAGAAGGAATAGCACAATAGTATCCCGTCTCGGTATACATGCATACCACTGATGTGTGAGTAAACCAGAACATTTGCACGGACCTGTAACGTGTAAAGCGCCCACCAGGGTGAATTCGTGATCTCATCTAACTATTGTTGCGATGCTGGTACCGGTCAAGTGACGTGAGTCAGTGAAGCAAGACGTTTACGTACAGTTCAAATCAACTGCGAAGACTCTCATTAGCTTTAGACAGCCTTATCTACCAGTTCAATGAATTTGACAATGGCCACATTGTTGGACTGCTTGATACGGGGCGTCCGTATAGTGCACTGTCACAGTGGCCGAATGTTTGAATCAGTAGCTACATGAGGGCACCCTGTTACAATATACAGGTTCGTGTCGACCAAGAAAAAGCCCCTCGAGTGAGGACCATCGTACGGTGCACCTAGCAGTGTGGGATCCCGTGACCTCGGACCTGCTATCCACAAATATATACTGGAGACCATATAAAATCATGTGAATTGGCGCGCAGTGTTTACACGACTCGTATCTTCCAGATTGGGCTCCTACCGTATCATGCCTTGATTGTCATTGACACCAGAACACCAAAGCCAGTGGGGCCATACCCAGGAGGTATGGAGAGAGGACGAATGGCATATCATCATGTTAATGATAAGTTTCGCTTCTCCATGACCTCCGATGACCATCGTGTCCGTTTATGGTGGCGTCGAGACCATGGGGCACATCCTGCCAATATTGCGGCGTCGTGCACAGGCGTAACCCCTAGCATCACGGTGTGAGGCGCCATAGTTTACTCCTGAAGGTCACTTCTAGGTGTACTTCGACAGACATCAATTGCACAGCAATACGTCACAGATATTTTACGTTTGCACGTCATATCCTGATGACCCAGCACTCTGAGACAGTTCGCTCAGATACAGCGGAATGTGTCTGTGGACTGCCTACAGGATTTTGAGATCCTCCAGGGGTGAGAAAGTTCCCAGTGCCCCTCCATCATCAGACATGTGTGGGATGACATTGGAAGGGGCCTCCGAGCCAGTAGGATTGTAGAACAGTTGCATCAACCATGGACAAAATTTCCTCGGAGGAGGCCTGTTACACACCATTTAGAACCGCATAAGAGCTTGCATGGTGGCCAGAGGGCTTGTGACTCCCTACTGATCTTTAACTGCCAACCGCCTTATCTCCTTCATCCCATATTGCGGTGAAATCCACTGTGCGTGAAAGCAGGCACCAATTACCGTGTAGAAGTACATCATGAGTTGGAATGTAGTAGCAGGCCTTAGGGTTTCGCTGACGAAACGATGGATGAAAAACGGTTATCTGTCCGACGATTAACGACTGCTGTTCAGGAACATTTCCTCATTTTATATACACCAATAGTAAATCGATTTCCAAGCGAAATTTGCGATTGTGTCGATGGTGGATACCAATGAGTAAACAATAATTTGGTTTGCTGTCGATGAGATGGAGTTGACTTGTCTTCGAAAACTATTAGGGAAAAACGAGTTGATCATCCTATACTAACAACAGCTGCAACGAGCCGTAGCCATGCTCGAGTTAAAAAATTATGGCTGTTGTTAACTGGGACGTAAGAAACGTTGGTTTGGTTGATTACGTTGTGTAATTACCGTTGACGTGAACTACAAAACACACGTCCTGGATAGTTGTCCTCGACGGAAATGGGCGTCCACGAACTCCTATCGGCACCAAAGATAAGATTGAGCAAATTATTTGAGAACTTTTTGATTAGTCGCCGTACAGCACGGACCTAGCGCACCGCGACTATTACGTCTTCCAGCACGTGAAACAATTGTTTGTTAGGCAAAGGTTGAAGGTGACACGAAGTGAAGGTCAACCAGCTCAGTTCCCAAACGGACAAGTTATATGCATGGAGGTTGGAGAAGTAATGAAAAATAAAATACACTGGAGGAAATAAAAACAATAAGTAGCATACAAATAAGGTACAGAAATGCTTACCAGCACTTAGCTTCGAAGGCAAAACATTCAGTATTGTCGTAGATAAACTATCCGATTGCCCTCTGTATGTAACTAGAAGACACCCGTTAATGCAATAGCAGACATGGAGTAATGCGTTGCAGACAAGCAGTAACAGCAGAATGTGGCGGTAAGAGGGCTAAGTGACTTCAAACGTTCACTACTCACGGGAAGTAACCTAGTAACAAAGCTATCAAGGACATTTCAACTGTTCTAAAGCAGCCCAAGTCGTCTGTTGGTGATATGATTACGAACTGGTAACGAAAAGGTTCAGCTTTATCTATACCAAAGCCAGACGATGTTAAATGTTCAGCAACAATCCCGTTTAGCATTGCCGAGGGTGGTTATAAACAATCCATGAAATCAGCGGAAAGAACCACTTGTGAGTTCAGAAGTGCTGCTGGCGAAGCAAAATAAATGTGCTTAGGATGTCAGAAAGAATGGTATGCAATCATCTCATCATAATCCACACATTTCTGAAGCCAGTCCTAAGCGACGCTTAGTGAGGCGTAAAGAGCGATTCCAAATGAAAAGTGGAAATCAGTGATTTGGAGTAATAAATTCCACTATACTTTGTATCTACCCGATGGAGGATATGTCCTCGATAAAGTTACCATGTGGCGTACCAGCAGACCCATAAGATAGAATTAATGTCATGATATAATGGTGTTTTCCATGATCCTCTTACTGCACTAAGGATATGAACACATTTTACGAGATTGTGTACAGCACACAGTAGATTATAACTGTATCATTATCTCAATTCACGCTGTCACAATGCAACAAATGTGAAGTAATGATTAGCGGATATCAAGATTTATGAAAGGGGTTGATTTGTTTAGAGTCTAGACCTGAATTCAATGTAACGCTTTAGGGTTGGGTTATGACGTCAACCTGGCTCCCAAACCGAGTGTCTGATATCACTTCATTTTCTGGTTTATGCTCTTGAGGAAGAATGGGCTGCAATTCTCCACGGACATTCTGACACTCCGTGAAAGTCGCCATGAGGACGAAGGATGGACACACCTCTTAGAATTCTCCCCTAATAGTAATCATGGATACTTTTGATCACACAGTGTATACAAGAACAAGCAGTGTCCTAACTTCAAGAACTTTCAGCTTTTCTCTTGGTGATGGATTCACTATGATTGAAAAATCTAATGTTTGTGTAGCTTATGGGACTTAACTACGGGGTCATCAGTCCCTAAACTTACAAACTACTTATCAACTAGCTAACACTAAGGACGGTACAAATATCCATGCCCGAGGGGGATTCCAACCCCCAACCGTAGTGGCCGTGCAGACCGTGACGGGCGCGCCGCAGTCCCCTCGGCCACCGCGACCGGCATTGTGAGTGAAAGGAATGGAAGCTGCTTTCGACGCAAGTTGAGATGAATCCACATGCTGTGAAGGTGAGCGAAAGCAACAATGAAGAAGTGATGTCATGGAATGTAGGAAATCATGTATGCCACGTTTGGTATCATTTAAAATAGTATATTGTGATCTTATATGTATGTGTGTATGTTAGGAGCTCCGAATATATCGCCTTTGTAGTTCTAAATGTAAGTTCCGACCAGAAGTTCACCGCATGGCCCACACGTTTTGAGTGCAACTATTCGACTACACGACCAAATTCCTTTTCCAGGTCTGTAGAAACTATACGATAATACTACGTTAACTGCTCTAACTCTCAAACTCGCAAACACTCTTTCTACGTTTCATAAACATATCACCGCTTAAAACACAAAAGTAAAGCTGATATATCGAGCAAAAGTAAGTACGAAAAAGTGCAGAATCAGGACGACGCCGGCTGTGGGGAGTAAGGAAGTAGTTGTGCTGTGTGAACGAGCGCCATCCAGGCCGAAGCACGCCAGCGGATGTGGCTCCCATTGTCTGTCTGATTGCTGCCATTCATCTGTAGCACTGCCGAGGCCGCTCCTAAGTGCTCCTACCAGTCTGTGTCACACACTCGTCCTACCGACCGTGCTTGCCATATACGAATACATACCGCATGCCCTATAAATCACGCGAGCAAGTGTACTTCACTTCGTTATGCAAAGTAGATCGAGGATCTGATGACTAATCATCAGACTGTACTCCGAGTGAAACCGTCTAGATACTGTCTCAAGATAAGGTCACCATCTCAGTCTTTTCTTATCTTTGATTTCAGCTAAGTATTTCTTCTGTCTAGGTACATGCTATTTCCGTGACTACTAGCCTATTCAATTACCGTGCTATTTCAGTGAAATCACGATTGAGTCTTTCACTTCCCATCTCGTTCCTTACGCATTTGCTCGTTTATCTCTCTTGTATTAATTCTTAACCCGGCCCTTTCGGCCGCTCAGTAAACGATCCTCAGTTTGTAACTGGTTTTCGCGTTGTAATTCCGTGACTCGGAGCCGCACGCCAATCTCTTATAGACAACTAGCTTAAACCCGCGGCTCCGCTCGCGTGTTGGTTGATTCTGATAGATAAGCTATCTTTCTGTAGTGTGCTATGAAACTGGTTTTGAAGGAACTGAAAAATATTCCTATCAGATTGCAGAAGTCTATGTACTTACCGTTTATCAGGAAAGTAAGTAGTGTAGACCAAATCACACGTAAACATGCACTCGTTTCGAAGAATCCAATCAGGAAATTCAACAAAGATGATTGTAATAATATCACAGACCGATCACTTGATGTAATGCGCGAAACGTCAAATCGATTTTTTAAAGAGGAGTATTAAAACTAATTTCTTTTTTACTGCTTTATTTATTTATTCTTATATTTCCTTACTCGTATGCTTATCCTTACAGAGAAAGAGCTGAAGACATTGTAGCATGCATAGACCAAAGATATTGTCTGTGGCATCACGTTTCGCTGTATGTAACCTCCTTGCTATAGAGTCGCAAACGTCATCGCTGGCCTTCAGTCGGATTTTTTTTATAATTTGACGACTTTTAACCACCATATCTTCCACCCCCTTATAGTTATCGACATGGATCTGCTATGGTGTACAACGGGAGACTTCGGACAACAATTACACACAGACCATTGGTTTGCGTTCTGTAGTTTTCGCTGCAGAGCGAAATATTAACACACATACACACACGTAGAATGTTATATACACCGATAACTTTCCATCCCATTATACTCCATACTTTTATTATTATCAATCCTCAAGCAACAATGCAACCAATAAAACCATTTTCAAAGAGTAGATATAATTTTCAAAGAGTAATTATTGTTCCGCATTTCGGGTTATATTCTTCAAATTACTAAATATCTATCAGATCACTATAAAACCGTGCCTAAAACCTTCCTCAGGTATAAATTAGTAACTGTACAAATATTTAAGTCTCTGCCTGTTGTCGTTCAGACGTGATAAAAGTATACCGGACAGACATTCACATTTATAGATATACATAAATAGGTATCCGATCGCCATAAAGCCGTACCTAAAGCCTTTTAGCTCTTTATGTCTTGTGGTTCAGACGTGATAAGCGTACACCGAACAGACATTCACATTAATATATATAGATAAATAGCTATCCTATCGCCATAAAAGCGTGCCTATAGCCTTCCCTGGGTAGACATTAGTAACTGTACAAATTTTTAGCTCTTTATGACCGTGGTTCGGAACCCACGTTAAACTGTAGGTCCCCCTATAACTGGCTGGGTAAGTCAGTTCGAAGGTCGGAGGAAGGCAACGGCATACCACCTCCAAACAGGACCATGCCTAGTAAAGCACTGTGGTGTTCAAACCAATCTTCGGATTGTTGACTGCTTTACCTTATGTCTTGTGGTTCAGACGTGATAAGCGTACACCGAACAGACATTCACATTTATAGATACAGATGTAAGCTTCTGATTCAGACGCACAGAATGCTTGATTTTAAAATCTCCATTTAGTTGATAAACCGCAAATATGGGTTTTTTCTTCTCTTTAGTTTATTTGCAGAGCTGGACCTTTAGCTCTTCGTTGTTCACGTGCAATATACATAAAAAAACTAATCAATTATTCCTAGGATGTTGTTGTAAATCTTAGAAAGCAATTGCAGACGAATGTGAAAATTACAAAACTATCAGTTTAATAAGTCATTGTAGCAAAATACTAACACGAATTATTTACAGGCGAATGGAAAAACTGGTTGAATTCCGACCTTGGGGAAGATCAATTTGGATTTAAGAGAAATGCAGGAACACGCGAGTCAATACTCACATTACGACTTATCTTAGAAGATAGAGTAACGAAAGGGAAACCTACTTTTTTAGCATTTTGTGGATCTGGAGAAAGCTTTTGAAAATGTTGACTGGAGTACACTCTTTCAGATTCTGAAGGTAGCAGGGTTGAAATATAGGGAGCGAAGAGTTATATTCAACTCGTACAAAAATCAGACACCAGTTATCAGAGTCGAAGGTCATGAAAGGGTCGCAGTGGTTGGGAAGGGAGTAAGACAGAGTTGTAGCCCTTCCCCAATGTTGTTCAATCTGTACATTGAAAAAGCTGTGAAGGAATCCAAGAAGAAATTTGGAGAGGGAAGGAGGGGGAAGGAATAAAAACCCTGCGGTTTGCTGACGTCGTAGTAATTCTGTCGGAGACAGCAAAAGACCTGGAAGAGCATTTAAACGGAATGGTCAGTGTCTTGAAAGGAAGGTATAAGATGAACATTAACAAGAGTAAAACAAAGGTAATGGAATGTAGTGTTAGAAAATTAGGCAATGCTGGATGAATTAGAACAGGTAATGAGACAATAAAAATAGTAAGTGAATTTTGTTATTTAGGTAGCAAGATAACTCCTGAAGGCCGAAGTAAAGAAGACATAAAATTCAGAATGGCTATGGGAAGAAAAGCATTTCTGAAGATTGCGAAATTTTTTTACATCCAGTATTAGTTTAAATGTTAGGAAGTCCTTTCTGAAAGGATTTGTCTGAAGTGTAGTATTGTATGGGAGTGAAGCTTGGACAATTATGAGTTCAGACAAAAATATGATTGAAGCTTTCGTAATGTGGTGCTACAGACGAATGATGAAGACTAGATGGGTAGATCACGTAACTAATGAGGAGAAATTCGGGGGAAAAGGGGTTTGTGGCATATGCTGATTAAGAGACGGGATAGGTTGGTGGGACACATTCTGAGACATCAATAAATCGTCAACTTAGCATTAGAAGGAAGTGTGTGGGGTACAAATCTTAGAGGGAGACCGAGGGACGAATACAGTAAGAAGATTCAAAAGGATGTAGGTTGCCGTACGTACTGTCAGATGAAGATGCTTGCACAGGAAAGAGTAGCGTGGAGAGCTGCATCAAACCAGTCTGCGGACTGAAGACCACAACAAAAACAACACTGGGCGATAATTAAGTGTTTTCGTCTTATTTGAATCGATTTTAGCCCAACTTTCTACTTGTTCTGTGAAATTAGTCCAGAAGTCTATGAAGTTCAATTACTTTGCCACGGTATTGTTCGTATATATTTAAATTTGTTGCCTTTGTACTGTTCATCTCTATCTAGTGCATTGTATGCAAAATGGGAATTATCACTTTACCGTAGTAATTGAACACTCATTTACTTGTGACTATTTTACTTCATCATTCTTCATAACCATAGAGAAACTTTGTGAAATTTAGAAGCGGATTGCACAGGCTGTACAATTTTCTTTTTCTTTTTACGCATAATTTAGTATCTTTATACAGTCTATTAGATGGGACCAGTTAATGGGTGCCTTTTGAGTCCTTTGACGGGTGTTGTGCTGGAGAATTTCTGTTCGCAGTTCATCTATGAAAGAGGAACTGCAGGAATATATATAATAGTTATTCAGTTTTTCAAATATTTACATTCAAAGGTAAATGAGAAGAATAAATACGAATTCCAGTTGTTTTCATGTTAAAAATTTACAAAGCATGCTTCCAAAACAGTAATTTATGTCTTTACAGTTCGCAGGCTGGCACACTGTGAAAAACAATTATACACACCATCGGATCAAAAGTATCTGAACACACCTATGTGGTATGGAACTGACTGATGGATGCCGCGTTGGATTGGCCGTGTGTTCCAAGGCACCTAGCTGCACAGCGCGCCGCTGCTCGCCGCCGGAGGTTCGAGTCCTCCCTCGGGCATGGATGTATTTCTTGTCCTTAGCATAAGTTAGTTTAAGTAGTTTGCAAGCCTAGGGACTGATGACCAGAGTATTTAAGTCCCGTAGATTTACAAACATGTGAACATTTGACTGTTAGTTGTCACGAACGGTGAACGCTCCAGTGTAGGCAAAGCAGAGAAGTAATTTGTTGTCAGTAGACAAGCAGTAACAGGAGAATGCAATGGTGAGAGGAACTCAATGCCTCAGATCATGTACTACTAACTGGATCTCACCTGAGTAATAAAACATTGGGGACATTTAAACGCTTCTAAAACTACTCTTGTCGACTGTTGCGCATAGGACAGTGACAGCTAGAGGCGAAGAAAGAACCGCAGCTAAACTACGACCAGACCAACCTCATGTACATATGAAAAGGGGAGGGTCGCTATAAGGAAGTGCAAGGGATGACTAACGCGTAATCTCAGCATACCAACTGTACTGTAACTTTGCATAGGAAATTAAGGAGCATAGGATGTAAGTGTCGAGAGCTCCTCATAAGGCACACATTTCTGTGTCAATGTTGAGTGTCGTTTAATGAAGTGAATTACTGCATAATACGGATATTTAGTGATGATACAGGATACACTCTGAGCTCTGAACTGAACACTGTAGAACCTCTTTGGGATGAATTTAAGCGTCGACTTGGCTACAGATCCTAGCGTGCAGCATCAAAACCTGCTCTAAATTCAGCTCTTGAGAAAAAGTGGGCTACCATTCATCCATAGACATTCTGACACCTCACTAAAGGAGCAAAGATCAAGCCAATGAACATGGAAAAGGTGAACACATCCCGCAATAATATTCATTATTAATAGTCCAGATACTTTTGATCTCAAATCTCGCGTACACAGTCAACTTTTGATCTGTCTAATAGTAAAACCAAAGCTCTCCTCTCCGTTAATTTTCTTTGTCCTCCTCCTTTGACTATAAATCACGCCACCTGTTCTTCTGTTATATCTCCTTATTCGTGTTTTATTACACTCACTTTTCTCTCCCTCTTGCACTCTTTCCTCTACGCCCATTGTTGCTAGCAGCCATAATTAAAACCCTAGCGTTTTGTGCACCTGACATGTTAGTTGTTTATAAAATACGAATATAAACTGTGTATATGTCTGTTACCTGTACTGTTTTAAACTTCAATTTTTTCTAGGTTTTGTGTAACTGCTGTAATATTGAAAGTGTCTGGGTGTAAGAGAGGGCCTGAATGCCAAATCTTGTCAGGTTAAATAAATGAGTAAATAAATAAATACAATTTTTATTGGTGTATACACCGGACGAATCTGTGTAATAAAGCATTTTGATGTTAGAAACAGGTCCTGCTTGTAATCTTAAAAAACAGTTATCTAAATTCTTCAACCAGGTTCTATTTCGTGCTGAATTATAGCAAACTGATAACAGCCGCTATTACGTAATCAAAGGTAAGTAGCAAGTGAGTAAAGTTAGAAAGATACTCATACGAATGTAGGGAAGACCGTCTTCTGAAATCGAATGTAACTACCTTACTGCGCCTGTGGATCACATAAATGATTTTACTGATTTAATTGTCGTCAGAACTGTTTGCTACTCTGTGTGGAGTGTACTTTTTAAGGCAAGTGAAATTTGTCCCAACCTTAAGAGAGATCTTGCAACGGCTATTACACGAGATACGAAGGTGCGTCTTTCGTCAACTTGAATTACAAAGTACCTCACATGATTTATAACTTAGTAAAAACTCGTAATAGACGCAAAAATACCTATACAACTGACACCTGAAATGCAATTACTTTCCATCAGGTCCGTCGAAATGCAATCTCGCAAATACTCAATATGAGAAAGTGTATGTGGAGCTTTCTCTAACAGAGTAGTTGGTCTCATCAATGAGACACAGACTGAGACCAGATATAGGTGAGTATATTTCGGAATCTCGACAGGAATAAAATAGAACTACAAAAGACTATACGTGAATTTAAATAAGAGGTATTTCTTCGGATTTTGGTCATTTTATGTTACGAATGCGAATCACTGGCGTTGAGAATCGATCTTAACGAAAAAAGAAAAACTAAATTAACATTGATTCTCTGCATCTGCGGAAATAGTGTATATTTTTAGGCCTAAAGCTAATTTGTCACTGATGTTACAAATTCTTCAATATACCTTCTAGACCTATTTTTATTTCATAATTCAATTTAAACACATCAGGAATCATAACGGTAAGTGGTCACGTAAATGTAGATATAGTGTGCTTTATAAGTACGATATATTTGTCTTGTTATTGTATCCAGAATAAATATATCTGCAGATAAGGGTACTAAGAGAATTGTTTTTAATGTTTTTATAGTGATACTGAAATGTGTCATAATTATTTCAGTTTTATGTTTTGTTGTTTAAAAATGGCAACTCCAGAACTGGCAGACCAAAATGTGAAATCTAGACTCCACTAGAGGCCACATTCGATATACCGGGTGAATGAAAACTGCACTCATAAACTTATAGAAGTGGTAGCATTGACTAAATGTACCTTGCGAGCTCTTCAATAGCAGAGATGTGTTTAGTGATCGGAGACTGAATAAATACTCGTAACTCTTAAGGCATGTAGTTGAGAGCCCACGTTTCCTAGCCATTTTTCCTTCCTTAGGGCCATGTATAATCTCAAAAATTTTCGGTAATGTTTTAGTTCACTTCATGAAAACTACTTCCTGTCATTTCGTCACGGACTGAGCGAGACATCAGCATTTTACCGTCAAAGATGTTTAGCGCACTCGGAGACGAAACATTCTACATCTCCTCCGTGGGTTCCCTGGCCTGAAGTTTAAACTGTAGTAAACAGTTCGTGAAAGCCTATATTATATTACTGCTTAAGTAATTGTCTTGGGTTGTATTTTTCTTTCAATTGTTTAAAATGTGTATCTGAACAAGGCACCGTTAATTAGTGTGATTCATCTTTTAGTAATCAGTCACCTTCAGATAACGTTGTTTACAAATGGGTTGCAGAATTCTTTATGATCGTGATGTTTGCGTCGACGCTGAATGTAGTGTAGGTCGCCCAAAACCACCTGTTGTTAAAGGAAAACATAGATGTTGTGCGCGACGTGTCTGAAGAACATTGGCATGTGACTTACCATTGGGTAGCGGCATCATTAGCATTCCGAAACTGCAATATATTCCAGTGTGTATGTATGATTAGTTCTGAAAGAGATCAATCTGAAATGGAATTCCTAGTATTTCACCGAGACTCAAAACCTGGCTCGTGACTGTTTGTGTAAGAAAATGCTACCAAAAAATGACCGAAGAAATATAATATCAGAATACTATGTCATAACAGGATGTGAAACTTTGATATGTTCTTAAGACCCGCAACCATTTATCTGTTTTGAGATAGACTGAAACAAACTCTGGTCGTTCCTTGGCTAGAAGCTTCCAAGAAAATGATTAATTGTGGAGTGCGATGAACTTGTCGCGATCGTTACTTTAGAACAGTGAAGAATAGTTATCGATGTTTGGTATACGACAATTTGGTTACAGCAATTAACCAACGAAACTGGGTTAAGCAACGTAAACTAATGCACAGAGATAGAACGAAGAGTGTGAGAGACAGTGATGGGGAACGAGTGGAGCTGGCGTGTAATTCCAAAGAATGTCGTACTTACTGGACGTATTCTGTGTTAGTAGTCTCACACAACTTATACAGTGAATTAATGTCTTATTGGCTTTATTCTCTTGCTTTACCGCCAGTATTTTTTCTTCCCTGACGTCAAAATTCGTAGACGGCAGACGTCTTATCTCAAGCAGGTGCTGAAACCTTCCAAAATCGTGTGTTTGAGGTAAGAAACATCAGAGCGAAAAAATTTCTGGATTTGGTTCGAACGCTCAATAACAGCAACTCACATTGGGAAAATACTAAGTATACAAAGCTGTATCAATCTAAAAGATAAATATAATGCGAAACAATAAAACAAGTTTGTACCGCAAACAATTTTAAGGTCACTCCTATAATCGGCGGAAGGTTGACGGTAGGGACGTCCAAATCATCTAAACCTATTCAAGTAACACTACCGTCCAGATGTAAAGACAACTTAAGCTGTATTCGCCAATAATAAATTAGTTACAGCTTTGAATATTTTAATTATTCTACGGTTGCAGCGAATTCATCACGGAAATCATGTGGTAAACAGAAGGGACAATGACGTCGTTGCATTGCTGGGTACAGAAGAATGGATGTTGCCTGTTACTGTAATTCCAAGGAATAAATTTTACCTACTGGACATGTTCTATGCCCATAGCCATCCAAAACTGTGAATGTGAATACTTTTCAGTGAATACGTTTCGGTTACATGTGTGGACTAATCGTTAGCGTCTAATGACCCCGTGCTAGCACATTAAGGATGACAATGGGCACTAAGTAATATGTTTGCCTGGCGAGTTATAACAAATGTTGCAGCGTGAGCCGAGGAAGGGTCTGTTTTAAATACTCCAAGGAAATGTTGTATTTGTTATTTCCAGAATTGTAGATGACGTGAAGAATTTCTAATGGAGCTCGATGTCTTCGGTTTTCCGGAATGGAAACAGCTAAATCGTGATAGTTATTGCTAGAATACAAAGGTAATGGAATGTGTGGTGTCACTTCATGGTATATGTGGGAAACAACAAAATGTATATAGTAGTTGTTCAACCTTTTGATAATTTCCGTCTTTAAATGACTCATTAATTAATTAAAATTCTGAATCTTCTTGATCATTGTGTATTTAACTTAAATAGGCAGCGAATTATTACCTACAGATTAATCCAAGTAACCTGTGCAAATTCATAGTACTATGAAATGTTCTTGGTTGGACTGAAAACTCATTTTAGGGTACTATGCATGGTTACTGACAAGCGGAACGTTTTTATTAACGTGGATATGTAAGTATTGTTGAAACACATGAACGCTATTACGATGGTACTCCATATTAATCACCACCAAACAAATCTCTCCGTAGCTTTTCTTACTTAGCAGTATCACTAGAATCAAACCAAAAGTAAATATGATCGTCACTGTCATCATTCTTGAGCTACAATATTTAAAATCTCGAAATATGTCTCATCCTCTGTATTTTACTGTTCAAGTAGTATCTTGTTTTAAAAAAAAGACATATGCCTGTATCAGTGTCATGATTATGAATATCCGTAGCATTTACAATTTAATATGACATACTGCAGTGCAAACCTATTTTCAAAATCAGTGAAATATGTAGTCCTGACTATCTTAGTAGCTTTTTATAAGGTTCATAGCGACAATCTAATTATCAGAAAAGCTAAAGAACAAGATGAAGTTTACGGACACTTGACTGTATTGTACATTCACAGTTTACCAAGGTATTGTTTATAGAAACTCATTATTGTATTATTAAAAAATTGCTTCATGAAATGTGAAAAATACGTATTCATTATTTCGTAACTCAGAAAATCTGTTCATAAAGGAAATTCTCCTAATGACACTGAAAACAGCATAGAAAATCTTTAGGTGTCATTCAGTCAATACAGGTATTTTAGAAAGTTTTAGAAGTATGTAGAAAATCTGTTTATTCGATACTGTAGTCTAAAGAGAGTGATAGGTGAACGAATGCAAAGAACAAAACATTATCATGATTGTTGTTATATTTATATTTAAACATTTAACACAGCTGGCTTGGCAACACGCATATTTTATCATATTTTGTCATCTTTTTGGAACGATATAGTAAATTACAAATTGTACTCAACATGCATTGCAATCAACTGCAAGAAATTTTTATCTTATTTACACATATTTACATTACACTTAACACATGAATAAAATGGCACTTAAATGATAGCGATTGGCGCTTTTATGAAGAAAAAAGTTTTCATAAAATTCTATTTATGACGTACTCTAACCACTAACGACTATTTTACAAACAACTGTTACGTCGACTTGGTAACGGACACAGTCGTATATATTTTATTACCGTATTATGCGTCTCAGTATAAATAACTAATACAAGAATACACGTTCTATACACCAGAGTATAAGTCCTTGAAAAACAGTCTGCGGACCAGAGCTTTTTGCCTAGGTTCGCTGTCAGGCAGTTCTGGCGTATGGACGTCATCCAAATACTATTCACGGACACGGAAGGTGAGTCAGATGGAAAATCGCTGTGATGCGAAATGAAACAAGGTTTTTTGTTTCTGAAAAATTTACGACCACCTTTTTCATCTTTCCAAGGGCACAGATAAGTTGTTTAACCCTAGAAAAAAGTGTGTTATTTATTTAACTAAACCGCCAAAGAGCGTGTAACATTACTTGATGAATTAAAAATGAGAAAAATAAATCAGTGGTGAAGACTAAAACTACACAATGCCGACCACCTGGTAAATGACTGTGACATTACTATTTTGAAGTGAAGACCCCACGATTTTGACCGTTGGTATTGGTTTCCAAAAATAGAATAGCAACTGCTTCTTCATGTGGTTCAGTTATATTTCAGCTATTAAACATAGCTATTAACTTAATGTCAGCCACGTTTTGTGTACGAAAACATTAAATACAATGTCGTCATTCGTAACTCTGTTCATGATTATTTAATTTCAAACAGTCAGTTATCTATGGAATCCAATAGTAGAAGAAGCTGACAATTGTGTATTAGTAGAAAGTCTCAAATTATTTTCACGCTAGCGGTCCGTACGGGATGATGTAACAAGGAAGGGTTAGAAATGAAGATATCATCAATGACGTGGTTATTGTAGATGAGTAAAAATTGAAGGAAATTTTTGGAGTCTCTTTCAAAGGAACCATCCTAGCATTCTCGTTAAACAGTTTAGGAAAACCTCTGAATGTCAGGAATGGAGTTCAGTCTTGTGTCGAATACGGGGACTGTGCCACATTGCTGGTATTGTAAGACGAGACCAAACAGAAACCTAATTCATGAGTCGCACCACACAAATATCTCGCAAGTGATACTAGTCTCTGTTCTTTCGCACATGTCCGAAAGAACAGACGCAACATGCCGTGGCAGACTAAGGCTCTCGGAGGCCCGGGGTGGTGGCAAAACAAAATGAGGCCCCCAGTCCACTTGCAGATACATGTACTACAAGAACAAAGTAAATTTTGAGATTTGCCCCCCCCCTCGCCCATCCCCCCAGGTAGAGAGGCACGGGACCGTCTAAAAAAAATTGCTTTCGAGATATGTAGGTCCCAGAATGAAATCGGCGCTAAAAAAAAAAAAAAAAAAAAAAAAAAAAAAAAAAGGTACTTTTGAGGCATTTGGAGGCTCCTCAAGACGAGAGGCCCTGGTCGGTCCGCCCCCTCCCCCTTAGTCCGCCACTGCTGACAACATGTATAGGCTAACTTATATCATCGGGTGATGACGGCCAAAGATCCTCTCTTCAGTACGGTTCCACAGCACGCAGTAATCCTTACGGGAATCAGCTACATGTAGCGAGTGCTGAGTGATGATGGGTAGGGGCACTACCTGTGCAGTGTGTGGGCAAGTTGAGAATTTGCGTGTAGTGAGAAGCGTGATCGGCAGGTCCCCAGTGGCGTAAAGGTCAGCGCGGCTACTTACTAAGCAGTAGGACCCTGATTCGAATCCCAGCTGGATACAAATTTTTAAGTTCCTCCATGGAATTATTTCAATGTCCACAAGCAGTTAATGTTGTAAATTATCTGTGCATGGGCAAATTTATTGGGCAACACAGAAAATTGGACCCAGGCAAATACTCTCATCTTCACTAGGAAAAAAAAATACGGCATGTTGTGTTTTTGGCTATTTATGACACGTGCTCGACTTTTCCATTTGACTCGACCGTCCGGATGCGATATCGTGTAGCGGAGATATGTACAATAATCGTATAAAAGATATTCTGGCCTTGTTGACTAGTTTGTCACTAAAGACGAGAGCTGCGGCGCCGGCGGCAGCTACATGGTCATGTGCCTCTTCATGTGCAGCGACAGGTGGTCGGAGCGCGAGAAGGCGCGCTCGCAGAGGCGGCACTGGAAGGGGCGGTCGCCGGTGTGCTTGCGGTAGTGGCGCGTCAGCTCGTCGGAGCGCGCGAACTTCCAGCCGCAGCCCTTCCAGCCGCACTGGTACGGCTTCTCGCCCGTGTGCGTGCGCAGGTGCGCCTTGAGGTGCGACGACTTGGTGTACGTCTTGCCGCAGCCCGGGTGCGAGCACGTGTGCACGATCACCTTCCGCCGGCTCCAGTTGCGGCGGCGGCGGGGCTTGGGCACGGCGGCGCCGGGGGCGGCGGGCGCGGCCGGCGGGGGCGGCGGCGGGGGCGGCGGGGGCGGCGCCAGCGGCTGCCGGCCCAGGAAGGGCAGGTGCGGCGACGACGGCGGCGTCAGGATCTTGAAGTGCGCGTGCCGCCCGTGGTGGTACACGTCGCCGTAGCCCGAAGCGGGCGCGTGCGCGTGGTGGTGGTGCAGGTAGAAGCCGGGGCAGTTCTCCGGCGTGGCGGGCGGCGAGATCTGGCCGAAGGGCACGTGGCCCGAGGGCACGGCCGCCGCCGCCGCCGCGGGGGCGGGCGCGCCGTACTGGCCCGGGTAGGCCGCCGGCTGCGCGAACTGCTGCCCGCCCGACGACGACGCCGAGTAGGGGAAGGCGGCCACGGGCCGGTGGTAGGCGCCCGCCTCCTGCTGGTGGTGGTGGTGGTGGTGGTGGTGGCCCGACTCCAGCTTCACCTTGCCGGGCGCGGGGGCGGCCGGCGGGAAGTAGAAGGAAGCCGCGTCCGGCTTGGCGGCGTCGTCGTCGGCGGGCGACGGGCTGGCGTACAGCGCGCCCGGCGACACCACCGGCACCTGCTGGTCGCGACCCGCCTCCGCCGCCCCCGCGGGCGAGTAGCAGTCGGCCAGCGACGCGCCCACGCCCACGCCCAGGATCACCGTCTCGATGTCTTGCCACATCTGTCAGACACGCACCACAGTCACCTCTCCACACCGCTAAGCACACTAACAATACAACATAAGTAGCACTTCGGCAGCTCAAACTCTTCCTAGCTACAGAATTAGAGGATGTTTAGTGCCAAACAGCAGTTATAGAACATAGCAAGAACATACAAATCCTACAATGGGGAAGACATTTCTGCCGGCCGCGGTGGCCGAGGGGACTGAGACGCTCCAGTCACGGTCTGCACGGCCACTACGGTCGGGGGTTCGAATCCCCATTCGGGCATGGATATTTCTGCCGTCCTTAGGATTAGCTAGTTCATAAGTGCGCCTCGGTTGCACAGTGGCAGCGTGCCAGACTACAAATCCAAAGGTCGCGGGTTCGATCCCCGCCAGGTCCTAGGATATTTATCTGTCACTTTCCACTTCTTTCACCTCTGGCAATACTGCTCATGTGAAAAATACCGAGTAGCACCGTGGTTGGGAACCCACGTTAAATTGTAGGTCCCCCTATAACCGGCTGGGTAAGTCAGTTCCAAGGTCGGAGGAAGGCAACGGCATACCACCTCCAAACAAGACCACGCCTAGCAAACCAATCTTCGGATTGTTGACTGCTTTACTTTTAAGTAGTTTGTAAGTTTAGGGACTGATGACCCCGTAGTTAAGTCCCATAAGCTATACAAACATTTAAACATTTTGAAGACATTTCTTAAAGTTATTCCCGTGCCCGAATAGCCGTGCGCACTAAAAAACCTTGCTACGGTGCACGCAGTCGTTCGCCGTCGGAAGTTCGAGTCCTCCCTTGGGCATGGTTGTGTGTGTTCTCAAATGCAAATGTTTGTAAATCTATCGGACTCAACTGCGTGGTTATTAGTCCGTAGCTTACAAACTACTAAACTAAGGTAAACTAACCTAAGGACAAGACAAACACCCATGCCCGACGGGGGACTCGAACCCCCGACGGCAAAAGGCCGCGCGCACTGCAGCATGGTTCCCCAGTGCGCACGGCTAAGCCGCCGCGGGTATGTGTGTTGATCTTAGGATAAGTTAGTTTTAAGTTTTAGTAGTCTGTAAGTTTAGGGACCGCTGACCACTGCAGTTAGGTCCCACAACTTTACAAACATTTGATTTTCTTAAAATTATTCTGGAAAAATGCAGTGCATAAGGTAAGGAATTACGACTCAGAACTCTGAATAATTGGAGTTTTAATACCAAGAAGCGATAATATCAAACGGTAATAAATACGATCCATAAATAAGAAGGCGAGCAAACTTCTTCAATTTCTTATAATTGTTTTGGGAAAATGCCTTAGCTACGGACTGGGCGACCACTCCCGCTGGTGGTTTGAGTCCTCCCTCGGGCATGGATATATGTGGTGTACTTAGTATAAGTATTACGCAGGGACTGATGACCATAGCAGTTTGGTCCGATAGGTTTATAAACATTTGAACATTTTGGAAATACATACATATGTAATGGAAATGGAACTGAAGGCTCTACTGTAGACAATTATAGAAAATAATAATGTATTTGGAATCGTTATCAAGTAGCCATAGGAGTAGAAATGGACTGAACTTGAACATATCTTTCCTTATAGAAATAGGTCAGTGTAGAGCCGAGAGGAAGCTGTAGGATCTATACACAGTTTCAGGAATGACATTCAGAGTTTAAAGTTTCGTAAAGGAGGAGTTCATTAAAAGTTGAATGTCTAGCTATAAAATATGATGCGTTACTTTGAAAGAAACATCCCAGAATTTTCCATAAGTGTTTTATGGAAAGCACGAAAATAAAGACACCAGATGGCAATTTATAGATCACTCCTCACAGCAATTATTAATCTTCTGGAGTGTAATCCGAACTACAGGACTTTGTCAGAAGCTGACTAGAATTGAAAATTAAGTGTTCTTAGCAAAAGGAATATTTTAATGAATCAAGTGTGATTTGTTTAAATTGTTATCTGCTTTTAGCAAATCAAACGTTTGTAAACCTAAGGAACCAACTGCTAGGGTCATCGGTCGCTAGACTTACAATCTACTTTAACTTACACCAAGAACAACACACACACCCATGTCCGAGGGAGGACTCGAACCTCCATCGGGAGTGGCCGCGCAATCCGTGACATAGTGTCTTAGAACGCGTGGCCATTCCCGTGCGGCTCTGCTTTTAGAACTTGCCACATACACCAAAATTTAACCTAATGTTTAATTGCCCGATTTTAGACTTTGTCAAACTTAAAAGAAACAAATGGCATTCGTTAAGAAATATGACACACACGAAACACTTAAATAGAACATTTCAGATATTTATTAACGGGAATAATAAGCTATATCAACAGTGTCATCAGTTTGTGATTGGTGGATTAAGGAGATTCAAGACAAACTTCAGGTTAATAACTGCATAAAAATTCGCAGAGGTATTACGTGAAATTTATCGGTTGTGTGGTATTTAAAGTAATTTGCAGGGCTATCTTTAAAAGTTAGATATTGGGTATCAGTACTTTGATTACATAAAAGAATCACTTGCAGTAAGTTCGTACTATAAGTATTGACACAGTCTGAGATTCGTAAGAAATATATATATATATATATATATATAACTGACTAGCTTGTATATTCGTTAAGCAAGAATCTCTTTCTTCTTGGAGGAATCTTACAGAAATATTAAAAATCTGGAATTGGAGAAATCGGTACGGAATTTCGATCAACTTACGGGGTTTAAACTGATAAAAACAGAGCTGCACTACAATATTTAGAGCATAAACTTTGAAAAAATATTTAATATTTAAACAGAAGGAGGCCTTATCTACACGCATGCTTGCTATAAAACTACAGGAACATTCCTCAACAATTATCGATCTAAACTGTACGTGTTCAAACGTATCAGTGCGGACATCGATGAATATTTAAGTGCACATAGACACAATTTATGTACAGACGATGAATTATATCCACGGAGACAGTATGTATTATATCAATCACCACACATGCGCACAACCATATACACTCACATATACATAAAAATGACATTTATGATAGCCTCTCTGTTCCAAGTTTTATTGCCGGAATGACTACTTATTTTCCTCTGTGAAGTTTTTCCCAGTAAGTTTCTCCACTAGCTGTTTCTGTACAACTAGTCACTTCCCTCCATCGTCTTTTACGAGTAGTTTAGTAGATGGTAACCATACACTGTAATATTTTATTTGTTTTACATCACGGCAAATTCAGATGACATTACAGATATTACAGCACAAATTGCAAAAACAAATTTCCGAGTAGAAAAGAGCGTTATTTAATGAAATGGAGGTCAACGAGATCGATAATCCACGCATATAACACTCAGAAAAGAGTTTTGATCATACAGTTTGTTTATCCTCTAACAACGCCTAAACATCACATGAGCTAATCCCCTTTCGATTGGACGTGTTATACTGAGGATAACACAAAATATATTCCGCTACAAATTATCCGGCAAAATGAAAAGGTTGGTAGCATGTTACACCCGCACAACACACTATGTTCAATCGGATGAAGAATATTAGTGAGTAACGTTGCAAAACGAGAACAGGAATTTACATACAGGGTCGGGATTTCAAAGAATATCACTTACAGAACATTTGCATTGGACGACAGCAACTTCCATTAGCATCAGCATCAGTAAACATAAAAACAAGGAAGGCAAGGAAAGACGAAAAAGACTGAGTTAGCAGGCTTGAACGACTCTGCTCACAAAATTAAATTCAGGAAAACACAACAGATCGTTGGGGAAGAAGTATTACGCCTGTTTGTCCAGAGAACATTTAAGATACCTATGTGTGTAAGAAGCCTCAAGCAAACAGAAGAAAACTTCAGAATCCGTGGTGTCTAGCTTCCCCTTCTTCAATGAAGCTAAGTCACGCAAACGTTCGCTGCGTAGAATAACTATCACGCCGGCTAGTTTGAGAAAGAAATAACAACCAAGAAGACAGGTTCAGCAACCTGTTTGAAGGATCGCAGGTATCTACTTGGAAACCGCACCAGTGACAGCTAGAGAGATGGATGAAGACAGCGCTGCTGTAGATACGCACAGGGAGCAGAATGAATTACAGATAAAGTTTGGCCAACATGAGGAACATGGTAACTTGAAAATGTAATTTGATAATAATTGATTCAATTTATATTGTAATGGAGCTACGGCCAAAACCTGAAACCAGGATGACGTCCACCCTGCAAGAAGGACACGAAAGTATTCGCATTTCACCTAATTTTTCCAACATAATATCTAATATGCTGAAGTACTCAGGCTCATGTAAACACCACTCGTAAAGTAGGTCATAATAGGCCCCTTTCGGCCGACCGACTGCTACCTGAAAAGTGGTACCAGAAGTGATTTTGATCGTAGGATATGTGATCAACAAGTCTCCTAATCCTTAATCCGATATTGCTAGTATGTGAATACGGATGATTCCGTTGCGTCTTTTTTGAAGCAGATCCCCATTTGGCCTTTCAATACTCACATGAAACTGTGTCCTGTAGTGAACAGTTTCCGAGGAAATTAATGAAACAGTGGAGAACAGGACAGAAGAAGGTGACTGTAGATGAAACATTGTGATAGAATTAGTTGTTTATTTGTATACGTTAAATCACAAAATATGCTAAAAATCACCGTTAACAGCAACATATTTTACTATTCTTGTAGTCAACTGCGGTGTTGCTTATCTGAGCTTATTCATAATTTACTGGAGCACATGCATGTACAATACCACCGAAAAGATTCTCCATTCAGTTCACTCTGCGCTTAAAACAGTAATCTAATGTTGTAATATCCAGTGGTAGTATAGTGCGTGAGGTAAACAACGTGTAAATTTGAAGGACTCGTAGCCCCCAACATGCTGAGTTGAGTGCGCAATGAAGTTATCAGTAAAGACAACACTACGTACCCCACTATCACTTTGGATGTATTCGCATATGAGTGCTGGGAAAGGAGAACATGCGACTTAGGCCGTCATTCTCAAACGTCTGGATGTCGGATATGATATTTAAATATTAATATTTTTATTTAAAGTGTATCGTTTAGGATGACCAAGAGTGGGTTATCTTTCCTCCTGATTCACGCTGTATCGTTGTAATGAAATATATTGCCAAAATGTTTTCCATAGAGAATATAATTCTGCGATTAAGACTCGTGCACTGCTGGTTCCATACAAAGATGGTTCATCCTTCCTGCGAATAATGAATCACTGCGATTTTTTGACATAGTCGACAACGAAACTGGTCTCCAATATTTTAGAGAAACTTTTAATTTTAAACGTAATTTTTGGTGTAATTTAGCATTCTACAATGTACGTGTTCTAAGCATAAACTGACAGCACTGTTATATGGCGGTCTTATTCCTATTACCGGAAGATAGGAAAGGTGAGGTTTTCGCAGCGGTAGAGGAATTCATTTTATTGTAGATCGGCCAATTAACACGAAATATCTGTAAATTATATACAGAAATTTCCCTTGTGAATCAGTATACCTATAACTGAAAGCCAGATAGAGATGTGAGATTTTTTCAGATTACAAATGGAATCTAAATAATTTATGTAATATAATCAAAAATTAAAATTTTTCGAATTGTTTTTCCTTCAATTTTCCCTTGAACCCTTGCTTCTTTCCAAATGTCTTGGTACTACGTAAACAGAAATACCGTATCGGTTTTAAGGATAATGTTTGCGACTGTCAAAATTTGTGACATAAATGGTCCTATATTTTTCTTGCATTGATTTTCAAGCTTGAATATTTTACATCAAGGGATCGTAGAGATTATTATGTGGCATAATCTTCTTCTTCATACCTCTACCTATCGCTGAGGAAAAAGAACTTAACAGACTGACAGAGGAACAATAAACTAAAAAAGAAATATTTTTTCCGTGTTATATAATTAAGAATTTTCTGATTTTCTTCTTTACTTATACACCAAAACCTTGCTTTTTTCGAATTTCATGGTTCTAGTTCAACAGGAAGTACTCTTTACGTTTACGTGAGTGATTTAGCGTCTATCAACATATGTGAACATAATGGCCATATCTTTTTATTGCATTTACTTGGAAGCTTAATTGTTTTTGTAGATGTTGGTGACATAACTTTCAACAAGCGATCTCCACGCGTCTCCGAATAAAAGAGAACTGAACAGTCGGACAGACATACAGACAGAGAGACAACAAAGTGACGATATAATTGTGCCAATTTTATTGAATGAGGTATAGAAATCAAATATTGATTCGATCAGAGAGATCTATGCAATTTACGGTATATCGACTTCCCGCAGGAAATTCTATAACCTATGGTATTTGTAAAACATGGATTTGACTGTAAGGTTTAAAACCCACCTTTCCTCACACATATACTCATACACACAAGTCTATGTCGACTCCTTTCATATATACAATGACGATCCGACTCATTATGACCCAACCCACCGCTAGATTGAATTTCGGGTGTTGGCGTTGTGCTCAAGGAAGTAGATAATTGGAGCAAAGACGACATAGGTATCTGTCTAGTAACAGAAAAATTTATAAATTTACCGACCTTAGTAACTTTGACAAAGTACAATCGATATGAGAAAGCTCTGTGGAAGGAGCATTTCGAAAACGGTGAAGATGGCTGATTGTTCGCATGCAACAGTCGTGAGAATCTATGGAATGTAATTGATGGGAGGTGAAAGGGCGAAAAAGCAAAAAGCCTCAATCCAGAACGTGGAAAATTTTCATCCGTAATGGAGAATAGCTGGCGATGTATGGCACATCTGAATAAGGATTCTTGTTTCAACATAACGATTGTTATGCGGGGCCACACCATCATTCAGACAACAGGCTGTTGAAACGTGCACCACGCCACACAAACTGGCTGATGGGGTCTGCCTTGTGGTATAGGATGTATTCACCTGGGATTCAGTTGGACCTGTAGCAATAACTGGAATCACTATGGCATCTATTGGTTACATAATTGTGGAGCACTTGCATCCCTTCATGGTTGAGGTTTTTCCTGACAGCGATGTGAATTTCCTGGAGGGTAACTATACTTATCTCAAGGCCAAAATAGTGTTACTTATGTATGAGGAGCATGAAAGTGAACATACGATGTTTTGGTCGCCGTATTAGCCTGATCTATGCCAGTAGAAATACATCAGGGACCCTATGAGGTCCCAAAGCGACGCTCATAGAGCAGCTTCCTGGACTACATTGTCTTTTCCTTCCCCCTCCTTTCCTGTCCGCACTCCTTCCCCTCCTCGCGCGGGACCGAAAACCTTAGCAGTTGGTCCTTCTATGCCAAACAACCAACCAACCATAGAGCATCGGATTTGTGGAAACAGCGGGACCTGTGCCTACATTTCTGTCGCTACATACCTATAGAAATCAACCAGCTACTGTTCATACTGCCAA
Source organism: Locusta migratoria (assembly GCA_026315105.1). NCBI lineage: Eukaryota > Metazoa > Arthropoda > Insecta > Orthoptera > Acrididae > Locusta > Locusta migratoria. The sequence goes on from CM048755.1 coordinate 382,258,970, forward strand.
CGGCCGTGTATTAGATCACGACGTTAAGCACTGTCTGGCTTGGCTAGCATTTGCATGGGTTACCATCCGGTTCTGCGAGCGCTGTTGGCATGCAGGGTGCACTCAGCCCTTGTGAGGCCAATTGCGAAGCTGATTGATTGAGAAGTAGCGGCTCCGGTCTGTAAAACGGAAACAACGGCTGGGAGTGCGAGGCGTTGACCGCGTCCACCTACATACCACAGCTGGTGACGCGTTGGAACGGAGGATGACATGGCGGCCGGTCGGCACCCAATGGGCACTTAAGGCCTGTGTGAGAGTTTAGTTTTTAGTGTTCATATATACCGTTGCTGTATGAGGTTCCAAATGTGGACAAATATGCTATTAATTAAGTGTCCATAATGGTTTTGCTTAGTAGTGTCTATGGATACAAAAATCTCCATTCACGTGAACACAACCTTTATTGAGTTATGAGGGATGAGTTCGGGCGGCGGTAACGTCTTCAGGGGCCTGTATCTGAGAGCCACGTGTCAAAAACGTTCTCTCACATACGCAAATCACTCAAGACGGTGGCCGGCTGATATTCACGGCGTGGCTGTGGTAGCTGTCAACGCTCTTGTACAACAGGCGGATCACGATCTCCACGCACGTGAACGTACTGTGCAGTGTTCTCCGCGGAACACACTGGACTTCTGCCAGAGAGCTGAGTCACGAGCTCTTTATCTCTACTCATTTATGGGTGAAATACATCCGTACAGTAAGTTACCGTCCCACTGCAATCTGTAACTAAACAACACACAACAACACCGCACACAGACTTAGAAGGGAAAGAAAAGAAAACAAAACCGAGCGTTTCTTTCCCATTAACCTTTGTGCCTGCGATAGCGCGGCCCTGACGAACAACCCGGCCGCTCTTGAGTTTTCTCGCCACAAAGTGAACCTGCCTCGGTGCCTTTTTTTTAAGTCATTCTGTGTCACTGTATCCGTTAATTGCGTTGGCGCTTTTCCGGCTAATGGAAACTGGACACGCAGCGGTCGCGGGTGATATATCTGAAACCCCGGGCAGTGCTAATAAATTCCGGGCGGCAGTCGCGTAGCCACAGTTTCCCCATTCAAGCCGGCGAGTTGAACAAATGACGGTAGCGGCGGGCCGCACGTGAGTGACATGTGAGAAGGCCGCGGCTCGCCTTACGCCTCTCCTGACAGCTGACGCCGCCGCCCCCGCCGGCCTAGCCCTCGCCAGTCCAGTCCCTGGGAGGGGGCTCCGTGTTCCCACGTCTCATCAGCTAATTAACGTCCCGTTTAAAACACTATATTTTCTACAGTTATGGCTGCGTTTAAATTAACTGCATTGCCGGTGTGCTTAAGGGAGGATGTTGATGAAAAACACACACTATTTATAAAACGCACCAAGTCCACAGTTTCGGAGAGATGGCAATGAAATTTTGTACCGCGCTTTACACGAAAGTAGCTCATGTACATATAAAATCATTTGATGATATTAGAAGTTTTATTTTACAAAAATAATGTATGTTCCTTTTTCTCAGAAAGTATTCAAGAGATTTCTGCAAAAATTTCTCTATTTCATCTCTCTGCATGCTGTAAGCTTCTCTCATGAGGTTTCCGGAAAGACTAAATGGGAGAACTTTCATAATTTTTTAATTATAATTCCACAAGTACTATTTTAAATTCATACAAAATTCCAAGCACTTTGCACCATATCTTACGTTGCAATTAGAATTTCAAAATTTGCTTTTGAGATAATGTTTATTAGGTATACAGAAATATGTATACAAAATTACATAATTCTAGCATTCATAGAATCTGAGGAAAAGGTACATAAACCTTAAACGCCGCAGCGGAGTGGCCAAGCGCTTTGAGGCGCTATGTTGCAGTGCGCGAGGCCACTCCCTGTCGGGGGTTCCAATCCCCCCCCATCGGACATGGATGATTGTGTCGTCTTTAGTATAAGGTAGTTCATAAGTAGTTTGTAAGTTTAGGGACTGATGACCCCGCAGTTATGTCCCTTAAGTTTAACAAATATTTGAACAAACTTTAAAAACAAACTTTTCAGGAAACGCAATTTAAAGTTTTTCTTTATGTCACTTATTCAGAAGGCACCACATTTGTACTCCGGGGCGTCTTTCCCTCCAAGGCTTTTCTTCTGGTTTCTTGTTGACTGTCTTCTTTCCTTTTTCAACTGACTTTTCAGCTGCAGAGACGCACTGTAAATTTATTTCTCTCAGGGTGTCTTAAGTAAAATTTCCTTCCGACGTTCCCATCATTAAATACAAGAACTGCAGCACAAGTTGCAATTATGCCCACTGTAGCTGATACAAATAGGGTTTTAGGGCATCGTTTCTATAAGAGTGAATTTATTGACTCATTTGGATGCTGGGTTTCGCCATGAACACACTTTTTGAGAAGTGCAAAATCGACCAGAAACCGAGATTCATCTCTGTAGTATGCACCATTATCCTCACTACTTTTTCGCTTGGAGCTTCTAGGAGACGAGTTCACACTTTCAGCAGATGTTCTTAATTGAGACGTAGCCTCATTGCTCGTTTGTCGTTGTTTCTCATGTCTTCTATTCTCTAATTCATTCAAACGTAGTTCATACAGTTTCTTGATCGTAGCATAATTGAATGAAGAAAGAATCGAACACTTGTATCAATCTCCGTCAATATCACAAGGCAAAAAAGAACTGCTTCGTCATAAACGATGCAGCTAGTTCGTTTTTGTTTACAAGATACCGAACAGAATCAAAGATGATCTATAAAAACAAAGAGTATGTATCACGGCCTTCTAGATGTATCCCGCACATGTTTGGTTGAAAGTAATACACACAAGCGTTGTCCACTGAGTTGGTACTGAAGTGCTGCTTCAAAACGTGGGCGTGGCGGACAGTCCGCGACACACTTTTAATTAATTTTTAGGCACTTCGGGTGCGATTTCAACATTGAAAATTTTCGAATTTAGTGTCCACGAGTTGTACTAACAACTAGAAAAAAAAGCAGTCAACAATTCGAAGATTAGTTTGAACACCACAGTGCTTTACAAGGCATGGTCCTGTTTGGAGGTGGTATGCCGTTGCTTTCCTCCGACCTTCGAACTGACTGACCCAGCCAGTTATAGGGGGACCTACAGTTTAAGGTGGGTTCCAAACCAAGGTGCTACTCGGTATTTTTCACATGGGCAATACTGCCAGAGGTAAAAGAAGTGGAAAGTGACAAATAAAAATCCTAGGACCTGGCGGGGATCGAACGTGGGACCTTTAGATCTGTATTCTGGCACTCTACCACTGAGCAACTCAGGCGTGACACTTTTGATAAATTTTATCAAGGAACTTCCTCAGACCTACACAAAATTACAGTTATACAGAAATCGTCAACCTAAGTTACAGGCTTAATCTCAAAATCATATCAGGTAAGTTCATATGCATCAAATCACTTGCAATTCACAGGCAAAGACCTGCGATCTGGACCAGGATGAGCCAACCGGGCCCGAACCACGGCCAGTAGCGTCAGTGGATGTGGCATGTAGTCAGCACACCACTGTCCCGTCGTTGTAGGGTTTCATGACTCGCTAGCGCTGCTCCTTGGTCAAGTAGCCCCTCAGTTGGCCTCACGAGGTTGAGTGTAGCCTATTATGGTCCTTCCACAGATTAATAAGCCTTGACAGCACCGGAAATCGGACCTGGGTGCTCCGCATGGCAATCAGACGAGCTGACCACTGAGCTACGAAGCCTGACTATACTTCGCGAGGTGTTTCAAAAATTCATTTACCAACTTTGTTATCATGTAGCTTAAAATTCTTAAAGACGTATATCCAAAAATCCCAGTCTTTTTTTTTAACAAAACTTTATTTTTAGTAACCCTTCGTCAGAGTGAAAATACCATCAATTCAGAAACTCAATAAATGTTCACGAAGGAGACGTTGTATGACGGACTGTCACACCGTCACCGCTATAGGCTTCGGTGGCATGTCGATGAAGAGCTCTTCCATCCTGGTAGTCTACTGTATAAATCAATTGCTTAAAGTATTCTGAACATTAAAATGAACAGCATGAGTTCGTGAGAAAGTGTACTGCATGGAATTAATCCTCCTCCATCCATCCATTTGTTGTAACGGACATTTAAACTACAAAGTGCTGGAGCCACATCACACATAAACTACGCGTTTCTTCTTACTTATAAGGTTACATATTTTAGCAGGTTTTCGATAGTGTTCCGTTTAATGTTTAGTTGTCCCTGGAAAGCAGCTGAACGTGAACTGGTTTTAGTAGAAGGGACCTTCCCTCAAAGTTTGAACAGTTAGTTTTGAATAATCCTTAGTATTCCGCGAGGGTGGAAAAGGGGTGGAAAAGGGGGGGGGCGGTGGTGAGGAGGTGATAGATATAACGAAAAGTTACGACAGTTCTAAAGTGGAACGGGGTAACGCACATAAAGTCACCATTCGCTAGCGTGTGTTGCAAAACGCATTTTTTTAAACGATTATGTCCGACATTAAATAAAACCACTTGTACAATAATGTAAAAGAAAAAACAGAAAAAAGGACTCTAAATCTTGTTAAAAGGTAAAAAATAATTTTTAACTAAAACGTATTACTACGCACAATAGCCTTTGAACATTGAACATTAAACACAATAAACACCGAAATGTCTTCAATTCTTAAATTTAAAATGTTTGTAGAACGGTGCCTTTATTCTTTAATTACTTAGTCTTCACGCAGAAACGTGATCACTTGTAACACACTCTGGCAAAGATAACTTCATGCGCCTTCTCCCTACAACTTCCCCACTCCATCAGCACCTTTCGCTATACATCTTAGTTGACGTGTCAAGTACAAACCAAAGCTAATATATAGTATATTTTTATATTAATATATTATAATCGTCAAAACAAATTTAATCATAAATATGATACCTCAGCGGCTTCTGTATAATTGTCAATTGTTGCTTAATTTCTGTACATGGTGGTCTTCAGTAATCCGAAACAACGATCAACTTTGAACTGTCAGGAATGCATTTTGAACTGTTGCTTTACTCTTTGATGGACATTAAGTTGGTGTTGTGGAATACGAATTAACTAAAGAGCGGTTCAGAAACAGCACGTCAATCACTGGCTCTCACATTCCGCTAAGACCCTGATTTCGAACCCAAACCAACACACACAATTTTTTTTTTTATCCTAGGAATTACGGACTATTTTATGTGTCTGTAGAACTTAATGCGTAGTTTTTTAATTGTTTTGAACTTTTCCATCGGTGAAACGAAGATGAAAGTTATAAACTTTATACACATACACCAAACACGAGTTGTTAGAGCAAAATGATTTGCAATAGTTGCCTTAAGTTAGAATGCAATGACAAAGGATTCTAGTGTAACTCCTTTGTCTTTCAGTTTGTACATACAACAATCAGTAAAGAGTACAAGGGAGGAATCTGAAGTGGAATTAGACTAAAGTTCACAAAGGTGATGTAATAACTTTAAAATTTTGTGTTGTATCATTTTGTCAGAGTCGCCAAAGATCTTCGAAGATCAGTTGGATTTAATGGATAGTTTCTTGAAGAGATTTCATAAGGTCAACATCATGAGAAGCGACCTAAGTGTAATTGAGAGTACTAGAATTAAGCTACTTGAAACTGGCGTAATTAGATTAGAATATGATACTGGCAACAGCAAGAAATATGTTGACGCTTAGTATAAATTTAAATGAAAGAAACATTTTCTGGGGGTCTTTGTCTGCACTGAAGCCTTATACGGATCTCAAACATGGACGCCGCGGTGGATTAGCCATGCGCACTGGGGCGCTGTGCTGCGGTGCGGGCGGGCGTTTGTCGTCGCGGGTTCGAGTCTCCCCCCCCCCCTCCTCGGGCATGGGTGTTTGTGTTGTTCGTAGGTTAGTTTACCTAGGTTTAAGTAGTTTGTAAGCTACGAACTAATAACCACGCAGTTGAGTTCGACAGATTTACAAACATCTACAGCAAACATGAACGATAAAAATTTGAGACAAGCACAGAATAGAAGAAATAGAAGTTACTGAAATATGGGTCTACAGAAAAATGGTGAATAATGTATAAATGCACCTCAATGCACTTCAATAAAAGAAGTGACAGTTTAAAAGAACGTACTCTAAGGTACTAAGATGTAATTTTTTTACCGATGTTGATCATACTGCTCTAAGGTTGTAGGCCCGCAACTGATTTAATTCAGGAAATACCTTACTGCTCCACAGTTGCAGAAAATAAACATACGTTTACTTTTTAGGGGTTACCAGTTTCGGTCACAGTTCTCCAGTATAAAAAACGCATGTTGAATTAACATTCCAGTAAATGAGACACTGAGTAGTTAATCTGGTAAAAGAGTATTGGGCAGGGGACGAGGTACTGTTTGGAAAAGGAGACCAAGAAGTGAACATAGCTGATTCAAGCGGATATAGGTTGCAGTTATGCAGAGATATGGATATTTGCGCAAGGTACGCTGGCTTGGATCATTACATGGAATGAATACCACAACATCACCCATAAGAAAACGAAACGGCTGATGATCGGTAGCCAGTGAAGGAACTCAGTCACAACAATTAATGATTTGTGAGTAACTGGTCCAGCGTAAATCCTAACTGCGAATTTGGATTTACAGATTGAAGTGTCAATATGATTTTGAGTATAATAAAAGAACTTGAAATTTCTCAGATGTGACTTCAGCCGTGGTGTACTCCTCTTTAACGACACTCAGACAGTAATTTTGCCTTTCGGGACTACGCGAACAGCTGTCAAAAAAATTACAAGGCAACTTTAAAACCACGTAGCAACATGCAGTAAAATCATTCCTGAATATTGTTCTCTGAATGGGATCCTTAAAAATTTGGACTAGACGAAGAAAAACAGAGGATTGTAAGAAGAACATCAGAGTTCTTTTTATTCTTATGTATTCTTGGAAAATTAGGTCTGAAAGGCTCTATCTTACATCTACGCATGCATACTTTATATTTTACAATGTTTTATGTGTGAAACGTCTTGCAGAAGATCTTAGATTAATATGGAACACAATACTGTGCAACTTTTTGAGATAAATTGTAAGAACATTAACAGATAAAGCACGAAACACACTCATTATATTCCTTGATGAAATACTGAACGATGGAAGCTTAGGGCTTATCGTCTCTTCGTCTTCGTGAGAGAAGAACAGTAATAATGTGTAGGCAAATACTGAGATTTTGGGCTGTGGCACCAAAGACTATAACAAAGGAAAGCAGCAACGAAGAGCAAGACGACCCGATGGACACACGGAATTACTGAGATATGTAACTAACAAAAATAACAGGAAATGTTACTAGCAAAATAAGTGTTGCACTACTGTAAAAGTTTCAGGGATTTGCTCCAACTTGCTTAGATCGTAGATTCCATTAATAAATGCTTAGTATTTTGTGAACTTTTTTCTTCTGGCATTAAAGTTCTAAATGGGTCTCTGAAATACGATTATTAATCAAGAACGCACCGCTCTCTGGGTTTGGTTTTACACGTTTCAGTATCAATGTGATTGAAATATTTTTGTTGCTTCCTATGACACCATTGTAAATTTGCCGTGTACTCGTGCGTTTCACATTTTAGTTTCTTACTTCAAGAGGTAACTGTTGCCGCTATACAAGAGACTGGCATTTTGTACTTTAATCAGATAGGTGCAACAGATCTCAAGAAAGAAATAAGAAAAATAAGTTATTAACATTCAGTCGATGACCACAGCTTTAGAGATGGGAGACAAATTTAGTTTTGGAAAAGATGAGAACCATGGTGTTTTCTAAGGAACCATTCCAGATTACCTTTCCTATAACTCCTGGACTCCTGGTTAAAAAATAAAAAAAATAAAAAATAAATAATAAAAAATAGAAATAATAAAATAAAAGTAATAGGACCAAAATAAAAGTAATTAAAATGTTCGTAAGCGCGATGGACCAAACAGATGAGGTTATCGGTCGCTGAACTTACAAACTACTTGAACAAGAATAAGCTTAGGACATTACACACCCATACCCGAGAGAGAACTCGGTAGCGGCCGCGCAATTCGTGGCATGGCGCGGCCTTTCTCGCACGGTGAAACTCTTGGGAACTTTTTCCTGCAAAGCTGGACTGGGATTTAAACTGCTGTTTCCAACACGCCATTACATTATCTTAATCCTACAGTAACTGACTCCATTATTGTTAGCAGATTTCATCTCTCTACAAATGACACTATCACATATAAACCATTTTACAGGGCTGCTGGCATTACAGTCTAAGAAATTAATGTATAATATACACAACGGTCGTCCAGTAGCGTAATGCAGTGAGAGGCGATGCTTGCGGCCATAACCGTCTAGATTATTGCTAACGCTGATTTTTGCCTGAAATTTAGGTCGCTATTAAATTTCGTACCAGATCGAATAACCACATACGTTGGCTATAGAATATACAGTTACACAGAATTTGTATAAATCGAATCAATGACCAACAGAAAATTCGAAACGTCATAACTGTTACTTCTTTACTGTTACGTTGTTCACGAATTTGTGACATACTTGTGTGAGCTATGAAATTTTCAGGCGCGGTTGGAAATGAGCGTTTGGCCTGTATATGTTTGAATCGAAAGTATAAGCGAATTAACGGAATATTACAGTTCTTCGATATTCTTCCGCTGATCTACAATTTTATTATTATGTGTACCTCAAGGTTCAACACAAAGTTACTCTAGTTCACTCCTGGTGTCAACTGGACATGACCCATACCTGACAAGGGGCCTTTCGTTCAACTTTCTCACTTCTTCGTTTATTATAGTTTGTTTGGCTTAATTGAAATATTATATAATGTGTGAAATGAAATACACGGTATAACAAAGATGGATAGTATCTGATCAACAAATAAATTAGTAGGCCCTAATTTAAAGCAATAGACATGTGTTGTGACAATATCGATTGAATCATTACCACAGTTTAAATTCGATGTATGATAGTGTAATATGGCAACAATATCAACTTAACCGAAGCTTATGTCAGCAACACGGACCTTTCGATATTGTTGTAATACAGGTCTATTGCTTTAAATTATCGCCTCCTAATTTATCAGTTGATCAGTACACTATGCATCATCGTTATTCCACATATTTCATTTCACACATCATTTAATGTTTCAGTTAAGGCAAACAAGCTACAACGAATTAACATGTTATCATCCAGTAGATCAATAATTCTTAAGGGTTTTATCGTTTAAACTTCTTAGAAAACTCAAGTAGTCCCAGAAAGACTTGTCTCTAACAACCAAGTGAGATAGTTCTTCACATTTGCAGTGACCCTCCTCGCAGCTGTTTCATAGGCTTCAGATCAAAGGCATATTATCATTTTACAGCGCCAAACTTTCGTTCAAACTAATTTCCTGCTCATATATGTTTCGGACAATTAAGTGTCTCTGAAGCAGTACGTAAATTGCATTTTGATTCTGGTTCACGTTTCAGAACTGGCCAGTTACTCTAAGAAGTGGATCAATTTATCGACCACTTCTTCACTTGCCGAGGCCTTAGATAGAGACGAACTTCAGAAGGGAAGTAGCCTAACCCAATTTCGCCTAGTCGTAGGATGGTTCCTCCCTATTTTTTATTTGCGTCTCTAAAGGGTTTTATTAATACATCTTCACTTGTTTTACCATTAACATTTACAAAAAAAAATATGATAGCCCATATCATTTTGTCATATTTTGTCCTCGTCAGTAAATATTCTGTCATTTAAGTTCAAATAACTATGATTTTGGATGAGCTTTAAATCACACTGATATGAACAAGTAAGATAAAGTAACAGCGAAAAGTCCTAAAATGTAATAAGAATGATGAGAACGATCGTAGAGCACAAGATACAAACTCATGAGGCGAAAGAAAATACAGCTAAACTATGAACTTCTACAATAAGAATGCGGTATAGAACTATAGAAAACTTAGATACGATATGACAAGGGTTAGACAAGAATATTTATAAGTGTTTACAAATTTCTTCCACGCGGAAGAAACTGGAGTTTGTAGAAAGAGGAATTGAATAAATAAATAAATAAATAAATAAATAAAATAAATAAAAAATAAAAACTTTGTGCATGCTACAACCAAGAGAGAGATGGAAAGTACTGAAAAGCTTACCAAAGTCTACAGATTTTATCGCAGGTAAATGCATTGTAAACACTGCTCAATTTCTTTTACTGCTTTACTGAGTATGTGAATAAAGATTAAATAAATAAATAAAAAGACTCATCTTACATTTTTGCGAAAACAATGTTTGCTGTTGCTTTTGTTTTTCTATAGATAAAGGCTACTCTCCGGCGATAAAATATTACGCACAAAAAAGCAGACTGCTGAAGCTATTGCCAAACGACTCTTGCTTCACAGAAGTCGGAAGCTTACAGCTGACTTACAATTGATTAAAAAAAGTTGTGAGGTATATATTGTGTGGTGTTCACGGCTTCTGAAAACGAAATAGAATTTCTGCGACCAACAGTTTGATTTATATATATATATATAAAAAAATAAAAAAACCATTATATCACAAATAACTAGAGAATAGCAGGTATGAGGCGTTTTTGAAATTACCGTCGTTAATAATATAATGTTTGTTGAAAATACAATAAACAAGAATAGATCGGACCAAGAAACCAAAATTCGTATTTGGAAAGAAACTGTAATCAATAGTCAGAATCAACGAATTGTGTAACTTTGAAGAATATAGTAGTATATTTACTCTGGTACTTAAGTCGAAAAGATAAGTAATAAGGATCACGGTGGACAGATAAAAGTTCACCATAACGTGAGGAGAAGATCTAAGAAAAGAGGAAACATGGAAATTTCTATAGAATGATCGGAAATTGAAATTGGTCAATAATTGAAAGAAAGCAAAACTATAGTCTGAAAAATAAAGCTTAGTGCAAAATCTAGAAATACAGCTATACGGTATGTTGTGGGTTCATAATGTACTATGTTAATTTTGCCATAGCCTACACCATTTTTGGTTGGTACACTGCAAGAAATTTAACAGTATACCTCTAGGTAAAATGTAATGTCTAAAATTTTTACTTTCGTTATCATGACGAGAGATCTTTGACGGTAAAGGTAATTTGTTTCTTGAGGCATTTAGGAGCCCGGACTCTTTTGCGAATAAGACTGTGTGTATCGTTTACGCTCTTCCACTGAAATTTACTGCAACGCACTACCTCTGACCAAACAATCCCAGGAAAAACGATATAGTCTACATTGTGTCTTCTCTGCCTCTTGTGATAGATAATGGTGGTGTACTGTCTAAAAGTACTTCCAGTCAATCTGAGATTGTCATTTAGCTTCGCTACGATTTGTGGTCGTTCCATCTTAAATAGCTCCATACAGATACTCTTAGTTTCGAGACAATTTTGACAGATTCCACTCAACCGATTCTCCAGTCGAAATATTCAGGATTTTTCAACTACCTTTGTGCTCCCTCAGAGCGAGGGTGTAGATCGTTTCACGTAGTAAACATGTTTCTCTGCATTAGGCACTATTGCAACTTCATTGTTTACTATAAAAAAAACACATTTTTCTCGTTGAATATTTATGCGGTACATTTCATTATGTAAGCGAAACTGAAACATGAAGCTTTGTGCAATATCTAGAAATACATCTATATCGGATAAGTCACTATACGGTACGTTGTGGGTTCATATTGTACTATCGTAATTCACCACCGAGCGGGGTGGCGCAGTGGTAACACACTGGACTCGCATTCGGGAGGATTGTGGTTCATATCCACCTCCGACCATCCTGATTTAGGTTTTCCGTGATTTTCCTGAATCACTCCAGGCAAATGCCGGGATGGTTCCTTTCAGAGGGCACGGCTGATTTCCTTCCTCATCCTTACCCCAAACTCCGAACGTAAGCCCTGTTTCTAATGACCACGCTGTCGACGGGACGTTAAACCCCAAGCTTCCTTCCATCCTTCCTTAATTAACCCCTATCCATAAATCATCTATCGGGAATCTTTGTTGTTGTATCTAGCATGTAAACGGGTTAACAACTGCCGTTTGCTAGGTTCCCAATCAAATTCTAACGTTTCAGTTTCCATATAGTGTCTTGTACATGAATGTTACTGAAGTATTAGAATGTCAACTTGGATGTGGATCACCAGTCGAAGTTAGTAGGTTACAGCCACAGGTCTGTTTTCGGTGTGATGCATAGCGGTAGACGAGGACACAGCTTAATCGAATTCTCACAGGGGGAGGGTGTTCGGTCGACTATGAAAGCAGAGCTTCTGGTGCGAAGTTCCTGATCACTGGACTTTCCGATCCGGTGCTCGTTTAATTTTCCACTCTCTCCCCACTGTTTCCTGAAGTGAAGGAATTTTACATAACAAATGGTGATTCGCCAGTTTGACGAGCATTTATAAGATAGGCCGTCCTCTTGGCACTGTAGGGAAAAAATAGGGAATGTATAGACACTAGGTTTTACCCATTACCTCACCGCAATCAATAACAGATACACGAAACCACAATATGCTCACATTCATCACAGCCATACATACTGAGTACTAACTCTTCATAAACAAAACAGGGAATGCGTCAGTGGGCGTCTAGAACCCTATGGAAACTCCAAGTCACCTATGCCACGTGTCTTTTGCATTTATCATCTTTTCTGCGAGTATAATCTCTGTCCCCCCCGTGAGCGTCGGAAACACAACGGTAACCGTTGTTCTGATGATTGTCTATGAAGACAAAAAATATGAATTCACGTCACGTGTAGTCCTTGAAAAATAAGGCGGTATACTAATAAATCTGCTGATATTCTTATAAACTGTACTTTTCTGAGCGTAGGAAAGTTTAATACGCACTCTAATCAAACTATTTGTTTATTCGGCAAGATTCGATAAATTTACGATATTCTCTTAACAACGTAGCTTCCAAAGTAGGTGAGAATGTGTAGACAAGTACCGGTATATTTATTGAGCGCAAGGAAACGATTCAATTTCTTTCGAAACAGAATATGAAAATATTAGTGTAATCTTAATGCCTCCTCGTATTGTTAAACGTTCGGTGAGATACGCAGAGCAATACCTGAACATCGGCAGATGCTATTAGTTAACTTTCAGTTAAATATAGTCTGCTGAAAAAAAATTACACTTATAACTTCGGATTAACATTTTACTTACGTTATGCATCAAAATGCGCTAATACTAGAATTTTGCAATATCTGTGATTTATAGGACATGTCTTTGGGGCAGAATCCGGAATGCAGCATTCACGACATTCAAAAGTAGTCTCTAAGGTATTTTGCTAAGAGTCTTCAGTTCTTAATTTGTAACTCAGATAATTAGGTGCATGTATTTTGAAATAAAAAAGAAAAGTACAAAATGAATTTCTGACTTGAGAGAGTTAACTTGCGTTTTAGTTTTTAGGCGAGGGAACTAAGCCTTTAAAGCATAAAGTATTATTTTTCCTAGTAAGAAGGAACCATGCCATAAGCTTCAACACAAGGAAAAAGTAAGAAAAGCAGCTTACATCGTACTGATCATAGGAAGACGTCAGAGACGCCTCGATCCCAGGATGCAAACGTGATCCACCGAAGAGGCCTGGTGGGCATCCAGGATGATAGGTCTCTGCAGCTCGCATGTTCTGTTACGGCAGAAAAACACCAGTCACAATTACTATTCACTCCGTGAAACATCAAAGTGTATTAAAGTTGACTACCGCGAGCGACTTAAATCTACGTAGCATTTGGTAACCGAACAAAAATTACAACGATGTTTTCTTCTGTAAGATACTAGTAGTTTCTTGGATAAGCAGTTCTACCGAAACGTGTTAAAGTGCGGGTTACAAATTTCTAACAAACCCAGTTTCCAATGGTTGGCATGCACGCTTTAAGTACACTAAACTGGAACAACGGACAAAATTAGAGCGACTGTCTGTAAAACAACAACACGGCTTTCATCTCAAACTCGTCACTGACTCTCAGTCACTGACAAAGACACCGTCTGTAAGGGACACTGCGATTAAAAATACAATACTCTAGTAGGACTTAGATTTACTGCTTCTATCAGTTTTGATTTAAAATCCATTTTTAGATGCGCACATTATCATTATGAGGCGCGTTTCGTTCTATTTACGTCATAGAATACAAATACCAAACGCTTATGTGTTACCTAATTGCCCGATAGCGATTTATCAAGAAGATTATTTGACGTCTTAAATAAGGGAATAAATTTTATCGATAATTACATAGTTTTAAGGGATTTTACGTGTTTCTATGCAGGAAGTACAACTTCTACATACATGTACGGCAATGAAATACATGTTACAATATAATACTTTGTCCATATCAGCAACTGTTATACAATTGATTTTTAAAGAAGATGCAACCAGTTTCAGTTAAATGCTTTAATAAACCGTAAAATGTCTTCACTAACGCAAGACGATATATTACCGTATAGTCGTTGTCTGTCCAGCAGCAAACCGCAATAACATTCCTAGATATAGGCAGATTTACATGTCCAATAGAGTGATGGAATAGCCATTTAAAAATGAACTTTAAATAGAAAAGTGACTGAGCCAGTAAATCTATTCGTTATTTAGTCTATTAATAAAATTTAACGATGAATACAACAAAAGAACATCATTATTAATGTATATTTTATAGGATTTGCTGCACATATAATAGCTAAATAGCCTAAATATTAAGAGTAGTGAAAATTATTTTATTTGATGAAACGTCCATATCAGTTTCATCAAAGCAATTTCCGCTTCTGAACTAATTACTTACATCCATCATTTGAGTTTTGAAATGGAATTAATTCCGTGCATGTACTTCCTTTTCTTGTCTTTCAAAAAAATTCCACCGAAACCTATAGTTCACCAAAAACGAAAAATTTCCCAATTTAAGTCCTTTTTCATAATTAATGCATACATTTATTCATTAGAAATATGTACATTTTTTTAACAAGCCTGTCTCTATTTAACATATATTCTATTACTTTCGGTAATTTATCGAGCCTGGTCCAAGATTGTTATTTTTGCTCTATTGAAGACGAGACAACCAGCTCCGTGCTGTTATGTATTATTAATAAATTCTATTTCGAATAAAATATCAATTAAATATTTAGGTATATATCGTTGTTTATTTGATTATAGCTATCGACGGAATCGTTTCATTCTAAAACAGCAAAATAACAACTTCCTGCTATATCTTTGTCACAAGTACTTCGAATTCATCAAGACGCCAATATTTTAGCTTCTGCGTGTTAACTTCGTAACGTATAATAAACACAACAGATACACATAACAGACATTTTAGTCAGTAACGGTTCGTATATTTTCCTTCAACGAACTTCATCAATTATGTAAGGTCTTCGTAAATGCGGATATGCAGGAGGATTCAAATGAAATTTTTTAAACAGAAAAAACAATTTTCTTGCCTTGCTCTGACAGAAGGCATTTTACCCGTATACGGCTCTGATGATTCTGATTGCTTCCGGTGTGCCATTTCTCTATTGGACTCTACAGAAGAATTTCTCCAGTTGTCACAGCATTTTCTAGCGTCTATAGTTCCATTCACTATTTCCTAATAACAAAATCACAGTATGTAAACTCAAATAGCAACAGGTAACTGCAAACAAAAAAGGTAATTCATAAATAAACCAATAACAAACGGAATATCAAGATGCAAAACAGAAACGACACGAACTTCTTCATCGACCTAATATTATTTAGATCCTCTGAACCTGTATAAATATTTTCGAAGCTCTAAAGAAAATCGCGTTTTATTCCATTGATGTATTTGTAACACCTGTTTTTCCACACCTGACGATTCTCTATAACTCTTTTTACCCTTGTTATTTGAGTCTTCGGAACAAAATTTGTGACTTGTAAATGGAGGACAAGCGGTCCGGATACCATATCTCCCATAGCGACAAACATTTTCTCCAAAAGACTGCCTGAACATATCACTTATACCTACACAAAACGCTATCCCTGGATACTTCAGATACTGCTGAGTTAAAAAAATTTCCACTTACATCTGCAATTAACAAATGAAGTAGCAATTCATAGCTGAGTAATGTGATAACTTGCTTCATTGTGTGATAGTTTTCATTACGGTTTTTGATGTTGACGGGACGTTCAATCCTAATGTTCTTTCCTCGTATTACGGTCTGTGAAAACTTTTCCTTTAATTTCTTAGCTTCCTCTATCTCTCTCCGTCTCTTGATGAAAAAATAACTTTGAATTATAACTTGCATGAAAAAAAAAAACTTTGTCAATATATGTCAATATTTTCGTAATATAACAGAGGCGTTCCAAAATCAAACACAAGAACATCAAAAACTGTGATTTATCTGCCGATAATGCAGGAAACAATTCAGCTAAATCATTCTAAGTGACCACCTCTCCGTCTCAGTCGAAGACATATCTTGAAAGGTAATTTGTCTGTTGCAAAGATTTTCTGCTTCAACTTTCAGTCTAGAGTCTGCATTTCCCTGGTTTTAGTGCTTAGTAAAGAGCACAAGTATGTCGGGTTAATAAGGTATGTAGAGATTCAGAAAGCAAGTCAAACATGTCGTCCCACGCTAAGGCCTAAGCGTCTCATTGTCTGAAGAGAGTGCATCTTCCGGTGCCCTGCAGACACGGCTCTGTTTCAGTTTGCATGACAGGTGCATCACGATGTGTGAAGGAAAGCGTGCGGCAATTTAAAACATACCACAAATTTGCAATATGCATGAAAGTAGGATTCTTGTAGGTAATACAACTAAATATCACGCCGATTTATAGAGATGCTATGACTGTATATGGATCAAATAAAATGTCTAGCGCAGACGGGTGAAATGGTGTCAACAAGGCTGTACAGAAGTGGGAGATCCTGGTTCATCATGTAATCCAGGTTTTGCATTATGTGATTTTCAAATTTTCTGGCAAGCTAGAAATCAATATGTGCGTGGGATACGGAAGGTGAACGGGGAAGATTTTGCAGCGATGAGACTGTTCACGCAGTGGCTCTCGAAAGGCTGCGTGACCGAGGAGGGGTATTTTATCGGAACTGAAGGATTGGTTGAACTTTTGGACCGTTATATACAGAGACTTGGTTTCTATGTTAACAAAAAATTCATACTGATCTGTTTGATTCACTTAATAGTGTAGCATTCAACAGAAGTCAATTACCGTGCCCTGTATCATAATTTGTGAAGTTGTGCACTGCAATGTCGTTCTAGTGTGGAACGGAAGTCACACATTTTTTAAAATTCATTTTTATTTTTATTTATTATTATTTTTTTTTCTTTCTTTATTTTCCTGTTACTACTTGTATCGGGGGTAACCGAAAATCTTTTCCGCTTCTTAACTGGTCTGAAGTAAGCCTAGAAAATTGTGTCTTATTTTATACTAAAAGAATGAAATATTTTCAACAAAAAATCTGGGAGACAACGTTGCTATAGGCAAAGTGACAGCTTATTCAGAATTGAATTTAAAGGAGCTGCAGTTTGTTCCAATCGAACGACTAAAGCTGTAAATAATTTTCCTGAAACGTATTTCACTAATAGCTTTCTGGTTAACCCTCTTCTTTAATGTTTTCGCTCACATAATTGTACTATTTTCAGATCGTAATAAGCAAATATTGCGGAAGTTGTTAAACAAAAGTTTTCTGATTATTGTAAAGGTTTACGCCAGTACATGGAGCTTAATTATTGACTTGAGAAAATTTTATCAAAGCAGAAAATCTTATCAAAATTAATTTAAATGCCGTTCAGAAATATTTTAAATTCAAATTTTTGTATAGCTTATTGGACTTAATTACGGGGTTATCAGTCCCTAAACTACTTATGAACTAGCTAAGACTAAGGACGGCACAAATATCCATGCCCGAGGGGGGATTCGAACCCCCGACCGTAGTGGCCGTGCGGACCGTGACTGGCGCGCCGCAGAGCACTCGGCCACCGCGGCCGGCTCAGAAATATTTCCTCTATTTCTTGTCCTTATAATTATTCATTACGGTCGATATGTCATTTTTCCTTTTACGTAAACTGCGAATAAAGTGCGATTGGAGGAAATACCGCCAAGAAATTTGTTTTATCTTTAAAGCATTATTAGCGCCTCGTTTCATTAAAAGGGAGCATGTTTCAGTCTTACTTTCTATTCGTGTTTGAATTAGCTGAGAGGTTCAATAACTCGGTTCCTGCCAGTCAATAGTCATATATTCGGAACAGTACGTTTATGTGTCACATACGGATGTTTTCTAAGGAAAGGAAACTGAGGACAGTCATATCTTTTAGATTGTGGCGTAACATTCTGTAAGTCAGCAAATTTTGAGTTTATGGAAATTTTTATTACCGACGTAACCGTCCGGTGTTGACAACATATATTTCTAAATTTTAGTGATGTACATATTTTATCAGTCTGATAATACAGTGAGTTGCTAGAGTTGCTTCTCGTAAACCTTAGTTAAACAAAATACTCTAAATATTATAAGTAAATGAAACTCTGAAAACTGAATATGCAACGAAAAAGAAATATTTCGTGTCACACAAATTCAAGGAGTCTACCTCGTCAAGAGCAGGGGAGTTAAAATCACCGCAAATGCTGCAATAAATGTGCATTCTTATATTCTTCAGCGAAAATTTGGAAAATTTGGCGAATGCATCCACGGACTTGACAATATACGTTTTTACCTATTTTACACACGACAAATTTGAAACGTTCATTAAGCCAGACGCAGATAGTTTCAATTATTTGATATGTTTTTCTTTGGAGAAACATCATCGCTAAACTTCCCCGTGTACACTATTCGGCAGGATATCTACTGGATCTTATGGTAACTCTTTAAACAGAGACGGGCACCTATATTTATATTTATTCACACTATGAGTTAATGAGGGCTTAGACCAAATATTTTAATTGTTCTTTGTCTTAAGGATCAGAAAAGTTTAAAACTAATTGAGTTGGAAGGAAGTTTCAGAAATGGCCAGGTTCGCGGTGACGTATCTTTTCTGTAAATTCTTCATCTACTCTTATCGAACAGTAAATGTTTTTGATTACTTGTATTGTGTGGTTACTAATGTTCCATTTCTTTTTAACTACGTAAAACGTTTGTGAAATATCATCCTCAACTAACGAAAAGAAACTGGATTGCAGTGTTGAAAAAATGTTTGAGAAGACATAATTTTGTTTGTCTAAAATGTGTTTCGAACCCTTTCATATCCCTTTCGGGTTCCGCTCAGTATCAGAACACTTTCCTAGTTTTACGTTTTGGTCGTTTGTGTACTCCGATTATTTGCGACTTGTTTCTGAGCATCTTACTTTCAAAACACTTAAATTAAGAGATAGATAAATTTTTCATATAGCAAGTGTTCGTCTGAGAAAACATGTCACATTAAGGGTGGACTACGCATCACCGAAACGAAAGAAAAATCCAATTTTAAATCGTGCTGTAACTGTCGGATACGTGTTATCGCAAACCAACAAAATTTAAAATATATAACGTATCATTACCATCACATGTTTTGACTGTAGGCGAATTTATTCAGGTTTAAATTGTGTAAGGTAATCACGTTTCATCGTGTAGACAATGAAAACTCAGTACCTATACGTGAATTGATGATTCTCTTGTTCAGGGTTTTGTTCATGGAACAACACTCCTCCTGCAATAGTAGCCTTATAGTAAGTCCGATGTATGAAGAAGGATTGTGATATCAGATTCTGATACAGATAAGAAGGAATCCTGCTGCATAGATCTGAAGACATTCCAGAACGATCTAAATGTGTCATGTAATTAAAAATATCCACCCGGGACTGATTAATAAATGCTAACTTCAGATACTGTTAAAATAGGATAATATCAGCAAATAAATTAAAGATAGTGCAACTGACGTTAGAATTTTTGTAAATCTATTAAACCCCGTGACTATGAAAGAGAAATGTAATTGTAGCGATTAAACTACTAAGAGTACGAAATGAGCACTTAGATTTTTTTTAAACAGATGTACTTTCAAATATATGGTTACTTGTTACTCAACCGATTTTTGGGCGAAAAACTGTAAACGTATCACAAACTAAAAATAAATATAAATAATAATAAATTGAAGTTTTTCCTAAAATCACTTATTCTTACTTGTTCTGTTGGATCTGCGGTAACCGATCGGAATTAAAAAATTGAATCGATCTTCGGTAACCCGATTTTTGCAGTTAATAATATAAATTAGATCGAGCCCAAAAGTAGACACAATGTCAGAAATTCATAAAACTCTAAAGGTAATTTTTTCTATGAGTTTATTTTGAAGAAATCTTCCGTAAAGATCTTTCTCACCCGAAACGATGTTCTGAACATTTGTAAATTTCGTGTGTGTACCGAAATAACATGATAATTTCTGTTTCTCGAAAACATATTGTAAACACCTTCCAACGTCATCCAAGTGCTTTGGTAAGATATTTCACATAAGCATTAGTTTGTAAGATACATCCTATTTCAACTGAATCTTAGACGAGACATTTATAATTAGCAGTTTGATTAAATCTATTGATCACGACGTCATTGTTTTCGTCGTGTGATATCATCACCACTGGGAACTACAAGCGAACAAAAAATCTATCAGGTAGTTACCACAAGCATAAATGTCACTCAGTTAAAACTGTGCTGTGACTCTAATCATTTGACACGTAACGCGCCACGGGAGCGTGCTTATCTTCTCTTCCGATCACCTCCGACAATACAGCCTTGATAAATTGCTCTCGGCATGGGCGAAGTATTTCATACTTCCATACCGGTCATTACATCGATCGCAACAGTTAACTAGATTGTGGACAATTAATCAATACGAAATGGAAGTCGTAACATATTGTGACACATCTGCCTACGAAGTTACTTTTATCCAACACAACAGATACGGCGTAGTGCAAATGAGAGTGAGAGAAATATGGGAATTCCTTAAATGCAATGCATCACTAAAGCACCATGTTACAGTTCACGTTTGTCAACCCACACAAGTGATACATTCCTGATATTCACACATGATTTTATTTCCGAAGATTTTAAACAGACCTTATTCAAATCTCTTTTTATTCATGTTTTCTTTCAGAGTATGTCGTTTAGTACTGTCTATGACACCTGCTACCATATATTATATTGGAGTTCATAATTATTTTTAGTGGTTCATCATCTGATTCTCCAGTGTCTAAACTAATTTATTTAACTGTATTCAATTGTAATGCATTAATGGAGTATGAAGCAGACACTTTCAAAGAATGCAAGAGATTTTTAGAAAAGTAACGTTTTTTTAACAATAAAAACTGGAAGCAGTGGAATTAAACTACGATTTAATAATTAATGTTCCTGATTATTAATAACTGTTGTGGAAATGTTATTTAGTAGTATTTCGCTTCGGATGAAAACAATTGTTGGTGTAATGTTACCATACAATAACTAAATGATACCAGATTTTGACAGAAAAATTGCAATGTTTGTTAAGTGGTGTAGTCGGTTGTTTCAGCTTTATTTATATCGACGCTAATTTTTGCTCACTCGATCGCGCTCACTCTATCAGTTCATTCGATCGCGCGTGCCCAAACAACACGTCAAGAACAGTGTCGTCTATGCATATGAGGAGCCTGCCGCGTAACTGCTGCATACATGTATGCTATCATTGCATTCCTTCACGACGTGACGTAGAGATCCACAGTGTTTAAGATCATTCATCACAGCTACAAGGGTTAATTTTAGGGCCTCACCAACAACAAACAAAACTATGACAAAGTAAGCAACGTGCTTAAATTTCAATCGTCTCTCAAATTAAATAACTGACTTGCTATAGACTGTCAGACGTCGGCTAGGCCCCAAAACGATCAAAATATTTTGTGTAATAAATAAAGCTATATTTACTTTAGGTCGCCGTAAACTTCACGATTCTTTTATACCTTCGGCGTATGGCTGAGGGTACGTGAGCTCTGATGAATCGCTTAACAAAATTTGCCTGACATTCTTACGAGCTTGTAAATTGCGTAAGTTATTGTAGCTGGTGCAGCTATACAGGTATGCTAACTCACAGAATGTAAATAAGAGGTGATGATTGATTTTGTTACTCAATAATTACTGGCACTAAAATTTTAAGAAGCTCGACCGTTATACGGCATATTATACTGTTGGTCCAGTAATATCATTTGCATACCGGGCCGGATTATCATTGGGGGACAATCGTTCATGAGACAACTCGCACCAGGAGGTAGGCCCGGCTGCTACTAATACCACTCCGGCGTTAAAATTCAACGTAGCAGAGGACAAACTGAACAAACGCTCACTTACACCATATTCATATTGTATCGTTCTGGACCATTTACGTCCACACTTACATCCCAACACATCATCTGAAATTAATAAAGCTTCCGAACTATTTCTTCCTACCACTGACTCAAGTGCAATAAGGAGAAAACGACGGAGCAAGTTTTTATCATCATTCTGCTGTCCAAAACATTGTGTATTTATTAACCTGAATTCAGAGTATCCGTTCAGGAGCATGACTATATTCATTTTCTCAACACAGGAACAAGTTTGCATCATTCTAATAATAAACGTCACTTGTTTACTGACAGAGACGTAACTATTGTCAATACTTACAGCTATTACTGCCTATTACAGCAACACACACCGGGAAAGCTAACGAAATCATCTTTGATTCTGTTAAATTTTTATCGTTTACTTTGGATTACATCAATTGCCTTTATTCTCTCGACATAATTACCGCGTGGATACTTCAAACTTTTTACTTTTTCGTGCCTTCAAATACCCTTTTTATCGTGTCAGCTATTTCACAGCAACTAAATGAGAAAATTATCACAGAAATAATTTTCATAAGAGACACTACTGCCCGAGCCTCAACAGTCAACGCACAACCAAAACACTGTTTACAATACTGATCTCGTAGATCACACAGCATAGACAGTATGATATCAAAAAACAAAAAACAAAATAAAGTATTTACGTACGATAGACCTATCTGTCATTAAAAGATGTTCTCTAAGCGATAGTCATTCATCCTTGAAGCATGACATTTCCTGTTCTAAATAAAAATCATGATGGCACTAATCAGAACATCCGCTGCTAAGGAAAACAGTTAGATATTCTGAACACGGATATGTTGGTATATTTAGCAGCAACAGAGCTCACAGCTATCAAAACCCGCCGTCGTTAATTTTATCCGTACTTTCGTTCAGCTGCCGGTAGAACTGGTTATCGAAAAGGTCCGTACGGCAATACTCGTGTTAGGCTGCTCGTACTTCTACGCGCTGTAGCTGATAATTTATGTAGCACTCGCATTGTCTGCGGTAACTTTTAGTAGACGGCATGAATCGAGCAACGATCATTTTATAAGGCCGGGGAACACGGCTGAGGGACACCAGCAGGAAGCCGACATCTATATTAATAGCGCTCTTTCCACGCTGCGGGTACAAGCACCGCAACGCCGTCGGGCCACACATTTTATTGGCTGTGTTGGAATTCAATCGCCCGGACTGCAAGCGCCGATACGGACCCCGTTTTATGAGCTAGCACTCGGGAACAACGCGGTCGTAATTTGTGACTCGCAATGAATATTTATATCTTCTTTCTCTCATTTATCGGTCGTATTATCATTCGTGGCAGTAGCGAAAGCCGTGATTTGCAGAAACACGAGTTAATAATTCTGTATTCGGCTTCTTTGCTGCTTCTGCCGCATGCGACTCTTACGCCATCACTTGTAAAAATCACTTTACACGTGTCTCGTTAGCAGTAATGCGTAAACGAGATAATAATTCGGCGAAAATAAAAATAGCGTAAGTGGCACACAGAAGTACACGACAGGTACACAGTTACTGAACGCTGCACTCACAGAATGCGTAAGAGTAAAACGAGTTAACGTTTCATTCCGCTGTCTGTTGGAACTAAATTCTTTAATATTACGTATTGAGAAAATATACGCAGTACATCTCACAACACTCGAGGACCTAGCGTTAGTTTTCTCCTGAGTGGGAGAGCACTGTACATACTATGTAACGTCGCCAAACGAGTGGCGGAGATTACACATTCTCAAATGTTGTGCACTGAAAGTGGCTAAAAACGCCTCCGCGCGGAGCGTGCGATTTTACGTGACAGCGGAACAACACTAAAAACTGCGGCGGAAAACAAGGAGGTTCCGTCCGGCAAGTCACACACACACGGGAAAGCACTTACCTCCTGGAAATCAGCCATCCCATCGGGTTGGTGTCGCTCCGGCAACGACAACGGCAGCCCACATGCACGCCTCCGTCTCCCGGCGCCAGGCGTCACGCTTAGAGTGCCTTCGCGGGAACAATAACACCTGTTCTTATTGGACTAGTTTTGAAAATCACTTCGGAAAGCACAGCCAGCCCGTCTTGTTCCCCCCAGCGCCGGCTCGTGACGTCAGCAGCGACCAATGGGAGGGCCCTGCCGCGCGCCGCCAGCCAATGGGGAGCGGGCGCGGCGGCCGGGAGGGGGGCGCCTGCTTGACATTCCTGTATCAGCTGAGCGCGAACCTTATGCCGCTGCGCTCACGCTGCATTCGTCGGCTCCCCTCCGTCCAGCGCGCGCGCGCGTCTCCGTGGCGTCTCTAACGAAACGCGCAGAGCGGATACTCTGTGTGTACGGAAATGGTTTGTTAACTAAAACAACACAGTGCTTTTGCACCAGCCACGTTACGTCTCTTGGGAGACGTGCGAGGTGTATAAAATCCCGTAGTAACTTCTATTCTGCCATACACCAGCAGAAAATAAAAGCACTACCGTAACAAAAGTAAGACATCAAACACGCGTAAAAAGAGAACTATTAACTGTCAAGTTTAAATGTTAATAATGACTATTATCACGACAACCTCTTGCACTGTTCTCATGCATTTTCCATCCTTAATAACTAAACGTAATAGTCTAATTATTCTTCAGTATCATGTCATAGCATGTGAGTGAACCTACTAGCATTTAAACAATAAAAATATGGTTTTACGTACTGGTTGCTGAATAAATAGAAGCTTCATTCGTACTTGCTTTAGAGTTACTGTTCCACTCGTGCGTCGAAGTCTCCGTGTATGTTTCCGTGTAGTTCAGACTTCATTTTAGGCCTGTGCTGTCTTCTTGTAACGATCTATTTTTCTTTTTCTTTGCGTTTACTTCCTATATAAGAGACAGAGGATGCACGGAGATGGGTATTCAAGGGATGGATAATAATGGATGAGCTAGAAGACTTTTAGAGTTCAAATGTTTGTAAACCTATCGGACCAAACTACGTGGTCATCAGTCCGTAGCTTACAAACTACTTAAACCTAGGTAAACTAACGTAAGGACAACACACACACCCATGCCTCTGGGAGGACTCGAACCTCCACGGCGAGCAACCGTGCGCTCCGCAGCGAGACGCTTTAGACCGCTCGGCTACTCCACCGTGGCACTTTTAGAGTACCTTACAGTGAGGAATGGTGACAAGTACCGTAAGTTTCATTAATACATTTAAAACTTCTACAGGGTGGTCCAAAATTCCCGTTACAATCTTCTAGGACTTGTAGAGGATAGTGAGTACATAACATTTTGAATGGGAACCCATGTCCAGAAACGTATATTTCCGACCACCCTGTATATACATGCAACTGAAGTAAGTTGCATCATGGTTACGTATAAAAATATTTTAACTATGCGGCAGAAAATGCTATACAAGTAACTTAGGTGAAATGTATGACTCATCAAGTAACATTCTTCGATCTGTCCCTTACCGATAACGATCCTTATATTCAAGCCTCAGAGGACTTCGCCGTTTAGTTTAGTTGATCAGCGTCGTGTTCGCTATTTTTAACACAATAACTGAAATATCAGTTTGCTGGATCTAATTAAAATATTTTAAAAACAATGAGTGTTAAATAATATATTATTCAGTGTATCACATATTTCATTGGTAATTGTATCTGTGATATTGTTCTACCCTTGCATCGAAGTCTCCAAGATATACCAGCGAAGTCATGTTTATATAGATCCTTATTAATCGAACTATATATATCACTTTACATTTAAATTCGAAGTGTACATCGTACCCATTTAAATGACTTCATGCCCTAATCCAATCGAAAATTGATTTGGTGTAAAAAAACTTCCAGCATACCTCGATACGCACACTGATCTCTGTCACATTTTCGACCGACATGCGTTGGAAGCGGTACAGTCTTTCTCTAAATGGAGAACAACGACGCTCTTCTTCCAAAAATTCCGATTAAATATTCCCGAGGATCTTTGTTCACTTCCTTGTGTGCTGTAACAGTATTTGTCGACACTTACAGCACGTCTGTGAATTCGTATATCAGATAACATGCATGTTTCATGAGGATTTCAAACAAAGGAACAGTGGACTAGAATTAGTCTGACCAACATTTTGTTTTGATTTCCTTTACAGGCGATTTGAACGGCCACTCAACAGATTTTCATCTCTTTTCAAAATTCGTCGTGCGTTATAAGTTTGTCGCATCATAGTTATCACTGGATTGTTTGTTGCAATTTAGAAAGCCTTTGCGAAGCGGGAAACCAAATTATCTGCGTATTCTTTTAAGCCGAGCAGATTTTTTGAAGGAAGCTTCCTATATTCCAAGAATATTGTACTATTTAGTGAAATTTCTATAATCCTACAACACACAAACCATCTACATCTACTTTATTACCGAGCAGTTCACACTTAATTGTAAATCTCCGCTGACTGATGATCATATGGCGCGGCGGAAAAGCCGTGCGTACTAAGGTGCCTTGCTGCGGTGCGAGCGGCCTTTCGCCGTCTGGGGTTCGAGTTCTCCCTCGGGCATGGGTATGCGTTTTGTTCTTAGGGTAAGTTAGTTTAAAGTAGTTTGTAAGTTTAGAGACCGATGACCACTGCAGTTAGGTCCCATATAGAATCAATGTCGGACAATTTTTCGAGTGTTCCTCACTCGAATAGTAACCTAAATATTTCCTTGGGAGTTAGGATTTTCCTTATTTTATTACAATGGTCATTTTTTCCCGCCGTAAGGGTCAGTAAAAAAATTTTGGTATCCAGAAAAGGTCGATACTGGTAGATATTTTGTGAAAAGATATCGCAACAATGCAAAGTGAATTGGTTTTAATGACTGTCATCCAAATTCGCTTACAATATATTACACTGTTTTCTCTATTTCGCGATGATACTTGAGGAACTGCACTTCTTTGGACGTTTACTAGCTTCTCCGTCGGGTTAATACCCCATATTATATTTTATTACTCCAGCAGATGACGGTGGAGCGTTGTGTAGGCAGTCTTTATAACATATTTGTTGCATCTTCTAAGTGCTCTGCAAATACAGCGTCTCCTTTTGCCACAGCATTTTCTTTGCCAGGAATCATTTTAATTTGCTTGTAATTGTAGTCCCTGTTTACTTAGTTGGATATACAATTTTGAAATTTGCATTATTTGTTGCGTAACAGAATTTTAAAGTAATCTTTTATGTACTTATGTGGAGATCATAGGTTTCATTGTGTATGCTCAATTTACAGTTTTTCCACAATGCTTTGTTCGAATTACTTTCACAATACGTTTTGATCGTGTGATGACTACACTATACACTAAAAGATATCATCTCCAAGGATCTAAGAAATCTGCACAAATTGTTTCGGAAATTGTTTCCTTGGATTAAGAAGAGAAGTGCCTATAACATCATTCTGGAGAACTCCAGATACCACTTCGGTTCAAGTAGACCACTTTGCGTCGATTACCACGAACTTTGACCTTCCTGACAGGTCAGTACGAATCAAGTCGCACAACTTACAAACTACATAGGAAGGTCATTCGATTAGAAGCCGCTTGTGTGGAAA
The DNA here is from genome assembly GCA_026315105.1 of Locusta migratoria. Lineage (NCBI taxonomy): Eukaryota > Metazoa > Arthropoda > Insecta > Orthoptera > Acrididae > Locusta > Locusta migratoria. The sequence continues at coordinate 382,286,785 of CM048755.1, forward strand.
CTATCGTTCCTATCTCCTCCACAAACAACTGCACCATTTAGTTTGCTGGATGAACGTCGTTTTCGCTATTTTTAACACAGTAATCTAAATAAAATGTCAGTTGGCTGGCGCTTATTACAATATCATAAAAGCAACGAATGTTCATTGTATATTTCTTTGCTGATCGCATATTTTATTGGTAAATCTATGGAAGATACTGTTCGGACCGTGCATCGAAGTCTCTAGGATGTATTGACGTGGAAGAATATATTCCTGGTGTATTCAGTACAGTTTCTAATAGGGATTTCGCTAGCGAATGGTACCTTCTGCAATTTTATCGTAGAAAGACATGGTTGGGGACTATGGCAGTTATTTGAAATTACTTGTTGATGGTGTACAACAACTAGCCACAATAGGTTACTTTATTCTGAGCATCAACAAGTTGCCCGGCGCCTTGTACGCTGCGAGTCTTGCAGTCTTCCCAGTTTCGCGATAGCAGCATTGCTTATTTGAGTGCAAGAAGTTAGCAGCGAGCAGAGAGATGAGGTAAGGCGCAGCGCGCGGCTCGGCGCGTTCCGTTACGGGCCCTTCCGGCCGATCTGAGCTGCGCGCCTGCCGGATGCACAAGTGTCACTGCCACCGGAAGCGAACCCACGGCTGGAAAATAACTGTGTTCAGCGCTCCCCTCCTGCTGGACACGCGCCACCGCGTCCACTTCTCTAAACGCTTCTCATAGCCAAACTTACCACGCAAATACGACCAATATTCTCAAACACTTCCCACGGGCGCGTTACGTGGACGAAATGAGTTCTTCCGCGACACTTCATATCGTTGCGTCCAATTATGGACGTACTAATATTTCGCTCAAACAGCTTTCCTTGGGGACATCTTCCATGATCCGGTTAGTGGCTTGCATAAATCAACAATCTCATAAATTGTTTTCCCTCGCAACTGCCCCCCCCCCCCCACCACAATAAAATCCCCAGAACGTGAAGCACTTTCTTCTGTCTCCTTCATTACGTTTTCCCACAAATGAACGAATGTAGCCTGTTTGTCCTCTTTAAAAATGTAAAGAAAATGCTGTCATCTTCTTTCATTTACGCCTCATGCACTTTAAATTAGTCACATTACTTTCTGTTTCCCTTTCTTCAATAATAATGTTTCATCATCATATTTCTCACCTTCTTACAGCCACTCTGTGTGTCAATTACTGTTAGGTTTTGTGGTGCAAATCTAACTTTCCGTAACTTTTCTCTCTTGACGAAAGGATGAAAATTGTCTCTTTTTATCTTTCTACGCTATAGTAATTACCGAACGTCTCATCGTGTTGCATACTATATAACATTTTTATCGTAATGAACTTCATTAAGAAGATGGGTAATGTTTAGTTAGATATACGAAATGGCTTTATGACCTTAATATTGTCAGCTTGATAACTAAATAAATAAACATGAGCTTGAAATAGTTTCCTTTATATAATTGTATACTGTTCTCGTTTCATTGATTTGTATGAATCGTATTTATACATAAATAATATATATTTGTAGAACGAAACTTCCACTCTGCAGCGGAGTGTGCGCCGATATGAAACTTCCTGGCAGATTAAAATTGTGTGCCGGAATCGGGACTCGAACCTGGGACCTTTGCCTTTCGCTGGCAAGCGATATACAACTTTTCGCAGGAGAACTTCTGTGAAGTTTGGAAAGTAGGAGGCTAGGTACTGGCAGAATTGAAGTTGGGCGGCATTGTGAGTCGTGTCGGTGTTGCTCAGTAGTAGAGCGCTTGCCCGCGATTGGCAAAGGTCCCAGGTTCGAGTTCCGGTTCCGGCACGCAATTTTAATCTGCCAGGAAGTTTCAATATATATTTGTGTCTATAAAATTGAATTCTGATGACTAATTTCGACTGTGAAAAGGTTTTTTGAAACGAAGAAGCTTTATTAGAACAGGAAAAGCATAGATCATATTTTTGGCACATGTCACTGGCCGTAGTTAAGTATTTACGATCTAGAGATGATTTTTTTAGTTATGTAAATTGTTCATCAGAAATTTATGTAATAGTCTTGCGCATGTCAAGATTTATACATACATTTTTGAAGCTTAGAACCTAGTTGTAATTTGCGTTGTAATGCTTATTATACTACTACTGCTACTAAAGCTACTATTAATAAGAATTTAAACATAATTCCCTCTATCCAGGTTTAGGCTAAGCTAAGTTCGTTTTAATTGCGTACTGATCTTCTGCCCAAAGATTTACAATATAAAGATTCAATTGGAGTCTTGACCTTCGCTACACGCAAAACATGTTCGTTCCATTGCTTTTGTTCTGCGTAGCTTTCTCTTTTTTTATATGGAATAATAATAATAATAACAATAAGTCACACATTCCTTACACCTGCTTCCTTATAATTCATTACTTCAATATCAGGTGTGCTTTTACTACAAAGAAAGTAGTGAACGGATGCCTTCACGTAAGTAAAGTAACTTAAACTATTTAATAACTACCATTTAAGACTTCAAATCGAAATCTTAAAATAATATTCTCGTTTCGGCGTCTGCAACATAGCAGTGTTATCTCCAGTTAGTTACACGCATTACTGGACTTTCGGTACAGCGTTAGTGCAGTAACTTTATATTATCCTCAATAATCTTTGTGGTACCTCATGGAGTGTGGCGGTCGGTACTTCGGGAAGCACTGTTATTTTCTTCACCTCCGACCCACTCGTGACTGGTGCGCGGGTGAACGACTGTCGGAAAGGCTGTAAAAGCATCTCTGATTTCACCGTCATGGGTATTTCGCAAGTTGTATGTAGGTTAAAGTAGTATATTATATGAATCTTCTCCTAATACGTACTCCCGTAATTATGACGCTAACGTTTTCTGTGGTACACAATGCTTCTCTTATAGTAATCGTCGCTGGAATTTGAGAAGAATCTCTACTATGTTCTAGTGCTTTCCAAATGATACAGACCTTTTTCATACTGTTTATTAATAGTACCTGGTAATGGTTCTGACAAGCTGTAGCGATGATGATGAAGCTCATGGAATCACGCCACGCTACAACACAGTCTGTACCGCCCAGCCAATCATCGGTCACGAGTATTTCATATGCTACCTATTTCGTTGGTGAATTACATCTCTTCCGATTATTTCAATGAATCTTAGAGTACCAACCACTTGGTTCTACAACAGTTTTCATGTGGCCATTCCTCTTTAGGTAAGGCCGAAATCACATCAGTAAATTTTCTACATTTGTTACCGCTACAAGTGGCTAATAGCCAATCTTTCATCAAGCGATAACATGTGTTTCGGCCTGTTTATGTACATATGCTACACGTAATTACTTTCAAAGAAAACAGTTCAAATATTTGTAAATTTGTGGGACGAAACTACTATGGTCATCAGCCCCTAGACTTACAAGCTACTGAAAGTAACTTAAACTAACCTAAGGACAGCACAATCACCCATTCCAGAGGGAGGACTCGAACCTCCGACAGTGGCGGCATCGCGTAGTTTCACTCCTTGTTGTTCCCTGCACAATGCATCAGTAATCTGCAGATCTTTCGATATTTCTCTATTGTTTCCCCGCGTATACATCAAGGTCCCTCTAACAGCAACTGTATACAGTTACCAACATGTTGCACTCTTTTGTGGTACGCCGCCAGCAGATATCAAATAGGTGTTTTCTATCTCATTAATGCGGACATCAACTGAATGCAGTCATGCCACATCATATGATTCTTTGCGGTTAATACAAGGAAATGTGACACTGAAAGTAGTAGACGAGATTGGAGATTTGGAATGCAAAATAACTGATAGCTGACGATGGCTAAAAAATAGCTGGAATATGAAAGGAATGAAAGAAATTTGCATATAACTTATCGTCGAAATCGAGGTTACCAGTGACGTAGCACAAGCTCGAATTATTTCAAGGACTGGAAAGGAAATTATCTGTGTTCTTTCAAAAGAACGATACCGGTATTGTCCTGAAGCTATTTGGAGAAATCACGGAAAATCTTAATTAGTATAGTTCTACGTGAATTTGAACAGCCTCCCTCCCAATTAAGTGCCCAATGTGGAAACTACTGCACCTCTCACTCGGTAGGATATAAAATACAGATTCGTAACATAAAAAAGACTTTCTGAATTTGATAATATTGGAACATCTTACATGAACTTAACTGTTTGGGAGCCTTTACTGAAATTATTTGCGTGGAGTGTACAGTTGTCTGAAAATGAAACGTGGATGATGTGAAGTTTAATTAGCAAGAGTGTAAAATATTGTGATATTTGCTACTTTAGAAGATTGCTGTAGATTAAATGGGTGTATTGAATAAGTGAAGTCGAGGAAATGAACAGCATCGGAGAAAAAAGGTATGTGTGATACAGTTTTGATGAAGCAAGGAGATCGCTTGGTAGGACATATTTAGAGACAGCAAGGAATTATTGTTTGGTCGTCACGGATATTATTGGGGAGCTGCCTGAAACTATTGAGGGGCTTTAAGGTCAGCTATAAAATTCAGATATATGTGGATATAGGTTAAAATGACTTTTTGCGAAAATGAAGAGGCATGCACAGAATAAACTGATGCAAAAAGAGTTACATCAAACGAGGCTTCCAAATGAAAACCGAAAAGGCATAAGCTCCGAGTGCCACATTTATCTTCCGCTGAGTCCTCAATCCAATAACGGTTCTTGTTTGATACTCTATAGGACAACCGTTTGCTGTGTTACTGTGCTGCTAGTACCGTCGTTATGAAATATCAAATTTCATTGTCATTAACGGATCCATTGTGCTGTTGTTGTTATGGTTTTCAATCCGGAGACTGATTTGATGCAGCTCTCCACCTTACTCTATCCTGAGCAAGCCTTTTCATCTCCTCACAAGAACGACAACCCACATCCATTTGAATCTGCTTACTATATGCGTCTTTTGGTCTCCCTCTGCGATTTTACCCCACACATTTCACTCCAATGCTAAATTTACGATTCCTCAGTGTCTAAGAATGTGTCCTACCAAGCGATCCCTTCTTTTAGTCAAGGTATACCAAAAATTCCTTTTCTCACCAATTCTGTTCAGTACCTCTTCATTAGTTACGCGATCTACCGAGCTAATCTTCAGCATTCTTCTGTAGCACCACATTTCAAAAGCGTCTATTCTTTTCCTTTCCGCACTGTTTATCGTCCATGTTTCACTCCCGTACAAGGCAACACTCCACACTAATGCCTTCAGAAAAGACTTCCTTACACTTAAATGAATATTCAATATTAGCGAATTTCTCTTTTTCAGAAATGCTTTTCTTCCCATTGCTGTTCTGCATTTTTTATCATCTGTACTGCGGCCGTCATATGTTATTTTACTACCCAAGTAACAAAACTCGTCTACCACCTTCATTGTTTCGTTACCTAATCTAATTCCTTCAGCATCGACTGCATTTCTAAGACTATTCCATTATCTTTGTTTTTCTCTTGTTGATGTTCATTTTATGCGCTCTCTTCAACACACTGTCCATTCCATTCAACTGCTCTTCCAGGTCCTTTGCTGTCTCTGACAAAATTACAATGTCATCAGCAAAATGCAATGTTTTTATTTCTTCACCATGAACTTTAATCCCTATTCCAAAATTTTAATTGCTTTCCTTCACCGCCTGCCTGATGTACAAATTGAATAACATCGGAGAGAGGTTCAACCTTGTCTTACTCCCTTCCCAACTAATACTTCCCTTTCATGCCCTTCAAGTCTAATAACTGCGGTCTGGCTTTTGTACAAGTTGTAAATAACTATCCTTTTCCTGTATTTTACACCTGCTGACTTCAGAATTTGAAAGAGTGTATTCCACTCAACATTGTCAAAAGCTTTCTCCAAATCCACAACAGCTAAAAGTGTAGGTTTGCCTTTCCTTACTCTATCTTCTAAGATAAGTCGTAAAGTGAGTATTGCATCCCGCATTCCTGCATTCCTCCTGAATCCAAACTGATCTTCCCCAAGGTCAGCTTCTACCAGCTTTTCCATTCTCCTGTAGATAATTCGTGTTAAAATTTTGCAACCATGACTTATTCAAACTGATGGTTCTGTAATTATGACACCTGTCTGTACCTGATTCCTTTGGAATGGGAATTATTACATTTTTCTTAACGTCTGAGGGTATTTCGCCTGTCTCATAGATCTTAAACACCAGGTGAAACAGTTTTGTCATTTCTGACTCTCCCAGAGGCTTTAGTGGCTCTGAAGCTCTGAGGGAATGTCATCTACTCACGGGGCCTTGTTCCGACCTAGGTTTTTTAAGGCTCCGTCAAATTCATCTCTCAGTATAGTATCGCCTATTTCATCTTCAGCTACTTCCCCTTCCCTTCCTACAACATTGTCTCTAAGTTTATTTCCTTTGTAGAAGTCTTTGTAGTAATCTTTCCACCTTTTCCAGCTTTTCCTTCTTTGCTGAAAACTGGTTTTCCATCTGAGTTCTTAATATTCGTAGAGCTGCTTTTCTTGTCCACAAATGTCTCATTTTCCTGTAGGCAGTATCTACTTTTCCCCTTGTTATAAATTCTTCCACTGATTTGCATTTGGCTTCTAGCCACTCCTGCTTAACCATTTTGCACTTCCTATCAATCTCATTTCTTAGTCGCCTGTCTTCATTTTGCCTGTTTCATTTACTGCATTTTTATGTTTTCTCCTTTCATCAATTAAATTTAGTATTTCCTGTGATATCCAAGGATTTTTTGTAGGTCTAGCCTTTCTACCAGTTTTGTCCTCAGCTGCCTTCACTATTTCATATCTCAATGCTACACATTCTTCTTCTACTGTTTTATTTTGCCCCGTTTCTGTCAATTGTGCGTAAAGCTCCCTCTGAAATTCTTAAAAACTTTAGGTTCCTTCAATTTATCCAAGTCCCATCTCCTTATTTTCCTACCTTTCTGCAGTTTTTTCAGTTTCAGCCTACAGTTCATGACCAATAAGTTATGGTCAGAGTATACATTGTGCTGAACCGTTCAAATATTTATAAAACTAAGGGACTTAATTACAGTGGTTGTTAGTCCCTACGCTTACAAACTACTTACACTAACTTAAAGTAACACAGACACTCATGCCCGAGGGAGGACTCGAACCCCCTACGGCACACGGCCGCGGGCACCGCAGCTGGGCGCCTTAGTGCGCTCGGCTATTCTGCCACGGCTCTATTGTGCTAAGCCGATATGATTGACCTTACTTTAATAGATAATGTTTAATTTTGTAGCAATAGAAATAAGCGTCAAACCTCTCCCCCTGATAGTGTGAGGACCGTACTCGTGTCTCGTAGCGTTGTAGTGCCATTTTAAATTATGTAACAGTATTTCTATTAACCTCGAAACATATTTAATTAAAATTCACTTACTTATTCCTATTAATTTTTATTTGACAGAAAAATCCTCACATTTCATGCTAACAACAAGTTTCATTATTTACTTATCGTCAGCATCACATGCTAGGAAAGCTAATGTTTTCGTGTGTTTTCTTTGTAGATGGACAGGACAGTAAGGCCCATATGAATGTGCCCCGTGACTGAACGACAGAAGAAAACCAATTTCCTCAACTTGATTTTATTTTCCGATATTATATTTGTGCCCTAATGAGACCATATCCTTTTTCTCATTGTCATAGTCAGTATGTCATTTAAATAAACAGAAAATAATCCGTATCACAGTAATAAATTTGATTCATTTGTCCGTAGAGTAAAAAGCTATCCTTCATTATATGTTTAAAGCACAATTATTTCAACAGGTTTCTCTCTCAAATATTAAGCACTACATCTAAACATACTTGCTATTCTACAGTCTCAAACTTGTATTATATTGGATTGATATATTTGCCATTGCTAAACACTCTCTCACTCGCTACTGCTCCGTATATTGCCAAGTTATGAAGTTTCAATTTCCTTGGTAGATAACTTCACACTTCTCCGTTTCTCCATTTCGCATGAAAATGTTCCGTTACGATGTTATAGTACGTGCCTTGAAGACAGCTGTACCGAAACAAAAGGCAAGCATTCATTGCACAATGTTTGTAGCCACTTTACAGGCGTTCGCCTGCAAGGACATACTTCTTTACATGTTCGTCTTCTTCTTATAGTTTTTGCACTCTGAAGCCAAGCAGTATGGTTGGTAGAACAAAGAGGAGAATTTATCACTAAATATATCCTTAACTAAATCATCAGGCGTCAGTTGAGGACCACATTTATTCATAGAAACTTTGAACTTCACTATGACATGCACCACTTTCTAGTGACTAATATGAAGACGATTAACTCGAAGGTAGGGAATGGTCTATAAGGTGACACAGACGATTACAGTTTGTTTGTGCCGTGCGGGAACTCCGAGCGGTCTTGAGCGCCACTTTACGGATCGCGCGGCCTCCCGCGTCGGTGGTTCGAATCCCACCTCTGGCATGGATGTGTTTGTTGTCCTTAGGTTAGTTTAAATTACTTAAAGTAGTTTGCAAGTCTAGGGACTGATGACCAACGTAGTTTGGTCCCATAAGAATTACAAACATTTGAACATTTTGAGTTTGTTTGTTAGTTCCGGCTGGTTACCTAATTTCAGTGACGTTTCTCACCTTTCTTCATATCAATGGAACGTTTACTCTGACCAAAGTTACACATTATCTTATTTCCATAGCAGTCATTCCTCGAGTTGTTCATGGAGCCTAGGATAACACTTTAACCGTCAAAAATAGGCAAACAGCTAGAAGGAAAGTAGGAAACGAAATGAAGCTTCCAGGGATGAGAAAAGGTACAGGATGTTATTTCAGTGATTGTAATATCCATTTAAATTTACACACAAGTTATTAGTATAAGCCCACCTACCATTATGATAATGCATCGCTTCTGGCGTAGATTCATCGATTGATTCGGCTGGTAATCATGTCTCCTGAGGTATTCTGGTCCATAACTGTTTTATTTGGTCTTTGGTGTATCCGATACGGGCGGTAGGACGAAGTTGAGGTTCCATCTGATATGACACATTGTTGACAGGGACGCCTCTGTAGATATTGCTGGCAACGCGAGTAGCTCAGCATCAGGCCTACATATAACAGACGCATACGCCATGCGAGGACTAACGTTGACCTGTTGAAAAATGGTAGCAACATTCTCCCTCGTGAGGGCCAACACATGACGTGTGAGATGTTCTTTCAGTCACAATCAGCCTTGTCCTGCGGACGTACCGAATAGCTCCTCACACCATGACGTCGGGTGCAACGCTTACGTATTTCTCCAAACCTATGGAAGAATGGCACCTCTCCACAAGTCGCAACTATACTCAACGATGATGGTATCTGCGGTACAGAAGAACCCCAATTATTTGCCTAACATATTACGACGGCAATCGTCGGCGATTCGTGCTTCCCACTCAATGGACAATACCGAAAGTGACTTTCGTCTTGTAGCCCTACACTAACAATTTACATACCCACCGATTGTGTGCGAATGATGGAAGTTACTATGACATGTGTCTGTTTATTCTGGGAGCTTCACTTCTTTTCTGCAGACAGTGTTCAATAATAACTCAAACTTGGCTTAAATAACGTCAGTGCCAAATTATTAAAATCAAGAGGACAATAAACATATTTACTCCCAATAATTTACTGCTGTGGTGCTGTTGTTGTGGTCTTCAGTCCGGAGAGTGCTTTGATCTAGTTCTCCGCCCTGCTCTATCCTGTGCAAGCCTCTTCATCTTTGAATAAGAACGGCAACCCACATCCATTTGAATCTGCTTACTGTATTCGTCTCTCTATCTTCCCCTACGATTTTTATCCTACACACGTACAATTATTCAACATTTATACGTTTATTCTATATTGTTAAGAGGATATTTTCTAAATTGTTTCGATGTAAAAATCGTGATTGCATTAATTTCCATTTTACTTCAATATGATCGGTTTCGAAGTACAACGGAGATCGCCTTCAAATCTATTGTTTTTTTTTTATGATCGTGTAACCGTTGTTGTGTAATGATATCAACAATTTTATCAAGTCCATACCGACATGTGTGATGTTTTAGGGAAACCCAGATCTTGCATCATGCGATTTACATTTTTCGGGCAAGGTGAAATAAAATGTGGAGAAGCTATTTTGTAACATTCATACGTTTGCACAGCGGTTCTCAAATGGCTCCGTGACCAACGAGTAGATTTTTATCTCCGAGGAACAGTAGGAAATGTAGAACGTTCCGGCGATTGCTTATAGCGGCTTGATGGCACTGTTGGAATAAGTGTCATGTATCTGTGTTACATCGAAGAGCAATGCTTTATTCAGTAAAAGTTGCTTGATCTGACATAAAAATGTGATTGTTACTTTCCGTTGTCCCCTCGTGCTATGAACAGTGCTACAAACGAAAATTTATACTTTTTGCACAAGTTCATTTAGTGTTCCTGAGCCGTTTTGTGCGACAGATATGAGGGTCAGACATGCCTTTATGAAATGAGTGGCCAATGTCCTTAATGTTGGTGCCTCTGTAGAAAAGTCGTCATTGTAAGTCAAGGTACCTTAGCGACTGAAATAAGTTGGTTCTAGGGAATATGGAAATGTAATTCGCTCCCAAAAGAAGTCGCTTACAAAATACTTTTTCAAGCCTTTCTTGAGTATGTTTCGAAGTTCTAGGAGCCTTTTCAAGTTGCATTAACGGAAGAGATGGAAAAGAAGAAAAAATGTTCAAATGTTTGTTAAGCTTATGGGACTTAACTGTGGGGTCATCAGTCCTTAAACTTACGAACTACTTAAGAACTATCTTATACTAATGACAGCACAAACATCCATACCCGAGGGGGGTATTCGAACCCCGACGGGAAACGGCCTCGCGCATCGGAGCATAGGGCCATAATGGGCTTGGCCACTCCGCCGCGGCGGAAAAGATTATTAACTGGTTTGTTTAGTTATTTTGATAGAGTACCAGATGTGATCAGCAGATTTGATTGTATTCATTAAAATAAAACAATTAAAAATGGTTTTTCCATGGTAGTGAGCATCAGTAAAAAAAAAATTAAAAAAATAAAAATAATAATAATAAATAAATAGATAAAATAAAAAAATTCAAAGAACGTTTGTTCCAAAAGGAGTAAGGAAACATACTACTGCCTCCAGCTTACTTCTTGTGTGATGAAGGCGCTGATATAATCAGAAAAATTCGGATTAATTCAGAGAGATACCGGAAGCCTTTCTTCCCTCGAGTCACCTGCCGAAGTAATGTGAAAGGAAGACATTATACACCCTTTCACATACATGGCATGGAGAACAGATGTACATACGCCTTGTCATACGGAGACCCTGTCATTCCTTTTATTTAATAATGGCACTCAGTTCAAATGACGTCCTATAAGCTATTTATTCTTCACCTCTTTTCATACGATAACTCATAGCCAGCAAGTCAGGATTTAGCTCTAAGGGGCCGCTTGTTTTGTTCGCAGAAAATTTTTAAGCTTCTTCTTCTTACGGTGTCGGCTACCACAGACGACGTTGTGTGGGTGTGAGCAACGCCACCAAAGACGGAGACAAAGACAAAGAAGCAAAAAGGCTCGGCTGTGACACATTACGTTGCAGAAGCATGGCGCGCAGTCTTTGCCTACCTTCCGTGTCGGGGGTATGACTGTCCCGAACGTGGCTACCGTGTGGTATTATTTAAGGCAGTCGCTCCTGCAAGGACGCAAAGAAACTACCCGAAGCGAGGAAAAAAGCCAAGAATTTCCCGGCGCGTGTGTGAAAGCTTTATGGGGGACTGATAACACATCGTTGCAGCCGGTGTCAAAGACACAGTATTTATGTGTTCCGGTGCGCCTTGTAATATGTCTGCTTGAGAGATGTTAGCCTTTTGGCGTTGGTGGTCCCCACTTCGAGCCCTGTATAAGGCGGCCGGCTTGTGCTACCGCTGCAGATTTCCGATTGCAGTGGCGATATAATTCTGCTTTATGACAGCGCAGGCTCGCGTGGGCTCACTCTACGTTCATTCATTGTTTGTGTAGCCATTCCCCTCGCAAGCGCCTTTCTCTCCCACTTATGCAATGAACAAATTACTGCATTAGTTATCTTTGCATAGCAACATTCTATAAGGATACATAAATCTGTTACTCTTTAGCCAGCCTGTTCTGCGAAAGAATGGAGAAAGAAATCTTTCTCTCCAGCAGCGTTTTCTACGATTAGTTTAGCATAAATACAAAACCCTGTTTATTTAAATATTTCTTACACGACATAGAAGAAAGCCATGTAGTAACTCAACAGAGTTAGTACAGCAGTATTTCAAAACAGTGCCGTCATTATGGACCAATTTCTTCTTTCACTGAAAATTGTAACAGTGTTATGAAATTTAGATCGATATCTTTAATAATATTCGACATGGAGCACAGAACGAGGTTATTAAAGGTTCAGAAGATACGATCTGCAAGTCTTTGCGCTTTAGTGTTTAATTTAGAATTTATATATGATATGAGATATACGGAGAAACTACAGCCAGATAAGAACAACCGATAATTTAGGTTCAATTCACGCTCTTACATATTATACTGTCTTAACCCTTTAATGCACAGTGTAGTTGATCAGCTACATACCTTATTTTCCCATAATCTCTCAAACTGATCAAAAATTTACCACAAATTCATTTGTAGCTGCTTGTATACATAGTGTTACATATGATTAGGTAGTACTGCTGTGAAGCTGGTTAGGTCGCAAATTCTTTGTTATTGGTCACACTTCAAGTACAGCGTGCTTTAAAAAAATGACGCGTTTCGGAATTACCATCATCAGATTAGCATCCCTTCCGTGCCATGTGCACACGTGAACAGACTACCAAAGTAGGTAGTCTGTTTTTGTATGTATATGGAAGAACATCTTCCATCTGTTCACGTGTGCACATGGCACGGAAGAGATGCTAATCTGAAGATGGTAATTCCAAAACGCGTCATTTTTTGAGTGCACGCTGTACATGAATTGTGACCAATAACAAAGAATTTGCGACCTAACCAGCTTCACAGCAGTACTACCTAATCATTTCATCATGGTCGCCTACCTCCTCAGTGACTTTATGTCGCATTTACAAGTGTTACATATGCTAGTAGCTCGTCCAAGAAATTATTAATCACAGAGCGCTACTGAAACAGTTCGACAGTTAGCTGCATTGAGTTAATCCTAACATGTGCGTTTGTTTACTTTAGTATTAGTATGTCTCCTTTTCCATTGAAAAGTAGTCAATCTCCTAATACTGTTGCTTCATGAGCTACTTTCTGGAAAGTTGAAAGGCGCAATAGTATCGGTTACACCATGAAAGCACTATACAGCTGACCAGCTACGAACATTTTGTTGCTAGTAGTGCATAATAATTTTAAGTAATTTTCCTTTCAATATTTTTCTCAGTATATACACACTATACATTAATCGTGGTATGCATTAAAGGGTTAATACCAACTGAAACAGGAAGACGGAAATCATATAATCACGTCATAACTTTTGATTTCGTTCGTGAACACAAACTGTACTTTGGGTTAACCACATGCATTTCTTTCTTTAGTAGTACTTACACACGTATTAACTTAACTTTTACTTCACGTGTTTGGAAATATCAGTGACCGTATCCAAAATTTGAATTCTATCTTGTGCCAAAGAGCGGAAACTTACAGTTTCTCTCTTAGAAAGACATCATCTCCACTATACTTTGTAAAAGAAAACAGTACATTTACTCTTATGTACCCTCAGTAGTAGGGGTGAGAGTTCTACCTTAGAACACTTTTAAGACTTTCATCTCTATCTACCGATGCCATAAAAGCTTAATATCATTTCATATTGCACTTCGAAATGATCACATCCTTCAATGTACTGCAGATATTTTCCTTATTTTGTAAAACTTGTTACGAAAAATTATGGGTTTTCTAAATATGAGAAAATGTTCGAAGGTACAAATGGTTATGTATCTAGGAAGAAACATTCTCTTGAAACTTAAAAGCGCTGAAATCGAGATAATATTGTCAGTACTATATTCTCTTGAAACTTAAAAGCGCTGAAATCGAAATAAATATTTGTTTGTTAAGCTTAAGGGACTTAACTACGGGGTCATCAGTCCCTAAACTTACAAACTACTTATGAACTACCTACAACTAAGGACGGCACAAATATCCATGCCCGAGGGAGGATTCGAACACCCGACCGTAGTGGCCGTGCAGACCGTGACTGAAGCGTCTCAGTCCCCTCGACCACCGCGGCCGGCAATCGAGATAATATTGTCAGTACTATATTTAGTCGTTAGTCCGGCAAATTATTAATCGGCTTCACAACCGGAAACATTAAGTAGAATTAAATTAATAGTAACTATTATCAAGAACAGAAGAAGGACGCCCAACTATGTGTGCCTTAACCATTCACTCGTTATACAATTAGTTTTAGCTTTCATCAGAGGTTTCCTTTCTTCTGTACCTAAAAATTAACAGTATATTCCAGATAATTTAAATATATAATACAGCATTTAAAGATGTAGAACTTTTAACATTTGCAGTGGCGTACAAAACACAATCTCGAGTCTAGCAACATCAAACGTGTATAAAATAGCGGGAACTACTTACGGCGACCTCAAGTTTCCTTTCTGTCGCCTCATTCTAAAATAGCCGCTACAGTAATACACTACCCAAAAAATATCGTATGTTCACCACTCTCCTGGTACAATATTAAACCAGAAATGTTTTCACTAAAATCATTTCAATTCTACTAGCACTGCTCTGATCTCTAACATCTCGTCGTTTCTACTATTTATCGAAGATTTGTATCTCTAAAGCTATATAACTAGGGCTATGTAAGCCACCATATCATTCAGTGAGGTACTTAAGTATGAGTGCAATTAAATATCATGCACGCAGAAAGTTTCCGCATTCTATGTTCGGAAAATATGTTAGTGTAAGATGTACGTTGAAATACAGTGGGTGGAAGTTTTAAACTAAATAATTAATTGATCGTAACACTGGTAATTTTTTACTTCCAGGCGCCCGAGTGTTTCTGCTCTCCTAGATGTGAATAAACAGTTTGCGCCACTGAGAATTTAATTTAAAAAATATTTCATATCAGTGTTCGTGAATATTAGCCATGGCGAAAATACCTAATGAACAAATCAACTCCCCTACAATCATTCATTATTATTACGCAGAACTAGTTTCGAGACTGAGACTCATTTTCAGGTTTTCTAATATAGCATGGAGACGGGCACAGACAGCGCTGCCAACAATGTAAATTACGTTCTCTCTCCCTATTGTAATCCGACTTAGTAGCGTAACTGAATGCCTTGCAGGGGTCCCGGCTTCGAGTAACCGCATGGAACTCAAAACTCAACGCTCTGTTGTTCTCAGCATCATCGATACGCAAGTCGACGAAGTTGCGTCAAATAAAAAGATTTGCGCCAGCTATCCGATCATCAGATGGCGATATCCCATTCAGTATATACCATACGATCATTTTAATTCACTTGTTTATCTTTCTCCCTTTCTATTTCCTCCGTTCATTTCACAGCGGACCATAGACATTTTGCGCAGATGAAGAAGTCTTTCCTTGCAGTCAACAGAAGCGAATATGGTAATAGAAACCACCGTATTTTTACGAAATCATTGTTGTCAGCGTTCATTGAATATTAAATTAGAGAAAATGTAAAAACAATCAATAAATTTTGCGTATAATGTGAAATTAATTCATTATTTTATTTAACGAAACTGAAGGAAGAAAGTTTAAGCTTTAAAGTCTCATTAATAAGGCCAAAGAAACAAAAAATGGGGTTTAGTGGTGTAAATGTACATCTACATGGATACTTTGGAAGTCACATTGAAGTGCATGGCAGAGGGTTCATCGAACCACTTTTATGATAAAAAAAATAGAAAAAAAGATATTTCTCTATAGTTCCTTTCTCTAATAGATCGCGGGAAAAAGGAATACCTAAATCTTTCTGTTACCGATCTGATTTCTCTTATTTTATTATTATGATCATGTCTCCCTATGTAGGTGGGTGCTAACAATATATGTTCGCATTCTGAGGAGAAAGTTGGTAAAAGAAATTTCGCAAATACATCTCGCCGCAACAAATAACGCCTTTCTTTTAATGATTTCCACCCCAACTCGTGTATCATTTCTCTGACACTCCCACCCCTATATCGCGATAATACAAACCGAGCTGGTCTTCTCTGAATTTTCTCAAATGTTCAAATGTTTGTTAAGCTTATGTGACTTAACTACGGGGTCATCAGTCCCTAAACTTACAAACTACTTATCAACTACCTTATACTAAGGACGGCACAAATATCCATGCCCGAGGGGGATTCGAACCCCCGACCGTAGTGGGAATTTTCTCTAAATCGTCCGTCAGTTCCATCTGATGTGGATTCCACAATGAGCAGCAATACTCCAAATTATGACGCACAAGTGCAATGTAGGCAATTTATTTAGTAGAACTGTTGCATTTTGTAAGTGTTCTGCCAATGAAACGTAGTCTTTGGTTCGCCTTCCCTACAATATTTTCTGTGTGTTCTTTCCAATTTAAAAGTGTTCGTAATTGTTACTCCTAGGTATTTAGTAGAATTGACGACCTGTAGGTTTGAGTGATTTATCGTGCAACTGAAGTTTAAAGAATTTCTTTTAGTGGTCATATGGGTGACCTCACACTTATCATTATTAAGAGTCAATTGCCAATTTTTGCACCATGCAGATATCTAAATTATTTTTCAGAGTAAAGATGAGGAAGGAATTCGTGCATATGAACTGTGCTAATATTCAACCTACTTTATTCAAGAGTAGTAAAAAGCAAGCCAGGGAGTTTTATTCTGGGCTGCTTGGTTGTCATGCCATACTCGAGACTTTCGTCCTTTCACAGTGCTAAATAGACATATAATTGTTGGTCTGTGGTTTATACTATTTTAATATGCCATATGAAGATATATTGTCGAAACTAGTTTTAACACAATAAAGATTTTAGCAGCTTGTGGTCCATAAAACTGTAATTCTATAGGCACCCCGACAGTGGACTGGTGCAATAAGGTGACTGATGACACTGATAGAGATGCAAATCTCGTTTCGATCCATGTATCTTACTACTACTGGCAAAAAAGCTTGCAATGGTGTACATGTCTCGCGTCTGGAGGCCGAAAGGTGGAGGATGGGGGGTGGGGAAACAAATAGTGAGTACAGGCTCAATAAATCGTCCCCTTGTTAACACCATTGATTAAGCATTTTGGTTCGTTTTCCCGGTGTTCCGAGGGGACGTGGAAACGCATCGGTGAGGAATGGTGCGTTAGCCGTGGCCGCTGTGTAGAAGCAATAAAGCGTTTCCAATGGCCGGCGCACAAAAGGCAGCGGCTCGGATATTTACGGATGACAAATATCCACCGGGGCGTCGGGCGCCGCGCACTCACTATAAACGGAACAAGTCAATAAAAATAGCAGGTACCGTGACAGAAACAGTTTAAAAGCGGCTACTAATCTTGTGTAATTCGTTTTATGCATTATTTATTTATGAATCGAACGCCGGCGGGAGGGAGATATATACGGCCAGGTGGAAATGTGTCGTGGGGTGTTGGCACCTGCCGGCCAGTGTTTAGGCTCCCTGCGGCCCTTGACCACGCCGCAGGAATCTGGAGTGGCGAACACGCGCCCAAAAGGAACGCCCCGAGATATCACCATAAAGTCGGCGCCCGGCTCGCTTTACAGCCGAACCCTAGGGGACCATAAAGGCGCGACACGGCCAGCGCTTTTCATCAGACGGTAACGCGCCCACCGCCCTAAATCTCACAGTCCGTGTCTGCCGGCACCTGCTACGTTGCATCGCGCGTTCGTTTCATCCGCTGCCAGCTTCTCGCGTCTTCCGGAATATCATAGTGAGAAAGGGAGATTCGTTACTTCAATACGTTAATATTTCAGATTCGCTCTGAATTTCCAGATTTACAGTTTGGCTTCTAGAGCCGATACGAATTTTGGTTCACATTGTACTCGAGTAATACTCTGAATCTGGAATGCCCACGCTTATAGCATTTTAAAATTTGGAGAAACGTTTTTGTAATTTTGAGCCGCGGTGGAGGTAGCCGAGCGGTATAAAGCACCTCGCTGCGGAGCGCGCGGTTGCTCGCCGTGGAGGTTCGAGTCCTCCTTGCGGCATGGGTGTGTGTGTTTGTTCAAAATGTTCAAATGTTTGTAATTGTATCGGACCAAACGGCGTGGTCATCAGTCCGTAGCTTACAAACTACTTAAACTAAACTAACCAAAGGAGAACACACACACCCATGCCCCAGGGAGGACTCGAACCTCCACGGCGAGCAACCGCGCGCTCCGCAGCGAGACGCTTTAGACCGCTCGGCTACTCCACCGCGGCGTGTGTGTTTGTCCGTAGGTTAGTTTACCTAGGTTTAAGTAGTTTGTAAGCTACGGGCTGATGACCACGCAGTTTGGTCCGATAGATTTACAGACATTTGAACATTTTTTTTTATTTTTTTTATTTATATATATATATATATATATATATATATATATATATATATATATATATATATATATATTTTGTAATTTTGATTTACCTATGGTCTACTTATAATTGGTACAAAACCCGACAGCAGTTAAAAAAGTTGAACGATGTGAAGGTGAGGGAGCAGTCTAGAGTGCTATAGGGCATGTTTGAGGCCAGCGGAAAATGTAGAGCAATTAAATAACGTGATGTCGAGGGAATTGGATTAGGAAATGAAGAAGACGACAGCATGATCATTACAGACAGAGCTCGTGCTCGGATCGCTTGGATGAGGATGGGGCAGAATATCGGCCGTGCCCCTTCAAAGGAACCATTCCGGCATTTGTCTGGAGTGCTTTAGAAAAATCACGGAAAATAATCTGGATTGACGGAGGTGGATTTGAACTATCGTCCTTCCGAAAGAAAATCGAGTATGCTAACCACTGCGGCACGTCGCTCTCTGATTAGGAAATGTGTCTGAAAAAGTAGTAGATGAATTTGGCTATATGTCGCGGTGGAGTAGCTGGGCGTTGCAGGGCACCTTGCTGTGGAGCGTGTGATTGCTCCCCGTCGGAGTTCGAGTCCTCCCTAGGTCTTGGGTGTGTGTTTTGTCCTTAGGTTAATTTAACTTGGTTAAAATAGTTTGTAAGCCTAGGGACTAATCATCAAAACGCGAAGTCCCACAGATTTACAAACATTCCAATTTTTTTTATTATTATTATTTTTTTTTTTCGAATTATGCCCTGCAAACTATATGTTTGTTTGTAAATCTATCGGACGCAACTGCGTGGTTATTAGTGCGTAGCTTACACATTACTTAAACTAAGGCAAGTTAACCTAAGGACAACGCAAACGCCCATGCCCGAGAGGGGACTCGAAACCCCGACGGCGAACGGCCGCGCGCACCGCAGCACGGCGCCCCAGTGCGCACGGCCACTCCACCGCGGTAGCAAACTATATGACAATGGCAGAATTAGAGAGGATCTACACTATCTAACCACAAGCATCCGTACTCCTATTAGTAGACAATGAATTGCATTTTGCCCACTTTTCGCCTACATGTCGGTATGAAATCTGCATGGGGCATTTTAGTGAAGTATCTGATGTCTGTGGAAGAACGGCAAACCATTATTTCTCAAAATCTGAAACCTGAGCATGTATTAAGGCTGGACGCTGTGGTCTTGGACTAAGTGAACGTCCTAACTGTTCCCATAACTACAACATGGGATTCAGGTCGGAACTATGGTCAAACATGTCTGTTTCAGGAATTTTATTGTCCACAAATCATTGCCTCACAGATGTTGCTTTTTGAGAGGGTATATTGCCCTCTAGTCCATGAGGTATGCCTTATTTTGGTTGAGCTGTGGTTATTCGTGATTCGTGAATCATCACTTACAGTCAACCTAGGGAGCTTTACAAGAAATCAAATAATCACAATGGATGGGTACATTAAAAGTTACATACAGATCTAGCAAGTTTCATGGCGAACGGTCTATCGCTCCTAAAGTGTGTGGGAGAGTAACCTCCGCCACAAACGGTACGAAATCTTCTAATCAGTGATGTTTCTCTTGTTTTGAAGGTGAAGTGTGGACAATTTCACCAAGATCGTATTAAAACTGTAGATTGGTGTCGTAGTCTGTTGTTAAGAAACCTTGCCATGTGTCATACAAAACCTTATTTATACAGTGACGTTTCTTTTGTTTTGAAAGTCAATTGTGGAAAATTTTATCGCAATAAGATAAACGGGAAGGTAGCGCATAAAATATGAATCTAATGCAAACCTACTAAAATTACGAATTTAAGTTATTTCGATTCGTTAGCGGGACCGACGACCAGTGTAGATTGCTCCCTTGAACCCCAAACCAATCCAATCCTATTCGTCAGTGCCACCTACCGGGGCAAACTGTGAATATAAACCATGCAGGGATCCACTCAAACACACATATATATTTCATCAAAATTGTCCCAGCCATTTACAACTAGTCCAGTTACATACTCACGGTTCTGTCATCATGTTTGTCAGTGCCATTTTGCTAGATGTATTGCTGAGGTTGGATTTTTTCCGCACTGAAGATAATACAGAGCACAGTTACGGTATAATTAAAACGAATTATTGGAAAAATGCATTAGCACGATTATGTCATATGTTAAAACTTGCTGACAGATTAAAATTATATGCCGGAACGCCGGCCGCGGTGGCCGAGGAGACTGAGGCGCTCCAGTCACGGTCTGTACGGCCACTACGGTCGGGGGTTCGAATTCCCCCTCGGGCATGGATATTTGTGCCGTCCTAGTTCGTAAGTAGTTCATAAGTAGTTTGTAAGTTTAGGGACTGATGACCCCGTAGTTAAGTCCCATAAACTATACAAACATTTGAACAAACATTTTGTACCGGAACCGGGACTCGAACCTGGGACCATTGTCTTTCGGGGGCGAAACGTTTGTAAATCTATGGGACTCAATTGCGGAGTTATTAGTCCGTAGCTTACAAAACACTTAAACTAAGGTAAACTAACTAAGGACAACACAAACATCCATGCCCGAGGGGGGATTCGAACCCCGACGGCGAACAGCCACGCGCACTGCAGCACGGCACCCCAGAACGCACAGCTAATCTCGCGGGCAAAATATAATATAAAATAATATTATATGTATTTCGAAATATGTTCTATTAATAAAATCTTTAAATGGTAATCCCAAATAAAATGCATGCCAGGACTACACACCTCTACCACAAAATAAATGTTGCTACATTAGAGAAGTATTGTTTTTGTGCTGCTCCTGTTCATTTTACCAAAACCGGCTGGCCCATTTAAGATACTTTTATAATTTCGTAATCTTCATTTCTGTAGTGTTCGACGTATTCAAACACGACAGGGAAATTAATAAATGATTAATTACATACCTAGCGGTCTGTTTCTCGTAACAAAACCGAACGGCATATCGCTTATGAGCAGACCATTGGGAGCCATATTTAACAAAAACTATATCGTGTTTGAAAACTCTGACAGAGTTCCAAGTTGAAACAGATGAAATGAGATGCATTCTTAAATTTTCGTTCGCATATTGTGCTAACCGAACTTCCATAACAAAAAGTTTCTCGCATGACGAAAATTTTTTAAGATCGTCATAATAATACATTTTTGTAAGCTGTCCATATTTCGTCCAAATAATTTGCTGCTACACAACAAACTAATATCTAAACATAGTATAGTTCTTCCTGAACACCTATATGCCGACTCCATATTAGCGTACTGAATAATTTGCCTGACTGAGCTATCCGCGGTGGAGCGGCCTAGCGCATTGAGGCGCGTGGCCGTTCCCCGTCGGGTGTTCGAATTCCCCCTCGGGCATGGATGTTTGTGCCGTCTTTAGTATAAGCTAGTTCATAAGTAGTTTGTAAGTTTAGGGACTGATGACTCCGCAGTTAAATCCCTTAAGCTCTACAAACATTTGAACATTTGACTGAGCTAGTTGAAAGAGATACACAATTGAACATCTTTTCTGTGCCGCTCATGAGACACAGAGAAATTACTCCAGATAGAGGGGAGGTAGCGAGAATGAACTCCCTTTTCAGAGCATATACTTCGAATTTACTATTCATATGAAATTCTGAACTTACTCATAGAATGTTCTTTTGCTCTGAGAATCTTCTTCGGAGCATGTGCTCTTTCTTATACATACGGCGCAATGAATTCAAGAGGTCTGAGTAGAACTTGAAGTTATTATATCTCTTGCAAAGTGTAAACCAGCCCCCAAAATTGGAATATTCTTATCGGTGGGTGGGTTCAAATAAACGTCTGCAGATTTATATTTAAGTTTCCCCAGATTTTCTCTACGCCACTACTCTTGATAATAGGAGGCGCGTCCAGAAAGTAAGTTCCGTTTGGTTATATAAAACGAAAGGGTACAGATACAGAAAAAATATTGATTGTACAAAAATCTACAACTGTTAAACTACTTTTCTACATAGCTTCCCAAATTTTGTAGACAACTGTCATAGCATGGCACAAGGTTTTGTGTGCCTTTTTCATAGAATGTTGCCGCCTGTGTATTCAACCACGTAGTAACATGTTCTTTCAACTCGTCATCATCGTTGAAGTGCTGTCCACCAAGGACAGATTTAGGTGGCAGAAGAGGATTACTGTCAAAAGATTTTTTTTTTTTTTTTTTTTTTTTTCACGCTAATACTGTGACCAAACAATTCTTACGGAAATTTCAGTGGTACCTGTTTGATCATCCTCCATACAGATCGGACCTCTCTCCTAGCGACTTTCATCTCTTCTTACACCTAAAATCTGCCCTTGGTGGTCATCACTTCAACGATGATAAAGAGCTGTTACCACATGGTTGAATACACAGGATGCATGCAAAAACTTGTGGCACGCTATGACAAGTGCCTACAAAATTTCGGCAGTTATGTGGAAAAGTAGTTTAAGAGTTGTAGAATTTTGTGCAATAAAAATTTCTTCTGTATCTGTGTACAATTTCATTTTATTACCAAACGGAACTTACTTTCTGGACGCGCCTCGTAATACATTGTTGAACATTTACTTTCCTGTAATTCGTTCAGCTGATATTTGGTCATGTTTCGAACTGATGTCGATATGAGTGGGGCGTGAAAGCCGTGGATCCGTTGGCGTGTCTTAGACGAGGCCCGGCCACATGCGTGCATGTCTAATTAAGAAGGCGGCCGGTGGTGACGTTTACTGCCGCGCGTGACCCGGCGTCAGACGTGAGCGCGCGGGTAACTCGAGCGCCGCTATCTCCGTGCCGCCTACACCTACGCCGACTCCCGGCGTGCTCGCGCTCACTCCAACAGTGGCCACTTTCCTGGAAACGCTGCCGAAGGCGGCAAACATCTGCAGCCACGGTCCACAACATTCAAATCACTACAGACACTATGTTGATAAAAGCCGTGCAGTAGTGATACGGACACACAGAGTGTCCAGAAAAGGACTCCCTGATTTCAAAATTAAATATCTCGAAAACAAAGATCCATAGAGGAATGCAGCAAAAGGGTATGTTTATTGTGAAAGCTGTAAGAAGTTTATACAGCAGTTTGAAATAATAGTTACAAAAGCTGCTAACAAATGGCGCTGTAATCGCCATACGCAATGCCTAGTATAAATAGTGATCCGAAGCCCAGAGCGATCAGTTCCACTATTGAAACGTGAAAGGAGGTTAGCGTACCGAAGGAAGTGATTAAAACCATGTACTCCATTGAACAACACGTTTTTCTGGTGCTAGAGTACCACAGGTTAGAAGAGAGTCCTACGGCAACAAGGCGAAGTTTTCAAGCACGATTTAATCTTCCAAAAGGACCCGATGCGAAAACCATTTGTACGCTCTTCGCAAAATTTCAACGAACAGGTAGCGTAACTGATGAACTAGTGGGGCATTTTGGCCGCAAGCAAACCGCAGTTACGCCTGAAAATATCGCCACAGTTTCTGGAGTTATTCAGCGAAATCAAATGTCATCCGTCCGTAGAATTGCATCTGAGACTGGTTTGAAGCGTTCCAGAAAGGAGAAAATACTGAGAAAGAGCCTACACATGTTTCCAATGAATATTCAAACGCACCAGGCCATACCCGTACGAGCTGTGCAACAAAGGGTTGCCTTTGCTAATCAGATGCTCACAATGATTGATAGTGAATGATTTGATGTTGGCTGCATATGGTTTACAGATGAAGCACACTTCCACCTGAATGGATACGTGAATAAGCAGAACTGGCGATTTTGGGGTTCCGAAAAGCCATATTGGTTGTTGTGTTGTGTTTTGGAAGGGACTAAACAGCGACGGTTATCAGTCCCATATTGGTGTGAAGCGAAACCCCTGTATTCTCCTGAAGTTACTGTGTGGGCTGCAGTATGCAGCAGAGGCATTATTGGCCCTTTTTTCATTCGAGAAACGGACACTGGTGCACGTTACGTTGCAATTTTGGAACAATTTGTCGCCACACAGCAAGCGTTAGAGGATCGAGCAGGTACTGAATGGTTTATGCAAGATGGAGCCTGACCTCATAGGACCGAACAAGTTTTCCGCTTTCTTGAGGAATACTTCGGGAATCGAGTCATTGCTTTGAAATATCCCAAATTTACTGGTGCAGGCATATTGGCCTCCATATTCGCCGGATTTGACTCCCTGTGACGGTTTTTTGTGGGGCACAGTGAAAGAGATGGTCTACCCGAAGCATCCCGCCACGCTGGACGAGCTTGAATCGGCGATCTCTGTGGCATGTGAATCCATTTTGGTTGCGACACTACGAAATGTGATGGCGAATTTCATTCTTCGTTTGCGCCACGTCTATAGTGCCAATGGTGAACATTTTGAAAACATTGTGATGTGATTGTTTGCAAAGAGTGTTTTCATACGATTATTTCACTTATGTATACTGATATGAGATGTAGAGCGTACAGCGCCATCTGTTAGCAGCTTTTGTAGCTAGTCTTTCAAACTGCTGTATAAACTTCTTACAGCTTTCACAATAAACATACGGTTTACTGCAGTCCTCTATCGATCTTTGTTTTCGAGATATTTAATTTTGAAATCAGGGAGCCCTTTTCTAGACACCCTGTACGAGGGGCGTTTGAAACGTCCGTGCAAAGTGCGAGAGATGGCATCACTGGCACGGATCGAGGTCATTTTTAGTTAGTAGCATCTTTGGAAAGAACGCACACGACT
This sequence comes from Locusta migratoria, assembly GCA_026315105.1. NCBI lineage: Eukaryota > Metazoa > Arthropoda > Insecta > Orthoptera > Acrididae > Locusta > Locusta migratoria. The sequence goes on from CM048755.1 coordinate 382,311,921, forward strand.
TTGCAGCCATATTGGTCTATTTCTTTGTGTTTGGTATTCGTGTGAATCGAGAAGGTCGAGTGATTGTCAAAGAATGGACGAAAAAGAATTTCGTGTGGTGACTAAACATTACTTTATGAAAGGCAAAATGCCTCAGGAGACTAAAGAGACGCTTGATAAACATTATGGTGACTCTGCACCTTCGATTAGAATAGTTTATAAGTGATTACAAACTTTTCAGAGTGGCCATATAGGCACAAGTGACGTTGAACTTTCTGGACGCCCTGCGGACGTTGCGACTCCAGAAATCTTTGATAAAATTCATGATACGGTAATGAATGACATAAGAATAAAGGTTCGTAAGATTGCTAGTACTGTGGGCAATAATATTTTGCATCAACATTTGGACATGACAAAGCTGTCCACAAGATGGGTGCCGCGATTGCTCACGCTTGACCAAAAACGGAATCGTGTGAAGTGTTGCAAGAAAGGTATGCAGCTGCTCATGAAGAATCCGCAGGACTTAAAGCGTCGTTTCGTCTTTGTGGACGAAACATTGATACATTACTATACTCCAGAGACGAAATAACAACCTAAATAATGGATTACCATGGCAGAATCTGGACCAAAAACTCGAAGACCGGTCCTTCAGCCGGAAAGGTCATGGCGACGGTCCCTTGGGATTCGTAAGGGATTATCCTCATCCAGTATCTGGAACAAGGTAACTATTACAAGTGCATATTATTCATCATTATTGGACCGTTTTAAAACCGAGCTATAAGAAAAATGGCGGTCAATTTCAAAAAAAAAAAAAAAAAAAAAAACAGAAAAAAAACACTCCTTTTCCATCACGACAATGCATCAGCGCGCACCTCAGCAGTTGTGGTCGCAAAATTATTGAAAACAGAATTCCAACTCGTTTCACATTCCACCTATTCTCCAGACTTGGCTCCCTCGGACTACTATTCGTACCCCAATTTGAGAAATGGCTGGCGGGACGAAGATTTCATTCAAACGAGGAGGTGATAGCAGAAACTAATAGCTGTTTTGCAGGCTTGGACAATTCCTATTATTCGGAAGGGATCCACAAATTAGAACAGTGTTGGACGAAGTATATAGTCTAAAACGAAACTATGTCGAAAAATAAAAATGGTTTTCCCCAAACACGTTAGTAGATTTTACTTTTGCACGGACTGTTCAAACGCCCCTCGTATATAGATAGTGGTAGTACCACTTACACAAGACATAAAAGGATACTGAATTGGCAGAGTTGTCTGAGCTACTGTAATCTATGTGCAAAGGTTATGGGCGTACGATGGGAACTAACAGACTTCTCACACGGAATTATACTTCGAGCTAATTGCATGGGACATTCCATTTTGGAAACCGTTTCGGAATTCAGCATTCCGAGATCGACAGCTTGAAGAGTGTGTCAAAATACTAGATTCCTGGCACTACCTTTTACCATGGACAACTCAGAGGCCGATGGCACTAACGTACACCGAGAGAAAGGAATTTTGCGTACAGTTGTCAGTGCTAACAGACAAGCAACAACGCGTGATATAAGGTTGGACAGTGTGAGACGTACGACGAACTTATCCTTTAAGAAAGTGCGCCGCATTTTGACGCTAATGGGCTGTGGTATCAGACGACCGACTCGAGTGCTTAAAAATAAAGTTAAAATGTTTATTAAGCTTAAGGGACTTTAATGCGGGCTCGTCAGACTCTAAACTTACAAACTAGTTATGAACTAACTTATACTAAAGAAAACACAAACATCCATGCCCGAGGGAGGATTCGAACCCCCGACGGGGAAAGGTCTCGCGCATCGGAGCATAGCGCCTTAGTGCGCTCGGCCACTCCGCCGCGGCAATTCGAGTGTTTTGTTTCTCATCGCCGCCGGTTGTCCTGGGTGTCGGTGGCCGAGTGGAGAGAGACCGTCACAGGGAAGTCGGATGTACGCGTGTGCGGGTACGAAGGTGACCAGCCAGTGGGGCAGCAGAAACTAGAAACACTAAGCTAGATTAGTGCAAGATATATATTTCGTAGAAGTATTACAATACTTAACTTCGATATAGACTAGTGGAATGCAGATACATAGTTTATCATGAATAAGCCTGCCTACTGATGAGAGTCTTATCTAGTGCCTGTCCTTTTGCCAAGTGGCCGACACAGTTCAGTGGTAGCCGCGAGCGGGGTTGCAGCAGAGGGCGCGCGGCGAAAGTACGTGGCGCCCACTTCAGACGTGTGCGCCACTACAGAGTGCCTTTGCTAAAACCACGACTACGGCTCAAGTGTCTCTCCTTCGGTCGTGACCTTATCGCTTGGAACCTAGACAACTGGAAGACCGTGGCCTGGTCAGGTGAGACCTCATGTAGTTGGTAAGAACTGACGGTAGGATTCGAGTGCGGATATGCTCCTAGAAATCGTACACTAACGTTGTTAGCATGTCGCTGTGCAAGATGGTGGCGGTTCCTTAACGGTGTAATCTATTTTTACATGGAATGAATCGGGTCTTCTCGTCCAGCTGAACAGACCATTAGGTTAGATTAGTGGTTCGTTCCATAAATTCATGTTGAGGAGATCCTCCTGTATGTAGAACATGGCAATATTTTTTCCTTAGGCTCCTGAATTTTTATCGTTGCTGGTTAATTATTGAAGAAGTGTGTTCCTGACTAGTGGACCCCTATTTTGAACTAAAGTAAGTGCTTTTAAGTCCTTGTGTAGAACATTTTTGTCCCTAGTATTGTATGTATGAACTGATATGTTAGTTGGGAAAAGGGATATATTATTTATGACAAATTTCATTAAGGAATAAATATACTGACAGGTAGTAGTTAGTATACCCAGTTCTTTGAAGAGGCTTCAACAGGATGTCCGTGAATTTACTCCACAAATAATACATATAACACGCTTTCGTACTCTGAATACTTTTGATTGACTTGAAGAGTTACCACGAAATATTATACCATATGAAATTATGGAATGAAATTAAGGAAAGTATGCTAGCTTTTTTTTATGTCTCCCACGACTGATAATACTGGTACTGCAAATACAGATTTGTTAACTCGTTTCTGTAGTTCTTTGGTGTGCTCCTCCCAGCTGAATTTATTATCAAGCTGCAATCTCAGGAATTTAATACTGTCAACCTCTTCTCTCTGATCTTCTTCATACTTTATGCATATGCTGGATAGAAACCTCTTACATGTTCTGAACTGCATGCATTAAGTCTTTTCAAAGTTTAATGCCACTGACTTCGCTTTACATCATTTATTAACGTACATGAAAATATTATTAGCAGATCTTTTTAGAACAATGCTCGACATGCTATTCATTGCTATACTTGTATCATCTGCAAACAAAACGAACTCTGCTTCTGGCATTGACTGGATGTGATAAATTTCGGCATCTTGGGGACCAATTGTAGCCATTCAAAAACTGCATTATCCAAAATAACGATAGAGGTTTTTATTGGTAGCAATGCGCCATGGCACCAGGCCACAATTTTTCGCAATTGGATTTAACAACATCTGGATAATTTACAGGAATGATTTGGACAGCCACATTTATTGACTCGAATCTCAACAAACATCCATGGGATACAATAGAGATGTCTTTCATGACTCAGTATACCTCTGAGGCTTTTCTAACGATTTGTCGAATCCATTCAACATCATATCGACGCGATTTTAGGAGGTATGTCATGACATTTGTCACATCAGTGAATTACAGTGTATGACAGAAAAGGTCAAGAAATGTAATATATGGTCGGGTATTGAATTAGCATAGTATACGTTTATATCATACTCAGATATGGGATTCTCTGTCATAAGTACTTACTGTTGTTGGCGTTTATTGATTTTATCAGCAATGGTAGGGTGCATAAGGATATGGAAAAACGAGTTTAATGTAAACCTCATTGAGGGCCTCTATTTTCCAGCTGGTCCAACCGTATATTCTCCAAATTTGTGGGACGTGGATACGTTTACAGCGGTGTCTCAAGCATAGAGATTTATGATTAGTGTCGCCGTGTGTTTACTGATGAGATGCAATTTAGTATTACTCCAGATGATATTCGTTGGTGAGTATGGCAGCTATCTAAGCTGAAACGTTATTTTTCTAGTGTTCTTGTGAGGCACAGAGTTGTTACTTGGGGCGTCATGGTGCTGGGAACAATCGAGTATTTTTTATGTTAACCTGTTATTGACTCAGACAACTGTGACGACACAATTGGAAGTCACGGTTGCACTACATTCTCGTGAGTTATCTCACTTGCAGCAGTATCATGGTTGCCAATTTTCAGCAATACAGATTCGTACACATATGGCCCTTTTATCAGTCAATTATATACGCGATAGTGAAATATTCCCATGATCAGCAAGATATCTGGACCAACATACACCAGACAACCCTCTCCAACTGAATTAGCGCATGCCACCAGCTAGAGCGAATGGAACTTCTTGCTGATAAGTCTACATCTACATAAATACTCTGAAAATGACATTCAAGTTCATGGCAGAGTGTTTAACGTACAGCTTTTATATTTCTCTGCCATTCTATTCTCTAATATCGCGCGGAAATACCTACATATTTCCGTTCTCTCTCACACTTCTCTGATTTCATTACGATGATCATGTCTCCGAACGTAGGTGTGTGCGAACAAAATATGTTCTCATTACGATGAGAAAGTTGGCGAAAGAAATTTTCGAAATAAATCTCGCAGCAACGAATAAAACCTTTTTTAAAATGGTTTCCACCCCATTTTGTGCAACATTTCCGCGACTCACTCTCCCTTATATCGCGATAGTTAACACGCGCTGCCCTTCTTTGCACTGTCTCTATAGCCTCCGTCATTCAAACCTGATGGAGATTCCACAAAGCATAGCCATAACCGGAAATAGAACGCATAAGTTTTGTGTAGGTAGTTTTGCATTCTAAATGTTCTGCTAATGAAAAGTAGCCATTGGTACACCTTCCCTACAATATTATCTGTGTCTTCTTTTCAACTTAAATTTTTCTTGATTGTTACTCCTTGGTATTTAATTGCCTCGGAGGAGCGGCCGAGCGCATTGAGGCGCTATGCTACGATGCGCGAGGCCGTTCCCCGTCGAGGGTTCGAATCCCCACTCGGGCATGGATGTTTGTGTGTCTTTAGTATAAGGTAGTTCATAAGTAGTTCGTAAGTTAAGTCCCTTAATCTTAACAAACAGTTGAACATTTGGTATTTAATTGAATTTACGGCTTGTGCATTTGACTGATTTATAGTGTAAATTAAGTTTAACAGATTTATTTTACTGCTCATATGGATAACTTAACATTTATAATTACTTAGTGTCAATTGTCAATTTTTATACCATGCAGATATTTTATCTAAATTATTTTGCAGTTACGTTTGATCTTCTGTTGACTTTACTAACCGATAAATGACTCAATCATCGGCGAACAATCCAAGAGAGCTATTCACATTGTCTCCTAAATCGTTTATAAAGATAATATATAGTAGAGGCCATATAACGCTTCCCTGGGGAACACCAGATTGTAATTTTGTTTTACTGTCTGTCAAGTACAACGTACTGTGCACTTTATTCATGAGAGGAAATCTCGAATCCAATCGCACAACTGTGTCGATATTACACAAGCACCCAATTTTACTAGAAGATCCTTGTGAGTACAGTGTTAAAAGCCTTCCGGAAATCTAAAAATATGGAATCGATTTGAGGTCACTTGTCGATAGCACTCATCACTTCATGTGAGTGATAACCCAGCTGTGCTTAAGAAGAACTATTCTTTCTGAATCCGTGTTGAGTATGTGTCGATAGGTCGTTCTCTTCTAGGTAGTTCATGATGTTTGAGGAAAGCATCTGTTCTAAAATCCTGCTCCATACCGACGTCAATGATATAGGCCTGTAATTTTTGTGATTTTCTACCAATTTACGTGAGAGTGTTTCGCTGTGGAAACTATTATAAGTTTCTGGCATCGAAGTTGAGCTAAACTTCGAGTTTCTGTAAAAGATTGCCAGTCTAGGTGATTTTGTGTGTCTCTCTAAATTTGGCGTGATTTTTTCTTTCCATTTGCAAGACTGATGTAACCTGTTTTGTGTACCAAGGAGCCTCAGCCCCCTGTTTTGTTAGGTGTAAATCTCTCAATAGCTGTCGATATTATTTCTTTGAATGTAAGCCACATCTCAAATTGTTTGTTTCGAAACACTGAAAATTGTTACTCAGGATAGCGTTAATCGTATTTTATCACCTTTTTTGAATAAATATATATTTCGTTTAATATTGGTGGATTTGGAAATTTCTATATTCAATCTGGCTACTGAAACTCTGTGTTTACTAGCCCCTCTGCCTGTTATGGTGCGTTTTAGAGCTCCAGGCTATTTATGCGAGATGGTCAAGTATGTTTTAACAACAATTTACTATTCTAATGGGTTGATGAACTAATTGCTCGAAATAATTTTCGGAGAATACGTTCATTACGATTTCGGACGATGTTTTAGGATTGCCTTCTGTTTTGAACGTGCATTTTTGCCACCATATCGAAGATAAGTTGAGATCACCACCTATTAAAATTGTAAGCTTTTGGTATATTTTTGAAATTTTAATTCAAGCTGTCTTTGAACATTTCTGTAATCGAATTCCTGAGTCAATGGGTCGGTATAAATAACCAATTATTAACTTCTCTGGTTAACGGGTATAACCTCTATCAATATCAAATATTTGTTTTAACTTCGCTACAGGATTAAACATTTGTTACAGCAGTAAATACGCTACCACCTATCAGTTATGAATATCATTTGTCCTATTGTAAAAATTTAAGTTCATTTTATCTCCAGCTTTAGCCACCTTTCGCTACCTACTCTCTATTAGCGCGTGGAGCTCTAGTACTTTCCCCACAAAGCAACGACAATTTACAACTGTTAGACAGAAGGTTTTAGATTTGTGTCAGTCCTATCTGTGACCTGTACTCTTCGAGACTGAACCCCATCTTGTCTTTTCCAGAGGCCTTCTAACGTTAAAAAAATAAATAAAAAATAAAAAATAAAAATAAAATAAAAAAATTTAAAAAAATCCCAGTCGATGTCACACAGCCTCTGCCACCCAGGTAGCCGCTTATTGCATCCAGCAGATGCCTGACCTATTCAGCGGAACCCGTAACCCTACTCTCCGATGAAGCAAGTCGTTGAATCTACAACCTACACGGTCGTAGCATCGCGTGAGCTTCTGATTCCGACGTTCCACTCGGCTCTGTGCCAGATAGTGCTGCAGATGGTGATCTCTGCTTTCATCTTGCAAGCAGCACTGGCTGTCTGTACGGTGTCGGCGGGTCGTTAAATTCTAATCTTTCTCGCTTCTGGAGTCTAGCAGTGGTTTGTTTGGCATTTCTCGAGGAAACGTTACGGAATCTGCAAAATCGAATATTTTTCTCCTATCCCCTTCATTGTCCTTTGTTCCAAATTGCCGGCCGCGGTGGCCGAGCAGTCTGCGGCATGCCAGACACAGTCTGCACGGCCACTACGGTCTGGGGTTAGAATGCTCCCTCCGGCATCGATATTTGTGCCGTACTTAGTATTAGCTAGTTCATAAGTAGTTTGTAAGTTTAGGGATTGATGACCCTGTAGTTCAGTCCCATAAGCTATACAAACATTTGAACATTTGATTTGTTCCAAATCTGCTCCGTCAATTTTGAAAAGTAAGACGTTGGCAGAAGTATAGTACCATAGGCCACAAAGACTGGAATGTAGCTCATGTGTGTTGAACGAATACACCATATGACATGGTGCTCTCCTGGTCTAGGTCGTACGTGCAGACGACAATCACTTGCGTGCAGGCAGAATCTGCTTTCATCACTGTAGACCACGTCCCGCCATTAAATCTTCCGAGTGATCCTCTGGTGGCTGTGCACGTCGAAGCTGTGGCGTAAGTGGAAGTCAGGCAAGGTGTGTGTGTGTGTGTGCGTGTGTGTACGACCGTAATCCCATTGTTGTAACCGGTTGGCAACACTTTGTGTTCAGTCTTCTGGTTTCACAGACACTCTCATTTGTGCAGTGGTAGCCGTACGATCTGCCACTGCTGCCCTTACAATACCACGGTTTTGCCGGACGTGTGTACAGCGTGGACGTCTAGAACCTGGAATACGGGTGTGAGAATGTTCACGTATCAACTGGAACCAGCATCGTGACACAACATTCAACTTATGTGGTAATTCTCCTAAAGGACCGACCCGCCACTGGAATGGACACAGTTTGACCCCTTTAAAACTCGCTAAGAAACATTAGTTTGTTTCCGTAGCATAGCGCCTGACTGCTTCACACGTTGCCATCACACTGAGCCTTATAGCTGTAAACGTTACCTATTAAAGAGTACACACAGATGGCGCGCTGACAACTTTGTCACTACGCTGCCTATTGGCTGACGACGTTGAAACCATTTTCATTACATGTACTATTCCCCAGGTAGACTCTACCTTCACCAGATTCAGTTCGACGTTCTCTTTCCAGGAGTACTAATTTTTTCTTGGCATTGCTTTTTCCAAATGTACATCTTTTACATACATACAAGATATTATGTTGCGCATTTTCTATAATTATTTTTAGGTTCAGTGTTTTTATTTATTTTACACAAATGCTGATTGTGACTATTAGCTGACGTTCGACAAGCATCCAGATGATAGTCAAACTTGACCTATATTGTTGTGATTATATGTGGAGTTAGCTACATTCATTACCATTGCTACGCGCCACCACAATTCATCGAATGTTTTTGGTAAGGGAGGCGTATATCGAGAGAGTCTTATACAAAAAAGAAATAAATACAGAAACTACCGTATGATCTATCTTGCAAGCCATTGGTGTGGGCCCCACTGTGATGGAAATGCGGCAGCACAGTCGTCAATGATTTACAGCTATCGAAAATGCGAACACAAAACGCCTTTTGTCGCTGTGTTATCTCTTTCCTTCGACGCACATTGGATAACAGACGAGTGAGGTAGCTGCATCAAGGAGATCCTACCGGTAATCACATGGACAAGTAACTTAAAACTGTAACCGAAGTAAGCTCTTACATTAAGGAGATAAGTCTTACGATAGAGGATCTTATTTTGATGTGTCCATCTTCTTCTGGTATCTGTTCATACGTTGCTTCAAATTGGAGTCACTTCATGTAGTCAATCGCTCTTTTCTCTGTGATTATATAATTTAGAGTAAATAGGACATAGTGCTATTCTTCTAATACGCTTCCAGAACGTTTTTAATATGTTGAATCTCCTTCGTGCTATGTAGAGCAAGTACTGCACGTCGCGTCCTGCCGCTATCGTTGTTATAGCTGGAAGGAACCAGATGTCATTATATGGGAGAGCTGTTGAGATGCAGTGACGTCAATCAGGCAGTCTGTGTGAAGTGGATAACCTCCGGCTGCGTCGTTTCGCATGCGTTGGCAGCAGCTAGCTGCCAGCACGCCGTGAATCGGAATGAAACATCTACTGTCGTCTGACACCTAGCCCGTTGCTCACTCTCTGCCATCTGCAAGCAGACGTAGCAGGCTAAGGCGGAATCGATAAGAGAAAAGCAAAACACAGAGGACAGTACAAAATAGTGCATAAGGACAGCAACAAATGAAAATCACCCTGTTCAGGAAATGCAACATGTACAGCATAAATAATTATTTACTGTGATGGTAAACACGATGTTCAATACAGTCTTCAAGGAACAATTGAGATCATTTTGATGTTTATTTGATCACACGGCGTTCGTAGATCGTTTCTTCATAGGAAACTGTAAAGCCCAAAGTAATACAACGCAGTACGTTTTTCTTGACGGCGAGTGTTCCTCAGAGACGAGTGTATCGTCAGGCGTGCCTCATGGAAGTATGATAGGACCGTTATTATTTTCTATCTATATAAATGATCTGATGGACAAAGTAAGTTGTAATTTGCGGTTGTTTGCTGATGATTCTGTGGTGTATGGGAGGGTGTCGTCTTTGATTGACTGTAATGGCATACAGGATGAATTAGACAAAATTTCTAGTTGGTGCGAAGAATGGCAGCTAGCTCTCAATGTAGAAAAATGTAAGGTGATGCGCATGAGTAGGAAAAACAATCCCATAATGTTCAAATACAGCATTAGTAGTGAGCTTCTTGATGCAATCGCGTCGTTCAAATATCTAGGCATAACATTGAAGAACGATATGAACTGGAACGAACATGTAAGTACAGTTGTGAGTAAGGCGGATAGCCGATTTCGGTTTATTGGGAGAATTTTGAGAAGATGTACTTCATTTGTAAAGGTGACCGTGTATAAAACGCTTCTACGACCACGTCTTAAGTGTCATTCAAGTGTTTGGGACCCGCAGGAGATTAGTTTAAAGGAAGACATAGAAGCAGTTCAGAGCCGAGCAGATAGGTTTAATACTGGTAGGTTCGACCAATGCGCGAGTGTCACGGAAATGCTCCGGCAACTCAACTGGGGATCGTTGGAGGAAAGACGAACTTCTTTTGGTGAATTTCTGTTGAGGAAATTTAGTGGGACGGAATTTGAAGCTGAGTGTAGTACGATCTTCCTGCCGCCTACTTATATTTCGCGTAGTGATCACAAAGACAAGATAAGAGAAATTACGGCTTGTAGGGAGGCATATAGGTATTCTTATTTTTTTCCTTGTTCAATTTGGGAGTGGAATAGGATAGTAGCGTCTCGGTTGCACAGTGGTAGAGTGCCAGACTACAAATCCAAAGGTCGCGGGTTCGATCCCCCAGTGTTGCTCATGTGAAAAATACCGAGTAGCACCGTGGTTCGGAACCCACGTTAAACTGTAGGTCCCCCTATAACTGACTGGGTAAGTCAGTTCAGAGGTCGGAGGAAGGCAACGGCATACCACCTCCAAACAGGACCATGCCTAGTAAAGCACTGTGGTGTTCAAACCAATCTTCGGATTGTTGACTGCTTTACCTTTTATAGGAAAGGAAATGCCCAGTAGTGGTACAGTGTACCCTCTGCGACGCACCTTACGGTGGATTGTGGTGTATGTATGTAGATGTATCAGTAGTAATCTCGGGTCGTAGGTTCGAGTCCTCCCTTCGGTTCAAAGTTCAAATGTTTGTAGAGTCTATGGGACTTAACTACGGGGTTATCAGTCCCTAAACTTACAAACTACTTATGAACTACTTACAACTAAGGACGGCACAAATATCCATGCCCGAGGGGGGATTCGAACCCCCGACCGTAGTGACCGTGCGGACCGTGACTGGAACGCCTCAATCCCCTCGGCCACCGCGGCCGGCCCTCCCTTCGGCATGATGTGTGTGTTGTCCTTTGGTTAGTTCAACTTAGTTTAAATAGTTTGTAACTCTAGGAACAGATGACCATAGTAGTTTGGTTCCACAGTATTACAAACATTTGAACATTTGAGTAATTGGACAACAGGCATATTACCAAAAGCTATTTTATAAAAAAATGTCTCTTTGTCCTTTCATAACTTCCATACTTTCAGTTGATAATTTTCGGCTAACAACCATTATCAGTATCTGTATACATCAAATAAAGGCATAAAACAACCAAAAAATGCAGGCGAATATATCCAAAGATGTCTGTATTATTCACTTATCATACCATGTCACTCCAAGGCGCCAATTTATATATTTTATTATATAGTTTTTATTTATATATTACTTTATATATTATTATTCTTTTCATATTTTTACTCTGTTGTTTCTGTGATGTTATCTACATTTATTAAACTCTTTTTCTAAAATTGTTCAAATGTTTGTAATGCTTACGGGACTTAACTGTGGGGTCATCAGTCCCAAAACGTACAAACTACTTATAAACTAACGTATACTAAAGACGACACAAACACCCATGCCCGAGGGAGGATTCGAACCTCTAACGCGGGAGGCCGCACGATCCGCAACGTGGCGCTCCAGACCGCTCTACAAACTTTTTCTTGAGCATTAATTGATACTACATATATACAGATAGTATAAACCCCACGCTGAGTTATTCTCTTTGTGTTTGAGGGCCAAAGTAGAACTGCAATCCTCCAGCCGTAGATATTTACTTGTTAGTGCTGAAAATGAAAAACGTCTCATTGGTTTATCCTGATTCTATGTGTTTTAGTCAACATCTCGTAATATGCCTCCGAAACTTTCACCGATGAATGCACGAAACAGTACTAACTCTACTTTGTATTCTGTTTATTTTTCATAACACATATTGATGATTGATTACGGTCTGATATATTAAGTATTAACTGATTAACAATTACAACAGTGCTTGCACATGTGACACGCCATCTCTTGTGAACGTATGTCTGTTTGTCCTTTTGATGCTCAGAGATTATGATGGGACCATATTAAACAGATTACTGTATTTATATGACATGATGTGATATGTAGACAATATTTGAAATTCTGCGATTATCACTACCTCTCATAGGTTAGCTTGAATACTAAGCACTTTTAGCTATACAGAGATACTGTAACTATGTTCATAAACCGAGCAGATAGTTAATGAAGGGACACACACAACTGCTTGCCGTGTTTCCCAAAACATAGTAAAATACTTCATAAACAAAATCAGTATCAACAGCAGTCTTTTAGAAACATTGCAGGTATGCCACTACGTGCAAATGGTCTAAAAATCATTAACCACAAAAGATTTTGCCAAAACGGGACCTTTCATCACTAACTTCTTTACACTAAGGAAATTGTTATCTCGTTTAAACGGCTACACACACACACACACACACACACACACACACACAAGTAAAATAATTCTTCAACTATCGCGATATCGATGATAACTTTCAATCCATTGGCCGATATGTTAACATTTCTCCATGACATACTAATTTACATATCCTGTAAACGTTGTTTTCAACATAAGTTATTTAAAAGTTCGCTTTGATAGTGATGACAGGCAGTCGGCCTCGACATTGCACGAGAGACGTTGTGTATTTAAGCAATGTTACTGTTTTTGAATGAAAATCTGGTACACTACACCAGTTGACACACACTAACAAGTCTACTTGTGTTATCTAAGTATGTATCAACGTATAGAATGTATTCCTGGGGAAGTAATATTTAATTATTTTCAAAATTATAATTTATTTAACGTTTTTAAACAGTGTGATATAAAATTTCATTAATATGATGAAACTGTTGTTTTGAGTTTAATATCCGTTCATTAATGCTATAGAAGCAACCTGGCTTCTCTCTGGTGCAATATAATAATGTAGAAAATGATTAATTCATTTAGCTAAAGAATATTAGATGTTCTTAATTCGAAACATATACACATATCCAGTAGTTTGAATTGGATTGAATGTCATCTATCAGTCAGCCATTCAGTTCGTCAAGAAGGTATACTTTGAAACTAATCTTTCCTAGAATTTGTGTGAATTTACACCACATTATCACCTTAGCTACATGATTGTACTGAATGGTGATAAAGCTGAATTCATTGTTCTGAGAATCATTTGTTGTTGCTTTTAATGAGTTCATCGCAACGCTTTGTGAAGAATGAGATTTTATTCCGTCGGTGAAATTTTTTTATTTTTTATTTTATTTTATTTTTTATTTTTTATTTTTTTTATGTTTCGTTAGTCCATATCTGCTCTTCTCTCTGTCATGTACCATACGGTAGCTGGCGGAGTGTTATGAAAACAAAAATGCATGAAAAATACATATATCTTGGTGACCAACTATGTCTTTCCTATAGTCACTTACAATCAAGAGTGCACGCTAAAAGTGTGATTTTTAAGTTTGTCCAAATTTTCCGACATTTTTTTGTTTACCAGGGCCGTAATGAACAATTAAGAAAAAAGAAATTACCCATATCCATAGTTTTCATCATGAACTTGGGTACTTGTTACCTAATTTTCAACTATCAATTTAACTTTTCTAATTTCTATTTATTTACACATCGTCGGAACAACTATGAACACAATAAAATAAAATTAGTGAAATTTGTCGAGCCGTTCTCAAGTTATTATCTTGCATCGTTCATACATATGGCAACTGATTTTTATTAACATAGATGTGTGTTCTAGATTATGTTCCTTGGTTACGGACAGAGCAGCTTGTGCATTAATTATGGAAATTAGTTTTACGTGCATAACTAAATGGTAGTTGTACTCACATGCTGATGTCATCTTTGTGCCACCCCTCCCCCCCCTCTCTCTCTCTCTGTGTGCGTGTGTGTGTGTGTGTGTGTGTGTGTGTGTGTGTGTGTGTAGTGTGTGTAGAGAGACAGAGAGGGAGAGAGAGAGAGATAGAGAGAGAGAGAGTGGAAAAGAGGGCGAGCCTGATTATAGATATTAGTTATTATCTTTGCTTACAAACTATTACTTTATCTTGTGCGTTGGTCTCCAGAAAAAATATCAGAGCTAAGAAGTGAGTGTAGGCATGAGTGTTATACATATATAAGTCGTCGGATATTAAACACTGGTGACACCACGTACTATAAAATGTTGACATTAGCGTAACAAGTTCCGACGCCACAGTGAAAACAGGTGAGAAACCAAAGAATAAACTATTGGAAAGTGGATGGATAAAACAGAGGTCACACATTTTGCTACGTTGCAGACAAACGAAAGTGACTTACAGCTTCTTCGCGAGTATTGAGAAACATACTGGCCTATAAAAACAGGAAGTTATTTCTTATCTTCCATTGTTTCGCAAGATTTCTTTGTAGCTTGAGAAATTTTGTGGTTTTAGTGAGAATTGTTGAAACACGTGTCCCATTCACCGCATATGACATACCAAGGATCTACATTCAACGTCGAAATTTTGTACATTTTAGTGCGATAAAGATTTTAAGGAAGCTGTCGGTAGTTACTCTGCAGACCATAAAGATTCATAGTTAAGTTATGGAACATATAGATTGGGGAATTTTGGAGAAGTTCAATAACGTGAAATGAATGATTCGTAAAAACAATTGCTGCATTTCACTAATAAGTGGGGAATTTTCTACCTTTCTGTCGAAGAGGGTTAGCGACGAAAGTAATGTGGACAGTGAGCCTAATACACTCGGATTGAAAAACAGAAAGGTCATCGGGAACGATAATTGAGTGCTCGGAGCGCTGTGGGGCGTTATGTCAGTGTCTTGATAGAGAAAAACTTACATATTGTCCATATTGTACTTAGCCCTCCACATTGTTAGGAAATCGTCCTTCAGTTTAGAATCAGTAGATAGCACGTGTTGAGCCTTCTTGAGCTTCGTCTTTACATGGAGTGCTCTTCCTGACACTTGCTAGCACAACTCGTCCACGGAGAACTGGCAGTCATCACTTACTTCGATGTAATTACATATCTCTTCTATTGCTCCATAAACATCTTCATCTTCCAGACGCCCTCTTTTTCTTGACGTAGGTCTAGAGCTCATGAAGAACTTATCGCAGCAGTCCTCATGGTATGCAGTATATGAAGGATGCAGATCCATTACTGAATGGATATGTCTTAGGATGATGTCTCACCTTTCTCTCCTGAGCGCAGATCGTGAAGGAGTGACCAATTTAAACTTTCCGACGCAAATAAATGGACTTTTTTCTTTTGTTTGTCATAAGACACTTCGTCTATAGCTTCCGAACAAAATAAGCACTGAGATTTAAAATCAAATTTCACTTGAATCGAACACAAATGTGGGAAAGCACGAGACGTTGAAGGATGTTGCTCTGAAAGAGTGGCGTTCTGGAGATTTTTAATTGCATATTTTTTACTGGAAGACTTATGAACAACATTTTGATACTTCCTCAGAAAACCTTGAGCTTACACAACTTTTCTTAAGTTACTATCATGAACCAGTCCACTAATTCTTCTTTCCCCAATATTTCAAATGTCACTGACAACATCACACTCACAAGTTAAATACCTCTCAGCCATTTCACACAGATGGCTTAAACGAGAAAAATCACTCACTAACTGTTCAAATGTTTGTATAGCTTATGGGACTTAACTACGGGGTCATCAGTCCCTAAACTTACAAACAACTTATGAACTAGCTAGCACTAAGGACGGCACAAATATCCACGCCCGAGGGGGGATTCGAACCCCCGACCGTAGTGGTCGTGCAGACCGTGACTGACGCGCCTCAGTCCCCTCGGCCACCGCGGCCGGCCCACTAACTGTAAACACGTACTCAAGTAATAAACGGAAAATAAATTAATTTTGTAAGCACAAACACTACAACTACAACTCACTGGAGAGAACTGAAGCCGACACAGAAATGCTTTCCGGCTGTTGAGGCTACCTGGCACTCGCCACGCGGGCATTCGCACAACAGTCGGCTACTTGCCACCTCACAACGTAGCCTTCCGGCCCCCATTTCCTTATAGTTTATCACAAGCGCACGATGTATCCCCGAAGACTAAATGAGGCTATTAGATGTCTATTAGCATTTTTATTTGATCGCAAACTAATTAATCGACCTTACATTTTAGTTTTCCAGCATCAGAATTTGGTTATTTTTCTTTTCTCGTATCTCGAAAAATATTTGTCCTAGAGAAATTATGGAGAGGAACGTTTTTGTAGTAAATTTTATGCAGTTTAATTGCCTAGTGTTGTACTTTTTTGCTAGAGATATTGGGTTTCGAGTTATTTAAGAAAATCGTTAAACGCGTACCTTTTAACGCCCACACACGCTCGAGCTTACAACCCAGAGATCTGGACTTTTAGTATGTCATTCATGACAGTCGTCCCTACCACTGTACAAAAATTTACGACTACACAAGTTTTTCTCCTTATTTTTCCTTCATTGACTGTACTTGAGATGGCGACGGCCACGACAGGTAGGGTGTCTAAATAAAATTTAAGTAAAAGAAATTTTCCAAGTCTAGTGCAAGACGGGAGTAATACCAACAAAAATAATATGAAAGTGGTAACCAAACTCAAGAATTGTGTCACAAACGCCGGCCGCGGTGGCCGAGGAGACTGAGGCGCTTCAGTCACGGTCTGCACGGCCACTACGGTCGGGGGTTCGAATCCTCCCTCGGGCATGGATATTTGTGCCGTCCTAGTTCGTAACTAGTTCATAAGTAGTTTGTAAGTTTAGGGACTGATGACCCCGTAGTTAAGTCCCATAAGCTTTACAAACATTTGAATTTGAACATTTGTCACAAACGCAGCACACTCCAACAGCTGTAATTCCTTCTAGTGCAAAAGCGATTGTATAAGCCATAAGGTATTGTAGTTTTTAACCCCTTTTCCAGTACGACGATTCAGGCGTTGTTCCACGACGACAGACATTCAAGTTCTATGGCGCTGAATGTTCTTAGGCAGAAATAACGTAACAGGGCGTTTTAACGCATCGTCATCACCAAACAATCAGCTCTTGAACATTTTCTTGTTTCTTTGAAGCAATTTAGACCTAAAATGTATCCTTAACATACAAGAGATGAAATAAATATCGCAGGAGACATTAAGTGGCCAAAGGTCGTATAACATCATGGAACAATGTTTCCGTCCATGAGTTAAACATTTATCGCATGCAAGTGCATTACATTCGATGAATACTGTTCGAAGGTGATGGCAAACAAGTTGAGGCGTTAATCATTTATACCTAAAAGAACGGTTATTCGATTAGTGTGTTAGTAACCACTTAAACTTACCATCTGAACTAATAGCGGTCAAGTGTTCCTGAAACAAAGTACAACGTTTTCGATCGTAAGGGTGGACGGACGATTACACTATTCTCCACCGAAATTTTTAATGCGGCAGACTGAAGAGCTGTAAAAACAGCATCCCTCCGGGGAACCTGTAAGCTTTAGAGGGCGCGTCCCCAGGTGGCGGATATGGGAATGCCTCCCATATATGACTGGTAGGAGGGAAATCTAATACCTCCTGCGGACCAACAGGCACAGCAGCGTCTTATCCACAGATCGTGGCTGCTAACCGGGTCTGTCTGAGAGGCTGAAGTTTCTGGGGAAGGTAACGGACTTTAACCCCAATAGAATTCCTAAAGAACCACATGGATACACTCATGTCTAAATGTTCCAGAGTTTTATTTAGTTCCCCAGTTGGATCTGCAGGGGAAACAGTTCTAAAAGGATCTACTCTAAACATGAGCACAAGGGGGAAAATTTATATTGCAACATGGAATGTTCGAAGTGTTTATGAAGCAGGAAAACTAGCGAATGTTATTCAAGAAATGGCACTGTACTAGGTATAGCAGTAACTTGGTGGCCTGAGAGTGGCATGTGGTCTACAGCTGTATGTACACTGCCATTTTCTGGGAATCAGGATCGAAATCATAGAAGAGGTGTTGGCGTTATTCTCTCAGAGCGCTATTCCAAGTGCGTTGTGGATTTTGTGTCACTTTCAGATAGAGTTTCCTTGCTAAAACTCAGTGTTCAAATGTTCAAATGTTTGTAAAGCCTATGGGACTCAACTACGGGGCTATTAGTCCCTAAACTTACAAACTACTTATGAACTACTTACGAACTAGGACGGCACAAATATCCATGCCCGAGGGGGGATTCGAATCCCCGACCGTAGTGGCCGTGCAGACCGTGACTGAAGCGCCTCAGTCCCCTTGGCCACCGCGGCCGGCAAAACTCAGTGCCAAACCAGTGAACCTCGATATTATTGAAGTATATGCACGAACTTCAGATGTGAATGAAGACAACGTGGACTCTTTCTATAACCAAGCCAAAGAAGTACTTGCCCTAACAAAACACCACGAAATTAATATAATAATGGGAGACTTCAATGCCAAGCCGGGAAATAGCACATATGAGAATCTCGTACGGCCATTTGGTTTAGGAGCTTGAGGCAAGAGGGGTGATCGTCAGCTACAATTCTGTCAAGTAGAAAACATGAAAGTCACTAATACGTGGATCAAATTACTACCTCGAAGACGTATATATATGTAAATCTCCAGCTGACTACTAATACAACACAATCCTCAACCAAATAGTTCAAATGTTTGTAATTCCATGGGATCAAACTACGTTGATCATCAGTCCCTAGACTTACAATCCACTTAATTTAAGTGAAACTAACCTAAGGACAACATACACATCCATGCCCAAGGGAGGACGCGGGAGGCCGCGCGATCCGTAGCTTGGCGCTGCAGACCGCTCGGATACTCCCGCGCGGCCAACCAAATAGACTATGTTGTAATTAATAAGCGTTTTGCACTTATCCTGGTGCAGTTATGCCATCTGACCATACGTTACTAGTAGCTTCTATAAAAACAAAAGTTGTGAAACATGAAAAGCCCATTCAACAAAGAAGATAGCTTATGAGAAACTCTAGCAGCCTGAACTGAGGATTGAAGTTAGCAAGGACATCAACAATAAAATAGAGACAACAATGGAACCTCTTCTTGACGAAGATAACTGCACCAAAGTATGGGAAAAGGTGAAAAATATTATGCTAACAACTGTTCTACACAAAATTGGATATAAAACACTAGATCTAAAACAGAAATGGATGACTGATGAAATTCTTTCTTTTGTGGATGGACGCCGAAAGTATTAAGCCCAGGCAGATCAAAGTAATTACAATAATATGAGAAGGTTATTAGAGCCAAGATTAGATCAGCACAAAATAAATGGCTAGAACACGAATGTGAAGAAATTACAAGATTTTCATGGTGATTTTAACTTACATGAAAAATTTAAAGTAACGGATGGGGTGTATAAAAGAAAAAATACCTCCTTATACACTTACAAAAGTAATAAAATAGTTCTTGATGCCATTTAGAAGAAAGAACCTTTTTTCAGATGATAGACCAAATGTTGAGAATTCTAGAGATAATAATTTATCAGGACCACCAATCATGAAAGAGCAAATCGAGAAAGTCATCAAAAATTCAAAAACTAATAAAGCCACATGGTCAGATGAAATTCCAGACGAATTCATTAAACTTCTTGATGAAGAAAGTATCAAGTCCTACACAAAGTCTTTAACAAAATTTACGACACTGGCCATTACCCTGCCGAAGGGGCTATTATAACCTTTCATCCCCTTATCAAAGAAGAGGATTGCGAGAAGATGTTAAGATCACAGGCTCGTTAATCTTATGAGACATTGCTTAAAAAAACTTCTGTCATCCATCAAAGGCTATGCAAAAGATGTGAGAATATCATCGGTGAGAGACAGTTTGGATGTAGAAAAGGTTTAGGCACAAGAGAAGCAATATTTGCACTACAAATTCTGCTACAAAACTGCTATGATAAGGGGAAGAATATAGTCCTTTGTTTCACTGACAATGAAAAAGCTCTATAGAGTATAACATCAGGAACTCATGGAAATTCTCAAAACAATTGATATAGATGAAAAAGATATCCGTTGTATTGAAAATGGACAGCACAGGTTAAATTAGATAATGATGTCACTGGACTTGGTCAATATATGTGTCGAGGAGTCCTCTGTTAATTAATTTATACCCCGAGAGTATTTTTCATGAGGCACTTGACGATACAGAAAAGGGCATAAAACTTAATGGAGACTATATCAACAGCATTCGATATCATGACGGCACGTATTGATATCTTATAATTTAGACTATTTTTAGCAACTCGTCAACTTATTAGTAGATTAAAGCAGTACTCTAGATCTGAATATTAACATCAAAATGACTAATTATATGATTGTCACACGAGATTCCGACGCCTTCTCAAATGTAAATCTACGATTTCAAGGATCTATAATACAACGAGTAAACAAGTTTAAATATCTCGGAACTTGGCTTTGTGAAGACTGGCGAACAGACATGGAGATACAATGTCGCACAGAGAACGACCGTAATGCGTTCATAAAATTTAAGAAAGTTTTTACAAGAACAGTTCTGGACCTAAACCTTAGAGTCCGATTTATAAAATGCTACATCTGGTCCGTGTTTCTATATGTCTCTGAAGGATGGACACTAAAAATAACTAAAATCAAGAAGTTAGAGGCCTCTGAAATGTGGATTTATCGCAGAATGAAAATACCGTGGACTGCAAGAGTAACCAACATCGAAGTATTGGAACGAATGAATAAAAAGCGAGAAATCTTTACAGTGCTTAAAAGAAGAAAAACTACATACCTACGGATCACTAAATATATGCTCCTGCAGTTAATAATACCAGAGAAGATTTATGAAAAAAAGACAAGGTCGAAGAAGAATATCCTGGCTGGACAATATAAAACAGTGGACAGGAATAAGAAATGTAGACAAGCTGTTACACACTGCGGTTTACAGAATAAAGATGCATCGTGTGTTCGCTAACATCCATTAATGAATAAGCAGCAGAAGAGGAAAAACAGCATAATTCAAAAAAATTATGTTCAAATGTCTGCGTGGTCATCAGTCCGTAGCTTACAAACTACTTAAACCTAGCTAAACTAACCTAAAGACAACACACACACTCATGCCCCAGGGAGGACTCGAACCTCCACGGCGAGCAACCGCGCGCTCCGCAGCGAGACGCTTTAGACCGCTCGGCTACTCCACCGCGGCACAGCATAATTATTTCAATATTCAGTTAGTTTTATTTCGTAATGTCTTGCTCTAGAAGTATCCAGTACTCTTATAGGAGCTACAAATGGTCCCGAAGGGAACAGATGGTGAGATAATTCCCGGGTCCCCTGCATAGCAATCAGACATGGCACACAGGTGAACTAATGTGAAATACAATTAACTTTGTCATAACTCTCCGTATGACAAAAAAAACTCCTCAGTTTCAGTGTGCCCAAATCTATTCTTTTCCTACTTTAAAGACGTTTGAGGAAGGGCTGTTTGTCATTCGAAAACTGGAATATTTGAAAAGAGTTCGTGTTCATAGAGAACCATATAAAAATTTTACTGACAC
The DNA here is from genome assembly GCA_026315105.1 of Locusta migratoria. Taxonomy (NCBI): domain Eukaryota; kingdom Metazoa; phylum Arthropoda; class Insecta; order Orthoptera; family Acrididae; genus Locusta; species Locusta migratoria. The sequence continues at coordinate 382,333,689 of CM048755.1, forward strand.
AGTTATCGTGGTTCTTTTTAGGGCATAAAATACAATTTGTTCTATTATCAGTAATTTGATGTTTGTAAACCTATTCGACAGAACTGCTATGGTCATCAGTCACTAGACTTATAAACTACTTAAACTAACTTACACTAAGGACAATACACACACACCCATGCCCGAGGGAGGACTCGACCCTCCGACAGCAACAACCGCGCGCTTCGCATCAAGAGGTGTCTTAGAGCGCTCGGGCACTCTACCGCGGCCAGTATTCTGAAAGAAAGACAATGAACGTTAAGACTTAAAATGGACCTACTGTCATCGACAAGAACATTCTAGAGTGAGGACAAGCTCGAACTGAACAAGGGTGGTGAAGTAAACCAGTGGTGTTGCTACCAGTGGAAGCACGCCGGCATTTTTTCTTGCGTGAGTTTCTACATCTACATCTACATCGATACTCTGCAAATCACATTTAAGTGCCTGGCAGAGGGTTCATTAACCACCTTCATAACTTTTCTCTACCGTTCCATTCTCTAATAGCGCGCGGGAAGAAAGAACACCTAAATCGTTCCGTTTTCGATCTGATTTCTCTTATTTTATTGGGATGGTCATGTCTCCCTAAGTAGGCGGGTGCTAGCAAAATATTTTCACATTCAGAACTAAAAGTCGGTGATTGAAACTTCGCAAACAGATCACGCCGCAATGAATAACGTCTTTCTTTTAATGATTTCCACCCCAATTCGTGCAACATTTCCGTGACGCTTTCCCCCCCGTAACGTGATAAAACAAACGAGCTGCCCTTCTCTGAACCTTCTCAATATCTTCCGTCAGTCCCACCTGGTGAGGGTCCCACAAGGGGCAACAGTACTCCAAGAGAGGACGCACAAGTGTGATGTAGGCAGTCTCTTTGGTGGGGCTGGTGCATCGTCTAAGCGTTCTGCCAATGAAACGTAACCTTTGGTTCGCCTTCCCCACAATATTTTCTGTGTGTTCTCTCCAGTCAAAGTTGTTCGTAATTGTAACTCCTAGGTATTTGGTAGAATTTACGACCTTAAGGTTTGACTGATTTATCGCGTAATTGAAGTTCAGCGGATTTCTTTTAGTGGTCATGTGTATTACTTCACACTTTTCTTTATTTAGTGTCAATTGCCAATTTTCGCACCAAGTAGAAATTTTGTCTAAATCGCTTTGCAGTTGCTTTTGATCCTCTGTTGACTTCACTAACCGATAAACGACAGCATCATCCGCGAACAGTCTAAGGGAGCTATTCAGATTATCTCCTAAATCGTTTATAAACACGAGGAAGAGTAGGGGACCAATAACGCTTCCCTGTGGAACGCCAGATATCACTTCTGTTTTACTCGATGACTTACCGTCAATTACAACGAACTGTGGGAGGGGGAGGGACGACAGAATCTTGAAGCTGTAAGACCGCACGGGAGATTTAACTTAGACCTGTGGAAGGTGACTTTAGTGCTGCTCAGTTTCACTCACCCCAAGTAACTCAGCGCTTAACTGTTTACAGTGATTGAAATTGAGTAAAAATGGTAAAGAATGTAAGTGCCAAAAATTTATATATATATATAAAGTTGTATAAGCCAAGCGTAATGAAACGAGAGAGGTTACAAGTGCCAGAAAAATTCCTACTAGTATCAAGAGCAGTTCGAAGATAGCAGCAATGTGCAAGTGCTAGCGGGGCGGAGATGGGAAGGGATGTAAGTGCCACCGCCATGGCGCATCTGCCTAAGCTACACAATTGCTTTAGTTGGTGACAGTACGTTGACACAGCAGTGGTTTCGGTCGTTTCACGTATGTGTTTTAGAGTGTGCTTCGGTTGTGTATTTAGTGTACCAATCAAGAATGGAAAACCCTGTTAGGAAGAAGGTGATTGTACGTAACAGACGTGAAGCAAGAGAAAAGGGTCAGACGTACATTAACAGTCATGGGAAAGATATATGTGCAAAACAACTACCAGAAGAACAGGCAAGTTGCTCCTGTAAGTGCAAGTGTACAAACGTAAGCAGTGAACAAAAACAGCTTATACTTACCGACGGAAAAAGCAGCGGAATAAACTAAAGACAAACCCTTTGCTTCAAAAAACCATCCAAAATTTTATATTATACCTTTTTTATACTAGCCTAGCATTGAAAGAGTAAAATTTTATGTAAAGTTATTAAACATTCTCAAAACTACAATCGACTTACTATCTTTTTTTAACATAAAACTTTGACTTACATCCTTTTCAAAAACTTAGTAAGGCACTTACGGCGTTTTCCAGGATGGCACTTACTTCTTTTTCCATGTACGTTTGTACCCTTTATACATACTCATGAGAAAAATTGTTTTACTGTTTTGTAGAGTCATTTTGATACACACATTTTTTTCATAAAGTTTATATGATCATCCAGTACTTAAGACACATTTATATTTTGAATATTTAAAATTTTAGATTGTGGCACTTACATCCTTTTCCATTTTTGGTAACAATTGGTAACTAACGTAGTATCAACAAGACTAGATTTATAAAAATGAGTGTCTACGGGCCGTAGCCAAACTGATGAGTTAAACGTGAATCCATAAAATGTGGGATGGCTGTATCTAGTGAACGTCTCTGGTATGTACAGAAAGTGCCACACGCATCTAACTAGCAGAGAAGATAGCATACTGCGTGATTGTTATCTCTCCGCGTTGCCATAGAGAATAGGCGTTGTAAAACGCTTGGCAGCATTGTCTGGGATCAGTACATGGCCGCAACGTCGGGCGAAAGTGACGTAGGCGGCAGAGCTGCTGGCGCCAGCCTCCTACTTAGTAGCTGCCTCTAGTCTCGCATCCGTAGTTGCATCCCATGCCATAATTAGGATTCTACAGGTGGCCATATTACGTACAGCAGCGCGTAATGTTTAAATTCGGAAACGCAAACATGATTGTCCCCTTAGTTTTACGAGCTTCCCAAGGACCGCTGCAGGTGTGCTTACCAGATTTGCTGGCTGGAAGCCCACGGTACCAAACCAACTGCAGCACTAAGGTTTGGAAACACCAGCATCAAAGTCTGGGTTAAATCAATATCTTGAAAATCTGTGTAAAATGTGTAGCGGAAACTGTTTTCAGTTCTACCATGTTTCATTGTTTCTTATTGTAACAGTAAAGATAAATTATAGGATATTTTTTAGCAGATACGTTTGTGTGAGAGCTGCTCATGTTATTATGAAGCTATTGACGGGAGCGATGTTTATTATTTTCAAGTAATTTGCTCACATGACCTCTTCAAAATGTTCAAATGTTTGTAAATCTATGAGACTTAACTGCTTGGTTCAAAGTCCCTAGCTTACAAACTACTTAAACTAATAACATTACCTGACATCGTCTGGTTTGGAGGCGATCAATTCGTTTTATAGTTTCCAAATGATAAGTCAAGATCGCAAACTAACAATTTATTAAGTGACGACCGGTTTCGGTGCACTGCACTATAGTGACTAAGTGCAACGTTGCATTTCTTATTTTATACCCAATTTTTTAACAAGATGACCAGATCATAATATATATATATATATATATATATATATATATATATATATATATATATATATATATATATATATATATATATATATATGACCAGATGATGGTGACACAGTGCACCGAAACCGGTCGTCACTTAATAAATTGTTAGTATGCGATCTTGGCTTATCATTTGGAAACTATAATACTTAAACTAAGATGAACTAACCTAAGAACAATACAAACATGCATGCCCTAGTGAGGACTCGAACCCCAGACGGCGAACGGCCGCGGGCACCGCAGTATGGCGCCTCAGTGCGCAGGGCTATTCCACCGCGGCACATGAACTTTTCTTCCAACTTCAGTATACTCATAGATTTCCTCTTTACTTTTGACTCAGTTCTTCAAAAAATTCTAAGCTATTAATCTTTACAGTGTGAGACAGTTTTCGGTTCGAAACAACACCAGATAAAAATTGCCGTTATCAAAGACGATAAAAAATTAGGGGACTTCGTCTGTGGAGTTGTGTGAACTCTTGTTTTTATGGATGCTGAAATATCTCTTCCTAAACGAGTTATAGAAACGTTTGAAACCGTACGGCTTATGTGAGGTTCACTTGAATCCGTTAATAAATGGTCAATCTAACTCATAAGCAGCACCTACACTTAAACATATGTGGAGTTTTACAATTCCTATTACACACAAGGGATTTTAGAAGGTAATTGACATATGAAGTTTTGATACGGAACCAATGTCCGAAAATTTATCGCTTGGAAGTGGAATAAGATTGAAGGTTGAATTATTTTCACATCTCCTGCTTCGCAACAGAGACAACGAGGTTATAAACGTGCGCTGTGTACGAACCTAAAGCATGACTCCTAGTTGCGAAATTACCAGTTTCTGACCGCCGTTTTTGTATGGTATATGATATCTTAATACACTTGGGTCAGATGACGGTGAACTCTCTTCCCCTTGTGATCGTATGGTGAGGCGAAAGTGATAAGATCTTCAATGGATAGCGACAGGAAGGGCATCCGTCTACCGTCTAACATTGAAGTTACCAAATCCTGGCTAACGTGGACACCTCGTGAAGATACTGGATAAGGCAGGCGCCTGCATTTATGTACGCCTGGTTGCCTTCTAATTATTCAATATCGTTTAACGCATTTACATCTACATCCATACGCTACAAGCCACCCACGGAGAGTAGGTGAGAGTACTTAGTGTGTAACTGTCATTTCATTTTTCTATTTTCTTTTCCTATTTAATAATGTACTTAAATAATCAAAGTTGGCCCTGTAACAAAGGAGATCTTTCCATTACCATTTTGAAATTCAATCATCAAGGGATGTATCTGACAGCAAAATCAAATATTGCTCACTATCAACTCAATTATGCATGTAATAAGATCTCACAAGAAAAAATTTAAGGAATATTAAACTCAATAAATTAATACCTTGGCAATCTTGGGTAATGACTCAGAGTGGAATTCAAGGTTATCACACAGATGAACACAATATTCACATATGTAAAAATAGTACAATGTTTGCCGCTGGTTAGTACACAGATATAGAAACTACTACAGTAAGATCTGCTTGTGCATCTATTATTGCAGAAGGTGAAAGCATTTTGAACTCCTGACTGCTAATGAGTAACTGAAAGTAAATTTGGAAGCACTGTGGATTTATGTAACTTTGAACACTTCCCCACACTTCACTGTTGCGGGAGTTTTTCAGCATACTTATAGTCAGCATGTGTTGACTGCAGAGGCTGTAAAGCCAGTCATTGACTCGGTACCGATGACTCAGCTCTGCCAAAATCGAAGTCAAAACTCAGACAGATCGCAACATATACACTAGCCCTGAGTGATGATCTCTTACCGGTAATGTAGAAATGTCAGACCAAAATGTAAAAGTCGCAGAAAAGATTTCCAGAGTGCTTTCTACTAGAAAAAAAAATGAGATCCGTGTTGCACAGCCAGGTGGAAATCTGATTAATGGGATTACAATAGCCGGCCGCAGTGGCCGAGCGGTCTGCAGCGCGCCAGTCACATTCTGCACGGCCACGACGGTCGGGGGTTCGAATATCCCCTCGGGCATGGATATCTGTGCCGTCTTTAGTATTAGCTAGTTCATAAGTAGTTTGTAATTTTAGGGACTGAAGACCTCGTAGTTAAATCCCATAAGCCCTACAAACATTTGAACATTTCGATTATAATTATTGTTAGTGCCGAAAAGTAAGATGTCGCACAAGATTTTGGTCTCCTTCCTAGGTGGCTAACCAGTTAAAATGTTGTTAGTGTACGATTAGCTTCGTCTTGATGCCTTTTCCGTGCACTGCGCATTGCGGTTAGATACACATCGCCCTCTTGTCTCCGACTTGTGCATGAACCAATTGGATTTTCTTTTCTCCTGACACTCACTTACACCCTTTTGGGTTGGCATCAGCCAATCGGATGGTAATGTCCCATAAACTAAAATGAAGTCGCGAAGTACTCTTCTCATTTCGTTTTAAATTGCTATCTCAGCAGTCCGTATTTTCTGTGAATTTTGACTTCCTGCTGTGTCTCCCTACACTATCAGGTCTTTCAAATCTCTCTGGTCATTTGTTGGCCAGCCTCATATGAACATGCTTGCCAGAAACAAACAACAATATCTTGCAATTTACCCCATATTCTTGAGATGTGCTCTCCAATGTCTATCTGCAGATGCCAAGTGCCAAATGTGTTAGATCGGATTTTTCCTCTCTGTCTAATTTCAATGCTATCTGCGTTTTCCATTTACATGGGGAAAACGCAGTAGTCCGTCAACAGAGTTGTGAAGAACTTTGCTGAAATTTTGTTAGCCACGATTTATCCTTTACTTTGAATGTTACTCAAATTGCCTTTACGATGGCTATGCATGAAATTCGACATATAAATTCAGAATGACAGAGTCTATGTGTTGATAATCACTATTTCATTCATAGTTCAATATCTGGTATGGCTAATTTTTCCAGTAAAAACTGATTTTACGGCGGGGTTGGAGATATTAGGTGCATAGAGAGTTTGAGAATAGTGATTTGAAAGTTTCTTGTAAGATATCTGTCTCTCTAACACTTTCCCTTGGAGGTGTGACCACCACACTCATGCCGCAACATTTAATTACGTAGCACTGCACGTGAGAGCCGTAGAACTACACGTATGGTCAGTGAGCGATGTTAAAGTTTATGTTCACTCACCTGGATTCTTCTTTTACGATGTTGTACCCAGACCGAAGCAGCGCACAAGTCGCTGATCCTTTTATATTGAAGTAAAGTTCTATGGAACTTTTAAAATTGTGGCTACTTATCAAATAAGAATTTCATAACATTTATGTATACGTCGTGAAACAATAAGTGACATATGTAACACTGTGCATGATCTTTTTACATTTGAACTCTAATTACAGTAGCTGAAAAATACAAAGTTTGAACTGTATGACAGACTATTTTAAGAGCGCGATTGTGATAGTTGTTAACGCGAGAGCCGTCTGTGCTGGATTGACTGCCACTGGGCAGTGCTCGTACGACTATCAAATGGTCAAATGTTTGTACAGCTTATGGGACTTAACTACGGGATCATCAGTCCCTAAACTTACAAACTACCTTATACCAAAGATAACACAAACATCCATGTCTGAGGGAGGATTCGAACATCCGACGCGGGAGGCCGCGCGACCCGCAAAGTGGCGCTCCAGACCGCTCGGCCAATCCAGCGCGGCACTCGTACGACGTACCATATAGTTTGGCGCGTAGCGCACATTCTAGAACATCTACATACAATTATTTCTTACAACTAGAGCTCAATTACAGTAACGAAGCATACCATAATAACGCTTCATGTAAATATATTAATTACACAAAATCACGTTAAGTTTTATACAATAGTTTATCTAATATTTATAATTAAAACTCATAGATGGGGTCTCATACAGAGGTGGGGGACAGCCAATAAGAATACGTCTAGGCAATATTGGCGCAATTTCTCACGGGAATGTGACATGTTACACCACATGTTATATTTTCCCACTCATTCCACCTATGACGTGATCTACTAGCTACGAACTTTCGTAGCAGCTCAATACCTATGGCCATCCTACATGTTCTGCACGTGGTATGCGGCAGTTGGGTAAAATTGTCATGTAACATCAGGAAAAAGAAGATGAAGAAGAAGATGATGATGATGAGAACGTAAGAATTTCTGTTCTGCGTCGCTCAGGATCATCTGATGCCACTTTGATCTCTGATAGGCAAACGTTATACAGTATGAAATATTGCATTCTGTTACTAAAATATTCACCGAAGCAATCACATATCTTTGAATATTCTACGTTAGAGGTCTGTTCAGAAAGTTATGTAACTTTATCGAAAACGAATTTCTACGCTTTCCTTTTACTTATTATGCAAGGGCTTCTTCTAGATAGTTTCCTCCACAACTGATACACCGCTCTTAACGTCGCTTCCACTTTCAGAACCGGTTTTGGTATGTCACTTGCTGGATCGCGCGAATCGCCGTTTGCGATTTTTTAATGTCGTTTATCGTTGCAAATATTCGTTCTTTCAACGGGGTTCTCAACTCTGGAAATAAGATAAAATACACGCAGGAGCCAGGTCGTTCTCATTTGCGCAATCAAAAACCTCTTCACTGATTGCGAGGCGGTGGTCTTCCCACTCGTGACTGATGAGCTGGAGAACGAACTTGGCGAAAACACGATGAGTTACATGATGATGTGACATGAGATGATCCAACTACAACGATACATTCTTCTTCATTCTCTCGGACACTCAGTTTTCCATCGCCACGCACAATCTCGTTGACGTTGCTGACATGAGCGTCGTCGGTAGGCGTCTAATTGCTTCCTGACGGGGTCATCTCGAACCTCCGGCCATTTTTAAACCGCATGAGCCATTCGTAGCACGTCAGACATCCTGAATCATTTGGTGTGCCTCTGTAATAGTTTTCGTAAGTTTCACGCAAAATTTAATGCACATACATTGCTCCGCTATCTCTGCCAACTTGAAATTCGACCGGCCGCGGTGGCCGAGGGGACTGAGGCGCTCCAGTCACGGTCTGCACGGCCACTACGGTCGGGGGTTCGAATCCCCCCTCGGGCATGTATATTTGTGCCGACCTTAGAATTAGCTAGTTCATAAGTAGTTTGTAAGTTTAGGGACTGATGACCCCGTAGGTAAGTCCCATAAGCTATACAAACATTTGAACATTTGAAATTTTCCGACGTTTATTTGTTTACCAGGACCGTAATGAACAATTAAGAAAAAAGAAATTACCCATATCCATAGTTTTCATTATGAATTAGTGTCGACAGAGTACTTGTTAGCTTATATACAAACATTTGAAACTTGAAATTCGCAAACTGTGCTACATAAAGTTCTACTCACTTCAGCACTGAACAATAACTAGGAGACATAGAATAATTAAACTTCCGGCAGCTAAACAAACATCATAGGTGTGTGCCGGGATGCCAACACATCCATTGGCGCTGAATTGCGAATGACCCGGAATTTTTTGAATAGTTTTCGAATGACCATACGATGGATAATAGACGATGACCCTGTAGTGTGACGAATGTTTTTCAGAAATTTGCGAAGATATAATTTATTTGTTCTCCTTGTAATTTGTTGTTCATACTATTGAAGGTCCTTGGAGCCGTGCACACCCATTTCTTTTAGGAACGTCATAATGTTTCAGCATTACATATGGCCTGTTATTCTGCAAGAAAAAATATGAATGATATTTGTTTGTAATTCCATTCATCCGTTCTGCTACCATGCTTAGGAACCCCACTATACTGCTTTCTTTTTATATTGCACGGAACTGTTTCTTTAAATAGATTTTAAATGAAAATTAACTACGGTAGCGGTTTACCCTACAGAATATTCGGAGTTACATCTACAACGTTGTGCAAAACCTACGGACGAAAGTAATTTGTGCATGACATATCACCTGCGAGTGAGCTACCACGATGAAACTTGGAAATACGCAAAACGTGACAGCTACAGTGCAATACAAAAGGTAACTGAAAGACACAAGCAATGACAAATACAGAAATGAAAATTTTATACTAAGACCATAATTAAACTCGAGTCTCCACAGTTTATGTTCCCTTACAATCCTAAAAAAGCAGGACATGATCCTTCATGAGGTATGTGATTACTACGAACGGCAGTAGATGCTATGCAATGTGCTCACTGTTGTGATGTGTTTTTGTGAGGGGGCGTTCCATTCTCCTACCAGAGTAGCTGACAAATCATGGAGGATCTTGGGTGCATATGGAAGTACCGCACTGCGCCTGTTTGGCAGGTACTCGATGGCATTTAAATCGATGGAACGGACTGACCAGCTCAAACGCTGTATTTCCTCTTATTCCATGAGCTCCCGCACAAGTGCAGTTCAATGCTGTCGCACACTGCCGTCTACACCAGTGCAAAGACCCACATCTGTAAGGTGTACGGAGTCTCAAAAAGATTACTGTCGAATGTGTTATGCGACATTTTTTCTCCTTATACCATACCATATGGAACCGTAAAACTAACACGTTCAACAATATTCCTCCTTGCTCGTAAATGTAGGTAATAGCAAAGCTTACCCACAACTTTTAGTGTTTATTTTCTAATGAAATTCCCTCAGATCGCTTAATTTTATCTGAATGTTACGTTTTACTGTTGTTTAATTTTTGTTGATATTGTCCTAACAACCACATATGGCTAGCCAGTGGGAAATAACAATAAACCCTAACAGCATATTTGCTAAATGAAATATCTACTAAAAGTTTTAATCCTTCAATAAGTGTCCTGCAAATAGCGAATCAACTCTCCCACATGACTTTTTTTTTTAAATTTTCTTATCGACTGTAGCTACATTGAACTCATTATCTTGAAAAGAAAATCATCATACTCAAAGAAGTGTACAGGAAATTAATGGAAACTAACCGCAGGAATCAAATGTTTGTGAAGCTTACGGTACTTAACAGCGGGGGTCATCAGTCCCTAAACTTACAAACTACTTATGAACTACCTTAAACTAAAGACAACACAAACATCCATGCCTGACAGAGAATTCGAACCCCCGACGGGGAATGGCCTCGCGCATCGGAGCATAGTACATTAATCCGCTCCGCCACTCCGCCGCGGCCCACAGGAATCATGTTGAATTCAAACTCCCATATGTGGGCAAATATGCATAATCGAAATTGAGATCAGCACGATATTTGACAGTCAACAGTAAAGCACATTTAAATTCCGACGTTATCTATTAAATCGTTTTTATATACAGGGTGTTACAAAAAGGTACGGCCAAACGTTCAGGAAACATTCCTCACACACAAAGAAAGAAAATATATTATGTGGACATGTGTCCGGAAACGCTTAATTTCCATGTTAGAGGTCATTTTATTACTTCTATTCAAATCACATTAATCATGGAATGGAAACACATAGCAACAGAACGTACCAGCGTGACTTCAAACACTTTGTTGAAGGAAATGTTCAAAATGTCCTCCGTTAGCGAGGAATCCCTGATGCGCTGATGCAGCCCTGGAGAATGGCGTATTGTATCACAGCCGTCCACAATGCGAGCACGAAGAGTCTCTACATTTGGTACCGGGGTTGCGTAGACAAGAGCTTTCAAATGCCCCAATAAATGAAAGTCAAGAGGGTTGAGGTCAGGAGAGCATGGAGGCCATGGAATTGGTCCGCCTCTACCAATCCATCGGTCACCGAATCTGTTGTTGAGAAGCGTACGTCTACTGAAATGTGCAGGAGCTCCATCGTGCATGAACCAGATGTTGTGTCGTACCTGTAAAGGCACATGTTCTAGCAGGACAGGTAGAGGATCCCGTATGAAATCATGATAGCGTGCTCCAGTGAGCGTAGGTGGAAGAACATGGACACAAGCTCTGAAGTCAACATTGCCTTCCTTCAGTTTGGCCAACTGGCGGTGAATCGAGGAATTACAGTACATACTAAAGAAACAATTGGGTATTTTGACAATTATCTGCACGAATTATTTCAATTTACATTTAAAGAGAAATACTAAAATGAGCTCTAACATGGAAATTAAGCGTTTCCGGACACATGTCCACGTAACTTATTTTCTTTCTTTGTGTGTGAGGAATGTTTCCTGAAAGTTTGGCCGTACCTTTTTGTAACACCCTGTATAGTGTAAACAGTAATGGTTCTACAGCACTGTTTTGGGGAACGCGAGAAATTATTTTCATTTAGGAAGACATTTCTCTCTGTTGTGAACGATATGTTGTGTAGTGTTTGCTATAAACTCTGCAATCTATTCTTAGAGATGGTCTGGTGAGAGCTTATACTTTGTTTACTTCCAAACTATCCTCAAATATCCAATGATCAAGCGTTGGATTACAATTCGACTGCGTGAAGGAAATTCTTGTCTTCCCCTGTAAGAATAAGATCATAGAATACACCGTGCCACTAAATAGAGTACGTGGTGTACCTTTTATGGCCCTTAATTACCGTACTCTTTGTCGTCTTCTATTATCACTTGTAAATTGTCATGTGTAAGTGTAAGTAATAGCTAAAAAACAAGAGTCCCGGAGATTTCAAAATGCGCGCCCAAGGACCTGAGCTGTATAAGTGAGCTGATACGTAGATAATCCATAACAGATCGCGGACTTGGCTGTGGATACAATGGTGTAGATAGCGACCATTGTGTTGCAAGTCGTGAGCTGCGTTATTGATTTGCTTGTCTAACATCTCCGGCAAGTGGTGGTTTGGAGCGGCAACGCGATACATATAATTAAATCCCGCCGATATGGCTGTCATCAATTATACACCCATAAAGCGAACAAAAACAGTTCGTACGCGTGCTTCAGATCTCTAGTCACAGCTTTTAAATCACTTAGCAGTAGCTACTCGAAAAATATCAGCAAATACGATTGTGTCATAAAAATCAATACTGAATGCGTTTGAAAGTGGCGTATTCCTTACATTTGACGAACGTTACTGAGTGGGCTTTTCTGAGGCCAAAAACTGAACAACAGAATTCACGCTTATATGAAGTATAAATCCACATTTACTGCAAAAAATATCAAGCTTGCACTAGTAATCGCCTTAACTGTCGGTGAAACTTTGCACTAATTTTCTACGTTTCGTTTTAGAACGGTTTTTTCTAGTGCAAATGGGATGCGAGAGAACAAGGAAAGATACACGTTTATTTTCTGCGCTAATTTTTATTTCCCCACTAACCGGCTTTTGCCTTTTTCAGCCTTTTTCCAGAAGGAACATCGCAGTCAAATTCGATATTGTAACCAGGAACAGAGATACAGCTATTGCGTGTTACACAAGTTATGTTTGTGTTCTTCATGTGTTATTATAATGACAAGCCAAGCACTGGAAGGGAATTGAATTAGTGTAAGCGTGTGCACTAAAAAGAACCTAACTAAAACGTCAGGTATAAAACTCCCATATTACGTAATTTCTACCTCTTTTTCCAACTGCTTTATCTACAGTTTTGATTGACAGATGTTACGTAACTGTAGTGTAAGTAGACGAAAAATAGTAAAAGTATACAGTTTGGTGAATAGCGTCAACGACGTGTTTCTCTCTCTCTGTCTCTCTCTCCGTCCTTCTTTTTACGTTCTACCACGATCTTGTGGGGAATTAAAATTAATGAATTAAGGAAGAATGGGTCAAAATACTTTATCTGTAACGACGTCATTGCAATCACATAACATGCTTAAATGGCCATGTATATGAAAGAAAAGAGGTCTAATCCTTTTATGACGGACCTCCAGGCATTAGCTTACATCTTTTGGCACAGAAAAGAGTTTACACCATAATTCTTCAATTGACATAATGTGAAAGGATTGTCCAAACACTGTAAGTAATTATTTATTTATTTCTCACACAAGATATCTTTCGGCATTTAATGCCATCGTCAGGTGTTTCTGCAAAAACATTTGCTTATATTAGTATGTATCCAAATGCAACATCAATAAATTTTTGTAAATAACATTTTACAAATTTCACTTAGAAAGTGTGCAGTACGTACCATATTTACAGGTAGTAAATGCCTCAACTGACTATTTATTAGGTGATGATTTATATTTGATTTCTGAATTGTAGCCAGTTACAGCATCTGTCAATACCTCAGAATACTATACGTTTACAAATATTTACAATTTTATCTTTCAGAGAGAAACTTATAAGTTAATAGATATGGCATTATTATCTTTATTATTTCTGTCGTCTATGTTGTTATTAGCAATTATGGTTTAAAATTTTATTACAAATTTTGGAGTATATTAGACATTATGCATTTATATTTGAATGGTTATCTTATTTCGTCTTTGGTTGATTTTAACATTATATTACGATCTCTGATTTATGTATGCTCCGTTACCCTTTATCCAACATAAATTGATCAATAAAGTTATCGATGCAATTTTTGTGTTTAAAATCGGTTTGATCATTTAATAAATTTCTTGGGTCGCTAATTGCGTGGATACATACTTCAATTTCTTCTAGAATGTTCATTTCATATCCCTTTTGTATTACATGTAAAATTGAAGTATGTATCCACGCAACTAGCGACCCAAGCAATTTATTAAATGATCAAACCGATTTTAAACACAAAAATTGCATCGATAACTTTATTGATCAATTTATGCTGGATAAAGGGTAACGGAGCATACATAAATCAGAGATCGTAATATAATGTTAAAATCAACCAAAGACGAAATAAGATAACCATGTCAAATATAAATGTATAATGTCTAATATACTCCAAAATTTCTAATAAAATTTTTAAACCATAATTGCTAATAACAACATAGACGACAGAAATAATAAAGATAATAATGCCATATCTATTAACTTATAAGTTTCTCTCTGAAAGAAAAAATTGTAAATATTTGTAAACGTATAGTATTTTGAGGTATTGACAGATGCTGTAACTGGCTACAATTCAGAAATCAAATATAAATCAGCACCTAATAAATAGTCAGTTGAAGCATTTACTACCTCTAAATATGGTACGTACTGCACACTTTCTAAGTGAAATTTGTAAAATGTTATTTACGAAAAATTATTGATGTTGCATTTGGATACATACTAATATAAGCAAATGTTTTTGCAGAAACACCTGACGATGGCATTAAATGCCGAAAGATATCTTGTGTGAGAAATAAATAAATAATTAATTACAGTGTTTGGACAATCCTTTCATATTATGTCAATATACGACATTTCTAATACTGTGGGCCCGAGATATAACAAGTTATTGACATAATTCTTCAAAATGCGTGTCCATCGGCCTAACTCATACTAAATTTCGACTAGTATTTGATACAGGAATGCGCTATCGGAAAACATGTTCGAAGGCATTTTGCTCAATAACATCAGTCTTATTGATCATATGCAACAGGTATTCGTGGGTTTGCGTAAACCTGATCTTTAAATTAAATTTCCGTAGAGAGTCTAGACACACAAATCATCGTATCACACACAAAGTATATGAATATGTAGTTTGTAATACTCTTAATTGTGGTATTGATTTTATAATAGATTCTACGGTAAAACATTGTAATAATAAACAACAGTAGATAAATGTAGTATGTATAGACAAAATATTAGTACGTCCATGTCGAAAAAAAATACCCACCAAACGGAATATTTTCGAGTCTACATAACCCCTCTTCCCCCCAAACATGCACACACTTGCGTACAATGCTTATAAGCTCTTAAATCCGTGCGAAACTTTCAGAGAAGTCGTTCTTGGAACGTTTAGTTCATCCGTCACGTTTGCACCTCCTCCAGACTTCTACACAGACACTGTGTACTTTTTTGTTTTATGGCAACTTTATATTCTGGCTCCAAGTCTTGTCACATGTGAAGATGTTTTTCAGAAAACAAAGTATGTGTTTCCTTACAATCTAGTCTCGGCAGATGTCCATATGTCGTTGTCTTTCTTTGAGAAACGAGGTATGTTGTGCAAGTATTCCACAGAGTTGAATCTTATTCAAAACACGCTGAACTATATCTTGAGTATTTGAAGTAGATGTGTTGCTGTTTTACGGTTTGTAGAACAACAACGCTAACTACGGCCGCACGTTCTCGGCATAACAATGACTGCTCATCACTGACTGGTCGAATACACATCTGTTTACTGTAGTTATTTCAAGCTATTACCGTATTTATTATGCTGACGTCACGTACACTCCAGGAATACCATTAGTGTCGGACGTTTTTGGATTGGTGTGAATTAGAAGACGCATTACAGACGGCATCTTTTCATGTCAAAATTAAATGTTTCAAACGTTTGTAATCCTAAGACCAAACTGCTGAGTAGGACTTGAACTTCCGACGGAGACTGGCCGCACAATCCGTGGCAAGACCGCACAAATCCATCTCAAAATCGTTTAAATAACATTTGACTGTACGTGTATCCAAAGAGTACTACGAAAATACTTAGTGTAGAACTGGGTAAAGAAAGATTCCCATGAATGAACCAGAAAAGTAAATACGCAACGAAAATCTAAAGACGAAAGGCCGAGAAGACGACGCGATTGTCGAACAACTGCCATATCATCCGCTGACATCATTGGATGCGATATGGATGGGATGTGGTAAACATATCGCTCTATTGTTCGTTGTCGATGTTTTGCCAGTGGAGCACCTACCTCGCGACTAGATAGCTTCTCAACTGAGATCACGGTGCAGTTCTCCACTAGGGAAAAATCGATGGCATTATCGGAAACAAAACCTGTGTATCATGCATGAGGGTTGTGCCTAAGAATGCGGATAACTCTTACTCATGACGAATAATATATCAGAAACGTACACGGGTCTTAATGGTCACATTTATGTTCTTAAGACGTACTATGCACTTAGCTGTTTTGATCTTCCGTAAATGCGCAACAAACCGAAACAATTCTGATGTTTTCTAATGCCCACGGAGAAAGAAACTGGGGGGGGGGGGGAGGAATCAATCATTAGAAAACTCTTCAATTCACGTCACACATAATCGAAAATACGGGTACTTGCAACTCAAATGTTCAAATGTTTGTTAAGCTGAAGGGACTTAACTGCGGGGTCATCAGTCCCTAAACTTACAAACTACTTATGAACTACATTATACTAAAGAAGACACAAACATCCATGCCCGAGGGGGGATTAGAACCCCCGACGGGGAACGGCCTCGCGCATCGTAGCATAGCGCCTCAATGCGCTTTGCCACTCCGCCGCGGCTACTTGCAACTACCGCCATGCTAGCGGAGTATCACTTTCCGCCAAATTTATAACTGTCAATTCCCTCGACAGCCACAACTAACAAAACGTCTTTGCAGACGTATGCATTTTCCTTCAAGAAATGAAAATAATAATAACAATAATCAGCAGTTAAGAATAAACGTCGACTGTAAATAATTCCTTGCGATAAATGTTATAGACATACCAATAATCTCCAACTAAACTTGTTTTTTTTAGTAACATGAAGTCAATATCTATAAGACTTCGATACATATTCGGCAAGTAGTTTCTGCAATCAGAAAAATTTGAATCTAAAAGGATTGAAGTGTGATGTTTGTGATTACTTCACCAACACATTTTAGTTATCGATTAACCTTCCTTCCTATCACATAAGTAAAACTTAATTTTAATTTTTAAGACTGTTAATTAGTTTCCACTACGGTATTAATAGTTTGAATCCTCTTCCAATGTGTTCAGTACTATTGCACTTAAAAGAACCAGATTCCAACAATTATTTATTAAATAATGTGAATAAAGATGCCAAAACTAAGAAAAAAATGTTCAAATGTTTGTAAAGATTATGGGACTTAACTACGGGGTCATCAGTCCCTAAACTTACAAACTACTTATGAACTACTTACGAACTAGGACGGCACAAATATCCATGCCCGAGGGGGGCTTCGAACCCCCGACCGTAGTGGCCGTGCTGACCGTGACTGGAGCGCCTCAGTCACCTCGGCCACCGCGGCCGGCCCAAAACTAAGATTTCTCTATATATACACGAAGTTTATCGCCAGCGTCAAAGTTTTATTCCATTATAAATCAACGTTTTTTATAAGACTTTCATTACTCAATTTAGTTTGTCATTTGACTACTGTAACTCAGCAGCGCTAAGGTAAATAAAGTTTCTAGATGACTAGGCTCAGTTCCGTTTGTGAAATGTAAAAAGGAATATAGCTAGTAATTCTTATATAGTTAAACTCAATAAAGAGAAACAAGGTTGTTCCTGAAAGAAAACTGCGTGTTGTATATAATTAGACTGTATAAATCGTTTAATATATTTAAACTCATAAGTACTGGACCAATAGAACGTTGTCTAAATGAATGGGGCAATGCTTTGCATAACCAAGGTTTTAAATGAGCGGACACAGCAGAGGTCCGGGTATTTTCATAGTTATATTTTAGTCATTGAATTACTGTTGATAAGGTTTGTACCGGAAGATTCCCGCTTGGGATTTAGTGGAAGTTGGACTTTGGTATATTTCGAAATATACCAGGTACTGTAGTAACTTGCAAATATTTGGCAACCTGTGTCCTAGCAGCCATAGACTCGCAGCTAGGACAATACTGAGTGAACATTTGTTACTATACAATTCTTCTTTTTAGCTGTTGGACTTAGAAATTTCGTTGCAGTTTGAATGATTGAATGATTTTACTGCTCAGCCTTTTGTTCAAATTCGTAACTGCATGAGAATGCTCTGCAAAATTGATCTTTTGATGCTATGTGTAATCAACCTATGAGCGATCATCATCCCAATAACTTTGAGTATGATTCCAATAAACAGACTTGCCCGCGAAAGGCAAAGGTCACAGGTTCGAGTCCCGGTTCCGGCACGCAATTTTAATCTGCCAGGAAGTTTCAGACTTATCATTTGGTTGCAGTTGACATGAATATCCTACCATATGGTATTCGAAATATTTTTGTATATAATCTTAATCCTTAATATTATATCGCGTATTTAGCCAGTTTTACTTGTAGTGTTTCATGAATGATTCATGTTTCTGCTAGGACTTGAGGCAACAGTCCATGACTGAACTCCTTTAGAACTTATTCAATTTCTAATCTCGTGTAATCACCCTCTTCCGGTTAGGTAGTAACGAACTGATGCTGACTGGCTGCTAATTTCTCATTGTTATCAACGAACCACACTAAAGTTTAAATTCATTTGCTCTCGTTTGCTATTAAAACTTGTAGCTACTTATTCTGAGACATACTACAGTGGTCAAAACAATTAGCCGATCAGTAGACAAATCTAGGTTGTGAAGTATTGTAGTCGACAGAATGAACTAAAATGGTTCGACATCTTTTTGTTGGTTCAACGGAGTGTAGACAACAACATTCCGGCAAGCAATAAAGTGGCAATGACAGAAAGTAGCTGCAGGGGGATTCGCGTTGACTTGTGTTTACCGAACGAATTACACAAGCATTTGGGTTCCAGTAATGTAGTGAGCAGATAGTGCAATGCAGCAACAACGTGACTTACACGAAGCTATGGCATAGAGAGCCATAGGAAGTTTGGAAGCCGCGGTGGAGTAGCCGAGCGGTCTAAAGCACTTCGCTGCGGAGCGCGCGGTTGCTCGCTGTGGAGGTTCGAGTCCTCCCTGGGGCATGGGTGTGTGTCTGTTTGTCCGTAGGTTAGTTTACCTAGGTTTAAGTAATTTGTAAGCTACGGACTGATGACCACGCAGTTTGGTCCGATAGATTTACAGACATTTGAAGATTTGAAGTTTGGGAGCGGGAAACACACAGAAGAAAGTGGCTGCAGCTATTGGAGCGTCCAAAGTGTAATTTCCACGACATGGGTGCAATTTCAGACAAGAAGCAAGAAGGCAAGGCCAAGGTCGTCCATGGGTAACATCCGCAAGAGATGAGTGTTATCTCCAGCTAACAGCCCGTCGAGACAGTAGGGTGACTGCAACTTAAGGGAAAAGCACCCTCCACGCAGCAATAAGACGCGCAATATCAACACAAACAGTCCGCAATTGCCTTCGGAAATGTGTCCTCTACGCACGTAGGCCTATGTTCTGGGCGCAATAAAACCACGACACCGTTTATCCCGCAGAAACTGGGCATACGAACATCAGAATGACGATGGATTCTTTTCACAGATGAGTCGAGATTTTGTGTTCACCGGAACACCGTGAGACCCTCATCTGGAGAGAACATGGAACACGGCAAAATCCTGCTTATGTGCAGGAAACATCACCACATCATGGTTGCCGGCCGCGGTGGCCGAGGAGACTGAGGCGCTCCAGTCACGGTCTGCACGGCCACTACGGTCGGGGGTTCGAATCCCTCCTCGGGCATGGATATTGTGCCGTCCTAGTTCGTAAGTAGTTCATAAGTAGTTTCTAAGTTTAGGGACTGATGACCCCGTAGTTAAGTCCCATAAACTATACTAACATTTTAACATCATGGTTGTGGAGGAGCAGTATGGGCAGGTGTCAGTATTGTCGTTCAGAATGACGCTTTGACTGCTCATCGGCGAGATCCATCGATTTTTTTATTTTATTTATTTATTTATTATTTTTTTATTTTTTTATTTTTTTTTTTTTTTGGAGGGCGGGCCCTACACTGGGTCCCTTCTTGGGGATGATAACGCTCGTCCCCACAGAGCTGCACATTGGTGGACAATATGCATGAACCTGAAGGAACTGGAAGAACGGAGTGGCCAGCTTGTTCACCGGACTTAAACCCCATTGAGCATGTCTGGTAAACACTTGGTAGACGCATTGCAGCCCGACCAGCACCTCCCTCAACGGTTGCAGAGCCGTATGTTGCACTCATGGAACAATGACCAAATATCCCTCAAGAGCTTACTGATAACATCATACTATCCATGACACGCAGGTGTGCAACTGTACTGTCCGTTCGAGGTGATCACACACCATATTAGAGGGCAACGAGAATGACGTTTCACTATTGTGATAGCCCCGTGGTGCTTAGCTGTCAGTAAACGCCATGTAAACTTCGAGTAAAGAGTAAACTTGCACTTTGTTTGGGCCCGTTTTCTTCAAATCACTATTTCTATTTTTATGTTATGAAGGGAACTGTTAAAGAAATAGGTTGCTGACATTTTTTCATGGATTTTAAAACAAATAATGTTGCTCTATAACCTTGTGGAGCCGATATATATATATATATATATATATATATATATATATATATATATATATATATATATATATATATATATATATATATATATATATTAAATCTAGTGGACGTAATTTACATTTTACAGCGATGTGATTCATGGAGCTTAATACTGCATACTTTCCTAGAAAGTAAAACTACTTGGCTATGTTGCATTCTTTTCTAGAGTTACTAATGGACTGGTAAGGTGAAGCGTGCAAGCGCGCATTGCTTTGGGCCAGATCGGGCGAGCGGGCGTTGGGAAAGGGAGGGGGGGGGGTTGGGGCGGGAGAGACTGGTGCGTGTTCTCACTGAGAACACTCTAAATGAATTTTCATGTTAGAAAAGATTTTTTAGGCAGTATTAAATTTTCATCCACTTGAAAAGCGAAGTAAGCCGCGGTGGAGTAGCCGAGCGGTCTAAAGCGTCTCGCTGCGGAGCGCGCGGTTGCTCGCCGTGGAGGTTCGAGTCCTCCCTGGGGCATGGGTGTGTGTGTTTGTCCGTAGGTTAGTTAACCTAGGTTTGTAAGCTACGGACTGATGACCACGCAGTTTGGTCCGATAGATTTACAAACATTTGAACATTTGATTTGAAACCGAAGTAATACCATTTCCTTGTTTTTTTAATTAATTTATTTTTTATTTTATTTTTATGTATTGGCCATGCTCAGTGAAATGAAATTTACTGTGGGAAGACGGCTCTCTAATGACGACAGATGTTTTTCTGTGCATAATTATTTTCATTCACATTTATTTTTATCCATTCCTTAAATGCTAAGATTCGCGAGCTAAAAGAAAACCAAGTACATAGTAATGGCCAGAAAGTATTTACATTTGAGTGATAAAGTTTGTGCAAATTAAAAATATAAAAACTTGGTAGTTTTATAACATGTAATCTCATGCTTTACAATTTCCATAATTTGACGGTTTTTAGTCGTAGCAGCCGTTTTTGAGATACAGACGGAGCCGAATTTTTAGACATGTTGGTAAAAATGATAACTGTGATAACTGATCCCTACTATATGACTGTACAAATTTTGACATTTGAATAGGTCATTCGACGTATAATTTAATGCTCTTCTATGATGGTAGGGATAACATCTTCAGTAGGATGCATAGTTTCCAAGTAATAGACGAAAATCTTAAGAAAGTATCAAAATGTTTAAGTTTTTTTGGCCATAAATATGTTGTTCGAAGGGTTTTGAAAGACGAATA
The DNA here is from genome assembly GCA_026315105.1 of Locusta migratoria. Taxonomy (NCBI): domain Eukaryota; kingdom Metazoa; phylum Arthropoda; class Insecta; order Orthoptera; family Acrididae; genus Locusta; species Locusta migratoria. The sequence continues at coordinate 382,355,550 of CM048755.1, forward strand.
CATGTATTCTTCACACTGTAAACCACATAGAAAACTTAAAAAAAATAAAGGAATCTTCTACCTTTTTTTCCAAGAAAAATGCCTTTTTTGTGAAGACCTTACTGGAGATGCAGTCCGCTCTTGACCTTTTTTACACTAAAATAATAATAATAATGTAGAAAAAGAGGGACGCTGTCTCCCAAAAGAAACAAAAATGTTTCCAAAAAAATATAAAAGATTTTGTAAGTGCGGGTAGTTTAGAGTGTTTTCAAAGAGAACACGCGCCAGGCTCTTCCACCCCCTTCTCCCGCTCACCCGCTCTCCCGCTCTGGCACAAAGCACTGCGCGCTTGTACGCTTCACTTTACCACTAGATTAGTAACTTAGCCAAGTAGTTTTACTTACTAGTAAAAGTATTTCAGTATTAAGCTCCAAGAAGTACATCACTGTAAAATGTAAATTACATCCACTAGATTTTTTTAAAGAAAAATATTTATCTCGGCTCTAGAAGGTCCTAGAACAACATTATTTGTTTTAAAATCTGTGAAAAAATGTCAGCAACCTATTTCTTTAACAGTTCCTTTCATAACATAAAAATAGAAATAGTCAGTTGAAGTAAACGGGACCAAAATGTGCAAGTTTTTCAAAGTCATTCTTTGATACTTATAATTAACAAAATCTTATCAAATTATTTAATAGTATGATATTACAACTCTTTCCGAAGAAAACAGACGAAAAATCATTACTCTAGCTCGATCCCCTGACCAACTCTATCTAATTTTCTAGGATCCCTTTTTTTCTTTTCAAAAATCGATATATCTCCAAAAGATTATTAATATTTTTAATTTTTTTGAAACATGTTTTTTTTAGTTATTTCGTGCCATACTTGTGGTAAACAATGAGTTTGGAAACGTGAATGTTGTCGAGTTATAAGGAATCTAGGTATTAAATAATTTTAAGTGTTTTTTCGATATGTCTGGAAACGTATCAAATCAACCGATACGTACAAAACGCAATCGACAGATAATCTTAAGGGCCACAACTTTCTAATTTAACATTTTCCCATTGGAGTTATCGCTTATTTATTTAGTAAAAACCGTTTTTTGGAACTTTGCGAATTTTTTCGCCATCTAGGCTCGAGTTTCATAAAATAAAAACTATTTGAAATTTAATTTCCTTCACGCTCATATTTTTGATTTTCAGGTAATAATTTTTGCAACCACTTCTCACTAATGCTTGGATTAAGAGGCAGGGACGCCGCACGGGCGGGACTTGAGCAATCCACACTGCGGTGGCGCAGCCACAGAGGAGCCGGACGGCCGTCGTACAAATGTCTCAAAGTCAGGCGAAGACAGTGATGCACTGGACCTTTTGCAGTTACTGAATTTTCAACAGTGTAGAAGATATTAGGTACATCCATTATGGCTGAAAACGGAAGGAATTTGATGTGATAAAACAGCTGAATATGTACCCCATCCGTTAGCAGAACTTTTACAGACTTTCTCAAAAGTGTTTCTCCATTCTGTTACGAAAAGTGAAGGTTGCGATTCAGAGCGGAAAAGCATTTTCATACGAGAATATTTTCACAAAGATAGCATAAACAACTGTGTAGTAACTGTAACAAAATATGCAGAATGACGTTTTAACTCATATATAGTCTCTGCGCCGCGGTGGAGTAGCCGAGCGGTCTAAGGCACCTCGCTGCGGAGCGCGCAGGTGCTCGCCGTCGGAGGTTCGAGACCTCCCTAGGGCATGTGTGTGTGTGTGTCTGTGTGTGTGTGTGTGTGTGTGTGTGTGTGTGTGTGTTTTTTGTCCTTAGGTTAGTTTACCTAGGTTTAAGTAGTTTGTAAGCTACGGACTGATAACCACGCAGTTTGGTCCGATAGATTTACAAACATTTTAACATTTTTATAGTCGCTGCATCAAGAAACCTAAGATAGATAAACGTAAAAGTTTATTTCATTATTTATTTATTTTGTTCTCCTGTAAAATTTGCTCTCATCAGTCACAGTGTTGTTCAGGCGAATGATTCAATCATGCATCACCAGAACAATATTACTAATAATCAGATGTAGTGGCTGACCTGTTTCATTTAGTTCTCCAGCGATGTTCTGTCAGGCTTTGTCCTGCACACTGCGATTGCAGTGGTCTGCACGATTATGATTGTATAATTGGGGATACTTTTGTATCATGTCGCAAAACTTTCCGTGAAACTCGAAATCATCTGGAATGTACACAAACTGCCGCGCGCCATCTGCACGTGTCCGCGTCGCGCCTGTTCAGTGCTCGTCTAGCGGCGACAAACGGGCGAGGCGCGGACTGCGAAGCGGCACGTCCCGCTGCGTGAATTGGGCGCTGATGACCCCGTTGTTGAACGCCCTAAAGCCCTAATAACAACAACAATCTGTGTGAATTGCCCTGTTTGATAACATGCAGGTGGCGCTTGCCCCTGCCACGTCCGCGCCTTTTCTGGAGGAAGGAAGCTCAGGGTTTAACGTCCCGTCGACAGCGTGGTCATTAGAGACGGAAGTAACGCTCGGATTTTTGGGTAAGGATGAGGGAAGGAAATCGGCCTTGCCCTTTGAGAGGAACCATCCTGGCATTTGCCTGGAGTGACTTAGGGAAATCACGGAAAACCTAAATCTGGATGGCCGGAGATGGATTTGAACCACCATCCTTCCGAATACGAGTCCAATGCGTTACCACTGCGCCACCTCGCTCGGTGAGCCTTTTCTGTGTGAAGTGGGCCTTACAAGGGAACATTATAAACTCAACCTCATATTTTATTGAGAAAAATAAAAAATAAATGTTTGTATAGCTTATGGGACTAAACTAGGGGGTCATCAGTCCATAAACTTAGAAACTACTTACGAACTAGGTAATACTAAGAACGGCACAAATATCCATGCCCGAGGGGGGATTCGAACCCCCGACCGTAGTGGCCGTGCAGACCGTGACTGGCGCGCCGCAGTCCCATCGGCCACCGCGGCCGGCTGAGAAAAATATACATGAGCTAGATATCAACTCCAGAAATCGACATCACGTAAAAATTTGGGCCATTATTCAGATACTATGCAGTTACGGCCTCCTCAAAATACAGCTTTTAAACATTCGCGTGCTCTGGTTGGTCCTCACTGCGGCGGCTTAATGCCCCAACGTGAAGTGCTGTGCAATGAAGGGACGACAGCTAGTTCCCGGAAATGTGAAATTTGAAGAGCTAGGGAAGTAGAGGAGGAAATAATATTACAAAATGAATCATATGGAAGGTAACTCTTTCAAGTTTACTCCACTTCAATAGTGTAATTTTTACATATAACAAAATGATGTGCATAAAAGATATTGAAAATTAAATTACGTTATACAGCTTGTTGAAAAACCGTCTCATTCTTTTCCACTGCAGTTGTGACGCTCTGTATAAAACGCAAACGGCTCGTTTCATATATTCTTCTGTTACAGAGACGGGAAAAGTAGTATTCGACGATTTAAAATCAAGAATTCAAATTTTGTATAGCTTATGGGACTTACCTACGGGGTCATCAGTCCCTAAACTTACAAACTACTTATCAACTAGCTTATCCTAAGGACGGCACAAATATCCATGCCCGAGGGGGGATTCGAACCCCCGACCGTAGTGGCCGTGCAGACCGTGACTGGAGCGCGTCAGTCCCCTCGGCCACCGAGGCCGGCGATTTAAAATCATCAAAGCAGCTTTCACCGTTACTGACGACCTCAATTCCACGTCCAAGCTACGCTGAAACAATAAAAGTGCTCGACGAATCTAACGGTGGTGGTAAAATGGCAGCGTCGTTATCGTCGACGTCATTCTCTTGTAAATCTGCACTGAACGTTATTTTCTTCTATATCCAGCACGTCTTCATCAGTGCAACTGTCTATGATATGTGCAACGCAACTGAAAGATATAAGGAAAAGCATAAAGAAAGCGCCATGTATTTTCTTTTACCGTGTATAGAACGTCTAATGAATGGAAATGATTATGGTTACCGGTGACGACTTTAAAGAGGTCTAAGTCTTTGACATTTAATCGTCGCAGATTAATCATCATCCCATATCGCTCTTGCAGGTGTCGCACGACAGCCTATGGGTTAACTGACAACGAGAACGCAAACCTCTTACTGGACTGTAGACTGCTCACAGTACTAGACGATCGGGCACTAAGCGGCCACAGTGAAGCGGTCCCAGAGAGGAACAACCCGAACGCGCGAATGTTTAAAAGCTGTACTTTGAGGAAGCCGTTACTGCGTAGTATCTGAATAATGGCCCAAATTTTCACGTGATATCGATTTCTGGGTCTGATATCTCGATCATGTATTTTTTTTCTCAAGAAAATATGAGGTCGAGTTGATGATGTTCCCTTGTTAGAGCGCTTAGCCACTCCACGGCGTAAAGTCGCACTAGTTTTATTTGTATAATAACGTCCAGAAAAGTTTCCGTTCACAATGTGTTTCTTGGTATTTTAAGAAAGGAAAGTCTAGTTTAACGTCCAAAGGTCATGAAATCGTTACAGATACAACAGAAGCTCGGATGGAAAAGATACCGGACCTGTCCTTCGAAAGGGATACTGCTAGTTTTCTTCTGTAGCTGATTAGGGTAACCCCACAATAGCTAAAAGTGACAGGGCCCGTAGAAAAATGTAATACAGGCTTTCCTTACAAACAGTGAAATACCATTACGGCTCTTTAACCTCGCGTTTTTACATTTTTAAATTAATTAATTTATTTATTTTGGTCAGAGCGGAGTGTTACTGAGAGCTGTTTGTTTCCATCACTTTCATACCAACGATCTTAGCGCCAGCCGGCCGCGGTGGCCGAGGGGACTGCCGGGCGCCGTGGCTCAGCGCGCCCGGTCAGAGGGCTCAACGCTCTCTGTAATAAAAAAGCTGAGCCAACAACACACCGAACAACAACGAACAAAAACGATCAACGTCCGCAACCAAGAGAACTACACATAGGAAAAAAAAAAAAAAAAAAAAAAAAATTGGGACTGAGGCGCTCCAGTCACGGTCTGCACGTCTACTACGGTCGGGGGTTCGAATCCCCCCTCGGGCATTGATATTTGTGCCGTCATAGTTCGTAAGTAGTTCATAAGTGTTTTGTAAGTTTAGGGACTGATGACCCCGTAGTTAAGTCCCATAAGCTGTACAAACATTTGAACATTTTTTTCTTAGCGCCAGTGATTTTTTGTTTCCGTGTTAATGTGAAGACAAAATCTCTGCAGACATATACGAAATATGTGAGGTAGGCTGTCGCAGCCGGAGTCAGATTAATTTTCCATTTCCTTCTATATTGCGCAAGCCATCTTCTGATGTGTGCTGAGCAGTACTTGCTATTACACATTCGTTTCCCGCTTCGCCATTTCATTTATGAACAATGCACGGGTAGAAGGCTTCAGGCTGAACTCAACGTATACTGATTTCAAAATCGTGCTCAGTATCTGTGATGCTCGAACATGTTAGACGGTGGTGCAGAACTTGTTGAGCGCGGTGGCTCAGAGGGCTCGGTCAGGCGGTTGCCAGTGTGGTAGCTCAGCATGCTCGGCCAGAGTCCTCTACGCCCTCTGTAACGAAATACTGAATCAACGACGAAACGATCAAAATTAAAGAATATAAACCAACGTCCACAAAGGACCGATCAAACTGGGGAACCCATGAAATGAGAAAAAAGAAAAAGGGCTCGACGCCATCTGCAATAAAAGAACTGAGCGAAATTCTCAACAAACAACCCAGAACGAACATGAACAAACGACCGCAAAGCATCAATCTACCTGAAGAACAAATCAATATAAATATAAAAAAATAAAAACCCGCCACTGGAATTTTTTTCATCTTGTTCCCTAAGAGGTTTTCGCACACTCTTTTTAATTGAACACAATTATATCCTGCAAGATTCTGAGTTGTTCAGAGGTTATAGCGCTTTCTCTGGAAAGTAAATTTGTTCTTTTCTGTGAACATATAATGAAATACATACCAACGAATTACAAACATGAAATTCTTTATCACATGTACACAAACTGGAGAGATACTTTTACAATGGCTGTTATAAATGACGTAATGGTAATTGTAACTTTGTATACAGATTAAGTACTAGAGCTTCGTGGTATTCGGTATTGCCACAATTATTCCATTTGTTATTTTAGTTGTAAAAGGAAACATAGTCACGGTCTGAAACAGTATATTTGCTCTTTATTTTAGCGCAGAACAAAGAAACATGAAGAAAATCATATCTGAACTACAGAAAAGGTAATATAATCTACATTACAAGCGTCCATAGCAAGCATACCAAAGACAAACCTTTTAGTATACGTGTTGATTCTGATTAATGACTTTCAATATATTTCATTAATAGTGAATAATTGTTTAGAAAAATAAAAGAAACCGGTAATTTGTTGAAATGTATGTAGACTTACCCTTTGTTTCGTTAAGGAACAACAGTTACAACAGAAATCTAGGACTCCATTTATATATGAAAATATCAGTATCTCCACGTTGCCGGCCGCGGTGGCCGAGGGGACTGAGGCGCTCCAGTCACTGTCTGCACGGCCGCTACAGTCGGGGGTTCGAATCCCCCCTAAGGCATGGATATTTGTGCCGTCCTTAGTATTAGCTAGTTTGTAAGTTTAGGGACTGATGACCCCGTAGTTAAGTCCCATAAGCTCTACAAACATTTGACCATTTTTATCTCCACGTTGTTTAGAATATTCATTTCACAGTATCCTCCCCGTTGTTGTACAAATGCTTCAGAAGACCAGTGTTCAATTCGTTGTTACGTATTTCATGGCATGTACAGGAAATAGAACAAACGAAATCGGCGGGTTTCGAACTACCGACCACATTAATCATAACGGAACGCAGTACCCACTACACCAAAGCGAAAAACTACAGTGTTATCCATTAATGCTCGTACTATTGCTAGCAGTTTCTAACAACTAAAATGACTTTTTAGACACTAGATTATAATGTATCATACTATGAACGACGCGCTTTTGTTAATTCTTCAGTGCTTCACTGCTTTGAAATGACAACGGGTAAGTTAAAATAAGAAAATCATATAATAGAGGAAGCAAGATGGCGTATGCGACAGAGTTCTGGGCGAGGAATGTCACGTGACATTTCCTAACGCCTGGTATACGTAAAATAAAAGGCGGTGTCCAATCGAAGTTATTTTTGCAAATATCTCTGTAACGGTGCGAGTTACGAAAAAAACATAAAAGAGGAAAGTTGTAGAGAATTCACTCTTCTACAAATTCGCATATTCAGGTTTCGTGTCAGATGAATGGATTGTTCACAATTAAAATTACATTACAAACGGTTTATTAGTGTTACTGACGTACTTTTTGTCCGAAAACTTTGAAAAATGAAGGTTCTGGTCTCTGGCAACCAAATATTATGTCTGTAAAATTTGCTACCGACCAGTTGAACGGTTTGACCTAAAAAGTGGGGAAACGTTACAGACAGACAGGCAGATATAATAAAATCGCCGTTATTTTTGTAAATATCTCTGAAACGATACAAGATGTGAAAAAAAAAACATAAGAGAGCAAAGTAGAGAATTTTCTCCTCTACAAATTTATCAATTGTCGTGTCAGTTCTAAGGTTAATCCGTCATTTTCATTTAAATTTCGAGCTGTCAATAGACGATCGCAAAGGCCTACTTTTAGTGTTGCTTCGGTAACATAAAGTGGGAGGGGGGGGGGGGGAAGTTCAAATGTTTGTAAATCTATGGAGCTTAACTGTTTGGTTATTAGTTCCTAGCTTACAAACTATTTAAACTAAGTTAAACTAACCTAAGGGCAACACGTATACCTATGCCCGAGGAGGACTCAAACCTCCGACGCCGGCCGCGGTGGCCGAGGGGACTGAGGCGCTTCAGTCACGGTCTGCACGGCCACTACGGTCGGGGGTTCGAATCCCCCCTCGGGCATGGATATTTGTGCCGTCCTTAGTCTTAGTTAGTTCATAAGTAGTTTGTAAGTTTAGGGACTGATGACCGCGTAGTTAAGTCCCATAGACTATACAAACATTTGAACATTTTGAAACCTCCGACGATGTACGGCCGCTCGCACCGCAGCACGGCGTCCCAGTGCGCACGGCTATTCCGCCGCGGATTTGTGGTACCAAAGATTGACAAGCGATGTTGACACTGTTTTCAAGTAAACTCTCTGCTTGTGACAATATAAGGACAACAATCAAACTTAGTAAAATTTAATGAATTTTTATATACCAACCTTATATGAGGACGGTATGACAGAAAGGGTAATGTTCATATTCAGTTTCCGTTATGGAGACTTATATTTGAGTACAGTAGTTGGCTATCAGTGTTAGAGATGAAACTTGTTGTACAACAGTACTTCCAACCTAGTTCAAAAATGTTCAAATGTTTGTAGAACTTATGGGACTTAACTATGGGGTCATCAGTCCCTAACTTCCCAAACTACTTAGAAACAAGCTAATACTAAGGACGCACAAATATCCATGCCCGAGGGGGGATTCGAACCCCCGACCGCAGTGGCCGTGCTGAACATGACTGGCGAGCCGCAGACAGCTCGGCCACCGCGGCCGGCTCCAACCTAGTTATGAGTACGTTTAAGGCACAGTAATTTAAGGATGACATTGAACAGCGCCAAGTATTAAATTATACAGCACTCTAAGGTAAATATATACGTTTCCGTTGGATGGTAATTTACGTCTGAAGGGATTCTTCTATGATCAACGTAGCTTTCCTCGAAAGACAAAACGTAATTCGTAATATAATGTGCCTGCAACGAATTGACTACACACACAGAGACACACACTTACTCTACTAGTGTTTCATTTTGTGGCTAAAATATACATTTGCACAGTGGCGCAGCCAGGATTTGGTTCTGGGGGGCCTCGTTACTTAAAAATAAAAGTCTACTGAATTTATTGATGATAAAGGGTTCTTATGATTCACTATCAAAAATGTAAGAAGGTCGCCCATGGTATAGCTGTTTAATTAACATGAGACTCTATGTGTAAAATCTGAATTAAAATAACACTATTGTCGTTCGTAGGTTTTGGCGGCCTACATAAGATTCCACTCGGTGGCGCCGCTGACCTGCTAAGTAGCGGGTCGCCACATATGAACAATCGGCTCGTAACTTCAGCATAGCAGTAACAATAGCAGCAGCATCAGAGCTGGTCGTGGCGGCAATAAAACCGCTCACAGTAACAGCAGCAAACCTTCTCAGTTGCGGCATCACGTTGGCGAACCATTGTCACGTTAACTTGTGCTTGGCAAATTGTAGTTACGTTGTGATTCATTACTTGTGTAATTTCGAATTTCCGGTGCCGGCCTGTTTTTTTAAAGAATAATAAAAAAGAATGAAATTTAAAAAATATTTGGGAGGTGCCGGGAGGGCCTTCAGCCCATTAGCAGACTCCCCCCCCCCCCCCGCCCACCGTGGCAGCGACACTGCATTTGCGCGCTGAAAACAACTTTTAAGCCCTTTCTATACGAGACGTGCAACACGCACAAGGAAGTCGTTGTCAGCTGCAGCGCCCCTTGCGACAGACCGTCGAACTACAAAGAAGCGTTCAAACGGTACGCATTTGTTGTGTCGTCTGCTTCAGGCGTCTACTTCATTTGTTGTCAAGTTACAGCAAATGAATCGCCACGTTAACATCACTATTCGAAACTGTAAGATATATTGTGGTGATTAAAACATTTATTTGTGCTTTAGACTGCCACTGTGAAACTGTATTTAATTGTTTTCGTGCGTTCATGCGAAACTACGTCGCTCACATGTGTTAACGTCCCCATTATAAAATGCGATTACATACTTCCAGCCTCTGCAGTTTGAGGCGCCTATGTATATGATGAACAAGCTCAGGTGTCTATACATAGACCTTTCACTTTGATAAAGCTTCAAATAATGCTCACCAAAAACAAATATTTCATCTGTTAACTACATCATATTTCAGGAAAAATAGCAAATATTTTAGAAGATGGTAATAAAGACGATTTGCAGTTAAAATTTCATATAACTTGTGTCCAATTTTTATTGGGTACAGAGATACTGCTCTTGGTATGTACAAGAAACTGATTTGGATATTTTGACATTCTTTCTTCAGTTCTTGGTAGATCACCATACTGACTTTTATTTAAATAACCAGTTTTCGTCGTAGTTTAAAGTCTGAATATGTCCTAGTAAGCTGAAAACCGGGTATCCAAGTGGAAATGAACGTGTAGAACATACAAAAAATTCTACTTTTAAGTAAGTGTGATGTTGTACTACCAAGAACCGACGGATGAATCAGTGAAAATTTCTTGATTTACATTTGCTCTACGTTTGTTTGGATTTCATATTAACAGCTATATCTCTATATTCAATTCCTCTATAGTATCACCTCCTAAAATACTGACGACTGAGTCGAAAAACTACGTTCCTCTGAGCAGGAGACAAGTATACATTCTCAAACAAATTCCCGTCTTGGGTTCGTTTGTCAGCTGCGTTCCCCATTCGGTCGTCTGCGCATGCGCGAAGCAGTTTCATACGCGTGAGAATAGGATCCACCCTATTCCGTCTACTAGCGATCTATGCGTGCATCTTGTGCAAGTGGACACGTCTACACTGTACGCGGACGGCGTGATCGGTGCATCATGGGTAATCTCGTAAGCTCTCACTTCCCGTATAGAAAGGGCTTTAGACTAGTACAGTGGGTTTAGCTGTTTAGCAAAATTAACAAGGACCTATGTTTCTGGTCTCTAATTGTCGCCAGTGCAGAGTAGAAGAAATTGTATGCGGTAGGAAGGACCAATTCATTATGTTACATTGAATCTATCATCGGTGGTGGCAACGGGACAGCGGCTGGTCAAGAGTCTGAAGGAACTGAGATACCAACAGCCGTATGTATCATCATCATCACATCATCATCAATAGAGACTGATTATGCCTTTCAGCGTTCAGTCTGGATCATAGTACCTCTAATAAAATTCCTCCATGATCCCCTATTCAATGCTAACATTGATGCCTCGTCTGATGTAATGCCTTTTACTTCAAAATCATTCTGCACCGAATCTAAGTACTTTTTTCTTGGTCTACCTCGACTCCTCTTTCCCTCCGCTGCCGAGCTCATGAGTATCTTAGGTAACCTTGCTTCTCCCATGCGTGTAACATGACCCCAACATCTCAGTCAGTTCGCTCTAACTGCTTCATCTATGGTGTTCATTCTCAGTTTTTCCTTGATTTCCTCATTATGGACACCCTCCTGCCATTGTTCGCATCTATTAGTTCCTATAATGAAGTATTTATTCTATTACAACCAGTTTCGGCATTCCACTATGCCATCTTCAAGTCCCTACATCGGAGCATGATATCCAAAAGTAGGGATACTAAAACTGGATTCGTGGACTTTGTCTCTTAGTTGGAAACAACAACAGCAACTGTTGCTGTTGTTGGAAACATTCTACTATGCCATCTTCAGGTCCCTACATCGGAGCATGATATCCAAAAGTAGGGATACTAAAACTGGATTCGTGGACTTTGTCTCTTGGTTGGAAACTGTTGCTGTTGTTGTTTCCAACTAAGAGATGAAGTCCACGAATCCAGTTTTAGTATCTCTACTTTTGGATATCATGCTCCGATGTAGGGACCTGAAGATGGCATAGTGGAATGCCGAAACTGGTTGTAATAGAATATATACTTCATTATACATACGGCTGTTGGTATCTCAGTTCCTTCAGAATTCTTTATGTTTGTTGTTGTGAAGTGTGTCACTAAGTCCTGGTGGCGACGTTTCTGGGTTCCAGCAGTCGGTTTCACCGTACGCGTGAACGCGGAGGTAGAGAGCTGGGGTAACCACTGGTGAAGCCTTTCTGCCGGCGCGGCGGTCGCTCGTTAAAGCAGACGTGACAGTGCCTGCAAGCAACCGAGTTATGAATCCCCGATACCGGCCGGCAACCATGTTAATTCATAAATACGTGTTTAATATTAGAGAGCGCGAGGCGGGCATTACGTATGCCGCGAGGAGGGGCATACGTCACGCAGTGCCACCCACGCGCCCCGCCTAATTGTATAGTTTTATAAAGTCCTTCCTAATAATAGTGACGATGAGCAGCGCAGGAACAACACGAGCGCGGCGAGGCTTGCTCGTACTGCAGCGACAGCGAGGCATTGCAGCACACAGAACGAACAGTCCTTCTGACAACATCGAGGCAGCAACATCAACTCTAATAAAGTTCATTTAATCTCATCCACTAAGGACTTCGAAACTGCGACTGTAATTGAAATACGAAATGTACAAGAATTTAACACGTTCGCTGCGGTCACCAGTTCAGGCCGCTAACTCAATAAGCGGACGCCCGTAAGCGCACGTGCGCTTAGAGCTGAAATCATACTCCTGCGAAACCTGTAAGTTCATGTTGTGCACGTACGTAATATTAACAGCAAAAAATAACGTCTGCGCAAGAGGTGGTGCTGGACATAGAAATGCAAGTATGCTTTAGCTGCATGCCGAATGCTGCCTGACGCTTATAAGCGTGTATTGTTCACTCTTCCCACTCTTTTTTGATTTAGGAGGCCCTGGTGGCGGTTGTTTCGCTGCCATTACAAACAATACACAACACAGACGACTAAAGACGAAAATACACAACTGTAGAGAAGAAAACGTTACGTGATATTTCGTTGGTGGCTTGTACTAACAGGAGTGCACAGCCGAACAAACTAAACTGAGCCACGGTGGAGTAGCCGAGCGGTCTAAAGCGCCTCGCTACGGAGCGCGCGGTTGCTCGCCGTGGAGGTTCGAGTCCTCCCAGGGGCATGGGTGTGTGTGTGTTGTCCTTAGGTTAGTTTACCTAGGTTTAAGTAGTTTGTAAGATACGGACTGATGACCACGCAGTTTGGTCCGATAGATTTACAAACATTTGAACATTTGAAACTAAACTGAGTACTCAGCTAGCGAATGCGCTGCTTATAAGCGTACCCGCACTGGCTTTGTTGATCTCGGAAACGCTTATAAGCGTCGGCAGCTCTGGCGTATTGATCGCGGTAACGCTTATAACCGTCAGCCGCAGAGAACGTGTTAACATTTTGTACCAGTTACAGCTACACACTGTGATTTTGGATCTGGTGAAAATAGTTCTAATTGTGTAGATTCTGCCATCTTATTACTGTCCATTACTCTTTATGTTACATAGTAAGCTATCACATGAATACCTAACAGGCCCTAAATATGGTACACATTATATGCAGTGATTGATATTACTTGTTTACATATGTTTCCACAATCACCTGTTAGACTAATTGTTCAAATGTTCAAATGTTTGTAAATCTATCGGACCAAACTGCGTGGTCATCAGTCCGTAGCTTACAAACTACTTAAGCCTAGGTAAACTAACCTAAGGACAATATACACACCCATGCCCCAGGGAGGACTAGAACCTCCACGGTGAGCAACCGCGCGCTCCGCAGCGAGACGCTTTAGACCGCTCGGCTACTCCACCGCGGCAGACTAATTGTAAAATGTACACTTTCACGACCGGAAAGATCAATATTACTAACAATTTCCGGGCTATTATGCCGTGTTGATTTATTATTCAAACCCAACGTTTCGTCCCCAACTGCGGAGGACATTTTCAAGCGCGCGAGCCGTCGAAAATGGAGTCAGGTTTTTCAGTCAGTAGCGAGCCAGGGTGTGCATCGGACATACAAAAGTGCCACGATCCCCCTTAAAAATGTCCTCCGTAGTTGGGGACGAAACGTTGAATTTGAATAATAAATCCATGAGACCACGGCATAATAGCCCGGAAATTTTTAATAATATTGATCTGTTAGACTAAGTTAGTTCGCTACTGTTACAAGGTTGTGGAGTTTATTTTTCTGTTTTAAGCACCGATCTACCTCTGCAGTGTGTGTTCCAAATTATCAGTTTAAGTACAAATATATTTGTATTAAACATAAGGAGAGGCAGTGAATTAAAATTTGTGCTGTGGCCGGGTCTAAAGCGCTTATCTAGTAAATAGGAGGTCCCGGGTTCCAATCCCAACCACAGCACAAATTATAATTCAAATTTTAATTTAATCCCTCCCCTTATGTTTAATACCTTTGGTTTAACGAGACAATATTGTCTCAAGGAAAATGTATTATTGTTGATAAACATATTTGTGTTCGGCCTTGGACCCAGAGTAAACCCTCCTGACATGCCGCTGGCACTGGGGTGACCTATCGCTCATACTGCATCTATTAGGTGAAATTTTATCCCCACTTAATTTATTCATACCTAAAATCTGCAGATATAAATAACAGATACTATTAACTAAGCGTCATCTTCTGCAGACTGCTGCACCAATCCCCTGAAGCACAGTGCGACGGATTGCGGGCATTGCTGGCGGCCATTTCACACCCCGACGGCATGGCCACGTGCAGCAGGACATATCCTGTAAGGACATCTCGTTACTGCTTATCTGCAATCAAATCTTGTCGTACTTTGCTAGAGTTTCAGTTAAGTTGTTTAACGCGAGGAAAGATTCCTCGTCTCTGATCTTGATTGTCAAAATTCGGTAAATTGTCTGTCAGATCGGCTGCTACTCTGCCATCTTATGCAAATACATTAGGAATCGCGATGTTACTTCGTTAGTTACCTGTTATTTTATTTCCCTCTGTGGATTCTGTGTAAGAAACGAATCGCTGTTATTCCTATCCGGTCGTAAAAGGTGACTAAATGAAGTGACTGCTTTCCGATAGCAATAGGTTTTGGCCAATTATATGATATAATTTTTGATTCACATCAATAGTTATAGAAACATTGTTCTTGGACCACGGAATTGATGACCTTACTGTTTAGTTCCTTAATCTGTCCCGCCCCGACCAATGTTATGCCTTTAGTAAGTATAGCAGTAAAGTCGCTCTATTACGTACACTGTTATCATGATGTGTCAAAGACAGAAAATAAATGGCATTGTAATGTTTGAGAGTGCGGCGCGGTAGCAGACTCCAAATCCAATGATCGCGGGTTCGATCCCCCCAGGCCCTATGATATTAATCTGTCACTTTCATCTCTAGCAATGTTGCTGATGTGAAAACTATCGAACTATCGAGTAGCATTGTGGTTTCGAAACCACGTTAAAATTGGACGTCCCCCTATAACTGGCTCCCACATTGCGATGCACCAGCCACAGCAGAATTGCTTCTGCAGGAAACCCACAAGTTGTACGCCGTTCTCTTTATAGTTGGGCAGTGGGATAGTTGATATATATATATATATATATATATATATATATATGTGTGTGTGTGTGTGTGTGTGTGTGTGTGTGGGTGGGTGTGGGTGATCTTTATTGTTTTATATTTTTAAGGACATAATGTTATTTCTTATCTTATGTAACCTGAGAAACCTTGCTCATAAGATTAAATTCTGGAATCATGTTTCTCATTTAATTCTTTAATTCTTCTGATGAAGTTACCCTAGAGGTGACAAAACCAGGTCAAGAAGCATACATTTTACGCAACTGGTTGGTAGTATTACATAAAAAAAACCTCAATTATAAACTTTTACATTGCTTCTCCGTGAAAATAACTTCTGCATATGGTATTCACTATCTTGCATACATACCAATGTTCAGGCATCCACATAGAAGACAATATATTTTACAACTACTGAGTCTTTCTATGGCACCTGCCACCATGTTTACCTTTAATCTCCCTTAGGAGGCCGCGGTGGAGTAGCCGAGCGGTCTAAAGCGTCTCGCTGCGGAGCGCACGGTTGCTCGCCGTGGAGGTTCGATTCCTCCCTGTGGCATGGGTGTATGTGTTTGTCCTTAGGTTAGTTTACTTAGGTTTAAGTAGTTTGTAAGCTACGGACTGATGACCACGCAGTTTGGTCCGATAAATTTACAAACATTTTTCTCCCTTAGGAGTCGGTATATTTAGCTGCAAAAATATTCAAAGGTTTGTAAACCTCTTGCACCAAACTGATATGGTCATCAGTCCCTAGACTTTCAAACTACTGAAACTAACTTACATTAAGGGCAACTGACACACGTATGCCAGATCGAGGACTCGAACCTCCGGCAGCAATGGCTGCCCAGTCCGTAGCAGGACACCTTAAACCACGCGACTATTCCGCGTGGATCATCATTCCCTAAACTAATTACTAAAGAAATTTCTTTACATGGCAGGCTCCCACATCAATCAGTCAGATTATAATGCTTAAAATAAGCATAACATTCGTCAGTTACTTCTGACAAGTTCTATACATGCTATCTGTTCATTCTGACATGGTCGTATGTATTTTATAACATGTTTGGTCTTCCTTTCACATTCGTAAACGTATGTTCCACGCTGTTGTATTACCTATTGTTTCAATTTGGTGTCGCGGCGGAGTGGCCGAGCCCATTCAGGTGCTATGGTTCGATGCGCGAGGCCGTTCCCCGTTCCTCCCTCAGGTATGGATGATTGTGTTGTCTTTAGTATAAGGTAGTTTATAAGTAGTTTGTAAGTTTATGGACTGATGACCCGGAGTTAAGTCCTATAGGCTTAACCAACATTTCCAAGTTGGTATCGCTGCCTCCACTTGGTTATTCAGTTTCCATTCTCCGCAAGACATCGAATGGTACATGGCAGATGATCTTTGCAGTAAACGTCCACAGCGTTCCTTCTACCACCATGGAAGTTGGCAAATCTTTGTAATGTTTCATAGACCGGTGGAGAGGAGGAGGTGAATTAAAAAAAGACCGAAGGTGAGCAGAAGAGACAAGAAAGAAGAAGATGGACAGTTGGGGAAGGTGAAGAAACGGTGAAAGGGAAGGAGGAAGTAATGAGCAAGAAGAGGAAGAGATTGACTTAGAGCGGAGGAAGGAAATGATGGACGAGAGAAAGGAGCAGATGAAGAGATTGAGTGGTAAGGATAAATGGACTACAGCAAGATTGTAACATAAATGCATAATGAAGAAAATGTTGTGAATTACATGTAGCTTCATCTGAATCGGACAGAGGGGAGCAGAAGATGGACAAAGACAGGAAGATGGATAGAGGAGGAAGAAGAAGGATGTAGAAGTAGATAGAAGTGGAGTAGAAGGTGGGGGTTGGATGTGGACAGAGGGAGGAGGGATGACTAGGTGGACCAACAGAAGGCTGAAAATAATGAATTCCGTAAGACATAGGCGGCCCACATTACTCCCGACATGCGTAAGTTTAAGGAAACTCAATCCTTGAGACAATTAATGCGCACAATGCAGTATTTATTATCTGACCAGTGTCTACTAGTACTGCGGGCAGCGTGCTCGCTGGTACCTCTTGTGTCTCAAATTGTTTGTTTAGCAGGAAGCGCATCTATCCTACCTATAGTTTTCTTATTTTCTTCCAACAACTGCGGAAATTTTTGGACGAAATCAGTTCCAATGTCTTGTATACTTTGTTCCATATTTTGCATGTCTTTTGGAATTTTTGAAGTTTTACAATTATGTCTGGGACAGGTGACTTACACCCACTGAACTGCATCGCAACTGGCGTGAAATCTACCCTTGTAAGCTTACTTTGTTTCCCGAGTGTAGAACTGTCAAACCTGGTTACTTCCTGAGTAATATTAACGCCACTATCATTAAGAGAGAAAATAACTCACAAAGTGAATTTAAAGATATCTCTCCTATTATTTCGTGGACATTTTCCCTACCTTACTTCCCTAAGAGTGTTTTGCATCATGTTCTATTCGTAACTGTCGTTTGCCGCACTGTCACCGTGCTGTACTCTAATATAATCTGACAGAGTATCCATGACGTTGACTACACCTTCTTTACTGTGTTCTTAGCAGGATTCATTTTATGTAAGTATATGACAGATATCGAAAATTATTATGGCCGCAAATTTTGATCTAGTAAATTTCGGTAATACTGCTGCTAACATGAAGCTTAGGTTAAAAGTCTTCTGTCAACTACAGGTTATAACAGTCGAGACACGTCCTGAGCTAACGTATTTAAGACACCGCCGGCACACGCGTGGTGTATTCTGCTGGCGTCGCGCATGCGTTTCTTGAGCAGACGCCGTTCTGCTGAGTCTCTGCGCTCCACAGCGGGTCCTCCGTGGTGAAAGTTCGCCGCATCGATATCAGGTCGGTTGCCACCACACAGTAAAGACCCTGACTGCGTTGGGCACGAAGTTTCTCTACGATGGGATTCCACGCAGGATCTAGCTGGAAGCCACCGTCCTGATTTATAAGGGTCTCATTGTCCAACAGTTTTATTTCCACTGATTTATGGAAGATGGAGCTGAGAAAAAGTTGAAACGTGAGCCACAGTTTATGAAACATTTTATTTCATCAGATGACCACCGAAGAGGGAATGTTTGGAGAATTTAGACTTACTGGGTTTGAAGCAGGCGAATATGAATCTAATTTATAAATCCGACACTGCACAGTGTGTATAATCTGCCCTATACAGCTCAATCACACAGAATAATGTAAATATTTGCTTTGCGGAATTCTAAGTAGCTTTTACAGTTCCTAAAAACCATAAAAATTTTGGAAAGATAACAAAAATTACTCTAACTTTATATTTTATTAATATTCTGTCTGTGTGCACTGAAACATTATCACTATATGGTAAACAAGCAGTCGCCTTGAATAATTCATCCGCCTCTTTATACTGCCGTTGGCACAACTGTAGCGCTTTCTAATTTGTGGTATACTAACTACACAGAAGTAACCCTCGCTGTTGACATTAGCTATAAAGTATTTTGCAAACTAAAAAATGCTAATAAATGTTGCTTCCGTCCTCCCTTCTCTTTCTGTCGTTGATGTGTGTGTCTGCCATATAGTATTTTATATTGGGTTTGAAATGAAATTTTTATTTCGACCTCTCATATTGCAAAAATTATGTTCCTCATTTAAATTATCTATCTTTCCCTTTCTCATTATGTTTTAGTCTTGTCTCTCTTTACGTGCATTAAAGCAGAACAATGTATTCATTAATGCACGAAAAGCCGCGGCCGAGCGCACTGAGGCGCTATACTACGATGCGCGAGGCTGTTTCCGTCGGCGGTTCGAATCCCTTCTCGGGCATGGATGTTTGTGCTGTCTTTAGTGTAAGTTAGTTCATAAGTAGTTTCTAAGTTTAGAGACTGATGTCCCGCAGTTAAGTCTCTTAAGCTTAACAAGCATTTGAACTTTTGAATGTAAGAAAAACATAATTATATATAGCATCACCCTGGTTTACAGGCACGACTACTTAACAATCTCTTGTATAGGAAATTTTAATACGTATATCAGTATATAACGTCACAAGTAAACGGTAATAAAGCGAAATAGGCCAAATGTAAAAGAATATATTAAAACTGGCGACTGCAAAACTAATTATATATAGACGCAGTCGCCAGTTTTAATATATTCTTTTACATTTGGCCTATTTCGCTTTATTACCGTTTACTTGTGACGTTATATACTGATATACGTATTAAAATTTCCTATACAAGAGATTGTAAGTAGTCGTGCCTGTAAACCAGGGTGATGCTAATTATTTAATTCTTGTTTCTAAGCAACGGCACAAGAACTGCAAACCCTGTATATTGATTCTAGGGGTCTATTAACGCCTAACCTAATGGTAAATGGCTCTGGGTCGAGGTACAGGTTTTCAACATAAATATTGAAATTTATGCAGTTATCCCCACAAGAATATTCCAAAATAAGGTTAGGAATTCTACTTGAATCAGAACAACCCCAATACTTACAGTATGCAACTAGAGTATAGCAAAGATAAATTACGTAGCCCATTCCCCTTCTCGATTCAGTACTGAAACTCAACCAGAATTAATACGCATGACTGTAACACTGCAGATCCAACTTCTTTTATTAAGTAAGGTTGTAAAGCTCAAACAAAATTGGCACTGAACGTGCCGTATTATCAATTAAACTAGCAAAATGAAGTTATTTAGTCTCTGATCGTAGCCGCAAGGACATCACCTTTTTTATGCTGATGTAGAGGAACGATAGACACCAAAGTACGAAGTCGTACTAATGCACACTTGTTACCATCCAGTGTACAAGTCGTCATGTTGAAGAGAAGAGATGCGTCCATCACCTTTGCTGACAGCACCCAGAGTCCTCATTCGCTTTGATCGCTTTCCACGTTCTCCGCATCACCCACATGGAGTGCGCGCACAAAAATAGGAACCAAGCAATGCATTTTGTTGTTGCAGAAGCTAAACCGATCATGTACGTTCTTTGATGTGAGTCAAATGTCCCAGCAAATCTTCTGTGGCCAAGAGTCAATCATACTGCGTCTTATATATGGCACAAAGCCGTCCTTAAATGAGCTGATGTCTAGCCGATGAGTATCCCTGATATTTAAACACTTTTCGAAATAGACGCCAACTTACAGGGCAGTGAACGCAATAATTCATGGGCCATACCTCGAGTCCCGGTACTGTTACAATCGTATGTACACACAGTTATAACTTCTCACTGTAGTTGAGAGGTAAGGAGAGGGAAAGACTGCTTTCTTACAAGATATATGTCGCCGTATAAACTATTTCAACGACACAAGGTTACTGAAGAAGAGGAATGAAAGTGTTTTATTGTACAGCGAGGAACAAGTGTGACATGAATTAAAATTTTTCTTTTTCTTTGGTTGTTATATGTCTCATAGCAGCGCGATACAGCAACTCCTATGTGGTAGCTGAACAATCTTTCCTTAATCGCTGCCCGCTAAAAATCTCTTTGCCTCGGTATCGACGAAACAATAGGTAAATTACACTACTTTGTATGTAACCACATACAACTCCGTACTACTTTCAGTAAACACTTTATTTAAGCAAAACTTGCAAACCACAAGACAGCAAAGTAAGTGTGAATGGAAGAGGGCCGCGGTGGAGTGGACAAGCGCTTTAAAGCGTCTAGCAGCGGAGCGTGCAGTTGCTCGCCGTCGGAGGTTCTAGTCCTCCCTCGGGCATTTGGCGTGTGTGCTGTCATCAACATAAGTTAGATTAAGTAGTTTGTAGGCCTAGGGACTAATAACAGCAGCAGTTAAGACCCTCAGATTTACGAACATTTGAATGGAACAGGACTCTATCTACGACAACAAATGACAGTTTTACATTCAGTTTTTATCAATGATTCTTTAATTTATTTTCCAAATAGATCAGTTATTCATAAACGTGAAAAAATCGTTGTGAACTTGAATAAAAGTACTATAATATAGACATCTTTATCTTTTTCTTTTCATTCTTCATCCTTCTTTTAAAGATTTTTAGTATGGATACTACACAACGGTGGTACCAAAGAACCCTCACCACATAGTATAAAATGACTTGCTCAGTATGAATGTTGACGTAGGCTATTGAAATTTATTCTAGTCAAATGCGCAAACTTTCTGTTTTATATTAGTTATTGAATTTTAACTAAATTAATGAAGAACACTGTTACCCCACAAAGATAAACTTAGACCCGAAGTAATGACTTAGTAACTTCACAACTAGGTCTAGGCCCTTTCCACTTTGAAATAACGCACGTTGTTACTTCACTATGGCTACGGAAAGACACCGCTTAAATTACATTTCTTGTATGCCGTGAAGTATTGATGTTACCTTTATAAAAATTACCGAATTTAAGAAGAGGAAGAGATTCTCAGTGCTAAAGAAAAAGGCGATGGATGGTGTAAGAAAAGGTTAAAGTTGAGTCAGTCGATGGCATGAAAATTAAGGTAGAAGGAAAACGTAGCTAAGCAGAGAGAGATTCCAGTATCCTATAGGGAAAGAAAAAGTAAACTGTACACAAAAAATATATCCCAGTGTCGGTACAGATGAATGTGTATTAGGCATAAATATGTGTCATATTATTAATAATGAAAAGAAATACCAAGAGTCAGAATAATGCACAACTTTGTTACACAGAACTGGTATCAAATTTAATCATGATAATCTGGCAAGAGGACCGTAAAGGTTTCGAAAATTCAGTTCGGGATGAGACATCGTGGGTTTGTAGTATATCTCAAGGCTGTCCACCCATAAAAGTTGTCAACCGCACAAGCCAGAAGATTCCGAGGGATAGGGCTCTAAAATTTTATGCGCAGTTCATATGCTGGTCAACTTTTATCACTGGTAACACGGCAAAGTATCTGGACCTTTTGCGGACTTGCTTGCCACGCGGGTGGTCCAGGTTCGGTCCTAACTTACAGTAATTTTTCATTTTGTTTCCTAACCTTCTTTAAGTTGTTTCATTTTTAAATAAAGTTAATTACCTAAGAATTATCAACTGAATAGTAAAGAATTTTAATTATGAGGTTACTGTTACAACTTTTTAAAATGTGATTTACAATTCAAATTGTCTTTATACACAAATTTCAAATGTATTTTCATTGGAGGTCAATTAAAACCTGAATTATTATTGTCATGAAAACTCTATTACAAATATGATAATGTTAGAAGCTGTTGACAGGGTAAAAATATTCATTGTAAATTTTAGGAAACGTTTTGTAAATGGAAAGTAGAGTATCTATTTGTACAAACAAATAGCAAATAGGCAGGAAGTAAGATATACAATCGTAATTTTTGAGATGTTGTTATTTACCAACGTCCGTTAATGAATACACCACGAAAGTATCACTAGATCAGTCAAGATCCATTACACAGTGTAACGTAATTAGATTAAAATGTGGTTGTTTATTAAGAAAGCTTGCTTGCTGAAAATAATATGACTGGATAGGAAACTTCAGTAGGAGTTTCTGGTGAAGCAATATTCATATTAGATAAAAGTTACGAACACAACTACACAAATGCCGTCAGAAAAATTTCTTGAGAGGAATGACGGACTTGGCGAAATGAAAAGTGTGATGAGGCTAAAATCAAACACCGTAGCTCTTCAGATGAATATGGAAGAGTAAAGAAAAAAATGTAGAACATTACAAAAATAGTTGTTAACATTGAAAAGGCTCCTCACGCGTGGAAATTACAATCATAACAAGAAGAGGATTAAATCAGTCAAAGAAGAATAATTCGACCCAGTGGAACGAAAAAAAAAAAATTGGTCATCATTTTGTTAAGGACGCAACAATCAGTTTCAGGAATATGATCGTTTCATTGAATATACAGGTTGTAGAGCTTAGTGTCTGTGTGGCTACCGTCTTGTACACAGCAGAGCGCAACTTCATATCTCGTAAATGTAACCGGCTTCTGATTAGAAGCGACATACAGTAATTTGATTTTTGTGTTCGCTTTTTTTCTTTCAGTTTTTAAATTTATTGTGTGCCCGCGTGTATACTACACTCAAATTCGCGTTTATGTAACAGTGTAGTCATCCTATGTGTATATCGCGACAGTCGTTTGTCTTTGGTTTGATCGTAATTGCAGTTGGTAGAGGTTAGTAGGTCTACTCTCGCGTTTTTATTCTTTTATATTTTTATTATTTTTTTAAACGATGTAGTTTTCTAACTGTACTCTTGCACAGCCTGTATCATTAAATAGTTTTAGTCAACCTCACATATGTACTTTAGTACTCAAGTTTTTCTCTTTTGCGTGATTCTATAAATTCTTGGTGCAGTTCTCGCGTTTACGTAATGATCTACTGTAGCGCGTCTTTTTAATCGTTCATTTTCTCTGGGTACTGTAGTCATTGATACTGGCCGTGACTGTTGTGTACGGATGCGAGCCGAGTTGGTGACCCTTCGCTCCCAGCTTCAGGCGGTGTTAATATCAGTTGCACAACTGGAGGCTGCGATCCGTGATTTCTGAACACAGCTTTCCAAAATTTCTTCACCAAAAAAGGCGAAGCAAATACCACAGAATTAGAATCAATAACAGCTGCCAGCACGATTTAGAAGCAGATATCCTTAGAGTATTAAAGAAACTTAAATCACCTAACAATATCAAGTCTCCTGGTCTAGGTTGTATACCAATTAGGTTCCTTTCAGAGTATGTGAATGTAATAGCTCTATACCTAGCCATTATATCGAATCCCTCGCTCAGTGAAAGACTCGTATCCAAAGACTGGAGAGTTGCACAGGTCATTCTAATATTTAAGAAAGGCAATAGGAGCGATGCGCAGAGTTACACATCAATGTAATTGACGTCGATTGGCAGCAGGGATTTAGAACATTATATATTTCTCAAATATAATGAACGAACTCGAAGAGAAGGACTTATTGACCCATACTCAACCTGGATTCAGAAAATATCGTTCTTTGTGTGACACTTTCCTCACGTGAAGTGATGAGTGCTATCAACAAGGGATCTCAAATCTATTCCGTGTTTCTTGATTTCTATAATGCTTTTGACACTGTATCTCACAAATATCTTCAAATCAAATTGCGTGCTTATGAAATATCGCCACAGTTGTGCGACTGGATTCGCGATTTCCTTTCAGAAAGGACACAGTACTTAGTAAATGACGGAACGTCATCGAGTAAAACAGATGTGATATTTAGCGTTACCCAGGAAGTGTTACGGCGACCCTAGTGTTCCTTATCTTTATAAACTCCCTTAGATTGTTATCTGATGATAACGTCTTTTTTCTGTTAGTAAAGTCACCAGAAGATCAATAGCAGCTCCAAAATGATTTAGATAAAATATCTGCATGGTGCAAAAATTGGCAATTGACTCTAAATAATGATAAGAGTGAAGTCATACATATGAGCACTAAAAGAAATCCATTAAACTTCATTTACACGATAAATTAGTCAAATATAAAGGTCGTAATTTCAACTAAATGTCGAGGTATTAAAATTACGAACAACCTTATTTGAAACAAACACACAGAAAATATCATATGGAATGTGAACCAAAGGCTAGATTTCATAGACACATTACTAAGAAGATGCACCAGTTCTACTAAAGAAACAGCCTACACAATACATCTCCGTCCTAATATGTTATAATATGACGCATTGTGGGAGCCACACGAAGTGGGACTAACGGAGTACGAGGCGCGTCGAGAAAGTAAGTTCCGTTTGGTAATAAAATGAAATTGTACACAGATACAGAAGAAATTTTTATTGCACAAAATTCTACAACTAATAAACTACTTTTCCACATAACTGCCGAAATTTTGTACGCGCTTGTCATAGCGTGCCACAAGTTTTTGCATGCCTCTTTCACAGAAGGTTGCCGCCTGTGTATTCAACCATGTGGTAACAGCTCTTTATCATCGTTGAAGTGTTGTCCACCAAGGACAGATTTTAGGTGTAAGAAGAGATGAAAGTCGCTAGGAGAGAGGTCTGAGCTGTATGGAGGATGATCAAACAGGTCCCATTGAAATTTCCGTAAGATTTGTTTGGTCACATTCGGTGTGTGAGGTCAGACATTATCGTGAAAAAAAAAATCTTTTGACAGTAATCCTCTTCTTACACCTATAATCTGTCCTTGGTGGACAACACTTCAACGATGATGACGAGCTGAAAGAACATGTTATCACATGGTTGAATACACAGGCGGCAACATTCTATGAAAAAGGCACACAAAACCTTGTGCCATGCTATGACAATTGCCTACAAAAATTCGGAAGCTATGTAGAAAAGTAGGTTAACAGTTGTAGATTTTTGTACAATTAATATTTTTTCTGTATCTGTACCCGTTCGTTTTATATAACCAAACGGAACTTACTTTCTTGATGCGCTTCGTATATATAGAAAGTTCAGAGAAGGGCTGCTCGTTTTGTATTATCGCGATACAGGAGAGGGCTAGGACCCACCTACATAGGGAGACACGGTAAATACATTAAAATAAAAGAAATCAAATCGAAAACTAAAGATTTAGGTGTTCCTTTTGCCCGCGCGATATTAGAGATTGGAACGGTAGACAAATATCATAACAGCGGTTCGATGAACCTTCTGCCATGCACACAAATATGATTTGCAGAGGATTTATGCAGATGTTGATTTAAACCCGTATGAATTATTATTCATAAGTGCCTACTCTGTTTTTGTAAAAGTAGGATTTAGCGGACGCAAAACAGTTTGCGGGTACTGAATTTAAAGCTTCTGACAGCAATAATTCACAAATCTCTTAGTAAGCTAAAGAAAAGAAACAGAAAACAAAAAACAGTGATCAATGAAATCTTTTCATCTGCATAAACTTTTCAAACACACTCATACAAATTGATTCCGCATGTCAACAAAGATTTTGTTATTAACGCAGACCAGACAGAAAAAATAGCGTAGTATTTTAAAGTCGTTTTATCTCTATTTGTAAGACAACATTCATCAATTTCTGTTTTTATCTCCGTACAGAATATCAGTATCAGTTGCTGCGGAAGGGGATAATGGATTCCAAGGGAGGTATAAATATTTGTATCAAAATGTAAGATATGAATAAAGTTACGCATGCACATACCCTGCAATACACTCTCTCTGTATGACAACGAGACCGTATACTGACTTCCTAAATCGTTGTTTAAAGTATTATGTGGGAATACAACCGATTCTGCCGGCCGTGGTGGCCGAGGGGACTGAGGCGCTTCAGTCACGGTCTGCACGGCCACTACGGTCGGGGGTTCGAATCCCCCCTCGGGCATGGATATTTGTGCCGTCCTAGTTCGTAAGTAGTTCATAAGTACTTTGTAAGTTTAGGGATTGATGACCCCGTAGTTAAGTCCCATAAGCTTTACAAACATTTGAACATACAACCGATTCTGTTTATTATTGAGTCTTGGAGTCGACAAGCAGTGCCTCAATTATGCAAAAAAAAAAAAAAAAAAAAAAAAAAAAAAAAAAAAAAAAAAAAAAAAAAAGGAAAATCTTTCAAGAAGACAGAAAGTCTCCATCACAAAATTAAAATGTTTCTTACAAAATGTATTCTCCTTCAGCCTTATTATGTCTATTTTATATATATGTAAAAAATCTTACTAAGCTTACGGAAAATTTAACTAATGGTACAGAAACAAATTCGTGTGAAAGCTGTATAAAATTAAATAGTGTAACATAAACTGTCACAGCCAATTTTTAATGGTATGAACCTTTGGATTTAAAAAGTGACAGAATAGAACTGTTGAGGAAACAAGTTACTTACAAGAAGAGAAAACTAAATTTTAACTGACAAAACACGTAAGAATGACACAAAGCATTCTGCTCATTATTCAGACGTACTATAATGAAAAGAGACGTTTTTCCGTGCTATTATGCAAGGTGTATTGCGAAAAAGCTGTCGACAAGCATTTAATTATTGCGTTATGCAGAGTAATGTCAAGGAAACGAGTAGTGTGTCACAGCGCTTTACTTGTAAAGATCTAGCAGTGTGGGTTGTCGCGGTCTTCTACTCCCTGTTTCTCGGGCGTAAACACGATGGAGCTGCCACAGCGGGCAGGTCGACATTTCAGTTCGACAGGTAATTTTACAATGTCATCGGCTAAACGGTCGCTGTTGTGGTCCTCAGCCTGCAGACTGACTAGTCTGATGAAGCTCGCCGGTCTCGTCTGTCTCGCGCGACCTTCTTCGTTTCTTCGTAACTATTGTTACCTACATCCACCAATTCATCGATACTTACCCAAACTACAAAGACACGTTTAAGTTGTAATGAAACTAACATTGAAGTTGTTAACCGATTTAAGAAACTGTCCTATTTTGTACGTTAGACAAAATCATATCCGCAATGCATATTTTCATTAAGATTAGTTGAGTAGTTTCGGATTTCATCGCGCACGAACATAGTGACACTAGATTTTTATATGTAAATGGTGTTCCATTTAACATGACAGATCGAAATAAGTCGAAAAATAAGCATCGAGCCCAAAAATGTCTCAGCCATCAAATTAATATCTCCAAGGCGGACATCAGCCTGACCTGAAATTACCCCTCCCCGCTCCCTGAAGGGGAGTGAGGGGGCAACTTTGAAATCTAAAATAGAAACCCCCCATTTTTATTACAAATTCGGATTACACACCATAAAATACCTATGAATTGCTCGACAGACTAGTTTCCACCTGTGGCAGAAGGCGCTATTTTCTGTCAAATGGGATTTATCATACGATTGAGAACATTACAGTGTAAGCTGGAGATAAAACGTACTTTTTCATTAATGTACAACAAGACACGTAAAGGTCTTCAATTTAAAATCCTTCTAAATGCGAGGCAATCATAAGGTTGGTAAATTAATAATTAGAGGCGATGAACTGCCTTAAAATCTCTAGAAAAATACACATCAATGAAACACACTGCATACCTGTTGAAAGACAAGTACAACTCTGTATGTTGTCTAATTATTTATATTCGCGATAGTATTTTGCACATGTTAGTGTAATATGACACCGCTGCTGCGGCCATACACTACACTACGGCTCATGATGAAAGGAAGAGCACTGTAGTCGGACTTCACTTTATGTTACGAACTCAAAAATGGTCAAATGTTTGTTATGGGACCTAACTGCGGTGCTCATCAGTGCCTAAACTTAGAAACTACTTAAACTGACTTATCCTAAGAGCAACACACACACACACACACACACACACACACACACACATACACACATTTCTGATGGAGGACTCGAACCTCCGACGTGGCCGCGCGCACCATAAGCGAGGCGCCTTAGTGTGCGGCTGTTCCACCGCAGCTGTTCCGAACTCTCAATGGAACGTGAAGGTGGGGGCTTCATTGGAATCGTTAGGTGCGGTTCTTAACACTTACTGAACGGATTGCCGCGGTGGAGTAGCCGAGCGGTCTTAAGGCGCCTCGCTGCGGAGCGCGCTGTTGCTTGCCGTCGGAGGTTCGAGTTCTCCCCAGGGCATGGGTATGTGTTTGTCCTTAGGTTAGTTTACCTTAGTTTAAGTAGTTCGTAAGCTACGGACTGATGACCACGCAGTTTGGTCTGATACATTTACAAACATTTATAATTACTGAACGTACTTTTTTTAAAAAAAATTGAATCTGAAGTGAAATTTCACGATATTAAGCGCAAACCACACTTTCTGCGAATTCAATACACCACGACTGAAACATATGTCGAACAAACCTTAGACATTTTTGGGCAGGGAATCCGAATCTGCGATAAAAATGAGGGGCGGTTACTTATTTAAAATTTCAAAGTTTTTTCCCTCAGTGGGCGGGGGTGGTGGTTTTCATTTCACGTCAGGTAGATATCCTCCTTGAAGGTACATATTTTGTGTCTGCGACATTTTTGTGTCAGACGCGTAGCTTCGAGCGTTATTTCGTAATGGAACACTGGAATAAAGATGAACAGCAGTCAGTTCAAAAATGTTCAAATGTTTGTAAATCTAAGGGACTTGACTAAGTTGGTCATCATTCCCTAGGCTTAAAAACTACTTAAAGTAACTTATGCTAAGCGCAACACAAACATCCATGTCCGAGGTAGGACTCGAACTCCCGTCGGGGAGCAACCACGTGCTCCGCTGGAAACAGCAAACAGTCACAAATGTTTCTTTACTGTGGAAGATATAGATTTTGGTCACTGTGTGACCACTATCAATGCTTAAAATGCATATTAAAACATACAAAACAATTTAATCTTCAAGTTAAAGATATCAAAAACGAAACTGTAAATATCTTATGAAATACCAGGGGAAATATGTCTGAAAAGTCATAAGAGACACACCTGCTATACTTTCCAGCACACTGTACAATGTTTAGTGAAGGGTACATTGTACCAATACCGTTTTCTCTTCTTATATGAAGTGAAGAAACCATGACTGCTTGTAAACCTTTGTACGTAGCCTAATCTTTCTTATTCTCATTAGTTTTGCTTTCTGCGTAGATAAGTGGCAAGTGGACGACTCAGTTTCGTTTGCCGTTTCTGATGTTGATTTTTTAACTTGGTGGTGGTGAGTGGCAGAGTGGGGGGGGGGGGGGGGGATTGAAGAGAATTAAAACGGAGTTTCTTCTGCAGCAGCTGCCACTTGAGCAGCCACAGTTAGCGCCGTCACGTCTGCTGCCACCACAATAATCGACCGAAAGGTGTGATAACCCAACAAACTCTGCTCCGTATCGAAATTATGACGCAGGCTGACGATGAGGTCAGTTGGTCCCCCATTGGCCCGTTTTTGGCCTTAGCAGCGATTCCATCCTATATTCTCACTACTCCTATGTCAAGTAAAATATTAACAATGTCTTCAAATAAGGGATCCCTCATCCAACATGATTTGACAAGTTCTAGGTCATTTTTCTCCCAAAAATTACCTCCATTCAGGTTCTTAGAGAGTTTCTGTTACACTTTCATATGGGATAAACCTGACGTATTGTAATCATCGCCGCGGTGGAGTGGCCGAGCGTTTTAAGGCGCATCGCTGCGAAGCACGCGATTGCTCGCCGTCGGTGGTTCGAGTCCTTCGTCGGGCATGTGTGTGTGTGTGTGTGTGTGTGTGTGTGTGTGTGTGTTGTGTATGTGAGTGTGTTTGTCCTTAGGATAGCGTAAGTTAGTTTAAATAGTTTGTAAGCCTAGGGGCTGATAACCAGAGTAGTTCAGTCCCACAGATTTACGAACATTTGAATATTTGACCAATTATCTACGAACTCCTTTAGTGTCTCCTGTAATTAATACTTGATAAGTACTCAAAATACTGGAACACTACTCTAGCGTCGTGTATGTGATTTCCGTTACAGACGTATTTCATTTTCCTAGAAACGTTCCCACAAGTATATCTGAAAGTCTTGCATTCTCGTAATCTTATACCGATTTAACGCGATCGTTGCATTTAATATCACTTCCTATTATTACTCTTAAATATAGACGACCTATGTTCAAAAAATTCCGGAACATTCGTAATTTCGCGCCAATAGTGTTGGAGCGAAACGCGATTAGCATTCCTGTACACGCCTATTTTAAATGTTTAACTGTGAAAGACGACCGTCTGTCGTCTTCCATATATTTTTTGTATATTTCTATAAAGTTATAATTTATTTAATGTAGTAAGATTATGATTTTGTTAAAACTTTAATCCCACTCTTTTCAAGGCTGAAGGAATAGCATTTTTTATTTCATGTGTTAAAATATTAGCTAATATTGCTAGGTTTTTCTTAATTTTTTATGTTAATATATTTTTTTATTCTATTAATTAATGTGGCATAAGTACGGCTTCT
Source organism: Locusta migratoria (assembly GCA_026315105.1). Taxonomy (NCBI): domain Eukaryota; kingdom Metazoa; phylum Arthropoda; class Insecta; order Orthoptera; family Acrididae; genus Locusta; species Locusta migratoria. Next base: position 382,386,500 of record CM048755.1, read on the forward strand.
CCGCTACGCCACTGTCCCTGTGAGAATGTGAAGTTGTTGTACTTTTAAGTGTGTGCGAGAATCTATGACTGTTTGAATGTGGCGAGTGATAGCTCGCTTTGCATCGTTCTGTCTGGCTCAGTATCGATAGCTACTGTTACTACCAAAGAGGTTTCTACACCCTTTGATTACAGTGCAGTCAGCGAGCTTTCTTTAGCGCGAGTCTGGCTGTCCGCCCCCACCACCGCTGTTTTCGTGGATTTTCCGGTTTCCGGTCGTTTTCTCGCGGCCCGATGGTCGCATGGCGATCCACTCTGTTCTGGGCGTCTGGTGAGGTAAGGTTGGTTCTGCTCTTGTTTCTGGAGATAGTAGCCTTTACTGACTAGCACATTTAGCTTAGATTCGTGAGCTTAGAACCATTTTTTTTTTGGAATATTTTCCCGATCGTGTGCGGAAATGTGTTTTCGTTTTTCAGTTCAGTGATTTCCAATAGATAAACGCGGCGTGTGTGATTCTAGTTGCAGTTTGATAACGGCCTGGTATGTTAAAACCTTTTGTGGTCGTGTGGCGGAGTATGAACTCTGTGTAAATACTTTCTAGCTTTGTGGGGCCCGATTTATAATAGGTGATATGTTTATTTTATACAGTGCATGCAAAAATTTTCTCATCGTTTACTTCTGTGAGTGATAAGTGATCCACGTGGTTGGGTCATAGAACAAAGCCTTCAGCTTCCACTCTTGTTTGTTCCATGCCCATGAGGCAAGTAACTATGCGTGTATCCTTCTGATTTCGAGATCTTCTCTCGCCGCCTATTTTAATTTTGCTGTTTCCTCTCCGACTTGTAGAACGCACTCTGTCTTGTCAGTAATTCTCTCTGAGCCTTGTACAACCTACTCCAATAGTTTCCTTATGTAATTTTAAACGTTTCTATGGATTGCATGCCATAATTCTTATTTTATTTTTCCGACTTTGTGATTATTTCATTTTTGTGGTTTTCCTGAGACGACTGCATCCGTCTCTGTAATCGCCCACTATCGCGTGTAGCTGTATTTCATTCGCTTCCTTATATAATTCTAAGCATTTCTATGGGTTACATGCAGTAGTTAATTTTCTTTATTTTTCGGAAACTGAATTTATTCAATTTTATCGGTTTTCGGGACCACGTGGGTCCGAGTCCCGACTTCCGGGGTTTGCAGCTAGTCGCCTGAGTTCACGCCACTTCTCATATAAAAACCAGCACCTAGAACGATTGCTGACACACTGAAACTTAAGAATCCACCGTGATTTAGTATAATGAATCAGATTTTCAACCACTTCACCTTCACTGGAGTGCGTTCCTGTAACGTAGCCGTGTGTCGCCGTTAGCGTGTTTGCTCGCGTTTTCTGTTCAGATGTAATTTAACTTGCTATACACACGCACCATCTCAAAACAGGCACGACAGACCAGAGCCAGCTTCAAAGTGTTTGTATATTGTGTTTTGTGCACCTCCGACTTGCTGGATTTCGCCTACGATAGCGGCGCCTGCTTCCGCCTCGTCTCAGCACGCAGTTTTTAGTGAGTTTCGCTGTGGCGTTGCGTGTGTGTGAGAGAATGAGTGTTGTTTGTGAATCCTTCCCCAAAGTAGTGTTAAATCATGTATAATTTAGGCTGGGCACCGTCCGCATTAATCCATGTGAGAGATACATTTTATTGAATTAACAAAATTGGTTCCCCATTTTGCTTGTTTTCTATCTGAATAAACACGTTTAAGTTCAGCATATTCCGTAAGTTGCCTATAAATTGTAGTTTTAGAGAACCTTCCCTCTTTTATTTAATATTGTTTCACAGATGCTGAGAACATGCTCAGATTCAATGTTTCTTACGACTAAATTCCGTTGCGCCATAAATGTTTGCTTAGCCACCTTTCTAAGATAAGGCTTGCTTATTAATGTCTGTGTATAGTAACGTGTGAGCTGCTATGTATATTGACCACTGTAGTATTAACTTCCTGCTACTGAACTAATTTGAAACGAGTCTGTTCTCAGTTGGGCCAGGAAACAAGGCTTTGTAGCAGGGAGTAACCAGTAGTTCACACGGACCTTACTTACTAATTTTAGTGACAAAGCAAGGCTCTTGTTTCGTACAGTGGTCGACTTTTAACTGCTGGAAGTTTCATTATTGTATGTCACTTAGTTTTTGTTCAGTACGATATGAATACAGAATTATGTTGTACAGTTTGCGAATTTCAAGATAGAGTAACGCGCCTGGATTAGATTTTGCGAGAAACTGAAGGAAACCTTTTCTGAGACTCATCAAATATGAAGGAAACCTTCAGTTATTATGTTATAAGACCAAGGTTTAATGTTAGCTGTGGGCCGGGAAAGCTGCTCCAAGACCAAGAAAAGCTCGTTAGGTCAGGTTAAATGTCAAAGATATACTAATAATTTTCTTTGAATTTGAAGGGTTCGTTCATCATGAATTCGTACCACAGGGGCAAACTGTTCATTACTATCGAGAGTTCATGCGGCGCCTGCGAGGAAACGTGAGAAGGAAACGGCATTAAATGAAGCGGGACAATTCATGGCTCTTGCATCACTATAATCCATCCATACATTCATCCCTGTTGCACAAAAAACGAAATCACTTCGTTGTCTCATCCTCCCTATTAATCTGACCTGGCCCCTGCACTTTTTTTATTTTATTTCCGAAGATGAAAACTCCATTTAAAGGACAAAAATTTGTAACGATATATGTGATAATAGAGAATTCCAGCTAGAGGCGTACCAAGACAGCTTGTGGAAGTGGAAATGGCCTTGGGAGTGGTGTATCAACTGTAGAAAAGTGTTAACTACTCTGGTTATCAATCCCTAGGCTTACAAACTACTTAAACTAACTTATGCTAAGGACAACAAATACACTCATGCCCGAAGGAGGACTCGAATCTCCGACGGCGAGGGGCTGCGCGCCCCGCAGCTAGGCGCCTTGGAACGCTCGGCCACTCCACGGCGGTTCAATTGTGGAGGAGAGTATTCTGGACAAGACCATGAATAGTAAGTAAAATGTAAGCATAGACATATCTTGCGGATAAAATACCCGGATTTTTGAAATTTCTTATACTACTCACGTGTTCTAGATGTTCAGAGCAACTCTTGCAGACACATGCTATCAGTTTTTTTCCTTGTAAGCCACGTTAAAAAGAAACTGCCATTCATCAAAGAAAGTGACATTTCATTCAAGCCTGTTCAATTTTTTTTAACCATAGAGCAACAACGATATTTTCATTGTACTATCTAAAATGGTTTATGTGTATTGAGAGAAAATGTAAATGCTTTAACTCACTGTCTACGTGAATGCACCGTCGGAAGCTTTTTTTTTTTTTTTTTTTTTTTTTTTTTTTTTTTTTTTTTTTTTTTTTTTTTTTTCAATCCTTGGGGCGCGAACTACTTGCGGCCCAGCAAACCACGAGACATCGAAAATATGAAATTTAAAAAAAATGTGATGATGGCAAAAGCTGACAGAATGCAAGTTCTCGTAAATGAGTAGTTTTCTTAATGGAAAATCTGAGCAAGGAATTACAGTTGTGTCAGAAAAATAATTCCACAACTATTTGCGGCTATCTGTCCATTTCTGCCTTCCTCGCTATATACTTTTGTTTCTTCCTTCTCCCTATGCCCCTTGGCTTCATCTAATCTCCTTCCTCCCACTTCCTGCCAGGTTCTTGCTCCATTCTCTCATCCTCCCCCTGTCTAGACTCACTTCCCCTCCACATCCCGTTCATCTCCTTCGACTCCCCCTCCTCCTCCCTTGTCCATGCCCTCCATTCTCATAACTAACAAAAGTTAGATGTATCTGACAAGTTTAATGATGGCCAATCAAAAAGAGTCTAAGTATACTGAATGATACTCCTCACCATGCACCATACAGTGGCTTACAGAGTATCAAAATATTCTCCATAAAATCCACTTAAATTTGCCAGCTTTGATAGTTATCGGTCAGACAGTATCTATGTCTGATGAAAAGTATCGTCTTCCATGTAGCATACAGTGGCTTATGGAAGGTCGTCTTTCTGTTAATTCGGAGCGTCAGCTATGTCTACCCTTAATTTTATCCAATCCATCCAGTCATTTCAGCGTGAAGTAATTAACATAATAACACATACAAAAAATTTCGTATTTAAAATTCGTAAGATATACACCAAGACGGATTCTACCTCTTACAATGACACCACATGGGTATCGGATTTTAGAATTTTTGGTATTTATGGTACATAAAGTTCAGAACTCAAATAACAATCAGCCATAGCCATTCAACGCAACTCCCAAACATACTCGAGAAAATGGACTTTGAAATTTTGCAAGTACACGTAAGCATCAATAACTAAAGCACTTGCAGCGTATGTCGGTGTAGCACAGGCGGTAACGTTCTGGATTCGAAACCATGGAGTCGGTGGTTCGATTCCCGATGTGACAGATACTTTTTTCCTTATTTTCGAGTTCAGTTGTATAAGACATTTTGGGATCTGTAATTCCACATGTGTCAGTTTTTGTTTACGTGTATGTAGACGAGCTGAACACCTTGTCGTCGGCTAAAACGATGGGTGAGAAGGTTAGCTGCTTGGAAAGCCATTAGTAGCTAAGGAGATGACTTTCCAAAAACAGCGTTGTAGCTCTTCACAAATTCAACAAAGACTTCCTCAACTAATAGGGTAGCCTATACTGTAAAATGTAACTTACTTTTTTTATTGAAACCACCATTATTTACAACCTTTATGAAACATAGAAAACTACGAATAATCAAAAATACGTGCATTTTTTGTAAAAATTGCCATTATATATTAAAATTGTGTAAGTATTGGAACAAAACGAAAATAAAAAAAATCTCTGAGGGCAGGATGCGAACCACCGACACTATGGTTGTGGGTCTACAACGCTACCACCTGAGCTGCACCAACAGATTCTGCAAGTATTTTAATTTTTGGTATTTACGTATACTCACAGAACTTCAAAGTCGAGTTTCTCGAGAATTTTTGAGAGTTGCGTCGAATGGCTTTAGCTAATTGTTGTTTGAGTTCTGATCTTCTCGTATCACGAATAAAAAAATAAAAAATAATAAAATAAAAAAAAATAATAAAAAGTTATAGTCCGATACCCACGTGGTGTCCTTGTTAGGCTGGAACCATCGTTTGCAATATATCATTTACGAATCAAGCAAACTGCGTTTAAACTTCTCAATCTTTACTCAGGGTAAATGCTACGTTCAGCTTTTATATTTATGTAGCTCATTGAGTACACTAGCCTCGCTGTGCTCAATTGTAGCGTATACTTCAAAGAAGACCAAGCTAGGTGGCGCAGTAGTAACATACTGTACTCGCATTCAGGAGGACGGTGGTTCAAATCCACCTCCGGCCATCCTACTCTCCTTAAAAGTGCTAATAAGTGTTTTTCCGGACAGAACTTCAGCACATTTTTGGTAATTTTGAATTTATTTATTTTTCGATGTAGAAATGATCTCTGTTCTACAATTTAATAGCACTGCTTTCAGATTTTTAAGTGCTTAATACTGGCTTTATTTAGGGCTGCACATAACGTATTTAATATCGGGCCGCGCGGATTGGCCGAAAGGTATAAGGCATTATGCTACAGACTGGGTGCGGGCTGCAGTTTGTAGGTCTAGGGACTAATGACCATAGCAAATTCAAATGTTTGTAAACCTACTGGACCAAACTGCTGTGGTCATCAATCCCTAGACTACCTAAACTAACTTACACTAAGGACAACACACACACACACACACACACACACACACACACGCGCGCGCGCGCGCGCGCGCGCGCGCGCGCGCGCGCGTATGCTAGAGGGAGGACTCGAACCTCCGACGGGAACAGCCACCCAGTCCGTAACATGAGAACTTAGACTTCGCGGCCATTCCGCGCGGTTGTACCATAGCAGTTTGGTCCAATAGGTATTGAAACACACTTACTTTCTAACACAAATAGTACTCACTTTGTATACTTCCCAGTCAAAAGATGTAAGTTTAGGACTGAGGGGCTACAGCTAGGGTTTTTTGTTGAATCCATGAAGCTTTTTTCAGAGAAGCTTGTTCAATGACTTGCTCTTAAATCGTATCTGGCCAGCTGGCCACCTGATGTGAACAGAGAAGAAAGAACTTAGTTAAAGAACATGAAGGAATCTCATATAGAGAAATATGGGGTCAAGAATCCTTTTGAAATATAAGCATCCAAGCAGAAAGCTACATCGTCCAAAAACAATGCAGACACGGGAGGTTCGTTCGAAAAGCGATGTACGTCTCTAAACAGTTACTTACATATACAGACGTCCTGCGGGATACTTTACTGCGTTTCAGACTGCTCGAAAGAGCGAGTCCGGCCGGTGCACATTGGAAAGCCTTCCTGTCAAAGGCTCGAAGTTATTTACGAAACGCACAAACACTAAGTTGCTAGTGCTGACAACCCGGTCAATGCCTAAAGCTCACAGGCACGAAGCGTTAAAAGTCCACGTCGTCGGAAGTGGAAGAAGCTCAGAGTTTCAGATAGTAATACTGAAATCGACTACCAAATGGAGGGAAGAGCAATACGTGACATCGCTCAGCCGCGTCGTAAGCGAATGGGCGCCATTGAGTGAAATACGGCCGCGCCGCGGGAGTGTATTTCAGCGCCGCGTCCTCGTGCCTCACTTCCTGCGCCCATAAAACGTCCCCGTGCAGCCGGCGTATTTAACCACAGTTGTTACAGCCGGGGCGTGTGCTCGCTGCGGCCACACTCCCGCCTTACAATGGAAAAGAGAAGCCTCGCTGCGGAATGCACCTGTGACAGTTTCTACAAAATGACCAACTCTCTGCAGGCACAGATAACACATTGTCGTAAAGTGGAGAAACTCTTATTTTGGCACCTGAGTTCTGAAACGCCTCTTCCGCTACACTTAAGAAGTTGGAAATAACATCAAAGGCAGGTTTTCATCTGCAGAACTGAGGACTAAAAGCTTTTGTTACCCTTTCTGAGTTGAAAGCTGCATATATACCATCCTTAATTCAAATTCAAATGTCCGTAAATCTACAGGACTTCACTACTGTGGTTATCAGTCCCTAGGCTTACGAACTACTTAAACTAACCTAAGAACAACACACACACACAGAGAGAGAGAGAGAGAGAGAGAGAAAGAGAGAGAGGACTCGAACCTCCTACGGGAAGAAACCGCATGCTCCCAACAAGGCTCCTTTTCTTTGCTTTTCCCCCCTCTTTTTTATGCTGGACCGGGATTCGAACCCAAACCCATATTACCCGCTTCAGGCCAGCGGTCGCGTTAACCAGTTTCTTTCCCTTAACCAATTTATATATATATATATATATATATATATATATATATATATATATATATATATATATATATTCTCGAATTGGCCTACTTTGGACCACGCTTGTTCAACTGTTTGGCTTTGACTTGGCGCAGTACTATCGCATCCTTTTCTGGTGTAACTCCTTTCTTTCTTCTGTCCACGGGGCCGTTCCTTCGGGGCTTTTCCTGATACCCTCAAACTCCCTTCAGAGCATGTCTTACAGATTGTTCTGGAGATCAGTGATTCCCAGCTCTTTAATATCCTTCTCGGTTTCTGTCAGCCAAGTGGTACGAACCTTCTTGTTTTGTCAGGAGGTGAACAGACGGTTGGTCAATCTGTTTGGAGACACTCTTGCAACATGGCTATAGAAAGCTACCCTTCTTTTTCTTGTACAATCCGAGAGATTCTCAATAGGTTCATAGAGCTCCGAATTATGCCGCCTTCTGAATTCATCTTCTTCTACTGGGCCTAGGATCTTCCAGAGGATTCTCCTCTCTCTGACCTCCAATTACTCCACCATATCCCTCCAGTTCATGGAAAGACATTTGACGGCATACAAGGCTTCTGGTCTTATGACTGATGTGTAGTGCTTAAGTTTCAGGTTGCGTGATATTCACTTTTTGTTGTAAGTGTGCATTGTCAGTCGATAGGCTAGTTTCAACTTGTTGACTCTCATGGATATTAATGTTTTTTCTGATAGTTTGGGTTCAATGCATTCGCCAACTTACTTGAATTTCTCAGTCCTTTTGATGCTTTCCTGGTCTAGTAACATCTCTAGGTTAGCTTCTTTGATGTTGGTGAAGATTTACGTTTTTTCCAGGGACACCTGAAGACCCACTTCGGCGGCCTGTTTTCTGAGACAGTTTATCAGTATTGTTGCCATTTCGAGAGAATCAGCAATCAGTGCCATGTCATCTAAAAAAACAGGCAATCTGCCATCAGTCCTTCGTTCTTGCGGCCTAGGTAGACACCACTCTGCACACCTAAATTGGTCAGTTCCTTGCGCCATTCTCTCACAACCTTTTCTAGGACACAGGTAAAGAGAATCGGGGAAAGTCCAGCCCCTTGTCTTACTCCAGTTTTTATTTCGAACAATTCTGAGATCTCACCTCTAAATTTGACCTTGGAGTGGGTGTTGGTCAAGGTTTCTAGAATGAACCTGCGTTTTTTTTCTGGTCCTAGTTCCTGGTGTATTTTAGTCAGCGTTTCTCTGTCAACGGAGTCGTAGGACTTCTTGAAATCTACAAAGGTGACGACCACTTTGCGGTTTCTCAGTTTGGAGTATGCCAGTACAGTTTTAAGGTTGAGGATCTGTTCAGCACAGGATCGGGTCTTCCCGAAGCCTACCTGATATTCTTCCAGTAGATTATCCAGTTGATCTTCTTCCCTTGCTAGTAACGCCTTGGAGAGAATCTTGGATGTTACCGGAACCAGAGAAATTCCAAGGTAGTTGTTAAAATCAGTACAGTCTCCCTTTCTGTGTTGCGGATGTTCAAATGTTTGTTAAGCTTAAGGGACTTAACTCCGGGGCCATCAGTCCCTAAATTTACAAACTACTTATGAACTACCTTATACTAAAGACGACACAAACGTCCATTCCCGAGGAGGGATTGGAACACCCGACCGTAGCGGCCGTGCAGACAGTGACTGGCGCGCCGCAGACCTCTCGGCCACTGCGGCCGGCTTGAAGCGGATGGATCAGAGCCGTGTTCCAATCTGATGACAATTTCTCTGTTTTCCAGATGTTATGGATGATCTCGGTGAGCTTGCCTACAGCATTGCTTCCAACACATTTCCAGAGTTCAGCAACGATAGAGTCCTCTCCAGCTGCCTTATTATTCTTTAGAAGTTGAATGATTTGTCCAACTTCTTCCAATAATGAGGCAGTGAGTCCGGGTTTGGTGTGGTTTGTTTGTAGTCAAAGTCTTCCCTGGGTGGATCACAGTTGAGTAGCTTTTTAAAGTACTGTGCTAAGAGGTGGCAGTTGTTCTTGTCGTTAAGAACCAGTTTGCCCTATGAGTCTCAGTAGTGGAGGCTTGGCGTATTGTATTTTCTAAGTGTCTGCCTGAAGGTTCTGTAGAAATCTCTGGAGCTACTCTTAGCAAAATTCTCTTCGATTTGGGTTAGTTGGTTTTGTGTGAAGGTCCGTTTGGTTCCTAGAATTATCCTGGCTGTAAGTTTTCTTTCGTTCCAAAAAATTCCGCCCATTTTCCTTCGTATTCTTACAATTCCACTTCTCCCAGAGTGTCTATCTTTGGGCTATTGCATTCTAACAGTCTTCATTCCACCACGGATGCTTCCTTCTTCTAGTGAAGGGGGGGGGGGGGGGGGAATTCCACAAGATCCTCCTCAAGTTGGTCCCAGTTGTTGAAAACTGTACTTTTCAGTCTCTGGCTTACTTCTTGGCTGTTCTTAAGTCGCCCTATGTCAAATCTTACCATCTTGGGGGTTCTATATATTCTAGTGTTTCTAGATCTTTGAGAGGTAGTGGTCTGAGTCCAGATTGGCACTTCTTAATATCTTCACATGTGGTATTTCCTTTTGAGATGGCCACATGATCTATCTGAAATTCACCCAAGTTGATGTTAGGTGAAACCAAGTCTTCTGCTTCCTTGGCAGGTGTTTGAAAGCGTAGACTTCATGACCAATCCAAATGTCCTACACAGATCCACCAATCGTTCCCCATTGTGGTTGGATCTCATATGTGCTGGATAGTTGCCCACTATATTTCTGTATGATTTCTCTCTTCCCAACTGGGCATTGAAGACTCCAAGAAGTATGACTGTGTGTCTCTAGAATTTTAGAGAGAATATCTTCTAAGTCTTTCCAGAATTCGTCCTTTCTGTCTGGATTGCGTTTGTTGTCCTGGTTGGTTGGGGCATGTACATTGACTACACTGTAGCCCTTGTCAGCATATTTGAGGGAGAGCATGGATACACGACTGCTTGTTCAGATGTTCAAATGTTTGTGAAAATTATGGGACTTAACTGCGGACTGATGACCCCGTAGTTAAGTCCCATAAGCTATACAAATACTTAACTGCGGGATCATCAGTCCCTAAACTTGCAAAATACTTATGAACTACGTTATACTAAAGACAGTACAACCATCCATGCCCGAGGGGGCATTCGAACCCCCGACGGGGAACGGCCTCGCGCATCGCAGCATAGCGCCTCAATGCGCTCGGCCGCTCCGCCGCGGCCGACTCCTTGGGGAGGGGAAGTAAATTACTGAATCCTGTATCTTGTGACTGATTATAAAACGTGTACCTATATGGGGTACGTTGTTCATTACCCGCTGACCCACTTTTCCTTTGAGGATTCTTAATATTTAGGACTCGAAGGCACGATCATCTATGAACCTGGTTTCCTGCACTGCTGTCAGTAGTATTTTGTATTAGTGTATCGGTCAGATGTTTCAATTTACCCACTTTGAGCAGAGAATTAGCATTAAATATTGCGAAGAAGCTTTGCCGTCTTTGTATGAGTTTACGTACGATGATTTCAGGATGCTCCGATTCATCCTCATAGCATGTTGGTGCGAACCCCCCCAGAATCCGAAGATACGCTAACGTCACCTTGGGTGACGGTGGATTGGTTCCCACCTGGATTAGTGCATTCAGCGAAATTTTCCACAATGCACAGTTGAAGATTATTGTTCATGGGGCAGTGGCTAGCTGCTGTCCAAGATACTACGCAAGTTGTTAACTTGAGCGGCTTATTATTCGGGGTTGTCACCCCTAGACAGGTTGCCTTCACTATGGCTAAGGAGCCCTGTCCACCCCAATCTTGAATTATAGCAACAGATGGTAGGAAAAAATGACAAGGTAGGGACAGGATGAGGATAGGTGAATGAGGACACATAGACCGTTGTGGGAAACCTTTTGTCTGGCTCCTCCCCTTCGGCCTGTCCAACTTGGGTGAACCTTCTGGTAGTTAAAAGTACCGCCGGCATAGCCCCCCGGATCCAGAGCACACAGACCTCCTCGCCCGCACGGACAGTGCTTCCTTAATTGGTGACACATAAAAAATTTGTGTCGGATAGGATACCCCACTTTCCTAGCGGCTGCGTTAGCCATTACGCTATCAATGCATCCATCCCGGAGGGACACTAGCTTCCATATACTATAATACATTGTCTACTACCTATGAGTGGTCGTACATTCCATTAGGCATTCACATTTTTAATAAATTTCCCTCCCTGTGTGGGTATCGTATAATAGAATGTTGGAGCACTTATGGGTAATCGACACTATGGCGTATGAAATAATAGGTTGGCATGACAGGCGTGCACGAGTAGCGTAACGTTTAACGCGACAGCTTGCAAAAAGCGAGATATCCGGGTTTGAATAACGGTCCAGTCGAAGTTTTGATGTGCCAAAAACAAAGTTGTAAAGGAGACGTTGATTCACATTAGCACATGCGAAATAATTTTTTGTATTTACATTCCGTTTGTACATCTACATCAAGATACGATTTTTTATTGCCAGACGCAAGAAAAAAGGAAGATTAGGGTTCAACATCCCTTCGAAATCGTGGCATTGGAGACGTAGCACACACACGGATAGTTTTTCTTTTCTTTTTTCAGGGATGGGAAAGGAAATTTGCCGTGACCTTTAAAAGGAAGCTTACCGGCATTTGTCTCGAGCGATTTAGGGAAAGCCGGCTGCGGTGGCCGAGGGGACTGCGGCGCGTCAGTCACGGTCTGCACGGCCACTACGGTCGGGGGTTCGAATCGCCCCTCAGGCATGGATATTTGTGCCGTCCTTAGCGTCAGATTAAAGTAGTTTGTAAGTTTAGGGACTGATGACCCCGTAGTTAATTCCCATAAGCTATACAAACATTTGAACATTTGATTTTGGGAAATTATGCAAAGCTTTAATCAGGATGGCTGCGTGTAATCCAGAGACCTCCCGAATCACCAGGTGCGTTTCATTTTATTGACATAAAACATCATCATTGGTCTGTAATGATCGGTATCTGCAATTTATTTAGTTCATTCGATCTGATATAGTTCCTTAACAAAAGACGAAATGTTTATTTTTATCTTGAAGTGTTTCATGACTGGTTTTTCACTTCACATCAGGAAATACAAACGCCTTGCACATTTCTATGTCGTTTTCTCGTTCATGTTTGTTTATTTAAGCTCTATCGCGTACTGTTTTGCAGAACTGTTTTGTTTTACACATCACAACATAGTATTTTCATGTGTATTTGTATACTATCCGCCAAGCGTATATATAGTGTATTTATTTTGTGTTTTTGTCAGAATTACTATTTTTGTGTTGTATGTGTACCAAATTAATCTGTTCATTGTATTTTTAAATACTGTGCAAGAAAAATGAGGTAATAGGAAACGAGTTGATAACCAAACCTGCGTGTCGAGTATCTGGTAGCATGCGGGCGGGGCTGGGGATAGAGGGACACAAAGATGAATCAGCGGTAAGTGCGGAGTATTGAAATGAAGACTAAAAGATGAGATGGAGGAAAAGGATTTTGGACAAGTGATGAAACGAAATTTGTGAAAGTAGGGGGCTGTTCATTCAGTGATAGAAGGTGTAAAATAAGAGAGATTGTCTTCCCTTTCATGTATTTTTTAAATTATTTTTATAGTACCTGCTTTGTAATGCTTATTTAGTAACTAAGCAACTGTTTGTTGTGTGTTCACCAAGTGTTGACAATCGTTTAGACTATCCTCATGCCACAATAAAGTTCCAACAACCTTATCACCCAGCACAACTGACTGTCCGTGAACACAAAAAATAGTGTTGCATAACCACGATTCTAAAAGTTCATGGCCCATTACATAAAACTAAAAGAGCGAAGTACAAAAACAACATTTCAGTTCTCTTTACTGCCCATGAAAACAGAAATTGACAAATTGTTCGACAGTAAACCAGAAATTCTGAATTTTTCTTCCAGATTGCAGCGTACACTTGTACCCCTATGCCCGGTAACACATTTTCTTGCACTGGCGTATGCATGCTTGCCTTCGTCGAGGCAGACTGTCCACTAGACCATCAAGTACCTCTTGGTCCAAACTGTTCCACTCCTCAGCGGCGTTTCGGCGTAAATTTCTCAGATTGGATAGTGTGCAGTCTTGGGCATCACTTCGCGAATTACGTGGCTGCTCCCGTTGGACGTTCGAGTCTTGTCTCGTGGTGTTTGTTGGTCATAGTTCAAGTTCGTTTAAGTCTTGGATGGGCGCGTAAGATGGCTGCGGGCAAATTTACGCGTAGCTCGCCATCACTTACTCGCCAACAGCGCCGAAGACTGCCGATAACACACGATCGACAGTTGACGGCCAAGCATGTAGTCACGGTAGAGGTATACTATGCACTGTCAATATTACTACCGTATGACAGAATGCAATGAATACTTACTATGAAATATAACATTTGCATTATATGTGAGGAAGTATTGCCATAAAGACCAATCTTGTTGTGAAAGGTGCCATAGAATGAGTACGTAATTTGAACTTATAACAATTCTATCACATGGAGGCACAACACAACGGTAAAGGAAAACAATCAAGAAAAAATGTTTTCATTGCGTGATGCTGTAATGATTACAGCAGTGTCACAAAATAATAAGTTGCATAGGCTGACAGCAGTTACCTTCAAAATTGGAATCAATAAGGAGACTTACGTTTCTCGTAACAAACACGACACGGACACATAATAAGAAACAAAGAATAAATGCAATTTTATTAAACAATTATTATCTTAATACATCTAATATTACTTAGAAATGTTGCGTCCAGCCGCACGGCAGCTGTTTAAGGTGCCTTGCCATTTCTTGCGCGGCTGCTTCCCGTCGAAGGTTCGAGTCCTCCCTAAGACATCAGTGTGTGTGTTGATCATAGCATAGGTTTGTTTAAGTAGTGCCAGTGCCAGTGCAAGTCTAGGAGACGAGACTTTAGTAGTTTGATACCTTAGGTATACAAACATTTGAACATTTGTAAGTTCGGAACAGACTTATTATACATTAAAGAGAAAGAAACACGTGTTTTAATCATTCTATAATTCTGTATAAATGATTTGTTTTATTTTTAAAAATTAATTTTTTTCAATAGCGTCCTGAGTTAGTAGTGAGATTACTGGTTTCCAACCACATTGATCCAGTCGGTCGAACGTCAGTAAGAGTCCTACTGACCTTCAATTTAATTAATTTTATTTTGGAAAAATACAAAAAAAAATCGCGTTTACAAAATTATTTGGTTCCGAATATATTGCACATTAAAGCAGCTAGTCTAAATATCTGCCGGAAATCGCCGGCCGCGGTGGCCGAGGGGACTGAGGCGCTCCAGTCACGGTCTGCACGGCCACTACGGTCGGGGGTTCGAATCCCCCCTCGGGCATGGATATTTGTGCCGTCCTAGTTCGTAAGTAGTTCATAAGTAGTTTGTAAGTTTAGGGACTGATGACCCCGTAGTTAAGCCCCATAAGATTTACAAACATTGGAACATTGCCGGAAATCTTCTCGAGAAATGTACTTATAAAACATTTCCATTTGATTTTTTCCTCTCATTAATTTTTTCTAGCACGAACGGCAAGCTGGCTTCGATACCGACAACACTAATACAATGTTGGGATGTGAACAGGCACTATTCGCGCGTTACGCCAGTAACCGAGAAATGTTAGCAGGGAGTTGGAGGGAGAACTGGTTGTTGGTAGTACTCAAGGGCAATTAATTGGCCATTCTTCCCTGAGTGAAATATTCAGCTTTGCAACCGTTGTGGGAGTTTCTAGTATGGCTTATGGCTGCAATGTGTCTGCCAAGTGCAGCCCAGACATACTCAATAGGATTTAAGTCCGGTGAACAAACTGGCCACTCCATTCGTTCGATTCACTCAGCTTCAAGAATTTTGTATATAAGTGCAGCTCTGTGCGAACGAGAGTCATCGTCCACCAGAATTAACCCATCTAGTATGGCACCAGCGAAGAACGCAACAAAAGGTCGAAGGATCTCGTCTCTATACCACTGAGCAGTGAAAGCGACGTTCTGAACGACGTAAAGGCCTCTACGTCTGCAATTACTGACTCCTTCCCACAACATTCATTCACCACTATGATATGGTGATGTTTCCTGCGCATCAGCAGGATTGTTCCACGTGCTTTCAAGATGAGGAAACGACGACCCGGCCGTTACCGCTGGGCCTTTCCAAGCCAGTATGTCAGAGATTAGTTTTTAATGACGGATCACGAAACGTATTGCTTATTAATAAAATTTCTCCTTCTCTACAAATCGTTTCGAGCTAAAAGTGATCGGTATGATCACAAAGCATAATGAATTTCTTCACAATGAAAGGTCAGGTGTATGATTAACGTGGAGCTGCATATCAGTTGGTACAAGTACAGCCGTGCGGTCTGGGTCATCACGTTACGGATCGCGCGGCCGCTCGCTTCGGAGGTTGGAGACCTCCCTCAGGCATGGGTGTGTGCATTGCCCTTAGAGTGAATTAGTTTTAGTGGTTTGTAAGTCAAGAGACCGATGACCAGAATAGTTTGGTCGCTTAGAAACACAAACACTTTAACATTTTCACCAGTTCAAATATTAGGCCCGGCGCGTGCCCACCATGAACAATAATGGTAATTCATGAACTCTGACAACAGCTAAGCGTTACTATCAGACATAGAATAACTGCTATTACTGGGTACCTAACAACATTCAGTATGTTGTTAATACAGAACTGCGTTTTCCCACTTTTACAGCCGTGCAGCCCACTTATTTTGTAAAACAAAACCTTAGAGAACCAGTAACAAAATATTCAAGTACAAAATACAAACACATACGAATAGGCACACATATGTTACGCCATTTAATTTTTTTGCGTCCCTGATATTTCCAAATTTCATTAAATCGGTGTCTGCATGCAGAATATGTCTGCGTTAATGCTTTCACTGTCGCAGTTTTGCAGCTAATTGTCAAAAACAGTGAACAATACACGGTATCGGATCTCAGATATAACTGTGCATACAGACTAGCTTTACATTCCGAAATCTTACTTTTGAAAGTTACGGCAATAGTTTTCTTTTTTCTCACACTCTTGCCACTGACTATGTTATAAAAATTATTCCACAACCGAAAGGCCGGTATCTGAATATAATTTTTACATACTGAGCAGATAAAAATTCTATTAGCATTATATCCGCGGAGACTCGGTTTCAGTTCTTTGGTCGACATCCGCATATCAGTTTCTACAGTCAGCCTGGTCTCTCCACCAGAATGCCGGGTAGAGACGTTAACTGTGGATGGCGTAAAAGACACGCTTCCTCAGTTGCTTTTTGTTGTGTCTAAATATTACAGATATTAGATGAGAAAATACAAGAGATCTGTTTTTGTGAAAAACTATGTTTGAGAAAGACCGGCAAATTACGCTCGGATTGTGCTATGTTAACGCGTTTACACCATGACTAAGCAGCCACGAGTACACCCTACAAATGAGATAAGAGCTGGTGGCATTTTTTGGCATGGCAGAATCGACCACTGATTTTTTAGTCTTATAGGATATCGATATTGTGTTTGAACTCTTATTTCAATTTGTAGTCTCTAACCCTGACGACTGAAAAGTGAAGTCCCTGAAGCTCCTGATATATTTTATTTCTTATTCGACTCCCGACTAGCGATGACGGCCCAGCGCTACGCTGCCCGTCGTCTCTAATGACCACGCTGTCGACAGGTCGTTAAACCCTGATCTCCCATTCGTTCCTTACGCTGCTCCCGGCCCAGAAGTGGTCCGCGGCCCATGGATTGGGAATCGCTGATCTAGCGAAATGTTCAAATGTTTGTTAAGCTTAAGAAACTTAACTACGGGGTCATCAGTCCCTAAACTTACAAACTACTTATGAACTACCTACAATTAAGGACGGCACAAATATCCAGGCCCGAGGGGGGATTCGAACCCCCTACCGTAGTGGCCGTGCAGACCGTGACTGAAGCGCCTCAGTCCCCTCGGCCACCACGGCCGGCCTGATCTAGCGAAAAAACACAAAAAGTATTAGATAATAGAACGTATAAGGATGTAGGATTCTTATGAGATACAGCCGACACAGGTGATTCACGGAAGGGAACAGGTATCACGCCGAATCCACGATAGTGAAAATGCTGATGAGAAAGTTTTATTGATCCAAATATGACCCCTAACTGCGTATATTGGTCACAGTCATTATGCTATAAATACACGTACACGAAATGTTTAAGTGTATGTAAAGTTGTTGGACCAAACTGCAATGTTCATCCGTCCCCAGAGTTACACACACCTATGCCCGAGGTGGACTCGATCCTCCGACGGTGAGTGGCCGCTCACACAAAAACTGAAGTACCTGTTCTAAAATTAATTACTCAAGGGGGCTAGTGAAACTTATATAATTCGAAAGCGCCTTTGCTGTAGATGTGCACAAAACAAAAATCATGCGTGTTCACAGCCGTTAAAAGTGGTAACAGGGGTAGAATTTTCATTTGTAAAGGGACAGAAATCTCAAAGCAAATTTTATAGACTGTCTCTTGCCTCTCGTCCTGGGCGTCCTCCAAATCTCAGAAAGGTACTTTTATACTAATACATGTACCGGGTGAGCAAAAAGTCAGTATACATTTGAAAACTGAATAAATCACGGAATAATGTAGATAGAGAGCTAAAAATTGACACACATGCTTGGAATGACATGGGGTTTTATTAGAACGAAAAAAAAAGTTCAAAAAATGTTCGACAGATGGCGCTTCATCTGATCAGAAAAGCAATAATTAGCATAACAAATGAAGACAAAGCAAAGATGATGTTCTTTACAGGAAATACTCAAATGTTCACCATCATTCCTCAACAATAGCTGTAGTCGAGGAATAATGAACAACACTGTAAAGCATGTCCGAAGTTACGGTGAGACATTGGCGTCGGATGTTGTCTTTCAGCATCCCTAGAGATGTCGATCGATCACGATACACTTGCGACTTCAGGTAACCCCAAAGCCAATAATTGCACGGACTGAGGTCTGGGGACCTGGGAGGCGAAGCATGACGAAAGTGGCGGCTGAGCACACGATCATCACCAAACGACCCGCGCAAGAGATCTTTTACGCGTCTAACAATACCTTTTTTTTGTTCTAATAAAACCCCATGTCATTCCAAGTATGTGTGTCAATTTTTACCTCTCTATCTACATTATTCCGTAATTTATTAAATTTTCAAATATATACTGACTTTTTGATCATCCGGTATTTCTAAGTTGGCGGGGTGGCCTCATTTTGTTTTCCCGCCGCCCTGGGGCTCCGACAGCCTTAGAACGCCATTGTAAAGGGAGTATAGCGATCTGCCGCGACAGTTACAGGTGCAGCACGACAGCCATCTAGCGTTAGAATGGCTACAGCTTCCAGGTCGACCATGTTGTCAGTAGTAGAAATCAGTCTTTGGCTGTAGCTACCTAACACTATTTCTAAGCGTCGCAATTTCGCACATTTCCTGAAAAGGAAATAAATTTTTGGTCTTCTGCTGCTGCAGCTACGGAATTTAAGAAAGTTCCTAATTTTTAATTTCTTCATTCTGAATAGCTTCGACTTCACTCATAATATGGAAATAAACGGTTCAGGTAGGATTTAAGAATCTGCATACCAATAAATTCCTATTACTTTCAAAAATTTGGTTTCGTTGCTTTTGTAAATGCAGCTGGTCAAATTTCAACTACAGGAAATATTAGTCTA
This sequence comes from Locusta migratoria, assembly GCA_026315105.1. NCBI lineage: Eukaryota > Metazoa > Arthropoda > Insecta > Orthoptera > Acrididae > Locusta > Locusta migratoria. The sequence goes on from CM048755.1 coordinate 382,405,504, forward strand.
TATAGCCAGAGACAAACAACGCATTGATGCGTTTGAACTTTGGTGCTGGCGTAGGATGCTACGCATAAAATCGACCGAAAGAGGAACAAATGTGTCCATTATTGAACAACTGAATATCTCCAGACGCCTTTCTTCTCGAGTCGACGAAAAAATTCTCCATTTCTTTGGCCATATTGTGAGAAGAGACGGAGAAAGCCTAGAAAAAATAATCTTACAAGGAAATATCGATTAGATTAGATTAGATTAATACTTGTTCCATAGATCATATATACGACATTTAGTAATGATGTTGAACGTGTCAGTTTAGTAAATGTTGTCTATACTTGACAATCAATATTTTAAGGATTTGTTTTAAAAGTTTTATCTAAAAATTCATTTACATTGTAGAAGGAGTTGCCATTCAGAAATTCCTTTAATTTCTTTTTAAATACTAGGTGGCTATCTGTCAGATGTTTGATGCTACTTGGTAAGTGACCAAAGACTTTTGTGGCAGCATAATTCACCCCTTTCTGAGCCAAAGTTAGATTTAACCTTGAATAGTGAATATCATCCTTTCTCCTAGTGTTGTAGCTATGCACACTGCTATTACTTTTGAATTGGGTCGGATTGTTAATAACAAATTTCTGTGAAGCTACAGTGAGTATCCCTAGATCCCTAAATAAATGTCTGCAGGATGCTCAAATGTTTGTATAGTCTATGGGACTTAACTACGGGGTCATCAGTCCCCAAACTTACAAACTACTTATGAACTACTTACGAACTAGTACGGCACAAATATCCATGCCCGAGGGGGGATTCGAACCCCCGACCGTAGTGGCCGTGCAGACCGTGACTGGAGCGCCTTAGTCCCCCCGGCCACCGCGGCCGGCAGGATGCTCTTGGGTGGGCTCCAGCAATTATTCTGATTACACGCTTTTGTGCCCTGGGCACGAGACCAAGAGGAAGAGCAGCGAGCAGATGGATAGACCAAATCAAGAAGATCTCCGGTCTACCTCTTCAGCAGGCACTGAGAGAAGCTGACCACCGTCCGGGATGGAGACGCTCGGTTCATGGGGTCACGACGCTCAGCAATGAGCACAACGACTTATGATGACGATGATGAGTTCTTATGTGTGTTTGAAATGAGTGAGCAATGGTAACTCTTTGTGAACGTCTGGAAGGTCGTACGGCCGGCGCTAGACGGCAGTAGCTAGAGCGAGGGAGGGAAAGGTCGGTGGGTGTCGGGTGTTAGCGCAGCCTAATGTGTAGTTAAGTGGTGGCCGGCTGGGAGCAGTTTATTTGGGCGTGTGGCACGCGCGCCGCCCAATAAGGAGATGCGTGATAGCGGCTGCTACCGCCGCTTGACGCTCGCGGCCGGCTGGGCTACGGTTACCCGCCATTCATCTCGCGCGCTATCTGCCGCCTTATCAAATGAAGCCTTCCTTTATTCTTAAGCACGGCCTGCTCGCTGCGGGTATTATTAACACCGAAATCGACGCTGGCTTCTCTCCCGGCCGAGCCACTCCATTTATCTCAAGCTGGGCACTGAATCAGGTGCGGCGAGAAGCGCTCTTCGCGGCCGACGTAATAATCCTTAGCTGAAATACTTAAGGGAATGAGAGGAGCAGTACGCTCTTCAGTAAAGGTTATTACTATTAGACTTTCAGATGGACTCACTTAAAACAACTCTATAACATTGTTTATTTTTATTATTTATTACTAGCTTAAACCCGCGCCTCCGCTCGCGTGTTGTTTGATTATACTGCATACTACAGAAACTGCATACACTGCGCTTGTCCGTCCATTTTTGGAGTATTGCAGCCCAGTGTGGGATCCTTATCCAGGTGGTTTTGACGGAGGACATCGAAAGAGTCCAAAGAAGGGCAGCTCGTTTCGTATTGTCACGATACAGGGGAGACAGCGTTACGGAAATGATACAGGATCTGGGATGGGAATCATTACAACAACGGCGCTTATCGCTGCGGCGTGGGCTACTTGCGAAACTCCAATCGCCAAAATTCTCCTCCGAATGCGAAATATATTGTTGACTCCCGCTTACATAGGTAGAAATGATCATCAGAATAAAATAAGAGAAATCAGAGCTCGAACAGAGAGATTCAGGTGTTCTTTCATCCCGCGCGCTATTCGAGAATGGAATGGGAGATAAATAGTATAATTGTGGTTCGATGAACCTTCTGCCAGGCACTTAAATGTGATTTGCAGAGTATCCCATGTACATTTAGATGTAGATGATAGATAAGCTATCTTTCAGTAGTGTGCTATGAGACAGGTTTTGAAGGTACAAGTACAGCAGTCAACAATCCGAAGATTGGTTTGAACACCACAGTGCTTTACTAGGCATGGTCCTTTTTGGAGGTGAGGCGACTTCCCAGGTTTCCCACCCCAAGGAGTAACTATTCGAAGTGGTTGGAGAGCTTTGCGCTTTAGAAGGAAACATGCGAGGGTCATCCACAAAGTAAGTTCCGTTTCTATTTCTATCCGCGTCAGCGCTACGATCGCAGTTCCAATCATGCTCAGCAGTTACTCTGACTTAATTCCGTTTTACACGATCGACTTTGTGGTGAAAATTGACTACTCCAAGTGCGTGCGCCTTTCGTGCCTACGTGTAAATCAGCAGCCAACCCCATAGCGAGTGCTTGTATGATGTCAATGATCTATAGATTGTGCCGAGTCATGGGTTCTAAATTTTCGAGTGGGCTGCAGAATGCGCATGCGGAGAAACAAATAACAGTTGTGGTGTCTGCTAACATTGGAAGTTAACCTATTCTGGTCGAGTGCATTCATATTACAGAAGTGCTTCCGCATCTTTGCTTTGTGTTTTCATCACACCGAAAAAGTTGTACCAGAGTCTAATATTGTTTTTCTACTAGTTTTCTCCTACAATAGAGTCGAAATATCAGCAAGCAGAAAAATATATTCGTTTTACGGGGGAAAAGCGTAAATATACAAATGTGTTTCACCGAAAATTATATCAACAGGAAAGTCAGAACTATTGGATGAGAAAATTATTTTCGATGTTACTTTGACCGTTAACAAGAAAAAAGAGATGTAAAAAGTAAAGTAAATAGTAGTTTTTTACTGAATTTTCGATATTGATTCATGTGTTTGCAGTATAAATTTTCTCCAGCAAACAAATGCGAAAGTTTTCAAAAGTTTGAATGGTACTTTCCGTATTATTTACGTTCTCAAATGTGTACAAAATTTTCTACATGACATTTGAGTTGCACATCAACTATGAATTATCCTTTCCTCATTAATAAACTCAATTATCCTTGTCCTGCTCCTACGTAAAAAGTGCCCTCATAACCTCACTTCTTCATTCAGTTACGAAACTACATAGAAGATGGCTCTACACTTTTGGTGTTTACGTGTAATCGAAAACGACTACTCCAAGGCAGGCGAGACGTAGTACGGAAATAGTACGCCATGGGCGCTGCAGTGACACACTCGTCTGGAATAGTCAAATGAGACAAAAAAAGTTCGTCGTGTAAAAGGGGCTTCAAGGAGAAGACATGTACGCCATTTTCAGATCGCTGCCGCCGACGTGTACTTTGTAATGTTTCTTTATAATGTCAGCTGTAATCGAAAATGCCGCCCCATTTAAAATCAGATCTGTGATTCGTTTTCTGAATGCAAAGGAAGTTAAACCAAAGGAAATCCATCGTCAAATCTACGAGGAATGCGGACGAAATGCTATGAGTGATTCAATGTTTCGAAGATGGGTCAGACTATTGATGAAGGACGTGATCAAGTTTAAGATGAAGAATGAAGTGGACGCCCGTCTGTGGTTACTGAGGAACTGGTTCACTCAATTGCCGAGAAGATTAAGCACAACCGTAAGTTTACACTTAGTTCCCTTGCTATGGAAATTCCGCCATCTGTCCTTGGTGGTCAACACTTCAACGATGATGACGAGCTGAAAGCACATGTTACCACATAGTTAAATACACAGCCGGCAACATTTAATGGAAAAGGCATACAAAAACTTGTGTCACGCTGTGACAAGCCTACAAAATTTCGGAAGCTATGTAGAAAAGTGGTTCAAAAGTTGTAGATTTTTGTACAATAAATATTTTTCTGTATCTGTACACTTTTCTTTTGTGGGCATACTTCGTACATTAAATGCACATGAGTAAAAATAATCACATTTTAATTTATCTGCCCATTTCTGAAAGGAAACTGTAAAAATGTTCAAATGTTTGTACATCTATCGGACTCAACTTCTTGGTCATGAGTCCGTAGCTTACAAACTACTTAAACTAAGGTAAACTCACCTAAGGACAGCACAAACACCCGTGCCCGAGTGAGGATTCGAACCCCCGACAGCGAACAGCCGCGCTAACCGCAGCACGGCGCCCCAGTACACACGGCTAATCCGCCGCGGCAAAGGAAACTGTAACATCGAAATGTACTTAAACAATAACATATGTAAATTGCTATAACTTTTATTTTCACTTTTTTAACAAGTTTTAGTTTAGTTCTTTATTGAATAAGCAGTGTAGGTGTCTTCTCCAGCACATTCAGCGTGATTACAATCAGAGCACCCAACAGACCTAAACCACAATTATTTGTCTTTAGCTGCTTCTACACAGATGCAACATAGCTTGTAACGTTCTTTACTATGTGTAGGTGTAGGTAGTGCTTTCAGCACGCATGTAGACTAATTAGTTATCGTAATCGTCGTCACTATCATCACGACTTTTGGGAAACATCCGATAGCTCCGATGACTGAAGCTTCCTATTTACTTCTGGTTTTCGTTATTCTCTTTCTAGCTACTCGGTAAACCTTCGACCTGAAGTTCACGATTTTTGTTCGTCAACCCATTCTGCTATTTCTTGGTCCCCTGCTTTCACCTTTATCAGAGCATTATTCAATTTGTTTTTCACGTGCGTGCGCACCTGTTCTATTTCAGCGCCCAACTGGCCCACTCTGCTGTTACATACAAATGCGAACCGATTCTGTATGTTAATCTGTTGTATTTAGAAAGTAAAACAATGCGATTACATAATAAATAGCAGGTTTCAACAACGTAACACGCAAAAAAGAAAGTTGACAATAATTCTGAGTCTATCTTCTAATTTTCTGTTCCACAACTGAAACAACACCTGTATTCTTCTTTATTTCATTTTATGCCCTATAATGACTGATTCATTTTTTTATTTTTTTTTTATTTTTTATTTTTTTTTTTATTTTTTTTTTACTTACAGTAATCAGAAGGGTACAACAGATGTCGGACGTTTATCGCCAGGTTCAGACATCTAATGCGTATTATTAGAGTTGGGTATAATTTCCATGCTGCTCCCCACGAGTTAGAGAGAGTGCGATGTCTGACTTTACTCAGTGAAGTCAAATGTCCTACTAGAATGCTTGTATTTTGGAACCATAAAAGTACATCCACATCCATAGTCTGTAAACCACCATCAAATACGCGGCAGAGGATAAAATCCATTTTTCGTCACTGTAGTTTCGGATAACGTAAGCCATCAGAAGATTAAAACAACTTTTAAAAAGGTTTATACAAGATATCTTATGGTACGGTAAGTAACAATTTGAATTAAATAATAGCAAGCGTGAAGTCATGTACATAAGTACTTGAAGCCTTTAAAAATAAATCATGCACACTCCAAGGCTGTCAATTTAACGCCATTTCTATGGGAAAACAATTACGAACAATTTTAATTTGACGTGAGGACAAGCCGCGAGTTATTGCTGTGCACTATCACTGCTGTACCAGATAAAATAGAGCTAGGCCATCGAAAAAGTTCCAAGAAAGACAGTTGTATTGTCGTGTTATTAGGGAGAAAGTGCTACGAAATAGTACGTGTGTTCCATTGGAAATCATTAAGTCGCGTCGCTTTTCGATGCGGAACTATCTTTCAAGCAATTTAATTCAACAAATTTCACCTCAGAATGCGAAAATATTTAGTTTCCACTCACTTGCAAAAGGAGAAATGACTTTTGTGGCGAATAAGGAAAAATACGGGCGCTCTCGGGAAAATATGTTCGTTTCTCCCGCGAGCTGTTACACAGTAGCGCGGAAGAGAAATAGTGTGAAAGTGGTTCGATGAACTCCCTGCGACGCACGTAAGTGTAAATTGCAAAATAGTTACGTATATGCAGCTTCTCGTTCAATTCGTGTCTAGACGATATCGCTACTGAAACTCCTCTAAGTGAACTGTAGTTTAATCCTGCCTTCACAGTTCTTAAGTGAACAGAACGGTGTATGGGTTTGGTTATTGCTGGATTCCTCACTTACTACTGGTTCTTTAAACTCGTACTTGTCGTATGTCTGCAAGCATCTACATGATCAGGTTTTCCAGCATTACTTTAGCACTGTCTCATGAGTCAAACAGTCCCCCGAAAACCGCGCTTCTCTTCTATCAACACGTTCTTTATTCTTTGATGACCCTTGAACAATTTTCCGGAATGGTTCGCGCAAGTGTTATGTAGCAAAACCATTTTCTTGAATAACTGCATTTACTCTCTCATGAAGCCTGTCTCCTTCTGTACGTACATCTACATCTACATCTACATGGGATACTCTGCAAATCACATTTAAGTGCCTGGCAGAGGGTTCATCGAACCACAATTATACTATTTATCTCCCATTCCATTCTCGAATAGCGCGCGGGAAGAAAGAACACCTGAATCTCTCTGTTCGAGCTCTGATTTCTCTTATTTTATTCTGATGATCATTTATACCTATGTAAGTGGGAGTCAACAATATATTTTCGCATTCGGAGGAGAATGTTGGCGATTGGAGTTTCGCAAGTAACCCACGCCTCAGCGATAAGCGCCGTTGTTGTAATGATTCCCATCCCAGATCCTGTATCATTTCCGTAACGCTGTCTCCCCTGTATCGTGACAATACGAAACGAACTGCCCTTCTTTGGACACTTTCGATGTCCTCCGTCAAACCCACCTGATAAGGATCCCACACTGGGATGCAATACTCCAAAAATGGACGAACAAGCGCAGTGTATGCAGTTTCTTTAGTAGTTCTGTTGCATCTTTTAAGGATTCTGCCAATAAAACGCAGCCTCTGGTTCGCCTTTCCCACGATATTATCTACGTGTTCTTTCCAGTTTAAGTCTGAAGTAATAGTGATTCCTAGGTATTTTGTGGAGTTTACGGCGTTCACATTTGATTGATTTATGTTGTAAACAAAGTTTAACGGATTTCTTTTCGTACTCATGTGAACGACTTCACACTTCTCATTATTTAGAGTCAATTGCCAATTTTTACACCATACTGATATCTTATTCAGATCGTTCTGCAGTTGGTTTTGATCTTCAGATGATTTTACTAGACGGTAAATGACGGCGTCATCTGCAAACAACCTAAGAGAGCTACTTAGATTTTCCCCTAAATCGTTTATGTAAATAAGGAATAGCAGAGGACCAATAACACTACCTTGTGGAACGCCCGATATCACCTCTGTTTTAGTCGATGCCTTACCATCGATTACTACGAACTGTGTCCTCTCTGACAAGAAATCCCCTATCCAATTGCAAATTTGGGGCGATATACCATAACCACGCAATTTGATTAAAAGCCGTTTGTGAGGTACGGTGTCAAAAGCTTTCTGGAAATCAAGAAATACGGAATCGATTTGCGAACCTTTGTCGATAGCACCCATCACTTCGTGTGAATATAGAGCTAGTTGTGTTTTGCATAAACGATATTTTCTAAATCCGTGTTGACCTTGGGTCAATAGATCGTTCTGTTCGAGATAATTCATAATATTTGAATACAGGATATGTTCCAAAACCCTGCTGCAAATTGACGTCAATGAAATAGGCCTGTAGTTTAGTGGGTTACTCCTACTGCCTTTCTTGAATATAGGTGTGACCTGTGCAACTTTCCAATCTTTTGGTACAGATCCTTCTATGAGAGAGCGGTTGTATATGACTGTTAAGTAAGGAGCTATCGCTTCAGCATAATCAGATAGAAATCTAATGGGTATACAATCCGGACCAGAAGACTTGTTCTTATTAAGTGATTTTAGTTGCTGCACTACTCCGATGATATCTACTTCTATGTTACTCATTACGGCATCTGTTCGTAATTCGAAATCTGGAATATTGGTTTCGTCTTCTTTAGTGAATGAGTTTCTAAAAGCTAAGTTTAGTAACTCTGCTTTAGTAGCGCTGTCATCGGCAGGATCGCCATTACTATCACGTAGTGAAGGTATTGTTTGTGACTTTCCCCGAGTATATTTAACATATGACCAAAATCTCTTTGGGTTTTCAGTCAAATTACGAGAAAGAGTTTCGTTGTGATAAATGTTGTAGGCATCTCGCATTGAAATCCTCGCTAAATTTCGAGCTTCTGAGTACAATCGCAAATCCTGGGGATTTCGTGTTCGTTTAAATTTAGTATGCCTTTTCCTTTGCTTTTGCAACAGTGTCCTAACCTGTTTTGTGTACCAAGGGGGATCGCCTCCTTCTTTTATTAATTTATTAGGTATAAATCTTTCAATTGCTGTCGATACCACTTCTTTGAATTTGAGCCACATCTGGTCTACACCTACGTTTAGGTTAGAAACGAGTGGAAGCTGTCTTTCAAGAAGCAATGTATTTTGTTTCTATCTGCTTTTCTGAACAAATGTACTTTGCGTTTATTTTTGGTAACTTTGGGACTTTCGATATTCAATTTCGCTACTACAGCTCTGTGTTCACTAATACCTGTATCCGTTTTGATGCTCATTATGAGCTCAGGATTATTTGTTGCTAAGAGATCAAGTGTGTTTTCACATCCATTTACAATTCTAGTTGGCTCATGAACTAATTGTTCGAAGTAATTCTCAGAGAATGCGTTGAGTACAATTTCGGACGATGTTTTATGCCTACCTCCTGATTTGAAAATATAATTTCGCCAACAGATCGAGGGTAAATTAAAATCACCACCTACTATGATCGTGTGAGTCGGGTACGTTTTTGTAATTAGACTCAGGTTTTCTTTGAACCTTTCTGCTATTGTATCGTCAGAGTCGGGAGGCCGGTAAAAGGAACCGATTATTAACTTCTTACGATTTTCGGGTACAACCTCTACCCATAATAGCTCGCACGAACTATCAACTTCAACTTCGCTACATGAAATACTACTTTTGACGGCGACAAACACGCCCCCACCTATTTTGTTTAATCTATCCTTTCTGAATACCGTTAGATCTTTTGAAAATACTTCTTCTGAACTTATTTCCGGCTTGAGCCAACTTTCGCTGCCTATAATGATCTGTGTTTCGGTGCTTTCTATTAACGCTTGCAGTTCTGGAACTTTCCCGACACAGCTACGACAATTTACAACTGTTATACCGATAGTTTCCGGATTTACATTTCTCCTGTGATCCACCTGAACCCTTTGAGATTGCCCATTTTCTATTTCCCCGAAGCTCTTTATCCTAAAAAACCGCCCAGTCCACGCCACACAGCCCCCGCTACCCGTGTAGCCGCTTTCTGCGTGTAGTGGACTCACGTACGAGTGAGCCTGTGTTATCATTCGATTTTATAAAGTCATAAATTGATATAACCAAGTGTTTGTACAGGTTCATTGATTGTAATTGATATTGTCGTGAAATAATATTTTTCTGCTTGAAGAACAAAGTTTTACGGGACTGAACATGTAAGGCTAGTTGCAAAATTTTTCGCAATTTTTAAATCTTCCCAAGATCTAACTCGATATTTGTGCATCTTTTCGCAGGTAATACTAGTAACTAATAGTAATAGAAATATCTGAATTATATACAGCATACACGGTGAACACAACGCAAACGGCAGTGCTTCGCAATTGCTAAATAGGATTCCTACACTCTGGAACGCATTCAAGGACACATTTGTATTCAGAGGACTCTTTAATGACGCTGATCATTATTAAATCTGCAGCGAAATTGGTTTTGTGAAGACAAAAGTATTTGAGGTTAGGTCCGTATGTAAGATTAGAGTGGAGAAACTTCAGGACAACGAAACCAGGCACAAACACGTAACACTGATATCACAAAGGTACCAGTTAGTTGAATAAATTCATTTACAGTCATTGGAAAAAGAAAGGGCAAAGTACATTGATGAGAAGTGAAGGATACGTTAAGACTCTAAATGTTCAAATGTTTGTAAATCTATGCGACTTAACTGCTAGGTTATTAGTCTCTAGCTTACAAACTAATTAAACTAACCGAAGGACAACACACACATCCAGGCCCGAGGTAGGATTCGAACCTCCGACGCGGGAGGCCGAGCGATCGGTAACGTGGCGCTCCAGACTGCTCGGCTACTCCCGCGCGGCTAAGACTCTTAAGTGAAACAGCTGCTATTAAGAGTCTATGAGCACAGTGGTTGCTAAGGGAGTAAGACAGCATTTTACCCTTTCCCCAATTTTAATCAGTATGTACAGCGAGCAAGCTGGGAACGAATGCAACGAGAAATTTGGGGAAGGAATTGAAGTTCAGGGCGAAGAATTAAAAATTTTGCGGTTTGACGATGACATTGTAATTCTGGTACAGATACCACAAGACCTGCAAGAGCAATTGAAGGAAATGGACAGTGTCTTCAAAAGAGGTTATAAGAAGAACATCAACAAGAACAGAACAAGAGCAATGGAATATAGTCCAAGAAAATCAAGCGGTGCTGAAGGAATTAGATTGTATAATGAGGCAATAAAAGCAGTAGATGAGGTTTGTTATTTGGGTAGCAAATTAACTTCTGATTACCGAAATGAAGGGGATATAAGATGTAGACTGTGCAAGGGAAGAAAAGTATTTCTGAAGAAAATAATTTTATTGACATCCAAAATTAGTTTAAATGATAAGTCTCTCTGAAAACATTTAAAAGAAGTGTAGCATTGTGTGGTAGTGAAACGTGCACAATAAGGCAGAAAAATTATAGAAGTATTAGGAGTGAGGTGCTAAAGACGAATGCTGAAGATTAGGTGGGTAGATCACGTAACAAATGAGGAGGCTCTGAACAGAATAGGGAGAAAAGAAATTTCTGGCAAATCTTGACTAACAGAAGATGAAGAGGCTTGGAGAGGAGAGTTGCGCCAAACAATTCTCAGGACTGAAGACAAAAACTTCTTCGAAGGCTTCATTTATCGTACAATGTTGTGTCCTGTCAAGGGGCGAATCCAGGATCTGGGTCTGAAGGGTGCTGTGTTCGTTGAAGTTTTGTGTCACCGTGCCGGCTCCAAATTTTAAAGAGTGATCAATGATGTTTTCTTACAATACTGTAATACCAAATACGGTTTTCGAGTTTTAAGTCTGAGTGCTCCATCACTCTCCATCTTTGTATTTCCTTTCGTTTCTCTACCTCTTTTCAGACTAAGAGGAAACAGTTTCACTCTGAGAGAGGTTGTGATGCACCCGCATAGCCTTTCAGCCTCTCACCTCGATAGTTTATAGTTGCCATTGGTGCTAGTTGGGACAAACTTCGTCACAACCTGCAGTATATAGTATAACATCAGTTTGAATTAAATGCTCAACAAAAATGTAGTAATACTTATTTGCGTACAAAACTCAACACATCTAAATTCATTTCGTGCATCAGAAGTCGTACTGTGAAGGCGCAACCCCATTGCCCGATACTTAGTACCCATCTTTATCGTATCAGGTGCTGAATGCTTTATCTAGCGATTAGAATTCAGTAATTTCCGATAGTGAGAATCAAAGCGAAATAGTGGAACTGCAGGATGTAGTATTTTCTTACTTTAGTTACAGGAAATACTAGAACAATCTCTTGAGGGAAATTAATGAAGAAGACACAATAAGTTTGAAAGAGTTTCGGATTGCTGCCATTATATGATTTGTTGAGGTATCAGTGTGTTCGTCAAAAAGAGTCATATACTAATCACCAATGTTAAAAATAATGCGCTCCACGAGATAAACCAGTAATTGAAACGAAGCTGCTAATGTAGCTATAAAGTGAACGTTAAGAAGTGAGAATCTCGAACATACGTTGACCTGCCATACACGTGGTCTGGAACTGTAAAAATAGTATAATAATAATAATTTCTGATTTGTAAAATGCCATAGAAAGTGATCAATTCCTGGTTTACCCAGTAGTTCCGCTGTGATCGCACTACAACAAAAATACAGTTAAACACTTTTTCTGATAATATGGGTATAATTTTTACTTTGACATATAACTTGCGCAACTGTGATCAAAATATAATAATTCTAATAAAGGTTTTTCTGCCCATAAACGCATGGTACGAGAAAAGCCGATGAGGTACTTTTCAAAACATACGACCATTTTCCCCTCACTCTAGGTCGCATCCCGCGTCCGAGAAGCGTGTTTTCGAATACAAGACGCTGTAAAACAAAAATAAATTAACAAAAATTAGAAACTTAATTCTTCTGTTACATCAGGAACATTACCGTTTGGTTCCAATAGATATTTAACTGCGATATTTTATTTTGTCCATCAATGAGGCAAAGGTTGAGTTGTATTATATGTACATGTGGTTTCCAAATGAATTTGAAAACGAAATCTGCGAGAACGGCAACATAAACAAAGGATACATCAACCGTACTTGCTATAACAATTTCCTGTTCAAGAATGAGCAACCTGTAGGTCCGTTTGGACGTGGACTGGCATAAAATAAAAGAGCCACATAGAATAGACAAATTTGTGGTTTGATATAGTAGAAAGTTATTGCAGAGTAATTGTGTTACCAGACGGACATGGGCGATGTATTAAGAGATTTAATTTTAATGTTATGGGTGGGTTCAGTTTTATACTCAAAATGATCTTTCTTTAATGAAATTTGAACAATTCGTTAGGAAGGAACTGGAAACTTTACTATACAAATCGCGATAGCAACTACACTGCCCTAAAGTTATTTGGTCCGTTCCTTGTTTCACATGTGGAAATAGTGACAGACACTGTTACATACTAATTACGGAAAAACATCGATAAACCTTTCGTAAACTATAGCCAATATGCTTGTTCGTGAAGTGGAAGTAAGACCACGCAACACATTCCGTCATGCGTAGTCGGGTTGGATGGTTGTTTGCTTTGTGGCTTTAAGGGAAAAAACTACTTCCGTTATCGGTCCCTGGTATAGTCTGCTCACTTGCAAATAAAGGAATGGTAAAATTAATGAAAAAATAAAAACGATAAAATGCTCAAATATTTGTAAGTCTATGGGACTTAACTACTGTGGTTATCAACACCTAGGCTTACAAACTACTTAAACTAACCTAAGGATAACACACACACGCACACACACACACACACACACACACACACACACACACACACACACACATTGCCCAAGGGAGGGATCGAACCTCCGATGGGCATAAATAAGATACCCTGTCAAAAACCAATGATTGAAGTTCATGACTACAAATCTCTAAGCTAGTAGTGGAGAAGGCGATATACACTATGAGAAGTACAATGTTCCGTACAGAAGAACGAATTTTGAAAGTCCGAAGCCTCACTTTTTACGTACGTGTTTATAGTTTATTACTTAAATTTCCTCTTCAAAACATCATTTTCTCACCATTGACAAGTTCAGAAGTGATGGACTTTGTAAGGTTGTTAAGGAAACACTCGAGACGGCACATGAGTTGTGTAACTTATCGGGGCGACTGCTTGCTAGCTTATTAACGCGTATTGTGTTTTATAACAACTGCCTCATTAGCTCTCGGCTGCAACTGCAATATCTTCCCGCACAAGTAGGATCAGTTTCAGTTTAACTTAGAAGGCAAACAATGAGTATTGCTTATTCAAAGGCACAGGGAAGTGTTTCTCAATGACTGGCTTTGCTCTCACAATCCTCATCGCATTATCTGTAAAGCGGATTGTTGTCTCAGCAAAGAAAAAGAAATGCCGTTTCCTCAATACGATTTTATGTAAACGTTTACACGCTGACGCATGCAGAGATGTCCGCTACGCGCATTGGAACCGGTTTATTTCAATCCGACGTCAAGGACTTCGTGTCTCGCCGGACGAGTATCGTCACTCGCACCGAGTTCTTCGTAATGTGCTTTATTTCCACGGCGTCTGGTTACATTTTTAGTCTTGTGTCTGTCACAACATACACGGCTTCTTATGAACACTGTCTGCGTGCAATTATCTATGGAAGAGTGTGATTCAACCGGAGCCACAAAGCACGCTAATAACTAAAAGATTTTAAGAATTGTGTTCTGAACAGCGGCAAGAAAAAAATTTCCGATGATCAAAATATATACTTGGCAGGATAATCTAGAAACACAAACCATTTACCTATCGTGGTAAAATATTCTGAAAAAGATAGGTATTTCTAAATCGCTCGTCTATTTAAAAATCCAGTATACTCCAATTTTCAGTGTTAGAGAAGATGGCATAGAAACAATAATTCTTCTCCGCAGCGTCAAAGGCAGCCTGCCTGGTTGAAGGTCTCTCTTACTGGAAAGCGTGCTTATTACTCCATGTAAATAATGTCTAGTTTAGAACGTCTAGAATAAATTTCATTGTGAGTACCTATCTTCTGCTGTCTCTCATTATGTTTATGACCTATGAATACCGCCTAATGGAAACTGAAATAAGCACTAGATACGTCATTACTGTTTCATTATTATAGTTACTACGACCTGCCTGGCTTCGCACGGGTGGAATTTATATTCTACAGGGTGATACTAAAAGTTACGGCCAAACTTTCGAGAAACATTCCTCACACACAACGAAAGAAAATATGTTATGTGGACATGTGTCCGGAAACGCTTAATTTCCATGTTAGAGCTCATTTTAGTATTTACGGATGAGGCTTCATTCTAACGTGTTCAAATTGTAAATTTTCAGAATCAACATGTGTGGGCTGACGAGAATACGCACGCAATTGTGCAATCACGTCATCAACACAGATTTCTGTGAACGTTTGAGCAGGAATTGTTGGTGATGTCTTGATTGGGCCTCATGTTCTTCCACCTACGCTCACTGGAGCACGTAATCATGATTTCATGCGGGATACTCTACCTGTGCTGCTAGAACATGTGCCTTTACAAGTACGAGACAATATGTGGTTCATGCACGATGGAGCTCCTGCACATTTCAGTCGACGTGTTCGTACGCTTCTCAACAACAGATTCGGTGACCGCTGGATTGGTAGAGGCGGACCAATTCCATGGCCTCCACGCTCTCCTGATCTCAGCCCTCTTGACTTTAATTTATGGGGGCATTTGAAAGCTCTTGTCTACGCAACCCCGGTACCAAATGTAGAGACTCTTCGTGCTCGTATTGTGGACGGCTGTGATACAATACGCCATTCTCCAGGGCTGCATCAGCGCATCAGGGATTCCATGCGACGGAGGGTGGATGCATGTATCCTCCCTAACGGAGGATTTTTGAACATTTCCTATAACACAGTGTTTGAAGTCACGCTGGTATGTTCTGTTGCTGTGTGTTTCCATTCCATGATTAATGTGATTTGAAGATAAGTAATAAAATGAGCTCTAACATGGAAATTAAGCGTTTCCGGACATATGTCACATAACATATTTTCTTTCTTTGTGTGTTTCCTGAAACTTTGGCCGTACTTTTTTGTAACACCCTGTATATTTGTAAAGATCGATGCGTGTACGTAATTTATTCGTTAGTATATTCTACGGAATATGATTAAACATAATACATACTGTGCTTATACAATCCTCATCGGTTTTAATCCATATTTTCATGCTAAGATCACAGTGTAACATATACATAAAAGCTTATGGGCCGATTGTATAAACATCACTGTCTGGAGGTCAAATTTGACGTTAGGTCAGAAATTAAACGTCGTTTAGGGCTCCGCTCTATTGTATAATGTTAAACCTATACCCGTCAGAGCTGGCTCAACATTGATCTGAGTCAGCAAAGAAGATGCTTGGCGACACCGACAAAATCCTCTATCGACGTGATTATTACGCTTCGACCGCAGATATTAAACGTTACACACTAGTTTTTTTATCGAATCTTTCATGTTGTAAAGATGGTAGGGAGTAAACAGAAAAAAGAGCTATCTTGAAACTTCTCCCTGCACGAAAAAGATTTACATCTAGAAATCCTTTTGGGGGGATATAGCTTCACAATACAAAGGAAAAAACGGACACAGTTACTACGGCCTAGAAGGTACAGGCAAGGAAAGAAGTTTCTGTTGCTTTTAATTCGTACAATATAGGTACATATCATGACTGGAGGGTTTTGAAACTGTGTTATGAAAATTTTAAGAAAACGACTAGGAAAGTACATTGCACATAAACAGATATTATTTTTTGTACTCTGTTTACAATTATTACTGTACATTTCATTTTTCAGTGAGTCCTGCATTTTCCGAAAACAATAATATGAAAAGTTCTGTTACGCAATAGTAGCCTAGAATGCTTTGACAATGCTGTTAATTGGTACTTCGCGTCAATCAATCAGTTTCTTACATTCTTCATTGTAGCACATCAAAAGAGCTGGACACTCCCCGACCTCGAGGTGAGTTAATGAAAACACATTGTAACTCATTTTCGAAGAGTGTTCCGTAACATGGTGTGTTGTCAACGACACTGAGGACGTTTAGCACGTAGTACCGGTAGTCAAGCCGTACCCTGGAACTTCTTGGCAGATTAAAATTGTGTGCCGGAACTGGGACTCGAACTTGGAACTTTTGCCTTTTGCGGGCAAGCGCTATAACGACTGAGCTATTCCGACACGCTTCACGGTCCGTCCTCACATCTTTACTTCTGCCAGTACCTTTCCTCTTACTTGCCAAACATCAGCGAAGGGTCTCCTGCGAACCTTGCACGAATAGCACTTTTGGAAGAAAGGGGGCGAGGTACTGGCATAACTAAAGTTGTGAGGACGGACGGTGAAGCGTTCCGGGATATCTCATTCGGTAAAGCGCTTGCCCGCAAGAGGAAAAGGTCCCAGGTTCGAGTCCCGGTTCCAGCACACAATTTAAATCTGCCAGGAAGTTTCATATCAGCGCACACAACGCTACAGAGTGAAAGTTTCATTAAGGCGTACCCTGTCTTAGCTGCCGAAGACGAAGTCCATTGTCGTTGGCTGGAGGAATGTAATTATCGTCCGGAATAAGCAAGGTTCGCGGTTCAATCATTCCCAGTGTGACGCTAAGATAGAAAGCTGTAATCTATTGGTTCAGACTATAAAAGCCGGACGTCGAAGTACACATGAGTCGATGTTCCTCTATGTCCAGGAGTTGACAGTCAGGGCAGAGTGGGGAGTCTGTTAGTCCGATGCTATCGAGCCGGTGTTTCGTCGCCAATTTTTTGTTGGTGACTTGATACCATGTCGCGCGAGCTGTAGTGGGCAGGAAATTGTGGTGTATCGTTTCCCACGCCCGTGGCCAATGTACTTGGTTTCTATCACGTTACGCGGAACAGCTCACAAAAGGTTGGGATAAAAGTCATTTGCAGTTGGTGGATGCCTTTTAGGGCATAACTGAATTCGAGGATGAAGGTCGATGCATGAGAGATCTGTGTCGTGGCAACGAATTGGGGACACTGCATCGGGACATCCAGTAGTCGACGGGTGTGGGAGGGGTGTTGGCTGGTCCATCGTTTCCTCATATTGTTGATGTAGAGGGCAGCTATCACCACCATACCCGTGTGATGATTACTCGTTAATAGTATCAACGTGCATGCTGTTGTCATCCCAGGATGTGTTGAGTGGTAAAAAAAATATGAAAATTAAATACACATATTTGTGTTTGTTCTACCGGTTTGTTTATTTTTCAAATTGATTTTCGGCTTCTTAGGCCAACATCAGACATTTACTGAAGTTTGGCCAAAGAACTTGCGTTGTCAACGAACCAGAAGAGATGTTACATGCAGAGAAATAAAGTAGCTTATTTGATGGAGCAGTTACAATGGTAGTAAATATTTAAATGAAAATTTGTAAATTAATAGTACTGCAAAAAGGAAACATCGATACTATACATAGAGAAACAGTGAAAACATAACATATCTTGACACTGACTAGAGTGAATAAAATTAAATTAATTAAGAATTGTAGGGTTGTTCCAAAGACAAGATGACACAAAACATAAGAAATACAGAATAAATATTAGAAACCTGGGACACTACTGTATTATCTATATCTATAAATGTGAATGTCTGTTCGGTGGACGTTTATCACGTCTGAACCACAAGACATAAAGAGCTAAAAATTTGTCGCCGAGACGTAAATATTTGTACAGTTACTAATTTATACCTGAGGAAGGTTTTAGGCACGGTTTTATAGCGATATGGTAGATATTTAGTAATTTGAAGAATATAACGCGAAATTCGGAACAATAATTACTCTTTGAAAATTATATTTACTGTTTGAAAATGGTTTTATTGGTTGCATTGTTGCTTGAGGCTTGATAATGATAAAAGGGTGGAGTATATTGAGATGGAAAGTTATTGGTGTATATAAAATTCTGCGTGTGTGTGTGTTAATATTTCGCTCTGCATCGAAAACTACAGAGCGCAAACGAATGGTCTGTGTGTAATTGTTGTCCGAAGTCTCCCGTTATACACCATAGAAGTTCCATGCCGATAGCTATAAGAGGGTGGAAGATATGGTGGTTGAAAGTCGTCAAATCATAAAAAAACTCAGCCTGAAGGCCAGCGATGACGTTTGCGACTCTATAGCAAGGAGGTTACATACAGCGAAACGTGATGCCACAGACCAAATCTTTGGTCTATGCGTGCTACAATGTCTTCAGCTCTTTCTCTGTAAGAATAAGCATACGAATAAGGAAATATAAGAATAAATAAATAAAGCAGTAAAAAAGAAATTTCTTTTAATACATCTCTTTAAAAAATCGATTTGAGGTTTCGCGCATTACATCAAGTGATCGATCTGTGATATTATTACAATAATTATATTGTTGAATTTCGTGATTGGATTCTTCGAAGCGAGTGCATTTTTACGTGTGATTTGATCTACACTACTTACTTTCCTGATAATATTGATTAAAAATGTTTGTTTCTAAAGAAGGTATTGTATTTAATTTCATCCTTGAAAACCAAGTAAACATATAAACAAATAGTCAAAAACAAGCGGGTATAGGTGGGGTGTATTGGAGAATTGTGAAGCTTAACAAATTGGAGGTATGCGCTAAAACTGAAAAACTGTGAAAATAAACATTCAATTATTATAGTGATCAAAATTAAATGAAGCATTAATGTAAGGAAAGAGGACAGAATAATTTAGAATATTAGTACTAACACAGAAAGATGCAAAACAGGTGTAATACACTGGAAAGCTACACATGTATTAACAAAGAAAGTAGATAAACAGTGGCTGTACCAAATTTAAATTAGATTTACAACTTAATATCAGTAAATCAATTGTAAGCGAAAAGTACTGAAACCTATTACAGACATATGCTGACTCAAAAACAGAGTAAGGAAAAGTAAAAAGATACAAGAATTGGAGGAATAAAATGGAACAGGCTTACTGAGTTGTATTGGAAAGTCTGAGTATTAGGGTGTGTTCAGAAGTGGTGATATATTGAGAACTGTTTGATCACTTAATATCAAGCCTGAACTGTGAGCCAGATATTTGTTTATTTATAAGGCCTCTATTAGACTGAGTTTCTGGACTTTGTTAGCTAAGCGGAATACGTGGGACTGTGATTGGTATCTGTGGCCCTCACTCAGAACATGTTCAGCGAAAGTGGAGTCACGATTTTGCAACCTACAACTGCCTTCAAGCTCTCTTAACCTAGTTGCTATGTCCCTACCTGACTGGCCAATGTAAAACTAATCACAATCTGGGTAAATAAGTTCGTATACACCATTATCGGCGAATAGTTGGAGCATGTCTTTAATGTTGAAAATAAACTGGGCAGTTGCGTTATTGGCATAGTAGGAAACCCTGCAGTTACAGATTTTTGGCTACACTCTGCAATACCTGACCTATATATGCAATAGTACACCACTTCACGCAAACAGTGGAAGGGCTAGCAGGAGGAGCATATAGGAGGGGTAGAAGTTTTGGTTTTTGTTTCCTCTGAAAGACATGGTCATTTAGGACTGGATCACAGCCATTGGTTGAGGCAATAAACTTTATTGTGTCCAACTTCATTTTGAAATTTTCTTTGGACATTGGAATAGATAAGGGTCGGTATATCACGTAATCGAAGGCTGTGTGTTTATGTGCTAGTGCATGTTGTGAGGTGGAAGGTATTACTCTGTCTGTAGTTGTGGTTTTTCTGCAAATTTTGAAACAGTATGTGTTTGTATTGATGTCAGTATTGAGATATAAGAAGATTATCGATTTATTGCAACCTCCATAGTGAATTGAACGATTTTATGTTGACTGTTACGTTTATGAGAAAATGTGTTGAGCTGCCTTGTAGTATCATCCACATACAGAGTACATCTACATCTACATCTACATGGGATACTCTGCAAATCACATTTAAGTGCCTAGCAGAGGGTTCATCGAACCACCGTTATACTATTTATCTCCCATTCCATTCTCGAATAGCATGCGGGAAGAAAGAACACCTGAATCTCTCCATTCGAGCTCTGATTTCTTCTATTTTATTCTGATGATCATTTCTACCTATGTAAGTGGGAGTTAACAATATATTTTCGCATTCGGAGGAGAATTTTGGCGATTGTAGTTTCGTAAGTAGCCCACGCCGCAGCGATAAGCGCCGTTGTTGTAATGATTACCACCCCAGATCCTGTATCATTTCCGTAACGCTGTCTCCCCTGTATCGTGACTCCAAAAAAGGACGGACAGGCGTATGTATGCAGCCTCTTTAGTAGTTCTGTTGCATCTTTTAAGGGTTCCGTCAATGAAACCCAGTCTTTGGTTCGCGTTTCCCACGACATTATCTACGTGTTCGTTCCTAGGTATTTTGTGGAATTTACGGCCTTCACTTTTGATTGATTTATCTTGTCAACAAGTTTCAACGTATTTCTTTTCGTAATCATGTGGACGACTTCACACTTCTCATTATTTAGAGTCAATTGCCAATTTTTACACCATAGTGGTATCTTATTCAGATCGTTCTGCAGTTGTTTTTGATCTTAAGATTATTTTACTAGACGGTAAATGACGGCGTCATCTGCAAACAACCTAAGAGAGCTACTTAGATTTTCCCCTACATCATCAACATATCTGAACCAGAATTTAATATTTGCACTGAAATTTCTTCTTCCTCCACTTCTTGAATGAGAACTCCCGGGACAGAATGGACACTAAAATTCTTCTCAGACCTTCCCGCTATTTTGCTAAGGGGCTCTATCACCTCCCTAACATTGGAGATGACAATAACAAGCATTCCCAGACCTGTGAGGAAGATTTGCTACCGCCGAAACAGTCGAGGTGACCAGTGCTGGCTCTGAGGTACTATCAGTAGAGGGCTGCACCTCAGATCTGTTACTGAGGCGTAAGGAGACATCCTTTCGGCCGGTCCCCAGTTTTGTCTTCAGAAAAAAAAAAGTTTGTAATCTTGTGGGACTCAACGACATAGGTTATCAGTCCCTAGACTGACTACTTAAAGTAACTTAAACTTAGGACGACGAATTCACCCATGCTCGAGGGAGGACTCAAACCTCCGACGGGGAACGGCCGCGCACACCGCAGCAAGGCGCCTTGATGCGCTCGGCTATTCCCCCTCGGATTTTGTTTTCCGTCCAGAGATTCGCGACCGCGCTACAGTTCTCCAGTCACTGTTAAGCAGCTGCGTAGAGACATGGCCGTTGCAACTTAGAAGCGCAGGGCATCCGGGATCTCAGGCGAAGATAATGACTCCAGAGTTTCGCCAGATATTCACCCCAGGTACCCAAGTAACAGCACAACACGAGGCAGCAGCCTGAAGCCTGTCGACCGTGACTAACAAAGCTTCCAGCTGTTTATGGATAATGGCTAGTTCCTCCTGAATCCGTTCACAACATGCGCGGTCCTGATCTACCTCTTTCAAGCTATTTTATCGTTAGATTGATTGACTCTGACTGTTTAAATAAACAAATTACAGACGAAAACTTCACACACTTTCTGAATTTACAGTATGTAACAAACACGTGACAAGCTAGTTCTAAAAACCAAAACGTGCACTACATTTGAATACTAACTATTAAGACAAATACAAAAAAGTTTAATTAACTGACTTGGTGGTCCGGATGCGAGACACAGGTGGCTGTTGGCACTAGACTGTATCTGAAGTGACTATCCAAACAAACAAACCTTAGGTAACTCTAAACGCTCCCTGAATTTACAGTAGCTAACAAACACGCGAGAGTAAAGGTGTTAAAAACAAACCCACACACGGAATTTATGAATTGAAAAAAAGAAAACAGAAAAAACGGTATAGTCAATTTAGGCAATGGTGAGACACTGCCGGCTGTTGGCACACTGTAAACTGGCCAATGACTATTTTAATTCATCAGTGTATCACAATCTATATCTATAAATGTGAATGTCTGTTCGGTGTACGTTTATCACGTCTGAACCACAAGACATAAAGAGATAAAAATTTGTACAGTTACTAATGTCTACCCGTGGAAGGCTTAAGGCACGATTTTATGGCGATCAGATAGCTATTTATCTATATATATATTAATGTGAATGTCTGTTCGGTGTACGCTTATCACGTCCGAATGACAAGACGCTGAGACTTAAATATTTGTACAGTTACTAATTTATACCTGAGGAAGGTTTTAGGCACGGTTTTATAGCCATCTAATAGATATTTAGTAATTTGAAGAACATAACGCGAAATGCGGAACAATAATTACTCTTAGAAAATTATATTTACTCTTTGAAAATTTTTTTTTTTTTTTTTTTTGGTTGCATTGTTGCTTAAGAGTTGATCATGATAAAAGGTTGGAGTATATTGGAATGGAAAGTTATCGGTGTATATAACATTCTCCGTGTGTGTGTGTGTGTGTGTAAATATTTCGCTCTGCAGTGAAAAATACACAACGCAAACGAATGGTCTGTGTGTAATTGTTTCCGAAGGGGGTGGAAGATATGGTAGCTGAAAGTGGTCAAATTATAAAAAAAATTCGGACAGAAGGCCAGCGATGACGTTTGCGACTCTATAGGAAGGAGGTTACATACAGCGAAACGTGATGCCCTAGACCATATCTTTGGTCTATACGTGCTACAATGTCTTCAGCTCTTTCTCTGTAATGATAAGCATACGAATAACGAAATATAAGAATAAATAAATAAAGCAGTAAAAAAGAAATTTCTTTTAATACATCTCTTTAAAGAAATTGATTTGACGTTTCGCGCATTATCTATCATAATCAAGCAATTCGCGAGCGGAGCAGCGGGTTTAAGCTAGTACAATATAAAATTAAAACCTAAATGCTTGCTGTAAGGCACCGATCTTTCTGCAATCTACTATTTTCAGCAAAATATTAATTCAAATGTTCAAATGTTTGTATAGCTTATGCGACTTAACTACGGGGTCATCAGTCCCTAAACTTACAAACTACTTATGAACTAGCTAATCCTAAGGACGGCACAAATATCCATGCCCGAGGGGGGATTCGAACCCCCCACCGTAGTGGCCGTGCAGACCGTGACTGGAGTGCCTCAGTCCCCTCGGCCACCGCGGCCGGCAAATATTAATTCTTTGCTACTTGTGACAGGAATAATCTTGCAGTCTAAAACAAAGAAATGTGAAGGAGTGGCAATGTGCTTTTTAAAGCTGTCCTATTCAGTAAATATTTTCATGAAAACTTCGCAATCATTCGACGAAATAAATTCTTATTATCTGTAGGTAACTGTCAATATCATCAGTTACCATTGCAAGAGAGCCAGTGTCTTCTTGAAGACCCAAAGCCTTATCAGTAGGACAAGGAATACCAACTAAAGAAGGATGGTGGTTTTGTCAAGGCGTGGGTAATTTTCTTTATCGGCAGTAGAAGTCATTTGTTAGAACCGTATATACTGCAAAAATTGGCGTATGAACATGTCGCATAGAATTGTTGGCGCATTCAGGGGATTATAAGGTGCTACAAGAACATTCTGTAATTTGCGTAACGAGGTGTAAGTAATCCTGACATGATCCTCGTATTTAATGCTGTCGCCGCAGCAAGTAGGTACGCCACAAATCGCAGATTAGCGTTTAATAAATGTTGTTCTTCTGCTACAGCTCAGAATAATCCAGCAAATGACTATGAATAACAATCCTGTCTTGCTACTTCTCCCACCAGGATAGTTAATTACCAAGTTTTATTCGGTTTCAAATGAAAGTAAATCGCATTATTTCATCCATGGTAGTGTGGTAACGATGCGGCCGTTCTCGGAATTAGACAGTATATAGAAAACACACACTATTTTGTAAATAATTAGTTTTTATATAATTTTTCCCCGTAGATGCTCGGAAGCCTAGATTCGTCATTTGATGGCAGCGAAGAGTTACGTATTCAAATATCTTTATTTTTTATCTTAGACGAAAGTGTTTCAAAGTCCAGCACTGAAGTCGTCAATTAAACAAGCTGAAGATATAGAGTTTACTACAACAATTTCACTTAGAGCCTGTTTTTATTTCAATTCTTCGTTGATGTGTCTTTTCAGTAACTAGGCTACGTTATATGTAAGTAGTTGATTAAACTAATATACTAATATACTAATATGTTGAGTGCAGCGGCTATATATCATAAATGGGCACTTTAAATAAATAAAAGGTTCCTGTACTGCTTGCCTTGTCCCCCCCCCCCCCCACACCAAATAAAAAGAAGTCTTATGCAAAATGTGGTTACCCGAATAACGAATATACTAAAGATCTGACTTTTTCACGATTGCGAATCCATCCCGGAACTTTGGGTTTTTGAAGAATCCGTAGCACAACCGTACTAACATGTCCAATTACATGTGAGAGCATCTCTTAAGAACTGCCTACCTAAACAATGGATCTTCTCGCCGGAGGTTCGAGTCCTTCCTTGGACAGGTGTGTGTGTGTGTGTTGTCCTTAGTGTGAGTTGGTTTAAGTAATTTGTAAGTATAGGGAGCGATGACCATAACAGTTCGCTCCAATAGGTTCACAAGCATTTGAACATTTTGAAACAATGGATCGGTCACAAACGGCATACATGTGTCACGCTGCACCATTAGCATCCTAGGTCGGCTTCCATTACCGATTTGGTTCTGTGCAGTGAGAGTTTGCAAAAGACTGCGTCCATGTTTCCCATCTTCCAGTAATTTTCGATAAACTACGATACATACGGCAACATCATTGAAGAACAATATGAAAATGAAAAAAAAAAAATTAGTTCTACACGTATGTTACAATTGATCCTAAGATTGAACCTGCATTCGCGTATATCATATCGTCTATTTGAATTGTATGTAACTTATTAAAATACAATGTGTTGCAATCACGTAGCTGTATGCTTCTGGTATGATAATGCAAACTGAATATGAAGAGTATGTGCCTCGTTGTAAACTTTTGTAGTTTGTATGACAGTAACTGACGCAAAGCTACGAATGAACTTTGACAATTTTCAAGTGAAAATGAAATTTTGCTCTAAATCCTGTGTGGTCCCATTATTTGAGGTTTTTCACCGTTTACATAGATAGTATTTGAGGTAAACAATCATGATTACATATACTTCCATCTCCCACCGTCCAACTCCATTTCCAGTGACAGTATAAATTACGATAATTCATGTGGTGTCTTTTGTTTCGGACACACACGACAGGACAGACACCATATCAGTAATTTTATTTATGCCCCCAAAAAGCAATGAAAAATTTCTGTGTGAACGTACAAACACGCCCGATCCCTTGCGCAAATCCAGTCATGGCTTAGAGCAAGTGGAAGTAATGGTCAGGGGGCCATGCCATCGTAGTGTGCGATATGTTGAGAATTTGGGCAAGACGGAAAGTGAACCCGGGTAGCCTAATTGAGCCGGCGTTGTAGCTCAGCGCGCTCTATCAGAGGACACGACAACCTCTGAAATAAAAAGAAACTAAGCCAAAAGGTCAACAACCTATAAAAACACTAACGAATGATCGCGGAGAACCGATTTATCCGAAGAACCAAAAAATAAACATAAAAAGAAAAAAACTGTGACCACTGTCCCAAAAGCGTGAAATCTGGTTTCTAGTCAAGGACAAATATTGAACTTTGCCATTGAATTTATTTCAATGCCCAGCAACGGGAGGGATGTTTCCATATTTCGAATTAAAAAATTACGATAGTCTATGGGGAAAAAATTTAATACGCGCAATCGGATATTTTCAATGAATATATCTATTTTTAAGGTAGTTGATTATAAATGTGCAGACAAAATTTATATGACGTCATGATTTTTCACAAAACGGAGTTTCAAACATGTATAATTTTAATATAAATAGAACTAAAACTTCGTCAGATATTTATTAACAATCTTGTTGAGTCAGAGACTTGGTCATGTACACTGCTCAGCCAGGCAATTATGACTACCTACCCTGTACGTGGTATGTCCATCTTTGACACGGACGCGTATTGACGTGAAGGAATGAAGTCTTGCGCTTCTAAGTTAACACGTCCATGCCAGTAGGCAGCTGCTTAACAGTGACGAGAACTGTGGCGCAGTCGCGATTCTCTGGACGGAAGACAAAATCCACGACGTAATAGCTGAGCGCACCAAGGAGTCTTGCTGCGGTGTGTGCAGCCGTTCCCCGTCGGAGGGTGAATTTGTCGTCCTAAGTTTAAGTTAGTTTAAGTAACTAGGTAACGGCGGTGGAGTGGCCGAGCGCTCTAAGGCACCTTGCTACGGAGCGTGCGGTTGCTAGCTCGGGCGTGTGTGTGTGTGTGTGTGTGTGTGTGTGTGTGAGTGTGTGTGTGTGTGTGTGTGTGTGTGTGTGTGTGTGTGTGTGTATGTGTGTGTGTGTTGTCCTTAGATTAATTTAAGCTAGTTTAAGCAGTTTGTACCATAGATTTACAAACATTTGAACACTTTGACGTTTTGGTAGGTCACTAGAGGAAGTTGGCTCCATATCTGCATACACGTCACCTTACTCCCACAAATTCCCAAGAGTCAGGCGATGAAATCAGACGCTACTTCCAGTCACATCCCAGATGCAATCCATCAGGTTCAGCTCTTGCGATTTGAGGGCAGGGGTGAGGCAGCATATCAAGTGAAAGCTGCCATTTTGTTCCTCAAACCGCGCTATCACACTCCTAGACTTAAAACGTAGCACATTATCTTGCTGAAAAACGTCACTCCCGTTGGGAAACGTGAACGTCACGACGCGGTGCACGTTTTCTACGATCGGTGTACGAATCTTTTAGGCCGTTGTTTTGCCTTGTACAAATTCCACTGGACACATGTGTATTCACGTGGTTGTTCCCCACAGCATGATTGAGCCACCACCAACTTGTCTCCGTCCGGCAATACAGGTGTCAAGAAGCTGCTTCCCTAGAAGACCGTCCCATCGGTATGATGTAGAAGGTATCGGGATTCGACAGATCATGCTATGCTCTGGTACTAGGCCAACGTTCAGTGACGATGGTCAGGTGTGTAAGCCAGTCGTATTTGTCGATGGCTTGATGTCAGCATTTGGACATGCATGAGACGACTGCAGTGGCTCGGCGTTAGGAGTGTTCGCAGCAGCACTGTGCTCTCAGACACACTTGTACACAGCCCAGCATTAAAGTCTGATGTTAGTTCCGCCGCAGTTCTCCACCTGTCCTGTTTTACCAGTCCACCCAGCCTCAGACGTCCGACATCTCTAATGAGGGGTGGCCGCCCAGTCTCTCGACTGAACGTGGTTTCACCTTGGTTCGCCACTTCAAAACACTGACAACAGCACTTCCTCCAAAACCTGGCAAGTCATGCAGTTTACGAAAAATTTGTGCCGATTCTCTGGGCTATACAATCTGCCGTCTGTCATACTCAGATAGATCGCGCGCCTTTACCATTCTACACATGGACATCACACTCACTGTTAATACATTCACCGCGCGTGTATCAGACTACCGATCATTCCTTGGCAGGTGGACTTGCTATCGCCTGGGCGGTTTTATTTTAATACGTAATAGGTAAGTGGTCATAAATATTTTGGCCGATCTGTCTAAATTTGTATAGTGTTTGTTTAGTCTTTGTTGTTTCTGTTGTGGCGTCGCTATTCGCCACAACTCCGTCGGTCCACTAAAAATGCCGCGCCAGTATAAGACGGGCGATAAGTCGCTCTGTAGTACTTCGGCCGGCGGGAGCGCCCGTAGCCTCTGTATGTCTTTGTTTGCTTAGTGTGCCGGCCAATCGGAAGAATAGGGCTTGTTTAGACATGCCGGCAGACCACAGCAACACCAGACAGTTCTACAGTTCCGATCCAGCTATCAACAGAAGAGTTCCATTTACGAGAGCCAACAGTCTGTCTTAGCAAAAGCCGGAACAGTTTACTGTTGCCTTGCAGGACTATGTAATAGGAAGAATTTGTGCCGACACAAGCACAACAAAGTTAAGTATCCATTTCTTCTGTTATAAAAGTATATGTGGACTAATCAATTCTTTTAGTTACAGACCTATGTCCACATCACTGCTCGACATGGTCCACCTCATGTACATTCTGCATCCCGGAGACATAACAGTTCTCTTTTATTATAGGCGCCATGGTTGATAATGTGGTCGATTGTTCCTGAATGACACACCGATAAACGCCACTGCGTTTTCTGCAAAACCTGCACCGTTAATTTTGGCATGGGCCGTGACCCATTAAATGATGTACCATGTCATGAGTAGGATTTACATGGCGAAGCGTTCTAGAATACATGGAAATCGTAGACTACTAGACCTGTTCTCTGTGACCTCAGTCGTTCTGCTATTGTCGTCTTTCCAGTTATGGAGATCGGCCTTGGTTGTTAAAAGCTGATCTAATATTTGATGGACCTAACCTATAGGATGCAGCGCATTTTACTTGCAGTTTGTGTGATCATTCACTTAGTGCGTCCTCGCTTCGGAGCGCGCGGTTGCTCGCCGTGGAGGTTCGAGTCCTCCCTGGGGCATGGGTGTGTGTGTTGTCCTTAGGTTAGTTTACCTAGGTTTAAGTAGTTTGTAAACTACGAACTGATGACCACGCAGTTTGGTCCGATAGATTTACAGACATTTGAACATTTGAACACTTACTGCGTAGCATAAGACGAAAATGGCATCATGATACCTTTCACTTCATCGAGCCTTAGCCTGTAGTTTGCTTACCTCAGCATCAGAAATTATATGCATAATGTTGCATTATGATGTTAACAAATGTTCAGATAATTGTAAACCTAAGGGGCCAAACTGCTGAGGTCATCGGTCCCTAGACTTACAAACTACTTAAAATAACTTAAACCATCTTCAGTTAGGAACCATACAGACACACCCATGACCGAGAAAGGAGTCGAACCTCCAACGGGAGTGGCTGCGCAAACCACGACATGTCGCCTAAGATCACGCGACTTTTCTGAAGCTATTGTTTTTCTGAACGTGTCCACAAAAGTTTCGTTTTTCGTGCAGCTAGTCTCTACGGTATAAAGTGACTGTTGGTGACAGAGGCGCTTGCTAATTTAGCTGTAGCATTTCAAGTGTATGTAGTTGTTTCCTGTAGGGATAGTTTCCTATTTACGTGCCATCACTGCATACAGGAGAGATCACCAATCGACACTTCCGCCAATTCAAGTCTTGATTTCCCCCAAAACGACAGTCAAAACATCGACGGCATATGTCACTCAATCGACGTGCTCATGTTCTTCCATTTGCCGCAAGACTAGCTCGATTACTGAATCTAAAACTACTTGCCCGCGAAGCGACCCCTCGCTTTTCTAGTTCTCTTCATTACTTTTTGTGTACAGATTGATCATTTCACAAATCTGCTTCGTCAATAATCCGTGAAGCTAATGTGCAGACACTGGTAAACCTGTAGCTTACGCATCTGAAGGAACAACGTGGATCACCATAAATTTTCAAACATGTTATGCATTTTTTTGGATATGTTTACTATTGCGATCACCTTGTTGACTATATCGTACAGTCACGGTCTGCATGGCCACTACGGTCGGGGGTTCGAATCCCCCCTCGGGCATGGATATTTGTGCCGTCCTTAGGATTAGCTAGTTCATAAGTAGTTTGTAAGTTTAGGGACTGATGACCCATAGACTTTACAAACATTTGAACATTTGACTATATCGTAGATACATTATCCTTATCAAAACCAAACCGGGACTATTAACTCTTTGAATCTCCCTTTGCGAGTGAAACCTGTCACAGTGGAGTCTTCCTTTATTCTTCTCAACTGTGTTAATTTCATAGCTTGGTCAGCAGCATTTAAGATTTCTAGTCTTCACTCTTGGACATTTGTTATTACAACAAATTTTACTAATTTCCAGCTAGCTGCTAGCCTCACAAATGTTAGGAACCGTTCAGTAATATGATTTGGAATTGAACAATTTGTACTTGTATACTTATTTGAGAGATGCGTGATGAATATTTTTCCATCTTGAATCTGTGCAGTTATAATTCATTTAACAATTTTGTTACGACTAGAGCTAATTCGTCTACGGTGAACGGTGAAGTTAGAAGAAAATTGTTATATTTATTGTTTAGCGCGCATCTAAATTACCTTGGAACATTTGGTCAAACATGTATTTAGCCGAGTGTCTCCATTCATGGGTGAGCGATCCAAATTAGTTTTACCTTGGGTGTTAAGTATTTGTTTCTGAGATATCGTTTTTATTGTTCCTGCTAGCACTTAATAAGCGTTCTTGCTATAGTAACGTAAGATTTCTGTAATGTGCTTTCCGTACAATTTTGTTGGCAGAAAGGGATGACTTCAGATAGTTCTTTCTACGTTAGCTTGTACGTCATCTTATGTACGTCAACTTGAGTGACCACTGCATTTTCTTTAATTATCCAGTGGCATTTTCAGGGATACATTCCAGTTACGCCTGTTGAATTAGTTCAGTTCTTATATCTAAACTACCTGACATTTTGTTGGTACTATTTCATATTGCGTTTTCCAAGTTGTGTTCCCAAAGTTAGAGTTTATGTCATAATTAAGTCTTTCCCCACTACCACATCATTTGGCGGTTCCGACAACTGTAAAAGAAGACGTCTTGCCGCATTACGCCGTCTGATATAAATTATTATAAGTTAATGAATGGGAAATAACAAATGATTAAATACCAACTCGGGCGGAGACAAGGAATCAGTTGAAAGTGAATGCTACTTTATTTATATTTGAAGCTTACGCTACATGATACAGCCAAATGATTAGTTTTGTTTTTGAAATAGTGGAAGAAGGTAACCGGTCAAATCTACAGCAGACAGCTGAGACCAGCGCATAAACTGACAAACAGCAACTTACAGTAACTGGCAGGTGAGTTTGCCAAAACAGAGTATAAAACGAAAAACTCATCACTGTAGGACACCTGGAATCAACTAAAATTCTAATCATACCCATTTCTTATGTATGTTCAGAGATTTTCGTATCCGTTTGTTATTGATAGTAAATGTTTCCAGTCATGCGACCACGTCATACTCCTCTTTAAACATTTACATCGCTGCAAGATTTTATCCTCTGCTCCGATTTTCTTCGGGATTTCACTGATTGTTGCCGCAAGACAGCACAGTGTTCACTTCCACGAGTCCAACTCCTAGCATTTTTCGTGTTAAGAGAAAAAAAAAAGTCAGAGGCTGTGTCACAACCGCGCGGTCTGGGCGTCACAATATGGATACCGCGGCCGCTCGCTCCGGAGGTTCGAACCCTCCCTCGGGCATGGGTGTGTGTATTGTTCTTAATATAAGTTAATTACAGTAGTTTGTAAGTCTGGGGACCAACAACCAAAGTAGTTTGATCCCTTGGGATAACAAACATTTGATTTATGAACCTGTGTGCCAGGTTGACAACAATCTTTACGAAACCTGCATCAAATGTTAAACGTGAGATTATTTTTAACAATGATTCCACGCTTGGATCTGATGTCATTTCTAAAAAGGATCCATAGGTTTCATTTGACATTTTTTCTTACCTCGGAAAAAACAAAACGTTTCCAAGGCGCCTAGCTGCTGAGCGCTCCGCTACTCGCCGTCGGAGGTTCGAGTCGTCCTTCGGACATGGGTGTATTTTTTGTCCTTAGCAAAAGTTAGTTTAAGTAATTTGTAAGCCTAGGGACTGATGACCGGTGTACTCAAGTTCCATAGGTTTACAAACATTTAAACATCTGAACAAAACGTTTCTGAATTCACTTTGTTTTGTGTTGTTTCTACAGGAAAATATATTTCAAAATATGCGCACATGTCTTTTTTTAATTCTACTATCTCGTCAATAAATACATTACGTGCTAAGAGTCTTCCCAGTTCTCTCCTGCTGTCATAAAAATCTTACATGTCCGAAAGTAGTTAATTTGTTAATAGTGATGAAAACTGTGGTCTTTTTCCTTGTAAAGCTAGATTTTATTCATCAATTTTTTCGAACATATTTTCGAAATCAGGTAGTCTGGACAACATGGTCACATTGCTCAAACTGTCTTTCAATTTAAAAGAGATGTCAGTCATAAAAGCATGAAATACAGCTCTTAGTTCGAATAACCTTTTTAAGGTCTTATTCCGATATAACCGTCTATCCTTGGTTTGGCTTAGTACAATTTTATGTCTCCTACCACAGTCGTAACGGAATATTTATATAACGTTATTATTTTTACTTGTTCATCAGATAGGTGGCATTTTTATCACGAGTGCTTGTCTATGAATCATTCAGTGATAAGAAAAACCGTTTTGCACCATAATTTTTATGATATCACTCTTGCTGTTTCATCAATAATAAGTTTTATTAACCCTATATTACAACCACCGATAAAATCGTAAAAATGGAAATAGTTTATTTACCGATATAATCATTTAATTTTTCCGGTAGTTTTAGCTGCTAATAATGCCTACATCTTCGTGTAATTGTTTATAGTGATATCGCACAGTTATCATCAAGCTGGACAATCAAGCAACATTAGTAAACCTAGCCATCTGAATGATCAGTTAGCTGTTGTGAAGACGATCATCTAGTTCCTGTTTGATATAGTCTGCGAAATCGTTAATTTAACGCGCAAGAGTGTCTCTCGAAAGTGGTACTATAGAAAAATGCTTTGTATACTTTTCGTGTAGCTTGAATTATGTTATGTCCTCCACAAAGAGTTTTATTAGATTCTTAGCGATGGGATGGGCTTCGTCCGTTCGTGCAATGCAGCGTTTGTGTAAGTAAGATGTCTTAATGGCATTCCATGGCACTTTAAGTCACAGTTTGCTTAATATACCTAGTAGATTTTTGTTTTCTAAATAATAGTTTTTCCCCCTTACGTACAAAAATTACTTATTTGTGTTTTTGCAATGGGTGTGTACATTTTCTAAAAGTTGACGCATCGTAGCAGTTGTTATCCAACTACTTGAAAATTGCTTACTACATAACATGCAGATAGGTTAGCAGATGGAATAAAAAATACAAGATTGATATAATATTCACCATACTGTCTTTTATCACAACTAGTGAACCGCCAGATATTTCTCTGCTTGAAATCATGAATCTTTTTTATATATTTGCTGCGATAAATGATCGATTTCGTTTAGGACAAGTTTTTGATTTGCTGTGCGATGAGTCGCCTGGCAAATAAACATTTCAAAATAATTGTTAATCGACACGTCAATGATTGCAATTAAAACGTACCATTAGAAATTCATCAGGATTTGTAAAATCGGAAACAATTATGAGAATTGCGTGATTATTAAAATTGTAAAATGTGAATGTTTTATTAAACTGACATGTTCTACAACATTGCGAAATGTCGTATTCATGATCTATGAAATAAGTATTAATCTAATGTAATCTGACCTAGCACATCCAGTTGAACAATGTCAAGGAAATTTTATGGCGTAAATAACTATCTGCTGTTGCGACTCAAAAAATATAATTAATAGTTGAGCATTAGGATGATTCGTATCTTAATAATAGTGTGACTAATGGCAAAAAAACTGCATTAACCACCTTGATCCCGAAAAGGAGAGAGCATCAATCGATTTCCACCACATAGAATCGCTGACGCCAGAGAAGTCATTACTATGCCATAAGTAGGCAAAGACTTATGGAATCTTCAAAAATGTATGTAAACCTATCGGACCAAACTGTAATGGCCATCATTCCCTAGACTTACAAACTTACTCTTACTTTAACTTACTCTTACTTTAACTTAGTCTCTGGACAACATGCACACTCATGCCCGAGGGAGGATTCGAACCTCCGTCAGGAATGGCCGCCCACTCCTCAGACCACACGGTCATTCCGCGCTGCTCATCTTCAAGATGTATGTCGTATATCGGAAATTCATGCTAAAAGGCATGAACTCTGTAAGCTACTGCGAGTCTCTGAGAAAAATGGAAGCACGTATTAGAAGATTTCATCCACACGTGGAGCAGTATGACACTGCAGGAGCACACACGGGTGAGGCGACATACGCAATAGATCGCTTTGAGTTCAGTGTGACTAATCAAGTTTGATACAGTCCAGACTTGGTCCTAACCTATTTACATCTGTTTACAAAAAATATAGAACATCTTCTACACATAGAATTTGTTGGCTCCGTCAACAAACATTCTACTTTGCCGGTATCAACAAACTTGTCTGTAATTGGAACAAGTGTTCGTCGCCAGGGTGATTTTGTTGAGAAATATGGAAACAAAAAACAAAAAAACAAAAACAAAAAAATGATAATAATAATAAAATATTAAAAAAATAAAAAATGTCAAAATGTTCACAAATTTCGTTTTCATTAAAGGGCTTCAACAGTTATCATATAAAAAATCCGGAGGCATTAGTTTTCAGCACACCTCCGCATAGATCAGATTATATTAGGTTAATACCTGCGCCATAGATCATATATACGACATTTCGCAATCACGTGGAACGTGTCAGATTAATAAATGGTGTCCACACATGACACTCAATATTTTAAGGATTTATTTATTTATTGTGTTTTTATGTATTTTTATCGAAATTTCTAAGTTTTATCTTATAATTCATCTAGAAAATGTTCAGATGTTTGTTAAGCTTAAGGGACTTAACTACGGGGTCATCAGTCCCTAAACTTACAAACTACTTATGAACTACCTACAACTAAGGACGGCACAAATATCCATGCCCGAGGGGGGATTCGAACCCCCGACCGTAGTGGCCGTGCAGAAATTCATCTAGACTGTAGAAGGAGTTGCCATTCGGGATTTTTTAAATTTCTTTTTAAATACGAGATGGCTATTTGTCAGACTTTTGACGCTACTTAGTAAGTGACCGAAGACTTTTTTGGCAGTATAATTCACGCCTTTCTGTGCCAATGTCAGATTTAACCTTGAATAGCGAATATCGCCCTTTCTACAAGAGTTGTAGCATGCATACTGTTACGAAACTCAACTAGCGACGTTTTATTGCCGCAGATTGCTTCCAGATGGTCCGGAGCACTCCCCTCGTTTGTGCTGTTAAAAACAACACGGGGCCGATCGAACACTCGGCGCCCCGTATTTTGGTACAAGTTAATTTGTTTGCCCGACTATCAAAGATGCGCCGCCGGCCCGCGATCCACGCTCCCCGTTCCGGTATACATTTGCTCAGTGATGCCCGCTTTTGTTTAACGGGGCACATTTGTAGTTTAAACAGAATCCCGCGAGGGGCCTTCCGTAACCGATCCCTGTCCATTTGGGCGCGCTTCTCCTCTTACAGCCGGAGACTGACTCCTGCTCGGCTAATTATCCCCTCCGTGAAAGAAACCTTCTGAATTCGTCGTGGTGGCCACCGGTCAGGTCTGTTGACAGGAATGGTAGCTTCATTTCTGATTAGAATGTGATGGAGTGTACTCTGGAAACCATTCCGTGTGGACACAGTCCTCGACAAGGTAGTAACAGAACACCGAGCGGATATGTCTCATTCCCTTAAAAAGAAGAAAAGGACGCGGCAAGAAAGGGTCCCCCCGGTGGATGTGAGCGTGCGTGTGTGTGGTTGGTGCAAACATTGGGGCAGCCCCCCTCACTTAAATCTCTTTACCTACTCCACAGTATTTGCTCTGCCCACCGGCCCTGAACACAGGAAGACGTCCGCGGCCAGGCTGGATGAAACCGAGATGTCACATACCTTACCCTGGACCACACTCACACAAAAGAGCCGTACCCTCGCGCTCCCCCTCCGCTGGCCTTTGACAGCTGCGAGCCTACGCCGCGTTTAAAAGTCGCCAGTCACTCCGCACCCGCTGCTGCCTCCTGCTGCAAAAATGCCACTCGGCATATCATCGGAGACTGACATCTGATCCAGAATATAATTAAATTTACTCGGAGAGCTTTTTGATTGCACTATTAGCGATACATTACTGGAAATAAAAACGAATAAAGGATGATAAGGGTAAGCGTCCCCTGCCGGCCGCGGTGGCCGAGGGGACTGAGGCGCTTCAGTCACGGTCTGCACGGCCACTACGGTCGGGGTTCGAATCAAATGTTCAAATGTTTCTAGAACTTATGGGACTTAACTACGGCGTCATCAGTCCCTAAGCTTACAAACTACTTATCAACTACCTAAGACTAAGGACGGCACAAATATCCATGCCCGAGGGGGGATTCGAACCCCCGACCGTAGTGGCCGTGCAGACCGTGACTGGAGCGCCTCAGCCCCCTCGGCCACCGCGGCCGGCGGGTTCGAATCCCCCATCGGGCATGGATATTTGTGCCGTCCTTAGTATAAGGTAGTTGATAAGTAGTTTGTAAGTTTAGGGACTGATGACCCCGTAGTGAAGTCCCATAAGCTTAACAAACATTTGAACATTTGGTAAGCGTCCCGTCGAGATCGTGGTCATTAGAGACGGACCACAAACCCAGATTTCTTTTGGTTAAGCACGGGGAATGAAATCGGCTGTGCTGTTTGAAAGGAAACGTACCGGCACTTGCCTGGAGCGTTTTATGGGAATCACGAGAAACGTAAATCCGTACGTCCGGAGGCGGGTTTGAACAACGCCACGTAGATACAAGGCATGTGCGTTGCCTACAAAGACTAGTCATGAGAAAAGAAAACTATTTGCCTTATGTAGCGTTGTGCTGAGTTTAGCAGTAGATACACGTTGCACACTGTGTTTCAGAATGTTTTTCGTGTTTACAGGGTGTTACAAAAAGGTACGGCCAAACTTTCAGGAAACATTCCTCACACACAAAGAGAGAAAATATGTTATGTGGTCATGTGTCCGGAACGCTTAATTCCCATCTTAGAGCTCATTTTATTACTTCTCTTCAAATCACATTAATCATGGAATGGCCGGCCGCGGTGGCTGAGGTGACTGAGGCGCTTCAGTCACGGTCTGCACGGCCACTACGGTCGGTGGTTCGAATCCCCCATCGGGCATGGATATTTGTGCCGTCCTTCGTATAAGGTAGTTGATAAGTAGTTTGTAAGTTTAGGGACAGATGACCCCGTAGTGAAGTCCCATAAGCTTAACAAACATTTGAACATTTGGTAAGCGTCCCGTCGAGATCGTGGTCATTAGAGACGGAGCACAAACCCTGATTGTTGATTGTTTTTGGTTAAGCACGGGGAATGAAATCGGCTGTACCCTTTGATAGGAAAGGTACCGGCATTTGCCTGGAGCGTTTTAGATGAATCGCGAGAAACGTAAATCAGGATGTCCAGAGGCGGGTTTGAACAACGCCACCTAGATACAAGGCCTGTGCGTTTCCTACAAGAGTAGCCATGAGACAAGAAAACTATTTGCCTTATGTAGCGTTGTGCTGAGTTTGGGAATACAT
The DNA here is from genome assembly GCA_026315105.1 of Locusta migratoria. NCBI lineage: Eukaryota > Metazoa > Arthropoda > Insecta > Orthoptera > Acrididae > Locusta > Locusta migratoria. The sequence goes on from CM048755.1 coordinate 382,443,198, forward strand.
ACACGTTGCAGACTATGTTTCAGAATGTTTTTCGTGTTATACAGGATGTTACAAAAAGGTACGGCCATTCTTTCAGGAAACATTCCTCACACACAAAGAGAGAAAATATGTTATGTGGTTAAGTGTCCAGAAACGCTTAATTCCCATGTTAGAGCTCATTTTATTACTTCTCTTCAAATCACATTAATCATGGAATGGCCGGCCGCGGTGGCCGAGGGGACTGAGACGCTCCAGTCATGGTCTACACGGCCACTACAGTCGAGGGTTCGAATCCCCCCTCGGGCATGGATATTTGTGCCGTACTTAGGATAAGCTAGTTCTTAAGTAGTTTGTAAGTTTAGGGACTGATGACCCCGTAGTTAAACACCATAAAAAAAAAATCATGGAATGGAAACACACAGCAACAGAACGTACCAGTGACTTCAAGCACTGTTACAGGAAATCTTCAAAATGTCCTACGTTAGCGAAGATACGTGCATCCACCCTCCGTCGCATGGAATCAGTTATGCGCTGATGCAGCCCTGGAGAATGGCGTAGTGTATCACAGCCGTCCACAATACGAGCTCTAAGAGTCTCTACATTTGGTACCGGGGTTGCGTAGACAAGAGCTTTCAGATAGGTATTTCTAAATCGCTCGTCTATTTAAAAATCCAGTATACTCCAAAGTACCTGAAGACATACAAAAATTTCGGTGTTAGAGAAAATGCAATAGAAACAATAATTCTCCTCCGCAGCGTCAAAGGTAGACTGCCTGATTGAAGGTCTCTCTTACTTGAAAGCGTGCTTACTACTCCACGTAAATAATCTCTAGTTTAGAACGTCTAGGATAAATTTCATTGTGAGTACCTATCTTCTGCTGTCTTTCATTATGTTTATGACCTATCAACACTAATGGAAACTGAAATAAGCTCTAGATACGTCATTACTGTTTCATTATTATAGTTATTAGGACCCGACCGGCTTCGCACGGGTGGAATTTATATTCTACAGGGTGATACAAAAAGGCACGGCCAAACTTTCTGGAAACATTCCTCACACACAAAGAAAGAAAATATGTTATGTGGACACGTGTCCGGAAAAGCTTAATTTCCATGTTAGGCTCATTTTAGTATTTCTCCTTAAATGTAAATTGAAATAATTCGTGCAGACAATTGTCAAAATACCTAATTGTTTCGTTAGTATGTAGTGTTCTTCCTCGATTCACCGCATTTGTAAACATTGCACTGACTGCAAAACCATGTTCGTGATGAACAGTAACCAACTGATGCTACGTACTGATGTGCTTGATGCTAGTTCTGTAGAGCAATGAGTCGCATGTCAATACAAGCACTGAAGTCAACATTACCTTCCTTCAATTGGGCCATCTGGCGGTGAATAGAGGAAGTACAGTACATACTAACGAAACAAATGGGTATTTTGGCAATTGTCTGCACGAATTATTTCAATTTACATTAAAAGAGAAATACTAAAATGAGCTCTAACATGGAAATTAAGCGTTTCCGAACACATGTCCACGTAACACATTTTCTTTCTTTGTGTGTGAGGAATGTTTCCTGGAAGTTTGGCCGTACCTTTTTGTAATACCCTGTATATGTGATTATCCGTGCAGATTTTTTCTGGTATGAGACAAAATACTTAATATGAATCGTCCAATTCCAATATCAGTAAGATATTTCACTGATAGTTCATAAATATCTTGTACCAAACCCAATTTGTACGTGAATCACATAAATAACATTAAGAACATTCTGAAATACAGTGTGCACCTTGTACGTATTCCCAGACTCGGCACAACGTTACATAAGACAAATCGTTTGCTTGTGTCTGGACTACTCTTGGCAGGCAGCGCATAGCCTTTGTAACTAGGTGGCGTTGGTTTGAACCGCTGTTGTCCCAAATGCGAGTGCAGTGTGTTGCCATAGTATCAGTATCAGTCGCTGTAAAACATGATTATGGCTCGGTGACTGGAAATGGTAACTACCGTATTAGACATGTTGATTCATACAAATAAGAAATCAGCAACTGTTTATAATTTAATTTGTTTACGTAAATAGCGCCGTTACTAGTTTCTGACCGTCGGTTTACAACTGACCAACGTTCCTGAAAGTAAAATTTTAACTGTTTCTCTTTAAATAGTTAGGACTTGAGTATTTGGGTACAGTGAATAAATGCTCTTGCTGAATAAAATGTTGAAATATTTGTAAACATACTAGAGCATACTGCCATCATCATCATCAGTCCCTATACATATTAACTACTTAAGCTAAATTACACTAAGAACAGCACAAACATCCATGCCCAAGGGTCGGCTGGAGCCTCTGCCGGAAAAGGCCTCCCAGTCCGTAGCATGACGCCTTAGACCATGTGGCTATTCCGCTCGGCTTTGCTGAATAACGCAACGTTCCAATGTTTGAGAGACAGAGTGGTTATATATATATATATAGGATGAGTCAGGAGGAAAGGCACCTGCTTTGAGGTGTGATACTACTGGTGATCCTGCACAAGAACTTCCAATAAACATAAACCCGTTCTTAACTGTTTACGGTTTAAACCAATAGAAACAGCTAGGAACGGGAAAAGCACAAGTAAAGTGAATTAAGATAGTGTTATGTTATGGTTTGTTTAATTGTGCAAGTTATCTCACACAGATGATGTTCAAACAATCCAGCATCAACAACAATGCATTTTGCTGCCCTTGTAGTGTCGCGGTGGAGTAGCCGAGCGGTCTAAGGCGCCTCACTGCTGAGCGCGCGGTTGCTCGCCGTCAGAGGTTCGAGTCCTCCCTGGGGCATGGGTGTGTGTGTGTTGTCCTTAGATTAGTTTACCTAAGTTTAAGTAGTTTGTAAGCTAAGGACTGGTGACCACGTTTGATGCGCTAGATTTACAAACATTTGAACATTTTGCCCTTGTAGTCAGGTGTTGTGTTTTACCGATCTGAGCTCATTTCTGCATTCCTTTACTTCAGCACTGTGATTTCCGATCGCCAACACAACACCTGTCTACAAGGGCAGCAAAACTCATTGAAGTTGACGCTGGACTGTTTGAACATCTTCTGGGAGGATACTTACACAATTAAACGAACCAAATAACATAACAGTATCTTAATTTTTCTGACACCTGCACTTTTCCAGTTCCTTGTTATTTTCCTTGGCTCACCCGAAACGCTTAAAGAAGGTTCATATGCATGTTATAAGTTTTTTGTTCCGAATCTATCTCTCTCTCTCTCTCTCTCTCTCTCTCTCTCTCTCTCTTTTTTTTTTTTTTTTTTTTTTTTTTTTTTTTTTTTTTTTTTTTTTTTACTGTCTAGGGGTTTGATGTAAGATTTTTAAATATTACTTTAAAGTTACAACAATTCTGCAAGAGAATGATTGTTAAATAACTTTTGTGTCATGGCGACAGAAATGATGTACTCCGTTCTGTATTTTCCAAAGACCGCCAATTTTTTTTCCTTTTACAATGTTTAATATTGATAAGAGCTTAAAACATTTTGACTAATCTTTACGACATGTGCAATTGTGAAAACTACGTCATCCACATTTATATTTACTGTTTAACGTAACAATTTCAAGATAAAACATAGATTCCCTATTTTTGAGATAAGACTTCTCCACAACAACTCAGGCCAGTACTCAATAGGCAACATTGTTTATAATTTTGCCGCGATGAAAGATCCATTTCTTTTAAGACGAGTCTTTGATTTACTATGCGATGAGTCGACTGGCAAATAAATATTTGAAAAAAAATTGTTAATACATACGTCAGTGATTTCAATTAAAACGTGCTCTTAGAAATTAAACAGGATTTTTAAAATCGGAAATAATTATGAGAATTTCGACATTTTTATAATTTTGAAATGAAAACGTTTTATTAAACTGACACGTTCCACAACATTACGAAATGTCGTATTCATGTTCTATGGAATAATTATTAATCTAACGTAATCTGACCTAGCACATCCAGTTGAACAATGTCAAGTAAATTTTATGATATAATTAACTATTTGCTGTTGCTACTCAGAAAATAAAATTAATGCTTCAAAATACAATGAAATATTTGGAAACGTCTAAATTCAGATTTGATGTTTTTACGAAATTCATTGACTTCATAGCCTCATCTTATGTATCTCCGAACTGCAACGTTAAGTAAAAGCGTAACCGAAAATTAAATACCACAAATATCATAAACCGGATTTGTCATAGGAAAATATTGTTGGAGATATGTCACCTTGATTTCATTACAAGATCCATATTCAGACGACTGTTCACTTCTAGATACACAACGCTAAGATGTGAACAGCCGTCCGAAGATAGCGGCAGGTCGCAATGGCCAAGCGGTCTGCGGCGCGCCAGTCACAGTCTTCACGGCCGCTACGGCCGGGGGTTCGAATCCCCCCCTAGGGCATGGATGTTTGTGTCGTTTTTAGTATAAGATAGTTCATAAGTAGTTTGTAAGTTTGGGGACTGATGACCCCGCAGTTAAGTCCCTTAATTTTAATGAACACTTGGACATTTTGAACAAATACAGCGTCGTCACAGGTTTCTGACGACAGGCCTAAGTGTGTAAACACGTAACATGATGACTTGTGGCTGACTTCTCCTTTCCAGCAATGAACTTCGTATTGTATACAATCATTGTTTCAAAATGTCAGTTTGCGATAAAGTAGCATATAGTAAAATACCTATGAACAGACTTAGGTTACAGATGTACTAAATTAATCCACTACATTTACGAGAATAACGTAGGAATAGTGAAACTGTGTAAAAGGTTTGGTTAAGAAGAGGCGTCAGACACCATCTCATCTAATTTATTCACTTTAGTTGTCGATGATGTGTTTTGGTGTATATCCTGGGAACAAGAAGGTCTGAACATGTATGAAAAACGTCTCAACCACCTTCGCCTTCCCGATGATTTCATCTTCTCCAGCAGTGACACAAAAGAAGCGTCAACAATTACCCGAGAGCTAAAAAGTGTTTCCCTTACCGTCAAAAGTCGGTGTCATGAACACTGCCAACACAAGGTTTCCATCTAAACCATACTGTGTGTGTCGTAAATCAACACATTTATCTGAGACCTAAAATCCAAAAAGGGTAAGATAACCAAGCAGAAACATCCACCCCAAAATTAACATAATCTGGATTGCATTTGGGACTCTTGGTTACATTATCTATAAATCGAATATCTCTGTAAATTAAAAAATGACACATGCCTCGTGCTAGTAATAACATATGAGTTCGTAGCAATGAAACAGTAAGCAATTCAAATCGGCTCAGAGCAATGGAGAGAATACTATTTGAAGCGAACTTGAGTGATAAGATCAGAAACAAAAACATAACTAGAAGAACGAGAGTTTTGACCTAGTTGCGAGAGCGACAGCGAAACTGTAGTGGTTTTGGGAAAGACACGTGTCATCCAGCAATTTAAAATGGACCAAAATAATGATGCAGTGGCGTAAGAGGGAAACGTCTTCTGACGAAATGGAAACACTTCTTCCAGTGATTTGCGGGAAGAAATTGTATCCGGATTGCCAAAAATAATCGTTATGAAAATTGCTACGTACTGAAATGGATATCTAGAGGGACCTAATGTCATGTTGGATCTTCCGTCACACGGTGAAGTGCAGTACATGCCGCGGTATGGACTCAGAGAGTCGTATGCAGCCCCTACAACCGTCCACAATTGCGAATGTGTTGCAGGTAAGCAAGATTTTGTGGATGATCTGATCTCTCGTTTCTGTCCCATAAATTTTCTAGGGTATTCTCATCGGGTGACCTGGATAGCCAAATCATTTACTGGAACTGTGCATAATGTTCTTCAAACTAGTTCTGATCATTTTGGTTCGGTGACACGTTGCGTTGTCATCCTTCAAAGTTCTACAGTTGTTTGGGAACATAATATATATGGTGGTCTCCAGTCAATGGTCTGTTTAGTTTGATCAAAGGACTCCCTCCATTCCATGTAAGAACAGCCTATAGTGTTATGGAGCCATCGCCAGCTAGCACTGCGTCTCGCTGACAACTAGACTTCGTGGGGAATATACGCCACTCTCGAACCCTGACATCAGTTCTTATCAACTGAAATCGAAATTCATCTGCCCAAACCACTGTTTTCTATTCATCTAGGGACCAACCGATATATGACACATGAGTCAGTAAATAAGTCGTAAGCTGAGCTAGACACGCCGCTACTGCGTTTAGAAGCCTGAAAATTGTTTTACTTTTCAGCTGGCTTCACAAGTAAATTTAAACACTTGTCCCATCGTTCGAGAAGGCTTTAAAACCGTGGAGCGTGGAATTTTTGTGCCAGCATTGACATTCTGTAAGTGAAGCTCTTGAGCTGTAACTTTATTTGGTTCCTTAAACTGCTGCAACCCACAAGACGGATTTTTCGTATTGGTAGAGCAATACCCTTCTACAGCGCGCCGTACTGGCATGTCAACCTCAGTTTGTGAGTTATTTACTGACCCACCATCGTAGTTACGAAGCCAGCCGATATCGTGCTGTTTGCGAAGACACTTCGATCGTCCGCTGCGATAGCCCATTAATGCCAAATTGCGCTGCACTGTCCTTATACCTACGGTAATTCCACTCAGTGTTGCTTGTTAGTTTGCACTGAGAACATGGGGAAAACACTGCTCCTCTCAGTCATTCAACGCAGGACGTCGGCCACTGTATTGTCCGTGGTTATAAGTAATGCCAAAAATTTGGTAGGCCTACTTCCGGTACACTCTGGACACTGTGGATCTCGGAATATTGAATTCGCTAAGTAGTACGGAAATGTAATGCCTCAAGCATGTACCTCTAATTATCATTTCGCATTCAAAATTTAATAATCACGTCGGCAACGTTTCCACTTGAATACTCAGATGACAAATGATAGTTCTGCTCCGCCGTTTTGTACCTTGTGTAACCGCTGCTACCGGCACTTGTATCTGCGCATATTACTATCCCATGACTTTCAGTACCTTCGTGTAAATCAAACTGAAAGACGTGGATTATAGAACATTTGATGATTATTGAATGTTTCTCATTAGTCTGTCTACCTTAAATGGTAAGATACTTAGAAATATTGGAGGAAATGGACTTCAGTCGGCCCGAGGGTGAATAAACTCCAGTGGCAGGGGCTATGAGAAAGAGATTTTGCGCTGTAATTCCGAAACCTTACAAGCAGCGCCCTAGCTCTAAATGTTCAAATGTTTGTTAAGATTAAGGGACTTAACTACGGGGTCATCAGTCCCTAAACTTACAAACTACTTATGAACTACCTACAACTAAGGACGGCACAAATATCCATGCCCGAGGGGGGATTCGAACCCCCGACCGTAGTGACCGTGCAGACCGTGGCTGAAGTGCCTCAGTCCTCTCGGCCACCGCGGCCGGCCCTAGCTCTCATAATGGCCACAAGGATTACATCACAGGTATTAGCGCTCATATGGGGTTTATCCGATACTCATCCTTCCTTTGCTCTAGTCAAGAATGAATCAAGGCAAAGGAACTCTTCGCCACAGACCGTATGATAGCTGGCAGAGCAGGTTGTAAAGATCAATTAATGTGCTGTCACAAATTATTCCCTAAAAGACCATGAACATACACTATTGACGCAAAAATGTTGCAATTTTGTAACTGAATTAAATGTAACACCTCTCAACTGCTCTCATTCGAGTTCAGCTTTTGAATGAAACTCCAACTGCATAAGTTTTTATTGTATACGATAACTATTTACAACGTAGTGAAGTGGTGTAACGGAAGTTGAGACAAACAGTTTTACTCGTATAAAGGGTGAGTCCATATTCCGATTACAGGTTTCTATGGTTTTAAAAAACAAGTAGTAGGTAAAATTTCTATAAAGAACCCATTTCCGAAACGAAAGCATATAAAAATTTTGAACTTCAGATAACTTCTAAATTTCTCGCTACAGTCTTTGCACATAAATGAGGAGATGGTATCGTAGTCAGCTCCTACTGGAATTTCGATGTCACGTATTAATTTCGTCCAATAACAACGAGTGCAACAAACTAGTACGTTCGCAAAATGGTTAACTTCGCTGCTTCGCGGTCTAGCGGCACTTTTCACTTTCAAGACGATGTCCCTTCGTCATGTAGACGAGAAAACTAACACGAATACTCGAAACTTCTCCCACGTCACGGATCTCGGTAGGGCACAAAGGTCAGAGTTCATTCTCTGCGCTCTGTACATTCCGTGATGCGGGAAATTTGGAAGCGATCCAAACTTCAAACTCATTATATACCCAAAAGGTACGTTTACAAACATATTTTTACTGATAATTGACCTATTAAGTACCCTCTATAGCGTCTAGAAGCCTTTGATAAGAATTATGAACACTTTCGGTTTATCTAAACGGGAAAAAGTCACATTGACTTATAAAAGTTATATAAGCTGCATAGCATTTGCGCCGCGCCTATTTACCACTCTCTTAGATGTCCATTACAATAACATTATTAATTTGAACTCTCCCTGGGGAAAATGCAGCAGTTTTCCTATAAGAAGTCCGCACAAAATAACCGATTCAATTGTTAAAAAAAAAAGTTCAAATGTTTGTATAGTCTATGGGACTTAACTACGGGGTCATCAGTCCCTAAACTTACAAACTACTTATGAACTACTTACGAACTAGGACGGCACAAATATCCATGCCCGAGGGGGGATTCGAACCCCCGACCGTAGTGGCCGTGCAGACCGTGACTGGAGCGCCTCAGTCTCCTCGGCCACCGCGGCCGGCTCAATTGTTAATTTTATCGTGTTATAGTTAACAGCATATTGTGATAGAATCTACAGAAACGCAAATTTTACATATTTTACTTAGAATAACTGTGGATTATTAATATTTGAGGCCGACTTTAGCGAGATTGCTGTGTGCCGTGCATGCGATGTACTGTAGCTTAACTGGCTTTTGAGGGCCAATTCCCAGATTTATAAACTACAAATATTATATGTTTGTATTCACCTGAATCGACCTGTAAAACTGTATTGAGGAAGCAAACGTTTCTCACAGTGAATCACTCTCATATATCACTCAGTTCAGAGTGATGTGGCTTGTTCTGTGTAGATGCTACTTCTTAACAGCAATACGAAACACGCTCCAGGCTCTAATAAAAAGTACTGAAGCACTAATCATTATAGGTAGCGAAACCTGACTAAACCCGGAGGTAAGTTCAGCAAAAATTTTTACAGTGGGACAAATGGTGGTCATATAGGAGTGATTGAATAAAATACGTAATGGCATATTTATTGATGTCACAAGCGATTTGTTCTGTATCTAAATTGAAGTAGGTAGTTCCTGTGAGTTGTTATGGTAGAGGTTATACCTGACAACCGGAATAAATTAATAATTGCTTCTTTTAACCAAACCCCTGACTCAGACGAGTCGATCACAGAAATGTTCAAATTTACGAAAAGCATGTAATTTTAATTGCTTGTAATTTTAACTTACTATCATTGTGATGACAAATATACACGTTCAGAACCGCAGGCAACCATCAAACATCGTCCGAAATGGTAGAACGCATTTTCCGAAAGTTATCTCAGCAATTAGTTTATGAACCGACTACAATAGTAAATGGTTTTGAAATTACACTTCTCCTCCAAGCAACAAATAATCCAGAACTAATAAAGAGCGTCAAAAAAGACACAGGGATTAGTGAGCACGAGATGTAGCGAGACCGCATATCGAAATTCCCAAATCCACCAAAATTAAATGACAAGTATACTTATTCAAAAAAACTGACAAAAATTCGCTTTCGTGAGTGAGAATCTCCAGTCTTTCGAAATTAACAATGTGGATGTACATCATATGTAGCTTACATTGAAAGAAATAATATCGACAACCATTGCAAGATATATACCGAATAAAGTAACAAAAGAGTGAGGTTGCCTCCGGGGTAAACAAAACAGATTAGATCCCTCTCACAAAATCAGATAAGAAAAGCATGCTAAATTTAAACACACGCTAAAAACCAAAAACTGACATTCTTTTAGAAAAACCAAAAATTTTACGCGAGAATCAATGCAAGCAGTTTGTAATAGGTTCCACAAGGAAACCCTATCAAGTAATTTGGTAGACAACCCAAAGAAATTCTGGTCGTATGTTAAGTATACTAGCGGCAAAACACAATCAATACCTTCATTACGCGAAAGCAATGGAAATGCTACTGATGACGGAGCAGCTAAAGCAGAAATGATAAACACAGATATCCGAAACTCCTTCACCAAAGAAGAGGGAGGAAATAATCCAGGATGCGAATCAAGAACAGCTGCCAACATGCGTAAGTCAGAAGTACATATCCCTCGAGTATTAAAGCAATCGCAAGTCTCCCGGGCTCCCGATAATATACAATCGCTCGTTCATGGAATGATCAGTACCCACTGGCTGGAAAGATGCACGTATCACTCCAGTATTCAAGAGAGGCAATAGGAGTGATCCCCAATTTTACAGGCCTATATCACTAACGTCAGGTTTCAGCAGGATTTTAGAACAAATACTTTTCTAGAACAAAGAACTACTCCAAAAACGACCTATCCACACATAGACAACACAGATTCAGAAAGTATCGTTCTTGTGAAACACGGTTCGCTTTTTAATCACATGAAGTAATGAGTGATGTCGATAAGGGATCTCAGATAGATTCTATATTTCTAGATTTCGGGAAGGAACTTACCATGGAATATCTCCACAGCTGTCAGAAAAGACTCAGTACGTATTAATTGGCGGAAATTCATCGAGTAAAACAGATCTCATATCTGGCGTTCTCCAGGGAATTGTTATAAGCCCCCTACTGTTCCTGAACTTAATAAACGATTTAGGAGAGCATGTGAGCAGCTGTCTGAGACTGTACGCGGATGATGCTCTCGTTTTTAAGTTCGAAAATTCACCAGAAAATCAAAGGCAACTGCGTGGTGTGGCGGCAGCTGTAGCCGAGGGGACTGAGGCGCTTCAGTCACGGTCTGCACGGCCACTACGGTCGGGAGTTCAAATCCCCCCTCAGGCATGGATATTTGTGCCGTCCTTAGTTTTAGCTAGTTCATAAGCAGTTTGTAAGTTTAGGGACTGATGACCCCGTAGTTAAGTCCCATAAGCTCTACAAACATTTGAACATTTTTGAACTACGTGGTGCAAAAATTGGCAATTAAAAATAGTTAGTTTGGAGTCGCACATATGAGCACTAAAAGAAACCCGTCAAACTGCATTGACGCGATAAATCAGTCAAATCTAAGGGGTGTAAACTCAACTAAATACCTAGGAATTACCACTGCGAACATCCTTAATTGGAAAGAACACATAGACAATATTGCAGGGAAGGCAAGCCAAAGTCTACGTCATTGGTAGAACACGTACAAGATGCAACAGTGCTACTAAAGAACCTGCCTACACTATACTTGTGCGTCCTATTTTGGTATACTGTTGCCCATTGTGGGATCCAAACCAAATAGGACTAACGGAGGATACAGAGAAGGTTCAGAGACGGGCAGCTCGTTTTTTATTATCGCGTTATAAGAAAGAGTTTCACGGAAAGGATGCAAGGCGTTATCCATTGTGGCGAGATCTATTTGCAAAATTTCTTTCATCAACTTTCTGCTAAGAATACGAAGATAGTTTACTAGCATCCACCTACATAGGGAGACATGACCATCATGATAATAAAAGAGTAATCAGATCGAAAACCGAAAGACTTCAGTTTACCTTCTTCCCGCGCTCTGTTACGGGATTGAACGTTAGAGAAATATCATAAAAGCTGTCCGATAAACCCTCTGCCACGCCATTACATGTTATTTGCAGGGTATTTGAAACTGTAGATGTCACACCATTCGCCTAACAACGACCTGCATTTTGAGTGTCTTCCTCGGTACTTCAAGACCTCTCCCTCAGTATCTCTTAGTTATTTAGTTCCTAAAGAATATGGAAGTGAACGAAAATTCGCTGTAAAGAGGGCCAGTCACCAGAAACGTTATCACTGCATACATTTTTGTGTCCTTCTTCATAAATCTTGAAAGAGGTGAATTTTCTGTTCTACCTTCTTGTATAATAAATAACTTATAGTTACGTACATAAAATTTAAACGTTTGGCACACAAATCCTTTTTTGTTGTATACACTAGAAAGTTAAGTATTGAGAAATCGTTGACAGGGAATAAAAGAGGTTTTGCTCTTTCGAGAGAGGTAGTGCAGTGATAAGAGACTATCCACTGGACTTACATTCTGGCGAACGGTGCTTTAAATGTATTTCCGGTCATTCAGATTTATTTTTCCATGGTTTCCCTATAATATGTGGAAAATACCGTATTAGTTCCTTTGAAAGAACCATGGCCGCTTTTCTTCCACATTTGGTATTGCTAAGGCTTAGGAAGCGGTTACATTTTCTTTCCACGGAAGAAATGACTGTTCCATTGAACATGCGTGACTACTGGTGGATTTATTCTTTCCTGAGAAAATACCTGCTCACAAATATGGTAAATGCATGTAATATTTTGAATAATAGCGTTAACCCCTGTTGAATTTTCTGAAATGTCGTTGACGTGCAAAAGCACTGTTGAATTGAAACGCCCCGGATTCTTGTTTCCATATACACCTAAAAATATCTCACTTCCAGTTTGTTAGCTCATAGCTGTATGGCTAATCAGCACTAGTAACCTGTTTCATAGTTCGTAATATTTCTTTATAATATAGAACAAACGCAAGGTTCTGTACCTATCGTCCAGAATTTTACTGATGATGTGAGTGTTGTCATTCATCTTTCGAAACCCTAAGAGCAATCTTCAGTTGACTTACTTGCGTACGTCTTGTGTGAATTGCACAAACCTTCTGTGAAATTTCTCACCCTTCAATTTAGTGATTTAAAAAAATATTTAGAATTTTTTCTTTTGTAAAATTGTTACAGGTAGAAGTGCGGCAAATGTTTTTGTATCCACTGAGTATAATTTCAAAGTTCTACGAGGAGATTTAAAGTCACATAAAAGAATAACATTTCGTGTCTCTTCTCTTATCTTAATAAACTTTCCACTTGTGTAAACGGTCATTTTAAAGATAATACGTGTCAATCACTGTGTAAACGTTCTTAAACAAAGTTTGTTAAAGGAGTAAACCAGCAAAGATTTGTAAACCGATGACACAGTGCCGTAATTCTGTTCGTGGAGTTACTCGGATCTGTCGTAATGTTCTACGTTTTTTGTTCAAATATGCTTGTGATCGAACATATTGTCCACGAAATAAACAGAAAAGGGACATTTATCAGAAAAATATCCGAAACTATGAAAAGTGAAAAGCATAATTTTTCATAAACAAAATAGACTATAAATAATTATAACAATGCTTCACTCAAGTAGTAATCATGGATATATTTCAGATTGCGGTATCAGAAGTAAATCAGCTCCAATATCTAGGACACTCCGTATCAGATTGCAGTTTAATGAATTAAATGTGTCATTAGGTGGGATATGATGGCAACAAGATATGAGACGGTTGTAATTTTTTTGTATTTTTTTCCTCCATATACTACGTAAAACATATATCTGTACTGGTACATTACTTTTGATTCGCAAAAACAAATACCTGCTATTTACTGTTTACTGGCGTAACTGTTGCGAGTCGCCAAAACCAAAAAAGCTCTTTACTACAGTTATTGTGACTGGGATAGGCAACTAAGGTCAAGCAGTTTTTATCAAGCCACTTACTGGATACCCGTTTTCCTTCTTGTAAGTAAAAATACTCCATTTACTGACTGAAGATAGGAAGAAAGGTTAACATTGAGTTAAAATGGATGGTAAATATTCTACTAAATTTCAGTGAAGATCGTATGTCGAGAAACAAGCGAAACGGTCTAATATCACGAAGATTTAACTGCCGGCCGCGGCGGCCGAGGGGACTGAGGCGCGTCAGTCACGGTCTGCACGGCCACTACGGTCGGGGGTTCGAATCCCCCCTCGGGCATGGATATTTGTGCCGTCCTTAGTATTAGGTAGATAATAAGTAGTTTGTAATGTTTAACAAACATTTGAACTTTTTTTTTCACCAGTTATTCTGAAGTAGTGTGAATTAAAAAGAAAACAATCAGATTATGAATGAAATCAAAGTCACCAGAACTTCAGTCGGGGGTTCGAATCCCCTCTCGGGCATGGATATTTGTGCCGTCCATAGTATTAGGTAGTTGATAAGTAGTTTGTAAGTTTAGGGACTGATGACCCCGTAGTTAAGTCCCATAAGCTATACAAACATTTGAACATTTGAACTTCAGTCGGGCGAATGTGTTGAATGGTACAGTACTTCTCAGTCCCATCGAACAGAGCAGCCACAGCTTGCGCTGTATGCGCCCGCGCATTGTCGTGCAATGCCAACTCCCCGCACGCCTCTTGAAGACCTTGATGACACTGTCGTGCTTTATGACCTCTGGCACACTCAATCTTGATCCAACACCGTTGTTCCTGTTTCGAAAACATAGTGACACCGTTACGTTAGACCACTAGCTCACAAGTGACATCGACTGTGTGGATGCCAGTGAAGCCGTGGTGGAGTAGCCGAGCGGTCTAAAGCACCTCGCTGCGGAGCGCGCAGTTGCTCGAAGGGCAGGTTCGAGTCCTCACTGGGGCATGGGTGTGTGTGTGTTTGTCCGTAGGTTAGTTTACCTAGGTTTAAGTAGTCCATTTGCTCGGAGGTATGGTACGTATGTCAACAACGTGTGCTCTCAGCGACAATAGTAGATCCCATTGCATAGTGTCTCCATAGCAGTGTTGCCACTATTTAAGTTCCAACCCTCGTACTTGTGTTATTCATTTTCGAGTAAAAATTGCAATTCTTATTTTAGCGGTGTTTTTCACTTCATGTATGTTTAATTTTTTATGAAAAAGATTTTTAGCAAACGGCAGATAATTGAGAAGTGCTGTTGGTAGAACAGTGAATTTTATCGCTACGTGCTATTGATCTGGAAAAGCCTTATGACAGTACAACAAGGAGGAAGGTATTGTAAGTTCTACAACATAAGGGTATAGAGGGCAAACTTTTGCAAGAAATTAAAAACCTTTGCGTGGATTGTAGGATGGATGTCAGTACCAAGATTAAGTTAACAGTTCATGAACAGTATAAGAGATCTGCTCACGTTGTCTCCTAAATCGTTTATAAAGATAACGTGTAGTAGTGGCCACATAACACCAGATATCAATTCTTTTTTACGCGATGACTGTCCGTCAACTACAGCGTACTTTTCTCAGTAAATCGCAGATCGAATCTCATAACTGTGACGATATTCCATAAGATAAATCTAAAAATATGGAATCTGTTTGAGATCACTTGTCGATAGCACACATCACTTCATGCTAGTAAACGATCTATTGACCCGTAGTCAATACGGATTCAGAAAGTATTGTTCTTGCGAAACGCAGCAACCGTTTACTCACATGATGTAATGAGTGCTATCGATAAGCCATCTAAATCGATTTCCTAATTTCAAGCCGCGGCGTAATGGCCGTGTGAATTGGGGCGCCATGCTGCGGTGCGCGCGGCCGTTCCCCGTCGGGGGTTCGAATCCCTCCTCGGTCATGGATGTTTGTGCTGTTTTTAGTATAAGGTAGTTCATAAGTATTTTGTAAGTTTAGGCACTGATGACCCCGCAGTTAAGTCCCATGTGCTTAACAAACATTAGAACATTTGAACGTAATTCCAAACTTCCGGAAGGCATTTGACACTGTGCCTGACAAGAGTCTTCTAATCAAATTCCATGCTTATGAATTTTGCCACAGTTTTTCGATTGGAATCGTGCTTTGTCTGCACGGCCACTACGGTCGGGGGTTCGAATCCCCCCTCGGGCATGGATATTTGTGCCGTCTTTAGTATAAGGTAGTTGATAAGTAGTTTGTAAGTTTAGGGACTGATGACCCCGTAGTTAAGTTCCATAAGCTTAACAATCATTTGAACATTTGAATCGTGCTTTCCTGTCGGAAAGGACAGAATGTTGTAACTGGCGGAAAGTCATCGAGTAAATCAGAAGTAATAACTGGCATTCCCCGGGGAAAAGTTGTAGGGCCCCTATTGTTCCTTCTCTTTATAAACAATTTAGGAGATAATCTAAGCAGCCTTCTTAGACTGTTCGCGTATGATGCTGTCGTTTATCGATTAGTAAAGTAACCCGAAGGTCAAAAGGAACTGAAAAATGATTTAGATGAGACATTAGCACGGGTCAAAAATTGACAATTGAATAATGGAGCGGCGGTATTTATTTTATAAATTTCTTTCACCAACTTTCTCTTCCGAGCGAACAGATATTTTGTTTGCACCCACCTCCATATAGGGACATAATCATCGCAATACAATAAGTGAAATCAGTTCGAAAACGGAACGATTTAGGTATTTCCTTTTTTTCCCCGAGCTCTATTAGAGAATGGAACGGAAGAGAAATATTATAAAACAGGTTGGTTGAACCTTCTGCAGTGCACTTCAGTGTTTGTTGCAGAGTATTTATGTAGATAGTTTCTGAATCCGTGTTGACTATGGGTCAAGTTTGAGGTTACAGATATGAATGTAGCAAAGATGATTGCAGGAACTAATAGATTGTAATAATGGCAGGAGGGTGTCCATAATGAAGAAATCAAAGAAAATCTGGGAATGAATATGACAGATGAAACAGAACAAACACTCTGAGATTGCTAGGTCATGTTACACGCATAGGAGAAGCAAGATTACACAAGAGGCTCATGGGTTCGGCATTAGAGGGAAGGAGGAGTTTATTTACACCAAGGAGAAAGTACTTGGACTCGGTGGAGAATAGTTTTGAAGTAGCAGGCTTAATATCAGACGAGGTATCAATGTTACCAGTGGACAGGAAAACATCAAGAAATTGCTCCAGACTGAAAGCTGAAAGGCAGATGTTCAAATGTTCAAATGTTTGTAGAGCTTATGGGATTTAACTACGGGGTCATCAGTCCCTAAACTTACAAACTACTTATGAACTAGCTAACACTAACGGCGGCACAAATATCCATGCCCGACCGTAGTGGCCGTGCTGACCGTGACTGGAGCGCCTCAGTCCCCTCGGCCACCGCGGCCGGCTGAAAGGCAGAATCTTTCGTATCTAGAGATTGTTTAGCCTGAAAGTGAAGGGAAAATTCTAATATCCGTAAACAGTAATCTCGTTTTCGCGCGCATTTTCGCTTGACGACATAGTACCTGATAACTTGGCGACGGACTGGTAATGGTCTGTTGGTAAAACGCGGGACTCCCGTCGCAGGTTTGATTCCCTGTGGGGTAAGTATTTTTCTCTCTCTTTTTTAACATATCCGTCACCTCTCTACGATGTGGGGAGTCATCAGAAATGATATGTTCTTCGAATTCCAGATTAAACTGTAAATGAAATTAGTGCACAAACTGATTTTTCCGTCTTGACCTACAGTCAACGGTACATGGCACTTTCGAGAGTGAAAAATAGTGACGATTAAAAATTGTTCAAATGTTTGTAAAGCTATATGACCAAACTGCAGTGGTCATCAGTCCACAAACTTACAAACTACTTAAAATAACTTATGCTAAAGTCAACACGCACATACACAAAACTATGCGCGAGGGAGGACTCGACCTTCCGACGGGGAGCCATCGCGCACTCCGCAGCAACGCGCCGTAGAGGGCACGGACAATCCAGCGCCACTATTTGTATTACAGCTAACGAATGTCGACTTCATTAGTATCAATTTTTGATATTCTGCAATCGCTGGATAAATAAATATTTCTAAATCTAAGGAACCAAACTGCGGAGGTCAAGGAGCGCAATCGCTTAATATAATTCACCTACACGAATTTGGCTCCAGACTTTCCAAAACGTATTACATCAAAGCCTCAGAGAAGTTATTTGCTTATGAAACCTACGAAATATAAGTCATATTAATGTAATAATGAGTAGCTGAAGCCTCTTATCTAAATAAATTATCACACAAGAATAAAGTATAATCACATAACAAAGAAGTACAGTACAAGTTTGATGGTTGAAAGTGACCGGAACTCGGAAAATTCGAAGTATCGAAACTTATGTGGAAAAAAGTGAATAATTCGATGTTGAATATAATACAGGTGTAGCCACTGTCGGCACTTTCTACCTCCTCCCTCCCCCTCCGTATCTTCATTGTGGATTCAGCTGCAATTCCGGTCTTTCGGTGACCAAGAGTATCTATTATAACTAGCTATAGACATAGACAGACATAGACAGAAACTTAAAATATTGAATTTTGTTAGAGTTTAGCCTATAATTGAAGGAAAATTCTGAGGAATCATCAAAACCCATCTGTGGCACCCGATTACAATATATATATATATATATATATATATATATATATATATATATATATATATATATATATATATATTTGGCTTTTTTTTAATGTGGCAATTTCCGAGTGTGTAGTTAATTTACACGTCATGCTGCAATTAATAATGAAATACTGACCTGCAAACAAACTATTGCAGTTCGTCCCTGAACCAAGTACGTTGATAGAGATGAACACTTCGGTATCTGAGAAGTGAATATAGCCTTTTTCTTTGGTAAGATAAAGCTTAAATTGCTGCAAATGGAACCAGTACTAATGACATCTACATTCTAGCTTTTCAAATGTACTTTATTACTTTTTACGAATTTGTCATTATTGTAAAGAATGTAGTTAGGCTGAATACACGTTTGTGGACAAGAACGTAAGAGTAAGACATAATTTGCCTCCGTGGTATCCAGTGTCGCATTAATGTATCTACATTTACGTTTGTCCGAGAAATTCTATACCGGCAATGATCAAAATAGATAGTTTGGAAACAAGCATAGTGCAGTTTCTGTGGATTTCTTACAGCTTCCGCCGGTAAGAGGAATGTCACCTTTTGAAGACCTCTCGACAACTGATACTAACAAGCTGTTGGGCTCTTTAAGTATGCCCAACCTCTGGACTGAACTGTTTGTCTATGATGAACTTATACAAATATGACAGAACCCAATTACTTGGACTTTGTTGAAATCCTAAAGAGAATAATATTAGGTGGGGCCACACAAAATATTTTACTGGAAACAATGAGATGCCCCTGTAGTTGTTGATGTCGGTTTTACCTCCCTTTTTATTTATTATTATTATTATGGAGGATGCATCAGTTCTTCTTACCAGTCACTGGGTATGATTCCCTTTGTCCAAATGTCTTTAATTATTGTGTGAATTTTCTGCCATATAGATAAGCCCCTTAGATTCCACATTTCTGTTACTATCCCATCTCCTCCTGGTGCCTTGTTATTCTTCAGCGATTTGAAAATCTCTCCTATTTCTTCTATTCTAGGTGGCTCCGATGGTGGATTTTCATGTTGTGATTTTTGAAAATGTTATCTGTCAGTAGACTCTTCACAGTTCAAGAGTTTTTCGAAGAATTCAGCTAACACTTGGCAATTTTCTTGATTGCTTAAGATCATGTTTCCATTTTTATCTTGAAAAGTAGACTTGGTGATTGGAAACCTTTCAATATTTCTTTGAAAGTTTTATAGATGTCCTTAGTGTCGTTCTTTTTTTTTAAAAATCTGAATCTACTTCTTCTAATCGGTCTTCATCATATTTTCTTTTTACTGATCTGATGATTTTTGAAGTTTTCTTCCTTTCTTCTTTTAACTCTTCCCAGTATTCACGTTTTTTATTATTGTTCCATTTTCCCATGCCTTTAGTTGATTGTCAAGCGCTTCGTCACATAACTCATTCCACTATATGTGTCTCGGTATTCTTCGTGGTTGGCCCATTTCTGTAACTGACTCCATCATTGTTTTTTAAATTTTTTCGCAGTCTCTCATTACGATTTTGCATGAAAAATTTTGTGTTTACTCTTTAAAATCTTTTTGGTTTTGCTTTAGGTTCGTTGGGCAGAAACATTGTCTTCATTTCTGTCAGGTAATGGTCTGAGTCTATATTTAGGACCTTCCTCACACTAAGATCCAAGATTTCCTTGCGGTCACGAAACTAGATATTCATCACGAATCTAGATATTCATCTTGATTTTGATTTGGTGATATCCGTGTTTTCTTTCTTCCTTGAAAGTTCCCCGAAAAATGTTGTCATTAAGTATAGGTTAAATTGTTTACAAAAGTCTATGAGCCTTTCCCCAGTTCTGCTTGCTCTTTCACTCCACTATTGAATTAAATTTTATTTCTTTGCCAACTTGTGCATTAAATTCTCGTAGTTTGAATGTTTCACATTCTACCATTTCCCAAAAATTTCTAATTTTTCAAAGTTTGTTCTATTGTGCTGGTTGATAGGTGCGTGTGCATTTATAATGGTGTAACGCTTATTGCCTGCCTTAAAAGGAAAAACTGAAATTCGTTCTGACGGGGATTTAAAATTGGTTGTCGATCCTGTAAATTGCTGTTTGACCATAAAGACTATCCGTTACGTAGTCGGATTTTTGGAATTTCTAATGGCTGGTTTTCATTTCTAAATTCTGTATCCACCTTATTCAATCGCAGCTTCATCCAGATATCTTGTTTCGTGAAGTGCTAATATGAGTATATTCCGTTTACTGAGGTTGTCCGTTAGGTGATTCAGTTTACCAATTTTCATTAATGTGTTGATGTTCAGAGTGCCCGGAAGTTTTTTTTTTAATATTTTTATTATTTTTTTTTAATTTTTATTTTATTTTATTTATTTTTTTACAGCTTTCTGCTTCAGACTTTCCAGATTGGAACTGAAACACCATAGAGGTGTGTTTCCTTAATTACGACTTATGGAAAAGTATTGTATGTGGCACACAGTCAAACGCTTTTGATAAATCAACGAAAAATCTACTCTTCTCAAGTTACCATGTAGCCCTTTTGGTGCTCCACACACAAAAGAATAATTAACATTTTCTGTGATAACTCTTTAATTAAAGCCATACTGAGACTCTGGAAGTAAATTATGCGTAATGAGTGATGTCAATATTATATTATTCTTTGTTATCTGAAAGAGTTTTGAGAACGCTAGTAGCACACGTATTCAACAGTAACTGTCTACGAAGTTTCTTACTCGCTTTTTAATATGTCGGTATACTGACCACTCCTGCAGGCCTCATTACACCAAAGAATAAGTTCAGAATTAATGTATGGTGTTCTGGTAGTACTTAAAATATCGTAAAACCAATGGTAGCATTTTAATGACAGTTATTATTTTCGTTTCACCCCTATTTGATATATCTGCTTGAAGTGTACTTGTCTCGTAACACCATCTTACAAAAGCTTTACATAGATACCTGTACCAATGAAATTTTCTTTTATCTTGCCGACTGTTGCAAAGATGTAAACATTAAAAATTTTGCACTCTTCTGACTGATAAGTAATAACTTCATTCTCAAATGAGGCTTAGTCACTATTGTAACACAATGACAAAAATGTAGCTTGCAAAATTTTGTGTTCAGTTTTTAGCTAATTGTCAGGAATAGAATCGACTGCCAATAGATATTCAAGTAACACTTTGCAGGTAACACGCCATTTCGCTGCCAAGCACATGTAGTTAAGTATTTCCCTGGAATCATATTTACCAAATATACTCTCGTTTCTTGACTGGATTTAAATTCGTGGCACTAGTATATATCAAAACATAAAATCAGAGGTAGAGTGAAAGCCATTTTTTTCTTATGTTTAACATAAGCGAAGGTACCGTACGTTTATCAGAATTATTATTTCAGCAATTTCATCTATTAGAACTACAGCAGTTCATACTGCACGCTATGGAATCTGCAGAGTAATATTTATTTCTCTTTCAGTACCTGATTCTGTCTTAAACGACGTTCATAAGTCCCGTTGAACAAGGCCTGAAGGTATTCATGTTATACTATTTCTTACCTGAAACAACGTAAATATGAAATCTCTCTGACTGAAAAGTGGTAGACATGGACAAATAACGTAGCACGTTGTTGCGCATTAGAAAAACTGTATCTGCATTTCACAGCTGTTACTCTGTTGCCCCCGTGACCCTCAAAATAACACATGAAGAATGTACCTCAGAGAATTGGTTCTGTACTGTTCCAGCTACAAAGCAAGACCTTTAGCCTATTGCTCGTAGAAATTACCTTTCTTCTGGGAGCGTGTTCTTGAACTACAAGTAAATACATTTCCGGCTTAGCCTACGTGTTGAACTAAGTGGTATTTCTACCACTGTTAAGTAACTGCGCCTGCAAAAAGGAAGGACAAAAGAATGTAAAACAAAAACGCCCGCAGGCGGCTTATTTATTTCGCGCTGTACCTGAAAATTGGAAATCATATTCAACTAGTATTTCTCCAAAGCACATTTTCGCACGACATACTTTCGTTTGTCTTCGTCTTTTTCTTATGGCATCAGTATGCGAGGTGATAGTATTATTTTCCAGACGTCACGATTAAGCAAAGATTATACCAAAACAGTTCACAACGGTGGTTGAATATTTTATATCATTCATAGCAGTATGCCTGCAAAGATTAAACAAAGAATTTCATTTGTTACGAGATTTTAAAATCTCTTTCTAATATGTAGACCACATCCGACGATATTGTTACTGAAGGCGTCGACGAGTAGCTGAAGACATGAGTTCAAATATCTTAATAATTGGAAATGAGATCTGTTCTTTCCAAATTCCGGGAATGTGTCGTAAAATTGAAGTTACAAGTATGTCTTCAAATATTGTTTGTAATGTTTTACTGCCCTAAAGGTAGGGATATGATTTACGTATATATCAGTTATGAACATTAGTGAATTCTTTGCTATTTTGTCTACTTAACGTCTGTTTAGTGTTATTAAAAGTGTTTCACATCAAATTTCTTATTCGCAACAAAATAAAATTTCTACATGATATTTTGTAGATTAAAAAGATAAAGAATGGATATGCCACAATTGATATTTTGTAGTTATGAAAGTAAAGTTGTTAAATTAATACAGTGTTTTTCATGGCTCTAAGAGATTAAGGGATGACAATTGATCCGCAAATATTGCGGAAACGGAAAGTGTGATTGATGTGCGGTTTTCAGAGAATGGATTGGTAGTCAAGGACTCGTACTGTTAGCCAATAAACAGATTCTAAAAATACCTAGAAAGTGTATTTTTATGCAAAAATACAATTTTTCAAATGAAACGATGGTTGTTTCTAACATGCACTGGAATTTCTTGACACCAGCTGTGTACAAAGAATTTTGAATGACATTTTTCTCCGGTTTAGTTTGGCAGCTACAAGAATTCAAAGTTTTGGGGGCGGAGGCTACGACAGCATAGCTCACTGGCTAGTGGTCATGAGACAGTGGGCCGTGCCCCAGGGGCTAGCCACTCGGCCAGTGAGCTACGCTATCGCAGCCTCTGTCCCCGAAAATTTGAACGGTTGTAGCTGCCAAACTAAACGTGATAAAAATGTCATTTAAAATTATTTGTACACAGCTGGTGTCAAAATTCCAGTGCATGATAGAAACAACCATTGTTCCATTTAAAAAAACTGTATGTTTGCATAAAAATACAATCTATTTATTGGCTAAAAATACGAGCCCCAGACTATCAATCCATTCTGTGAAAACCGCACATCAGTCGCAGCACCTTCCATTTCCGCAATATTTGCGGTGCAAGTGTTTGGTGATTCACCCTATATATATTATTACGACCCGTCTCGTGTTTATCCCGACATGTATAAGGCATGTTCATGAGTGAAGAGCATTGATAGTTAGTCATTCTGTCAACTTTTCCTTACTAACTGACTTAGTTTATATGTGACGTTTACGATTCCTATTGCAGGGTAACTTGTTGGGGGAGACGATGGGTGTTAGATTCGACATAATGAAGGCAGTACCTTTTCGTCCGTTATATCGATACCTTTTAGAAACAGGAGTGTCGTCCCTTAACAGGTTGACGGCGGAAGAGCGTTCCGTGATAAAGGTGTAGAACTATACGACAATCTAACATCTAACAGCAGCGACACGGAATGCACATCCGTACAGCCTGTACTTACACTTACATCCACGAGGCTCCTGAAACATATGCAAAGTGCACACAGGCAGTCATAAATAATAGATTACTTGAGAGTACTATCATAGTTTGGTAGTGCCTCCAGCACAGTTTTAGAAATAGTAACAATTTCTTTCTTATCATTTCCTTTCCTCTTCATTTTTCATTACCTCTCTCTGTGTCTCACTTTTCGTTTCCATTTATTTCTCTTTGTTATTGTTTATTAAACTTCATTTCGTATGACTAGGTGAGTAGTATTAGTAGGGAAATTGGTAATACTTAATCAAATATCAGAAATATCTTAGAAGAAAAAAGTGCAGGGGAAAACACAGTGACCGTACGATTATTCGCCGATTAGGAAGCAGTTGTACGTTAAGATATAACACCAAAAGTGTACGTCATTTGTAGACTCCTTCTTTCTAGAATATAATGTAAAAGAGTCTAATTCATC
Organism: Locusta migratoria; assembly: GCA_026315105.1. NCBI lineage: Eukaryota > Metazoa > Arthropoda > Insecta > Orthoptera > Acrididae > Locusta > Locusta migratoria. The sequence goes on from CM048755.1 coordinate 382,467,578, forward strand.
ATATTCAACAGAGCAAGGTTACGCCACTAGACTCGCATTTGGGAGGACGATGGTTCAAACCATCCTCCGGGCATTCACATCTGGGTTATCCGTGATTTCCCCTACATCGCCGAGACAAATAACGGGATGGTTCCTTTCTAATGACACCCCTGATATCTTTCACAAGCTTCAACAAAATCAATCCGATCTTGTGCACCGTGTCTAAGCATCATGTTGACCATGGGACGTTAAATCCTAATCTTCCTTCCTTTCTTCATTCCATATAAGTTATCAAGAAGATGAACCATTAGTAGAAATAATTAAACGGGTAAAAATGTGGATGGGAAGAAGTATGTGTTTCGTCTCAGGAACAACTGAGGGTGTAGCTATTGTATGTTTTTCGAACATGTTTTTCATAAGATATGATTCATGTTACAAAAGGAAAATACTTCCACATGTTTTGCAAATAATATTTATCTATTCCGTCACTGACGGGTTTTCGGCTTCCTAGTGCATCTTCAGGTGACTGACAACTAAATGCAGCGATAATTTTATTAACTTAATAAAGGAAATGGCAAGTAGGTTACGGAAACATGAGGTAGCCTTACCAGGTTCGTACGACGCAATTTGCCGCGGCGGATTAGCCGCGCGTACTGGAGCACCATGTTGCGGTGCGCGGCCGTCCGCCGTCGGGGGTTCGATTCCCCCCTCGGGCATGGGTGTTTATGTTGTCCTTAGGTTAGTTTACCTTAGGTTAAGTAGTTTGTAAGCTAGGGACTGATAACCAAGCTGTTGAGTCCCATAGATTTACAAACATCTGAACATTTTGAACGACGCAATTTGAACTCGGCTTCTCTCGAGTACTGTTGAGTCAACGTACCAATGTGCTACCTTTTTCATTTTTGTAAAAATGTAATCAGACGTTGCTAACAGCCGCTTTGGTCATAGGAAGATACTACTGTACAAATCGAAATTATTTAGGTATCTGATAGGACTCCTATGTTGCTGTGTTGTAGGTCAGAACATGTTCAAAATATAAAATTTACGATTCACGGTATTGAAGTTTTAGAAAATTATTAAGAGTATGGAACCGGTTACAAGCCTGTATTTGGTAGCTATAAAGTGATATGGTAGTGAGCAGCCATATTGGAAGAAAAAATACTACTAGTTGGGGAGCAGGGACCATTTCTCAGAAGTTTCTAATGACAGGTACTCCATCAGCTGTAGACTGAAAATAAGCAACTCAAAAGAAAAGGAAAAAGAAACTATGCAGAAACTGATGACCTTTGTGTTCCTACTAGTGGAGTCAATATTACAACTTTATTTCCGGCAATATGAAGTACGAGGCCGCGGTGGAGTAGCCGAGCAGGCCGCGGTGGCCGAGGGGACTGAGGCGCTCCAGTCTCGGTCTGCACGGCCACTACGGTCGGGGGTTCGAATCCCCCCTCGGGCATGGATATTTGTGCCGTCCTAGTTCGTAAGTAGTTCATAAGTAGTTTGTAAGTTTAGGGACTGATGACCCCGTAGTTAAGTCCCATAGACTATACAAACATTTGATTTTTTTGGAGTAGCCGAGCGGTCTAAAGTGTCTCGCTGCGGAGCGCGCGGTTGCTCGTCGTGGAAGTTCGAGTCCTCCCTAGGGCATGGGTGTGTGTGTGTTATCCTTAGGTTAGTTTACCTTAGTTTAAGTAGTTTGTAAGCTATGGACTGATGACCACGCAGTTTGGTCCGATAGAATTACAAACATTTGAAATTTGAATTTGATGTCCGAGGTAAAAGATGTATTGGTAGCCATTAAACACAACGCGGTATCGATGATCTCAGCAATTGTGTCCCTCAGGTGTACAAATATTTTTGAAACCTAATGTGACCTGCGAACTGAACAGTATCCCAAAGAAATAACATTTCAGACGATTTCACATAGTTATATGGAAGTTTTGTGCGTTGTACTCTAGTCAAGACACACATACGGATCATCCGATACATTGAGACCACCATCTTAATATTACTGTGTTTGTTATTAGTCCAGTCGCTAAACTTTATGGAGTTTCAGGGTATGCATCAACAATTTTACAAATACGTCATGACGATTTATAAACCACCTAAGACTTCCATTACAGAAGTTGACAAAAAGGTAAGTATTTTGCGAAAATGCTGTGGTTAAACAATACACTTACAGCCCTGAACGGTGGATTAGATTAAAATTACATCTGGTCGTGGCGAGTATTAATCGTTTGTCAGGTTCCCAGGTTTCCGAACTCTGATATTTGCACCAGGAATTGGTGCCATATATGGCGGATTACAAACTTGCTCATTTGCAAGTTGGAAGAACTAATGATGAGCACCGAGTGACAGCCACGCGTGGCGTGCAACGTTATCGGGGGAATTTCGGCTATCTTCTAACGACATTCCATGTTTCCGACAGAGGTAAACAAAAGGTTTCTACAAATTGTTTGCACTGAGGCGAGTAAATGGAAAGTGTGAATGTTGACATGTTTCGTCACCGTTTCCTCTTGGGTTTCTGTAGGCCATGAACGAGCGTGCGTCCTGGAAGGCGACTCATCCAAATCGCCCAGGCGTCACCACACGAGGCGCTGCTAGCGGACACACTGCCGCTCCTTGTGGGTAACGACGCAACTTCCTGGCATTTCCTGAAATTAACTTCTCTTCGTAAAAAATGTTCAAATGTTTGTAAATCTATCGGACCAAACTTCGTGGTCATCAGTCCGTAGCTTACAAACTACTTAAACCTAGGTAAACTAACCTACGGACAAACACACACACCCATGCCCCAGGGAGGACTCGAACCTCCACGGCGAGCAACCGCGCGCTCCGCAGCGAGGTGCTTTAGACCGCTCGGCTACTCCACCGCGGCACAAAGATCTACATTCGAAATCTGAAAGTAAAAGACAAGCAACTTCCTGGCAGTAAAAAAAGTTCAAATGTTTGTAGAGCTTATGGGACTTAACTACGGGGTCATCAGTCCCTAAACTTACAAACTACTTACGAACTAGCTAACACTAAGGACGGCACAAATATCCATGCCCGAGGGGTGATTCGAACCCCCGACCGTAGTGGCCGTGCAGAGAGGAATAGTGTACACTTTTATAGAACTATTTTTATGCCATCAGTTTTGTTAAAGTTATTGATAAGGCTGTTTATTTAAGGTTAATTGATCAATTCAGTTCCTATAATTTGCTCTTAAATGTTCAGTTTGGTTTCAGCAGCGGTTTAACAAACGTAATTGTTATATTTCATTTTCTTTCTGGTGCACTCGACGGATAAAATAAAAAACTGCGAACTCTAGGCGTAATCACTGATTTAACAAAAGCATTTGTGATGACCACAAAGTATTGTTGCAAAAGTTGGAATATTATGGAGTAACGGGAGAAGCTCACAATTGGTTCACCTCTCTTTAATAATAGACAGCAGAAGGCTATTCTCTGCAGTATGTCTACGATATGCCGGCCGCAGTGACCGAGCGGTCTGCGGCGCGCCAGTCATAGTCTGCATGGCCGCTACGGTCGGGGGTTCGACTCCCCCCTCGGGCATGGATGTTTGTGTCGTCTTTAGTGTAAGGTAGTTCATAAGTAGTTTGAAAGTTTAGGGACTGAAGACCGCTTAGTCCCTTAAGCTTAACAAACATCTGAACATTTGTCTGTGATATGTACTCAGAATGGGGCACAGTTAAGTGTGTGCTGCCCCAGGTTTCTGATCTGCGGCCACTTTTGTTTCTCATTTACTCTGGTCAAAACAATTAAGGGATCAAATGAGATATATAGATTTTGAAGTACTGTCATCAGCAGACTGAACTAAACTGGTTCGACGTTTTCCAGTCAGGTCTACGGGGTGGAGACATCAACATTACGGCAACTGAGGCAGTGGTAATAACTGAAAGTTTCTGTAGAGGGGTTTGGTGTTGGCTTGTGTTGGTTTCAGATAGTGTAGTGAGCAGATAGCGCAATGCAACAACAACGTGCCACGACGCTAAGGTATGGAGAGCCATAGGAAGGTCGGAAGGGGGTCAGACACAGAGGGAGGTGGCTGTATCTATTGGGGCGTCCGATAATGTAATTAGCCGGCCGCGTTGGCCGAGGAGACTGAGGCGCTCCAGTCACGGTCTGCACGGCCACTACGGTCGGGGGTTTGAATCCCCCCTCGGGCATGGTTATTTGTGCCGTCTTAGTTCGTAAGTACTTCATAAGTAGTTTGTAAGTTTAGGGACTGATAACCCTGTAGTTAAAACATTTGAACATTTTTTTGAATGTAATCAGCAGGACCTGGACGCGGTTTAAGACAACATGAAACGTTAAAAGAGGGCAAGTCCAAGGTGTTTGCCGGGTAACATCAGCATGAGATGACTGTTATCTCAAGTTAACAGCTGCAACGCTCCCTCCAGGCATCAACAGGATGCGCAGTATCAACACAAACAGTCCAAAATCGCCTTCGTTAATGTGACCTCTGGCATGGAGAGCTATGGTGTCTGTCTCATTAAAACCACGACACCTTGCTTGAAGTTGAGGTAATGAACGAATGGAATGGTTATCTTCTGTACCGAACTCAAACCCGATTAAGCGTGTCTGGGATGCACTTGGCAGATGAATTGCAACCAGACCAGCACCTCCCACAACGGTTGCAGAGCTGGATATTGCACCCATAGAAGAATGACTTCTGCAATTAACCATCTGTGGAGTCCTCTCTCTCTCTCTCTCTCTCTCTCTCTCTCTCTCTCTCTCTCTCTCTCTCTCTCTCTCTCTCTCTCTCAATGCAGACACAGTAAGACATTGAGGCAATGTTTGAAATGTCCATTGCCTCCGACAATTCATTCGACAGCAACAATAAGAGAACATAATTTCACACTCTGCATTCATATGCACTACTTGCGCGATCGTGAGGGAAGTACATACTTTTCGTTCACGTTCATGTTAATGATAAACATCATAGACCGAATTCCGTAAGTAGGTGGACAGAACCTCTTCATGATATTACTTTACCGATTCTTATGCCAAATAAATCGAGATTAGTCGCAAGCATGCTTGTTTCATTGGATACCGTTGTCATTATACATGATCTAGAGAGAGAAATCAGAATTTATTGACAATTTTCATACCGCTGGAAAATTCGTTGGGTGCTGCTCGTACTCTGGGACCACCGACCTCTGTCAGCCGTATCGTCGAAAATTTTCTTTATTTGATTTCCTAAAACGAAACAACATAGAGATAAAGAAATGGGACGATGAGCGGTAGCAAGGTTATAAACCCAGGCAACTGATCAGAAGTGTCGTGCACTGCTATTTTCTCTTTACTCAGTTTCAGCTAACTGAAAGAAGTACACGAACAACAATACCGTCTTTGGCAGGATGATTGACTTTGCACGCGGATCAGTCCGTTAGTACCAATTAAATGGTGCCCCGTATCGAATTATTTTGCTATCAATTCTTTATCAGCGCAACCTACGTGACACAGCCTTACAGGTTATTCATGGGGATACAAAATGTTCCAATATTTGTATATCTATGGGATCAAACTGCATTGGTTATCAGTCCCTAGACGTAAAAACTACTTAAACTAACTGATGCTAAGAACAACTCACATACCCATGCCGGAGGGAGGATTGGAATCTCGGACGGGGAACAACCACACACTGCGCAGCAAGGCGCCTTAGAACCCTCTTCCACTCCCACGCGGCTCAGGATGTTTCTGACCACACTATATAATTACATTTACTCTGCATCACAAAATACTTCATACTAATATATTCATTGCGAATTACAATTGTTTTTAAAAATAATGTTATATCTGAGATACATCCATCCCTGTTTGACATGTTATTTGGTTCTTCTAGTTTCTTATTTAGTTTAGTTCAAATGTTTGTAATCCTATGGGACCAGACTACGTTGGTCATCAGTCCCTAGTCTTACAAACTACTTAAACTAAGTTAAACTAACCTAAGGACAACACACACATCCATACCCGAGGGAGGATTCGAACCACCGATGCGGGAGGCCGGCGCTCCAGATCGCTCGGCTACTCCCGCGCGGCTGTATTTTAGTTTATTATGCTTTTTGGACCTCCTATCTCCCCTTCAGCTATACCTGGCATGAACGATTTGAACGAAACAAAACAGAATCTTCTGCAAATAATGCTTTCGCCGCGCGGGAACGACCGTATGGTCTGGGGCGTCATGTAGCAGGTTGTGCGCCGCTCTCGATGGAGTTTGGAGTCCTCCATCGGGCATGGGTGTGTGTGCTGTTCTTAGCATAAATAAGGTTAAGAAGCTCGTACGTCTAGGCACCGATGACAGCAATTTGGTCGTTCAGTTTTACAAACATTTAAATGCGATCATCGCCGTAACGGAAAGTAAACAATATTCTATTTATACGTAATAGAACGGAAAAATCTTACCTCGGATGGAATAAGAAATACAGAAATGCTCGTGGTATTCTGCTGCACATAATAAGACATAGGTCAAGAGAACCAAATTTTTCAAGCTATCCAGCATCTCCTTGTAGAATGAAAGCATTACTAAGCTTTAAAACGCCGACGAATCATGACTGGAAGACCATTCACTTGCCGTCACTTGTCACAGCAGGAAACATAACTTCAGAGCTTATGCTGCAGAGGGGAAATAAAAAGGTCTATCAGATTATACGTTCTGCAGATGTTGTCAAAGGAAGCTCAGAGAAATATTGCTATGTGCGGAGCGTGACGAATGACGCTCTGTTGTTGAATACGTCACGGCTGGTAAACAAATCCATCATAAGCGGCAGAAGGAGCACGGTCAGCGGGCAGCGGGCACGCCAGCCAGCCAGCTGCGACAAGTGCGGAAAGCAACCACTCTGTTCCCCTCAAGCCTCTCTGTGGGTCTGGCGAATAAGCGAAACATTTCTTTTGAAAAACATTACAAGCACAGTTTACACAGTTCCCGAAATATTACAGCTGCAGAAGAAAATATCACTGTTTATCTTGTGATTCAGAATAACAATTCATTCATTTCGTAAGGAAATTATTAAACTCTGTGTGTGTAGTTTGTGTGTGTTTGAAATTGCGTGCTTATGGAATATCTCCACAATTGTGCGATTGGATTCACGATTTCCTATCAGAAAGGACACAGTTTGTAGTAATTGACGGTAAGACATCGAGTACAACAGAAGTGATATCTGGCGTTCCCCAGGGAAGCGTTATAGGTCCCCTACTCTTCCTTGTGTTTATAAGAGACTTAGGAGACAATCTGAATAGCTCCTTTAGACTATTCGCGGATGATGCTGTCGTTTATCGGTTAGTGAAGTCAACAGCGGATTAAGAGCAACTGCAAAGCGATTTAGACAAAATTTCTACATGGTGCGAAAATTGGCAATTGACACTAAATAAAGAAAAGTGTGAAGTAATACACATGGCCACTAAAAGAAATCAGCTGAACTTCAATTAAGCGATAAATCAGTCAAACCTTAAGGTCGTAAATTCTACTAAATACCTAGGAGTTACAATTACGAACAACTTAGGCTGGAGAGAACACATAGAAAATATTGTGGGGAAGGCGAACCAAAGATTACGTTTCATTGGCAGAACGCTTCGAAGATGCACCAGCTCCACCAAAGAAACTGCCATCATCACACTTGTGCGTCCTTTCCTGGAGTACTGTTGCCCCTTGTGGGATTCTCACCAGGTGGTACTGACGGAAGACATTGAGAAGGTTCAGAAAACGGCAGCTCGTTTTGTTTTATCACGTTACGGGAGGAAAGCGTCACGGAAATGTTGCACGAATTGGGGTGGAAATCATTAAAAGAAAGACGTTATTCATATCGGCGTGATCTGTTTGCGAAGTTTTAATCACCGACTTTTATTTCTGACTGTGAAAATATTTTGCTAGCACCCACCTACTTAGGGAGACATGACCATCCCAATAAAATAAGAGAAATCAGATCGAAAACGGAACGATTTAGGTGTTCTTTCTTCCCGCGCGCTATTAGAGAATGGAACGGTAGAGAAAAGTTATGAAAGTGGTTAATGAACCCTCTGCCAGGCACTTAAATGAGATTTGCAGAGTATCTATGTAGATGTAGACGTGTGTGTGTGTATTCTCTCTGTGCTTTCAGACATATGCTAGATAACAGACCCTTTTTTATCCAGGACTCATTATGAAAAAAGTCACAAAAGAATTTACGGAATTTACTGTCTGTGGGAATTAAATCAATGTGGAAAGTTTTAAAGTTGTGAATGGCCAAGGTTCGAACCCAGGTCTCCTGCTTGCTGCGTAGTTGCGCTGTTCACTACGCAATACGGACACAGGGGTCACCGCATCTGCACGGAATCCCACCAGACGAAAACTTTCAACTTGTCCACACACTACTGACGTAGGGCGACTGACCATTTTGTTTGACTACGTTGGAAATTAGCGCCTGACGTGAGGCGTGCTAGAGTAGCAGTGTCGTCTTTAATTGACCGTAATAGCATACAGGATGACAGACAAAATTTCTAGTTGGTGCGAAGAATGGCAGCTAGCTCTAAATGTATAAAAATATAAGATGATGCGCATGAGTAGGAAAAACAAAACCATAATGTTCGAATACAGCATTAGTAGTGAGCTTCTTGCTGCAGTCGCGTCGTTCAAATATCTAGGCATAACATTGCAGAGGGATATGAAGTTGAACGAACCATGTAAGTACAGTTGTAAGGCGGACAGCTGACGTCGGCTTCTTGGGAGAATTTTGGGAGGATGTACTTCATCTGTATAGGAGACCACGTATAAAACGCTTGTACGACCACGTCTTGAGTGTTGCTCAAGTGTTTGGGACCCGCAGCAGATCAGTTTAAAGGAAGACGTGGAAGCAGTTCAGAGGTGAGCAGCTAGATTCGTTACTCGTAGGTTCGACCAATGCGCGAGTGTCACAGAAATGCTCCGGGAACTCAAATGGGAATCGCTGGAGGAAAGACGACATTCTTTTTGAGAAATTCTGTTGAGGAAATTTATACGGCCGGAATATGAAGCTGGCTGTTGAACGAGCTTCCTGCCGCCTACTTACATTTCGCGTTAAGATCGCAAAGACAAGATAAGAGAAATTAGGACACGTACAGAGGCGTATAGACATTCTTTTTCCCTTCGTTCTATTTTGGAATGCCTAGTAGTGGTACAGTGTGCCCTCCGCCACGCACTTTATGGTGGATTGCTGAGTATATATATAGATGTAGTCCGACCCTTACGAGGTGAATAATTAAACTAGATGAATCGCATTTCCAGTATAAATAAAATCAGTTGCAAGTAATTCATGATAACACGGAGAAGGAAGAAAGAAAGCAGGAAGAAATCATAAATTGTGAGCTGTTATGCACTTGATGTAACTCCAGTTACGTACAAAAGTCGGTTCAGTTAACACCTGAATTCTCCAATTATCAACATCCTACACTCCTCACGATATTTCCAATCTACAGAAAACGTCCTGATTCTTCTTCCCTTTCCCGCCGTAATAATGGTAGGGATTTTGCTGAGAACCGATAAAAGTAACATTTTGTATTAAAAATTTTTACGCTAGTTTGTCCCTTAAATTACTGAATGTCCCTTTTATAATAACTAAAGTCTGGTGTCCGAGAAAATTTGCGGTGTCACTTCACAATCGCACAAAAGTTTCCGCTCCAGTTGTCACAATGTAAAAATGTCCGAACGACATGTTTCGGGCCTACATTAGCCCATTCTCAAGTTCTGAAAGGATAAAGCCAAGGAAACATAAATTAAAACGAAAACACTAAAACCTTAAATACGATTCATGTCAATATAATCAAGTATATTCATCCTAGACAGGCTTACATTGAATTCTAAAACATATCTGCCCTTAGGCAACGTCAAACGTAAAATGTTTGCGGCATATACGCCATGCCAACAGATAAACATTCCTCACCTTAAAACATGTTTCTAGTTGGAGGTACAATTGTGGACTGCTAACTGTCTGCTCTGCTATATCAGAGATAGTCCAAACGCTACCAACTACCAAAGATAAACCTACCGTATTTCTACTATCGAAAGTAAACTCGTCTAAAAACACAAATTTAAAATGTATCCAGAAAGCTTCTAACAGTAAATCAGCCAACCCCGACCCCAAGGAACCAAATGCGAGGGGAAGTTTTACTGTTTATCGAGAAGGACATTACCAAAATGAGACCAGAAATGTCGTTTAGACAGTTTCGTCTGTTAATGTAATATGTTATTCGGTTCTTTTATTAACGCGCAAAAAATTTCAACCTCCTCCAGGTTAGACAGCAACCATCCCTTATCCTGATAATGTATTGGCCTCATACTGTTATTAATATTGCCCAATGAATGCCGTTCATTTTTTAGATGCTTCGCCACCCCCGAAGAGCCATTCTCAATGTTGCTATGTTCTTTAAATCGAAGTTTAAAATTCCTACCAGTCTGTCCCACGTATTTCATATCACAATCTAAACATTTAATTTCATAAACTCCCGCTTTCCCCGCCCAATCGTCTCGTGAATCAATTTTGTGTTTCAACCTCTGTTCTGATCTGTTGTCTGTCCTAAAAGCTATTTTCACCCCTTCTTTGTTAAATAATTTAGCCACATTATGTGAGATATTACCCCAAAATGGCATGACTATATTTCTGGGAGGTTTTCTCAATCTGTTTATTTTTGCGTCCGATCATCATCCTATCGAATTTACCTACTAACCCGGCCTCATAACCATTTTCAACCGCTATTTGCCGAAGTGTTCGCATTTCTCCTTTCTCATTTTCAGGGGTTAGCGGAATGGAGTTCACCCTGTGTACAGCACAAACGATCACTTCACAATGCCACTTGCGAGGAATGGTGTCAAAAATCTGGTAATACGGAATCGGCTTGAGACGAATGGTGATGTGTTTCCGATATAAGAGGCAGGCGTAATGAGCGGGCAGCGTGGGCAGCCAGGTCGGGAGTGTTGGCCGAGCATCCCCTCCCCTGGCCATTGTTCGGCAGTGTGAATCATACGGCGTCACTTGGCGCGCGCTCGTTGTGTAAGTCCCTCCCGCTGCGACGCGCTCGCCTTCATCATCTAAAGCCCCCACTAAATCTTTGACACAAGTTCATTATTAACCGCTGTTACAAAATGACGCGCTGTGTTCACGCTGGCATCGATAGGCGGCAGAAAACAAACCTGTCGACGGCTCGGGTAGGCCGAACACGTCTCGGCGCTGGGGCGACCTGTGTCAGACAGCGGGGTACACCCACGGCTTTTGTAATTGCGATGTTATTGTACAAAACCCCATGTCGCCTGACGGGGCCCTGACACGTGTACAGAGACGTTGCCTTCGGGGACACGTCAAACGATCCCTATTTTGACTGTGACATGTGGACAAGATGAGCTATGGTACTGATTTCTATAGGAATGTATCCGCTTCGAAATGTCCTAAGAACTACAAAAGAAAATGCATACACTACGCTTGTCCGTCCATTTTTGGAGTATTGCTGCCCAGTGTGGAATCCTTATTAGGTGGGTTTGACGGAGGATATCGAAAGAGTCCAAAGAGGGGCAACTCGTTTCGTACTGTCACGATACAGGGGAGACAGCGTTACGGAAATGATATAGGATCTGGGATGGGAATCATTACAACAATGGCGCTTATCGCTGTGGTGTGGGCTACTTACGAAACTCCAATCGCCAACATTCTCCTCCGAATGCGAAAATATATTGTTGACTGCCACTTACATAGGTAGAAATGATCATCAGAATAAAATACGAGAAATCAGAGCTCGAACGGAGAGATTAAGGTGTTCTCTCTTCCCGCGCTCTATTTGAGAATGGAATGGGGGTAAATAGTATAACGGTGGTTCGATGAACCCTCTGCCAAGCACTTAAATGTGATTTGCACAGTATCCCATGTAGATGTAGGTGTAGAATGGGAAAATACGCCGGCCGCGGTGGCCGAGGTGACTGAGGCGCTGCAGTCACGGCCACTACGGTCGGGGGTTCGAATCCCCCCTCGGGCATGGATATTTGTGCCGTCCTAGTTTGTAAGTAGTTCATAAGTAGTTTGTAAGTTTAGGGACTGATGACCCCGTAGTTAAGTCCCATAAGCTTTACAAACATTTGAACATTTTTTGGGAAAATACTTGACCAAGCTTTCCCTTTGGTGTAATGAATGAATACCAGCTCTCTTCAAATGCTCAGATTGTTTATAGTTAAACTTTCACTAATCTAGATGCTCCCCGCCCCATGAGAAACAAGTTACTGTGGGAGAAATGCAAGGATGTGGAAACATTTGTGACAACCTGGAAAAAGAAATGGCGAATAAACCAGAGAATGAAATTAAACACATTTTAATTCCGACGGTCGTCTGCATTCACGAGTCGTGTGAGATTGGCCGCGTTGTCTAAGGCATCATGATACGGACTGGGCGGTCGCTCTTTCTGGAGGTTGGAATCCTCCCTCGGACAGAGGTGTGTGTGTTAGTTTAAGTAGTTTCTAAGGTCATGGTTTGATGAACGTAGCAGTTTGCTCCTATAGGCATACCATTATTTGTTGTTATTTTGCATCCATGTAGCTTTTACGGATACAATTTCAAAATTCTTCCAAGCACTTTTAGAACGATGAATGAAGGAATTTTCAGTTGTAGTGACACAGCTCGTGTACTGGTTGAAAATCACATAATGCGTTCATCATTCTCGGTTGAGGCAATAATTACTTCTCCAGCAATTCGTGGCGAACTTGCCCAACATTCTCTTCCTGGAGGAAATCCCTAATCGTCAGTTAATTTTAATTTTCGGATCATGTTTTCAAGACCTGTCTGAAAAGAAGACGCCCCTGTATTATTTTAATATGTTGATACTGGCAACAGACATTGGCTGTTATAATGCTGAAATAGCTTAATGATGAAATACCTGCACGCCTTCTAGACACATGCTAACTGCAACTGTACACAGTTGTCTTGCCTGTCATTCAACCTTACGTCGCCGAACCAATCTGGCAAATTACAACACTGACAGTAATAACAATACAAATCACGCAGGCGACAGTCTAAATATCAATCCTACAAAGATGGGTACCCATATGGTAAATACGAAGGTCGTCCACAAAGTAAGTTGCGTTTCTATTTCTGTCCGCGGCAGCGCTACAATCGCAGTTCCGAGTATTCGCGGCAATTACTTAGACTCAAGGAGAAGACAGGTAGGCCATTTTCCGATCGCTACTACCGACGTGTGCTTTGTAGTTCTTCTTTATAATGTCAGCCGTAATGGAAAATGCCGTCGCGTGTGAAATAAGATCTGTGATTCGGTTTCTAAATGCAAAGAAAGTTAAACCAAAGGAAATTCATCGGTAAATCTGCGAGGTTTGCAGACAAAAGTGATTCAATGGTTAGAAGATGGATCAGACTGTTCAGTGAAGTACGTGATCAAGTGCCCGATGAAGAACGAAGTGGACCTCCGTCTGTGATTACTGATGAACTGGTTCACACAGTTGAAGAGAAGATTAAGCACAACCGTAAGATTACACTTAGTGCCCTTGCTATGTAATTTCCGCAAATATCACGAACACAAATTCATGAAATAGCGTTAAGTACCCAAAATTCTTTCTGAACGTAAAAATAAATAAATAAATAAAATAAAAATAAAAACAGTGGATGGGCAGTGCAGTTCAGTTTTTGACACGTTACAATGAAACCCATTGGGGTTTCTTTCTCGGATAGTAACTGGGGCCGCGGCGGAGCGGCCGAGCGCATTGAGGCGCTATGCTACGATACGCGAGGCCGTGAATCCCCCCTCGGGCCGTCTTTAGTATAAGGTGTTTCATAAGTAGTTTGTAAGTTTAGGGGCTGATGACTCCGCAATTAAGTCCCATAAGCTTTACAGACATTTGAACGACATGCGCTTGGTTTGAAAAAGTTTGTGACCTGGTACCTGTCACCTAATTTTTCCTGCAAAATCTGGCCCACATTTTTCCATGGCTGCTACCTAGCAACAAAACTTTCTTACTACTTTCTACTTTTTTTGAAACTGTTGTTTTCCTAATGAAGTTTTATTGCATCGTAACTACTTCTACTTATACTGGAGCCTCTTCCTTACTCAACTGTGACAGCAGAGAAAATCTATTGGTTGTGGCAATTGCAAAACTGTCAGACACTGTTCACTTTCTCTGGCCCCTGTTCCAAATGTTCAAACGTTTGTTAAGCTTAATGGACTTAACTACGGGGTCATCAGTCCCTAAGCTTACAAACTACTTATGAACTAGCTAAGACTAAGGACGGCACAAATATCCATGCCCGAGGGGGGATTCGAACCCCCCACCGTAGTGGCCGTGCAGACCGTGACTGGAGCGCCTCAATCCCCTCGGCCACCGCGGCCGGCACCCCTGTTCTCAACTATCACTTCCCACCTCTGGTTACCCTCCTCCCCTTAACCTCATCAGTTCCTCCCTCGCTCTATCCAAATCAGCCTGAAGGGCTCTAATCTTCCCCTCCTGTTCTACTATTTTCCTATCTCTTGAGGAAACCCTGCAAAAGAATGGAAGTATCGTTTGTTTCCCCAACTCCCACACCGCTACATCCCCAATGAAACCACCTGTCGCAACAGCTGCATGAAACATCTGAACTAAATTTCTTACCGCAGCTCACACACTTGGAATTCAAGATTGTTTGCATATTAATTGCGAGATTTACTTAATTGATAACGCTAATATATATATATTAATCACAAATATAATTATGTATTAGACACCGACATGTATGGAAACTATTAGAAAATGCATTTAAAACTGAAGTGTTACACTAAATATGCACCCTCGGAAATTAGGCCTAAAAGCAGTAAGTAAACAAAACCGACTTTTCGCTATTACTAAAACAATAGGTATATAAAAGAAAAAAAATTATTTTTTGTGGGCTTTAATAGCACTCCTATGAACGTATTTAATCAGTTAAAATGTTAAATTACACTTTATTACTAGCTAAATTCCTTATCTTTACCCTCGGAAATTATTATTAGTTTATACTAAGTGTGGAAATAGTCTGAACATACTACAGATATTGTTGATATACCTTGCAGATAATAGTGTTGTACAGTTTTAGGTGCCGGCCGCGGTGGCCGAGGGGACTGAGGCGCTCCAGTCATGGTCTGCGCGGCCACTACGGTCGGGGATTCGAATCCCCCTCGGGCATGGATATTTGTGCCGTCCTTAGTATTAGTTAGTTCATAAGAAGTTTGTAGGTTTAGGGACTGATGACCCCTTAGTTAAGTCCCATAAGCTATACAAACATTTGAACAGTTTTAGGTACGAAAATAACAATAAAATTCCGGAAGAAGTCGACCACAAATTAAGTATCGGTCACTCCCTCACTGAGCATGGTTTCTATCCTAATCATGTATGTTGTGTTAATGTAGGTCAAGGGCCTGCGTGCGACTCCAAGAAAGTAAGACTCCAAAAACATAAAGAAAAACGTTTGTCTCCCTCTTGAAAAACATATTGATCACTTCGGAGAATATTAGAAGGTGCATACCAAGTTCAAGCGGTCTTGTGACGCACCACTGCTGTCATGAGTCACAGCAGTGAAGTGGTGTGTATTTAGCAGTCCGTTCTATGAACCGACGTAAAGAAGTAACAGGATCCGCAAGGAGCTGTTGTTTCCATGCTATCATTCAATGTTATATAATAGAAGGACAAGACCTAATAGAAATCCCTGGATAACATGGGAGGTACTGAACAAACAGCAAGTGGAGGAGGCAAAGGGCAGTACAGGCGGTTGATAAATGACGTTGTCAGGAAGCACAGACTGGCTAAGCTTGCGTGGGTATAGGACAAATGCAAGTCCATAGTAGAATGTATAACTAGTGGGAAGATTGACACTCCCTGCAGGAAAATGAAAGAGACGTTTGGAGACTAGAAAAGACGCTACATGTATATCAAGACCTCAGATGGAAAAACAGTACTAGGAAAAGAAGGAATTGCTGAAAGATGGAAGGAAAATTTGTCTATTGAGGGCCTATACAATGGAAATTAAGTTGAAGGCAATAATGCAGAAAGGGAAGAGGGGCGATACGATATTGCAAGAAGAATTTGTAGAGCACCGAAAGATTTGACAGGTTAAGGAAACGCAAACCTATATTATTAGCTTTTGTTGATTTGGAGAAATATTTTGACAATGTTGATTGGAATACACTTTTTCAAATTTTTAAGGTAACAGGGGTAAAATATAGGGAATTAAAAGTTATATAAAACTTGAAGAAAAACTAGACAGCAGTTATTAGAGTCGAAGGGCATGAAAGGGACGAAGTGGTTGGGAATGGTGTGAGACAGGATTGCAGCCTTTCCCCGATGTTATTCAATGGTTACATTGAGCAAGATGCGAAGGAATGGATGGAGAAATATGGAGAAGGAATTAAAGTTCAGGGAGACGAAATAGGCATTGTTGGGGTTTGCCGATGACGTTGTAATTTTGTCCGACAGCGGAGGACCTGGAAGAGCAATTGAATGGAATGGACAGCGGCTTGAAAGTAGGTTATAAGATGAACATTAACAAGAGCGAAACAGGAGCAATAGAATGTAGTCAAAGAAAGCCAATTGATATTGAAGAAATTAGGTAAGGTCATGAGGCAATGTAGTAGATGAGCTTTTTATTTGGGTAGCAAAACAACTTATGATGGACGAAGTAAAGATAATATGAAATGCAGAATGACTGTGGGATGAAAACATTTCTGAAGAAGAGAACATTGTGACGTCCAATATTAATTTAAATGTTAAGAAGTCTTTATGAAGACATTTGTCTGGACAGTAGCATTGTACGGAAATGAAACATGGACGATAAGGAGTTCAGACAGAAATATAATAGAAGCATTTGAAATGTGTTGCTGCAGACGAATGCCGAAGATTAGGTTGTTGGTAGGTCACGTAGCTAATAGAAGAATTGGGAAGAGAAGAAATTTCTGGGAAATGTTGACTAACAGAAGGGATCGTTTGGTGGGACACATTCTGAGACATAAAGCAATCGTGAATTTGGCATTGGCGAGAAGTGAGTGGGGTAAAAATCGCAGAGGGAGACTGAGAGAAGAATACAGTCAGCAAGTTCAAAACAAAATCGTTCCATTCACCTGATAAAGAAATTTTAATCAAGAATCTCAAAAGCGGACATAATATCGTTGAATATCGAGGCGTAAAACGTTCCCAGCTCAGTAAACGTCTGAAAATCGCCTCACACATGAAAATCTTTCACATTATTGTAACAAAATGCACTATATTAAATTTATTTAATTTTGAACAAATGTCTACACAGTGGAGTAACTATGGGGGGGATGAGGGGGATATAACACCCCCCCCCCTCAGAACACCCCCCCCCCCCAAAAAAAGAGAGAGAGAGAGAGAGAGAGAGAGGGAAAAGAAAATGAAAAAGAAAAAAGAAATCGTATAACAGCAATCTGGTAAAGGTAAAGATTTGAAACTTGGGGTGTTTTACCATAAGCTTTCATTTGATGGGAGTGAATTAGTTTCTTCAACAGGAGTGGTAAATATTAGTCTGTCTGGAAAATTAATAAAATTTTGCTCGTCAAGCAGATCTATCCCCCCCCCCCCCCAAAGCCAAGTCCTAGTTACGCCACTGTGTCTACATACTACAAATTTTAAGACTTAAGCATTAAGATAATTTAAAACTTGATCAGGACACAAAAACGCATCTGCACGCCTATAAATATAGCTAAATCAGGCTGTCAGTATCAGTCTACATTACTTTCCTTTGGAGTTTCCATTAACACTTTATGGACTTATTCGCCTTAAAGATGGTTTGTTTCATTAGTAATTCGCAGAGTTAAGAATGCTCAACTTACTAACAGTGTGAAAATTACAAAGTTTGTTACGAGTAAATCGAATGTACAAGGCGTCAAAGCCTTGAACCGCTCTATCGTCAAAGGTTCAGCACTGTCTTTAGCGTGCGCTGTTTCTATGAAGGGAAATGTTTGAAAAATGCTTCCACACTAATAATTCACTCATACTGTTCTTCACGTAGCACATAGCAAGTTCTTTTCCTATTTGCTTTGATTGTTGATCGTAAATAGCCTGTGAGAGGTGATTATGGTACATTACGTTATACTCTTTGGATAAGTTGATTTCTTAAGTTCAATAGCTTTCTTTGGTGGCTTCTGAAAACCAGTTTATGTCTCTTTGTAGACTACTGGTAATAGTCTAAAGTAACAGAGAGAAAAGAGGGATATCCCATTGCAATATGCTACTGACGCAAACATTTCAGTCATTACTACCACCGATTTCCAGTAAGGAATCGAATGAGAAAAATTTTGTCACCCACGAAGAAAGGTTTGTGGACTGCACCAGCTTGCTATTGTACCGCGCTACCTTTTTTGTCTCATTATTTACTTAAGCTGCTTTTATGCTAGCAGTCTTCATAAATCGCTGGGTTGCTCATTCAAATGGAAAACTGGAGCTAACCCCGGAATCCGATAGAAGCTCTTAGGTGTTTCTACCAACTGAATTTACAATTAACCCTTTTGTATGCCAGTAGGCACAATGTTTCCATGTGAATTATGCGTGGCAGTTTTTCCTCCCTTCCACCGTTAATATCAGGCTTTCAGTCAGAGACCATGTTATTCTTTAAATCAAGATTTGTTTAAAGCAGAAAACGAAGGAGCTACGAAACAATTCATACGGTTATGCTTACAAGAAATATATCTTCGTTTCTTCTTGTGTAACTCTTAACGGAAGGAGATAAATATTAGTTGAAAACTTTACAACTTTTACGTACGTTGAATTCTCCACTAGCATCACTATAAACAGAAAGAATCGTTACTGGAGATATCTAAATGATCAGAGGAACTGCTGTCTCAACTGCTTTAGCATTACATGTTTTCAGCGATTTAGTCGTAGAGACATGTTTTTATACAATTCTTTATGTTTACATTATCTTTGAACACCGTTGCCTTTGGCATATTAGTTAATAGAAGGGAAAAGAAACGCTACGTTAAGTCTATGATTATTATTATTTCATTATTTTTATACATATATGTGTTTATTATTGTATAAGATATTACAAATACATGAGGATTCACAGTACTACAATGATATTTCGAAAATTGTAACAGTAACAAAAATAAAAGCATCTTAAATGATAGTGTTTGACAAACAAACACCTTGTAAGAGGTGTCTAATACATTTATGCTCTAATTGGTATGCGGTCACCAACCCATTATCAGGAAGCTGACAGTAGATAACCTAGGAAAAAATTACACACCTATAATATCACAGACACTTTTCTCAGTTAGCTGCGCGATGGTGAGATAGCTCCCGCATATTGGATGAATAATAAACATTTTATACACATCTTTAAGTTGTGTACAAGCAAGTTACGAAAAAGTCATTTCTAAGGTGTTTTATAGATGAGAGCAACAAATACGCTAAATTTATGAAATGCATGCAAGTGAAATGAACGTTATACTATAAACAGTCATGGTTTTAAGAACCGCAAATGGTCTTCTATGAAGAAGAGGAAATCAAACGTACTATACTCAGAAGTTCCAAAATAAATCAGAGAGGTATTAGATTAATTGTTGCATGCTCTAGATCAAAGTGATTAGTATGAAAGTAAGTGGAACAACGCCACTCGTGGACCGTGTTGTCGAGTTACACACGTTCGGTTTGTGAATAAAAATTCGAGTTTACTGATTACTTAATTTCGGTCTACATTCAACACTCACTAGAACATAGAGTTCGTTACCTTGTGCTGAACGACGAAATCGGCAATTTGTAGATAATTTCAGGAATAACTTGAGAGTGTTATAGAACCATTCCCGTGTGAATGGTCTGGTGAATAACATCAGAAGTTCCACGAAACTTTTTCCAAAGGATAATGTTGTCCATAGGATGCTTGTCACTTCTGCAGAATGTGGAGAATACTCATGTGAACCATCGCTGATAGGTACAAAGAATAGCAGTTAACCAGAAATGTAAATTTTAGTAACGTATTGCTGATTAACATGGCCGCGGTGGAGCGGCCGAGCGCATTGAGGCGATATGTTCCGATGCGCAAGGCCGTTCCCCGTCGGGGGTTCGAATCCCCCCTCGGACATGGATGTTTGTGCTGTCTTTAGTATAAGTTAGTTCATAAGTAGCTTGTAAGTTTAGGGACTGATGACCCCGCAGAAGCTTTTCAAACATATGAACATATGAAATCATTAACAGGTGCAAGGTGCATTACTCCTCAATCACGCTTTTACTAATTAACCGATGGATACAGTAAATATAGTAAGATATCTAAGAAAATAAAATCTGAAGCTCAATTACCACATAGAGCTAATTTCAGTAAAAGCTGTTGACAACATGAGATTGACCAGAAGACTTTCAAAAAGCGCAGTATTCTATATACTCATAAGATCTGTTACTGTGTATAGCTCATCATTGTAATCAGTTTGGATTAATATAAAACATATAGCGAAGATGTAACGAAGAGTAGAGCCATCGATAAGGGGTCGTCTAACAACCACGAAAGCATCACAAATGTACTCAGGAAACTCCAGTCCAGACGCTGTAATGTGCATCACAGAGAGTTTTTTTAATGACATTCTGAGACCACACGTTTCAAGAAGAATCGAGCTATGTATTATTTTCTCCAGGGTACGTCTTGCGAAATGACAGAAACGAGAACTCAGAGAAAGTAGAGCTCACGCGAAGCTTCACCGACAGCCTTTCATGTCTTGCTCTATTCGCGAATGGAACAAAAAAGAGAGAAGTGATGGTAGTATGAGAATGACCTCCACCAATGTCCGTAAGTTAACTTGTGGAGTAGTAGTGCCGAAGTCATTTTTTTTTCGGCGAACAAGTTGTTGGCCAACCAATACCAGTGACATTTAATCGGCGATGTGTCAGGCTAGTGTTTGTATCATTTTTCGGAGAAAATTTTCAGGGATTTTTCCATGAAACATGACATTATCTTGATAATGTGTGCTACGCGATGCTACCCGAAGGAAGTTCATTACATCTGGGACAAATATCTTCCTATTGCAGAAATTGCAGCTGATACTCCCCTCTGTCACCAGGAGTAAAAACCGTATTATACCAGGGCGTCTAGTCCATCAGACTTGACCTGTGTTTATTACGTTATTCGACAAGGCAGAATTCTACATTACAGCCACCTCCCCACCGTTTGAAATGTACGCAGAAATAATTGTAAGGTATTTCGAAAAGTTGCGTTTCGCTAGTCAGCACTTCAGTGATGACGTGCCTTTCGCTCTTTGATTTCGATTATCGATTGTGGCTAAAGAGAACAGGACTAAAGACGTAGTGTATCATCAATCCTGACGTACTCGGTACAAAGTGTCAAAATTTAAGTAGCGAGCGATTGTCACGAGAAAACGAAATGGATGTCGTCCCGAACCCGCCTTAGGCATCAATTAATAAAAACGAGATAAGAATACTTATATGAATTATATGGGTCATGTAATTTCTCAGATATTTCTGGATGTAAATTGTTGTTCACTGTCCTTTGGGGCAGAACGAAGGGAGGAAGATGTTGCGACTTGTTTGTGCCGAAAGCAAGAGCAGCACCACAGGAGAGCAGGAGGGGGGGGGGGGGGGGTTAGTGGCGAGGGCAGATGCCTGTTGGAAAAATCTACAAAAAATCTGAGGAGTTTATGTGTTAAAATTTCTGTTTCATAGGAACCAATTTAGGAGTGAGACTCCATGGTCATGGAACAAGTCAATTTTTAAGTAATCCTATGCACATGACAATCTTAACACAAAGTGAACATAATAAAGAAAAAAATGAATTAGCTTAATTGTTTAACTTTTCTAGGAGTTCCTCGACAGCATAAAAGGAGTGAGCCAGGAAAAATTTTTCCTACGTTATTTATTGTACCATTATTTCTTATTTTACTCATTCTCTTTCTCATCGTCCCACCGCCTACCCCGTAGTCTACTGGCTGGCGACGCCCTTGAAGGACTACTTTTATATGTGACCATTATTGTCGCACATTCTTATGTATCAGTTTGAAAAGAAACCAAAACTGACTATAACCTTCCTCTTTAAATGTGAGAAAGTATAACGCCCTGCAACGTCACACTTGATCTCACCGACGCTTCAGACAGCAAGACGTGACGGGTGTCCGTCACTGAGATATGTGTCAATAAAACGACAAAGTGTTTCTCAAAAGCCTCTCAGTTCAGAAACACTGCGCGCCTTTCTTTGGCACTTAAAATATCTCCCTTTCCTAAGGCAGCCATCGTAGATTCCTAAGCACAATAGTTACAGACATCCCTTTTGACACCTTTGGATTTCGCCTGCAGCCTGAAGGCACCAGTTCAGCGTTGATGAGGCACTCACTAAAGAGAAGTCGAAATAGTTGACTGTCACACTGGCGCCTAGGAATCAATGACTGGTCGCATAGAAAAGAAAACTGTTGACTGTTGAGGGGAGCGCGAATAGTCGAATTCGGTAAATTTGGAGAATTTTGGGAAGATGTGGTTCATTGCTAAAGGATTCTGGGTAAATAACGCTTGTGTGAACCCGTCTTTAATATTACTCAAGTGTTTGGGTTCCCTAGCAGAACAGTTTAAAGGAAGACATAAAAGAAATTTAGAGTCGGCCTGTCAGGTTTGTTACTGGTATGTTCGATCAATGTGCGAGTGTTACAGAGATGTATCTGAAATCAAATTTGAATGACTGGAGGAAAGGTGACGTTCCTCCTGGAGACACTGTTGAGAAATGTGAGGTTGACTGCAGAACGATTTTACTGTCGCCAAACTACATTTCTCGTAAAGACCATTATAATTATATAAGAGTATTAGGGCTCATACAGAGGCATCCAGGCATTCGTTTTTCTTTCGTTACATTTGGGAGTGGGAGAGAAAAGGAAATGGCTAATAGTGATAAGACATACCCTTCGATATGCACCTCGCGGAGGACTGCGGAGTAGATCTACGCATGTAGATTCATATGTATATGAAGTTGCACCCGTAGTGTTGAGGGTTTTGGCGACTGCGGAGAGGGGGTCTCACAGGCAGGGTCGTTATACCATTCCATTCACACACGAGTCAATGTCGCTCTCCTCAAATTGCCTTAATTGCCTAAATTGCATCCAACAGTAAAGGTGGAGATTTTATATATCAACTAACGTGATATCTGAAAATTTCAACTAGTTCCATTTTTTATTTTTGTTGGTCTACTATGCATGAATATCCGTGTATGACATTGATATGAGTATAGGAAGGAAGGAAGCTTGGAGTTTAACGTCCCGTCGACAGCGTTGTCATTAGAGACGTAGCTTACGTTCGGAGTGTTTGGGTAAGGATGTGGCAGGAAATTGGCTGTGCCCTTTCAAAGGAGCCATCCCGTCATTTGCCTGGAGTGATTTAGGAAAATCACGGAAAACCTAAATCTGGATGGCCGGAGGTGGATTTGAACCACCATCCTTCCGAATGCGAGTCCAGTGTGTTACCACTGCGCCACGAAATGAGTATAGTTCTATCAGCTGATGGGGATACAGTGTATTAGAAGAAACACCAGCCTGCAGATATACAACGTTCATATTTCGGCCACAACAGCAGTGAACCGCGCGGGAGTAGCCGAGCAGTCTGGAGCGCCACGTTGCGGATCGCGTGATCTCCCGCGTCGGAGGTTCCATTCCCCATCTGAGATAGATGTTGTGCTGTCTTTAGTATAAGGTAGTTTATAAGTAGTTTGTAAGTTTAGGGACTGATTACCCCCCAGTTAAGTCCCATAAGCTTTACAAACATTCCAAAGCGGGGAGGCGTCACACCTGGCGGTCACTGTCCTTCCCTCCTCGATCAAGCGCGGTCTACACGCTTTGAGCAGTCATACTCAAACTAGCCACACCCGAGTACGACGCACTCGAGCGTGTACGAGTAAACAGTCCTCTATATGTCACAACAGCTTATCTTTCCACCCCCTGTCCGTTATTCATTTTTACGTTGAAACATTAAAATTAGTAACAATGGATGCACCGAATGCAGTGTCCCTCTTTCTATAGGAAAATATCAGCAGAGCCCACTTTAAAAAATGTTCAGATGTTTATAAATCTATCGGACCAAGCTGCGTGGTCATCAGTCCGTAGCTTACAAACTACTTAAACTAAGGTAAACTAACCTAAGGACACACACACACACACCCACACACACACACACACACACACACACACACACACACACACACATATATGCCCAAGGGAGGACTCGAACCTCTGACGGTGCCCAACCGCGCGCTCCGCAGCGAGGCGCCTTAGACCGCTCGGCTACCCCACTTTACTCTGAGTGGTAGTGTAGACGGTTTCTTTTACTTTCGATCCGAGGGACAACTTAGTATCATAGTGCTCAGGTTGTTGACCCTGTGGGACATCACTTCTCTGTACGTGGGCGGCTCTAGTGTCCTTACCCATGTATGTTTCTGCAGCTTGAATTTGAAAGTAACAGCCCCGATTTATTACTGACTGTCGCCATCTTGAGATGTTTCTGAAATAATTGACAGTGAAAGTGACTGTTTCACACCCTACCCATTCGATGGATCTTCTACTCAGATGAACCATTGGTAATTTCAGTCGGCTGGGAATAATTTTAATGATTAAATTGACTAAATTCATTGTCTTTTTAATTGATTTACGTATAGGTCATCAACCATTGTCACTGAACTGTCTACTTTGTAATTAATGTGAATAAGCGATTTCAGAAGTAATTTTAATTTCATACAGTTTTTTTTTTTTTTTTTTTTTTTTTTTTTTTTTTTTTTTTTTTTTTTTTTTTTTTTTTTTTTTTTTGTTAAGAGGACTAGATTGGGCAGTTTTCTGAGGCTTCTTAACGTGCTCTATATGTCTCAGAAATGTCTCTGGATAAAATATTCCTAAGATGGCCAACAAAGTGTCTGGCGGGTACTCATCTTGGTGTGGGATCGTCAATTCTACTTTATAAACATACAAAAAAAGATGGAAGATCACCTTGGCGTATGAAGAACACATGCAAAATTGTTTAAATGTTTGTAAACCTATTGGACTAAACTGCTATGGTCATCAGTCCCTAGAGTGATATACTACTTTAACGTACACTAAGCGCAACACATATACCAATGCCCGAGGGAGGACTCGACCCTCCGGCGGGAACGGCCGCCTAGTCCGTGGCATGACGCTGTATACCACGCGGCCATTCCGCACGGCTATCCAGGTACGACAGTATAAATACCTATACGCGCAAATGGCGAAAAATGTAGATAGTAATTAATGTAGATGATAGATAAATAACGAAAGTACTTGTTTATGATATGGATGTAAATACGTATATTATCCTGGACTTCTTTGGTGCTGTACAACGTATCGAGTGTCGTCCACTACGTTGTGCAAACGTTTTCCATCTAGTCGTGATATTGAACATTTGGAATGCGTTTATCATATATTTTCTCGCTACAATATTTCAGTAAAATAGTCCTTAATGATCACCTGTCCACTTTTTTACTTAATAAGCACTGTCATTTCTGGTGTTTTAATTAAATGTGATAAAATCCTTCCTTAAAAAAAAAAAAAAAAAAAAAAAAAAGTAGCCTTAAGATTCAAACATTCAGTGGTGTTTAGAAATCAAGCTTCCATTTCTAACTGCACTTCCCTTTACTTATGCATTTTCCTAAATTTTAGGTCGAAGGTTCTTGAGTGCTTATTGAAGTTTCGCTATCACTCGTGCGGGAAAAGTACGTGTTTTGTGTTATCATTTGTTTCGGGCGCTGCTTTCGTTTTTCTTCTAATTTAATTCACGTCCATCAGTGTTGGCAGTTTTTTTATCACCGCTTCTACCTATCATTATAACATGTCCGCTCGCCCCCCCCCCCCCTTTCTTTCATTCTTTCTCTTTGTGTCTGGGAGTGAGAGAGAGGGAGACTGGTGTATATAAATTTAGAAATGTGTAATGATTTTAGCAATGATTGATACATTAGGTACATTCTCCATGTTACTAGATTTAAAAGATATACATTATGTATTGATATTCGAAAGTAAGACAGCTTATTCGTTCTTCGGCATGTCATAGTGACTTCGCAGCTGAAGTGATTACGTGGCCTACTTTCTGTCGCTTGGGGGCTTACAGCTGTGGGAGGGAACTGGTTGCTCTTCGCCACTCACTGGCAGCCCTCCTGACCCCACGAGGAACCTGCCATTGCAGGCTGAATGGCTGCCCTTTGCCTCCCCTGTCCATAATCCAGTTTAACCTTCTCTCACCAACTGTGCGCTTTCCTGCGAGTGGAGAGAGTGACTGAAAAGAATCAGCGCCAGAAGAATCGTGCATAGCAAGCGGCACCCTGAAGTTTCCTGATGACTTAGTTTAGTCACACCTTCTTACGACCTTATCTGTGTATCATTACACACAAACTGCGTAGATTGCCAATTCACATCACAACGGCAACACTTGAATGTCGGCACAGACAACTTACACAACTCCGAGCGAAACAGTTTCTTTATCACCTATACACAGTAGATTAAGAGACATCCGCACACATACACATTATACCAGATAAGCCAAAAAGCTTACGTCATCTAGGTATTACCGTAAAAAAGCTAATACACACTTCTATAATAATATTGCCACAAGAGTTTAGAATAACTAAATACTGATCTTCTGTAGCAAATACCTGACTTTTTACAATTGTTTCTATGGACAATCTTCTTTATTGTAGCAGTTTGAATCGCTGTAAGCAGGGGAAATGAAACTCAATCTTATGTTTTCTGTATTCGCATGAATCTTACTTGAAATTAATTCACTGACTTTTCTCACGAGGATAGTTCCCAAACTGAGCACATCATATCACCATTTTTCTTTCTTTTATATCACTTTCGTATTTTGTGGTATAAATGCAGTATTAACTGAAGATTGTCATAAAATGTAACGATTGCAATTTGGCAATGCCACTGGCAGTTCTCTCCAACAGCTTAGAAAAATTTCGATGCAGTTACACAGGTATTGGTCTTTATTTCTAAGACTAACTTGATACAGCTCTCTGCGATGAACTTATTCCGAACAGATCTCTTCCTCGTCACTGAAATCTACATTCATATGAACCTGCTTACAGTTCAAAATGTTCAAATCTTTGTAAATCTATGGGACTTAAGTTCTGGGTTGTTAGTCCTAGCCTACAAACTACTTAAACTAAATTAAACTAATCTAAGGACAACACATACATCCATGCCCCAGAGAGGATTCGTAACTCCGACGCGGGAGCCTGCTTACTGTATTCAAGTCTTGGTCTGCCATTATATTTCCCCTCCCCACCCCTCCATTACGTACTCAACTATTCCTTGATGAGTCATAATCTGTAGTATCTGCCTATTTCTTCTCTTAATCAACCTCTGATACACGTTTTCCTCCCTGTCCACTTATATTCAGTACTTCTTCATCGATCACTTGGTCTACTTATTTTTCAATATTATTCTGTACCGCCAAATTTCAAAATTACACAATGAGTAACAAACTTCAAAGGTCACTTTTTGTAAACCACTTTACTGTATCCCACTGTGACGTAGAAGTTTTCAATTTGGCTGACGGGTGCATACATTCTTCCTCTTTAATGATACGAAAGGAAGGCGCACTGCGACATGGCTTGAACTTAGCGCACTTCAAACAGAAAGGTGTTAATGCTTGCGAACTAAAAGGCCAGTGCTCAGAATTTCATGTGGGCTCTAAGTTGGGTTAATGATATTACATTCGCACTAGATTTCACTTCAACTCCGCCCAACACCACCGTAAACGTGGCCTACTCGACCGGCCCAAACATTTCACAATCAAAAACTACAGCTTGCAGTGGGATGGACAACGCGACGAGATCGTGATAACCTTTGACACTACTGAATCCTACCGGAGGAATCAATCCATTGTTGCAACTACACTGAGCTTTATCTGACTTCTTTCGAAGCGAACGAAGTTTTCCATGTAGTATACAGGGAGATCCAATAGGAACGCATCTAATATCTTCCAGAATCGCCCGCAAAGAAATGTTACTTATATTAACTCTTCTTCTTCTTTTCTTCTTACTTTTCTTGTTCTTCTTCCTCTTCTTCATCGGTCATCATCAACATTTTGACGGTGACTGATGGATAAAGAACTCCTCCTCGTTTTATGCACCATACCTTTTATTCTATCACATACATGTTGTTCTTGCTGGTTTTTAGTTTCTGTCCAATTTCTTAAGGTCTCCGTTTCGATTTTCCCTTAAAAATTCAGTAACATTCTTGTGTCTACTATCCACTCACCTATCTGCATTTCTTGCCTACGTCAATTTCAGTTTTTATAATTGAAATTGAGTCTTGTTCTGTCAATTGTTTCCTGATGATCCTGTTTTCAACACGCGTCTTTCCGTCAGTGTCAAATACAACAATGACCTGACCTGCGGAAGCAGTTGCTTTGAATTATTTCTTCTATGACGAGCAAGAATGACGCTATTACATCGATTTTCATTTTGTTTCTGGCTCAAAATGGTGAACCCAGATTTCGTCACCTGTCGCAGTCCGGGGCAAGATGATCATCTCCTTACTTTTCAACAAATCAGAAGAATTTTTTTTTCTTTGAGATTTGTAACACAGTAGTATCTATCTTCCAAACTCTTTTGAGTATCCAAGAGTATAGATAATTACAACTTTCCTTCGCTGATTGACAGGTTCAGCGCCATCTGCCGAGTCGTAATGGGTCTGTCCTCGCGAAAGACATCAGATTGCCTCCACATGTTAGGTGAGACAGTGTGGATAGCCATCCTGATCGCTGAAAAATCTCGGAGCTCTGCCGAAACGCTTTCTGATTATCTCACCCTCTGTGTCCAGAGATAAACTGTACTTCTGTCGACAGCAAATACTCTTCAGCGCTTGCTCAGTTTCTTTCTCGACAGTGAGAAATTTATGTTTCTTGCAACGCAAATTACTCACAGATGCTATTAAAAAAACTTTCGGCAACAGCGCTAGAAATTTTGCGCGCGTACTTAGGAATATTCAAATCGCTCATACATAACGTTCCGCATTAGCAACATTGCTTAAGGCTGAGGAATAAATGCGGTGCATTACTTTCTGGGCAATCCCTGTATACCGAAATAACTGCATACAGTCATGTGATATTACTTGTCTTGTTGAATTACGCACTTCGAGAGAACAAACTACCATTTTCAGCTTCTGTCTAAGGGAGTTAGACTACCAGTTTTGTACGACAAAAATATACTCCACAACTTGTCAATGTGGGGTTAAAGTATTCTTGTCTCCAGACTGTAGGGTAAAGGGTTCGGAAAGCATTGTTTGCAGCATACTGATACAGGTGGAGTTGCAGGTGTTTGTTTAGGAATGTAGGTACAGTAGAAGTCCTATGGTCCGGCATGTTCGGGACCGACCCGGCGCCGGATTACCGAAAATGCCGGACTACCTGGCGTTATCTGTTACTGCTGGTATAGTTTAAGCCATATAGAGAAAATAGCTGTATCACAGTGTGTTGCACATATATGTTAGCAGACTCATTAGATTAATAAATTCGGTTAAAAAATTAGAACGGTGCCAACTTTCCCAATACATTTTCGTTACATAGATACACGGAACTGTACACTATTTTAGATGAACTTAAAAATATCTCGAATTTTTGTTTTGTTTTCGATAACATAGTTGCTTGGCATAAAAGTTATTGTTAATAATATGTAAGTCAATGTTTTTAGAAGCACCGTTTGAGAAGCAAATATGATTTATTCATACTTTTGATTTTTAAGTCATAAATGGTTGACGAACCAATATTAAATTCAGTCATCAAAATATTACTGGTCTCAACTTTCTTCATGTATTTGATGATTTTCATTTTCTGTTTGATGGTCATTGTTATGTGGTTACGCTTAGCTCGTGATTTAGAGATGGGTTTCAAGAACATTATCACTGCTTAAATGTTAAAATAAAATAATAAAAATAAAATTAAAAAAAAATAAAAAAAAATAAAGAAAAAACTTCCCCAGTTCACTGTTATAATGGCGTAAAATGCTGGCAATCAAAACAATGGAAGGAACCTGTGCGTAGTACAGTAACAGCCGAGATCTGTCGAGTGAGGTCCGAATGATTCCGATCCCAACAATGGCGTCAGCGTCATTGACCACCGCTAGCAGAACATTGTTGTGACCGGCTAAGCAGCAGATCGCTTAATGTGCAAAGTCGGTCGGTGACGACAGCATATCTGCAGCAGTAGTGGCACCATCAATGGAAAAAAGGAATATCCCTCTTGGATCGTGTTGCCGGATCATCATGTGTTCCGGATTATTGGATGCTGGACTATCGGACTTCTGCTGTAGTTTGGAGTAGATAAGGAAAGGGAGAGAGGACAGAGCCTTTGGGCAAGTCTGCATTGGGGTGGACCATAAGAGAATTAGCATTTTTAATAGTGAAATCGAAATATTGAAACCTCTCGACCGCTGCAGGGCAATGAAGCAAATTCAATGGTTAGCTTAAAATTTGTGCTGAACTGGGATCAGAACGCAGATTTGCCGCTTCGGGCCAGCGGTCGCCTTAACGAATTATGCCAGGTGCGCACTGGCGATTTTCCGTCGCGCAATTTATTTGTCGCAAGAATGGAACACGGTGGCTGGAATATGAGCGCGCGCACGTGCGACAAAAAAGTAGCGGCGATTTAAAAAACGCAACCGGCCCCATTTGAAGGGCGACGCGATTGTCGCAGGTGTGGAATGAATCACGGGCAACAGCACGAGGCCGCGCGCACTAGCGGCGCCATTTCTCAATCGCTTCCCCTCTGTGCTACTTAGAAGTACATTCAGTGCGCTAGTAGCATGTCTGATAACGGGAGTTGTGCTGCTGATGACATCGTAGGTTGTGTTGTCGATCCAGAAAGACTAATTACAGAAGCAGAAACGCGACCAGCTCTCTGCAACAGGAAATTAAAAGAATGTACAGTGATCGCAATTGGAAAGAGAAACTATGGGTAGAAGTATGCTGCAACCTAATTAGGAACTGGATTGAACTGTCTGCACCAGAAAAGAATAACAAAGTCATTTCATATTTCACTTATTTTATTCATTCATGTAGACATCACAATTATAACAGTTTAAATTTCATCATATTGCCAAGGTACTGATCCTTGTGGAGTCACAAAGTAGTTTGCAAAATAATCCCTTATCTGCATACCACACGCATCAGCCTTCATTCCCACAGGCTCATAGCTTTGCAGAAGGCATTCGTGCGATTTTCTTGATGTATCTTATCAGTAGTATAACATGATAACAACATTTGTCGAATGAAATGATTTTCTTGATGTATCTGATCAATAATGTAAAAGGGCAATAAAAACTATTGAATGAAATAATGTGTGCTACCCTCAAAGTTACTGGTAAGCGCTCTTCAGGTGTTACACGCTTCCTCCATGTCGCATCTTGTTTTGTTACATTCGCTCCTACTGCTTGAAGCAGTGTATCAAAACTATACTTACTCATTCCATAGTATTGAAAGCATTTATTTGAGTGCTTTTGTAACTCTTCGTGTAATTTGTAAAACTAGCCTTTCACTAGCCTTTGACTTACAATCGGATGTACCCAGTAGCGACATCTGCGCTGTTTTCTCGCTCTTCTTCGTAGTAAAACCGCCACCAAACAAGCTGTTTCGATGAAATCCACGCTGGTACTACGATTTTCCTGTCGCTGTGTGCGCACCACAATGTACTGTCGCGACAGCGATTTTTTTGTCGCTGCGACTGAAAAATCGCCTGTGCGCGCCTAGCCTTAGGCTTCCCAAATTCACAACTTATCGCACACTACGATTATAGTGCTCCTTGCCAATTACTTCCTACTGATCGCGGCTGTGACTGTATTCCTGCAAGGGATAGGGCGCGTTCGTGCATCAGCACAGGAATTGTCAATTGTCTGTTGGGTACATATATACAATTATTGATACGTTGTCCTTTCGGATATGTCTTGACTCCGCATTTGGCAGATCAGGGAGGTGGATAGCGAAGTGATGTTTGGGTACCAATCCAGAAAAGGGGAGGCTACACATTGAGGCCAAGTGGAAGAAATTCTGCCGTCGTTAATGAGAAGTTAATTATAAAAATGACATGTTTAGCAACGGTGAGGCTGAAGAAGGAATGTATAAGGTCCTACTTAGTGATGACGCTTGTAAATCAGATTCTTAAGTGAACTGGAGGTCAGTAGTGAATATATATTAATTGTAAACACGCATAAGTAACATAGGAAATTAGTTACTGCGTATACGGAGGGATTTTCGGATTTCTATGGCAGGATGGAACTGAGTTCAGATTTTGCCTCCTTTGACGTCATTTCCTCGTCAACCATCTTTATCATTCAAGTTAAGGTGGATGTCAGTGAAGAGGCTGGGATTGTTTTACTTGGGAGGTAGCGCTGAAAGAACTAAAGAGACATGAGGACCAAATACAGTTCAAGGGATATTGGGAAGGAGGTTTATTTTGAAGTTGGTTTTGGGTTTTTAACAAGGACAGTCTGATCACATACAGTTTATACAATGAGATACAAGTGTGAAGAATTTAGCGTTAACGGATTTGGAATCGTCACGGGAGGATGAATGTGAGAACTTCCGAGGAATTACCTGCAGAAGAGGACTTTTTGGTGGTTTATTTGTGATAGCTGAATACCGGAGTTGTTGTATTATGGGAAATGACGGTATCTGCCGTGGTGTAGGACCAACAAAATGTCTCCCGTTGCTGCGGCAACTTGTTGGTTGGGTATTCAGTACACCTTGTCCTATAATCCATGTATAAATTTTTTTCTCATTGCTTATTTCTTGACAAAACGTGTATACAAAGTAAAAGGCATCAACACCACAGTGCCACGTTTTATAACCAACAACATATATGTCAGCTAATGTTTTCAGCACCCCAACGGAAGCGTTTTCATAACGTAAAATAGCAAGTGTAAACCATCCAGCACCATTAGTTGAAAATGAATTATCGAGCCCAAAATTCAGTTTACAACCACGAAAAAATACTGGTACATTCAGAAGTACCTGTTGTGCTGTTCCAAAGGGCGTTACATAATAGGCGGATTATGGCTACCGCCGAAGCCAACAGAAAGACAGGCCGCGGCGCGCCTGTCAAATCATGTAAGAAAGGTAAGCCTGAGCCAGAGCAATCGCTAGCTGAGTGGCCGGTCGCTATGAGGCAGTGGGCTGTGGCCCAGCGGCCGGCCAATCAGCTAGCGATCGCGCCGGCTCAGGCCTATCTTGCCGTGATTAAACAGATGCGCTGCGGCCTGTCTTTCTCGTTGGCCTTGGCTACCGCATACTGACGTCATTCACATTGGTTGGGTTGTGCTGCAGCGGCGTATGCTCATTCTGCCTTTTTCTTTGTACTTGTCGTAAAGTAAGCAATGACGAAAAAATTCATGTGTGGATTAAAGGACAAGGTGTACTGAATAATGTAGGTACATTATGTAACTCTGTATTATGATTATTGATTTGTTAATAAACTGATCTGTTGATGTACAACAAGAACCTGTCAACCTTAAAATGTGTAACAGTTTGAAATCATCATCATCATTAGTAGACTGATTATGCCTTTCAGTGTTCAGTCTGGAACATAGTTACCCTAATAAAATTCCTCCATAATGTCCTATCAAAAAAAAAAAAAAAAAAAAAAAAAAAAAAATGTTCAAATGTTTGTATAGTCTATGGGACTTAACTACGGGGTCATCAGTCCCTAAACTTACAAACTACTTATGAACTACTTACGAACTAGGATGGCACAAATATCCATGCCCGAGGGGGGATTCGAACCCCCGAACGTAGTGGTCGTGCAGACCGTGACTGGAGCGCCTTAGTCTCCTCGGCCACCGCGGCCGGCAATGTCCTATCCAGTGCGAACATGATTCCTCATCAGATATTAACCCTGTTACTTCAAAGTCGTTCTTGACTGAATCCAAGTACTACTTGGTCTACTTCAACGCCTCTTACCATTTCTGCTGAATCCATGAGTCTCTTACGTAACCTTATTTCTGCCATGCGTTTAACATGATCTCACCATATCTGTCTGTTCACTCAAATTCCTTCATCTATGGCGTTCATTCCCAGTTTTTCTTTGATTTTCTCGTTATGGATACCCTCCTGTTATTGTTCTCATCTGTTAGTCTTCCCGTGGTTTCTGTTTGGATTCTGCAATTATCTGTTTGTCCTTATTCCTTTCTTCAAAATAGCTCTCTATGTCTGCCTGGGTTCTAGTATGGATATAATTTTAAAACGCCTTCTTTTTCGTTTTACAGGCTACCTGGACTGCGTCATTCTACCAAGTTATCTGCTTCTTCCTTCCTTTACACAATACTCTTCCAAGACATTCTCTAGCTACTTTTAGTAGTGTGTACCTGTACCTCGTCCATCCATCTTCGAATGACTGTAAATGTGTACATTCAACTAACTCATACGTCTCTGAGATAATTTGTATATATTTGTGCGTTATTTCCTTATCCTGAAGCTTCTCAACTTTAATCTTTCTACATATGGACTCGGCTTTCTATAATTTTGACCTCACAAAACCAGTTTCACTGTAGATTGAACAACGACCAGTGTCATTGATAAACCCTCTGAAAACACGTGTGTCCCTGACTGCCTTTCTGAATTCTTTTTCTGCTGTTATATAGTCAATAACAGATCTCGTTCCCCTACCTTCACAAGTATACCGGTGAATGTTCTTATGCTTAAATAAGGAGTTTGTGAGAACTAAGCCCATACTGGTACAGAAATCCAAGTGCTGTTTTCCGTTCCTGTAGGCTTCCATGCCCTCTCCAAACTTACCCATAAATTTACTCTTCTGTTCTATTTCCTATTCTGGCGTTGAAATCGCTCATGAGCAAAACACTGTCCTTTATCTTTTACCCTAAACCAGTGTTTTTCAACCGTTTCGAATGTGCGACCCCCTTCCAAGTAAAAATATTCTGGCGACACCCTTTGATACAAAAATATTCTGGTGACCTCCCCCCCCCCCCCCATTCTCACGAACCGTAACAAAACTGTTACATCAAAGGAAACAAATTTACTCTTCTTTATTTCGCTACAGCTTTCTTTTAAATTGTTGGACGAAGATTTTTTTTGGAATAGAACGCATTATCCTAATTTTACATGATTTCAGACAGAAAAATATATTTTGTTTAACGAGTGTTTCGCGTATCAGGCAAGTCTCAGAAGTGAATTGTGGTCAATTTCTAAAGAAGTACATCTTTATTTTAATTTTTCAGAATTAATTATGTATCATGTTCTTCTACCTATAGATTTGTTCCAGATAGCAGTTCTCAGGCGTTGCACTGATTCATCATTAACACACTGTATTATAAAACAATCTGGGATTTATTCAATTCATAATTAATATTACACAAGGAACTCTGTAGTTTTAACATAAAATAAATTATGTTTTTGTATTACCGAACACCTATTTATTTTATGGTGCAAGTATTTCCTCTTGTGACGGTGATCCTAGAACAATAATTTGCGATCACCTAGGGGTCGCCACCGATAGGCTGAGAAACACTGCTCTAAACAACAATATCACTGAGTGCATTGTAAAATCTGTCCATCTCATCTTGACCTGTCCCTTCACAGGGCGAATAAACTGACACAATCCTGATTTTCTTGTTGGAGACGGCCAAATCGATCCACAGATCCACATCAGTTGTTCGTTCTCATACAGCCAGTTTGAAAGAAAAAAAAATGACCACATGTTACTAGTCGCAGGGCGTTATAGGTCTGCACTGGCGGGCGACCTTGGGACTTTGCTGCTAGCGCCGGCCGCCCGAGCGAGCAGCAGGCTAGAACACCCTTCTGCACTCGTCCGGGATTAACACGGGACTTAGAAAATTTTTCCTCGGGCGTTACGTAACTGGCGGCTTATCGCTACCGCATATCAATGTACGCCAATGGTGTTTCCTCCGGGGATGATGGAGGGAGGGTGATGGATGGAGGTAGGAAAGGCTTCCGGGCTACACTTTTATTTAAGCAAACGCCGATACTGCACATGCAGGGTAATGCATAAGGGAAAAAAATAGTATAGTTCAGTTTCTATAAATTGAAGATTGCTAGTTTAATATGTATTAGGGCACTCTTTCCTATGCCTCTAAATTGCTTCGAAGTCTTCCTTTAATACAATCTTGAATGGATTCCCAACACCTAAGTATTCTGCAGTCTGTATCCTTTGTAGCCGTTCTCCACTTTCTAAGAATTCTCCCACAGAAATCTAAGTTGTCCATTCACCGTCCTTACAGTTCATGACGTTTTGCAATGTTGCGCTGAGATATTTATCCGAAGAGACTGGGTCAAGCATCCCACTGCTAATAGTGTGTTGCCAGATAACGGAATTCTTTTTCAAAGAGAGAATTAATATACACAGGGGCGCCGACTCCGTGGCTCATGCACCCCCCAAGAATTTTTTGGGGGTTCTGAGCACCCACATGAAATTGAGGTGGAAAATAAAATTGTATTTAAAAAAAGAGAGAGAGAGAGAGAGAGAGAAAGAAAAATCAAAAACTTACTTTATGACTCAAGAGGCAATTCAAAACGTGAACATAGCGAGAGACGATATCTCATACGTAAAAGAAATGATCAGTTATGTACGCGAGTCCCCAAGCGAGTAGTAATGAGTGTCCGTGTTTTACCCACTATGCTAGCTTTATTCATCCTAAAACACATCGGTCCTGTTGCCACTTCAGATGTACGTATGTATGAAATTGTGTTCTTTCAGGAATTTAGCTTGAAGAATCTGATGCTGATGCTAAAGTTAATCGTTTTTCATTTACCTTTGTCACTTCCCTTGTTATTAAAATTATAGATTCAGTTGAAATTTGCCATGCTTTTCTCTCAGGCTTAAAAAAACCTTGGACTATATTAATACTGACAGAAATGTCATGAAGTTATCTCGAAGTGATGAAAGTTTCGATGAAGTATACAGCTCTTACTTGGAACTGACCAAAAAAATTTGATGTCTGACTTCAAAATCTCAAAATATTTGAAAGATTTCTTTAAACCTTGGTGACGGTGTCCTGCCAATCTCTATTGTCAGAAAGAATAGCTTCGCACAAAATGTATTAGATCAGTGGACAGTGAACAATTATTTCATTGATCGTGTAGGAGTTTTGGTGTGTTACTTACATCGAAATATCCACGTCGGCCAATTAGATCTCTTTATTAGAGTCCTAATGCAGCCATGTTTTCCTTTTCTTCGTCCTCCTTCTTCCTTCTATCTTTAAAAGGCCAGACAACTGCCTATTTACTTTTATCAAGTGTTGCACATTCAAAAATCGAACTGACGTGTTTTACGGCCCACTTTAGATTCGTAGTTTTATAAGTTTTTGCAAACATTTTCGACCAAAATAATAATCTAAATAATAAAAACTTAATTAATAAGAATGTATGAAACCCTTTTAGGAAAAAAGTTTTAGATAGTGTTGGGTTTCGAACCACTGACCTTAGGCGCCACAGTCTAACGCATTGCCCACTATGCTAAAGCTGACCGCTATAAGTTAAATTTTTTAATTTCATACTATTCATGGTTTGTTAACTGATGCTAATATGGCATTTGTAGACACTAGATGATCATATATCGTACGAAGGACGACGTCTTTTGTTACTTCTTCAGTGCGCCATTGCTTTGAAATGACAACGTGTAAGTTACAATAAGAAAATCATCAAATACGCAACGCAAGATGGCGTATGCCACAGAGTTCTGGGCGAGGAATGTCACGTGACATCTGCGAACGGCTGGTTTTCGTTAATTCAATGGAGGGTGTCAAAACTCTGTTATTTTTGCAAATATCTCTCAAACGATACGAGATATGAAAAAAAAAAAAAAAAAACCATAAGGGAACAAAGTTGTAGAGAATTTTCTCCTCTACAAATTCGTTTATTCAATTTTCGCGTCAGGTGAACGGTTTATTTTAAATTAAAATTAAATTACAAACGGCTTTTTTGGTATTATCTACGTATTTCTTGTCCGACATATTTCAAAAAGCGAGGTTCTGGTCTCTGGTAGCCAACAATTATGTCTGTAAAATTTGGTGTCGATCGGTTGAACCGGTCGACCTAAAAAGTGGGAACACGTTACAGCCTGACAGACATCGTCAAATCGCCATTATTTTTGCAAATATCTCTGCAACGATGCAAGATATGAAAAAAAAAATAGAGCTAAGTTGTAGAGAATTTTCCCCTCTACCAATTAGGCTATTTAATTTTCGTGTCAGATGAACGGTTCGTTGGCAATTACAATTGTATTACAAACGGCTTTTATTGGTATTACTACTGTATTTTTTTTTTGTCCGAAAAATTTGAAAAAGGGAGGTTCTGGTCTCTGGCGGCCTACAATTATGAGTGCAAAATTTGGTGCTGATCGGTTGAGCGGTTCGTCTTAAAAACAGGGAACACGTTACGGACAGACAGACAGACAGACGGACAGTCAGACAGACATAATCCCAAAATCGCCTTTATTTTTGCAAATATCTCTGAAACGATACGAGATATGAAAAACACATAAGAGAGCAAAGTTGTAGAGAATTTTCTCCTCTAGAAATTGGGTTATTCAGTTTTCGTGTCAGATGAATGGTTAAGCCGTTATTTTTATTTAAATTTCGAGTGCCGGCCGCGGTGGCCGAGTGGACTGAGGCGATCCAGTCACAGTCTGCACGGCCACTGCGGTTGGGGGTTCGAATCCCCCCTCGGGCATGGATATTTGTGCCGTCCTTAGGATCAGCTAGTTGATAAGTAGTTTGTAAGTTTAGGGACTGATGATCCCGTAGTTAAGTCCCATAAGCTATACAAACATTTGAACATTTGAAATTTCGAGCTGTCAAAAGACGATCGCAAAGGCCCACTTTTAGTGTTACTACCGTAACCTAAAGTGGGCCAAAATGCATGGACATTATTTTCAGGAGGGTTGGTTTCGAACATTTGTGAACCGTGATATAGAGCACCCACACTGATTTTCAAAAGTCGGCGCCTATAGTCACAGGTAAAGGGCAGATTACAAAAGCCTCGGTAAGGCTATGATAATGAGGGGCAGCTCCCGCGAATACGTGTGGCAGCTGCGCGAGGTGCGAGTACGGCAGACGTGTCGCTTTACGAGTTCATTGAGCGTCACAGGTGGCCGCCTGCTATTGTGCGCGCGCCAACAATGAGGCCCTCACTGTAATTTCCTATTCCGCCCCCCTCGGCCTCTTCTCGCCGTCCGCTTTTCCTTCTTCTTTCTCTCTTTCTCCGCGCGCCGGCTCGCTTTTTTTTCTCTCTTTGTGTTTGCTCGCGCATCCCCCTGAAGAGCCGCTGACACGACGGAACAATGGCGTCCCGGAGTCTCCAATCATGTCCAGCCGCGACCCAGCCACCTCCCTGCTTACCCGACGTTGCCAACAAACAAGCAATAATAATTCCTCGTAATAATATGACTACTTTAGATATCTGGCCGGGCCATCTCCCATCACTCCGAGGGTGTGTCTAACGTTACGGCCATCGGGTCGTGCGTGTAGATTTCTTCTTTTCGTTTTTTGTAGAGGTCGATATGACATACATCAAGATCTTCTCTGTAATCTAAATATAAAACCGTACGTACGGCGACCTCCGGATGTGGGAATTTGATGCAAACCAGCACCTATACCCTCGCGTAAACCGTACACTTATCACGTCCACCTATTGTTTTTCACAATAATTAAGGAGTGCACAAACGGCCAAAAACGACCCACTTTAACGAGCGTGATGGTAGATTTTAAGATGCCTAAATTATAATATTTGTTCTGGGGACCGTAAGTGACCGCAGGTCGCCGCAGTCTGTCAGGGAGCAAGTTATACGGCTCACTCCGACGCAGAGCACCCACACCGAGATCACCCACCGCCAACCTCCGCCGAGGAAACTCTGTCACAATCTGCATAAATCAGAAAACTGTTCAAAAGTTTGTATAGCTTATGGGACATAACTACGGGGTCATCAGTCCCTAAACTTACAAACTACTTATGAACTAACTGCCGGCCGCGGTGGCCGAGGAGACTGAGGCGCTCCAGTCACGGTCTCCACGGCCACTACGGTCGGGGGTTCGAATCCCCCCTCGGGCATGGATATTTGTGCCGTCCTTAGTTGTAAGTAGTTCATAAGTAGTTTGTAAGTTTAGGGACTGATGACCCCGTAGTTAAGTCCCATAGATTCTACAAACATTTGAACATTTTGAACTAACTAATACTATGGACGGCACAAATATCCAAGCCCGAGGGGTAATTCGAACCTCCGACCGTAGTGGCCGTGCAGACCGTGACTGGAGCGCCTCAGTCCCCTCGGCCACCGCGGCCGGCAGGAAACTGTTTCCTAATAAGTAGTTTCTGTTGATTTCACTACAGCTACTTTGAGTAACAGGGTTAGAGTAAAAGCACGCTTATTCCCACTGCCTTCACTAAGTATTTATTATTATTGCAAACTAAATTTCGTGTTATTAGCCAGCTGTGTAACGTAACTGTCGAAATTTTTCTTATGTGTAGTGGTATTAAGATAGACGTGAAAGAATTTCCAAAGTTTGTCTTATTTCTTTCTTGGGCATTTTTCCCGTTTAGTACTGCGCCCACTGTTTCAGGATTTGGCAAAATACCCTTCCGGTTCCATAGATGCCATGGTAACCTAACAGAAGGCCGTCGTGTGTGCCTGTGTTTGTTAATCGTGTACAGTTTGTTCCATGTTTTTTTTCTTTTTTTTTTTTTTAACTACTCGCGTATTTTATTTTCTGTAACGGTAATGTGGGAAACATATCAACATTTTTATAACCCCCTCAGTCCTGGGAGTTTTGCATTATTTTTTCATTTTGTTGTATTTTAAGTTTAGTAATATTTTAAAAAAGATCTCAAAAATATTTTAAAAACCTCTGTTTTTTTATATTATACAAATACTCATTTCCCCTGTAAGGGACGTCGGGGCACAACAATCGGTATGGGGTGTGATATTGAACTATGCAGTTTATGTTAATATGCTTTTATTTACTTGTGATAATAATAGTATAGGCTGATTTTACATTAAATAAGAGAGTCATAGAAATTTGAGTACACACATGATTAATAAACCGCCTTTCAAGT
This sequence comes from Locusta migratoria, assembly GCA_026315105.1. Lineage (NCBI taxonomy): Eukaryota > Metazoa > Arthropoda > Insecta > Orthoptera > Acrididae > Locusta > Locusta migratoria. Next base: position 382,508,569 of record CM048755.1, read on the forward strand.
CTGTTATCCATGTTTGGATTCCTGCAGAGAGAACAAGTGGCAAGCTAGTATGACATTTTTAGTTCTAACATGTGCTGTCACCTTCCGTTTGTGTGTTGAGATGCGTAGTACTGTGATCAGCATTTGAATATTGTCACCAAATTCATTATGCTTTATGTCCCCTGCATGAGACTCAGGGACTGAGGAGGATAAGAGAGCGTGGAAAATTACTTGAAACCCACACACAGGCTGATTGACATGCACCGCTGCACCGATTCGAACCAATTCTGGATCACTTTCCTTTCTTGCAAACCAGCGCTCCTTGCAGTAAGTTGCACGAGCAGTTCTAAAATCTGTATTAAATCTGATCACTAAATTTATTGGTAACATTAACTTAACATGATCATGTATTCACAGTTATTGAACATTGAAATAAATAAGTAAATTTATTGTGCGGAACCGACCAAGGTGGCACAGTGCTCTCATACTGGACTCACATTCGGGGCAACGGTGGTTCAAAACCACCTCCGACCATCCGCATTTAGGTTTTCCGTGATTTTCTTAAATCATTCCAGGTAAATACCACGATGTTTCCTTTCCCATCACCTACCCCAAAATCCGAGCGTTAATTCCGTTTCTAATTACCACGCTGTCGATGGGACGATAAACCCTTAGCTTTCTTTCTTCTCTATAGTGAGGCAAAGAATAACAGAAATGAACCGAGTAGGCTTGGCAGTATCTACTAAGTTGAGAGTAACTGAAATCCGTTTATCCATTTATCAGTTTTTGACGATGGTTGCTGTAGTGTTTCTTTAATGGCAGTCTGTCAGGCCGAGTTTCTTTTCTACATCTACGTCCATACTTCGCAAGCCACCCGACGGAGTGTGGCTGAGGGTACCTTGAGTACCACTATCCGTTCTCCCTCCTATTCCAGTCACGTATTGTTCGCGGAAATAAAGAATGTCGGCATGCCTCTGTGTGGGCTCTAATCTCTTGATTTTATCCTCATGATCCCTTCGCGAGATATACGTAGGAGCAAACAATATACTGCTAGACTCCTCGGTAAAGGTATCTTCTCGAAACTTCGACAAAAACCCGTGCCGAGCGATAGAGCGTCTCTCCTGCAGAGTCTTCCACTGGAGTTTATTGATCATCTCCGTAACGGTTTCTCGATTACTAAATGATCCTGTAACGAAGCGCGCTGCTCTCCGTTGGTTCTTCTCTACTTCCTCTATCAACCCCACCTGGTACGGATCCCACTCCGGTGAGCAGTACTCAAGCAGTGGGGAACAAGTGTACTGTAACCCACTTCCTTTGTTTTCGGACTGCATTTCATTCAATGAATCTAAGTCTGGCATCTGCTTTACCGACGATTATATGGTCTTTCCATTATAAATCACCCCTAATGCATACTCCCAGATAATTTATGGAATTAACTGCTTCCAGTTACTGACCTGCAATAGAGTAGCTAAATGATAAAGGGCCGGCCGCGGTGGCCGAGGAGACTGAGGCGCTACAGTCACGGTCTGCACGGCCACTACGGTCGGGGGTTCGAATCCCCCCTCGGGCATGGATATTTGTGCCGTCTTTAGTATAAGGTAGTTCATAAGTAGTTTGTAAGTTTAGGGACTGATGACCCCGTAGTTAAGTCCCATAAGCTTAACAAACATTTGAACATTTTTGAATGATAAAGGATCTTCCTTTCTTTGTATTCCCATAACATTACACTTGTCTACATTGAGATTAAACTGCTATTCCCTGCACCATGCCTCAATTCGATGCAGATTCTCCTGCATTTCAATACAATTTGCCATTGTTACAACCTCTCTATATACTACAGCATCATCCGCAAAAAGCCACAGTAAACTTCCGATGTTATCCACAAGGTCATTTATATAAATTGTGAATAGCAACCGACTCACGACACACCCCTGTGGCACACCTGACATCACTCTTACTTCGGAAGATTTCTCTCCATTGAGAATAACATGCTGCATTCTGTTATCTAGGAACTCCTCAATCCAATCACACAATCGGTCTGATAGATCATATGCTCTTACGTTGATCATTAAAGGACTGTGGGAACTGTATCAAACGCCTTGCGGAAGTCAAGAAACACGGCATCTACCTGAGAACCCGTGCCTGTCGCACCCTGTAGAAATTTTGTCTAAATCGCTTTGCAGTTGCTTTTGATCCTCTTTTGACTTCACTAATAGATAAACGACAGCATCATCTGCGAACAGTCTAAGGGAGCTATTCAGAGCCGGCCGCGGTGGCCGAGGAGACTGAGGCGCTCCAGTCACGGTCTGCACGGCCACTACGGTCGGGGGTTCGAATCCCCCCTCGGGCATGGATATTTGTGCCGTCCTAGTTCGTAAGTAGTTCATAAGTAGTTTGTAAGTTTAGGGACTGATGACCTCGTAGTTAAGTCCCATAGACTTTACAAACATTTGAACATTTGAATAGCTATTCAGATTGTCTCCTAAATCGTTTATAAACATAAGGAAGAGTAGGAGACCTATAACGCTTCCCTGGGGAACACCAGATATCACTTCTGTTTTACTCGATGACTTACCGTCAATTACTATGAACTGTGTTCTTTCTAATGGGAAATCGCGAATCCAATCGCACAAGTATGGCGATATTCCACAAGCACGCAATTTCATTAAAAGCTACTTGTGAGATGTAGTGTCAAAAGCCTTCCGGAAATACCGAAATATGGAATTGATTTGAGATCCCTTGTCGATGGCATTTATCACTTCATGTGAATAATGGGCAAGCTGTGTTTCGCAAGAGCGACACTTTCTGAATTCGTGTTGACTGTTGTTTAATAGGTTGTTCTCTTCAAGGTATTTCATAATGTTCGAACAAAGTACATGTTCCAAAATCCTACTGCAAATCGATGTCAATGAGAAGGGTCTATAACTTTGGGGATCAGTCCTAATGCCTTTCATGAATATTGGAGTGACCTGGGCTACTTTCCAGTCTTTGGGTACAGATCTTTCGCTGAGTGATCGGTTGTATATGATAGCTAAGTATGGAGCTATTGCATCAGCATACTCTGATAGGAATCTAGTTGGTATACAATCTGGCCCGGAAGATTTGTTTTTATTTAGTGACTTAAGTTGTTTTACTACTCAAGGAACATCTACTTCTAAATTTCGCTTGCTGGCAGCTGTTCTTGGCTCGAATTCTGGAGTGTTCATTTCGTCTTCTTTGGGGAAAGAATTTAGGAAAGCTGTGTCTAGTAATTCTGCTTTAGCTGTTCTGTCATCGGTAGTATTACCTTTGCTATCGCGTTGTTAAGGTATTGCTGTGTTTTGCCGCTAACGTACGTCACATATGACCAGAATTTCGTTGGATTTTCTGCAAGATTACGAGACAGAATTTCGTTGTGGAAACATTATAAGCTTCTCGCATTGAAGTCCGCGCTAGATTGCGAATTTCTGTAAAAGTTTGCCAGTTTTGAGGATTGTGTGTCTGATTAAATTTTGCATGCGTTGATTCTGTAACAGTGATCTGACCTGTTTGGTGTACCTTGGCGGGTCACCTCCTCTTTTATTAATTTATTTGGTATAAATCTCTCGATTGCTACTGATATTATGTCTTTGAAAGTAAGCCACAACTGATCTACACACGCATTTTTAGTTTTGAAAGACTGGAGACTATCACTCAGGAAAGCGTGAAGCGAATTTTCATCTGCTCTTTTGAGTAGATATATTTTTCGTTCATTTTTGGTTCATTTGGGAATTTCGATGTTCTGTCTCGCTACTACAACTCTATGTTCGCTAATCCCTGTATCTTTTTGATGCTCTTTACTAACTCAGGATTATTTGTTGCTAGGTGATCAAGGGTATTTTCGCAACATTTTACTATTCTAGTGTGTTCATGAATTAACTGTTCGAAGTAGTTTTCAGAAAAAGCATTCAGAACTAGTTCGGACAATGTTTTATATTTGCCGCTGGTTTTGATACGTATTTATGCCAACATATCGAGGGTAAATTAAAGTCGCCACCGATTAGAACAGTATGCTTCGGGTATCTGTTTGAAAGGTGATTCAAGCTTTCTTTGAGCATTTCGGTAATTGAATCGTCTGAGTTAGGGCGCCGATAAAAAGATCCAGTTATTAATTTATTCCGGTTGTCAGGTATAACCTCTACCCAGACCAACTCACAGGAAGTATCTGCCTCAATTTCGCTGCAGGATAAACCGTTAGTAACAGCAATAAACACGCCACCCCCTTTTCTATTTAATCTATCCATTCTGAAGATTATTTGGCCCTTTGTAAAAATTTCGGCCCAACTTATCTCTGTCGTCAGCCAACTTTCTGAACCTATATCGATTTGTGCCTCAGTACTTTCTATTAGCGCTTGCGACTCTGGAACTTTCCCAACACAGCTACGGCAATTTACAACTGTTACACCAATGGTTTCTAGATCTGCATTCTTCCTGTGTCTGACCTGCACCCTTTGAGACTGAAACCCATTTTGTGTGTTACCGAGGTCCTCTAAACTAAAACACTACCCAGTCCACGCCACACAGCCCCCGCTACCCGTGTAGCCGCTTCCTGAGTGTAGTGGACTCCTAACCAATTTAGCGGATCCCGAAAACCCACCATCCTTTGGCGCAAGTCGAGGAATCTGCAGCCCACACGGTCGCAGAACCGTCTGAGCCTCTGATTAAGACCCTCCACTCGCTCTGAACCAGAGGTCCACAGTCAGTACTGTCGACTATGCTGCAGATGGTGAGCTCCGCTTTCATTTTGCAAGCAAGACTAGCAGTCTTGACCACTTCTGATAGTCGCTCAAAACCAGAAAGAAACTCTTCCGATCCAAAGCGACACACATCGTTCGTCCCGACATGAGGCACCACCTGCAGCAGGCTGCACCCTGTGCTCTTCATGGCATCCGGAAGGAGCCGTTCCACATCTGGAATGACTCCCCCCGGTACGCAAACGGAGTGCACATTGGACTTCTTCCCCTCCATAGCATCCATATCCTTAAGGGGCTCCATCAACCGCCCAACGTTGGAGCTCCCAACTACTAAGAAACCCACCCTCTGTGAGTGCCCGGATGTTACAGGCAGAGGGGTAACTATAGGACAAGCGACACCATCTGCGTCAGGAACATCGTCTGCCACAGACAGCGCCCCGAATCTGTTCGTAAGACTAACTGGGGAGGCCTCCACTTCGGTCCCCCGGAAAGTCTTACTCTGCCCGACAAGCGATGCGGAGACCTCCCAGTCCACCACGGATTGAGAGACGCACAGGGCGTCTGCTGCACCTCCGCGAGCGGTCTACAAAAGCGGTGCCCACCCATCTCAGTCTCAAGTGTTGCCAGCGAAGCCAACGCCGTCTGAACCTGTGAGCGAAGAGTCACCAACTCGGCCAGCATCCGTTCACAGCAGTCACAGTTCCTAGCCATTCTAAAAACCTACGTATGTTCCAAGTAAGTACGACTGTTGTGATTTAAAATGTATGAAAATACATTAAACTGTAGCTTTGACGCGAATCTAAGTACACGCACGTGGATACTAAACTGTTCCTTTGAATCGAAGCTGACTAAATATACGATCGAGGACACAAAAGTTTGATAAACATGGAGCTTCGAAAAATATGTACCAAACACTAAACTGTTTTGGACTGATGACCATAGTAGTCTAGTCCCCCTAAAACCCCCCAATACCTACTAAACTGTTTATTGATCATCCTACAACTCTATGTCGCCTGATCAAAGTTGGGCTCACCAAAGAATTTATTCATGCTACCTCCTGAACAAGTAACAAGAGATATTGTTTATAGTCAAATTTCGAATTAAAATAATGTTATACATAATTTGTATTTTATTAATATTTTTCTTTCTTTGGATACTGCACTTATAATTTTGTACATTATGCATATATCTTTGTTTTACAGCTTCGTAATTTCTAAGCGGTTTACATGAATACATGAAGATGAAATCTTTTCCGAATTTTTATTTTCGTTTCTAATATAAGACTGGAAAAATGCATAGATACCCTGGGCAGTTCCGGGTTTAACAGCTAGTAATTTATAATATAGAGTGCCGTAATGTGAGTGTAGCGTATAGAATGAAAAGTCTATAAAAAGCCAATGTGATGAGAATAAATAAAGACGAAGATTCCATCAGATGGGCCTTCAAACAAAAGGATCGGAAATAAGTAAAACCTGTTTTCAAGGTAGAAAATTTATTGGTGAAGACTGGAAGCTTTTTTGGCATTAGATGTAGAATATCTACAATAAATAAACACTGTAAAAGGAGAAAGGTTTGTTGGAAACTACGTGAATTTAGATATAACGAAGAATCATATTCTCAAAGTCGCAGACCTTTAAAGCCACCTTGTCGTCCATTACCAAGACACGTCAAGTACCGGTACGGTACTGTACAATTATTACTATATTAAGCGGCAGTGAATCTTGGACAGTAAATAAATAAATAAATAATTTTTTTGGTTCAGCTTATGGGACTTAACCTCGGGCCCATCAGTCCCCAAACCTACAAATTACCCATAAACTAGCTTCCACTAAAGACGTCACAAACATCCATGCCCGAAGGGGGGACCCGAAACCCCGACGGGGAACAGCCTCGCGTATTGCAGCACAGCGCCACAATGCGCTCGGCCGCAGCAACAAATAAGTAAATAAAAAAATAATAAAATGAAAGAAAAAGAAAATACTTGTATAGATTATTTATCTTCCAAGTCTAATTAATTATTCCATCGCCGCGGTGGAGTAGCCGAGCGGTCTAAAAGCGCCTCGCTGCGGAGCGCGCGGTTGCTCGCCGTGGAGGTTCGAGTCCTCCCTGGGGCATGGGTGTGTGTGTTTGTCCGTAGATTAGTTTACCTAGGTTTAAGTAGTTTGTAAGCTACGGACTGATGACCACGCAGTTTGGTCCGATAGATCTAGTGTCTGCGGGAGTCCGTATGACTACGTTGTCCGTGAATCACCTCCAAACAACATAGAAAACTACTTTCCTTACACATGCTAATATTACAATGCATTTCTAAGGAGTTTATGAATTAGCAATTAAGCAACAGTGTCAGTGTTTCTACATGAGTTTCGTTGCTGAGTGGGCTTAAGTACGCATTTTGTGTACTGTGCTCTCTCACCGACCGTGAGGTAGCACGTGCGCACCATTGTAGGCGATCTACGGCTCAGACAGGTAATACTTCCTACTCTGATATGCACGCCTTTCCTGAAAGGTTCTGATAAATCGAAGAGATTCACTATGCTTATGACGGGAAAGCACAGATTGTACATCATGGTGTAGCCAACAGGTGTGAGATGCATTATTCGGCAACAGAGGTCGGTGGTAGGCTTGGTGTTCGTGCGTTGCCTTCGGCATGGGTGGTGACGGGTTTGCCCTCCCCCTTTATAAATACGGGCGTCCGAGCAGGTGCAAGCTGCAAAGGATAGGCACTGCTCGTCCCTTCTTCATTTTCAGCGACGCTAAGCCATTGTAAATGAGTATCAGCGATGCACCACCCTTGATGCAAATATCTAACAACGCTACAAGTGCCTCAAGCATCCAATGCTCACAGCTGAACTTGATTCACGACCTCACTTGAGACAAATAGAAAGTAAGTTCGCTTTCAAGTTACAGAGCCTTTAGCTTCTTTTAGTGACTGGATTACCGATGTTATTCACTGACTTGTAATGGACGTACAGCTCATAGGTTAGGTACTGCGCAGGAAGAATTCGGTTCTCCTGTCGAATGTTGTTGCTTTTCACTTCGAATTCTTGTATTCACTCTGTGAAATTAAGACCTTTGCCTTTATCTGTACTCTGTACAAAAGAATCATATTTTCTGAAGCACCAGTTTCTTGAATGGTAAGTCAGCAAAACAAGTAACCTTATTTTTAAATTACCTGCAAACAAGAGCATATTTTCGGTCATAATTGTGTAATATTCTGTGAAGTTGTTAGATAATTCAGTATTTTATCTCTTATTTTGTAATAGATATTAATACCGTAATGTCTTAAGTTGTTTTGATATAATTTTTAATTTTACTAATTGTTTATATTTTCTATTGGAAAAATACCGTTAACACTGTTTCAATGTGCTAACCAGTTATGTCTTGTGCACCTTTCAAATGACTGACAATTCAAATATTCCTAGTTGCATGCTTTGTATTATTACGTTAGTTTTATGTAATTCATATCACTGTTGAAAAACAGCACATTCAAGTACTCTGAACGTTTCTGTTTCATGCTTTTCTGATATTCTTTGTACTACCCTTGATGACATTGTTTGTAATGATATAAACCGAAAGACGATTTGCAGAGTAAGTGCCGCGCGGGAAATGCCGAGCGGTCTGGAGCGCCACGTTACGGATCACGCGGTATCCCGCGTGGGAGGTTCGAATCCTCCCTCGGGCATGGATGTGTGTGTTGTCCTTAGGTTAGTTTACCTTAGTTTAAGTAGTTTGTAAGACTAGGGACTGATGACCAACGTGGTTTGGTCCCATAGAATTATAAACATTTGAGCAGAGTAAGTCGAACCCAGTAGCCATTACTGAAAGAAGATGCGATACAGGCATTGTTGCTTTTTTTTATTGTAACTTTCAATCACGTACGCAAAGTTTTTAGTAAATCTGAACGTATAAGCAAATTAACTACTGATACTGACATACATTCTTTTTAGTGCTTTCTGTGTTGTAAACGCACACCTCTACAGTAAGCACGAAAGTACATTTTATAATTTTAAGGTTCTCTCTCTCTCTCTCTCTCTCTCTCTCTCTCTCTCTCTCTCTCTCTCTCTCTCTCTCTCTCTCGCCCCCCTACACACACACACCTACCCACCCTCCCCCCCCCCCCACACACACACTATATTACTTAGGTATTTCGGACAATCACGTTACATATTTATTACTTTAGGAATAAACTAGAGGACCCGTGCGAATAAGTCACACCGTTGGTGGAATGACAAAAAGTTGGGAAAAATGGAAGTAAAGTTGAATGTTCTCACATAGCTTTCTTCAGAGTCAATCAATACAAGTGTTTACAAGAGCAAATCAAAGAGCTTGATACAATGAGTGTTGTTAGGTCAAACAGAACTGCGTACCTTAATTAGGACCAGATATATCGTAAAACAAACTGATTAAAATATTCAGTGCAAGGACAGAAGGCTGATGCGTTTGAATAAAAATAAAGGATGGAAAGACTTAAATTAATTCTGATACTAGATGACAAGTCTGCGAATGAATACCTTCCGTTTGAAGCAAAAATGAAGCAAATTGGTCGGATAGAGCGGCCTGACCCCATAAGAAATATACAGAAAAAATAGTGTTTGAATATAGAAAAAGGAAGACGAGAGTTACGTAAATTCTGATAATTGATGAGAAATCTGTGGATGAATACCTTTCGTTTAAAACGAAAATGAAGGAAATCCTCCGTGTAGTTTGGTCTGCCCGACTGACTTTAGTTTTCGTAGATTCTTTTAATATATAAGATACGAGCTTCGTCAGTTTGAGGACGTTTACCTCATATTTAAATTCACACCCATTGTGACATTGTTGTCGATGTATTTCTTTCTTCCATAATTGTTACACATACCTTGGAAAGCAGTAGTTATTCAACAGTTTTCTTGTGAACGTCGAATGGGATCATAATCAACATTAAAGGCTTCCTGCTACAGCTAGGTCTTTCTTCAAAATCGTCACCAAAGATCTGGCCTAGCGTTTTCTTTATTTTGTTTACAGTAAATTTGTCGTTCAATCAGAGAGCTATAACCACTGATTTACGTCTTTGACACGAAGTTAAACATTCAAATCTCCATATTATATCGAAATATAAAGAGTAATGATAAACTAGAAAAGCCACATCTTATTTCTGTGGTGTACGGGCTCATTACTTTATCTCCATACTTTAGAACCATATTGCTCCTTTTACACCAACTCTTTTCCTTGTATTTATTATGTTATCTCACAGTAAATCTTCTTCACTTGGTTCATTTAGAGAACACTCAGAAAGTTCTATTTAACTGTTGACATTATTGCAACACTTTTCTCCTTCATGAAAAAAAAGGTAAAGAAATATAAGAAATAACTATCACTTGCAAGAGCTTTCGGCGTAGTGTGAGTTCATACATAATACTACAGATTTTGTTTTATAACTTCTCCATAAGTATTCGTAGATCCAAATTTGTGTATCGGAAACTAGAATTAAGTGACATACTCTTTTGAGAATATACGCTTCCCACTTATATAATGTAGCTTCTAACTCTCCAAGTTCATTACCAATGCCATGGGGTAAACAGCGGTACAGATACTGGTGTGAATCACTATTAACATGATTCTGAGATGACTAAATACAAATATCTCCGAGACTTTCGTTTTGCTTTCGGAATAACTGTTCTCTATCAGTTGCTCCAGATGTTGATTGCTGATTAAGGTCGGGACATACATGTCCGTGCTGAGGCACGTCCGAGTATCGGCCGTCACCCGAGAATGAAGCATACCGTCAAAATGAACGCAGCTGGCCATACTTGACCGGGCCATGCCAACACCGTCTAGATAAAAGGCCTCACAACAAGTCTGTGTCACGTCATACCGATAGGCTGCCATCCCAAGCTCACTGAATGGCGGTACGAGGCAGTGGGCTGTGCCAACACCGTCTAGATACAAGGCCTCACACCAAGTCTGTGTCACGCCACACCGAAAGGCTGCCAGCGCTAGCTGAGTGGCTGGCCGCTGGGGCACAGACCACTGACTTGTAGCGCCGTCCAGTCATCTTGCGATGGCAGCCTATCGGTATGACGTGACACGGAATTGTTGTGAGGCCTTGGACCTAGACGGTGTTGGCTTTGCCCCAGTCACCAACCACACAGCTAGCGATAGCAGCCTATTGGTGTGACGTGACACAGACACAAAATCTGTTAGAGTACCAGGGGCTGCAGATGTCTCCTGAAAAGCACGTTGCAAGGCATCCCAGATATGCTCAATAATGTGCACGCCAGAGGGCGTGTTTAAGCTCAGAGGAGAGTTCCTGGAGCCTCTCTGCAACAATTCTGGACGTGTTGGGTGTTGCATTTTCCTGCTGAAATTAATCAAGTCCGCCGGAATGCACAATGGACATGAATGGAGGCAGGTGGTCATCAAACATGCGTATGTAGTGTCACCTGTCAGAATCATATGTAGACGTATCAGGGGCCCCATATCACACCAACTGCACACGACTCACACTATTACCGAGCTTCCACCAACTTGAACAGTACCCTGCTGACTTGGATGCATGAGGTTGTCTCCATACCTGTACACGTCATCCACTGGATACAGTTATAAACGAGACTCGTCAGACCAGGCAACGTGTTTGCAGTCATCAATAGTCCAGTGTCGGTGTTGATGGGTACAGGTGACAATAAATGTTTCCAAATCTATTGGACCAAACTGCTTTGGTCATCAGTCCCTAGAATTCCGAAATACTTGAACTAAACTAAGAACAACACACACACACACACACACACACACACACACATGCTCCAGGGAGGACTCGAACCTCCGACGGCGAGCAACGGCGCGCTCCACAGAAAGGCGGCCGGCCGCGGTGGCCGAGGAGACTAAGGCGCTCCAGTCACGGTCTGCACGGCCACTACGGTCGGGGGTTCGAATCCCCCCTCGGGCATGGATATTTGTGACGTCCTAGTTCGTAAGTAGTTCATAAGTAGTTTGTAAGTTTAGGGACTGATGACCCCGTAGTTAAGTCCCATAGACTATACAAACATTTGAACATTTTGAACAGAAAGGCGCGTTATCGCGCTGGGCCACTCCACCGCGGTTACGCAGGCGAGGCGTAAAGCTTTGTGTCTTGATGTCAGCAAGGGTAGACGCGTGGTCGACTAGAAAGACAGGTCTCAGCGCGCACCTCATGCCACGTAAGCAAGGTAGTTCCGACCCGGCGCGATTGCTAGACGATTGGCGGCCTCTGGAGTACACCCCACTGCGTCATAGCGGGCAGCCACTGAGCTAGCGATCGCTCCGGCTCGGAACTACCTTGCTTACGTGGCATGACGTCTGCGCTAGGGCTTGTATTTCCCGTTGGCCGCGGGGTAGACGAGAGGGCCTTCGGCTCCGAAAACCCATATTGACGATGAATGGTTCGCACGCTGACACTTGTTGATGGCCTAGAATCGAGATGCGCAGCAATTTGCGAAGGAGTTGCACTTTTGTCACGTTGAACGATTCTCTTCCGTCGTCGTTGGTCCATTTTTCGCGGTATCTTTTTCCTGAAGCAGCGATGTCGGAGATTAGATGTCTTACCGTATTTCCGATATTCACGGCAGACTCGCGAAACGGTCGTAATGGAAAATCCCCACCTCATATATGCTGTGTCCCATCTCTCATGCGCCCACTGTAACACCACTTTCAAACTCAGCTAAATCGTGGTCACCTGTACGATGGAACGGTGTACAAAGTTATGCATCATGGCCCACCAGATTGACTGCTGTTTCAATACAGTATGATCCTTCAGTAAGTCGGAACATTTAACGAGTAACGATCAGTAACATGTTTTCCTGGGCGTCATTTATCATGAAATCTCAAAAAATTTTCACCATTAATCACAAATCTCATATTGAGAAACTCCGTACAAAGACAGAACTTGCACAATCTCGTGTTACTGGGTACACTACTTCCACTTTGCATTTTAAAACGAGTATAGCTCTTCAAAGTAGGCCTATAATTAAAAAAGAATCATTGTAAGACTGAAAGTGAATGCCTAAAAGGGCTAGTCACAAGTTAACTATTTCTTAAAGGTGAACAATTTTTCCAGTATCGGGTACGTTCGTGAACGACAACAATACTCAAAATGCTAGAATTAGGGAGGAAGATTAGGGTTTAAAGTCCCAGTCGACACCGTGGTTATTAGAGCGATCAAACGGCTGAGATCATCGTTCCCTACACAGTACTTAAACTGAATGATACTGAGGACAAAACAATCACCCATGCCCGAGGGAGGACTCGAACCTCCGCAGGGAGCGACCACGCAATCCGTGACATGACGCCTCAGACCGCGCGACCATTAGTGACGGAGCACATGCTCGGATACTTTCTGTCAGGGGTATGAAAGGATATCGGCTCTGTCCTTTGAAAAGGACCATTTCGGCATTTGCCTGATGTGGTGTAGGGAAATCATAGAATACCTAAATCAGAATGGCCGCAGGGGGTTTGAACCGCCGTCCTGCCGAATACCAGTCCACTGTGTTACCACTGCGCCACCTCGTTCGTTGTATATTAAGAATAGTCCACACGGGGCAGACAGCTGTCTCACTGATCAGTCGTACATATTGGACAAGTGGGCCTGAGTCACGCTTTGCGGTCCATATTAGTAGACGCCTCTTCCAGGGGTGTAGGACCTTACACGTGTTGCACAAAGCCTGGGGAGGCGATATTTCGACGATATTAATTCGAAGCGATGACAGGTCGTATTTATAGCAACGCGAAAAAGTCGTGGGCGGTGAAGGGACATGATTACGTGTCCCATTTGAATACAGTTCGAAGAAGTGTGATCCTTACAAGTGATCCGTCGTGGGAGGAAGCTAGCAGAGTATTGTCTTCTCACACAATCAAAGCTACTAATTGAACAGAAAGAAGAGCTCCGGGTCTTTCAGCTCCTAAATCAGTGGACAGCGAGGGATAATGACAATGGGAGGAGTTTCTAAGCGCTCTCTCACAACGGATTCTTTAACAGAGCGTCACGACGGTCACTGTGTAAAAACGGTTTTCTCTCTCTCTCTCTCTCTCTCTCTATCTCTCGCTCTCTCTCCATCTCCATTCGTGTGTCTACGTCTGTGTGTCTGTCTGTGTGTGTGTGTGTGTGTGTGTGTTGGTATTTCCGCACGCCAATTCCTACTCTTCTTGTGGTTTTACTTGTGAATGAAATGAGCATCTCATTAGAAAGTGAAGGGGAAGCGCTAGTGGAAGACCCAACCACTCGCACGGAATCTGAAGGCCATCGCTGAGCTGTTTAAAAATAATCTGAAGGATTTCTACGCACTTAGACATTATGTAAAATTAAATCCGTTGCAACTGACACATTCACACACAGCTATCGAGCCAAACGATGTAGGAAAACATCTCTACACAGCATAGTACCAGCTTTGTGTTGTGATAGCTTTGCTCGGTAAGTCTGTTGGACGGTGAAAACCAAAAATATAGTTGCGTAAAAGATTACTGCTTCATGAAGCATAATATCGACTTAGATTCAGTTGAAAAATTAAAAAAAAAAAGTTCAAATGTTTGTAGAGCTTATGGGACTTAACTACGGGGACATCAGTCCCTAAACTTACAAACTACTTATGAACTAGCTTATACTAAAGACGGCACAAACATCCATGCGCGAGGGGGGATTCGAACCCCCGACCGCAGCGGCCGTACAGACCATGACTGGCGCGCCGCAGACCGCTCGGCCACAGCGGCCGGCGAAGATTTAAAAAGTCGCTCTCTGGCTCACTAGGCGGTTGACTGGTAAGAAGTTCACTTAAAATGAGAAAGGACAGTTATGGTGTCTTGTAATTACATAAGATGTTTTGAAGACTGTGTTTCTAAAGTGTGTGTATGTATAGAATTTTATATGATAACTGGATAATCGTCACAAGGAAAGAATAATAACGAACATAACTACTATTCAAAATGGCCCGCTACCGGGCTAGAACCCAGTTCCCTTCGAGCAGCCGTAGCGTGCGGATCTCCGTGCCGGCGCGTTTCCAGGAGCTCAGTCCGTCAGTTCACCTGATGATGGCGACATGTATGATCGCCGAAATATTGTGCCTGTTGGACACTATAGACCGGCAGTACACCCGTGGATATTTTGATTGTCAAATACGCCGGGAGAAACTGAAGAATCACATAACTACTATTGGTTACTCAAAATCGCCAATTAAAATGTACCTACATTAGGCAGGCTCACACATACATGGTTTCGTGCAATTCTCGTATCTAAAATGTAATTCCTTAACCCTATACAGTCCAGAATTATTAAATTACACGTGGAAGTTTATAGCTGCAACATCATAACAGTATTTAGTAGTATTTACTGAGTAAATTTTTAATATTATACGTATTTAAAGGGACTAAAAGGTATAAAGTAATTTGTCTTCATCCTATACAGATTCTTACCCTCATATAAATGGCCATGAAAACTTATGCTTGTGAATTTTAAAAACCTATGGCAATATCAATAACATTTAAAGTAATAAAAGTAGGATGTATGAAATAAATAGTTTGTGTATGACTAGTTTTTTTTGCCTAAATCAGTTTTCTTACACTGGAAATGATTTGAACTATTACGTGTTTGTTATGTTCTCAAAAACAGCTAATCTCTCCAAGCATTACTAATATATATTTCATGCGCAACACGTTCAAATTTTACAAGTGTTGTCGTAGCTATTAAAAATTCACAATTACAGGTTTTAATGATTATCAATATGGGGGTAAGAATCAATAGTGGGTAAGAGAAATTATTTTGTACCTTTCAGTCGGTTTTAGAAGTGTTTGAAGAGTCGAACCCAGAATGTAAGTCTCCCTTTTCTTAGAAGAAAAAAAAAATCATAGTTACTCGAAAAATTTTATTGGCAACAGGTACAGCAATGTTTTAGCTATTTTTTCGTTATAGTTCTCAAATAAAGTAAGGAACTTGTCGCATTGTGGGATATGTCGTAGGAATATTCCGCCTCTGAATGGAATCAGCGTGTCACAGTCGTCTTCACCTCTTCGACGTTTGCAAAAGGCTGACTGCAGGACAGGAATTTCTTGAAGTGCAAGGAAATATGGAAATCGCTATGAGAAAATGAGTACTGTATCCTGTATGATCTAACAGCTTCCAGCGGAACTTCTGCAAAACAGTACGGGGACGAGCAAGCATTGCCATAGAGCAGCATACCTATAATAAGCATTCCATATTTTATTTAATCTCAAAATATTCCTGCCCTCTGGGCAGCGTTCTGACGACGACAAGGCGCTGATGACGACTGTCATACGCTGGTTCCATTCGCAGGAGGCAGACTTCTACGACATGGAAAACAAAAGTTGATCCCACGATATGACAAGTTTCTCAATTCTTTTGGTGATTATATCGAAAAATGGCTCAAAGATTGCTGTATCTGTTGCCAGTCAAGTTTCTCATATGACTCTGTTGTCTTAAAAAAATTAATCCGGATGCGCCTTGTATTAAGAAGTTTTCATTAAAAAAATAAGTTTACGTTTTGCAGTCTTATGTCTGTAAAATATTTCAATCGCTTTTAAACATTTTCATGAGATTACAAGAGGTTTCACTTTCATATAAGTTTCAGTTCGCCACCTAAGTCAACCAATATATTTTTGATTGAAACAATAGTCTAGATCGAAAAATATTGCTGTACTCCTTGTGACAGGAACGTTACCGCTATAGCCTCCAGCAGCAGACATATTGGACGTGCTTTCTGAAGTCGAAATAAGTCACAAATTAATAAAATATTTTTCAATATACACTGTAATGTTAATCAAATAAATTACACCAACGGTCGCTTTTATTGCTTTGTGGACTTGACAGATTTAAAAACCAAACATATGTGCTATTTTTCGTTTCGCCACGGTCAGTATCGTCTGTCCGGTCTTCCAGATAACCCTACGTTTTGAGAATATACTAAGATATGCGTCTTTCAGGTTGTCACTTCAGCCAATGAAGGTTCAGCAGGAGCATCTATTCTGTTAAATATTATGTTGTGCCTCACCATAGACCTCGATGTGCTCTTGTTACCAGTTTATCCAAGGCACTGCAGGTATCGAAGACACTCTCCCCAGTCTTATAGGTGTGTCGATGACAAAACAGCAGTAGGGTGCAATTGAGGTCCGCTCCTTTCCTCCCGTTCCTTGCAGGCTTAACTCATAATAAGGATGCCAATTATACCGACTGAGTTCATTACGCTACTAGAAAGAGACATGAAACGGTGGGACTGAGGTGTTATCAGATATTTACTGCCGAGTGCGTGAAGGCACCACTGCTTAAAAGTCGATTTATTTATTAGTAGCCATTTTTACCTATCACATTCAGCATAGAAGCAATTGCAGGTCGTGTTTCCTATTACTATTATTATTATTATTATTGTTGTTGTTTGCAACGTAGAGTGACTCCGTCAGGATATATAAGTAGTGTAGCATCATTATATTTCAGATGTGCGGGAAATATGGAAACGTGAATTATGGCGACGGTATTACGTTCAAACCGTTCCTTGAAAGCTTTGTTGCAATTGTAGAAATTTGACGCCAACATTTGGAACATAAGTCGAAAGCGTCGACTGTGCAATGATCTCACCTTTCACCCCTCGTTCTCAGAAGCTTCAGGTGTGAAGGTGATTTTCATTCTGATCTTCGATTACCGGAGCTCATGGCCTATAGATGTAAAGGAAACTAGTGTCTTCATCTCTGTGGATGTGTTCAGCGCGGCACTGGTAAAACCTGGACGTGCAATGAAGATAAAACACCGGCGACATGGATTACTGCTGCTTCATTAGAACGCACATCCCCATATCGTAATGGAGATATCACAGAAACTCAACCGCGACGCTCCCGACCACCTGTCCTATAAGTATAATCTCTCCACATGCGATTATCACGTCTTTTGTCCCTTAAAATTAGTCTTGGAAAACTGAAAAGTCTTTTCGGATGAATACATGCAACCGGCAGTTGAAGACATCTTCACACAACAAAACACGGTATTTTACTAAACGAGTATCTTAATGTGATGTGTCGGTGAGACGATTGCATCACTGTTCTGGGTGATTTTGCCTGATTGGTATACCGATTATGGATTGCACGTCTTTCGACTGGCAACAAGGGACAACACTATTTTTGGTGTCAGATTAACAGATATAGATGAGGCAGATCGAGTGGTGTAACTCTTTAGCAGATCTGACAAGAGATCGCCGATTAATAATAAATTCAATACAAGGATTTAAAAAAAAATGTTTGTAAATCTATCGGACCAAACTGCGTGGTCATCAGTCCGTAGCTTACAAACTACATAAACCTAGGTAAACTAACCTAAGGATAAACACATACACCCATGCCCCAGGGAGGACTGGAACCTCCACGGCGAGCAACCGCGCGCTCCGCAGCGAGACGCCTTAGACCGCTCGGTTACTCCACCGCGGCACAAGGATTTTAGGCTTGTTGTTGCTGCCGTCGAATGGGAAACCGCTAGGAAGATGCCGATACTCTCCAAGAAAAGATATGTCGCGGAGGCAGTAGGTACTTGATGTTTCAGCTACTCTCTAAGGAATCCTGTTGTCCAAACAAGGGATATGTCGTTGGTGCTAATCGGAGGAGTTCAATGGAGTTTAGTTGAACGAGTGTCTACGTACGTAATGTTTGCAATAAGGAATTCTGCAATGCATTTGCATTATGTTGCTTACAAAAATCTACAGAATCAAATTGTTAGCAAGACATAAACCATTTTAAGGGATAGTTTTATTCGCGTCCGCAGCATTCCTCAAGCTGTACGTATCCCCCAGGTTGTACCAAACGAATAACAATTCTCGTATCTGGGCTATCACACCAGTGATTTCCCAACAATGTTAGCTACCCACCAAAATCCAAATGAACCTTCTCAGGACCAACATAATTTTAAGAATATAGGTCTAGTTCTCAGTGTTTGTCATTTTAACGCCGAGGGATTGAGCAAATCAAAATGTGAGTGTTGAAGTAAGGTCATGTATCAATACAATGTCGATATCCTTCCACTTCAAGAAACCCATATTGAAGAACCTCTAAACAATGCAAGAGGCAATATCCCTGGGTATAGACTAGTGGCGGCTATGAGCCACATGGTCTATGGGGTGTCAACTTACGTCAGACAAGACCTGATGACGTAATAGTTAAACACAACAGCTGTAATGACGATACTTTCGTTCTGACAGTTGAGGTGTCTGAAATCACCATAGTAAATGTCTACAAACCCCATAATACCCAGTGGAAAGACACAGTTCTTCCAGCTTTTAAACACCCTGCCCTCTATGTAGGGGACTTCAATAGCCTCCGCAGCCAATGGGTTTACCCTGCTGATGATGAGAACGGCAGGAGACTAACCAGCTGGGCTGAAAATAACAATTTTACCCTCATCTTTGCTGCTAAGGACAACAGCAGATTTTACTCAGATCGATGACGCCGTGATTATTCTCCATACTTATGCTTCTGCTCATGTGAACGGTCTTCAAAGCACATGACAACTAGGAGAAGGGTCCTTGGCGCTTTCCCTCACTCCCAGCATAGGCTGGTTATAATTCCTGTGGAAACCAAAATCCCAACAATTCGATCATTTCCAAGAACTAGATGGAATTTTAGCAAAGCTGACTGGTAGACCTTTACTTCAAGGGCAGAGCAGAGCATCAGGTTTATCTCTCCCATAATAACTAACTACGACCATTTAGCGAATATTCTCCAGGCTATTGCTAAACAATGTATCCCCAAGGGCTTCAGGAAAGAATACGTGCCAGGATGGAGTCGAGAATGCGACGATCTTTACAAGGAGTTTCAAGACACCGAAAGCCCTGACACATCCGACCATCTGCTGCAGTCTCTTGACACTGCCAGGAAAGATAAGTGAATAAAAACTGTGGAAAATTTAAACTTCATGCACAGCATCGAGAGAGCCTGGTATTTCTTGAAGAAAGTTTCCTCCAGCAAGTCTACTACTGATAATTGCGCAGTGACACACCCAGTGACATAGCTAAGCGGATTGTTAGCTCATCAATGTCAGTCCGTCTACCCTCTGACAAACGTATTGCATACAAACTGAACAAAATATTGAGGAGCCAATTCACACCCTTGGAAGTTTTAAGACCCTTTACTGAAGAGGAGTTAGAGGCAGCAATCACTACCCTGCAAACTGGGAATGCCGCAGGACTAGATAAAATCTTTCCCGAGTTCCTTAAATACATTGGCCCCAAAATAAAATTCCGGCTTTTAACAGTCTATAACGCCATTGGAAATCTGCCAAAGGCATTTAGAAGATAAAAAATAGTAGCCATTTTAAAGCCAGGTAAAAACCCAGAAAAAGCCCACAGCTATCGCCCCATAGCCCTACTAAGTGTCTATTATAAGCTGCTGGAGAGGTTAATCTATAACCGGATATCACAGATCCTCGATGCCGGCATCCCCGTCGAATAAGCTGGTTTTCGGCCAGGTCGAAAATGCTGTGACCAGGTCCTTTCTCTGACATCGCTCATTGAGAAACGTTATGAAATGGACAAAGAAAACATCAGCAGCCTTCATTGACCTCTCTGGAGCTTATGACACAGTCTCGAAATTTTACAATATTATCCCGTGCTCCCTTCTCCTGCGCTTTTTGAATTCCACCCTCAATAACAGGTCAATCAAAGTTTACCTATGTCATAAGGAAAGTGATTTTAGGAAGCTTAATGATAGCCTCCCTCAGGGTCCTGATCTTGCTCCTCTTAATGTATACATTGCTGACATCCATGCAATACAGTCTAAGCCCAGCATACTGATCTATCCATCACAGAAGAAACACTTACGAATGATTTTACCACCCTCCAAGAATATTTAAGAACCTGGAAGTTAAAGCCAAATCCTAACAAAATAGAGGTATCCTGCTTCCATTTGAATAATAAACTAGCCAACCAGAAACTTAACATCTGTCTCGACATTGTGAAGCTCAAGCATAATAACCACCCAAAATATCTGAGAGTAATATTGAATCGCTCTCTACTTTTAAAAGCCACCTTCAAAATACTGCCTCCAAAGTTAAGATCAGAACTAACATCTTGCAACAAATTGCTGGATCATACTGGGCAGCAACCGCACAAGTCCTACGTACTACTGCTCTGTCCCTGGGTTATTCATCGGCTGAGTATTGTGCTCATGTGTGGCTGAACAGTGCCCACATGCGAGAGATTGACGTCTAGCTTAATAGAGCTATGAGGATAATTAGTGGTACCGTCTTGGCTACACCTCCTCCGTGGATCCCAGTTCTGTGCCACATACCTCCCTCAGAGATTCGTCACCAAGAAGCACTCATCAGAGAGTATGAGAAAATATTAGCTACCCCACAACTTCCCATCACGCAATATCTCCCACAAAACCACCTCTACGCTTAGCTTTCCAGTTGATAACAGAGGATGTCTCGCCCAACACCATCTGGACAGCCTCATGGGACATGTTTGAAGGGCGAAACAAACACCTCATTCCCAGCCCTTCCACTAAAGTCAGTGGCATGAACCTCCCTCGCAGGGAATGGACTCTACTGAATCGTTTTCGTACAGGATGCAATTACTGGAAGTATAAAAGGGGAATGGCACTAGATCAGTCATATGATTGCGGAGCAGACATCAAAACTGTTGATCACATAGCAATAGTTGCCCCCGGCCTTCTTTCTCTGAGTGGCTGGCTGGTCTTCAAAACTTAAATGAAGCAGGACTGAAGTGTCTTAAATCACTGGACCTGACTCTGTGACGGGAGATCCTATTCAGACATAAAGTTTTAATCCCCTGAACTCAGGTACTATGTACTGCAGTAACAATAGTTTAATATAGTGGCTGACAAGAACCATCCGATAATGATAATAATGAGTACATTACCAGGATTTAATTTATGATTTTTTTAATCAAAATGAATCAACAGCAGCATAATTGTATGCAGAACGGTTTGCAAGTTGACAGTGATTAACTCGTGCGATCTTCGGTAATAGCTGCAAAAACTACGTGAGAAGGGAGTTATTTTTCAAGAGAAAGTTTATTAAGGAAGACAAGTACAAACGACTCTGAAGAAATTGCGGTTCTTGGATATTCTACAATAACTACGCATTATAGCTTTTGGAAAGTACAAATGGAAGTCAATGCGAACCAAAGAACCGTAATACATATTTTCCTAGGCATAATTATCACCTGCTGCATATTTTACTAATTCTAAATATTGAAAATTTTCGAATGTCTCATCGCATTGAAATAAATTGAGCGGCGAAGTTAAAAATTTGTGCTGGACCGGGATTCGTACCATTATTTCGCGCTTCGGGCCAGCGGTCGCCTGAACCAATTAGCCTATCCGGGCACGCTTCCCTCCCAACAAAAATTCTCAACTTATAGCACATTACGATGGTAGTGGCCCCTGCCCATTAGTTCCTATTGCTCATAGCCTCGTCTAGATTCCCACAAAGAATCGAACGTGACAATGAGTCCGTACTGAAATTGTCAATTGCCTGATGGGGGAATATTTTGCAGTTATTGATATAGTGTCTGTTCTTTTCTCACATGTCCAAAAAGAACAGACACCATATCAATAAATGTGTTCCATATTTCTGTACATAACAGAGCAGTGTTTTTGAACATCGGTGTGAATATTGCCGTTGGTCTCATCAACGAGATAATAATTTAGTGAGGAAATAACTTTTTACTTGCGCCACGTTCGCAAATTACAGTAAAGCAAATGTGATAAACATGCACTAATGGTCAATGAAAGAGACACATTTGGTTCGTCACTTGGTCAACCAACGATATGGTAGTGTGAAAGTGTGGTGTGGTTTAGTTGTATAGTATCTCATCTCCCCTTATTTCGTCGATGGTACCTTGAACAGGAATATATGCGCGCGCGTTTGTGTGTGTGTGTGTGTGTGTGTGTGTGTGTGTGTGTGTGTTAAATGATTTACCTTTGTCAGTAGAATGTAACTTGATTACTTCTCAAGTGCTGTGTTTCAAATATGATACATGTGCTGTCCATAAGAATTTAGCAGGGAGAGATGCATTAAACCATATATTTGTACGATCTGTTACTATCCCTGTCGAATGCTTTGCGCGGCATTCCGCTTCGCATGGGCGTGGAAATAAAGATATGGCAGGACTATTTTTAGTGCAGAGAAAAGATGACTTCTACCACTGAGACACTGAAAAAATTATTATTGAACATTGGGAATAAATTGTTAACTTTAATGGTAATACTTTAATTATTGATTTGCTGTTAATTTTATTATTGTATAAACTTAAGAAATCAAGACCTTATGGGCCAAGCCATCAATATACGAGGCGCGTCCAGAAAGTAAGTTCCGTTTCAATTTATCTCCGCTGCAGCGTTGCGATTGCAGTTCCGCACATGCGGTGTAGACGACGTGTATCAAGGAGAAGAACGTGCGCCATATGAAGATCGCTATCAGTTACGTACGCTTTGTTGTGCTTGTTTGAAATGTCGGCGTTGATTGAAAATCCCGCCGCCTGTGAAATCAGGTCGGTGATTCGGTTTCTGAATGCGAGGAAAGTGAAACCAAGTAAAATTTATCGGCAAATTTACGATGTTTACGGACCAAATGCGATGAGTGATTCTATAGTGAGAAGATGGGTCCAACAGTTCAATGGCGAGCGTAGTGATGTGCACGATGAAGAACGAACCTTTGGTTACAGAAGAACTGGTTCACGCGATTGACGACAAGATCCAGGAATACCGTAGGTTTACAATTAGTGCTTTCGCTATGGACTTCCCCCAAATTTCACGATCACTGATGCATGAAATTGTTACCAAACAACTGAAATTCCGTAAACTTTGCTCGCGTTGGGTACCAAAGATACTCACTGAGCAACACAAAACACAACGGATGGGTAGTGCACTTGAGTTTTTGACCCGTTATGCTGAAAGCGGCGAAGAATTTCTGAGACGGATAGTCACAGGAGATGAAACGTGTGTTTCTTACGACACCCCTGAGATTAAGCGGCAATCAATGGAATGGAGGCACACTTCATCCCCACCAAAGGTAAAGCCGTAGCAAATCATGACACCTCGGAAAATGATGTGCACAGTGTTCTGGGACTGAAAGGCATCCTACTCATTGACTACTTACCGCGTGGTCAAACAATCAAAGCAGGCGCTTATTGCGAGACACTTCGGAAATTGCGCCGTGCAATTCAGAATAAGCGCCGGGGACTGCTGTCAAAAGGTGTTGTTTTGCTTCACGACAACGCACAACCACACACTGCAAATGTGACGAAAAACCTTCTACAGGGATTTGGCTGGGACGTGTTTGACCATCCTCCGTACAGCCCTGACCTCGCTCCTAGAGAATTTCATCTGTTCTTACATCTCAAGTCATTCCTTGGCGGTCATCACTTCACCAATGACGACGAGCTGAAAGAAACTGTTTCCAACTGGTTGAAGACAAAGGCGGCAGATTTCTATAAAGAAGGTATACAAAATCTGGTGCCACGCTATGACAAATGCCTGCAAAATTTCGGCAGTTACGTGGAAAAGTAGTTTAAAGAGTTGTAGAATTTTGTGCAATAAAAATTTCTTCTGTATCTGCGTACAATTTCATTTTATTACTAAACGGAACTTACTTTCTGGACGCGCCTCGTACTATCTGAAGAAAATAAAAGCATCTAGAAGAAATGGTCGTATGTCATTATAAGGTTCTCTACAAACACACCATTCGTGGACATTTATATGATGAGAGGTCCACGTCTTTATGACCACCACAGCGCATTAGTGTACTTCGTCTTTAATGTTGTTACTCACCTTAATAGGGTGAGCAGTGTCAGATGTCGCGTACCGGTGTAATGCAGCGTTATCAGCTTTAGAATGGAGCCTCATTGCAGTTGTCCTTCTTGTCGGTTGCCCCTTCACATCTGCAGCTGTTATTCGACAACATGTTGCCGAGTCCTCGCACCAAACTGTCATCCAAATGCATTGATTGTAAAATGACAGCATGCAGCTATAAAGCCACCGTCCCAGTAACCGTTGACAGCAAAGCATAAAACGGCAGCAAACGGAGTGTTTCCGTGACCAGGAAGTAAGCACTGTTGAACTGCGTCACATTGTGATCACCGATGAATTGCTTTCTGTATGGCCTCGGAGTCCATCGTCTGCAAGTATGGTGGCGACCCAAGAAGAAATCACCCTCTTTTTTTTTTAATTTCTTTTCGTATTTTGAGACAGAACGTTGTTACTCCTGACATCATGTTGCAGATAGGCATGATTTCAAGCAACGACCGGTAATGATTAGGATACTCTGACAACACAGCGGGACAATCTGCAACCTCAGGTGTTATCCTTCTCACTATATTATCGTACTCACAAATTTCAAAAGAATAATGTTCGTTCAGAGACTACATACGTCTAAACGATGTAGCTGCATAGTGATGAGATACTCCTGTGCTCAGAAAGATCCCTAAATTGGTCCTTGATAGAATTGGTATGGGTCTAGTTAGGACGCCAACTAATTCCGGTGAAATTATTCCGGATATCAGTGACAGCAGTTGTGAGCCAACTGTTCGCAGTAGAGGATGCAACTGTTTTATGACCCCATTTACAATCGAAACAATTCTTTCTCATGTCTCTAGATCAGAGGGCATGCAATGTCATACTATAACACGCGTCACGTACGAAGGCTGCCCAATTTTCAACCGTACTGCACAACCACCTCCATTATCCCACTGGCAGCCAATAATATTCATTTTCTAGGCGCGTGGCAGGCCACGAGTTACGCAATGTTCCTCCCACAGGATCAACTATTGGCGCTAGATCGTAGCTCCTCCCCTTCATGCTTTCCTTATTGCTCCGCCTCTATGCGTGTAAGCGCCTTCCTAGATGATGTCAATTGTAGTAAGTCACTAGATACTACTGACAGCCTTGTAAGCTTGCTACTGTAATCACTGAAGTAACATTACATATCCCTCACTTACTTCAATTTTTAAAGTAACATTTACTATGTGGGTGCAAACAATAAACGACGTGTAAATAAAATGAAAAAAAAATCTCCTTTTCATATCAAATAATAAATTTTATCCATAAAATTCGAGTAATTTTGATACTATTTACGCGCATCAGTTGTTCTCGTGGACAGAGGACAATTTACTGAAAATTTTGGAAGGTAAAAAAGTAAACTGTTTCTAGTTAATGACATTTGAATGACTTTCCAGTGACATGTTTTGGTACAAAATATATTTGAACGTTTCTGAAGTCTAACTCACAAGCGTAACATTCCGTCTTTAACCCCGGCGCAAGCTACCTTACAGAGCGGAGGGCAACTCAACAACCGAAACAACAGTGCAAAAATCTATATACTCTGTGTATACTTACTCCGTGAATTTTGACGATCAGACAAAAAGCTTCAGCGTGCCAACAATTTTCAAAACAGCGGATACTCAAATGCAGAGTAAAAGCCTCACATTGTAACGCAATATAACTGAAAATTTTTAATGGGATTCGTAGTAATTTCTGATATATTGCAGAAAAAGCTGTTTCTTTTTGTACGTGTTATTAATATTGAATGCGGTCTAAAGCACCTCGCTGCGGAGCGCACGGTTGCTCGCCGTGGAGGTTCGAGTCCTCCCTGGGGCATGGGTGTGTGTGTTTGTCCGTAGGTTAGTTTACCTAGGTTTAAGTAGTTTTTAAGCTACGGACTGATGACCACGCAGTCCGATGGATTTACAGACGTTTATTAAAAAATAATAATAATAATTGATTTGATTTGATTTTCTCAGGGAAGCAAAAACAGTCTTGGTCCAACCCGCCACTGCCCGCACCGAAACTAAGTTTATTGTACGGTATCGCTCCCTGTATATCTAGTAAAGTCAACCAATGCCCTTGAACAGTGCAAGGAGTCCCTTTACCAGTTCTTTATTACACACAATTTCTTCGGCTCTGGTTGTTCCAAATGTTCTGTGCCTTTTACTCTCCAATGCAATGCGTTCGAAGATTAGATGTGATGCAGTTTCATCACCGTCATCACAGATCCTACATTTAGGGTCCTCTTCTGTTATTCCCATTGTATGTAGGTGTTTTTTTTTTTTAATTCCCATGGCCTGTCAGCAATCTAACCATGAGTCTAATCTCTCTCCTTCTCAGGCCCAGGATTGCAGAGCTTCTTTTAAAACAT
Organism: Locusta migratoria; assembly: GCA_026315105.1. NCBI lineage: Eukaryota > Metazoa > Arthropoda > Insecta > Orthoptera > Acrididae > Locusta > Locusta migratoria. The sequence goes on from CM048755.1 coordinate 382,535,407, forward strand.
GGCTTTGGCATCATGACCGTGCCATATTTTTGTTGATAGACTTTGGTCCAATATTCTACGTGCTGTCTTCTGAGCCAGTTACGTAGCTCCAATTTGATCATTGCCTTGGTGATTGTCAGGACAGGTTCCGGTCCAATAAATGGAGTCTCTGCTCCCATCCTGGCTAATCTGTCGGCATGTTCGTTGCCACTGATCCCCGAGTGGCCAGGGACCCACAATAGGCTTATTCTATTGCTTTCCCCTAGCTCCACCAGAACCCTGTGACATTCTGCAACAATTTTAGACCTTGTTGCAAGAGCTGCCAGTAATCTCAGGGCTGCCTGGCTGTCTGAATAGATATAGATGCTACGCTCTTTATAGCACCTACGCAAATTCTCCTCCCGACACGCCCTGATGGCAGTGATTTCGGCCTGGAATACTGAGGCCAGTTTCCCCAGAGATATGACGCCCTCCAGTCTTGGCTGCACCCCGTATACCCCGGCCCCAACGCCTTGGTCTGATTTCGACCCGTCAGTGAACCGGACAATATCCCCCGTAGGGTCTCGAACTATTTTCTCCCACTGCTCCCTACTTCCAATTGTTATACTGAAAGGCTTTTTGAAGCAGTATGGGGTTATAATATAGTCGGCTGGCATTTCCCCAACCTTTCCTATATTTACCTCACTCTCTATTTTAGTGTCTGATTCTGGATATCCCAAAGAGTTCCAGTTTTTGCCAGTTTTGAGTCTGTATGCACCAGCCGCTGCCTCCATCTTGACCCAAAGGTGTGATGGGGGCATATACAACATGGTTTCCATCCCAGCAGTTGGTGTGCTGCTAATTCCGCCTGTTATGGCTAAGCAGGCTAATCTCTGCACCTTACCAAGCTCGTTGGCAGCAACCTGCTGTTCTACCTTCTTCCAACACACGACCGCCCCATAGGTGATCCTTGGTCTAATCACCGTGGTGATAATAATAATAATATTGAATGAATAAAATACTTCTGTTCACAACGTTTGCGTCTGTATTTGACTTTCTGTTCTCGGTCAGAAACTATTTCGCAATCAACTTGAGGGAAGACAGCTTTCACCACACAGATTCAGATTGGATTACATGGGACACCTTTGCCCTCAAACCGTACGAAACCATGCTTGGAAGTTCTGTACGTCGTACTTCAAAGTTCCTGCAGCACTGGCGCACTTTGCTGTCCCTCACGACAGTTACGTTATGTGGGCTGCATGGAAATCAGGCGGGACTCCTCAGCATGAGGAAATCGAATGACAGCACGCATTTCACACTTGACGGGAGACGCTATTGTTCTCAGCGTATTTGCGTGCCTGCACAACTGCAATATGCGACATGGCGTGATCGTCGCGCGTACTAGATACATCGCGTGACACATTTACAAAAAGCTTCATCGGATTTTCACCGTGTTATTAATTTTGTGGCCAGTCGTACCACGGAAAAAAAGCCATCTCATTTGCTATGAAGATAACGGCTTCCATCTAATGCTATCTCTTCTGCTTTCTATAAATCACGAAGAGGTGTATGAAAACAGGCGCCATTTGATATCCTATCAATAAATACGACAGTTAACGTACAAAATCTGATCAAATTAATGTGTAACGGCAGACTGGAGTAATAGTATGCTGAAAGGAAACTGATCTACATCCCAGTGAGAAACAAACTGAAATAAAAGTATTGTTGTTGTGATCTTCAGTCCGGAGACTGGTTTGATGCAGATCTCCACCCTGCTCTGTCCTGCGCAAGCCTCTTCATCTCCTCATAAGACCTGTAACCCACATCCATTTGAATCTGCATACTATATTCATCTCTAGGTCTCCCTCTGCGATTTTTAACCCACACACTTCCATCCAACGCTAAATTCACGATTCCTTGATGTCTAAGAATGTATCCTATCAGCCGATCCCTTCTTTTAGTCAAAGTATGCCAGAAATTCCTTTTCTCCCCAATTCCGTTCAGTACCTCCTCATTATTTACGCGATCCACCCACCTAATGTTTAGCATTCTTCTGTAGCACCACATTTCAAAAGCCTCTATCCTCTTCCTGTCCGCACTGTTTATCGTCCGTGTTTCACCCCCATACAAGGCAACACGCCACACAAATGCCTCCAGAAAGGACTTTCTTACACTTAAATGAATATTCGATGTTAACAAATTTATCTTTTTCAAAAACGCTTTCCTTCCCATTGCCGTTCTGCATTTTATATTCGCTGTACTGCGACCATCACAAGTTATTTTACTGCCCCAGTAACAAAACTAATCTACCACCTTTATTGTTTCGTTACCTAATCTCAGTCTTTCAGCATCGCCCGATAAGTAATGAAGTAGAAAATATTCAGTGAAAAGAATCAACAGCGGCTTAAAGAGTGAGAGTGGGTATTTCGTACGCTGGTGCTTTACTGTTCAGTAAGAAAAGAAGGTAATGAAACGAGAAGCTAGTTGGAAACGTCAAAGTCATCTGAGTTATAGGATGTTTCAAGTATTTATGAAGGTGACGAACATTAAGATTATCAGTTTACTGGCGTATTTAACCACCACCACCTAGAGAGAAAGCCGCGGCGCTCTCGTGTGACGTCAGGCAGAGTAGGTTGCGCGCGCATAGCTAACTGGCTGGCTGCTTCGGCATAGTGGGCCGTGCCCCAGCGGCTGCCCAGTCAGCTATGCGCGTGAAACCTACTGTGCCTGACGTCACACGAGAGCGCCGCGGTCTTCTCTCTACGTGGTGAAGATTAACCCTCTTACCGGAACATCTTGTATACTGCAGTATCGAGAAACACCGTCTGCTAGACCCTTAGAAGCTTTAAACTGTATTTCTCTCCACCTTCTTGACTGTTTCGCTCTTCTACCTCGTTTTCGTCAATCACTGATGTATAATGTGTTAAACTGCACTGAAGAGTCAAAGAAACTGGTATACCTGCCTCGATAGCGTTCACAATGGTGGTCTCTCAGACCGATGAAGCGTTCACTAGGTTAAATCAGTGTAAATACCTAGTAGACAACGTAGTGAATAACGCTGCGTCCATCTAGAAGTAGGTAAATACAAAGAATCGCGGGTCTGCTGCATCTACATGCTACGTTGGGGTCTTTCCTTACAATCAAGCAGCATATACTGGAGATGCCTGAGGACTCTGTTTCCATGACTCCTTATCTAAAAATTGAACATTGTAAAAATTGTTGTGATGAAAAAGTGAAAGTAATTATACATTTAATGTTACTGTTTAAATACGATTCATTATTCTAAAGGGCCAGTGATATTAAAGCGTGACATATAGGCAAATGATAGCAAACTTTTTATTATTTGAAAAGTTTGTGAATTTATCTCCCTGTGCCACAAGATGGTCAAGACCTTCATGGATAAATGAAGGGTTCAGAGCACATGTGGCGTAACTCCACCTACGATAGTTTTTGATTAAGAGGAGCAGTCATTCAGAAGTGTATAAAAGTTATTAATGTTATAATTTATTTGTATTTATGAATAAAATCTCTCTAAATATACTGGGTGATCAGAAAGTCAGTATAAATTTGAAAACTTAATAAATCACGGAATAATGTAGATAGAGTGGTAAAAATTGACAAACATGCTTATAATGAAATGGGGTTTTATAAGAAAAAAACTTTAAAAAATCAGTAAAGCAATAATTAGCATAACAAATTAAGACAAAGCAAAGATGGTGTTCTTTACAGGAAATGCTCAATATGTTCACCATCATTCCTCAACAACAGCTGTAGTCGAGGAATAATGTTGTGAACAGCGCTGTAAAGCATGTCCGGAGTTATGGTGAGGCATTGGCGTCGGATGTTGTCTTTCAGCATCCCTAGAGGTGTCGGTCGATCACGATACACTTGCGACTTCAGGTAACCCCGAAGCCAATAATCGCACGGACTGAGGTCTGGGAACCTGGGAGGCCAAGCATGACGAAAGTGGCGGCTGAGCACACGATCATCACCAAACTACGCGCGCAAGAGATCTTTTAAGCGTCTAACAATACCTTTTTTTTGTTCTAATAAAACCCCATGTCATTCCAAGTATGTGTGTCAATTTTTACCTCTCTATCTACATTATTCCGTAATTTATTAAGTTTTCAAATTTATACCGACTTTTTGATCACCCGGTATTAACAAAACAGAATATTATGCAGGAAATGCGTAGGAAACGGCTTGTTAAAGATAAAAAAAGGAGTTACAAAGTTTTGTGCACTGAAAACTTTTTTCAGTCATCAACTGTAACTTCAAGTACAGGTTCATCGTTTCCTCGTCTGAAATCTGATCTCGGGAATCTGAATGACGAGTAGACACCTTGGTAGGCAATTTATAGAAGACTGCATGACACACAAAAGGGAATTTTATAAGATCAAGCGTATTATTCTTTTTGTTGGTTGTCACAGTCAGCCTGGTATCCCTTGTGTTCACTGAAGGAAGGCTTTGAAGTGGTCTGCCTAACGTTTGCTTACGAAAATCCACATCATGAAATTCTTCACTTTGACGGAAACTTCATTTCAACCTCATGGAAAATTGTGCTGCCCGTTCAAATTGCACTCATCTGACTTGCATCCAATTTAACGGATGCCATCAGTAGTCCTTTCCGTGATCACTGTGCTCTCTAATAGCTCCTTCGTTGAGACAAAGTCGTCGTTCTTCATTATGCTAACAATGAAAGGCTTTTTTTACACCCTTGGATAATATCTGCCCAATCACCAGCTGAGTATATATATATATATATATATATATATATATATATATATATATATATATATATATATATATATATTTTTTTTTTTTTTTTTTTTTTTTTTTTTGCGACTGGCTAATTCGATCAGACCAAAGTTGCATCATTAGGCAGACAGCTGTGGCCAAGTATAATAAATTTGTGGTTCATTACCTCCACTTTCATGTCCGGGTCGTGCACTAATTTAATCAAGGAAACACACGCATTATTAATAATTATTGATGAGGGCTACCTGTATTATTATTATTAGTCGGAAAGCTCCCAGAGTGGAAGACGCTAAGTAAAAATGGTTCATTTTTATTTCTTCTTGTTCTTCTGGTTCTTTTTATTTGCCCACCAGTTTTTCATTGTTTGCGAGAATTTAGCTCTTCTTTCTTCGCTCCATTTTGTTCCGGTTCTTCGGACTTTTGTCTCTGGTGTAACTTCCCATTTTTCCAGTTTTATTCGAAAACTGTTCCTTGCGTCTATTTTTCTTTCTTGATTTAGGCTAATTCCAGGTCTTTTTTAACATTTTGCATCCATTCTCCTCTATATACTGTATTTTATTATTCTTTTTGTTAGTCTGTGTTCAGGAAGCCTCATAATGTGACCATAGAATTTGAGGCGTCTTTTCCTCATGTCTGTCTCGGTTAGAATATTCTTCAATTCTGGATGTTAAAATTGTGCCATATAAAGCCCTGATTTATTTTCTATACTCACGTTTATTATATGTTTTCTGAATGCAGAAATCCTTTTCTGTTCACCCAAGGTTGTGCATATTGGTTTACATCGTAAACAATATTTGCAACAATTATGTCAGTACTGTATTTGAAATTGAAGTAAGCAAGAGGAAATAGAAGAGAAAAAAAAGCCGGCAGCGGTGGCCGAGGGGACTGAGGCGCTCTAGTCAAGGTCTGCACGGCTACTACGGTTGGGGGTTCGAATCCCCCCTCGGGCATGGATATTTGTGCCGTCCTAGCTCGTAAGTAGTTCATACGTAGTTCGTAAGTTTAGGGACTGATGACCCCGTAGTTAAGTCCCATAAGCTATACAAACATTTGAACATTTAAAACCAAAAAAGCCTGAGTTACCGTAATTCGCAACCATCTGAACCACGTGTGGGAGACATAGTTTAGTAAAATAATTTATATTTTGAAATTCCTAAGTTAATTACCGGTAACTAAAGTCAAATGAAAACTACGCACAACTAAAATTGCAAAGACTACTACACTCAAAAGCTATAGAACCAGGTTTAGGTATGTGTATGCAAACACAGAGATATGTAAACTCTCAGACAACGGTGCTGCGGTCGGCAGTACCTATATAAAACAACAGATGTCTGCGCAGCGTTAGATTGGTTATTGGCTTGCTCTTACAGTGGCAGGTTATCGCGACTGATGTGTGTTTCAACGTGTTCTAATGTTTGTTATGCTTAAGGAACTTAACTGCGGGGTAATGAGTCCCTAAATTTACAAACTACTTATGTACTACCTCACACTAAAGACGACACAAACAACCATGCGCAAGGGGGAATTCGAACCCCCGACGGCAGACGGCCGCGCGCACCGCTATACGGCTCTCCAGTAAGCGCGGTTCATCCGCCGCGGCGTTTCAACGTGGTGTTATACTCGGCGTACGAGAGATGTACACAGCATCTTCGAGGTAGCGACGAGATGTGAAATTTCCCGTACGACCGATTCACGATATCACAGTGAATATCCCTAAATTTCTGCAGATTTCACTGCTGGGCTATCAACAAATATCAGTGTGCGAACCATTCAGCGAAACATCATGGATATGGGCTTGCAGACCCGTCTACATCTACATCTACATGAGATACTCTGCAAATCACATTTAAGTGCATGGTAGAGGGTTCATCGAACCACCGTTATACTATTTATCACCCATTTAATTCTCGAATACTTCAAAATGTTCAAATGTTTGTAAAGCTTATGGAACTTAACTACGGGGTCATCAGTCCCTAAACTTACTAACTACTTATCAACTACCTTATACTAAGGACGGCACAAATATCCATGCTCGAGGGGGGATTCGAACCCCCGACCGTAGTGGCCGTGCAGACCGTGACTGGCGCGCCTCAGTCCTCTCGGCCACTCTCGAATAGCGCGCGGGAAGAAAGAACACCTGAATCTCTCTGTTCGAGCTCTGATTTCTCGTATTTTATTCTGATGATCATTTCTACCTATGTAAGTGGGAGTCAACAATATATTTTCGCATTCGGAGAAGAATGTTGGCGATTTGAGTTTCGCAAGTAGCCCACGCCGCAACGATAAGCGCCGTTGTTGTAATGATTCCCATTCCAGATCCTGTATCATTTCCGTAACGCTGTCTCCCCTGTATCTTGACAATAAGAAACAAGCTGCCCTTCTTTGGAATCTTTCGATGTCCTCCGTCAAACCCACCTAATAAGGATCCCACACTGGGCAGCAATACTCCAAAAATGGACGGACAAGCGTAGTGTATGCAGTTTCTTTTGTAGTTTTGTTGCTTCTTTTAAGGATTCTGCCAATAAAACGCAGTCTCTGGTTCGCCTTTCCCAATACATTATCTACGTGTTATTGCCAGTTTAAGTGAGTAGCCCCTCTCGTTTACTGACTGCACAACACAAAGCGTTACTCCTCACCTGGGCTTGCAACATCGACATTGGACTCTTGATGACATGTTGCCTGGTTTGGTGACTTTCGTTTCCAGTTGTATGGAGGGAAGAAAATCTTTTATCAAAGAAGATACAATGTTTATACAGACATAAAAGATATGTTACTCGTTGACCAAAGAGACAACCTGGGTGTCGGATTTTAGAATTTCTTTATTTTTTTGGTACGTGAAGTTCAGAACTTAAATAACAATCAGCCAAAGCCATTCGAAGCAACTCTAACAAATTCTCGAGATAATCGACTTTAGGTTTCGCTAAGTACACGTAAGTAGCAATAAATAAGAGTTGTAGCATATGTCGGTGTAGGCCAGGTGGCAGCGTTTTGGCCTCTCAACCACAGTCTCGGTGGTTCAAATCCCTGTCACAGGTTCTTTTTTTTATTTTATTTTATTTATTTATTTATTTATTTATTTATTCGTTTTCGAATTCCGTTATATATAACATTCAAAAATGTTCAAATGTTTGTAGATCTTATGGGACTTAACTACGGGGTCATCAGTCCCTAAACTTACAAACTATTTATGAACTTTCTCACGCTAAAGACGGCACAAATATGCATGCCCGAGGGGGGATTCGAACCCCCGACCGTCGTGGCCGTGTAGAACGTGACTGGCGCGCCACAGACCACCCGGCCACTGCCGCCGGCTATATAACATTTTGGGATCTCTAATTTCACGTGTTGTTTCAGTTTTTGTTTATATGTATGTATACGAGCTGAAAACCTAGTCGTCACTTAAAACGATGGTTGGGTAGGTTAGGTGCTTGGAAAGCCGTTAGTAACTATGGGGATTACTTTCCAAAAACAGTGTCGTAGTTCTACACAAACTGAATAATCAAAGACTACCGCCGTCAACTAATAGTAAAGCCAATACTGTATAAATGTAACTTATGTTTCTTTTTATTGATACCATCTTTATTAACAACCTTCTTTAAAATATATAAAATTACGAATAAACAAAAATACGAGCACTTTTCGTAAAAATTGCCATTGGATATTAAAATTGTGTCAGTATTTGAACACAACAAAAAATAATTTGAAACATTGTCAGAACAGGATTGGAACCATAGACCTTACAGTTGTAAGACTAGAAGGCAACCAATATTTTTTTTTTTAATTTTTTTATGGGTAGTTATGTTTCTTGCAGTCGCTGATCCTGTTTGTTCGTTGTTGTTCGATGTATTCTTGGGTCAGCTTTTTTATTACAGAGGGCGTTAAGCTCTCTGATGGGGCGTGCTAAGCCAAGGCGCCCGACCACCTGAGCTACACCTTCAGCTGCTGCAGCTCCTTTACTTCTGGTGACGTGAGAAACTTCAAAGTCGATTTTCTCGAGAAGTTGCGCTGAATAGCTTTGGCTGATTGTTATTTGAGTTCTAAACTTCACACACCATAAATAGCAAAGGTCTCTATTCTGGTACCCAGGTGGTCTCAATCTCAGATTCTCTTGCGAGAACACAGTTAAAGTTGCGACCAAGAGGAAGTTATGTGCAGGGGGCACTGTAATCGTAATATACGATCGGTTGACAATTTGAGCAGGACGGGATGCGTGTCTGGATAGCCTAATTGGATAAGGCGACTACTGGCCCGGAGCGGGAAATCCTGGTCTGAATCCCGGTGCAGCACAAAATTTCAACTTTGCCACTGAATTTCGATAAAACTAATTTTCGAAATCCAGATCTACATCTACATGGGATACTCTGCAAATCACATTTAAATCTCTGGCAGATTGTTCATCGAATCACCGTTATACTATTATCTCCTATTCCATTCTCGAATAACGCGCGGGAAGAAAGAACACCTGAATCTTTCCGTTCGAGCTCTGATTTCTCGTATTTTAATATGATGATCATTTCTACCTATGTAAGTGAGAGTCAACAATATATTTTCGCATTCGGAGGATAATGTTGGCGATTGGAGTTTCCTAAGTAGCCCACGCCGCAGCGAAAAACGCCGTTGCTGTAATGATTCCCATCCCAAATCCTGTATCACTTCCGTAATGCCGCGGTGGAGTAGCCGAGCGGTCTAAAGCGTCTCGCTGCGGAGCGCGCGGTTGCTCGCCGTGGAGGTTCGAGTCCTCCCTGGGGCATGGGTGTGTGTGTTGTCAAAATGTTCAAATGTTTGTATAGTCTATGGGATTTAACTACGGGGTCATCAGTCCCTAAACTTACAAACTACTTATGAACTACTTACGAACTAGGACGGCACAAATATCCATGCCCGAGGGGGGATTCGAACCCCCGACCGTAGTGGCCGTGCAGACCGTGACTGAAGCGCCTCAATCTACTCGGCCACCGCGGCCGGCTGTGTGTTGTCCTTAGGTTAGTTTTCCTAGGTGTAAGTAGTTTGTAAGCTACGGACTGATGACCATGCAGTTTGGTCCGATAGATTTACAAGCATATGAACATTTCCGTAACGCTGTCTCCCCGGTATCGTGACAATACGAAACGAGCTGTCCTTCTTTGGACTCTTTCGATGTCCTCCGTCACACAGATCCCCGACCTGGTCGGTGTTATCACTCAGTGAAAGAAGAAGGAATAATGCAGGACGAAAGGAGAGACGAGTGCAAATCGGAGAGGCAGAGCGCGCGCATCGTAGCCACAGAGCAGAGCGGGCTGGCGGGCGGCGGTGCGCGGCGCGTGCGTGCGCTGTGTGCCGAGTGAAAGCCGGAGGGGGCGGGGGAGGGGGAGGGGAGGGGTGACACAATCGCAAAACCACGCCCACGGCCGCCGCAGCCCAATCGGCCCGGAGTACATTTTAATCTGCCGCAGGGGGCGCGGCAAGCTCCCCCCCCCCCCTCCCCCTGACCGCGGCGCCGAATCATTCCAGTGGCGGACGGCCCGGCCCAGACGTCGCGGCCCATAAAGCCCGAATTAAACGTCACGTGACACTGCCAGTGGAACGTCGCGCGACGCACTGCGAGAACATGCTCTGGCGGTTGTCCCGTAAGATAGCTAATTCAAATTTGAAGACCTGAACGCAGCTCGTTCGCTGCGTCTGCGTGTTTGAGAGCTCCGTAGGCAAAGACGTGGCGAGTGATACCGATTTTCTGAACTTCCGTATTAGGCCAGTCGCCAGGTATGTGCCATGAGTGCCATTACTCGCCGTCGGGGGATCCGAGTCCTCCCTCGGCCATGGGTGTTTCTGTTGTCCTTAGCATAAATTACTTTAAGTTAGGGACTGATGACCTACGTAGTTAAGTCCCTTACAATTACAAACATTTGAACATTTTCATACATTCACACAATCACTCATGCAGAACTCATGGACACATGAGTGCCATGATAAAGACTTTGGCCGAAAATTTAAGTTGTGTGAACGTGATTGTCTTCTCTATGTGCCTAACTGCGGCGCAGCCATCTTCTTTCCGGCGACTTGTTACCTATCCTCATACTGTTGACATACATTTATTTACGTTCGGTATCATTGCTAGTTCCTGCACCATTTTAGTATTCGTTACAATTTTCTGGCGTTGCAACCTTCCCACTAACAGCACTCCCCTCAACAAATAACTTCATGCAGTTCTTGTAAACAGTGACAATCTATAGAAGAGTCCCAAGAAGTACATGACATTAATAAGAACGAATTTATTATTCCTGCTAGTCTGTCCTCAATCCAGAGATACCTCTTGTCCGATACCCGAGAAGTTCGTATTGTGCGCTCTAAACTCTATCGAGTACCATATAGGCCAGTCGTCGTAGACGAAAAAAGAAAGTACATAAAAAATCACCATTTTTGTTTAAAACGTTCACAGATCCGTATACGGCCGTTTCTAAGGGCAGACTGGGTGTAGTGGGGAAGACGTCGGAGACAAGAAGTTTGGAAGGGAGGACAGAACACCCGCTAAGTCACCACTCGGAGTAAGAGAGGGGGGGGGGGGTGCCTTAGCACAACAAAACTTCTCGGGTATCGGACAAGAGGTATCTCTGGATTGAGGACAGACTAGCAGGAAGAATAAATTCGTTCTTATTAATGTCATGTACTTCTTGGGACTCTTCTATAGATCGTCACTGTTCACAAGAACTGCATGAAGCTATTTGTTGAGGGTAGTGCTGTTAGTGGGAAGGTTGCAACGCCAGAAAATGGTAACGAATACTAAAATGGTGCAGGAACTAGCAATGATACCGAACGTAAATAAATGTATGTCAACAGTATGAGGATAGGTAACAAGTCGCCGTAAAGAAGATGGCTGTGCCGCAGTTAGGCACATAGAGAAGACAATCACGTTCACACAACTTAAACTTTCGACCTAAGTCTTTATCAAATGATTGTAAGGCTTATGGGACTTAACTGCGGTGTCATCAGTCCCTAAACTTACAAACTACTTATGAACTAGCTTATACTAAAGACGGCACAAATGTCCATGCCCGAGGGGGATTCGAACCCCCGACGGGGAACGGCCTCGCGTATCGTAGCATAGCGCCTCAATGCGCTCGGCCGCTCCGCCGCGGCCCAAAGTCTTTATCATGACGCTCATGTGTCCATGACTCGTGCCTCAGTGATTTTGTGGATGTATGAAAATGTTCAGATGTTTGTAATTGTAAGGGACTTAACTACGTTGGTCATCAGTCCCTAACTTAAAACTACTTTAAAGTCACTTATGCTAAGGACAACAGAAACACCCATGCCCGAGGTACGACTCGAACCCCCGACGGCGAGCAATCGACCGTTCCGCAGCAAGGCGCCTTAGAACGCTCTGATACTCCACCGTGTCGTGAATGTATGTAAGCTCTTTTAGGTGCGACCCACAATTTAATTTGTGTTAATGTGATTGTCTTTTCTACGTGCCTGTCTTCAGTTCAGCGACCGTCTTCACGGTGACTTGCTACTTACCCTCATATTATTGATATTACAACCTGGACTTTTCATTGTTAAATGTATCATATAGTAAACTAACTTACAAAATACCATGAGATATTCACCTGTATATTGCTTGAGGCCTTCTCTGGTCTTGCAGAGTGCTGTGAGACGCCGTGGAAGTGAAAATTAGGTGGGTAGATCGCTTAACTAATGAGCAAGTATTGAGCAAAACTGGAGAGTAAAGGAATTTCTGGCATACCTTGACTAAAATAAAGGTTCGATTGATATAACAAATTCTTAGACATCAAGGAATCGTCAGTTTCGCACTAGAGGGAAGTGTGTGTGGTAAAATCGCAGTTGAAGACCAAGAGACGAATACAATAAGCAGGTTCAAATAGATGCGGTTGCCGTTCTTATGAGGAGACGAATAAGCTCAGGATATAGTAAGGTGGCAAGCTGCATCAGACCAGTCTTTGTACTGAAGACCACAAAAACAACAAGCGCAATATGCCCGATCCAGAAGTTCAAATGTTTGTAAACCTATTGGACCAAACTGTTATGGTCATTAATCTCTAGACTTACAAACTACTTAATGTAGCCTACGGACAACACAGACAACTGTACCCCAGGGAGGACTCGAACCTAGCGCGGCGCCTTAGAACGCTCAGCCACTCCACTGCGACATAACTGAGCCCTTGCGGAAATACAATTAAAGCTGCGAGGAAGAGGGGCACTACAGGCGATAAATTGAGAAACTGGACTGGAAGGCAAGCGTGTCTGGGTAGCTTAATTGTTTAAGGCGACAGCTGACCCAAAGAGCGAAAACCGGGTTCAAAAATTTTGATCTTCGCCACTGAATTTACTTCAAAGCCCTGTAACAGTCGAGGTGTTTGAATATTTCGATCCCTAGTAAGCCTCTTGACGCATATGACACTAAGTCGTTTGCAGAGTGGCAGAAAATTCTGGTTTGTTCGTGGGCTCAAGCATGCGCTCTACGGCATCCGTTACAAGCTTGATATGATTCATATATGGGCTCCTGAATGGCTAGTGCAGTCTTTGTACCTCCCCTTCACATTTCTGGAACCGTTCTCTCGTGGCCTGGGAGCGTGTGACAGCGTGTTATGATCACGAAGGACCGCAGAATCGTCATGAAGTTGGAAAGCCAAAATTGGATGGAGATGTTCCCCGGACAGCTCAACATACCACAGGTCTTCAAATTCTTTCGTCAATAACTGGAGGTACATTCCATACAGTTCAAAATGTACAAATGTTTGTAGAGCTTATTGGACGTAACTACGGGGTCATCAGTCTCTAAACTTACAAACTACTTATGAACTAGCTAATACTAAGGACGGCACAAATATCCATGCTCGAGGGGGATTCGAACCCCCGACCGTAGTGGTCATACAGTTCCCCAAAGACGTGTAATGAACAAAGTAACAGCACTTGGTATATTAGACCAATTGTGTGACTGGATTGAGGAGTTCCTAGATAACAGAATGCAGCATGTCATTCCCAATGGAGAGAAGTCTTCCGAAGTAAGAGTGATGTCAGGTGTGCCACAGGGGAGTGTCGTGGGTCCGTTGCTGTTCACGATATATATAAATGACCTTGCCGAAGTTCACTGAGGCTTTTTGCGGATGATGCTGTAGTATATAGAGAGGTTATAAGAATGGAAACTTGTGTTGAAATGCAGGAGGACCTGCATCGAATTGACGCATGGTGCAGGGAATAGCAATTGAATTGCAATTTAGACAACTGTAATGTGCTGAGAATACATAGAAAGAAAGATCCTATATCATTTAGCTACACTATATCAGGTCAGCAACCAGAAGCAGTTAATTCCATAAATTACCTGAGAGTAGACATTTACACTATATCAGGTCAGCAACTGGAAGCAGTTAATTCCATAAATTACCTGAGAGTAGACATTAGGAGTGATTTAGAATGGAACGACCATATAAAATAAATTGTCGGTAAAGCAAATGCCAGACTTAGATTCATTGGAAGAATCCTAAGGATATGCAGTCCGAAAACAAAGGTTACAGTACACTTGTTCGCCCACAGCTTGAATACTGCTCACCGGTGTGGGATCCGTACCAGGTGGGATTGATAGAGGAAGTAGAAAAAAATCCAACGGAGAGCAGCGCGCTTCGTTACAGGATCATTTGGTAATCGAGAAAGCGTTACAGAGATGATCGATAAACTCAGTGGAAGACTCTGCAGGAGAGACTCTCTGTCGCTCGGTACGGGCTTTTGTCGAAGTTTCGAGAACATACCTTTACCGAGGAGTCTAGAAGTATATTGCTCCCTCTTAAGTATATCTAGCGAAGAGATCATGAAGATAAAATCAGAGAGATTAGAGCCCAGACAGAGGCATACAATCTTTCTTTCCGCGAATAATACGTGACTGGAATGGGAGGGAGAGCCGATAGAGGTACTCAAGGTACCCTCCGCCACACACCATCGGGTGGCTTGCGGAGTATGGATGTAGATGTAGATAGATACCTGGAAACAGCGCTAGAACAGTGACACCACAGATTTCGGCTACACCTTATTGGTAGGCGAGATCCATCGATTAATAGTGACTGCGTCACACACTGTGCATCCCATTGGCATGTTGCAGTTGAAATCATGATTTTTCCGACTAGCTCACATCCTGACAGTGTTACAGTGTATATTCCTGCTGATTACGGACAAATACAAGTCACTATGTCCGATAAAGTTGTGTTAACAGTGTACAGCGCTGGCTTCCACACCTCATGTTCTTACAGATAGTCTGGTTGGAGACGTTTCTAGCACGTCAGGTGTTGAAATCAGCCGCGATTTATAGCGTTGTTGTTCTTCTGTTAGTACTGAGATTCGTCTCAGGTACTGCCAGTCACGGTCAAAGAGGGTGGTTGGACGGCCGCTAGTTCGTCTGTTGCCGACTGTGACACTGTGCCGGTAGTTAGCAGGACTGCTGTGGATTTAGATAGCGCCAGAGATATGAAGAGCCTGGTAGCGTGCAAACAGAGATAGAATATGCATAGAGGGACAGTGACACGATCTTTAGCTCTCCCTGCTGTGCCACGCTGTACTACTGGTCGCCATATTATCGGAAGTCAGGCAGTGGCTTTCTGAAATCGAGATAGTACGTGTACGAACAAGTGAGATGAGCTGTTGTTCTGGAAATCATGCCTAATGTTTGTGTAACGTATTACTGTACTAGCAGAAGCAAAAATACCGCGAATATTTTTTTTTTCAAAAGAGTACTGTTTAAAATAGCATGTATTATATGATACTTGCTTTTTGTATTTGAGTTAAATGTTAACTCAAACATATTATTTTATTCAAGGTTTCGGTTCAAAACAAGCTGCTGACGAAGAAATGGGTTGTTGTATTGGTTTCCGACATGAAGCACTCGCATGTGTCCTTCAAATCTTGAAACAAAATTTATGTATGAAGTGAAGGAAGTAAGGCTAAATATATTTAACGAACTTTTCATCATAAAAGCGGAAACGGAAAGGTAAATTCCAAATAACGGCATTCACTAATCGCAGTTTTCTTATACTTTGATTCAGAGTACCGTAATATGATTCATGAGAAAGACAAGCATAATAATGACTACTAGTTCATTAAACCTACGACAAACTACAAACTTCATTGCATTTCTACTCACTGGGTGCTTTATGTATAAGGCTCCGCCCCCGGGGGGCTCACGGTTCTTTCGTGAGTACGTGCGAGGCGAGCGAGGGGCCCCGAGCTAAAGCAGTCTTCCTTCCTTCTTTACTTCCCGGACTGCATATCCTTTCCCCTCCCCTCCTTTCCTATCCTGACTCCTTCCCCTCCCTACCGGCGGACTGATAACGTCAGTAGTTTAGTGCCCCTATCCCAAACAAACAATCTAACCTAAGCTCCAGTGTGGGCTTGTATATCCTTGGTGCATGCAATAGTACCATGCCGCGGTGGAGTAGCCGAGCGGCCTAGGGCGCCTAGCTGCGGAGCGCGCGGTTGCTCGCCGTCGGAGGTTCGAGTCCTTCCTAGGGCATTGGTGTGTGTGTTGTCCGCAGGTTAAATGTTGTTTGTAGAGCTTATGGGACTTAACTACGTGGTTATCAGTTCCTAAACTTACAAAATACTTACGAACTAGCTAACACTAAGGACGGCACAAATATCCATGCCCGAGGGGGGATTCGAAACCCCGACCGTAGTGGCCGTGCAGACCGTGACTGGAGCACCTCAGTCCCCTCGGCCACCGCTGCCGGCGCCGTAGGTTAGTTTACCTTAGTTTAAGTAGTTTGTAAGCTACGGACTGATGACCACGCAGTTTGGTCCGATAGATTTACAAACATTTGAACATTTGAGCAATAGTTCCTGCTTCTGACATTAAATGAATTGAAATTAACGTAATCTTATGGTTGCAAAATATTAACGCGAATTTTATACAGAAGGATGGAAAAGCTGGTAGAAGCCGATCTCGGGGAAGATCAGTTTGGGTTCAGGAGAAATGTAGGAACACGGGAGGCAATACTCACTTTACGGCTTATCCTAGAAGATAGATTAAGAAAAGGCAAACCTACATTTCTAGCTTTTGTAGATTTGGAGAAGGCTTTTGACAATGTTGATTGGAATAAACTCTTTCAAGTTCTGAAGCAAGCAGGAGTAAAATATAGGGAACGTAAGTTTATTTACAAATTGTACAAAAACCAGACAGCGGTTGTCAGAGTTGAAGGGCATGAAAGGGATGCAGTGGTTGGAAAGGGAGTAAGACAGGGTTGTAGCCTTTCCCCAATGTTGTTCAATTTGTACATTGAGCAAGCTATAAAGGAAAGCAAGGAGAAATTTGGAGAAGGAATTAAAGTTCAGGGTGAAGAATTAAAAACATTGCGTTTTGCCGACGACATAGTAATTCTGTCAGATACAGCAAAGGACCTGGAAGAGCAATTGAACGGAATGGACAGTGTGCTGAAAGGTGCATATAAGATGAACATTAACAAGAGCAAAACTAGGGTAATGGAATGCGGTCTTAGAAAATCAGGTGATGCTGAAGGAATTAGATTGGGAAACGTAGCAATAAAGGAGGTAGATGAGTTTTGTTACTTGGGCAGTAAAATAACAAATGATGGTCGCAGTACAGAGGATATAAAATGCAGAATGGCAATGGGTAGAAAAGCGTTCTTGAAAAAGAGAAATTTGTTAACATAGAATATTGATTTAAACCTAAGGAAGTCCTTTCTGAAGGCATTTGTATGGAGTGTTGCCTTGTATGGGAGTGAGACATGGACGATAAACAGTGCGGACAGGAGGAGGATTGAGGCTTTTGAAATATGGTGCTATAGAAGAATGCTAAAGATTAGGTGGGTGGATCGCGTAACTAATGAGGAGGTACTGAACAGAATTGGGGAGAAAAGGAATTTCTGGCATACCTTGACTAAAAGAAGGGATAGATTGGTAGGACACATTCTTAGACATCAAGGAATTGTGAATTTAGCGTTGGAGGGAAGTGTATGGGGAAAAAATCGCAGGGGAAGACCAAGAGATGGATACAGTAAGCAGATTCAGACAGATGTAGGTTGTCGCTCTTATGTGGAGATGAAGAGGCTTGCTCAGGATAGGGTATTGTGGAGAGCTGCATCAAACCAGTCTCCGGACTGAAGACCACAACAACAACAACTGTGAAAAGTTAGTCTCTGAAACGTCTACCATCCTTCGAAAATTTTCTGTTGGAAACTGCGTACAAAAATAAATATATTGTTCTTGAACTCCCTGGTCGTATCGTTTTGTTGTAAATGCAGCTGATTGTCGGGGGTACTGTACTTAAAATAAAGCTGCTGACACATTCGAGAAACGATGTAGTATAAAGCGTTTATGCACTATACACGGCGGTAAAATTGTTCTGGCTAAAACTGAAATGCGCAAACAGTTATGGTTTAATAATGTTCTAACCCACTGTCATGTAACACGCCCCTCTAGACTTTCGATAACATGGCGGACGGTGCTTCAATGTGCTTCACTCTGGTCGCGGTGTTGCCTCTCTTCTTCTTTCTCTTTGGCCATGTTCCCGCACATGCAGGGTCGGTACTGTGTTAAACGCAGATTTGGCAAGTGTTAATATTTACAGATTGGCCCGATGCCCGTCCTGCCGCCACCCCATGCCCCCCAGGAGGAAATGTGTACCCCAAATGTCTGCTTATAGTGTTATACGTGTGTGAAAGTGCAAAGTGTTACGAAATATTTGCGAATCGTGTAGCTGAGGCGGGACTTGGGAACCAGAGGGATTCACCTAGAGGGATGTGTAAAACCGCCGAAAAACCACATCCAGGCTGGTCGGCACTCTGAACCCTTTCGTTAATCCGCCGGCCGCATTCGAACCGGGGCCGGTACGCCTCCCCCGTCTCGGAAAGCGGTGCTTTAGACCACACGGCTAACCGAGTGGGTGCGGTGTTGGCCGTCTATGGTAGTTTATCTGTTTGGTAGCGTGGGTGGTCTGGCGAGTGGGCAGACGATTTCTGTTTAGTGAAGGCACTCGCTCTGCTGGGGCGGCAGTCACTCCGTTTACATGCCACCTCTCTTCCGGAAGACGAAATGACAATTTCGTTTCCTGCTGCCGTGTTTACATGTTACGACCAGAAGTAGATGTGGTTGCGTCTGGAAAAAGCTGTTTCAGTTCCTGATTTTCTCACTACAATTTCTGTTTCTCTTTACTTAAATGGATTCGCGCTCAGTCTAATAGCAATACTACTTTTCAACTGCGGAAAATTTCACTCTGTCCACATGCGCCGAAAATTCTTACCAAGAAGACGCAATCTGACATTCGATGATAGTTTCAAAAACGTTTGCGTTTACATGAGCAGGGAAATCGATTGTAGTAGGGGAAAACCACTTTACAGAAGCGGATATCCATAATGAATTTTGGAATATTTACATAACCAACAAAAAGCGGAACTGGGAAATATGTTTACGAAATCCTGTTTTCGGAGCCCATATAAACGGTGTGTGTGTAGCTGTTCGCTGAATGTTGTGCGAGTGCCGAGAGACATTGTCGTTATTCTTAAGAAGTGACGCATCAAAAATGTTCAAATGTTTGTACATCTATCGGACCAAACTGCGTGGTCATCAGTCCGTAGCTTACAAACTAGTTAAACCTAGGTAAACTAAACTAAGGACAAACACACACACACACACACCCATGCCCCAGGGAGGACTCGAACCTCCGCGGCAAGTGACGCATCCCTACGGCTAGTTTAAGAATATCGTTTGTAGTCATGTGGCTTGCTTTTACGCCGGCCGCGGTGGCCGAGGAGACTGAGGCGCTTCAGTTACGGTCTGCACGGCCACTACGGTCGGGAGTTCGAATCCCCCCTCGGGCATGGATAGTTGTGCCGTCCTAGTTCGTAAGTAGTTCATAAGTAGTTTGTAAGTTTAGGGACTGATGACCCCGTAGTTAAGTCCCATAGACTATACAAACATTTGAACATTTGCTTGCTTTTACAGTAGTATTGGTCTTCGAGTGATTATGAGTGCTTCCTGGACAGGTAAATGAGTCTGTGAATTGATAATTGCAAAATACGGCAGTATGTGCCCGAACTGTTGTTCACACGAAAATAATGGCAATAGTTAAAACGAACGACAGTTAGCTGGAGCGACAATGTCCTATGAACATGTCGTTTGAATGACAAGATGATTTAAGTATGTTGTTTTCAGCTGCAATGGGTCAAACGGTACGTGTTCACAACTTTTGTTGTCCTGCAATCTGTTGTGCATATTGCTACTACCTATGCAGTTGCCTCACTCCTGCAGGAAGTTCGTATGTTTGGAATTTTATAGTGTTATGTACTTATGTAAAATGCGAAGTTTTACCAAATGGAATAGCCGCGTTGTCTACGATGTCATGCTGCAGACTGGGCGGCCGTTCCCGCCGTAGGTTCGAGACCTCGGGCAAGGATGTGTGTGCTGTCCTTAATGTAGCTTTACAAACATCTGAACATTTGAACCTAATCTTGTTTACTTGTAAACTAGAAAAGGAGATCTTCATCTTATTTTTTTTCTAAACTAAAAGACAATCAGAATTGTAGTGAATGTCTTCTTGTTATTTCCTGATGCACTGACACTGGGCAGAAATCTTCCGGCCTCCTTATAAAAATATGTACTGCACGATATTGACCAATATCGGAAAACATGATATGGCATATTTGGTTATACTAAGGAAAATTTATTAAAGTGTTGAGTAATTGAGTATGTTATATGTTGAAAAGGTACTTATGGCGGAAATATTGTCTCTTTTGTCAGTATATTTTTATTCATTTTTATATTTTTTTAATAATTAGAAGGTGTGTAAAACTGTGTCACATACCTCGATTATGCTCCTGGCGTGACATCCCAATCAATCTTGACACCTTGGGGAGGGCAAAATGTTCTGAATTTAGAAAGATAATGAAGCCACAACTCCTCTATTTCAACCGTTTATAATACGTCCTGCACACACTTGAACGTGTGAAATCGAATTCAGAGAATACTGTCGAAATATAAAGTCCCATTCGTCGGGCTCCCACCATCATTCCCCATACCAATGGACCACCTTACGACGACGTTGCATGTTATACAAACCATTTGCACAACCAAGTCTCATAAGGTGTTCTATACAACTGCACTTCGCCCAGGGGAGAGTGGTGCACCCGCACCATTATTAAAACGATCTGCGACATTTGCTAAGTTAGTGTACATAAATAGAAAGTATATCTAGTAATGTTCGATTTAACTATTAGCGATAAACAGTAGGAAACAATTTCAAAATTGAGCCACTCTTGTCTCTCTTCTTTGCCTTCTTGACGTTTCTAAATTGGATCATCATTTTTAGTGATAGTAGGTGGTCCGATGACGTGTCTGCTGTCACAAGGCCGGCCGCGGTGGCCGAGGGGACTGAGGCGCTCCAGTCACGGTCTGCACGGCCCCTACGGTCGGGGGTTCGAGTCCCCCCTCGGGCATGGATATTTGTGCCGTCCTAGTTCGTATGCAGTTCATAAGTAGTTTGTAAGTTTAGGGACTGATGACCCCGTAGTTAAGTCCTATAAGCTATACAAACATTTGAACATTTGAACATTTGAGCTGTCACAAGTCATCCGGGGTTGAATGCGTCTGCGTCTAGAGTATGTCACATATTCTAAATGTTTACTTACTATCTGAGGCGTGGCGGGGCACCATCCATGCCGGCCGCCGTGGCCGAGGAGACTGAGGCGCTCCAGTCACGGTCTGCACGGCCACTACGGTCGGGGGTTCGAATCCCCCCTCGGACATGGATATTTGTGCCGTCCTAGTTCATAAGTAGTTTGTAAGTTTAGGGACTGATCTCCCCGTAGTTAAGTCCCATTGACTATACAAACATTTGAACATTTTGAGCACCATCCTTTTTTTATCCAGCTCAATGTGGTAAACCACCTAGAAGTCACATCCAGTCTGTCCGGAACACGAGCCATCGTTGTTAATCTGCGAGCCGCATTCAATGCGGTTCACGGTCATATACCGGAATCACGGAAACGCTGCATTAACGCGCTCGTCTATCTAGACGGGAACTTATAAACAAAAGATACTTAGGATTAAGTACCTGGATCTATCTGAACTGAGATGTCCAGAAAAACCTAGTTGTCAGCAGAGCAGATGCCAGGCTGAAATTCATGGAAGAAATCATAATTTATGCACAAAGGAAAAGGTTTGGAATCACTTGTATGATAAATTCTTGAGTATTTGCTCATCAGTCTGGTGCCCGTACCACAATGAATAACTGGAACAGATACAGAAGATGTAATTCAAGACTGCAGGTTTCGTAAAGGAATAGTTTAATAAAGACAACAATGTTACTGCGATGCTGAACAAACTCCAGTGGCAAACCACGAAAGTCGTCACGTATCAGAAATAAGTTAACTGTTAATATTAGCAGGGCTTATTTTCGATGAAGAGTGCGTCAATCTGTCACTTCGTCTTTCACATGTCTTACGTTATAACTACGATGAGAAAATTAGGTAAATCTGACTCTTACAAGCGGTATTCGTGATTGGAACAGGGACCGAGGGGAAAAAAAAAAAAAAATGCCGGCCGCGGTGGCCGAGGAGACTAAGGCGCTTCAGTCACGGTCTTCACTGCCACTACGGTCGGGGGTTCGAATCCCCCCTCGGGCATGGATATTTGTGCCGTCTTTAGTATAACGTAGTTCATAAGTAGTTTGTAAGTTTAGGGACTGATGACCCCGTAGTTAAGTCCCATAAGCTTAACAAACATTTGAACATTTGATTTTTGAAAAAAGACGTTGGGAAAATTGGTGTAATTTTCAGATGAAGATCAAATGTTCAGATGTTTATGAATCTAAGGGACCAAACTGTTAGGGTCATTGGTCCCTAGACTGAATGAACTAACTTACGCCGAGGACAACACCACGCACATGCCTGAGGGAGGACACGAACCGCGACGGGCAGCGGCCGCGCAACCCATAGCATAGCGCCTTGGTCCACGATGTCATACCTTACGGCCTCAAAAGAAGGCCATAAAATTTTTATCAATGACGAAAAATGAGATGAAAAATATACCCGGTAGCTTTATATAATTCAAAAACCTGTCAGATGTTTTATTTACTTAAAAGGGGTCATTCCTCTTCCAAAATATTGCGATTTTTGTTTGTGTGATCAGTATTTTATCAGTGAATCGTGTCGGTGGTAATAAGGGACGATGAAAACGGGTGTTTCTGTTTCTTGATCTACATCCATTCTCCGCAAGCCACCTTACGGTGTGTGTCGGAGGGTACTCTGCGCACCATTGTCACTTCCTCCTATTCCAGTCGCGTGGCGTTGGCGGGAAAAGTGATTGTCTTTATCCCTCCGTGTGGCCCTTATCCTTCTGATCTTATCTTTGTGGTCCCTTCGCGAGATATACGTAGGAGGCAGCAATATCGTGGTTGACTCATCACGTAACGAACCCTCTCGGAAATTTGACAGAAGTCCGTACCGGCATACAGAAAGTCTCTTTTCCAGCGTCTGCCACTGGAGTTTCCAAATCATCAATGTGACGCTTTAGCTCTTACTAAATGAGCCCGTAATGAAGCGTGTTACCCTCCGTTGGATCTTGTCTATGTTCGGCATCAACCCCACGTGGTACAGATCCCACACTGATGAGCAATACTCAAGCGCTGGGTGAGCAAAAGTTTCGTAACCTACTTCCTTTGCTGACGGACCATACTTCCTGAGGAATCTTCCAATGAATCTCAGTCTAGCATCTGCCTTACTCAAGACTGATTTTATATGGCCGTACCACCTAATATCGTCCCTTATGTCTCCTCCTAGATATTTTATGGAAGTTGAAAGACGACCGTTTGTCGTCTTCCATATATACTTTTTTTTTATAAAACTGTAATTTATTTCATGTTGCTATATCAGCATTTTGTTAAAAATAGAACCCCACTCTTTTAAAGGTATGAGGAACAGCATTTTTATTTCATGTTTTAAAATATTAGTTTCTGAAATGTTAGTTAATATTGCTATGATTTTGTTATTTTAATAATTTATTACTGTATTTATGAATGTGGCAATAAGTACGGCTTCTCCGCTACGCCATGGTCCCTGTGAGAATGTGTACTTGTCTTACTTTTAATTGGATGTGCAAGAACCTAATGGCTATCTGAATGGTGTAATAATCGTTCGCTTTGCATGTTTCTCTCTGGCTCAGAGTCGATAGTTAGTCACTACTAACCTCTGCTGCTGGTGCGACCAAACAGGTTTCTACACCCTTTGGTTACAAGCCAGACGACGAGCCCTCTCCAGGGCGAGTCACTCCCCCACCACCTCGATTTTAGTGGGTTTTTTCAGTTTCCGGGAGCTTCGCTTCGCGCCCCCTGGCCGCTCAGTCTTCACTTTGTGCTGGGATTGTGGTGAGGTAAGGTTGGTTCTGCTCTTGTGTCCGAGGAGATGGTAGCAATTCGTTGCCTAGCATGTTTAACTTAGACTCTTGAACTTAGATTCATTTTTCGGAATATTTGTTTCGATCGTGCGCGGAAATGTGTTCTAGTTTCTCAAGCCAGTGATTTCCAACAGATAAACGTGGTGTATGTGTTAATAGTTGCAGTTTCATAACGGCCTGGTATATTCAAACGTTTTTTGATTATCTGGTGGTGTACGAACTCTGTGAAAATTCCTTCTAGCTTTGTGGGGCCCGATTTCTAGCAAACGATATGTTCATTTTTGTACAGTGCATGTAAAATCTTTCTTATCGTTTCCTTTCGTGGGTGATATGTGTTCCACGTGGTTGGTTCTTCGAACGAAGCCTTCAGATTCCACTATATGCCCAATAGGCAAGTAACTATGTGTGTATCCTGATTTCCACTAACATTTCGCGATCTTCTCTCCCCGCCTATTTTAATTTTGCTGTTTCTTCCCCGAACTTGTAGTATTCACTCAGTCTTTGTCAGTAATTCTCTCCGAGCCTTGTACAACCTCCTTCAATAGCTTGCTTATGAAATTCTATGTATTTCTAAGGGTTGCATGCCGTAGTTTTTATTCTCACTTTTCCGTCTTTGTAATTATTTCACTTTTCTAGTTTTTTGAGAATGGACTTCATCTGTCTCTGTAATCGCTCCCTATCGCGTGTAGCTGCATTCCATTCGCTTCCTTTTTTATAACAGTAAACTCTTATCTGGGTACCTCCTACGAGAATGAAGCTTTTATTTCGTACAGTGGCCCACTTTTAAAGTAACGTTTCCAATGTTTGTCCAGCTAACTGCGTAGTGGTTTGGTAAAGCGTCTTTATTTCTATATCAATGCAACACTTCACAATTGTTTATGTTGAGGCTCAATTGCCATTCTCTACCCTATGCATCAATACGCTGCATATTCTCCAGCAAATCACTGCCGTTTTCCAGTGTTGCGACATCATCCGCAAAAAGCCTCATTGAACATCCGATGTGATCTGCGATGCCATTTATATATACTGTGAAAAGCAACGATTCTATAACACTGCCCTGGAGCTCACCTGAGATCACTTAAATGTGTGAAGACTTCTCTCCGTTGAGAATGACATGCTACGTTCTGTTAGATGGGAACGCCTCAATCCAGATACACAGTTGGTCTGATATTCCACATGTTCGCATTGTTTTCATCAGGCGACGGTGCGGAACGATATCCAACGCTTTGCAGAAGTCAAGATATACGGCATCTGCCTGGAGTACTGTATGTACAGCCTTCTGGATTTCGTGGATTAATAGCGCGAGTTATGTTTCACATGGTCGTTGCGTTCGTAAACTATGTTGATTCCTAAAAAGGAGATTTCCTGTTTTCAGAACTTCCGAACATCAATTGTGCTCCAAAAGTCTTCACCTGACCGATGTCAGAGACGTAGGTCTATAGTTTTGCGCATCTGATGGACGTTCCTTCTTCTAAACGGAATGACCTGCTCTTTTTTTTTACAATCCTTACAAACACTTCGCTCCTCTAGACACCTTCTGTACACTGTTGCTAGAAGACGGACAAGTTCATTGGCATACTCCGAGTAAAATCGAATTGGTATCCCATCAGTTCCAGGGCCTTTCCCCGAGAGATTTCAGTCGCTTTCCTATCCCTCTGCTAGTTATTTCAATATCCGCCATATTATTCGTGTTATGGTTTGGAGGAGGAACTACAGTGCAATCTTCCCCTGTGGAAGAGCTTTGGCAAATGCAAATGTTTGTAGATCTATCGGACCAAACTGCGTGGTCATCAGTCCGTCGCTTACAAACTACTTAAACCTAGGTCAACTAAGCTAAGGACAACACACACACACACACTCCCATGCCCCAGGGAGGACTCGAACCTCCACGGCGAGCAACCGCGCGCTCCGCAGCGAGACGCTTTAGACCGCTCGGCTACTCCACCGTTGCAAACAGCTTTGGAAAAAGACATTTAGTATTAACGCCTTTTCTGTATCATTCTCTATTGCAACACCACTATAGCCACAGAATGTCTAGATATCTGGTTTCAGTCCGTTTACGTAATTGTTGTAAGACCAAATTTTCTTAGGATTTTCTTGCAAGTGAGTGCACAAAACGTTGCTCTCAAAGTCATTGAACGCCCTTCACATGAAAGCGTTTAAGCTAATTTTGGCATCATTTAACTTTTGCTTATTTGCAAGAATTTGACAACTTTTACATTTGCAATGAAGTTTTCTTTACTTCCGTAACAGTTTCGTAACTCGGATGTTGAGACACGGTGGATCTTTCCCATCTCTCATAATTTTACTTGGCATATACTTATCTAACGCGTATTGTACGGTGCACTTGAACTTCGGCCATAGTTGCTCCACACTGTCATAGTTAGAGATGAAGTATTGAGAAGACAAGTACTCTGAAATCAGACCCCTTTCTTGATATTTCTAATTAAAGCTGTATTCATTGACGCTGTGTTGGTTTCATGATCGCTGATTTCCTGATCTACGCTAACTGAATCGAGAAGTTAAGGTCTAATTGTCATCAACACGTTAGCTCCACGACACGGCCCCCTATTTAACTGCTCGAGGTAATTTTCGATTAAATCACTTACAAGGGATACCTTTGACCTCGAACTCTTGGTACCGCACGAAACGATGCTTAGAATAACAGGCAGTCGTAAACAAAACAGGGGTGTGCGTCATTTCCATGCAAAACGCCACACTTGTCTGCTAGCGTCACTGGATGTTGGCATAGAGAAGCTGCACTAACCAATGCCCCAGTTTCTTGAGTGGTATAGCAGCAGTACGTAATTGTCTCTTGAAGTGTTCGCAAGCGAGATACTGTGTAAACTGTGTACATTGCAGTGATACCATGAAAAGAATTAATCTTACGCATGTGGTCCCAATATTAGGGACCAATTTGTGACGTGCACTTTGTTTTAACCACTTCACCGAAATCCCGCATCTGCACTTTAAGAACTAATATAAGCACTTTCTGGTGTATGGTACTGCTGTATATGTGTGTTTTGCGCTTTTATGAGTACTTTAAGCAGAAAGCTTTTGACACTGCTGATTGAATATGTAATGATACACTGCCGCCTTTAAATTACATATAACTTCCTTCCTATTGAATTGATATCTTGTTACTTTTTTTCTGAAATGTTATTTGAGGTACAATGCAACGTTTTACATGGAAATGACACACACCACTGTCCTGCTTATGATTGCTTATTATTCCAATCATGGTTTCGTGTTGTACCGAGCGTTCAAGGTCAAAGATGTCCCTTGTTAGAACGATATTGCTTGATTCTTTGTCCCTGTCACCTGACTTAAAATCGTTTCTCATTTAGTCGACATCCTTTAAGTTAAATCTCCATATAAAACTTGTAATGGATTTGGCCCTAAGGAACACATTTGTCTTAGTGAAGGAAGTATTCAATACCCTTTATGAAGGTCCACTAATGTACAGTTATTTTCTATATGCATAGCCTACTGGTACTCAGATACTATGATTTTGTTTATACCATAATTACTAAGACAATCCTTTATCTGTCAGTATTTTATTTTCATTCGAAATTTGCAGCAAATATAGATAATAATACAGTAATTATCCAGATTAATTTCGCAATATTAATGGACTAAGCATTTCGAAAATCATTTTTCAGAATTGAAAGTCTTTTTACCCTGCATAATTATATTGTAATGTAAATAATGTTACAAAAATATTTTGTGACACCTTAACTTTACCGTCTTGACCATTCTCTGTCAAAGTACTTTCACTTAATTATAGTTTATAAAAATCTTATAATTATGATAACATTGTTGTCTTGTAAGATGATATAAGTACTCGTATTACCACAAGAATATAATTACTACCGTTGCCTGATGTTATGTAATATATCCTAAACAGTTTGAGATAATCAGTTTGTAAAAAAAAACTATACGATTGTTTAAATATTTAACAATTTCTATTGTGTAAACAAATCAACACTGCACTAATCATATGTTGCATATGTCTTTGATATATAATTTTACCCGATCTATCCTGTTTGTGCTTATTAATCTGATTTATATTTCTTATTTGTGAAAAGCGCCTAATTTTATCATGGTAAGATAATTACGGAAATTATAGTACAATCTCTATTCTGGAAATTTCTAAAACCTAACATAATCTATAAATACGAATGCGACGCATCACATGCAGTCTTTAATTTGGCTCAGTTAGGATGGTAACGCCATGATGTAGCGTTTTATTATTATTATTATTTTAACACAATCATTCTGAATTGTACTTCCACTTACTAAGAAAAACCCAGGCAGCCAAATTAAAGTTTCAGAACAACAACGACACTGCGAACGAAAATGATGACCAGTTTGTGGACATCAGCGATGCAAGTGATGACATTTTAAACATTACAACTTATAAGTATTAGAACTTGTGTTGAGTTGTGGCGTTCCTTTCCTAACTGATAGGTAGGAGCATCACAAACTGTAACATGACTAGGAAACGTATCTTTTCAAAGTTTTTCCTCACATGTTTCGCCACTTCTGTTGCTGAGCCAGATTGTCTATAGAAACTTCCAGTGACCATGTTTGGGTAACTTTTCTCGATAACTGACGTCTCCATGTTCCATACGTCTTGACGCAAAGAGTTACTGCAATTCAGGTGGGAGACACAGTAGAAGAAGATTTCAAAGTGTTTCTTGCAGCTGCCAAAGTGATACGAAAATCTGCACTGAATGCTAAAAGCTGGAATTTTAATGGAAGTTTGATAGTAGATTCAGATCAAATACTGGAAAAGCGTTTTTTTTTCTCTCAAATGGTGTCGTACTGGAAAAGGTTCTGTAACTACAGAGAAAAGAAGTATTAATGAAATTGATTCTAGTCATTTGTCTCAAACACTAATCTATGAATGTTTATCAAACAGACAGGTCACCAGATTACCAGATACAAGTAGACATACTCAAGAACTTCCACTGCCAGTTTTCATTGACCTGTCTATATAACAGTTGACTCGAAGTTCAAATTTTGTGAATTTCTTACATAGCATTGGAATTTCAGTTCACTGTGCGCGTGTTTCGGACATTGTGAAAAAGGTAGCCAAGACTAATTTTTAAGATGAATGCAAATGAAGGAGTTGATCTGCGACCAGATGTGATACAAGGATGATATATTCTTTCGCGAAGGATAATATAGACTTCCAAGAGAATACACCGGATGGGAAAAACACACTTCGTAGTACACTCATAGTTGAGCACCAGAAAACTGAAGAAGATGACGAGCGGGATGATCTCGTACTGTGTCCTGATGCTGAAATAATTCTTGTTCCTGAAAGCATATATCCACTGATACCATGTTCTATTACTAATAGCAGTAAACCAAAGAGCCCTACAATAAATGCTCAGCTGCCATCTTCAGAAAAACAGAAATGTCTCAGAGAAGCAGAAATCCAAGTTATAGCATGGATCATAGCAGGGAATGCTTGTCTCGCTTTCAGTGATGATCAAGTATCGAGAGAAGTTTTATTAATTTAATTTGGTCTGCACACAATTCAGTGATCTATGACAACAACCAAGAACACGTGTATCTGTTCTGCCTCTTCATCCAGTTACACCAACAGAAACTTCCGTTCAGTATCCGCATTGAAATACCTAGAACAGGTTAATGAAAAGATTGGGGGAACAGGTAGAAAGCTGGTAGTTACAGTAGATCTTGGGCTTTACCGTCCTCTGAAACATTTGCAAATGCATTTATCCAACCAGAATTGGTAATAATACCAGGAGATCTACATATCATCATGGCAGCACTTAGATCCATAGGAAATTATACTGAATCATCTGCCATCCCTGACATATGATTTGAAAGTGGTAGTTTTGGCGAATGTACAGTATGCCCACTTATTAGAGGGAAAACCTGTTCGCCGATCCTTCAGAGCCCATGTCACTACACTTCATGCTCTGTTCATTCTTCTTTTAAATGAGTCTGAAGAGAGAAATCCGACATTTCAAGAAAATATTCAAGATGGTAGATGCGTGGAAAACTAGAAAACAGAACTCTTTGGAACAACAAATCACGATATAGTAGAAGATATAAAAGAACTTGAACTGCAGAAACAATTGAAAGATTTTTGCTATGACAAGAGCAAAGACAATCCTACGCTTAAGATGTTTCTGAATTACATAGAGATGGTATTTACTCTTCTCTCGTTTATTTGAGGAGTACGTAGTGGCAACTGAGAAACTAAGGCTGGGTGCACTGAATGAGTTGACTGAATAATTTTTTGAAATGGTCATTCGCAACTACAGTGCACTGTGTGCATGGCACATAGCCTCAATGGAAAAATTGGGGGAAACTGTTAATGAAACGTGGTTACAATTGAAAAATGGCTGGGCTCCAAACAAAAGTGATGTCCCATTCTGTTCCTAACGAGGGGATGAAGCACTTGAGCAAGGAAAAAAAAAGAAAGTTTACGCGGTATCCTAGGGATCACACAAAATGCACAAGCTCTAAATAAATTCTTCTTGACAGTTCCTGAGCTGTCGAAGATTTGTTCTCGTAGTAAAGAACCAGTGAAAGTTTCAATCTATCACGATGTATCGCAAACATCAGCAAATCGTTATAAAAAGAATGTTCTGGCTGTTTCAAAATTTCATCAATCCATTTGAATGCACTAGTAATGACTTGCTTAATATTGTGACAATGACTATTGCTCCCTTTGAAGTAAAACGTGACGTTGGTATAATGCCAGAATTAGGTCAAGAGAAACATCAGATCTTCGTACGTGAACGAATTGTTAATGGTACTGTTAATATCTGGGAACCTCTTCCACAAAACAAATTGAAGCTTTTCGGAACAGTGGGCAAGAAAATAAAACTGTAAACGAAACTTGGATGGGGTGAATGGAACAGAAACTCTAAAAATATTTTATCTTGACACTGATGTCCTAGTGCTAGCGACGAATTTCTACCTTCGTCTCCTAAAGGATACGTGGTTTGTTGTCTCAGGAGCTAAGACACGTTGTTCGTATGGTATATCAAGCGTTAGGTCACAAGCGAGCTGATGCTTTGATTGGATTGCATTCTCTCTCACGGACTGATACCACCGGATCGTTTTATGGTAAAACGAAATCAAGTTTCTTTAATACATTTATGGAAGCTGACAAGACAGTTCTTGACGCTTAGTCTTTACTGGGAAAAGAAGATTTTAATGAAGAAACGATCCGAGTCCTGGAAGCTTTTATATGCTCTGCATAATTAAGAAACTCGAAGATGAGATCCCTGAAAGAAGTGCGATGGTGTTTTTTTTCCAAAAAAGTGAGTCGATGGATTATGCATGCCTGAAACGCAAGATATTCTGCGTCCGATCATAAAAAGAGCACAGCTTCAAGCCCTAATATGGCGGAAAGCACATATTGCAAATCCTGAACTACCTGTAGTTACTGAGTAGGCTTTGGCTGTTAATGAGAAAGAGAAATACGAGCCAGTAATGGTGATAATCTTTGTGGAACTGAAGAACTTCTCTCAGTCGTCAAATGTTCATGTGGTCCATCAAAATTTGCTCCGCCGTGCAAATGTGCACTAAATAAACTTCCTTGCACAGACATGTGTTCCTGTTTTGCTGATCCACAAAAATACTGTAATGTGCGCGAACTATCAAACGGAACAGACTTCTGTGATAATTCTGATGTTAATGACGATGGCGACGAACTTCAGTTACGGTTATTAAATATGAAGAGTAAAGTAAGAAGAAGAACTCGGATTGTGGAAGCGCCCTGGAGACTAACTTATGGATTCACTCGAGAAGAAGAGTATCCTTTATTTTTCAGCAAGTGAATAATTTTGTAACACTAAAACACAAGACTGGTTTAATTATTCTGTGACAGTTAAAAGATATTCCTAAAATAATAATGAACATCTACAGAAATAATAATAATACTGATTGTTTCTCTTGAATGCAATTTTATATTTTGTATACAGTTTCTTTCCTTAAGTGTTATATAAAACTATTTTAAAAATAAAAATGTTTTCTTATTTCATGCTCCTCTTATATTTTCATTTACCTGTCTGTTATAAACAATTAACATAAAATTATTATTTTGTCAAGTGTAATACTTGTTTCTTTGGAATAATCCTTTTTTTGAAATTTTAACCAAAACGGCTACATTTACGTAAAAATTGTTAGTGACATAATATGTAGTACGCAGTTGGCCTTTCTTAAAAAGGAAAAAGAATTAAAATCGAATAATTAGGAGCGAAGTTACAAGGGTTTAAGCCTGCGATGACTCCCCATCTTTCCCCTTCTCCTTCCCCCTTCCAGTCACGGGTCTGAGATGTCCACCATCACTTTTCTCAAACCCTACCTTATAAGGAACAAAATAATGCCACTCACAATACTGTACCACTAACTTGCATATGGGATACCACAAGAAAACCCACTTCAGCCATTTACATAACATTCACCGTTTTATTGAACTACATTCTGACATAATGTTTCCCTTTCCTTTCGTCAGCAGAGATCTCTATTCATATATACCTCCACTTCATAACAACCACTGGCACTGTCATCTTTCAATCTTCTCCTGTTTCATTAATCATTTTTTCCCTTCTGTTTATATTAAACCTAATTCAAATGTGTCAAATATCTATCTCCATGTAAATATCTCTTATTATTAGTATTACTGTGATTTTTGTGTTATTATTATCATTATTATTATTAGTATTAGCATATATTGTTATTAATACTATGTTTTTGTTTTGTTTTAAATCCTTTGTTTATGTTGTTCCTGGTCAGATGTAAGAGATGGCCCTATGGCCCTAATCTGGTCAGGTTAAATAACCAAATAAATAAACAAAAAATAAAATAAATTCAATTTCATCAGACTAGCGTTGCAATCACTTAAATTACAACAAACCAGTTTCATCACAATTAGCAAACTAGTTTCAAACGGACAATTCAAATGTTCAAATGTCTGTAAATCTATCGGACCAAACTACGTGGTCATCAGTCCGTAGCTTACAAACTACTTAAACCTAGGTAAACTAACCTAAGGACAACACACACACACCCATGCCCCAGGGAGGACTCGAACCTCCACGGCGTGCAACCGCGCACTCCGCAGCGAGGTGCTTTAGACCGCTCGGCTACTCCACCGCGACAAACGGACAATTCTGGCACGGTGACACGAACTTCTGTTCGTCCTTCATATAGTGCTTGCAGGTGGCACTAGAAGCGTCCGTAACTTGTGCCTGAGTTGAAATGATAATCGTTAACGTTCCTCGTTGCAAACGAATGTTGCAAATTTCGCCTGATATGGTTGTTTCTTTCAGGGTGCTGCATTTTGGGTGGGCAGGAGTACAAGTTGTTTTCGTCTGTGTGTGAGATGTGTAAAGCCCGGCGCCCATCCGGCTGTATATTGGTGGACAATTTGTGGCGCCTCTCACGCGACTCGGCTTACGACTGCGAGTATAGTGCGCAGGAGGGGGGGGGGGGGGGGACGCAGGCACCGGATGCGCACGGCGCGGTGTCCGGCTTGATTACTCGCGCAGTCAGTAATTATGTAAGTGCTCGCCCGTCATTAGCGTGGGCTGAACAATACAGAATCGGACTCATTAGTACGTCGATATATTATATAATAATTACAATTGTATTGGCCGGCCCATTGTGAGAATCGTCCATTATGCGGACACGGGCCGTATGAATCACACGAGCTCTGCCCGGCACACTTAGGCTGCCACAGATAGCGCTGCAATTGTTCCGCGCTCTGACTCATTTCCTGCCGTGATCGCTTCTAAAAAGTAGCCGCCTCGAGAAAAATGATGCAGTCACTCTTTATTACAGCAATATTTGTAATGCCAAAATAGCCCAGGAAAATTAGGAAAAACTGTGGAAAAATGTGTAAAGTTTTGGAAAAACACCCTAAGCTGATGTAGAAGTAAAAACCAGGAACGTTCTCTATCGGGGAAGTTTCCTCCTCCCCCACCCCTTAATGTAATTTTTATTTCTTTTTTCAAACTTTAAGAAAAAACGGTTATGTGCCAGGCCGGGATCCAAGTCCAGGACTTTGGTCTTTAGCGGGAAAGCTCTCTACCGAAATAATTTTGGTCTCCAAAAGTTAAGCATAATCACTAAACAAGGACACAGCTCCTTATCAGAGTGTCAGAAGGATTGCTGAAAAACTGAAGCTTAATCATAGACCAGTTGTCATGCAACTAGTTGAAATAAACAGTGTTAGAGACGTTCAAATAGCTACAGCCCATTATATACAAACACTAACAGTAGCGGTCGGGGGACTTATGATAGCTTTGAACCCTACCGATTTTATCCAGTTCCGCCATTCCAAGAATGTTCATTGACCTTGAACCATACCGAGAGGTTATTTTCCATATTCAGATACGGCGAATTCGTCACCAATATCAGAACTGAGATGACACAGGCATCATATTTCACAATACTGCTTAGACCAGAGGTCGGCAAGTAATCTTAAATGGGGTCCAGACACTTTTGAAAATTTTTATCGAGGTCGATAAGTAAAATCTCATATTCCTTATTAATTTGTTACTTTGATTTTCATTTACAAAATAATAAGAAATACAACAGACATGTATATTGGCATTCAAAAATCCATAAAAAGTACGCTAATTTTCTTTATTTTCATTTTCACTCTCAAACTAAAATGAAATGCAATAGATGTGAAATAGACATGTAAAAGAAATCCAGAAAAACTTGTATTATTTTGCAAAGTAGCTTCAGGCCTTCATTCGTTAGGAGTAAAAAATGGTGTTTAAATGGGTATGCCCTGACTGCTTATTTAGAGGTTTCAGAGAGTATGAGAGTATCAAGTCGATTTATGGAATATCCTTGTTCATTAAATAAAGTTCTGGTGCTGCATTCCTGTGTACAGAGCTTTTATGCGGATCACCTGCCAGCTTGCGCCGTTCTGCCGCCGCCCGTCAGTGTACTCTCAGGCGTTGCACATCATGGCAACTGTTTATTTAATCTACCTAGAATACTGAAATAAAATCATTCTTATGCCAAGGCTGTAAAATATTTTCGTTCCACCGGCTTAGGCAGTTGTTGCCATCGATACGAAATCAAGCATACGACGCTTGCTCCAAGAGAATCTCCTCAGACGAACAAAAGCAGTCCAACGTTTTCGCGAGTAACTAACGTTAATGAGTGCACCACGCCTTACTGGTGAAACGAACACTATCAGCGCAGCACTCAGACACGTGCCTCGGGTGATAAAACCACTGTTGGGCGGCTGCTTCTGGACACTATTGCATCGGTGGTGTTTGAACATAATCAATGCAAAAGCAATCACTCACTCAGCCTCAAAAGTTGTTTTCGCTTCATTTAATGACTATGCAAAACTTAAGCGCCATCAAACACATTAATCTGAAACAAATATCAAAGCATGCTTGAAACACGTTCAACGCAGCTGCCAACACTCCAATTGGAATGTTATCTACAGTATGTAACTCATACTTTCAAAATATTTTTGGCGGTCCAGTTCTTGGTCTTCCGCGGTCCGCCAGTTGCCGACCGCTGGCTTAGACCTTGCCTCTCCCCCTCCGCCTTCCCCCTGCCCACTGATACCACCCCTGCCCAAGTGTGTCTTGCCTGCATCAAGAGTGCCGAGTATTCTACCCTGCAGAACACGGTACAAATGGGAAATTATATTGTCTCTTTCAACACGATGCTACACTCCGCTCATTATAACAGGACAAACGCGAGCGATGAATTAGTGATCTGATTCACTGGCCTTATTTCCCCTGCAGTTATGCCACTAGCCTTAGTGTGCACGGCTATTCTGCCGCGGCGTCGAAGGTTCGAGTCCTCCCTCGGGCATGGGTGTGAGTGTGTGTGTTGCGGTGCGCGCGGTCGTTCACCGTCGGGGTTTCAAAAAAAATGTTCAAATGTTTGTTAAGCTTAAGGGACTTAAATACGGGGTCATCAGTCCTTAAACTTACAAACTACTTATCAACTACCTACAACTAAGGACGGCACAAATATCCATGCCTGAGGGGGTATTCGAACCCCCGACCGTAGTGGCCGTACAGACCGCGACTGAAGCGCCTCAGTCCCCTCGGCCACCGCGGTCGGGGTTTCGAGTCCTAACTCGTTCATGGGTGTTTGTGTTATTCTTAGTATAAGTTACTTTTAGTTAGTGTTAGTAGTTTGTAAAACTCGGGACTAACGTAGTTAAGTCCCTTACATTTACAAACATTTGAACATTTTGAACCTCCGACGCCGAGCATCCGCGCGCTCTGCAGCAAGGACCCTTTATAGCGTCTCGGCCGCTCCACCGCTGCCTGATGGGGTTATTATTAGCACTTAACAGGAATCGTTATTTTGACGAACATAACTGCAATCGCGGGTCCATATGGACCATTGAATAAAAAATATCTGCATAATTCCTATAAAAGGTATAATTAATATGTAAATGCACAATGAATGTATTGAAATAAGTTTTATTTAAAATACAAATCAACTTGTATTCAGAAAAAAATTTTCATTCTGCAATTTTTTCAACTTTCAAGTCGTAAGTCTCACATTCAAGGAAAATTTATATCTTACTCTGCAATGCAGTATGATTAAAATAGGTTGGTTTAAAAAAAACCTGCATGTAATATGGGGTTTCTCATAACTTCTCCTTAACATAAATGTCACCAATCAGAAACAAAAATAATGACAACGATACATGAAAGAGTCCAAATGTTATCTGTATATCAGTACCTGAACTAAGAATGGTATTTGTTGCAAGACACTTTTTTTTTTTCTGCAAGTCGTTTACGGATCAATTTAAAGCATTTTTCGCATATTTCTGATTGTTTTCTGTTAGTTTTAGAACCACATAAATAACTTCTTCCTCTTTTCCGTGACCCACTCTGACTGGAAAGTGAATTTTCTTGTCGTGGGTTGAAAATCGCTCAAAACTTGTGTGTGACATATTTCCGTCTAATGATAGCTAAAGGTTTCTTTTTCAGGAAGACCGCGCTGCATTGTGGCAATAAACTTCCTGAAACATCACAAAATAAGTCACTGTCTAAATAAATCCCGTATGTGGAATCGCTGGTCAGATTGGACCCAGCGATGGCACTGACGTCAACTTCCAATAAATTACAAGCGGCGAACTCCCGTTCCCTGGTGCACCTCACAATGTACTAAGATTAGACTGGTGCGCGAAACAGAAACTCCACGTGTTTCGATTGTTCGACGGTTTTGTTGTTGTTGGCGGGTCCAAATTGACCCACGATTCCGGTTAAAGGTTATTATTGGTGGTAGTAATTGTAGTAGTACTGGTATTAGTGTTATACAAAGCAGAAAAATCATTAGTTGCCAAACATAATACTACAATTCCAGAAATAAAAATTACTACACCCTCTTAGAATTTTGAAATTCATTCTAGGTTGATTGATGACACAGTTCATATAGCGTACAAGAAATGATTACATTTACATGTCAGTGTCTCAAGTGGTGCAGAGGTGCCAGAGAACGTGGTGTAGCCTCCACGGACGGTAATGTCGGCACTGATTCTGGCATCCATTCTGTCATAGAGATGCTGAATAATTTCATGGGATACATCATTCGATCCGTTCACGTAGTTCTGCAACAGTTGTGGACTGACGAGTCGCACGTGTCAATTGTTGTCATACCGTATCCCACACCTGCTCGATTGGAGACAAGTCGGACTAGGGGCCGCGGTGGAGTGGCCGAGCGGTCTAAAGCGCCCTGCTGCGGAGCGCACTGTTGCTCGCCGTCGGAGGTTCGAGTCCTCCCTCGGGCATAGGTGTCTGTGTTGTCTTTAGGTTGAAGCTAGTTTAAGTAGTTTGTAAGCTTAGGGACTAATAACCACTGATGTTAAGTCCCATAAGATTTACGAACATTTGAACATTTTCTGGCTAGGCAAGTTGCTGCACGGCTTGCAGAGCACGTTTAGTATCACGAGCATTATCTTGTTGGAACAACATATCATTTTTGCAGGACTAGCAAAAAACCGATCTCACAATATTCTGCACATACGGTCATCATTCCCTCCATAAATACAAGAAGGTGAACGAGAATTGTAGCTTATCGCACTCCAGATCATAAGGGTTATGGGGAGGCCAGTGTGTCTTAGACGACAGAACTCTCCAAGACAGCGCTCACCAGGTCTAAGTCCTACGCGCAAGCTACAATCACTTTCATTCAGGCAGACTCTGCTTTCATCGTTGAAGAACACAGCCCGCCATTTCCTATTCCAAGTGATCTTCTGACGTCACTAACCGAGCCGTTCACGACACTGCTATGGCGAGAGTGGAAGACTGGTTAGAGGTGTGCGTGTCCGTTGTCCCACTGCTGGTAACCCGTAGGCAGCAGTTCGTGTTGACGCTTCTGGGCTGAGTGGATGTCCACAAGCTCGTCTACCTGTGTGAGAATGACCACGTTATCACCGCAGCCAGCATCGTTACACAACTTATGCAGCACGTCCAACTTGTGTGGCAATGCAGTGTAATAACAATCCCGCCACTCGGAGGGCTACAATCTAACTCTTTTCAGACTCACTCAGTTGGCTGTAACAAGCACGACTGTGTCTTCGTGGCATGTCGCCTGTTTTTTCGCACGTTGGTATCATATTGATCTTTATGGCTCTAAACGTTCCATATTGAAGGTTACATAATTGTAGAGCTCTTGGAGCTACGTTAACGAACTGCGTTGAAGTTATGGGATCAAAATCGACAACTTCTTTCGAGGTGTCAATTTTGTTTTTACCAGCATAGTGTATATATTTATTCTGGGTGAAGCAAAAAATCAAATGTTTGTAGAGCTTATGGGACTTAACTACCGGGTCACTAGTCCCTAAACTTACAAACTACTTATGAACTAGCTTATACTAAGGACGGCACAAATATCCATGCCCGAGGGGGGATTCGAACCCCCGACCGTAGTGGCCGTGCAGACTGTGACTAGCACGCCGCATAACGCTCGGCCGCCGCGGCCGGCTGGGTGAATCAGAAGTCCTAATACAACCTTCTATGGAGTGTAGAGTGTGCTTAGTAGATAAAGTGCGGAAATGCATCATTTGTGTGTCAAGTAAGTTAGAATATCGGGTGCCATCACGGTAAATACCCATAAGGACGTTCGCAACTGGGACGGTTGTCTATGGTGCTCCACGGGCGAGCTGCATTCTCTCATTTGAAGACGACGTCTTTCGCCACGTATAAGAGAAACCGAAAACGAATACTTGAAACATTGCCCAAGCTGTGGGCTCATGTCCAGCAAAATCTGTCAGTGTTCGCCGCTACTGCTATTCGTACC
This sequence comes from Locusta migratoria, assembly GCA_026315105.1. Classification (NCBI taxonomy): domain Eukaryota; kingdom Metazoa; phylum Arthropoda; class Insecta; order Orthoptera; family Acrididae; genus Locusta; species Locusta migratoria. The sequence goes on from CM048755.1 coordinate 382,574,800, forward strand.
TTGAAGCGCGAAATTTGAAGTTATCCTATCTTAAAAATTAGTTTACATCCAATCAGCAAATTTCAGACACGCGTCCCTTGTCAGTGTTTTACCTACTAAGTACCATATTCAGTCCATAGAAGCCTAAGAGGAACACTAAATCAACATTTATAAAACCATCGCAGCATGTTTTTGTATTACCCGTTAAAGGCTGCCAGAAAGACTGCTGTTCCTGTTGTGTCGGTAAAGCCATACGCTTTTATGTCATTCAGTAGAACTGAATTCACCGTATCTCGTGAGCTTGCCATTTGTTTAGTTACATCCTCTACAGCATATTAACAGATTCTATCTACAACAACAAATTCCAAGTAAATCGTATTTTAAATGTTCAAATGGGTGTAAAGCTTATGGGGCTTAACTACGGGGTCATCAGTCCCTAAACTTACAAACTACTTACGAACTAGGACGGCACAAATATCCATGCCCGAGGGGGGATTCAAACCCCCGACCGTAGTGGCCGTGCAGACCGTGACTGAAGCGCCTCAGTCTCCTCGGCCACCGCGGCCGGCAAATCGTATTTCAATTACACCACAATACAAAATAAAGGACTATGTTCACTATAGGCAAGGAACTGCCTCCCGATGTCGTCGACGTCTTACCGCGATATACCGGCTGATAAATAATAATGCGTATTGATTAACACTGCATGTACGCCTTCTATCTACTTGCTCATGTGTGAAGTCCAAATTCACGTGTCAACTCAACAAAGTTATCTATTGTTGGACTTGTCACTGAGTGAAATTCCTTCCTTTCTCGTGATATTACGTATATTATCGAGTGCCATGTCTTATACAGTTGAAAGCCACCATCGAACAAGACTACAAATGCTTGTCTGCGGCTGAATTTCTGGGCTGCGAAAGACGAATATGAGTATCATGTTCCATGCACTTTTCACTAATTGTTCGTGTATTCTGATCAATGTCGGGTTTCTCAAACCTTCCGCAAATTCAGATCATCCTTCTACAAGCCGAGAATAACGATAAGAATTTCGTGTGGCTTAATGGCCAGATGCTAGTCTTTCAAGTGGACGCCATTTTGGCGACTTGAACTCATACCAGATATTCAACCGAGGAAAGGGGACCTACAGTTTAACATCGAATCCGAACCAAGTGTCATTTCTGCGTTTTTATTATCGACCGTATGACAGAATCAAATGTTCAAATGTTTGTAAAGCTAAGGGACCAAACAGCTGATGTCTTCGGTCTCTAGACTTACGAACTACTCAGACTAATTTAAACCAATTTGCGCTAAGATCTTCATTCACGTGCATCCCCGGGGGAGGATTCGAACTTCCGACAAGGAGCGACCGCATGATCCGTGGCAAAACGCCTTAGACGACATGGCCATTCCCACGCGGCATATGATAGAAACTGGGGTCTCTTTCGAGTAACATTTTTCTGATACACATTGGCCGAAGGTATGATACTAACGGCCGATAGAATCCTATATTGCCGGCCGCGGTGGCCGAGGTGACTGAGGCGCTCCCGTCACTGTCAGCACGGCCACTACGGTCGGGGGTTCGAATCCCCCCTCGGGCATGGATATTTGTGCCGTCCTAGTTCGTAAGTAGTTCATAAGTAGTTTGTAAGTTTAGGGACTGATGACCCCGTAGTTAAGCCCCATAAGCTGTATAAACATTTGAACATTTTTGAGCTACACGGTATTACTGTGATGTCCCTGGAGTGAATAATTTTTTGCCCGGTTCGCTTACCTGTTACGTTAGTGAGGGCATTTCGCAGGCACATGTTTCACGGGTGCATTTCTCTGGTATTTTATGACGAGTGGATGTGTGAACTGGAAGTGGCGCGAACACAGCCGGAGGTGAGCGAGCCGCTGCCCTCAGTGCCTTCTGCTGCACACAATCGCAGCTACGGTGCCGTTGGCCGCGGACCACACCATGTGGGTCAACTGTCACGACCCCTCAGCACTAGCAGCGGTAATCGCCGCATCTCTGGCGTCACATCTACAGGCCGCTCGTTCCAAGGCAAACATGTGTGCCGCCGTCCGACTAAAGCTTGTCTCTGTTCTACATGACTTGTACGATGTCTTCCTCTCGCCCTACGGAGCTCCGTTCTTGTTTAACTGTAAGCGACGGACTTCGTAATGAATCAGTTGTACCGCGTGCTCCTATTTAACGAGTAGGTCTCAGATTAGATATTGATTCGTAATCCAAATTATTGTGTTGGTGTATATGTGCTAGTACGATCGATCACTGTCATACTCACTAGAGAATATCACTTCATTACGCATCTCATACGACTGTGAGAAGTGTTCAAATGAGGAATCGTTGTGCAGAAGCTAGTGGATTGAAGGTTCCACAGCTAAAAGTAAGGTGCAGGAAATCTATTAGAAAAATATGAAAAATCGAAGAAACATTATTTCTACGATCAAATAAAATAACAGCGCTAAATAATTTAGATATTCTGTATTCACATGACCTCAGAAAGCTTACATCATTGAATTTCTTTGTGATTTTGGCATACAGACTCACTCGAGATTCAGTGGGTACTCTAGATTTTAAAATGCTCTAACAAGGAAAGTACATAGGCTCGAACAAACATATATGTAAGAAAGTTTGGTTACAGGATCTCTACGTACACCTCAATGTGCTGGTGGGTGTCGTTTTTCTGCAAAGCTCTGCAACCATGCTCTAGATAGCACTGTAGATGTAATTGTAGACGCCATACGTAATGCAGATATCTTAACTATAAATTATGTAATAATCATCGTACATGTTCTCTAGCGAATTGTCATCAAAAGCCGTGATGATAGTTGCAACTTAACCTTCTTTCCGAAAGACTGTTGGTATTCACTGCCACTGCTTCCATCGCCTCTTCCCGCACTTACCGTAGCACTACCGCTTGCAATGAGTTATTCGTCATTATCATTCCTATAATCATTATTATGAGTTTGTAACAACAGTATCTTACTTATGCTCATATTTCTGTACCATAACAGATACGAGAAAGCATGCAAATGATTCATCTTCTACACTAATACCATATTCACGAAGAAGGGTTCTTCGCAACTTCATCTCAACTAATCGCAATACATTAGCAGGATTGATTAGAAATCGCCGCCCCATCTGACGTTTCACCACACAAATAACATCACAAAACGCAACTTCGGAGGCACACTGCACCGTCCCTACTGGCGAACCGACAGGTCAAAGTGCAATGTGGCATAGCACATGCAGAGGCCTCTAACGGACGACTGCAGAGTTTTGCAGATGTGGTAGTATCACTAGTGCAATAAGGGATCTTTACATTATCTCTCAAATGTTCAAATGTTTGTTAAGCTTATGGGACTTAACTACGGGGTCATCAGTCCCTAAACTTACAAACTACTGATGAACTACTTACGAACTAGGTCGGCACAAATATCCATGCCCGAGGGGGGATTCGAACCCCCGACCGTAGTGGCCGTGCAGACCGTGACTGGAGCGCCTCAGTCACCTCGGCTACCGCGGCCGGCACACTATCTCTCATACGATTCTGGTGTATATGTGTTTGTTCGAGCCCACGTACTTTCCTTGTAAGTTTAATGTGTTTATGATATGTTTTTGAAATCTAAACAGCCTGAAATGTTCAAATGTTTGTAAACCTATTGAGCCAAACCGCTATGGTCATCAGTCTACAAACTACCTAAACTAAATTACGCAGCATACACACCCATGCCCAAGAGAGGACTCGAACCTCCGCCTAATCCTTAGCATGACGCCATAGACCATGCGGCTACACAAACAGTTAAATGCCCGAATGTGGAAGAGTAAAGGAATGGCACTTCCTGTGTTGCGGTCGGATTAATGTTACTGAATTAATTAAATTTTCGACCAATATTTACAAAGAACGAGACAATATGAGGTCACTTATCAGAATAGCGTCAGACCCCTCTGGCCTAGTTGCATACATTACTTCCGTTTTGAAGGGCGTAATAAAGTATTTACTTCCTTTCCTGAGCAAGCTGACTCTAAAATATAATTACTGCGTCACTAACCACCAGGGCCCACCAACTGCTGATACGAGTATGGAATCAAATGTTCCTGGACAGCCTCCACAATTTTCTCTCTGTAGTTAAGACTAATCACTCATTGGAGGTGATAAAAAAATTCTGTTTGAGGATTTTGCTACAGCGCATATCCACGGTATGGCGACTCCTATGCGGCTTTATAAGCATGACATAAATACATGGCACTAGCGTAATATTCGTATGTTCGAACTAGCTTTTGGTAAATACAGAAACGTGAACTGTGGCGTCATTATTACCGAAAGTCGTGCTCGCCTAGTTCTTTAATTACTAGGGCTAATTGCTTAATTATTTCAAGAAAACTGATGTCTGCATAACTGGGTAACGGTAATGGGCAATGCTAGATAATTCACAGGGTGCTATTAAGACGAAACCTCCAGCAAGCGGCCCTGCTGTTTGGCGAAAACAGTCGCCCCAAATCAAAAATGTTATACAAAAGTTAGAACAACTCAAATAGGAGACAATGGTTCATCAGCCCTCTTGTACTAACATCTCCCCATCTTTTATCAGAATTTTCTGCACTTGTCATCCTGTGGTATATGGAGTGAAAGACATTGTCGATGTCTAGGTTAATTTACTATTATCAGCCGTATTACAATAGCCAGTTCCTTGTATTCCACTGTGTGGTGTGTTGTGATCCTATTTCGTATATGTGATCTGTTCTGGGCGAACCGAAACAGCCCAAAGATAATGACTTGTAGAAAATCTAATACCGAGCGATAGTGTAATAATTCCTTGCGATGTCATGAATCTTTAGAGTTTATGCTTCACTTTTAATTTATTATGCCAGCAATCGTATAAACAACTTACCGAATATATCAGTGAACAGCACCACAGTAATATCTTTCTGTGCCTCTACATGTGTATGGCATAATTCAATATTGCTTGCGTCAATTTGTCCAGCTGGTTCACCTGTATGAATTATTGATTTACTCGTTACTAGAAGGAGATGAGTTCCTAATATTTCATTTTTAAGAGCTGCAAAAACATCCACCAGCTTGTCTGGAATTTCCATCAATGTACTTACAGCTGCGAGGCCACAACTTGACGATTGTCATAATCAAATGTTCAAATGTTTGTAGAGCTTATGGGACTTAACTGTGGGGTCATCAGTCCCTAAACTTACAAACTACTTGTGAACTACCTTATACTAAAGACGGCACAAACATCAATGCCCGAGGGGGGATTCGAACCACCGCCGGGGAACGGCCTCACGCATCGTATCATAGCGCCTCAATGCGCTCGGCCGCTCCGCCGTGGCTTGTCATAATCAACACCACCTACAGAAAGAACGTGCTTTCAAAGGTTCATTTTAATATTGCCATTGTTATGTGTTTGTCGTGAACAGTTCTGCAGTTGTTGGTGGGTAAGACAAAGAATACTTCATTCTGAGCAGAAAACAATTATGGTCTCAGTCACAAGATGAATGCAAACAATCTGCACAAGCAATAGTGGCCACTGCTTACGATATATCGCTGTTTGCAGCATAGCTACATATTTATTTTCTGGTTTTAAGCTCCAAAACTATCTGAAAAATTTATTTATTATTTTGAGTTCCTTCAGACGATGTATGAGTATCTCTTTATAACAGTTATAAGATCTGAGTTCGAAAATTATCGTGAGCTTTTTTAAAGAAGTTTTATTTATTTTCTTAACTGTATCTTATCTGTTTAAATTACTCTTCATTAGATATATACTCTTATCCAGTTCATGTCATATCCCTAATACACTTCTAAAATCCAATACCCGGAATAACTGTTACATCTCCAAGCGATACGTTTTTATTCCCATTTATGGTATTTTGGGGTTTTGTATACTTTTGTGAGCAGAAGATAATCACACTAGATAGAATTGGAGGGTTTCACATTTTTACACTGTATGTTTGGGCCAAAAAGCCACAAAAATGAAATGTGAGCAGGTAGTGCAACCGCCCGTCGTTCAAAATCCATGACTTTGTATCCATTTGCGTAGCTTCATAGAAATAACTTTATTCTGATCCTTCGACCTTGTGGCATGAACTCGCGGTAGGCTATTCAGGTAAAATCGAAGAACACAGAGATCAAAATCTTCACATTTGACCACGCTACTCAAGCTTTTACAGTCTTGGATCTCTAGAACGCTTCCATTGGCTAACTGAGATTTGATTTCAACACCATATACATGATCCTATGAGTCTTCACATTTTATGAGATGTTTCAATAGTTTCCTAACGTTGTGAACTTTTTTTAGCGGCTTGCATAGTCCTCTCTTTTCACTCGAAAATTAACAATATTTAAAAACAAAATATGCTGTCACACGTTCCATTTCCAAAACATTCGAAAATGTCGTAATGTGAAGTATGCAATAATCGTAAATGGTTTTTCTGAATGTGATACTCCGATTGCATCTAATCAGTTCTTTCGCATTTTCCAACCTGTCATTGTTAACGATGTACTGGATGGTGCATGGCACTCATAATCTTCATCGTTCTTTAACCTTCTTCGAATTAATTATACCTATCTTAATCCCTTGCTGTAATAACCAAGTGTTTGTCTTAACAACATATATTGAAAGTGGATACGAGAAGAAATTTGTAAGCTGCTTTCTTGGATCTATCCGCCGCCTATGACCCCGTATAGCGAGAAGGCCTTCTCTTGAAATTTGTGAGCATCATTCAGTGTCGGAAACTCACAAACCTATTTAGCAACATGCTAAGCAACACACTTTTCCAGATCTTCTCTGATAACGACAGAAGGAAGGTCTTCAAGTTAAATGACGGATTACTCCAAGGATCTGTATTGGCCCCTCTCCTTATATATATATATATGACCTGCCAGTCACATCCTCAAGGAAATTCATATATGCTGATGGAATCTGTTTGGTGACCCAAAACCCTAAATTCACTACTGCTGAAATTAAATTAACTGCCGACATGGAAATTCTAGACACATACTTCAGGAAATGGTGTCTCCGCGTAAACCTTCAGAAAACATTCACTTCAGCATTTCACCTACGAAATCGGCACTCTAACTGTAAACTAGAAGTAAAATTCAGAGGACAAACCTTGCAGTATTGCGGCACACCAAAGTACCTTGGAGTAACACTCTCCGGTCGCGGTGGCCGAGCGTTCTGCGGCGCGCCAGTCACAGTCTGCACGGCCACTACGGTCGGGGGTTCGAATCCCCCCTCGGGCATAGATATTTGTGCCATCTTAGCTAGGTCATAAGTAGTTTGTAAGTTTAGGGACTGATGACCCCGTAGTTAAGTCCCATAAGCTCTACAAACATTTGAACATTTGAGTAACACTCGACAGATCCCTAACTTTCCGCCAACACCTCTCCAACGTGCCTGATAAAGTGAATATGATCCAGAAGCTTGCTGGTACCTCCTGGGGTTGCAGTGCTCAAACCCTACGGTCAGCTGCTTTGGCACTGTCATACTCTGTCGCTGAATTCTGTTGTCCAACTTGGATGAACAGTGTTCACACTAAGACAATAGATGTGCAACTCAACGAGACAATGCGACTTATCACGGGTTGCATACATAGTACCCAAACTGCTTGGCTACCAGTTTTAAGTAACATCCAACCTCCAGCTCTACGTGGATCAGATGCTCTCTGGAGGAACATTCAGAAGAACCCCTAGCTACCCATACACAGTGATACATCAACAGCAGAACACCACTGTTTGAAGTCAAGAAAACCATCTTGGAAAACTGCACATAATCTTGGTGTCACCAACTTTGACATCAATGAAGAAGCTACTGGGAAGAATCGTCAGTGGTTAACGGTCATATGGTTGAAAAACCCTTCAATGCGAGTTCCAGGTTTCACACTCCCCAGACGCCAGTGGAGAATCATAAACCGCATCCGAACAGGACAAGGCAACTGCGGATATCTACAGCACAAATGGGGCTGGGTAACATCTCCCGAGTGTGACTGTGGAGCTGCCCTACAAACAATAAACCATATTGTAGGTGAATGCCCGCAACGAGCCTTTGGGGGATCAATAAATGACATCCACCATGCATTACCTGAAGGGCTCAACTGGATCACCTGTTTGGACTTAAAATTCTAAGAACGTGTGTAATGTGTACATAATTTATTATAACACTGTACATGTGATCCTGTACATATATTGTCCGTGTCATACATATATTACAATGTATACAATTAGAACTATGTACTTGAACCAAGCTCTGTATCATAATTCGATATATAAAAATCCCTTGCTGTATCCGTAACAGATTCAACAAAAGAAATATTTGACCTATATAAATTTTGTTGCAATTCTTATAGTTTTATAGCAAAAACTTAATAAAATATCTCCGATGAAACTTATCAAATACAAATAACTGGGGGCACAGCAATGCCCCCGCCAATTCCAACGCGCACAACCGTACCATCCTTTTCTCGATGCCGTTCACGGCACTTTCGACTCTCCTGTATTTTCGTTGTGGATGAATCTAGAGGCCTGAATTTTCAGTGATTAAGATCACTTACTGAACCGTGTCACGACGGTTGGGCGGCGTTTCAATTAGCCGCGTGGCTCCGTCATTTGTCTTAGTTTTAGCGGGCTGGCTGCTGTATGAGCCACACCATGGACTACAGAAAGCCTTATATAGTTACATTGTATGTGTATTGAGATTAAAGGACAGCAGTTACAATTTTTTCCCTGTCGTGATCTAACGGTTACTACCCCATGCCAGCAACTAGTAAGTCCAGTTTTCGCATTTTATGCAATTTGCGATCAAAACTTTTTTTTTCTTTATCATCATCCGTGGATGGTGCCAAGTTATAACAACAGTTTCATTATAGCGTCACTGATTTACTTGGATTAAACTCAACTAGAAAGAAGATGCACTTAAGCTGCACATACGAACTTATTATTCCAACTTAGCAGTGCCGTTGTAAATAACTTTAGTGTCCCCTGCTGTTGTTCTTTGTGGAGAAACTCTAATTAAATATTGATTCAGAGGAAAAATGCTGCAGCGCCTTGGATAACATTTAGACGCTTGTATTGGATCATGTCAAAAATTCTTCTGGTAATTTCAGTCTTCCCATTTCTATTGCATGTCGGAAGGGGCATTCTCTTTTCCTTAGAACCCTACAGTCCCCACTATGAACTTGCAATTTTCGTCAGTGACAGCTAGCAATCCAATATTTGTAACTATAATACATAGAACCAGATTTACTGACCTTTTTTTATCTGAACTTGTATGCCATCAATATTTTAAAACGAGTTTGAGAACTGGCACCTGATCCAGATCAACTTTGCTATTTTTAAGTCATTTTCTGTTTGCTGGGGCATGTGCTTTATTACCAAAGTTGACTGACTGAGCTGCAGGCTAGAGGCTCAGTAGTTGTGCACATGACGCGCCGAAGGAGAGCGCGCGGCGCTAGCGCCCTCAAATTTCAACACCCAATAAGCTATACTAGAGCGATGTATCGCTTTATTTTCAGCTTTAAAAACAATTTCACAAGGTTGGCTACAATTCGTACGCAGTGATGTATAACCTAAAGTTAATCAAACGAAAAGTAGTCAGCGACTATATTTTTCACTGCAAAAGCTTCAAATGTTATGCGATAGGTTAATTGGAAATTAAGTATCGTAATAACTATGGCGAATATCGAAAAAACAGTCATTCCGTTATGAAGCTGTTATGTTAGCGTGAAAGATGTGCTAAACTCGGTGATGTACGACAATTAGTTTCCTCAGAATCGAGTGAGAAGTATCCTACGTCAAGGAAAACGCACAAAACAGGAAGAGGTGGTTTTTATTTCTTGTACAGGAGAAGGAGAATTTTTATCGAAAAACTGATACTAGAGTGTGATGTAGCTTTGTTTCATACACATGCAGTATTTTTTCAGGAAGAAAATCGGAAAGTAATTTTGGTCAAGTATTGGCCTCAGCCGGCGCGCGGTTGGCTGCGCACTGTGGCCGCCACCAGCTGCCATCGCGCCGTTGCAGCGCGCGCGGTCCGACCGCTGCAGGTTAAGCGGCCGAGCAGCTAGCGGGGAGACGTTCACTATGGACGTACCCTGAGGGTACTGCCATAGTGGGCCGCTCCACGCTTCCTGCTCCTCGGCGGCAGGGAGGCGGCTGGAAAACCCAGTGGGTGATCCCATTGGGGTGGCCATAGTGCACCCGCGCAGCCGCCTCAGCTCGCTCACGTCGCTTTCACAGGCGCGTGCAAGAAAGAATTTATGTTTCTTGTTCCGCTCTCAGCTCGCGGGTGCCGAGGTTTCAGGCTGTGCGCTGCGCGTCGCGTTTAATGGGAGCTGATAAAGACGCGTTTGTCTCAAAAGTGTTGAATGAAAGGCTGTTAATTCACTGTAGCTGAATTTTATTGAACTTTTGTAGACTCGCACAACCGGTTTTGCATTGTATTTAATTGCATCTAATTGTTCATATTTCTGCAAGAATACCAGTACTTTATTATAGCAAACAACTAGACTTTCAAGATAATTTACGTGTAGATAGGTTATTTAGCTCATAATATGCAATGGTTACTTCTTTGTTAAAGGTTTCACGTGAAATTGGCTTTTTGTGAGCCACTAAGACGAGGCTACTTCATTCAAAATTACTTTGCTGCCATTCCGTGTCACTTTACCTGAGCGGTATAAAATGTCGGTATGTGATTGGGAACCTTGGCAGTGAAATAATTGTAACTACTGTCCTACTATAATCTCAAAATACATACACTGTGACAGACGGTACACTGTCAGTTGCAATGTAATTTCAAGTAACAATAGTCTTGGTTGCAAGATGGTGTTATTAATTACCAATGACGCGTTCTGCCCTCACAGCAGGCCATCATCTTACCTGCATGATAAAAGTTGCATAAGAATTACTACAACATTTAAAGTAGTGAAACAGGGGCTGTTGGAGTAATTTGCGTAACGTTTGTCATGCAAATAATGTGATGGTACCCTGCTGTGAGTGCGAAACGTGTCGTTGGTAATTAATAACACCACTTTGCAACCAATACTTTTCACTTGAAATTAAAATTTCACTGGTTGTTGTATCAGCCAAACAAGGGACTATAGAAAACCTTACATTTTATGTATATTGAGATTATAGGACAGCAGTTATAACTTTTTCTCTGTCATGATCCAACGGTTACTAGTCCATGCCATCAACTAGTAAGTCCATTTTTGGCATATTATGCAATTTGCGATGAAAACATTTTTTTTCGTCATCATCATCATCATCATCATCCATGGATGGTGCCAAGTTATAACAGCAGTTTCATTATAGCGCCACTGATTTACTTGCATTAAACTCAACTAGAGAGAAGATGCACTTAAGCTGCACATACGAAGTGCATATTCCAACTTAAGTGTCGTTGTAAACATCTTTAATGTCCCCCGCTGTTGTTCTTTGTGGAGAAAGTCTGTCAAAAATTCTTCTGGTAATTTTAGTCTTCCCATTTCTATTGCATGTCGGAAGGGACATTCAACAAAAACACTAGCATTCTCTTTTCCTTAGAACCCTACAGTGCCCATTATTAACTTGCAATTTTCCGTTATTGACAGCTAGCAATCCAATATTTGTAACTATAATACATAGAACCAGATTTATTGTCCTTTTTTTATCCGAACTTGTATGCTATCATTATTTTAAAACCAGTTAGAGAACTGGTATCTGTCCCAGATAAAGTCATTTTCTGTTAGCTCTGGCATGTGCTTTATTACGAAAGTTGACTGACTGAGCTGCAGGCTAGAGGCTCAGTAGTTGTGCACATGGCGCGCCGAAGGAGAGCGCGCGGCGCTAGCGCGCTCAAATGTCAACACCCAGTTCGCTACACTGGAGCGATGTATCGCTTTCTTTTCAGTTTTAAAAACTATTTCACAATGTTGGCTACATTTCGTTCGCAGTAATGTATAACCTAAAGTTAACCAAACGAAAAGTAGTCAGCGACTATATTTTTCACTGCAAAAGCTTCAAATGTTATGCGGTAGGTTAACTGGAAATTAAGTATCGTAATAACTATGGCGAATACCGGAAAAATAGACACTCCCTTATGAAGCTGTTATGTTAGCCTGCAAGATGTGCAAAACTCAGTGAGGTACGGCAATTAGTTTCCTCAGAATCGAGTGAGAAGTATCCTACGTCAAGGAAAACGCACAGAACCGGAAGAGGTGGTTTTTGTTTTATTTTTTTACAGGAGAAGGAGAATTTTTATCGAAAAACTGATACCAGAGTGCGATGTAGCTTCGTTTCATACACATGCAGTATTTTTTTTTTTCAGCAAGAAAATGGAAAAGTAATTTTGGTCATGTATCGGTGTCAGCCGGCGCGCGGTTGGCTGCGCACTGTGGCCGCCACCAGCTGCCATCGCGCCGTTGCAGCGCGCGCGGTCCGACTGCAGCGGCCGAGCAGCTAGCGGGGAGCCGTTCACTATGGCCGTACCCTAAGGCGAGAGGGCGCGCGTCGCCGGTGAGTGCGTCGGTGAGCAGTATTGTGGAGAGTTGGGTTTTAGCTTTAAAGGAGAAAAGAGTGTGGCAGCAATGCTGGCACCTCCCGCTGGATTACAACTTGTGGATGCACACGCTCGACACTAAGACGTGATGGCGGGCTAGATCGGAATGTGCTCAGGCCTTTGGTTTCTGGCCGGATATATAGAATTTGAGGGTTTCGCTAGGCGCATACTAACGTATGTTTCACCTTGAATTACCGAAAGAAGCCATGTTTCGTGTGTCTCCAGAGCCAGCTTGGACAGTCTATGTTCATTTGATTTGTATGTTCTTTCAAAATGTTATCACATTGTTCTTGTTTGTCATGGATATGTTTTTAATGTTAATTAATGACTGTTATCCAGGTTGCTGCCAAATCAAAAGTTGAATTATTGAATACAATGTGTGAACTGCCTGGGCCTGGGATTTAATTCGCCTTGTGCAGTGGTACCAATACTGTTGTGAGGTGGCATGTAGTGCGCTTCTTCAAAACCACGTCACTGGTGATTGGTATTTGTTTCAAGGGTTTTTTTTTTATTAAGTAAGGAGCTTGAACCTTTGGTGTTCTATTCGTTATCATGTTTTTTTTTATTGTAACAAGCTTATTTGTTTCCACTGGTTCTGACTTAATTTGAGCTGCAAGCAGCCTTAAGATTTGCCATTATTCACCATTTACGTATGTTAGTAGGCACTGGTCTGTGTTTGTGTTAATATATAAACATATTTGTGTGCCTATTATTAATACCTGTTTGTTCTTGCATTTTCTTGGCGTGGCGTTGGAGCGTCAGTTGTGTAATTTGCTTTACGTGTCTGCCTGGACTGCCGAGACCGGGCGTGTTTACGGCCGTTATCACATACGCAAATTGGGCCGCGTTCACCACCTTGGCCATAAGTAAAGTAATGTTTGTAATTGAAATATTATCAAGTAGTTATGGCTTAACCCATTCAGACCTGTTTTTATTCTCTATCAAGGAAATTATTTTTAATGCTGTAATACTCTTAAGTTAAATTTTCAATGATTTTACAAGCAAGATTTATGCAATTATATGCACCCATTTTCATACTACAACACTGCGTATACTGAAAACCAAGGCTTTTTACGGACTAAATTAATTAATTTTGTAGTACCAACTGTTGTACTAAATAAACTGATCGTTCAATAACTACATCGCAAAAGAACAACTCCTACTTTCAGTTATACAGTAGAATACAAGTAACCCACAATTTCAGTGTTCTTTGAAGTTCGTAAACTGCTGCGCAGTGCAACACTCGCTTCATAATATTTATATAGTGATCTTCCGCAGGTGGTAGTAATTGTGCATGATGAAATGATTGAACATACATTGTATACATGTTCTTTCAATTGAGAAAAAATGATTCTGAAGCCAGCTTGTAGCCAGAAGGTCCGAAAGGTTTAAGAACGTGCTGGTGGTCGTAAGTTGATCGGTCTCTTATATCAATGTTAGTGTAAAATCAGTCGTGACATTTTGCAAATAAGTATTGGACTGTGATAGTTTAGCTTGTTGTTTTTTAAATTTCAAACCTGTTTATTCTGTTGCTGTGTTTTGATGTTACTTAGTAAAATGTGCACAGGCCATTAAAGAAATGTTTCATATTAATGTGGCATTGCAGTTGTAACCCATTGTTACAAATTCACTATTATTTATATTTAAAGAAGTGGATCTATGTAAATGAAAACTCCTTCTTAACGTGATATTATAAGTGAGGCTTGGGGGTGAGGTTAGGCTGTTATTCGTTACCGTAACTTCTTAAATTGAGCTATTTGTTATTTTGTGTTCGTGTCTTCCACTGAAAGTGTTGTTTTACTGACACTAGGTTTGTTTTTAGTCAGTTATCCCCTTGATTCTTAAAAGGAATATTTGCTGCTGCATTTAAAGCAACACGTTCTCCTAAACTGAAATTTATCTCTAGTAATTTGATTCCGCTAATGAAATTCAGAGCTCTAGTCTTCTAATGACCGCAGGGTTAGGCACTTTCATGGCTTGTGTGTTAATTCAAATCTGTTATTTAATGCAAAATTCTATTCTCTTAATTGTTAGTATTTTACGAGGCACCTTTTACTATTATACTGTTGATCAACGGTTGTGCCTTTAATTTTTTTAAATATCATATTTAAATTGTGTGTAAAACTGAATCCCAAAGGTTTTTAAAAAATATTTTTAATGGGGTTTAAACAAGGCCTGACCTAATAAAAAATGTGCACACATTCTCCCATCCCAATCCCGCCAAATTACCAATGACTGCTACTGAGGTACTAGCTCACATACGATAACTAGATATATTTCCAAATTATACTGCTCTACACCTTACACTGTACGAGGTATTGGCAGTCGAAAATCGTTGCCTCTGTCGCTCACTCACCATACGATCATGAAACTTCTAACGTACTTCTGACATACATACAAATGTCAAATTTCGTATTTAGTATTTAGCCTGTGACAGAAGAATGATTCAAAGATCCGTAAATATCAATCCCGTTTTCGAATGCATTTTTTGAACCAAGAACCAAACGAACGACCTTGAATGAGTACGAACGTGCAAGTAACCAACATTTTCGAAAACTTGGTGAACAAAATTGTAACCCAGTATTATGCGTTAATTGAGCAACAAAACTGTTTGAATTTTTAACTTACATCAATACTTTAAAGTAGCTTATTCTTCGCCTAAGTTCAGAGCAATTATAAGATTCTGAGAGATATCTGGTAGAAATGATCTGCCTGACATTGGCCTCAAAAATTTTATCTCAAAGATTAATATCGATCGAAAAG
This sequence comes from Locusta migratoria, assembly GCA_026315105.1. Classification (NCBI taxonomy): domain Eukaryota; kingdom Metazoa; phylum Arthropoda; class Insecta; order Orthoptera; family Acrididae; genus Locusta; species Locusta migratoria. The sequence goes on from CM048755.1 coordinate 382,590,091, forward strand.
AGTGTGTTTAATATGACGTCAAAAACTGGATAACACTGATAATCAAGCTAATTTACTTGTCCGTCTTTTATGGAGTATTGCTGCCCACTGTGAGATCTTTATCAGGTGGGTTTGATGGAGGACATCGAAAGAGTCCAAAAAGGGCAGCTCCTTTCGTATTGTCACGATACAGGGGAGACAGCGTTACGGAAGTGATACAGGATATGGGATGGGAATTATTACAACAACGGCGCTTATCGCTGCGGCGTGGGCTACTTACGAAACTTCAATCGCCAACATTCTCCCCCGAATGCGAAAATATATTGTTGACTCCCACTTAAATAGGTAGAAATGATCATCAGAATAAAATACGAGAAATCAGAGCTCGAACAGAGAGATTTAGGTGTTCTTTTTTTTCACGCGCTATTCGAGAATGGGTTGGTTGGGTTGGGTTGGGTTGTTTGGTTGGGATAGGGGGACTAAACTACTGAGGTTATCAGTTCCCCGCCGGGGAGGGAATGGAGTGAGGCCGGCCGCGGTGGCCGAGTGGACTAAGACGCTCCAGTCACGGTCTGCACGGCCACTACGGTCGGGGGTTCGAATCCCCCCTCGGGCATGGATATTTGTGCCGTCCTAGTTCGTAAGTAGTCCATAAGTAGTTTGTAAGTTTAGGGACTGATGTCCCCGTAGTTAAGTCCCATAGACTATACAAACATCTGAATCTGATGGAGTGAGGATAGGGAAGGAGGGGAAGTGGAAAGGAAATGCAGTCTGGAAAGTAAACAAGGAAGGAAGACAGCATTAGCTCGGGGCCCTGTGCTCGCCACACACGTACTCACGAAAGAACTGTGAGCCCCCTGGGGGGGGGGGGGGAGGGTTCTAGAATGGAATGGGAGATGAATAGTATAACGGTGGTTCGATGAACCCTCGGCCAGGCACTTAAATGTGATTTGCAGAGTATCCCATGTACTACGTTGTTTTGGGAGAGGCATTGGTGGCACTGGAAAGAGCCTTTTTTTGTTTTGTATATATATATTCTAGCTTCAGGCGCTTTTAAATTAAAAAAAGTGGCCAACTGGAATAGCTTGAAAATACATAGACTACTGCACCTTCCTGTGGAACATAAGCAAATGTCTAAATTTAAACTTACTAATAAATCTTATGTTCATTGTGAACAGTTTCCAATATTTATAGCCTATGCCATTAGCATACAAAAAGTGTAAACAATGGACAGATGGACATTGGTTCTTCGTTGTTCACATGCGGACAATAGTTCGTGGCACTATCCAGAGTGCCAAATCTCGGCGGATTGCATCTTATTCAATATTTTCAAATGTTTGTAAATCTGTCGGACCAAACTGCGTGGTAATCAGTCCGTAGCTTACAAACTACTTAAACTAAGGTAAACTAACCTAAGGAAAACACACGCACACACACACACACACACACACACACACACACACACACACACACACACACATGCCACAGGGAGGACTCGAACCTCCGACGGCAAGCAATCGCGCGCTCCACAGCGAGGCGCCTTAGTTCGCTCGGCTACTCCACCGCGGCTGCATCTTATCAATGTGGACTTCAGTGATATCAAAGCTCAACAGTCGATAGTTGCAGAATACAATCGACTTAAAATCACTTACCGCCCAGACTTGTGAAAAACGGATACATCACAGCCTCTGAGGAAATTAAAAAGATAAATAAATAAAATAAAATAAAAAATTAAAAAAAAGAAAGAAAAAGAAAGAAAGAAAATGAGATAGAGAGTAAGCTATAAGAAAATCCATAGCTAGCGTAAAACAAAGGTACCAGAGAAGGAAACGAGAAAGACTACCTTGAATGACCTTGAATGATCGACAAATGGGATATGATACTTACTCTGTGGCTATTACATTGACGAAGCATAGGAATTGATTATGGTGCTTCAAGGAAAGAGTCAAGGTACAAGGTAGAAAAAGCACTTAAAATTGTAGAAACAAAAGTCACATACATAGATGAAGGGAGAGAAAAGTAATAACAAAGGCTTGTGAGTCAAACATTCTTCAAAAGACTACATGAAATGTAGATAATATGTGAGTGTACAACATTTCGGCTTCTGGACTGCAAAATTCAGATGTGCAATGGATGGTATTTAGGCATGTGATGGATAATGAGGTTTTCAAAAAATTACCGTCTAATGTAGCAGTAAATAAAGGCATTGTTCTCTCCAAATCAGTTGCTGACTTAATGCAAATATGAAGATAATTAGTTAGAAAATCAAATAAAACTCAACACTGATGCTGGTACTGATGTTACACGTAGAATGTACAGTGGATTGATGATGCGAACAGATTTATAGAAATCACAAAGAATGAAAGCTGTGTATCAGGTAAAGGCATAATAGAAACAGAATATTCTAACCAGATAGAATCTTTTACAGGAACGTGACCTGGCTTGGATCTGAATGACACCTGCACGGAATTACTCAATTGTCAACTTTACCCTGCCCACTAGAACTTATACTCGTAGTTATTGTAAACTAATTCCCGTAAAAGTAAGAGCCTAGGAGTGCCTCCGCGCTGAAGAAAGGATCATCCGACGGGAGGCGTAATTGAGTAATTCGTGCAGATGTGGTGCAACTGCGCAAATGGTGCAACTGCCTAGAAAGCAGGAGATCCAGGTTCGAGTCCCGGCTAGGTACACATTTTCAACTTTACCTATTCGCAGTTAACGTCGTACATTTCCTGAATATGAACGATATTTGCGTTCGAACGAAGAAGTGCTCGACTGGATACAGTCATGGTCCCAAAGGCAACCAACCGGAGATACATGGTGTCCGAAAAGTTTTTCCCTGATTACATAAATTGATAACTCAGGCCAGAAGTCAGATACAAATATGAAACTAGGCTCGAATTGTTTAAAAACTGTCAAGGTTTTTTTTCTGTTTTAGGTTCGCAGTACGTAAGTAGTGGATGAGGTGCACCGCCCGAGAAGACATGTTAACCAATCAGGAGAAAGCACGGTGTGTCCTGTGGTACCATGAGACACGATCATCAACCACAGTGCAGAGACACTTAAAGACAACACTTGGAAGGAATCCACCTGATGTCAAGAGCATTAAAGCCTGGCATGAGAAGTTCAAGAACACAGGATCGGTTGCTGACCTTCCGAGGTCTGGTCGACCAAGAACCTCAGCGGACAGGGTGGAAGCTGTGAGGCAGTCTTTTCTGCGAAGTCCGAAGAAATCGGTGCGCAGGGCCTCACGTGAATTACAGATGCCAAAAAGTTCTCTTCATGACATTTTACGCAAACGTTTATTGTTTCGTGCATACAAAGTGCAAATCGTTCAGGTCTTGTTGCCCAATGACAGTACACATCGATATGACTTTGCGGTGGAAATGCTACCAAGGGTGCTCATGTGGAAGTGTACTGATGTGTTAAAAAAAACTTTGACAGTTTGTGTACAATTACACACCAGTTTCACATTTGTATCTACTTCTATCCTGAGTTATCAATTTATGTGATCAGGGAAAGACTTTTCGGACACCCTGTATTTTCCTTAAAGGCATTGACCATCTTGTCTCACAGGGGAACATTTATATTAATATTTACGAGGCTTGCTTTTGAAGTAAAACCTTTTGATTACTTTCTTCCATCCGTCTTTGTTTTATATAACAGTTACTTACAGATTGTAAGTCACTTCGTGACTGTCCATTAGGAGTCGAGCTAGTTGGCACTGAGGTATCCAGAACGAAGGCAGTTGATATACCTCTGCAGTCACCAATTTCAGGTGTTTGGTGGTCTCCCTTCGTCACTTAGGCGAATGAAATGCTGCCACTGTTCCCTGCAAAGTAAACGACTGGATTGCATCCACGCTGATCCCCCAATACAAGCATTGCTCCTTCTCTAATACCGAGCGAGGTGGCGCAAACATAACACATTGTGAGGACGGTGGATAAAAATCCACCTCTGGCCATTCAGATTTAGGTTTTCCCTGTTTTCCCTAAATCACTCCATTAAAATGCCGGGATGTTTCCTTTGAGCAGCAATTCGACGTGGCATAGCCTCAACATTCGTTGGTAATCCCTGCAGGGACTATTCACCCATGCTGTCTCTGAAACCGTCAATAATTATGGAAGTGTCCTCAGCGCAGGTTACACCCAAAATAATAATAATTTTAAAACATATAAACGGTTTCCTTCCTCATACTTCTCTAATTCAGGCATATATTGTCTCTTCAAATGTTCAAATGTTTGTAAATCTATCGGACCAAACTGCGTGGTCATCAGTTCGTAGCTTACAAACTACTTAAACTAAGTTAAAGTAACCTAAGGAAAACACACACACACACACACACACACACACACACACACACACACACACACATGCCCCACGGAGGACTCGAGCCTCCGACGGCGAGCAACCGCGCCCTCCGCAGCGAGGCGCCGTAGACCGCTCAGCTACTCCACCGTTTCTATATTGTCTCTGACATCCTCGACGTTGACGGCACGTTAGCCCCATGCTTCCTTCGTGACGGTTGGAGTCCACTGCGCTCTTTGAGTACTGTTCCCAGTTCAAAACTCGCCGTTGACTGCAACGTCTATGAGCCACGTGTCACACTGGTTTCTTGAAAACGGAAATACGGAATAGCGGGCCTTTGTCCCAGAGACGCATGATGCCGGGGCTCATAAATTAACGCTTCCTGCGTCACGCGGGCTTTAAACCGCCAAAATTTCCAGTCCCGCCCACTGCCAGCGTATTTAGTCATAATGCATGGAAAGACGTTAATGACCGCAACAACAACATAAATTCGGCTGTCTGCGCCTCTGCTGCGCTACGACTTACTCAGCGCCTGTCCCCTCGTCCCGACGATTCCTCCTCTCGGGAAAGGTCACCGCCACTTGACCAGCTCAAAAGCATCGTTGCACCGGCAGGCATATTCTTTATTGCTCACTCAGCGGAACAAACGACAATATTTGTCAAATGCATGCCGTTCACACCACACTACCGATATAGAGACGGTTTCTTTGAGCGACGAAAATAAATTTGCTGACACATAAAAATGGCCATACCGTAAACCATGTCCTCCGTAGTTCACTTTCTGCACTACACATGACGGCAGGTGAAGTTCCTCAGTCCCCCAGGGGGCTCACGGTTCTTTCGTGTGACGCCGCGGACTGGCCGAGCGGATTGAGGCGCTATGCTCCGATGCGCGAGGCCGTTCTCCGTCGGAGGTTCGAATCCCCCTCGAGCATGTTCAAAATGTTCAAATGTCTGTAAATCTATCGGACCAAACTGCGTGGTCATCAGTCCGTAGCTTACAAACTACTTAACACCTTGACTGCCGGCCATGTAAACCATTCCATACCTTAGAATGCCAGACATTCTGCATGCAGGAGTAGGCCAAGCTGCACTTGGTTTTCTTATCTTCTGTCTGGCATAAAAAAAATTGTTTTCTCTTTAAAATGAGCAATAAGGTTCCCTGTCCTTATAAAACAATCGGTTGATGAATCGTCAAACTCGAAATAATTTGACGCAGTTCTTGTTGCACAGAGACTGGATCATCGTCTGAACTGTCGATTTCGTCGTCCTCACTGTAATTATCAACAAAAATTTTCTCAAATTCATGTAAAATTTTGTCCAGCGTAAGAGAGCGTGAAGCCATGTCCGTTCATTTACCTGCTGAGAGAACGGCCACCACTTCCCACCTGTCCCGTTTCATACTTGGATGCGACCAGTCGGCCGATTTAGAAGCTAAATTTACAAGATCTATGGGCTGTTTTAGACACTAGATTTATCAAGTAAGGTATTTAAGGTGGATCTAGCCCGTCAATAAACTTAATTTTGTGTTTAAAAGTACGAAAACAAAGATCACGTCCAATGACGTAATTGGCATTCAACAGAAGTTTCCATATCCCGTCAATTGACGTGATTGGCAGTCAAAGTGTTAAACCTAGGTAAACTAACCTACGGACAAACACACACACCCATGCCCCAGTGAGAACTCGAACCTCCACGGCGAGCAACCGCGCGCTCCGCAGCGAGGTGCTTTAGACCGCTCTGCTACTCCACCGCGGCTCGAGCATGGATGTCTGTGTTGTCTTTAGTATAAGGTAGTTCATAAGTTTAGGGACTGATAACCACGCAATCAAGTCCCTTAAGCTTAATAAAAATTTCAACATTGTTGTTCTTTCGTGAGTACGTGCGTGGCGAACTCGGGGCTCCGAGCTAATGCAATCTTCCTTCCTTCTTTCCTCCATGGACTGCATTTCCTTTCCCATTCCCTCCTTTCCTATCCGCACTCCTTTTCCTTCCCACCAGAGGACTGATGACCTTTGCAGTTTGGTCCCCATATCCCAAACAAACAAACAACCAAAGTTGCTCGGTGTTTCACCAAAACGAAATCTTTCCATCGACATCCAGAGGTTGTCTGATTTATCACTCCAACTCACTTATTCTCAGTTACTCACTGTTCACTTGAGTCGCTGACAAACGCCGGGATGGTTCCTTTGAAAGGGTATGGACGATTTCCTTTCCATTCCTAACACCCACACACACACACACACACACACACACACACACACACAAAACTGGAACTTTGTTCTGTCTATAAAAATGTTCAAATGTTTGTAGAACTTATGGGACTTAACTACGGGGTCATCAGTCCCGAAGCTTACAAACTACTTATGAACTACCTAAGACTAAGGACGGCACAAATATCCATGCCCGAGGGAGGATTCGAACCCCCGACCGTAGTGGCCGTGCAGACCGTGACTGGAGCGCCTCAGTCCCCTCGACCACCGCGGTCGGCTCTGTCTATAATGACCACATTGTGGACAGGACGTTAAACGCCTTTTTTATCGTCCTGTGTCGCTTTTATACTTCTTATCAAGCATCGCATATAACTAACTAGAGTAATATGTAGATTATGAAAAGCTGCTCGATTATTGTACACCATTCCCTACGCACAGCCATTGTGCAAGATGTAATGCTGCTAGCGCTTTACATTCCAGAGTGATTCCTTCCGCTGAATTCAAGTAATTATTTTACATCCACATTTCCCAGCGGTTGACGGTTCTTGTCTGCAACTACATTATGCCTCCCTAATCTTGGTTTAGTTCTGATTGTTTCCGTGCTTTTCCTCTTCACGGTCACATCACCAAGAGTCGACTTGCGTAACTGTAGAAGGTTTTAAACGACTCTGAAGTATTTGTTATTAATGTGGCTTCCAACGACTAGTTCACGTTTCCAGTCACTAATGTCTCCAGGCCGACACATTCGGTTTTGATGCTTCCACTAACAACACGTCAACTGGTTAACTGTAAGATTTGATGGGGCCCTAGTCCCCATAGATCTAAGGCTCGGACCGCAGTGGCCCTTTCTTTTGTCAAGAAGTAAGGATCAGGTGAAAGAACACAAGTATGGAGAAGTAGGAGTGTGCGAATGGGATAGAAGGGCGTAAGATTGAATACTATGAAAAATTAAATTAGCGGGTGTGAGCATGTGTGAACATGTCCTGGATTTAATTAGAATGGAACATAGGATTTGGATGAGGGTGTGAAGAGAAGTTGTGGGAAACTCATAAAATGTTATGTTGAAAGATGTGAGAGATTCTAGAAAAGTGAAAAGTGTAGTATAGTTGTATGTTAGGAAGTAAGTGGGGAGCATATATTAAAATTCGAAATAAAAGATTTTAATGGATGTGGAGCTTCTTGACGTTGGCGTCCGCGGTAGAGCCCATATCTCCAAGCCGATGCCAAACTACCTGGCCGTAGGTTACCTTGAAAGTTTACATTATTTTCCTCCAATTTGAAGTCTAGGGTATTCCACGGCACTTACAGGAAGTAGCTTTCGTTTTATTCACATTAATAGTGATCTCCCGCAGAAGAGCACAGTATCACATGTAAACAGCTTCCACGCAATCTACACCACATTGGAGCTGCTCTGGTTGATGGATATGTCAACAGAAAAGAGTGCCAGTCACCTTATAGCTGTCGAGGAAGGTCATTTGTATATACGGAGTAGAGGATGGGGCCCTAGGGAACTCCTGGAGCGATGGGCCACAGTTAACAACTGCCGTTGCTGTTTGGTGATATGAATTTTTTGTGATTGAGAAAGGAGACAATGAGCTTTATTGGATGGCGTGGGAACTGATGACAGATTTTGACGAATGTGCCTTAAATGCGAAACCTTAAATGCTTTATCGAAGTTGAAAAAACACAGAGCCTGTACTACTGATTGTCTGTTTCTTTTTATACCGGCGGCCTCGTCTCTAGTGACACTGAAAGGTGCCAAGAAACCGTCTCACTTTATTTACAAAAAATTTCAATATACGAGGCGCGTCCAGAAAGTAAGTTCCGTTTGGTAATAAAATGAAATTGTACACAGATACAGAAGAAATTTTTATTGCACAAAATTCTACAACTCTACAACTACTTTTGCACATAACTGCCGAAATTTTGCAGGCGTTTGTCATAGCGTGGCATCAGGTTTTGTATACCTTCTTCATAGAAATCTGCCGCCTGTGTCTTCAACCAGTTGGAAACAGTTTCTTTCAGCTCGTCGTCATTGGTGAAGTGATGATCGCCAAGGAAAGAACAGATGAAAGTGAACCATTTATTCTGTAACCAAAGGTGGACGCCCACTTCATTCATCATCGTGCACATCACTACGCCCACCATTGAACTGTCGGACCCATCTTCTCACCATCGAATCACTCATCGCATTTGGTCCGTAAACATCGCAAATTTGCCGATAAATTTCACTTGGTTTCACTTTCCTCGCATTCAGAAACCGAATCACCGACCTGATTTCACAGGCGGCGGGATTTTCAATTAACGCCGACATTTCAAACAAGCACAACAAAGCGTACGTAACTGATAGCGATCTCCAAATGGCGCACGTTCTTCTTCTTGATACACATCGTCTACAGCGCATGTGCGGAACTGAAATCTCAGCGCTGCAGCGGAGATAAATTGAAACGGAACTTACTTTCTGGGCGCGCCTCGTATTTCACCTTATTCTTTCTTTGTTTCTTTCTCTTTGGCCCTTTTCCCCCACATGCAGGGTCAGCACTGAGTTAAACGCGGATTTCGCATGTGTTAGTATGTACGGGAAGGCCGGATGCCCTTCCTGCCGCCACCCCATGCCCACCGGGAGAAAATGTCTATCCCAAATGTCTGCGTATAGTGTGATATGTGTGTGAAAGTGTAAAGTTTTACGAAGAGTTTGCGAATCGTGTAACGGGACTTGGGGACCAGCCCGGTATTCATCTAGGGGGATGTGGAGAACCGCCTAAAAACCACATCCAGGCTGGCCGGCACTCCGACCCCTTTCATTAATCCACCGGGCGGATTCGAACCGGGGCGGATACGCCTCCCCATGTCTGAAAGCGGTACGTTAGACCACACGGCTAACCGAGCGGCTAATTATATTTCACCTTATTACCACCTCGAAACTTCGGATACAAATATTGGAACAGGTGATTTCCTTGATTACGGAAGAATATGTAGTGTTATTAGTAATAATTTTCTTGTACGTACAGTGATTTTTACAGTAGTTGTTAGTTGTTTATGACTTGAGGTGAGAACGTTGGATGGCAGAGCGTAGCTTTGGGCCACACGTAGGGAGAAAGCTGACGTCTCTGTATGAGTCCAGGAGAAGAACGCAGGGTACCAGCTCTCTTGGCTCCCTTTGAGTCTGGGTTGCAGACTAGAAAGCGCCTGCCTCTGCCTCCTGTCTTGAAAGGACAGAAACTAATGTCCGAGTCCATAGCGGCCATGTCGCGCGGGCGAATTTCATGTCTGTGAAGCTCCATCAGGGGCGCAGACACGGAGCCGAGACGACCTTGTTGCTGTTGTTGGGACGAGTGCCCACAAAGCAGCGACTGTCAGCTGCCTGACTGCAGGCCTCCAGGCGCCGATCTATCTGTGGATTTCTCTACTAGGTTGGGTATATAACGACCGGCGACGCTACAGAAATGTTTGTTTGCGTCCGACGAGAAGAAATTTCAACTTCTTGCACGTTTTTACCGTGAGCGGAAAGAATGAAATCACTCATTGACTACGCCCGTGTGCTCTAATGGACACTGACGTATGACGTGCGTAGCTGCAGGACAATTATTCCTTTGTACAGGATGCCTAGCAAAATATAGTTGGTATAAGATGATTGAAGGGGCGTTGGAAAACCAGAGATTATGATTGGAATACAGCAATTTGGAGGCGGAAATATGCGCCTCTTTGCCCATACTTCCCGTTAACTTCCCTTAGGTTCTAGATAAAAATGTGAAAATCTCGGCCACTCTGAGGGCCGGCCGCGGTGGCCGAGGGGACTGAGGCGCTTCAGTCACGGTCTGCACGGTCACTACGGTCGGGGGTTCGAATCCCCCATCGGGCATGGATATTTGTGCCGTCTTTAGTTGTAGCTAGTTCATAAGAGAGTTTGTAAGTTTAGGGACTGATGACCCCATAGTTAAGTCCCATAAACTCTACAAACATTTGAACATTTTGAGCCACTCTGAGGGGGCTTCTCACTCAAGGAAGACATGGTCTCCTTGAGCGCAATCTCATTTTGTTCAGCTGGAATTGGGTCTTGGCAGAACCATTTGCACAGACATAGAATATCTCTGTCATCGTGGCGACACAATAGAACTCTTATTCGTGACGGATCTACCATACTGAGGTTTGATTCTCTTTCTAGACATCGTCGTCAAGTGAGGCAAACGTGTAAATTTGGCACGACAGGTGAACATGATTGGTTGGCAGTGGATTTCCTCCCACCCCCCCCTCGGGAGGGGGGGGGGATTGCCAGAGGTCTCATAAGAGGGCATAGCCTACTGGCCGTAGTGGAGTGACCGAGGGCTCTAAGCCGCTTTGCTGCGGAGCAGGCGGTTGCTCGCCGTCAGAGATTTGAGTCCTCCCTCGGACATGGGTCTGTGTGTTGACCTTAGTGAATTTTAGTTTAAGTACTGTGTAAGTGTAAGGAATGATGACCATAGCAGTTTCGTCCAATAGGTTTACAAACATTTGAACATTTGAATAGCCTACTGAAGCGCCAATCCAAGCATTTTGTCGAGATAGTAATTTACAGGTGTCAAACCGCACTACAGAATTTAGTCGACACTGCTCGACTGTAATACTGCTATGGCGTATTACGGCTCGCTCACAGTTCTAAACTATAGTAACTGCACGCTCAACAACAGTACTTGTACCTACATAATAAAATTGGAAATTCTGTCTATTTAACAGCTTGACCCTTTTTTTTCGGGGAGAGGGGGGGGGGGGGGCGGAGAGAGCGCACCTCTCATAACTCTGAGCTTTGCCAGCTAATTTAGTTTACGATTATTAATGCTTATTCCATTATTTGTATCGACAGCTTGATGTTATTTGTATTACGTGTTGTGGGAAGATCACCCTCGAACATGAAATTCATTGTCCGTTTTCCAATAAGCAAACCTGTTATATTAAATTTAATGAGGGAAGAATATGGAATAACATAGTGTTTTGCAGATACTTACAAAAATGAAGGAGAAAATATTAGGATTTAACGTCACTAGTCCCGGTGGAGTGGCCGAGCACTCTAAGGCGCATTGCTTGCAGAGCGAACGGTTGCTCGCTAACGGAGGTTCGAGTCCTCACTCGGGCATGAGTGTGTTGTACTTAGTGTAAGTTAGTTTAAGTAGTTTGTAAGTGTAGGGACTGATGACCATAACAGTTTGGTCCAATAGGTTTACAAACATTTGAAAATTTTTAACGTACCGTTGACATGGTGATCTGTAGAGACTGAGATACTGTTTACAAGGTACTTGATAGTGGGTATAATTAAATTTGAAAAGGCCGGCCGCGGTGGCCGAGGGAACTGAGGCGCTTCAGTCACGGTCTGCACGGCCACTACGGTCGCCCCCCTCGGGCATGGATATTTGTGCCGTCCTTAGTATTAGTTAGTTCATAAGTAGTTTGTAAGTTTAAGGACTGATGACCACGTAGTTAAGTCCTATAAGCTATACAAACATTTGAACATTTAAATTTGAAAGGATATTAATCTGTTGGATGGAAGAGAGACGTACAGTGGCATAATTCCGTATCTATACTATGTCACTCACATAAAAATAACTGATCACTTCCAACATCCAGTAGTCGACTCGTCATTCCAGAATGGTGTCCAGACACTTTAGATAATGTAGTATATTGTTGATAATACTTTTTTCTTTACTTTGTTACGGCCATTGCCTTTATCTATTCCAAACCTAAAAGTTTTCAAACAAAGTTCAGCTAGTGTTATTAGCAACAAAAGCCACGCCGAAGCCGCACGTGAATGAACAATATGTTTTTTTTTATTACTACTTAGCTCCCTATAAACGAAAAAGAATCACTGACTTGCTTGTAAGCAAATTATTTACCAAAAAATGCGTATATTTTTTAATTGTAACATTTTGTTTCTAAGGATAGCCCTATGATGTCACATGCTAGATAAAGACTCGTCTTTGAGTTCTGACCTTAATCGCGCAATTTACTTACGACAGTGTGTAGCTGTGCCTAACTTACAAAAGACAATAACCGCTTATACAATGTAAATTGCGTCGCCCCCAGAACAATTTAGTGGCACAAAATAATTTGGGATTAAAATTCGCTTTCCGTTCCCCGTAATTATAATTCACCCCCATGTAATGGCGGCGGAGCAATTATTCATACGTTGTCAGCGGTAATACACGCATCCGGCCGTATATAACTCCGGCGAACAATGCTGCGCGCGCACTGCCGTTGGTTTGCCACCAGGCCTAATGTAAACACGTGGTGGGAAGTCAAAATATGGATATTCCGCGCCTTTTGTCTCTTCGGGTGTGAATCCGTGCGGGGATGCGATGTAATCTAATGAGGCTAATAAATTCCAATTACGCGAGCGGTTTTCTCTGTTGTGTCGCCCACACAAAAAGAGGCGCCCAGCGCTTCCTCGCCCCCCCCCCCCCAAACCCATCAGGACCCGTCCCTCGTGTCTCCCTGTGTTTGTAGCTCAGGCCACGTTTCAATCAGACGTATCATTCCCCCCCCCCCCCCCCCTCGCGACCTCTTCCCCGAGAGCCGATTCATTAGCAATAGACGTTTCATCGAATCGAGGCTATTCCAGCATTCGATAAAGATGAATTAGGCGTAAATATTCATGGCAGTTATCAGCTAATAAAGCGCCTGCTTTCTAACTTTATCATGCGTTCTTGCGTGGCGGCTGAATCCAGTTTTTGTCTCTAACACGCGCCTACACGGAATACTTTGTATATTAATTGCTGCTTGTCCGTATACGTTATAGTAACCAGGCTGACGATCAACATTTTCATTGGGCGACGCTACTTACCTCCAGGAAGAAATTAAAAGCAGTATGGTATGGTGAATGTTCAAATTTGTGTAAGGCTAAAGGACCAAACGAGTGAGCTAATCACTCCTTAGACTTACAAACTACTTAAACTAACTTAATATAACTTATGCTAAGAACAGCACACACACACACACACACAAACACACACACACACACACTACATGCGCGCGCGCTCGCCCGTGGCAGGACTCGACCCTGCGACTGGGAGTGGCCACGCAGGGCAAGGCGCCTTAGACCGCACGGCCATTCCCGCGCGCCGCTATAGTGTGTACCTGAAAAGTATTCGATTATGGTCTGCTAAGACCGGCCGCGGTGGCCAAGCGGTCTGCGGCGTGCCAGTCACGATCTGCACGGCCACTACGGTCGGGGGTTCGAATCCCCCATCGGGCATGGATGTTTGTGCCGTCCTTAGTATCAGCTAGTTCATAAGTAGTTTGTAAGTTTAGGGACTGATGACCCCGTAGTTAAGTCCCATAAGCTCTACAGACATTTGATATTTGACATGGTCTCCTAAGACAGGTGATTTTGAAGGAACAAGCTGTAAGAAACCGTAGAATATAATGAACGGTGGGTGGATAAAGAACTCTAACCGCTGCGTGGTCAGTGCGGTGTGAGGTGCCTTGCCACGAATTGCACGGCTGATCTCCGTCGGAGATTCAAATCCTCTCTCAGGCGTGGATGTGTGTGGTGTTCTTAGCATAAGTTAGATAAGTCTAGGGACCGATGACCACTACAGTGGAGTTGTGAATGTGGAGTTGAGGGTACTGCTGATCACGTTGTTCTAAGTTGCCCCCGTTTCCTGGAAGGGAGGGAATGCAGACAATTAGACTGCGATCTGCAAGCAGTCGTAAGGGACCAATCCTTGTGGGTTACTATTAATGCTGTTGCATAACGAATATCTAAAAGGCAACTGCTTAACTTTCTGTTTAACTCCAAATCGACGATCCTAATGCCAAAATTCTCTATAGAGAAAATAAAATATAAACACAACTAGCCAATAAGTTTAAAAATACAAAAAAATAAATAAAAATAAAAGTAAAATAAAAAAATAGAAAATTGATTTTTTTTTAAAAAAAGTGCTTAGTTACACGGATATGTGCAGACTCGAGGATTTTTGCCGAAGCACGCATATGCTTGTGAGGATACAGTAGAATAGTGTAGTTAGAGTATGTCTGTAAGTAGTTATTGCTCTTGTTAGTTGGTAAAACTCGAGTTCTTCCGAGGCTTCCAGGAACATATTTTGGCAGTTAGTCTAGAAGATTTCACTTAAGCCAAGGAACAATTTATTGTATTTCAAGACTTTTTTTCCGTTTTTATGTAAATTTTCAATACTTTTAAATTTGCTTTAATTTTATTTACATTCATTAATATTGTAAATGATTGCAGTTAACATAAGTAATAACAATATTTAAATTTATGAAAAAAATGTATGAGACAATGTAAAATGATATGTACGACCTGTTTAGAGTTTCAAGGTAACAGGTGTAAATATTGTGGCAATAAATTGGATTGAAAAAAAAAAAAAAAAAAAATTGACCACTACAGTTTGATCCTTTAGCCTTTGATTTATGAACAACTTTCACCATGTAAATAATATGAAACGTTTGTAATTCTATGGGGACAAACTACTTTGGTGATAAGTCCCTAGCCTTGCAAACTACTTAAACTAACTTAAACTAACCTAAGGACAACACACATCCATGCCCGAGGTAGGAATCGAACTGCCGACGCGTGAGGCGGCACGATCCGTAACGTAGCGCTCCAGACCACTCGGCTACTCCCGCGCGCCTGAATAAGATTAATAGAGAAAAGAAATCGGATAGATCAGATTAAGAAAGATAATACATACTTCGTAACCCAAGATAGTTCGCAAGGAAAAATCTTAAATAAGGTCGGAAACTAAATAAGAAAAATATTTTTCCCCTTTACTCAAAATTTCTTAGTCACACTTTTAAAAGATTTTTAAATGTTTATAAAGTTATTGAACCAAACTGGTATGGTCATCAGTCCCTTACCTACAAACTTACAAACTACTTAATCTAACTTACCCTAAGGAAAGCACACACACCCAGACCCGATGGACGTCACGAACCTCCGGCGGGAACTGCAATTTTTACACTCGTGTTTTATTTGTGGTTACCATTTTCGTACCTCATCGCTAATTTGCAAACCACCCTTATTCGTAAAATATGAAAATACAGGACGCAGTCATATTTTCTTTGTTATTAATTCTGAAAAAGCTCCATCATGTGGAGTGGCGCAGTGGTTACATTCTGGACTCACGTTCGGCAGGACGAAGGTTCAAACCCGCCTCCGGCCATGCTGATTTGGATTTTCCGTGATTTCCCTAAATTTAAAATGTTCAAATGTTAAGCTTATGGGACTTAACTGCGGGTTCATCAGCCTCTAAACTTACAAACAACTTACAAACTAACTTATACTAATGACAGCACAAACATCCATGCCCGAGGGAGGATTCGAACCCCCGACGGGGAACGGCCTCGCGCATAGGAACATAGCGCCTCAATGCGCTAGGCTACTCCACCAGGGCTCCCTAAAACTCTCCAGGCAAATGCCTGCCCCATTTCCTTGCCTATCCTTAACTGAAAACATCCCAGCTTGATCTCCGTCTCTAATGAGCACGATATCGACGAGAGGTTAAACTCTACTCTGGCTTTTCCAATGGAAAGAACAAGAAAAAAAACCTACTTCAGCGCTAATTTATACCTGCGTTGATAATTCCAAAGTTGTTCACACGAATTTTAGCAATTCTAACGTAGCTCAAAATGTGACAGTGAAGCAGTTTTAGTATTACAGACAAAGAAAATGTGACTGTATGCTGTGTTTTCAGCCCATGGAATGACGGTATCTCGAAAACGCCCGATAGCAGCCGAGGCTACATAACATTGTAAAAAGTGCCACTAAGACCAAAAAATCGAATAATGGCAATTAAATCTGAAAACAAAGTCGCCGGTTCAGCTACTGAAGACAGATATCCGTGAAAATATTGCTGGTGTTATGGTTTTCAGTCCGAAGACTGATTTGTTGTCCCTTAGCTCGATAGTCTCTCCTCATCAAGCCCTCTCTTACATCTAGACAGTCATCATACATGTTTCACCTCACATGCATTACGACAAGTATGTCATAAATGCTGCACTCAGTGTAGAATTCTATAGTTAAAAATTACGGTGATTCAAATAGCGCTTAAACCAACAGCCGTACCGCAGTGGATACGCCAGTTCCCGTTAGATCACTGAAGTTAACCCTGTGGGCCACACCACCATGCTCCTACGTGTGGGCCACACCATAGGCCTCAGAGGCCTACACGATATATAATAATGAAAAACTCTTTAAGAAATTCAGTTTCATGATAAGGATGAGGGTATAATACATTAAATAACCTTGAATAACGTAAAAGAAATATATATTTCCTCAAGAAACCACAAAACAAAATAACCTAACTCTCATTAATTAAACAATAGTAGTCAAAACTTTATAGAACGCAAAAAATCCATCTTATTCGAAAACCACCTACAATTAATAATGTTTAAAAGTAAAATAGGTATCACAAAATTCAGCAGAAGTTTCTCATTTTTTACTGGAACAATTTGGACAAATGTTTTTGTGGTGCTGACCACACACTCGCAACTTACAGAAATCATACTGAATATTTTTTTTTATTTATTTATTTATTTATTTATTTATTTATTTTTTTTTTTTTTTTGTAGTCACAAAACTTACAATAAGTTCTTTTGGGAATAGCTCCTTCCTCACGAGCTGCCTCTGCAGGTGGTCATGTTTAGGCATCTGTAAATACTGTCCCGTAGGTCACGGGGAATTGGTGTGTCAAGCCTAGCCTTCATCCAAGGTGCTGTAAGGTGTTCAGAAAGCGTCAACAGAAACTCAGATCGGGATAATGATTTTGTTTGACCGTTGTGTCTCCATTTCCCTCGGTTTTTGTAGAGTTATGGAGGCCTCGGAGGCCTAGTTGTTTACCTGAACGGGCCGGCAGGGGCGGTAGTGTTGTGCACTGTACACTAACTCAGAGACAACTAACTAGGGGAGGCTTACATGCGAGTCACGTCCCCTCCAGCTGGATTAGACAGGCCTGAGTGACCATCTGGGCCTCAGAGGCCTATGGTGTGGCCAGCAGGGTTGAGTACTGTCGG
Source organism: Locusta migratoria (assembly GCA_026315105.1). NCBI lineage: Eukaryota > Metazoa > Arthropoda > Insecta > Orthoptera > Acrididae > Locusta > Locusta migratoria. The sequence continues at coordinate 382,607,592 of CM048755.1, forward strand.
GCTGCGCAATCAATTTGTCACCGTCCGGGTCTGTTGAGAAGCGTGGAGCACTCTTGCGAGAACAATTATTGAGGAACTACTTGACTGAGAAGCAACGGCTCTGGTCATGAAAACCGAGACACAACGGGGCCAGGAGTGTGGGGCGCTGACATCAGCCACCATACTGCAATCGATGATGTATTCACGAGGAGGATGGCATGGCGACCGGTCGGTACCCATAATTCAAATATTTGTAAAGCTATGGGACCAGTCTGAAGTGGTCGTCAGTCCCTAAACTTAGGAACTACTTATACTAACTTATTATAAAGACAACACACACTCACCCATGCCAGAGGGAGGACTCGAACCTCCGACAGGGAGCAACCGCTCACTCCTCAGGAAGGCGCCTTAGAGCGCAGCCGATCGGTGTAAGACGCCACTTGCCGGTTCCAATTCACTCGGTGGATCAACGACTAGGGTTTATGCCGGCCTGCCTGAATGTGGTTTTTAGGCGTTTTTCAGCTTCCCCCCTAGGCACCCAATTCCGCAGCTGTTACACGCTTCAGAAACATTTAGGTCTGGAGCGCCATGTTGCGGATCGCGCCGCCTCCCACGTCGGAGGTTCGAATCCTCCCTCGGGCATGGATGTTTCTGTCATCTTTAGTATAAGTTAGTTCGTAAGCAGTTTGTAATTTTAGGGATTGATGTCCCCGCAGTTAAGTCCCATAAGCTTTACAAACATTTAGGAAAATTTAAACGCCTTTCATCATGTTTAACACCTATATAAGTGTTGGACACAATCTCCTACACGGGGGAATGGAAAGGAGAAAGAAGTTTCGCTTGTTTGGAATTAAAAACAGAAAGGAGAGTGACTGGGAGAATATGGAAGAATTTGCTTCTTTGTCAACAGAGGAGAAACAGACAATAAAAGTGAATTCTGGGGAAATAATTGTGAGGTTCGACAGAACGTGCTGTCTCCTACTCCATTAGGCAATACACGGCTTTGAAAGTACGGATGTGGAAAAAGCTGTATTTTTTAAGACAGCTGTTACGAAATCCCGTGCAGATCGCGGATGCACGAAGCAGGAGGTCGGCATGCGGAATGGAAAGTGGTGCCCCCAGGTGCCTGGCAGTGTGCGAAATGGCGGCCACGCAGGGCTCTACTGAGTCGTGACTGCGGAACCAATGCGCCGCGCCCTGCCCAATCTCTTAATCATTGTTTCCCCTGCCCGCCGGCCAAATTATGCATGCGAGCTCTTCTCCACTGCCCGGGCACCATACTGGCCTTTCTCATTTGGCGTTTTCTTCTCATCTACATCAACAACATGCCTTCACTTGTATCGCGTAACTTCAATAATGTAATAACTTCCAATACATACTACACGCTCCAACAGTACTTCTAACAGTACTCCACTTATCAAAATGATAAAAATCGTTACTTCAATAATTAAATGTGTGATCTGCTGCCATAAAATACAGGGGTGGAACAAAAATTTGGAAACACGGCGAGAAATGAATTCTACATCCTCATCTACGTCTAAAAATGTTCAAATGTTTGTATAGCTTATGGGGCCATCAGTCCCTAAACGTACAAACTACTTATGAACTAACTAAGACTAAGGACGGCACAAATATCCATGCCCGAGGGGGGATTCGAACCCCCGACCGTAATGGCCGTGCAGACCGTGACTGGAGCGCCTCAGCCCCATCGGCCACCGCGGCATCTACGTCTACTTGGGATACTTCGCAAATCACATTTAAGTGCCTGGCAGAGGGTTCATCGAACTTTGTGCCATTTATCTCCCATTCCATTCACGAATAGCGCGCGGGAAGGAAGAACACATGAATCTCTCCGTTCGAGCTCTGATTTCTCGTATTTTATTCTGATAGTCATTTCTACCTATGTAAGTAGGAGTCAACAATATATTTTCGCATTCGGAGGAGAATGTTGGCGATTGGAGTTTCGTAAGCTTCCCACGCCGCAGCGATAAGCGCCGTTGTTGTAATGATTCCCATCCCAGATCCTGTATCATTTCCATAACGCTGTCTCCCCTGTATCGTGGCAATACAAAACGAGCTGCCCTTCTTTGTACTCTTTCGATGTCCTCCGTCAAACCCACCTGATAAGGATCCCACACTGGGCAGGCAGCAATACTCCAAAACTGGACGGACAAGCGTAGTGTATGCAGTTTCTTTAGTAGTTCTGTTGCATCTTTTAAGGGTTATACCAATGAAACGTAGTCTTTGGTTCCCCTTTCCCACTATATTATCTACGTGTTCTTTCCAGTTTAAGTCTGAAGTAATAGTAATTCCTACGGATTTTGTGGATTTTGCGGCCCTCACTTTTGATTGATTTATCTTGTAGACGAAGTTTAACGGATTTCTTTTCGTACTCATGTGGACGACTTCACACACCTCATTATTTAGAGTCAATTGACAATTTTTACACCATAGTGATAACTTATTTAGGTCGTTCTGCAATTGGTTTTTCCTGAAAATAAATTCAGATCTCGCCAAGCAAGCAGAGGCTGCTGTTGAATTTACACACCAACGGCACCTGTGCTATGATGTTTCAGCCGTGGTAATAACAGTGCTCTGTGTCGTTGTGGGTATATTATGTCTCAATTAAATGAATTTGATCATGTGCAAGTTGTTGGTGCTTCTGTAACACAGTGTTTAGTGTTTCAATAGACGCCAACTGAATATTTATACCGCATGCAGGAAAAGCGCGTAAATACCAGTATTAAAAATATTTAAAAAAGCAAAACACTTACAAATGTTATGCAAATAATATTCATTTACTCAGACACTAAGCGTATTTCGGCTTTCTGGACCATCGTAAGGTGACAACTGAATGTCGCAGACACAAATAAAATAGCATACAACTTACAAGGGACATTACGAAAGAAGATGCGAAATTTTGGCAACAAGATGTGTTACAATAAGTGCGTACAGAAATTAACTAATTAACTAAAAGCAGTGGTAACACACTGGACTCGCATTCGGAAGGATGGTGGTTCAAATCCACCCCCGGCCATCCAGATTTAGTTTTTCTGTGATTTCCCTAAATCACTCAAGGCAAATGACGGGATGGTTCGTTTGAAAGGGCACGGTCGATTTCCTTCCACATACTTATTCGAACACTCCGAGCGTAAGCTCCGTCTCTAATATCCACGTTGTCGACGGGACGTTAAACTCCAAGTTTGTTTCCTTAACTAAAAGTTGAAACAGTGATGGTTATTTCGATGAACGTTTAGCAACTTATTAAATATGATCCACAATTATTTAATTATATTAATCTATTATTTTTGAATGAAACTTAATTTATGAGAAGAAAAAAATCGAAACTGGGATCGATCATTTAATACTTATCTAGCAATCTATGACACATATTTGTTGATTTCTAGTAGGGTCATCTTACTACTTTTATTTACACACTGTAATACCTTAAAATCCATATCACTCGTGAGATTTTCTTATATGAGATGAGTCTTTCTCGTTTAACCTCCAATTTCCCTCGTTTTCAGATAATCTAACTATCTAACTGCCACATCTCTGCCTGATTCACCTTTATAAACAGTTTATCTTTACTCTTGAATAAAGTTTTTATATGTTATTGATGTTGAAAAATTTGTGTGCGTGGGGGGGGGGGGGGAGCTATGATTCCAAGATTTCAACTTTTTGCTAACAAATGTTGACATTTTGTCCATGTGTGGGACGGTGAACCACTTATCGGCCTGATTTTAACATAATACATGCCAATGACAAAATTATTGTCTTAAATCTCAATATCTTTGTAAGTCGCACGTTATTTGCGAGTGTCTGCGCCATTCAGTTGTCACCTGAAGATGGCGTAGGAAGTCGAAACAGGTTAGTGAACGAGTAAATAAAAAGACTCTTAACTGAGAAAAATTTGAAGTTTTTTTATTTTTTTTAAATATTTTTACCATATTCTGTCAACCACCGACGTTAAAGTCAATTAACTGACTACTGCCTACTGCCTACTCACAAGCTGAGTTTACGTCCCAAGGGTGAAATACGAAAGGAACACGGTCACACCATGTCGGTATTTCATTGGCCTCATGGCAACTCTACAAGTCAAATTACTACCAAGGACTTCGCGACCATTTTGGCTCTCATTCATCCCCATATATTAATGGTTCCCCAATGGTGATTCTTTGGTCCAAGGAAACATACCCATTATTGATGTTGTTGTTATGGTCTTCAGTCCGGAGACTGGTTTGATGCAGCTCTCCACCCTACTCTATCCTGAGCAAGCCTTTTCATCTCCTCATAAGAACGGCAACCCACATCCACTTGAATCTGCTTACTATACGCGTCTCTTGGTCTCCCTCTGCGATTTTTACCCCACACACTTCCTTCCAATGCTAAATTTACGATTCCCCGATGTCTAAGAATGTGTCCTACCAAGCGATCCCTTCTTTTAGTCAGTGTATGCCAAAAATTCCTTTTCTCACCAATTCTGTTCAGTACCTCTTCATTAATTATGCGATCTACCCATCTAATCTTCACCATTCTTCTGTAGCACCACATTTCAAAAGCCTCTATTCTCTTCCTGTCCGCACTGCTTATCGTCCATGTTACACTCCCGTACAAGGCAACACTCCACACAAATGCCTTCAGAAAAGACTTCCTTACACTTAAATTAATATTCGATGTTAGCAAATTTCTCTTTTTCAAAAATGCTTTTTTACCCATTGCCATTCTGCATTTTATATCCTCTGTACTGCGACCATAGCATGTTATTTTACTACCCAAGTAACAAAACTCATCTACCACCTTCATTGTTTCGTTACCTAATCTAATTCCTTCAGCATCGCCTGACTTTCTAAGACCGCATTCCATTATTTTTGTTTTGCTGTAGGTAACATTTTTCGGGATTGGTTTTATGAGCGAGGATGAATTACCTGATCTCCCATGGCTGCCGTACACACGATATCCCAATGTTATTGAGCTTTTGGGCCTACGTCGGAGAGCCACGATATCGTAACCCAACACCAGAGTTGTTATCCGATTTCACTGTTATTTTGCAGGAATAGTTTCCTTCGAAAAAGAAACAGGACCCGTATTTATCAATTCCATGGACACTGGGAGCTGTTTTGATTCTCAAAGGCTCTCCTTCACTGTATTAGGCTAGAACTGTTTTGACATTTTGGTGTTTCCATATTTTTTTCTCTTCCCAAGTAACTGTTAATTCTAGTTATTGGTGGAAAGAGTGTTGACATGACAGTTTACCTACGATAGGGACACAAATATATATCTTGTGTGTTTCTATTTTAAAAAACACAGATGCAGTCTGCTCTAGCTGTATTACCTTCTGGTATAGTGCATAGGGTTGTAATTAGAGCTTTTCTTCCTCTAAACACCACTAGACCGTTTGGTGCCATAGGCCTTTCAGAACGATAATCACCATTTTACTGACTGTCGTCAGTTTCAATGTTTCCATATTCGTTTTATTTTTCAGAATCACTCTCATATTCACGGTGAAACCTTCTTAGAATCTTCTGGGACGATAGTTTTTTCCTCGCATTTTCAGGAAATTGACTGTAAAGAAGTGTCTCTCGCCTCCGTAAGTGTACAATTATTGCGTCATAAATTATTTTTATTATTATAGGTGAAATACAAGAACAGTTTTACATCGCGATACGAAACCTCGTAATAAGACGAATTAAGAGGAATGAGAGAAAAAATAGCTACAGTAACGTTATCCAGAAATACGTGGTGTTCTAACAATGCTGTGGAGATCAGATGTTAGGTACGTATTTTTCAGTCCAAAGATTTGCTACATTCCTAAATTGTAAGGTGCCTCCAACTATCAGAAGTATTAACAAAAAAAGTAGTTGTGAACACAATACCACAGAACAGTACTGGACGGATAACGGTGTTTTCTTTCTAGACACTGTATATGTTCAAAATCTTGTATAGCTTATGGGACTTAACTACGGGGTCATCAGTCCCTAAACTTACAAACTACTTATGAACTAGCTAACACTAAGGACGGCACAAATATTCATGCCCGAGGGGAGATTCGAACCCCCGACCGTAGTGGCCGTGCAGACCGTGACTGGCGCGCCTCAGTCCCCTCGGCCACCGCGGCCGGCACATTGTATATCCTGAGCGAAACTAAAAGTATAGAAAATAATGTTTTAGGTAAAACTATCTCTCGGTGCGCGCTAATAACCGCAATTATTTTTTTATTTTTATTTTATTTTATCTTTCTTTTCATTGCCACCACGCCCGCTGCATACTCCAGCTCTGGTGCAATGGAGAAAAAAGTAAATCCACATTCTTAATGAGGATCAATAGAGCGTGCCGAATGTCGATTTGTGATCTGGACAATGCGGCTTGAGTAGAATATCAACACTGGTCTCCATGAACGCGACTTCAGCCGCTATGTTAGTCACTGGCAGTCAATAACGCCGGCCTTCGGCCAATAACTACAAATGTGGCCCTTAGTTACCTAGGGAAGATAGAAAATCTGGAAACGGAAATGAAATGCTCAATCTAAATATAGTGTGTGGTAACTGAATTGAAATAGAAAGTTTGCTGATAAACGCAGATAGTTGAGTACTTCTCATTAGTATTATTGTTTTTATTTTTGAAGCTTTATAGACACTCATCACATTAAGGTTTTGTTTGCTTTTTATGACGCCAGGAAACATCTGTATCAGGAAACGAGGCAAGTGCCGGCTTTGAGGATAACGTAAGGTCACAGGATACGTGAGTAATCGGAAGTCGTAGCCTTGAGAATCTGGTGATGCGGACTCATGTTAATACCGATTTAAATGAACTGTAGGTACACTCCATCTGAGTATCACGAACACAATTTGTTTGAAAGTCCTTGCATCATTTATTTTGGTTCCTTTGGCCACATAGAGGACGAGAGCTTCTGTTAGAGGCGAAAAATTCACGACGCTCCTTGGCGACGCTACACATCTCTTTATGACGCTGAGAGGCATGACAAAAACGCGTTGTGCCCGAAACTACCCACGGCAGTGAAATTGAAGAATGATTTTCAACAACAAAAACGAGTGTGCCTAAGCGGAGAAAAATAGCTGAGAAGAAAAACAGGTGTTGTGATTCTACTCGATCTACCACCTTTCACACAGGACACATGATTGGCTTCTAGGCAACCCACACTCCTTATCAATGCCGTAGAGCACCTACAAGCTGCCACCTTTCTGGGACAGAACACAAAAAGAAGCGCAGTGTCTCCAGAACGCGTCAGCAGAAATTTTGTTTCTAATGAAAGTTGTTAGCTATGACATGATCTACCACCATTAGCCGTTTCATGTATGAAATCCCAGCGTAGGATAATACCAACAGAAGCTGGGAGTTAGATATGTTAGTAAAATGAAGATAGAAACAGTATCAGAATCTACAGGAAATCCACATAAACTTAATTTTAGCTATAGAGGCTTATGTTACAAGCTAAAGATGAAAAAATAGAGCCGGCCGCGGTGGCCGAGGAGATTGAGGCGCTCCAGTCACGATCCGCACGGCCACTACGGTCGGGGGTTCGAATCCCCCCTCGGGCATGGATATTTGTGCCGTCCTTAGCTGTAAGTAGTTCATAAATAGTTTGTAAGTTTAGGGACTGATGACCCCGTAGTTAAGTCCCATAGACTTTACAAACATTTGAACATTTGAATTTGAAAAAATAGAAATAATGAATGAGGGAATTGAACGGGTAATTAAGTGTGTAAAGAGGAACGAAAATATAATTATAATTGGGCATTGGAAAGTTGTTGTAGTTAATGTATAACAGGGGAGAGATTTCCTGTGTATAACTGCCTGAATAAACAATAAATTACGTGCTTCGAAAATTATGATAATGGAATAGGAATCTGACTGTTACAGGTACTTTATCGTGTGTTGTGTTTTAACAGAAATGTATATGTAAATGTATTGGTTTTCATAATAAAAATATCTCTGTTGATTGTTCAAATGATTAAATATTTGTAAACCTATTGTGCCAGACTACTATGATCACCAGTCCCTAGATTTAAAAATTACTTAAATTAACTCACACTGACGACAACATACACGCCCAGGCCCGAGGGAGGACTCGAACCTCCGTCGGGAACGGCTGTCCAGTCCGTAGCATGACGCCTTAGACCACGTGACTACTTCCGCGCAGCTGTTGAGTGTTATCCGCTTCAGTTGTTGCAGACAATAAGTAATACTTTTAGCATAACGGTACCAGAAATGAAAAGAGAAACAGCAAGGTTTACATAAAATTATCTATTTACGGTTCTGTAAAAATTTCACTAACAGCATTTACAGTCTAACTGTGAACTACTTAATTACTTCTCTTAATTACTACTTAATTACTTCTCTTAATCTTCTAGAAATATCTCTGACTACCGCCGACTGGAAAGTAAAATGGCTCTTTGACGACTGCCTGGACTGTGAGATTTGTACGACTATTATAGATAGTTCAGGTTTATCCTATATATCAGAAATTGCTATCTTGGTAGCTGACTTTGTGTGAGGTGCGTATAAGGATTTCGTTTTTATGTTCGGGAAGCGGGATGAAACCTAACCGCGAAGCACCTTTATATTTTGGGAAGTGATGAGAGATTGGGGAGGTTTATTTGCCGTAACCAAAGTGTAAGAAATTGAAACCACATATGACGCTGTTTGGGCAAGACGTACTACCAAGCAGTGTGGGAATAAACGTGTTATTACATACTTATAATGACCACGAGACTAACCCTAGATGCGCCAAAAATTTTGGGGATGAACTCATTTCGTAAGTAAGTATGTTCCCCAATCATACTGTCGTCATCAGAAGAGTCTTTAATTATCCTACAACCCACTGGTATAGTTACAATTTTTAAGTGGTGGACATGACACGAAATCCTCCGAAATTTTAGTAAATGCGTTCTCTGAAATGTATATTGAATACATAGTTCGGATTCCCTCTCAAATTGGAAATAAACCAAATCTACTGCTCACAAATGTCCATGATCCATTTGAAGGTTCTAAAATTTATATCAATATTCATGAAGTAATTATTGTACTAATGATTATTAAAGTACAAAACGGAACTGTAAGAAGTGGTAATATTTTGTGTTCATCAACTCAGGTAAAAGTATAGTAGTGTCACACATCAATGAGGCACTAAAAACATTTATCTCTGTTCGGGAGTAATTGAAAGAATTGTGACTCAATATCAAAGGATTGCTTGACAGGCTGTAAATGTACAGGTATGTACATAGCAGATCAGTTGAAGCTTCAAGGAACCTTCCACGGAATAGAATCAATGCAAAGAAATTCTTAAAGAAACAGCGACTACTGTAGGCTATAACAGATGTAATTTAAAGCATACAACGATGAGCGAAAATATTGGGCCACCGCCTACGACGAAGTTGAATGACGCCTGGTGAGGTAACGGGCACGTCACGCAGAAACTTATGTATGCAACCGGAGCAGAGACTGATTATGATTCATTCTAGTGATGATACTTGCGTATAATGGGAAATTTTACTGACAATACTGTATTTCGTAATGGGCAGATTGTTATGTTCCAATGTCTAGGAACGAGCATCTCAGAAAAGACAAGCTGGTCAGCTCTTTATGTGCTAGTATGGTGATCGTCTATGAAAAGTGATTAAAGAACTTCGAGTAGTCGATGCAATGGTGGACGTCCTCGACAAATCACAGAATGTGGTCAGTGCCCCTTCTGTAAACATGACCAGTGGTGTATCTGACGACTGATTACAAGTGTGCTGCTGGATCAAGTGTTTTAGAGCATTCCGTTCTGTTTCTATTCTCTACAGCAGAAGACCCTATTGTTTTCATGTCGACCAACGATATCGTCAATTACGACTGCAGTGGACCATCGACACTGCACCGTGCTTCAACTTAACCATGTGACCTAGTCGGCTTAATCGGGCTTCGATGATCATATGTGAATAAGCCGCCAGCCAGTCGACCTACGGCTTTGGTAGTAACATGACAGCTGTGGACTAAGGGACCTTTATTGCGTACTACCTACATCCCTTCATGCTTGATGCCTTCCCCAAAGGCCATGGCATCAGCCCGAAGAATAAGTTCCCGTGTCAGAAAAGCAGAATCCAGCTAAAGCCGTCTGAGAGGCATTATTTAGCCAAAATGAATTGGGAAAACATCTGGCATGTCGCATGTCAGCTCCGCGTGTCGGACCGAGTGGTCTTGGGGTAAAGCACTCGACTGAAAACCGAATGCTCAGATTTTTTCAATCTGCGTTTTAACTCATCCTTTACCTCTCAACGGTGTGATAAACGCCGGAAACGACACGTGCTTCGGATTCCACGTTAAGCTGTAGGTCCGCTTTCCCCGGTTGGGTAACTGAGGTAGGCTAGAGACATGCAAATCGCCGAAGTAGCGTCCAATTGAAATACGTGCACCAGATCAATGAGCCACAAGTAATTATTTTATTTTACAAATCAGTGACCAGTAATTTATGAGAATTGAGTTTCCTTTGCCTAGGCATATCCTCTGATAGCCACCAAGGACTTTTCCAATACTTGCCCCGCATAATCTCTGTGGTATTGCTTTGCAGAGGTAGACCAAATCGCTATTACACATGTTGTGATAATGTTACCTGCTACATAAAATGTCAACGCCTCGTTCAGTCGACTGTGTTATTCAAACCTGGAAATTAGGGGATATTTAGGGTACAATATTTTCTTTTGGAATATATTAAAAGAAGAAAATGTTTTAAGATGTTCTTACGCTTCATAGAATATTACTGTTTCATATTTTCATTAGTAAAGTAATTCTGAAAACTTCAGATTTTAGAATAATATCTAATACGAGGGTCGTCCACAAAGTAAGATTCGAGTCTGTTTCTATCCGCGACAGCGCTACGATCACAGTTCCGAGCATAAACGACAGTTACTCTGACTCACCACGTACGCCATTTTCAGATCGCTGATGCCGACGTATGTTTTGTAGTACTTCTTTATAATGCGAGCCGTAATAGAAAATCCCGCCGCATGTGAAATCAGATCTGTGATTCGTTTTCTAAATGCAAGGAATGTTAAACCAACGGAAATTCATCGGCAAATCTTCCAAGATTACGGACAAAATGCTGTGAGCGATGCAATGGTTAGAAGATGGATCAGACTGTCCAATAAAGAACGTGATGACGTGCACGATAAAGAACAAAGTGGACGCTCGTCTGTGATCACTGATGAACTGGTTCACACAATTGAAGAGTAGATTAAGCACAACCGTAAGTTTACACTTAGTGCCGTTGTTACGGAAGTTCCGCAAATGACACGATCACTGACGAGCTGAAGGAACATGTTACCACATGGTTGAATACACAGGCGGCAACCTTTTATGAAGAAGGCATACAAAAAGTTGTGCCACGCTATGACAAGCCACTGCGGTCGGGGGTTCGAATCCCCCCTCGGGCATGGATATTTGTGCCGTCCTTAGTATTAGCTAGTTCATAAAAGTAGTTTGTAAGTTTAGAGACTGATGACCCCGTTGTCAAGTCCCATAAGCTCTACAAACATTTGAACATTTTGAGCTATGACAAGTGCCTACAAAATTTGGGAAGCTATGTGGGAAAGTAGTTTAACTGTTGCAGATGTTTGTACAATGAATATTTTTTCTGTATCTGTACACGTTTGTTTTATATAAACAAACAGAACTTATTTTGTGTATATACCTCGTATAAGTGAGATTGCATTAAATTTATCATGCTAGCCAGAAAGAAAAATAATGCACTACATCAGCAATCCAACGTAAAATAATATTTAGTTTCCCATGATTGTCAAAGATGACATGATACACGACAAGGAAGATGAGAATGCAGAAAGAAAAACCTAGAAAAACCTCTCGAATGTACTAGTTTCCTTTACATGATGGGTAAACACATAGATACTAGACAGTTGAATTAAAGCTAGTAAATTGTTTATTATTTCAGTAATAATCACAGTAACTACTCTTACCTTACTGTGGGACGAAACGTTCCGTGACTTCATATGAAATATTTGCCGTTTGATCAGGCGTGATTCTCTTCGTCTGAAGCAATCGCCACGATAAATTTGAACAGTTGAACTTCGACACCGTTTGACCGATGATGATGGATTTTTTTTTTTTTTTTTTTTTTTTTTTTTTTTTTTTTTTTTTTTTTTTTTTTTAAGAGAGGATGAGATGGATTGAGAGAGGCGGAGGAAAAGAAGGAAAGTGAGAAGGCGAGTATATTGGCTCAGAGGGGCGGTAAGGAGAGATAGACGAATTTGAAAGGGTGAGCATGTGAGCATGAGGAGATTGACAGAGAGCGGTAGGAATTGATCGATAGTTGGGAGAAGGGGATGGACAGAAAGAGCGGCAACAGTAAATGGAAGAGAGGAGGACAGGAGGAGAAAGATCGGGTGAACACAGAGAAGGGAAGAAGGAGAGGATCTGGCGGAAGGTATAATGTAGGGATGTTGTTGTAAACTACACATATCATCATTTATATCAACCTGAGCGAGAAGGACAGGTGGGGGAGAGGAAAGTAATGGACGAAGGAACAAGGAGGAGGATGTAGAGAGAGGGTGAGGTGGAGCTGAATGAAGAGATGAAGGAAGAAGAGATGGACAAAGAGTGGAGATAGGAGGATATGAACAGAGAAATGAAGGAAGAGGAGAAAATTCACAAAAAGAGGAGGCAAGAGGAAATGGACAGAGAGAACAGGAGATGGACAGAAAGAGGAAGGTCTAACAGAAGACTGAAAAAAAAAATAGATACCTGGGCAACCTGCGTATTGCCTAGTTACTGTCGTAATTCAGTGGTGACGAATATGATGGATTCTGATTTGTAAATGCTCGAGCGGCTGATGCAGTGGCGTAACTAGGACTTGGCTTTGGGAGGGGGGGGGGGGGCAGATCTGCTTGACGAGCAAAATTTTAGTCAGTTTCCAGACAGACTACCATCTACCACTCCTGTTCAAGAAACTAATTCACTCCCATCCAATGAAAGATTATGGTAAAACACCACAAGTACAATCTTTACCTTTACCAGATTGCTGTTATACGATTTATTTCCTTTTTTTTTTTTGGGAGGGGGGGGGGGGTTCTTTGGGGGTTCTATCCCCCTCATCCCCCCCCCCCCCCATAGTTACGCCACTGGGCTGATGGTATAGGAAATGCTGGCCACTGAGTGGGTGACCGAAAGTCGCGGAGCGGGAGAAAGCACGGGAATGAAAGCGGAACGTAAACCGAGGGCGAAGAGCGGAGGTTGTGTAAATCCGGGAATGCTGCGAGCGGTCACGTAGCGGGGGCAGGCCGGCCATAAGACTGGCGGCGTGGCAGGTGCCTTACGGACACACACAATGAGGGGAGTGCAGTAAAATTGGCTATTATCCCGAGTGGGTACTTTGCGCCGCGAGATGCTATCTGCGCTACAGGACCGGCCGGACACTTTTCAGATGAAGCCGTATAAAGAGGCGGGCGGGATTTCTTTGGGTGCCGGCGTTATCGCGGGATAACACGGGACGGGCTCCATTGTAAATTTGAGGCTGCGGGATTCTCCGCGTGTAAATGCGGCCGGCCGTCATAGGACACAGGGCGGCGAGATAGCTGCAATTGAAATGTCGCGTGTTTCCTCGGACGGCGCGGATTTACGTGCGCCTGGAGTCCAGCCAGCCAATCTCTTACAGCCCGTGGCTACAACGCCGAGCAAATCACGCCTCTCTCCTTATCAGAAAACGCGACCTCTGCTGCTCCGAGGTAATGTTCCGGGATATAGTCACTCACAAAGTCACATTCCTAGTGATTGGAAAAATGCGTGCGTCGTTCTGGTTTGCAGGCAAGGTCCTCGGGTAGACGCACAGAGGGGTACGGCTCTATCACTGATGCCAGGCTGTTGTAGAACTTTGGAACACGTTGTATGCTCCCTTATTACGCTGAATATCTTCTCTATAGAAAACAAAATGGATTTCGCATACAAAATCCCACTTAATATTTACTGAATATATGACTTCAACTGCGAATGGGCAAAGCTGAAAATGGGTACCCAACCGGGATTCGAACCCGGGTCTCCTGCTTTCTAGGCAGTTGCGCTGCTCCCTACACAACTTTTTTTATCCTTTTTTTTCATCTGGTAGATCTATGGTTCGCGGTCGTTCGTTCAGTTTGTTCGTGGATGTTCGTTGAATGGTTGGCTCAGCTTTTTGTTATTATTATTATTATTATTATTATTAATTTTTTTTTTTTTTTTTTTTTTTTTTTTTTTTTTTTTTTTTTTTTTTTTTTTTTTTTTTTTTTTTTACAGAAGGCGTTCAGTACCCTGACCAGGCGCGCTGAGCCACGGCGCCCGGCATTAGGGCACAGTGATCACCGCACCTGCAAGGACTACCTAAGCACGCCTCCCGTCAGACACAAATTTCCAACTTTACCCGGCCCACACGACACAAACTCGTAGTCACTTATGTACTAATTCCCACCCCTCCCCACTAACGAAAGGATCATTGCCTGTCACTGGCATATTATGTATATACATGTGGCGTCTATTCCGAAAGAACAGACGTCACTTCTGACCCTGCAGTTGTTATTGTTTTCATATTCACTGCATATATGACTTCAACTGCGAATGGGCAAAGCCGAAAACTACAGCAGGATCAGAAGTGACGTCTGTTCTTTCTGAATAGACGCCACATGTATATACATAAAATGCCGGTGACAGGCAATGACCCTTTCGTTAGTGGGGAGGGGTGGGCAAGTTAGGAGCCCTACTCTTACGGGAATTAGTACATAAGTGACTATGAGTTTGTGTACTGTGGGCAGGGTAAAGCTGGAAATTTGTGTCTGACGGGAGGTGTGCTTCGATAGTTCTTTCAGCTGCGGTGATCACTGTGCTCCAGTGGTGTAGGGAAATGTTCAAATGTTTGTATAGCTTATGGGACTTAACTGCGGGGTCATCAGTCCCTAAACTTACAAACTACTTACAAACTAGCTAATACTAAGGACGGCACAAATATCCATGCCCAAGGGGGGATTCGAACCCCCGACCGTAGTGGCCGTGCAGACCGTGACTGGAGCGCCTCAGACCCCTCGGCCACCGCGGCCGGCTGGTGTAGGGAGCAGCGCAGCGCAACTGCCTAGATAGCAGGACACCCGAGCTCGAATCCCGGCTGGGTACACATTTTCAGCTTTGCCCATTCGCAGTTGAAGTCAAATATTCAGTGAATATGAAAACAATAACAACTGCAGGATCAGAAGTGACGACTGTTCTTTCGGAATAGACGCTACATGTATGTATATATATAAACCCATTTAGCTTTATATCTCAACGAGATCGAGAAGGCAGTAGATATTGATGCCCAAGAGGATGCCGTGTACCCTGACACACAAAAGGTTTTCGATACACTTCCGCACTGTTACATGAGGATCAATATACGAGCGTATAGATCGTCGGACAAGCTTTCTTGAGTTAATGAACTTCTAGGCTACTAAAAAAGCACATCCTCTTTAATGGAGACAAATCAATAGACTTGAAAGTAAATTTGTAAAAACCCCAATATTATAACATCGTTGTAGTTATTAACGTTCTTATTGTTTAAAATGTTCAGATGTTTGTAAAGTTATGGGACCTAACTGCAGTGGTCAGAGGTCCATAAACTTACAAACTACTTAAACTAACTTTTCCTAAGAACAACACACGCACCCATGCCCGAGAGAGCACTCGAACCTCCGACGACGTACGGCCGCGCGTACCGTCGTAAGGCGCCTTAGTGCTCACAGCTATTTCGCCGCGGCCATTATTATTGTTATTAGATTATTATGATTATTCACAGTACATAAAATGACCTAGTGGATAACGCTTGGGATCCGACATGAAGGTTCGCGGATGATACTGCTACACACACGGCAATTGTCATCTTAGTTCATATGGATAACAATTATGGACCACTTAAATTTGAACGATCTCATAGAAAGTTTTATGTGTAATGCCAACATAACCTTACGTTTTATTAATAGAACTCTGTGAAGGCATAGCGTATTAAATAAATAGGGGTCCTACCCCACAATTTCCCGTTCTCTACTGAAATATGGTCGCACTGTATGGGATCCTTACTAGATAGGATGAAGAATGCTGAAGAAATTCAAAGAATGGCAGCACGTTTAACGTTATCGCGAAAATGGTGGTGAGATGGTCACGAATATAATATGCCAGCTGAGGTAATAATCAATAAAGGAAGGGCGTTTTATCGTTGTGGCGTTATCTTTTCACGAAATTTCTCCTCCACTCATAACGTAAGGTGGTCTGTAAAGAACGATTTAAATGCAGTCTGTCAGTTATCGCAGATTACGTTAAATTATAATTACGTACTTTCCTTTTCAATAAATCCGTAATGATGAGATCTTCCTGGAAGTAGAACACGCCAGCAAAACTACACAATCAAAGTTTGTAAGGAATAAACAAATTCACGTTACCGTACTTTCTTATGACTGCGTTACTGCATTGAATTAGTCTATAAGCCACACTAAACTGATATTCGCGTTGTTAGTTGCTATTACTAATATATCACTTACTTCTAGTAGGGAATTCGTTAGTAGAGAAGAAGTAGTTGGTTATCAATAGCCAATAGTTTTCTGAAAAATCGATTTGGGTCGTAATTAAACTTCTTATGGCTACTGGTAAGATATTGAAAATGTGTGTATCCGGATCAAAGTAAGTAACTTTAAATCATGGTGAAAATAGTCTCCATCTTCAATTGATTCCCTAACTGAGCTGTTGGTTTGGTAAGGAGTTAATTTTAATGACAAATTTCATGAAGGAAAAAATAGATTTGAAAGCAGTAGTTAGTATCCTTAGTTTCCTAAACAGGTCCGCATTGTTTCTATGGAATGAAAGTAAGCACATTACACTGTGTTTATTATTTATACATCACCTATATCAGACAACATTCGCATTGTTAACAGAGTTGGGCCGAGAAAATATGAAAGGCAGCACACTCAAACCGCTGAAGTCCAATGACGCAAAGCCTTAATAATGATGAAGATTTTTCTTCGGTTCCGTTGGATTGTCTTTACGTAGAAATGAAGAGTAAGTAAGGCTTAACGTGCAATCTGTGTCGAGGTCATTAGAGGCGGAGCGTAAGTTCAAATTCGGGATGTAAGAGAAAGGGAACTGGGTGTTTTATTCTTCTTTCTCCTTTCAATGTAACAACACCGGCATGTCCCAAATCTTCTGACCCGGAGATTGATTTGATTTGATTTTTTCAGGGAAGCCGAAACAGTGTTGGTCCAACCCGCCACAGCCCGCACCGAAACTAAGTTTATTGTGCGGTATCGCTCCCTGTATATCTACTAAAGCCAACCAATGCCCTTGAACAGTGCAAGGAGTCCCTTTACCAGTTCTTTATTAGACACAATTTCTTCGGGTCTGGTTGTCCCAAATGTTCTGTGCCTTTTAGTCTCCAGTGCAATGCATTCGAAGATTAGATGTGATGCAGTTTCATCACCGTCATCACAGATCCTACATTTAGGGTCCTCTTCCGTTATTCCCATTGTATATAGGTGTTTTTCGAAATTCCCATGGCCTGTCAGCAATCCAACCATGAGTCTAATCTCTCTCCTGTTCAGACCCAGGATTGCAGAGCTTCTTTTAAAGCATGGCTTTGGCATCAATACCTTGCCATGTTTTTGTTGATGGACTTTGATCCAATATTCTACGTGCTGTCTTCTGAGCCAGTTACGTAGCTCCAATTTGATCATTGCTTTGGTGATTGTCAGGACAGGTTCCGGTCCAATAAATGGAGTCTCTGCCCCCATTCTGGCTAATCTGCCGGCATGTTCGTTGCCACTGATCCCCGAGTGGCCAGGGACCCACAATAGGTTTACTCTATTGCTTTCCCCTAGCTCCACCAGAACCCTGTGACATTCTGCAACAGTTTTAGACCTTCTTGCAGGAGCTGCCAGTGATCTCAGGGCCGCCTGGCTGTCTGAATAGATATAGATGCTACGCTCTTTATAGCACATACGAAAATTCTCCTCCACACACGCCCTGATGGCAGTGATTTCGGCCTGGAATACTGAGGCCAGTTTCCTTAGAGAGACGACATCCTCCAGTCTTGGCTGCACCCCGTATACCCCGGCCCCAACGCCTTGGTCTGATTTTGACCCGTCAGTGAACCAGACAATAATCCCCGTACGGTGTCGAACTATTTTCTCCCACTACTCCCTACTTCCAATTGTTATATTGAAAGGCTTGTTGAAGCAGTATGGGGTTATAATATAGTCGGCTGGCATTTCCCCAACCTTTCCTATATTTACCTCACTCACTATTCTAGTGTGTGATTCTGGATATCCCAAAGAGTTTCAGTTGTTGCCAGTTTTGAGTCTGTATGCACCAGCCGCTGCCTCCATCTTGACACAAAGGTGTAATGGGGGCATATCCAGCATAGTTTCCATCCCAGCAGTTGGTGTGCTGCTAATTCCGCCTGTTATGGCTAAGCAGGCTAATCTCTGCACCTTACCAAGCTCCTTAGCAGCAACCTGCTGTTCTACCTTGTTCTACCACACGACCGCCCCATAGGTGATCCTGGGTCTAATCACCGTGGTGTATATCCAGTGCATAGCCTTGGGGCTGAGGCCCCAATTTTTGCCACAAGCTCTCCTGGTACTTACGAAAGTACCTTTTGCCTTGGAGCAAATATTCCTAATGTGAGGGGTCCATGACAGTTTCTCATCTAGGGTAACCCCTAGATATTTCACTGTCCCCTACACAGGTAGTACTTCATTGAAAAGCTTTAGTTCCAACTTGAATGTTGTATATGCTTCTTTGTGAATGGTACAACAACAGTCTTCTTAGGACTAACCCCCAGATCCTGTTTTCTGCACCAGTCTTGCACAATGCCCAGTGCACCTTGTGCCATATTCTTCACTGTGTCAGCAAATTTGCCAAGTATTACTATGACAAGGTCATCTGCGTATCCTTGGCAAAAGTACTGCCTAGAGTTTAATTCTCCAATGAGATCATTCACCACTAGATTCCACAATAAAGGGAAAAGAACTACTCCTTGCGGGCAACACCTAGTGGTGTTGATTACCATTTTTTCATCCATCATGGTAGCCTCTAGCTTTCTTCCACTGAGCATGGCCCTAGTCCACCTACATATAGAGGTCCCTAGGTCATGCACCTCTGCTGCCCTAACCATGGAATCGAAGGTCGTGTTGCTAAAAGCCCCCTCGATCTCCAGGAAGATACAGAGGGCTATTTCCTGAAGGTGTAGTGCTTTCTCCACCTTCCCAACGAGTTGGTGGAGAGCTGTCTCACATGATTTACCTGGCTGATATGCATGTTGGTTTGAATGTAGAGGAGCCCTACTTAACCTCCTTTCTCCAACATGCACATTAACCAGCTTTTCCAATGTCTTAAGAATGAAGGAGGACAGGCTGATTGGTCTCATATCCTTGGCCTTGGTATGATCAATTCTCCTTGGCTTTGGAATGAAGACAACCTTCACTGCCCTCCAGGCATTGGGAATGATTCCTGCTGCTAGACTAACCCTGAATAACCTGCATAGGAATCTAATAAGATTTTCTCCCGCTTGTTGCAGGAGAGCTGGGAAGATTCCATCGGGGCCAGGTGACTTGAACGGTTGAAATGTTCCCACCGCCCATCGGACCTTACTGAAATCGACACACTCCTTGGCCAAATTCCAGTCCTCTTTGCGAATATCTGAGAACCGTTGTCTCTCAGGAATCGCATTCTGGTCTTAGTTATCCCCCAGAGTATATTGAGGAAAGTGAGTCTTGAGGAGCAGTTCCAGCGTTTCATGTGCTGTCTTTGTATACTCCCCACCCTCCTTCCTCAATGTTCCGCCTGGATTAGTTGATACCATAGTGAGGATTTTATGAAGTCTCGCTTGAGCAGCCGTGCCCTCCACTTCCTCACAGAATACCTTCCAGGATGCCTCCTTTGCCCGTCTGATGGCAACGTTGTAGTTGACAAGGGCCTCACGATACTTTGCCCATTGTCCTTTGCGCCTCGCAAGGTTAAACAGTCTTCCTACCTGTTTCCTTTGCATTTCCAGGTTATTATTCCACAAAGGCACACTCCTATTTGTGTACTTCTTGGTGATTGAGCAGTTGTCCTGGTATGAGGTCACTATAGCAGAGATTACGGCCTCTGCTACTTCCTCAAATTCTGCTCGATTCCTTATCGAAGTTTTAATTTCCGATAGGCTGAAGTCAAGGTCTCTCCTATATGTCTCCCAGTCCGTTTTCCTGGGATTCCTATAGGCCATGGTCTGTCTGGTTCCCATTTCAACCTTGAATTTAATATACATGTGATCTGATGAGGATGGCTCCAGGACTACATGCCACTGTTTAAGGTAACTTCCCATCATCATGGAACCAAAAGTTATGTCAATTACTTCTTCCCTTCTGCTATTCCTGAATGTAGGTTCATCACCCCTATTCAGGATCTCCAAGTTGTTAGATAGGAGAAATTCAAGAAGGTGCTCACCTCTACTGTTGGTGGCCTTGCTGCCCCACGATAGAATGTGGGCATTGGCATCACATCCTACCAACAGTTCGTCACCTTGCCGATGGCAGGCTTCCGTCAGTCTCCTCACTTCCAAAGAAGGAGGAGAGCTGTCTTCGTAAGGAAGGTATGCTGAGGCCAAAAAAATTTCCCTCGTGATACCTTCCTCACGTTGCTGCATCCTGATGGTCACCAGGTCCCTGGAACAAAAATCCATCATTGGTATGAAAGGTATTCCATTTCTAACATAAATGCATGTTCTGGAGTTTTTTAGATTTCTAGCATAAATCAGTTTACCTCCAGTACCACCGAGGCCCTATACACCCCCTTTATATAAATAGGGTTCTTGTATCAGGGCCATGTCCACCTCCTGTCTCCCCAGGCGACGGCTCAGGGCAGCAGTGGCCCCTTTACTGTGCTGCAGGTTTATCTGCAACATTTCCAGTTGCCTTTAAGGTCTTTGATTACCCTGATGGCGACCAGCGAGAACCCTAAAAACAGTTTCAGGCCTTGCTCTCGCATTGCCTTCAGGGACTTCTCTCCGACCTCCACCACCAGGGTTCGTCCTTCCAGAACGACCTTTTGGTTAATTACCCTCCAACCCTTTGTCGAGACTTTTGGGTTCTGGACCCTTAAGTTCTCGAACAGAGTCTTTGGAGGGACATCATTAAGTATCTTTGGTACCCATATTGATACCTTTGCGGTCTTCAGGAGTTCGGTTGCTGTCTTGACCAGCAGCTTCGCATCCTCTCATGGGGATATCATGGGCACCTTGTCCTTAACCCATACTGCTGAGTGCTCCCCCTCGCAGACAAAAATGAGGGCACCGCGATCTAGGTAGACCCTCCTGAATTTGGGTCCTGGACCAGTGTCCCCCCAATCTCTTCAAAGAGGGCCATCTGCACGAGCTCCTCCTGCTGTGAGGTGATGCTCACCAGTGGGTATCCTTCTTGGACAACCGCCGTACTAAGGACCGAGACTGCAATACTATAGGTCTGTTTTCCTATTTCCTGCCTCAGCCTTTTAGGATCACGCTTTTCCAGAGAGGAGTGAGTCTTAGATTCCTCCCTAACCCTCTTGCCACCTGTCTTTGATGTCGAGGGGGCAGTTTCTTTTTGGGGGTCTTGGGCTCAAGCCCTTTTGATTCCCTCCACTTATGCTTAGGAAGCCATTCTTTTCCTTCCTTTTGCTTCTGTTCTTTGAGAAGTTTCCTCCTCTGAGCCCCAGACAAGGCCTTAATCCTAATCTGGTCCAACTTCTCTGTTACAGTTCCCACTTCTTGCTCAGGTCTAGACCCTGATTCAGAAGTAGGAGTGCACACCATCGGTCCTGATACCGATGTCTGAGGATCTGAGGTCTCAGATTGCCCCTCAGATTCGTTTAAAATACTTTCTTTCTCTGTGTTCATCTTAGTCCCACGAGATTTGGGGATTTATATGGTCCGCACCGCGATAACCCCGCGCGGTGCAAGGCTACTTACTCAGGGAGATCGCCCGGTATCCCTGAGGCTCCATTCGAGACACATCCACCCATGTGCCACGCACCCCTCGGCACGGATCGCATGACATCTTGGGTTGGGAAAGGACTGGGAGAGGATAAGGAAGACGGGACGTTGTGGAACACGCTTGGTCAGATCCATCAGCTAGGGCCTTTCCGGCAGTAGGTTCTCTACCTTCGGTATAGCCCTCAGCTGCACACGGATACGCAAGCCTCTCCACCCGCACGGACAGTGCTTCGTCAAGGTGGTGTCCCCCGGAGAGGGACCCGGAGATACTCGACAATGGAAAGAGTTGCAGCGTAGATAAATGACAGAATCTTCGCCACAAGTAAAACTGTAGGCTATACCGAGAACCTGTCATTCCAGTGCAATGTTCTTCTGGATGTGAATCACGACTGGCCATTACCTTATCTCATGTTCCCTCCTTCCACAGCAGATTTCCGGTAAACCTAACTGAACTACTACTCTAGTAGAAGTGGAAGCATTGAGGGTGGATCATGGATATTTTTTCTTACTCTTAGCTTAATTGGAAAGAAAAAAAATCCATCGAAGTACCATATCAGTGAGCACATTAAAACCAGAAGATGAATGCTCACAGATAAAAGGAAATTTTCAGAAACACGCATTGTTTACGGAACAGGAAGGTATGACTTAGGAGAAATCTAGTTAACTCGAAAGGAAACAGTACACAGAAATGATAAAAGAGAAATTTCGACAGTTACCTACACCAAAAGCGACAGATTAAAAAGTGTAGCGGAAAGGGAGTCGAATCCTGATTTCCAGCGTCAGTTATGCAATTGCCTTAGCCCCCTTAATAGGAAAAGTGATCTGTAAGACATCCTGAAGGAAAACGAAAGAGTATGAGAAAAATTCTTGGCCCAGAAAAATAAACCAACGAAAGAACGGTACAGATTTTAATCACGGAAAGCAACGGAGAAACTATTCAGCATAACAACAGACATGTAGAAACCAAAGCTAAAATTCTGTGCGCGTGTTCATATACTTCCAACAACAAGACTTAGACACAAGGTAAAGATTCACACGTAAGGGTTAAAGGACAACCATGGATCCAAGAAGTGAAGAATGACCTAGAAAAAACAAATACAGAAACAACTTAAATATCAGACAGAGATCTTTTCAGACAAAACCTAAATAATATTATTGACAATAATGGACAGAAAATGTCAAAAGTGAAGTCAATCCATCTGCTTGAAATTATTTAGTGAAAGCATAACGATAGGCCTACAATTCAGAATGACTGGACCAGACAAAACTAAAAATCCTCACTAAATTATCAGTATGTACTGAATTTTCCAGTTTAGTGAAAATCGACGCTAGACTGAAGTTCACTACTCTTGCAGAGAATGAAAGTATAAACTTCTACAAGACAAGCTTTCGTCATGGATAAGAGTCAGTCTGACTGCGGTGGTGGTCGTTCTCTGTTCTGACCTTCGAATTCACCTGACTGAAATCCCTAAGTTTCTGTCTGTGGGATAGCCTAAAGATCATTGATGGATATAGAAGAAATGCTATCGTCCATTCGTATTGTTCTTGTAAGCATGGTTGCAGTTACCGTTGTATGGTCCAGAGCAGTATGGTCAGCGAGTGGACAGTTGTTTTAAAACGCAAGGGGTTCGTTTAGAAGATCTTTGAAATCTACAAGGTTTGTAAACGACATAAAGTCACTGATAGTAATCTGTATCCAAAATATTAGAACCGACTAGTGTTACTTAACTTGGAATGCACGTTCGATATTTCTATGTTGATAAGAATGGTATTTGCGTGCTATGGCAGGTAATATAGCTTCTTACCGATTATTACTCTTCATAAATATTTCTGGCATGTGTAACATATAACTGTTAAATGTTCAGATGTTTGTAAAGCTTATAGGACTAAACTGTATCAATCACTAAACTTACAAACTACTTATGAACTAACTTACAATAAAGACAACACAAACATCCATGCCCGAGGGAGGATTCAAACCTCCGACGTGGGAAGCTGCGCGATCCGCTCGGCTACTCCAACGCGGCTATAACTGTTATGTTTCAAATGAATAAAGTATGTTTTTGTAACACAAATGTCGCTTACGTAACAGTGTATATTACAGTATATATAATTTCTGTGATGCAGAACAGTATGAAAACTGCCTACACTACACTTGTGCGTCCTATTTTGGAGTATTGCTGCGCATTGTGGGATCACCACAAAGAGGAACTGACAGACGATTTAGAGAAAGTTCAGAGAAGGGCAGTTCTTTTTGTACTATCGCGATAGAGGGTGGAGAGTATTGCAGAAATAATGCACGAGTTGGGGTGGAAATCCTTAAAAGAAAGGCGTTATTTGTTGCGGCGGGATCTATTTGCGAAATTTCTTTCGCCAACTTTATCTTACGAATGGGAACATATTTTGTTAGCACCCACGTACATAGGAAGACATGTTCATGAAAATAAAATAAGAGAAATCAGATAGAAAATGAAAAGATTTAGGTATCATTTTCCTGCGGGCTATTAGAGAATGGAACTGTTGAGAAAGATCATAAAAGTGGTCGATGAACCCTCTGTCATGCACTTCAGCGTGACTTGCAGAGTATTTATGTAGATGTAAATGTAGATGAGGCATCCATTGACCGAAGTTGTACTAGACATGATCCATGCGACTAAGGTCGGGTAATTTAACTGCGTTATCGATGTGAGATAGAGTTCCTGAATGATCGCTAAAATAGAAATGTTTGCAAGCAGCCCTGTGAACACAGAAACTTTCGTTTTGGAACAGTGGGGTCCCCACAGTACTCATCAGGGGGTGTAGAAGAGAGGGACACGCTTGGTCACCGACAATGTTGACATTCTTCACAATCTAAGTGAATGGAGACAAGTCATGATATAAGAACACGTCAAAATGTAAGAGAACTCCTATGGTCTCTACTAAACTGCCCGTACATCGCTGGGTAAAGGTTTCTTTGCTACTGTTAGCAGCAATTCCTGTTGACTTAATAAGCGATTGTCGGTGGCAAGAAGCTTAAAATGTTCAAATGGTTGTAGCACTTATGGGACTTAACTACGGGGTCATCAGTCCCTAAGCTTACAAACTACTTATGAACTAACTAAGACTAAGGACGGCACAAATATGCATGCCCGAGGGGGGATTCGAACCCCCGATCGTAGTGGCCGTGCAGACCGTGACTGAAGCGCCTCAGTCCCCTCGGCCACCGCGGCCGGCTGGCAAGAAGCGACACCCATCTCCGGTACCTGGAGGTTAGGTCATATTTAGACTACAGTTTGCACGTTGTTTTACATGGCTGTGAATAAGCCATTATTTTTTTAGGCAGATCTTTTCAGTCAGCAGTGATAACAAAACAACAACTTACACGCGGTGACGTCTCGGCCACATTTGCTCCTTGCTGGCATTGTATCGTGTCTCCACGTTGATCCTTCTAAATACGTTTATATCGAGATACCGACTGGCACATACTAACCACATCGTTACCATGACTTACGTCAGCGATCGAAATTGATGCGATCGCCTGGTACCTGTTTGCACCACCCCTAGCGCCCGGAAATTTGTCTCTCTCTTGAAAAGAGTGCCTCAGATTTTGACCAGTAATCTCTATCTATATAAAAGCGAAAGGGCACTAATTCATTCACTCACTCATTCACTGACTAAACACGAAATCTCGATAACTACTTCACCTACGAAGCTGAAATTTTGCAGGAATGTAGTTTATAGGTAGAAGACGTCAGCTAAGAAAGGATTTTGCGATAGGACAGAATTAAGCTGCAGACTGACGAATCTGCCGTTTCATTCCAATCTTCACGAAATTTTGTACGCTTGACCTTCAAAACAAAAAGAAGGTCACCGTCTACCTAAAGTTTCAAATGTTGAAATGTTTTTTAAGCTTAAGGGACTTCACTGTGGGTTCATAAGTCCCTAAACGTACAAATTATTAATTAACTACCTTATACTAAAGACGACACAAACATCCATGCCCGAAGGGGAATTCGAACCCCCGACGGGGAACGGCCTCGCGCATCGGAGCATACCGCTTCAATGTGCTTGGCCACTCCGCCGCGGCACCCAAAGTTTCATGCGGTGCATGTGGAAGGGTAGCTTGCAACATAAAAATGGATCCCTAAATACCTTGATCGCGCCATAACTTGAGAACGGCTCGACCGATTTCACAGATCCTTTTTGTTGTTGTTGTTGTTTTCGTTATTCTCAGAACAAGGGTTGTATGAAATAAAACTGGAAATTTTGAGAAGAACGAAGTGTGTTTTTGAATGTGACCCTGTGTTTCTATTGCATAGAAATCTCTAGTTTTTTTCCAATATTGATCACATTTTGCACACCTGAACTTAGAAACAAGAGAAACGTCACTGTCTGTATAAAATTTCGTCCGGTGAAGGTGCAGGGTACTTTACATACGCACTTTGACAAAATGCATAGTTTTGCTGAGATTTTGATGAAATTTTCACAAATGATCTTTAAACCAAAAGGAAGGACTCTGGGTAAATAAATGTTTGTATGGTACATGACTGAGGGTACCTCGCAAAAAGCTTTGGCAAGAGAGGGAAAAGTGGAAACGAAGAGAGAAATGGGGGAGAAAGAGACAGAGATGGATGCAGAGAGAGAAGGGAAGGGGGGTGACTATGAGAGTATCAATAGATACCCGGGCAACGACGGGTTTACAGCTAGTCTTAAATAAACGCCAGTCAGAGGTTCTGATGCAATAGTTAACGTCATAATTGCAAAAAGAAAAAAGAGTACTCACAAAGCTCATAAACAGTTTTAATACTTGAGATTGCTACCGGCAGAACTGGAAATGAGAGGTCTACAAACACGGCTGCATATAATTCAGCGACAACAAAATAACACATTTAATATTGCTGGAAGCGTCAGTCTTAGCCAAAGTAACCGTTTCCACTGGAGTGAACTTACAGTGCTCTACCTCCTAATAAACGAAGAACGCATCAGCGTGTTCTCTTTGGAATGAAAGCGCACGACGTAGCACAGAAGGTTATCAGCGCGAGAGGTGTAGCCTGTAAGGTGAGAGCATTATCCCAAGCGGCCTCGCCCACTCCCAGATATGATCTAATTCCTGCGCTACAGGTGTTAACACGCAACATAAGGCGCTCGCTAACAGATATGTTAATGCTGAGACTTACAACCCACTTAACCTATCTCTCACGCTTAATAATTTTGGAGGACCGGCGTGTTTACAAACGTTTACTTGCATCTGGAACTGCACGCCTCGTGTCCAGTTCGTGTTTCTGACCGGTGACTCGGGCACTATTTCAACAGCCACAATGATACGCCTCCTTTTAGCATATCTCGTACCCGAGTGTCCCGCTTTCACTCTCATTTCCTGACAAGTCTTTCACCTTAACAAATACCTTATTTACTCTTCGGAAGAACCTCGAATAGAATGTCTGCCGTGTCTGTAAATAAGTCAAGGCTTATTTAACTCGATTACTTTCCTTCAGCCTGGTATAACAGTACTTCAGAGTTTCTTAACTGACGTATTCGCCATGGAGAGGAATTATTGTTTACATCCACCATCAGCCAATTTTGGCTATTATATTATTTTCATGTAGTATCGTCAAGGAACGGACCGTTGTTACTATGTAGATAGCTGCTTGTCACAATCTAAACATAAAGTACTGACTTTCTTCCCAATACTCTAAATATTGGAAACCCTTGAAATTCATTGTTGGTGCCGAGCGATCGATCTCTGAAAGCTTGACTGCTTCGACGCACTCAGCAGAAGTCTCTGGGAACGTTTGTTCCTAATATAAAATGGAGCCTTTCGGGATGTTGTGTGGTTCTAGGCGCCACATCAAGGATTGTGCGTCCATTCACGTTGGAATTTCAAGTCCTCCCTCAGGTGTGTGTGTGTGTGTGTGTGTGTGTGTGTGTGTGTGTGTGTGTGTGTGTGTGTGTGTGTTATCCTTCGAGTGAGTTAGTTTCAGTTGTTTATAAATCTGAGGACCAATGAGCACAGCAGTTTGGTCCATAGGGTTATAAACATTTGAATATATAAAATGAGCATCTAGTTGGTCGGTGGCGGTCATTATTGGCTTGTATGATGCTATTACGATTGAGTAAGAGTGAAGTGAAATTGAAGTTATGGCCAGCTCTTTATTACCACATCTATAAATCTATAAATGTGTGCAAATGTTCATATGTTGGTAAAGCTTATGGGACTTAACAGCGGGGTCATCAGTCCCTAAACTTACAAACTACTTATGAACTAACTTATACTAAAGGCAGCACAAACATCCATGCCCAAGGAGGGATTCGGCTGTGTGCAAATTTTCATGTACATATTACAAAGCTTGATGTACACTAATCACCAAGAAATTTATAACCACTTAATGATAGTAGCATCGACATAAGTCGCACTCCATTGAAAAGTTTAGAAGTTCGTTAACAGGCAAAATGATAACGAATACGGAGCAGCGCCAGAATAGTCGTGAGGTCTGAGGAACCATTTCACGAATTTCGCGGCTACTTCCGTCGGATTTTCTGTCGATTTTGGATATACATATTTCTTATAACAGTATCGAAGTCACTCATGATATTTTATAAACTTCCTATCTACACGAATAAAGTTTATATTAAAATTAAGATATCTTTTCCAAGTTCTTGACCATGTGAAGTCGAATGAAGAAATAGTTTCACTCACGTAAACTTCGTACACCAGAGACATTTTGTTCATGACATGTTGCAGAATCAATGTGGAAAAGAATACAGGTGGTTTACAATGTTGACAAAATGCAGACGTTGCGATAAGTTGACTTACTGTTTGGCAGATATGAGGACAACTTATAAAGCCATCAGCCACCAGAATATGGCAGGTGTTCGCTTTTCTCATCTGATATACGGTCTGCCTCTGTAGTCTAGTTTACAGAATTCAGTTGTCACACAGGGGGGCTCGGGTTCAATTCCCAGTCGGGGTGGAGATTTTCTTTCTCCCGGAGACTAGATGTTGTGTCGTCCTCATCATAACTCTGTCATCAACGACGCGCAAGTCGCCCAAGTGCCGTCACCAGACAGGCCGAACACGATCCCAAAATGCCACATGGTCATCATCGTCAGTATCTGCTATTCGATAAATACTCTGCAAATTGTTCGATGTGCCCTATTCCAGACCCTCATGTTGTCGTTTAGGTGAAACTTATGACAAGAATTCCTCATTATTCAAAATTAGCAAAACGTTGGGGCGCTGGCTGGTCATGTCTGGACTCTTCAGCCATTACTTTTGTAAATTACTTAACATTAAAATATATACCAAACTGTGACGTTAAACTTTTCAAAAAGGTTATATTGATGTCATATCCATTCCATATCGTAATAAGGATGATGTGATGTGGGTTCCTGCTAGATGTGATCGGAATTAGAATTATTGGGGGGAAATGTTGTACGAAAACTGATATACTGCTAGCATGCAAAATGCATCAACAGGAAGGACCAGAGATGGAATCCCGGTTCTGCCTTCTCACCACGATGTTAAGATTAGTTGAGACGGATGAACTGTTGCCTTATGTGTAGCCGCACTGGTCTTGCACCCGCTATTATAGTTTTGGAGTGGTATTGGAATCAACTTTCACCAACCCGACCCCCCCCCCCACCCCACACACACAAACAGCGCGCGTTTATGGTGCATTAACCAGGCAAAATCACATATTTGAAGTATTGGAGATTATTCTCCGATACCTTCGGAGCTTGCCGATGGTCATATAAGAACAGAATTGCGTTGTTACCTTGGCTTCACTTTTCTACCGATCCCTTATGTATCAAATGTTAGAATGTTTGTAAAGTTATGGAACCTAGCTGCCGTGGTCATAGGTCCCTAAACTTACAAACTACTTTAACTTATCCTAAGAGCAACACACACACACACACACACACATGCCCGAGGGAGGACTCGAACCTCCGGCGGCGAACGGCCGCCCTCACCGCAGCAAGGCATCCAAGTGCACACAGCTATTCCGCCCTGGCTCTCATCTAACGGGTCGAGTGGCCCGCGATACACCTGCCCACTGCAACAACTGACCAATTTCTTCAATATGTACGAACATCATGGACTGCTATACCCCAACAATACATCCATAGATTCTTTGATTCAATGTTCAAATGTTTGTAAATTTATCGGACCAAACTGCGTGGTCATCAGTCCGTAGCTTACAAACTACTTAAACCTAGGTAAACTAACCTAAGGACAAACACACACACCCATGCCCCAGGGAGGACTCGAACCTCCACGGCGAGCAACCGCGCGCTCCGCAGCGAGACGCTTTAAACCGCTCGGCTACTCCACCGCGGCTTGATTCCATGGCGAGGCGTGTAGCAGCGGTTTTAACCAGCAATGGTACCAATACGAAATACTGATTTCATCTTCCTCATTTCACATTCGGTTGAATTTTCAGTCATAAGATCTTTATACAAAGTGTTATCCGAAAATTAAATTTGTCTGTAAATTTTGCGGTATTTCTTGGTGTTGCATTTCGATTGGTAAATAGTGTATACCTCTGAGAGAAAGAAGTAATTGCAGGGATGCAAGTGTTCAGATAGGATTAAGATACCAGATCGATAATGAAATGATGAACTAGAGTTACATTCGAGTTGTTATCATTTGATCGGATTTCTCCTTGAAATTGGGGTGGATCTCGGAGATGAGGTCACGTTTGAGATTCCATTGGGAAACGACACATAAATCACGTAAATGGAGGAATGATGAAGCACCTGATGATAGAATCGCAGAACCAGACAAGGGATTTTAAGGTTGGGGATACGAGAGAGTATATGAAGAGGTAAAGGCCTTCAAAGTGTTGTACTAGACGTGGTGAGTGAGGTGGGTGAGGAAGGAAGGACAGGTAAGAAAAGTACACACTCGTAAAATTTGTGCACATACAATTCAAAATCAGTAGCAGAAAACTACGCTGTGAGAGTCAACGGTAATAAAATAAACTCTTGAGGCATTGTCAGTCGTCAAACAGATAGTAACATAAGCAACTGAGTGCACATTCAGGCATTGTTCTCGTTCCTGTTAAAATACATAATGCCGTAACAAAAGCGGGAAGTGGTTGCTCAAGGATCGTAACGTAAGTGATTACAATAGCAGAGAATAAAGATGTTCATGCAATGCAAGTACGCTATGCAAACATGGAGTTTATGATAGATGTATCAGTGTTTGTAAGTGCGCGGTGTAAAATGTCACTATCAGTATCTGCGTCGGACATTTATACTTGAGACACTACGTGTACGGACAGGTGGTATTGGTTCTGAAATCATTCAGCTGGGATATAAATGTCTGCCCCACCCCTCGGGTACGCCGTGTGCCGTTGACAATTTTTCCATTGCCTTAAAGCAGAGGGGCGGTACGGGTGGTGGTCCAAAGTCCCTGATCACCAGTCTTTAGCCCAATGTCCTGTATTAAATTCCACACCTTTACGAATTTTCTCATTGAGTGAGGACATCTGACACTATTAATGGTAAGGGGACATTAAGCTCGGCAGCCCCGTTGCTGCTTTACAGGAGGAGTGGTCTATAAGCTGGCACAAAGTTTCACCCTCTCCCTTCTCCCATCATCTCCAACACGAATACGACAGTGCAGTAGACATGTACCGATCGCAGTACGTACACTTAACATAGACACACAAATACACAGTCCTCAAACTTCGCGAACGAATGGTGCCTTGGGCCGCTGAGGAAGGGAAAACCTTTCCAATTAGGCGGCTGAATCTGTCATTCGAGGCCCTCTAGCCATTTATGCCACACGACTTTAACATTGGGATAGTAATCCCCACCTTGTTTCATACCTGCGAAACGCTTAATCCAAGCCGGCCGCGGTGGCCGAGGAGACTGAGGCGCTCCAGTCACGGTCTGCACGGCCACTACGGTCGGGGGTTCGAATCCCCCCTCGGGCATGGATATTTGTGCTGTCCTAATTCGTAAGTAGTTCATAAGTAGTTTGTAAGTTTAGGGACTGATGACCCCGTAGTTAAGTCCCATAGACTATACAAACATTTTTTTTTGCTTAATCCAACAGTTCACGTCTGTGCGGTCTGTTATGTCACCGCCACCGCCTGGCATGACGGCCATCACGGTGCTATCTATCTGAAGATGTCTGCAATAGACCGAAACCGGTTATGAAATAGAAACACCAATTTTGCGATCTGGACTATTTTTAATTTTAATTATAACTGTTGTATCAAGATCGCTGTTCAGCTACAATTTGATTTCTAATATTACTGAACCAACTACCTAAGCCAGTGATGCCAGCAGAACTTCTGAAACCAGATTTCACTGTCTCCATATGCTTTCACGCATGCGTTCCGTCTTTCTCTACGCATCGCCACGTGGATGTTCCACTATCTCATCAAATTCCCATCCTACCTCACCCGCACGAAACTCCTCCGTATACAGTACGCTATCCGCTAACTTGACTTCAATAAAACCATTGCGTTCCGTCTGAACACTAATTTTGTCATTCTACCACACCTATATCGACACATACCATTGTTCCTACACCTGAGCGCACTCCATACTTAATCCCCATGCAACTGAAAACGATTCCCCCTTCCATAAATGAAAACTGCCCTACTAATTATCACTCGTTTCAAGTAAAACTGTCCCCTCCCCCCTCCCATTCCACTTCACATAAGGGCTCCCTTTCACTCTTCTCTCTACATAGTTCTCCACCCCTTCTATATTTCACACACCAATCCCTTTCTGTCTTCCCACTATCACTCCCATGTGCTACCTTCATCTTCTTGGATACTACCAACTAGACCCATACCCTTTAGCCTTACCTAAAATCTAATCTGCAGCGCTACATTTAAAGATCGCCGCAGCTTCCTAAGTGTACATAGAACCTGGAAGCTTGGAAGCACTTCAAAAATTTGTGACAGCCACAATCGCTGAAGGCTTTTATCACGAGAAGAAGAATGATGCAGTTTCTTCACAACAGTTCACAAAAGCAAATGAGTCTACAGAGAGAATAATTGCATCAGAATGCATCCAATAATTCATGCATGATGCACGTGGAATACAAAATTATCTAATAAATAATCCAATTTGAGACAATAACTATGTTCACAATTCTTTCTGAAAAGTATAAAGAAAAGAACGACGCAGACGACAGTAGAAACTTCTGAATCACACTCCTCGCCTTATAATTTCTTGCGATCCTCGAGGATACAGAGAACCGTACCATAGGTCAATAGGTGCAACCAGGATGGAGGTGCATCTGTTGAGAAGACAAAGAAGCGTATGTATTCTGAAGAGGGGCAACAATCTTTTCAGTATTCCAGGCGTACCAGCCTGGATGTCTGGCTTATCTGCTCTTGTAGCATAAACTAATGTGGCCCTACTACTGCAAACTTAAATGTAACGCTCGTTATTTTTCCGGAGAACATACAGTTCTACTATTTGGTTAAATAGGAGCGTCATCACTAGGGGTAAGGTAGATAACGCCTGCAGGAAAATGTTGGAGACTTTTCGATAAAAAAGAAGCGTACTTACGAATATCAGGAGCGTAGTATAGTAATATACTGTAGAGTGCAGATTTGATCTTTAAGTGAGGTGTCATATTACACCCTCTCTTCTCTGCCCCCGTCCTGCACTCCTCTCCCCCCCTGCAGCCAATGGCAAACCAGCGCAGTACCCCAGCTTTGTTTCAGCTTTTATTTTTATGATTCCGTTGCGTGTTCCATATCATTGGCCATCTGTACAGCGTCTTGAAAAGATTAAACGTTTACAGCTACAACAATCCAGGCAGATAAGAAGAAGGCTATCAAGGAAGTATTCTACCAGTCCTTCTTCACTTATTATTATTACTAGTATTGCGTTCGTCATTAAATTTGGTTTGGTTTCATTATTATTTGTGCATACCATGATCTAATGCTAGGCGAGATCGCGCATTTGACATAGCTCGCAAGACGTTTTTGTTCGATTATTCCGAAGCACAGAAGCAACAGCCCGAGATCCCAGCCAAGTTCCAGCAGATTACTGCTGTTTACCAAAGCATACGGTTTGACAATTTGACTGTCTGTGGATCTAAATGTGTGAAAATAGGTGTTGCACCTCATATAGACCTTTTAACAAGTCCCCCTCCAATGCCTCGTTCAACAATCTGTATCTGTGCGACATCTTTAATAACCTGCTATGCTTATTACTAATTTTCGGCAGAGCATCTCACGCTAAGCCATGTGAAGCAAAATAATTTGCAAGGTGTAAATCATAAACCGATTAGGACGGACATTATGTCCGCCTACCAAATAGTCAGCATGTCCAAATCTGTAACGGATAAGAGCTTCGACGCATCTTGGCTTGGAGGTACGAAGCTGGAGGGAGTTCACACCAAATATGCACACACAAGTCACGTAATTCCCGTAAATTTCGGGTAGGATGCTGATGAGCTCTAACGTCACGTTCTATCACACCTCATACGTTTTCGATCGGATTCAAATCTGGCGAGTTGAGGGGCCAGCACATGTAATGGAATTCGCAAATGTCATCCTCGAACCAACTCCATTACATTCCTCGCCCTCCGACATGGCGCATTATCATGTTGAAAAATGCCGTTGCCGTTGTGAAACATGATCGTCGGGTAGGTGCGTGCGTTACTTTTTGGCCGCGGAGACGCCTTGCACGAGTCCCGTTTCACTCATGGATGACCAGATGAATGTTCTCCAGAGCATAACTATGTCGCCGCCATCTAGTTTCCGTCCGGAAGTACATATGTAAAGGAACTATTGCCCTGGAAGGTATGACGAAGAAATTATCAGGATTGATTAAACCATGTAACACTCTGCCAGTCTCCCAGCTTCCAGTGACGATGGTCAAGTCCTATTTCAATCGTAGTAACCAATGCCGTGGTGTTAACATTGGCACATGCAGGGGTTGTCGGCCCGGACGCCCAGCAATCGTTAAGTGTGTTCTGGGCACTGTATATTCAGACACACTAGTATGATGCCCAGTATTAACGTCTAATATCACTACCTGTCCTGTTTTGCTGGTCTGCGTAGCCTATGACGTTCGATATCTATCATGACGTTTGACCACCCAATCCCTCAACGTTTTGACGGGGTTTCGCCTTAGTTTCGCCATTGTTAAAGGCACTCACCAGAGCACTCTTCACTTCCGTGAGAAGTCGTCAAGTATCCAAAATGCTCGTTCCAAACATATGTGGGATGATAATGTGTTCTCGCTCAAACTCATATTCAGCGCTTTCTCATTCAACACCCGGACAGCATCCTCATCCTCTGTGCCGGACTAGCAGTCATGCCTCGTCAGCTGACACTGCTATCGCCGGGGCAGGTTTATATCGATATGTATAGGTGGTCCTAGTGTTCTGGCTGATCAGTGTATCTTTTCTGGTATTAAATACGCAAGTTTCCAGATAATTGAGCGAGGGAAAGAACTTCTAGTTTCAAATATAAACTGGAATATTCTCCCAGGTCTTACAACTGAATGTGTTCCGTACAGTGCACGCTTTATAATTTTCGTCCTTTGTGTCATCATTTTGCCTGTTAACCAACATTTAAACATTACAATTGGCTGCAGATGTTTTTCAGTAAATAAATTCGTTACA
The DNA here is from genome assembly GCA_026315105.1 of Locusta migratoria. Taxonomy (NCBI): domain Eukaryota; kingdom Metazoa; phylum Arthropoda; class Insecta; order Orthoptera; family Acrididae; genus Locusta; species Locusta migratoria. The sequence goes on from CM048755.1 coordinate 382,643,162, forward strand.
CACATATTCATACGAAACGTATGTCCTTAGTTCATCTGACGCAGGGAAGATGGTAAATCGATATGTGGTGCCGCCCTTGGTGTAGTACTGGAATACTTTTCGTACAGATTTACATTTTTCCATGTTCTAAAGCAGAAAAACTATGACCTACAGTTAATTAAAATTTTTGTCGCGGTATGTCACGGTTTCAAATTCAAATGTTTGTAAACTTATTGGACCAAATTCCTATGGACATCTGTCCCTATATTTACAAACTACTTATACTTCGAACAACACACACACATCCATGCCCGACGGAGGACTCCAACCTCCGGCGGAAACGGCCGCCCAGTCCGTAGCACGACGCCTTAGACCACGCGATCATTCCACGCCGTTGTCACGGGTTATTCGTAAATACAGGTTTTTTAATAAAATGGCAAATCTCTGCCAGTTTAAACGCTGGTTCTTTCACAGAGCTTAATACTGTTTATTTCGTACATCAAAAAGTGAACATTCAGTCCCATTATTGTAAATATCTTTCTAAGAAATAATGTGTAAACACTTCTGACAATAAGAGTTGTGAAGCAAAATAAATAAAATGAAAATAAATAAATGAAATGCTCCAAATATTCATTTATGTTCAGAAGAAAATAGAACACTTTGAAAGATTAGAGATAGATAATTCATATTCACATGGTATGATCATTAGTAAGTTATGAAAAAAATATATGCATTTCATTCACCTCGGTTATACATGTGTTTAGCAGGCACAGGGTGTGAAGGTATCGACGTGTATAAGGTATCGACGTGTATAAGGCACAAATAGCGTCCTGTGGTATGCTGCATTCAGGTATGACTAACTAACAAATGTGTAATGTTCAATTTGCGGTCTTACAAACCAGAACACACTTCTTCATTATAGATTCTTAGAACCATAATGGCGTCCAACCGAAGTTTGTAATTGTCCCACGCCTGCAGCACCCCCCTTCCTCGAGGTCTAGGTGTTTTTACACGCTGTCTGTGCGCTTGTCAAGCAGTATCGGCGGACTCTTAGACGTTTTACTTTAAGATGTTTACTGCCTTCGGCGGCGCTAGCCCTGTGGCCTGACCCTGCAGTTCCTGTTAGGAGAGAGAGTCTGAGCGCATCACTTCCGGTTTCGCCTTTCCTCTTCTCCCAAGTAAATGCTCTTGATGCTCTTGATGAAAACCACGAGAAAGTCACCGAGGTTATTTGATTAAGATACAGAGGATAACACTGACGATCACTTTGCATAACGTAGTTTGGGTCCACTGTCTCAGGAAAATTAAAAATAGTTCCCATTCTCTGTTGCCACCAAGGTTTGCGGAATGTGCTGTCGATTGTGAATCAAATGCTTTAACTGCAATTCACTAGCGCATTATGCTTGGTACCACATCGGTATCAAGCCTTACTAAGAAAGTAGGCGCAGACAGGTGCGAAAGTTACAGAACCATCAGTTTAATAATCATGGTTGAAAAATTTTAACACGAATTATTTACAGAAGGATGGAAAAACTGAGAGATGCTGACCTCTGGAAAGATCAGTTCGGATTCAGGGTAAATGTAGGAACACGGGAGGCAATGCTCACCCTAGAGTGATCTTTGAAGATATATTAAGGAAAGGCAAACCTGCATTTCTAGCTTTTGTAGATTTGGGGAAGACTTTAGACAATTTTGATTGGAATACACTGTTTCAAATTATGAAGTCAGCAGGGGTAAAATACAGGGCAAGGAGGGTTATTTGCAACTTGTACAAAAGTCAGATTTCAGTTATTAGAGTCGAAGGACATGAAAGAGAAGAATTGTTTGGAAAGGGAGTAAGACAGGGTTGTTGCCTTTCTCCAATGTTATTCAATTTGTACATCGAGCAAGCTGTAAGGAAAACAAAGAAAATTTTGGAGAAGGGATTAAAGTTCAGGGTGAAAAAATAAAAACATTGCGTTTTGTTGTTGGCATTGTAATTCTATCAGAGATAGCAAAGGACCTGGTAGAGCATTTAAATGAAATATGTTGAAGAAAGCGTATAAGATGAACTTTAACAAGAGCGAAACAAGGGTAATGTAATGCAGTCTTAGAAAATCGGGCGACGCTGAATAAATTAGTTTAGCTAACGAGACAAGTAGATGAGTTTTGTTACTTGGGCAGTAAAAAAACATATGACGGTCGCAGTACAGGCGATATAAAAAGCAGAATTGCAATGGGAAGAAATGTTTTTTTTTATGAGAAAGAGAAATATGCTTACATCAAATATTAATTGAAGTGCGCCGGCAGCGGTGGCCGAGGGGACGGAGGCGCGCCAGTCACGGTCTGCACGGCCACTACGGTCGGGGGTTCGAATCCCCCCTCGGGCATGGATATTTGTGCCGTCCTTAGTATTAGCTAGTTCATACGTTTGTAAGTTTAGGGACTGGTGACCCCGTAGTTAAGTCCCATAAGCTATACAAACATTTGAATTAAAGTGCAAGGAAGTCCTTTCTTAAGGCATTTGTGTGGAGTGTTGCCTTGTGTGGGAGTGCAACTTGGGCCATAGTTTAGACAGGAAGATGAATGAGGCTTTGGAAATGTGGTGCTACAGAAGAATACTGAAGATTAGGGGGCTTGGTCTCGTAACTAATGAAGAGGAACTGAACAGAATTGGGGATAAAAAGAATTTTTGGCGTACCTTGACGAAAAGAAGGGATCGATTGATAGGACAGATTCTTAGATATGAAGGAATCATAAATTTAGCATTGGAGGGAAGTGTGTGGGGGAAAATCGCGGAGGGAGACCAAGAGACGAGTATAGTAATCAGATTCAGATGGTTGTGTTCAAATGTTTGTTAAGCTTATGGGACTTAACTACGAGGTCATCAGTCCCTAAACTTACAAACTACTTATCAACTAGCTAATACTACGAAGGGCACAAATATCCATGCCCGAGGGGGGATTCGAACCCCCGACCGTAGTGGCCGTGCAGACCGTGACTGGAGCGCCTCAGTCCCCTCGGCCACCGCGGCCGGCCAGATGGTTGTGGGTTGCAGTTGTTATGAGGAGATGAAGATGCTGGTTCACGATAGAGTAAGGTGGAGAGCTGCATCAAACAAGTCTCCGGACTGATGACCACAACAACAACCACATCGGGACTCCACCCAGGAGCTGTTGCCACTGCCAAGCGAATTTTCTAGCTACCGAACTGTCTAGAAAGGCCCCGGTCTCACGACTCACTTCCGACAGTACATCTGCCGCTATCCAAATTTCAGAGAAACAATTTTGCATAATTTTCCGGACTGACGCTGCTGGAAAGAAAGATGCCGCTGAGAAACAGCTGTGGCCCAGTGCAGGCGGGCCGGCCGCGGTGGCCGAGGGGACTGCCGGGCGCCGTGGCTCAGCGCGCCCGGTCAGAGGGCTCAACGCCCTCTGTAATAAAAAAGCTGAGCCAAGAACTCATCGAACAAAAACGAACATACACGATCAGCGTCCGCAATGAATAGAACCAACCATAGGGAAAAAAAAAAAAAAAAAAAAAAAAAAAAAAAAAAAAAAAAAAAAGGGGACTGAGGCGCTCCAGTCACGGTCTGCACGGCCACTGCGGTCGGGGGTTCGAATCCCCCCTCGGGCATGGATATTTGTGCCGTTGTTAGTTTTAGCTAGTTCATAAGTAGTTTGTAAGTTTAGCAACTGATGACCGCGTAGTTAAGTCCCATAAGCTCTACAAACATTTCCAGTGCAGGCGGCTGCAGCTCGTGGTCTGTGGAGCGCTGAGCCGCCGCGGGCACCGTGGTCGTGTGTACAGGTGAAGGGGACTGCCTGCGCCACGGTGGATTGTGAAACCGCCTAATCCTCATTTATTCTGGACCAAAGTAGGCTCCGATACAAAATGAAGCAACAGAGCGGTGGGGATGAACCTGCTGTGTCGAAGTGGCGAGCGGAACAAATGATACTCCGATTAAAATTTATTTATGATTGACGTCTCGGAGAGTGGAGTGATAGTGATCAGCTACCGACCAGCCGTAGCTGTTTCTCGAGCGCCAAGTGATCGGTGTGTTGCCTGTTTTGAAGATTAAATACAACGACCTGAGAATCGTGGCCGCCTGTCTCACTGCTACGTGCTACTTGAAACTGTTTGTCACGAAGTAATTTTAATCGCAGTATAATAATTAATATAATAACTAACAAAATATTTATTGATTTTTTTCTTTTTTACACGCTTCGTGTGAGTCGGGTGCACTTATATACAGGGTGTTTCACTAAGTGTGTTTGCCTCTGTAACTTATAAAATAATAGGTGACGGGAAATTTTAATGCGGTAGGTCAACGCAAGAAATGTTACACTTTCTGCGGAGCTATGAACATAGTTTATTGTATCATTTTCCAAAGAGTTACACCACAAAGATATATTTTTTTAAATGGAACAATAGTTTTTTCTATCGTGTATTGGATTCGTTTAAACCAGCTGCATCCAAATCAATTTAAACTACATTCCCATCACTGTTAGTTTGGGAGCTATAACCCTTCAAAGTTCAGTGGGCGGAGGCTGCGATAGCGTAGCTGACTGGCCGAGTGGCTATCCCCTGGGGCACGGCCCACTGTCTCATGACCACCAGCCAGTCAGCTACGCTGTCGTAGCCTCCGCCCCCTAAACTTCGAAGGGTTGTAGCTCCCAAACTAACAGTGATAGGAATGTAGTTTAAATTGATTTGGACGCAGCTGGTTTCAACGAATCTAATGCACGATAGAAAAACTATTGTTCCATTTAAAAAAAATATATCTTTGTCATGTAACTCTTTGGAAAATGATACAATAAACTATGTTCATAGCTCCGCGGAAAGTGTAACATTTCTTGTGTTGACCTACCGCATTAAAATTTCCCGTCACCTATTATTTTATAAGTTACAGAAGCAAACACACTTAGTGAAACACCCTGTATATCCCGTGGTATTTTGATTGCTGCAAGTGAGCAGCTTACTTTTCATTGTAGGGTCCCGAGGCAGTGAAGTTTTGTTTTTTATCCTCCTCATGACCAACTGGAGAACCAACGTCTTTTCGATCAAATGAAAAGGGGAGCTGTTCGACTGGCATTGAGAATCTGAGCTAAGCACAAATTTGGGGGATTTGTTAAGGCTTTGAAAATGTTCAAATACTTTAAAACCTACTGGACCAAACTACTATGGTCAACAGCTCCTATGCTTACAAACTACTTCAACCAACTTTCGCTAAGGACAACACACACACGAATGCCCGAGGAAGGACTGGAAACTCCGGCGGGAGTGGCCTCCCCCTGATATAGCGCCTAGAACCGCTTGGCTATTCCAGCATGACATACGGGTTTCCCAAAATGATTTTAACTTTGCATCGGCATGGTCGTTCGAATATCAAAACTGTGCAGCATTCCGAGGTTCAGCCACGGAATAAATTACCTGAACAAAAGCTCTACCGACTGAATTACGCAGGAACGACATACCATCCACCCTCCGAGCTCACGTGTGCCTGTACCAATCTCCAACAGTTCAAGTTAATAAGAAATTCTCCTGCATACCTAGTTGGAATTGCAATTCTGGAATAAATGATACCGCGGGGAACATTTCAGTCAGAAGTCTAAGAGATTGTTTCCAGAATGCTTTTAGCATTTCAGCTCAGCGTACACTTCAAAGCAAATTTAAATTATTATTCAGACATTCACCCTATCTCAGAAACTTTTCCTTTCACGGGAAATGTTCTACGAATTGAACTGTCGAGGAACGACTCTGACATCATTCATAGAAGCTCTCTTGCATACCTTGCTGCGCTAACACTCGAGAAAGGAATGAATCTGCGGAGACACAGCTTGGCCCTAACGAATATGGATGTTTCCAAAATTGTGTTTCAATTTGCAACATATTTTAACAGACTCGGACATGAACCCACAAGCTTTAGCGTGGTAGAAATTTCAAAATAACGCTAACTCTGTTACAGAGTATTGGAAACAATTCATATCAGACTGCTCCAAGAAGTAACTGGCGAGTAGTAGCGCTCATGACCTCAGCTCCGGGATCAGATGGTGAGGTGAGCTGACGTCATGCAAGCTACATCTAGTACTCTGTGGGCACAGGGTCTCTGCCTGTTTAGTTCTCATAGATGTGTCGTTGTTACAGCAGGAAAAACGCCTTGTTTTAAAATCCCGCTACTAGTTTCAGAACCAGAAAAACGTTTCTTCGGCGACAGAGACGTCTACCGTGCCTGCTGTGTCGCCAAATGCTTGTTTTTTTTTTTATTTTATTCTTACATTATTTTATTTATTTATTTTTGCGAAGAAAGAAAGTCGCTTTCACACAGTAGATTACGATCGAATTTTATGGGGATCCTCAGAAGCAATTGATTCGGTGTTTCAAAGGTAAAATACGGGGGAATTTAAAAAAAAATTGCCAGTGAATTTTTTAGGACTGCGTTAAACTTCATGCACTGGTGTAATATGTTTATTCATTTCACCTGAATGGTGCTGAAGAAAGTCTAAATGACGGTAAAATTCGTGAAAGTTACAAAGCAGCTGCCGGCCGCGGTGGCCGGCGCTCCAGTCACGGTCTGCACGGCCACTACGGTCGGGGTTCGAATCCCCCCTCGGGCATGGATATTTGTGCCGTCCTAGTTCGTAAGTAGTTCATGAGTAGGTTGTAAGTTTAGGGACTGATGAACCCGTAGTTAAGTCCCATAGACTTTACAAACATTTGAACATTTACAAAGCAGCTTACATCATAGCACAGACAGTCACACCATTCTCTTTGGAATCTATGGTTAAATCGTGTCTGGTATCACTTGCAGAATCCATAGTTACAAGGGAATGACGACAATACGTGTGACTGGCAGTCTTTAACTTCTTTGGCTGAGAGAACTCAAGAAAAAGAATTCTTGTTATGTAATCGGATATTACCACCTACGGACTAAAGCGCAATGCGTATTCTACCATAATTTTAATTCATTTCACTTGTCTGGGCCATACATTGGAATGTTTTACCGATGAAGTGTGGGGCAGCTACCCAGAGATAAAATAGCACCGTGCACAAAGAAAGTATTTATCATTTGTAGCGCTTAGGTTGTATGCAGATGAGCCTGTCATTTATCGTCTCCTAAAGTCATCAGAAAATCAAAACCAACTGCAGAACTATTCAGATAAGATGACAGCACGACGGGCAAATTTTTTAAAGACCCATAAATTTTAAAAATGGAGGTTATCCACGTGGGTACTAAGAGGAAACGTCGTTTACACGATACAACATCCAGTCTGCACGCCGAAATGTAACTAAATAACAATTATGACAGAGTTCAAGTGGAAAGAACACAGAGAAAAGGTTGTGGGAAAAGCACGCCAAAAATTTAGTTTTATTGGTAGAACACTTGGAAGCTGCAACAGAACTACTAAATGCGGAGGAGTTGCCGAGCGCTCTAACGTACCTTGCTGCGAAGCACGCGGTTGCTCGCTGTCGGAGGTTAGAGTCCTCCCTCGGGTATGTGTGCGTGTGTTGTCTTAGCATAGGGTAGTTTAAATATTTCGTAAGCCTGTGGATTGATACCCGCAGCAGTTATGTCCCTTGGATTTACAAACATTGGAATTTGAACTACTAATGAGACTGTACACTACGACTGTCTGTTCTCTACAGAAGTACTGCTGCGCCGTGGGAGATCCTTATCGGGTAGGATTTTCGGAAATGACCGAAAAAGTACAGAGAAGAGGAGATCCATTTGTATTATCGAGATACAGGAGAAAGAGTGTCAATTTTATCATATAAGAGTTGAGGTGAGAGTCATTATAACAACAGCTTTTTTCCTTGCGACGAGTTCTGCTTACGAAATTTCGATCACCAGCTTCAAAAAAGTTCAAATGTTTGTAAAACTAGGGGACTCAACTACGGTGTTCGTTAGTCCCTAAGCTTACAAACTACTTCCACTAACTTAAGCTATCTTAAGCTAAGGCTAACACAAACACCCATGTCCGAGGGAGGACTCGAGCCCCCGACGGCGAACGGCAACGCGCACCGCAGCAGGGCGCCTTAGTGCGCTCTGATATTCTACCGCGGCACCAGTTTCCTTCTCCGAATGAAAAATGTCTACTGCTGACTCCCGCCGACGTAAAGAGAAATAACGATCATAATAAAATAAAAGGAATCTGAATTAAAACAGAGATATTTAAGTGTTATTTCAAATGTTCAAAATTTTCTAATTCTGTAGGACGAAACTACTGTGTTCATCAGTCCCTAGACTTAGGTATATTAACTTAACATGGCGCTCCAGACTATACGGCCGTTCCCGCTCGATAGGTGTTTTATCTTCCCCCCTCGATATTGGAGAATGGGATGTTACGAAAAAAGTCTGAAAGTGGTTGAATGAACCCTCTGTCATTCACATAATTCTGAATTGCAGACTACACGTGTAGACGTAGCTGTAGCTGCAGAGATGCAGAAGTGGTATCAAAGCGTGGTTAGCGAGCCATTCCCTTCCAGTGAGCGCCTCCCGCATCAGCTGTACTCGCACGGCGACGTCACAGTCTACGGTTTGCTTGTTTCGTTGCTCGGAACGACAGATTTGTGTATTTCTGAAGTCATTAAAAGGGATGTTGAGGAGATTAGTTGCTTTCAGAAATACTCAAAGACTTTTACCAGTGTTATACCATCTACGTCCGGTAGCGAAAATAGCTTCGTTAGTTCATTAAGCAAACACATTATATATATATATATATATATATATATATATATATATATATATATATATATATATATATATATCAATTTAAATATACATTGAGAAACCCTGAGACGGTTTTACATCTCGAATATGTCCAAGGCATTAAAGATAAACGTGAAGCAATGAATTAAAATTTGAGGTGTGGCCGGGAATCGAAACCGGACCTCCATGCTTACTATGCAGACGTCTTACCGTTAGGCTAGTGGTATAATGGTAAGACATCTGCCTAGTAAACATGGAGGTCCGGGTTCGATTCTCGGTCGCACCACAAATTTTAATTCATTGCTTCACGTTTAACATACTATATAGTTATACTTTGCATTACTCTTTTTCCGGAAGTACTTTTTTCAGATTCTAATTCCAAATAATTGACATGCGATGGTCGCAGTACAGAGGGTATAAAATGCAGAATGTCAGTCGGAAGAAAAGCGTTTTTGAAAAACAGAAATTTATTAACTTCGAATATTAATTTAAGTGTAAGGAAGTCCTTTCTGAAGGCATTTGTGCGGAGTGTTGCCTTTTACGGGAGTGAAACATGGAAGATAAACAGTGTAGACAGGAAGAGGATAAAGGCTTTTGAAATGTGGTGCTACAGAAGAATGCTGAAGATTAGGCGGGTGGATCGCATAACTAATGAAGAGGTACTAAAAGGAATTTCTGGCATACCTTGACTAAAAGAAAGGATTGGCTGATAGGACACCTTCTTAGACATGAAGGAATCATGTATTTAGCGTTGGAGGGAAGTGTGTGGGGTAAAAATCGCAGAGGGAGACGAAGATTAGTACAGTAAGCAGATTCAAATGGTCGTGGGTTGCACGTCTTATGAGGAAATGAAGAGGCTTGCTGTGGGTAGAGTAGGGTGGAGAGCTGCATCGAACCAGTCTCCGGACTGAAGACCACAAAAACAACAAACTAATTAACAACGATCGCAGAAAGTCAGTGCAGCGTCACAGACAAATTTCGCTATTACGTAAAAAAAAAAAAAAAAATAGAAAATATAATAAAAATAAAAAAAAATAAAAAAAAATTAAAAAAAAATCCACGACACCATCTATCGAAACTCTGCCATCACAAGATTGTTATACTGGTGGGCATATCTCAGCTCATAACCTCGTTAGAACGCCAATACCACGTGGTGCCATTGCTCAGTGGCGTTATTTACTACAATCACACGGTAAGGTGATCTGAATATTCCAGTCGTATAGTTGGTACGTCTACCGTTAAAAAGCGACCGATTCATTTTTGTATGCTGACGTAGTATTTCTCTGAAACACGGGGGAAAAAACGATGACAATCCTACAATGTACCTCAATTTCACCTAGTCACCTGCTCGTCCTCAGTATATGGAGACGCAATATTCGACAGTAGTTCATGCACCAAGGAAACGATCAACAGAATGTCGTGTACCTATTTTATTGTATGGAAATACAACGGGGAGGGAGAAAAAGAGCTCGCCAGGCACATTCATAAGCTGCGCGTCCGCCAGTAATTTAAAGCATCGGTGGCCTTCCGAAAATGAAAGCAGTGTTATCGCGGGCATCTCACCATTCGTCTTGCGCACTGCTCCTCGGCTACGCTTTTTGATGTAGCCGGTTAATGCATGTGTCAGGGCGATGCGAGCCGATTCCCCGAGCCGTCGCCCATTACGCCGGCCACTCACCTTTCAAATTATTTGTCTTAGAAGACGAGGCATATATCATGTAAATATTTCTCCGCGTAACAATGAGTAAACATTAGGACGGCCGGTCACTCGCGCTGCTCTGTAATTTTTACCGGCCTCCTTTTATTTCTCAGATATCACGATTCCCGGCCAGAGCGTCGAAATGTCTGTGCATCATCAATAACTGCCGCAAACGGCAAAGTGCTGTCAGATGAATTAGATCGGCGTGTCACTCGTTTTATTGGAGCCCCCGTACGCCGAGCGCCGCTGTACTCGGCATTCCTACTTTGATGTACGCGCACGGGTGCGGTGCATGGGTGGTCTTCAAAGAGCGGAAGCTGATTGCATTCGATGAAAGCTTTAGGCGGCCCTAATTGTGCCGCTTCGTAGACTACGCGCGTTCAGATTAAAAATGAAGTCTCGTTAAATGACCGTTAATGTCACTTACTTGCAGGAGAAAACCATCACAAATTTGCCCCTAAATATGGCCTGTCTGAGTCGTCGATGGTAAAACCATTAAAGAGGGCACAAACTTGTATGGTTCAAGAATGCTGACCGTCATCAGCCATAACTTAATCGAAGCAAACATTTCGCTGTCAATCTACGTCTAGCATCTTGCTGTATCTTCACACAACACTAAATCTTTCTCCGTGTCATACTCCGCCACAGCCATACGACTATGGAACACATTGCCACGTGATCTACGTTTTAACCTAAACCACTCTACATTCAAAAGGAAACTCAAAATTTACATATTAACGACGGAATAGCCGCAACTGTTATTCTCCTCTCACAAAGAAAGTTCAAATGTTCAAATGTTTGTTAAGTTCAAATGTTTGTTAAGCTTATGGGACTTAACTACGGGGTCATCAGTCCCTAAACTTACAAACTACTTATCAACTACCTTACACTAAAGACGGCACAAATATCCATGCCCGAGGGGGGATTCCAACCCCCGACCGTAGTGGCCGTGCAGACCGTGACTGGAGCGCCTCAGTCTCCTCGGCCACCGCGGCCGGCCACAAGGAAAGTATTTAGGCTCGAACAAACAGAAATACACCAAAATCGTATGATAGATAATGTAAACGTCCCTTATTGCACTAGTGACACTCCCGCATCCGCAAAAACTCTGCGGTCGTCCTTTACAGGCCTCTGCGTGTGCCACGCCGCATTGCACTTTGACCTGCCTGTACACCAGTATTCACGGTGCAGTGTGCCTCTGAAGCGTTTTGTGACGTTATTTGTGTAGTGAAGCGTTGGATGGGTCGGTGATTGGTAATCAATTCTGCTAATATAGTGTGACTGGTTGAGATGCAGTTACGAAGAAACCTTCTTCGTGAAGATGGTATTGGTGTAGAAGATGAATCATTCGCATGTTACCTGGTGTCTAATATAGTATTTCTAATGTATGCTCATATTTATGCACTATAGTAGATACCAGAAAACATGTGAATGATTCATCTTCTACATCAAGACCGTATTCACGAAGAAGGGCTCTTCGTAATTTCATTTCAACCAATCGCAATACATCAGCAGGATTGATTACCAATCGCCGATTCACGTGACGCTTCACTATACAAAAAACGTCACAAAACGCAACTTCAGAGGCACAGCACACTGTCCCTACTGGTCCAGCCTGGCGTACCGGCAGGTCAAAGTGCGATGCGGCGTGGCACACGCAGAGGCCTCTAATGGGCGACTGCAGAGTTTTGCAGATGCGAGAGTATCGCTAGTGGAATAAGGGACCTCTACTTTATCTGTCACACGATTTTGGTATATTTGTGTTTTTTCGAGCCCGAGTACTTCCCTTGTCAGTTATTTCTCTCTTCTCTCCATCATAGCTTCGAATCTGACTGTTCTGTTTCTCTTCCTCTAACCTATCTACCTCTTCTATATCTCTTTCACCACATCCTATCGCCTTATGTCTTATCTGTAAGAACATTATGAGGCAATTTCTAATGGTAACAGGGCTGATGTCCATAATATAAAACATGCTTGCTGTCCTCTGCAAAGTCACTATTATTATTATTATTATTATTATTGATTCTTATAAATTATCTATGTATTATTGTTACAATTACATTCTAGTAATAATCTGTATTTTTTTACTGTAATACTTGTATATACATTGTCTGTAATGTTCACTTTGAGTAAGCCTGGTTAGGTGTAAGACAGGGCCTGAAGGCCCTAATATTGCAAGGTAAAATAAGTGGATAAATAAATAAATACATAAATAAACAGTGTAAAAAATCAATGGAACGTTCGACGTGCGTTTCGAACCCAGCCCCTCTGGAACGTAAGACCAGTACCTCATCCAGCAAGCCAACTCGCTTAAAGTGGTGCAGAGACAGACACGTAGTTTGTGAAAACTCCAGGTTACACACAGGGAACAAAACCGAACGTCAAGGCCTTCTGAGTGTGCCAGGAGAAAGGAAGTTATTATGCCTGCATACGTTAGCAGGCCAGCTCATCTCTAAACGTACGTTTACAATGTAAGAAACGGTATCTGAAAATTTCCATGCGAGCTTCGATATCTTTTAGCAAGTCGCTATGGTCATTCCTCATTGTGCAAGGGAGAAGATTTGGCATTTGAAGGACAAAGTTGTTGAGAGAATGTTAGTGGAAGAATTCCGTCACAAACAAAAAAGCCTGTATTTTCATATTTGTCTGCTCATCTCACTTATTTTTGCGATACCCTCTTCCCTAGATTCTGTTATTAAATAAAACCTTTCATCTATTTGAAGTGGGATTTTTGCAGTGTCTAATATACAGAGGCAACGAAGCTACATCTACATCTTCCCGTCCTTTCATAGGTAAATGTTGCAAAGGAGACTTAGCATATTAAGTCTTACATAGAAACCCATGTCCGGAGGGATCATCCAACGAAGCCAGGATCACGTATTAATCTATGATACAATTAAACAAGTCTCTTGTACTACACGGTCTTTGCTTTCCACATTTTGGGAGGAGATACTATGGCCCGAAACAGAAACAAAATGACTATTAAATTCGGGTTGTAAAGAGCATACTTTAAGAAATATGAGCAGTTCTTCGTCTTCGATAATATGGAACACATCCCTTGTACAGGTCAAGTAATCATAGCTCTTCAATATGCATTTTAGAGCCTACGTTCACCAAACATGGTTTGGTCTAGAGAACCTACTACGAAATTAAGGAAAACAAAAATCTTGCAGTAGATGAGACTGGTTTGACAGTAACAAAATGAAATTTGTACATATCGTCGTTGAAAGATATTTCGGAACCTTTCTCCGGTGTCAAACGTTACTTACCGAAGTCTCTTACTCAGCCTCTATAATTGTGTGACATGAATTGTGAAGCACCCCGCCGCGGAATTCTCTAATGCACCTTGCTGCGGAACCCGCTGTTGCTCCCCGTCGGAGGTTCCAGTCCACCCCATGGCATAAGTGTATGTGTTGTTAGTTACGTTAGTTTAAGTAGTTTCTAACCTTAGGAACAGATAAGCAGCGTAGTTACGTCCCACAGATTTACAAACATTTGAACATTTTTTGCAGCAGCCTGTATACTCCGCATGCCATTTCATGGCACGTGGCTGCGGACACATATTCCACATGCCATTTCCTCCCTTTCCTGTTCTATTTGTCTGTAGCAGGTGGAAAAACAACTGCAGGTTAGCCCTAAAAAAAAGGAAGCTTAGGGTTTAACGTCCCATCGACAGAGTGGTCATTAGAGACGGAGCTTGGGTTTTCGGGGGAGGATGTGGGAGGAAATCGGCCGTGCCCTTTGAAAGGAACCATTCCGGCATTTGCCTGAAGTGATGTAGGGGAATCACGGAAAACCTAAATCTGGATGGCCGGAAGTGGATTTGAACCACCATCCTTCCGAACGCGAGTCCAGTGCGTTACCACTGCGTCACCTCGCTCGGTAGGTCAGCCCTAATCTCCCTGATTATAACCTTACAGAAATTTCTTCTCGCAAATATCACAGAAGCCCATACTGTGGTTCAGAACGCCTCTCTTGCAGCGTCTGCCACAGTAGTTCGCCCATCACCTGCATGATGCGTTCTCACTTACTAAACGGACCTGTGACGAAATGTGCTGCTCTTCTTTGGATATTCCATACCTCCTCCGACATACTCATTTGGCGAGCAATATTCAGCTATTGTTGGAACGAGTCGTTTTTAAGTAACCTACGTGGTTAATGGACTACCCTTCCTGAGGAGTCTTCCAATGAATTTCATCCTGACATCTGTCGCACCCACGATTATTTTTATGTGGATTTTCCACTCCAAATAGCTCATTCTATCTTATCCTAGATATTTTATGGAAATAACTGCTTAGAGTGATTTTCTACATTTACATGGATACTCTGCAAGTCACGTTGAGGAGCAAGTCGGAGGGTTCATCGAACCACTTTCATTATATTAATCCGTAGTACCAGTCTCTAATAGCTCGCGGGAAAAATGAACACGTAAATCTCTCTGTTTTCGATCTGATTTCTCTTATTTTGGTGATCATATCTCCCTACTTAGGTGTGTACTAACAATATATGTTCGCATTCTGAAGAGATAGTTGATGAAAGAAATTTCGCAAATAGATCGCGCCGCAAAAAATAACGCCATTGTTTTAATGATTTTCACCCAAATTCGTGCATCATTTTCGTGACACTTTCTCCCCTATATTGCGGTAATACAAAACGAACTTCTCTGAATTTTACCTAAATCGTCCGTCAGTCCCACCTGGTGTGGATCCTACAATGCGCTGCAATATTCCGAAACAGGACGTACAAGTGTAGTGTAGGAAGTTTCTTTAGTAGAACTGTTGCATCTTCTGTTCTGTCAATGAAACGTAGTCTTTGGTTCTGAAGTTGTGTATTCACACAGTAAAGTATATTTCTTTCCGTATATTCTCAATACGTTACATTTGTATCTATTATGTTACATTTGTATCTATTACATTACATTTGTATCCATTACCTACTCCAATAGTCGATATGCTGCATTTCCTCTTGCATTTCACAAAAAAAAATTTTCGGCGTTGTGACTTCATTGCATAATGTCGTATCATATGTGAAAAGCCTCTCATAATCTCGGAGCCGGCCGCGGTGGCCGAGGTGACTGAGGCGCTCCAGTCACGGTCAGCACGGCCACTACGGGCGGGGGTTCGAATCCCCCCTCGGGCATGGATATTTGTGCCGTCCTAGTTCGTAAGTAGTTTGTAAGTTTAGGGACTGATGACCCCGTAGTTAAGTCCCGTAAGCTTAACAAACATTTGAACATTTTTTTTTTATTTTTTTTTTTTTTTTTTTTTTTTTTTTTTTTTTATTTTTTTTTTTTTTTGAGAATCTCGGATGTTTTCAAGTATATCATTTATATAAACTGCCAGCGAACCAAATTTCAACAACAAGAAGAAACTCAGCGCCAAACCCATAATACCGGGCGCAGATCCTGTATAGCGAGGCTTAAAGTACTGGTCAGCAGTTTCTTACCGCGGTGTCTCCAGCCTCTAAACCGATTATCTTCGTGCTGCATGCAGAATCGCGATTCTTCGGTTAAAACAGTTTCAATCTCACCACTATTCTGCCTGTACCACCACGAAGGCAGCATTCGAGTCTGGAACCTCGTGATGAATGACTGTCTAGCTGTTGTCTTCGGCATCGCTATACTAGTTCTGTATCCGGTATTATGGTATTGGATACCGCTCGGGCACCACCTAGAACACATTGCCCGTAAACTAATCAGGCCGGCCGCGGTGACCGAGGGGACTGAGGCGCTCCAGTCACTGTCTGCACGGTGCACGGCCACTACGGTCGGGGGCTCGAATCCCCCCTCGGGCATGGATATTTGTGCCGTCCTTAGTATTATCTAGCTCATCAGTAGTTTGTAAGTTTAGGACAGATGGCCCCATAGTTAAGTCCCATAAGCTATACAAACGTTTGAACATTAAACTAATCAGCTAGCCTTCAATATTCAAGAATTCCTCGTCATCCATTGGATTGGTCGTTGATTGTGGAACACCTACCCCTGTATGTCGTGCTGTTAGCAAAGACACTCTAGAATGTCGTAGCACATTAACGATATACTGGGCCTCTCTCTTCTAATGGATACGTTCTTCATACGTTACAAACTGATTTTTGCTGATAATTCACGCCCTGTTGACTGTTAGTATTCAAAAGTGACCCCAAACAAGACTGCTGTCGGTCATTGTCCGTGGTGAGAGGTAACGGGTGAAATATGGTATCTTGGGCACATTCTTGGCACTGTGAATCTCGTAGTATTGATGCCAACTACAATTCCGTGTTCAAATCTGTTTATTACGCTCGTGCGGCTGTAAACCCCGTCTATAACATTTTCACACAAATCCACTACCCCCTTATACCTTGCGTACGCGATAATACCGCCATGTGTGCATATCGCTATACCATTAATTTTATTTTCTCAGTGACTCCATCCACAGTTTCAGAGAAACACTTTTTCTAAGCAAAAAAGTTGTCACGCAATAGGTAACAGTGAGTGGAAGGCACTTAACTGCTTATCTACATCTATATAAATACTCCGTAAGCATCATATGGTTATTGGCGGATGATACCTCGTACCAAAAATGTTCAAATGTTTGTTAAGCTTATGGGACTTAACTGGGGGGTCATCAGTCCCTAAACTTACAAACTACCTTATACTAAAGACAGCACGAACATCTATGCCAGAGAGAGGATTCGAACCCCCGACGAGGAGCGGCCTCGCGCATCGCAGCATAGCGCCTCAATACGCTCGGCCACTCCGCCGCGGCTACCTCGTACCATTGCCTCTCCTGTTTCTCTCTCAAATAGTCAGACCATCACACACAGATTGCTAGCAGACGACTATTTTGTCAGAAAAAAAATCTCACAGTGCGAGGCAAAGAACAGAAGCTAACACATATACAGACGATAAACAAAAACAAAACAAAAGAACAAACACAGCCCGACAAGTTTGCAGAAATGGCGAGTTTATGGCAACTTTTGTAAAAATAAATAAATTTAATTGAAAATAGTGACAGCATAAGTCGCAATGTGAGTGTTACAAAAACATATGAAGAGGGCAACATAAAAACATGAATAATCTCGAGCAGCCGTAGCGTGCGGATCTCCGTGCCGGCGCGTTTCCAGGAGCTCAGTCCGTCAGTTCACCTGATGATGGCAACATGTATGATCGCCGAAATATTGTGCCCGTTGGACGCTATAGACCGGCAGTACACCCGTGGATATTTTGATCATGAATAATCTCAATAGTTCAATTTATTCAAAATCAAATAAACAAATGACATGAGAACTGTTCACGATGTAATTTAGTAAAAAACACACCAGAATGTAATAAATAAATATTTCCAGTACAGTTGATCCCTGAAGATGCTCTGAAATAAAGCGAAACGTGTCTGGTCTGAATTAGACTAATTTACAGTTGCAAAAGATGATAATCTAACCTATACAAAATGTATGACAACAACTGCGGAGAAGGAGGCCAAAAAGACAAAGATGAATCATGTAGTAAGTCTACGGACTGATGACCATAGCAGTTTGTTCCAGTAGGTTTTCAAACATTTGAGCATTTGAAGAAAAATAACTCTACAAATCTATTTATAATGTTTGAGAGAAGAACAGAGTACAAACGCGTAGAAGGATGCAAGGTCGAGATTTAGCGTTCAGTCGACGGCAAGGATACTAGAAAATAAAATTCTTGGGTAGGACAAATATGAAGAAAGAAAGGAATTCTTTTGAAATAATCTCTCCAAGTATTAATCCTCAGCTACCTTCGGAAATGTAGGAAAATGCGAAATTGTGATATTTGTGACAAGTATAAAAGCCGTACATGTCTAGTATTAGAGCAGTGTCCTAAAAGCTGCGAACATCGATCAGACACTTAGTGATGCAAAAACTGTAGAAAACCAAAAATAGTGACCTCATTCGACATACAACTCTTTTTTATCACATGTAACTGATTAAAATATTGCAGTGCGTGTGTTTAACTAAAGAAACGTACAGCTCAAAACAAATACCGCCTTTTATTACAACAACTAGGAAGACAATGTTGAGGAAGACACCAAAAATCCAGTAGAAAGTAAGTCTGATGCTTTACCGACTGTCTCTTTTTTATTTTTTTTATTCCTTTGCGAATACCCTAGTAGGCAGCATAAGCAGCTGCCCGATACGGAGAAACTGGAAACGAGAATGAAATTAGCATGCATTATGAAGTTGCGGGTCTGTTAATGATACCCTTATCGTACAGCTGTCATGTTTATCGGGTGCTGTGAAATGAAATTTACTGTCGTAAGCTTTGTTGGCTGTAGATTCAGGTAACCAACTGCAGCACAGCGAATAACACGACCTTAAATTGTTTTATGGTATTTAAACGTATTCCACAGAAGTTATTTTATTCCTGAAACATCATTCTCACTGTAGATTGCGTTACGCTTTGCTTCTCCCTCTTGTAGAAATATTCAATATTAAAACGATATATCTCTAAAGGCAGTTATTACTCCAGACATGATATGGATTGTGGCGTAAATGTTATACATTTAGTAGCAGTCTTACGAAGGTGCTCGTCATATAAGTTTAGATTCTTGAATTTTTAAGAATTATTTTTGGCATAGTATCCAGTTTTACGCTTCATAGAGATACACCACATTATTACTGCTTACGTATCCAAGATCGTCTAATAAGGCAATTTACCGCATACGACCATTACGCAGGAAAATATGCCGAGTGGCCTATGAGTGAACCCATACTCCTGAGCGGGAATATTAACTTTGACAGCCGAACGTTAGAAATAGTTCTGTCTCATTTACAGTCTCACAGTTTACTTTCATTTAGAAACTCCCATACGTTCCAATAAGTGATACCCCAAAGGAAACAGTTGCGTATTTCATTTGGTCAATTGAATCCGGTAATTCTAATACGACTAGTAAGTATTCTCGGAATATAAATTGTTGTCGTTTGATCTTCAAATCGAAGAATAATCTGATGCATCTCTCCACACTACTTCATCGTGTGCAAACCTCTTCAACTCTGACCTACAACAGTAATCCACATCAATTTGAACCGGTCACTGTACTCGTCTCTGAAACTGCGAAATTTACCCCCATCCACCACACAAACACACTTCTCTACAATACTAAATTGACGATTTGACTTAATGCCTCCCAATGTCTCCCACCGATAGTCCCCTCCTTTAAGAAATAAATAAATCAATAAAGATATGGCAAGAATTCCTTTCCTCTCCAATTTCCTTAAGTAACGCCTCATTAGTTAAGTAATCTTACACAGTAATACTTAAATTATTTTGTAGCACAAATTTTGAAAAGTTTATCTCCTTATTTCTCTGGCCAGTTTTTTGTCCACGTTTCACTCCTGTAAAAGACCACTCCAGACTGATGCCGTCATAAAAGATTTCGTAAACGTTAAATGATTATTTGATTTCAACAAATTTCTCTTATATGTAAATGCAGTTCTTCCTATAGCCGTTCTGCACCATATATTTTCTTCTTTATTTTCCATGATATGTTGTTTTACTGCCCAAATAACAAATCTCGTCTACTACTTCTATTGTCTCATTTCTTAATCTATTTGTTTCATCACCTGATTGTATTTGATTTCATTCCAATGCTCTTGTTTTTCTCTTGTTAATTTTCATCCCGTACCCTCCTTTCAGGATTCTCGTCTTCCCGGCAGATTGCTGTCCCCAACAGAATTACAATAACATCGCCAAACGGAAAGTTTTTAATTCATTTTCCAAAACTTTAATTAGATTTCCAAATTTTTCTTTGATTTTTATTCATAGCTTGCTCAATGCAGAAATTTAGTTGCACTCTGGAAAGGCTCCAACCCTGTACTACTCCCTTCCCATCTACTGCGTCTCTTTCATGCCCTTCGAATCTTATACTTGCTGTTTGATTTATGAACAAGTTGCACATAACTTTCCGTTATCTATATTTTATACATGCTAATATCAGAATTTGAAGTACGTATTCCATTCACCGATGTTAACAGAATTCTCCAAATTAACAAAAGTTATTAACGCTGTTTTGCCTTTCCTTCACCTACCTGATAAGAAACTCGTAAGTTGAGTATTGCCTCACTTGTACCTTCATTAGCAATTGCTGAAGTAAAAATAAACGTTGTTGTCAAGCACTCTAAAGCACTCTAAGCACTCTCTGAATACAGATGCTAACAACCAAAAGGTACTTCTGTTTCATGCTATGAAAGCGAACAGTTGCTTGCACTTAAATAAAATTTTCACATCCTGGCAGAAGCTCGGCGATTACGACTACCGCCTGACCTGTTTATCCATGACAAAGTAAGAATGCCAGACATTTATATACA
The DNA here is from genome assembly GCA_026315105.1 of Locusta migratoria. Taxonomy (NCBI): domain Eukaryota; kingdom Metazoa; phylum Arthropoda; class Insecta; order Orthoptera; family Acrididae; genus Locusta; species Locusta migratoria. The sequence goes on from CM048755.1 coordinate 382,663,840, forward strand.
CGAAGTCAGGTTTACTTATCGATATGTATTACTTTCTTATTGTTTAACAAATGGGTCGTGACCTCATTATTATAATATGCAACTTCTAACTTCAACACGATTAATCAAAAGAATGTGAGATCTGAAATATTTAATTCGTTCTGCAAAAGATGTCCAACGCTATGCAAATTTTCGAACGACACGTGGTACTGTAACCGTTCAAGGTGGCTTACATACATTTTATCACATAGCTCACGGCTGTAGTCCTTGTCCTTATAGACACTTCAGCCTGAGTAAATTTGCAAACGATGCGTCATGTTTTGCGACACGAGTATGAATAACAGCAACCTCTCAAAGACTGAACTCGCATTTTAAGAAGATGACACATACTTAAAAGAGTGATAAAGCGCGTGCCAACACCTTTCGTTTTATCTGGTCAATATTTGAAAACTCAGATAAGCCGAAGACAAAGCTTAGAGGCGCACGCCTTACAGTACGTATCTGAAACGATATTTGTTAGAAAACGTTGTCTCAGAGAGCTCAGAGTGTGTACCTATGGTTTTTAGAAAGCTACACCCAAATAACTGTGATTTACTGCGTCGCGCAGTCTTCCATACAGTGGGAACAAAGACTAAACTTGATTCAATTTCTCCTCGAGTCCAGGCCACTGTCTCTTCATTGTAGTGTGACCACTGCTTATTTAATTGAAAATGTATCTATTTAAGAAGGAATAAGTCTTCGGTAATGGGACATCTTGATATCACAGGATTATCAACTTTAACACGAATTCGAGTCCAATGTGATATTACTGCGCCAACTTGCTCGGAGAAAGTTCGGACAAGAACAGGTTGGATAAATGGCAACTGTTATTTGAAATTCGACTGAGAAACCATTGTGGTTTTATGGGCGATCATGTTGGACGAACTGTCCAATATCCGTAGTCACAGTGCAAACAAGTATTATGATTGAAATGGTGACCCTCGTCGCCTAGATAGTGGTGTCTCGTGAAAGGAAATTATAAAAATATTCAGCATTCTTTTCCATGGTTTAATGGTTGCTGGACCTTTGGTGCTTCTCTTAATTTGTGACTATGTATATAGATGAAGAAGATGCCTTTCATCCTTAAGGTACGCGAAGAAATTACTTGTCCGCAAACCAAGATGCCAAAATAACGAAAAGGTTGCTGTTGGTGGATAATCTCAATAATCTCAATAATAGTTATGCGATGATTAAAATAAATATCAATTAATAGAGAAGTATCGTATAGGAAAGAAAAGTTTAGAATGTTTAATTTATTTGCTAAACGGAAGTCAAAGCAAATTTTATATATATATTGAGAACGCTGTTTGTCAACGATACCAGTTAGCAGGTGAATTTTCTCTCTAAGGATAATAAAAAACCAATCAGTGGCTTGTTTTCAGCAAGCGTTCATTTATACGAGAACCAAAAGATTCGCGACTGTTAGAAGTACAGGATTTGCATTTGTAATTGCGAATCTGGCTGTAATTCAGGTGCATAATTTATTTGTAGCATATGAAAATTTGTGCCAGCTCGGAACTCGAACCCATATTTTTCGATTTGACGATCCGTGACTTTAACCATTAAACTATATGTGCACGCCTCTTGGACCGACACAAACTTCCATAAGCCATATATATCTGCTATATATGAGCGCTCGCTTCAGATCCTATGATTTGCGTGTAACGAGACTTTTCTTACTTGCACGGGCCTTTGCTTTTAGCTTGTGATGCTGTAAACCAATGTTCTTCTGACATGCATGCATATTTAGTAAACATGGACTCTAAAATATATACCTTTAAACTGGAAAGTTGTACAAGATACACCAACATTCAAGAAGTTAATATAAGTACCGGTAACCTCCAAAATTTACAAGCCTATCTCATTAACGTCGATACGCAGCAGGATTTTTGAATCTATGTTACATTTAAACATCATGAACTGTCTCGAACAGAACGAACTATGGAACCATGGTCAACACGGATAGAGTAGATATCGTTCTTGTGAAACACAGCTAACTGTGATGAATTGATTAGTGCTATTAAGAAGGGATAAGATATTGATTCCACATTTCTAGTTTTCCAGAAAATTTTTTACATTGCACCGTAGAAACTGCTTTTAATCAAATTGTGTGGTTATGAAATGTCGTCTCAGATTTGTAACTGGTTCGGAGATTTAGTGTCAGAGAGGACATTGCTCGCAGTAAATTGTTGGAAATGCATGGAGGAAAATCGGTTCGCCGAGGTAGTGTTATAGTTCCTCTGATGTTCCGTATCTCTATAAATGATTTGGGATAAAATCTGGGAAGTTCTTAGGCTTTTTGCAGATGACTCTTTCGTTTATCGTGTAGTAAAGTCATCAGAAGATCAAATCCAACTGCCAAACGATTTAGATAAGATATCAGTATGGCGCAAAAAATGGCAGTTGAAAATAAATAACAAAAAGTGTCAAGTCTTCCTCATAGGTACTAAAAAGAACACGTTAAACTTCGTTTACAAGATAAATCAATCAAATCTCAAGGCCGTAAATTCAATAAAACCATAGAAATTACTATTACGAAAGGCTTAAAAGGGATGGAACATAATACAAATGTAAAGAAGGCGAAGCGCGGACAGCGTTTTATTGACAGAACATTTAGAAGAGTCAAGAGAACCACTAGACAGATTGCATACAGTAAGCTTTTTAAGTATTGCTGCGAGGATGGGCTCCTTATCAGGTAGCATTCACGGAGGACACCGTAAGAGCACAAAGAAGGGCAGCTCGTTTCGTATTACCTTTATACAAGAGAGAGAGAGAGAGAGTCAGAGAAATGATACAGGATTGGGAGTGGAAATCATTACAGCAACGGCGTTTTTCCTTGCGGCAAGATGTACTTAAGAAATTTTGATCGCCGAATTTATAGTCCGAATGCAAAAATATATTGTTCACAACCACCTACAAAAGGAGAAATCATCATCAAAATAATACAAATAAGAACTTTAACAAAGAGATTAGGAGTTCTTTCTTCGCGCGTTCTATTCCAGAATGTAACTGTAAATACGTAGTGTGAATGTGGTTCTATGAACCCTCTGGGAAGCAATTGAATGTGATTCGTAGGGTAACGACGTAGATGCAGAAGTAGAAGAGCTATGAGCACTTGACCAGTTTCACAGCAGCGAAGATGTAGAAGCATCACACCTCTTAAGGGATGCATTAAGGCCCACTTTTTCTGGCGTTTTTTCTGGTATTGGTCCTTACTACCTCCTTCCAAAATACGGAGAGCAGAGAGCTCGAAGTGTAAGATAACTGTTTTACAGTACTGAAGATGAATAATTTCTATAGAGTCGGTAGAAGACATTCTCAGACATGAGTACCCCTGCACAATCTCACAAACTTTTAAAAATCACTCTAAAATTCCTTATATATACAAAAATCCTACTTCACACGTTAAAAGAAATTGTATAGAAGCCTTAAAAATTTTGTACTTGTCACTAGCAAATGAAGTATAAATTTGTTAAAAAAATATAGAAATATACGTGTGAAATTGTTGTTTCCAGAGAAACAGTTTAACAGTCAGAGAACCAGATATATAATAATGGAGAAATGTAGGAATGAATGAAGATTAGGGTTTAACGTCCCGTGGACAGCGTGATCATTGGAGACGGAGCTCACGCTCGTTCTTAGGATGAGGAAGGAATCTTCCTTGCCCCTTCAAAGGAAACATCCCAACATTTGCCTGGAGTGATTTAGGAAAATTTCGCAAAATCTAAATATGGATGGCCGGAGGTGAATCTGAACCACCGTCCTCCCGTATACGAGGACCACTGCTTCAGCTCGCACGGTGGAAATATTGGAAGAAGTGTTTTTCCTCCCTTTCCGGTTGGGTAAAGCACAGCCCAAACTTAAAAGAGCGTTGTTTTGGGTAAGGTGCGATTGGATTAGCGATTTCCTGTCAGAAAGGATGCAGTACGTAGTAACTGACGGAAAGTCGTCGAGTAAAACAAAACTAATATCTGGCGTTCCCAAGAACACGGTAAAGGGCTCCTAGCCTTCTTTATCTTTATAAACGATTTAGGAGAAAATCTGAGCAGCTCTCTTAGCTTGTTTCGAAAGAGGCTGTCCTTAATGGTAAGTAAAGCCACAAGAAGACCAAAACTAGGTGCAAAACGATTAAGAAAAGATTTCAGCATGGTGCAAAAATTGGTAATACGCCATAAATAACGATAAATGTAATGTCATCAATATGAGCACAGAGAGATAGCCTTTACTTCATTTACACGACAAATTAATGAAATATAAATGTCGTAAATTCAACTAAATACCAAGGAATTACAGTTACGAACAACCGTAATTGGAAAGTACATACAGAACATATCGCAGGGAAGCCAACCAAAGGCTACATTTCACTGGCAGAACACTTACAAGATAAAACAATTCTGCTAAATAAACTGCCTGCACTACACTTGTGCTTCCTATTTTGAGTATTGCAGCGCATTGTGAGATCCCAACCAAATTGGACTGTCAGTAGGTATGAAGAAAGTTTAGAGACGGGCAGCTCGTTTTGTATTATCCCGATACAGGGGAGAGAGTATCACGATAATGATGCACGAGCTGGGGTGGAAACCATGAAAAATAGGCGTTATTCGTCGCGGCGAGATCTATTTGCGGATTTTCTTTCACCAAATGCGAACGTATTTGATTAGCACCCACCTACACATGGAGACATGCTCATTATAATAAAATAACAGAAATCAGATCGAAAAAGGAAAGGTTTGGGTGTTCCTTGTCCGCGCGCGCTATTAGAAAATGGAATGGTACAGAAATATAAAAACGGTTGGATGAACTCTATACCATGCACTTCAATGTACAAAAATGTTCAAATGTTTGTAGAGCTTATGGGACTTAACTACGGGGTCATCAGTCCCTAAACTTACAAACTACTTATGAAGTTGCTAATACTAAGGACGGCACAAATATCCATGCCGGAGGGGGTATTCAAACCCCCGACCGTAGTGGCCGTGCATATCGTGACTGGCGCGCCGCAGACCGCTCGGCCACCGCGGCCACTTCTATGTGATTTGTATAATATTTATATAGATGCAGATATCTATAAGAGGATTGACGAATTCCGGGTAAGGAAGGACGATTATTATTTAACGTCTCGTCAACATACTGATTGTTAGAGACCTAATTCCAGGTATCTGCATATCTCGATCGCTTGCTGCTTCACTCTGTAGCCCGTTTCGACAGGCAGTAGTGAAAATCATTCTGATATGCCATCGTGAGTTTATGTGGCGACGCTGTGAACATTTCGTTCTTCACAGATATTTTTGAATTGTGGTTAAGGTAACTTTTTTTAATGATTTCTACGCGGAACCCTGTACTTTCGAAACATACGTTTGGTTTAAATAAAGACTATCTCATTAATTTACTAAATTCTTTTGTTTATTTTCAATCTATAATTAGGAAACTCGATATCAGGAATCATATTTTCTAAAGGTAAAAGTCTTTCCCCTGAATGAGAAAAATGTTCTAAAAATGTTCAAACGTTTCTAAACCTATTGGACCAAACTGCTATAGTCATCAGTCCATAGACTTACAAACTACTTAAAATAAGTTACAGTAAGGCCAACAGACACACACAAAACACACACAAACACACACACACGCGCGCTCGCGCACGCTGCACACACGGTGCAGTGGTCGAGCGTTCTAAGGCGCCTTGCTGCGGTGCGCGCGGTTGCTCGCCGTCGGAGATTCGAGTCCTCCCTGTGCCATGTGTGTGTGTGTGTGTGTGTGTATGTCCTTAGGTTAGTTGAACTACGTTTAAGTAATTTGTAAGTCTAGGGACTGATAACCGGAGTTGTTAAGTCCCACAGATTTACAAACATTTGAACATTTAGAAAAGGTACCCGATATTAAGGCACTTTCCCGCACTACTGACGAAGATGACGACAGTAGGCGTCGAAAAGACTGACATTTTGACGTGGGTTAACAACCCAGTCGTTTTCACGTTTAAGGAAGCCTTTTTTCTGTTGAATATAAAGAATATATTGGAACTAATATTTTGTAAATTCCCGCTTTTTTATGTAGACGGGGGAATATTTGTGTTTCGAGTACGGCAGTTTGAATATTGCACAAGGTTCGAGAGATCCAACATGTCGCATTTTCTGAAAAAAGTGTAGAAATTTTGTTGTGTCTGTGGTGTCAGAAAAATGGTTTATGGGCGGCGAAAGCGGCTCGGCCGGTGACCAATCTGGCGTGTCCCTTGTTCTGAATAAGCCGGCCATACATCACGACACTATTACCTGTGAAACAATCATTAGTAAACAAACTCTGAATTCGAAATGACCGCGCGAAGCTCGTTTTATATTCATGCCCGTGGAATCATTATTTACAGAGAAAAAAAAAGTCTTTCTTCTTTTCTCCTTGGAAATGCATAGCTCTTAAGAACAGTTGCCATTGTGTATAATCAGCTCCGCGGCGTGATTTATTAAGCCGCAGTTCATTCAAAGCAGGGTGCTGTTCGGAGCGCGCATTGACGCCGCCAGTATTGTTGATGCAGTGATTGTTCGGGTGTCGCGTGGGCATCGCCTATGCGAGGCACGCGGGCCTTCGGTCACGCGCACAATTGCAGATTGTCCGCAATCCGCGCGTCTCCCGGTCCTCATCCCCGCCTACGTGCGTGACAAGTCATCCCTGACGGCGGCACGAATACTCTTCCTAACAATGAACCAAAGTTTATGCGAAATACAGGAGGGAAGATTAGGGCGTGACGTTCCGTCGACGACGTTGTCATTAGCGACGGAGCACAAGCTAAGAATGCGAACGAAATCGCCCGTTCACTTTGAAAGGTACCATCCTGGAAATTTGTTTTGAGAATGTTAGAGAAGCGAGGAAAATTATTTTTGTGTCCCAGCCTCGTCGCCGCTTTTGTGTCTCGTTTCCGTCGTAGGTGTCGGTGGCCGAGTAGAACGACCGACACATGAATAAAGGATGCACGCTTGTGCAGGTAGGAGGTGACCAGCCAGTGGGACAGCAGAAACTGGAAACACTAGAGTAAATTAGAACGAGATATATATTTCTTAGAGACTTAGTAATACTTAACTTTTACATAGCTCAGTACTGCAGAATGCTGATACATAGTTGAGCTAGAGGCCTGCCTAGTGCCTATCCGATAGCCAAGACTTTACTGGTGCCTATCTGATTCAGAAGTGTTATCTGGTTCCTATCTCAGACCCAAGTGAACGATGTCGTTCAGTGGTGGCCACGAGCGGCGTTGTAGCAGAGGGCGCTCGTGGCTGACGTCGTAAGAACGCCGCCCCGTGCGTGCATGGCGGCGCGCGGCGAAAGTACGTGGCGCGCACTTTAGACTTGTGCGACACCACAATTCTAAATCTGGAGGTTGGAGGCAGGAATGAAACTCCGTCCTCCCGAATGCGAGTAAATGAGCTGACGTTCGAAACGTTTTTGAGACCAGTGCATTCATGGAAATTATACATCGTTCGATCTCTCTGATAAAGTTTATCACCTAACGTACTCCATATTGCCCAATGAAAAATATTAAACCTTTTTTTTAAATGGACTAATTAGGAGCTAATTATATTTCAAATTCAAATAAAATGCCTATGTAACTTTAAGATTCCACTCAACCAGGCCGCGGTGGAGTAGCCGAGCGGTCTAAGGCGCCTCGCTGCGGAGCGCGCGGTTGCCCGCCGTCGGAGGTTCGAGTCCTCCCTGGGGCATGGGTGTGTTTGTTGTCCGTAGGTTAGTTTACCTTAGGTTAAGTAGTTTGTAAGCTACGGACTGATGACCACGCAGTTTGGTCCAATAGATTTACAAACATTTGAACATTTGAATTTACTTAACCACGAAATAACGAACGAATGAAGCCCTTGGTGCTTTTTGTGTCTTACAAGAATACCACACGGGTATCGGATTTTAGAATGTTTTGATTTTATGGTATGTGAAGTTCAAAACACAAATAACAATCATTCAAAGCAGGAGCGCCGACTCCGTGGGTGCTCCGGGGCTCGTGCACCCCGCAAGAATTTTTTGGGTGTGCTGAGCACCCACATAAAATTTAAGTGGAAAATAAAATTGTATAAATTGAAAAAAGATCGGTAAAAATCAAAACCTACCTTATGACTCAAGAGGAAATGCAAAACGTGACCATAGCGAGAGACAATATTTCATACGTGAAAGAAATGATCAGTTTTGTAGGCGGGTCCACAAGCGAGTAGTAATGAGTGTACGTGCGTGTTTTACCCACTATGCTAGCTTTATTCATCCTGAAGCGCGTCGGTGCTTTTGACCCTTCAGGTGTACCTATTTATGAACATTCAATAGTGTTCTTTCAGGAATTTAGCTTGAAGAATCTGATACTGATGCTAAAGTTAATCGTTTTTCATTTATCTTTGTCACTTCGCTTGATATTCAAAATAATAAATTCAGTTGAAATTTGTAATGCTTTTCTCTCAGGCTTAAAAAAACCTTGGACTATATTAATACTGTCAGAGATGTCATGAAGTTATCTCGAAGTGATGAAAGTTTCGATGAAGTATACAGCTCTTGCTTGGAACTGACCAAAAAAATTTGACGTCGGACTTCAAAATCTCAAAATATTTCAAAGATTTCTTTAAACCTTGGTGACGGTGTTCTACCAAACGCTTATGTCAGGAAGAATAGCTTCGCACAAAAAGTGTTAGATTAGTGTACAGTGAAAAATTATTTCATTGGTCGTGTAGAAGTTTTAGGGTGTTACTTATATCGAAATATCCACTTCGGCCAATTAGATCGCTTTATTGTAGTGTCCTAATGCAGCCATGCTTTCCTCTTCATCCTCCTCCTTCTTCCTTCTATCTTTAAAAGGCCAGATAACTGCCTATTTACTTTCATCAAGTATTGCTCATTCAAAAATGCATGAATATGATTTTCAGGAGGGTTGAACATTTGTGAACCCTGATATAGAGCACCTACACTGATTTTCAAAAGTCGGCGCCTCTGAGTCAAAGCCATTCGAGGCAATTCTCAAAAATTCTCAAGAAAATCGACTTTGAAGTTTCGGAAGTACATGTAAGTACCAATAATTGAAACACTTGTTGCGTCTGTCGGTGTAGCTCAGGTGGGAGCGTTCTGGTCTTGCAACTGTAGGGTATTTGGTTCGAATCCTGCAGTAACAGTTTTTTTTTTTCGTTGTGTTCCAATACTTACACAATTTTAATATGTTACGATAATTTCATGAAAAATGCACGTATTTTTGTTTATTCTTAGCTTTCTGTATTTTATAAAAGATTGTTAATAATTGTGGTTTCAATTTAAAAAATCATAAGTTACGTTTTTACAGTATTGGCTTCACTATTAGTTGACGGCAGTTGTCTTTGATTGCTCAGTTTGTGTAGAGCTACGACACTGTTTTCGGAAAGTCATCTCCATAGCTACTAATAGCTTTTCAAGCAGCTAACCTACTCAGTCATCGTTTTAGGCGAAGACAATGTGTTCAGCTGGTCTACATACACTCAAACAAAAAATGGCACAACACATGCAATTAGAGCATCCAAAAAATTTTTTGTATAACTTAATTCGAAAACAAACGAAAAAATTATTTGTCACAGCGTGATTCTCTGCTATACATCAACTCACTAAGGCAAACTCAGTGATGGCTCACTCTTTCCGCCATTACGAGCTTTTGTTCCATCTCAAACTACCTTATCGTCGATTAGACGTTAAACCCGTATCTGCTACCCTTCCTTTTATTTAGAGATAAATGGTATTACAAACAAACCTAACGATGTAAAAGCTGCGTAATGGCCAGTAACTATCTATTTGGCAATTCAAACTGTGGTCTAGCACCCTCGAGGATTTCTAAGCACGATTGTGTTTGATACTGTGCGCTATTATCTTCCCTTGGCCAAAACATCTTCAGCACAGTGATCTTTTAAGAGGGTACGATTTATGATACGTAGATTACTTTGTCATGGTGGCTTGTGACGACTTTGTTACAGCGTCAAAGCATCCATGCTTCATAATTATAATTCACATTCAACGTTATATAGTTGAATTATTGAATTGAGCTAAAAGGCTCTATATTTAGTAGGGCCGAGTGATTCACAATAAGAATGGAAGTGTCACATCTGTTTGTATTAAAGTGCCTTTCATAAAATGTTGAATGATCGGAGATGGTCCGAGATAAAAAAAAAAGAGGCCTGAGTTAAGAGAAAGTCAAACAAACCATTAAATTTCAAAAATAAAATTTGAATGGATTAATTTTAGTAATTACACCATATTATCGGAATTAGGAACTACGAACTGAAATCGAATTTCGTCAGGGCAAACCAGTAATACATCGTACTTTAAGAAATATTATCCATCTAAATTTGTGTATTTTGTCCCCTCCTTTGATTGAGAAAGTTCAAATATTGCCAAACATTATTTCAATTTTCTTTCCTCTACGTATTATATTTACCTTCGTAATTTTCGTTAATTCTTTTATTGTGAATAATATTCAGACAATATTCCAATATGGTGCTTTCTGACGAATAATGTAGTGAAATTTTAAACAGTTTACGCGAATCTTGCTTACTGACTGACTATATCTGATGATTAAGTAGAAAGTAATGCCTCCGAATAATTTATGTGGAAATCGTTATACCAACAAAAACATTTCCCGGTACGAGAGCCCAGTTTGTTGATACCGTAACTGTAGAATGTTTGACTTAGTTGACGTAGCCACAACCTCACTTCTCAGATCTAACTTTCAAATGCTTCTACACCAAAAATTTCATCGGTCCCCTGACTTACAACTTACGTAAAGTAACTTAATTTGCGCTTATGACAACACACACACACACACACACACAGCCATGCATTGCTGCGGAGCGCGCGGTTGCTCGCCGTCGGAAGTTCGAATCCTCCCTCGGGTATGTGTGTGTGTGTGTGTGTTTTTTTTTTTTTTTTGCGTGTTATTCTTAGGTTAGTTTAACCTAGTTTAACCTAAAGTCAAATCGCCTAGATTTACAAACATTTGGCCGCGGCGGAATAGCCGTGCGCGCTGAAATGCCCTGCTAGGTGCGCACGGCCGTTCCACGTCGGAGGTTCGAGTCCTCCCTCCGGTACGGGTGTTTGTATTGTTCTTAGGATACGTTAGTTTAAGTAGTTTGTAAGTTTAGGAACCGATGACCACTGCAGTCAGGTCCCATAACTTTACAAACATTTGAACAAACATATGAATTTGAACACCTATGCCTGAAGGAGGATTCGAACCTCTGATGGGAGCTGCCGCGCATTCCTTGACATAGCGCCCTAGACCGCCCGCCCATTTCCACGCAGCGCCTCATTTCTGCTTGCAACGATTTATCACTATGAAAGCGACCTTTTAAGTTTCGGGTACGCGATCGCCCTAACCGAATTCTTGTGGCTTAAGTTTACTTATTAACGAGTACGAACAACGTAACTTCGCACAATAATGATGAAGATACAAGCAGCACCGTTCTCAGCGCTCATTCCTCTGTGAATGTCAATTGACGGACCGTTTTATGCTGTTATTAGGTCGATCACAGTAAGCTGTATTTCAAGCACCGAAATATTAATGTTAGACACCCCCTTATTGCACGTCATATTTAGGAGCCCTGTATTTGCAGAGGATTATCAATTGCGTCGCCGCGTCACAGGAACGGGATATTCGACCGAGTAGTGTACGTGACAAGTAATTCAAATGTTCAAATGTTTGTTAATCTGTCGGACCAAACTGCGTGGTCATCAGTCCGTAGCTTACAAACTACTCAAAGTAAGGTAAACTAACCTAAGGACAACACACATACCCATTCCCTTGGGAGGACTCCAACCTCCAACGGCGAGCAACCGCGCGGTCCGCAGCGAGGCGCCTTAGACCGCTTGGCTACTACACCGCGGCGACAAGTAATTCCTCAACTGATATCGAGACAAGAATAAACAATTGTGAGGCATTATATTCAGCACGCTCTCGTACATTATCCAGTTACTGGCGGCCCACCCAGTTTCGCAAGCGTGTGACGGAAGGCTTACTGAAGTAGCCGGCGCTGGTGTGATGACCACGTTTCGGATGGCGCGGTCTCCCGCGGCGGAAGTTTGAATCCTCCCTCGGACATGGAAGTGTGTATTGTCCTCAGGTTAGTTTAACTTAGTTTAAGTTGTTTGTAGCCTAGGAACTGATGACCAATGTAGTTTGGACCCATAGAATTACAAACATTTGAACGTTTTTGTGGTGACCACTCTGCCAGGGTGCCTTGGTGGCAAATCACCTCTTGATACCGCAGGCGGGGCTAGCACCAGATTGCTAGATCGTCGACAGGGTAATTGGTCTTTAGGATCCAACCAATGAAGGCTGAGCTCGCCTCAGGCAGCAGCGCTGTGAAGGCGGTATACAGAGGTTCACCATCTCCTCGGATGATGGTCAATTTGAGATGCAGTAGTTGTCTCCGTAATCCATCGCCCAGCTGTGACTAGTTACTGCTAGTCTTTACTGCTTTATCTTAGACGAAAGAGATCCACGTTCTAATCCTGGCCAGGAGCAAATTATCAACTTCTTACATTAGCCGGCCGCTGTGGCCGAGGAGACTAAGGCGCTCCAGTCACGGTCTGCACGGCCACTACGGTCGGGGGTTCGAATCCCCCCTCGGGCATGGATGTTTGTGCCGTCCTAGTTCATAAGTAGTTTGTAAGTTTAGGGACTGATGACCCCGTAGTTAAGTCCCATAGAATTTACAAACATTTGAATTTCTTACATTAACTTACATTAACATTCATGCTCACTAGTACCTAAGAATGCAAGTTCATTTTTTCCGCCGGCCGCGGTGGCCGAGGAGACTGAGGCGCTCCAGTCACGGGCTGCACGGCCACTACGGTCGGGGGTTCGAATCCCCCCTCGGACATGGATATTTGTGCCGTCCTAGTTCGTAAGTAGTGCATAAGTAGTTTGTAAGTTTAGGGACTGATAACCCCGTAGTTAAGTCCCATAGACTGTACAAACATTTGAACATCATTTTTTCCTTATTCATTGTGGCTGCATGATGAAAAATGGCCTATGATAATTCGAACATATTTGAAGGAGTTCTGTTACACATATTATAACAATTATTCATAATGGGAAAAATACTAAAATTCTGTTACAAGTTGATGAAATAATACTTAGATAAATGGAAGACGATTTCCAATGGTCCACCTACAAATTGCAGAAGGGCAATTTTAAGCAGCTAAATAGGATATTCGTGGTTATGGTTTCCCAAAGTTGATAAACAGTCCTAGCAAAGACAGTTATCCATGACACACTCACTGAACAGATGTCGCATCTCCCGTTACTTAGCGCCGATGTAAGTTAACACATGGACAGGGTGGTATAGAAATAATAATGCAACGTTTGAAATGCGTACCTGGGACTATCATTGATCGGTCAGTGCTATGATGATTAAAAATACAAATGTGGCGGAAGCGGTTATGACGTAATGCTTCACCGAAACTTAGCGGTTAGAGCGTCTGACCTGGATGCGATAGGCTCCGGTTCAATTTCTGGTACATCCAGGGATGTTTCCATGGCGAGACAATGAGCGCGGTGTACCCATCTTCGTAAGGCCAAGTGAGCAGTCCCGACAATGAGTAAGCTTGGCACTAGACAACCGACAACGTCCGACATATCGGGTGTGGCCCGTTGGCCCTCCATACCACATCCGAATCACTCCGATTGCCAAAGGATGACATGGCGGTCAGTGAATATCGCGTGTCCCTCCGGAACTGATTGCTTTTTCGTTTCTTTACATTTAAGAGTGATACATTTTACAGGAACAGAGAATACGGGAGTAATTTAACCTTCCATTCGTAATTTAAAATGAGTTGAAAAATTCACGCTATGAGGCTCATTTTATTATTGTTTATTTGGTAATTAGATATTAGATAGCATAAAATCTTCTGTTATCTGTAAGGTGTATGAATGTATGTATGCATGATCCCTATGGACTGGCTGCAGCAATTGTGATGAAATTTTCAGATTATCGCAGCAAGCAGCGAGTGAGTGAAGTTTGATTGGAAAAAAAGTTCAATTGTTTGTTAAGATTAAGGGACTTAACTGCGGGGTCATCAGTCCCTAAACTTACAAACTACTTATGGACTAGCTTATACTAAAGACGACACAAACATCCATTCCCGAGGGGGGATTCGAATCCCAGACTGTGACTAGAGCGGCGCAGACCGCTCGCCACCGCGACCGGCCGGCAGTTTGGTTGCGATCGGGTCTAGATATTTATTAACGTATATGAAAAATTTATGTCTGGCACTTGGAACGACAGTAGTGCCCCCCCCCCCCCAGCAAGGAAAGAGCCAACCGATTGTATGCTGCCATTCTTCTGTTACTGTAGTACTGCCATTGAAGCGCTAGCGTCGCTTTCGTGACCGTGTCCATAGTACCACTACGTTTTATTCTTTCTCCGCTAGGAGCGCTACTGTCTTTTCAAGTGCCAGGCGTAAGCTTTTAAATATACGTTCCACTGTGATATTAGTATTGTTAGAGCGCAGAATTGTGACAGAGAAACTTGTTAAAATCTTAGATTGCTCGAGCCATCGACAGCCGAGCTAGGCGGAAGCAGGTCATCAGCTCTGTCGTAAATGCGACGCCCGTTTCTAGTGACGACAGCAGACGCTGCGTCGGCGAGTTGAAAGCCTGCAGTCTGCGGACTGTTGACTGCGACGGAGAACGAGAGTGTGAGGGTATATTCGTCAGCTTGTAAACATTTCATAACTACACGTAACTCTGTCACAAGATTACCTGTTGATTTAATTCAGTACCCACTAGCAGTTAATTTCGTCAATTCTTTTTGTGCCTAGGTTTAAAAACATATTTACTGCTTTTCAGTGTTCAAATGTTTGTAAAACGTATGTGACTTAACTGCAGGGTTATCAGTTCCTACACTTACAAACTACTTATGAACTACCTTATACTAAAGACGGCACAAACATCCATGCCAGAGGGGGATTTGATCCCCCGACGGGGAACGGCCTCGCGTATCGCAGCATAACGCCTCAATGTGCTCGGCCACTCCGCCGCGGCTACTGCTTTTACCTCACTCTCTATTACTGCAGGGATAACTTCTTTTTTCCATTCTACTGCAATACAGTATTCTAACAGGTTGTTTCAAAATGTGTTTATCCGGTTGTAAAAGACTTTATACGGCAATAATTAAGAATTGTGGCACATTAGATATTAAGGTTTGTCAGTGTTGTGTTGTATATTGATCAAATGTTCAAATAATTGAAAACCTATTGGACCTAACTGCTATGGTCATTAGTTCCTAGATTTACAAACTACTTAAACTAACGTGCACTAAGGACAATACAAACACCCACGCCCAAGGGAGGACTCGAACATCCAGCGGGAGTGGCTGCCCACTCCGTAGCATGACTACGCTGCTACTTCGGCGCGGCTCGTATGTTGGTCTTCCGTATTGTTGCAAGTACGGTTCATCGTCTGGGAGATATCTTCTTAGGGGCCTAATTTAAAATCTATCTATCTCTTTGGCCCTTTTCCCGCACATGCAGGGTGGGCACTGTGTTAAACGCGAATTTGGTATGGGTTAATATTTACAGGGTGGCCTGTTGCCCTTTCTGCCGCCACCCCATGCCCCCCGGGAGGAAATGTGGACCTCAAGTGTCTGCGTATAGTGTTATAAGTGTAAAGTATTACGAAATGTTCGCGAACCGTGTAACTGAGGCGGGACTTGGGGACCAGACCGGTATTCACCTAGGGTGATGTGGAAAACCGCCTTAAAACCACATCCAGGCCGACACTCCGAACCCTTTCGTTAATCCGCCAGGCGGGTTCGAACCGGGGCCGGTACGCCTCCCCGTCTCGGAAAGTGGTGCGTTAGACCACGCGGCTAACCGAGCGGTTGGGAGCCTAATTTAAAATACCTAACATTAATTTGTCATGAGGACGGTGCACCACTGCACTAGCAACTGCATGTAAGAAAAGTCTGTAAACAACAAGCTGTTTCATCAATCTATTTGCCGTAAGGATGTACGTATCTTACCTTGCACCAGTGACCTTCAACCGCTCTCTGGGACCCGATCTTTTTATATGGATTATATGCTAAAGACCCTGCTAAAACACTTCCTTTACCAACAATTTTGGGTCACCTGTGACGTTGTATAGCAACTTCGGTGAACGATCGTGTCTACACACATGGGACGATTATGACTATGTTGCGGCTAGTGGAAGGGGGTACATAGAACATAAGTAAAATAAAAAAAAAAAAAGGTTCTATACATATAGTAATTTATCATTAGTGCTCCTTGTTTTAAGAAAATTGATTGTCTAATGCCAGTGATTGAGTGTCTTTGAATACGTGGAAGGGGAAGACGTCATCATTTACGCCACCAACAGTCGTAAACGACTTGAAGACTATTAAAGTCACTAGCTGAGTTCATTGTAATACCCTCCTGACTCTCTGACAGAAGAATGTTGTTGAGACTACGAAATGTTTAGAAATGGTGATAGAAGGAGTCAGTGTAGCACAGTAGTTCCAGTTTGCGTGTGTCGGCGTTAAGTGGCATCCCATGGACGGCGGGCACGTCGGTCGGTAACGAGGCGGGGGGTTCCGCAGTTTGGCGCGGCCGGCAAGGCCGTGAAACGCCGATTGGCGCCGGATGCACGCACTCCCACTGCCGACTTCCTCGCTTTCCCGAAGTCATCTCGGCTGTCCCACGTTCCGGGAAACTTCTCGTTCCTACGCAGTTCACCTGCCCTACATTTACACCAACGGAAAGACGCGCAAACATCGATATATCCCTATCGTTCTTTTCCTGACGTTAACCCTGTGACTCGGAATGAGGCACCTAAATCTCATGAGTCCTATAGTTCCTGACGACTCCTGAAAACTTCCCAATTTCCCAAAATCAAATTACCTCACACAATTTCTTTTCCTTTTCTTTTTTAGTGGTTGTGAGGAGTGTCATGAATAACATATTAAAACGCTTGACCTGTAGGATGTGAACATTTGAGGGAGAGGGAGTTTAAAGATCACATTTTTACGTTCCTGCTGAATAACTCGAAATACTTTACCTCTAGCGCAAATGTTTCTCAGTTCAAAACTGAAGCCGGCCACTGTGGCCGAGCGGTCTGCGGCGCACCCTCCAGTCACGGTCAGCACGGCCACTACGGTCGGGGGTTCGAATCCTCCCTCGGGCATGGATATTTGTGCCGTCCTAGTTCGTAAGTAGTTCATAAGTAGTTTGTAAGTTTAGGGACTGATGACCCCGTAGTTCAGTCCCATAAGCTTAACAAACATTTGAACATTTGAATTTTTGCGGCGCACCAGACTGTTGACTGCTTTAATTCTTACCTTTTTATATATACACTAGCCTTAGCAGACGGCGTTTTCCGGGATTTAATTTATTCCAGTCTTCTGTCAGTCCGTCTTCCCTCCCCTCGCGCTGCTCGTCATAGTCTTACTACTACTCCTCCTGCTCCCCCTCCCCCCACCCTTGTCCCGATTAATCCTCTCCTCCCTTCTCTCGCCATCTCCTCTTTCTGTTAATTCCATTATTTCTCAATCAATCTCCTATCTTACCCCTCTCTTTTTCTCCATATTCTCTTCGCCCTCTATCGACCTCCAACCCATTCTGCTCCGCCTCCGCCATCTCGTGCTGCTCCAACTCTATGCATCCCTCTATGCCTGTGCATCTCCTCCTGTCCTTCTGTTACGTATATGTAATTCACAATAAAATTCCTGCACGATCTGACGCACCATGTCACGGACTAAACAGCCGCTCTCGCTGGAGGTTCGAGTCCTTCCTCCCCTTTCCTCTCTCTTGGCCCTTCTCTCGGCATCTCTCCTCTCCCCTCTTTCGGCCCGGCTGCGCCCCTCTCCCGGCCCATCTTCTCCTCTCTGTCCATTTCCTCCTCTCCCTGTCGGTCTGTCGGTGAACAATTACATATATCTGACAACATTCATAGTGATCGTTGAAACCGTGTAGAAGATCAGTGCGAGGTATCCTGCTCCAAACACTGTACCGTGTCTTGCAAAACAAAATAAATAAATAAATAAAATAAAATAATAAAATAAAAGATATATGTATGTGATAACTTTCTCGGCGATCGATCAAACGGTGTCAATGTCTGTTGTATGATTTCCTTTGCCTTAAGCTGTACGAAATGTAACGCACACGTTGGTCTTCCCCTTATTTTCAAGGTAAAGTGTGCTGATTGGAATAATAGTGTGGGCGACTGTCCAGTTCTGCAAGTAAATTACTCTTCACCATACGCCATACGGAAGTTTGTGCAGACAGTGACTCTCCTTTTGTTTTGAAGGTCAATTTTGCAAAATTTCATCAAAATCGGAATAGAACTGTAGATTTGTACGTATCACGAACAAAGCAAAAAAATTGCCGGACATCCTTTTTTTTTCTCCACATTTTAATGAAAATAATGTACAGTACAACTGAAATGAAATGTAAAATATAAAAAAAACACGGTTATGTATTTCGTAAAATTGGACAACACGTGTAATGTGAAATAAATTGTAGGATAAAAAATACCAAAAGTTCAAATTTTTATAGAGCTTATGGCACTTAACTACGGGGTCATCAGTTCCTAAACCTACAAACTACTTATGAATTAGCTTATACTAAAGACGCCACAAACATCCATGCCCGAGGGGGGATTCGAACCCGCGACCGCAGCGGCCGTGCAGACCGTGAGTGGCACGCTGCAGACCGCTCGGCCACTGCTGTCGGCAAATGGTAGGATCAAGGAAACGTTTGAAAACGACTGGCAATAAATTCACAGTTAGCAGTAATGAATTATTGTTGACCGAAATTGAAAATGATTCAGTTATCAACTAACTTTACTGTACAGTACATACACGTTACAGTATTCAAAGCAAATGTCGTCAGTCACGGAGTCTGTCCAGTTGCTAAGTCGCGGTGGAATGGACAAGCACTTTAAGGTGCCTTGCTGCGGAGCAGGCGGTTGTTCCACGTCAGAGGTTCGAGTCCTCACTCGGGAATGGGTGTGTGTGTGTGTGTCTGTGTGTGTGTGTGTGTGTGTGTGTGTGTGTATGTGTGTTGTTCTTAGGTTATTTTAAGTGGTTTGTAATCCTAGTGAATGATAAATGCAGTAGTTAAATCCCATAGATTTACTAAGATTTGATTTAATTTGAGTTAGGCTAATACACTGACAGAAAAAATTACTACACCTAGAGAGACGACACTGATGTTGATCCGATGACGGCAGATGCCAAATGAGGGATAGTAGATGTAGTGACAATTGTTTCAACATAGTCCGCGAACATGTAGCGTAGTGGCATAGCTGCCAGAGCACCATCTGTGTATACCCTTTCATAGGGGGTGTTTACACCCATGAGGCACAGGGTGATATCAACGTGCGAATCATACGGGCGCCAGGGAGACGCACTCGTGATTCTTACAGCCAACTGAACGAGTTTGAATGAATCGACTCGCACGGTCGGATAGTTGTCGCCAGATGATCACTTGGAAGATACAATGGCGGGCCGTGATCTTCGTCGATGAAAGCAGATTCTGGCAGCACGCATTGTGATGCTCGTTTAGGCGTAAAACGTAGACATGGTCAGCGCTGTCTCGGAGAGTGCTTTTTTTTGTAAATCTATCGGACCAAACTGCGTGGTCATCAGTCCGTAGCTTACAAACTACTTAAAGGTAAGCCAACCTAAGGACAAATTCACACACCCATGTCCCAGGGAGGACTCTAACCTTCGATGGCGAACAACCGCGCGCTCCGCAGCGAAGCGCCTTAGACCGCTCGGCTACTCCACCGTGGCTCGGAGAGTGCACTCGTCCAAGACACCCTGGCCCCACCACAGACCTTAAGCTACAATTACCTTTACGTGTTTTTGGAGGGAGCGCTGACGGTACGTCCGGAATATTCTAAGATCGTTCTTTTGCCATTCTTTCGACGGAAATGTTATTTCTTATTCCAACAGGATAATGCTCCAACAGGATAATGCTCTCTCACTCACTTCACTCTGCCAGGCACTTAAATGTGATTTGAAGAGTATCTATGTAGATGTAAAGTCAACCTGCTCTGTAGGTCGTACAACATCTTCTCTGGCTTACATGATCTTCCGACTTGTCTTCAATCGAGCACGTGTGGGTCATGATGGGACGACAACTGATAGGTGCGACTCTTCAATCCATAACTCTTGCAGAACTACTTGAAAAGGTTAAGTATTCGCCATCTGTATGATGGAATGGATGCCAGAATCCGCGCGTGCATAGCCACCCGTGGAGGCTACACCACGTACTAATATCGGCGCTTGGTGTCTCAGAACCGCTTCAGTTACTGATCCGTAAATACATTCACTTCATATACTCTATATGCACTGTTGCAACCATTAATCTTCAGTGAACTGGAAAACTCTAACAAGGAGACCACATGAGTGTCGGATTTCTTTATAATTATGGTACGTGAAGTTCAGAACATAAATAACCATCAGCCAAAGCCATTGGACGCAACTCTAAAAAATTCTGGAGAAAATCGACTTTGAAGTTTTGCAAGGTACACTTAAGTACCAAAAATGAAACAGAGCATCTGTCGTTGGAACTAAGGGATTAACGGGCGCCGTGACTCAGCGCTCTTGGTCAGAGGGCTGAGTCAAGAACATGTAGAACAAAAAATAACAAACACGATCAGTGACCGCAAGGAACAGAAATAAACAAAGAGCGACAAAAATATTAAATAAATAAAATAAAACATGGTGGTACCGTTTTGACCTCACAACCATGGAGTCAGTATTTCTTTTCTTTTTCTTTATTTTTTTATTTTATTTTTTATTTTTTTATTTTCCAATTCAGTTACATAAAACATTTTGGGATCTCTAATTCCACGTGCTGTGTCAGATTTTTATTATGTGTATGTAGACGAGTTCGACACCTTGTAGCCAACTAAAACGATGGTTGAGTAGGTTAGCTGCTTAGAAAGTTATTAGTAGCGTTGGGAATGACTTTCATGAACACAGTGTCGTAGCTGTTTACAAACTGAACAGATCAGTAACTACTGTCCTCAACTAATATTGAAGCCAATATTGTAAAAATTGTAACTTGTTTTTTGATTGAAACCACCATTATTAACAACCTTTTATAAAATATATAGAATTATGCATAAACAAAAATTCGTTATTTTTTCGTAAAAATTACTACTGGATATTAAAATTGTGTAAGTATTCGAACACAACGAATTTTTTAAAAAAAGTCACCGCAGGATACGAACCACCGACCCTATGGTTGTAAGGCTAAAGCGCGACAAGCTTTTTTTTTTTTTTTTTTTTTTTTTTTTTTTTTTTTTTTTTTTTTTTTTTTTTTTGTCTTGTTGATAGTTTCATTCCTTGCGGTCACTGATCGTGTTTGTTCGTTGTTGTTCGATGAATTCCTGGGTCAGCTTTTTTTATTACAGAGTGTTCAGCCCTCTGACCAGCCGCGCTGAGCCACATTGCCCGGTAACCATCTGAGCTGCACTGCCAGATGCTACAATTGTTTTAATTATTGGTACTTAAATGTATTTGCAAAACTTCAAAGTCGATTTTCTCGAGAATTTTCAACAGTTGCGTCGAATGTCTTTAGCTGATTGTTATTTAATTTCTGAACTTCACGTACCACAAATATAAAAAAATTCTAAAATCCGATACCCATTGTGTTTGTGCTAATATTCATTTCCAGCGGTGTAGTTTAAAATGCCTTCCCTCATGGTTGAAGCCAACTCAAATGTATTGTCACAATATTTTGAAAATGTATTTGTTCTCACTTTTTCTTGCTTTAGTCCAACATGAGCAATGGAAGATTTTTATTCATTTATTTATTTTAAAAAAGAAAAAGGCAGCCGCTCTTGATGAAGGAACCTCGCATTACGAAACGGCCGTTGGCTGCAGAAATGGAAACACAAGCCTTCCGTCAATCTGTCACGAAATACCAGTGAACTCTGAGTGGTTGCTAATTAGGACAACAGAACGATGGCTTGAAACTATTTTGCTGTATTGAATGCTGCAATTCACCTCTGGGCAACGCCACTAACCATTCGTCTCGCAGTTGCAGAATGTTCTATGTCGCAGTAAGCCTGTAAGGTGTTTGGACCAGCTGATTATCTTGGCCAGCCTTTCACTCCACATTTAAATCTCTGGAACAAACGAGACAAGTTTATATTTAGTCCCCCACTTCTGCTTAAACTAAGCGAGTACTAACGAGCTCGTTACAATGCACACTCAACTTCATCATCAGATGTCGTGGCAATAAAGATTCAACAATTAATATATAACTGGATCTAACCTCTTTTTCTTCTGTTGTGGTAGCGTTGGCACACTTACGGCAGTATCTCAGTGCTTGTAAAATAGCTTATACAAGTGCGTCATTTCTTACGTTGCTTGTTGAAGGGAATTTTTCCTTACGTAATTTGTAGACCGAATTTTATTACTTAAGAGAATCGTTGTGCAGTACCTGCAGGGAACATCACGATTCGTCCTCAGGCAGAGAAGGTAACCTGATGTTTTCTGCCCTTTTGAAATATCATTTCTACCTATAGGGCATTTAGGCCGTAGTGACATTTGTACGGTTTATTATCTTCAGTTATTAATCTGAACTACAATTGTGTGGCTAGCAAGAACAATTTACTTAAGGTCTTTTGGGAGTGTATCATATATCAAACGTGATGATCACGCATCCTATTAAAAGTGTTAGCTATGTGGCAGGTAATTAAATCCTGTAAGCGATGCGCTATTATTTAAAGAGGAAACCTTTCACTGGGGTAGAGTGTTCAGAAACACTACACAAGGCATTACGGCCAGCCACTACAAAGTATTTCAGTGTAGATTTATTTCCAGCCATTCGAAATAGAGGTAAAGACTTGGCGCCTGAGCAGGTGTACGTCCTGTCCGTCGAGACACATTAATCGCTAAGTACAAAAAATTGACACGATCGAATGAAGGGCAACAGTATTTACATACACCACTAACAGAACAAGCTCATTCATTTCCATTACGTATCTTCTCAACAAGGAGTAAGCTACAAGCTACACAAATTCTTTAAGTGTATTCAAAAGATACTGCGGCATGATTTCAAAAAATGTTCAAATGTTTGTAAAGTCTATGGGACTTAACTACGGGGTCATCAGTCCCTAAACTTACAAACTACTTATGAACTACTTACGAACTAGGACGGCACAAATATCCATGCCCGAGGGGGGATTCGAACCCCCGACCGTAGTGGCCGTGCAGACCGTGACTGGAGCGCCTCAGTCTCCTCGGCCACCGCGGCCGGCGGCATGATTTCTCCTTCAGTAAAATCCCAATTTGTGTCTGCATAGTATCTAAAGTCATTACATCATATTATCGGTCTTTTTCACAACCTTAAAAGAACTTTCATGAACGATTTATCATCTGTTGGTTTAGTTACAAGCACTACCCGCACTGATTTTCGTAAAGTCACCGTCATAATTATGTCTGTATCTCCAGTCCGTCTTCGCGTCCAACTGCGATATATCAAAACTGTTAAAACAGAGCGTATTTCTGGATGCGCTGGGAGTATAGTTCTGAAAACAAAATTGAGTTCAACGTAATAAAACTCGACTACTATTTTACCTTTCTGCTTATTGTTTATCCATGAAGATTTCGTCTTCTGCTGTTCTAAAAAGATATAAATATAAAACAAAAAGATTTGAAACATGGAAAAATGAAGAGTTTCTCAGTTTAAATAATTGGGAGAAATTATACAAGAAAACGGCGCGGAAAAAGCTGCAAACAAAGTTCGCTGTCAAAAATGGCAACTGTATTCAGATGAAAACTTTATACCTTGTGTCATATTTTATCAATGTTCAATATTGTCACACTAATCATCTCTGGAAATTAATGTCCATGTATTATCTACACAACAACTTAAGATCTTTGAACGTAAAACTTAAAAGCAGTCTTAATGATGGCATAACATCCGAAAACCGGTTTGTAAAAACAATAAATTTACAGAATATTACACAGTTATCTCGTGTGTTTCATTCAAAATTAACACACTATGTTTACAGTAAAAGAAATCACTTTCTAAGTTCGGTAAAATACGTCATTACAGCCCTGTAATCAACCTGAATTTCTTTATGGGGCAGAAAGTTTAATTTTAAATAGAAAGAGAGATATTGAAGATATTCAACAGAAAGAAAGAAACATTGTTGGGAAAATATTAGGCCCCATAATTATTTATGGAGAAACGTATACGCTGAGAAGTAATAAGGGACTAGAAGAATACACAGACATACATGGTGACATGAGAAAACTATGACATAAATTTTATGTGCACATTAAAATAACGACACTCACTAGGTTGACAAAACAAGAAGTAGAATTCCACGAAACATAAGTAAGTCCAAAGCTGAGCCAATTAAATGGATCGAAGCAATTAAGGACGATCTTAAAATAGCCGGTATAAGTCAAGAAGACGTTATAGATAGAAAACATTAAGACAAAAGATATTTGACTGAAAAGTTGGTCAGAGGATAAATTAGACAACGGACTTGAACACCGTGGTCTGATGATATAAAGGAAGTTCATACTAAAGGGATGAAAGAAATTTGGGCACAACAGAAGGCCAACCATCGGAACCCACACTGATTGACTGAACCTGTCGTAGTCCTATTGGGTACATACGTAAATAAGGAATAAAATTTTTTAGAAAACTTAAAGAAAACTATCTACTCTCTGCATTTTGCCATGGTAACGTTTTACACTTTTCTTTTTCAATTTATTAAAACTGATTTGTGATTATGTGCTCCAGCTGCCAAGACTCTTACACTATATTGATGAGCACACAACACTATACGACTAGCTTAATTGCGTGAGGAGTGAACCCTTAAGTTATGAAATTTTCCGTAGTACAAGAATATCTAAGGTTCATTTCATATGGTACATTTCATTCTATTCGACTCGAATATGTATTTATTTACATGTACTGCCACACGCAAGATGGCAGCAGCTAATCGTGTACAGGATACCTGAGATGCCTGAAGTTCGTCATAGTCACGTCATCCACTGCTTCTCCATCGTATGTAACCTGATTGGAGTGCACAGCCGATTCCGTGAAACTGGCAAGTAGCATCTTCTTTATTTCTGTGACTTATAATATCTCTGAATGCAACGGTTATTTATACAGAATACGGGAAGTTTTCCTCTTATTTTAGTTGTTTTTCTCTGCTTTATCCATTCGAAAAAATAAATTGACGCCATTAAGCAATTACTCAAATTGGTCACAAATTGACATACATAAAGATCTTGAGGCTTTTAGAATTTGATATTAACTATATGTGTGTAGGTCTGTAGCGTGATATAAACACGTATAACGCAAGGATGAGTAAACAGGCAACATGTCGATACCAGGGCGTCAAGTCTCTGCGAATTTAATTCCGTTACTCAGCTAACAGTAAATGTGCCTCGTAGACAACAAAAATACTTAGATATCTGTATTTGAGAGAAGACGTGAAGTTGAATTCAAACAAACCGGTTGAAGTAATCGGCTAATCGGTCGATAGTTGAATAGGAACGGTAGCAAAATACGACGGTGTTAGCAGGAACAGGTGAAACATAGCCAAACACAGAATTATGTACGAAGAGGTTGGCCTATAGAGACGACGAAACGCGAGGACCGAGCAATAGTCAGTCACTAAGAGCGTCGGATTCATTATGATCGATCCGACTTTGGAGTGGTGCTTAAGCGAGTCAAAAGCAATTCTCAGGCGGCCAACAGGAAGTGGCTCAGCTCACGCAGCCCCTTCCTCCAACTACCATTGACCTGTCTACACAAACAAGCTTTTTGGCATTGGTGTCGGGCACATTTAGTATGGAATCTCACTGACATGTGACGAGTTTTCTAACTGAGCCCCAATGACCCGTGAGTAGGTGTCTATAGACTCCCCGGAGAGCAGTGGGATACTAACGCGAGTGTCGCCCTCCATACGGGTCGACAACTAGGAATGATGGTCTAGAGGCCCCATTACATTCCATGACCCTTCGTCTGCGGCACCTTACACCGTAGCGTTTGGTGAGCGACACTCTACGCCATGTTTTGTTGTCCTTTGTGACTAGCCACCCTCGACTTATATTTCAACAAAATAATTCCTTCCCGCATCCGTCGAGAGTTTCTACCACTTATCTTTCCAATTAATGACGTTTGCAGCATTTCGGGTAGAGCCTTCATCCAGATTCGAAGCACTTGACTGGACAGAATTTGTCATAATGTCCATCAGAAGGACATCCCAAAACTGAGTCAGTCAACGTCAGTGTCAACTGCTTGCATAAGGACCGGAGGTGCACCAACGCGTTACTTTCTTGGTCAACTTGTGAAGCTCTTTCTCCTGAATAAACAATACAATATCTCTGAAGTTGCAATCTTTTGTTTTTCTGTACAGATATATCGGATGATTCATTCGTGGTACGCCCCTCTCCTTTCGCCCCTCTTGTTTCTTGTCATAAAAGGTATTTTCTGCGATGTGGGATATTATATAAATCCTCCAAGGATCAATCTTTATAATTTTAGCTTTTCAGAGCTTCGCTCCCCCCACCCCCTCTTTCCCTCTCCTGTTTTCATTCAGTTTCAAACTCATGTTAAACTCTTTGATTTTCATCAAACTGGTTCATATATAAAACAATAACAACATTTTAGTTTATTACCATTCGCTATGAAAGTCAGTAACGTGAATTACAATGTATTGCAACAAATATTATTAGTAACGTGAAGGCCTGGTGCACGTCCTTCAGTTATTCGTAATATAGGCGGCTTGCGCGACCCTGAGCCAACTGTATCCCGTGTTCCCAATTTCTCAGCCAAGTATGCACTAAACGAGATCTATTCTGTTGAACCTTGGCGAACCGGTGAGAACCGGCATATCAACTGCACAAAGGCCATTAGCATACAGTAGATAAAAATATGAAACGGAAGAAAGAACACCTTACCCTTAAACTCTCAGAAAAGTCCTCTCATTTCTACCAATGTCCATCAGAGTTCTCTCTGAGTATATATTTTTATGATTAGCTAAATTTGCCATACAAAACCTTACCTTGTTTCATTTCCCTAAATGTCTTCTTCGGTATCATTTCATCGAGGACAACATGGTTTTTTTCCCAATTCTTTGTTGGTGATTTATAATTAAACAGGACGTTGGTATCCACAAAGCAAAGAAGATAACGCTATCGTCCACTACCATGTATTTTTATCAATTTTTCCGAATTTCGGATTTCAAAACTACTTCTTCAGCCGCTTTAGTAAAACGGAATCTCGGTCTGTGTCTCCCCTATACTGGTCTACTACTATACTGGTGGAAGCAACAGTGTGGAAGTATTCGTTCTTCAGTACACTAACATTTCACTCAGTTTCACGACACCACTCAGCTATATTATTTTACTCATTACGGCCAAATAAACTACGCTTTTTTGACAAAATGTATTAGATGGTGTCGTTACTCTTCATTTTGTTTCAATTTTTTTTTTATTTCAAATGTTTGTATAGCTTATGGGACTTAACTACGGGGTCATACAAACTACTTATGAACTAGCTAACACTAAGGACGGCACGAACATCCATGCCCGAGGGGGGATTCGAACCCCCGACCGTAGTGGCCGTGCAGACCGTGACTGGAGCGCCTCAGCCCCCTCGGCCACCGCGGCCGGCACAAATTGTATACTTCTTTCGTGAAAATGGGAAATATGATATGTCAGACCAAGACACTATCTCGCTTATCACTAGCAGCGGCTTTAATCTGTTAGGCCTCCGAATCACGCCACCACAATCGACTCAAGCCTTCAGCGCACGTACACAAAGGTCTACCAGGTCTACGGATAACAGGTTAAACAGTGGCAGAAATGTTTAAATGTGTGTGAGGTCATCAGTCGGTAGACTTACACACTAATTACTTGACTAACTTCAACTAACTTACGTTAAGGACGACACAAACACCCATGTCCGAGGGAGAATTCGAACCTCTGAGCGCAGCGGCCTTGCAGACCGTGAATGGCGCGCTGCAGGCCGCTCGGCCACTGCGGCCGGCAAACAGAGGCCCCCATTCATTATGACAAACTGATTGGACAGTTGCATCAGTTCGTAAGTGGTGGTCAGAAGATGGTGTTAATGGGGCACAGAAACAGACACTAAATTTATATATATAAAAAACTATAGTTACGGCTGTAGGAAATTATCTTTCTAATTATAAAACAAAGTTTTGGAAAACAAAAAAGCATAAAATCCAGTATTACAATTTGAGTTAGCCGGTAATGATAGGTTATCTAAAATTTTAGCGAATGACGCCATCGACCATCCGCCTTTGTCAATGTCAAACTTGCATCACAAGAATTCTTTACCTTGATTTTCCATTCATTCCAGTTCTATCAAGTGTAAATTGAACTTACGACGTCTACACATATACCCTGGTACAAATTACCAATTTTTAAGACAATTTATACTGAGGAACAGATTCATTCGAACCTTCTTTTTTATTCAAAGTGTGCACGAATAGTAGGTATCACATCATTCACATTGGGCTATTTAGCAAAGCTAAGGAAAAGAATGTAAACTGTAGACTACGCAGCTCGAAATTCAGTGTTGTAATAACTGGACTATTTCGCTCAGTACGTTGTGGAGCTCAGATTGGCTGTACGTATTATGAATTGGTAATAAAATACATTCGTAAAATACTGTGCACCGTGTGAGCTCTGTTACTTGAGAAATAAAATGATTAACTTCCGGAAATGAAAGTTGAATTCCAATACATTATGTATTTCAAATCCTCATTGTGATTAACTGCTGTTTTCACGTCCAATTTAAAATTGTCATATACTAGAAGTGTAATTTTGTATCAGTGCAAAAGTAGAATCATATAGCTTCAAGTTGGACGATCGTTAGTCGTTCGCCAAGAGCATGGAATCGGACTGAGTGAATCTGAGTCACTCCCCTGGCTCCCACGTACAGCTGGGTGAAGTAATTACAGGGAAAATTAATGAATGATGGTAGTTCGAGTAATCATCTGTTTCATTCTGGATTATAGTGATACATTTGTGCGTACCCAATGTCTGCGCAGATCAACCGCGTGACTATGTCGAAGAGTTACTAGCAAACATAACGTAGCATGTCAAGCTCAACAAATGTTTGTTAAGCTTATGGGACTTAACTACGGGGTCATCAGTCCCTAAACTTACAAACTACTTATGAACTACTTACGAACTAGGACGGCACAAATATACATGCCCGAGGGGGGATTCGAACCCCCGACCGTAGTGGCCGTGCTGACCGTGACTGGAGTGCCTCAGTCACCTCGGCCACCGCGGCCGGCTCAAGCTCAACAGAGAGGAGACTTCGGACGTGAAAGTAACTTCGGTCATATCATAAGCGAGTGTTATACGCCTATTAATTTTCACACTATACGTACATGGATGACCAGTAAATAATGACGAGAGTTCTGTGAGGCTATTCACATATGCCGTTATAGTATAGCTATAGTATACATGGAAGTCGGAACTAATGCTACTCGTGGTGCAGAGATTGCAAATTGACCTTCAAAAGGGGGAAAAATGAAGTATGACGTATGCATAGACAGAAACACCCATTATTGTATGATAAGATGATTTCAGAACGATCACTGGAAACAGCTACTTCCATTTAATACCTAAATAGTATCCAAGAACACTCCTCCGACATGTTCTTAAAAATAACTCGTCAGTCTGGATTGCGTATCGCATGGAATTGATAGAGGGAATAGACAAAAGCCTAAGAAGACTACCATGTTTTGTTACAGGTTCATTTAGTGAACACAAAAGCGTCACGGAGATTCTAAGCCAACTCCAGTGCAAGACACTATAATAGAGCATTGTACATTTCCCTGTGTGTTATAATTAAGGTTTCGAGAGCGTAAATTCCGCGAAGAGTCAATCAATATATGGAATTGTGGGAACGAACATTAATACACAAAGTACTCTTCACCATACACGGCAAAGTGGCTTCTAGAATATAAATGGGGATGGAGCTGTAGCACATAGAATGCAAAATGACCGGGTGGCATTATGGCTCTGGAAAGATACAAAATGTCGCGGAGCATAAAGACTTTCTATAAATTATGTGTGCCTGGACGTTTACAGTGCTACCTGAATTGCTCTTGCAATAAATCAAGATATTCAGGAGCCTGTAGTTAGCTGTAACCTGTATTACGCTTTCCCAATTGTGTCCACGTGAAATTATATCTGTCTTTTATAGATTTTTAATAGTTAGGATTTGGAAAAAAAAAGTATCGTTTCAATTTTGCTCAGGGGAATACTTAATTTTGCCGGTGACGAGAGAGATAGTTAAGTGTAAGTGCGAGGACTGTAACCGTTCCGCAGAGCAAGAAATAAATTGGCCGCAAACAATACGGAAAGTAAACAAGCGGACGGCATTCCGAGCACTGCCCACGCCGAACCATATATCCACAGCGCGAGACATTCGATTCAAATTTCTTTTCAGCCATAACGGCACTCGCCGAAAGAGTAACAATAAATTTAGCGAAATAATGAATTTAGTAGGTATAGCGTGTCTGTCGCATTTTATTACGGCGGCGCGGGGATTGTTTTATATCGCCCGCGGGCCGCGGCCGCGGCCGGAATCGTTAAACAAACGAGTGTGCGGGCGGGTGGCGTGGCGTTCCTTTTGTGCAGCTGGCGACACAATGCGGGACCACCTACGGCGCTGGTCTCTCACCTGGCGCCCTCGCCAATTTCGGAGCGGACGTGTTTGCTCTGCGACGCGACGCGATACCCCTGCGGGCGCCCAACGCCATCCGGGGAAGGGGCCACGGCGGCAATTAGAACTACAGATAGTAACTCCAAGGGGGAAACCCGAGAACAGCTAGAGTTCCCAGAAAGCTCGTTATAGGCGGAGTAGTGGCTGGACTAATTACGTCGTGGCGAGGAAACATTTCAACACATTGGAACTCCAACGATGTACAGTAGTGTGGAGATGCGAAAAAATTATTGGAAAGAGACAGAGTGGCTGGCCAGAACTTAATAAAGCCGAATGTCTACATGCCTACTTCATTTCCTTTTGTTCTTGATATGATTGTATTGTGTTGTGGCGAGGAAACATTTAAACATATTGGAATTCCAACGACGTACAGTACTGTGAAGATGCGAAAAATTATTGGAAAGAGACAGAGTGGCAGGACAGAACTTAATAAAAAAAAATGTTCAAATGTTTGTAGAACTAATGGGACTTAACTATGAGGTCATCAGTCCCTAAGCTTACAAACTACTTACGAACAAGCTAATCTGAAGAACGGCACAAATATCCATGCCCGAGGGGGGATTCGAACACCCGACCGTAGTGGCCGTGCAGACCGTGACTGGAGCGCCTCAGTCCCCTCGGCCACCGCGGCCGGCTGAACTTAATAACGCCAAATGTCTACATGCCTACTTCATTTACTTTTTTTCTTGATATGATTGTCTTGTGTTACTTTCTGTGACTGGAAATTGTAGCCACACTTAACACAATTTTGTATACCCCTTACTATACAGGGTGTTAAAAAAATGTACGGCCAAACTTTCAGGAAATATTCCTCACACACAAAGAAAGAAAATATGTCATGTGGACATGTGTCCAGAAACGTTTAATTTCCATGTTAGAGCTCATTTTGTTACTTCTCCTCAAATCACATTAATCATGGAATGGAAACACACAGCAGCAGAACGTACCAGCGTCACTTCAAACACTTTGTTACAGGAAATGCTCAAAATGTCCTCCGTTAGCGAGGATACATGCATCGACCCTCCTTCAAATGGAATTCCTGATGCGCTGATGCAGCCCTGGAGAATGGCGTACTGTATCACAGCCGTTCACAATTCGAGCACGAAGAGCCTCTACATTTGGTACCGGGGTTGCGTAGACAAGAGCTTTCAAATGCCCCCATAAATGAAAGTCAAGAGGGTTGAGGTCAGCAGAGGGTGGAGGCCATGGAATTGGTCCACCTCTACCAATCCATCGATCACCGAATCTGTTGTTGAGAAGCGTACGAACACGTTGACTGAAATGTGCAGGAGCTCCATCGTGCTGTGAAGACGCGAAAAAATTATTGGAAAGAGACAGAGTGGCTGGCCAGAGCTTAACAAAGTCAAATGTCTACATTTACTACTTCATTTACTTTTGTTCTTGATATGATTATATTATGTTATTTTCTGTGACTGGAAATTGTATCCACACTTAATACAATTTTGTATACCCCTTACTATATAACTGTATACGACAAACGACTTTTCGCCTTTACACTTTACCAACTGTGTTACACAGACCGAAACTAGGTCTTATTTAGTCACTTGTATTTTACACAAGACTGTAAAATATTAATTTTTGGTCGCTGAAAGATGTAACCATACGTATTACAATATTGTACACGCCTTGTTATAATACGATACACACTATTGTCCCTTAACCCTATCTCCACAAAAAATAGATTATAACTTTGCGACTTTTTCACTGAATGTCAGTTCCCTATGATCCATAGTGTTATCTCATTTAACGCACGTTTTGTTTGTCTAGTTGTAGACTTCAACAGATAATAGTTGTTATGGCACATATTCATTATTTATTTTCACAGTCCAAATCGTCATTTGTACAATGTTTTTGTACTACGTCCTCAATAGTCGCCAGTCGCGGAGCGACCGAGCGCATTGCGGCGCTATGGCGTGATGCACGAGGCCGTTTCCCGTCGGGGGTTCGAATCCCCGTCAGGTATGGATGTCTGTGCTGTCTTTAGTATAAGGTAGTTTACAAGTAGTTTGTAAGTTTAGGGACTGATGACCCACAGTTAAGTCCCATAAGCTTCACAAACATTTGATTTTTTTTATTTCTTTTTATTTTTTTTTATTTTATTTTTTTTTTTTTTTTACAATAATCGCCATGGCAGCTTATTAACTGATGTAGTGCTTAATAAATCTGAATATAATTTGAATCCATGGAGCCTTCATCACTATAACACGGTCTATCACTGTTTTTATGTTTTCATTAAGACTAGTTGTCAAGTGACATGGATTTTATTTATTTGTCAGGCTTGTCACTATTGATGAGGATGTTAGCTGACGTATTCACTTAACTAGTTTGTTTAGCTTGTAAGTACTCACTAGATGTAAGTAGTGGAATATGTTAAGTATTTTATTAAAATTCTGTACAGTTTATGCTTGTCACTTTTTATTTAACAGACAGTTCGTAATGATGGTTTAAAGCCGAAACCGATCGATGTGTATAAGCAAAATAAACAGCTCAGGGTTAATAATGTGCACTTCCTAAATAATCAATACCTTCACTGTGCGATAGCGATGCTAATACTACTGATGACAGTTCTGATAAAGCAGAATTGCTAAACACTGCTTCCCGAAGTTTCTTCACCAAAGAAATACTCACGAAATCTAATCCAGAACACCTCGCAGCATGCGTAGTTTAGAAGAAGATGTCCCTGGAGTATTAAAGCAACTTAAATCATTTAACAAAAGCAAATCTTTCTGTCCAGCTTGTATACCGGTTAGGTTGCTTTTAGAGTATGCTGATGCAATAGCCCAATACCGCTCACTAAGTAAAAGATCCGTACCCAAAGACTAAAACGTTGCACAGGTCACTCCAATATTCAAGAAAGGCAGTAGGAGTGATCCGCAAAATTACAGGCCTAAATCACTCACGCCGGTTTGAAGCAGGATCGTTATGAACAACCTCGAATATATCGAGAAATTGACCCGGAGTCAACACGGATCCGAAAAGTATCGTTCTTGTAAAACACAACTAGTTCTTTAGTCACAGGAAGAGATGAGTGCTATTGACAAGGAGTCTCAAATCGATCCATATTTCTAGATGTGCGGAAGACTTTCGACACTGAACCTCACAAGCGACTTCTAATCAAATTGCGTGTTTATGGAATATCTCCTTTGTTGTGCGATTGGATTCGCAATTTCCTCACAGAAACGACACAGTAACTGAAGAAAAGTCATCGAGTAAAACAGAAGTGATAAGTGGCGTTCCCAGCGAAATGTTACAGGGCTCCTCCTGCTCCTTATCTTTATGAAAGACTAGCTGAAAACCCGGCGTCGCCCGGGTATTTATTTACTCCAATGTTAAGTTAGGCCGGCCGCGGTGGCCGAGGGGACTGAGGCGCTTCAGTCACGGTCTTCACGGCCACTACGGTCGGGGGTTCGAATCCCCCCTCGGGCATGGATATTTGTGCCGTCCTAGTTCGTAAGTAGTTCATAAGTAGTTTGTAAGTTTAGGGACTGATAACCCCGTAGTTAAGTCCCATAAGACTTACAAACATTTGAACTTTTTTTTTTGTTAAGTTAGTCCATCTTCCCTTTTCTCTCTGTGCACTCTCTCTTTCCTTCTCTCTCTCTATCCATCTCCTCCCACTTTCTCTCTGTACCTTCCGTCTCCTCCTGTACCTTTCTCTGTCCATTTCGTCCTCCACCTCACTCCATTCACCTCCTTTCCCCTGTCTGTCACCATCTCCCCTCTCTCTTTCTCCTCCTCTCCCCTCTCTCTGTCCGTCTCCTCCCTCCCCTTTCTGTCCGTCTCCTCCTCCATCTACTTCTCTCTCTCCTCTATATTAAAACATAGATATAGGCCCCAAGTTTCATGGTGACTAGTCAGATGGTGTCAATGTTGCAAGATACCCTCTGACAAGCTAAATTCGCTGGCTTGCAGATTATAAAAATCTCCTTCATGAAAACCTTCATTTATGTGCTGACTTTCATTGTGATCAGTCAAACAATATGTATGTTGTAACGTACCCTCCGCCATACACCTACGGAAGCTTACGAAAGGGAGCCCATGTATTCATTCGGGGTATTAGATATCTGCATTCCACATTTCATTCAATTCCGTCCAGCAGTTTCTGCGTGAAGAGTAACAAACGTGTTAAGATACTGTAAGGTACCCCCCGCCATGCAGCGTACGGTGCACCCTAAAGGTAGCTCATGAGTTAATACAGGGTATAAGCTCTCTGCATTCCAAATTTCATTCAAATCCGTCCAGCTGGTTCAGTGCGAAGAGAAACAAACGTATTGACTTATTGTAATGTACCCTCTACCACGCACCGTACGGTGGCTTACGAAAGGTAGTCCAAGCATCTTTTCCAAATTTCATTCATATCCATCCATCCATTTCAGCGTGAAGGCGTAAGAAACGAATTAATTAATTGTAAAGCACCCTCCACCACACACAATCCGAAGTTAATTTTAGTATTCCTATAATCGTCGCGCGAGTACAAGTAATGAGTCGACAAACTTTTCTCGCAATCGGATGTACGGTATGGCCGTGCATAAAATACGAATTAAAAGACAAACATTAATTTTTATTTATTAGATTTATTTCAAATTCGCATTAAACCCATACGTTGGTAACAACAAATTCCTTCTGCTGACAGCCAAAAAACCGTCATTTAAAAATCTGAGTGAAGTATGCTTGCCAATGCCGCATTTTTTAATTTTATTTCATTTATATATTTTTTAAAGAAATTGGTTTACTTTAAATTGCTTACAAGAAATTCAGATGGTGTGAACAATATTTATGTTTTAAATGTTTCTTTGGTGATTATCACCCTGAAACCTGTAACGTAACTTCCAGAGAGAGCTGCTAGAATTTTCTAAAAAAAATTATTTTATTCTAAACTTAGCCGAAATCTGAAAATT
Source organism: Locusta migratoria (assembly GCA_026315105.1). NCBI lineage: Eukaryota > Metazoa > Arthropoda > Insecta > Orthoptera > Acrididae > Locusta > Locusta migratoria. Next base: position 382,699,518 of record CM048755.1, read on the forward strand.
AACTGTTTAGTCACATTAATTTATTGAACTGATTGTAGGTAATCTGAATATATTAATACTGCACTGATAAACTGAATTGTTCAATCATATTTAAAAATTTCATCAGGATCGGAATACAACTGTAGAATATGACGAAGTCCACTCGTAACGTATCCTCCGTCATGCACCATCCAAAATTTTATGTGACAGTGACCTTCCTCTTGCTTTGAAGGGCAAGTGTCCAAAATGTCATGAAGATTTTAGGATGAATAAAGTGTCCTTATTCCCATGTCGCATGATGGCACAGGTTTTCTACCATATAATTATTTATTACGTCGTATCTCATGAATTATTTGTCGTACAGTCAGTGACTGATATGAAAGGTATGGTAATATTTGTATTGTGTATGTTTGGATACTAGTTGACTGCATTTTGTCTGCGAAAGAGATTATATAGAAAATGCGTTTAAATACGTCTCAAATGTACGTCACTTATATGAGTTCCAACTAACGGTAGACTTGAAGCATATATCCTCCTTAAAAATAAGTTGAACACGTAATTTGATCTATTATCTTGAAATGATATAAATGTCTTATAGTTTATTTTATGATAATACCAAATATTACTCAAATGAAAACGACAGTTCATGTTGTCTCTGAACCGATTATAAAATTAAAAAGGCAAATTACTTGAAAAACAATCGAAATATACTACAACATTAAAAACATGAAACCGTATGTTCAGTACACCGTTAAGTAACTTGTAGGTCCTACACGCACCCTCAGGGTAACCTGAATCCGAAGGACCATGAGTATTGCAGCCCTCTTGAGACATTGTCCCACTCTACAATGCAGCATTTCTGAAAGCGTCATTGTTTGTTGACGACTAGAAATCGCTCTTTTGACCAGGCTCCATGCATGCTCTATGTAATTCCCACACAGTGAGCCTTGCTGCCAGTTCACTCTTTGGCTGCCACGTCGTATCACATACCGACACATATTGCAGAGCACTATTAAGTCGAGCGTTATCACCGTGTTGTATGAACCCTCCCCTACAGTGTCTACAAAAGCTCAGACTATGGGACGGTGAATTTTGTTTTCAGACACTGAAGCCCGCGTGTTGCCTTGAATTGGAACGAGTGGTGTGTCTCAGCCATATACCAGGGTCGGAACTTAAATAGTGGCAACTATTTATTCACAACCGATGTAAAAGCGTTACATGTTTGCACCTGTTACTGTCCTTCAAAGTGGTCACAAGCGTTATGTAGAACCCGTTGCCAGCGATGTGGAAGGCGTACTTTACCATTAGCAGAGCCTGTTCTGTTAATGGTGCGAATGGAGCGGTCTACTGCCTGTAGAATCTCTGGAACAGTTCTGAAGCAAATGCCACGAAGTGGTTACTTCACCTTCGGAATAAAATCAAAGTCACAAAGTCTTAAGGCAGGGGAGTACGGTGGATGGTACAGTACTTCCCAGAACCATCGACCGAAAAGAGCAGCCACAGATTGCGCTGTATACGCCCTTGCATTATCGCGCAAATTATGGGAGGGTTGCGAAGAAAGTGTTGCCAATTCTTTCACAAAGCAACATATCCAGAGTCTCTTTGATTCAATGTCGAGGTGTGTAGCAGCGGTTATAGCCGGCAATAGTGGCAACATTCTCTACCGAATTCATAACCTTCCTCGCTTCATATCATTTCACTTTCAGCCATGTGACGTTTATATGGCGTGTCATTTGGCTGTCACCTCTCCTGTTCCTGTTGTTACATTCTGCATGGGCAACAGTGTAAAATTTTCTTATCTTCTCTACATTTCACGCGCTGCAATTTAAAGGCTAAAATTATTTACACACAGTGTATGAAATGTGATTTTACCTCAGCAATTTCTTTAAAATTTTCCGGAATAGTTTTTTTAATGTGATATCAAATGCAGGTAAAATTGTAAGGCGTAAAATTTCTTTTCTATTTATTTTATTTTATTTTTCATCTAAAACTTTTCTTAAAATCCGATGATTAGTATTTTACAGCGAACAGAACGCTGCCTCTCAGCACACGATAGTAGTTTAACGACAAGAAAATTATTCTCAGAACAGGTCAGCAGTACAAAACCGCTCCCAGCACTTCAACGTAGAGTACGTCTGTAGCAGCGAAAGTGTTAACTTTCAACTAAGTCGTTTTCAGGGGCGTCCCTGTTACAAAATGATTTAATAGACATTACATTATTCCTAAAAGGCTTTTACCATATTCGAGAAAAATTCTGCATAAGAACTGGCTTCGGCAGTTAGTGGGAGATATTACTGTAAGGTTTGATACTCTATTGGGAGTATCCGAAAGGCTATGGCGTTCGTGAAGGACGAATCACCTTATGCCACAGCTGAAAAGTGTTTGTTTTATATTTTGGAAGGTAATCTGTGGCAAACTGTGCGGATCCTATTCTGTTCTTTTAGCTGACGATAATCTGGGAGTTCACGAGGCTTTAAAATTTGTGCACCATCATCAGTCATGCCTCAGCCAATAACTAGAGATGTTACAGTGCTTGTCATTGTCTGAGACGTTGTTTCAGTCTAGTTTCCATCCTTTTCATTAATATCCGCTGTGCAACTTTCGACCTTTCATTCACTGTCATTACAAAGGTTAGGGTTTAAAGTGACTTCTTCGACGAGGTACTTAGTGGCAGAGCGCTAGAAAGGAAATTAATTCTGCTCTTCAGAAGGAATTCGTGTTAAGCAGTTTAGAAAAATCTCGGGGAACATAAATTTGTATGCCCCGACGTGCATTTGCACCAACTTCTAGCCAAATACCAACCTTGTTACTGAACTATCTTCGCTGAGCTCTGTCTATATCTAAGGCAAGTTATCAAGAAATGACGTAGCAAATGTTTCCCCGTGCGCCAGTCGAACTTTTTACCATTTTATGAGACACACTCATAAATTTTTAACTATAAAAACGATCAAAATAAAGCTATGAATTTTTTACTGTAAGGTGTCTGTAGTCCTGATATACACTAAAATCTTCGCGCCACTAAAATGGGCGAAACAAAACGTCGCAACTCTTTGATAAAAGATGTTTGTGTTGTGGTAGTGGTCTTCAGTCCGGAGACAGAGTTGATGCAGCTCTCCATCCTACTCTATCCCGATCAAGCCTCTTCATCTACTCATAAGAGTAGTAACCCACATCTATTTGAATTTGCTTAGGGTATTGGTCTCTTGGTCTCCCCCTTTGTACTTCACACACTTCCCTCAAGTGCTAAATTTACCTTGGCGTCTGAGAATGTGTCTCAACAATCGATCACATCTTTTAGTGAATGTGTGCCAAAATTTAATTTTGGTCGCGCGGAAATGGCCGCGTGATATAAGGCGTCATGAAGCGCTGCCCGTTCCCGCTGGAGGTTCGAGTCCTCCCTCGGTCATGTTGTATGTATTTTCCTTAGTGTAATTTACTTTAATAAGTTTGAAAGCCTTGGGACTGATGGCCATAGCTGTTTGGTCCGCCCAGATCATTTGAACATTTGAAATTCCTTTTCTCTCCTATTATATTCTCCTCATTAGTTACACAATCTACCCACCTAATTTTCAACATTCTTCTGTAGCACCACAGTTCAAAAGCTTTATCATCATTCTGTCTGGACTATTTATCGTCCAAGTTTCACAAAAGTAAAAGACAAAACACCACACAAATGCCTACAGAAGACTTCCTAACACTTACATTGATATCCGATGTAAAAAAAAAAAATCTCTTACTCAGTAACGATTTTCTTCCAATTGCCATTCTGCATTTTATATCATCTGTACTGCGACCCAACCAATGTTCCTGGTTCATGCTCTTCGACTCTTGTAACTGCTATCTGGCTTATGTACAATTTATAAATAGCCTTCCGTTCCCTACCTTTTAACCCTGCTGACTTCAGAATTTGAAACAATATCTCTTCTAAGTAAAGTCCTAACATTTCTACGGTGACCGCAAGCCCAGACGTCATCTCTATAACAACTATAATTGGGCGGTAACCATTGAATGATCGCACAAGATAAAACACACACAAGACCGCAGTGGAGTGGCCGAACGCTTTAAGACGCCTTGCTGCGTTGCGCGACGCTGCTCGCCGTCGAAGGTTCAAAAATCAAATGTTTGTTAAGCTTAAGGGACTTAATTGCGGGGTCATCAGTCCCTAAACTTACAAACTACTCATAGTAAAGACGACACAAACATCCATGCCCGAGGGGGGATGTAATGGCTGGTAGAGGGGATCGAAATAAGCAGATGTCGTGTAGGAATGTGTGTGCGGTACTGCCACTTTGAGCAGCTGATGACTGCTACGTTCAAAAGCGCTTTGCTAGATGGATGCATCATTTCCCGCCTGGCTTGCGAGTAGCATGCATTGTTTCACCAATGCGGAGCTGGTCGACATGTATCTCATGCATGCGTCTTTACATGGAAATTGATTAGCTGCTCAAAGGATGTATAGGGAGTCATTCCCGTATAGGAATCAGCGGGATCGCCAAACATTCGAGCGTCTTCACCGGGTGTTACGCACGAATGAATCGTTTCAATCTCCAGGCGTGAATTGGAATTAGAAGATACCGCCGAACTCCTGTGTTGGACGAAAGAATGCTAATCACAGTACACAGTAATACTTCGACAAGCTCGGGAGCTGTAGGACGTTTGTTTGGTGTGATGATTGAGCATGGACACGGAATGCGTCCGTATCTATTCAAGAGGGTACAAGCAATGGCTCTCGAGCACCTCCTATAAACTTTTAACAAATATCTGATATCATGTGTCTATAGTTGCCTTTATAGTTTCGTATGTTTCATCCTGCTATACAAGCAAGCGCTGTAATGAGTCATTACGGCATACACATTCCTATATGAAATCTACTACTTTAGGTCCCTTCTATCGGCCTGTACATGTTTGACATCTAGTTTTAACCACCCTGTATTTAGGATGGTTCAGAAAAATGTTCTTAAAATGTACGACACTCCAAATGTTTGAACATCTATGGGATTTAACCAGAGTGGTTATCAGTCACTAGGCGTACGAACCACTTCAAATAATTACAACTAACCTAAGGACAACACACCTATCCATGTCCGAGGAAGAACACGAACTTACGACGGGGAGAACTGCACGCTCCGCAGCAAGGCGCGTTAGAGCGCTCGGCCAGTCCATCACGGCTTTACGAGACTGTGTAGGTGACTTACTAGATAAAAATTTGATAAAGAACCGATGTCCGAAAACATGATCCAACGTCGCTATTAACACTTCTTTATCTTCCATTCTATTAAACAAATCTGTTATACAACAAGCTCTTGGATTTCCATTTTTTGAGGAGGTACTGCGGACCAAAACGATAGATAAGTCTAGTAAAGATGGGCTCTAATATGCATACATTAATAAATATGAACACTTGTTCTTCTTGGATATTCTGAAACACATCTCTTCCCACTGGTTCAAATGTCTGTAAATCTATCGGACCAAACTGCGTGGTCATCAGTCCGTAGCTTACAAACTACTTAAACCTAGGTAAACTAACCTACGGACAAACACACACACCCATGCCCCAGGGAGGACTCGAACCTCCACGGCGAGCAGCCGCGCGCTCCGCAGCGAGGTGCTTTAGACCGCTCGGCTACTCCACCGCGGCCTTCCCACTGGTCAAATATTCATAGATATTGAGATATGCATTTTAGGAACCATTTTTACTAGATATTTTTTCTTTGTTTTGGTGCAGACTGCCTTCTCCCAAAATATATAAACAGTTTGTTTAACAGTATCCAAGATGAAGAATTGCTCATAGCGTTTTTGGTTGGCATTTCCAGACATGTTTTACTTATCAAAACTTATCTGCTAAGTCCCCTCTAGAATTCTCCACCCTGTGCACATTTTAATTTATGTGCAACACATTCACCTTCATATTCTGCCATGCTATATGCAACTTGCAAACAGTTATGACATAGGCACCTGTTTAAAAATGTTCAAATGTTTGTAAATCTATCGAACTCAGCTGCTTGGTCATTAGTCCGTAGCTTACAAACTACTTAACCTAAGGTGAACTAACCTAAGGACAATATAAACACCCATGCCCGAGAGGGGACTCGAACTCCCGACGGCGAACGGCCGCGCGCACCGCAGCACGGCGCCCCAGTGCGCACGGCTGATACTCCGCGGCGCACCTGTTTAGTGTCGATTTGTTATACATGTACGTTTATTGTACTTGGATGAAGCCGTTGTGCTGACTGATCATTAAAGAATTTCTTAACAAGATGCAGATTTGACCCATTTGTTGTTATTAAACTGGGTCGTTCAGCCGCCCCTACCGATGTCGTTTTATTCAAATACGCTATGCGCTACCTGGAAACTTGCTTGTATTACGAACAGAGTAGAGTACATACTCCTCCAATTCAGTGTTCAATACTTTTATTATTTTACTATAATCTGAGTAAATTGTCCAGTACTAAAATAAAGCGATAACAATGAGGGCAGATCGAACGTCTTCTCAGAGCTGTGTTGCCTGTGAGGCACCCTTTTCGAATCCGGGTTAAGGCTTCAATTTATATTATTTATCGTGTAGTTTTTAACGCAATTCATTTTCCCAAAATATCCTTTTTATGGAAATTATATGTGTTTGAAAGTTTGTTTGGTCCTAAGAAGTGCTGATTTGTCAGCAAGCCGGACAAACAAGTGTCAGAGGTAAGGGGAACAAAAATGCACTGACAATGTACAGCAAGCTCATCTTGCATACAATTATTAATACACGCCATTTTTGGCATGGCCAGTTCGCTAAAGTCAGTTATTTGAATGGCTTATCTACGTCCGTCTACCACGTAACTATGTTAACCCTCCCAGTACCAGCTGGGCTCTGCATGACCCAGTCGGCACAGATTCTTCCCCAGCGATGTCGCAAAATACAGGGAAGCCATTATACTGCGGTTCGAAATCAAATGTTTGTAAATATGTTGGACCAAACTGCTATGGCCATCGGTTCCTATACTTATAAACTACTTAAACTAACTTACACTAAGAACAAACACACACACACCTATGTCCAAGGGAGGACTCGAACCTCCGACTGTGAGCAACCGCGTGCTCCGCAACTAGGCGCCTTGGAGCGCTCGGCCACTCGACCGCGGCTATCCTGCGTTCAACGTGTCTTCCAGTACCGCTCCTGACGTTAGAGAGGATGGAGCTTCGGCTGAAAGAAACAAATTATAGAGGAACGGGGTCAGTACGACCTCGCATGCTCTTGAGGCCCTTTTTGCTCTTGACGCCCACCTGCTGTTAGGAGGCTTACAATTTCGTGCCGAATGACCCAGGTTAAGAAAGAGCGAAACTGACGCCCAAAACCAGGTAAAAGCGAAGTAAATAATGTATTAAACTCGATCTTGATGGAGTATGTACTTGAAGCTGTATGTTACTGTAGCTGTACTCTTTAGCGTTAAGAAATCAGCGACTTGTTTTACGTAACTTACGCGGAGTCTCCAGTACACAGTAACATATTTTAACTGCTTCTTATAATTAATACATCTGCACTCCATTTACAGAAGAACAATGCCGTAGATGTAGCAATAAAACTTTTATTTTAGACATAACTAAAATGCAAATGAAAATCTTCGACGAGGAAAGAACACAGATACATTAAACAACAGAAATTAAATTATTTCATGGAGTGTTGCTTCCGCGACAAGGAATAAGCGCGCAAGGCAGCGCCCCAAGCGGCAGGCGCACGAACTTCTTGCGTACGCTGCAAACAGCTGATCGCGTCCGCTGAATACTTGTCGCCACATACTCTATTAGTAATGCCAGGATGTTCGCTGCAGATTAACGTGGCACGTAACTTCGACAGGGAGAGCTGAATCGCCCTGTATATTCTGTTAATTTTAATATCTCACTCTATATCATGTAGGTGATACTTTCTTTGCTCTAAATGCTCTGTATAAATTAAATTTTTGCTGTCATATTTTAAACATCCTATATGGTTCTGTATTTTGTCATTCTAACAAAGGCCTGAGGGGTGATATATCAATTACATCCAAACAGTTTTGTTTCAGCCATCAGTCTGGTCACCGATTTGACGAATTCCTCTGCTGAACCAGCCTCTTGATTTCAGAGTAACACCTACACCTTAAGAAGGAAACTTAGGGTTTAACGTTCCGTCGACAGCTTGGTCATTAGAGATGGATCTAGCGCTCGTAGTTTTTGGGTAAGGATTGGGAAGGAAATCGGCCGTGACCTTTGAAAGGAACCACCCCGGCATTTGCCTGGAGTGATTTAGGTAAATCACGGAAAACCTAAATTAGGATGGTCGGAGGTGGATTTGAACCACCATCCTCCCGAATGCGAGTCCAGTGCGTTACCACTGCGCCACCTCACTCGGTCCACCTTAAGACCTCGGTTAAAATGTTTATAAACCTCTTGGACCAAACTGCCATGGTCATCAGACCCTAGGCTTACAAATTACTTTAACCTACACTGAGAACAAAACACACTCCCATCTCCGAAGAAGGAGTCGAACCTCCGACGGAAACGGCCACGCAGTCCGTAACTTGACGTCTTAGACCACGAGGCCATTCCGCCATGGATATCGTTTCACATTTTTTTTTTTAATCTCCCTCTTAAACCATTACTTTCTTTCTTTCATACCATCTTCGATATACAGGGTGAATCTAAACTCGCGCATTCGGGCTTCGCAGCGTGATTCCTCACATGCTAGCAATAAAAAAATGTCCGGCAGTAAATGGACGTCGAAGATTGAGATGTGTGTGTGTCCCATACGTCAGTGTTTCAGAATTACACTACTACACCAACAAACTTCTAGGGGATGTGGGAGGTGTCTCGAGGAACAAAGAGAGCATAGGAACCCATGCCCGGAAACGTCATCCAATGACGCTACAGAGCGTCGAAGTTGCTGGAGGGGATGTCTAGCGTCAGGAGCTGGTGCCTGTAACTTTGACTTTCCGTAGCGTCGTTGAATGGCGTTTCCGGGCATGGATTTCCATGCTCATTTTGCTCCTCACGACGCCTAATACATCCCTTACAAGTTTGTTGGTGTAATTATGAAACACACTGACGTATGGAACACACAGCCATCTCAGTCTTTGACGTCCATTTACTGGCAGAAATATGCGCAGGATGAAATTTTGTGGGAGACATTTTTCATTGTTGGCAGGTGAGGAATCACGCTGCGAAGCCCAAGCGCGCGAATTTAGATTCATCCGGTATATGTTCAACAGTAGGGCAATAGATCGTATTCCAGTCTTACACCATTTTTGAATTCAGAATTTCGTTCTTGGTCTCGCCGTCTTGTTACTCACTCTTGGTTCTTGTACATATTGAGTGATTGTTCACACCGGGTACAGACTCTAAGAACTGATCGAAGAGATACAGAAGGAAAAAGCTCTAGTGACCTTGACTGTGTGAATCCTTTTAATCACCTATACCTTGTCACAGAGACTGAGGTCTAATACGAGATGTACCATGCAGACAAAGTTACATTACGTGTTTAAAATGGTTTCCATATGCCTCAGTGCAACCATATTCATGCTGCCTTTGACACACAAGCACTAAGATAGCAGTTGGTGACAACGCTGCACGAATAAGCTGCTTCAGTGTTTTCACATCTGGAATGGGCTCTACATACACGGTACTTTTGAGATGGCTCCATAACCAGGAATACCACGGGTGGAGAGCCGGTGAAAGAGAAACCATTGTCTCTGGACCTGAACGTCCGATATATCGATCAAAAAAGACAGGATTAAAATCCCTCCGGACGTTAATAGCGAAATTAGCAGCAGCAGCATAATGTAACAGCCATATAACACTTCGAATTATCAATGGCACTGTATGAGAAACAGTAGCACCCTCTAGGAGGAAACTTATATACTGTAACTTTGGCTGCATGGTACAGCACGCATTACACTAAAGTCTCTGTGGTACAGTATGATTGAATAGATGGTCTCTAGCATAGAAACCGTACATTTCCGGCCATAAATTCATTAGATCTTTTTTCCGTATCCTCCCTTCTATCAACTCACCGTCTTTGTACACGCCGGGAAAAAACACCATGTAAATTATTCATCTTTTCCTATACATTTCTACAGTGTTATCACCAGGTAATAAGGCTGAAATTTCATCGCGTAATCTTCTCCACCGTGGTGCCCCAGGGCTCCGTCCTCTCCCCTCTCCCCTAACTCATATATTCGGCGGACATGCCGCAACCCCAGCCTCCTGTCCACCTCCTGCAATACGCTGACGACACCGCCTTCCTTCCCCTTGCCCCTTCCCTAGCTCGATCGCAACACTTCCTTCAATCCCATCTCTCAGAATGCTCCACCTGGTGTAACCAGTGGCTCCACACCGTTAACCCCACCAAATCCCAGGCAATCGTCATAGATAACAGCACTCCATCCTTCCATCACTGCGACCTGTACCTTACGCTCCACGACCGCCCAAAACACACGAACGAAAACCATCTAATACCAAGGCCTTTTCCTCGACAGCTCCCTGACCTGGAAACCCTCAAACTCCTTTCCGGCTGGTCATGGATCCTCAACCTTCCACCATCCTCTTCACCTACCATTCTAACATGCGTCCTATCTTATGCTGCTTCCACCCCACTTGGGTTTCCACGTCCCCTGCCCACTACCAATCCTTCCAGATCCTTGAACGCCACGGCGGAGTGGCCGAGTGCATTGAGACGCTATGCTACGATGCGCAAGGCCGTTCCCTGTTGGGGGTTCGAAGCCCCTCTCGGGCATGGATATTTGTGCCGTCTTTAATATAAGGTAGTTCATCAGTAGTTTGTAAGTTTAGGGACTGATGACCCTGCAGTTAATTCTCGTAAGCTTTACAAACATTTAAACATTTTGATCCTTGAACCCCACGCTCTCCGTCTCGCTTTCCACATCCGCCTCCCTTCCTCCACACAGATCCTTTATCACTTTATTCCTTTCCCACACCTGCTCAAGTTCCACGAACACCTCCGCCTCCAATATGTAACCCAATACTTGACTGACAGCAGCCGCTTGTATCCCGTCTCTTGTTGCATCCTGGACCTCTGCCACACTGATACCTTGTCATCCCTCCCTCCCTTCACCTCCACACTCTCCACATCCTCTCCGAGGGTAACTTCCGTCACCTCCCCGTTCCAGATAACACCCTCCGTTCCGACATCTACCCATCCTACCAACTTTAATCCTTCCCTGTATTTGTACGCCCCCTCTCCCCTCCACCCCCCTGCTCCATTGCCCCCCACACTTGGCTTTTCCTCTCCCTCCCATTCAAATGTTCAAATGTCTGTAGAGCTTATGGGACTTAACTACGGGGTCATCAGTCCCTAAACTTACAAACTACGTATGAACTAGCTACAACTAAGGACGGCATAAATATCCATGCCCGAGGGGGGATTCGAACCCCCGACCGTAGTGGCCGTGCAGACCGTGACTGAAGGGCCGCAGTCCCCTCGGCCACCGTGGCCCGCTCCCTCCCATTCCCCAGGTGTCCTTGCGCTATCCTCCCTCATCCCCCTCCTCACTCCCTCACCTCACGTCCCTCCCCCCCCCGTGCCTCCCCTCCCGTCCACATCCCCTGTAGGGGATTTGTGTCATCAGATTTTATCATTTAATCGTCTGTATTACAGTGTCAGTGCCAGTGTTCGTGTTCAGTGTCTCCAGTTTTGAAACTTCAGCAACCGCCGAGTAAGCAGAATATTGTGTTGCCATGTGATTTTAAATTTGTGCCGCGGAGCGCGCGGTTGCTCGCCGTGGAGGTTCGAGTTCTCCCTGGGGCATGGGTGTGTGTGCGTTGTCCTTAGGTTAGTTTACCTAGGTTTAAGTAGTTTGTAAGCTACGGACTGATGACCACGCAGTTTGGTCCGATAGATTTACAAACATTTGAACATTTTTAAATGTGTGCTCTCGTCATAGTCTACTGTCCCCCATGAGTGTGTTTTAATCTCCGTGAATTTTAATACTGCATATATGTGAGTTTTAACCTCTGTGGCTGTTTTAATTTCCGAATATGTGTTTTAACTGTTCTCTGTGTTTTGTCATTCTCCAATTTTATCTCCTTGCAATGTTTTAAATTGTGCGTTTATTTTTCTCCTCTTGTAGGCCTATGTTTTAAATGTGCATGTCAAAGTTGTTTGTACTGTCGGCTGTAGAGCAGTAATGAAGCTGCTGCCAGCCTGCCACGACCAGAGGGCTTTAAAATTACAATAAAATAAATAAATAAATAAATCGCGTAAGCTTTTAGCCCCGCAGTAATTTACGCTAAACAATTCCTCATGTGGAAATTTTTTCAGCAATCTGTCGTATACAGAACAGTTTAAAGTTAAAATGCCTACAAAAATTACAATAAAACGTAAATTTTCTACCATAAACATACCTCATATAAATTTGTTTTTTTTTTTATATGAAGCTATAAAGAGGGCGCCTTAATCGAAAATGACGCATGCTGACGTCAACTGTGTAAGAATTGTAACATCTGCGTCAGTACGAAAGCAACCTCCAACATGGAGGTCGAGATGTTTTAAGTATTTTAATTGTTTTTAAGGTATGTTTTTTATCATTGACTTTAACTGAAACTTGTACAATTGGCTTATAACGTGACATGTATGTTATTCTAACGGGTTCTTTTGTATTTATTTTAGCATTGATAAGCTGGTAGAAGCCGACCTCGGGGAAGATCAGTTTGGGTTCAGGAGAAATGTAGGAACTCGGGAGGCAATACTCACTTTACGGCTTATCCTAGAAGATAGATTAAGAAAAGGCAAACCTACATTTCTAGCTTTTGTAGATTTGGAGAAGGCTTTTGACAATGTTGATTGCAATAAACTCTTTCAAGTTCTGAAGCAAGCAGGAGTAAAATATAGGGAGCGTAAGGTTATTTACAACTTGCACAAAAACCAGACAGCGGTTGTCAGAGTTGAAGGGCATGAAAGGGAGGCAGTGGTTGGAAAGGGAGTAAGACAGGGTTGTAGCCTTTCTCCAATGTTATTCAATTTGTACATTGAGCAAGCTATAAAGGAAAGCAAGGAGAAATTTGGTGAAGGAATTAAAGTTCAGGGGGAAGAATTAAAAAAAATTGCGTTTTGCCGACGACATAGTAATTCTGTCAGATACAACAAAGGACCTGGAAAAGCAATTGAACAGAATGGACAGTGTACTGAAAGGTGCATATAAGATGAACATTAACAAGAGCAAAACTAGGGTAATGGAGTACAGTCTAAGAAAATCAGGTGATGCTGAAGGAATTAGATTAGGCAACGAAGCAATAAAGGAGGTAGATGAGTTTTGTTACTTGGGCAGTAAAATAATAAATTATGGTCGCAGTACAGAGGATATAAAAAGTAGAATGGCAATGGGTAGAAAAGCGTTCTTGAAGAAGAGAAATTTGTTAACATCGAATATTGATCTAAGCGTAAGGAAGTCCTTTCTGAAGGCATTTGTATGGAGTGTTGCCTTGTATGGGAGTGAAACATGGACGATAAACAGTGCGGACAGGAAGAGGATTGAGGCATTTGAAATGTGGTGCTAGGTGGGTGGATCGCGTAACTAATGAGGAGTTACTGAACAGAATTGGGGAGAAAAGAAATTTCTGGCATACCTTGACTAAAAGAAGGGATAGATTGGTAGGTCACATTCTTAGACATCAAGGAATTGTGAATTTAGCGTTGGAGGGAAGTGTGTGGGGGTAAAAACCGCAGAGGAAGACCAAGAGACGGATACAGTAAGCAGATTCAGACAGATGTAGGTTGCCGTTCTTATGTGGAGATGAAGAGGCTTGCTCAGGATAGGGTATTGTGGAGAGCTGCATCAAACCAGTCACCGGACTGAAGACCACAACAACAACAACCCTCTTCTAAGTAGCCGGCCGCGGTGGCCGAGGTGACTGAGGCGCTCCAGTCACGGTCAGCACGGCCACTACGGTCGGGGGTTCGAATGCCCCCTCGGCCATGGATATTTGTGGATATTTGTGCCGTCATAGTTCGTAAGTAGTTCATAAGTAGTTTGTAAGTTTAGGGACTGATGACCCCGTAGTTAAGTCCCATAAGCTTAACAAACATTTTTGAACCTCTTCTAAGTAAAGTCCTAACATTTCTACGGTGCCCGCAAGCCCAGACGTCACCTCTATAACAAATATAATTGGGCGGTAACTATTGAGTGATCGATACAGTAAGCAGATTCAGACAGATGTAGGTTGCCGTTCTTATGTGGAGATGAAGAGGCTTGTTCAGGATAGGGTATTGTGGAGAGCTGCATCAAACCAGTCTCCGGACTGAAGACCACAACACAACACAATGAGCACACAGTGGTCGAAATCTTGATTTGCGAATATGTTGTTATGGTCTTCAGTCCGGAGACTGGTTTGATGCAGCTCTCCACCCTACTCTATCCTGAGCAAGCCTTTTCATCTCCTCATAAGAACGACAACCCACATCCACTTGAATCTGCTTACTATACGCGTCTCTTGGTCTCCCTCTGCGATTTTTACCCCACACACTTCCCTCCAACGCTAAATTCACAATTCCTTGATGTCTAAGAATGTGTCCTACCAATCTATCCCTTCTTTTAGTCAAGGTATGCCAGAAATTTCTTTTCTCCCCAATTCGGTTCAGTACCTCCTCATTAGTTACGCGATCCACCCACCTAATCTTCAGCATTCTTCTGTAGCACCACATTTCAAAAGCCTCTATCCTCTTTCTGTCCACACTGCTTATCGTCCATGTTTCACTCCCATACAAGGCAACACTCCATACAAATGCCTTCAGAAAGGACTTCCTTAGGCTTAAATCAATATTCGATGTTAACAAATTTCTCTTTTTCAAAAACGCCTTTCTACCCATTGCCATTCTGCATTTTATATCATCTGTACTGCGACCATCATTTGTTATTTTACTGCCCAAGTAACAAAACTCATCTACCTCCTTTATTGTTTCGTTACCTAATCTAATTCCTTCAGCATCACCTGATTTTCTTACACTGCACTCCATTACCCTAGTTTTACTCTTGTTAATGTTCATCTTATATGCACCTTTCAGCACACTGTCCATTCCGTTCAATTGCTCTTCCAGGTCCTTTGCTGTATCTGACAGAATCACTATGTCGTCGGCAAAACGCAATGTTTTTAATTCTTCACCCTGAACTTTAATTCCTTCTCCAAATTTCTCCTTGCTTTCCTTTATAGCTTGCTCAATGTACAAATTGAACAACATTGGGGAAAGGCTACAACCCTGTCTTACTCCCTTTCCAACCACTGCATCCCTTTCATGCCCTTCAACTCTGACAACCGCTGTCTGGTTTTTGTACAAGTTGTAAATAACCTTACGCTCCCTATATTTTACTCCTGCTTGCTTCAGAACTTGAAAGAGTTTAAATAAATATATTTTTACGACTGATTGCTGAAACAATTTCTAAAAAAAAGTAAATAAATAAAAAAAAATATTCCACTAGTCAGATACAGTCGTGGAGCACAAATTCCACCATGGAATCAAGCCTGATAAAGTTAATTCCTCAGTTTGATTTGCGCCACTGCACAGAGGGCACACCTGCTTCTAGCGGAAAACAAACAAAGATTCGAAGCGGCCCAACAGCCGAGGACAGGCGCAGTACGTGACCTGGCGTTCCTGCTTAATAAGTGTGGGAGCGGCTGTGTTCGTTTGTGGGAGTGTCTTACTAGTCCCGCTCCGCGGACCGAGCCGTCGGCTCGGATTAAGCCCCGGCCGCGAATGCCATTGATTCCACGCGCGGGCATTTTAAACTAGCAGGTTTACGATAGCGGCGCTCCAAAGGTCACAGCACTCCTCCAGTAACGTATCGAACGCGGCCCGGACAAGTAAATACAGCCGCGGCGATCGCCTTCTAAATTCACTCGTCCAACGATGCGACGTTTCTCCACAAATTCCGGCGACCGTAAAGAGCCATCATTGTGGTTCTACACATGTAAGACGGAATTAAACTGTGCTTTTACGGCAGATATGAATCATTCCGTGTATCGGTTTACCCGCCGGTGTCAGATTACACGTCTCACGGGCGCAGTTATCATTACGGGGACGAAAATATCTTGACCGTAAGCGGGGAACGGCCGACACCTTCGTCAGCGAAGCTGCAGCAGGATCGCGGCTGCTCCGAGTAGCCACCGACCGGAGTAGAAACTCCCAATTTTATTGCTACTCGTTGAATAGTCAGTACGTTGGAAGCGATCTCCAATCAATTAGTCGGCAACAGATTTGTGGTGAGGAAACTCACAGAGGTATCTAACACATATTGTAGTAAGGATTTGTCTCCCTCGTTAATTTATTATTTATTTTATAAATTTCGTTATTAAATCAACCGTTAAGGCGGCCGAAAATATACGGACTGGTACAAAATTTCTATTACAGATCTCTAGGCCATGTGGAGACTTAGTCGGTAAAGTTTCAATAAGGAAGCCACGTCCGGAAACGAAACATCTGGATATTACGAGGTACGTCCAGAAAGTAAGTTCCGTTTGGTTATTTAAAACAAACGTGTACAGATACAGAAAAAATATTTATTGTATAAAAATCTACAACTGTTAAACTACTTTTCTACAAAGCTGCCGAAATTTTGTAGGCACTTGTCATAGCGTGGCACAAGTTTCTGTATGCCTTCTTCATAGGAGGTTGCCGCCTGTGTATTCATCCATGTGGTAGCAGTTCTTTCAGCTCGTCATCATCGTGGAAATGTTGACCACCAAGGACAGATTTTAGGTGTAAGAAGAGGTGAAAATGGCTAGGAGCGAGGCCCGGGCTGTACGGATGATGATCAAACACGTCCCAGTGAAATTCCCGTAAGAGTTGTTTGGTCACATTCGCCACATGAGGTCGGGCACTATCGTTGAAACAAACACCACCTTTTGATGGAAATCCTCTTCTTACACCTAAAATTTGTCCTGTCAACACTTCAACGATGACGAGCTGAAAGAACATGCTACCACATGGCTGAATACACAGGCGGCAACATGAAGAAGGCATACAGAAACTTGTGCCACGCTATGACAAGTGCCTACAAAATTTTGGCAGCTATGTACAAAAGTAGTTTAACAGTTTTAGATTTTTGTACAATAAATATTTTTTCTGTATCTGTACACGTTTGTTTTAAATAACCAAACGGAACTTACTTTCTGGACGTACCTCGTGTATGAGTTTGAAGGTAGTATACATTCTAAATTACCGCTTCACAGTACGCTAAACGTGCAGACAATTAACTCTGGTCTGTGTACTCTACAGAATCCAAAAGCATGAACAAAATTTCGAGTGCTGTTCTTCGGTTTCACTTATACGTAAGGAAGGGACAGCCTCTTCGAAGTAGAATATGACGCGTCTTTGGAGCACCCTAACGTTTTTGTGCAGTTTTGATGACGTATGCTGGAAGAACAAAAGCAGAGTGTTTTCAGTACGTACTCCTAGAACTTGTACTGATATCAGTAATGATTGAATATATCTTTGACGGCACAGATATGACGAAATTAGCAACACTCCTTGTCGTGTGTCAGAAACATTATTTTAAACATTTCTGAGGATTCTAAGAACTCTTGTATGTACCTCAGAAGATATAAAAAGAATGGTGTTTTATGTCATGTCGATAAGGTCGCTATAGGGGCAGCACCAATTAGGAATGGGGGAAAAATGAGACCGAAAGTCGCCGTAGGCTTTTCAAAGGAGCCTCCTGTGACTGTGATACTCATAGATTTGAGTTGTCTCCAAAGTATCCTATGTGAGGACTTTAAATTTAGATTGTGTTTGGGGTGTTACACTACACAACATTGTGTTTTTCATTTCAAATGGTCATTATGAACCTAAAATAGAAAGAGAAGACTTGGGATACAATTTGTAAACTTGCAGCCGGTGTGATGGCTAAATGCAAAGAATGAATGCCTTCAAACAGACGTAACATATGTTATGCATCTTTGAACTGAAGCTGGAAACAAGAATGTTCTCGTACTGTAACTAAAAAACATAACTTCATTTCTTAGATAATTCCTAAGTTATATAACCAGTAAATGTTCTAACAATTCAGTCAAAAATAACCAGTGATAATTCGTCATGACAAAGGATGTTTAAGAATTTATTTTTTAAATTTACGAGCATGTAGTGTTTTCATATCAGGACTCATTAGTCAGAAATGTGAGATAAAACTTCTGCGGCACTTTACACTTTCTATTAGGTTGAATGATACACCAGGGTACAGTAGTTATGACAACATTTATTGACAATAAAGTAAAGTAAAAAGGCTGTAAATTGAAACAGTAGCTACTTCAGAGTAAATGTTGACAAAGACGGTTACCAACTTAGATACGTAATATGCAAAGACGAGCCACGTAATTAAAATGGAAGATAACCTTCAATAAGGAGCTATGTTTCCTAGCCGCGGTGGAGTAGCCGATCGGTCTAAGGCGCCTCGCTGCGGAGGTTGGAGTCCCCCCTGCGGCATGGGTGTGTGTGTGTTGTCCTTAGGTTAGTTTAACTTAGTTTAAGTAGTTTGTAAGCCTAGGGACTGATAACCAAAGCATTTAAGTTCCATATATTTACAAAAATTTGAACATATTTAAGTTTCCGAAACGCATAGTGAGTAACAACTGCTGTACATTGTAGTGACCAGTTACGAAGTCATTTTAACAGTTTTTCGTATCGTCCTACTCACAAAAATATTAAATATACACTGAAGAGGCAAAGAAACTGGTATAGGCATGCGTATGCAAACACAGAGATATGGAAACGCTCAGAGGACGGCGCTCAGGTCGGCAACGCCTATATAAGACAACAGTTATCTGGCGCAGGCGTTAGATCGCTAATGCTGCTACAATGGCACGTTATCATGGTTTAAGCGAGTTTGAACGTGGTGTAGTAGTCGGGGAACAAGAGATGGTACACAGTATCTCCGAGACAGCGACGACTTCCCATTAAGACCATTTATAGAGTGCTCCCTGTATATCGGAAATCCGGTAAAACATCAAATCGTCGACATCGCTGCAGATGGATCAAATGTTTGTATAATCTATGGGACTTAACTACGGGGTCATTAGTCCCTAAACTTACAAACTACTTATGAACTAACTAAGACTAAGGACGGCACAAATATCCATGCCCGAGGGGGGATTCGAACCCCCGACCGTAGTGGCCGTGCAGACCGTGACTGAAGCGCCTCAGTCCCCGCGGCCACCACGGCCGGCGCTGCAGATGGAAAAATACCCTACAAGAAAGTGACAAACGACAACTAAAGGTAATCGTTCAACGTGACAGAAGTTAACCCTTCTGCAAGACCGAGCGAGGTGGCGCAGTGGTAACACACTGGTCTCGCATTCAAATCCACCTCCGGCCATCCAGATTTAGGTTTTCCGTGATTTCCCTAAACACTCCAGGTAAATTCCGGAATGGTTCCTTTGAAAGGGCACGGCCGATTTCCTTCCACATCCTTATCCCAAACTCCGAGAGTAAGCTCCGTCTCTAATGACCACGCTGTCGACGGGACGTTAAACTCAACGGTTCTTTCTTTTTTCCTTCTGCAAGTTTCTGCGGATTTCAGTGAAGGGCCATCAACAAGTGTCCGCGTGCGGACCACTCAACGCAACTTCTTCGATTTGGGCATTCGGAGCGAGAGGCTCACTCGTATAGCCTTTCTAACTGCATGACAGAAATCCTTACGACTCGACTGGCCCCATCAACACTGACATTGGACTCTTGTTGACTAGTAATGTGTTGCCTTGCCTGATGATTATCGTTTCAAATTGTATCAAGCGGATGCACGTGTACTGGTATGGAGACAACCTTATGAATCCACGGAACCTGTATGTCATCAGAGAACTGTTCAGGCTGGTGGAGGGAGGGTCTGTAATGGTGTGGGTCAAGTGCGCTTGGTGTGGCATAGGACCCCTTGTAAGTCTAGATACGACTCTGACAGGTGACAAGTACGTACGCATCATGGCTGTTACCTGCATCCATTCATTTGCATTGTGCCATCTGACTTAGGCAATTAGCCGCGGAGGAGTGGCCGAGCGGATTGAGGCACTGTGCTCCGATGCGCGAGGCCGCTCCCCTTCGGGGGTTCGAATCCCCCCTCGGGCATGGATGTTTGTGCTGTCTTTAGTATAAGTTAGTTCGTAAGTAGTTTGTAAGTTCAGGGACTGATGACCCCGTCGTTAAGTCCCATAAATTTAACAAACATTTGAACATTTGAACTTAGGCAATTCCAGCAGGTAATGCAACACCCAACATTTCCTGAATTGCTACAGAGTGCCTCTAAGGACACTCTTTTGAATTTAAACACGCCCTCTGGCCACCAAACTCCACAGACATGAACATGATTTAGCATGAAACTTCCTGGCAGATTAAAATTGTGTGCCGGAACCGGGACTCGAACCTGGGACCTCTGCCTTTCGCGGTCAAGCGCTCTACGGACTGAGCTATCCCGACACGACTCACGATGCCGCCTCACAACTCTACTACCGACAGTACCTCGCCTCCTACTTTCCAAACTTCACAGAAGCTCTCCTGCGAAACTTGCAAGACTAGCACTGCTGGAAGATGCGGTCATCATGGGACATCTTACGGAACTGCTGGTAACCCTCCCTCCCCGCACCCCTCAGCGTGGGACCGGGCCCTTACGGAGGTTTCCCGTCTGTATATATTTGTCTGTGGCGAAAGGCAAAGGTCCTAGGTTCGATTCCCGGTTCCGGCACACAATTTTAATCTGCCAGGAAGTTTAATATCAGCGCGCACTCCGTTGCAGAGTGAAAGTTTCATTCTGGAAACATCCCTTAGGCTGTGGCTAAGCCATGTCTCCGCCATATCCTTTCTTCCAGGAGTGCTAATCTTGCAAGTTTCGCAGGAGAGCTTCTGTGAAGTTTGGAAAGTAGGAGGCGAGGTACTGGCGGAAGTAGAGTTGTGAGGCGGCATCATGAGTCGTGTCGGGATAGCTCAGTCGGTAGAGTGCTTGCCCGCGAAAGGCAAAGGTCCTAGGTTCGAGCCGGCCGCGGTGGCCGAGGGGACTGAGGCGCTTCAATCTCGGTCTGCACGACCACTACGGTCGGGGGTTCGAATCCCCCCTCGGGCATGGATATTTGTGCCGTCCTAGTTAGTAAGTAGTTCATAAGTAGTTTGTAAGTTTAGGGACTGATGACCCCGTAGTTAAGTCCCATAACCTTTACAAACATTTGAACATTTTCCTAGGTTCGAGTCCCTGTTCCGGCACACAATTTTAATCTGCCAGGAAGTTTCATATCAGCGCACACTCCGCTGCAGAGTGAAAGTTACATTCTATGATTTAGCATATCTGGGACCCCTTGCTGTTTAAAAGAGATCTTCGTTCCCTCGCACTCTTGCGGATTTATGGACAGTCCTGCTGGGTGCATGGTGTCAGTTCCATCCAGCACTACTTCAGACATTAGTCGAGTCCATGCCACGTCGTGTTGCGGCACTTCTACGTGCTTGCGGGTTTTCTATACGATATTAGGCTGATATACTATTTCTTTGGCTTATCAGTGTAGACGGTTGCGCAAACACTTCCCGCGCACTCGCAAAAGCTGATATTTCACAAAGAACTACGCTACAGAAATACCTAAACAATACATCTTTGAGAGGCATTAGCAACTAAGCCCATTGATTTGATTGGTACGATCAAAGTTTCTATCTGGGATTCTATGTACAACCCGAAGTGAAGAGACTCTAACAACAATGGTTTACAGAGGAACAATAAACACACATTCTTAAAAGAAGAATTAGCCTATCTACTGCAGAATTGGAAATTAGGCTACTTTTGCTGCCGAAGATTGATTTACGATGTGAATCTCGTAAATGTTATAAAACACAAGGAGATAGCAAAACAACAAGCTTATTTTGGTTCTACACTAAAAATTTTAAAATAAGTATCTACTGTGTGGCTTACTCGAATTACGAGATAAGTAAGAATTTTTCCATGCGGCTATTTTCTATTCATTTAACCATATGACCTCAATTAAGCGTTAGATACATTCCAGTCCCTGTCTCTCTCACACGTCGAACCCTCTGCATATCACGTAAGTGTCATGCTATTTATTCCTGCATATCTGATCACATGTCCTAGAAATTTGTCACTGTCTTCTTCTTTTCAATGTTTTCTTCGAGATCTTCTTTTTGCCATTCCTGTTGAGAATATCCTTACTTTTTACTTTCTCACTCCACCTAGTTTTAAAAATTCGTGAATAACACCGCATATTAGGCGCTTTGCGATTTTTTCACAACCAATAACTTACTTCCGTGTGTTGCTGTACTCAAAAACGAACATTCTCAACATGTTCAACGTCGAAATAAGCATTAGATTTCATATTAGGTAATATGTTTAGGTAAGGAATTCCCTCTCTCCGTGAGCTAGTCAGCATTTTAATGTTCTCAATGCTTCGTCCGATATGTTTATTTGGGTTCAACAGTAGTATAATTCGTTCATTTTTGTGTTCTTCGTGGTTCTCAGTTTTGACATAATTTTGTCACTGATATCATTTATGCTATTTCTCTTTAGTTTCGTCTTTCATGCGTTTACTGTCAATCCATATTCCATGAATAGTAGACTATCTTGGCATTTTTCCACGGTAGAATAGGGGGTTGCCCTGTCACCAGTCCATCTTTAATGATCATTATGTCGAATGGACGATAAATCCTAATCTAACTCCATTCTTTTATTCTCACCAGCGAATCCGTCATTCTGAATTTTAATCCTAGTCTTTTTATCTTATTTTTCTGTCCCTCGTTGTTTCTTTAATAGCCGGCCGCAGTGGCCGAACGGTCTGCGGTGCGCCACTCACAGTCTGCACTGCTACTACGGTTGGGGATTCGAATCCCCCCTGGGGCATGGATGTTTGTGACGTCTTTAGTAGAAGGTAGTTCATATGTAGTTTGTAATTTAAGGGACTGATGACCCCACACTTAAATCCCTTAAGCTTAACAAACATTGAATTTTTTTTTTTTTTTTTTTTTTTTTTTTTTTTTTTTTTTTTTTTCTTTCATGTACTGAGTAAACACAAGTGCGAAATACTTTCTCTGTTTTAGATGCTTTTTGATTGGGATACTTTATTTTTCAATTTCAAGTCTTAATTTTCCTTCTTGGTTCTTGTACATAAAAAAAAACGCATAGTGGATCAGTGGGCAAAAGTGAAACTAAAGCTCAGATGGTTCAGTGGTCGATCCGCAACAGACCAGGGGTATTTTTCTGTCGGTCATTACCTTTTTCACCTCAGGTATTTATTTTCTAATGTGATGAGATGTGCCATGTCGTTCTATGGCTTGGAGTCTCTATTGACCTATAAGTTCTACTGCAACTGACTGGGTTAGTCTAGTAACGAGAGCCGCGTGGGAGTAGCCGAGCGGTATGCCGGGCGCCGTGGCTCAGCGCGCCCGGTTAGGGGGCTCAACGCCCTCTGTAATAAAAAAACCTGAGCCAAATATTCAACGAACAACCATGAACGAATTGAACCAACGGCCGCAAAACATAGATCTACCCTAACATGAAGAAGAAGAAGAAGAAAGAAAGAACGAAATAAACAAAAGAAAGAAAACAGGCGTTCTGGAGCTCCATGTTGCGGATCGCGAAGCCTCCCGCGTCTGAGGTTCGAATCCTCCCTCGGGCATGGATGTGTGTGTTGTCCTTAGGTTAGTTTAACTTAGTTTAAGTAGTTTGTAAGCTACGGACTAATAACCACGCAGTTAAGTCCGATAGATTTACAAACATTTGAACATTTTGAACTAGTAACGAGGAAGGGAACCTTTTTTCCTAAGGGACCTAACTGCTTAGGTGATGGATCGTAAACTGACGCACAAAGTAATCCAACTTATGCTAAGGACAACACACACAACCATGCCCTCGAGAGGACTCGAACTTCCGGCAACAGTGGTCGCACAAACCGAGACATGGCACCAAAGACCAAGTGGCCATGCCCGCGTGGCGGGAAGGAAACTACACACCTAAAAAAATGTTGCATCAAATTCGCTTCAAACTCTCCTGAACTCTCACGTTGAATGTGCATATAGCATCAAGAACACAGTTCCTTTGGTGGTCCGCAGACGTCACTCAACTCGTACACGGATGAAAAGAACCATGCAAGAGTAGTGCCACTGCAACGGAGTGGGTAAGACGGCCGTACATTTCTAGTCATGACATCAGGATACATTTTTTGACAGTCGTTCTTGTAATGCCCAGAAGGATCATCAGGGAAAGTTTCCAGACGTCTCGCAGTAAACCAAAGCGATGTTGTTCGGACGTGGAAGTACAGAGATACAGGAACTGTCAATTACTTGTCTCAGTCTGGTACCATAAAGTCTACCGCACTAGCTGAAGATTGCCGCTTAAGGATTTCAGCTGGAATGTACCATGAGTGGAGTACTACCAGGCTGAATAACGGTTTTAGTTTTGACACAGGACGTCGTGTTTCGAATCAAACTGTACGCAATAGGCTGCATGACACGCAACTTAATTCCCGACGTCCATGGAGAAGTCCAATCATGACACCTAGACACCATGCAGTGAACTACAGATGGGTGGAACAGCATGCTGAATGGACTCGTCAGAATTGGCATCAAGTGATATTCACCGATGAGACTAGCATCTGCCTTCAACCAGACAATCGTCGCTGACACTTTTGTAGGTAGGCTGGTCAGCATGTACGTCCTACACTGGTGGTCATAGAAGCCAATGAAGCGTCTATACGGTACAGGCACGACGTTCTCTAACCTATGGTGCAACTATATCGGCAACATTTCGGTGAGCAATTCGTCTTAATGGACGACAATTCTCGCCCTCATTGTGCACATCTTGTGAATGTGATCCTTAATGATAACGACATCACAAGATTAGAATGACCAGCATGGTCTCCAGACATGATCCCTATCGAACATGTCTGGGATACACTGAAAAGTTCAAGGCTTCACACCAACCAACCAACCAACCAACCAACAGTGGGACAATCTAGACCAACAGTCCCTTGAAAAAGTGTTCAAATTTTTGTGAAGCATATGGGACTTAACTGTGGGGTCATCAGTTCCTAAACTTACAAACTACTTATGAACTACCTTATACTAAAGACAACACGAACATCCATGCCCGAGGGAGGATTCGAACCTACGACTCGGGAGGCCTCGAGATCCGCAACGTGGCGCTCCAGATCGCTCAGATACTCTCGCGCGGTCAGTTCCTTGATGACTTAGTAAACAATATATTATGTCGAATACAGGCATGCATCAGCGCAAGAGGGCGTTGTTCTAGGAGAAGATATCTGTTTACATATTACTTCTTGTGAAAAGATGATGAATGTTAATGATGTTCAAAAATGTTCAAATGTTTGTAAATCTATCGGACCAAACTGCGTGGTCATCAGTCCGTAGCTTAGAAACTACTTAAACTAAGGTAAACTAACCTAAGGACAAACACACACACCCATGCCCCAGGGAGGACTCGGACCTCCGACGGCAAGCAACCGCACGCTCCGCAGCGAGGCGCCTTAGACCGCTCGGCTACTCCACCGCGGCTGTTAATGATGAATACGTGTGAACTGAGAGGATCACTTTCCTGGTAGTTCCTATTTTGTACCAGTGTGTGACTGGTATTCAGCATGAACAGTGAAAACCGAGTAACATAAGTCTTAGGCAAATTCTTGTCGGTATCCATTTCCGTTTCGAAAGAGGAGAGGCGATATGAGCCTTGAAGTAGGATTATTTGGGCGCACAATGGGACGCGCTGAGCACACGGAAATGACAGTACGCGGCCTCTCCCTCTTCCACAAGGACTTTTCTTGGGCTGAGGCAGAACAAAACAAATGCACCAGCGACCAAGGCACGTGACATTCCTCGAGATTTTCTCAGGTACCAAACATTCATCTGCGTGATAAACGCGTGTAGCAACAATACTGTTAGTAACTATGATTTTACACCAAAAAAAATGTTCAAATGTTTGTTAAGCTTAAGGGACTTAACTGCGGGGTCATCAGTCCCTAAACTTACAAACTACTTATGAACTACCTACAACTAAGGACGGCACAAATATCCATGCCCGATGGGGGATTCGAACCCCCGACCGTAGTGGCCGTGCAGACCGTGACTGAAGCGCCTCAGTCCCCTCGGCCACCGCGGCCGGCGATTTTACACCAATGATAACGGCATCTTTCACTCTCAATGTCATTGAAAGCTTGCTAAATATGGCAGATATATAATGAATACTTCGTTTATGTTTTTTTTTCTTTATTTTTTATTTTATTATTTTTTTTTATAGATACATTGGAGCAAAAAAAAATGTTTGTTAAGCTTATGGGACTTAACTACGGGGTCATCAGTCCCTAAACTTACAAACTACTTATGAACTACTTACTAACTAGGACGGCACAAATATCCATGCCCGAAGGGGGATTCGAACCCCCGACCGTAGTGGCCGTGCTGACCGTGACTGGAGCGCCTCAGTCACCTCGGCCACCGCGGCCGGCATTGGAGCAAACTGCGTGGTAATAAGTCCGTAGCTTACAAACTACTTAAACTAAGGTAAACTAACCTAAGGATAAACACACACACCCATGCCCCAGGGAGGACTCGAACCTTCGACGGCAAGCAACCGCGCGCTCCGCAGAGAGGCGCCTTAGACCACTCGGCTACTCCACCGCGGCTAGCAAACCGTTCGCGCTTGTCGTTTCTTTTCCATCAGATCATCGAACTTCGAAGAATAGGGTAAAGTACGTTCATACGTAATCATTGAATATGGAGGTCAAAAACGATGTGTGGTACGAAACAGACTGTGTAATTTTTAAAGAAACGTATCCAACATTTTCCTTAAGCTGTTTCTGAATATCGGGAAATATGTAAATACAGATATGATATAGGAAATCTATTCTTCTCAACTGCGGGTCTGTATGCTTAATCGAATCATCTGCGTGTGGAGTTCCCTCTTGTTTGTTAACTGAACCAGATAACCTTGTTACAACTCTTGGAAGAGTTCTTGAATGACATTACTTTTCTACTGAACTTACCAGGACAAAAATCTACACTACATGAAAACCTGTAACTAATTATAAGCAGTAGTAAAATAAAATATTTGAAGTGATACAACTCTTGTGAAAACGTGATCTTCCAAAAGTACTCATTACTTCATGCGGTATGAAACTTTTTGAAATAGTTTTGCCGTTATTTACATACAAGTGAATTACACTTTTCACATAACGGATAAATAAAATATTCATCCTTTGATTGTGGAAATGTGAGTCATTGCCGATCTCATATCTGGTCATATGTGAAGTACACTAGCGGCAAAATACAAACATTATCTTCACTACGCGATAGTAATGGTAATACTACCGATGACAGTACTGCTAAAGCAGAATTGCTAAACACAGCTTTCCGAAATTATTTCACCAAAGAAGACGAGATGAACACTCCAGAATTCAAACCAAGAACAGCTGCCAGCACGCGAAGTTTAGAATTAAATGTTCCTGTAGTAGTAAAACAACTTAATTCACTAAACAAAAATGAATCTTCTGGGCCAGATTGTATACCAATTAGATTCCACTCAGATTATGCTGATGCAATAGCTCCATACTTAGCTATCATATACAACCGATAACTCAACGAACGATCCGTACCCAAAGACTGGAAAGTTGCCCAAGTCACTCCAATATTCGAGAAAGGCAATAGGAGTGCCCCCCCAAAATTACAGGCCCATCTCATTGGCGTCGATTTGCAGTAGGGTTTTGCAACATATACTTTTTTCGAACATTATAATCTACCTCGAAGAGAACGACCTATTAACCAATAGTCAACACGGATTCAGAAAGTATCGCTCTTGCGAAAAACAGTTTTCCCTTTATTCACATGAAGTGATAAATTCCATCAACAAGGGATGTCCAATCGATTCTATATATCTGGACTTCCGGAAGGCTTTTGACATTGTAACCCACAAGTGCCTTCTAATGAAATTGCGTGCTTATGGAATATCGGCCCAATCGTGCGATTGGATTCACGATATCCTATCAGAACTGACACAGTTCGTAGTAATTGATGGTAAGTCATCGAGTAAAACAGGAGTGATACCTGGCGTTCCCCAGGGATGTGTTATAGGTCCCCTACTCTTCCTTGTGTTTATAAACGATTTAGTAGACATTCTGAATAGCTCTCTTAGACTGTTAGCGGATGATGCTGTCGTTTATCGGTTAGTGAAGTCAACAAAGGATCAAAAGTAACTAAAAAGCGATTTAGACAAAATTTCTACATGGTGCGAAAATTGGCAATTGACACTAAATAATGAAAACTGAGAAGTAATACACATGACCACTAAAAGAAATCCGCTGAACTTCAGTTACACGATAAATCAGTTAAACCTTAAGGTCGTAAATTCTACCAAATGCCTAGGAGTTACAATTACGAACAACTTAGACTGGAGAGAACACATAGAAAATATTGTGGAAAGGCGAACCAAAGGTTACGTTTCATTGACTGAACTCTTCAACAGCTCCACCAAAGAGACTGCCTACATCACACTTGTGCGTCCTCTCCTGCAGTACTGTTGCCCAGTGTGGGACCCTCACCAGGTGGGACTGACGGAAGACATTGAGAAAGTTCATAGAAGAGCAGCTCGTTTTGTTTTTTCACGTCACGGGGGGGAAAGCGTCACGGAAATGTTGCACGATTTGAGGTGGAAATCATTAAAAGAACGACGTTATTCGTTGTGGCGAGTTCTATTTGCGAAATTTCAATCGCCGACTTTTACTTCTGCGTGTGAAAATATTTTGCTAGCACCCACCTACATAGGGAGACATGACCATCCCAATAAAATAAGAGAAATCAGATCGAAAACGGAACGATTTAGGTGTTCTTTCTTCCCGCGCGCAATTAGATAATGGAAGTAGGATGATCATACTTTGTTATATTGGCATGGATGGTATTTAAGGTTTTAGTGTTTTCGTTTTAATTTACGTGTTCCTTGGCTTTCTTCTCTTTAGAACTTGAGAATGGGCTAATGTAGGCCCGAAACATGTCGTTCGGACATTTATACATTGTGACAACTGGAACGGAAACTTTAGTCCAATAGTTCATACAGTTGTGAGATGGCATCCAAACACATGATCAAGATTTATGTTTTTCATGATTTACCTGTATCACTCCAGGCAAATGTCAGGCTAGTTCTTTTGAAAGGGCTCTTTCCATTTTGCTCCCCATCTTTATCAAAACTATTCGAACTTGTTCTTCGTCTCTAATTACCACGCTCTCGACGGGTCGTAAAACCAGGCTTCTTTCTTCCTTCCCATCTACCTTACATCTGTAACATACAAAAGAAATTGTTCTACCATGCTTGAGGACTCTTTTCGGAAACGTTGGCAATGATGTTTTCTCTTATGTCACTGACGCTAATCTTTAGTTCCGCCAGTCTATGCTGGCTGTTTATATAGCTATTTTCTTCATGGACCTCCAACAGGAAGAAGTTTGCAGAAATTAAATCTGGAGAAAGTGTGAGGGGGAGGGGGGTTAGCATAATCATTAACAGATGAATCGATGTCCATAAAAGAAGCTTAAATAACGAGTTGCTTCCAGAGACTTGTGTCAAGTTGCAATGTCCTGTCACAACCATCAATATGGAAGTTTGTTTAGCTTAAGGGACTTAACTGCCGGGTTATCAGTCCCTAAACTTACAATCTACTTATGAACTACCTTATACTAAAGACGACACAAACATCCATGTCCGAGGGGGGATTCGAACCTCCTACCGTAGCGCCCGTGCAGACTGTGACTGGCGCGCCGCAAACCGCTCGGCCGCTGCATGAATAGCGGTCGTCTGCCTCAGGCAGCAAAATGGAGTAACGATGTTTATGTACAAAACAAGGTTCACGGCCGTTTGACGAAAAATAGGGTCCAGTATTAGAAGACGCGGAATAGTACATTACAACCGGCGTTATAATTCATTTGTCCATGTCAAAAATTACTTGCGTAAGTCAGAAAATTAGCCATATCATCCACTGTTACTTAAACGAAGGGCCACACACACGGCATACCAGTTCGACTTGGTTTTGACAGGACGCTTTTGTGCGAATTATGAAGAAGGACTATATGATGTTTTGGATAGGAAAGTACCATCTTTCGAGAAAATCACCTTTAAAGTTCATTACACGACATCGACTAAAAAATAATTGGATGAATAGATAGCTGTTAACTGAGCATTTTTCATTATCATGTATGTTGTCCGAAATCGCGTATTTTCCGAAAAATCAAAAAAGGAAACTTTCACGAATGTCGCTTATACACGCAGTAGGGTAACCATGTTTCAGCAATCCGAGTGAGGAGGCGTAGAAGTTCAGCGCGATCGGTCACGGAGCTGGATGCACTCTGTCATAATCACTAATAACAAATCTGATTACCAGTGTGAGGTTTGTCAGCCCAATATGGCGTGTCCCCAGGTGGCGGATAGGGTATTGCCGACGCCACCTAGATACAAGGCCTGTGCTCTGCCTGCCAAAAGTACTCATAACAGAAGGAAACTATTTGTCTTATATAGCATTGTACTGATTTCGGAACACGTACACGTTACACACTGTGATTCAGAATGTTTTTCGAGATTTCTATGTGATTCTCCGTGCAGATTTTTGCTGGTATGAGACATAATGCCTAATATGAATCGCCAGAATCCAATATCGGTAAGATATCTTACTAATCTATATATATAAATGTGAATGTCTGTTCGGTGTACGTTTATCACGTTTGAACCACAAGACATAAAGAGCTAAAAAAATTTACAGTTACTAATGTCTACCTGGGGAAGGCTTTAGGCATGGTCTTATGGCGATCGAATAGCTATTTATCTATATATATTAATGTGAATATCTGTCCGGTGTACGCTTATCACGTCCGAACGACAAGACGCAGAGGCTTAAATATTTGTACAGTTACTAATTTATACCTGAGGAAGGTTTTAGGCACGGCTTTATAACGATCTGATAGATATTTAGTAATTTGAAGAATATAACGTGAAATGCGAAACGATAATTACTCTTTGAAAATTATATTTACTCTTTGAAAATGGTTTTATTGGTTGCATTGTTGCTTGAGGATTGATAATGACAAAAGGGTGGAGTATATTTGGATGGAAAGTTATCGGTGTATATAAAATTCTACGTGTGTGTGTGTGTGTGTGTGTGTTAATATTTCGCTCTGCAGCGAAAACTACAGAACGCAAACGAATGGTCTGTGTGTAATTGCTGTCCGAAGTCTCCCGTTGTACACCGTAGCAGTTCATGACGATAGCTATAAGGAAGTAGAAGATATGGTGATTGAAAATCGTCAAATTATAAAAAAAATTCGGACTGAAGACCAGCGATGACGTTTGCGACTCTATAGCAAGGAGGTTACATACAGCGAAACGTGATGCCATAGGCCATATCTTCAGCTCTTTCTCTGTAATGATAAGCATACGAATAAGGAAATATAAGAATAAATAAATAAAGCAGTAAAAAAGAAATTTATTCTAATACATCTCTTTAAAAAATTCGATTTCACGTTTCGCGCATTATCTATCATAATCAACCAACAACCGAGCGGAGCCGATGGTTTAAGCTGGTAGTTCATAAATATCTTATACCAAAACAAATATGACTGTGAATTACATAAGTAACATGAAGAACATTCCGAAACACAATGCGCGACGTGTACGTATTCCCAAACTCAACACAATGCTACGTAAGACATAGTTTGCTTGTGTGATGACTACTCTTGGCAGGCAGGGCACAGGCCTTGTATCTAGGTGGCGTTGGTATTGCTCGGTAGTTACGTCAGGTAGGTGGGAAATAAAATATCACCCCTAGACCAAAATGACTACCAGAAATCATGCTGCGTCTGACTTGGAACACCGTAAGGTGCGGTCGTAAGCATGCTCCAGAAACTCATAATCACTGGTTCTGCACAACTAGCACAGCTTGACAATTAATGGTAGGCAAATATGACCCGTACAAGTAATGACAAGATTACCCCCAGACGCCCCACAAGTGGCAACCAAACATTCGGGTTCTGGGGAGCCTGGACTTATACCAGATAGCAAGTCGGAGTGCTGTGGTAAACTTCCTCGAGGAACACACATTTACATTGTCATTTCAATATTCAGATACTTATTCAAGCAGAAAAATTCCACAATTCCACAACAGAACTCATGAAACAGAAAATTCCAATTGTCACCTTGCAAGAAACACGTAATATAGATTCAGAAACGATAGACAACAATAATTACAGAATCGTAAAAAGTGAAAAAAATAAACAACAAGAAAGTTGGTAACAGGCGCAGCACTAATTGTAATGGCCTTTATTGCAGACAAAAAAGTGCTGGACTCAGTAAAAGAAGTGAAACCTATAAACAACGACCATAACAATTAAACACACAAAAAGCTACACCTTTATTAATGTACATTCACCAATAAATGGTGATAATAAGAGAGCCTGAAATAAAAAAGACAGAAAGTTTCTGAAAACAGCTTGAAACAGAGATGGCGAAAATCCCAAAGAGGGTGAGAAAAATTTTAGTCGGTGACTTTAATGCACAAATTGTTAGAAACGACAGATGCAAGAAGACAGTATGAAACTATCCAACACACAAATTTACCAATAGAAATGCTCATTTAGATATGCCAACAACACAATCAAAAATTATGTCAACCTCGCTTCGGAAATATCCCAAAACCAAAAAACTTGGCGATCACCCATCCATCATATGGGAGAATTTAAGATTAATCATGTTGCAACATCATATGACTACCAAAAGGAAATTGATGATGTGCAAGTACAGTGAGGTGCAAATATCGATTCGGATCATTATGTAAGCAAAATATAAATTAAAACCACACGGAAAAAGAAATTCAAAAGACAAACAATGGAGATCCAAAAATTTGATCTACACAAAATCAAAGACTTCAGGATCCTAGAAAAATCGGAAGAACAACATACCAAAGAAGGGAGTAATTTCAAAGTAAAATCGTCAAAACAGCAAAAGATCCGATCCCTCTTCACAAAAAAACAGAACATCTTTGGTGGAATCACTAATGTGGGATGGAGTAGAAGGCAAATAAAAGGCATTTTAAAATTACAATTGCAGCAAATCAGAAGAAACACAAAAGAAATTTTTCGAACTTCGAAAGCAGACTTCTAAGATTTTAAGACTAATTAAACGAAAATATGTCACGATTGAATGCAGTCTGTTAAAGAAAACTTCAGAAACTATAATACACACGCTTTCTATAAGATCGCAAACCAGATCAAATGGTACTTACCACAGGACCTTTGTTTTCTAAAACAAGTTGGAAAATTGGCTGTGAGAAATAAAGGAAAATGCCAAGTACTATCCACATATTTTTCACAGCTTCTAAATTGTCCGGAACCCAAAGAGAGATTCCCGAAAGTGCAGCCAGAAATCTCACCACAGAACTCGTCACCACCAACTCAAGGAAAAATTTATGCACACATCAAGAAACTTAAAACCAATAAAACATGTGGGGAACGCGGAACTGTAGCAGAACTCTGAAAAATTTAGGCCCAATTTCAGTCGAAGAAATTACACCAATAATCCAAAATATCTGGTAAACGGCAAAAATCGCAGATGATTGGAAGATTGCTCTGATTCATCCACTACATAAAAATGTAATAAATCAGATAGAAACAACTATAGAGGGATCTCTCTGTTACCAGTCACCTACAAAATTCTATCACCTTGTCTTTGAATAGAGCACAACAGCAGTTAGAACCTGAAGTAGCAGAAAATCAAGCAGGTTTGAGACCGAACAGATCACGTCAAGACCAAATTTTCAACCTCAAAATCATACTCAAAATGCAAGATACGAGACAAAACCTGAAGTATGCACATTTGTAGATCTCAAAGTGGCATACGAATCAATGGACAGACCCTCATTATTCCAAATTTTAGAAGAGAGGCAAATAGATCCGAAAACACAAGATATAGCTGCAGTGGAGTAGCCGAGCGGTCTAAGGCGTCTCGCTGCGGAGCGCGCGGTTGCTCGCCGTCGGTTCGAGTCCTCCCTGGGACATGGGTGTGTGTGTGTTGTCCGTAGATTAGTTTACCTTAGTATAAGTAGTTTGTAAGCTACGGACTGATGACCACGCAGTTTGGTCCGATAGATTTACAAACATTTGATTTAGGGTGGAAATCATAAATAGAAAGGCGTTATTCCTAGCGGCGATAGATATACAAACAAAACACAAGATATAAAACAAAATTAAATGGCACAGATATAAGATAAAATTTATGGGGGATATCTCAAAACCCTTTTACATTTAACAGGTGCTCTGTTCAACGTAGTTCTGAACAAAGTTGTGGAAGAATGGGATTAAAAAAATCCGGTAATGTGGGGTATGGAATCCAATTCGACTGGACGTTGCCAAGAACAACCTGTACTTACCATAACCTGGCGATACAAACAGAGGATAGCAGACTGTGGTCAAAGAGCTTAAATTACTCAAAGAATACGCGAAAAAAAAGGTTCACAAATTTCATTTGAGAAAATTGAATTATTTCTTTCAGAAACAGAAATTAAAAGCTTGAAAACAAAATATAATGAAATCAAAAGGTCTCATACTTTAAATACCGCGGAGAATTCATGGAAACGACAGGTGTGGAAAAAAACTAACAGCAACTTCGCCTGCAAAAAATTAAAAAATGATTATAATTAATAAAAAACCTCTACAGCGAAAAATCTATGTCAAGAATGGTAAAAATTTAAGACTACAATACGGTCATCCCATATACAAGTGAAACACTAACCCTTAACAGAGAACAACATCTTGAAGAAATAAAAAAGAAAGAGAGAAAGATCATCAGTAATTCTAAACGGAATACATACCCAAGAAGTAAAACATAAGAACAACCGATAATTTAGAAAGAGAAACCTTCAGACACAAGGCAGAGAAATGGGAATATATATCTGAGTAACCAAAACAAAAACAGTACAGAGCAAAGTGGTCGTATGAGCGTTACCAAGCCATTTCGGAAAGAAAGAAAGCCTATCGGAAGAACAAGAAGAAAACAAAGAAAAACTGATGGAATTGGTTGACGTCTTCAATTACTGGGAAGAATTCGTGAATAATAAAAATAATATTAAAATTGAGCAAAGACGTCAACGGTATACATAGAACATGATACCATCAAAATTATCCATTCATTTGCCTTTCGCGGACAAGAGGTCTACCGACTGAGCTATCCCGACACGACTTACGATGTCGCCTCACAACTTTACTTCCGCTAGTACCTCGCCTTCTACTTTCCAAACTTCACAGAAGATCTCCTGCGAAACATGCAAGACTAGCACTTCTGGAAGAAAGGATATGGTGGAGACATGGAAGTTTTGAGCCAATTTGGTGTCATTAAAGTTAAGGGCGGATTTCTCAAAATCTGGTAGGTAGTGAACCAAAATATCACACAGGTCCTGACTTTTGTTCACACACAGACAACTTGTCAAACATGAACTGAATAGAATGAAATTTTCACTCCGCTGAAAAGTGAAAGATTCATTCTGGAAACATCCCTTAGGCTGTGCCTAAGCCATGTCTCCGCCATATCCTTTCTTCCAGGAGTGCTAGTCTTGCATGTTTCCCAGCAGAGCTTCTGTGAAGTTTGTAAAGTAGAAGGCGACGTACTGGCGGCATCGTGAGTTGTGAGGCGGCATCGTGAGTTGTGTCGGGATAGCTCAGTCGGTAGAGCGCTTGCCCGCGAAAGGCAAAGGTCCCAGTTTCGAGTACAGGCTCCGGCACACAATTTTAATCGGCCAGGAAGTTTCATATCAGCGCACACTCCGCTGCAGAGTGAAAGTTTCATTCTAGAAACATCCCTTAGGCTGTGGCTAAGCCATGTCTCCACCATATCCTTTCTTCCAGGAGTGCTAGTCTTGCATGTTTCGCGGGAGAGCCTCTGTGAAGTTTGGAAAGTAGGAGGCGAGGTACTGGCGGCATCGTGAGTCGTGTCGGGATAGCTCAGTCGGTAGAGCGCTTGCCTGCGAAAGGCAAAGGTCCCAGGTTCGAATCCCGGTTCCGGTACACAATTTTAATCTGACAGGAAGTTTCATGAACCGAATATGTTGACCAAGTCTGAGGTCCTTCCCTCGTTAGCTAAAACAGCATATCAACATGTTTACTTGCTGTGTGGTCTGTGTTGACTGCCTCAATCTGTATATATCGCTAATTACAGTAGTAAACTAGATTGGAAGAACGCCAACGAACTGTGAAACGCAGTGTTTTCACCGTTGGGGGAACGTCGAGCACCTGTGCGGTATTGCGTTGGTTTAGATTTGCCGCTTATTAGGCGTGTAGGTGGTGCGATGGGAGGCGGCGACGCATGTAATGGCGCGAAGCCAGAGCCAGAAAGCGGCGAATTGCGAGTGAAGAGGCGGGCAGGGGCAGGTGGCGGGCTTTCTCACGGAAGTGGCGCGCGCTCAGTCGGAACTCCCCGGCGATTGTCCCGCGCTCGTATTGTTCACATTAATGCGCCCGCCTCTGCCGCACTGCACCGAAACGCTTCCGTTATTAAACGCTGGCATACTTGATCAGCGGCCCGACACGCTCGCTGCCCCGCCGCGCCGCCACAATCGCTCACTGCTCTGCAGGCAACCGCTTTCCAAGCCTACTCCTCTGTCCAACACAAGAGATAAACAATCAGTAGTTTATAGGAGGTGGTTTTACTTTAGAAGCACTGGGACAACTATCATTTCAGGTGCTACATTTGAAACAAATTTCGAATTTTTTGTAAACACAGAACCACATCTCGTAACTTATATGAACTCATGAAGCCTAAAATAAATCGCAAGCCGCGGTGGAGTAGCCGAGCGGTCTAAGGTGCCTCGCTGCGGAGCGCGCGGTTGCTCGCCGTGGAGGTTCGAGTCCTCCCTGGGGCATGCGTGTGTGTGTGTGTGTTGTCCTTAGGTTAGTTTACCTAGGTTTAAGTAGTTTGTAAGCTACGGACTGATGACCACGCAGTTTGGTCCGATAGATACACAAACATTTGAATTTGAAATAAATCGCAGTGCTAAGCAATAGTCAAAATTTAATACATTTATATCAAAATTCCATATTGTTGGTTGGTTTTTGGGACAGGGAGGCCAAACTGCTGAGGGGGAAGGAGTGAGGATAGGAAAGGAGGGATGGGGAAAGGAAATGCAGTCAAATCAAATGTTCAAATGTTTGTATAGCTTATGGGACTTAATTACCGGATCATCAGTCCCTAAACTTAAAAACTATTTATGCATTAGCTAACACTAAGGACGGCACAAATATCCATGCCCGAGGGGGGATTCGAACCCCCGACCGTAGTGGCCGTGCAGACCGTGACTGGCGCACCTCAGTCCCCTCGGCCACCGCGGCCGGCGAAATGCAGTCCAGGGAGAAAAGAAGGAAGAAAGACTGCATTAACTCGAGGTCCCGTGCTCATCATGCACGTACTCACGAAAGTACCGTGAGTCCCCTGAGGAAGGTGAGGGGGGGGGGTGGCATACCGTCCTAGTGATTTCATTTCGAAACCACTCATAAACGCACCAAATGAGGTGGTGCCGTAGTTACCACACTGGACTCGCATTCGGTTGGAGGACGATTCAAATTCGCCTCAGGCTATCCAGAGTTAGGTTTTTCGCGATTTTCTTATACCGCTCCAGGCAAATTCCAGGATGGTTCCTTTGAAAGGACAAGGCCTATTTCCTCACCAAAACAATCAAAAGATGTGGTGATTTGGTATTTAGTAATGTGAGCGACTGTGGCAGCTTCAGATGATTCGTTATTTCAACTAAAAGTAAGTAATTTCTATGCTTTTTACCTTCAGTATACCACGAAAATATGTAATCCATCTTAACCTTAAGATTTGAACATAACTCAGGTTCTCAATAGAGACGGAAACTTTAGTTTTAGAGTTGTTTTGGTATTAGTGTATATTTTTAATTATTTGCTGTCATTTTCAGTGGCCTACCATCTGCTTGCTAAAACAGCTCCAAAAATTTCTTCCTATATCTACTTAGGCTTAACAATGTATAGTTTAATCAACTGATGTTCAAATGTTTGTTAAGCTTAAGGGACTTAACTGCGGGATCATCAGTCCCTAAACTTACAAACTACTTATGAACTACCTTATTCTAAAGACGACACAAACATCCATGCCCGAAGGGGGATTCGAACCCCTGACTGGGAACGGCCTCGCGCATCGTAGCATAGCGCGTCAATGCACTCCGCCGCGGCAATCAACTGATGGAATAAAACTAAAAATACTCATTTGAAAAATTTAAATTAAATAATTTACATGGAAGACAAAAATTTAAAAAGGAAAAAAGAGATTATGGCATATGACAAATACTTCATGACATATATTACTTTGGGGTACATATTCAGGATTCTTCAATTTCAGGTGATTTGTATTAAATATGCCACCATCTAAAGTGATTATTTATATCTTTATTTTTCATTCATTGCCCAGATTATGACCCCCAACCTCACAGCTTAAAGTGGGTTGTAAAGTGAAAGTATAATATAAATTTTTATTCAATAGAAGAAACATGACGGGAAAGAGATAACTGTATACCGGTATGTGGGTTTTATTGAGTTTGCATTTACCTCGTTAGATGACGCACTAGGGCCGTCTCTCCTGGCTGACTGAGGCATAAACGGCCACCCCATAAACGTGTTACATATTAAATTTTGATAGCATATTTTTTTTCTTTTTTTTTACAAATGCCAAATAAGTAAAAGTAATGTCGTATGGTATTAATGAGTAGGAGAACACGAAGGGCAGGTTCAGCCGACTAACTGAAAAGTTTTTCCCTATCCTTTGCGCCCACAGGCACCTTTTCTTCGCGAAGTATGAGAACTGTCTACTGAAGTGTCTTTATTAAGTGTCGGTGAGTGTAATGAGTGCGTATGTAGTAAGTATCGTGATCGTATTGGAGGTGATGGGAGAAGAGAGAGGGTGAAACGCTACTCCTCTCGAAATGCACCAAGGGGGAAACCCAGCTGACCGTCCCAATCCGACGGACGGATCACCAACAGTGTTCAATGGCCTCACTCCATGACACACTGTTGAGAGGTTTGGAATTTCAGATAGTAAATTGGCGCAAAGATCGGTGATCAAAGAATTTGTGCCCCCCCCCCCCCCCGTCTCCTCTTCCGTAATGCAAAAGGAAAAGTATCAGCAGACCTGACATACCCTGACTGTTACCCATCCAACTACAGGCTACACCGTTCGGTGCTTAACTTCGGTGTTCTGGTGGGAACCATTGCAGCCATTTTTTATTTTCAGGTAGATTGATATTTTGCGGTGGTTTTTTTATGTTCGTTCGTTGATATATATACAGAGAGCATTGAGTCCTCTGACCGAGCGCGCTAAGTCACCGCGCC
Source organism: Locusta migratoria (assembly GCA_026315105.1). Lineage (NCBI taxonomy): Eukaryota > Metazoa > Arthropoda > Insecta > Orthoptera > Acrididae > Locusta > Locusta migratoria. The sequence goes on from CM048755.1 coordinate 382,738,855, forward strand.
CGGCGCTTCCGCATGGCCGTTGAGGCAGAGGCCAAATAAATGTATTCGAAAGACTTGCTGTTACACGGTATCACGAAAAGAAGAAGACCTTAAAAACGCAGTTAATAAAGTAAACAACGTTGCTTATTCTGTGAAAAATCTTCCATGGAGATAAATTCCCACAGAAAATTAAAGACCAATTGTGATTTCAAAATTCTTCGTTCGGTTCAGATAATGAGTGAAGAGTTCTCAACTACATTAAAAATGCAATCCCATGATTAGGCAAACCACAATCCACTGCTATAATCAAGGATACCACCGACAAATGTAGCAATAAAACCTATGAAAGAAGAAACATTTAGTAGGATGTTCCACAATATCAGACGATAATCCTACTTGGAGTGATTTCAAATGAAACAAAGTCACCTTCAATAAAATTTTAGCCATGTCAGTATTGCTCCTTAGACCCCAACCTCAACACATGTAGGCCTATAAAAATAAAACCTACTAATCCGACGTCAAAAGAAATATTAAGAGGTCAAATTTGCAACATAATGCAAAAGGAAAAGTAAAAACACTAAGTCTGTTGCAAAGAACATTAGAGACGACGTATTGGATGAAAAAGGTTAGAGGACTTCGGATAGTTCAGACATGGCAAATGAGGTTCACTACATGGAAGAGTCAAGTAGGGAAATTCTTGAAATATAGGACGAGTGCTTTGGGTGCGGGGAAGATTACTCAAAAAAAGATGAAATGTTTGACTGGATTCTCTGTGCCGTGTTAGATCAATCCTGCACATCATATGTTGATGTGGTGATGCAATTTTAAAAATAAATCTAAGTTTCTATATTGACATTCCTTTTCGTAAGTTACGCCTGGTTCTAGATTAAGCTAACTGCATAACTGCATAACTTGAGGACTTTTCATCAAAACTAGTACATTCCAACGAGTTAGTTAATATTATAAGTTCAAGAAGTATAAAATGCTTTTTCCCAATGAGATCAAGAGATACGAATTGTTTTATAATTTTCTCTTTGATTTTGAAGTGTTTAGTCCGATGTCTATCTACCGTTACATGTTTGGCCGGTGAGATGAGTAAGTGTGAATGATGAACATCAATAAGTCACAAATATTTATTTATTATTACATATCTAGATTTCACTCACTGTGTGACTGTTATCAGTGCTTTGAAAACATGGTTCAAAACATATGAAATTTTTCGATCTTCATGTTCTAGATTATGTTCACATTGAGGCAGCTGCAATGACATCTAGTTTTAAGTAGATGCAGAAAATCTGAGAATGACAGCTAGTTCTGCTGAAACTGGCAATAAAATAAAAAGAAAAGTATCAACATAAACGGTTTTTACAGTCAATAAAACATGTCATACGATATCGCCCCAAGAGAATGTGTAAGTTATAAAAAATGTTGAAATGTTTGTAAAGCTTATGGGACTCAACTGTGGGGTCATCAGTCCCTAAACTTCTAAACTAGTTATGAATTAACTTATACTAAAGACAGCACAAACATCCATGCCCGAGTGGGGAATTCGGAACCCCGACGGGGAACGGCCTCGCGCATCAATGCGCTCATCAATGCGCTCGGTCGCTCCGCCGTGGCTGTAAGTTATACATTGTTATACACAGCTCTTCGTCTAACAGGTGTACTACGGAAGACACACGATGCTCAGCTGAACTACGGCAGGGTTAGGTTGTCAAGACCGGCCGCCACACAGGTGCAGCCTTGTGATTCGCCTGTGTTACCCGATCGATCGTTCTGACTTCATTCATTGAACTTTGCTGTCAGAGATTGTACATGACGTAGGAAGAATGTTCAAATATTTGTTAAGCTTTCGGGACTTAACTGTTCCTACACTTACAAACTACTTATAAACTAACTTATACTAAAGACAGCACAAACATCCCTGCCCGAGGGAGGATTCGAATCCCCGACAGGAAACGGACTCGCGCATTGGAGCATAGCGTCGGCCACTCCGCCGTGGCGAAGAGGGAGAGGGGGGGGGAGATAGTTAGAGGGAAGATTCATACATACAAATACCCGGGCAAACCAATGCTAGTATTTTGATATCAATAAAAATACGGGGTCACGAAATTTGTTCGCGATGAACTCCGAAACTACTCACGTTATCTTTTTGTAATTTTGCACAGTGTATGTGAGCGACGAGGTGCTCGACTGGAGAGTGTAACGGATCGGGTTCGAAACTCGCTGGGATCACTTTTTTATTATATATGTATTACTTCTGCTTCGAGTTTGAACGTAACCTTCACTTCTCAACGATGTATACTCTCCGTCTTTCCGGATCGATAAAGGGAGTAGGTTTGGAACATGTTAGGATGTCACAATCGAAAAACTTGCTCCAGGTCAATGAGTCACACTATATTATTCGAAGCATAAGTGCACTTCTTACATTTTTTCGCGTATCTCATTTTATTCTAATTTTCCTCTGTAATATATATATATATATATATATATATATATATATATATATATATATATATATATATCTCCCGTGTCACGATGTTTGTCCGGTATGGTGTCCGAGACGACTCAACTAATTTTAATAATATTTTCACACTGTGTGTGACTTCGTCCAATTAAAAGATATACTTTTGTCTCGATTAATGACCTCAATATAATTTATTGCAAATTAAATATTGATATTTAGGGTCGGTAAGAATCCAAAAAATCGCACCAATTTCTACTTAAATTATAGACTTGTGCTAATGCAGTCGAAAGCGAAGTAAAAGGTTATGAGTGTACGTTGACATTAGACGATACGCAGTATACGGAGCTGCATCCTCTGCTAGCAATAATGACACGAATATGGCTTCGTATCGAGTCATACTGTGGTTTGTCGACAATTACAACAAATATTGTTCGTCTTGTATTTTCATTTTGCTTGCAATTTAATTTGTTAAACTATTACATATTCAAGTATTTACCTTCATGTAAAGTTCAAAGAACATAACAGAATATATGTCGCTTGTATAACGTGTAACAGTGTAATGAAAAAACTGTCCAATTAGTTATTAAGTGAGGGAGCATTAGTACAGATAAAATGTAAATGTAAATATTGCTTGCAGCAAGCCAATCTATTATTAATAAAATATTCCGGGTTATTCTGCCATGCTCCGATGAATTTCATATTAAAACCAAAAGTTTACTCCGCATCAGCGGAGGACGTTTATAAAGGGCATCGTAGCTTCCAGTGTCAGTTTCACATCATACACTGCAATAAAATTCCCTTTTCGGGCGCTCACTCGCAGTGGCGTGATGTCGCGTGTTTTAGAATATCCGTGCTTAACTGTCATTCAATTTCATGCCCTCCTCCTTCCTACTGAAATTTCTGGGGTGTCTAACAATCTCTATGGCACCACTGGATAGCGTCTTATGTTATCCGCTTGTGGTTGTCAGTACTTCAGTCCTATCAACATAAGTTTCGTAGTTCTCTTGCTTTCTAAAAGGGCGGAGACTGATAGATTAGCAGTTGCAGAACATGCTTTGCAGCAAAGTGGCCACCAAACTTATTTTGATAGGATTCAAATACTATAAGCTACGATTCCCCTTTAAAACGCTCTCTGAAGAAGGGCGCGAAACGTATGATTTTAATGTGAAATCCACCTGATAAAAGACCGGAATATTTTATTAATTGTGAAATTTCCGGATGTGAGCCAGTGTATTCTCTTCTGCAAGGGCCGTGATGTAGATGTATACTACTGCATATCCGAATAACGTGTCTGTCCTATTTACCACTTATCCAGTGACACAGCTAAGATCCTGCATGGCGTAATTTATGGCCCTATTAAACCCAGATATTCTATATTCACATGGCATTCGTGAGACTTTGAGAAACGTCAAGTGAAACGAGAAACAGCAGTATCGGGCCGGCCGAGGGAAGCCGGGCGCCGTGGCTCAGCGCGCCCGGTCAGAGGGCTGAACGCAAAAAGCTGAGCCAAAGAACACGTAGAACAAACACGATGATCAGCGTCCGCAAGTACAAGAAATACCCATAGAGCAAAAAAAAAAAAAAAAAAAAAAAAAAAAAAAAAAAAAAAAAAAAAAAAAAAAAAAACGTACTGAGTCGCTCCAGTCACGGTCTGCACGGCCACTACGGTCGGGGGTTCGAATCCCCCCTCGGGCATGAATATTTGTGCCGTCCATAGTATTAGCTAGTTCATAAGTAGTTCGTAAGTTTAGGGACTGATGACCCGGTAGTTTAGTCCCATAAGCTATACAAACTTTTGAACACTTTTTGAGCAGTATCGGTTGTGCACGATATTCCCGTTGTCGATTTACAATACAAGCAAGCAGAAGTTTCTCCTACATGTTTATGCGTAGGGGATAATTATCGCAAAAAATTAATAGGACCAGTAATTTATATTGCAACTGCATTAACCAACAAAACAGATATCTGCTTTATAGGTTATACTGAAGCAGATAAAATACTTCACTAGGAGATAAATGAACAAATGCACTTTGGAAAACATTAGTTGTCAATCATTGCGAGGTCTTTACTGTAAGGATGTATACAGAAATACTATCAGATTCCTAATTCTATACCCTGTAAAGGATTATGGAGCTCATCACATCATTCGCTTACTTACGTTAACCGTTCTGTCCGGACACCAGCTTAGAGAAGATAATGATAAATTTGAATCATAAATAAGGATGAAACTTCCTGGCAGATTAAAATTGTGTGCCGGAACCGGGAATCGAACCTGGGACCTTTGCCTTTCGCGGGCAAGCGCTCTAACGACTGCAGAGTGAAAGTTTCATTCTGGAAACATCCCTGAGGCTGTGGCTACGCCATGTCTCCACCATATACTTTCTTCCAGGAGTGCTAGTCATGCATGTTTCGCAGGAAAGCTTCTGTGAAGTTTGGAAAGTAGGAGGCGAGGTACTGGCGGAAGTAAAGTTGTGAGGTGGCATCGTGAGTCGTGTCGGGATAGCACAGTCGGTAGTGCGCTTGCCCGCGAAAGGCAAAGGTCCTAGGTTCGGGTACCGGTTCCGCCACACAATTTTAATCTGCCAGGAAGTTTCATATCAGCGCACACTTCTGCAGATTGAGAGTTTCATTCTGGATAAATAAGGACGGTAGTAAGTTTTAAGGAGGAAACTGATTAAAATTAACATTCAATATTACTTGAAATCAAGCTGCAATAAGCGCAGTAATATAATGCATACATAAAAAAACTATGCCGAAATTATGATGAATCTCACAACACAGCACTTGCCGACAATCGTCCCCATTCTCTGGGTCACAATGCGGGTGCCCTGCTCTGCGACTCACCGGGGAACATGATAGCCTGTCACAGAATCCCAACGTATGAAGGTCCCAGCAATAATTACTGAATACGGAAACTTTCAGCAGATATCAAGTCTACCCTTCATCTCTACACGAAATTAGAAGTCGTGAGGAACGACAATTGGTTCGAATACCACGTAAAACTGCAGGTCTTCTTTCCCTGTTTGGAAGACTGGCGTACATAAGGGATACGAAGTCGCCAAGCTGGCGTATAATTGAAACACCTGAAATGAGCCACATGCTGCAATCATTTAAAATACAGTTTAATTATTAGTGAATTGCAAAACCATATGAAAACTTCAGTTCGTTACAGCCGTAAAAACTCATACATATGTGCTGTTCTCTTAAAATTCACTTGATTTTTGTGTCTTGCCAATTGTCGACTACAGGAGGACCAGAGCTTAACCCATTTCTTCCCAAAAATAGAAATTGTGAAAAAGTGTTATATTTAGTCATCAGGTTCTCTTTGAAATAATTGAAATAAAATTACAAATATTACAAACTTGCAGTATGTGTTGTAATTTGTACCATCAATAATGTTGCGCTGTTTCCTAGTAAAAAAATAGAAAAAATTAGTTTTTGTGATCACATTCTTCTATTTGTTCAAACTGTGCAATATTGTCTATTATATGATAACTCTGACTTACATTGATGGTATCACTCATGAAATATTGAAAAGCACTCTGTGTGAAGCTGAACTTTGCATTTCTTGTGTATGTAGATCGTCTGACGTTTGTAAATCTTGCATCTTTTTACGAAGTTTTAAGGTAATTGTGAAACTTTAACACATGTTGAGAGAGCTCGTGAATGCCTTTTAACACATGTGTGGTGAGTTTTGTATAGTAAGTCCATTTCGACTGCATTTTGTAAGGCCCCACTGGGAAGAAATGGGTTAAATCCTTGGTCGACCATACTAATTGATAATTCCAGATGTATCAGTAAAACCATTAAAGATGCTCGCTGGATTATTCCTTATACTTCGAAATTTAAAGTCCTTAAACACCTTTTAGTATATTGAACCACAATATTCTTCTTTCTTTCTCTCTCTCCCTACCGCCTTCCGTCCCTTTCACCCCATCTCTCCTTTCACACCATCTCTCTCTCTCCTCTGTCTCTCTTTTCTTTTATTTTCTTCCATCTGTCCCATTCTCTGCTGTATAAATTCATTAGAAAATAAGAATTAATCTATTTCTTTGAGCACCGATTTTGACAAATATGAATTTTCGGCAGTGTCTTTAAGCCTCGTCCGAATGTTAGTTACGAAGAATGTCTTCGTGAACTTGGCCTAGCTGTGGTATAATATCAAATAAGTGGGAAACCTTACAAGAGTCCCATAACATGTTACATTTTCACTTTATTCTGTATATGCATGATTACTCTGTAGCTTTTAAGTACTAGACAGTGGGTTTATAGAAGTACATTGAAACTATATTTTACCGTTTTGTTTTTCAATAGGACGTGGGAAAGATTTATATATAAATAATTCCTCGAAAGCTGGTTTTTCCTTATTTTATAACGATAATAATTTCGTCTTTTGTAGACGGAAGGCGACAAAATATTTTGTTTTTCTGAGGAGAAAGCCGCACGGGAATAGCCGAGCGGTCTGGAGCGCCACGTTATGGTCGCGCGGCCTCCCACGTCGGAGGTTCGAATCCTCCCTCGGGCATGGATGTGTGTGTTGCCCTTACGTTAGTTTAACTTAGGTTACGTATTTTGTAAGACTAGGAACTGATGATCAACGTAGTTTGGTCCCATAGGATTACAAACATTTGAATATTTTTGAGGAGAAAGTTGGAAGTTTAAATTTCTTTAAAAGTTCATGTCGCAACGAAAACCGCCGTTATTTTCATGATTGCCAGCACAACTCGCTTATTACAGTCGTGACACTATTTCACCAACTCTGCGGTAATACGAATAGATCGTCAGATGTTTTTACGATGTCCTCCGTTAGTTCTACAACGTAATGATCCTCTAGGGCACAGAAACACTCTATAAAAGAACGGACAGTCGCGGTAAATGCCGTTTCCTTTCAAGATTTCTTGCATCCTTCAAGTTTTAAGCGAACCGTACTCTTCCAGTTGCCTTCACAGCATCATTTTTCCCTATTTGCTGCAAATAAGGGAGATAAATTATCAACTTTTTCGGTTTACACTTCATTCACACCGATTATTCATATAACTTCTATGACATATTTCAGAATACACATTGCGTCATCGGCCAGAATAATCTGTTGTTACCAGCCAGTGTCTGAATAATAAACGTAACATGCATTACATCAAAAACGCTATCCATGCACTACGTCACCACCTTTAAAGATGCGTTCGAAAGAAGTATACAGAACGAAATAATCGACACCGATACAAGATATGAGCCCAGCAAAGCGTGGATATCAGAATTGACGGCGGAAAGAGATCGTCGATAACGGAGCAGTGATTTAACGTGAACTGACCGATGGGGTTCGAAATCGGAAAGGCCAGGTTAGGTAATAACAAGTTACGTTAGCACTTATGTAGCAGCCAGAGGCGTGCCTGCTGCATTCCTGCGGAGCCCCATGTCAACTTCTCTCTGATGACATCATAGCTCCTTCGTCTGGTGACCTACCACGTTAATTGGCTCGACAGGTTCCTACGTCTGCTTCCTTCTGGCAAGACCTTCAACTATAAATCGTCTATCTGTCCCATGCTAACTTATGCCAAAATGGCCAGAAATTCCGCCTCTCCCTAATTGTACAAATCCCTTAAAATCCTAGAAGGATTTGTACTCCACCTCAGCCCTATCATTCCCCTGCCTATCGCAACTTCCATCCTGCACCGACTCATCCACTTCCGATATCTTCATTATTGTAGTACCTCCATTGTCTGTATATTAATCACAAAAATTTGCCTCAGTACTCCAAGCTATCCTCTTCTTTCTAGCCCTCGTCACAACACCCTATGTTATACGATTATTCCTTTTTCTTGTTCCCTCTCCATACAACACATTGACGCTCTATCAACACCAATTATAACACAGGCCACCATAGTAGTAACTATAATTTACCGCACCATAAAGACTTCGATCATTTTCATGCACTGCTATCATTACTGAACAATGGCATCATAAATATTGATGTTAATTATTGTGAAATATACTTTTTACCAGATCGCTGCTGTAATATTTATGTATTTAAACAACCCCCAAAAATGTTTGTTAAGCTTATGGGACTTAACTACGGGGTCATCAGTCCCTAAACTTACAAACTACTTATGAACTACTTACGAACTAGGACGGCACAAATATCCATGCCCGAGGGGGGATTCGAACCCCCGACCGTAGTGGCCGTGCAGACCGTGACTGGAGCGCCTCAGTCCCCTCGGCCACCGCGGCCGGCAAACAACCCCCATTTCGGCTACAATGCCATCTACAGGTTATCTTCAATGATTTGATACAAGTTCCGTGTGTCATCATTGTATAAAACTGACAGGTTACGTAGATTTTTTTATATTAAATTAGATTATACATACTTCCTGAATCGTGTGTTTTCCATAGAATATCGTTAATTATTGTCACACCATCAGGTTGTCTACAGTTTATATGTCCCGTAATTTATTGCTATTACGCATTTACCGATGTTAATCGTCGATTTAGTGGTTACAAAAGCTTACCAACGATACACGAACAATACAAAGGGTATAATAATCGGTTTAATGTGTATTACAAATTTTGTCTCTGATTGTGCTAGTCAACGATACTGTGTAGTTCCAGCGGTTTGTTTAGATCGAAATAATGAAGAAGGTATATCCTTGGTGAAATAAGTGTTAAAAATTTGTCTCTACTTGTGTTGTTGTTAGCCTGGTCCCACTGTAAATATCTCAGTAAAATTTTCGAGGGAACTTTTGTCTTTGAAATTTGTTTCTTCATTTATTCTTTTTCAGTGTCTAAAATTTTTTCTAATTCTTCTAAAATGTTCATTATTGGTCCTTTTACTGTAATGCGTAATATCTCGGTAGCGTTATCGATATTGTCTGCTGTGTGGTGTTGAGTGTTTAGGTGGTGTAAAATAGTGGGTTGCTTGTTATCAGTTTGTCTTACATTTTCGCGAAATCTAGTTGCAAAATTTCTCCCTGTATGCCCGATATACAATTTCTCGCAATTTTTACAGTGAATTTTATATATACCTGGGTAGGAGTAAATAAGTGGTTTGAAAATACCTGATCGTATTTTTGTTACAATGTTGTGACGTGTTTTGTAAGTGAAAGTTATGCTGATATTTTTCAGTATTTTGTTGATTTTGTCAGAAATGTTATCCATATAGATGGAAGGTATATATGTAAATTCATATTTTTTGGATTGTCTCTAGTGAGTGTAATTTCTTGTCCTGTGATACGTAATTTGCGAATGGTCATTTTGTTATATAATTGATTATTTGTGGGTTCTACGCGTTTTGTTGCTCTACATATTGTAGAGTCTGAATTTCTTTTTGGATGGCGTTTTGGTCTAGTGGAAGGTCTATCAACATGCTCATCATACTTGAAAATAGGTGTATTTATGTTGTTCTGGGTGGCATGAATTTGCATTGATATTATAATCTGAAATAGTTGTTTTTCGGTCTATGTACAATTAGTGTGTGTTGTTAATATTACTTATAGTCAGGTCGAAAAATCTATGGATTTGTTTGTTTCTCGTTCCTCTGTAATTTTCATATTTGGATGGAGAGCCTTTAGTGCATTGTGTATATGTTAGATGTCTTTATTGTTACCGTCTGTAAGCATTATTGTGTCATCGACATAACGATAATAGTATATTATTTTATTGTTTTGAGTATATGGGGTTTGAAACAATTTTTATTCTAATTTGTTTAGAGAGATATCAGCTATTGTGCTGGCAGTGCTACATCCCATTGCCGCGCTATCATATACCGAAAACTAACTACTTCAGAAAATACTATCAATGCAAATTCATGCCACCTAAAATTACACAAATACCCCTATTTTCACACTATGATCAACAGATTAATAAACCTTCCTCTAGACTAAAACGCTATCCAAAAAGAAATTCAGACTATACAATATGTAGCGCAACAAAAAGTATATGACCCACAAATAAACAGTAAATTATATAACAAAACGATCACTCGCGCTGTACCATCTAGATTATTTTCGTATATCGTTGGTTTTGATCCAAGAAAACCGCAGGGGCTATACTGAATCGTTTACTAGCACAATCAGAAACAAATATTGTAGTGCACATTATAATGACGATTATAACCTTTGCATTGCTTTATGTATCGTTGGTATAGATATAATCAAGCTGTTGTAAGCATAAATATCGTTGATCAACATTAGTAAATGCATAATAGCAATAAATTACAGTACATATAAACTGTAGACAACCTTGTGGCGTGACAATAATTAACGATATTCTATGGAAAATACACGATTAAGAAAGTATGTATAATCTAATTTTATGTAAACAAATTATCGGATCCTGTCACGTTTATATTATAAAGACACACGAAATTTGTATCAAATCATTGCAGATAACCTTCAGATGGCATTTTAACCGAAATGGCCATTGTTTAAATATATAAATATTACAGCAGCGATCTGGTAAAAAATATATTTCATATTGTGTCGTCGAATGACATTTACCACGCTGCAGTACCTAAAGATTACAAACTGTTGACATTAATGATTATGTTTTAAGTGTAACATAAAACCAACTGAATAGTTTTACAAGTCATACAAATTACCATCAATATGTTTTTAAAATCATAATTTATTATTTAGTGTTTCATGTAATTTACCACTTTTCCTGAATTTATGTAATCTTAGGCTGAAGAATGGCTTTGTCGGTTGCTAGCCGACCACCTCTTCACAGTTCCCTACAGTCGCTTCGCCATCTGAAGATGACAGAGGTCCGGGACGCTAAGTATTGTATATGTACTAGAACTGCAGCCAAAATTACGTCCTTCTATCGTTCAAGTAGTAAAATCGAAGTAATAGAACTGGTTAAAGAAGTTACATAATTCTTCGAGATACATCTTATTATCATGTACAAGCACAAGAGAGACGTTAAAGATAAAGGTGAAGCAATGAATTACAATTTGTGATGCAACCGGAAATCGAACCTGGACCTCTGCGCTTACTAGGCAACCGTCTTACCGCAGCACTGACGATTAAAGCGCCTCGGAAATTTTTGTCAGTCAGCTGTTGTGACGATGTCGAAGTCGTGACGTGATTCTTCATTTATAGCTCCGTATTCCTCTGATACGGCGTGCAGTATGCTTATACAATTATCATTGAATCTTGAGTCTGCGGTTTTGTTTTTCCTTGCGTTCTCTTCCCGGGTTTCGGCACCAATTTTTTATGGTCTGTCTGGTAAGCGTGGAGATCCAGGTTCGATTCCCAGCCGCATAACAAATTTTAATTCATTGCTTCACTTTTATCTTTTCTTAAACTAATTTAAACTAACCTAAGGACAACACACACATTCATGCCCGAGGGAGGATTCGAACCTCCGACGCGGAGGCCGCACTATCCTTAACCTGGCACTCCAGACCGCTCGGCTACTCCCGCGCGGCAACGTGTGACACGACCTCGGTGGCGTCAGGTAGAATTTTTGATTACACGTAGTCGCCATGCGACGTCATTAACCCACCAGATACGTCACACCAAAATCTGAGCTCTGGCTTTTTCCTCTCATTACTGCACATATTGCGGATTCATGTGTTGCCGAGGTCAAAGTGTGGTCGTAGGGCGCAAAGTGTTTGCACACTTTCAGAGAAAGGTCGTAGGCACCTTTGACCAAATTTTCAAACTTCGTAGTCTCAATGGGAGACAATTACGGAGTTTCGAAAAGATGCTCTTCAGTCTCAAGAAAACCTGTCTTGATTCGGACGTATTCAGGTTCATGTTGCACGAATGTATGTTTTGATCTAGAACAGTGTTTAACTTTTAATAGTGGTTAGTAATATAGAAACAGTACAGAGAGAAAGATGGATGCATTATTGTGATAGAGGGATGTATTGAGTGTCGAAGCACGTAAGATCTGCAAATAAAGTGCCATGACAATAGTACTCAAAACTACAAAACATTTGTGATGAAAGATTAATTATTTTTACAGTTACTTAAATCTGGCTGCTCGATATGCATAAATTGTTTGAGGTTAACAGACTTTTTTGTCATTTTAAATTCACTCGTTGAGGAAACACCTATCAAACACCCAAGGATGGCTCATAATATTGATAAAATTTCCATTTTCTTAAGATAAAACTCCCTCAAAAGAGTTGTTTAATCTTTGTTAGCTGAAAAATAAATCCGTAATATTGTCTAACAATTCCGCTAAGTATAAGATTTGCCGGTCAAGAAAATTATAATCTTAGACAGCGGTAACTGTTGCGTTAAGTGTATCGCTTAGTGCCCTTTGCAAGTTAATCGTGTATCCACAAACAACATAGCAACTGCAATATTTTCTGTGTGGAGATCCTATAAACGTTGTCTTCCACTCATTGGTAAGATAGTAAAACATAAGAATGTATTATAAAGGTGTGAATATTACGAACTGTTGCGATACGGATTAGTAGAAAAGTAAATAAATTCATCCGCAGAGAATTTAATTTAACTGTGGTGTATTATTCGTTTATACCTGCATTACATCTACCACTCAGAGCATGTAACGAAATGTTATTCAATATAACAGAGAATCTAGAACGAAATTTAATGTCTAATCTCTCACTGATAAGGTATCATTAGGTATGATGCAAGATACACTTCACAGAGATGGGGCAGAAACTCGGCTGCAAATTAAGGAAACCATCCGGGTTTCGTGATTCAGAAAAACCAAAGAAATATAGAACAAGAGGTCCTGACAGGTTTTGTACCATGAAAAGAAGCCAGTTAAACTTCAATTACACAGTAAATCAGTCAAAACTACAGGCCGTAAATTCAACTAAATACCTAGAAGTAACAATTACAAACAAGTTAAATCGGAAAGAACACACAGAAAATATTGTAGGGCAAGCGAACCAAAGATTACGTTTCGTTGTCAGAACAGTTAGAAGATGCAACAGTTCTACTAAAAAAAACTGCCTACACTACTCTTGTGCGTCCTATTTTGGAGTATTGTTGCGCATTGTAGGATCCCAACCAAGCGGGATTGACGGGAGATTTAGAGAAAGTACAGAGAAGGGTAGCTCGTTATGCATTATCGCGATATAGGGGAGAGAGTGTCACGGAAATGATGCCAGAGTTAGGGTGGAAATCATTAAGAGAGGGGCGTTACTCGTTGCGACGAGATCTATTTGCGAATTTTCTTTCATCAACTGTTTCTTCTGAATGCGAACAGATTTTGTTAGCACCCATCTACATAGGAAGACATGATCATCAAAATAAAATAAGAGAAATCAGATCTAAAATGGAAAGATTTAGATGTTCCGTATTTTCGCGAAGTATTGGAGAATGGAACTGTAGAAAAACATCATAAAAGCCGGCCGCGGTGGCCGAGGGGACTGAGGCGCTCCAGTCACGGTCTGCACGGCCACTACGGTCGGGGGTTCGAATCCCCCCTCGGGCATGGATATTTGTGCCGTCCTTAGGATTAGCTAGTTCATTGAGTAGTTTGTAAGTTTAGGGACTGATGACCCCGTAGTTAAGTCCCATAAGCTTAACAAACATTTTATCGGCCGCGGTTGTCGAGGGGACTGAGGCGCTCCAGTCACGGTCTGCACGGCCACTACGGTCGGGGGTTCGAATCCCCCCTCGGACATGGATATTTGTGCCGTCCTTAGGATTAGCTAGTTCATAAGTAGTTTGTAAGTTTAGGGACTGATGACCCCGTCGTTAAGTCCCATAAGCTATACAAACATTTGAAACATTTCATCATAAAAGCGGTTCGATGAACCCTCTGCCCTGCACTTCACTGTGACTTGCAGAGTATTTATGTAGATGTAGAAGTAGAACCAAATACCCTCCCAAATGCGAGTCCAGTGCCTCTTCTTGCCTCCCCCCCCCCTTTCCCCCACCTGTTCGGCGAACAGGCTACAGCTCTTATTATCTGTTCCCTATAAAAATGAGAAAGGTCGAAGATTAATGTGAAAAACAGTGTATAATTTTACTGGTGGTAATTGTGTAACCATTGTTGGCTGTAACGAGAAGAAATATAAAACAATGTATACTTTTATTCTTGGTAATTCTGTAAACATTATTGCCTGTAGCGAGATGAAGTAGAGCTGTCGGGCTTAACAATTATTTGCGAATAATTTACTGTTCCTTACTTGCCAATCCACGCACATTTGCTCTCGGCGTCGTTTGCTGACGCGCTGTAAGTTATGTCTATCCATAAATCTCGTAAGAGTGTCAATTTTGCGGTGATTTACATCGTCGCATTGTTTCGAGAAACTGGAACTGCCGGCGCCTCGTTCCACAGTTCTTCTACATCCTGTTCTAGAATAATGTTACCGCGGGACAATATTTCACTGCTCGGCGCAGTTAGATTTTCGATTGTCTATTGCGTTCGTGAAGTCGCTGTTCTCCCCTGAGGGTTCGTCGCGCGGATGACAGTATGTAATTAAAGTAAGAGAGAGTGAAATTCTTAGTTTATGCGCGAAACCGTCAGCCCTGGGCAATTCTGCAGCAGTACAGCGCGTTCGCTCTTTCTGGCATTGTAACGGGGCAACAAATAATTTAAGCACACGAGAGGAGCTGGAAGTGGAACTGGACCCGGACGAAGATTTCTCCGGCGTACGAGTTTTCGATAAATAGTTGCTGCCCCCGCGGGTTAAGAGGGTGATTTTGTAATGACCAGCGTACGGGCGTACGCCCTCGCCTTTGCTAACGTACATAATTTACAACGAGGATCTCGGCTGCGGCCGGTGACCTATAAAGTCGGCGGAATGTATAGCGTCCCCGGTTGCGCAATTTCTCTACAATATTTCGCAGTTGTGCATGACAATGAAGTTTCTATCCGGACACCAACGAACAAACGGCTGTTCAAAACATTCGGCGCGCGGCCTCGTGCCAAGGCTGTCCCTGCAGGCGTTTTCACGAGAAAAGGAGCCAACTCCGGCGCAGAGATACCCTTCTTGCTCAATTCAACCTGCACTTTCACTTTATTTTCCACTGTAAAGAAATACACTTCCTAGGAGGCATACCTTAACTGATTCCACCGTAGGCATCACAATGGTTTCCTTTGAAGGGTAAAGCTTTCTGTAGGTTCTGTAACGCGTTTAGGAGACTGCTGAATATAAACATTGCATGTTTCAATATTGGATCTCTTTTAGGATCCTTCTTTCCTTGTTAAACAAGTCTTAAGTCTTACGTCCACACTTAAACCGTGTATAAGATAAATTACAGTTCACAACTCACATTAAATTTTAAAGTTTATATTTACCCTTGCCTCTCTATGAACGTCACCAAAGACCGGTTTGTGAAGTTTCTTGGACAGATTACTTTTAAGAAAGTTGGCCGCATCAAGTATTCAGTGAGTCGTTTTAGTAAAACGGATATAATGGGTGTTAATAAAGTGCATTCCTTAATTTGAGGGATTATAATATGGCACTACAATAAAAATAAGTCCAGTGAACAGGGGTTGTAAATTACATACCTTAACCCAGATAATCCTGACGTCCTTACAGAAGGATTGTATTTAGTTTTTTTTTTTTTAATATATAAAATAAACTGTTTCTTTTCGGCACGAAACCCTTTGTACAGCAACGGACTGTCATTTATATGTCACTCGCGGACATATAATACCTGTCATTGTTTTAGTACGTTATTTTAAGTTTCTCACATTTGAAGCTAGGACTTCAGAAGCAACATATAAGTTAACTTATGATTTGTGTGTGTGTGTGTGTGCGTGTGCTCTGAAGCTTTCAACTCGAGAAAGGTAATTTTCTCACAGCCATCCAAAGCATTTCCCACGAATCTCTGCAATAAATTCGATGGCTTTACAACGAAAATGTCACATCCAATATGTAATATTAGCCTTTTCAATTTTACTTCGTTCTCGAAGGATGACCTATTAATACACACACTTAGGGTGCAATTCGTGTAATATCATTCCTACAGCATTTGAACGACCTTTTAGTAATGTAATAATCTATCTTTTATACAAGGAGTATCCCTAAAATTAAATCAGGAACATCTCGGTTAGTACATACGAGCACTTATTTTACTTCGCTGCTCTGAAGCTTTCAACTCGAGAAAGGGAATTTTCTCACAGCCATCCAAGGCATTTCCCACGAATCTCTGCAATAAATTCAAGGATACAATTGTAAATTTGCACATACTATCCTCAAATTTCATTCAACACATTTTATTTGGTAATATTGTAATTTATGGATTTTTAAAAGGCAGTTTAATAGCAAACACAAGTTAAAACAAGAAATTTTATGATGTTACAGAAACTAACATAAGCCACAGATGATGAGACATAGGATTCGAAATATGTTTGAGTACATAAAAAGGAAATAAATTGTGTTTTGCATATCATCATCAATTTTTGCCGTATTTAGGGTTCTTTGCGTCTCTTATCTCAGCAATCCTTTGCTTCCTTCTTCAATTTGCTATCTGTGCTGTTGTACATCACTTTATTCACGATCTGAAACTTCTTCCTTCCTTCCTTTCCTCCTCTTCTCTTTCACATACCCCACTAAGACTGCTTTTATAAGCCCCTCATTCTTTGTCAGTTTATGACCGACAGAGTTTCATTTCCGTCTTTTTACGATATTCAGTAAATATCTTTGTTGTCCCACACTTCCCGGTATCTGTCCGTTTTTGGCTAACAATCCTACTTACTCTATCCTCACCCCCCGCCGTACCCACATCTCAAAAGCTTCTAGCCATGTTTTATATTGCTCCTTTAGTGTTAAAGTTTCAGAATTTTTATCAGTGTTTTCCTGAAATTTTTGTCCGTCTTTCTGCGGACACTCTGCTTTCGTTATAAAATGCCTCTATCACCATTGCTATTCGGGCCTGCTCTTCTAGTCAGTTTATATCCTGTTTTGGAGGTATTTTAAGCTTTTCACATGCTCTTATACTTCATTCACCATTAACTTTACCCCTTTATTTCCTCGTACTGTCGATAATTTTTAATTTATTTCGATTTTCATTTTACAAATATTTCTCTTACCTTCAACAATATCCACTATCTTCTTTTTCACTTTTTGCTAGAAAGGCCATCGTCCGCATACCTCAGGCAACATATTATTCTTCCCCAAAATTTTCACCGTTCTTAAATTTTCTAAGTGAATACTGAAATTGGTAGGGGAAAGATAGCAGTCTTTTCTACACTTTTACCTGTTTCTATAATATTGTTACTTTCTCCTATCACTTTATGTACAATTTTTCACATTTCACTAATTCCACATCGATAGAGGACATAGAAAAGATATACGGAAGAGAATTCGTTTTGTTACAAGATCATTTAGTGGACGCAAAAACTTCAGGAAAATGATTAACCAACTCCAGTGGCAGACCCACAAGACAGAAGTTCTACATCACGATAAGGGGTACTGTAAAATTTTCGACAGCGTATGTTTCTAATTAATATATTGGTGTTTCCTAGGTATATCCCGCAAAAAAAAAAAAAAAAAAAAAAAAAAAAAAAAAAAAAAAAAAAGGAAGAAAGAGGTTCGAACCCACACAGAAGCTTACCGTTAATCGATCATCCCGTGAACCATACATAACAGTATGCATAGGAAATGATAGTGGTACGCTATGATACACATAGTAAGATGGCTTGCGAAGTCCAGATGTGGATGATAATTGGTCTTTTCTCTTCGCCATTCACACTGTATTAGGATTCAAGTCCTTAAGTTGCTGATCTGTGATCTGTGTCGTGTAGCTATTTTCTATAATTTTCCCATCTCTAAGATACGTCAAAATATCCAAATATTTGTAAACCTGTTGGACCAAACTGCTATGGTCATCAGTCCCTAATGTCCGTAATTCGTTCTTTCCCGGATCTTATCTTCTAACCTAGAGGTTACAGTTCTTCGTATGGCAGAATTGTTTATTTTTAACTCTATTTCTGTCATAATTAAATTATGATCGCTATTAATATCTGCACATGATGATGTAACATCTTGACTTTGTTCGCGTGCAGTCTGTTATTCCGGCTCCCAAGATTACGTCTGCCTGTTAGGGACCACTCTTTCCTTTCCACAACGATGTTCCGGTCGCCCATAAGGATTCTGCAACATCCTTTATTATCATCCATTAATTCCTCTATTGTGTTGTATGTTTCCTCTACGAGCTGTTCGTCACGTGTTAATTTAGCACACAAACTTGGATAATGAAGTCAAACGGTTGTTTAAAAGTAAGGCAACAATCAGAAATATTGCAATGTTGCGCTTATTTTGTTATTTTTCTAGTTGGTGTGAAAACTGGTAGCTAGCTTTAAATGTAGAAAACTGTAAGGCGATGCACTTGAGTAGGAAAAAGAATCCTACAATGTTCGAATACAACATTAGTAGTGAGCTTCTTGATACACTCGTGTCATTCAAATATCTAGGCTTAACATTGCAGAGCGATATGAAATGGAACGAACATGTAAGGGCAGTTGGGAATAAGGCGGACAGCTGACTTCGGTTTATTGGGAGAATTTTGGGAAGATGTACTTCATCTGTAAAGTAGACCGCGACTACGTCTTGAGTATTTCTCAAGTGTTTGGGACTCGCAGCATAACAGTTTATAGGAAGACATGGAAGCAGTTCAGAGGCGATGAGCTAGGTTCTTTTCTGGTAGGTTGGATCAATGCGCGAGTGTCATAGAAATGCTCTAGGAACTCAAATGGGAATCGCTGGAGGAAAGGCGTTCGTTTCGAGAAATTATGTTAAGGAAATTTAGAGGGTCGGAATTGGAAGTTAGCTGCAGAACGATTTTGCTGTCGCCTACTTACATTTCGCGTATAGATCACAAACCCAAGGTAAGAAAAATTAAGGCTCTTTCAAAGGCATTTCCCTCGTTCTGTTTGGAAGTGGAATAGGAAAGGAAATGCTAGTAGTGGTACAGTGTACTCTCCGCCACGCACCTTGTGGTAGATTGCGGAGTATATATGTAGATGTAGATGAACAGTATAAACAGGTGACATAAAATAGCAAAAAGTTAGGACTACAAAAGTGAAACAAACGCAACAAGCATAATTGTAGAAAACAGTGTTTTATTTCCTTTTCCCAACTTAACGGATATTAACACACATTCGAACAACTAGTTAACGAGCTCAGTAACGGGTGTGACCATCTCTGGCAGCAGAGTAATCGTGGCAACGGCGAGCATGTAGCGGATGATGTCATCAGCCTCATGTTGAGTAATAACGCCCATCTTCCTACAGAGCTGCTCGGAAGTCTCGCAACGTGTTTGGTGGACGCTGACGTGTTGCAGTCCGTCTCCCTAGAGTATCCCAGACATGGCCTATGGATTTCCAATCGGGAGAGAGAGCGTGCCACACCATTCGTTCAACATCTACCGTTTCCAAGAAAACATCACTCACCTGTGGTCTATGAAGTGGAGCATTATCGTCCAGCAACTCAAAGTTTGGACGCACAGAATCTCGTAACAACCGGACATTAGATCCAGAAACTTTGTCACGATATCTGACAGCTGCTAGACATTGCCGAATCACCCATACCAAATCACGAAGAGGTCAACATAATCCCTGTCCACAGCATTAGGGCTGCGGCGGAATACCCGTGCGCACTAAGATGCCTTGCTACTGCGCGCGCGGCCGTTCCATGTCGGAGGTTCGAGTCTTCCCTCGGGCATAGGTGTGTGTGTTTTTCTTAGTGTAAGTTAATTTAAGTAGTTTGCAAGTTTAACCCTGCGGCAGGCGCGCCTAAGATTGTTACGTCAGCGGGAGCGTGCGGCACTCAGTGCCGCCTATATTTAAATACATAGAAAAGCTATTTCTTTTTAATTTTTGGGTGAAATTAATTATTTATTGTGTACAACATCTTTCTTAACAGCAACAGCAATATGATCTGTATCGCACAATGCATACAACTTCAATCCGTACATAGCGGGCTTATTGGGCATGTACTGAACAAAACCACAATGTCCGCGAAATGGGACAAGCATTTCGTCTATGGTTGTGAACTCCCCTGGACTGTAGTTATTTCTGCAGTTGTTCAGAAATGCTGAGAGGAGATTGCGGATCGTAGCAAGTTTATCAGTTGCTAGTCGTTCTTTTCTTGTAGAAGTATCATCAAACCTGAGTGACCGGAGCAAGAACAGAAAGCGCTTGTAGCTAAATACTGCCTTGTTCCATTTGATGTCCACAGTTCTAATACATTTGTGGGTCTTCCTTTTTGTACAGCAATGAGAAACAGTGCTCCTAAGAGAGCCGTTATTTCAGAAGTAGAAGTAGTTTTGCAATCTATAGCCCTTGAGTAATTCACAGATGATCTCTTGTTATTTATGTCTTGTTTGTGTTTTCATCAACATAATCAATTATCTCAGGATCAAAAAATTTGAGAAAACTTTCAGTTTTAGCTTCTCTACCACTCAGTTTCGGGCCAGGTAGGACTTCGATTATATTCTTACGTTTTGTTTTCCCTGGTAGTGCTAACGGATTATTTATCCACAATGTTTCTTGGTTCTTACCAATATAAAAATGGCAGTCATCATGTGGCATTCCTATCACTTCATTCCCGTCAACGCATGACTGCTCAGATTCGCTATAATGATCTGCAGTTTCAACTATTTCTGCTTCCTCATCTCTGTCAGAGAAATCAGCGTAATCTTCTTCGTCAGATGATTGCGGAAGAAGACGCTCAATTTCTTGTGGTGTTAGTCCTTTCCTTTCTGCGGATCTGGGAGACAATAAAATAATTCTAATACCAAAGCAATGTTAATAACCGAATTATCATACACCCACAGAGTTGAAAAACAAAGCTTCTAATCATCAAAACATCCGACAGTGGTACGGCTACGTGTACTTACATTACCGGGCGCGTGCGGTACCTAGTGCCGTCTCGGTGCAGTCGTTCACTCCACAGGTCAGTCACAGCTGTTATGGTGAGTATATTGGTGGCGCAGTAATGTAGTTTGGCGCGTGACTAAAAAATCGAAGCATATCTAGCTCGGCACGGTGACGTAATTATTGAAAGAAAACAAAATTGGCGGCACTGTATGCCGCCACGCGCCCGGCGCAGGGTTAAGGAACCGATGAGCACTGCAGTCAGGTCGCATAACTTTACCAAAAAAAAAAAAAAAAAAAAAAAAAGCATCCTCCTGGACGTCGTTTTGCTCTCACAATGTTTAGGAGCAATTCGTGTTCCACGGTCCCTCGTCATGCAAATAAATCCGTTTTCAGTTTCTCCAAATTAAATATGGACTCATCTATGTAAAGAATATTTCCCCATCGTTCGGCCATTCAGGTGGCATGTTGAGGAATCTACTCGATACGTTGTCTTCTCGAAATAAAGGCCACTCTGCGAAGGCAGTCTGTACACTGTGCCTCGATACAAGTCTTCCAGCGGATGTTGTGAGGTCAGACGTCAGATACCGTGCATTGCTACGACGGTACCGACGGGCCTTACAGCTAGATAACGGTTCTCTGTTTCTGATGTCGGCCCTGCCCTGCTCTTCTGGATACTGCCTCGGTCTTGGTTAACTGTCACCAGAGCCGAGAATTCACATTAAGCCATCGAGTCACAATAGTTAAGAGACGGTCCAACGGCCCTCCACCGGAGAGAGTCTGGTAAACGTGTTGTCTGTGCCGTACAGCACCGTCTGTGAATGTAGATGTGGCATTACCCACAAAACACCATCCCGTTTGATAGGTGCCCTGACGTCATCGTTGCCGGCCGCAGTGGCCGAGCGGTCTGCGGCGCGCCAGTCACAGTCTGCACGGCCGCTACGGTCGGGGGTTCGAATGCCCCCTCGGGCATGGATATTTGTGTCATCTTTAGTATAAGGTAGTTCATAAGTAGTTTGCAAGATTATGGACTTAAGTCCCTTAAGCTTAACAAACATTTGAAACAACATTTTGACGTCATCGTTGTCACGATTGTCCGCTTAGCGGAATGCCATCACCTCCTACAAAGAATACGAATATACGACACCTGCCCTGTTGACAATTCGCACGATTAGATCGTGAATTCGACACAGAAGGGGAAATGTCAGTTTATTGCTTTAAATTTGAACACCATTGTTAAAATGTTTGTACAGCTTATGGGACTTAACTGCGAGATTATCAGTCCCTAAACTTACAAACTACTTATAAACTAACTTATACTAAAGACTACACAAGCATACATGCCGGAGGGAGGATTCGAACTTCCGACGCGGGAGGCCGCACGATCCGCAACATGGCGCTCCAGACCGCTCGGCTACTCCCGCGCGGGCAACACCAGTGTACCCGGTCACTCTCATAGCCTACATTTTCCACGCTTACAGTTATTTCCTTCGTTCTTATGCTTTTCTTTCAGTCTCCCCCTCCCCATGAAATCCTAGAAGTCGTCTAATTTACTAATGTATTGTATGAAAGAAGCTATAAATTACCTGTAAAGTGGAGACGGCGTTCTGCAGGGAAGATAATCTGCAGTGGTATTAAGTCTGGAGGTCGGTCCTCTGCCAGACTTTTAACTGTTAAATTGAGAATAGTCATGTCAATTTTACGTGTGACACGGACTCCTGTTACAGTCGCCGACTCTGTGTTAGGCGCTGCAGTGCCTGTTGTTCCGCGAGAGAAATTTTATTCTCTTCAACCCGCGAGGCGGAGTAAAAATAGTTAAAAATACAATAAAAGCAAATTTAATCCACAAACACGGATAAAACATCAAATGAAGCTACGAAACAAGGAAGATGAAACTCTTCTCTACCACTGGAAGTACTTTGGCGTTACTAACGATCTACCTACTGAATTCAGGAAACAAATGAGTGAAAACTGAGATCACATTATACAGCAATAGTGAAAGAGCAATGCTTTCAGTATATCAAAGAGCATTACAAATGGTGCGAAACTAAACAGCAGGCATCAGTACAAACTATATTTAGCGTTCATATTCATTGATTTCACAGATGTATGTGACCTAGTTTCCTTGCTCTATTCTATAAATCATTCGTAATTTGAGAGAGATGCAATAGAACAGATACGTTTTCCAGTAGCGAGATGGTAGCTCTTGCGAATTTACGTGTGTTTTCATGTTGACCAAAATATGCAGTATTGGCCCAACACGATACGTATTGTGCGATATACGGCTCTCTTCATGAAATATTGTTCTATGCAGTCTCAGGGTTGAACTGTACACGTTTGATTTCAAGCCCAACAATTACATTAATTGCAAATAGTACCTTTTACCTGTGACCATACAATCAGACGCTCCTTGTATGGCCATTATTTGCGAAACAATAATGAAACACAAAATAAAGATTACTCCAAAGTCCACAAATGTTTTAGGCACGTCAGATAACTCATTTGAATAATATTTCCTCCAACACATGTATTGCTCTATAGGAAGTGGTCCTACGCAAGCAAAAGTAATAAATTAGAAATAAAACTTGCAAAATTATGAGAACATATGCGTTAACTGCATTATAAGAATGATCATTCTCTATGCTCTGACATTAAGTCCATTTTGCGATCACACGATACCAAATATTCGTCAGTTCTAAATAATTCAAATCTTAGTCCAACGAAGAACATAAATTCTCGTGTAGAATCTCATATACTGTTCATTTAAACCTCCGTAATGAAGCGGTAACATTTAGTTTTTGAACTGGCACTCAGAAACCGTTGCCAGAGTTAAAGTCCCAACAAAGCGGGCGTTTGCCGATCATAATCTAACACTGTCGGAAACTAATCTCTTCAGCTATTCTGGCAGGTTCTCTTTCTTCCTTTACGAAACATAAAGTGTTCGTGTAGCCCCAAGTACCTACCCTCACGATCCTTTCCAGTATTTTATTTGACCACAGCAGTTTTCTTTCTTAGCCACCTTCTCATTGGCAGGTCACCAATCCCTTCAAAACTAGCAGATTTCTTTATATAAAAGGCTTATTTCCACTTCATCTTAACCATTTTCACATAAACTTAATATTTTGTCAATATGGAACAGAAAATTCACCTTGTAACTATTTATAAGCAGTACAAATAATGAAGGAAATAAATAAAGAAGACAGACTTCATTAGCATCACCGCTCACACTACACAATATTTACGTAAAGTTACCGGCAAAATATACTAATAATAATTAAATAGGTAGATGAACACAATCTGTATTATATTTTATTCTGGGAATGTGGTCATTATTATTACTACCGCTGTTTTTATAATCTATATCTATAAATGTGAATGTCTGTTAGGTGTACGTTTATCACGTCTGAACCACAAGACATAAAGAGCTAAAAAATTGTACAGTTACTAATGTCTACCCGGGGAAGGCTTTAGGCACGGTTTTATGGCGATCGGATAGCTATTTATCTATATATATTAATGTGAATGTCTGTTCGGTGTATGCTTATCACGTCCGAACGGCAAGACACAGAGACATAAATATTTCTACAGTTACTAATTTATACCTGAGGAAAGTGTTAGGCACGGTTTTATAGCAATCTGAATAGTAATTTGAAGCATATAACGCGAAATGCGGAACAATAATTACTCTTTGAAAATTATATTTACTCTTTGAAAATGTTTTTATTGGTTGCATTGTTGCTTGGGGGTTCATAATGATAAAAGGGTGGAGTACACTGGGATGGAGCGTTATCGGTGTATATAAAATTCTACGTGCCTGTGTGTTAATATTTCGCTCTGCAGCGAAAACTACAGAACGCAAACGAATGGTCTGGGTGTAATTGTTGTCCGAAGTCTCCCGTTGTACACCATAGCAGTTCCATGCCGATAGCTATAAGGGGGTGGAAGACATGGTGGTTGAAAGTCGTCAAGTTATAAAAAAGAAAATTCTGACTGAAGGCCAGCGATGACGTTTGCGACTCTGTAGCAATGAGGTTACATACAGCGAAACGTGATGCCACAGACCATATCTTTGGTCTATGCGTGCTACAATTTCTTCAGCTCTTTGTAAGGATAAGCATACGAATAAGGAAATATAAGAATAAATAAGTAAATACCTGGGCAACGCCGGGTTTTTAGCTAGTTATCAATATTATTTGGTTCATTTACCGCACTAACTGTGATGTTAAGTCACTAAGGAAGTCTGGTATGATGTAGCAGAGGTCCTTACGGTCTTCATCTTGCCGCATGAAATAAATGCATATTATGTATTTGGATTATAGGTACGTAGATAGCTTGCGAAGTGTATTGTAGTATTACTTGTTTACTAGCGTTAGTTCCTGGATTTGCCCAGATATCAATTTATTTTATTCTTATGTTAATTCATCTCTTTCTTCTCCATCTCTCCATCGAGTTCTGTCTCAAATTCTGTCAGTTTCACTTTCGTTTTCATGCAATACTTATGCCCTAAAATCTCCTTAACAATGTGTCCTACAACAATATAATTTTGTAGTGTGGAATATTTGGGGACTAACTGAAGAATATGTCGTGAATAAAATAGTAGTAACGACGTTATAAATCGATAGTTCATGGATCACAGGGCGTTTTTCATGAAATTTTTTTAATGACCTCATATCTCATGAACCATGTGTCGTACTATGATATAGTTTCGAACCTACATTCAGTATACTTTCTGACAATGTCTTGCGAATGTAATTAGTAGTGCAGAAGTAGTAATTTTTAACGTCATTCCGAATGGCATATTTCACGAATAGCCGAAAAGTAGTAAGTGATAAACAAAATTCAAATTCAAATGTTTGTATAGCTTATGGGACTTAACTATGGGGTCATCAGTCTCTAAACTTACAAACTACTTATGAACTAACTAACACTAAGGACGGCACAAATATCCATGCCCGAGGGGGGGATTCGAACCCCCGACCGTAGTGGCCGTGCAGACCGTGAATGGAGCGCCTCAGTCCCCTCGGCCACCGCGGCCGGCTAAGTGATAAACATATTACCTCTCATTATTTAGTTCGCGTTGTCAAAGAAAATAAGTTGCTTAAAGTTTTGAAATTATGTATAAAGTTTGTTGCAAGTCGCAAAGTGTTCTCATTTTCAAAAGGTGGATGGATAAAAGTCCATCGGATAATCGGGCAGATTTTTGTACCTCTACTTATCACGTCGTAGCTCATGAACTGCGTACTGTAGGGGGATTTTACCGCTATAGCGGTTGTTTCCTTACGGTAAAGAATATTTATACCAAGTACAGTTGAAATCGTCCCATTAGTTGAAGAGGAGATGTCTAGGATTGTCGCATGATGTGGCACTTTTTCCGAATTGAATGTTTTATGGCGGTACATCTTCGGAACTGTCATAGGTGGTTCTTACCCACACTCAAATTGTGGTCTGATACTAAGGAATATAAGTACCAAGTTTAGTTGAAATTGATGAAATAATGTAGGAGGGGATGTGGAACATACAGGGTGTTTCACTGAGTGTGTTTGCCTCTGTCACTTATAAAATAATAGGTGACGGTAAATTTTAATGCGGTAGGTCAACACAAGAAATGTTACACTTTCTGCGGAGCTTTGAACATAGTTTATTGTATCATTTTCCAAAGAGTTACAGAATAAAGATATAATTTTTTAATGGAACAATAGTTTTTTCTATCGTGCATTGGATTCGTTGAAACCAGCTGCGTCCAAATCAATTTAAACTGCATTCCTATCACTGTTAGTTCGGCAGCTACAACCTTTCAAAGTTTAGGTGGCGGAGGCTACGACAGCGTAGCTGACTGGCTGGTGGTCATGAGACAGTGGGCCGTGCCCCGGGGGCTAGCCACTCGGCCAATCAGCTACGCTATCGCAGCCTCCGCCCCCGGAACTTTGAATGGATGAAGCTCCCAAAGTAACAGTGATAGGAATGTAGTTTATATTGATTTGGACGCAGCTGGTTTAAACGAATCCAATACACGATAGAAAAAACTATTGTTCCATTTAAAAAATTATATCTTTGTGGTGTAACTCTTTGGAAAATGATACAATAAACTATGTTCATAGCTCCGCAGAAAGTGTAACATTTCTTGTGTTGACCTACCGCATTAAAATTTCCCGTCACCTATTATTTTATAAGTTACAGAGACAAACACACTTAGTGAAACACACTGTATACGAGTGCATATGTTTTTAAAGTATCTATTGATTCATTCAGCTGCTACACGAGTCGTACATACTGAACAGGTATTCAATATTTGGTATAAATTAAATGCTTGCTTTGCACCCGAGTGCTTCATTGCAGGTACGAGGAACTTAATATCGGGTAAGCTGAAGAGCAGGTTCCCATTTTCTGCACTTAGCGTGACTGGTGGAAGCGAGCAGGCGCTGCTCGGGGCGGGAGCAGCACCATCCATCATGCAGCCCTGGGAGATCTGTATCGACAGCTGACCTTGCCGGATGAAACCGCCGCTAAGCCCAAGGCTAACAGGAGCCCTAATTTGAGCGTCCCCCTGACAACTAATATTTCACACTTTGAAAGAAACCGTTCGGCACACTCCATCGCGATAGCTCCCCGACGGCTTCCCTCTCCCCCTCGTACTCTTCTTTCCTCAGACGATTCTGGAGTTTCTACTTTTTTACTCGCGGCCGTGCGTACCAAATGAGAAGTGAGAGTTGCGGTCAGAAAGCAGTAATCCCAATCTTCTTCCTGACTGCGATAGGTGGCGATTGAGGCCAAGGCGAGCTGCCGGTTCGACAAAAAAAGAATTATTCGCCTTATGAAAGAGTAGTATCCGGCTGAAACGGTGGAGCCAATTTATTTCCTACACCCTCCACGGGGTCAACGAGATCGTACGAGGTTTTTTCCGATGCGTCCTTTCTCGAAGGGGATTATCTACAAGATTTTTTTAATCGGCCGAAACGGCAGTAAAATAGGAAAAGGAGACGGGACGCTTTACAATTTGCGGACAGTTACGATTATGAAATGTGATTTTCACTGTCGAATCCTATCCCTACAATTTATGGCAGTTTATTCACGAATCGCTGTACGTATTAAACGCCATTTCTCAATCCATAAACTTACAGTCTGACGTCGTGCAGAAATATCTCCCCTTTCGCCAGTCCGAGATAGCCACATATTGTGGAGGAAAAGCACGAACCATTGAATAGCGTGCATAAAATACGCATCAAACGCACTCTAGTTGGACACAATATATGCCCCACACCGCCGTAAATCTGTCTTTTTAGCGCTATGAATGCTATGTGCCTATGCGTTTCGAGTTTCAGTAAATGGGCATATGCTACACTATGCTCCTGCGTGTAAGATCCAACGGAGAGAGAGAATAAGTAATCTGATAAGCACAATCATAACACAAGAATTACGACATTAAAAAGTTAAATTTTTACAAGTCAAAATTTGAAGGATATCACAATACTTACTGACATTTAAAATTAATAGCTTTCAAGCTGTAGAACAAATAGATTTCTAGTCGATATCGCAGCAAGCTATATATCCAAGAGATCCTGGTAATATTGAAACGTTTCTATAGAAAATGTATATTGCTGAATTCGTAAGAAAATGTCTAATATTGTGCCTGCTGTTTTGCGTCGAGTAACTTGCTTGCAAGAAAATGTATAATATTGCTTCTACTGTGTGTATCGATATGTGTACATAAATCTGTGAGGTTTCATCTT
Organism: Locusta migratoria; assembly: GCA_026315105.1. Lineage (NCBI taxonomy): Eukaryota > Metazoa > Arthropoda > Insecta > Orthoptera > Acrididae > Locusta > Locusta migratoria. The sequence goes on from CM048755.1 coordinate 382,767,781, forward strand.
TGGCAAAGATTATGTATCGCATAGCATTGTAGCTCGTGCAGAGAGACAGAGAGAGACTTGTGGTTCAGCTCGCTTAGAGACCAGTTGAGTTGTCTGTATGGCTCCAGTGTAGAGAAGAGGCTGCTGTGCCAGCAAGTTGATTTGATTGTATTTGGAATATATTGTATTTCTTATTATTGTGAAAACGTTGTACCACCACTGGAATGAAGGTAATTGCATTTCATGTAATTATAAAAGGTTGTATCACTTAGGTAATGTAATGGTGATTATTAATAATAAGTAACAAAGTTGACCTTTCTTTCCTTTTTCATTTACGTTGTTAGAAGATTAACCTACTTCCTTTATTTGATTACCAGTTATTTGTGGTTTTAAAGTGCAGTATTGATTTTGGTAATCTTGTTGAACAAGTTTTTTTATGGGTATCGCAGTAAATGATTGTTATGCTACACTACAGTTAATTGAGTATGATACTGAATTTTGATAATCAGGTACTGATCTGCATAAAATTCTCGTAGTCGAACATTAAGAAGGTGGTTTGTGTTTTTAATATCTTTCTCGCAGTCAATTTTTTTTTTTTTTTTTTTTTTTTTTAAATAGTATAGTCAGTGTGTTTTTCATGCAGGTTACGTGTCACAGTTGTTTTGTTAAAAGATCCGTTGCGCACATAATTAGTTTAATGCACTGTTTCTTACTTAACAGTATATACATCAATATCAGGGCCATAATTAAACCAAATTACTGTATTAATTAACAATGTACGTGTTCAGTTAAATTTTTATGAAGTTATCTGATGACTTAGTGATCTTGACTGTCAAAAATCAATATATGACAACCATTTGGACTACAAATAATACCAGATCATGTTTTGAATGAGTAACTTTAAGCCGGCCGCGGTGGCCGAGGTGACTAAGGCGCTCCAGTCACGGTCAGCACGGCCACTGCGGTTGGGGGTTCGAATCCCCCCTCGGGCATGGATATTTGTGCCGTCCTAGTTCGTAAGTAGTTCATAAGTAGTTTGTAAGTTTAGGGACTGATGACCCCGTAGTTAAGTCCCATAAGCTTAACAAACATTTTTGTAGTAACTTTAAAATAAACTACTTTTGTTGTCTGATTAAACGATAGGTTCAACATCAAACAACACGTACACAACTTTTAATAGATAATGTATACGTAAAGCAAGACGCTAATAATGCCCTCACGACGCGATATTAATGGGGATATGGTACCCATGTCAGTGCTGCTAGAGCAGAGTTACTGCAAACAGCTTTCAGAAATCTCTTTCTGATTGTCGAAGCTGTTACACGGTACCAAATTGTACAAGTGGACTGCGTCAGGTTCAAATGTTTGTTAAGCTTAAGGGACCTAACTGCGGGGTCATCAGTCCCTAAACTTACAAACTACTTATGAACTACCTTATACTAAAGAGGACACAATCATCAATACCCGAGGGGAGTTTCGAGCCCCAGACCGTAGTGACTGTCAGACTGTGACTGGCGCGCCGCAAACCGCTCGGCCACTGCCGGCGACTGCGACATGGTTGTGGCATCTGGAGAGGAGATAAAGTGGTTGAAGTACCTAATCACGTGTCTGTGTCAGCAGATGTGTCTGGTGGGCGCAGTAAATAACGGTTGATTCTGTCCTACTCTGAGAAGGTGCGAGGTCACATACTGATTTCTGTTAATTCACTAAGTACGAGGGACTATACTAGACTCGGTAAATAGTTACAGATGTTGTAGCTGTATCCTTCCTAGGAGAGGCAGGACAAAAAAAAAGTCAAGCTATAAAAGAGGTCAATACTGAAACAAGTCTAAAGTTTAATAAAGCAACTAAGCAGAATAATTATAACAAATTATATCAGCAAAAAAATTCTCACCAATTGGTAGAAATTTTATTGCCACCCAATTGTATAACAGTTAATGTAAAGTGCCAGCTAAGGCATCAGAATATTATAGGGCTAAGAGAGAAAATTAATGAACTACTTATCTGCATTGATGAACTGGAGTCATCCAACCGAGTTGGCATGATCTGCCTCTCTGAACTTCTATGTGATCACTGGTAAAGGTTTGTTAAGTATTGCAGGATTTAGTCTAGCTTTCCACTTTAGTAGAGCGAAAGTGGAGGGTAAAGGAGTTACCAAATTCATTAGAAATTTCTATAAATTTAACAACAAAGTCTTACATAAATTTTACACGCCGCGCGGGTGTAGCCGAGCGGCCCGGAGCGCCACGTTACGAATCGCGCGGCCTCCCGCGTCGGTGGTTCGAATCCTCCCTCGGGAATGGATGTGTGTGTTGTCCTTAGGTTAGGTTAACTTAGTTTAAGTAGGTTGTAAGACTTGGGACTGATGACGAACGTAGTTTGTTCTCATAAAATTAGAAACATTTGAACTTTTTTTTCTTTACTTAAAGCAGCATGTGGATGCATGTGCAACAGAAGTTGAATTTCATAATAAAATAAAATCTTTATCATAGTGTGTACAGTTTACTAAACGGTAACTTTAATCTGTTCATAAATCACTTTGAAGCTCTACAGGCTTATATGTCCACAAAAAAGAAAAGAAATTAGTGTTGGCTGTTAATTTTAATGTAGAATTTCTTGAAAACTCTCTCAGGAAGAACTTACTGCAGTCAGTAGAATTGTCGTTCAACGTAATTCTTACTGTCAACTTTCCAATTAGGACAGGTAAGGGCTCAAAGTCATTTAAAATATGTTCATAGTAATGTTTAATGATAAAAATTGTATTATAAAACCAATAATAAGTATCGTTTAAGACCATGAGATACAGTTCATTTCGATACATGTTAATACTGATCACGATATAAAATCTATCAAATCTGAGTTCAAGAGCGTAGCCAGTAAGCCAAAATTTTTTGTTTTACGAAACTGCTCAAAGACATGAATTGGAGTAATGTATGCAGTGCTCATTGCATGAATGATAAATAGTATACTTTCATAAATAATGTACTTAACTTATTTGAAAAGTACTTTTCCTCAAAACAAATCCAGATTAGATCAAAGTCTACAGTGAATTCATGTATTACTCAAGAAATAAATGTCCCCTGTATGACAAAAAGGAAACTATGAGTCAGAAACAATTCAGATTTAAATGATTTAGATCATTACTAAACATACTGAGAAATAATAAAGACGGTAATATGGACATCAAAGCAAATACATTATCAGAATATAATTGTCACATTAGATAACAAAATGAAGACAATATAGTAAAGGAGGGGCCTGGCAAAACCAGAGATGAAGACGAACACGTAGCATTAAGTGTAAATGATACACAAGTAACAGATGTGTGTGGAATGTTGCTGAAATTTTCAATAAGCATTTCGTTACAATTGCTAAGAAATGGCATTATCAGGGTCAGTAAATGCTGCAATGGAATATCCCACATCTGCCACTACAAATAACTACAATTACATGGGTATGATACTAAGAACATCATAGTTTACATAATAAAATCCTTAAAATCATTGAAAAGTGTGCCTTTGAGTTTATTGATGTTTTAAGTTACCTGTGTAACCAGTCTTTTATCAGTGGAACATTTCTTCAGTGGTTAAAATATGCTGAAGATAAACCTTTTTATAAGAAGGGAGATAAAGAAATTTCATTAAATTTCCTTCCATTTACACTTCTGAGTGAGTTCTCAATTTTTTTTTTTTTTTTTTTTTTTTTTTTTTTTTTTTTTTTTTTTTTTTTTTTTTTAGAAAATATAATGTATAATAGTCCTTTCAAACATCTTATCACTAATCAAATACTGCCGCGGAGGTGTGGCCGAGCGCTCTAAGGCGTCTTGCTGTGGAGCGCGAGATTGCTGCCCATCGGAGGTTCGAGTCTTCCCTCAGGCACGGTTGTGTGTGTGTGTGTGTGTGTGTGTGTGTGTGTGTGTTGTCCTTCGGTTAGTTTAAGTAGTTTGTAATGCTAGGGACACAAGGTCACTAGTTAAGTCCCATATAGTTAAAACATTTGAATTCAAATTTAATCAAATATTAAGTTACAGTTCGGATTTACAAAGGGTTCCAATATTGAGAAGATTATCTACTTATACAGTGAGTATCTACTTAATACATTACACCATAAATTACAGGCCAGTCGTGTCTTTTCCGATATGTCAAAGGCATTTGACTGTAAATCACAATATCTTTCAAGCAAATTAGAATATTACGGCGTAACAAGAAATTTTGCAGAATGGTTCCAACTGCCTATCATTGACAGGAAAGAAAGGGTGTCAATAGGTAAGAGACGTATATTGAACTATCAAACCTCGTCCATTTGGGAATTCATAACATCTGGGTCTTCCAAGGTTCCATCTGAGGGCCCCTCATTTTTCTTTTGTGTACAAGGTTACAAAACGTTTGTTAAGCTTATGGGACTTAACAACGGGGTCATCAGTCCCTAAACTTACAAACTACTTATCAACTACCTTATACTAAGGACGGCACAAATATCCATGCCCGAGGGGGGATTCGAACCCCCGACCGTAGTGGCCTTGCAGACCGTGACTGGAGCGCCTCAGTCCCCCCCCCCCTTTTTTTTTCAGTCCCCCCTTTTTTTTTTTTTATTAAGGGAGTGGGGTGTGGGTTTTGGGATGTATGCATTCTTTATTTTGTTTTATTATTTAAACTTCATCAAAATAAAACAGCCTTTTCCTGGCAGACATAGAAAATTTGAATAAGGAAATAAAAGCTTCTGTATTATTTTCCACGCGCCTGTCACCCCCCTTTAGGGTAATCTCTCTCTTGTTTTTTTTTTTTTTTTTTAATATATATATTTTTATTTGCGCTCTATACTAACGGATTTAGCGTGTCCGTGCACAACTAAAAACTAAAAACAGTAAAGTAAAGAAAACTCTCTGTGGGGAGTGAGTTTCCGGGCGGTCGACTCCAGTGCTTCTGCCGCCAGGCACGTCTTCTCGTTTTATTGTAAGAGGTAACCGTTTCATCATGTTCATCATATGCCTCTTCATCGTTATCATATCAGCTTCTCATACCCGGGACATTCCAGCTCCTTGGAGGATCTCGTAACGCACTCCCCAGAAAATTAGAAAAATATTGTTGATACTTCGGGTTCCGTATCAGCGCCATATGTTGTTCTTGTAAATGGTTCCAGAAGTCCGGCACATGCTTCGCGCCGTCGCGATGCAAATAATACACCGCCTGGGCTCGAATCCACGTCACCGCGTTCGTTTTGGTTCGTGGGTAATACGTTCTGTCTGGGAAAAGGACAATCTTTGGGTCGATATTTTGCTGTCCGACGCGCAGTAGAAAGCCAATCATCTGCGTCACCAGCCGCCATACTTCCGCAGAGGGCCCGCACATGAGACGATGAGCATCGTCGTCTAGAACCTGGCATACTTGGCATAACGGAGTGTTCACCAAATTGATGGCGTGCAGGCGGGATCCAGTAACTTGTTTACCGTTAACCAACATGTACCATGTCGTTCTTGTTTCCGTGTCAAGTGTGGCATGATGAACTGTCCGCCATACCACCGGCCACTGGATCGTGGGGTGCCGTGCTTCCACAGGGTTTGCGGGGCGCCTGCTCGTAAGTATCCGGTAGATGTCGCGCGCTGTCGGAGATCTATTTATTGGGAGTTCTGTCATAATATAGCTATATTCAAGGAAAAACTCTCTGATATGTTGAAACGGCGAAGAAATGTTCTGCACCATCACCGGCGCTTGCCGAGAAGCTGGCGCCAGTTCGTCTACCAAGATTCCTGACAGACTCTTGTGCTGTCTTCTCCATGTTTTCAATGTCGCGCTAATATATAGCGCCACCGATCGATCGTGAACGTGAACAAGTCCGAGGCCACCTCTAAGAGTTGGTAATGTCAGAGCCTCATACCGGATCTTGAATAGGGCTCCCGTGCTGACAAAGTATCCAAACGCTGCCAGTATGCTTCGGGCGATCATCTTTGGCATCGGTAGAATCTGTGCATAATGTGGAATGCGCGACGCCAAGTATGTATTTATATAAATGACGCGTTGAATCATATTTAATGTCCGCAGTGCGTTCGCTTTGACACCATTTCGTATGGTTATGAGCAACCTCTTGAAGTTGAGCGCGACCGATCGTCGTACATCATTCGTGAAGACGATTCCCAAATACTTGATCCTGTCCCGTAACGGGAATGGGGCTACGCAGTCGGCAGGTAGTCCTGTACCTATATTCAAGGCGACGGATTTGGCCACATTCATACGGCTACCCGTAGCGGCACCGTATCGATTGATCCAGTCCAAAGCCGCGTTAACGTCGTTGCCTTTTCTCACCACCAATATAAGGTCGTCGGCATATGCTTTGCAACGAAATGTGTAGCCACGCATCGTAATTCCTGTCAGGCGTTGGCGGAGGCCGCTGAGAAGTGGTTCAAGAGCCATGGCATATATGATCGTGGACAAAGGACATCCTTGTCGAATCGATCGCTGGATAGTTAGGGGTCCAACCAATCGTCCGTTGACAAGCACTTTAGAAGGAGCCCCATGTAGTAGTCGCATCACTATAGTTATGAAGGGCGGCGGGAAATTCATTTGCGTCATCAGTTCCTTAATGTAGGTGTGGCTGACTCTGTCGAAAGCACGATCGAAGTCTATAGAAATCAGAGCTCCACGTAGACGACATGCTTTCGCCAGTGCGATCGAATCGCGGTATTCACTAAGCGCCGTCTGGATGTTGTTGTCACTGCCGAGGGATGTCTGGTCTGATGACACCACGCGATGCAGAACTTTTTTAATTCGTGTCGCCACCAGTCGAGTGAAAATCTTGAAATCACAGTTAAGTAGTGTTAGGGGGCGATATTCTCCGATTCTTGTGCTGCGTGATGTTTTAGGTATTGGGATGATGACGCCCTCTACAAATGCTGGCGGAAGTGGCTCTTCAGGAGACATGAGTTCGCGACAAATTTCCGTACAATAGGGAGCAATCAAGTGTTGGAAAGCCCGATAAAATTCCAAAGGTATTCCGTCAGGCCCTGGCGACTTGTTGAGTGCGCCCTTGCCTTTGGCATCGATCACTTCGTCCTCAGTAATGTCCTCCAGCAGTATCGCTTGCGCCTCTTGATCTAGAGTCCCGAATAGCGTGTTAGTGACTTCGTGGAGGGCCTCCCGCTCTAGTTCTTCTGCGGTGTATAATCGGGTATAATAATCAGCGAAGGCACGTGCTATGTCATTTTGTGACGTGAGATGGGAGCCATCATCAGTGTCAACGGTATGTATTAGGCCCCTGCGACGTCGCTTACGTTCCTGAATAATATGGTGCATCGATGGATGTTCACCCTCAACACGATCCATTGTCCTCGCACGGACCGCTGCACCTTCCAGATGAGAGCGCATAAGAGCGACGATTTTAGCCTTAGCTCGTTGAACCATCATTTGTCGTTCCGGTGAAGGGGCCTGATATGTGCATTCTCTTAGTATAGTGAAATAAAGTTTAAAGTTTGCCATTTCCACCGTGATTGTTCGCGCCCCAACGCAATGAATGCACGCCGTATCGCCGGTTTTGTGCATTCTAACCACCATCTTAATGTCGTAGGGTAAGTCCGTCGTCGCCTTACGCAATTATTCCAAACTTCTTCAATAACTTGATGACACTCCGGAGCTTGAAGATGGGCCACGTTCATCTTCCATATTCCATGGCCTCGCCACACTTGTTGCCTTTGGAGGCCGATCGTGCAGATATAAACCGAGTGGTCAGTGAAGGCCGCTGGCCATAGCTCTGCGTCATGGATGTGACGTTGAAGGCAACGCGTAACGTAGACGCGATCTATGCGGCTGCCGGAATGGCTGGTTACGTAAGTGTACCCGGTTCGATCTCCATGTACATATTCCCACGTATCTACCATCCGAAGTTCCTGTGTTAAAGTTCTCAATTCTGGACAGGGATTATAGTGTGGGAACTGGTCCTTCGGCGAGAGCACACAGTTGAAATCGCCGCCAAGGATGCATTCAGCGTGTCGCCCTAGAAAGAGCGGAGCTATTTCTTCGGCAAAGAAGTGGGATCGTTCTCTCCGTTTGTCCGTGCCGGACGGTGCGTAGATGTTGATAAAGCGCACTCCAAGTACTGTTATAGCCATTCCTCGTGCCGATGGTAAGTATATGACATCCTCCGCTACAAGACCTTCCTTTAGGAGCATCGCTACGCCGCTACCAGTGTCTGAAGCTGGTGACATGAAGATGTTGTAGCCATAGAAAGACGGGAAGTCGTCGACGTATACTTCTTGTAATAGAGCGATGTCTATGTCTGCTGCGCGCAGCATATCCTTTAGGAGGGTAGTCTTGATTTGCGACCTTATATTATTGGTGTTGATGGATGCTATGCGGTAGGCTTGTTGCTGTCCTACTCGTTGTTGGGCGTGCATAGTAAGCGTGCATTGTTATTGCTGGCGCGTTCTCCTTCGGTGGTGCCGGTGAAGCGGCAAACTTTAGTTATGACGGGACTCCGTGGGCGGTGTCATCGCAACCGCGGTGCCCGCGGTTAGCGGAGCCTGGATTTCATCGACGTCGTCGAGTTCACTTGTCCAAGAGGGGCCCTGTGTCCGGAACTTTGCAGCCACAGCCGCTGGCACCGTATTTTCGTTTATCGTGCGAAGTTGTGGGACTTCTTGCGGGACGTCCGAGATGGTCTCACTGGTGTGTCCTGGGTCCTCAAGTTCAGCGTTGTGATGTTGTTCGTCGTCAGAGGCTCCGGTACTCTCCATCGTGGCGTCCTCATCATCTGCCCGGTCTGTACGTAGGAAACTATCATCTGATGGTGTGCGACGTCGTTTCCTCCGTCGTTTGGGGGATCTCTGCTTGCGTTGTCGTACATCCGCATCCGCATCCTGTGCAGAGGCTTGGTCGTCCGGTGCATTGGGCACAAAAGCGGCCGTGGGTGGCACCAGCCGATCGACGTCCATAGACGCCTCCGTTGTAGCCACATTAGTCTGTTGTGGTTGGTCCGGAGCGGGTTCCACGACTGTCATCTTGGCAGCGTTGTCATCATCTTGTGTCACCTCTACTGTGGAATCATCCACCACTTGATACTCAGTATCGTGCGACGGAACATCTTGTCGAGTAACGGCAGAGTAGGTAAGAGGTATAGAAACGGTCGTGGGTGGTGGTGCAGTTTCGCCCGCCGGAACTTGTGTGATCCTCCTTTGGATGCATTGCGAACGTAGATGGCCCTCCTTGCCGCAGCCAGGTCTTGGGCTGACCGTCGTATATAATTATGGCTCTGCAACCTCCGATAGTGAGGTAAGACGGAACGTGCTTTGTAAGGTCAATCCGTACTTGTCGCACCCCATTCAGCACGGGGTATTTCGTAAATGTGGTCCATTTTTCGTGAACATGGCTGATAACACGTCCATACGGTTGTAAGGCATTGACCACTACATGTTCCGGAACCTCGAAGGGCAGCTCAAAGACTCTTATAGTGCGGATTCCTGCGTGGTCGATCGAAACTGCTCCAACATTGCCATCGGCATGTTTAAATTTTAGTCCATCCGCATGGTCACGTACAAGTTTGTCACATACTGTGTCGTTGCTCAATTTCAGATATACCACACTGCTCGTGATAGAGAAATGAATTCCAATCACATACTCGGGATCGATTTTTAGCTCTTCCTCTATAAAACGTTCGATTTCAAATGCTTTGGGTCGTGCGTATCCAGGCGTGAAAGTGATCTTGATAGTTGCCTTCCTGTATGAGTGTTCCATTGCGTGTCAATAAGTAGTCACTCGCGAGAAACACAAACGGTAAACAGCTGCGCGCGCGCCCGAGACTCCGCGGCGGGACGTAAACACGTCCACCTCACCGCACCGCTGCCTAAAGCAGACTGTAAAAATCCGAGGACAGTGCGGGGATCGAACCCGCAACCTTTGGATTTGTAGTCTGGCACTCTACCACTGTGCAACCGAGGCGCGTAAATTTTTATCAACAGTCGGTTTCGATCGCTAATACTTTCACATGCAAGTCACGCACTTTACCGCGGGACCACGGATGTAGCTGTCCCCTCGGCCACCGCGGCCGGCTGTGTACAAGGTGAGTCAGAACTAAACGCACACGCTTTGAGAGTTTATACCACTTGTGATTCTTATAATAATTATAGGCCCTTTTTAAACGTTTCAGGGTAAGCCAATGAAAACAATTAGGTACGGGAAAAGTGTACCATCGTCTTTACTAACCGTGTCAGTACAGAGTTTACTTGCACGTCGGTTAGTTGTTAACCTCAAGTCTCAGTCTGACAATGCTTGTCGTAATGAACGGTACTACGCTGGTGTTACGTTAACAAAGAATACAGTTTAGTGTAGTGTAAATACCACGGATCTTCACACATGCAGAGTATGCTGACATTATGTTTGACTATGATTTATCAAAGGGGAATTGCAGATCTGTTGTGTGAGAAAAGCAACAACGATTTCCGAATCGCTTGGTACCAGATAGCAGGGTCAAGTTTAACTCCATACAGGATCACCGTGCTCAGAGACTGTCTTCTAATATGTGAATGATGAGCAGCATATTTATTTGTTATTGCATATCTAGAGTTCGGTTGTTGTGCGACCATTCTCAATGTTAAAAAGCAGAACCAGTGATAATCAGTCAACATGCATGCCGTATTACACATCTACTGTATATGTTTCGATCAATAATAGAATACTTACTTTTAAAAACGTGCTTTAAAACATATAAAACTTTTCGATCTTCATGTTGAAGATTGAGTTCACACTGAGACAGCTGTTACAGTTACTAGACGAATTGCTTCAGTGTAGGTAATTGGTGACTGTAGCGCCCTTTTTATATTATTTATTTACCTTTACATTTCGCTTGTTACATCTTCCGTATTTATTTATCTATTTGTTTTTTAATTCTATTGCTGTACCTTGCATTTAAAATTATGTCATTGACATCGATATATGTGTATAGTTTACAATCACACATCAGTGGTGATAAGACTTGAAATGTAATTGAAATTTATTAACAATTTTCAAAGTATACATATTAAGAACATTCCTATGCTTACACAGCGTAGTCGAAGGAGGGGGTAAAGCTGTAAGATGGTGTTGTAGCCTCCAGTGGCGGCTGATGCTTCAGATGGCTGGGGTTTCACTTCTTCCACCCCCCCTCCCGCTCTGCATCCAAAGAGACTATTTGGCGCACCTCTGCTAGTGGCGCCGAGGGAAACTGCCCCGGGTTTGCCCCCCCCCCTCCCTCCTCAGATATATTTTAGTTAAAAGATCTCAGCTTGTTTGCGCTTGCTTCAATTCGAGCTGAAGCGTCGACCTATCAAGCTTCTTTATTTCACACTTTTCTTCCAAGCTAAAAGCTGAGTAATTTGTTTCTAAAAGATACTGAACGTTGTTAATTTTTCTTTGATAATAAATATCAAGAGCATATGAATATGCACATGAACACTAAAACACAGCAAGTAACTGGTTATACTGTTAAGTGATTGTAGCAAAATGAATCTGCTACGATGAAAAGAGAAGCTACTTTCCGGTCGTGTGACACTATAAGTAGCACCCTCTCCTAATCTTACGCTTGTGCAAAGGCTGCTCTCCCCCTCATCTTTTCAAACAGTTACATATTTGTTACAACGAATATAATAAATGTCATATACCCTCAAAATCGCGACAAATTTGAAAAAAAAGTCCAAAGATATGTGAGAAGTAACACGGCAAAAGTCATTGTTGTTCCCGTTCTGTTAAAAAGGTTTTTTTTAAATTTTTTTTATATGCTTGCAATCGGTCTCTAATCCACTACCTTCAACGGGGCAACGCGATGCCGCTAACCACACGGTTATTCTTGCTAGGTGGAGAATAGAGATTCATGATCGGATCTTCTGAAAGATTTTACAGTAGATGCGTCTTTAATTGATAGTTATAAGATATTTTACCAAATATGGCGTGTCTTGATGAATTTTCAATGCGCCAAAAACAAATATGAAGGATGAATGTTGCCTTCTTGGAGGATTTGCGCATGCGCAAAGCTCCTAGGGCAATGTTAAAAGCGAAGTTTCCCCTCTCCCCTCCCTGCCACGGGAGCGGCCATCTGCTGCCTCTAGGAGGTTCAGAAGAGAATTTGAAACTCAGCCGCGCATGTTCATTGCAACGCTGCGGCCACTGCCACCTACATTAAGCGGCCGTGCTACGACTCTTATACGTGCTGTCTCCGCAACGTAAAACGTTCCTCATGCCATAAGAATACTTTGAATGTGCATATAAAATCATCTGATAGAAGAAGGAAACGAAGAATGATTGTAAAAAATATTTTATTCATTCATTTACTTTTTTTCAGGACGAGCTTTTCCCAGGGGTTCACTGAACCAGTGAACACACAGGACGAGCCGCCACTGATAGCTTCCATGACAACGGTAGTTGCTGAAGCGATCATAGTTCATACTTGCTATAAAATGCTTTTACTCTTATGGTGGGCCACGACGGATTAGCCGTGTGCACTGGGGCGCCGTGCTGCGGTGCTCGCGGTCGTTCACCGTCGGGGGTTCGAGCCCCCCATCAGGCATGGGTGTTTGTGTTGTCCTTAGTTTAGTTTACCTTAATTTAAGTAGTTTGTAAGCTGTGAACGAATAACCTAGCAATTGAGTCCGATGAATTTACAAACATTTGAACATTTTGATCTGCTGGTGCTCCTTAAAAGCCATTATAAATATCGCATTTGTGCGTTAAAAATAATGGTTTGCACGTACTCTATTAATGTATGACACATCGTATATTTTCCACAATAAACAATATACTTGCACGTTAACTGTAGGAAGATTGGACGTGCCGCGGTGGAGTAGTCGAGCGGTCTAAAGCGTCTCGCTGTCGGAGGTTCGAATCCTCCACGGGGCATGGGTGTGTGTGTTCGTCCTTAGGTTAGTTTACTTTAGTTTAAGTAGTTTGTAAGCTACGGACTGATGACCACGCAGTTTGGTCCGATAGATTTACAAACATTTGAATATTTTGAAGATTGGACGTACATAGGACGTTACCGTTTGTTCAGTGCCATCAACCTCCTGGAAGCAGTATCTTCTGAGGCAACCAGAAACTGCTTTCTGCGAAATCCATTTCTTGAATGAATCAGGTTGTCATGATGTTACGTGTCAACCGTCGGGTCCACTATTGCACGTTCCACAGATACCAAATACCCTTCTGGATGCGAAATCGATCAGAAAAAACCAAATCATAAAAATATTTACATTTAAAACGACATAAAATTTGTTACTACATAATCATCTTGTGATTTTATGTTTAGGACCCCTCATCTTTGGACCTACACATCTTCGTTACTACACTCTAAATGATGAAAACTAGGTGCATATGATATTTTTTAGGTTTGAGAAGCCGTATGACTGTCTGGTATTGTGGTCTCCTCTTCAAACTGTAAACGTACTCCCTTCGTATAAATTACGTCCGTCTTATTAAACTCCTCCTCTCCTGCTGAGACTCATATGTAACTGTTTACAATTCAGATTCCAAAACCTTCTTTCACTCCGCCAGAGTACCTAAGGGCGCCATCCTTCCCCTCTCGTCTATCTCTGCTACACTGCTGATATGCCCCAACTGCCCCTGTCTGTTCCTCTCCTCCAATATGCTGAGGACACCACCTTCCTTGCCCTCGCTCCCTCCCTTTAACATTCTGTAAGTCTCCTCCAAATCCATGTTACCCAATTTTCCTCACAGTAAATCCTGAATAAACGTAGGCAATCCTCATTGGTCACACTTCCACCTCATTCCGACTCCATGACTTTTACCTCACCCTTTATTACCGTTCCATCTGCCTCACTGCCACCCTGCAATAACACGGTCTTTCTCTCGACCGCTTCCTCACCTGAACTCCCCACCTCAAAACCATCCAACAAAATGCTCATAACTGTCTCCACCTCCTGAAGCTCCTGTCTGGCTGGATGTGAGACACTCCTAAATTCTACAAAGTTATCCAAATCCTAGAATGCCATACATTCCACCTTGCCTACCGCATCCGTCTCCCTTCCCTCATGCGGATCCTCAATGACCTCATCCCCTTCCCACACCTCTTCCTTTTCCTCGAAAATATCTGTGAATTATATACTATCCTGAAGATAGTCTCCCTCAATTCTTTGTCACCCCTCTTCTTATCGACCCTGGTCCGTTGCCGTGTCACTACTAATGTGTCCATCCTGTCTGACATCTACATACACTCCACCTCCTTTTCCAAGACAACTTCCGCCACCTCCCCCTCACTGAGAGTGAGCTCCATCCTGACATCTATCCATCATACAAACTTTAGGGTTCCCTTCTCCATCCCCCTCTCCACCCCTGACAGCCATTCCAGTTCCCCTTCCACCTAATCCCCCTTCCACAGAGTTCTTGCACTTCTCGACACCTCCCGTTACTGACTGGATCCGCCTCAGCCCTCCTAGTGCTTTCATCATTCTCAGATAGTACCCTCACCCTAACATCATGGCAGCCCCCCCCCCCCACATCCGCCCCACCCATTCAAAAATTAAAGAATTTCAAGCATGGGGTGGGCATTCAGCTACTCGAACATTTCACCCTCCATGATCCTTAGACTAATCTAGGTCATCAAGGCAGTGAGGTGGTGAGGGTTGGCGGATGGCAAGGAGATTAGGGTTGGTAGGGGCATGAGGAACAAAGAGGATCCGGGGGTTATTTAGAAGGAGGTCGGTATGGAATGTAGGGCTGTGTGATTTGATCAGGATGGAGTTCGGATGAGGGATATGTTGTGAGGCAGACAGGGAGTACTTATATATCTCTAGGAAGACGGTTATGCCGTCAAGGAATTTTGGATCAGTGTGGGAGAGGCTGTAGGTATGCAGGTCTTGGGTGCAAGTGATTGGGGGAGGGGGGTGGGCAGGGAGCTATGACCAAGAAGCTCGCTGCGACCAGGAGGGTGGCTAAGACCAGGTGGGTAGCAGCGCGCAGTAGTGTAGCAGCGACAAGGAGGGTCGCGGCGACCAGGAATTCGGTGGTGACCAGGAAGGCGGCGACGTTCAGGAAGTTGGCGGCATCCAGGAGAGCGGCAGCGACCAGGGTAGCGGCAGTAGTATTTTTCGTCGTCTGCAGAAGATGGGTGTGAAAAGTGTTTTTGTGCTACCAAAACTTTTGAACATATCATGTAGTACATAACATCATGCTTCGAACTAAATAGCCTGACTTAATGTCCTGTACAATGAGCAGCGCGTTATTGACAACTATGTAACAGCTCAATTACTTAGATCTGCTGTGAAAAGAATTTTTGCTACTGACTGCTGCCCTTCATTAAATTTGAATAACCAACGGTCGCTGAGCACTAACTGCTCTCATGAAGTCTAGTCTAATCAAGGAGACGGAGATGTTTGGTGAAATTCGGTTTTGAGTCAAGCTCTCTCCAGATTCAAAGACCTATTTTCTTAAGTAAAAGCGAAACAGTCAATAATCCGAAGATTGGTTTGACGCCACAGTGTTGTATTAGGCATGGTCCTGTTTGGAGGTGGTATGCCATTGGTTGAATTATCGGTGATAGTCCAAAACGTTATCTGGCTTCATTCACATGAATTGTTTGAACATTTTATTATCTAGGAGTAACCTAAATTTCATAAAGACAGATTGCTTGGCACAATGATGCCATTCCTTTTCCTTTGTTTCTTTGCTAGTCATTAAATGTCCGTAACAGAAAAATAAATAAAAATATAAGAAAAAACACAAAATCAATCCTCCATATTTTCGTTGCGCTGATTCACTCAGCTTAACGGATAAGAAATAAGTCCATACCAGAGAGAAGTAGGTCTGTTAGAACTATCGCTCAACAAAGTCCATTCCGTGGTCCCTCATGATTTATTGTCATTCACCAGCGCCCGACTAGTTATGAAATCTGTTGGTCGTTATACTTACATAGCTTAAACAATGCCATTACGCTTAGTACCTGGTTCAAATTTCGTTGAAATTGAGATATAATATTTGAAAGTGTTTAGTAAGTTGCGTCTTGCATCTCTGAAATATTGGAAAAAGACATTTTTGATTAGTTGAATCAAGGTTGTTCGTTTATTATTTGGCTGACTAGTTTCAGCATTTGCCTATTTTCATAAGCCACTTAATACAGTGAAAACCGAATTTTTGTTGAAAGATACAAGAATATGGATATCAGTAATGCTGTTTTTGTGATAATTCGCCTACATTTGGTCACAGTGTATGAAACACTGTATTTTTCCAATATATGGCGTAATTTCGAAAGCTGTTGATCCAGAGAAGTTTATTGTAAGGTCTTACATAGTCTTCGCTTTACTAACAGAAAAGCGAAGTAAACGAAATCAAGTAAAGACTATATAAGGCCTTACCATAAACTTCTCCAGATTAACGGCTTTCAAAATTATGCCAAACTGTTTAAAAAATAAACAGTGTGACTTACACTGTGACCAAATGTAAACAAATTGTATGCAGGTAATTACCACAGAAACAGCATTATTTATTCACGTGTCCTATGTATTTTACACTAAAAATAAGTTATCCTTCGCAATAGGTGGGTTCTGAAGATGGGCAAAGCCCAAAAGTGGTCAGCGTAATAATAAATAAGTAAAAAGTCTTTTCTCGAATAAAATTTTTGTTTTAGTCCAAGACAATTCAAACTGTTCGCTTAGTTCCACAGTGGCGTTGAGAGTTTTTCCATTTGATTATAACAACTTTTGAAACCATACAATCTTGAAAAAAATAATAATAATATTCGAATGTTGTTCAGTGCGTTATCTTCTGTCTTGAGAATAGAACGTTTCTACACATACATCTACATGGGATACTCTGCAAATCACATTTAAGTGCCTGGCAGAGGATTCATCGAACCACCGTTATACTATTTATCTCCCATTCCATTATATAATAGCGCGCGGGAAGAAAGAACACCTGAATCTCTCCGTTCGAGCTATGATTTCTCGTATTTCATTCTGATGATCATTTCTACCTATGTCAGTGGGAGTCAACAATATATTTTCGCATTCGGAGAAGAATGTTGGCGATTGGAGTTTCGTAAGTAGCCCACGCCGCAACGATAAGCGCCGTTGTTGTAATGATTCCCATCCCAGATCCTGTATCATTTCCGTAACGCTGTCTCCCCTGTATCGTGACAATACGAAACGAGCTGCCCTTCATTGCACTCTTTCGATGTCCTCCGTCAAACCTACCTGATAAGGATCGCACACTGGCCAGCAATACTCCAAAAATGGACGGACAAGCGTAGTGTATGCAGTTTCTTTTGTAGTTCTGTTGCGTCTTTTAAGGGTTCTGCCAATAAAATGCAGTCTCTGGTTCGCCTTTCCCACGACATTATCTACGTGTTCTTTCCAGTTTGAGTTTGAAGTAATAATAATTCCTAGGTATTTTATGGAGTTTAAGGCCTTCACTTTTGATTGATTTATTTTCTAAACAAAGTTTAACGGATTACTTTTCGTACTCATGTGGACGACTTCACACTTCTCATTATTTAGAGTCAATTGCCAATTTTTATACCATACTGATATCTTATTCAGATCGTTCTGCAGTTGGTTTTGATCTTCAGATGATTTTACTAGACAGTAAATGACGGTGTCATCTGCAAACAACCTAAGAGAGCTACTTAGATTTCCCCTAAAGCGTTTATGTAAATAAGGAACAGCAGAGGACCAATAACACTACCCAGTGGAACGCCCGATATCACCTCTGAGACGATGCTTTACCATCGATTACTACGAACTGTGTCCTCTCTGACAGGATATCCCCTATCCAATCGCAAATTTGGGACGATATACCATAACCACGCAATTTGATTATAAGCCAGAATGAAACTTTCACCCTGCAGCGGAGTGTGCGCTGATATGAAACTTCCTGGCAGATTGAAATTGTGTGCCGGAACCGGGACTCGAACCTGGGACCTTTTCCTTTCGCAGGCAAGCGCACTACCGACTGCGCTATCCCGACAAGACTCACGATCCCGCCTCACAACTTTACTTCCGCCAGTACCTAGCCTCCTACTTTCCAAACTTCACAGAAGCTCTCCTGCGAACCATGCAAGACTAGCACTCCTGGACGAAAGGATAC
The DNA here is from genome assembly GCA_026315105.1 of Locusta migratoria. Classification (NCBI taxonomy): domain Eukaryota; kingdom Metazoa; phylum Arthropoda; class Insecta; order Orthoptera; family Acrididae; genus Locusta; species Locusta migratoria. Next base: position 382,785,804 of record CM048755.1, read on the forward strand.
GGTGGAGACATGGCTTAGCCACAGCCTAAGGGATGTTTCCAAAATGAAACTTTCACTCTGCAGCGGAGTATGCGCTGATATGAAACTTCCTGGCAGATTAAAATTGTGTGCCGGAACCGGGACTCGAACCTGCGACCTTTGCCTTTCTTCCAGGAGTGCTAGTCTTGCATGGTTCGCAGGAGAGCTTCTGTGAAGTTTGGAAAGTAGGAGGCGAGGTACTGGCGTAAGTAAAGTTGTGAGGCGGCATAGTGAGTCTTGTCGGGATAGCAAAGTCGGTAGTACGCTTGCCGGCGAAAGGCAAAGGTCCGAGGTTCGAGTCCCGGTTCCGGTACACAATTTTAATCTGCCAGGAAATTTCTGATTATAAGTCGTTTATGAGGTACTGAAATCAAGAAATACGGAATCGATTTGAGAACCCTTGTCCTTAGCACCCATCACTTCCTGTGAATAAAGAGCTAGTTTTGTTTCGCATGAACGATATTTTCGAAATGCTTGTTGACCTTAGGTCAATAGATCATTTTGTTCGAGATAATTCATAATATTTGAATACAGGATATGTTCCAAAACCATGCTGCACATTGACGTCAATGAAATAGGCCTGTAGGAATGTTGCGGTACTGCTGAAGTGTCTTCCTGTACAGACAGCGTAAGCACCTTGCCTTTGTATCGCCTTGCTGATGATTTGACGCCGGAAGAAAGTATCGGTCGGCGGCGGCGGCGGCTTTGTGTCGCTCCGCGGGGGGCGCGTCAATTGTTGCGCGCGCCCTCGGCCGCCCTTCTAAATGCGAGATGCCTTTCGCTTTCACGAACTTAGGTTACGAGGCCCACGAGTCATTTACAAGGCGCCGTAGGAGCCCAATAAAGAACCAGCGCTTCGTTAAAACTCGCTCACCTCTGCTTACCGCGCCACTACATAACGACAAACAAATTAACCGCCGACGCTGGTGGCCGACGCACGAGGGATGGATGGCAGTACTGAGTCACCCGATTTGTAAGCCTGTCATCAACCTATAAAATAAATACAAAATATTAAAAAAAATGAGCTGTACTTCGGCTCGTAGATCGACTAATCACAGTCTTACAGAAAATCGGTACAAAGCTTTGTTTCACTTGTCGTTTTTATTAATGTTATGAGAAGTGGGCTATCCGATATGATGGACGAGTAGTAAACGTGTCGTAGTCATACTTAACCTGTCATAATAAATACCAAAACCTCGCGTAAATGATAGAACAAGATAGTAGAAACAAGTTGAACTAAGCAGGACCCCACACACGGGACGTTTGTATGTTAACTGCGATTTCAGTGTGCTCAAGTCAGTAGCTTTCGTAGGGGCAACATGTCACGGATTGCGTGGCCGCTTCCGCCAGAAGTAGTAGTCCTCTTCGGGCATGTGTGAGTGTGTGTGTTCCTTACATGGAGAGGGTCTGACATGTGGGTCACCGATTTGGATCATATTTTGCATGGTCGTTCTATATTGAATGAAAAGAGACAAGTGTTTCATCGTTTTGCTAGACAGTAGTTTTTGCAAAAAACAAGGTCCCAGTTGGTGATGGAAAATCGCGTTTTCAATGCTATACGTGGAAAGATCGTCTGAAGAGGAGCATTTTTACTGATATATAAGTAGTCAAAAGTTAATGACGTTCGAGTAATTAACGTGTTTGTGTTTTCTTGCGGTAGCTTGGGGAGTCGTAAACAAGAGCAACTTTCCGAGCGCAGTCACCGGTCGAGTGGTTCGGCGAGGTGGCTGCGCGTTTGATGAGAGGCATGAATGCTGTCTCTAATAAAAAAATAAATAAACTGAGCCAAGAACTGTACGGTAGACAACGAAGGAAAACGAACACAAGCTCGCAACAGACCGACCTACCAAAAATAAAAAGGAAAAAAAAAAAAATAAAGCGGTCCAGAGCTTGGAGTGTCAAATTGTGGATCCAGGTTCCAACCGCCATCATTTCAATTTTTTGTTACATTTCTATTCGATGTATTTGATATTATTATCATATTTGTAATATCTTTTCTTGAGTTATTTCGAAGTAGAACATCGGGAAGAGTGATTAATATTCAGTTACGTGTATTATCTAAGTCACACATGACAGATCCTCTCCTTGTTAGCATACTTTGCTTTAAGTAGTTTGTAAGCATAGGCACGTATGACTTTAAAAGTTTGGTCCCTTAGGATTAAAACATTTGAAGATTTTTTTTCGTACATCTATAAATGTGAATGTCTGTTCGGTGTACGTTTATCACGTCTGAACCACAAGACATACAGAGCTAAAAATTTGTAGAGTTATTAATGTCTACCCGGGTAAGGCTTTAGGCACGGTCTTAAGGCGATCGGATAGCTATTTATCTATATATATTAATGTGAATGTCTGTTCGGTGTATGCTTATCACGTCCGAACGACAAGACGCAGAGACTTAAATATTTGTACAGTTACTAATTTATACCTGAGGAATGTTTTAGTCACGGTTTTACAGCGATCTGATAGATATTTAGTAATTTGAAGAATATAACGTGAAATGCGGAACAATAATTACTCTTTGAAAATTATATTTACTCTTTGAAAATGGTTTTATTGGTTGCAATGTTGCTTGAGGGTTGATAACGATAAAATTGTGGAGTATATTGGGATGGAAAGTTATCGGTGTATATAAAATTCTACGTGTGTGTGTGTTAATATTTCGCTCTGCAGCGAAACCTACAGAACGCAAACGAATGGTCTGTGTGTAATTGTTGTCCGAAGTCTCCCGTTGCACACCATAGCAGTACCATGCCGGTAGCTATAAGGGGGTGGAAGATATGGTGGTTGAAAGTCGTCGAATTATTAAAAAAAACGGACTGAAGGCCAGCGATGACGTTTGCGACTCTATAGCAAGGAGGTTATATATAGCGAAACGTGATGCCACAGATCATATCTTTGGTCTATGCGTGCTACATTGTCTTTAGCTCTTTCTCTGTGAGGATAAGCATACGAATAAGGAAATATAAGAATAAATAAATAAAGCAGTAAAAAAAGAAAAATCTTTTAATACATCTCTTTAAAAATATCGATTTGACGTTTCGCGCATTACATCAAGTGATTGATCTGTGATATTATTACAATCCTTATTGTTGAATTTCGTGATTGGATTCTTCGAAACGAATGCATTTTTACGTATGATTTCTTATTTCTTATATATTGTCTGATAAATGTAACATGTTTTTAGAAAAAAGGAGATGGACAGAGAGAGAGAGTGGATAGGAAAAGTACTAACTCAAGGCTCGAATAAATAAATAAATACCCGGGCAACGCCGGGTTTTCAGCTAGTTATAAATAAACTTTAAGTGTAAACTTACATCCTTGCGATCCCAAAGACTTTCTATTAACATGCTATGCAAAATACACGAGACAGACGAAATACGATGAATGTAATAATTTCTGTTTCATAGAAGAAAGATACTGACATGCGTATTACCAAAGTATCCTTTTAATAAGCCATGGTTACAGAATACGGGTGTGAATTATTCATAAAATACCTGAAAAGACATATAGAAGTAGCTCTCGGGAGAAATCAGTTTGGTTTCGAAAAAAAAAAAAAAAAAAAAAAAAAAAATAGTTCAAATGTTTGTAGAGCTTATGGGACTTAACTACGGGGTCATCAGTCCCTAAACTTACAAACTACTTATGAACTAGCTAATACTAAGGACGGCACAAATATCCATGCCCGCGGGAGGATCAAACCCCCGACCGTAGTGTCCGTGCAGACTTAAAACTTACTTTTATAGCATTTGTAGATTTCACGATCGACGGGACGTTCAACCTTAAGCTCTCCTCCTATCTCTTTAACCTATGATTCTTAACACACCAATGACATCTCTTGTTCCGTTCACTTTTCTAAATCCGAATTGTTCCTTCCAGATCAATCCAACTTCCCATGCAACCTTTTTTTTCAGCACTCTCTGTAATACTGTAGCTGCATGACAAATTTAGACTAACGCTCTTACTATACACTGCTCAAAACAATTAGGGGATCAGATGTGATATCACACAAATATACATATGGTTAAGTATTTTATTCAGATATTGCTGACAATTGTAATTAGTGTGTGATAAAGTTCGATATTTCGCTTTCTCAACTCTTTACTCTAGGTTTATTTGGCGCTGGGCACCATGGGGCTATCATAATAGTGAAAAAGTGACTTTCGTTGCCCTCTTAAATGACGTGTGATTTTCTCTGGCGGCCAGTACAAAGACACACCTGCGTGGCATGGACAGAACGAGATTATCTATCAACCTCTTGAGGGATATTTGGCCATTCTTCAAAATTAAATGTTTGTATATCTATGGGGCTTAACTACTATGGTTATCAGTCCCTAGGCTTACAAAATACATTAAGTAACCAAAGACAGAACACACACACACACACACACACACACACACACATATATATATATATATATATATATATATATATATATATATATATATATATATATATATATATATATATATATGCTCGAGGGAGGACTCGAACCTCCGATGGGGAGCAACCGCGCACACGGCAGCAAGGCGCCTTAGAGCGCTTGGCCATTCCACCGCTGCGGGCATTCTCTATTAGTGCTATATCGAGCTCTGCACCCGTTGTGGGAGGTGCTGGTCTGGCTGAAAATGCGTCTGCCAAGTGCATCCCAGACATGCTCAGACGGGTTCAAATCCGGTCACAAGGTGGCCATTCCATTCGTTCAAGTCCCTCACATTTCAAGCACAGTGTCCACCAGTGCAGTTCTGTGGTGACGTGCGTTATCGTCCACCAGAAGGAACCCATTCCTATGGCACGATCGTAGGACACAACAAAAGGTCGAAGGATCTCGTCTCTATACCTCTGAGCAATCACAGCGCCATTCGGAACGACTTGGAAGTATGTACGACCACCAATACTAAATCCTGCCTACACCATTTGTCCACCACCATGATATGGTGATCTTTCCTGCACATAAGCAGGATTGTTCCGATTTCCACGTTCACTCCAAATGAGGCAACGACAATTGTCCGGCTGAACACAAAATCTTTACTCACCTGTGAACAGAACCCGGTTCCCTTCGTCTCGACTCCAAGCCTGATGTTCCTTCGCCAAGTTTCTGTGGGCTAAACGGTGTCGTGGTCTTAATGGAACATAGACTTAGGCCTCCGTCCTTAGAGGCCACAGTCCCGAAGGCGATTTCAGACTGTTTTCGTTAATATTGCGCTTCCTGTTGCTGTCTAGTGGGTGCGTTGCACATAATTTGTATTCAGCCTTCTACCTCGACGAGCTGTTAACAGGAGATATCAGTCATCTCTTTCTGATGATACCCGTGGACGACCTTGACCATGCCTTCTTTCAACGGTTCCTGCTGTCTGAAATCGCGTCCTGGAAATTACGCTTTGGGAAACTACAATAGCAGCAGGCACATCCCACTGTGTCTGTCTCGCTTCCGACCTTCCTATAGCTGTCTATGTAATAGCTTCGGGTAAGTCACATGGTTGTTGCATCGCACTACCTGGTCACTACAAAATCTGAACCCAACTGCTTGTCTGATTCATTTGGTTTGGTAAACACAAGTCAGCACCAACCCTTTCTTCAGCAACTTTCTGTTATTACCACTATCTCAGTTGCCGTAATGTTGTTGTCCCCACTAAGTAGAATCGGCAGAAAGGCGTCAATCCATTTTAGTTTATTTTGCCTATGACAATATTTCAGAACCTAGATATCACAACATCATACCCAGATTGTTCTCACCAGTGTAGTATCGCGTATTCTGAGGTAATAGGACCGCGGCGGAGTGGCCCCCGAAGGGAGTTCGGATCCTCACTTGGGCATTAATGTTTGTGTTGTTTTTAGTATAAGATAGTTTGTAAGTAGTTTTTAAGTTTACGGACTTATGACCCCGCACTGAAGTTCCATAAGCTTAACAAACATTTGAACTTTTTGACGCAATGAAAGACTACTACACCAAATACATATAGCAACGGAAATAAAGGCAGTTGACAACCCATTGTCGAAGTTTTACGGATATTTCAGTACTGGTGCACACGAGGACCAGACTCACGGCTGGAATTGATGGCCTGCTGCCAGCCATGGTGTACAGTGGTCGAATTACACGAACATTTGAGTCGGGCGGGATACGTGCTTGCGTAGTACTTTACAGGTGTGTTGAGTCATTTTGCATGGGGTTTGGCAGAGGCTTAGCTCAACAGCCTGATAAGCAGGAAGTCCGGGTTCGAATACCAGCCCCCACATAAATTTTCAAGTAATCATGTCGTATCGTTACAAAGAAGGTAAATGCAAAAGTGTAGGAGGAGGAGGCAAAATAACAGAAGCCTGAGATAAATAAAAATCCGACAACGAAAATGTTTTAGCTAGTATTAAAAAGGACCTTTTTAGCAGATCGAGAGATCGTAAGTCTTCTGGAAGGCTTTGATTGTTTGAAACAGCAACTCATTTGCCCTGAGTTTTCATGTTTTCAACTGAAGAATGGAGTCAGTAATCATTTTTCAAAAACAAAAATGTTTCAAATCTGGAAATAATTCAATAACCCGTCGAATGGCGCGACCTCAAAAGTGGGAACATGTTATAGACAGACGCGGGAACAGTGTTAAATCGACGTCATTTATGCAGTTATCTTCTAAACGGCGCGACAAAAGAAGAAAAATCGTAATATAACAAAGTTTTAGAGAATTTTCTGATCTACAAATTATTCCATTTAGTTTTCATCTCAAATGAACGGTTAATATTTGACTTGTCATTAAGCCATCGCAAACGGCCCGCTTTTGCTGTAACTAACCCAAAGTGAGCGAAATGTCTAGTATTTAATGTCCCGTCGACAACAATGTCATTAGAGACGGAGCATAAGCTGGGAGTGGTTTCGTTATAATCTATACATCTGATAAAATTGGCTGTATGTGTGTCTGTATCTTCCACATATCCTCCTAAACTACTGGACCGATTTCAACCGAACTTGGTACACAACTTGGTATTCTTATTGCTTACTATTTGACAATAATTTCTGTGGGATTAAAAACTATCTACGACACATAGTTCAGAAGATATGACGTCGTAAAAAATGAGTCACAAAAATTTCCCATCATGCGACGCGTGGTTACGAGACTTCATTCATCCACTATTTATTCATCGCAGATAGTTTTCTAATATTACCCTCTACAGTTCTTGAAAATTTATTATTGCAGGACAAATAGTCATGGATATATGATGTCATAAGTATTGAGCTGCATGGAAACGAAATTTAAATCAAATGTTTGTAAATCTATGGGACTTAACTGCGTTGGTTATTACTCCCTAGGCTTACAAACTACTTAAACTAACCTAAGGATAACACAAACACCTATTCCCCATTGAGGACTCGAACCTCCGACGACGAGCAACCGCGCGCTCCGCAGCGAGGCGCCTTAGACCGCCGTTTTATTTATTTTATTTTTCGTTCTTCAGGTAGATCTATGCTTGTCGTTTGTTTGGTTCGTTCTTGATTGTTCGATGAATATTTGGCACAGATTTTTTTATTACAAAGAACGTTTAGCCCCCTGACCGGGAGCGCTGAGCCACGGCGCCCGGGATCGCACGGCTACTCCACCGTGGCAACAAAACGTACATGGGCAGATAGAAAGGCAGAGGGAAGAACGAGATGGACTAAATCATGTTTTGAATTAAATTTGTTATACATCATTTGTATTTTATTACTATTTTTCTTTCTTTGGATACTGCCCTTATAATTTTGTTCGTTATGGATATTTTTTTGTTTTACTGTTTCATAATTTCTAACCTGTTTTCATGAATACATGAAGATGAAATCTGTTCCGGATTTTTATTTTCTTTTCTAATATAAGACTGGGAAATTGCATATATACTCGGTCAATACCGGGTTTAGCAGCAAGTAATAAATATTATATGGTTTCCTGTTCCGCAGGACCTAATTGAGGAGCAAGACTCTATGGTCATGAATGAAGTCAGTAAATGAAATTTTAACACAAAAGTGGTAATAGAAAAACTTAAAGTAGCCGTATGCACGTGACAATATTAAGCCTAAGTAAAAATAATTAAAATCGAAACAGATAAATTGACTATTTCAATACAACAAATTTCCATATGTCACCATTACACCTTACAGCTGATGCTGATTAATATTCGCAATTGCGAATACATTTCTTGTATGTAACATGTTATTCTAGAAAATAAAAGCCAGAAACTTAAGGAAGATGGCACAATAAGTGCCGAAACCAGTTTGGGTATTAAAACAAAAGAAGGTATCTTGCATAAGTGCGGATTCAACCACAAATCAAGACGTCTACGTTCTGTAAGTTACGTTTCTACAAAAGAATGATTTTATGAAGTACCTTAACTACAGCAATCAACAAATCTCAGTCTCTACAAATGAAGCCTGTAGCAATTTAGGGAAATCACTGAAAATCAAAGTCTGGATGGCTTGAGGCGGGTTTGAACCACCGTCATCCCGAATACGACTAAGTGTGCTAATCACTACGCCACCTCGTTTGTTTTGAGAACTTAAAAAACCTTATCCTTGGTTTCATTTATTGTAAAGTTAAATACTTACTGTTACCTACGAAACTTCCTGTCAGACTAAAGCTGTTTGCCGGAACTGGGATTCAAAGCTTGGACCTTTGCGTTTCACGAGCAAGAGCTCTACCGACTGAGCTATACCAGCACGCTTCGCTGCAACTCCTCACAGCTTTACTTCTGCCAGTACTTCGCCTCCTACTTTCCCGGTTACTGCATACAGTTTAAATCTGCTAGGAACTTTCATATCAACACAGACTCCGCAGAAGAGTGAAAGTATTATACTGGTAACTGTTACCTAACTTCGGCAACTAGGTGCCATATTATTAAAGATAATGCTACAGAAATACATATAACTAAATTATGTGTTTACATTGTCTGATTATCAAGGAAGGAAGGGAGTAAGGAAGGAAGATTAGTGTTTCAAATGTTCAAATGTTTGTTAAGCTTACGGGACTTAACTATGGGGTTATCAGTCCCTAAACTTACAAACTACTTATCAACTAGCTTATCCTAAGGACGGCACAAATATCCATGCCCGAGGGGGGATTCGAACCCCCGACCGTAGTGGCCGTGCAGACCGTGACTGAAGCGCCGCAGTCCCCTCGGCCACCGCGGCCGGCAGATTAGTGTTTAACGCCCCGTCGATAGCTTGGTCATTAGAGGCGAAGTTTATGCTCGGGTTGTTTGGGTAAGGATGGGGAAGGAGATCGGCCGTGCCCTTTGAAAGGAACCATCCCGGCATTTGCCATGAACGATTTAGGGACGGCCGGAGGTGGATTTGAACCACTATCCTGCCGAATGCGAGTCCAGTGGGTTACCACTGCGCCACCTCGATCGGTGATTATTAACTAATGAAGTATAACATATGTAATGCATTCACTTACTCGTGCAATATACAGAAGCTTTTGGTTTGAATCAGAACATCTAACAAATAAAAATAAATGTTTGTGTGTTCGTATTTTATGCGCGACCGTACCGTTCAACCGATTGTGATGATACTTTGTCAACACATTGCTTGCACATTCGTGATGGTCTTAAGCACGATTAAATGACTGTACGACAACTAGGTCAGGAGATATGATGTAATAAACAATGAAATGCACGGAAAAGTGCTGCATCATGCGACGTTTGCTTCTAAACCACTGTACCGATTTCATCCAAATTTGGTACAGATATTCCTTTCATGAGGTAACAATTGACATAGGGGTAAGAATTGCTTACGACATATAGTTAAGGAGATATGACGTCATAAACAATTATATGCTAGAAAACCTGTGCCATCATGTGTCATAGAAATAAGGACACATTATTCATCCTAAAATCTTCATGACATTTTGGACACTTGACCTTCAAACAAGAGGAAGGTCACTGCCACATAAAACTTTGGATGGTGCATGACGGAGGATACTTTACTCTCCGTCATATTCTTTTGTATTCCGATCCTGATGAAATTTTTAAATATGATTGAACAATTCAGGTTATCAGTGCAGTATTAATATATTCAGATTACCTACAATTATTTCAATTAATTAAAGTGACTAACCAGTTAATTTTCAGATTTCGGCTAAGTTTCGAATGAAATAAAACTTTTGAAAATTCTAGCAGCACTCTCTGGACGTTACGTCACATTTTTCGGGGTTATAATCATCAAAGAAATATTTAAAACATAAATATTGTTCATACCATGTGAATTTTATGTAAGCAATTTAAAGTAAGAATTTAGATATACAGTGTGTTACAAAAAGATACGGCCAAACTTTCAGGAAACATTCCTCACACACAAAGAAAGAAAATATGTTATGTGGACATGTGTCCGGAAACGCTTAATTTCCATGTTAGACCTCACTTTAGTATTTCTCTTTAAATGTAAATTGAAATAATTCGTGCAGACAATTGTCAAAATACCCAATTGTTTCGTTAGTATGTACTGTACATTTATGGGGGCATTTGAAAGCTCTTGTCTACGCAACCCCGGTACCAAATGTAGACACTCTTCATGCTCGTATTGTGGACGGCTGTGATACAATAGCCATTCTCCAGGGCTGCATCAGCGCATCAGGGATTCCATACGACGAAGGGGGGATGCATGTATCCTCGCTAACGGAGGATATTTTGAACATTTCCTGTAACAAAGTGTGTGAAGTCAAGCTGGTACGTTCTGTTGCTGTGTGTTTCCATTCCATGATTAATGTGATTTGAAGAAAAGTAATAAAATGAGCTCTAACATGGAAATTAAGCGTTTCCGGACACATGTCCACATAACATATTTTCTTTCTTTATGTGTGAGGAATGTTTCCTGAAAGATTGGCCGTACCTTTTTGTAACACCTTGTATATGCTTCAGTGGAAAGCATACTTCATTCAGATTTTTAAATGACGGTTTTTTGGCTGTCAGCTTTGATGCATACCAAGCGTACCGAATCATTGTGGTGAAAACCACTAGCAGAAGGAATTTGTTGTTGCCAACGTATGGTTTTAATGCGAATTTGAAAATAATTCTAATATATAAAAATTAATGTTTGTCTTTTTGTTCGTATTTTGAACAGATATGACTTATACCCTGATTAATGCATGGGGTTCCTTTCGTAAGCCACCGTACGGTGCGTGGTAGAGGGTACATTACAATGTGTCAATACGTTTGTTTCTCTTCACGCTGAAACAGCTGGATGGATTTGAATGAAATTTGGAATGCAGAGAGGTTATACTCTGACTTAATTCATGAGCTACCTTTAGGGTGCCCCCGTACGATTCATGGTGGAGGGTACCTTACAGTGGCTTAACACGTTTGTTATTCTTCACGCAGGAACAGCTGGACGAAATTGAATGAAATGTGGAATGCAGATAGCTTATACCCCGAATTAATACATGGGCTCCCTTTCGTAAGCCTCCGTAGGTGTATGGCGGAGAATACGTTACAACAAACATCCATACTGTTTGACTGGTCCCAATGAAAGTCAGCACATAAATGTAGGAATTCAAGAAGGAGATTTTTATAATCTGCAAGCCATAGCATGTCGGGGGGTATCTTGCGACGTTGACACCATTTCACCAGTCACCTTGAAACTTGGGGCATATATCTATGTTTTCATATATAGGAAGGAGAGAAGTAGGTGGAGGAGGAGACGGACAAAAAAGGGAGGGAGGAGACGGACAGAGAGAGGGGAGAGGAGGAGAAAGAGAGATGGTGACAGACAGGTGAAAGGAGATGAACAGAGAGATAGGGAGGAGGAAATGGACAGAGAAACGGACAGGAGGAGACGGGGGAGGAGCAGGGATACAGAGAGAAAGATGGAAGGAGATGGAGAGAGAGAGAGAAGGAAAGAGAGGGAGCACAGAGAGAAAAGGGAAGATGGACTAACTTAACATTGGAGTAAATAAATACCCGGGCGACGCCGGGTTTTCAGCTAATTTATAATAAAAACGAATAAAATTCAACGAAGGTTACTATTGTTATTTAAGTTTCTATCGTAGCTGATATCTGGGCCAAGCGACCTTGGTAATATTTCTATTTTAGCCATCATGAAGGCTTATGTTATCAATATTTACCGTTATACGAAGACGGTTCAACTTAGGCAGTGGTCTATCTTCAGGAATTCTCTCCTAATAGAAAAATGTATAACTGAAATTATAATAACAGACGTATCACAATCTGCTACAAGAACAAGACAGCAAGTCTAGAGTCAATAAATAACCCATCAATCATCACTAGTACAAAGTACAGGGCAACGTCTGAGTTTGAAATGTTTTCGGTCAGTGCTTCTTCGTATCACAATATTCTCTATAGTTATTGCACAAAAGTTCAGCATAATACAATTATTTTCAACTAGCAGAAACAGTGAGTACAGTGTAACGAATCGAATTTTTCCCATAAATTAGCCTTCTCATAATGAACCATTCAAATCACTGAAATATTAGACCGGAAAAATGACTTGGACACGTATTGAAACGAAAGTGTATGAGTGAAGAAAAAGAAGTCCCAGTAGCAGGCATTCGTATAATATTTATTTACCGACACAATGGTCGCTTAAGTCGAACACTCCGTGAGACATTCGTAGAAACAACGCAGAATAGCAGGAAGTGATCATTAACATAAATGTAAGCCCGCCCACAGCCAAATTATGCGGACAGGAAAAGAACTACTAACTCTCCACGTCGAACAAGACGTGAATAAAGAAGAAGAAACAAAGAGAGATAATTCATCTCGGGGAGGAGAGGGGGGCATAATCACAGGCAGTAAAAGATGTCGCGCAACCGTTTCACACTGGCGCCAGCAATCAGCTCTTCTTCCGAATTTCCTCATTCGCTAATGCGTGCAGTAAACGCCGGATGTTTTACATCGCTGCGTCTTCGTTATCTCGAATTTACGCAACTAAATGTCGGACGCATATTCGATACGTTTATTTCGTGCTCACGTAGTCCATCAACAGCAACAATCATTCGTTAATTACCGTAATTGTACGTAGTCAAACTGGTTTATAGGTTGCTGCCCATATTCAGTTAAGTTTCAAAGTACAACACACGAATCCAAAAAGTTTCGTTGCTGGATTAGTGAAATTGAAATATAGATAAAAGTAAGGCGACATTTTTAATGCTTCAGGTGTTATACACAGTCTACCATCACTTGCGTACAATGCACAAAACTTTATTCAGCTATCTGAGACTGTCATAAAACTGCTTCTTTTGGACGTTTTCCGTCTTGGACGTCACATGTGCTTGAATGTCGGCTGTCACCAAAACGTTCACTTTTTAAGTGAGTTTCTGCACCTTTTACAGAGTTTTTAATTTCAATTAACTCGGCCGCGGCGGAGTGGCCGAGCACTATAAGGCGCCATGCTGCGGAGAGCGCCGTCGGAGAATCGAGTCCTCCCTCTGGCATAGGTGTGTGCCGTACTTAGCATAAGTTAGGTTAAGTGGTTCTTCAGCCTAGGTATTGATAATCGCAGCAGTTAAGTCCCTTAGATTTACAAATATATGAACAATTAACTCGTTGTAGGAATGCAAGCGTCGTTGATTTCGTTCGGGAGTCAATGACGGAGGTTTTAATTTTGCACAAATAGATCTCTTCTCCGGATATATTGGAAAATATCTCGAATATATGACTTAGAGACGTTTTTCCATTGAGATTTATGACACAAGAACATTGACATACTACGTCCACTGCTTAACACTGGCTGCTCACTACTGAGTGCATCTGTTATTAATAGCTGTAAGTTGAGCAGCCACCGTAGTTACTGAGCTGAGGTCCCGTCGAATGTCAGGAACCAACGCTTTAGATGATTCGTGTTTGTAACAATTTTAGGAACTGGACCAGGAAGAGAATGTTCGGTATTGCATCGACTATATGATGAAATAAATCACTACACCAAGATTATAGCGTATAGAAAGCTCACGCTGAGTATTACCTAGAAGAATATAGTGTACTGGCATGCGTGCTTGTAGCGAATCCCTTCTTGCACACCACTCCGAATATTAGACATGCACCACAAAGTTACAGCACTTTTAAATGTATGTGCATATACGAGGTGACTCAGATGAATGTATAAATAAAATCCTTGAAAGTTTGGTAAAGCCGGCCGCGGTGGCCGAGGGGACTGAGGCTCTCCAGTCACGGTCTGCACAGCCACTCGGTCGGGAGTTCGAATCCCCCCTCGGGCATGGATATTTGTGCCGTCCTTAGTATTAGCTAGTTTGTAAGTAGTTTGTAACTTTAGGGACTGATGACCCCGTAGTTAAGTCCCATAGACTTAAAATAAAAAAAATAAAAAAAAATAAAGAAAACAAGTTTGGTAAGCGCACTACAGTAATTTATCGTTGTATATTATTTGGTGATACTTGTGTTATTTATAAGTCAGATACATATACTGAAGCATACATACGCATTCACATTTTATTATAATGATATGGTTGTTAGATTGTTCTTTGCCAATCTCGTGTGAAGTGATTTCGTTTGAACTGTGCAACGGATCTGCTTTAGTTGTACTTCTTCTATTATTATTACTACTATTATGTTCTACAGGCATTAAGTATTAACTAACATTTTTCTGCATTTTGTGATCTATTACAGCATCGAGATGTAATTAGACCTATTACAAAGCTTGATTACTCTATCTCTTCCATGTTTTGCTACAAGTATGCTTACTCTATTGTCGCTGCACTCCTTAGAATTGGTAGCGGCGTTTTCGGAAAGCGCGGCGTTTGTTAAAGTAGTGCATGAGATTCGCGATAGGCGACACAAAAAGATAGACATTTTTCTGTTCAAGTTTTAATATATCAGTGATCGCGATTTGCAAGTAATATTGTCTACAAATTGTTGTCAATAAGTGCATCTTACGTTTTAGTGTACCGTGCCGTCGAGACAGAAATATAATTCTGTGGGCATTCTTTCTAAGAAAAACTATAACCTAGGATGTATGTAACCAGAATTCACGAGTGAAAATATTTTTGTTTGTGTTTCATGTGATGAAAATGTTACAAAAATGTTCAAATGTTTGTAAATCTATTGGACTCAACTGCGTGGTTATTAGTCCGTAGCTTACAAACTACTTAAACTAAGTTAAACTAACCTAAGGACAACACATCTATGCCCGAGGTAGGATTCCAACCCCAGACGCGGGAGGTCGCGCGATCCGCAACGTGGCGCTCCAGAAAATGTTACAGAGACACCTGTGAAAAAGAGAACCAGCATCACCACTGTGAGTCAATATTAAGATCAAGGAATTGTATCGATTAGCAAAACTAGCACCAACGTGGGCAGAGCGATTTTCAAAGGAAGAAGGAGAGCAGCATTAGAGAAAAAAAGTTACTGAAAAAAACGGTGAACTAGTGAGGGTGTTTTTGTTGTTATTGTTGTGGTCTTCAGTTCGAAGACTGGTTTCATGTATCTCTCCACGCTACCCTGTACTCATCTCTGAATCAGAGCGGCAACATACATTCTTTTGAACCTGCTTACAGTATTTCCCTCTCGGTCTCTCTCTGCGATTTTTATCCCACACACTTCCACCAAAAGGTAAATTGACGAGTCCTTGACCTCTCAGAATGTGCCCCACCAATAGATTTCTCCTCTTAGGCAAAGCATGCCAGAAATTTCTTTTCTCCCCAATTATGTTCAGCCCCTCCACATTAGTTACGCGATCTACCCATCTAAACTTCTGCATTCGTCTGTAGCACCATATTTCAAACATTTTTCTGTCTTAACTCCCTGTGTAATAGCACCAAAACATGTATGGAAATAGTGAACACGATGAAAGCGTTTTTCTTAAGATGAAATTCTCATATGCTACTTACGTAAGTGAATGTATTAAATAAAGAACTTATTGAAAAGAACCTTAAGATGAAAATAGAGAAAGTACAGTTAGTATCTGTATTACCAAATGTTTCTTTAACTTCATTTTAGAACCATTCAAGTGTACTTCTGCAAAACAGTAGCGTTCATTTGCCAGTTCGTAAATATTCGAAGGAAGCTTTGTTAAAATGTTAAAATGTTTGTAGAGTCTATGGGACTTAACTACGGGGTCATCAGTCCCTAAACTTACAAACTACTTATGAACTAGCTACAACTAAGGACGGCACAAATATCCATGCCCGAGGGGGGATTCGAGCCCCCGACCGTAGTGGCCGTGCAGACCGTGACTGAAGCGCCTCAGTCCCCTCGGCCACCGCGGCCGGCGGAAGCTTTGTAAACTACTAAAGAGGAGCACCGCACCTGAATCGCTGGAATAAAATCTTTGGTAACACCCGAAATATTCGGGAGTATTTATTTAGCCATAATTCATTCGGAAATTAAAATTTATGTCACGCCTGCAGTGGTTTAAATTTCTGATACTTTGATAAATCTGAACTAACACTTTTATGATAGAAGTAAATGCATCATATGGACACAGTAAAAAGTGAATAGCCTCCAGGAGACATTCTAAAAAGATGCAGCACAGTCTCAAGCCTTGATAATGGTCACATTTCGACGAAGAAGAGAGTCCAAAAATTTTTCAGGTATGTCATATCGAGCTGAAGAGATACGTTGATGATTAGATCATGTAGCGTTACCAAAATACGCGGATGTGAGTCCTACGTTACATCTGATATTGCACCTATTTCCAAACTTTTGCAAGATTTATCATCAGAATGAATCTTTCACTCTGCAGAGGAGTGTGCGTTGATATGAAACTTCCTGGCAGATTAAAATTGTGTTCCGTAACCGGGAATCGAACCTGGGACCTTTGCCTTTCGCGGGCAAGCGCTCCACCGACTGAGCTATCCCGACACGACTCACGATACCGCCTCAAAACTTTCCTTCCGCCAGTACCGCGCCTCCTACTTTCCAAACTTCACAGAAGCTCTTCTGCGAAACATGCAAGACTAGCACTCCTGGAAGAAAGAATCTGGTGGAGACATGGCTTAGCCACAGCCTAAGGGATGTTTCCAGAATGAAACTTTCACTCTGCAGCGGAGTGTGCGCTGATATGAGACTTCCTGAGCTGAGGCGGCATCGTGAGTCGTGTCGGGATAGCTCAGTCGGTAGAGCGCTTGCCCGCGAAAGGCAAAGGTCCCGGGTTCGAGTCCCGGTTCGGCACACAATTTTAATCTTCCAGGAAGTTTCAAGATTTATCATGGTAGGTGAGGTGCTGAATATTCGTCAAACCATTCCTTGTAGACAGATTGGATAGTTCACGTCAATATAACAAAAATCATAGGCTATAATAACGGCGCACTCATTCACACGACGATACACGGCAGCTCCTTTCTGTCGCTGTCACCGTTCCACGTAGATACAGCTAAAAACGCTAAACACACAAACCGGTGAAACATGCATTCATCGTTTCACTGCCATAACTTTCGTGAGCTAGGGAGCGTCATATAACCAGTTGCATGGTTGCATACACTCTATAGCAGTCCTAAGACAACAGTGTGCCCTCTTATGAGATTTAATAACAATTTTATGTGAGCTCTTAGAAGGTGCAGTTCTAGATCCTTAAGCAAACCTCCCCCTATTTGTGCCCTGTCCACCTCAATCTTCAAATAGGCTACTGCAACGTCTCTAATGTCCACTACATTGTCGAAATATTTATTTCAAACTTTCCTTCCGTTGAAAGAAGGGAATAACACTATAATGTGTTAAAAGGAATTCACACACGAGACTCCTGTTGGTAGCACGTTTACCTGGTGTAACTCTAACCGCAGCGGTCATCGGTCCCTAAACTTACAGACTACTTAAACTCACTTACCCTAAGATCAACACACGCACACACATGCCTGAGGGAGGACTGGAACCTCCGATGGAGAACGGCACGCGCGGCTATTCCGCAGCTGCTATCAAGACACAAAGATACATACTATTTATATGGAAACTGACGACCGTAGTGCGCTCCTTACATAACTGAAAGTTCATTTTAAGTGGAGTATAAAAGTCGACATTATTTTTGTAAAACCGGCCTTATTTTTTCGGAAACTGACAATGCCGCTATAAGTTCCAACTTGCACCCTCGCAGTAATAATGCTCATTGTACTCTACGTCATAGCAACAACTAGTTCCATCACCATACTTGTACAAACATATATACGTCCATACTTCATCAGCCACCTCACGGTATGTGGTGGAGGGTTCTAGGTGTACCTGTGTCACTTACTCATTTTCCTTCCGCGGCGGAGTGGCCAAGCGCATTGAGGCGCTCTGCTCCGATGCGCGAGGTCGTTCCCCATCGGGAGTTCGAATCCCCCATCGAACATGGATGTTTGTGCTGTCTTTAGTGTAAGTTAGTTAGTAACTAGTTTGTAAGTTTAGGGACTTATGACCCCGCAGTTAAGTCCCATAAGCTTAACAAACATTTGAACATTTTCAACTCATTTTCCTAATCCATTCGCTTATGGTTCACGGGAAAAAGGTTGTAGGTATGCCTCCGTGTGGGCTCTAATCTCCATAAATTTACCCTTGTGGCCTTTTCGTGAGATATACTTAAGATGATGCAATGTAATGAGGACTCTTCAAGAAACTTATGCTCTCTGAACTTTGAACGAAGCCCATAGCGAGATGCAGAAATTCTCTCATGCACCTATTGGCACTGGCGTTCGCCTGTGTCTAAAGTATGTAGTAAGGATCTACATCTACATAATTACCATGAAAATCACATTTAAGTGCATCACAGAGCGTTCATATAACGTCTTTAGTGATATTTCTCTATATCTCCATTATCTAATAGCACGCGGGAAGAGGAACACTTAGAGCTTTCCTTATTTTATTATGATTATCATGTCTCCTTACGTAAGTTCGCATTCGGAGGAGAAAGATGGTGTAAGAAATTTAGCAAATAGATCTCGCCACAACGAATAACATCTTTCTTCTATTATAAGCTTCTCGCATTGAATTTCGATCTAAATTTCAAGTTTTTGTAAAAGATTGCCATTCCTGGGGAGTTTGTATTTTTGTTTTTATTTTGCTTTCTTTTCTCTTTACTTTTGCAATAGTGACACCACAATTATGAGCAATATGCTAGTACTGGGCGAAGAAGTGTTTTGTAAGCCACTTCCTTTCGTTGAGTGACTACACTTCCTGAGCATTCTTCGAATGATCTCAGTTTTCGTCGTATAGCACCTGAGCTTCCACCCCGTTCTTTTTATCGGCAGTAGACTATTTCATCCGTACTGGAATTTTGTAGCTCACATTCGATTTTCCCTCATACTCCACGACATGTTACGTAAATTGGAAAAACCTCAAAACATGAGGTCTGGTATCGTTTTCAACTGAGTTGGAACGAAGATTGATTGTGACAAATATATTCCTATTCAAAATAGTACAAATGACCACTCGTAATGTTTATGTGTCATGTGAGATATACAATTAATAGAAGTCTATACTATTAATAGAAGTCTCACACATTTGCAGCCAAGATTGAATTTAGCGCATACACTCTATGACCTCTACTGGGCTGGAATGCAAGTAATCTGACCGTGAAATTCCTATTTCTGTGTTACAAGTTTCCACTTGCATTTCACTTCGCCGACTATTCTTCCAATTTCCTCCTTGAAGTCACGAATATAACGGGGTATATTGATATAGACCAATAATTCTAGAGTATCACAAAGAATAAAGCAGAAGAAGTCGTAAGATCTTGGGGGTCTTTGCCGGTAAGCATTACTTGAAATGAGGCGACCAGGAAACCGCTCTTGGAACAAATGGATAGTTTCACGGGTAGCATGGCAGGGGGCTGCGTACTATTGAAACAACGATTCCTTAACGTCCATTCACTTGAAATGTCCGGTATCGGTTTCCATTAACTGTCACGGGTTGTCATGTCTCATCTTCAAAACTTAAATCAAATTAATAAATAAGTAAAACAAAACCTCCGGCTCGCCCGCCCAAAAGACGTACCAAACTATCATTCGTTGCGGATCCGATTCCTTCCCTTCAATCTTGAATGATGCAACACTCTTCTGACCCCCAGATACTATCTTCCTGCTCATTCACAAATCCATTTAAGTGTAAATACGCCTCGTCACTGAAGATGAATTTGCTCTCACAGTCGTCGCCCTCCTGAAGTCTACTCATAAAGCAGTCAACAAAAATTTCGCCTCTTCGCGTAATCTGCCTCTCTCAGCAGCTACGTTAATTGAATTTTGTACGGGTGGTAATGGAAATATTACTGGAGAATTCAATTTATTTCTTTTTTTGAACGGCGAAGAACCGATGTCATTGGAATAATAGTCGCATTGCCATTAATAACCGCAATAACTGGTCACGGTAATTGTAACGAGCGGATTTTCGGGTGATGAAGCATATTACATGATATAAAGTTCAAACCGTGCATTCAGTTTCTCAGTCGTGTGGCTAGTAAATGTATATCTCTAGATTTTAAGTTGTCTATAAACAGTTTAAAAACTTTTAAGCTCCTGTTTTGCAGTGAATGTTTGTAAAAACGTGTAAAATCGCTTCAAAAAATTTCTGCTTGTCAGATCTACATAGAAACCCAAGCCGAATCCATCGAGTAAGCAGATACACAAAATTTGAATTTAAAGCAAGATGTCTTATTCGCAAGGGACTTCTTCCAGCGATACCCTGTAATAACTACAGATATGCTTGTAACCACGACTCTCTTCAACAGGATTTCTCAGACACCCCTGGCATGATAAAAGCAATGAACCGACAGACGGTAAAGTTCGGGAATTATATCGCAGAATTATTGCACTGTATGAAAAACATGCCCCTAAACGCTTTTTCAAGGTAAAGAGAGTTCCCGCTCCGTGGCTCACCACTCAATTACGCCAGTTAAAGAATAAACGCGATGCTGCACATAGAGCCTTAAAGCGTAACCCAACTCCTCAGCTGTATGAAGCTTACAGGAAACTTCGAAACAGAGCCAAGCAAAGGGAGAGCAACTTCAAAATCAAACTTGCCCGCTCTATCGTATGAGGCGTATCGAATCCTGCTGCACTGCGGAAAAAGCTGTGCAGTTTCGGTATAGGGAAGCGAAAATCTCACTCTGTTTTTCAAGCCCATGTAGACGAACGATTTCTTCTCAACAGCTGTAAACTGTCAAGTAGCAACGAATTATCAGCCCCAAGGTATCACTCTCTCGAGAGACAAGTTCTTTCTAAAAACACGTCTCTACATACATAGTATGCAATGCTATTATCAGAATCTCTTTTGAGGCAGTAGGAAATGACGGAGTCAGCATAGGCATGATAAAAAATGTTGTGGACATTATTATTCCAGTTACAAGGCGCCTTGCTGCGGAGTACGCCGTTGCTCGCCGTCAGAGGTTCAAGTCCTTCCCGAGACATGTGTGTGTTTGTTGTCCTTAGGTTAGTTTAACATGTTTTCAATAGCTTGTAAGCCTAGGGACTAAGAACCAAAAGAGTTAAGTCCCATAGATTTATAAACATTTGATTTTCTGTCTTGAGTTGAAATGGAATTCTCCGTCTAGTCTGTTACAAGGTGCACTGACTATAAGGTCTGGACAATGGGCATCCCAAATAATGTTAGGATTCTTTGGAAGTACCCGATACTCAAACAGAAATATTATGCCTGGTTATGTATAAGGTGGTTCCATCGTATTCAATTTATTTATGATAAACATCAGGATTTAGAGCCTGAAATAAATGTAACATGTAGACATTACGTTCAGATATACTAGTAGCATTAGGGCCTCTTTCATTAAAAAAATAAAATGAAAAATGAAAAATAAGTCCTACCCTAAAACAACAGCACCACAATGTTTATTATACAGTGACTGTTACGTTTTTATTCATTTAACCACTTAAATGAAAATGGGATTCAAAGTGCGTTCAAGTATTCCGAATGAAATGTTGGCCCTCAGTGACTTCAGTCGGCCATTTTTCACAATTCTGTAAGCGCTCCACCGTCTGTGCTTTCCCGACACGTTTCATAGTCCGTCCTCACAACTTCTGCCAGTACCTCGCCTCCTACTTTACAAACTTCACAGAAGTACTCCTGCGAACATTTTAGGACTAGTACCCCTGGAAGAAAGGATGTGCTGGAGACATGGCTTAGCCACAGCCTAAGGGATGTTTTCAGAATGAAAGGTATCGGGATTCTTGAGACCATGTAACGCTCTGCCACCAAACCAACATGCAGTAACGATGATCACGTACGTATTTTAGTCGTAGTTGTCAACGACTTCGTGATAAGAATGGCATAAGCATGTGTCGTCGATTAGCGAGCACTTGCATTAAATTTCGCTCATGTTCGTTCGAACATGCCATACTCTAAATGCTCGACCATCTCCTCTGGGGAGTCTTGATGAAATGGCCGAGCGCTCTGAGGCGTCTTGCTGCGA
Source organism: Locusta migratoria (assembly GCA_026315105.1). Taxonomy (NCBI): domain Eukaryota; kingdom Metazoa; phylum Arthropoda; class Insecta; order Orthoptera; family Acrididae; genus Locusta; species Locusta migratoria. The sequence continues at coordinate 382,808,135 of CM048755.1, forward strand.
AGCGTGCCCTTGCTCCCCGGCGAAGGTTCGAGTCATCTTTCGTGTGTGTGTTGTCCTTAGCATAAGGTAGGTTCAGTTACTTTAAGTTGTTTGTAATCCTACGGACTGATAAGCACAGTCCCAGAGATTTTTCAAACATTTCAAGAATTGAATTTTCTCGTCTGGGAAGGGGACAAATTTACCCTTGCGATAGTAAGCGTTTAAAAAAGCTGATGGTATGTAAGACTACACCACATCGTTTTATGAACTGTTTTTTATTTTATTTTTTTTTTTTTTTTTCCACAGAAGTTTTACTTTCGTTCAGAAAAAAATGCTGCTAATTCTCGTTTCGCGTGACTTTTTTAGTTTAACATTGTATATCACTAGATTTTGGGAAAGTAAGAGATAAAAAAGGAGATTTTTTACACGTATTAGAGTGAAATCTTTGGTTCTCAGTAAACTAATAACCTTTTCATAAGTCGCAATAGTAATTATGTAATGGCGCAATTTTTCTAGACGTTTGTTTGATTGTGAAATCTTCCATTGAAAAGTGTGACAGAGTATTCCTTGCTGAACGCCACGATTTCTACAGCAAGTGAAATGTAGCTAATAGTACAAAAGAATTTCCGAAATGGTACTAAGTCTGATACCTGTTATTTTTCGCAGTTACATGCGTGTAAATCACTGGCGTCATCCCCGCGTTCGCAAGCCCTTGGAATACGCGGAGCTTAGCTTGAAGTCTGAAACATTGAAGAAAACTACAACTAATTACGAACGATGTGTATAGATCTTAGTCTCGGAACCTTGTGCGAATTTAAACGTCGATATTCAGAAAAATAAATAAAGAATAATTGTTCTCTCGTTGAAGACCGATTGCAGTGGAAAATCATCTACTTGCGGTTCAGTACCACACACCTTACATCTTATAAATAATAAACTCTTGAACAATTTTAAATCGTTGCGAAAAGAAATCCACGTAACCATTACCAATTTGCTGTTACAATCTTTCCACATCACAAATCTGTTCAATCAAATTTAGATCTGGCGAGTCGGGGGATCTAGCTCATCAGTATCAAAGCGGCGCCACTAGCTTCCCCATTAGTTGAACACACTCGTGTCAACACTCCTCGAACACGCGACAAGTCGTGCGGTTGCCGAGCTCTCGGGCCATCACGATCTGCCCTCGATCAAATTCAAAAGTACAGGGCCTGACATGTCGGTCACCGATTTTGCATGAATAATTTGTAAAGATACGGTCACCGTAATAAGTTCTAGAAATTCCTATATTCATTTTCGTACCATCTGTGGTATCAGTGATGGGGCGGACTTCCCATGTGTACAGTGGAGAAGGTGCGCGATCTATCTTACAACGCGAGGGTCTGACATGTGGGTCACCGATTTCGATCGAATTTTACATGGACGTTCTGTATTGAATATAAAGAGACACGTGTTTCGGCTTTTTGCTAGACATTCAGCAGTTTTTTTTAAAACACCAAGGTCGAAGTTGATGATGGAAAATCGCGTTTTCAATGCTATACATCAAAAGATAGATTGAGGGTGAGCATTTTTTACTAATATATATGGGATAATGACGTTCGAATAATTAAGGTTTTTGTGTTTTCATGCTGTAGGTTGGGTAGCCTACTCGTAAACTTGAGCGACTTTCCGAGCGTCGTCGTCGGTTGAGCGGGCCATGGCTTTGGCGTGGATCCAGATTCGAATCTCCATCATGGCAATTTTGTTAGATATTTTTTATTTATCTGATAATATTCTCATATTGCAATACCTTTTTTTGCCATCTTTTGAAGTAGAGCATCGGAAAGTGTGATTAATAATAAATTAAATGAATTATTTGTTTACAGGTTTTTTATTTGTGAATAGCTGAAAACCCGGAAATGCCCGGGTATTTATTTATTTATTCCTGTCATTTCTCAGGTATATATTCATCTGTAAAATCTCTTGCGAATACAATTAGGAGTAAAGAAGTAATAGACTAAAATTTGGTGCATGATGGGGCGGTTTTCCATAAACGTTACTGATTATGTGCTCATATCTCATGAACTACGTGTCGTACTGTGATACAATTTAGAAGGTACACTTATGTATATGAGTGTATACTGTCTGTAAAATTTCATGCGGCTATAATGTGTAGTGTAGAAATTATAAATTGCAACGTCATACCGAATGTCGTAGTTTTACTCCATAAACAGCGGAAAAGTAGTAAGCGAGAAATTTTTTTTCCTTTCATCATCTTGCTATATTTGTCAGCGAGAAAACGTTTAATAAAGGTTTGAAATTATGTTTCAAGTTTGTTGCAAGTCGATAAGTACTGTCATTCTCATACATTGTGTGAATAAAGTCTCGCCGCATTATGTGACAGTTTCTTGCAACTTTATTGTTTATGACATTGTATCTTCTGAATCATGTGTCGTATGTGGGTCTTACCTCGACAGCATTGTTACCTCTCGGTAAGGAATATGTGCACCAACTTTGGTTGAAATCGGTCTAGTGGTTTGGAAGAAAATAAGCAGCATTGTCGCTAAATGCAGCAGTTCTTCGCGCATCTCATTGTTAATGACGTAATATCTCGTGAACTATGTATCGTTCGTGATTCTTACACTCACGGCGACCGTCCTCGTGGATTTAAGCTTGCGTCTACAAAATTTCATAAAGATTGGAACAAAATTGTAGATTTGTATGCAACACGTACAAATATACAGACACTGCTTTATATATTAGAAAATACCCAGAGAGAATTTGAAAATGTATTTGTCACGTTCTTTAGATCTGGATTACTGACCTCCGAAGTGTATCAATTATATGTGGATCATAAAATCTGCTTGATACAGGCCGCGGTGGAGTGGCCGAATGCTCTAAGGCGCTTTGTTGCGGTACGTGCAGTTGCTCGCTGTAGGAGGTTCAAGTCCAATCCCAGGTGTTTTGTGTGTGTATGTGTATGTATGTATGTGTGTGTGTGTGTGTGTGAGAGAGAGAGAGAGAGAGTGTTTGTGTGTCGGCCTTAGCATAAATTACGTTAGTTTAAGTAGTTTGCCGCGGTGGAGTAGCCGAGCGGTCTAAAGCGTCTCGCTGCGGAGCGCGCGCTTGCTCGCCGTGGAGGTTCGAGTCCTCCCTGGGGCATGGGTGTAATATCTCGTGAACTATGTATCGTTCGTGATTCTTACACTTACGGCGACCGTCCTCGTGGATTGAAGCTTGCGTCTACAAAATTTCATAAAGATTGGAACAAAATTGTAGATTTGTATGCAACACGTACAAATATACGTACAAATATACGTAGGTTAGTTGACCTAGGTTTAAGTAGTTTGTAAGCTACGGACTGATGACCACGCAGTTTGGTCCGATAGATCTACAAACATTTTAACATTTAGTTTAAGTAGTTTGTAAACCAAAGGGATATAACTGCAGCAGTTAAGTCCCTTAGATTTACAAACATTTGAACATATTTGTTTGATACTGGATTCATGGGGTGGCCAAACCGACATGACGCGCTACGACATATTGCTCAGCCACTGGCGCTGTTAAAGTGATACCGCCGTATTGCACATTTCTTTGTCAACCTTGTGATGATTACTTGTTTCTACATGTCAAGAATTTTATCGAAAGACTTCAATATCATGCTGCATTACAGGAAAGCAGAGAAATTCATTATAAAGCAGATGCTATTAAAATTTATGATTGATCCATAATCACTTGTCCGCGCCTGTCTTTCCAGATATGCTTTTATACTCTTGGTACGTATCCAAATTGATATCTGATGGACTTGTTTTCAGCAATATAAATCAGGTATGTTTCCACGAACGATATCTCGTACATGTGAATGTGGCAATATGTTGTTAGTGTGTTGTTCATGATGTGAGAAATATTTGTGTTTTCGTTCTTTCAGGATACGTTTCAGCCTACTGACAATGAGAATGCTGAAGAGTAAACGGCCAGTAACTGTAATTACATAATAATATACTTTAGATGTTTTTTATTTTCCTTTATTTCTTATTTTTATTGTTTTTGCACTGTATATCACAAATAAAACAGCTGTAAACAGATAATACACTTAACTGAATATTAAATACTCTTACCGATGCTCTACTTCAAAATAAGGCAAGAAAAGGTGTAACAAATATGAAAATGTTACCAAATAAATTAAAAAATGTAAGGAAAAATTGCCATGATGAAGGTTCGAACCTGAATCCAGAGTTTAATAGTCCAATCCCTAGACCTCTCGATCGGAGACGGCTCTCGGAAAATTGCTCATGTTTACGAATCCCCAAGCTACAGCGTGAAAACACAAAAACATTAATTACTCGAACATCATTAACTATTGACCCTATATTTATTAATATTCAGTCGATCTTTGGATGTACAGCATTGGAAACGCCATTTACCATTATCGACTTTGTTCTTGATTTTTTCGAAAACTAGTGATTTTAAGTAAAAAGCCGAAACACGTGTCTCTTTATTTTCAAAATGAATATCGGAATTTCTAGAACTTATTACGGTGACCTTATAATTACAAATATACATAAAAAGAACGAACAACTCAAACAGTTTGTCTTACAAGTGTCCATGCGCATGATCTGGTTCTTCAGTATTTCGTTAGAAGCGCTAGTATATGCCTGTATATGCTCCCTGTGTGTGTCTGACCAGCAGTGACGCTGCTGTCGCCTGGATGGCTTTGCCCTATATCTATAGTAAATAGGCGGTCACAATGTTCTGGCTGATCAGTGTATGCTTTATCCTTCTCTTGAAATCAGGACAACAAAAAATATATCACAAGATCTCTGATTAAATATGTAGGCTCCTCACAATGACTTTGGTGCAGTAAACAAACATTTACATTTAAAGAAAAGTTATTGATGGTGTTCCTTGATCTTCAACTGTGCATACTATTATCAGAAAATGTATTTAAACAGTATGGCATCCTTAGATTGTACTCTACTACATGGCGATATGTGTTCTACGAAATTTAAACGTGAAACGAAGCAGCAAAGTAAGTGTTTCTTTTGGGTTCACCTGTTTTTCACCCTGTCGTGGCTTGAAACACATGGACATTACATTGACACTTTTTGCGAATAAAATGGCAGAGTGTTTATTTAATATATCCCAGTTCTGCACGATTTCGGTGCCACCTGCGCATTTTTGTTTTCTACCATTTTTTCCGTTTCTGAAACAGGCAGTCATTGACTCCTATGCGATACTGTGACAGGCAACAATTTCGCTGAGTTGTGTGTTGCATCGTCGTTGAACAGTAAATTCTATTCCTGATTGAACTTAAATATACTGGCCGTTAGAAATTGTAAATTCACTTGTACACAGAGCAACAAAATTAACTTGTCACTTACTAGAAACCCCATAATTTGTCCCATTACGAATCGTAAGTTTGAAATGCGGCCTCATGTATACCTTTAACCTTCCTCTGCAATGGTGCAGAAGCGTAACGCCCTGCGGAGTCACACTTGACCTCGGCGACACTTGAAACAAAATTGTCGAAGCTCGCGAAAAAAGACCAACTGCTCAGATATTCATATGGGGATTAAGGTGGGTGAATGATGTAACATTGTTTGCATATTTCAACAAAACTGTGTACCATGTTGGTAATTTGCCCCTCTCCCCGGCCTCCATTTTCTCACATTTACTCTTATTTTGACGTCTCTCCGATGGCTGTTAGAACGTCGGTACCTGGTGTTAAAACATCATGTTCTCCTTACGGGTGTCCAAGGAAAATATTTCAGATACTCTGACACTCATAAGCTTTACGAAAAAGCTTCGGCGGGAGGGGGAGAAAAGGGCGTCAAAGGAACCACGCATTTCATTTCGGAGCGTATTGTCACACATTTCGTGGTCCTAAACGACAGTTCGCAGTGCCATGAGATACAGGAGGACGTTCCTACAACCTTTGACACTGCAGACACACACTAGATGAATGAAACCTTTTCTAAGGACAAAGTGGGATTGCAGTTACATTGAAAATCATCTGATCCCTTTGGAGTGTAGGGCGATCGCGCACACGGCAGAAACACTAAGATTAGTTAAAAATTATTCTACAAAATTTGAAAGTGATTAGATGCACACATTACACATTTTCGACGCTTCTCTTTCTCGCTCTCCTATGGCGCCATCACAGGGGGAAGCCAAATTGGCACACGTATGAATAGTACGGCAAAGTGTTTCTCTAAGGCCTCTCAGTTCGGTTACACCATCAGTAACACCTGCAAATCTATGTCGAGCACGTAATTTTTTCTTCGTTTTAGAGGCAGGCTGCCATTGATTCCTTGGCGCCGATGTGACAAACATGCCTTTCAGCATCTTTGTATTTCGCCTGCAGCTAGCATTTCAAGGACGATACAACACACAGCTCAGCGGTGTCGAAATTGTTGCCTGTCACAGTGGCGCATAGTAGTCAATGACTGCCTGTTTCAGAAACGGAAAAAAATTGTACAGAACAAAGATGCGCAGGTGGGACCGAAATCGTGCAAAACTTGGATATATTAAATAAACACTCTGCCATCTTATTCACAAAAAGTGCCAATGTAATACCCATGTGTTTCAAGCCACGACAGGCTGAAAACAGGTGAACCCAAAAGAAACACTTACTTTACTGCTTCGTTTCACGTTTAAATTTCGTAGAATGGTTTCTAACGACCCCTAGTGATTCATTCTGAATTTCAGAGCAAAAACGTGCTGTCGTACTGGTACTATACACACTACTCTCCAAATTGGTCAGATCACGAACAGTGAGTTTGGAACTTCGCGATGTCCTTAGACGAGGATTGATTCTCTTGCTGGGTATGTCATTGTCAACGTTTGTCAAGAACGTCGCCATGCTGGTCATCGCTCTGCCGGTTATCGTTCTAGGATTGCGAAATGTGTAGAAATCAACACCCAAAGGGAAGGGGTGGTTTCACTAACGTCCGTTATGCCACCCACTGAGGGCTTTCCGTCTCTGTCCTAATCGGAGATGTGTCTGAATTGATTAGCTTGGCCACCTACAGACAGAAACTGTGGTTTTAACTGTTGTAATGATGCAGATCTTCAGGGATGATGCAGAAGGATACACCCATTATTGCGAGGAAAGTAACTTGTTCCAGTTGTTGATGAGTAGGAATTTGGGAAGAAAAACATCTTGTGGCATAATTCTACAAAATTAAATTATAGTACCTATGAATTTCGTTTTGCTTATTGTGATAACTTAATTTTTTGTGTACGTAATGGTTAGAATTACAGGATTCCCGACAGTTTTACTACATTCAGAATCTTTAATTTTCGCAATAGTTCTGCAGTTATTTGTGGATTCACACGCTAAATTTGTGAATCTCCATTAAAATAGATTTGCAATTGATTTATAGGCAAGCATATTGAATAGTTATTTGATAGATTATCTGCTGTGTGAGATAAGAAACCACACCTACGTAAATTGTCTTATCACATCAAGGAGTGGTCAGTTATTTCAGTCGAGCTAATAATTAATGACAAACACATGCTTCTCATGCAGTTCTAGGTGACTGTGTACATACTTTAAAGCAGCAAAATCGGCTTGTTCAGCAGACGACAAAACCACAGTACAGTTCAAAGAGTATGAGCATGAGAACGCAAATTGATTTTGTAAATATTCTAAACATGATTCTAAGTAAGATGCCACAATATTAAAATAATTATTTGGTATTTTAATACATTATTTTATTAGTTTATTAACAGTTATAATAAAAATTAACGTAATAGTAATCTGCATTATTTATTCTGATCTTTCAGTGACTTATTTAAGATATACGTGAGGTTCTGTAAAGGTTTACGAATGCACATTATTTCAAAGTAAATATATATGCTTGTTACAAAATTATTTGTCAATTTTATGGATGCTATTAAATTTTCATTTGTACAGATATTTATTATGATCTCATGCCTTCTAACACGCAAATGAAATACTGTGTTTGTGAAGTTGCTCTAGCAGACGGATTACAAAATCCACCATGTTGAGTCCTTGTATCTGTATTTGTAGCATTCATTGATGCAAAACTGTGCCTCGGTGAATATTTCTATTTTCACTTCCGTCTTTAAGCTATTACTAACTCGTTACAATGAAGCGGAACTGTAGAACGCAATAGGACTACGACAGTTCCATGAGACAAAAATGGCGGTCCCCGCGGAGTCTGTGCTGTTTCCTTAACCCTCCGTCGGGCGCACCTCCAGATGAAACATAATCAGGCGCACCCGGCCTGAGAAGCCACCCACATATTTTGTGGACAAGCTCCGCCATGTTAAGTCAAATTCAAAATGCGTGTTGGCTAGTCTTGAAGAGGATCTAAAGGAAGGAATTACAGCAAACTTAAAGCATAATAATGGATTTATTGAACACAATACACCTTAAACTAAAGTAACCAAAATTACCAATTTCCCACAAAGAGCATTAAAAATTGGCCGAACAGGCATCCATAAAAGTAATGAAGTTATTTTTAAAGGACATTAGGCAGTCTATTCTGACAAGGAATCATCTTTTCTCACCACATTTGCAGCCAAAAACCGATGCTTCCCAAATCAACAGCTGAAACACACGTATGGCACAGAACGTATACGTCGCTCAAGCAGATTGGTTGATGATAAGCTGAACATTCCTGATTCTTCATCCTCATAACTCTTGTTTCAGCCACGCATGGTCGACGTTTTTGCTATGTGCGAGGTAATGTGGGAGAACTTTCCCGTTCCTTGTGGGGTAAAAATTTTTTCAGTCGAGTTTGCAGCCGAATCGACATTCCACATATATTCATAGCATACACAGGCTAAATTTTCCAGTTAGGAGTTGATGACACAAGGTTTTGCAATTGGTGGCGTCATTTGTAGCAATATCTTTTACACTGGATGTTGTGTAATGATGATGTGAATTTTCACACTATGAATATTAGAAGGTATTTACTTAGGCTACTTCGTCGTCTTATTGTTTCCAAAATAAAAACTCCTCACATATTTTATCCTCTTCTTCATATTCCCGAGCTGCTCCCTAAACTTCATGTTCAGCTGCTGAGTCCTCCTTGCCTTCTCCTACCTCATCCTGAGAGTGGGTGTCTCTCTTATCGACTAAATCTTCGAGTGCGGCTCGATCTTCAGCAGTTTCGTCCTCGAGGAGGCGCATTATTTCCACAAGATCATTGGCTTAGAGGCATAATATACTTCTCTGGACATTTCAGCAGAAAATATGTATGTGATAACGTAGGAAAAGAAAGGAAAACTGAAATTAGAACTCGATCAGGCGCACTCTGTCTGAAGGGCCTGGGTCGTCAAAGTCTTCTTTTTTCCGAAGGTAACGGTGAAATTCACAGAAGACAGACTTAGTTTGATTGAAACGAAGTAATAAAATAAAAATATCTTGAAAAATCTCACCTTAAAAACTATAACGTAATCGGGCGCAGGCGGCCTGTGAGGCCCAAGGAGTTCCCCGTGATCAGCATGGAAATCGATGGCAGCCTGCGGATCGGCACTGTGTAAGGTTCCCAAAGTTACGCGAGTAAACGGAGAGACGGGCCGCTGGGCCACGACTGTTAAGCACGGGAATCAAAAAAGTGTTTTGTTGGCCTGTGAGGCCGACTGCGCCCGACGGAGGGTTAATACAGGGCTTTATCCTGGACAACAGCAGCGTAGTGGCACCGTGAATAATCATACAGAATGATTAGATTGGAGTAGATTAATACTTGTTCCTTAGATCATATGAGATTCTGTTCAACGAAACGTGGCACGTTCACGTAAGCGCTGGACGAAAGCGACAACATTCCATGGAAGAGCACTCGATCATTCTGTATAATAATACACTATTTCTCATCGCTGCTGTTATAGAGGGCGTCTTGCGCTGTTGGCAATGTTCGTTTCTGGAAGATCCACCGTACTTACCCGACCTGAGTCCCAGTGATTACGATCTCTTTGCTAAAGTTAAAGAACCCCTGCCAGCGATCTTGTACAACACCAGAGGAGACATTACCCGCGACATAGAACGATCAGTGCGGGACATCAACAGAAACAGACACACGTATGTTATTTGACGCATTCCGGTCATTTAGAAGAAGGTCATAAATAACGGGGCAATTATATTGATAGTACTTCTGTCAATAAAGTCCTTTCAGAAGAGGTAGTTCGCAGCACTGTTTATCCAGCCCTTGAACTTTTCTTACCGCTTCACGTGTTACATCGCCGTTAGGCAGCATTCAAACTAGTAAGCAGTGCTGACAACTGCAATTTTAATTAGAGGAAGAAAGGGGGAAGAGAAAGGAAATGGATGACTACGACTGCACGTAGGCATTGAATAAATGAAATAATTCACTGGCGACAAGCTAAAAGTTTTCGCGGGGTGGGATTCGAAGCCGAGTTGCCCACTTCGGGCCAGCGGTCGCCTCAACCACTTGGCTACCCGGTCACGCTTCGTTGACCGACAATTCCGACCAGTAGCACGCTACAGAAGTAGCTTACCTATCGTCCATATTTTCTTACGCTCGCCATTGGGGTGCCCGCATGATGTAGAAACGATAAATAAATAAAACTTACACCGGTGTTGTTTAGAAATACATGCCGCGGTGGAAATGCCAAGCGCTTTAAGACGCCGTGCTACCGAGAGCGCGGTTGCTCCAAGTCGGAGGTTCGAGTCTTTCCTCGGTCATGGGTGTGTGTGTCCTTAAGTTAGTTAAGTAGTTTGTAAGCCTAGGGGCTGATAACCTCAGTTGTTAAATCCTTTAGATTTACTGACATTTGAACGTTTGGAAATACGTACATTAGAATAAGCTACATTACAACTAGAATAGAAATACAAAAATTGTTATTATTATTGCAGCTGTCACACACACACACACATCCATATATATATATATATATATATATATATATATATATATATATATATATATATATATATATATACGAGGCGCGTCCAGAAAGCAAGTTCCGTTTGGTAATAAAATGAAATTGTACACAGATACAGAAAAAATTTTTATTGCACAAAATTCTACAACTCTTAAACTACTTTTCCACATAACTGCCAAAATTTTGCAGGCATTTGTCATAGCGTGGCACTCAGTTTTGTATACCTTCTTCATAGAAATCTGCCGCCTGTGTCTTCAACCAGTTGGAAACATCTGTGATCGTGAAATTTGGAAGAAGTCCATAGCGAGAGCACTAATTGTAAACCTACGGTTTTCCTAGATCTTGTCATCAATCCCGTGAATCTGTAAGCAAAGGTGGATGCCCACTTCGTTCTTCATCGTGCACATCACTACGCCCGCCATTGAACTGTCGGACCCATCTTCTCACCATCGAATCAGTCATCGCATTTGGTCCGTAAACATCGCAAATTTGCCGATAAATTTCACTTGGTTTAACTTTCCTCGCATTCAGAAACCGAATCACCGACCAGATTTCACAGGCGGCGGGATTATCAATCAACGCCGACATTTCAAACAAGCACAAAAAAGCGTACGTAACTGACAGAGATCTCCAAATGGCGCACGGTCTTCTCCTTGATACACATCGTCTACAGCGCATGTGCGAACTGCAATCGCAGCGCTGCAGCGGAGATAAATTGAAACGGAACTTACTTTCTGGACGCGCCTCGTATATAATGCAACTGGGAGGCGCGAGAAGTGCAATTAAGCAGTCAAAGGCAGACCAGACGATGGAGTACAGTTCCCGCCGCGCTGGCGTAGACGAGCATTCCAAGGCGCCTAGCAGAAGATCTCGCAGCTGCTCGCCGTCGGAGGTTCCAGTCCTCCCTCAGCCATGGGTGTATTTGTTGTCCTTAGCGTACGTTACTTTAAGCAGTTTGTAAGCCCAGGGACTGATGACCAGAGAAGTCCCATACACGTAGAAACATTTGAATTTGAGTACACATCCCCATCATAAAAATATCTTGGATAAATCCTCGATTCCACGTTTCTATGTTTATGGAGTACAATCATCTTTGCCCGTGGTCTGAACATCGGATGAGCGCGATAAGTGGACGAATGTTTACTACTAGACTTGAATGCATGAATATAACCACACTGTGTTACTTCCAGTAGGGTGGAGCAACTGTAAATATAGCCGGCCGCACCTTGGAGCATGTTTACACAATCTTCAGCTTGACACAGCTGTTACCAGAGGCCAGTCTGTTCGTGGACCTTGCTGACCACCTGATCTGTCAGTTTGCGATTAATTTACCCTGGGAGCCCTCAAGTCTACGGTGTATGAAACTATCCACACAGACTTTCAGAATTATAGCAGAACATTTCGAATGAGATGGCAGCAATTCCATAAGACCAGCATCAATCCGCCTTCATAAACTTGCAAAAAATGGTACAAAGTTCCAAGAGATATTTGGTGGTTACTTTCAGCATTGGTGTAGTTAGGATGGTACTGTATTTCCTTTCCTCTGCTGTGTTTCTTTGTACCCTGAAACTCTGTTCTCCGGGCCACTTTTATTTGCTCCAGCCTGTATAATTTATGTCTCATACAGAGAAGCGTATACTTTGGAATAATTAACATAAATTCGCGGATTATCTTGCAATTATTACCTCTTCGAAAACTATTATCCCTTTTGTAATAGAGATTTAAATATCTTTCATTGCGAAAAATAAATTAGCTTTCTAGCAGCTTATAAAGGAGCAAAAACTGAAAAGGAAGATATATGTTGTTTATGTAGGAAGTGCTATTATTTAGAACGAAGCTTCAAAGATAGAATGGTTATTTCAGTGATGAGAGAAAAAATTCAGAATATGCTATGAAAAGCATGTTTTTAAAATTAAATAATTTATATATTTTTATAGTTGGTTCAATATTTCGCCCATAACATGTTTCGCCGAGATAAGAGATACTCGATTAACCGTGTATTGCCCTTCGGAAGACGTAAATGAAGCATCGTAAAATCAAAGTATGCGTAGATCAGACGTATTGGATCATTTGTGGCAAATTATTTAATGTATTCTGCTCGTATAATATTTAATGCCACACTGGTATTAACTCGTAAATTCATTTACAGGTCTACAATGGGAAATAAATGGTAATGGGAAATAAACTGATAAACTACTACATTATGGAGAATAGATTAAATGTACTAAAACTCATCTGGAACTACTGTTCTGGAATAATCATAATAGTAACATTACATCCTGTTTCTAGGAAACAGAAGACAACTTGAATGCCTTAATTGAAAGATTCTGACTTAAATATAAATTTGGGTTTACCCTAAAAGCAATAGAAATAACGTGCGATTTGTGTGTTGCATTAAATTTAACGACTGCTCAAAAAAAAAAAAAAAAAAAAAAAAGTATATAGGCCAGACCGGTAGATCTTGTAATGAGAGGTCTAAGGACCATACAGACTGAACAAATCTTTATAAAAAGTTTTTCAAATAAGATTTTTAATAAATTTCAAACTGTAATTTACTGTACGACTGCGCCCATGAATCTTAGTCACTTGCACAGCTGCGGCGGAGTGGGCAAGGGCATTGAGGCGCTATGCTCCGATGCGCGAGGCCGGGCGTGGATGTTTGTTCTATCTTTAGTATAAGGTAGTTCATAAGTAGTTTGTACGTTTAGGGACTGATGACCCCGCATTTAAGTCCCATAAGCTTCACAAACATTCACTTGCATAGTACTAACGAAATATGCATGTTTACTCGGTTCGCGTGGCCAGTTTCCGGGTGGTCGAACGTAACAAGACCGGCGTTCAGAGGCTGCAACATAGGTCCTCCGATCGGTAAGATAGTGTAATTCAGAATTTTCTAAAGTACAGAAACGGCTGTCCTATGCCTCGTTAGGTTTTGGTCGCTAAATTATAACAGGTTTTAACTGCATTCTTTCATATACACAATGACTCAAGATAAGATTCAAAGAGTGCTCTCACTTTAGCAAAGGTTTAAAAAGGGATTGTTCAAATGTTCAAATGTTTGTAGAGCTCATGGGACATAACTACGGGGTCATCAGTCCCTAAACTTACAAACTACTTATGAACTAGCTAAGACTAAGGACGGCACAAATATCCATGCCCGAGGGGGGATTCGAACCCCCGACCGTATAAAAATGGTTTCCATTCGTTCGATAAGTTTTATAATAGTGACAACATTGTTTTAATAACACCTTAGACTAAGAACGTTGGATCCATCCAAAACTTTTTTTTTAAGATATGGGCATAAGTATTAACGTACAAAACTTGTTTTATCGTAAAAATAGACGAAGATGATTATTTTACATCAAATTTTTTTTCAATATGTAGGCAGCATCTGACGATTCGGTTATAAGCCGCTAAGCCAGGCGTGTGTGGTTAATAAACAAAATTTTCCACCTGGTACCGGAGTTGTTTTATTCACAATGAGATACAGCAGTTGCTGATGCCCAGGTTATAAAATTGTTTGTGAAATAAAATAGACCTCAAGATCCCTCTTTTTTGCCTTAGTTCGCAACTACCTTGTGTTGGGGCATTTAATTTCAAATTTGGCACGATTAATTAGTGCACAGTTTACCAAACTGTGGTCTTGGTGCTCCGCAAAAAAAGGTCCACGTACTCTGAGACTCGCTGGGATTTTATAATTAATTATTTTCTGAGTTTTAAATGATACATGGGGCAGAGATCTCAACATAACGATTCAGGAGATATTCATCCGATTTCAGTGAAACCTTCCACAAATTATCTACAAAACAATATAAATCTCACCGTATACGTAAAAACTTCTATGGTGCCTGGTACGAACTTGGCTTTAACACATTAAGTCCCAGTGACCTATTTTGAGGACAAAATACATATTTATTTATAAATACACTACTGGCCAGAAAAATTGCTACATCAAGAAGAAATGCAGATGATGAACGGGTATTCATTGGACAGATATATTATACTAGAACTGATATGATTACATTTTCACGCAATTTGGATGCATAGATCCTGAGAAATCAGTACCCAGAACAACCACCTCTGGCCGTAATAACGGCCTTGATACGCCTGAGCCTTGAGTCAAACAGAGCTTGGATGGCGTGTACAGGTACAGATGCCCACGCAGCTTTAACACGATACCACAGTTCATCAAGAGTAGTGACTGGCGTATTGTGTCGAGCAAGTTGCTCGGCTACCGTTGACCAGACGTTGTCAGTTGGTGAGAGATCTGGAGAATGTGCTGGCCAGGGCAGCAGTCGTACATTTTCCGTATCCAGAAAGGCCCGTGCAGGACCTACAACATGCGGTCGTGCATTATCCTGCTGGCATGTAGGGTTTCGCATGGATCGAATGAAGGGTAGAGCCACGGGTCGTAACACATCTGAAATGTAACGGCCACTGTTCAAAGTGCCGTCGATGCGAACAAGAGGTGACTGAGACGTGTAACCAATGGCAGTATGGCGATGACGAATACACGCTTCCAGTGTGTGTTCACCGCGATGTCGCCAAACACAGATGCTACCAGCATGATGCTGTAAACAGAACCTGGATTCATCCGAAAAAAAAAAATGACTTTTTGCCATTCGTGCACCCAGGTTCGTCGTTGCGTACACCATCGCAGGCGCTCCTGTCTGTGATACAGCGTTAAGGGTAACCGCAGCCATGGTCTCCAAGCTGATAGTCCATGCTGCTGCAAACGTCGTCGAACTGTTCGTGCAGATGGTTGTTGTCTTGCAAACGTCGCCATCTGTTGACTCAGTGATCGAGACGTTGCTGCACGATCAGTTACAGCCATGCGGATAAGATGCCTGTCATTTCGACTGCTAGTGATACGAGGCCGTTTGGATCCAGCACGGCGTTCCGTATTGCTCTCCTAAACCCATCGATTCCACATTCTGCAAACAGTCATTGGATCGCGACTAACGCGAGCAGCAATGTCGCGATACGATAAACCGCAATCGCGATAGGCTACAATCCAACCTTCATCAAAGTCGGAAACGTAATGGTACGTACTTCTCCTCCTTACACGAGGCATCACAACAACGTTTCACCAGGCAACGACGGTCAACTGCTGTTTGTGTATAAAAAATCGGTTGGAAACTTTCCTCATGTCAGCACGTTGTTGGTGTCGCCACCGGCGCCAACCGTGTGTAAATGCTCGGAAAAGCTAATCATTTGCATATCACAGCATCTTCTTCCTGTCGGTTAAATTTCGCGTCTGTAGCACGTCATCTTCGTGGTGTAGGAATTTTAATGGCCAGGACTGTACATAATAAATTATTAATTTACAACTAATACAGTTCTATTGCATTTACTGATGCTTTTTACAGCAAATGTATGCTTACAGGAAATTAAAAGCAAAAAGTCCTACCTTTAATTGGTTATTGAATAGTAAGTCACACTTTTCGTTATTACTGGTATTCATTTTATCTATAATTTAGTAATACTTGAAATGTGTTGCAAAAATCTTTTTGTGATTATTTATGGTCAACAAGGTCTCATTTAAACTACTTGCGCTGTTAGCTCAATTGGAGTTATATTCATTATTTTCATAATTATAAAGTTTGGTGTATTTGAAATAGGACACTGGGACTTGGTATTATCAGTTCAGTTATTTGTAATGGTTCACTTTCGAATGTGAAACTCTGATACTGTTGATGTATTTTCATTTTAGAACGTCAGTTATTATAACAAGTGATGCGTTCTAGCTTTCAGTATGTTGTTTTTTATTTTATTTTTGTGTGTGATACCTTTACCAAATTTTGTTACTGAGGTAAATAACGACCCTTCTTTTATATTATAGGATATGAAATTACTTTGAAATTTACAGCGCACGACAACAGATGTGTTACAACTGATACAAATTTAGACAAATTTGAACCTCTGGGTGCAGCTACGTGGCGCAGTAGATAATCAAGTAAAACGACACAAGTGCAACAACCTGCCGTTTTGAAGTCGTATAATGCGTATATGGGAGGTGTTGACCACCATGACTGGTTAATTGGAAAATATGCAACGATGATTAGAGAGAAAAAATGGTACTGGGTCCTATTTACACATATGCTGGAAATAGCCCTCGTAAATGCCTGTTTTCTCTACAGGCTAGTACCCTGGAAAATTGCTCTCGATATGCTGGGTTTCAGACATTTTACAGTTACATACCTGAAATTGGACATTGGAAGACCGAGTATTGGACGTTAAATGGAATCCCCATCTAGTCAATTGAGACTGATACCAGACATCAGGTTTTGATGGAATTGGTCATATTATTGACAAAAGAAGCACACGAAGAATATGTGTAAGAGCAAAATGCTATGGGAAACCAAAAACATATTGAGTTAAATGCCGTGTGACACTGTGTGTGAACTGTTTTGTACCATTTCACAAAAAATAAATAGTTAAGACTTCAATACGGTATAGTATGCGATACGATACTGTTAGATCCCAGCGTCCTATTTTGAGGACGGCCATTATATAAGCACGTATAAATATTCTTTGGCTATTTTTGTACTTGTTGTGGTTCATAACTATGTACGTTACAAATAAGAAATAAAAAATTCAGTTTAAAAAAATAATAATTTGGGAATTAAATGGATTAACTTTGAGAAAAAGTACGGTTTTATTGCAATTTTCATGAAGATTGAACACTTTACCATAAAAACAAGAGGAACATCAGTGTCTACCTAAGATTTAATACTATCCATGACGAAGAGTACCTTGCAATAAACTTAAAAGCACTTCACTGATCACAATGTAAGTTAACAGAGTTATAAAATTGTTCACCGAAGAGGCAATGGACAGAGGATGCGGAGGAGAAGTTCGACAGAGACGAGGAGGTGATTAGCAGAGAAAGGGGAAGTGGAGATGGGTAAACAGAGGGGTCGGAGGAGATGAACATAGAGGGAGGGGCGAGAAAAGGAGTTGGACAAAGAGAAAAGGATAGAGAGAGAAAACGGAAGAAAAATGGACTAACGTAACACTGCAATAAATAACTAGTAGGGCGACGCCTGGTTTTCAGCTAGTGTATAACAAAAATGCTTTTATGTATATGTTTACATAAGTTTCACATCTCCTTTTTAATTACTCGACCGATTTCTGCCAAACATACCGCCAGGCAATATTTACTGTGATGGTAATAACCATCTATAACACATATAAGGATATATGATGTCCTAAACAAAGGGAGTCAGAAAAAAGTGCCGCATCATGCAACGCGTCGATAATGAGAATCTTCTCGTCCACTAATTGAGAATAAGATCGGTTATCTTCTTGCAACAAATAATACACATAATTTTAAAACTGTACAAAACGCTTTCAAGCTGGCAACTGCAGCAATTTGATGAAAGGTAAGAAACTTACATCTCAATACTTCTCCGCTGTTCATGCAGAAAAACTAAAGCATTTCGCATGGCCTCATTTGGCATTACGTTACAGTTTATTACTTCCACGGCAATAATTGTAATCGTAAATCATTTTGTAGTCAGTATGCACCAATATCAATGTACCTTAGAACGTGTGGCCCTATACAATAAGGTTAATGAAAAAGCGACCCATTAACGCCTTAGCTTTCCATTTTTTAGGTCTTTGTTAGTTACTCTACTCTTGATATATTTCGCATACAGTATGCGCATATACCACTGAAGCTTTCTTTCTCTTTCTCTATTCCCGCACATGCAGGGTCGGCCTTGTTATATTCGGATTTGGTGTGTGTTAATATTTAATGGGTGGCCGGATGCCCTTCCTGCCGCCACCCCATGCCCCCCGGGAGGAAATGTGTACCCCAAATGTCTGCGTATAGTGTTATAGGTGGGAAGATGCACCAGCTCCACCAAAGAGACTGCCTACATCACACTTGTGCGTCCTCTCCTGGAATACTGCTGCCCATTGTGGGACCCTCACCAGGTGGGACTGACGGAAGATATTGAGAAGTTTCAGAGAAGGGCAGCACGTTTTATTTTATCACGTTACCGGGGAAAAGCGTCACGGAAATGTTGCTCGAATTGGGGTGGAAATCATTAAAAGAAAGACGTTATTCATTGCGGCGTGATCTGTTTACGAAGTTTCAGTCACCGACTTTTACTTCTGAATGTGAAAATATTTTGCTAGCATCGACATACATAGGGAGACATGACCATCCCAATAAAATAAGAGAAATCAGATCGAAAACGGTACGATTTAGGTATTCTTTCTTCCCGCGTGCTATTAGAGAATGGAACGGTAGAGAAAAGTTATGAAAGTGGTTAATGAACCCTCTGCCAGGCACTTAAATGTGATTTGTAAAGTATCTATGTAGATGTAGATGAATATTTGCGACTCTTGTAACTGAGGCGGGACTTGGGGACCAGCCCGGTATTCTCCTAGGGGGATGTGAAAAACCGATACAAGCTGGCCGGCACTCCGACCTCCTT
This sequence comes from Locusta migratoria, assembly GCA_026315105.1. NCBI lineage: Eukaryota > Metazoa > Arthropoda > Insecta > Orthoptera > Acrididae > Locusta > Locusta migratoria. Next base: position 382,827,412 of record CM048755.1, read on the forward strand.
CGTCAATCCGCCGCGCGGAATCGAACCGGGCCCGGTACGCCTCCCCGTCTCGGAAAGCGGTGCGTTAGACCGCACGGCTAAACGTACGGGTCCGCATATACCACTGAATATACTTTCGATATTATATTATAGTTCGACATATAGTTCAGGAGATATGACGTTACGAACAATGAGATGTATAAAAAATAGTTCCACCACGCACGTCGCAACTATATTCGCAACACATGTCCTAGACGTTTTCCTAATGTTTCAGTCTACGTACTTGCAAAATTATATTATTTTATGACATATTATTCAGAAGATATGACGTCATAACTACTGGGCTGCATGACAATGAAACTGTAATAGGACAGAGTGGGGCAGAAGGCGATGGACTCTGGGGGTAGAAGTTGATGGACTAATAAAAGGACGAAATAAATAAACAACGCCGAAAAGTAAAGCTAGTGAACAATAACAACTGTATTAAACATAAGGAGAGGCATTGAATTAAAATTTATGCGGTGGCCGGGATTCGAACTCCCCCCCCCCCCCCCCTCTCTACGGTTAGTTCTATTCATCGCGGTCGCTGATCGTATTTGTTCGTTGATGTTCAAAGTGTTTTTGGCTCAGCTTTTTTATTACAAAGGGCGTTCAGCCCCCTGACCGGGCGCGCTGAGCCACGGCGCCCGGCATACCACTCAGCTATCACCGCGTTGTAGGCAAAGCAGCTACACGGACTGACTTAAAGCACGTCTCCCTCCATACCATATACTTTAATTCTGCCTCATGTTCCCTGTGAAATGCGTATCAAATTGCCAGAGTTCTCCTACATTGGAATAGCACCCCAGGAAAGAACGGGAATAGGAACTATCCCGATTTGTTTCTCAGGCCGAGGTGATATAAATATCAACAAATAATACAATCCCTTGAGACAACATTGTCTCATTATACCAAAGGTATTAAATATAAAGAGAGGGGTTAAATTGTACGACGCTTCTCGCCGGGCTGCAGTGGTTATGTTGGCACCAATGGTAATGACGGCAACTCAGATGAACAATAAATGTTTTTTCGTGACAACTTCAGTTAAAACGAAAATTATTTTTTTCTGAACGTACAAGGGTACATACAAGAACCTGTCAACCATAGAGCAGGTACAGTATTAATTTTTCTGCGTGAAAAATATTAACGCAATTCTACACTTTATTATTCATCTGTTGCCAACATAAGCACTGGAGCCAGCGCGAGAAGCGTCTTAAAATTTTACCAGGAGGGGCATTGAATTAAAAGTTATGCAGTGGCCGCGATTCGAACCTGGGACCTCCTACTTACTAGGTAGGTGCTTTAGGTTCGAATCCCGGCCACCGCATAAATTTTAATTCAACGCCTCTCCTTATGTTTAATACCTTTGGTATAATGAGACAATGTTGTCTCAAGGGATTGTATTATTTGTTGATATTAAAAACAACTGTGCCTAGCACGATACGATCCCGGGTCACTATACTGACTGCAGTTCACACGAGCAGGTGCCGACAATCCGTCGCTTTCGTAACTGAACAAACGAGAATGTCTTCGTTGCCACACTGAGTCTTCTATATATAAACTCGCGGGATGTGCACACACGGCCTACGAAACAGGAGCCCCGATGTCGCGTCTGAAAAAGTGCTGCGTCAGTGCACATCATTATCCTTCAAACACGCTGAAATCATTTCCATTTTTTCGACATTACTCGCAGATATGGGCAAGCGAACAATAAACACAAAAGCTCGTTCTCCTGCGTCGCCGTATCGGAAGCTGAATATTCATCAGCGTTGCAGCCGGGCCGGGATCCTGCATTGTCTCCCGCCGGCACGAACTGGGTCAAGAGAAAGCTCTCGCACCATCGCAGGCCGAGCGTGGCCGAGCGGGCCGATATTTAACATGGAACGCAAATTTGGAGCGCGGTCGCTCGGCCGAACACGCCCACCGCCGCGGTTCCCACTAATAGTCGCCAAACGTATGCTGGCCGCCCCTTCTCCGTCCTGCCTCCTTTTCAAACTACATCATTATGTTTAAAATATAGGGCCCTTAAGGTCGCACTAGATGTAATATCTCACTCTGCAATCTGCAAGAATATATGCTGCAGACACTTTAATGAGATTACTCGACCGGGAAAGTTGTCCGGCGTGGAGCTCGTGGTTAAGCACGAACTGCGGTACCGGAAATGGTCACTTTCGTGACTAATACCGAAGTGGTTGCAAATCGAAGTAATACTGAGTACTAACTCAGTATTTCTTTGAGAAATTGCTGCAGTATTACAGTATTTTTATTGTCCTTTCTATATTACAAATTTGACGTTACAAAGCGATCGCCGGCCGCGTTCGCCGAGGGGACTGAGGCGCTCCAGTCACGGTCTGCACGGCCGCTACGGTCGGGGGTTCGAATTCTCCCTCGGGCATGGATATTTGTGCCGGCCTTAGGACAAGCTAGTTGATAAGTAGTTTGTACGTTTAGGGACTGATGACCCCGTAGTTAAGTCCCATAAGCTATTACAAACATTTGAACATTTTGCACAAAGCGATCGTTACAACGCATTACATGACTAAAGCTATATCTGTCCCTTAGTTTTTATATCTACATTTCGAAAGGAGGGAATTTACATGACTTTATTCACACATATTGCTTCATACACAAAGATAAATAAGAATCGATGCATAATGAACCCCATGATCGAATGCTACCAAATTTATATTCAAGTCTGAATAGTTACGGTTCAGAGTAGCTGCAATAACAATAAAAAAATCTTTATTTGCGCTACTGTTTCAACTGTATCTCCATTTTGAAGCAAAATGCAGTATAACAATGGTAAAAATATCTACATATTGTGGTTGTTCTAATGGATAATTATTTCAATTCTATTGTAAGTTTTCAGACCATACCGATATCTTATCTAAAACGCTCTTCATAATGTTTGTAGAGCTTGTGAGACTGAACTACGGGGTCATCAGTCCCCAAACGTACAAATTACTTATGAACTAGCTTATACTAAAAACGGCAGAAACATCCATGCCCGAGGGGGGATTCGAACCCCCGACCGCAGTGGCCGTGCAGACCGTGACTGGCACGCCGCAGACCGCTCGGCCACCGCGGCCGGCTATCTTATCTAAATCTTTGTACTGTTGGTTTCGATCTTATGATAACTTTATTAGACGATAAATAACGTCACCTGCCACCAACTTAAGAAGAATTCTCAGATTGTCGCCTAATCGTTTAATTGGATAACGGTAGTGGACCTAAAATAAAACGTTGAGGTTACGCTAGATATCACATGTGTTTTAGTCATACCTTTCCAAGAGTTACTATGAAATGTGTTTTCTTTTATAGAATATCACTAAGCAAATCATATAAATTTTGACGATATTCCATAACCACGAAATTTAATTAAAATCGATTTGTGAGGTAGTTTATGAAAATTGTTACAGCATCGGTTGCCAGTGGACAACTACAAAAGCCAAATGCAGCATAGGCAAGGAATGTGAAAAAATGAGTCATTCTTAAGACTGAACGCAGGAGCGATAAGTGTACCTACTATATTATCTTATATAGTAAAAGAATATACGAAAATTAGTCAGTCGCCCAGACCAAACTACCCGGCCGATTTCCTTCATTTTTGTTTTAAACGAAACTTATTCATTCACAGATTTGTCATCAAGTACCAGAATTTACATAACTCTCACCTTCCTTTTTCTATACTCAAACGCGATTTCCTTCTGTATATTTCTTATGGGAATATCCTTGCTGTAAACTAAAGTCAGTCGGTCAGGCCGTTCTATCCGACCGATTTTCTTCATTTTTGCTTTAAACGAAAGGTATTCATTCGTAGATTTGTCATCAAGTATCAGAATTAACTTAAGTCTCTCCATCCTTTATTTTTATTCAAACGCGGTATCCTTCTGTCATTGCATTGAATATTTTAATCAGTTTGTTTTACGCTATCTTCGGTTCTAATTAAGGCACGAAGTTCTTTTTGACCTAACAACTCTCAGTGGATCAAGCTCTTTCATTTGCGCTTGTAAACACTTGCATTGATTGATTCTGAAGAAAGGTATGCGTGAGCATTCAACTTATTTTCATTTTTTCCAAACTTTTTTGTCATTCCACTAACGCTGCGAAGTATTCGCACCGGTCCTCTAGTGTTTATTTATTTATTTATTTTTACTTTTAGTATTTCTTCTCATTTTCGTAGTTTAATACACACATGAAAAAGTGTTGCATCATCACGATTCTAGGGGTTCATGACCCTTTACCTAAAAGTGTAATATAGAAAACATTTCAGTTGTCATTATCGTTCATGGAAACAGAAACTGACAAATTGTATGACAATAACCTAGACATTTCGAATTTGTGTTCGAGATATCCGCTTATACGAGTACGCGATCGGTTAGCCGTTGGTCTACCGCACCGCTTTCCGAGACGGGGAAGCGTACCGGGCCCGGTTCGAATCCGCCCGGCGGATTAACGAAAAAGGTCGGTGTGCCGGCCAGCCTGGATGTGGTTTTTAGGCAGCTTTCTACATCCCCCTAGATGAATACCGGTTTGGTTCCCAAGTTCGGCCTCAGTTACAAGATTCTCAAACATTTCGTAACACTTTACACTTTCCCACACATGTAACACCATTTGGGGTACACATTTCCTCCTTGGGGGCATGGGGTGGCGGCAGGAAGGGCACCCTGTAAATAGTAACACATGCCAACCCTGCCGACCCTGCATGTGCGGGAAAGGGCCAAAGAGAGATATATCAGCATATACCAGTACTCCCAATACCCGGTGAGACGTTCTCTTGCACTGATGCATTACTGTATTCGTCGTGGCGAAGTGTCCACTGGATTATCAAGGACTGTTGGTCAAGATTGCCCAACTACTGAACGGCGAATCGGCGTAGATCTCTCAGATTTGTTGTACTGGTTGATCGTCTCGCCCAACAATAAATAAATTAATAAAAATAATTAAAAAAATGACTACCAATAATATCACAGGCACGTTCGATAGCGTTCACGTTAGGAGAACATTCTGACCATTCTAATCTTGCGTTGTAACGAATTTACAAGACGAGCACGATGAGCGCGGATGGGTCGTCCATTGAGACGAATTCCTCACCTAAAAACTGCCGTTACGATAGCGCTATAAATCGGAGGATGTATGACGTTCAGTCTGATCAGAATGCCTCCAAACCCATATCCGACGATTGTCGTGTTGAAGGCAAATGCGAGGCTTATCTGTGATTAGCGCTTGGTGCTTATTCTGTGGAGTCCATTCGGCTCGCTTTTGGGGCCTTCTGTACCGCGCTACAAGGTGTCTAGGCGTGAAAACTAGACCTCGTCGTGGACGTCAGAAGTGAAGTTGCATGTCATTGCAGCCTATTACGTACAGTTTGAGTCGAAACAATGTGCTGTGGCTGACGAAAGTAATTAGTCAACATCGTAGCGTTCCTCTCAGGGTTCCTCCGAGCTGAAATCCGTACATATTAATTGAATGTAAATTCAAATGTGTCTTCTGAACCCTTTCGCTGATGTAGTGATGATCATATAGTTTATTTTCAGAAATACATGACCAGTTCAGAGAGTTTCTGAAAAACGAAACCGAATACATTTTATTCATCAGCCAACGTTCAACAAAGACTAAATTATAGTCGGCTGTGCCCTAATAAAATGTCCAAATGTTGCAAACCTTTCCACAGAAAATAAGTATCTACTATATAAATAAACAGCAGTTTCAGAATTTTCGCTCGCTTCTGATGAAAATGAAGTACCTCATCGCAGAAAGGTTATCTGTTTCAAAATGAATAAGCGCAAGACAATGCCCATAAAAATGTAGATATCTACAGTATCTGTTTACTAGTTTGGCTGTAAATTTCTGTTCTTTTACTTAGTGTGTATTAAATTCCGTTTGTTATAAATCTTTAATCATGTGTTGAATCACTGTGTGAGTTGCAACAAACTTCCAAGTTTTCGCCACCTTGAAAAGTGTTATCATTTGTTGAGTAGTGAAAAACCGTGTCTTCGAGACGTACTTTGAGCGCAGAGCCTTCTGTCAGCCAACCAGGTTACTTCGCGCAGAGTTCAAGTTCGGCAGGCAACGTGGCCTGCTAGGTTCTTATTCTTTTCTTTCTCTCCTCTTGGTCAGTATCGTACAGCATGCTGACGTTACGAAAGGTTAACAGATTTATTTTGTGAATTACTTGACGGCTTCATTTCTAAGCTTCAGAGTCTAAGTTTACTTGTTACATCGTTATGTGCTGAATCTGCATTGCTATAATTCCATATTACATTCTATTTCAAGTGCTGGTATAGGATAAAAATAAAAGGTAAAGCAGTCGTCAATGTAAAGACTGGTTTGAACATCACATTGCTTGAGTGGACATAGTCCTGAGGGAGGTGCTGTGTAGTTGTGGCCTCGACCTTTGAACTGACTTACCCAACCAGTTATAGGGATACATACAATTTAATACAGATTCCGAATCTGTGTTCATGTAATTGTGTACCCTTGTGAGCGACATTTTGTCTTTTTTCAGATGCTTAGTACCTACTCTTCAGGGAATCGTGCATGGCTGCAGGTGTCTTTTACAATGTTTTCTCACTCTCTAAATAATATTACTGAGATTGTACTGAATGCTGAGAACCTTTTGCTTTATGTGACTGTGGCATTGTATATCCACGTTCAATGAGAACACTTTTGTATGAAATTGCGTTTCTGCATTCTCAATGATTATTTTCTTTCTGGATTTATTTTTCGGTAATAATTATCATGCTCTTTGGCTTGTTCATGTAGGTTCATTTATACTTTGCTCATACTACAAACAGATACTTACGCAACTCATTTAATACTGCCTTCAGTATGCATAGCATGGTATTTTGTATTAATTTTAAGCCAAACGAGTACCAGAGAACTTGAATATGGTTGTTGCAAAAATACGTATATCGAGTTATTCTCTTACTACGTTTTGCTATAATGAATATGGAATTATGGCATGTAACTCCATTACACATGCCTTTTCTTCAAAGAAAGATGAATTTACACTGACAGGTTGCATAAGTACGGTTGATTAAAATCTTCCTTTAATTTAAGTAGAAGACTCCTTCATAATAATATTCTGCTGCACTATGAAGGTTTCCATCCTTCTATTAAGATCGCATTGTTTTTCATTCAAGGGTTAAATTCCATGCAAAGGGGAAAAATTCTACGCATTAATACCGGACTCATAACTTGCTAAGTACTCAAGTTTAATTGTAAAGGGTAGTAGAATCTTTCAAGATATCTGTGGGAAAATACTTTATGGTGATGTGAAACTGATCAGGTATGCAGAACCGGTAGTAGAAAATTGGAATGCCAAATTATAAAAAGACGCTAATGTAACGTGTTTAAGAATATTGTTCCAGTTTATCCAGCTGGCATCATATGATCCACTGAAGGAAATCAAGCGTCGCAGCAAGGAATGTAACAAGGCGGTTGAACAAGATGTTCAGGGAACTAAACGGGAATGTTTTGAAAGAAATTGGCACTGCTCTTTCAAATATATGTTAAGTAAATACAGAAGGACTTTATTTTGATAGTACAGTGCAACACTTCAGGTAACTCAAATGTTTTTCATGCATGGAGACTACAATAATAAGTAAAAGAGCGATTAGAAACCGTACCGTTCCAAACGTGAGTTCATAGAAGGGATAATGCCATTATTGGTACGCAGTGTGCTCTCTCACACACTGGGTTGTGTGTTGCGCAATACACATGTAGATGCAGAAGAGCGTTACGAAAATTTAAATACACCTTACGACACCGACGTCTTCCTAAGATGTTCCTTCGTAAACATTAGCGCGGGATTGTGGTCTCAGAGGAATAAAGTTGGTGTTGTAGAAGACTAAATTAACGTTAACAAGAAAATTTCGTTACCTTTGGGAATGCGGACGGTCAGCGCGCGGTAATGCTTACGAGCGTAGTTGGTGAGTATTTTACAGACGTTTCCCCCCTTCGTGTTAGAGCTTAGTTGTATTTTCTTAAGTTTTTAGTAATACTGTAACAGATTTTATCGTCAAAGGTAGAGACGCAGGTTTTAGCGGCTGTGTTTCCCTACGCGGCACAGGAAACGGCGTTGACATAGCGGCCATGCCTCCATCGTATTAGCATCCAAACGATGGCTTCACTGCTAAGCAGGCCGCTTACAACACTTGTAACAGTACCGCAGCGCACCTGCTCCCCCTCCCTCCGTGTAAACGTATGCAGTTTTACGAACCGCGCTGATAAAATTGTATACACGCCTAGCTTAGCAGACGTTCATTCACTTATCAGAGCAACGGATGACATTATTATGGAGTAAGGACGTTTGTTTCTTATAGTGTTTACTTTTCCTAGCCAATATTTATAATTCTTGCTGACCACATCGACATATATCTTTATATCTTTCTTTAGTGTCAAATAAGAAGTAGTAGATACTATTTATTTATGTGGTTCCAAAGAAAACAGACGCACACAAGTGTGAAAATTACAGAACGATTAGTTCGATATGTCATCGTTGCGAAATTCCACCTCGAATTATTTACAGATGAATGGAAATACTGGTAGAAGCCGATCTCGAGGAACATGTTTGAATTTAGGAGACATGTAGGAATATGCGAGGAAATACTAATCCTACGACTTATCTTACAAGGTACTATCATGTCCAAAAAATCCGAACGATCTAAATTGTATTCCGCCTGATATGCATGCTTCCCAAATAACGTACCTGTCTTGCGGGTACTACAATCCCTTCGCGGTATAGTCATTCGACTATTCACAATGGATCCATTACAGACGACTTGAGAAAGCTGCTTTTCATGGCTCTTATTCCAGTTGAAAATTAGCACCACGATATTTCAAATGAATATTAAGTTCTTAACGTTTGTAAACTCCAATTTATTACAATAACTGGTATATCAAAAGTATTATCACACACATTAGAGTCTGATTTAACAAACTTTGTCACAAAAATCTTTCAGTAATGCTTAGACAACATTTAATATTGTTATGAACAAGAGACGTTACTGCAATATCTGCATTCCTTAGCTTCTGTAGCAATTCGAAGTACTTTTGTCTCTGAATTGTTTTCTCGCAACTGTGAAACGTCATTGCTATGGCGAGAGGTTTTGTATTAACCGCTTGTTGAACTAACCAGATATTTCCAGAATGAAACTTTCACTCTGCAGCGGAGTGTGCGCTGATATGAAACTTCCTGGCAGATTAAAATTGTGTGCCGGAACCGGGACTCGAACCTGGGACCTTTGCCTTTCGCGGGCAAGCGCTCTACCGACAGAGCTACCCCGACACGACTCACGATGCCGCCTCACAACTCTACTTCCGCCAGTACCTCGCCTCCTACTTTCCAAACTTCACAGAAGCTCTCTTGCAAACACGCATGACTAGCACTCCTGGAAGAAAGGATATGGTGGAGACATGGCTTAGCCACAGCCTAAGGGATGTTTCCAGAATGAAACTTTCACTCTGCAGCGGAGTGTGCGCTGATATGAAACTTCCTGGCAGATTACAATTGTGTGCCGGAACCGGGACTCGAACCTGGGACCTTTGCCTTTCGCGAGCAAGCAGATATTGAAAACCCGATTATCGGCAGCAAACGCTGTATGGAAACTTAAATATCAACTACTCGTCACCATATATTTCACTGTATTATGTCTGAATAAATATTTGTACGCACATTTGAACATGTAATGATATGACTAACTATCTTGTTCTGAAGGAAGGAAGGAAGCTTAGGGTTTAACGTCCCATCGACAGCTTGGTCATTAGAGACGGTATCTTGTTCTGGTTCTTGTTCTTGTATCAAACCAATGTGTTAGTGTGATATCTAAACTCGATCATGACAAGGATCGTCGTAGCTCACTAAGAACAAATATGTGTGAAATATAGGAATAATCACAAGTATGAGTCCCCAAACTAACCTAAAAAATTTTTCTTCATTTTTGCTGAACCAGGAACTCAATAAACACCCTTATGTCCCTAATCACAATTAACAAAGTATCTTGACGTTAAGTAATGTGCGGGAGGTATGAACCCAGTATTTAATTGGGTGATAAATAACATTCCCGTCGGAGATTCGAGTCCTCCCTCGGGCACGTATGTCTCTCTCTCTCTCTCTCTCTCTCTCTCTCTGTGTGTGTGTGTGTGTGTGTGTGTGTGTGTGTGTGTGTGTGTGTGTGGGTGGGTGGGTGGATGTTGCGTGCGTTCTTCTTAGTGTAAGTTAGTTAAAGTAGTTTGTAAGTATAGCGGCGATGACTACAGTAGTTTGGTCTCACAGGATTACAAACATTTGATGACTAACTAAAGTCAGACGTTAGCCTCCGAATGCTTTCACCAGAGGTGGGACATTTGATTCAGGAACGAAAAGATATAATTATGATATGAATGATCGGCAATCGAACCCCAACAATAATAACATCCTTTCTATGCACGGATAAAAGTAATATATCAAATGTTAAGAGGAATGAGGAATCATGCTTGTCTGACTAGAAACAACGGCACCTATCATTGTTATTGATAAGGTATGAGGAAACATTAAAAATTGTTTTTCAATGCTATGTAGGGCTTATGAATATTTTTGTGGTGGACCAGGATTCGAATCCGTATACGTATCTTACACAGACACGTAAAGGATTCCGCGGTCTCGGAGAAAGCTCGAATAGCGCAGAGAAGATCCCAATTAGACTCGTAGTCCAGCAGCAAAATTTTCAACGTCTTAAGTTCAAATATAATAGTGCCATGTGCTCTTAAACGTAATGTACTGTAAGGAAACCTTTCTAGAGACAGAGTTAACAATTGTCGTGTATTCTGCTTGTTACTGCCCACCATATATCAGTTCTGTCCCGGATGATATCGAACTAAATCAAATGTTCAAATGTTTGTTAAGCTTAAGGGACTTAATTGCGTGGTCATCAGTCCCTAAACTTACAAACTACTTATGAACTACCTTAAACTAAAGACGACACAAACATCCATGCCCGAGGGGGGATTCGAACCCCCGACTGGCACGCCGCAGACCACTCGGCCACGGCGGCCGGCATGATAGCGAATTGATTTTTGTTTAATTCGGATTTTGAACTACGTTGTAACATTTTGTTCTTCATTTGGTGTTACCAGAGTAAAATAGATATGATCGTGCCTGTTAAAAATATATGTGTGAAAGAGGAATCGAGCCCAGACATTGCAAATATTAATCTAACAGCAATCTACAAGACCACTATGGCGAGATACATATAACATTGTGATGGAGTTGTAATTTAACATGCTCTTAGCACTCAATCAAATTGTGAACTCTAAACAGGCTTCTGACACGAAAATTAAACTACTCTGTTAGTGTGATGTAAAGATAACTCTAGGCATCATATCTTGATGCGAAAACATTATGAAATTTCCACCATTTAAACTAATTGCTCAGTTACACTGCAAAGTGCGAATTAAGCACATAATTGATTATTACTGTCAGTATAACTATTATTATCTACGTACTGCTGGTGGTGGACGTATGTCGAAGAGCATTTAAAGCTTTTTACTCATTTCCAGAAACAGTCGTCGAGTGATCAAGAAAATTTATTTCTGGACTAAAATGCACTTCAACATTATTTGGCGATATCCTTAAGTCGATACCAGTTGGTTTCTGCATGTACGTAATCGGTAAACCACCTGATAATTATCAGTCACTTTCAGATCATATGATAGAATGGCATCCCGGAAATAGCTAAACAACTTTTGACTGAGTAATTTTATTAATAATCCCGTACTGATTTCCAATATGGATACTTGCAGCTCTGTCACAGAACAGCTCAAAAATTAACCCGCAACGAGATTGGCACCACAAACCGAAGGCACCTACACTTCGAATATGCTACCCCACAGTTGGCGAATTCATGCGGTATTTGGTCCTTCCTTAATTCTTCCTAGACCAGGTAAATCGAAAAGTAAAAGAAGACATTTATTGATATTTTCACACGGGAAGAATTTCCTGGACTCAAAAACATGTATAAATAAGTTTGTGTTGCACCGGTAAGTGAAAATCAATCAGATTAGTGAGTGCGAATTACATAAAAATTCAAGTAAATTTATCAGTTCAATTCTATGCTAACCAGATGCCAAACGTAATCTGCAAGGTTTCCAATTGTCCATTAGACTAGCGACAGGTAGAATACGTTTTCTCGGCGTCTGTTTTCCTCGTGCTGGCTAGCACTGACTTCAAAGGCGCGGCTTCAAAGGCGAGGTGCGCAGCCTGCCCCCGACTTGACTGAGAGTAGAAACACCTAGCATAGACCAATGAGTCTTAATCACATTTCTTTAACTATGAGCTGTCTCGAAAGCGTAGTTACGAATAATATACGAATCCGCCGACTGCAACTCTATTATCTTAAAGTGCAGGGGATATAATTTGAGCGACTATCCTCTTCAGTAGCTGTCGTAGGGAGCTTAATTTCCCTGCTCCATCACCTCGAGTCGCAGCCCAAGCGCGGTACGTCTGGGCGAATGGTCCGGGTTCCCGGTCCTGCATTACATATCTTTATTACAAATTCAACCATCCCAGTACTGGAGAAAAAATACGACTACCAACATCTTGTCTCACTTAGTTATCATCAATTTAGGTACTTGGTTAGAAACTCCCGCACAAAACTTAAGAACAGCACACTTTGTTGCTTGTGACTACGGACATAAGGGCATTTATTGCATTCCTGGCTTAGTAAAATAGAAAAAAATCGTTCAGTGTTGCGAATTAATACTTGTGATGATAGCTCCGATACTTCACACATCTTTACGCCTAGTCAGCTATGACAGTCTTTGTCATGATCGAGTATCGATATCACACCAATGTTTTCTTGGTTAGCATTAGCTGCTAGTGATGGAATTGATTCCAGAACCAGAGCAATATAGTTCTTCACATAATTTCAAGTTTAAAAATGTGTACAAGTATTATTCAGCCATGAGTACGGAGATATTGTTGATGATACACAGTTAATATAGAAGTTTCCATAGAGCGTTTGCTGCTGTTAATCGAGTTTTCATTAACTTGTTAGTCCAACAACCGTTTAATACAAAACCGCACACCACAGCAACAATGTTTCACAGTGGTGAGAAAACAATTCATTGAGTAAAAGGACTTCGAATGGCCATAGAACCTTAGGAATCCTCATACTGTCGTAAAGTATGTTGTTGATAACAATATTAAATGTTGTCTAAGTATTACTGAATGTTTCATGTCACAGAGTTTGTTATATCAAACTGTAATTAAGTGTGATAAAACTTTTGATATGTCAGTTTTGTAATGAAGAGGAGTTTACATACGTTAAGGACTTAATAATTATTAGGAATGGCGTGGTGATAATTGACATCTGGAACGATTGCCATAAAGAGCAGGTCTGTCAAGTAGTCTGTAGTAGTCTGAAGTGCATCCATTTTCCCCGTCGGGGGATCGAATCCTCCCTCGGGCATGGATGTTTGTGGTGTCTTTAGTATAAGTTAGTTCATAAGTAGTTTATCAGTTTAGAGATTGATGACCCCGCAGTTACGTCCTATAAGCTTAACAAACATTTGTATGTTTTTGTGGATCCATTCTGAATTCGAACGGACTAAGGCGGCTCGCTGCGGAGCGCGCGGTTGCTCGCCGTCGGAGGTTCGAGTCCCCCCTGGGGCATGTGTGTGTGTGTGTCTGTGTTGTCCTTAGGTTAGTTTATATTAGTTTAAGTAGTTTGTAAGCTACGGACTGATGACCACAAAGTTTGGTCCGATAGATTTACAAACATTTGAACCATTCTGAATTGTTGAGCGAGTATACCGCGATGTTATTAGAGGACCCGCAAGACAGGTACTTTATTTGGGATACATGCGTACCAGGCGGAATGCAATCAGGTCGTTCGTATTTTTTTCAGCATGATATTAAATTGTCAAAGTGTCTCGCGCTCATTTCATCTGCCCATGGCGTCTGGTCAGTAAGAGACCGTCAGTTGCAAGTAATCCGTGTTTGCGGCAGCATAGTGTCTATTTATTTACGAGTGATGTAGTCAACTGTGAGTCTACCTTTTATATTTGTGTTTGTTTCGTTTACATTGAGAATCGACGCAAACGAGTTGTTGTAGATACGATTCTCAGAGTGAAATCATAATTGGAATATCACATTCGTATACGATGCAGCCAGTTATTTCCATGGAAGGTGGACTTCTTTCTCCACTACTCATTGTCTTCTGTGATTCAAGTGGTACATTTTCTCCCCTTGTGAAAAAGAACACCTACATACATACTCTGCAAATCACATTCAAGTGCCAGGCAGAGAGTTTATCAAACCGCTTTCATAATATTTCTCTACCGTTCCATTGTCCAATAGCTGGCGGGAAAAAGGAACACGTATATCTTTGTGTTTTAGATGTAATTTCTCTTATTTTATTATAATGATCATGTCTACTTATATAGGAGAATACTAAAACACAATAATATGTTCGAATCCGGAGGAGAAAGTTGTCGAAACAAATTTCGCAATTAGATCTTGCCGTAACGAGAAACGCCTTTCTCTTAATGATTTCCATCCCAGCGCGTGTATAATTTCCTTGACACAACCCGTATCGTGATAATACAAAAGGAGCTGCGTTCCTCTGCATTTTCTCTTTATCCTCCGCCAGTTTCATTGCTAAGGATCCCACAATGTGCAACAATACTCCAAAATAAGACAGACAAGTAGGCAGTTTCTTCAATAGAATTGTTGCACCTTCTAAGTTTACTGTCAATGAAACGTAGCCTTTGCTTTGCCTTCCCTGCGGTATTTTCTATGTGTTCGTTCCAATTAAAATTGTTCGCCCTCCGAACGTATATATAAGGGCTTCAAAATAAAGCAATGTGGACAGTCGTATTCTTGAACAATGGCGAGATGACTGCCTTTCTCCGAGTTCTGTAATAAAATGTTTGGGTCTGGACTGATTTTCGCTCCATCAATATGATCTATTCGTAATTTTATTGGCCTCCTGACTGAGACCTTTCGATTGGAGAAATGTTCAAAGACAGCTTGGATCAAATTTCAAAAGCCTAGCCAAAGCATACAATTTTCATTGGTGGCGACTTTAACTTACGCTCGATATGTTGGCAAAAATACATGTTCAAAACCGGAGGGAACCATAAAAAATCGTTCGAAATTGCTCTGAATGTATTCTCCAAAAATTATCTCGAGCAATTAGTTCATCAACCCACTGGAATAGTAAATGGTTGTCAGAACATATTTGACCTCCAAGCAACATATAATCCGGAGCTAATAAAGAGCATCAAAACAGACACAGGGACTAATCAACATAGAGTTGTCGTAGCGAGACTGAATATCGAACTTTCCACATCCACCAAAATTAAAGGAGAAGTATATTTATTCCAAAAAGCAAATAAAAATTCGAGTAATGCTGTCCTGTGAGAATTTACAGTCTTCCGAAACTAACAATTGGAGTGTAAATCAGATGTGGCTTACATTCAAAGAAACAATATCGACGACCATTGACAGATATATACCAAACAAATTTACAGTAGAGGAGGCTGACCCGCCGTGGTACACAAAACAGGTTACATCACTCTTGCAAAAACAAAGAAAAAAAGCATGCCAAATTTAAACGCTCACAATATCCCCAAGACTGGCAATATTTTACAGAAACTAGAAATTTAGCTCCAATTTCAATACGTGAAGCTTACAATAATTACCACAACGAAAACCTGTCACGCCATTTGGTACAGAATTCTAAGATATTCTGGTCGTATGGAAAGTATACTACCATCAAAACATAGTCAATACCTTCCATACACGATAGAAATGGTAATGCTACTGTGACAGCTCTGCTAAAAGGACTATTTAACACAGCTTTCTGGAATTTCTTCACTACAGAAGGCGAAACAAATACTCCAGAAATAGTATCAAGAACAGCTGTCAGCATACGTAATTTAGAAGTAGATACACCTGGAGTATTAAAACAACTTAAATCACTTAACAAAAGAAAGTCTCCCTGACCCGATTGTATACCAATTGGGTTCCTTTTAGAGTATGATGATGCAATAGGCCCATAACTAGCTACCATATACAACCGCTCGGTCAGCGAACGTTCCGTACCCAAAGACTGGAAAGTTTCACAGGTCACTACAGTATTCAAGAAAGGAAACAGGAGTGATCCGCAGAATTACGAGACTGTATCATTGACGTCGGTTTGCAGAAGGATCTTAGAACATGTACTTTCCCCAAATATTATGAACCACCCCAAAGAGCTATTGAACCAGAAGATATCGTTCTTGTGAAACACAGCTAGCTATTTACTCACATGATATAATGAGTGATATCGACAAGGAATGTCAAATAGATTCCGTATTTCTAGATTTTCGGAAGGCTTTTGACATTGTACCTCCCAAGCGTCTTCTAATAAAACTGCGTGCTTATAGAATATCGCCACAGTTGTGCTATTGAACTCTTGATTTCCTGTCAGAAAGGACACAGAACGTTGTAATTGATGGAAACACAGAAGTGATATCTTGAGTTCCCCAGGGAAGTGTTATAGGGCCCCGACTGTTCCTAATTTTTATAAACGATTTAGGTGACAATCTCACTAGCTCTCTTAGACTGTTCGCCGGTGATGCTGTCATTTAGCGGTTAGTAAAGACACCAGAAGATCAAAAGCAACTGGAAAGTGATTTAGATATCAACATGGTGCAAAAATTGGCAATTCGACCTTAATAATGATAAGTGTGAGATAATCCATATAACCACTAAAAGAAATCCGTAAACTTCAGCCACACGATAAATCAGTCAAATCTACTGGGAGTCAATTCAAATAAATACCTAGAAATAACAACAACGAACTACTTGAATTAATAAAGAAAACATAGAAAATATGATAGGGAAGGCGAACCAAAGACTACGTTCCATACGTTTCATTGGCAGAACACTTAGAAGATGCAACAGTACTACTAAAGAAACTGCCTACACTACACTTGTGCGTCCTATTTTGGAGTATTTCTGCGCATTTTGGGATCCACACCAGGTGGGAACTTACGATTTACAGAACGTTCAAAGAAGGGAAGCTCGTTTTGTATTATCGCGATATAAGGGAGAGAGTGTCTCGGAAATGATACACGAGTTCGGGTGGAAATCATTGAAAGAAAGACGTTATTTGTTGCGGTGGGATCTATTTGTGAAATTTCTGTCACCAACTTTCTCTTCCGAATACGAACATATATTTTTAGCACCCACCTAAATAGAGAGACATGATCATCATAACAAAATAAGAGAAATCAGATTGAAAACAGAAATATTTGGGTGTTCCTTTTTCCAGCGAGCTATTAGAGAAGGGGTCTATAGAGAAATATCATAAATGTGGTTCGATGCATTTCAGTGTGACTTGCAGAGTTTCCATGTAGATGTGGATGTAGCTTGCGTATTATCGATGTGTTCAACACTAAATTGAAAGATGGTGTCCACTATTTTAGTCAGAAAATAATTCAAAATGCTCACTTTTCCCACCAATACCCTCGGCCACCAATCATGTAAGAAGCTACCCCGTTGTGCTAGTTGCGTGATTGTGTCCCTGTACCGGCAGAAAGACCGAAACGTAGAAGTTCAGTAATACCCATATGTGCCCTCTCCAGCCGCAATTAGCATCACACAGAGACTATGGCAATAACTAAAAATGCGTTGTTATGCTTTTCCGACAACTTTGCTGTTCTTCCGAAACTTCAACATGCGAGCACTGTTTTGTCATGTTTCTGAACTTACAGGAACTGTTTACCAGCTCGGTTTACTTATCCGAGATTGGGCCAGACGGCCAACCGCTGCCAGGATGTGATCCATTATCAGAACACATGCTTTCAGTTGGGTCATCTTGAGTGGATATATGCTCATAAAACTGGGAGGCAGTACGACGCTAGCCGACGCGTCTTTCACCAACACAACTACAACTACCTGTTGATCTCCCCCCCCCCCCCCCCAAAAAAAAGAAGTTCAGCGAAGGACCGCACTGAAAAATTTCAGTTTGCTATATTCTTTTGACTGTCTCCCGTATTCTCTACTAACTCATTGCTAAATCTATTCCAGAAAAGCAGCTCAAATAACTAGCACCAGGTTTAATTAATAACTTTTGCAAACTGTAAACTCTCTTCTAGAGCCCTTGAGAGGCCCACCGGGTACCGGCCGGCCACCGTGTCATCCTCCGGCCGAGTACGTCAACGGATGCGGTATGGAGGGGGACGTGATTAGCGCACCGCACTCCCGGCCGTTATGTCAGTTTTCGTGACCGGAGCCGCTACTTCTCAATCAAGTCGCTCCTCAGTTGGCCTCACAAGGGCTGACTGCACCCCGGTTGCCAACATCGCATGGCAGATCTAGACGGTGACCCATCCAAGTGCTAACCAAGCCCGAAAGTGATAACTATTAATTGATTTTAGAAGCAGGAAATGTAATAAGCATATATAAACACTGCAATCGCATTGATCAACACAAAGTTTATATTTCAAGCGCGTCCAACTCCACTCGTGCACAGTCGAGTTATTTATCAAATATGAATGACAAGAAATGAGCCAAACAGCTTGCCATTTTCCATCGGTGCTTTTACTGTTGGAAGTTCATACGATGTAACTTCATGTACTTAGTTATTTGGGCGGTAATATAACTTTTAAAAGATCTGTCAAATCGTGAAATAAAATAAAAATGATTGATTGCATTAACAGGTAGCTGCAAAAACAAGTTAGGAAAGATCTCAAAAAGGAAATTTTTAAATATCTGTAAATGTGCTGTTATATGGTAGTAGGTGGGTGGATGGCGTAACTAATGAGGAGGTACTGGACAAAATTGACTAAAAGAAAGGATCGATTGGTAGGACACATTCTTAGACATCAAGGAATCGTGAATTTAGCACTGGAGGGAAGTGTGTGGGGTAAAAATCGCAAAGGGAGACCAAGAGACGAATACAGTAAGCAGATTCAAATAGGGTGCCGTTCTTATGAGGAGATGAAGAGGCTTGCTCAGGATAGAGTAGGGAGGAGAGCTGCATCAAACCATTCTCCGGACTGAATACCACAACAACAACAACAACATATGGTAGTGAAACACTGACATAAAGGAAACTACGTAACTCAAAGATAGCATTTCCAGACATCATAAGATGAAATTGCAACTGTTGATACCCTCAGGGGACGCACTATTTATTAATTATTGATGAAGTACACAACTATCAAAGGAAATGTCCCTTACATCTACAATAGATGACCTAAAACCGTATTCTGCGGTAGGCATATGCTAATAAAACCAACTATTGAAAGCATGTGAGGTTAATTACATTCAACATGGAGTTGGTTCCTATATTAGCTTCAGGACTGGGTGATTTCTTCAACCCGAAATTGTTCAGATGAAGTAGTGTACCTCCTGAAATCTTCAATTTCTGTAAACAGCACAATTTTCTAGATGCCGATTCAATCAGTTAATTATTTTGTGCGACAGATGCTCTAATCGTCGGTCTAATTATCTCATAAAACAGTGCAGTGACGTTTCATTGTCTGTTAAACATGATTTAAAACTCAGATTTCTTCGATTTGTGAGAATATAATGACATATTTTAAACGCCTACAGTGATTGTACAGCAATCAATGTATTAATTTGAGATTTTTGGTTTTGTAATGTATTAAATTGCAGTTATCATGAAACAACAGAAATATTAATTTTTAAAACAAAGCTTCCTGGTTAAGCAGTAATAAATTACAGTATGCCACGCGGTTATCACATGTAAGCACCTAAATACCTCAACGTCCCATAGGAGTATATGGGGAAATTTCACGTTTACATGTCTCACGTGAGTAATCACTTATGTTATGGGCCGTATTCTGATGGTGGTTGTGAATATTATATTATTTCTTCCTACAAGACGCAACGAAGCAGCGGATAATATACGAGAGATACTAAACCCGGATTCGTAGTCCTAAAACGGAAGTCACGTAATTACATTCAATAAATCACGGTGTGATTTGCTGTTGACTGGTCCTCCTTTTTGCTGTTTCCCTTAAAGAGTCTTCCTCAGTGAATATCATGACGGAAACTATACAGCTCTGGGACGTGAAACGTGGATATAAATCTTCTCTGAACAAAATTAACAGCAGGCCATGGAAACACAAGACTACGATTTGAGTAACTACGTCCCAGCGAACGCCGAATAAAGCGCTGGATACGGCCTTTTAATTACTGTTATACGAGCGCGCCCAGCGATGATTTACGTCCATCATCAAAAGCCAAAGCTCTAAATGTTACATAAAAGTTAAAAATGTAAGCAATATTATACTGCCGGGTTTCAGGCCTGTTCGTCTCTCCTAAAGTAGACGTAATAACTCAACAACGCGCGCGGAAAGTATTACAGTTATAGTGAAAAGATGTCCATTTTCGACAACTGCAGACTAGTTAGAAAAAGAATGAATACTGTGCTAGGCCTTCAGTACGAAACTTTCAAGAAATGCAAAACTCTTTTTTTCTCGCTGTATGTGCTATTTCGTTATTTCTGTGCCCAGATTCGGTTTTATCAAACCTATATTGTACATGTACACTCTGACAAAAATTTCTACAGGTGATATATGAATCGTGGTAAGTTTGATACATTTGCACGTAAATAAAGAAGTTGTAAACCTCTAAGAAAATTATTAACTGGATCAAATGCACGTGGCCATAGCACTCAACATACACTCGGGAAAATATCGTAGCCGTGGCGGAGCGGCCGAGCGCATTGAGGCGCCATGCAACGATGCGCGACGCCGTTCCCCGTTGGAGGTTCGAGTCCCCCTCGAGCATGGATGTTTGTGCCGTCTTTAGTATAAGCTAGTTCATAACTAGTTTGTAAGTTAAGGGACTGATGACCCCGTAGTTAAGTCCCTTAAGCTCTACAAAAATTTGAACATTTGTGAAAATAAGGTGTGTTACACACCGCTTTGTAGGAATGAGACAGTTGCGCCAGCCACGGATCGAACCCATCTGGTGGATTAACGACGAAAGGCGATGTGCTGGCCAACCTGGATGTAATTTTTAGGCGGTTTCCCACATCCAACTTCGTGTATACGGGGCCTGTACACATGTCTAATGTCTGTTACACGATTCGCAAACGTTTGTAAATATGTTCCCACACTTTGACATAAATAACACTACACGCATACAGTTACGATACAAATGTTCTGCCTCTCCGGATAGCGAGGTGGCGTCAAGAAGAGCACCTGGCGTCCCCTTAAAAATTAACCACGACAAACGCGAACTGACCACGCTGATTCCACGCAGACGTGGCACGTAGGCCCAATAAAGCTAGTACCTTTCTACATAAAGATTAAATGTGGAAATTTTTTTCAGCAATCAGTCCTAAAAATATATTTATTTATTTGCATGAAAGTGTAGACGGGAGTTCCGCTAATGTTTTGTGCAGTATTAAGTTAAAATTCGATCGTGATTGTTTTTCACATTATCTGAATGAATTGAGTGAAACTGATGCTGTTTTATTAAGACAGATTTTAGTGTAAAAATATTTCATTCTTTCACTTTTATTGCTACAGCGCTGAATATTATATTTTGTTCATAGCAACAATCCTTTTGTTTTACTTACGCAATCGATTCTGGAATGTTGAGAGTCCTTATTTGGCACAAAGTAAAAAGTACCTAAACACGTGAAAATATTACTACAAAAGGTTAGGTAATCTATTATACTTGTATTTTCACATTTACACGTGGAGTTTTACATTTCATGTTACACACTTCTCGAGGCCGTAGAGAAGACTTAGTAAGTCAGGTTTTACGCAGGTAACCATGCCTATAAATGTCATCCAACAACGTTGTGAGCACTTATTCATCTTGGATACCAAGAAACAATTTTGTTTCATATTTTGGTAGGAGGTACTATGGACCAAAAAGTCAAAAATTCTTGTAAAATTTCACTCTAAATTGCATACTAGAAATATGACCAGTTCTTCATCTTCGACACTATCGAACACACTTTTTCTCCTCCCAATATATGGAGCGTGCAGTAGAAGACGTTAGTTTCACATTATCAAAAATGAATAAGTTTTCATAGAATTGGACCTAAAGTATTGAAGATTCCATGCACGAATTATCAACCCGACAATAAAAAAATTTTCTTATAGATTATTGCGTAACGTAAGACCTGTGCAGAATTCATCATAATTTATCTAAAAAAAAATAGTTTCATAGACCAATAGAGAGGTGTCCTCAAATGAGGACAGTGAGTACGAAAATTGCTACACTTTGCTGTAAACATCTATTGATAATACCAAAGAATATATGAAAATTGTACACTATTTTGTATGTTTCGCACAGTGAAATTGAATCAGCCACTCAGGGCACACAGTTCACACTTTCCTCAAATGTAACGTATTTTCCGTCGGCAGTCCCGATCATGATATCTCTTGGCCTTGGAATCACCTGACTTGGCTGGCCAGTGTTATACCCCATAGAAGCGTAATTCTTTGGGTACCGAATGACAAGCTTTTTTTTTTTTTTTTTTTTTTTTTTTTTTTTTTTTTTTTTTTTTTTTTTTTTTTTTTTTTTTTTTAAAATGTTCAGACAACAATGTGCTTTCATCGGAAGGCCTGCCTCTACACTTTCTTGTAATCTCTTTTTTCCATTTCTTTGTTAGCCCAACGACTAACACTGCCGTCTACGAAACATTCTAGCATACATTATTAGTGCTCATTTGAGGTACCTGTGCTTTTACGGTCACTTCAGATGTAAAAGATGACAGAAATGAAACAAAATTTAAGTGTCCTAATTTAAGGATGCGACGCATGAGAGGGCTAGACTTACAAATTACTTAAACTACATTATGTTAACCTAAGGACAACACACACACACACACACACACACACACGCGCGCGCGCGCGCGCGCGCGCGCGCGCGCGCGCGCGCCCGTGGGAGGACTCTAACCTCCAGCGGGGAATCACCACGCGGCATATTACCTCTCACCACGAACAATTTAGTGGTAGATGGCCACTATGAAGAACGTAGTGGCCGACTGCCCACACTTCATGACCCAAATTACCGGCGTTTCTGTTGAGGTGTCAGTGCTAGAAGAAAAGCAGCACTGGTAGAAATTACCTCAAAAATCTATGTGGGACGGCCGACGAACGTGTTCATTAAGCCAGTGCGCTGTTACTTAGCGTTAATAGGCTATGGTAGCAGACGGCCGATACCAGTGTCTTTGATAACACCACTACATAGCCAGCAGCGCCTCTCCTGAGATCATTATCATATCGGTTGGACCATAGACGATTGAAGGTAGTGTTCGAGTGTGGCGCAGACACCCTCCCCCCTCCACATCTACGCTCTGAAATAGTAAAAAGAAAGTCACTGTACAAGCTAGTGTTATGGTTGTTGTATTACATTTCAAGACCTGGTTTCCTGTGTAAAACTCGACATAAATCGTCTAAAGGAGCGTAACATGTAAATTGAAACACTCTATATTTAGAGATATTAAACTGAAGGGGAGACATTGAATTAAAATTTGTGCTATTTCCGGGATTCGAACCCAGGACTTCCTGCTTACAAAGCAGGCGCTATAACCACTAAGCCACCATGAATTAATTGACCCGGCGACTGCAAGGACTGTCTTAAGGCACGTCTCCCGTCACAACACAATCTTCAATTCTGCCTCATGTTCGCCTATGTAGATACGTATCAATGTTGCAACATTGATATGGGTTCGAATCCCGGCCATGGTACAAATTTGATTTCAACGTTTATCCTTCAGTTTAATATCTCTGATATATACTGAGACAATAAATGTCTCTGTACAATGATTTATTATTTGATATTTACTCTGTATTTACCTTTAAACTACAGAGAAAGACGTCTACAGAACCACGTTTTGTAATGTTTTTGTAGACAGTTCCATGGCTTACCCTCTAGTCGTAACACGACACACACATTGACTTTCATAGATATAACACCCATCTGATGACCTTCAAATCAGGTCATCGAAGGAAAATAAAATAATAATGATAGAAGAGTCGATGACTTTACTGCTGGTTCATAGTGTCCAACGGTCACAATATTTCGGCGATCATACATGTTGCCATTGTTGTGGCGTAACGTTAGCGCCACACGCCAAACGCACGAAAACGATCGTGAAGAAGGCAGCGGATGACCGGCAGCCAATCACACGCCGGCGCCGCGCCTCCTGGAGGGAGCAACCGAGAAGCGCGCTCTCTATTGAGGCCGACATGCGTCTGGAAGGGCACTCCGAACTAGGCAGTTACTACGATTCAGCGCAGCTAGCATCGTGCAAGAAGACGCCGCCGTGAGAATAGACATAATCCAAAGTTGAGTATTTTGAATACCTTAGTAAATAAAACTTGTATCAATCATCTGTATAGCTGTTTTAGCTGTCCACGCGTCCTGAGCAGATCCTCTCCCGAAAGATAGGCCGACGAGGACAAAATAGCCATCGTCTGTGCACCTGAAAATTTTTATATGTGTGATCGTCGAAATATTGAGTCCGTTGGACGATATGAAACGGCAGTACACACTTGGACTGTTCGATCAAGAAATACGCAGGAAGAATTACAAAATTAACAGTAACTGGTAGCAAAAAATGTTCAAATGTTTGTATAGCTTATGGGACTTAACTATGGGGTCATCAGTCCCTAAACTTACAATCCACTTATGAAACAGCTAACACTTAGGACGGCACAAATATCCATGCCCGAGGGGGGATTCGAACCCCCGACCGTAGTGGACGTGCAGACCGTGACTGACGCGCCGCAGTCCCCTCGGCCATCGCGGCCGGCAACTGGTAGCAGTGAATGTCAATACCAATAACAGTAGCCGAGAACCTTAAGTAATTTTTTTTTTTTCATTTAGAGACACTTACTGTCTGCAGTTACATTACAAAGGAAAGATCACTTACAAATGAGTTATTTACTAAATAATCTTGTTATTGTCATACTTCTTATATTATAACCATCCTTTATATGTGTGTAACTTTTAACTGAAGAGCGGTTTTTCTCCGCTGGTAGTCCTTCCCCTTAAAGGGAAACTAAAATAACAAATAAGGGTAAAAACTAAGGTCAGAGGCCACTTAGCATGGCCTGTTAATATAAATACAAAGCCAGTGAAATAAATATGAAAAATTTAATTTAGCCACTGCGATATTTCACAAAAAAATTAAACTTGTAATTATAACATTCTCGAAAATTTTGAAATTGCGGAACCGATATCGTATGAGTATCGATATTGACAACAGGCAATAATCGACACCATTGTCGATTCTTTGGATGGATCAACCATGTATATATGTAATTACGTTTATACGGAAACCTCGGTGCGTGAGTCCACGCATTTGTGTGGATTTTCTAGTCTCTCTAAACAATAGTCGGAACAATCCTACCGATCATTCGATAGCTCGGTGATATAAATCGGATTATTGGTCACAAAACCATTCGAGAGACGCACTGTGAACGTGTCCTGAAGTTATAAGGCTCTACCGATTGCTGCAAATCAGTTCCACGTTGCCTAGATATTGTCGTCAATAGTCGTTGTCGAAGGTTTTCCTTTCCGATTGACATAACCAAAGTTCGTGCTGCCTTGGTCAAATTTTTGCACAATTCGACAACTACTAGACGCAACACAGCGGTTTATCCAAGTTACACGCTTGTTCTGTATGCAATTTAGTCGCTTTGCCCACAGGAATCGTACTGTCCAGAGTAATTATAATTTGTAGTACGGGAAACCCAGAGCATGGATTCACTTCTGACTATGTGCCACTCTTGTTGGGCAATAGTGTCAGCGAGGGACGACAAATGTAACTTACCTTCTGAAGTTCTCTCTTATATAACGTTTTACACTTTGTGAAACTATTGCCTTCATGATTTCAAACTAGCGAAAAGTATTGAAATCATTCTCTAAATATGCAAATTAAAGGAGCTAGCATTATCCCGCTGGCTCCAACATTTTACCCATTTCTGTTAATTTTGTCGTTGTCTGCTTCTTCCATTTTTGTCGTCTTTTTAAAAATATTTCCTCTTAAAGTTTTGCAGCCATGACTTATTAAAAATGTATTTCGGAAATGTCCGTAAGCCACATCTGCTTTCTTTGGTTCTGGGACTATGATGTAAATAGTCCTCACTAAGCTAGCATATGCTGTCAATGACTCGTTCTCTAAAGGCTAAAAAATTTTTTAAGCTGAATCAGAAGTTTTCTTTAACTTTTAGGATGACAGACGAAATGGTATTTGATGCACGTAAATCTACTCTAACGTTTCCTTCATGACTCAAAACTCTTATTTTGTGTTGTATCCACTTAAAAAGTAGTTTGTTAGTTTGCCAGATTACAATGCATGGAGATGGAGACAGCTTCAATGAATATCTTATAAAAACTGATGAGAGGAATCTCCAAAGTTCAAAGTTTCATTTCACTTGCCGTCTCCTTTCCAATGAAGTTCAGTAATCACAACATATTTCTACTTCTTGGGAATTTTGTTCATCCAAAGACATTTTGTTTACAAATTTTCAATTTGTTTTATTACTTTTCAGCCAATTTTAACTATTTCTATTGAAACTTAGTCATCTTCAGGCACTTCTCGTTTCCTTATGCTTAGCATTAGACATCTTGTACCTCATTACTTCAATTGTAATTATCTTCATTATTGAATATATGTGTTTCTGATTCAAGTCTAAAACTATCTGATCATTAAAAGAATTCTAAGAATCTTTCATTTATAGTAGGACACGAGAGATCATTTCAACGATTAATACATTTGTTTACGACCTGAGGTCTTATATTTAATCATCCATTTTGAGTGAGTCAACATTAGAACACCTGTAGCTAAAAAGAAGGTTAGTAGTAATAATATCACAAAAATAGTAACAGTAGTAATAACAATGATAATAATATATAAGTGTCAGTTAAATACAAAAAAAATCTCAAAAAATTATTAAACCGTTCATTACATTAAACGTAATTAATACAGTTTAGTTAACATATTTATCCCATTATGAGGAAATACACTCAATGACTACATGGAAAAATGTTGCGGTTGACTAAGGGAACTTGATTGAATCTAGGAGTGTACCACTTTGTCTGAAGGAAATCGACAACAACGAATGTCTTTCTTCTAGGCTCCAAAGATAAGGAAGTCGGATGGGAGAAGACCGGCACAGTATTTACAGTGTGTAATGGCTTCGCATTGCGACTTCTCTAGATTATTGTAAATTGCATCCTTCTACTGCAGGATAATGCCGGATCCAAGGTTGTTTGACTGCTAGGAATCCCTGACACATTATCCATACAGTCTCCATCTCTCTCCATATTACTTCTACATATTTAGAGCCGTGAAGAAAGACGTATGTGGCTCTGTTTGCTTCAGTCTAAGAAGAGCACACCTGCCCACCACCGTGGTTTCCTGGACACCGAAAACTTTTTTCCATGTAGGCAATTACAGTCTTGTTTCACGGCTGGATAAATGTGTTAACAGTTCAAGTTATTAACAGTTATAGTTACAGCTTTTGAAATAATAAATAGTTAACTCCTTTCTTTTCATTTGTCTCGTTTTCATTTAATAGGCTCTCGTAGTAATGCCTGTTAGCAATCTGTGAGATTACCTGTTTTAACATTGTGTTAAGTGTAGTGTTTTTTCAGAATGGGAGTAATCACGTCTAACAGAAAAGCGTGCAGATGTTTGTGGCCAGAAGGAATCTAATTAGGAAAATAAGTTGACCAGTCAGAGGAACAGCAAGATGGTAGGAATGGGAGATTTGATCTGGAAAAAACTCAGAAAAGTAATGGGAAAAATGTTGGTAGTTTACAATGTGACATATATACGCTATTTAATTGTCGGTCGTAAGTTAAATAGCTGTACTAGCCGATGAAGACAGGAAAACTTTTGAATTCCTTTTTAATGTAGAGTGTTTTCTAAACGACACAGATTACAGGGACGTTTGTTTCTGAGTCGTATGTATCAAATGTCGAAGAAGATGAAGAATGATTTGGTATCGGGTAAGCTTTCATACACACGGTCCACAAACTTCGGTGCGTAATCGTGAAGCACACGTACCAATTTCTCGTAACTGTTGTTGCATTCTGACGAAAAATTAAATATAGACGAACATAGTATGTAACAGGCTTAGGAAAACACGATACACGCGTTGTGTACCTGTAGTATTGTCAGATTACTACGGCTATGCGGCGCGGGAGAAGCCGAGCGGTCTGGAGCGCCACGTTGCAGATCGTGAACCCGCCGCGTCGGAGGTTCGAATCCTCCGTCGGGCGTGGATGTGTGTGTTGTCCTTAGGTTAGTTTAAGTAGTTTGTAAGTAGCCTAGCAGTTGAGTCCGATAGATTTACAAACATTTGAACATTTCAACTTCTGCTATCTCGCTTATGGGTGCGTGGGAGTCAGAATTGGAGTCGGATGGGCTTTGAGATGACAGAAAAAAAGCGAGAGAATAGCAGATGAGCGAGTAAATACATGTGTACAATTAATACGTTTTAATTAATTTACTAGAGGAAAATCCGGCGTTACCCGGGTATTTACTTATTCTATATTCCAGTGTCCGTCTCGCCTCCAATTGTCTCTCTCCACCTATACTTCCTCTCTCACCTCTCTGTTCATCTACACCTGCCCCTCTCCCTGGCCGCTTCTTCCCCTCCCCCCTCCCGCCTCCTCGGTTCATCTACTCCCCCCATTTCTATGAAAACTCATATCTTTATTATATTGGTATATTGTCTATTCTTTCGGACATGTCCGAAAAAACAGACACTACAACTGCTCCGCGGCCGTATCGCATTTGCAAATTATTCATGATGGAGAGGAAGGGAGAAGAATTAGGTAGAAAAGGATTGACAGTGGCTGCTTTATTGCAGTGAAATGAACAATGGTGACAAGTGAAATTGTGATCCGGGTCGGAAATCGAACCCGGGTCTTCCGCTTCGAGCCAGTGGTCGCCTTAACCACTTGGCTACCCGTGCTTGCCTTCCGTCTGTCTCAAACTTCCACAAGTCGCACGCTATGCCTGTAGCGCTCCTATCGTCCATGCCCTCTTACACTCGCCATTGCGAGTTCCCGTGCGAGGTCGAACGTATGTCCGCATCTGCGCTGAAGTAAGTGAAGTGGACGTGCTACAGCCATAGCGTACGACTTGTGGAAGTTTGAGGCAGACGGGAGGCGAGCTCGGGTAGCCAAGTGGTTAAGCCGACCGCTGGTCCGAAGCGGGAGACCCGGGTTGGATTCCTGGCCCTGTTCACATTTTCCCTTGTCGCCATTGTTTAATTTCAGTGCCCTAATGCAGTCACTGTCAATCCCTTCTTTCATAATCCTTCTTCCTTCCCCTCCATCAACAATTTTCAAACTTATACATGTCAGCTATCGTTGTGATTAGTGAAACAAAGTGTGTTGCAAGTTACTCTCTCCCATGAACCATACCTTGTCTGGCGAATTATAAAACTCTCTCCAAGAGAATATACAATCATGAGTTAACTTTTAGGGTGATTGGTAAAACGGAGTCAAAATCTGTTGTAAGGAACGCTCTGCCATGCAGCACATGAAACATTATGTAAATAATGATATTTTTCTTGTCTTGAAAGTCAAGTGTGTACAATTTCTTCGAAATTGTAGTAAAACAATACAATTATGTCAAAGTATGTTAGTAAAGTACCCTCCGCTTGGCTCCAAATGAAATTTTATGTGGACAGTGATCTTCCTTTTGTTTTGAAATTCACGTGTGGAATAAAACTGTATATTTTGTCGAACTGCGAACCGAAAGTGAAGTATCCTTCGCCATGCACCATACGGAAAGTTATGGAGGGAGTTACCTGTCTCTCAATTTGAAACTCAGGTGTGCAAAATTATATCAAGATTGGAACAAACTTGGAGATTCGTATCCGAACAATCCACGTCATATGTAAGGCAGAAGAAGATGATGATGACCCGACAGACGTCGAGCTGTCCAAAGCAATCGGTATGTGACAGTCCCAAAACCTTATCTGGACTAGTTCTGGTGATGGCATTATCTTACGAAGCGCACGTATCGTGATGATAGCTTTAGTTTTTAGTAATGGTGACCAGAACAGATGCGTTTTTGTTACCATACAGCCACAAATGTGTAATTCAAACAAAAATTAATGTACACGTATTTCATAGTATTGAATTTATTTATTCACTATCAAATAATTAGCACGATATCTTACAAATGAAAATGAATTGATGAAAGATCTCATGCAAGAATTACGTATACGTGCCAAATTTCAGAATATCAGTCAAACTTTGGAATGCAGTGTATGAAATCTTACGTAGACAGTGACCGTTATCTTGTTTTGAAAGTCAAGTGTGCGAAATTTCATCAAGATCGGAATAAAACTGTAGATTGGTGTTAGAGTGTGTTGTAAAGTACCCAGTATCATGCACCGTTCGAACTATTATCTAGACAGCCCCGTTCCTTTTATTTTGAAGGTCACGTGCGCAATCATTAATTGCAGTCGGGTGTACGGTATGGTAGCGCATGAAATACGAATCTAATCCGAAGTGCCGACATTCATACAAAATCACCAGTTTCAACTTTTTCGGTTTTTCAGCGTTACCTACAGCACTCAAATGTGAATATAAAGCATACAGGGGCTCCCCCAAATACACACGAAACATTCCATCAAAATTGATCCAACGATTTAGGAAATCAGTGAGATACATACGTACAGGAAGTTTGAATTGATAAAAGGAAGATAGTTTTTCCGAACAATTTTTCCAATTTTTTTCTTAATAAAAACCGTAGTCAGACTACAACGAATATTTGAAAATGAAATGCCAAATTGGTCCAACCAATCTGGAGTTTTGCGCTTACAAACATTTTCATCGGTTCATTTTCATTTATATCATATAGGAATTTATATATCGAAGTGTTTGTACCGCCATGTGTGTGGCAAAATACGTTGGCAGCACTGCCATTCTCTCATCAACTTTTGTAAACACTCACTTCTCATTGAGTTTGGCAATTCAGGGCTACCAATGTCCTTTAACACCATGTTAATTGAAAGCTGCCAACGTATTTTGCACCAGCCACGTGGTGGTAAAGATTTGTTCTTACACATTACACTTACCGTAAAAATAGACATAAAGTTGTCTGGAGTAACTTTTGTTGCGCCAAATTATTTCATTTGAAAGCAATTATTGTACTGCTGGATATGAGTAAAACATGTATACACTCTGTCCCATTTCCGGAAACCAATGAATGAAATGGCTCTGATCTCGGTACCAATAGCGTCTTTTTGACTTGGTCACTTTCTCAACACAATCCAAGGGCTACAATTTATTATAGAAAAAGATGCAAATGGAAAATTTCAAAAACCTTCTACGTGAAAACATACGTACATGAGCCAAATTTCGTGGTAACTTCAAGGCAATTTTATCAATATTGGTACAGAACAGTAAATTTTCTCGAATTCCAATACGTAAAGTACCCTCCTCCATGCGCCATGTAGACTGTAACTATCCTCTTGGTTTAAAAGTCAATTGAGCAAAAATTCATCAAGATAGGACCAACACTGTGGATTTTGTCAAAGTCCTCCTTGGTGTACCGTCGAAATTTTATGTAGAGGTGACCTTCCTCTTGCTTTGAACGGCAAGCGTACAAAATTTATTCAAGCTCGGAACAAAACTACAGATTTGTATGCAATAGAAACACACGGACACTCTGAAAACGGTGCTTCCATCCTTTTTCAAATTTTCTAACTTTTCGATAGATTTCAGGGAAAAAAGAAAAAAATATCATACAAACCTTGTCCTTCAAATTCGAACACGGCAAAATAAGAGCAACCGAATCAATCGATACGTTCTCAAGTTATGGCGTGACAAAGGGATACAGAGGTTCATTATTATATCTGAAAATAATCAAATTATGATATTGTTCTACAAAAGGGCTTGCATGGATAGGTTCTAAAGTGGTGCTTCGAAAGCATAAGGTGAGGGAGGAAAGATGCTTTAACGTAGTTAGAATTTTCAAAAACGCAGCTGGACATACTTTTAATAGTAGGAGTCAAAACACTTCCAAGTTGAAAATAGCTGCAATTCAGAATGTAAGAGGCAGAATAAACTACACAGCTTTCAGTTTTTTGGCCTCTGATTTTCTGCGATAATACGTAAATATTATAAAATGCTAGAAAATTATGCCGTAGTGAAATGTGAAATGCAATCTTTTATTGCAGCAAATTCAGATTTCGTCTAGTAACTAGCCATTCTCAGTGCTAAATTATAAGAAGCAAGACGCCTAAATCCATAATTATATAACTATGTAACTTATTAATCCCCAAATATGCCAACAAATGGAGGTCTAAAAAATAAATAAATAAAGTTCAAATGTTTGTTAAGCTTAAGGGACTTAACTACGGGGTCATCAGTCCCCATACTTACAAACTACTTATGAACTACCTTATACTAAAGACGACACAAACATCCATGCCCGAGGGGGGATTCGAACCCCCGACGGGGAGCGGCCTCGCGCACCGTAGCATAGTGC
This sequence comes from Locusta migratoria, assembly GCA_026315105.1. Classification (NCBI taxonomy): domain Eukaryota; kingdom Metazoa; phylum Arthropoda; class Insecta; order Orthoptera; family Acrididae; genus Locusta; species Locusta migratoria. Next base: position 382,859,928 of record CM048755.1, read on the forward strand.
CTCAGTGCGCTTGGCCACTCCGCCGCGGCACAGAAGGATTCTGACAGGTTTCGTGCTTGAAGGGATTTATTGATTTATCTCAGGAGCCCCATTTATAATTCCATACAGATAAAGCTAATATGACTCAATGGCATGAACTGAGATTTCAAAACGATACTTAAACGCCTATACTATGACAACAGAAAGTCTCGTGCCGCACGTAATCTTTATCACGTACTTATAGCGTCACATCCTTCTTGGAGCAGGTCCCTTAGCTCGTCTTATTTTCATCTCACCAGCATTGTGCACTGCCGAAAGCGCTTTGAAGTCGGATGCATTTCAACCTCCGGACGTCCGAACAAGATGTCAGATCGCACCGGCAGATACGTTTATTTAGTTTCTTTTTCGTCCCCTCCCCCTGGTGATTTTATTTTAGTTTCGAGTTGTTCCTTTGTTTTTGGACGCACTGCCATAATGTTATTGTTTTCCACCCCGGCGCAAATGATGGGGTGCGCGCGCGTTAGCGTGGGTGTCGCGGGCCTAATAACAGCCTTCCCGTAAACGGCCGGATTGGTTCTGCCTCATCCGCGCCTCAATATTCACAAACACATACATTCATAAAGTGCCAAGAGCCCGCGCCTAGTGCTTATTAAAAACAAAAACCTCCTAATTTTCGTGTCACGTCCCAAAAGGTAAAAAATATCTATATTCTAAGTCTTTTATAGGGACAATATGAACCGTATATCACGAGATGTTAGGCCGCTCCGTGTCGTGGCGCGGTATCGAATAAAACGAACGTCGCCTCTCGGTGGGTCTCCAGATGCAAAGCTCCTACCACAACTCATTTCAATCCGGCTCTAGAGAATCACAGAAAACCCTTTTCTCGCGTATTTTACGATTCCATTGAACGGCAAACACGTACTTCCAACCGTTTCTCGTGCCTGTCGTTATTTTCGCCTTCTTGTTAATGTCCTTTTTACGAACGTTCGGAAGAAGTAGAGCTCAAATCCGTTTCGGAGCCTTCGAGTTTAAATTTCTCCGCTGCCGCTTCAATTTGCTAAGTTTTGTTTCCGAAGCGTTTGCTTTGAAAAGAACATCGTCCGTTTCCTTGTCCCTCCGTGTCGTATCCGAACTAAAAAAAAAAAGGTTAAATTATTCTTCAAGAACTGTTTTTATTACCACTTTTACTTCTTCTGAGCTGTAATTCGATGCCGAGGGGACTGAGGTGCGCCAGTCACGGTCTGCATGGCCACTACGGTTGGGGGTTCGAATCCCCCTTCGGGCATGGATATTTGTGCCGTCCTTAGTGTAAGCTAGATCAAGTAGTTTGTAAGTTTAGATACTGATGACCCCGTAGTTAAGTCCCACAAGCTATACAAACATTTGAACATTTTTGTAATTCGATGTTTACAAACTAATAATAATAACTTAACAAAACAATTTATTTTCATTCGGGTGCTGTCGGTCATTAATATTTTGTTCTTAATGTGTTTTCTTATAGTGCGTCTTCTTCAATGAAGACTTTTTCGTAATAATGAGTGATCCCAAAGTGTAGTTCAACATGATTTTATTTTAAAAATTTAGGAAAATAGGTCAACTGACAAATCTGACAATTGTTTGTCTCTAGAGAACTAATAGTAGCTGTAAGTACGAAGATGATGTTGCACTGAGTGGTATAAATAGCTGTAAAATTGTGATCAGTAAGGAAGTTCGCCGGCCGCGGTGGCCGAGGGGACTGCGGCGCGCCAGTCACGGTCTGCACGGCCACTACGGTCGGGGGTTCGAACACCCCTCGGGCCTGGATATTTGTGCCGTTCTTAGAATTAGCTAGTTCATAAGTAGTTTGTAAGTTTAGGGACTAATGACTCCGTAGTTAAGTCCCAGAAGCTCTACAAACATTTGAACATTTTAGTAAGGAAGTTCGAATAGCGAGTAGTCTCTGTTGCAAATTTGCTGCCCTCTATTCGAATTATCTCTCCACTGTTGCTGTATCTGCCATTATAAAACGGAATACTAAGTAAGAGTTACGGATTTAAAAATCTTGCGATATTGTAAGATCTGTTCTGTGACATAAGTTTATGTCACATGGTTCACCTGGTGATGCACAAAACTGACTACGTAAATCATTTCTGAAACTTTTTCAATGTGTTTAGGAACAATTTGTAGTTGATACAAGAAGGTTTTAAAGATTTACCGCCCCGTCGTCGAGGACGCTATTGCAGATGTAGCCACAAGCTGGGAAAGAGGAAATATACGTGGAATGTTGGCCATATTTTTTCCAAAGAAATATGCCTAGTAATTGTCTTAGCCGCACTGGGGCATTCTCAGAGAAACTATATCTGTAGGAATGGATGGATATTTGAACCGTCGCCTCCACACTACGTGTCCAGGGTCTCACGACTGCGTTACTTCATAGTATAACTCGTGTCAGTAATAAAAGGAACAATTCTTCTTAATTCGAAAGTATAACATACAAACTGTAAACACGATTTCCAGTCATTCTTGTTCCAGACCGTTTCTTAGCATACACATTATGTTTTCGTTAATACATATCATTTGCTTTTTTTCCGCAGCACATACGTTGTAAAATAATAACAAATGAAACCATCAATGTCCAGTATATCTTGTTTTTGACTTCACTGTCATATAATGCTTTGCGATATTGGTTCATTTTCACGTGCGTGCAGGACATACATGCTAGGGAGGCGAAGGTTTGCGAGCTTCTTACTGCGAAGATCTGCTCCTGGTGTGGCTTTAGGCCCCATCTGGTGGTCAGAGGGTGATCAGCGTCACTAGAAGAAGTAAAGTTCCTCATGGATATGAGCGGTTTCCACAACACAGGGTCTGGGGCCTGCTGCGTCATTTTATTAGCAGAGCTGGCGTCTGTCTCTGCTGAGGGAAAAGCGCACCATGACGCCACTGATTTCACCAAAGAATAATCGTGAATAAAAATAAGTTTTGCGTATTCTGCATCAAAGGATGAGACACCACGGCATTGCCAGACCACCATGAGAAAGACCGCAGCTTCCACATTTTTTTTTTTTTTTTTTTTTTTTTTTTTTTTTTTTTTTTTTAATTGAATGTGTGATCTCCGAAACTGTGCCTGATGTCGAGAAGCTGATCATTTGAGCCACTGCTCCAGCAGGCAGAATCAGTCTTAATGTGCTTTTTGTTTTACGTCAACAGTGGCAAGTGTCCGCTGCGAGCCCCTATTTCATATGCGCTAGTCTCATCATTTGTAACGTTAACAACACTTTTTTTTCTCTTTTGTAGGTAGCTGACCGTGGAGGACAAAGATTCGTGGTCATTCGCCTCTTGGCCATCTGGTGCTTATGAGTGTACGTTTACCTGTTTATGGGAAAAGTTTACTGTCTACATAGCAGCCGCGCGATTTTTTAACCATTTCGCAACTTTCTGATTTTTGTGTGCAACTAGAATTCTTTAATTGATTTTAATTTGTGATTTTGTCTCATTACCACTATATTTGTGAGCTTCCCAGATAAGAAACTCCTCTTGCGTTGTCCCTATGCATTCTCCGGCATAATTTGGCACATCAACAAAATATTAAAGTATTTTCTTTTAATTCTAGCGAGGTTTTAAAAAACATTGCTTTCTGTCATCTTCTTGCAAACTGTTTTCATCATAAACAGTTGTAAGAGACAAAAATAACAAATTTAACTCATTGTACCGGTACATGGAATCTGTTGTTTCACTGTGAAAGTGTTATCACTATGAACAGTGGTCAAATCCAACAATCAGTTACTTATTATTCACGGTAAGAAACTGAAATTCACCTGTAGAGAACATGAAATATATTTTGTTCCTGTGATATCGCCACCTTGACTCTGTGCACATTGAACGATGGAGGAACGTACCTGCAACAGAGAGAGTATATCCACAAGTCAACTAACATCTTACAAAATTAGACGCCATGTAAACTTTTAGTTTGCATGAAGCTGTAAGAATTCATACAAAATTTTAACATCATATATTTAGAACATACAGTCTTTCGAATTTGAAACACTCAGTATCTAGACCATATCTTGGAAATTCTTGTGAAATGTTTTTGGTCGCGTTCGCTCCTACATTTCATGTACGGAATTTACTTGGTCATAATGATTTATTGATCGTCATTTTCAGGTTATTAACAGTTAAACAGATCCACTGAATGTGTGGTCGTGTTCCATTTTGAGTTTTCATGACTCTGAAGTGTTTCTGTACCATTTAAATTACCTATTTGTATGTCAATTGTTTTATTATTTTTATTAATTATCAATGCCCCATGTTTATATTTGTTTCCCACCGTGTGATTGAACTTGTGTGTTCATGTGAATGTGGAAGGTTGCTTTTAATATTGACTGACTGCCGCGCAATGGCTTACAGTCACTGCCTCGCGCTTTAGGCCTCGTTTACTTTAGTTAAGAACGCATGGCTTTGTTTCTTGTCTGCGCTGGCGTCTGCTGGTTGGCCAGATACAAGCTTACTTGGCAAGATGGCGAGGCGGCCGTGTTCTTAGTGTGGTGCCAACCTAATCTTGGACGAAAAAGGTGACAAAAGAGACCTCTCCGCAGCTCTAGAAGAGGGTATTATCTTCCTCCGTAGCGAGGGTTGGTAGACACTATGCGCTGAACGTGCTCTGGTCGCTTTCAGTGTGTGGTGGGGAAGGCTTTTGGCATGGCCTAAGGTGGCACTCTTGCTCCGACGGCCGAAGTGAGTATATCGTGGAATCATGCTGAGGGAATGGCAGGCTGTTAGAACTTTGCTTTCTTTGTGATCAGGCAGTCTTGGTTTTTCAGTGATAGTTTCCGTGAGTAATTCTTTCGCTATGCGAGGCGAAGTGATCCTTAATTTACAGAACTCGAGTAATGCAGTTTAAATTTAGTATTTGCATTTTCATTCTGGTGATAATTTTGTGTCCAGTTTTTCTCAAGTTAGAATACACATGTGTGGCCTTCAGCCTTTGTGTAAACTCACTATTTCTCAATTTCCTTGATTTTTTTCTAACTAACGTTTTCATGACGTGTCTGTATCCGCGAGTATGCTAAATTTTTTCTGGTTTGATTCCATCTCTCCTATCTGTATATGAACGATTGCCCCACGTGCTTTCGTAACGGTCGTTACTTCGGCCTTCAGCCATGCTTTTACTGATACTAGCTTTCTTCTATATGAATTCTCACGTATGCTTTACTTGCCGATTCTAAATTAATTTGTAAATTCTATGTAATTCACTGCGGTACAACACCATGTGCCGATGCCTCCCCGCACATGAGTTCATTTGTTACATAGTTGATCTAATTTGTGCTTCAAGACACCCGCCATCTCGTCAAAACGCCACCGACACTTCGTTTGTCGTTGCTATCAAGGGTTGCCGTATGAATAATGTGTCGCAAGCATTATAAACATGTCTGTAAGTGAATGAATGTGCTGTCCTTTATCCACTGTGTATTTGCAAATTTCTTCCCACACTACCTCTATATTTATAAAGGGCATTAACTTTATGATTTAATTCACTTTTGTACAAGGTGTGTGCTTTATTGTGTCTTAATTTGGTCTCCCCACATTTATTTGCTTGTTCATTTTACTGAATAGATAATGATTTAAAGTATCAAACTTCTGCTTTATAATTTCATGCTCCCCATCCCATGTTTAATTATCTATTCCTTTTTATATGTGTTATCTGTGTTTGTTAAAACGTTGACTGCTCCCTTAAGGAGTGAACAGTTAGATAAATGTCCATTACGCAAGTACTGTGGCCACGCGAAAAGTAATTTAGAGCAACAGTAAAGTTTTAACTTGCATTTGCAGATTTCAACTACCCGAGATCTTACTTAGAAAACTTAACAAGCTACTTTCAACAGTAAAGCATTTTTCTTTTTATAATGAAACTACTTCATGAGAAATAAGGACGTAGACAAAAGTAACGTCCATAAATGGCAACATTAAAATGTACAATACAGAAATCATGGGCGTATGGCTCAGAAAATGAAAAACTATATAATCTAATTCTGCACGAGATAGATCTTCCAGGCTGAGTTACAACTTATTTTCGTAGGAATTTGAAGCTTAAAAACCGTTTAGTTGTTTGCAAACGACACTTAACGTTATGACCATAATGTGGTGGATGCTTTCTTCATTGCTAAGACATGTCAAGGCAGCATATGTTAAATATCTGTTTCTACTGTCCATTCACCTCAAGAAATGAACATCAAAAGTGGAAGTGTCTTCTTCAACACCCAAAAATAGATCATTACATGTAGTAGCCATTTTCAATTCAAGCAAGATAAATTAGTAGCGTACAACGTAAACTCCCCAGTTATGAAACACAATGCTGGCAGTGAGGTTAGAAGGTAGGGACATTAATAATTACATTGCTCGGAAGTCGAGATGTGAAGCCGTTAGTAAAAGAAACAGTTTAATTCTAAGATACGTTTGCTACATACCAGCGTAAACTAGTCTGTTTTAACAAATACTCGTTCCTTGGATAAAAATCGCACTGTCGTATTTTAAGACCCACTTTAGATTTGCCTGTAGCTTTATGATTTTTGCAAACATTTTGGACAAAAATAAGAAAAATATAAATGATAAAAACTTATGGACAAAACTGTTATGACTCTTCTATTGTGATAATATCTATGCAACCAACACATAATATTCTTTCTGACCTAGTTTAACAAACAGCCAAAATTATTTGATATTTGAGTTTTGCTTCGACAAACATACTCTTCTTTGAACTTTTACCTCTTGAAATAATTATTTTAATATCTCTCCCACATATTCATTACCTTTTGCCGTTAAAATATTATCACCTGTCTTGTTTTGGTAATTTGTTCTAAGATTATTTTCTTTGCATGTACTGCTTACGAATGACTACAGCCTGGAAGGAACGTAGCGTACATTTGGCGTTCGGAAATCAGTCGCTAGATATCCCTCGGCCGAAACCTTGCCCGAAACTCTCTTTTGCAAACGTCATACTGCTTTGTGTATTTGATGATTTTCTTATTATAACTCAAGCTTTATCATTTCAAGGCAATAGCACACTGAAAATTGTCAAAAACATGTCGTTCTTAGGACAGTGAATTATAATCAAATGTTTAAAAATGCCATGTTGGCAGGTCACACGTGTCGTCGATGGTACGATAATTATGGATTACTCTCGCAGCTGTTCGGCGTAGGGTAATGGGCGGTGAATTAGTTTGTGATACACGAACATGTTAGACGGTGGTTCGAGTCTTGCTAGGCGCGGTGGCTCAGCGCGCTCTGTCAGAAGGCTCGACGCCCTCTGTAACGAAAAAAACTGAGTCAACGACGAATCGATCAAAATAACACAAAAATCAACGACCACGAAGAACCGATCAAACCGAAGAACCAATGAAAAGAGAGACAAAGAAAGAGGGCTCAACGCCATCTGTAATAAAAAACTGAGCAAAATTCTCAACCCAGAACGAACATTAACAAACGACCGAAAACCATCAATCTACCTGAGGAGCAAAAACCTAAAAATGAAAACCCACACTGGGATTTTTTCCTTTATTTTTTTGTTTTCATCTTGATTCCTAAAAGTTTTTCGCACACTCTTGTTAATTGAACACAACTATATTCTGCAAGATTCCGAGTTGTTCAAAAATAACTGTGCATTCTCAGAAAAGTGCGTTTGTTCTATTTTGTGAACATACCATGAACTACATAGCAACGAATTGCAACCACAGACTGCTTTATCACATGTACATAAACTGGGGAGATAGTGTTATAATGACTGTTGTAAATGACGTAACGGTAGTAGATACAGTACTAGAGTTACGGTGGAATATATTGTCACCACACTTAGGTCCATTCCGTTTGTTATTTTAGCAATAAAAGAAAATGTAGTCACGGTTTCAAACAGAATATTTGCTCTTTATTTTAGCGCAGAACAAAGTAAGATGAACAAAGTCATATTTGAAATACAGGAAAGGTAATACAATCTATGTTATAAGCGTCTATAGCAACCATACCAAAAACAAACTTTTTAGTACACGCATTGATTCTAATTAATGACTTTCAACTTATTCCATAAGTAGTGAATAATTGCTTAGGAAAAAAAGAAGCTAGTGAATTTGTAGTAAATAACTGCTTAGAGAAAAAAAGAAGCTAGGGAATTTGTTGGGATGTATACACTTCCCTTCCGATTCATTAAGGAACGACAGTTGCCACAAAAATCTAGGACTTCATTTATATATGAAACTATCAGCATCAGCACGTTGTTTAGAATATTCATTATTGCAGTAAACTCCCAGTGTATGTGCATATCCTTCGGAAGACTTTTGTTCGATTTGTTGTTACCTATCTCACGGCATGTTCACGAAATAGAACAAACGCACATTTTAGAGGGAGGACTCTTACATGTGCACAACCATAAACATTGCAGAACATAGCGCTATTTAAGTAATAAGGGTGTCAATGCGAAAATAAATGGCATCGGCGGGTTTCGAACTCCGACCATGTGCGCCACAACCTAACGCGCTGCACACTATACAACGGCGGACAATTACGAAACTGTTACTCAATTCTCGTACTACTAATGGGAGTTGTCAACTGCTAATATGGCATTTTAGACACTTGATTATAATGTATGGTACTAAGAACAACGTGTTAACTGAAGAATTAACATTCTTCAGTGCGTCATTGCTTTGAAATGGCAACGCGTAAGTTATAATAAAAAAAAAAAAAAAAAAAAAAATCGTCACAGACACGAAGCAAGATGGCGTATGCCAGAGAGAGTTCTGGGCAAGTAATGTCACGTGACATTTCGGAACGACTGGTTTACGTAATATGGAATGACGGCGTCAAATCGCCGTTATTTTTGCAAATATCTCTGTAAGGGTGCGTGTTATGGGGAAGAAAACCATAAGAGATCAAAGTTGTAGAGAATTTTCTTCCCTACAACCTGGGTTATTCAGTTTTCGTGTCAGATGAACGTATTATTTGCAATTAAAATTAAATTACAAACTGCTTTTTTTGGCGTTACTAACGCATTTCTTGTCCGAAATGTTTGAGAAAGGTAGGTTGTGATCTCTGGTGACCAACAATTATGTCTGTCAAATTTGGTGGCGATCAGTTGAACGGTACAACTTAAAAAGTGGGAACACTTTACGGACAGATAGACAACGAACGATGCGAGACATAAAAAAAACGTAAACGCACTAAGTTATAGAGAAATTTCTCCTCTAAAAATTAGGTTATTCAGTTTTCATGTCAGATGAACGGTTAAGCCATTATTTTCATTGAAATTTTGAGTTTTCAAAAGGCGATCGCAAAGGCCCACTTTTTGTGTTACTACTGTAAGGTAAAGTAGTCCAAAATATTTTCACTGACAAAATCATTTCGTATGCCGTCTTAATGAAACTCTCATCGAATTACAAAGTACACAAATAGTACTTGATAATTCGATCACTTTCATCAGTTGTGGATGAAATGAAATTTGTTGCATTATAAATTCACATCCTTAAAAGAGTCACAGCGTTTTAGATACCTTACACACCTGAACAGGGGAGAAAAAAAGAAATGCTGCCGTCTCTGTCTCTCTAAATCCTTCTTTCCTCTCTCTCTCTCTCTCTCTCTCTCTCTCACACACACACACACACACACACACACACACACACACACACGCTTGCACTCAAACGGATGCTTGGCCACGCGGTGTGTTTGAATTGAAATCATATTGTAAGACTTGGTGGTACTTAGGATTATAACAGGTCGCCTATGTAAATACTGTGTTTAATCATACGAATGTGGTTGTACTCATTAGGCGGAATCTCAATGAGCATACAGTTTAAATAAATTAACAACTCTTCAAGTCGTTGTCGGGTCTGGTAGCTTTCACCTACGCCTTATTTAGCAGAATACACGTGTGTCCTTAATTACACGTGAACTGAAGACGCTTCGTTAAAATATTTCCATGCCAACTGAATATAAATAGTATATCTTTTTGGTGAGGAAGAAGCTGCACTGTAAACCACCACTGTGTCAGTTACGCAAGTGTCAATAAGCAGTTAATTTTTTTCGAGTAATTTCTCTTCTAGTGACATACTTTTTAATGGTGTCTCTAATTACTTGTGGAACTCATGTTACTTTGATACATTAAAACGATTCTGCTCCAGAATGCACAGAGTGCCCTCATAAGTAAGCGACAATCAAATTTTGTCTTTTGCTTCACATATTGAATACGAAGCTTCGTCATTGTACTCGTTGTAACTACCTGCGACACTTCTCATAAGTAAGTTTTGAATCTATTCTCGAAACCCTTCGTGGTAGGTAATTACTTTAGGATTTCGTCTTGAGAGGTAATGTCTGATGTCAACAACTACACCCCAATCTCACTCTTAACTACTCTGTCAAAATTCTTGAAAATGTTACATACTCGAGAATAACTTCCCACATTTCAAAAAATGAAGTACTAACAAAATGTCAGTTTTGTATTCAGAAGGTTTTATCATCAAAAAGCGCAATATACAGTTTTATTTATCAAATATTAACTGCAGAAAGTTGAAGTAGGTGTTTCACAATATGGGAAGAATTCGGTTGTTTCCTCCACCTGGGGAGCTATCAATGGGGTCCCGCAAGGCTCGGTTTTAGGTCCTTTGCTGTTCATAATAATATATCAATGATTTGTCATTCTACATTCATGAATATGCGAAGCTAGTGCTTTTTGCTGACGACACAAATATTGTAATAACTCCTGACAATAAAAAATTAACTGATTAAATTGTAAATCATGTCTTTCAGAAAATCATTATGTGATTCTCTGCAAATTGAATCTCATTAAAGTTCGATAAACACAGTTTTCTACAGTAAATGGCATGACACCAGTAATAAACATAAAATTTTGACAGAAGTCTGTAGAATATTCAAATATTTTAGGTGTATGCACTGACGAGACATTAAACTGGAAGAAAAATATTGATGAACTGCTCAAACGTTTGATTTCAGCTACTCTCGCTAACAGGGTTTTTGCGAATTTTGGTGATAGATATCTCAGCAAATTTGCATAATATGTATAATTTTATTCTAAATAGGGAGTTTCACAGTAGCCTCATTATATATATTTTCACTTAAGAAATTTATTATTAATAACCCAACCCATTTCAACTGTAAGAACCGAGTGCACAACTACATAATTAAGAGAAAGGACAATCTTCACTATTCAATTTGAGTCAGAAAGGGGCGAATTATACTGCCACAAAGTTTTTGGTCGCCTTTTATTCCATCTTTATTTATATTTATCATGTTCCATAGGACCGAACTGAGGAGCAAACTTCTGAAGTCATGGAACGAGTCAGTTAAAAAATGAGTAGTACTTGATAAAGTTAAACGTAAAGCAATCGTAAGCATATCTTAGTTATAAGCATAAATAAAAGAAGAAACAATTTATCACAGAAATTAGCTTAGTTATTTATTTCTTCCAAGAATTCGTAGACAGAATAGAAAGACTGAGCCATTAGGCTGACTACTTATTCACTGCTGAATATTTCAATCTGTCAGGAAACTGGCCATACCTAAAGAAAAAATTACAGATACGGATAAGCACTGGGCTCATAGTGGTGGAACAATTATTAAGTATTCTGCTAGATACTCCATCATATCTGTAGGAGTCCTCAGTCTTCAGTGATTTAGTTATTGACTCTATCTCTCCCTTGTCAGTACCACAGAGTTATATGATAAGCTGCAGGAGCTAAGGTTCTATTTAATTCACCTGCTATATGCAGAAAGTGATTATTAAATACTATACATCTATCAGACTTATTAGTAATAGATAAATCTTCATTGCGCACTTACTTTATATCGTCAACTCTGAGCTGCTGACCAGATACTTGCTTCATGACTAGCCGTATGGCTGTTACTTAATCTTGAGAATTAGCTATTCTTTTTCTATACGACATATTTTTGCCTTCTTAATAAATTTTGCAGAACCTCTCAATATTGTTTGTCATGAGTTACTGATGCTTGATTCTGACTGCTTGTAACAATTTTATATGATTCCCACTTTGTTCTACACGATATTCTTATTCCACTTGTCAGCCACCCAGACTGCCTATTAGTTGTAGTACCTTGTTCTGAGGGTTCTAATGGAAAGCAGCTTTCAAAGAGCATGAGAAATGTGTTAACGAAATCATTATGATTATCGTAGGTATTACAGCTCAATAAACAGCCTATAAAACTTGTTCCTTAATTACATTAGAAAAAGCCTCTATTTCAATCGGACTAACTTTACCAGATAGTTTACTGTTATATTTGACAGACGTTTGAGCACAAAATCTTTTTAAAGTCAAAATTTGTGTAGCTTGGTCTGAAAGTCAATTTACTATTCTGTTAATGTTGTCTGTGGTTGTGCTTCTGTTCCCCTGCACTCTCGTTGGAAAGAATACTATTTACAGCAGGTCATAAGAATTAAAGAGATCTAGAGCATCTGTTAATGTTGAAATCACCACATACAACTAATTTTTGTATCTAATATATAAAGCAGAGTGTCTGTATGTTTGTACGTGTTGCATACAAATCTACAATTTATTTCCAATCTTTCTCAAATTTTGTACACGTAAGCTTCAGTCTATGAGGACGGTCGCCGTAAGTGTAATAATCACGTACGATTCATATTTCACGAGATATGACGTCATAAAGCAATGAGATGCGCGAAAAACTGCTGTATTTTGTGACAATACTGCTCATTTTCTCCTAAACCACTGGACCGATTTCAACCAAATTTGGTACACACATTCCTTACCGTGAGGTAACAATTGCTGCAGGGTTAAGAATCACATATGACACATGGTTCACAAGATATTACGTAATAACCATTAGAAATCGCAAAAAATGCCGTATAATGCGGTGAGACTTTCGAAATACACTGTATGAGAATGACATTACTTAGCGACTTGCAACAAAGTTGAAACATAATTTCAAACCTTTATTAAACTTTTTCTCGTTGGCAATCATAGCAAAATGACGAAAGGAAAAAAGTTTCTCGCTCACTACTTTTCCGCTGTTTATGGAGTAAAACTACGGCTCTCGGTATGACGTTATAATTTGAACACTACGAATTGTAGCGATAGGAAATTTTACAGACAGTATACACACATATAGTTGAGAGTACCTTCGAAATTGTATCATAGTACGTAACGTAATTCATGAGATTTGAGCACATAAACAGTAACGTTCGTGGAAAACCGCCCCATCACGCATCAACTTTTAATCTATTACTTCTTTACTACTAATTGTATTCCCAAGAGATTTTGCAGACATACAACTCTTATACCAATGAATATATACCTGAAAAATGTCAGGAGTAAATAAATAAATACCCGGGCAACGCCGGGTTTTCAGCTAGTTTCCTATAAAGTGAACATAGACTGTTCTCTAGCTTGAGCAGAAATGTTTTAAAATCAGAGTCAGGGGACCTTTAAATAACAACAATTAGAAGTTTAGTTTCCCTAAAGTCAATCGCATCAGCACAACATTCATATATCTTTTTAGTGCAGAAGTTGAAACATCGAAGGACTCAACTTTGATAGTACCTTTTTTTAAGCACTTGCCAAACAGCATTAAAAGTCTAACGGGTAGCGAACTGCCATGTGAAGAGAAATTTAAGAACTACTTGAATGGCAACTTCTTCTAATCAGTACATTAATTTTAGACATAAATTAATAATTTTACAAAAGCCTAATAAATAAATATAAAATTAAAGAATATATGTCTTCAAATATCATGTAAATATACCTTTTATTAAATTGACACGTTCCACATCATTACGAAATATCGTGTTCGTTATCAATCTAATAAGGAATAATTTAATGTAATCTCCTATATTTCTCGTAATTAACTTTTGAGCCCATCCATGAATCCCTCTGTGGTAGATTTCATCTTAAGCGCAAATAACTCACCGAGTACGATTTACAGGAACATGAATGTCAGAGAAATCACTAAACTGACAGTAATTGTAACTATTGAGGTCTTCAGACCGATTTCTCGTTTTGTGTACAATTAAGTACTGTGGAAGCGTCATCTTCTATATACCTATTTGAAACTGTTAATGCCCCCAAGCCTTGCTCTCAGACTTCTACCTCCCACACTTACCTCCATAATCAAATGGACAATTTCCTGATGTCTCAACCGATTCCTGTCAACTTCTCCTATCAACTGATTCCCTCTTTATATCAAGTTGTGCCACATACTTCATTTTTCCAAAATTCCACCCATTACTTCCTTGTAAGTTCTTCGATATACCCATATAATCTTTCTGACGTAGCATTACGTTGCCAAAATGTATAGTCCCTTGCTGTCCGAACTATGTATTGTTTGTCGCACGGGAATGTCCGGGGCGATCTGGAGCAACACGTCACGGACTGTACGGCCACTCCCGTCGGAGGTTCCAGTCCCCCCTCGGAAATGGATCTGTATGTTGCCCTTAGTATCAGTTAGTTTAAGTTGTTTGGAAGTCTAGGGAACAAAGACCAATATACATTTTGTATATGTTGTTTAGCTTTTAGAAATGGCTATAATCCACAAAATTTCTATAAAAATTTTCCATTTTCCGTTTTTTTTTTTTTTTTTTTTTTTTTTTTTTTTTTTTTTTTTTTTTTTTTTTTTTTTACACTCACTATACTTCGGGTATCATCAGTCATTTTGCTGCCTAAACAACAAAACTCATTTACTATTTTAGTGTTTCATTTCGTAAGCTAACTTCCTTAATATCATCACGTTTCATTTCAGATACGTTTCCTTAACTTTGTTTTTTCTTTTCTCTTTTCAAGAGACTGTAAATTCCTCTCAGCTGGTTTTTAATCCCTCGTTGGTTTTAATGCAACCACACAATACCGTCGGAAATAATATTATGAACCAACTGTTCATAACACATAATGTACACGATAAAAACAGTTTCTAATATATACATGCAAAACGAAATGTACAAAACTTTGTGTCCACTTTTATATAACTACAGAAGGTACTTTATAAATAAAAAGCGCAACGCATGTCGTGTGAAAGTTTCCATATTAGAAGTAAGCGTAAGGCAGGAAACACATTGCAAATAATATGTGTGTCCCAGGGGAAAATGTTAAAAGATTTTCTTTAATCTACTAATTCTATAAATGTAGGTTTGCCTTTTTCAAACTTTCTTTCTAAATACAATTCCTCAAGTTCGAGTCTACTAATTTGTTCCAATATTCTGTAACTGATTCGTGTCACTCTTTTGCACCCATAATCCATTAAGTTGTTAATATTCACGCTTTTCAGCAACGACCTTTTATTATAATCAGAATAACTAAATTCATACTTATCAAGTCGTTAGCACGTCCATTTTCATGCATTGGGTTATGTTCAAATGTTTGTACACCGATTGGGTGAAACTGCTATGCTCATCAATCCCTAGACTTACAAACTATTTAAACTAACTTACTCTAAGGATAATACACACACCCATGCCCGAGGAAGAACTTGAACGTCCTGCGTAAACGGCCATTCAGTCCGTAGCATGACGTCTTAGACCACGCGGCCGTTCCTCGCGGCTATTGAATTGTATTGTGAAAGCTACATTCCACAATGAAGGTAAGTTTAAACTACTCAACGATTCTAAAATATATATGTTATTATTAATACTAATTTTCTACTGCGACCAGTACAGTAGCATCGCTATCTTTATTTTTGGAACTGATGATCAGTAGATATCATAAATAAAAGACAGATTGAAAATTTATGTACAGCATCTACGGAAACTAGAGTGCACTTATAAGATCGAAAAGAGAAAAGCTGTAGTTAGAAATGAAACAGGTTTATAAACTATCCCTTATGATATTCAGACTTTGTGTAAGCTGTGAAGGAAACAATAAATTCAAACGAAATTAAACTGAGGGTGAATAAACAAAAACCTTCTCCGAATGACTAATATTTTTTGTAACGAAACAGGGGAAACAGTGTATTTCATGAAAGAATCGCAATACGAATTATTAAAGTTTCATAGTGCAGAAAACATGAACTAATAACTTATGATTCGAAAGGAATGCAAAACATTTATTGCCATTGTGGAACTTTAGCACTACTAAAGCTTTGACAACATCTCCCTATGTTACACGAAATAATGCCAGCAGTTGACGAAGAGTTTTTATTGTTCTACACCTAGTGATTTGGTTATCAAGTAGCTGAAGTACGTTAAATAGTGGCAGTTGGCTAATTCTGCTCGAGTCATCTACAATGAGGGCATCAAAGTCACGATCCACAGACTCCACGGAACCCTTAAAGGTTATTTATGGACCCCATCCTACTAAAGTTGCAGTATATAAATATCACTTCACCTGACAAACAGGCGTACAAGATCCGGCTAGTAGTGTACATTTTGGTTGGCGACAGCCACAAGGCAGACTCAAATAAAGTAAACGGTCATTTCACCCAGCCACAGAGGTGTTCTATTGACTCCTGTCTGGGAAGTTGAGCAACAGTGTCTGCTTCGAAATACGGAAGAGTGCATTGCCAATCTGTAAAGCACTAATAAATAATTGATCTAGGCCAAAGCGCTAGTTGGTGGATTCGATCTTCGTAACTTCGCTACTTTGGTTCCGAGTTTTGCTCGACAGATATCAGTCCCCGTGACTATGCCGTCATGCTGTTTTCCAATGGTGCCAACAGCAGCGTTCAAACAGTTGTCGGAGTATTTTAGCTGTGTGGTCATCTGGTGACCAGTATTAATTACGTATCTACATTTACATGGAGTAATTTTTGGCATGCCCTGACTAAAAGAAGGGATCGCTTGGTAGGACACATTCTTAGACATCGAGGAATCGTAAATTTAGCATTGGAGGGAAGTGTGTGGGGTAAAAATCGCAGAGGGAGACCAAGAGACGCGTATAGTAAGCAGATTCAAGTGGATGTGGGTTGTCGTTCTTATGAGGAGATGAAAAGGCTTGCCCAGATAGAGTAGGGTGGAGAGCTGCATCAAACTAGTCTCCGGACTGAAGACCATAACAACAACAACAACAACAATCTGCCAATTCCATCTAAGTGCATAGCATAAAGTTCATCGCACTACTTTCATATTACTTCTTCACAATTCCGTTCTTTAATAGCGCGCGGAAAGAAGGAACACATCCGTTTGACCTCTGGACTCTCGTATTCTATTATGATAATCATTTCTCCATATGTAGGTGGGAGTCAACAATATATTTTTGCATTCGGAGGAGAAGTCGCCGATCCAAATTTCGTAAGTAGATCTCGTCGCCATGAGAAACATTCTTGTTTAACGTTACCCACCAAAACTAGTTTACCATTTCCTTGACACTTTGGAAAACGAGCTGACTTACCCTAAAGTCTTTGTATGTCCTTCGTCAGTACTAACTGATAAGGATCCCATACAGTGCAGCACTTCTCCAAAGGAGTACGGACAAGCCTGGTGTAGGCAGTCTCTCCTCTATAGTTCTGATGCATCTTCTAACTGTTCTGTCAATAAGCGCAGTATTTGGTTCGCCTTCTCCACGACGTGCATTCTTTTCGCATGAAACGGATTTCTTATCTAAATCGTTCTGCAATTGGTTTTGATCTTCAGATGGCTTTACTAAACGCTAAATGACAACATCATCTGAAAGCAACGTAACAGGACAGCTCATATCGTTTAAGTGCAGGGTGATTATAATTAAAGATTAACCTTCAAAACGGTTTATAATCTACAGCACTGGTCAGACTGACCTCAAATCGCAATTCAATATTGTCAGAGAAGAAGGAAAACGTATGGCAGAAGAAACATAAATCGCGTGAAAATGTATCAATTGATGCCGCTCTAAGCATCGTAATTTTGGTAATCGTAATATCGTAATATCGTAATATTGGTCGACTTAAAATGACAGGTGGATCATACAACAGTGCCTAAGGTGTACATCAGGCGTTATACAACTACCAATCAGTCATCATGGGCGTACAGGGGTATTACTGTTAGTTACATAAGCACATCCACCATTGCAAAGTCATATCACATCGGATGGGAAATTTCGTTTCTTAATTGTCCTGAGACCAAAAACCGCATAAGAAGCATCAATCAAATCGGTTTCTAATTGTCCTGAGGCCAAAACCCGCATAAAAAGCATCAGTCACGTCAGTTTTTATTTGTCGTGGAGCCCAAAAACCGCATAAAAGCATCAAATTCAAATCGGAGTTTTAATTTCCGTATGAGTGGCACAAAACGTGTTCAATATGCTGTCCACCGTTTTCTGCAGCAAGTTGAAATCGAGAAACGGCATGTTCCACAACTCATAGAAGTGTTTCCGGGGTCACGTTCAGCATGTATTGCACAATGCGTGCCTTCAGTATAGCTATGCTTGCAATCGGAACACTGAACTCAACATTTTTCAGATAGCCCCACAGCCAGAAGTCACACGGTTTAAGATCAGCTGATCGGGACGGCCAGGCTGTAGGCAAACGACGGCTGATAATCCTAGCATTTCCGAAACGGTGCTTCATCAGGTACTTTACTGATTTGTAATGAACGTAGGTTCGCCATGCTGCATAAAAAATATCCCACCCATACATCACACTGTTGGAAAGCTGGAATGGCGTGGTTGCGCGAAAGACATTCGTAGCTCTTACCAGTGACGGTACAGGTAACAGAACCGGAAGCACCTATCTCTTCGAAAAAAAATATGGCCTTATGACAGATGATGCCGTAAACACGAACCAAACAGTGACCTTTCAGGTTGAAGCGGTACTGGTTGATTTGCGTGTAGATTTTCTGTTTCCCATATTGGACAATTCTGTGTACTGACACTTCGTCTTCCCACAAAATCTTCCACGGACTTTTATCTTCCACTTCTATGCGAGCAAGAAATTCTTAAACAGAAGTCTCTCTTGCTAGTAGGTCAACAGGAAGCAACTCTTGCATTTGGGTGATTTGGAATGGATAACAAATAAGGATGTTTCGTAGGATTTTACGCACCGTGCTCACAGGTTAGTCCAACATTGGAGCAATTCTCTGTGCATTGCACTTTTGCACACCATCACTCGACTCCTCCTGCATTTCTGTGGCCACTTCTTACACTGACCTCGAATCAATTCGTTTACTCCCTCTACCAGGTTACACACTTTCTTTTCTAATTTCCGAATCATTTTCTCCAGTCCCACGGCAGTAATCGGACGAACACCTTTTTCAAAACCCTTCAGTGTCCGGAGCTTCTGCAGAGCGAATTATGATAGTTATCATTCTTGTAAAACAATTTTACAAGCAGAGCGCGATCCTGCATTGAGACAGTCATGGCGAACATCTCAGACGCGAAAGGAGGAAAAGCCGTGTACCCGACATGTTTATATCAAATTCAGTGAGTCGTGCGGATGACAGGTGGTGTTTTCATTTACATATTCTGAAACATACAGCGCTATCTGTTCGTCAATTTTCACACTATTTTTCTTCTTCCATGCATTTTCCCCTTTTTCGATGATATTCCGTTGCAATTTGACGTCAATCTGACCAGTTATTTTGTATTTTTAGGGCATTTTGAAATTTTAACTATAATTACAATCACCCTGTATATAAGAGAAAGCATAGGCCCAATAACACTATACCGTGGTGGAACGACAGATGTTACCATTAAGTTTATGCCTTTCCATCAATTTCTAGGAAACGTGTGCTCCCTGACACAAAGTCCCTAGTCGTATGACATGTGAGACTGTATTCCATAAACCCGAAATTTGATGAAAAACCGGTTGTGAGATACGGTGTCAAAAACCTTCTGAAGATCTAGAAATGTGGAACTAATTTAAGATCCTGTGTCGATGGTACTCATTACTTCACGTGAGTAAAGAGCTAGCTTTTAAATCCGTGTTTACTTCGGGTCAATAGATCGTTCTGCTTGAGATAATTAATAATTTTTGAGTATAGAGTAAGTTCCACAGCCCTGCTGCAAATCTACAGCAGTAAAATAGGCGTTTAATTTAGTGGGTTTCTCTTATTGCCTTTTATGAACATCGATGTGAGCTGTGCAACTTGTCCTTCGTTGAGCGAGCGGATCTGTATGAGTATTAGTTATGGAACTATCGCGCCAGCATATTTTTGTTGGAAACTAATCGATATACTATCCGGATCAGAAGATATATTTTATTATCAAGGCCAGACGCGCAAGTTTTGTGCTGTCGTAAAGATAAGTAATTTAGATTGCAAAAAACTTACTTTTACGCCGGCAAGTGTCAGACTGATAGAGTGACAGACTGTGAATCCAAAGGTCGTGGATTCGATTCCCGTTCAGTCCTAGTATTTTCATCTTTCACCTCTGTCTGTCTGGTTGATGTGAAAAATGCAGCACCGTGGATCGGAATTCTTGTTACGCTATAGGTTCCCCCTTAACTGGCTGGGTAAGTCAGTTGAAAGGATCGCATACCACCTCCAAACAGGACTATGGCTAGCAAAGCACAGTGGTGTTCAAACCAGTCTTCCGACAGTAAGTAACGTAATTCATTTGTAAGTTTGTTCTTCAGGCTCGCCATTAAATTTTTAACTTTTCTTTGGATATATTTGCAGTGAACGCGAGAAGATCAAAAGTAGTGATACAACCGTATTTTTGTTTACTTTTGATGCAGTTAATTTTAACAATCTCATGTAATTATTCTTATTTCCTTGTAACAAGAAGTTAAATACAGCGTAGTGCTTGATTGCTTGCACTATTTATTCGCGAAACGCAGCGTGAACTTTATTTTCCTTGTTGTTTAAACTTCGCAGAATTTTGTTTACATACCGTGATTTCATGCCTAATTTTTCGCGTGTGCAGATTTAGCATGACAATGCAACATTAAGTTTATTTACGTTACTGTATTACCATTATTTACGCATATTAGTGTAGTACAAAACTTGAGTGTTTCCTTCGATCTTGATTTTCAGCTAGATTTCATAAACAAATTATTAAACAAACACAGTGCCAAGTATTTGAGCTGCCGCCGGCCGCGGTGGCCGAGGGGACTGAGGCGCTTCAGTCACGGTCTGCACGGCCACTGCGGTCGGGGGGTTCGAATCCCCCCTCGGGCATGGATATTTGTGCCGTCCTTAGTTGTAGCTAGCTCATAAGTAGTTTGTAAGTTTAGGGACTGATGACCCCGTAGTTATGTCCCATAGACTCTACAAACATTTGAACATTTGAGCTGCCGTAGGAAAGTTAGTCCTTGGGTTCTATGCAGCAGTTGTGACAGATGAGTTCACTGGGGAGAACGTAGCAGCATGCGGATTGGGGAAATATACAAGACTCATTTTATTGCAATAGGTGTTCAAGGGACAGAAAAATAGAGGATCATAGGGGGAAAATTAGAGCACTTCAGTCTGAATTAGGTAGTGCCAGGGAGGAACTGATGACGTTAAGGGGGGAGAAGAATGAAGAATGTGAAATGTTAGCAAGGACCAGGAGTCACAAGAAAGAGGAATATATCAGACAGATTCATCATTGACCCAATCAATACATTTGCCTTGCTACCACACTCAAGTAAGGCAAAGGCTCCATTATAAGTAGGTGCAGTGAATAGAGAACAGACTTTCGGGACATGTATTGTGGTTTGTTTTTTTTTTTTTTTTTTTTTTTTTTTTTTTTTTTTTTTTTTTTTTTAGTCTATGGGACTTAACTACGGGGTCATCAGTCCCTAAACTTACAAACTACTTATGAACTACTTACAACTAAAGACGGCACAAATATCCATGCCCGAGGGGGGATTCGAACCCCCGACCGTAGTGGCCGTGCAGACCGTGACTAGAGCGCCTCAGTTCCCTCGGCCACCATGTCACAAACTTTTTCAACCACAGTGTATGTTTTTCCCAGGTAGTAGAGTACGTTTGATCTTCGTGGAAGGACTTTTACGAAGCATGATGTTGTTGTGATAGCGGGTATAGATAGGGATCAGGGCTACAACACTGAAAGTGACCTGATAAAAATAGCTTTTGCAACGACTCATACAAATGTTGGGGTCTATGCCTGCATACATGGAAAATGATTAGCGAAAGTTAAAACTCTCTATAAGGAGCGTCAATATTGAGTTAGATCAGCTACTCAGGATGGCTGCTGGATATGACATGGGTTTCGTTCCTGTTGATACTATTGGTAGGTAGGAGTTCACTAGGTTTCGCCTACATCTCAAAAGGAAATGGAAGGCTTAACTGGCTGGGTTGGTAGCAAAGTCCTTAAGAAGGGACACTGAAACTCATGGGACTACTTCTTTTTTAGCCTAAGATTAGTTTCCAGTGAGAAGCTCAGACAGGCAACTCCAAAAGTGTTAAAATATCACAAGATTCTCATAAAAGTTAAGCAAATACTAATGTTAGTATATTTCGTCAAAATCTAGAGGGATTAAAGAATAAAGTAGATGAGCTTCTAGTTTGCGTGGAAGAGACAGAAACTAAGAATGTAACTGATGTACTATGCCCATTTCAGCATAACATTGTCACTGAAATGAAGATAAAGAATTGTGGATACAAACTGACAACACGTGTAACTAGAAGAAAAAATTAGTGATGTCACTTTTATAATTATAACTGTGTCTAGGTCCCCACAGGAAATTTTCAACGATTCCTGAAATACTTCAATTCTTTGTTCTGCTGCCTGTCGGACAGGAGGGAGCAAATCATCTGTAGGGATTTCAGTGTTGATTCTCTGAAAGAGTGTAATAGGATGGCTGGAGGAGGGCAGAAATAAGTGGTTAACAAAATGCGCAAATTCACATGTTTCCTCAAACTGGGGAGTTATCAGTGAGGTCCCATAAAGCTAGGTCTCGGGTCCTGTGCTATTCATAATATTATTTACCATTACATATTCATGAAGATGCTAAGCTAATGCTTTTCTTTTTCTCTCTTCTTTTTTTTCTACACGTACTGTAATTCCACCTGACAAACAAGAATTAACTGTTGAAATTGTAAATAATGTCTTTCAGAAAATCATTAAGTGATTCTCTGTAAATGGAGTCGTTAAATTTCGATGACACAGAATATACAATTATGTACAGTAAATTGCATGACACCATTAACAGACATAGACTTTCGACTAAAGTATGCTGTTAAGGTAAAATATTTAAAAAAATTTAGGTGTGTGTATTGATGAGACATTAAATTGAATGAAACACATTGATGAATTGCTGGAACGTTTCATTTCAGCTACTTATGCTAATATACGTTATTGCAAAATTTGGTGATAGACATCTCAGGAAATTAACGTTCTATGCCTGTTTTCACTGACCTTCCTCGTATGGCATCATATTTTGGGGTAATTCATAACTAACTTTGTTAGTAATAACCCAACCGAATTCAAAAGTAATATCACCGTGCACAACAATAACACTAGGAGAAAGGATGATAAAACTAACTTAAATTCAGAAATGGGTGAATCAACCTGCCACAAAAATCTTGGGGACTCTGGATTGTTTTAAATTTGCCATGATTTTTTCTAATTGTCTTTTGTTAATTTATTCGCTATAAATTTATAAATTTCTGTCATAATACTGCTTTGAATTTAAACACAACCGGACTACACTTATGTTTTAGGGGACTGATGACCTATCTTTTTGGCCCCTCTAAAACCAACAACACTTATATTTCCAATTTCAAAGGAATTAATAAACATATTTTGGTGAATTTGGGTTCGTCGATAATCAGTCTTGCCAGTGTACTCACGATAACTGCTCTAAATAACTCTCAGAGAGTGCGTTGATCAAAATTTGTTAATTTTTTTATTAATTAGATTAGCGACAAAGGTATTCCTAGTCTATCGGAGATGTGTTCATTACTTGTATTTTATACTGTGTTTCTTCCAAGTAAATTTACATTTAAATGAAAACTGAATTTGAAGCCCTTCTTTGCCGGCCGCGGTGGCCGAGGGGACTGAGGCGCTCCAGTCACGGTCTGCACGGCCACTACGGTCGGGGGTTCGAATCCCCCCTCGGGCATGGATATTTGTGCCGTCCTAGTTCGTAAGTAGTTCATAAGTAGTTTGTAAGTTTAGGGACTGATGACCCCGTAGTTAAGTCCCATAAGCTTTACAAACATTTGAACATTTTTTTGAAGCCCTTCTTTTCCTTTACAAACCAGGTAGACTTGAACGTTATTTATTTTAGAATGAAACTTTCACTCTGCAGCGGAGTATGCGCTGATATGAAACTTCCTGGCAGATTAAAGTTGTGTGCC
The DNA here is from genome assembly GCA_026315105.1 of Locusta migratoria. NCBI lineage: Eukaryota > Metazoa > Arthropoda > Insecta > Orthoptera > Acrididae > Locusta > Locusta migratoria. The sequence goes on from CM048755.1 coordinate 382,884,055, forward strand.
GGAACCGGGACTCGAACCTGGGACCTTTGCCTTTCGCAGGCAAGCGCACTACCGACTGTGCTATCCCGACACGACTCACGATGCCGCCTCACAACTTTACTTCCGCCAGTACCTCGCCTCCTACTTTCCAAGCTTCACAGAAGCTCTCCTGCAAACACGCAAGACTAGCATTCCTGGAAGAAAGGATATGGTTGAGACATGGCTTAGCCACAGCCTAAGGGATGTTTCCAGAATGAAACTTTCACTCTGCAGCGGAGTGTGCGCTGATATGAAACTTCCTGGCAGATCGAAATTGTGTGCCGGAACCGGGACTCGAACTTGGGACCTTTGCCTTTCGCGGGCAAGCGCACTACCGACTGTGCTATCCCGACACGACTCACGATGCCGCCGTCGTGAGTCGTGTCGGGATAGCACAGTCGTTAGTGCGCTAGCCCGCGAAAGGCAAAGGTCCCAGGTTCGAGTCCCGGTTCCGGCACACAATTTTAATCTGCCAGGAAGTTTCGTTATTTATTTTGTCCATAGCAGGTTTTTATTTCGATACCCTTAACTTAAGACACAGAGAATGTAGAACATAAATTTAGTGAGTCGCTTGTCCTATGGACACTGTGGTCTGCGTTATTGCACCTAGATTATATGCAAAATCTCACGACCAATAAGACATCCCTTGTAACCCCTGAAAGACAAGCTGCAAGCACTCAATTTACAGCACTTGCAGTCTAGCCCAATGTGCTCTTTTCACTCGCGCAATTTTATCTCATCTCCGTAGCCTAGAGGTATGCATTTCATCAAGTTTTAAAGTATGTGTTACACATAATTCAGAGCTATCTGTGAAGATATTCCCATAAATCTTCCGTCAGTGTAATGTAAATCTACTGTCCAAGCTGTTTATGTACGAGTAACTCGATTGCTACAATGTTATAGCCAAAGATACTGTGCACAACGGTGCTGCGAAGCTCAGTTAATTTTTCTTGTAAAGCACAGATAAACAACCTGTGTGCCGATTGTTATCTGATTGTACTGTAGTCACGGAACGCCACGCAATCAAAGAGCTGGCCATCGGCATTTCATTTAGTCTGCACGTGGTCCGTCGCGGAGCTTATGCATACGACACTAACAGACGCGTCAGCCAATAATTATCACCTCAATGCAGACTGAAATAACCATCGCGCAACCACAACTCCGAACAGTGACGTACCAGTAATTACGTGGTATTCGGAAAAAAAATATCGAACTTGGCAGTTCATCGCGAGAGACAAACGACGCGTGTCGGGTACTCAGTAATCCCTCGACACGGGCCCCGAGGCGAGGAAGAAAGTATAGCACACAGTTATTAATATAAGGCGTCGAGGCCGGTCGTCTTGTTATATATTAGCAGGCCGCAGCGTGAAAAGTTTGCTGTGAGCAGGAGATTGTGCGATAGGAGTAAGCAGACGCAGAAGTGGGAAGTTACCGAGTCACGATTTGAGCGCCGCCGCTTACTTATTCTTTCGTACCCTCGAGGCAATTAAATGATTTCTCGGGATCTGCCTAAAGAGCACGGTTGTTCACAATAGAGAGGGCCTTCAGCGGTTCTCCAGAGCAACACCCATTGTGGCCGGGGCATTACTTGCAGAAACTGCGCTCGATCCCAGTCACGCAAACCGGTAATAATATCCCATTATCAGTTCGGCAGAAAATTCGTTTGATTTCGCAAGCGGAGCGGGTGCGAACTTCTGTCAGCTGAATCGCAGTCGAGTATTATTGTGCCTCGAATGATATGGTCTACATTGAAAACGAAACTCATCTTACTTTCATATCGTCTTTCTCTTCGTCACTCCATCGCTGACCACGATCGTGGGGGATCCGAAATATTAGGGAACAATATCGTGTGGTTACATTCTTTTATCTTTTTACGAGACGTTTCGTACTTCACAAGGCTACGTTTTGCGTTCTTTTAGACGTGATATTTAACAATATTATCCAACATTATTTCACTACGTTATAAGTGTCGAAGTGTTTTTATATACCTTAGACAATAACGCGTGAAAGAATTTACTGAATAGTTAATAAGGAAATTTCTGGAAATGACAGAGAAGAATTATAGTTTTAAATTCCACCGTTTACAAAATTTTGTTAAACTCTGAAATCTACACCAATGCACAGTATCACTGAACACTTTACTCGCGGGGAGGGCTATGTAAACAACTTATCAAAATATCATTATTGGATTGGTGAACGTTGCTATTAAATATTTGCTAAGAAACCAGTGAAGACTGGTTACTGTGCCAGGGAAAAAGACATATGTATGCTGCAATCAAATATGTAACGTTTTTCACATTTAACCGTTTTCATCCTGTAATTTTGCTTTGATTTGTAGGTGCTTATATTTTCAAAATATCACTAAGGTGTATCTTCAAGTTCCTGTAAGTGAGGGTATCACTGCTGTTGTTTATATAGATTACATACTGGAAATATTTTATTCTTGCAACAATCTTATCTCTTTTCAGCCGTGTACTTTTGCGTTGAACTGTAGTATTTACTGACACTATGTGGAGAAGCTCTTAGTAGAAGGAAAAGAGCTTAGGGTTTAACGTCCCGTCAACAGCGTGGTCATTACAGACGATACTGATGCTTGGATTTTTTTTAGTAACGATGGGGAGGAAATTGGCCGTGCCCTTTCATAGGAACCATCCCCGGCATTTGCTTGGAGTGTTTTAGGGAAATTACCGAAAATATAAATCAGGATCACTGGGAGTGGATTTGAGCCACCAAAATGGGAATTCAGTGTGACTTAAAACAAACCAATAGCCAAACGTCTTTTTTACCCCAGGTAATGTCTGTTATTGCTATTGTTGTTGTTTGGATGCTAGCATATTGTATATAAGCAGACAAACTTCATAAAACGGATATATGGAAAGGAAATCTACACCAAAATTTACTAATGTACATGGAATTCCTATAATAATGTTTGACACCCACTCAAGCACTTCGATGAAGTTTGGATCTGTTCTGAGAGAGGTCGCTTATCTGCCCTAAGATTAGCTGGAAAAATTAAGACAAAAATTAACTAGAAACACAGTACGCCACCGCAGTACTCCAGAATTAAAGCACTAAAAATCCGCGTTTCTTTAACGTACTCCTTTTCTTTTTATTTAAAACATGAAAAAAAGGAAGCAAAATTAGGGTTTAACGTCCTGTCGACAGTGTTTACATTAGATACGGACTACAAGCTCAGATTGCTTTGTTCAGAAATAAGAAGGAACTCGGTAGTGCCCTTTCAAAAGAACCATCCCGGAATTTGCATAGACAAATTTAGGAAAATCACGGAAAACCTAAATCTCAATTGGCAGATGTGGATATTAATCCTCGTCCTACCGAATCCGAAGACAGTGTAATAACCATTGCGCCACGTCGTTCGGACCTATTTGAAACATCGTCAGTGGTTTTGAATGAAACATACTTAAAATGTTAGTTTCCATGTGAATCCGTTGTTACTAGATGAAGGGCGGAATATGTGCCCATATAGTAAGAAAAATTTCTTGTCGTTACGGTGAAAGATATAGGAAAAAACACCTGAGGTGTTACTTCTCAGTAAGTCAGACTGCTAAAGTAGTAGTCGCGATGCGTACTTCAAACTGTGCATTCAGGACTATATTGCGTATAAAATTGAGAAATCGAATTAAGACGTTCGCGGGGGCCATTTAACACAGAGATGTGATTTACCAAGAAGAATGGCGGTGAAGACAGACGCGTGATCTTAAATAACGGAACTTGCACTGAAATTTATCAGAGCAATTACAGGTGTGGCCGTTTAATTAGGCGTATTTGTCAAAGTTATTAGGGCGTCAGAGCTGTGGGCCAGGTGCGAGCCTGTGCCTAATACGATCGCGGCCGGCCCGCAACAATTAGTGATCCCTTGACCCGCGGCTAACTCGACCGGTGCCTTACTTTTTACCTTTATTCTATTCATTAGATGTAGTTTTATATCTGGCACTAACCTCTTGTCCATTTATCACGCCAAGCCCTTTATTCCTCCGTCCTTAAGATCGTTCGGCATTCATGCCACCTAAGTTCTGTCAGACACAGGCACGTGCGTCCTCGCCCATGGTTGGGCGGATAAATGAAAAGGCTGATCTTGGGGTATAATATCCTGATGGTACATTCTATGAAAGAATACAGTCAGTAAGGAAGACGAAGTTGATACAAAGTTTCATAACAAATAATTATTTCCCATATATCACTTTCACGTTTGTTACGTTTGATACTTTTTTGACTTGACAATGTTCAGGTCCAAGGCAGGCATGTCTAACGGCAAGACGTCTGCCTAGCAAGCATGGAGGTCCGGGTTCGATTCCCGGCCGCATCATAAAATTTAAATTCATTGCTTCACCTTCATCTTCAATGTATTGGACATATTCAAGACGAAAAACCATCTCAGGGTTTCTTAATTTATATTTAAATTGATATTTATATCATCTTAGCAGGAATGTTCCACTATACGAAGACCCTTGGCAGTAGTGGCAATTGTCTATGGATCACAGAAGCTGAATTAAAGTTTGTGACCTGGAGGGAAGTCGTACTTAGACTATTCCGAGGCGCCTTAATCGTTAGTGGTGCGGTGATCTAACCGTAAGACGTCTGCCTAGTAATCATGGAGGTCCGGGTTAGATTCCCGGCCGCATCACAAATTTTTAATTCATTGCTTCACCTTCATCTTCAATGTCTTGGACATATTCGAGACGAAAAACCGTCTCAGGGTTTCTTCATTTATATTTAAATTGATACTGTAACATTGTTGTGCCATTCTGAAGCTTGAGTATTAAGTACAGAGGGTAGACCAAATAATATGAACATCTAACAAATATACTATGTTTATTTATAAGTAAGAAGTGAACCACCATTGTCTTTGAGAACAGCTTCAATTCTTCGAGTAACAGTTTCGCAAAGTGTCTTTAGAGATCCAACAGAATGTTATCCAATCGCTGTAGCTCCATGTTGTAATGGAATCGAACTGCGGCTGGTCGAGTTTCAATACCAAAATATTTACGTAAAATGCAAGTTGTTTTATTTACGCAACCGGTTTCAATATTATATTAATATCATCTGCAGGCTATGTTATAACATGCATCAAAGTGAACTGTCGAAATGGCAATATATATCGGTTACTTAGTTTGACGGTTGCTATCACGTGTGTGAGGTGACACATGATTATTCAAGAGCTGGAAAATTTTTATTAAGTAACCGGTATATATGGGCATTTCGACAGTTCACTTCGATGGATGTTATGAGATAGCCTGAAGATGGTATTAATGCAACACCGAAACCGATTACATAAATAAAACAACATAAACATTACGGCTGTTGGTCGCTAAGTAAATAATTTGGAATGAAATTAGAATGTTAGCCATTATTGTCTCAAAATATCCGCCAATAGCTTCAATGTTATTGAAGCTGTAAATTTGGTCATCACTCGTTGCTCTAAAACGTCCATAACGATTCAATTATGTTGAAACATGGCAATTCTGTTGCTCAGGGGAGATGTTTGACAATTTTCTGACCCTGTGTAAAGCATGCCTGAAACATTTTGTCTGTACTTGTGGCGGCATCGTCATTTGAAATATGGCAGTGTTCGTTAGCATTAAGTCAGTTATAATAAGTGATTTGCTGCCGAAGATAGTCTGACATTCATTAATAGTTATCCGACCAGTGAGCGTAATAATGGAAGCAGTTGAAGACCACGGTATACAGGTTGATTCAGGTAAGCTGTTCTCCTCAGATATTTCCGGAACAGTTTAAGATATCATAATTCTATTTTCACCCACATAAATCGTAAGAAAATCCTCACTACACAAAATAGAATCTCTTTTCAAAACTATATTAGTCACACTCCTGGCCATTGAAATTGCTACACCACGAAGATGACGTGCTACAGACGCGAAATTTAACCGACAGGAAGAAGATGCTGTGATATGCAAATGAGTAACTTTTCAGAGCATTCACACAAGGTTGGCGGCGGTAGCGACACCTACAACGTGCTGACATGAGGAAAGTTTCCAACCGATTTCTCATACACAGACAGCAGTTGACCGGCGTTGCCTGATAGAACGTTGTTGTGACGCCTCGTGTCAGGAGGAGAAATGCGTACCATCACGTTTCTGACTTTGATAATGGTCGGATTGTAGCCTATCGCGATTGAGGTTTATCGTTTCGGGACATTGCTGCTCGCGTTGGTCGTGATCCAATGACTGTTAGCAGTCGAGATGACAGTCATCTTATCTGCATGGCTGTAACGGATCGTGCACCCACGTCTCGATCCCTGAGTCAACAGATGGGGACGTTTGCAAAACAACAACCATCTGCACGAAAAGTTCGACGACGTTTGCAGCAGCATGGACTATCAGCTCGGAGACCATGGCTGTAGTTGCCCTTGACGCTGCATCACAGACAGGAGCGCCTGCGATGGCGTACGCAACGACGAACATGGGTGCATGAATGGCAAAATGCCAGTTTTCGGATAAATCCAGGTTCTGTTTACAGCATCATGATGGTCGCATCCGTGTTTGGCGACATCGTGGTGAACGCACATTGGAAGCGTGAAGCGTGTATTCGTCATCGCCATACTGGCGTATCACCCGGCGTGATGGTATGGGGTGCCATTGGTTACACGTCTCGGTCATCTCTTGTTTGCATCGACGTCACTTTCAACAGCGGCCGTTACATTTCAGATGTGTTACGACCCGTGGCACTACCTTTCATTCGATCCCTGCGAAACCCTACATTTCAGCTGGATAATGCATGACCGCATGTTGCAGGTTCTGTACGGGCCTTTCTCAATACGGAAAATGTTCGACTGCTGCCCTGGTCAGCACATTCTCCAGATCTCTCAGCAATTAAAAAGTCTGGTCAATGGTGGCCTAGCAACTGACTCGTCACAATAGAGCGCTTGCCCCCGAAAGGCAAAGGTCCCAGGTCCGAGTCCCGGTTCCGGCACACAGTTTTAATCTGCCAGGAAGTTTCACATATTTTGATGGTTACTGTAATGTATTAATACAGAAAACACTGAATTTTAATTTTTCCAAAGCTGATTTCATAATGTGGGACTGAAAGGGTTAACAAACGCCGAACAAACCAGTGGTTTTAAAAATTCAGACTATATATTGCTTCACAGTAAATAACCGAAATAATTTGTAAGTTTTCTAGAGAAAAGACATGGCGCTCATCGTTTAATATTAATTTATAAACCGAGAATGAAAGTTCCTACCTCAACGGATGTGACTTTGGCAGCTTCACTTTCGGCACATGTTGGACAGGAATGCTGCATTCGGTGAAACAGGATTTTCCGCTGAATGTGGATGCCGCCTCACAAGGGTCCTTCAGGTTGGTGTTGTTCTGGAAAACTTGCTGCAGTTTTCCCCTCCTTTTCCTCCAACTTCACTCGCGATTCATAAATTCTGTTTTTCACTTCCTCCGGCAATGCAATGACCTCTTAGATAGGTCTTCCTGGCCCTTCTAATTCGAAAATAACTGCATAAATGTAGCCAATTCATGTTGAACTGAGGGATCTTTGAGTAAGTTACAGAAGTGGCATCCTCCGGTAGATTTTCAACCACCTGGGAGGTGGGAGGTGGTTACGTAGTATTCTATCACTGCTGACCACGAGCCCCAGCGGCTAACAGTAGGTTCAGGTGGCAAGGGGACATTTACAATTTGTTCTTTGAATGCCTGCGCCTTTTACGATGACTTTCCAAAAACTTTCTTAGTATGGAATAAATTTATTTACGTTAGGGAACTGTAGCCTTACGAGTTGTGTTACACAAGTTAAATGCAGCATCAAAGGGTAGAACACTTGGAGCAATGAAACGCTGCATCCATATCTGCAGTGGCATCTGTCGAAGTCAGAAGCACTTCATTTTCTTTTTTCGCCGTTTGAATCCAGCAATTTCAACCCGGTGTTGACAAGGTATGCGATTATTTGTTCTTTGGTCTTTGGAGATGTTTTGAACAAATCAAATAATCTCTGGATTGCGAACTACTAATTATACAATGAACAGGCTAAGACTGTCAGTAGTTTCCATCTGCAAAACGTATAATATCTTCTCGGAATATCTGCAGTGCGTCCGTATAAGTCGAGTCCGCATAATTTTTACGCAACGTAAACTCTGCCGCCAAACACATGTAGCAGTACTATTTTTTTTTTTTATCCTTCGAAGCAAGTCTTTTCGAAACAAAACAAATAGGTACCTATTAGGCTTTTAAAGCAGAAATAGGCAAAAATAGGCGTTAACGCCAAAATAGGTTATTTTGGGTGCTATAAAAGTAGCGGGTTCGGTTTTAATTAGTCATGCAACGCATAAGTACAGGTTTATTTGTAAGTAGGAACTCAGGAGAACAATAGGTTATAAGCTGAGAATCTGCGGTCTACTTATTACGCTTTACTGGAGCGCACCTGATGAACAATCGCTGTCCAATATGACGTAAAAAGGGTGTATTAAAATTCTTTTACAGTCTTTTAAACGTGTGATGTATTATCCGACTTACACAACAGCACACGTAAAACAAACATGTAACAGTAACTACTGTTTCCCGCATTCCTTTCGTCACCATTGTCAGCAGCAGCCCATTTAACACTAAAATACTTAATTGATGTAAATTACGTTCGCTCCTACATTGCACTTATTTGTAATTATACAGTAGAGGTGCGTACACACAGAACCTCCCGTGTATTGAATGGTTATAAATAAGGCATTATGCTCGCAGGCGCCATTATCACTAGTGTTATATATTGAAATTGCTTTATTTGTAGCCTAATTGTACGATATTAAGCGCCTGTTTTCTCGGCTTCCATTAGAATCTCTGGCTGGCGGAGGGCTCTCAACTTAATGAACACACAGGACAACAGCTTAATCACACACTTGTCTGCATGATAATGACCTTTAAGTACAGGATGTGCGTCCCGGAATCTGTGCCCGCTGCTACCTAACAGGCTGCAATTACTCACGCGGCCGACTTACACGGCTCAAAGGGAATTCTTAACAAATCCGCAACTGTTGTCAACATCACGCATTGACGCCACAATTTAGCATTGGCCGTGGTGAAAGATGAAAAATATCAGGGGAAGATGTGGTTGCCAAAAGTAAAATGAAAGTAATAGAGCCGGCCGCGGTGGCCGAGGGGACTGAGGCGCTCCAGTCACGGTCTGCACGGCTACTACGGTCGGGGGTTCGAATCCCCCCTCGGGCATGGATATTCAAATCAAAATGTTCAAATGTTTGTACAGTCTATGGGACTTAACTAGGGGGTCATCAGTCCCTAAACTTACAAACTACTTACGAACTAGGACGGCACAAATATCCATGCCCGAGAGGGGATTCGAACCCCCGACCGTAGTGGCCGTGCAGACCGTGACTGAAGCGCCTCAATCCCTGCGGCCACCGCGGTCGGCGGCATGGATATTTGTGCCGTCCTTAGTATAAGGTAGTTGATAAGTAGTTTGTAAGTTTAGGGACTGATGACCCCGTAGTTAAGTCCCATAAGCTTAACAAACATTTGAACATTTTTGAACAAAGTAATAGAGGGCAGTAGTATGAGGTAGTCAGGTCACAAAGAAGTCTCGATAAGTGTGTAACTTCCTCAGAAAGCAACTGAAATAAGTTGAAAACAAGATCAGAAATGGCACTCTTAAGGATTCAGGGGAAACAGATAGAACATATTCTTCACAAAGAGTCAAACACGAATAACCGATATGTTGAAGTGTTCAATTGGAATATATTACACTCATTATATTATGACATCCAATAAAGCAGTGTATTAAATAGAGTTGTTCGTCTGCTGTGGCCTCCACAGAATTTTTTTCACTAATCTTAATAAAGCTCATGTGATTCAAGACTTTCCTGTCATTTATGTATGTTCTTGGTCATTTTCCTACACTGTAGCATCGGAAATAGAACTGATAAGAGTTGTAGCACAATTTTCTAGCTTGCTACAAATGTCACATCTTCTGGGTGTTGATGTCAGAATGGAAAGACACGCCCGAATGCTATTGCCGTTACGTGAGTTAAGGATGTGATACATTGTATTTTAAATACAAAGTTGGTTTAATATATTTCCTGTAGTACTGTCACGAATTACAGCTATGTTTCTACTGCTGTAACAATCATGCCCTCTTTCCTTTCTAAAAATGAAAGTTGGTAGAAATATATTTTCCCAGTTTAATCCTGAACTGTTAATGTAAATGTGAATTTCATCCGCAGTTTCTACCTTATTCGTCATCTCCATCATCTTTCCTCCATCACTCGCTTGGTTGGGGCAATGAACTGGGATGCATGGCCCTGTAGGCGGCTTTCAGTGTTGTTCCCTTAACAGTTACTGCTCCTGAGCTGTTCTCAGCTCTTCTTCCTGTCATATTGTGTAACTCCTTTGTACTATCAGCGAATTACGAAATCTAGCAGTGTTTCCTTCTCGTCTTTGTAAGACTTCACGTCACTGCGAGTGTAGCCGGCGAATACTAGATTGGTTCCTATTGAAGCACATGGTAGATTTCCCTCCCATTCCTTGCATAGTCCGAGTTCATATGTTTTCTCTAATGATCTTGTCCTCAAATGAACATTTAAATTAATCTTCGCTCTCTCTTAGGTGCTGATGGTATAGATGAAGCTCATTAAGAATCATTTCCTAGTAGACAAAGATCAAATGTTCAAATGTTCGTAACTCTATCGGACCAAACTGCGTGGTCATCAGTCCGTAGCTTACAAACTACTTAAACTAAGGTAAACTAACCTAAGGACAACACACACACCCATGCCCCAGGGAGGACTCGAACCTTCGACGGCGAGCAACCGCACGCTCCGCAGCGAGGTGCCTTAGACCGCTCGTCTACTCCACCGCGCCAGTAGACAAAGACACAGTATCGGACATCAGTAATTGTCTTTCCAGATTAGTGATTATTTTTCCTGGACGATTCCAGTTTTAAGAGCAGGTGGATTTCTATCATTATACAACTCATGAGGTGCCCGGAACTAGTCATATGTGCTAGCTTTTCAACATAAAGGTGCACCACAACTTTTTAAATCTTGTACGTTCTTCTAATAAAATTTAATTCGTCTGGTGCTGCAACTTCTGCATCTAATTTTCATCTCTGCCATATAAAAGGTTGTCATTTTCAATCGTAAAGAATTATATGTTTAAATATCATTACAAATAGAAATTTAGAAACCCTGAGACTGTTTTTCGTCTCGAATATGTCAAAGATATTAAAGATAAAGGTGAAGCATTGTATTAAAATTTGTGATGTGGCCGAGAATCGAACCCAGACCTCCATGCTTACTAGGCAGACGTCTTACCACTTTTTTTATGTAGATCTATGATTTGCAGTCGTTTTCATCGTTCGTTTTTGGTCGTTCGTTGATGATTTGGCTCAGCTTTTTTATTGCAAGGACGTTCAGCCGTCTGACCGGGCGCGCTAAACCACGGCGCCCGGCACCACTAGACCACCCCATCACTACCGATTAAAGCGCCTCGAAACAGTCGAAGTACGGCTTCCCTCCACGCCACAAACTCTAACTCAGCTTCTGTGTTCCATAAAATATTGATCCATATGTCCATTGCCGGGGTGCTATTCTGCTGCATGGAGAGCATTGGCAGTTGTGCCAATATTTCATGGAATACAAAAGCTGAATAAGAGTTTCTGACGTGGAGGGAAGTCGTACTTAGACTATTCCGTGGCGCCTTAATTGCTACAGGTGTGGTGTCAAGTAACAAAAAAAGCTGAGCCGAATATTCAACGAACAACCAAGAACGAACTGAACCAACGACCGCAAAACATAGATCTACCCGAAGAAGAAGAAGAAGAAGAAGAAGAAGAAAAGTGATAAGACGTCTGCCTTGTAGGTATGGAGGTCAAGGTTCGATTCCCGGCCGCATCACAAATTTCAATTCAGTGCTTCACCTTTAATTGTATGTTTGTTAGTACTGCTTTCCAAGTACAAATTAAGTAACTGAGATCACAAAGCAAATAAGAAACCAATAATTTTTCCACTTATTACCTTATCTACAGGGTGTCCAGAAAATGACTCCCTGATTTAAAAATTAAATATCTCGAAAACAAAGATCGATAGAGGAATGCAGTAAACGGTATGTTTATTGTGAAAGCTGTAAGACGTTTATACAGCAGTTTGAAATAATAGTTACAAAAGCTGCTAACAGATGGCGCTGTAATCGCCATACGTAATGCCTAGTATAAATAGGGATCCGAAGCCCAGAGCGATCAGTTTCACTATTGAAACGTGAAAGAAGGTTAGCGTACCGAAGGAAGAGATTAAAAGCATGTACTCCATTGAACAACGCGTTTTTCTGGTGCTAGAGTACCACAGGTTAGAAGAGAGTCCTACGGCAACAAGGCGAAGTTTTCAAGCACGATTTAATGTTCCAAAAGGACCCGATGCGAAAACCATTCGTAAGCTCTTCGCAAAATTTCAATGAACAGGCAGCGCAACTGATTATCTAGTGGGACATGTTGGCCGCAAGCAAACTGCAGTTACGCCTGAAACTATTGCCACAGTTTCTGGAATTATTCAGCGAAATCCAATGTCATCCGTCCGTAGAATTGCATCTGAGACTGGTTTGAAGCGTTCCGGCACGCAGAAAATACTGAAAAAGAGCCTACACCATGTTTCCATTCAAAATTCAAACGCACTAGGCCATACCCGTAAGAGCTCTGCAACAAAGAGTTGCCTTTGCTAATCAGATGCTCACAATGATTGATAGTGAAAGATTTGATGTTGGCTGCATCTAGTTTACAGATGAAGCACACTTCCACCTGAATGGATACGTGAATGAGCAGAACTGGCGATTTTTGGGTTCCGAAAAGCCATATTGGTGTGAAACGAAACCCCTGTATTCTCCTAAAGTTACTGCGTGGGCTCCAGTATGCAGCAGAGGCATTATTGGCCCTTTTTTCATTCGAGAAACGGTCACTGATGCACGTTACGTTGCAATTTTGGAACAATTTGCCGCCACACAGCAAGCGTTAGAGAATCGACCAGGTACTGAATGGTTTATGCAAGATGGAGCCCGACCACATCGGACCGAACAAGTGTTTCGCTTTCTTGAGGAATACTTCGGAAATCGAGTCATTGCTTTGGAATATCCCAAATTTACTGGTGCAGGCATGGATTGTCCTCCATGTTCGCCGGATTTGACTCCCTGTGACTTTTTCTTGTGGGGCACAGTGAAAGACATGGTCTACCCGAAGCATCCCGCCACGCTGGACGAGCTTGAATCGGCGATCTCTGTGGCATGTGAGTCCATTTCGGTTGAGACTCTACGAAATATGATGGAGAATTTCATTATTCGTTTGCGCCACCTCTTTAGTACCTATGGTGAACATTCTGAAAACGTTGTGATGTGATTGTTTGCAAAGAGTGTTTTCATGCGATTATTTCACTTATGTATCCTGATATGAGCTGTACAGCGTACAGCGCCACCTGTTAGCAGCTTTTGTAACTATTATTTAAAACTGCTGTATAAACTTCTTACAGCTTTCACAATAAACATACCGTTTACTGAATTCCTCTATCGATCTTTGTTTTCGAGATATTTAATTTTGAAATCAGGGAGCCCTTTTCTGCACGCCCTGTACCATGCAAAGTTTATCATGGAAATGACGCACACCAACTTCTTTTTTATGATTTCCTGTTATTCCAAGCGTGGTTTCGTGCGGTTCCAAGCGTCCGAAGTCAGAGGTATCCCTTGTTAGTCTATGATGGGTCAGTATTTTCTATTCCAAGTCCGTACAGTTCAGATTCGGTATACAGACAAGGTGTATTTGGTTTGAGCATTGAGGCAATCGTGTCCTGAAGACAGGATGAAGATACCCGTTAGGTAAAATAGCACGTGGTACGTGAATAAATCCGCAGGATAACTTCTGTGAAGTTTGGAAAGTAGGAGGCGAGGTACTGGCAGAAATGATGTAGTCGGGCGGCGCCTTGAGTCGTGTCGGGGTAGCTCAGTGGTAGAGCGCACACTCCGCTGCAGAGTGAAAGTTTCATTCTAAATCCGTAACCGCCTGCCGCGAATACTAGTCCGATACGAGTCGTCGATCCTTCGAGACAGATTTTAAGGGATCGAGGAGGTAATAATCATAAAGAGGGAGTTCAGGGCAATTGGACTGATGTTAGGATGTCTTCCACCTTAGTTGGCGTAACGTCTGCGTTATAACATTTGCGATATCACTCGTGCGTTTTCATCAAGCAACAACGGAACTTAGCGCACTATTCCACAACCGTGGTTTTCAAAGGACATGTTGCCGCTTCCACGATCTTAGTTCTCCGATGGATAGCCGCGGTGGAGTAGCCGAGCGGTCTAAAGCGTCACGCTGCGGAGCGCGCGGTTGCTCGCCGTGGAGGTTCGAGTCCTCCCTGGGGCATGGGTGTGTGTGTTGTCCTTAGGTTAGTTTACCTAGGTTTAAGTAGTTTGTAAGCTACGGACTGATGACCACGCAGTTTGGTCCGATAGAATTACAAACATTTCTCCGATGGATATCAGTCGGTATTTGTCATTCGGCAGCCAAAAAAGGAATAATAGAACGTTGGTCCTGTTTGGACGCATTTGCTAATAACGTTGCAGTAGTTCACAATTCAGCTTTTACCAGACGGACGTCGGAAACACACGAATGTCTTCCTAATCCTTTTCCTACATGTTGGTCCTTATATATCCGCAACAGCGACTCGCTACGTTCCATATACGCTCTAATACCGCCCTAAAACAAAAAGATTTTGATAGTCCTTTATAAGCACGAGAGAGGCTTCTTAAATCACAGATAAGGATTTCCAAGATTGTGCGTTTGAAAAAGAGTTGGACCAGTTCCACATATGCCTCGCTAAATTTCCACGAAAAACAGAAAAAAAACAGAAATTACAGTTAATATGAAATACATCTGAAAGGCCCTCTTTAGATGCACCACTCGAGAATGGATCACATAAAAGGAAAATTGCTAGTGGCACCATGAAATCCCTCCGATACACGTCGTTAGGTTGATTGCAATGTGCCGCGGGGGAGTGGCCGAGCGCATAGAGCCGCTATGCTCCGATGCGAGGGGCCGTTCCCCGTCGGGAGTTCGAGTCCTCCTTTGGGCATGGAAAAATGTGTGAGGTCTTATACGACCAAACTTCGTGGTCATCAGTCGCTAGACTTACACACTAATTATTTAACTAACTTGAACTAACTTACGCTAAGGTCATCACAAACACCCATGCCCGATGGAGGATTCGAACCCCCGACCGCAGCTGCCATGCAGACCTTGACTGACGCGTCGCAGACCGCTCAGCCAACGGGCATGGATGTTTGTGTTGTCTTTAGTAGAAGTTTGTAAGTAGTTTGTAATTTTAGGAACTGATTACCCCACAGTTAAGTCCCATAAGCTTAACAAACATTTGAACATTTTTGCTTGCAGTGTACAGATAAAAGAGGTATAGTAGATGTGAAACGGGTATTACATCTTACGACATTATACATAACGGTGGGAAAGTCACTGGACAGTTAGTTAAAAGAAAACAGAAGTAACATCAAGACTTAGTAATCTACAATAGGAAGTTTCAGGCTGTGAAGTTGTTATTGCCAAATAGTGATAAATACACCTTGCTAAGTTGGTACACAATGCAGTGACATACGAAATAAGCACAGTAATCAAACTATTGGATTGTTTAAAGCAGGCCTGAACAAGTGACCGATTGTGAGCGCGAGTATCTGTCGTTGCTTGGGCAGCTGTTCGCGACCAATGCGAGGTCGAGTTAAAGGGGATGCAGGTGGAACGAGCGCGCTCGTGGGTCGCCGCGGAGCATTGGACTCGCGCCCACTGCTTTAATATTATGCCATCAGTTTGATGGTGCCTGTCAATAGACATGTCACGGCCTCATTGTGTAACTACAACCATGCATTCGCAGTTCGACCCCCAGTGGCAGGTATCGTATCTGTTCGCTGTAAAAGATGGTTCGGCAAAACGTTGGTGATGTCTCAAAACTTTCAGTTGTTTTAGGAAATTTAATTTTCAGCGACATTCTAATTTATACCACTCGAAACAATTTGAAACTGTGAATTATTAAACGTTATTCATATGTTTTAATCTCCATTAAAGACTCAAAGCATTAGAATACGATTTTAATCTGTTCTCATCTCCATATTCATTAAATATTGGAGAAATTTTTTCTGAATGAGAGCTACACGTTATGGATCTGCGGTGCGACAGACAATGCAAAAACAAATTTCAGATAAGAAGAACAGTTTGGAATTTTGTAGACAATTTCCTGAGAAAAGATTTTTTCCGTTTCCACAAACTGCTTACTACCATTATATTAATGTTCAGTTCGATATAAGTTTGTAAACAATCGTTTACTCCAATGGAAAGTAATGAGACGCGCGCGAGATACACGCTGTCTGGTAGCAATTTAAACTACACGCTGCGCCTAAAACAGACAAGACTAATTATCCATCGCATAAAGGCAATTGTTGAGTGGGAAAAATGTATGAGAACAGAGAACCTCACAATGTAATGACTTCTAGCTCTGTATAACAGGTCACAAAATAAATTACGAAAAATTTAGAAGCATACGTTAATAAAATTATGTGGCTCTAATACAGTTTCGCTTGTTTCATTTCTATTAGTAATCATTATATACCGGGTGATCAAAAAGTCAGTATAAATTTGAAACTTAATAAATCACGAAATAATGTAGATAGAGAGGTAAAAATTGACGCACATGCTTGGAATGACATGGGGTTTTATTCGAAACAAAATTAAAAAAAAAAAGTATTGCTAAACGCGTCAAAGCTCTCTTGCGCCGGTCGTTTGGTGATGATCGTGTGCTCAGCCGCCACTTTGGTCATGCTTGGCCTGCCAGGTCCCTAGACCTCAGTCAGTGCGATTATGGGCTTTGGGGTTACCTGAAGTCGCAAGTGTATCGTGATCGACCGACATCTCTAGGGATGCTGAAAGACAACATCCGACGCCAATGCCTCACCATAACTCCGGACATGCTTTACAGTGCTCTTCATAACATTATTCCTCGACTACAGCTATTGTTGAGGAATGATGGTGAACATGTTGAGCATTTCCTGTAAAGAACATCATCTTTGCTTTGTCTTAATTTTTTAAGCTAATTCTAGCTTTTCTGACCAGATGAAGCGCCATCTGTCGGACTTTTTTTGAACTGTAGTTTTTTTTTCTAATAAACCCCCATGTCATTCCAAGCATGTGTGTCAATTGTTACTTCTCTATCTACATTATTCCGTGATTTATTAAGTTTTCAAATTTATACTGACTTTTTGATCACCCGGTATTATGAAAGTAAGTGTACAATATGCGTGGCGCAAAAATTAATAATAATAATAATAATAATAAGGTAGTATCAATGGACTTACATGGGGTGCTGATGTCTCATTAGTCCCTCCCGATGATTTTATTTATTTATTTATTTATTACATAACGGGTGTTCAGGGCGTACCTTCGGAAATATAATTTCAAGAATACCAGCAGGCGATATATCCCTGGCCACGCATATATCTTTGTCCACACATACAAATACTTCAACTAACAAAGAATATTAGACCTGAAATTACTCTGGCATACTTTCACGAGCTTATGACTGGAGAGGAAAAAGGATACATAGTACTTATCCCTAAGATACTATTGATCTCTACCGAACTGCCAATCCTATTTAAAAGATTGCAGTATCCAATAAAATTAGATTATAAAGCGTAATGACCAACTTAAAAATATTGCGGCATTAACCTTAAAGACTCTTGCTTCTCTAACGGTGAACTGCACGTTGCTTGCCCTAAAGTAGGAAATCCGAATATTTTTATATATAAACACTTAGGACAATAAAATGAAGAATGTTATATATAGAAAAATATTGCAATAAACAGTTAAAATTATAATTTTTTATCTTTAATATTATAACGGTTATCCTTTTATTCCAGTTACATCAAAACCTTATATCAGATCCCGAAGTAAAGCCGGTACTGTAGCTAGTAATTCATATCGCTACCTCTATGCAGCTAGAAGCTGTTTTGCCCCCAAGCTTCTGCCGTATGCCACTATTGGGAGAGGGGGTACCTATTATTTCCTTGCCTAGCTCCGTTCTCGCGGCTAGCTGCACACAGCTCGGTCGCAAGCAAGTTTGTTGTGATGCCCTGGGTTAAAGCGTGGTCTATGAGAAGTGTTTTTCAAATTTTCTCGACCTTAGCGAAATAAAAAACGATTTTCACGTTAGATACATTTTATAAAATTGGTGCTACTACAATCGCTTATTAATGGGAAAGACAAACGAGGGCATAACCAACCGTCCAGACAAAAAGAGTACGACATACGAGATGTATTTAAAGGACATGTATCAGTTATAGATTTGCCAAGATTGCAACTGAGGTAAATGACTTGTGGTTTCTTTTTTAGCTGTGCCAAAAGTTCACGAAAATCAACTAGACAGTTAGCAGCTCAGCTGTATTTATGACGAAAGTCAATAAAATTCTGTTAAACTAACAGAAGTTAAAAGTTTACATTCCACGTTTGCGACATGGGTTGCTTGAAAATTATTCACATTAGTGTATTCAGCTTTGTGAATTGATGCTTGATCAACAGAAATATGATACTAACTTATTCAATAAAACTGTGTGGTCTGACGAAGTCAGTTTTAAGTTAAGCGGCTTAATTAGCAGACTTAACTGCACTTACTGGGCTGCGCGGAATGCCCGCGTGGTGTAAGGCGTCATAATACCAGTTGGACGTGTGTATTAAGACATTTTCCCTTCTTCTTAAAAAAACAGTGGAAGGAGATAACTATTTGGATATGCTTCAAACTTACGTGGTGCCAGGGCTTACGACGTGCACCGAAAATTTTCATGAAATTTACTTTCATCACCACGAGGCAAAGACGAAACAAACGTCGCCTCCCCTCCAGCGACTCCCAGTTGAGTTCCCGAAGCATTTCGATAACACTCGCGCACTAATCGAGTCTACCAGTTATAAACCTCGCGCCCGCCTTCCAACTGTCTCTATGTCCTTCTTTAAACAGATATTGTGGGGCTTCCAAACACTTGAGCAGTATTCAAGACGGGGTCGTACAAGCGTTTCATATGCGGTTTTCTTTACGAAATAATCACGCGTTCCCAAAATTCTACCAATAAAGCGAAGTCCACTATTTGTCTCCCCCACAACTGTCCTTATATGCTCGTTCCATTTCATATTGCTGTGCAGCGTTACGTCTAGGTATTTAATGGACACGCTTCTGTCAAGCAGCACACTGCTAATGTTGTATTAGAACATTACGCGATTGTTTTTCCTACTCATCTGCATCACCTTACATTTTTCTACATTTAGCGCTAGTTGCCATTCCTCACACCATCTTGAAATTTGGTCCAAGTCATCCTGCATCCTACTACAGTCATTCAATAACGACACCCTCTTGTACACCACAGCATCATCAGTAAACAGCCGCAGATTGCAACTCACTCTGCCCGTCAGATCATTTATATAGGTAGTAAATAATAGCGGTCCTATCACACTTTCCTAGGGCAACCCTGTCGATACCCTAGTCTCTGATGAACACTATCCTGCCCATGCATATTTCCCTTTGGGGTGACCTCAAGGACTCTGTTCTTAAATGCTTCAAACCACTGCTGAGCCAAAAGACTGCATATACAACGGATTTCATGGTTTGGGCATTGATACCATTCTATGTCCTATAGTATGTGAGTTCCAAAAAGACTTCAAAATGTATTAACGAAGACGGAAAAGATTTTTAACGTGAAACATAATTGTAAAAATTGTTTGTATTTGAAATGACACATAAATTTATATCTTGTTTACATCACTGATCAGAACCAAGTGATTAATAATCGTTATCACTGCTAAAAATCACGTTATTGCATTTGTTTAATGTAAAATATCGCAACGCGTTTCGAGAATCTTGTGATTATCATCAACCATGGAAAATTGCTTCCATTACTATATAAAAAACTATTCAACTATACTAATGTTTTTCTTCGTTGTTGGGGTGCTATCTGGGTTTATTGAGGGGTGGGGGAGGAATGAAGGGGAGGACAGAGGATGGCCATAAAATGATGTGCAGCGATGTCTCCTGCTGGTCTTGTCGGTGGTAGAGATGTATATCGACACTTGCATCCCATCCATTGCCCCCTCCCCCAAAAAAATACTCCAAATACTACCCCAATAACGAAGAACATTAGTGAAGTTCCTTATATAGCGATATAATAAATTTTCTGTACGTAAAACGTCTGATGATGAGCACAACATAGTCGAAACGCGTTGCAATGTTTTAAATTAATTTTTTTTTTAATTAAAAAATGTTCAGTCTCTGTTGCAATATTTTATTATCCAATTACACGTTTCGCGCTGTTAGCGCATCGTCAGACTGGAAAAAGACAAATGTTTTGTTACAGTCCGTGTACCTGGCGGGCAGCGAATCTAATGTGGCTAAGGCGAGTAAATTTGAAAATTCAGACTTACTTGGGCGGAGATGGAGCCACAGAGCTATCTATAGCTGTGTATGAGGAATCTTAACAATTGTTGTCATTGGGCGCCTGCAAAGAGGTAAACATACAAAGTACGTAAGGGTTATTTGAACTAGAATGACTAGGGACTAAAGGGGTGTGGTAGGGAAATTAATGGAACACTTTATATGATAAAACTCACCATAGCAGCAGAGGAGTCACTGTCGCGGCAGGTCCACGTTTACAACTGATAGTATTTTTAATAACTGCGGAACATGTGCGACCGTTAAACAGAGCGGTATGGGCAGAGTTACGCCTGCGAGAATGAGCGGCTTGCCAAGCGGTAGCTTGGTATTATTAGAGATATTTGTGACGTGGGGGAATGAATCTTGTGAAATGAAACATGTTGGTATGAAACAATAATAAATGAATGAAAACGAAATTATTAGAGGCCTGAGGGTGGGGCCGGAGAAAGATGTTGTGAATTGTCAGAAGGAGGGGCATTTTGGAAAATGTGTTTGCTTCTTTTGAGGTGCTCGGAAAAGGCTGAATTATTTTTGGCAGCGCCTTTCTTAGTTAAAAGATGTTCTTGGAACCTAGTTTTGAAGGCTCGTCCAGTTTGGCCAATGTATGATAAGGGGCACTGCAAACATTGTATTTTATAGACGCCTGACTGGCTAAAAGAGTCTTTAACTAGCCGTTCACTGTTGTGAAAGCGATACTGGATCTTGTCATTGATCGTGAAGGCTACTTTCATGTGGGTAGTTTTAAGAAGTGCGACGAGTCTGTAAGAAAGATTTCCTATGAATGGTAAGGAGACGTAGATGGATTCAGTAGTGATGGTGCTACATAAAAGTAAATTTTCAAATTTACTCACCTTAGCCACATTAGATTCGCTGCCCGCCAGGTACACGGAATGTAACAAAACATTTGTCTTTTTCCAGTCTGACGATGCGCTAACAGCGCGAAACGCGTAATTGGATAATAAAATATTGCAACAGAGACTGAAAATTTTTTAATTATCCAACACTGTTGCTGCACCAGCCGCCACCACCACCACCACCATCATGCAATGGAATGAAATGTATTTTTTTTTAAATGTGATGACTTTAATAAGAAGAAAAAGCCAAGATCTCATGCATAAATTATTTATTTAATGTACGTCATTACTAGTTTCGGCTACATACGTTTCCATTATCAAATTATCAAACGTTACTTCATCAAACTAATAAAATACTTATTACAAAATACAAGAATTAAAAACTGATACATCACTGTACATATCACGTGTTATCTGGTACAAAGTGGACATTATATCCTTAACATTTAATGCTTGCACATTTAAAGTTAAAATTAATACAGCACTGTACATATCACATGTTGTTTGGTACACTATTGTTATAAGACCTTGGTGGTCATCTGATGCTTGCATACGTGAAGTTAAAATTAGACAATTTCTTAAGTCCATGATGAAGCATTTGTACTGCTTAATTCGGCGTCTTGTTCCATACCAATTGACCATAACTAACTGATCGCCGTTTGTAGTTACTAAGCTTCGTCTTTGGAGGTAATGTGTGTGATCGCTAAAGAATAATATACATGTGGAACACAGTATATTAATATGCTGTGTTCTCCACAGGTTACTATGTTGATTAAGGTAAGACAGAAGGCAGAAATTTTTCAAAAAATCAATTGTCAGTTTTTTGCATAATCAAATACTATGTTCATCTGTGAACATTTATATGTATTTTTCATTCCACCAGTTAGAACTGCATTTTTTTTATTTTTTTTATTTTTTTTTTTTTTTAATTATTATTTTATGAAATCTGCCACTCTGTAATAATTTACGCCCCTTTTCCTAAAAAGGATTATACCTCTGGCAATTTTACAATTAGAGAGTTAGTTCTTTTTGTGTTTTGTAGAGAAATGTACGGTTCATATGTTGGTTAACCTGCTAGAGCGCATTTCGATAGTCAAATGTCTGCAGGCCCGCTTGTAAACAAACGTTCTCTTGTGAATAGGAGTGGGTGTGATAGCGTGGAACAATGGAAACATTGCCAGACTAAAAGTTTTAGAAGAGTTAGGCATATCACTCAGACAGAACAGAACACGGTAACTCTTGTAAGAGAACTTGACAGCTTGCGTATTGCCAAGTCAGATTTTGCTGCTTCCCTAATGTCTAAAGAGTCAAGAAGCAGGAAAAGGAAACAGGCAAGTGAATCCAAAGATAACGAGGACCCTGATTATGGTGCAGACTGCTTCTAACCACTTCCTGCGGGCAAATCTCTAAGTTTTTCCTATTTCCTGAGGGCAGATCTGTAAGTTAAAAAAATGTTCAAATGTTTTTAGCGCTTATGGGACTTAACTACGGGGTCATCAGTCCCTAAACTTACAAACTACTTATGAACTATCTTATACTAAAGACGGCACAAACATCCATGCCCGAGGGGGGGGGGATTCGAACCCCCGACCGCATCGGCCGAGCAGACCGTGACTGGCACGCTGCAGAGCGCTCGGCCACCGCGGCTGGCTTTAAGTTTTTCCTAGAATAAACATTGTGAAGCTTTGTCTCATTTTCTCAAAACTATAAATTCTGAAACATTTGCCCCGTTTCCTCAGAAACTATCAGAGAAACTTTAGTGACAATTTTACTGACTGTAAACAACACTACATTGCAGCTGTGGAACCGCAGTCCTGTTGATTGCACCAGTAATTCTGCTGTAACAAAAATATTTATGACTTTTTTAAACAATAAATTTTAATGCACGGAAATTAAATTAATAAGTAAATTATAAATTAAAATACCCCAACGATTTCGGTTCAGTGAGTGGCACAAAGATCATTTAATTTTCAGTGAAAATTTCAGACGAATCTGTTCAGTAGTTTCTGAGAAAATGGGGCACGAATTTGCTTAATTTAACTTTGTCGATATAGGGTCTACCGTCCCACCTTAAATGCTTCATCTTTGGTAGCCAGAATAATACATGCGATCTTGGCTTTGTCTTCTTATTGAAGTCATAAATAAATAAAGGCTGTCTCTGTACCGACAATGTCGGCTAATAATACCTTTAAATTTAATAAATGCAATAAAGTGACTGGTAACAGTAATAAGGAATATTAATTATTCCGTACACTCACTGTCAATAGACTTAGCCACCATAGCTACAGTCAGATTCAGTGACTTTTGCGCCTCCCTGTATGGGGAAGATAACAGTGGACGTTGCAAAATGTTTGTACATCTATCGGACCAAACGGCGTGGTCAACCGTTCGTAGCTTACAAATTACTTAAACTAAGGTAAACTAACCTAAGGACAATACACACACACACACACACACACACACACACACACACACACACATGCCCCAGGGAGGACTCGAACCTCCGACGGCGAGCATCCGCAGCGAGGCGCCTTAGACCGCTCGGCAGTGGACGTTGCGACAATTCATGTGAACTGCGTGATTTTCCTCGACAGAGAGCAGCACGGTCACCCCGGCAGAGCTTCTCCGCAGCGAGAGGAGAGCCGGTGCCCCGCCTGTGTGACCTGGTGTGAGCCGCAGGCTGGCCGGCGCTTTCGCGCGCTGTGTGCGCAGATGGGAGATCTCTACTCAATGGAATGACACGGGCCGCCTGGGCGGAACCAATCGCTGACTGCGGCCGCTACTTTCGCTGCCTCCGCTTTCACGCGCCGCGATTCGTGCCACGCGACTCGCCACTCTAATTCCAGCCTGCCATCATCCCTCATCTCTACCGGCCTACCGTACCCGCTAATATTCTATAAGTGAACTCTTGCAGAACGGCAGCTCTCTTCCGGGGCGCATTTAGAGATTAGGTCTACTCCACAAATTTAAATGTTGAGATCTTTGTAAACCTATGGGACCATATTGCTGAGGTAATCGGTCCATAAGTTTACAAACTACTTAAACTTACGTATGCTTAGGACGACACAAAAAACACCCATGTCAGAGGGTGAACTCGAACCTCCGGCGGGAGTAGCCACGCAATCCCTGAAATGGCGCTCCAGACTGTACGGGTATTACCACGTGGCCACTAGAGGTCTGCATATTGGTGATTTTGCTCCGAAGGCGTCTTGCTGGCCGGCCGCGGTGGCCGAGCGGTCAGCGGCGTGCCGGTCACGGTCTGCACGGCTGCTGTGGTCGGAGGCTCGAATCCCCCCTCGGGCATGGATGTTTGTGCCGTCTTTAGTATAAGCTAGTTCATAAGTAGTTTCTAAGTTTAGGGACTGATGACTCCGTAGTTAAATCCCGTAAGTTATACAAACATTTGAACATTTTGCGCCTTGCTGGAGTACGAATTCTCGGAGATACCAGGTTGTGCTCAGCGGAAGCGCCTTCACCGCTATGTGGGAAATCAAACCTTTTAATGCGTTACTTTTTTCAAAAATGTTCAAATGTTTGTTAAGCTTATGGGACTTAACTACGGGGTCATCAGTCCCTAAACTTACAAACTACTTATCAACTACCTTATACTAAAGACGGCACAAATATCCATGCCCGAGGGGGGATTCGACCCCCCGACCGTAGTGGCCGTGCAGACCGTGACTGAAGCGCCTCAGTCTCCTCGGCCACCGCGGCCGGCGCGTTACTTTTTATTTGAAGCAATAAAAACTACTACGAGTAATGTATAGTGCGTATATACTGAAAAAATATTAAAAACAAAAATTCCTTAAAATTAATATGCACTACTGGCAACAAAAAGTTTATAGCTGGTCAGCTATATAGTGCTTCCATGATGTACCCGATGTAGTAAATGTCACTATTATGCCTCTCATATTTCCAGAAAGTAACTCATAATGCAACAGTAGTATGTGATTGACTACTTTTACATGGCAAAGGAGCAATACAAAAATAAACAAACGCACATATTAGGAGTAACTCACTGCAGCTAACTGTCGAACCGATTCAGTAGCACTGTGCAATTTATAATTTCTAGGACGAGCTACTAGCATATGTAATACTATTATACAACCAGCTAAAAATAAATTTGTGTGTAAATAGTGATCAGTTTGAGAGATAATGGAAGAAATAAGGTAGCTGATCAGCTGCACTATGCATTAAAGGGTTAAAACTTTAGTAGGAGTGAAGACAGTATTTCTTGTACATTTTCTGTGTTTAAGGATAGCTTTATCTCCTGTATATCGTGTTAAGCACAGTCTTAATTTTTAGAACGTCTAAAGTTTTAGTATCTAATATTTTTAATCGGTTTTTGATCATCTTAAAAGCTAAGTGTTATTAATTTTCAAAAATCTGGCTATTATGTACTGTTTAAATTTGGGCAAAGCCACATTTAGAACGACTTTGTCAATAAACTAGCCATTGCTGTTTTCGCTCTACACTGCCGAGAACAAAGCCAAAATATATCCCGCTGGGAAAAAGAAGAAGTGGAACGGAACAAATCTGTCAAAGGCGATTACTGCAGCAAGAAATTAAACTAAACGGGCACTGAAGTGTACTAAAATATTTAACATGCAATGAACGACGTTACAATCATTTAAACAGGCTGAAGTTTCTCTTTCTTAAAAAAAAGTAAAATAAAATAAAATACGGGAAAACTAGAAGAAAAAATGTATTAGACGTTTAATTGTAAAAGCAACTCTTGTCTTATCCGGCATAATTTTTACGGATTCACACGTGGTGACCTGCAACCTACATCAAATGACAAAAGTCAGCGACACGAAGTAGCCTATAACACCCGTTTCAGAAAGGAGAGGCAACTGGTATTTGAATGGGTCTGTCTTTCTAACTTCATAGAAACGGATAAGAATTAATTGCTCTTATGATGTAACGTCTGGAATACTCTAAGACCATACTAAATCATTCTCGATTGTAACAGGGACCACTAAAAACAGTCGGAGGCCCGATACTAGGTCTGGATCAACCTCTAGTATCTGTATTTCTCTCCTGCTGCGGATGGCGGCTGGCAACCCTCGCATTGACGCAAAAACCTAACTGTCATTTACTTATGAATGAAGACAGTATCTCTATCATTTCAATAAATCTCATTGTACTTTTAGTTATGCACTGAAGAGAACTGCCGCAACACGAGTGGCATGGACTCGACGAATGTCTGAAGTAGTGCTACAAGGCTGTCCATAAATCGGGGGGCTGAAGATATGAAATAACAGCTCGTTGCAAGGCTTCCAAGATGTGCTCATTAATACCCATGTCTGGGGATTATGGTGGCCACCGGAGGTGTTTAAACTCAGAAGAGTGTTCCTGAAGCCACTCTGTAGCAATTAAAGACGTGTGGGGTGTGACATTGTCCTTTTGCAATTGTCCAAGTCCGTCGGAATGCACAATGGACATGAATGGATGCAGGCGATCAGCCAGGATGCGTACGTACGTGTCACCTGCCAGAGTCGTATTGAGACGTATCAGGGGTCCCACATCACTCCAACTGCTCTTGCCCCACACCATTACACAGCCTCCAACAGCTTGAACAGTCCCCTACTGACATGCAGGGTCCATGGATTGATGAGGTTGTCTCCATATCCATGCACGTCCATCCGCTCGATACAATTAGGGACGTCACTCGTAACACCAGGGAACATGCACCTGTCCAGTTCTACAAAGACCAATGTCGGTGTTGCCGGGCTCGGGTGAGGCGTAAAGCTTTGTGTACTGCAGTCAACAAGGGCAACAGTCAACGAGTGGGCTTTCGACCCATATCGATTCTGTTTCGTTGAATGGTTCGCACACTGACACTTCCTGGTAGCCCAGCGCTGAAATCAGCAGCAATTTGCACTTCTGTCATGTTGAACGATTATCTTTAGCTACAGTTGTTCACGTTCTTGCATGATCTTTTTCGAGTAGCTGCGATGTCGGCGATTTGATGTTTTACCGGATTCCCGATATTCACAGTGTACTTGTGGAATGATTTTACGCTAGAATCCCTATCTCACCGCTACTTCGGAGATGCTGAGTCCAATTTCGCCGACTGTAACACGGCGTTGAAACTCACTTAAATCGTGATAGCCTGTCATTGAAGCAGACACGCCTGAGCCAGACACGTGTTGGCATATGTAGCGTCTTCATCTGAGTGTTTACATTTCTCTGTGTTTGCATACCCATGCCTATACCAGTACCTTCGGCTCTTCAGCGTGTACCACTAGTGATAATGTACAGACTAAAGCTTTGCGATCGGTAACCCATGCAAGCAGCCATAATTTTGCAAGTCAAGACTTATAGGCTACACAAATAGTGCCATTTCAAATCACTGTTTATACGAAGGTAAAATTTCTCAACACCAAGTGCAAAAAAAAAAAAAAAAAAAAAAAAAAAAAAAAAAAAAAAAATAGATTGTCGTTTAACCGCATAGTTTCTTTACAATAGATTGAGAAATATTACGGAACAAATGGATTAAACGAAATTAAAATTACAAGCTTTCTTTTTCCACAAGGAATATGAGGTTTCTAATGAAGAAATAAACGCATAAAACAGCGTAGTTGTATAAAATTTCAAGCTTTTAATAACATGAAATCTCACCATATTTGACGGTCAGGGCCGTGGTAGAGTGCCCGAGCGTTCTAAGGCGCCTAACTGGGCAGCGCGCCGATGCTCGCCATCGGAGGTTCGAGTCCTTCCTCGGGCATTGGTGTATTTGTGTTCCTTAGCATAAGTTACTTTAAGTAGTTTGTAGGGCTAGGGACTGATGACCTAAGTGGTTAAGTCAGGTAGATTTACAAACATCTGAACATTTGTGATGGTCAGGCAATTATAGTATGGAATGCTTGAACGAGCATGAGAAAAACCGATTGCAGTTAATCCCTGTGTGCAAAGCGACTACATTGGCGTCTGCCGGAGTCTCACGGAACTAGTTTTCGAGCGTCACACGCACACCTCTGGTCTACATTACGATGACCCCTGTATGCAGACTGCTATTCTTTCAGTGGCGTTCACTGCAGGTATGCTGAAATGAAGAGATGTGTATGTGTCAATCGCTTGTATATATTCAGTGCAATAAGATGCGCAGATTTCAGGGGATGGCACAAAACAGCTTTCGTGAATGGCTGTTTTCGTGATCACACAATGAATTACGTTAAAAGGCATTGTATATTATCGCTGACTGCCAAACAAATAATGTTGTAGGAGATGGTCAGGTTAATTCCGAGACATTTTCGAAATTTTAGAATTGTCTGAAGGCTGCATTGGAACATTTTGTCAGCACTGTCACATTCCAGTTGTACTGGAACATTCTTCACTCTAAACAAAACCGTGATGCGTTGACAATAATATATCGAGTATCAGCCAGAACACGTCATTAAAAGCACACGAACGTTAGGCAGACTGCTCCTCGGCCATTGTCAAATGCTTTATTGTGTTGCCATTGGTGCTTATACATACATTTAAACAAGTTTTGCATCACCTTTGTAAGCTACATTAACACATTCCTCTTGGACTTAAGTTGACATGACTGGAAAAAGATCGTCCTCTGAAATGTCATAAATGTAACTAGCTCCTAGCCTCATCTACCGGAAGATAGCCATTGTAGGTGAGGCAGTAACATTTGTACTTTTATTCAATACGCAGTATGTGTTTGCTCTTTTATTCGATACACAGTGTAGGAACAATTTAGGGCATTTGTAGACATTGTGTGGAAATTCTCCAATGGAAAGAAGAAGAATTTTTGATCGAACACGGATTGTTTGATTTATGTCAACAAGAACCTCTAATAAAGAAGTTTCCAAACGAATATTCGTGGGTGAGAGAGATTTGGAAGGAACTGAACTACAGACAGTGTTCATGACTTACCCGCACTGGTCCCATTAGGCCAGGACAACAAATGTGGGCCGGCCGCGGTGGCCGAGGGGACTGAGGCGCTCCAGTCACGGTCTGCACGGCCACTACGGTCGGGGATTCGAATCCCCCTTCGGGCATGGATATTTGTGTCGTCCTTAGTATTAGCTAGTTCGTAAACAGTTTGTAAGTTTAGGGACTGATGACCCCGTAGTTAAGTCCCATAAGCTGTACAAACATTTGAACAAATGTGGCAGACGATCGGTGTCTGCGACGTCTCGCGCGAAGGATATCCGCCTAGCCTGCCACCATGATGAACACTGACTTTGTGAGCGCCACTAAAGGCAACTGTCGGCCCACAGACGCCACAACAACTCTATGTTCTTTAGACGGCCGTAATAAGTCTCGGTCCTTAAACCCAGACATTAGAACAGGTGGATCCAAACACGCCAATAACGGACAATGAGAAACTGACGCAAATTTCTCTTCACTGATGGATGCCGCATACGTCTGATACCAGATGAGAGTCATTAATTTGTGTGACGCTGCAGCGCGCTTGAGGCATACCGTCAATCGAGTACAGTAAAGTGGTAGGTCAATGATATTCTGGGCTGTAACACGTAGGGGTTTCACATCAAGAGCAGTCTCTACTCTTCAAACTACACGGATAATATCCTCCATCCCATCTTTGAATAATGTCATCAGTGCTTCAGGGATGAATTCAAGTTTATTAACGAAAACTTTAGAGTGTAATGTCCAGGCACCCTGTCGGTATTGTAATATTAAATTTGACCTGCATTTTCTCACGATATGAACCCCATTGAAGAATAAAATGAATGAGACCAACAGCATTTAATAAAACTCTTGCAAAGTGTGCCACGTAGAGTGCAAGTTTGAATTTATGTAAGGTTACTATACATTGGTCTTACCTCAAGAAAAGTGATTTTAGGTTCTGTATGAACATAAATATTGCTACATTAAAGGCTTAGCCGAAGAAAAGTAAGGGTGTGTCTCAATATAAAATAACTGATTTATTACGTTTTGTTTGTCAATAAGTCGGAATATATATTATTTTGTAAATACCAATTCACTGTAGTGCAGAATACCATAGAACGTTTTCTGGTGTACGAATCAAAACGATTTTGATGTGGATGTTTCAGCATTGCCACTTGTGACATTACTGGTCCCCATTCTCTATCTTATCAAGAGTATTCTACACTCCTGGCCATTAAAATTGCTACACCACGAAGATGACGTGCTACATACGCGAAATTTAACAAATGTTCAAATGTTTAAGCTTAAGGGACTTAACTGCGGGGTCATCAGTCCCTAAACTTACAAACTACTTATGAACTACGTTACACTAAAAACGACACAAACATTCATGCCCGAGGAGGAATTCGAACTCCAGACCGTAGCGGCCGTGCAGACTGTGACTGGCGCGCCGCAGACCGCTCGGCCACTGCGACCGGCTCGCGTTGCTTTGTGAAACGTTGTGTGATGCTTCGTGTAAAGAATACATCTACGTCTACATAGGATGTAGATGTACTCCTTACACGAGGCATCTTAACGTTTCACCAGGCAACTCCGGTCAACTGCTGTTTATGTATGAGAAATCGTAGAAGTCCGTACCATCACGTTTCTGACTTTGATAAAGGTCGGATTGTAACCTATCGCGATTGCGGTTTGTCGTATCGCGACATTGCTGCTCGCGTTGGTCGCGATCCAATGAGTGTTAGCAGAACATGGAATCGGTGGGTTCAGGAGGGCAATACGGAACGCCGTGCTGGATCCCAACGGCCTCATATCACTAGCAGTCGATATGACAGGCATCTTATCCGCATGGCTGTAACGGATCGTGCAGCCACGTCTCGATCCCTTAGTCAACAGATGGCGACGTTTGCAAGACAACAACCATCTGCACGAACAGTTTATCGATGTTTGTAGCAGCATGGACTATCAGCTCGGAGACCATCGCTGCGGTTAACCTTGACGCTGCGTCACAGACAGGAGCGCCTGTGCCTGCGACAGTGCACGCAACGACGAACCTGGGTGCACGAATGGCAAAACGTCATTTTTTCGGATGAAACCAGGTTCTGTTTACAGCTTCATGATGGTCTCATCCGTGTTTGCCGACATGGCGGTGAACGCACATTGAAAGTGTGTATTCGTCATCGCCATACTGGCGTATCACCCAGCGTGCTGATAAGGGGTGCCATTGGAGACACGTCTCGGTCACCTCTTGTTCGCATCGACGGCACTTTGAATAGTGGCCGTTACATTTCAGATGTGTTACGACCCGTGGCTCTACCCTTCATTCAGTCCCTGCGAAACCCTACATTTCAGGGGGATAATGCACGACCGCATGTTGCAGGTCCTGTACGGGTCTTTCTGGATACGGAAAATGTTCGACTGCTGCCCTGGCCAGCACATTCTCCAGATCCTTCACCAACTGAAAACGTCTGGTCAAAGGTGGCCGAGCAACTGGCTCATCACAATACGTTAGTCACTACTCTTGATGAACTGTGGTATCGTGTTGAAGCTGCATGGGCATCTGTATCTGTACATGCCATCCAAGCTCTGTTTGACTTAATGCCCAGGCGTATCAAGGCCGTTATAAGGGCCAGAGGTGGTTGTTCTGGGTACTGATTTCTCAGGATCTATGTACCCAAATTGCGTGAAAATGTAATCACATGTCAGTTCTAGTGTAATATTTTTTCCAATAAATACCCGTTTATCATCTGTATTTCTTCTTGGTGTAGCAATTTTAATGGCCAATAATGTTTTATCCCTATATAAAGCATATTTACCACTAAGTGTTACTAGAAGGGAACATGACAGTGTAAAAAGATGTGAAGAATTTTGTGCTTTCAGTAGAGAAACAGTAACAGCAAAATGGATTGGTCAGAAGAGCTCAATGACTTCGAATGCGCAGCAATCTTTGGATGTCACGTGAGTAACAAATCAGAGACCTTTGAGCCCTTCCAGTCCAGAATATGCCAGCAACCACAACTAAAACAAGAACAGGCAGACCTACTCATATGTACTGAACGAAACGGAAAGCAGAGTACTGCGGAGGGTGGTTGTTAAAATGTGCATCACACCTGCAGAACGAATCATTCCTGCGTTCTAAAGCGCTGCCAGTAGTCCGCCTAGCATAGTGCGTAGGTAGGTAAAAATAATTGTGTGCAATGGTAGAACCGCTCTTCGTAAGTCACAGATATCTGTAATTAGTGCTAATGTACGCTAATGCAAAGAACAACGCCATTGGAAATTAGGAAACAAAACAAGTGATTTGCAACGATTAATAGTGACTTCATCTAAAAGTTAACATTTCCGATTTATTTCTAATAACTAAGACAATGAAAAGTTACTCCATGATGTCTCTTGGGTTCTTAATTCGAAGATTGGTTCATAATTTTTCTGACCTCTGGCCAGCGGCAATGGAGAGCGAAGTTTTGACGATGCCAACCATTCCAGCAAGAGTGATGTAAGAAAAATAATAAAACAGACGTCAACAGGCAGTTTGTCAACAAGTGGCTATGGCAGCCTCAATACTTGATAACGTAATCAATGTTTCATCCTAAAATCAGTGAATGCTCGTGACAACAAATTCTCAGTTTTATGGCAAACGACTCCTTGGCGGATACCTGTGTTACCCAAACATTTTTGCTGTGTCCTATTGTCATGCACACTCATACGTGTCAATTATTTTTATTACGTAATTGTTTTATTCCGTGGATTTGTGGGTAAGATAGCAGTGAACGGTTTACAGCCGGCCGCGGTGGCCGAGGGGACTGAGGCGCGCCAGTCACGATCTGCACGGCCACTACGGTCGGAGGTTCGAATCCCCCCTCGGGCATGGATATTTGTGCCGTCCTTAGTATTAGCTTGTTCATAAGTAGTTTGTAAGTTTAGGGACTGATGACCCCGTAGTTAAGTCCCATAAGCTCTACAAACATTTGAACATTTTGAAAGGTTTACATTGTTATCCATAAGTAAAAGGATTTTGTGCATCCGCAGAATGAATGTGTCTCGAGAAGACCATGAAGAGGCAGGACAATATGGCAACACATCTCATTCATTGCCAATATGAGTCACTGAAACACTCTTACGGGCAGTAACGGATATCCATGAATCCTGAGATGCAGCTTTCGGTGTCCAAATGACAATAGGGATTGGATAAATACAGTTGAAAAATCTTTAAAATGAATAGTAGGAGAATTTTAAATATGTCAAAGGTCATAAATTACGTTCCTGACTCTTTAATATTAACCATGTAACTAATGAAATATGTTGAACTGAAATATCTCCTTTTTTGCAACACAAACCAAGTTTTGTACGTATGTTGGAAGACATTAACATAATAAGTGTCCATCCTAGCTTTTATAACGCCTTGGAATCTATTGGGACACTTTTAATAAGGTGTTTCAATGTCTGTGGAGGAATGGTAGCCGGCCGCGGTGGCCGAGGGGATTGAGGCGCTTCAGTCACGGTCTGCACGGCCACTACGGCCGGGGGTTCGAATCCCCCCTCGGGCATGGATATTTGTGCCGTCCTAGTTCGTAAGTAATTCATAAGTAGTTTGTGAGTTTAGGGACTGATGACCCCGTAGTTAAGTCCCATAAGATTTACAAACATTTGAACAGTTTGAGGAACGGTAGACTATCGATTCTCAATATCCGATACCATAGAGGATAGTAATATAGGACACTGCACTCTAGAGCGAAGTCGACTTTCTGACTAATCCTAAAGATGATTAAGTATCTCATACCGAGGCTGTCGGCAGACCAAACATTTCAGAAAAGTTCTAGTCCACAAAACCATTGCTCCGCATATGCTTCTTTGTGAAACAGTTCATTGTCAGATTGAATCAAACAACCGTCGTCTCAGAACAGATCCTCGACTTAAGCAGCACTTAGTTCTCTAATATATTTTAATATTCTTTCGTAATTAGAGTTTTCTTGCAGCGAAATAGGCAAACTACAACATGGCCGCGAAATCATCGCCATACCGTAACACACCTTCATCGATATTTCATGGTTGACAAAAATGTTAAAGTGTAATTCTACTGTATTCCTCTGTCCCTAGACACCAAACTACTTAAAATAAGTTATACTATGGAGTAAACACATACTTATGTCGGGAGGAGGACTCGAACCTCCGACACGAGGGGCCGCACGATCCGTAATGTGACACTCCAGACCGCGCAGCCGTTCTCGCGGGCCATTGTTGACAGTACCCATGACGATAGATTCAGTTTTCCCCATATTTGCGAAACCCAAATACTTCTGCCCTGATGGTGGGTGTAGCGAGATTCATCACTCCAAATCATTCGACTCCAGTCATGCCGGCCGCGGTGGCCGAGGTGACTGAGGCGCTCCAGTCACGGTCAGCACGGCCACTACGGTCGGGGGTTCGAATCCCCCCTCGGGCATGGATATTTGTGCCGTCCTAGTTCGTAAGTAGTTCATAAGTAGTTTGTAAGTTTAGGGACTGATGACCCCGTAGTTAAGTCCCATAAAGCTTAACAAACATTTGAACATTTGAACTCCAGTCATCCACCGTTTAGTGCCATCGCTCTTTACGACGCCTTGAGCGCCGCTTAGCACTGGCTACAGAAGTTTATGGCGAACATTACACAGCGTCATTTTCATCTCTCTATAGTCGAGTCGCTGTAAGTTGATCCCTGACAGTTGCAGTAAGTCGGTTATGGCAGCTTCATTTCGCCTACAGCCACCAGTCGTGTTATGGGATTTTGTAAATGTTTTACGGCAATGCCACATTATAGTTTTCATATGAAGCTGTTATATTAAAAGCTTGTAACAGCACTGAAAGCTAATCCAACGATAGGAACGATCATTTTTCTAGAAATGCTGTTGATAGCACTTTGACACCCGTGACTTTTTACAACCACTTTTCACATTGTCCGACAGCTTGTGTCCCTCAGTACATAGGTCCAATTGGTTTTGGTTAGCTGCTATTGTTGCTTCGCGATTTCAAATCAGCATAACATCAGTGACAGTCGTTTGAGTAGCTTTAGCAGGGTTGTGATGTTAATTATGGATCTGTCCTTCAGGTGATGTACAATTACTAGGTCACATCCAAAATTACTGAACTCGCCTGCTCAAAACGTTCAGGGATCTTGCTTCTTTACAGGTAACACAATACTTTCGCCTCCTTTTATAGTGACATTTTCGTCTCTCGCGACATCTCCTGTTCTATCTTGTATTACATAGGGCTGACGGCAGACTTTTGGACACACAGTGTATTTAAATTCGCAGACACATTTCGCCTGTAATATTGGAGGCATTGTCAGTAGATGATTTCTGTTTTCTCTCTCATGTCGGAAGTCGAAACTACACCTCAGTAACGAAAACTCGACTCTATATTGTCTTGCTTTCCACGACCTTCAGTAAAGCATATGCAAGGAATTGTGATGCTCAACACGAAAGCTATTGCAGTTTTTTAGTGTAACTGAAAAAACATCGACTATAACTAAATATTTAGGCAGGGTGAATAGAAATGCTACTGACGAAATTTCGAATGTAGTTAAGGGATATTTTCTGGATATTTTAGTGTAGGTGATCCGTGATCTTTGGTTGTTCCTTACAGGGTAAGTTGATTTATTTTAGACTAGCTGAAAACCCGGCGATGCCAGGGTACTTATTTATGTAAGCTTTGAGTTCGTACTTCTCGTATCCCTTCTCTCTCTGTCCATCTCCTTTTTTTAATAACATGTCCTATTTATGGGAGAGTATTCAAGAAATAAGGCTGTTTTGCATAATAGGCAAAATAATAACTGCAATATCCAAACAAAGGAAGGTAGTCATTAAGATGAAAATGATTTGTAACCTTAATAATTCATTCAATTCCAAACTTGATTACAAGCAATATTTTTGGTTACTTGTCCAAAATCTAATATGAATAAATTCTTTGGGGAGTCCACCCCTGAGCAAGTGACAAGTCAGTTTGAGAAACATGGATATGTCAAAACCACACTGCAGTATTTAATAGGTTGCCCTGTGATTTATTAATCGTAATAGAAAATGCAAGTCTCACTGTAAACTACAGTCTCTTGAAGCTAAAAGCTACATCTGCCAGAAATAACGGGTATTCGGTGATGATCACTGTTTCATTCTCCTCCTTTCCATGTAGATCTATAGATGTGAAAAGTTTTTACGCATTGCAGTATATACGATCTCATAT
The DNA here is from genome assembly GCA_026315105.1 of Locusta migratoria. NCBI lineage: Eukaryota > Metazoa > Arthropoda > Insecta > Orthoptera > Acrididae > Locusta > Locusta migratoria. The sequence goes on from CM048755.1 coordinate 382,920,500, forward strand.
TTATTGAATGATATGTTGTAAAATTGTATACTTTTGTTGGTTTACATTCATTTGTGTAAGTGCTGCATGTCGGTAACATCTGATGCGAATACAGTTAGTGCGTGATGGGGGGAATTTCCATGAATGTTACTGTTTATGTGCTCATATCTCATGAACTACGTGTCGTACAATTTAGAAGGCACATTCAACTATATGTGTGTATACTGCCTGTATAATTTCCTGTAGCTACAATTTGTATAAATTATAAATTGTAACATAGTACCGAATGCTGTAGTTTTGCTCCATAAACAACGGAAAAGTAGTAAGCGAGAAACTTTTTTCCTTTCATCATTTTGCTATGGTTGTCAGAGAGAGAAAGTTCAATAAAGGTTTGAAATTATGTTTAAAGTTTGTTGCAAGTCGCTAAATACTCTCATTCTCATATAGCGTATTTATAAAGTCTCGTTGCATTATGTGGCAGTTTCTTGTGATTCCTATTGTTTATGACGTCATATCTTCTGAACCATGTGCCGTATGTGATTCTTTTCCCTGCAGCAATTGTTACTTCACGGTAAGGAATGTATGTACGAAATTTGGTTGAAATCGGTTCAGTGGTTTAGGAGAAAATGAGCAGCATTGTCGCTAAATGCAGCAGATTTTCGCGCATCTCATAGTTTATGACGTCATATCTCTTGACCTATGTATCGTACGTGATTCTTACACTTACGGCGACTGTCCTCGTGGATTGGAGCTTACGTGTACAGAATTTCATAAAGATTGGAACAAAACTGTAGATTTGTCTGCAACACGTACAAACATACGGACACTCTGCTTTATATATTAGATAACAATGTACCCTTGGTCTTCCGCGGTTAGTCACAGCGTAGTTTAATTTATGTAGGGCAACAATAGATTTATTCTTGTGGTCTAAATCAGTTGCATTGAAATTAATATTTATAACAGCAATGGACTTCATCTTCTGGGACATGTGTAGAGCCTAGTTTAGATGACTATTGACATGAACTTTGGTACTGGAATAATAATAGCCACCGAAGCAGTATGACAAACTCTTGGGATTGCCGAGTGTATTAATCAGTCAGTGATGCGTCTCTTTGCTCACTACAGTGTTCAAGGTGGTATTGAACAGTTGGATTATGTCTGTAAGGAAACAGTTCTGCATTTGTTATGTACAATACTGTTCACTGAAATAACTTGTTGAACACACTATGAAAAAAGTGTGTCTTGATTGCGAGATGCATTTCTCTCGCTTTATCTCGTACGTTTTAATATTTTCATATTACATGAGTCTGCAATGTAAGATTATTTTCACATAAATAAAGGCAATCAGGGTACAAACTGAGTACATCATAACCACGCTGTTACTGTGTGGCGAGGCACTGGATATCACGAGTACCGGCTTGGGAAGAGAGCCACACAGATAAGCTTTTGCCGTGCTTATCGGTGACAACACAGAAACCTAAATTTTTCACATTTTACTTCTTTTACGTATCGTGCGCTTTTTGAGGATACCGAACAGCGAAAACGTGTGCTTATTATTGAATATATAACACCTTTCTCCCTTTCACAAAATAAGCTACTGCAGTGTATGGCACGAATAAAGGGATTTCCGTATGCATAGGCAGAATGCAGCCGCCGTGCAGGAGCAAAAGGAAGGCGCCCCACGGAAAGACTTGGTTGAAAGAAGGAGTGGGCGCAGGTCGCGCGGCGGGTCTATTTGTGTAGCGAGCGGCTGGCAGAACCGGTTCTTTAAACTGGAGCGTTCTGGGGGGACATTTGTTACCATGCACTTCCTTTGGCACGCTCCGAGAAACTGGCTACTCAGGTGTGAAAAAGATTGTGCCTGCGGTTTCCAAGGTTCGTTGCACTTCCCGGAGCTGTGGTAGCCGTCATTCGCCATTTATTTAAACGGGACAGAACTCATTTCTTTCATTGAAACAGTGCGAATTTGAAAACACGCCGCTTAATGACTCGTCAATAATTGTTCCGGTAAACGTCACTATGCATGTCCCCGTTATCTGTCTTCAAGAATACATAATTTATTCGATATATGTTATTCAGCCAGAGCATTATATCGATATAAAACGGGCCAGGCGACGGCGGCGTTAATGGCGGGGAATGACTGCTAGCCGCGCTGGAGTGGCCGAGCGTTCTAAGGCGCCTTACTGCGGAGCCGCGGTTGCTCGCCGTCGGGTGTTCGAGTCCTCCCTCGCGCATGGGTGTTTGCGTTGTCCTTAGCATAAGCTACTTCAAGTTAGTGTAAGTAGCTTGTAAGCCTAGAGACTGATGAGCAACGTAGTTCAGACCCTTAGATTTACAAACATTTGAATGACTGGTAGTCAGACACACAGATGGTGCATTTAGAATCAGTAATGTGTGCTCCGTGTGTTAAATGGAGAAGTCGCACTAGGTATCTGACAAGGGACACTGCCCATCGGGCCCCCTCGCATTTAGTAGAACAAAGACGCAGTGAATAGCCTGCCAAACACTGAATGCAGATCAAACACGAAGTCAGGAATAAAGTGTACTGGCAGTGAAAAAAAGAAACAAAAATGAAAAATTGAACGGTCAAAGCGCAAAACGTACAACACTGAGGTAGCAGCCAGAGGAATGATTTGTTGGTTTTGTGGTCATTTTGTGAGACTGCGAACCGATAGATACATGTACAAACCTCTTCCATGGTTGATGTTTTTGTACTCTGGTTTTCACAAAACCGTGAAATGTTCGTCAAAAGATATTCAGATGTTTGTAAATCCAAGGGACTTAACTTCTGTGGTCATCAGTCCCTAGGCTTACAAACTAACAGAGCTTTGCATAGTCTGTTGAATCCCGCAACCCTCATCATGCGCACTGATGAGTGTGAATCCATAATCTTTCGTGGGAATAGGTCCTGCACTGTGGGATGAAGACAAGCTGGCGGCGGCATAATTGTGCTCCGAGAAATAATTACGTGGGCATCCATCGGTCCAATGGAGCTCGTGGTAGCTGTTTTCAATTGATATGCTGGCCTCCGCAACTCGCCAGATCTGAATCTAATCGAACAAATCTGGGATGTGACTGAACTTGGCGACAGAGCTCATTACACCTTCCCGAAATTCACGGGAATTAGATACATACTGAAACAACTTGAATCAACGTGTAACAAAGTTAATGCCGTGAGTGCACAGCTAAGATCTCCTCTCTTCTGCATGAAGGAAGTCAGCACCAAGACTAAGTTATCAGTGCACCGCTCTATCTTTCGACTAACTTTGTTGTGGAAATGAGAGCTGGGTGTATACAGGTTACCTTATTAATAACGTTGAGGTTACAGACATGAATGTAGCAAGGGTGCTTGCAGGTGTTATTAGATGGGAACAATGGCAGGAGGGTGTCCATAATGAGGAAATCAAAGAAAAACTGGGAATGAACAACACAGACGAAGCAGTTGAAACGAATAAGCTGAGATGGTGGTATCATGTTACACGCATGGGAGAAGCAAGGTTACCTAAGAGGCTCGTAAGTTCGGCAGTAGAGGGTAAGAGGAGTCGAGGTAGACCAAGGAGAAAGTACTTAGATTCGGTCAAGAATGATTGTGAAGTAACAGGCATAAGATCTGACAAGGCATCAATGTTGGCATTGAATAGGGGATCATGGAGGAATTTTATTATGGGGACTATGCTCCAGACTGAGCGCTGAAAGGCATAATCAGTCTCTGATGATGATGTATATGTAAATGTGGTGCCAACGTCCCTCCAGTGACCTAACAAGGCCTCATTGTTTCCATGTAAGACACGTCGCCGCTTTTATCCATGCCAAGGTGGACTTACCGGCTATGAGGTTGATGGTCATTATGTTGTGGCTGATCAGTTTATATGGTTTTTTAATTGTGAGTTATTAATGTTTTTCACAAGGCAATACATCCAATATAATAGTATAGGTTTCTTAATTCTTTATTTTCGTTTAATTATAAGTGTGTTTACGAAAAATTGCCCAAATGTACATAATATTCAGTCCCAACATGTTAATGCTACCATAATATACAATTTAGATTTAATTCTGAATGACTGTAAAATGTTAGGAGAAGTACAAATAAACAATCCCTGAGACGGATTTTCGTCTCAGTTATGTCAAAGACATTATTGATAAATCTGAAGCATTGAATTAAAATTTATGGTGCGGCCGAGGTGCTACATGGAGAGCGTTGGCAGTAGTGGCAATTATCTTTGGAGCACAGAAGCTGAATTAAAATTTGTGACGTGGAGGGAAATCGTGATTAGACTATTCCAAGGCACCTTAATCGTTAGTAGTGTGGTAGTCTAACTGTTAAGACGTCTGCCTAGTAAGCATGGAGGTCTGGGTTCGATTCCCGGCCGCACTACAAATTTTAATTCAATGCTTCAGATTTATCAATAATGTTAGGAGAAGTGTTTTCATTAATTCATTTTATTTGAACACCACAGTGCTGTGCTAGGCATGGTCCTGTTTGGAGGTGGTATGCCGTTGCCTTCCTCCGAACTTCGAATTGACTTACTCAGCCAGTTGTAGGGGGACCTACAGTTTAATGTGGATTCCGAACCATGGTGCTGCTGGTCATTGTTCACATCAGCAACTTCGCCAGAGGTGAAACAAATGAAAAGTGACAGTTAAAAACCTAGGACCTAGAGAGGATCGAACTCGCGACCGTTGGATTCATAAACTATCAATACAAGATGAAATTTGTTCTACCAAGGTATATAAACGTTGTAGATTAATTGCCTCCTACAATTAACTTACATGGTTAGTACTACAGCACCTTAGTTATTAACCCATAATTATAGAGTAAGTTACAGTACGAACAGTTCAGCACTAGTACGTCACTGGTGGTTGCCATTTTTAAAAAATCTAGTTGTCAAAATTACCAAGATATTTATTTGAAAATGTTATTTAATATTCATTTCAATGCGTGCTATAAGGAGAAAAATAAGTAACTCCGTAAATTTTGAACGTACAGAGATATCAGTACTTTTGTACAATAAAACAGTGCTGCCGTTGCCGTTGCAACACTAAGGGAAAGTAAGTGGATGGTCGCTTGCCGGCTGCGCCTCGCGTATATAACGAAGCTGTGCGCATATACGGAAGGCAGTTCACGTCAAGAGAAGATCGTATACACCCCGCGTCAGTCGAGCGAAGAAGGGATGTTTTATTTCGCGTTGTCGTCCATAGACATCTGAAAAATCTGCTTGGCAAGTGTTAAGAATCTTCTCCACTTTGGAGGCGAGCATTATTCACTGTAGCTGTTTGATAACCGGGACGGTAAAGCTAATTATTTGGCAGTTCGCATGGAAGACGTACCTGAAATGATTTGAATGTTGTTTGGATAGGAACAGTAACGTACTTAACAGTTTAATATCTGATGTCTCATGCGCGTGCGATGTTCTTTAAGGAATATACAAAATTTTATTGAGTATTGTGTGAATTCATTTTCGTCGTATTTCCCGAGTCCTCTGAATTTATTAGAGATGAGGAACATTGTATTACAGTTTCGACGAGCTAAAGTGTGGACTAGGTGACTAAAGATTAAGAGCAGTATGTTCTCCGTCGCCTTCTGACTGCTCATAACATTAATTTTCAGGCTGTAGAAAAGGCAGCGGTAAATAAAAATCACGCACAATAACAGACAATTAATTACGGAGTCCAACGACAGACACGACCGGAAGAATAAAACAACCAACCAGCTGCCCCACAGCTTCATAAAACATAATTTTAAAATGCAACCAGGTAGAACGATATATTTCCTCGTTTTATGTTAATATAGTGGTACTGTGGCCCATATTAATTGAATATAAGTATCAATAGGTAACCTAAAAAGAATACAACGTAAAAATTACTTTGCTTGTCACTCAGAGACTACGTGTAAAGAAAATTGCAACTTTTTGCACTTTTTCTGAGCATCACCGTTCTCTGGCATTTGCTCGAATGCCAGAGCACATCTCCCTGATGGCAAATTAAGAAACAATAGATATGCTAGTTCTTATTTATACATATCGTACTTAACGTTTACATAACGAATGAATACACGTTACAATTTCAATTGTAAATTCATCTCTCTTAAAGTATACTACAGTAGTAAACACAGATTCAGAGAGAGTAAAAACTTGCTCAGCTTCGATGACTCAAGGTGATAAATTTAGTTCCCTTCGAAGGAGTAAGTCAAGGAATATAAATACCAAGTCTTAACATGTGGGGATACTAAATGACAGGGTTGAAAGAGTATAGTTGTGACACACATACATTCACATATAAGATATTTCAAAACTAAGTTTTTACATTAAAGTAAAATTTTGTAAAGACCAGAATTATCTTTAGTGTAATAGTACTCCATCGTGTAGGATGAACATCTGACTATACTGAAGGAAAACTGAAAGTGGATTCCAGGAATGGCTGTGCAAGTTATTGTTTTTGTATGACAAGTGGTAGTGTGCCGTAGACATATTGAGATACGTAATCTCCAGACTCTCGAAAAACCATGCTGGAAACTCCATAGTTCGAGAAGAAAATTACAGAAATTAAATAAAATACGTTAGAAAGAAAGGAGTGGATGAAATATGATGCAATTAGACACAAACCATAAGCTATGGTAGGCAAGGACGGTGGCGGAATTCGGCCTAATCTTTTCAAAGGAACCATCACTGATTTACCATAAGAGCTTCGGGGAAAGTAAGAGAAACCATGTCTGCATAGGCGAAAGAACACTTCTGTCGAGCTCTAGTGTAGTGTCTTAATTATCGTTCGACTGCAAATGATAAGCTAACTAATCTATTAATAATTCTGACATAATTACCTACTCCCCAATAGCTGGTTACATTCTGATCCTCCCTTCAATGACCACGTCATTGACGGGACGATAAATCCTACTCTTCCTTCTCGCTTCTACTCCACCAAACAGCACGCTTCCACTCTACCAAACAGCGAACAGTATAACCGTTTGTGTTTTTTATTGTTTTCCGTCTCCGCTATTATTCTTTCACCATATCCTCTGCTAGCCATTCCTTATTATTTTCCATCTTACATTAACATATAAATGATACTCTAGTTAACACAGTTTTAAATATGTTGGCATTATTATTCAGTGTCATTATTACAGCAATTTTAATAATTGTTACTGAAATCTTAACTACAAAGAGAAAATGTTAGAATGTGAGATTCTATGTAGGAGTGCCTGATGGTACTAAAGTAAGCAGCTAAAATAAATTTCATTTATTTATTTACTTATTTGCTGTCATATATAAAATAACTAGTTACTACAGGAAGCCGTAGTAACTACTAAACAAAAGGGAAAGGTGTTTTATAATTTCATAAGTAGTCTCTGACATTATATACATTACGGCACAGTATATTACTACCACAATAAATGTGTCATCGTATATTGTTTATATTAATTTAAATGAAAGCAGCATAAAATTTCTTGTTAGACAACTTATCTATAATGTGTCCTGGTAGCAGCAGACTCAGCTGTTTCTCCAGTTACATCACCCCATTCCACTCTTGTGGTGTCTCCAGAGCTAGTACACCGATCCTCTCTACCTTACTACAAACTCTGTTACCTGCGTTCGTAAATTCACCTTGATGGTACATATAGGTGTACCTCAAGTCCGTGAAGTCGCATCAAGAACCCTCTTTGTGTACTTCGTAAGACCTTCGGCAGCAACTGTGCAAAGGACAATGTACTCGTGATGCATTCAGATTAGCTGTAAAGACAGTCTAAATATAGTTAGGACTGTTCAAACAACTTACGGGTATGCTGCCGGGTGACGTCGTCGACAACCGCCGATATTTCGGCAGGAGGACACACTGCCATTCTCAAGGCACAACTGCACTCAAGGAAGCAATGTGCAAGCGTATTTAATACCTCGGTTTGCAAAGGGTAAACAAGGAAGATAACACACACACAGTACAAGTCACTGCAGAGTCAACACAACCAAAGATGACGAAACATCAAAAATATCGATAGTGATTGTTAATCAACAGGTGAGGCAGCATTAATTTTTCCCTCTGTTTTTTGACGAGAGACAGTGTCGGACTCCAAGAAGAATTTCAACAAAAACCACCATCTCTGTTTATAAGTTCACTTGCTAGTTTAATTTCAACAGCTTCCTTAATAACACTATCCCAATAGGTGGAAGTGCATGCCAGAATCTCCGTGTTGTATTCCATAGGATGACCGGTGTCAAGACAGTGTTCTGCAACAGCGGATTTGTTTGGCTGTCGTAAGCGTGTGTAACGTTTATGTTCAATACACCGGTCTTCCACAGTCCTGATTATCTGACCAATATAAGACATGCCACAGGTACAAGGAATACGATATACACCTGCCTTACGCAAACCAAATATCGGCGGTTGTCGACGACGTCATCTGGCAGCATACCCGTAAGTTGTTTGAACATTCATTACGCCCGTAAAAGTTAAGCTTTCACATAATTAGGCCTATATTCACGATTTGGTTGCGTTATGACTGGTGCAAAAGTGCTGATACTTCTGAAGTGAGATAGGATTTTTTTCTTTTCTTCCAACGTAGTACCTAAATACCTTCATTTTTCTACCTCACCCAATAGACTCTTATCCGATCGTAATCGTAGGATTTCTTGCCCTTTTCGTAGTATACGAATCGTTTACATTTATTTTCTAGAAACTGTTTGTATATTATTTCCATTGCAGTGTTTTTCATGTCTTCCATTTCTGCACTAGATCGTCCAGTGCCGTTTACGTTAATCACAAAGTAATGTACATTATGTGGTTTATAAATCAAAGACGTTACATTTCCCAAGGGCATTCCGCTCTCGTGTATTAGGATATACAAGTCAAAGGGCAGTGGTTAAGAAGGAAGTAAGACAAGGTTGTAGTCTTTCCCCCATGTTATTTAATCTGTACATTTAACAAGGTTGTGAATGCAAGCATGGAGATATTTGGTGACGGAGTTAAAGTTCAGGGAGAAGAAATACAAACTTCTTTGTTTTTATATGACATTTTAATTCTCTAAAATACAGCAGTAGACCTAGAAGAGAAATTGATCGGAATGAAACGTATCTTGAAAAGTAGGAATAAGATTAACGAAAGGTAAACAATGGTAATGAATTGTATTCAAATTAAATCCGGTGACACTGGAGGAATTGGATTAGGACACGAGACAACAAAAGTTAGTAATAGATGAGTTTTGTGATTTGGGAAGTAAATTAACTTACTGTAGCCGAAGTAGAGAAGATATGAAATGCAGAGTGGCAATGTAGAGATGATAATTTCTAAAGAAGAGAAAATTGTTAACATAGAATATTGAGTGTTGCCGAGCCTCTTTTTTCTTTACTTTTTTTTTTTTTTTTTGTGGTAACTGCCTGTGTAGTCTTGCACGAAGAGGATTGAAGATTTTGAAATGTGCTGCTACAAAGGAATGCTTAAGATTAGATGGGTAGGTCGTGTAACTAATGGAGAGCTAATGAACAAAATTGTGGAGAGAAGAAATTGTTGCATAACTTGACTAAAAGGAAAGATCGATTGGTATATTTTAAGACATCAAGGAGTTGTTAATTTAGTACTGGAGGGAAGAATGGGAGGCCAAAAGCTCGCGAGAAGAGACCAAGAGACAAGTAAACAGGTTGAAATGGATGGGGTTTGCCGTTACTATTCGAAGATGCAGAGGCTTGCACAAGGTAAAGTAGCGTGGAGAGCTGCATCAAACCAGTCTGGGGACGGAGACTACAATAGCAACAACATATCGTTAAGTTGCCGCCGTGAGTTTCTCTTTTCCACATTACTGAGAACTTACATGATATCTATGGCACGAAAAATAAACGAACCTGAAATAGACACTGGAGTGTTGTGTCAGAGTTTCTGCTGCAGAAGGACAGTCAGATAAGAACCGTTAGTGTCTCAAGAATGGGCTCCGCGGCCCAAACACGCGTGCAGAATTACACGACTGCGCTTGACGGCGGTTGTCTTCCATAAGATGTCGCAGGCGGCAAGTCTGCAACACCTGTGCAAAGAATTGCTGCTTGTGAATTGCCGGCCGCGCGCAGGTATGCTAATGCTCGGCCGCACGTGGCTGCGTGGGCGGATGAGTACCGCCGGCTGAATCACAGCGGCGCGTGGGCCCAAGGTACTGCAAAAGCGGCGCGCTATGCAGACGCGGCGCAGCCCGATTTATTAACGTGCGTGTGCGTTCCTATAAGTTAGTCAACCTCCCGTTTAAATCAGCTTCATTACATGCTGCTGGAACGTGTCCCGCGGCGCCCAGCATCCCGCGATTTCGTAATGCTGAAGAGAGGTGAAATCTAACGAAACGCGGAGACGGGAAATTCATCATAGCATCTCCGCTGAGCCGGCCGAGGTGGCCGAGGGGACTGAGGCGCTTCAGTCACGGTCTGCACGGCCACTACGGTCGGGGTGTTCGAATCCCCCCTCGGGCATGGATATTTGTGCCATCCTTAGTTGTAGCTAGTTCATAAGTAGTTTGTAAGTTTAGGGACTGATAACCCCGCAGTTAAGTCCCATAAGCTCTACAAACATTTGAACATTTTGAACATCTCCACTGAGGGAATGGAACTTCCTTGAAGGCTGAGATTTCCTGATACTTCTCAATTTTTATTGATTTCCATATCGTACTCTATACATCCCCGCCAGGTCCTAGAATTTTTATCTGTCTCTTTCCACTTCTTTCACCTCTGGCAGTATTGCTCACGTGAAAAATACCGAGTAGCACCGTGGTTCGGAACCCACGTTAAACTGTAGGTCCCCCTATAACTGGCTGGGTAAGTCAGTTCGAAGGTCGGAGGAAGGCGACGGGATACCACCTCCAAATAGGACCATGCCTAGTAAAGCACTGTGGTGTTCAAACCTATCTTCGGATTGTTGACTGATTTACCTTAACATTCCATCATGACTATAAAATATGAAGTTGAATTGCAGGTATCTGGTACGGAAGAGAGTAAGACAGGGTTGTAGCCTTTCCCCAATGTTGTTGAATCTGTACATTGTCAAGCTGTGAAGCCATGTAAGGAGTAATTTGGAGAAGGAATTGAAGTCCAGGAAGAGGGAATTAAAACCTTCGGTTTGCTGACGACATAGTAATTATGTCAGAATCAGCAAAGGACCTGGAAGAGCAATTAAACGGAATGGACAGTGTCTTGAAAGGAAGGAATAAGATGAACATTAACAAAATGTTCAAATGTTTGTAAATCTATCGGACCAAACTGCGTGGTCATCAGTCCGTAGCAGCCGGCCGCGGTGGCCGAGGTGACTGAGGCGCTTCAGTCACGGTCAGCACGGCCACTACGGTCGGGGGTTCGAATCCCCCCTCGGGCATGGATATTTGTGCCGTCTTTAGTCTTAGCTAGTTCATAAGTAGTTTGTAAGCTTAGGGACTGATGACCCCATAGTAAAGTCCCATAAGTTGTACAAACATTAAAAAAAGTCCGTAGCTTATAAACTACTTAAACCTAGGTAAACTAACCTAAGGACAAACACACACACCCATGCCCAGGGAGGACTCGAACCTCCACGGCGAGCAACAGCGCGCTCCGCAGCGAGACGCTTTAGACCGCTCGGCTACTCCACTGCGGCATGAACATTAACAAGAGTAAAACGAGGGTTATGGACTGTAGTGTCAGAAATACCGAAGAAATTAGGTTAGGTAATGAGACAATAAAAGTCGTAGATAGTTTTATTATTTGGGTAGCAAGATAACTTATGGCCGAAGTAAAGAGAATATAAAATGCATAATGGCTGTAGAAGAAAAGCGTTTCTGAAGAAGTGAAATTTGTTGACATCCAATATTCGTTTAAATGTTAGGAAGTCCTTTCGGAAAGCATTTGTCTGGAGTGTAGCATTGTATGGGAGTGAAACGTGGACGATAAGTTCAGACAAAAAGATGACAGAAGCTTTCGAAATGTGGTGCAGCAGGCTAATGATGAAGATTAGATGGGTAGATTACGTAACTAATGAGGATGTGTTTAACAGAATTGGGGAGAAAAGGTTTCTGGCAAATCCTGACTAAGAGAAGGTATAGATTGGTGGGACACATTCTGAGGTATCAAGGTATCATCAACTTAGCATTAGAAGGAAGCGTGTTGGGTAAAAATTGCAGAGGGAGACCGAGGGACGAATACAGTAAGCAAATTCAAAAGGATGTAGGTTGCCGTACGTATTCTCAGATGAAGATGTTTGCACAGGACGAGTAGCGTGGAGAGCTTCATCAAACAAGTGTGAGGTCTAAAGACCACAACACAACAACATATATCTAGTACATTACAGAGCAAACTATGGGTATACCAGTTCCCGTCAGATCACCAGTTGGGCTTCGTCAATAATTATATGGATCACCGTTCGGATTTGGCTTGATCTCTTGGAGAGCGAAGCGCACTCAACCGTACTGAGGCCCACTTGACAGTCAGGTTGCGTCTCCGGTCGTGGGGACTGACATCGGCTGGAACAGTGGTGTACTGACCACATGCTCACCCATACCGCATCCGTTGCACCGCCGCGGTGGAGTAGCCAAGCGATCTAAAGCATCTCGCTGCGGAGCGCGCGGTTGCTCGCCGTGGAGGTTCGAGTCCTCCCTGGGGCATGGGTGTGTGTGTTTGTCCTTCGGTTAGTTTACCTAGGTTTAAGTAGTTTGTAAGCTACGGACTGATGACCACGCAGTTTGGTCCGATAGATCTACAAACATTTGAACATTTTATCCGTTGCACCTACAGCTCGCATGTGACACGGTGGCCGCTCTGTACCGTTTAGCCTTCTGAGGCCTGTTCGGACATAGTTTAGAGTTTAACCTCAAAGTGCAGAAATGTCATTCTTCTCGCCGCGGCGAACTGTACAGTTCAGTATGCAGCTCCAATCGGATGTCTCCAGTGATTTGTTCCAGGTAAATGTTACGTTACAATCATAGTGTAATCGCCAATATATATACATTTATTTTTTACCATTACTGACCTTTGATAATGATGATATCTTTTATTACTATTATTATCATCATATTTAAGCTTCGAATTGACCAACTAGGATAACGAAACAGTTCCATTTGCTCTTCTTTCTTTGTTGTTTCCTGTTTTTCCAGTTCTACATCTTCTCCCCAGCCGGCCGCGGTGGCCGAGGGGATTTAGGCGCTCCAGTCACGGTCTGCACGGCCACTACGGTCGGGGGTTCGAATCCCCCCTCGGGCATGGATATTTGTGTCGTCCTAGTTCGTAAGTAGTTCATAAGTACTTTGTAAGTTTAGGGACTGATGACCCCGTAGTTAAGTCCCATAAGCTTAACAAACATTTGAACATTTCTTCTCCCCATTTTGCTTTTTCCTTTCGCTGTCGATTTTGCTCCTTTTTTCCTTATTTTTCAGCCTTAAAACTGTTCTGTCTTCTATTTCTGATTCTTTGATATTGTTTCTCTCTAGTTCTTTTCTTACTTCTTTGATCCATGCTCTTGTTGATTTCTTTATCCAAAAATGAAGTAAAATGTTTTTAGTCAGCCTGTTCAAATTCATTCGGAAGAGATGTTTACCGAAGATTATTTCTTATATTGTCCCTATATTTTTGTAAATTTCCTTGTTACTTCTCATTTTCCAACCATCTGCAGTTTGTGTCGCACCCATTATTTTTGTAATAATCTGTCTTTCAAGAACCTTTATTCTGTCCAGCTTATAGTTCATAGTTAAGCATTCACTTAGTACAGTGGTATAGTGTATTACTTTTGTTTTTCTTGATAAGCATTTATTATTGTATATATTTTTGTCAAGTCTTATCCTCTTTCAATTTTACTAACTCTCACATGTATTCACACAAGGTTGGCGTCGGTGGCGACACCTACAACGTACTGACATGATGAAACTTTCCAACTTATTTCTCATACACAAACAGCAGTTGACCGGCGTTACCTGGTGAAATGTTGTTGTAATGCATCGTGTAAGGAGGAGAAATGCGTACCATCACGTTTCCGACTTTGATAAAGGTCGGATTGTAGCCTATCGCGATTGCGGTTTATCGTATCGTGACATTGCTGCTCGCGTTACTCATGATCCAATGAATGTTAGCAGAATATGGAATCGGTGGGTTCAGGAGGGCAATACGGAACGCCTTGCTGGATCCCAACGGCCTCGTATCAGTAGCAGTCGAGATGACAGGCATCTTATCCGCATGGCTGTAAAGGATCGTGCAGCCACGTCTCGATCCCTGAGTCAACAGACGGGGACGTTTGCAAGACAATAATCATCTGCACGAACAGTTCGACGACGTTTGCAGCAGCATGGACTATCAGCTCGGAGACCGTGGCTGCGGTTGCCCTTGACGCTGCATCACAGACAGGAGGAAGGTCAGAACTTTTGCACAGTAGTCAAAACAATACAAAATACGAGAATAAATAAATTGCACAAATTTTGCTGTGTAATTCGATGTTTTTCCTGTCGGCATGACAGTTCCCTCCAGCATCTCTCGTACTTGTAATACAGACAAAAGACTTGTTTGGAAGCCATTAATGCTATCATAGTTGCCCAACTTCTGATATTCTCCGCATGTTTTTGGGAGTCGGTAATGCAGGTAACGTTGTTTGAACTTCCCCAAATAAATACGATTTCATGCTGATTTTCGAAGCACATGTCAAATTTAGAAGTTTGCATCTCTTTTATTAAATTCCCACAGACAAAGTAACTTTCATTTTCTGCCATGACAATCGAATGTATGATCTACAGGAAGGGGGGGGGGGGTTGTTCACTTTTTTAATGTTCTTCATAACTTTTGAGTCCTGTTTTTCGTTTATTCCATTTTTCATCTGAATATATATGTTATTAGCACATTATGAAATTCTTTTATGGATGTTCGTGTTTTGTAATCAATATGATGTCTTTAGTTTTCATTATTAGAACTGTATCTGCTTCAGATTTACTAATGATTTACTCAGGCCACGCATTCTAGCTATCGCTAATCTTATGGAGAGTTGTCAGACTGTAGAATACTTTTCGTGACAATATGTTCGGCAAGGTGAAATGGCCAAGCGTTCTAAGGCGCCATGCTCCCGGTCGGAGATTCGAGTTCTTCCTCAGGTATGGATCTGAGTGATGTCCTTAAGTTAGTTTAAGTAGTTGGTAAGCCTAGAAACTGAAAACCACAGTAGTTAAGTCACATAGATTTAAAAACGTTTAAACAAAATGATCAGTGATTTCATTTTTGGAAATGGTTCAGAATATCCTAGTAATTTCAGTCTTTATTTCTTCTTATTTAGATATTAGATTATGAATGATTCTCACTTATTGGATTATATAATGGTAGCAGATTTATGTTTTTGTGTCCAAGAAATTCACTTCAACAGACTACTGCTTACTTCACCATTTACGTTTCGAATTGTTCCTCTTAGCCATCATTGGAACAATAAGGGAGTGATGTTTGTTACATTTGTATACTGACATATTGGAAAAGTATAAGCTCTTCATATGGAAAACTGTGTGAATTATCACCTTCATTCTTGTAGAAGAAAAAAGAACACTAGAAAGCTCATCAGCAAACGGTAAGGAAATCTAAGGCAACTACTCCCCCAAAAGTTCTATCGCTACGTTGACTGTATAGGCTGCTTTGTACATATGAGGGTAAAAACCTTACACAGTCGCACAATGTTTAATGCATGCTCATTGTATTGACATCATTGTGACACTGAGTGAATTTTTAACTGGATTTCGTTATGTATCTAACCCTACCGCTTCATTTGCATGCTTTGTGGAAGGTATTCCTTATACGTTACTTGGGTATAAGTGTGTAGTGTACAAAGACATGGGCCGTTTCACAGCCGAAAGTGCGTATTTTCTAATTTAACAATTCGGAATACTTTGTTTTATTATAACAGACGTTTTTCGTAATGTTATCATGATAAGTTGTAATCTTGTTTTTATACTACATTTCATACTTTATAGCATTCTTACGCTAATTTAATCAGCACAGCAGGTAGACAAATGGGATAAATTAATCAGCTGCCATATAATTTCCCATACTACCTAAAACTGACGATGAAGAGATGGTTTTTCGACTTCGCATCTGTAGACAATATAATGGTAACACTTAGTTTCGTGTGTTATGCTGTTTTAATAGAAAGTAAAGATAAGAAATTAAGCATAACGGTTAGAAGAGGTGCCCGCGAATAGTGTCACCTACTGTAACTTAACAGATAGAAACTATTTGACAACCACAACGTATTAACTGTATTCCGCATAGAAAATAATGGTAAAAAATTGATCGCTATAACAGAATCAATATTAGACAAAGAAAAATGTACAGAAAGCATGTCAAATAAAAAAATAGAACTGAAGAGCCAAACTGTCTTGATAAGTTTAAAAGTTTGTTTCCTAAAGTAACAAATTCAATAGTGCAACCATTTCATGTTATAATGTCACGTCTTATATCTACACTAGGTCTACTATTTTGTAAAAGACATCAATTTGAGAATATTAATGTAACACCTTTGTATCGTATTAGTAATACCAACACCTGTGCATATGTAGAAATAAAGCATCTTTAAGTTCAAATGTTTGTAATGCTATGGGACCTAACTGCAGTGTTCATCGGTCCCTAGACTTACAAACTACTTAAACTTATTCTAACAACAAAAACAACATACACACACATACACACACACACACACACACACACACGCACACGCACGCACACACACGCCCGTAGGAGGCCTCGAAACTCCGGCGGGGAACAGCCACGCGCTCAGAAGGCGCCTTAGCGCGCTCGGCCATTCCCGCAAGAGAGCATCTTTCTATTTCGATACGTTTTGTCTTGTTTGAAATCTGTTCCCAAATGTACTGTGTAACAAAAAGCGTGTATATCAGTATAAATATATCTACCAGTACAGGGGCCGGCCGCGGTGGCCGAGGTGACTGAGGCGCTCCAGTCACGGTCAGCATGGCCACTACGGTCGGGGGTTCGAATCCCCCCCTCGGGCATGGATATTTGTGCCGTCCTAGTTCGTAAGTAGTTTGTAAGTTTAGGGACTGATGACCCCGTAGTTAAGTCCCATAAGCTTTACAAACATTTGAACATTTGAACCAGTACAGGGAAGAAAAACTATGTAACCGCTACCGGCATCAGTAACTAATTTTTATTTCCAGTCTGACTTGAAAAAAAAAAAAGTCTTAATGTACCACCTCGTAATATCCAGGGTATTTCAAGAGGAACAGCAAATATTTTAGGAAGTGCTAGTATAGACGAACAGCAATAAAATGCCATATAGCATGTGTCCAATTTTTATTCAGTAGAGATGTACATCTAAGTTCAATGCATTTTATTTTGGTATGTTGGCACAGCAGTTGCTACGCGTGTATTTAACTAATGTCAGTACTAGTGTGTTGGAGTACAAGTTGGGAATTCGTGCTTTAGTTTCTATTGAAGTTTTCATTACGAATTATTGGCTAAGTCTATTGCACTGAAGCGTGTAAACATGGCTCAAGTATTTATACATGCTGAGTATGCAGATGTGATATTTGTGTGTGTATTTTGTGATGGTAATGCCGCTGCTGCACTCTTAGACTATCTGCATGTATCGGTACTCCACATACAAGGGTTGGAACTTAAATAGTGACAACACTGCCGTGGATACACTATGCAATGGCATCTACTATTGTCGCTGATAGCACACGTTATTGACATACCTACTTTAACTCCGAGCAAATGGACTTGCTCGTCCCACGTCACCGGCGTGCGCACAATCGAGGCAAACAGTCACTTATGAGCGAGTGGTAGAACGTAACGGTGTTACTGTGTTTCCGAAACAGGAACAACGAAATTAGATGAAGATTGAATATTCCAGAGGTCGTAAAGCACGACAGTGTCATTGAGGTCTTCAAGGGGCGTGCGGGGAATCGGCATTGCCATAAAGAACAGTGGAACGTTGGGTAAAAGCCTTCAACGAAGGTCGCCAAGCTGTGGCAGACATGCATCAGGCAGGTCGTCCTAGCGTCTCTGAATAAGAAGTGCATACTGTTGCCGCGTTAGTGGCGAGGTGATTCGTGAGCTCGTCCACGAAATCGTATTAGCGCATACGAGTGTGTTTCGCATCCTGAAAGAACGCCTGGGAATGCGAAAATTTGCATTTCGATGGGTTCCTCATGAACTGACGGTAATTCAGAAATGGATGCGCTACGACGCTGCTCAGGCGCACTTGGAGCGCTATGAGCGCAAAGGAGAGGCTTTCTTACGCCGTATCGTAACACTGGATGAGACGTGGGCCACATCGTACCAGCCAAAATTGAACCGCCCATCCAACGAATGGCGTCATTACGGGTCTCCGCGAAAGTCGAAAGTGTGTCAGAGCCCTAGTATGGCGAAAGTTATAGTGATTCTCGTGTACGACTGTGATGAAGCTATCCTAACGCATTACGGTCCTCCACGAGAGACTGTCAGCGCACAGTATAACTGTTCTTTTTTGGAGCTTCACCTGCTACCTGCTTTCCGAAACAAACAGCAACACTTTCTACTCAACCCACCCACCATTTTGTAAGTCAATGCGCGGGCGCATACAGCGCAAGCTGTGGCTGGTCTGTTCGGCCGATGGGACTGAAAAGTACTGAACCATCCACCATTCTCCCCGGACTTAAGCCCTTCTGATTTTGATTTGATTCCGAAGATGAAGTAACCACTTTGTGGCATTCGCTTCAGAACCGTTCCAGAGATTAGACAGGCAGTAGACCGCTCCATTCGCACCATCAACAGAACACGCTCTACTATCGGTATACTACGTCTTCCACTTCGCTATGTTCTACACAACGCTGGTGACTACTTGGAAGGAGAGTGACAGGTGGAAACATGTACGCTTTTGTATCATTTGTGAATAAATATTTGTCACTATTAACATTCCAACCCTCCTACAAGACTATGACGGACATTATGTATGTACGTCTTCCGCGTAATTTACACCTCTTTGAACATCGAGCAGGATGTTACCGAGCGAGGTGGCGCAGTGCTAACGCAGTGGACTCGCATTTGGGAGGTAGGTGGTTCAAATCCACCTCCGGCCATCCAGATTTATGTTTTCCGCGAGTTCCTTAAATTACTTTAGGCAATTGCCGAGATAGTCCCTTTCAAAGGGCACAGTCGATTTCCTTCCCCATCCTTACCCAAAACTCCGAGCATTAGCTCCGTCTCTAATGACCAAGCAGTCGACGGGACGTTAAACCCTAAGCTTCCTTCCTTCCCTCCGAGTAGGATATGAAGATAGACGATGGGAATTTTGCCACTTGATACTTGCAAATCGCTAAGAAATCCCATTTCTACGCCTTTTACATAAAGCCACTTTCATTCGTAACAGTATCGATAACACTGGTAATTCACATCAGTGGTCCGAAGAAGACCCACATGCCCTCTTGGAGACACATTTTCAAAAACGTTTCTCTGTAAATATGTGGTGTGGATGTTAAATATACTAGGAGCAAAACACAAACAATACCCTCACTACGTGATAGTAATGGCGGTTCTGCCGGTGATAGCGCTTCTAAAGCATTGGTTACTAAACATAGCTTTTAGAAACTCATTCACCAAAGAAGACGAAACCAAAGTTCCAGATTTCGAATTACGAACAGAGGCCAGAATGAGTAACGTAGAATGTTCTAATTCTAATGTTTGTATAGTCTACGGGACTTAACTACGGGGTCATCAGTCCTTAAACTTACAAACTACTTATGAACTACTTATGAACTAGGACGGCACAAATATCCATGCTCGAGGGGGGATTCGAACCCCCGACCGTAGTGGCCGTGCAGACCGTGACTGAAGCGCCTCAGTCCCCGCGGCCAACTCGGCCGGCAGTAACGTAGAAGTAGATATCCTCGGAGTAGTGAAGCAACTAAAATCAGTTAACAGAAACAAGTCTTCTGCTCCGGACTGTATACCCATTAGATTTCTATCTCATTATGATGGAGCGATGGCTCCTTACTTAACAGCCATATACAACCGTTCTCTCAAAGAAGGATGTGTACCAAAAGACTGGAAAGTTGCACAGGTCACACCTATATCCAAGAAAGGCAGTAGGAGTAACCCACTGAACTACAGACCTATTTCATTGGTGTGAATTCGCAGCAGGGTTTTAGAACATATCCTGTACTAAAATATTATGAATTATCTCGAACAGAATGATCTATTGACCCAAGGTCAACACGGATTTAGAAAATATCGTTCATGCGAAACACAACTAGCTCTTTAGTCACATGAAGTTATGAGTGCTATCGACAAGGATTCGCAAATCGATTCCGTATTTCTTAATTTCCAGAAGGCTTTTGACACCGTACCTCACATACGGCTTTTAATCAAATTGGGTGGTTATGGTATATCGCCACAAATTTGCGACTGGATAGGGGATTTACTGTCAGAGAAGACACACTTTGTAGTAATTGATGATAAGGCATCGACTAAAACAGAGGTTATATCCGGCGTTCCACAGGGTAGTGTTATTGGTCCTCTGCTGTTCCTTATTTACATAAACGATTTGGGAGAAAATCCAAGTAGCTCTGTTAGGTTGTTTGCAGATGACGCCGTCATTTACCGTCAAGTAAAATCATCTGAAGATCCAAATCAACTGCAAAACGATCTGAATAAGATATCACTATGGTGTAAAAATTGGCGACTCTAAATAATGAGAAGTGTGAAGTCGTCCGCATGAGTACGAAAATAAATCCGTTAAATTTTGTTTACAAGATAAATCAATCAAACGTGAAGGCCGTAAACTCCACAAAATACTAGGAATTACTATTACTTCAGACTTAAACTGGAAAGAACACGTTGATAATGTCGTGGGAAAGGCGAACCAGAGACTGCGTTTTATTGGCAGAACCCTTAAAAGATGCAACAGAACTACTAAAGAAACTGCCTACACTATGCTTGTCCGTCCTTTTTTGGAGTATTGCTGCCCAGTGTGGGATCCTTATCAGGTAGGTTAGACGGAGGACCTCGAAAGAGTCCAAAGAAGGGCAGCTCGTTTCATATGTCACGATACAGGGGAGACAGCGTTACGGAAATGATACAGGATCTGGGATTGGAATCATTACAACAACAGCGCTTATCGCTGCGGCGTGGTCTACTTACGAAACTCCAATCGCCAACATTTTCCTCCAAATGCGAAAACATATTGTTGACTCCCACTTACATAGGTAGAAAAGATCATCAGAATAAAAAGCGAGAAATCAGATCTCGAACGGAGAGATTCAGGTGTTCTTTCTTCCCGAGCGCTATTCGAGAATCGAATGGGAGATAAATAGTATAAAGGTGGTTCGATGAACCCTCTGCCCGGCACTTCAGTGTAATTTTCAGAGTATCCCATGTAGATGTAGATGTACATCCTTCTAAAATGTTTCCTATTCCTTCTGAAATATCCAGTATATGTTCTGCTTACAGTATCCATAGTAACCAAAATTAGTACAGTGATTACTGATCCGGCGAATGAAGATGAGTCCTAAGAGATTAAAATGTACTCCGTAGGGCTGTAAAATACACGGATGGTCGCGCATTTCCGAATAGATTCGCTGGCATGGACGACAGAGACACTTCCCATCCACCGTCGGCTGATATTCGTGCAGTGTCTTCACATGGCTCATTTCTCTCATCGTCATCATCCGTGTTATGTTGTGATTTTTGGGTTTGTTCGTTACGATTGTTAGGCCTTTCATAGTCCTCTTGTCTGAATCCCAAAGCGAAACGAAACTTAAACCGCCATCCTGCAATATCCAAAAGATAATAGAGGCGCCATAATAACTGCCACTGCAAATGCAAACAGAATTCATAAAAGCATTTACAATACCAATGTCTTTTCTCTTTTTTTTTTTTTTTAACTCGTGAATGAACCTATATTTGACACCCTGATTGGTAGACCTCACTACCCGTGAGGCCGTTTTCTAGGATGGCCTTCGGCCGTGCACCTGAGGTATGACTTGTGAGGTTTTTCCTTATTGAGGTTCAGATATTGATACCATAGAGTTCTGTATCTACCGTGCCTAAAATCGTAATATGGATTAGCGCACCTAACTCGTTCGGTATTAGGACATAATTCCTGTATGCTACCCTAAAATCTCTGATTGGTTTTACCAAATTAGGTTCATAAAACCTTATTTTATGACAATACAGATCTTTCTTATATCGAGAGGTTGTACCCTTGTTGTCGAAGGGGCTTTGAGCCACAAGTTTCTGGTAATTTCCAAGAATGTTTGCAATCGAAGTAGCTCGGTCTGAAATGGTATATATCGAACGTGCAACTCTAAATCGATTACGAATTCATTGATCCACGAGAAGAGAAAATATGAATGTTTAAATACTAATTATTTTGAAGAGTGATAATGTAAAGATGCGTTGACGTGAATATTTCTACAGCAGAATCGTGAAACATTCATAAGAAATAACTGAATGTTTTTGACGAATTTCAGTGTAAATGTCATAGCTCCAACTTTCACTGACAAAATTTGAAGCTGGCTACGTGACATTTTCGTAAAAATTTCTTGAATTAATAATGTAGAATATGCGCAGTATATATTTTTAAGATGAAAGAGGACAAAATATCAACAATTTTATCTCTATAAATAAATGACAACTATAGATTCGATTTTCATAGCATAATAAATCGCTGCAGAATGTCTTCAGAATAGTACTTCCAGAACTAGTCTCTAAATTGATGACAGTTTTCCTTTTCCTTTGCGTAGCTTTGAGTATGAAGTCTTTTAAATCATAGTAAATAAATAAATAAAAACTTCATCGTCACTCAAGGCCATAGAAACCAATGAAATACGTTCCCATGGCTGCCAAGGAAACGTGCGTAAATAGCCGCGAAATCGATTTAGAGTTGCACGTTCGATAGATATCATTTCAGACCGAGCTACTTCGATTGCAAGCATTCTTGGAAATTACCAGCCTCTGTTTCACAAACAGTTGTGACGTAAGCTGCAGTTGAGAAGTGTAAAGTGTTACGTGTGGTGCAATCTATGGTTATTTAGAATATGTTCAAATGAAGGATTACATATGAACCCAACTCATCATCGTCCTGAAGTGATTACGGATAGCCGAAGAAACCCTAAATTAGAATGGTCGATTACAAACGCGCATCATAAGAATACGAGCCGACTGACTTAACCTCCAGCTCGAGGACTCGTCACGTACAGCGTAATATGCGTAGTTCACGACTCGGGAGAACGGCGCGTCGACAAAAACGCACTCGAGACCTTACAATTAGTATGCAAATCAGACGTCTCACACTGAGTTTCATTAATGGCTTTTCAATGAACTGTCACGGTGTGCCGATTGGTAGCAGCGGGAAGTTGTCCGGCCGGGAAATCATTTTAGGATCGGCGCTGCTTATTAATGAACGGTCGCCCGCGTCGATTTGGAGGCCGCCGTTGACGGATCCGAGACAGCACCCCGCTGCGGCCCGCAATTAAATCTCCTAATGTCCCCTATTATCATACCATTATCATACAATTGCGCCCAGAGCTCACTAATTCAAGCCATTCCCGGCCGGGCCGCGCGGTTTTACCTAGTACACCGGCGCGACCTCTGACACGCCAAATAATAGTCGCTCAAATTAAGTAAACTCCCCCTTCAGACCTCACATGAATTCCTTGTGTAACGTGCAATGGTGTGAAAATCGTGATATATCTCTATCTTCGTGCGTACGATACATCCAGTGTGATATTCCTGGCCTATGGCCACTTCATATTTCTGGCTGCTGGCCGTTTCTTTGCTAACATTGTACGTGTCTTAAACACGGAAGAAAGACAGAAGTGCAGCATATGTTGAAATGTGGGGTGGGGAGCAGTAGCATATGGCACAGTAGGTGCTGGTTCCCGTGGGAAAGCCCGCCTATGTTACTGGTGCTCTCCTCGCATTGGCTCCTGCATTTCACGTCACGTGATTTCTTTTGAAATTAGTTTTGTTTATTATATACTAAATATTAATTATTCAGAGCTGAGAATTTCTAATACATATCTCTCAAGGACAGGCTAGGTTTTGACAGTTTAAAAAGTTTAAGGTACCTTCTCTTATTGTAACAAGAGAAGAGCGATTTTGCAGAAGGCGCGCGACGGCCCTGTTTTGGCGCGAAATAGAGCGTCAGGTGCCCTCTCGCAACGCGCCGCAGTTTCAGTCTCGAGCTGACCACTATACGCACCGGACCGCACCGGTCATGAGTAAAGATTTATGTAATAGTGATAACAGTCGAGGTCTCAACACGAGCTATGTGCAGCATAGGCCGTATCATATTAACAATAGTTGCTCATATTTTATTATTTATTTAATAAATGGCATCCCTGACAATTAAAAATCTCGCGAGTCGCTTCTTATGCTTCCATCATACAGAACTTATTTTAGCCTCACTTGTATGTTGTAGAAGAATCAAAGACCTGTGTGCTGTCTTCTGCGCTGGGACACAACTATAGAAGACAACAGGTTAGTCAGAACTCTATGCTTTCCATAAAGACTTGGACAGCTACTACGGCACCTCGTGCGTACTTGTAGGGCGGTACAAACGCACACTGCTACGCAACAGCATACGCAAGGATGTGGAGGTTTTAGGGGACTTGTGGGAGGAAGCAGTACTATTCTCCGTCCGCAAATAAAACCCTAGGAAGCTTGTACCAGTACCTACAAAAAGCTTTCTGAAGTGGTTGAGGGTTCCAGAATGAAACTGACTCTGCAGCGGAGTGTGCGCTGATATGAAACTTCCTGGCAGATCAAAATTATGTGCCGGAACCGGGACTCGAACCTGGGACCTTTGCCTTTCGCGGGCAAATGCTCTACCGACTGAGCTCTTCCGGCACGCTTCACGGATCGTCATCGCAACTTTGCCTCTGCCAGTACCTCGCCTCCTACTTTCCAAACTTTACAGAAGTTCTCCTGCGAAACTCGTAGAACTCGCACTCGCCGGCCGCAGTGGCCGAGCGGTAAGCGGCGCGCCAGTCACGTTCTGCGCGGCCACTACGGTCGGTGGTTCGAATCCCCCATCGGGCATGGATATTTGTGCCGTCTTTAGTCTTAGCTAGTTCATAAGTAGAAAGAATAAAACTTTCACTCTGCAGCGGAGTGTGCGCTGATATGAAACTTCCTGGCAGATTAAAATTGTGTGCCGGAAACGGGACTCGAACCTGGGACCTTTGCCAACTTCTGTGAAGTTTGGAAAGTAGGAGGCGAGGTACTGGCGGAAGTAAAGTTGTGAAGCGGCATCGTGAGTCGTGTCTGGATAGCACAGTCGGTAGTGCGCTTGCTCGCGAAAGGCAAAGGTCCCAGGTTCGAGGCTCGGTTCCGGCACACAATTTTAATCTGCCGGGAAGTTTCAGTTCATAAGTAGTTTGTAAGTTTAGGGACTGATGACCCCGTAGTTAAGTCCCATAAGCTGCACAAACATTTGAACTAGCACTCCTGGAAAAAAAAGGTATGCTGTCGACATGGCTTAGCCACAGCCTAAGGGATGTTTCCAGAATGAAACTTTCACTCTGCAGCAAAGTGTGCTCTGATATGAAACTTCGTGCCAGATTAAAATTGTGTGCCTGAACCGGGACTCGAACCTGGGGTCTGTGAAGTTTGCAAAGTAGGAGGCGACGTATTGGCAGAAGTAAAGTTGTGAGGACGGACCGTGAAGCGTGACTGGATAGCTCAGACGGTGTAGGGCTAGCCCGCGAAAGGCAAAGGTCCCAGATTCGAGTCCCGGTTCCGGCAGGCAATTCTGATCTGCCACGAAGTTTCATATCAGCGCACACTCCGCTGCAGCGTGAAAGTTTCATTTTGAAAACATCCCTTAGGCTGTGGCTAAACCACGTCTCCACCATATTCTTTCTTCCAGGAGTACTAGTTCTGCAAGTTTCGCGGGAGAACTTCTGTGAAGTTTAGAATGTAGGACGCGAGGTACTTGCAGAGGTAAAGTTCAGGGATAGACCGTGAAGCGTACCGGGATAGCTCAGTCGTTAGAGAACTTACCCGCGAAAGGCAAAGGTCCCAGGTTCGAATCCCGGTTCCGGCACACAATTTTGTTCTTCCAGGAAGTTTCTGGTTGAGGGTTGTTTCCTGAGTATTCTTGCGCAAGAGACAGCTGATATCCTGCGTTACAGTATAACCTTATGTGGCACTGGCTCTTCCTCTACAGCAATCGTGGAATGCAGAAAAGCCTGTAGCTACCCCACCGAGCGAGGCGGCGCAGCAGTAACCCACTGGCCTCGCATCCGGAAGGAAGGCAGTTCAAACACGTCTCTGCCCATCCTGATTTAGCTTGTCCGTGACTTCCCTAAACCATTCCAAGAAAATACCACGATGTTTGGTTTCAAAGGCCACTTCCGATATCCATCCCCATACCTGACAAAAACTAACCGAACACGTGATCCGTCACTAATTGCCCTTTCTTTCCTCCTTCCTTCCTTCTTGCGCGAACCTATTTACCAGTACCGATCCAGCTGTCAACGGGACCACATTGGTAAGGCAAGTGAGAATCACCTCTTTGATTTCATTGAAACAGCTAAAGACAAAGCATTGTTGGCGATGCAAGAAGACGAAACAGAAGCTCCTGCGCAGGACCATCGCAGTCTAGAGAACGGCGTAATTTCTGTGACAGGCATGGACGTCTATTTTCGTTCCATAAAATGTTTAAGTTCCTTGAGTGAGGAGCACGGGATAACACTATGAGCCCTTTGTGTTCTAAGCAGCGAAAACAGAAATATTGCCTGCGTTATTTTTCTTTTGTTATCTTGTTATTCTTTTTTCGTTTCTTAGCGCGTGTGACGGTTTTGATTTACCTTCCCTACTTTCGTTTAAGTGATATTGCACACTTATTTGGGAAACTAAAAAAAAAGCTCATATCTTTGTAAAGCTAAAAGACCAAACTGCTACGGTCATCGGTCCCTACACCTTCACATTAATGAACCTAATTTATGCTAAGAAAACACACACACACACCCCTGCCTGAGGGAGGACTCGAACCTCCGACGAGGAGCGGCCGCGCAATCCGTGGTAGGGCGCCTTAGGCCGCACTGCCATTTCCGCGCGCTGGAGATACAAATAATTTCTACCACTGGGGAATATTATCAATCTAAAAGAAAAAGTAACATCTATATTTTACAAATTATGTCACTTATTTGTACATTTTACTTGTGAATGAAGGATAAGTTCTGTAAACAGTTGCATCTTGATAATAAAATACGGTGCTGCTACAAAATTGAGTTTTTGATGAAACAACTTAAGTAAAACGGTACCGGGTCGTTACGATTCCCCCCTCCCTATCCCTATGGTCTTCTGACACCCACATATATTATGGGAATGAATTAATTTGTTGACCAAATTACATTTGTAGCTGTAAAAGTAGCCCCGCGACAATGGTAAAGTGTGCAATGTGCCATCACAAGAATGTGTGGAACAGAATATAATGTAATACAACAACGCAAGAGTTGTGGATTTGGATGCCATCTCTATAGGTACGGTTCAGCTCAGTGAGGTTGTGCCGCTCTTCCATTTCTTGCAAATTTCAAACGTTTGTAAACCTAAGGGAAGAAACTGTTGTGGTCATCAGTCACTAGACTTACAAACTATTTCAACTAAGGACAACGCACACACCCATCCCCAAGGGAAGTCTCGAACCTCCGATGGGAGAGGCCGACCAGTCCGTCCCCTGGCGCCTCAGACCGCGCTGTCCTTCCAGCGAAGCTACATTTCTTTTAGCAAACTCTTCCACCAAGTGCAGTACCACAAACTCTAAACCTATCCGTACTAATGTTTATGCCCGTTAACGTGCTACCAATACTGTTTGAAAGAGAAAACCGAATTTAAGCGTGAGGGCGTAAAGTTGAATGGGCAATACTTACAGCACTTACTTTCGATGAATGGTTTTAACGTTTGCGAGGGTATTTTCACAGTACCAAAAGTCATTGGAGAAATAAACCAAATGATACATAATAACATTCTTACTTTGTAACAAGTAATCGGAGACAATGGGACCTTTAAATTAAAATACGTCTGCCATGTTATCAGCGAAGCTAAGGTTGCCATAGTTTACTCTGTGAGCCACTGTGCGTGGTGTATGGCGTGGTGCGTCTCATACTTGTAAGTGGTGTGTCCTATTTCAGAAGAAGATGATTTGAGAAAAGATCACTTTCCTAATGAGACTATCTGATTCCAGAGGCATTTTCAAGCGTCAAACATGCGTGATGTTCATGTACAGGACTTGAATCCCTGCATTGTGGTCACTAGGCAGATGAGCTAACCATTCCGTTACTGTGGCTTTCAGTCTTCACGGATTTACGCTGGCACCCCCACTTTCCCCTCCACCCAAATTCTCGTTTCCACTCCTAAAATTAATAAGCATTGCAGAGGCTCTCCAGTATATTGGTATAGCACATCAGCGAAGAACCTAGTCATTGGTGCTTAAACATGGCTCCCAATGTCGGCCTTGGTACGAATTTTCATTTGTCGTTTTACATACGTGGTAGAGATCAGTTTCGGTTGCGAAGAAGTGTAATAATAGATAAGTTAATAATGACTCTGTGACTTATCTAGGAAGCCAACCTAACGAAAATTAAGTTGATACATCAGTAGTTTTTGAAATGCCTTTATTTATGTATTTTATTTTTATTTATGTATTTTATTTTTATTTCATTTTATTTCCATTTTTTTTTTTTTTTTTTTTTCTGGAGTAGAAATACTGAAGTTACTTAGCGAAGAAATAATCGGAGAGACAGTTTATATTCTACTTCTTCAAAAAGCAAGCTGCAGTTCTAACAGTCAAAGACGTGAAAGGGGAGCAATAGTTGAGAGTCAGATAGGGTTGTTACTTGACCTCCATGTTTTTCAGTCAGTTCATGCAGCAAGGGGTAGTAGAAAAAAAATGTTAAATTTGAAGAAGAAATTAAAGTTCAGTCTGAAAGAAAGAAAAATTTTTAGACTTCCCATGCAAGGGCGTGTAATTTTGTCATTGACGCACCTGACTTTGAGCTTCAATTGAAAGGAATGTATGTCTTAAGAATAGGACTGAAATATAAAAATTAATAAACTTAAATCAAGAATTATGGACTGTAGACGAATCAAGGCATTTGATGCTGAGGGATTAAATTATGAATCCAGAAGGTAAAAATAGTTGAGTTAGTCAATTCGGGCTGCAAAATAAGACTGGCTATAGTAAAAAATGTAAACGGAAGCTTGGAAACAGCAACAACAAGAGGGTATGTTAACGTATGTTATACATTTGCGTGTTAGGAAATCCTTTTAGGAAGTCTTTGTCTTGAGTATACCGTTATGTGGAAGTGAAACATGGGCGGTGAACATCACACAAAAGATAAGACTACAAGCCAGTGAAATGTTGTGCTGTAGGAGAATGGTATAGAGTGTATGCGCTAATGGGGTTCATTGGTATTAAATGGAAGCGGGAGGAGAGCAGACAGATGGATTAGATATTTCCTGAAACATATAGTAATATCTTGTTAATGAAGAGAATTGTGCCACGAGGGGAGGGATCCTATACATATTATAAATGCGAAAGTTTGTAATGTTTGTTACCGCATCACGCTAAAACTACAGCACTGATTTAGATGAAATTTCATATAGAGATTTCTTATGTCTTGGATTAGGACATAGGCTACTTTTCAAAATGTTTATTACAAGTTATTTATTTGAAATATATCCATAGAAATACGTAACGGTTGTAAGAAGCTTCTAATACAACAGCAGAAGAGTAATGTAGGGTATGTCATGTTTAGCCGCGATGGTTAACGCGTCATGTAATAGACTTCAGTTATTTTGGGCAATGGTTCGGGTGCTGCTATAGTGAATTTTTTTTCTTTGTTATTGTTATCTTTTTTACTTTCGAATATACAAAAGGATTCTTGGATACTGCCAAAACGGCTTAACTGATAAATAATTACACACACAAGAAATCTGAATGTTGGCGTTTATACCGCATTCATTTTCATTTGTTGTAACAAATGAAGGGAGTATGTATATAAATTGAAGACTTTAAATAAAATATGCTCTAAGTACCATGGCAAGAAAAAACATTGACGTTTTTTGTAGAGTGGGATCTAGATACCAAGCCCTATTTTGTGTACAAAGCGCGAACTGCCACGTATAAATAGCGTACGTAAACTGCAACGAAAGTAGTAGCAAATGTACTCAACAGATGGCATGCGGTACGCTGCAATTAACATGTGAAACGTTATAGATGTTCGAACATTGTGATGTTATCGTAATTCTTTAAAATTGTATTCTCTTTGGATTTCAATGAATAATAGTTTCCTTTGATTTCGATTATTTATAGCATTCGAACGTTTGCATTTAGTTCTTTTGTTGGTTCGCTTTGCATTTGTAGGATCTCAACAGTTCGTTTCTCCGTTATATCTCTTTTTTATCTCTTCATTTTTCTCCGTTAGGTTTGTTGTTTATTTCGTTACATTTCTCCGTTAGGTTTGCTGTTTATTTTGTTTTCGATTACTATTTTGTTGTTATTGTAGTTACTTACTGTCACGGGTGCCATCTCACAAGTTGGAGCTGAAAGTGGGTGTGCCTGTTTTATTGGTGCGTAACTTGGATGCAACACGAGTATGCAATGGCACGATGTTACGCATCACGGACCTGAGAAGGCATATCGTGCAGGCCACCGTCATCACCAGTGGAGCCAAGAGAGAGACTGTATTAATACCACGAATTCCCATCATCCCAACAAACTTGCCATTCCAGTTTAACCGGTTGCAGTTCCCATTGAAAGTGGTCTTCTCGATTACTATAAACAAGAGTCAAGGACAAACATTAAAAGTGGCAGGTATTCATGTGGCCACCCCATGTTTCTCGCACGGACAGCTCTACGTAGGCTGCTCCCGTGTATCGAGAGCTAGAAATCTCTACGTATACTCGGAGAACAAGAAGTCTCGAAACGTCGTTTACAGGGACGTATTGCAATAGATTTTTGGCTCTCCATCCGTTCCAAGACAATTATATATTCCGTGCTAACAAAGTCGCTAACAGTCATGTAGTTATTTATGCCCTTTCTTGGCACTTTAATGTCTGACTATTGAACCGCGGGTAACACCGCCGGGAGCAGCTAGTGTAAAAATAGTAGTGAGAGAGATAGAGTGTCCAAGGTTTTAAATGCGCAAACCGGATATAGGGTGCAGCAGTAATGCAGAGAAGCGGGCGGAGTACCGTAGAATGTTTCATCATAGCAGCCTTTGGACTGAAGAGTGTAGCTAATATTCAGTTCACGCGTGGAGCGAGGAGAAAACGTTGCAGTCCCGTGCGCGCCGTAATCTCTTCCATCTTACTTCCGTGATGCCTTTGTGGCACGAGATACGCAGTAGTGACAGATTCTTCTGATCTTCCCCACGTTGCTTTTCCCTGAATGCAACCTCAGCACGTGAGGGTTGTCTGCAACCTAAATGTTGGCGTCCTAGTTCCAGCATATATCTCCGAAAATCACCTCTCCATTGCTTTAGATGCAGACCACGATTCGTAACCGCCATTCCCAGACTTAAACGCCGTGTTAAATATTTTTGTAGTTCAGTTGCATAGCAGTACCTTCGTCCATGTCTTCTTTGTAGCTGTAAAACGACTCCACATTTTGTCTGGATTGTTTCAAAGTTTATACTTTTTTTCTGTTATTCGCATTACTTTTACGTCAAGATGCTATTTCGCCCTTTTATTATTCTGTCCACGACATCCTATATTTCCATTAAATTTAGGACTTGAATAATTCTTGAGTGTTTCATTAGCTTTATTGTAGGTCGACTGTACAATCCCAGCTGGCTTAGTACGTGCCACAACGCCCTGCTACAGTGCACGCGGCCGTACCATGTCGGAGGTTTAAGTCCCTCCTCGGGCCTGGATGTGTGAGTTGTTCTTAGAATAAGTTAGTTTAAGTTGTTTGTAAGTTAGGTCCCATAACCTTACAAACATTTGAACATTTTTGGCTTAGTGCATAGATGTAATCATCGGTGAATCTTGTAGCCGAACTTACGAGCTGTGTCTCTGTAAATAAAGGAAAATTCTCGGTGAAGTAAGTTTGGTCCTAATTTCAGCACTTTTTCTTCTTGTTTAACGTTTCTGCTTATGCAGGTTGCTAATATTGCCTCTTCCGAGCTTCTCTTTTCTCCCACAGTCTATCGTTTAGTATCTACTCCCACTGCAGTCCTCTTCTGTCCACATATACTTTACCTGATTGTTCGTAGCCTTCCAATTGGTCTCCGCCCGGACTCTGACCTTTCTAGGGCTCTTGTAGGAAGTCTTTCTGTTCAAATGTTTGTTAAGCTTATGGGACTCAACTAAAATGTTCAAATGTTTGCGCCGGCCGCGGTGGTCGAGGAGACTGAGGCGCTCCAGTCACGGTCTGCACGGCCACTACGGACGGGGGTTCGAATCCCCCCTCGGGCATGGATATTTGTGCCGTCCTTAGTTGTAAGTAGTTCATAAGTAGTTTGTAAGTTTAGGGACTGATGACCCCGTAGTTAAGTCCTATAGACTCTACAAACATTTGAACATTTCAAATGTTTGCAATCCTATCGGACCAAACTGCGTGGTCATCAGTCCGTAGCTTAGAAACTACTTAAACTTAGGTAAACTAACCTAAGGACAAACACACACACACCAATGCCCCAGGGAGGACTCGAACCTCCACGGCGAGCAACCGCGCGCTCCGCAGCGAGGTGCTTTAGCCCGCTCGGCTACTCCACCGCGGCCACGGGACTTTACTGCAGGGTCATCAGTCCCTAAACTTAGAAACTACTTACAAACTAACTTACACTAAACATAACACAAACATCCCTGCCCGAGAAAGGATTCGAACCCCCGACGGGGAACGGCCTCGCGCATCGGAGCATAGCGCCTCAATGCGCTCTGCTACTCCGCCGCGACGAAGTCTTTTTGTTCCTATTATTTTAATGTGGTCGAACCGTTTAAACTTTTTACTTTCCATAAATAATTTTAGGGGCTTGATTTGTACTATTTAATTTCTTATCCTTTGTCTTCTCGTCTTACCCAGGGTTCCTCGTAGTAAGCGCATTTGTGTTCCTCATATGTCATACGCTCATAATAAATATAATCACACAAACTCCAGCCGATGATACATACTTCTACATCTACATCTACATCTACATAGATACTCTGCAAATCACATTCAAGTGCCTGGCAGAGGGTTCATTAACCACTTTCATAACTTTTCTGTACCGTTCCATTCTCTAATAGCGCGCGTGAAGAAAGAACACCTAAATCGTTCCGTTTTCGATCTGATTTCTCTTATTTTATTGGGATGGTCATGCCTCCCTAAGTAGGTGGGTGCTTATATTCCATAAGTGTCCCGTCTGTGAGTCTCTGCTCGCACACTACCATTAATTTCCTTTCCACCATAAACACGACTCCTTTCACTACTTTTACCAATACCGGTGTAGAATGCTTTGTGTAGTAAACGTCTCCTATAGTTGCTCACAAAGTTATTTTTTTCCGTTTTTCGGACCTCAATAAAAAAAGCGAAACCCTTATAGGATCACTTCGTTGGTCGTCTGTTCAGCTGAATGAATGGGAAGAGTTAAACATATGTAACATATTAAGGTCTTGTAAATTAATAAATGAATAAATAAATAAATTCAGTATATCTGAGATAATAAATTATTTCAAATTAACTCTTTCTTTAGACTCGATGAAATTTATAAGTCTCTGGTCAGGTTCTGTTAAAATGCTGCGAAAATCCTGAAAGAGAACAGTTTATTTGTTTCTCACCACCACAGGCTAAAGGTTGTGGTGTCAATGCAGCTCGTAGATTCTTGATTCATGGTCTGCAGTTGTGTGAACCTGTAAACCTTGAATTCATTTTTTTGCATAAGAGAGAGAGAGAGTCTTTCTGCATCGAACGAATAATCCACTACCCAATCTGGAATTACCAGCAGTTCTGTGTCTAATGTAACAGTCAATTTTACGATCAATTTCAGAAAAAGGCCTGTGTGTATAATCTGCAGGTTTTTAATTCCAGATTATGTACCTCCTGTAGGCTACCTTTGTACTCAACAGAAATGGCATGTCCAAGAAAATAAATAACTGTAGACGAATGCAAAACTTACTTTTGAGTTGAAACATATATTGAGCGTTCGTGATACATCTATTAACATTCCATATAGAAGCCAATCATAATCCTCATATACAGAATACTCCAACCTCCACCAACAAAGAACAACCACTATCTTCCTAGCAATTACATAGATATTTTATATGTTCTGAAAAATACTTTCGATAAATTTGTGATTAATGATCATGCTTTTGATACATATTGAATACTGAAAACATTCTAATTAGTCTTGAAATTAATTTACAACGTCACAAAATCTTTTATCGATAATTACATGGTTAACAAATGGTTAACCTATGTTATGCATAGTACTGACAGGTATCTTACAGTCTACAGTCATTTTCCGGTGTAAACTGTTTAAGTTTTTTAAGTCAGTGCAATTCACAGAATCAGCCTTATTTCGACCCTTGCAAACTTACTCATAAAAACTTAAAGGGTACAGCTCATTAACATAAAATCATAAAATTTAGCAAAAAAAAAAAAAAAAAAAAAAA
This sequence comes from Locusta migratoria, assembly GCA_026315105.1. NCBI lineage: Eukaryota > Metazoa > Arthropoda > Insecta > Orthoptera > Acrididae > Locusta > Locusta migratoria. The sequence goes on from CM048755.1 coordinate 382,955,020, forward strand.
AAAAAAAAAAAAAAAAAAAAAAACCAACGTTCCACGTTCCCAGGATAAGTAAAAGAACAAGTTCCAAAATTGTTAACTTGTAATTACATAAAGACATTTTGACAGATTGCTATTGCAATCTAAATTTGTAATGAAGATTAATATATGAACTATTACAATAAACTTTATAGCCTGCCGCGGTGGCCGAGGGGACTGAAATAATAATAATAATAAACAAATAAAATAAAATAAATAAAAAATAAAAAAGGGGACTGCGGCGTGCCAGTCACGGTCTGCCCGACCACTACGGTCAGGGGTTCGATTCCCCCCTCGGGCATGGATATTTGTGCCGTCCTTAGTATTAGCTAGTTCATAAGTAGTTTGTAAGTATAGGAACTGATGACCCCGTAGTTAAGTCCCATAAGCTCTACAAACATTTGAACATTTTTTGAATTTTTATATTTTTTCCAGTAATAGGTACAGTGAGTTACGAAGAAGGTTTGTGAATATAATTTACAAATATTTGGTGCTAATTGGATGAGCTGCAATAAAACGAAGACCTCATTGCTGGCGATGGAAAGTTTACAAAACACTTTAGACGTCTTCCTGATTGACTATGCATTTGAAAACATGGAACTTTGGTTAAGAATAAGTGTTCACAACCTACCCAACCGTCAAAATTCACGACGCCCTTGTTTCTACTAAATCTTTTAAAACAAAATTCCGCGATAGGGCTTTTAAATGGAGAGTAGCGATTTCGATCACCGTTTTTAGTGGTTTTGTCGTCTATGGAAAGTAAAGGTAATTATCCTTTGTTTTACACAAATATGTTGATGAATCTTTCGTATTTACGACTGTGAGTCTGTTAACAACGAGACTTTTTTCAACAGTGTGTGACGCCATCACCGATAGAGGTGGATGAAAAACGCGTTATTGTCCCATTCTAGTCTCCTTTTCTTGACAACTTATCACGAGCTCTCGGATAAAAAAATGAGCTAATTGTGGTCGGTTTCCAATTCCTAGATGTATAGCTACCTGCGGTTCTGAAGAGGGGTGGCAGCCTTTTAGTATTTGCAGGGGAAACAGTCTGGCGGTTGAGATTTTCAAATACGAATTTAACCTCAATAGATAAGAAGGCTTTTAATTGATGGCCATAAAGGAAGTAAAACTTAGCTAGGGTGCGCGAGGAGTACGTGCACATCTGAGGCACTAAAAAATGTGCATAAAAATTATTCCATGACTTCCAGACATTGTCGATGTGGGTTGGCCTGCATGCCTCGACGATACAGATAGCCGCACCGTAGGTGCAACCACAGCGGAGGGGTATCTGTGGAGAAGCCAGATAAAAGTGTGTCTCCTGAAGAGAGTTGGCAAACTTTTCAGTACTTGCAGGGGATCACTGACTGATCTGGCATTGTAACATCAGCTAACGTGGCTTCCCATACAGTTATACGAGGCGCGTCCAGAAAGTAAGTTCCGTTTGGTAATAAAATGAAATTGTACACAGATACAGAAGAAGTTTTTATTGCACAAAATTCTACAACTCTTAAACTACTTTTCCACATAACTGCCGAAATTTTGTAGGCACTTGTCATAGCGTGCCACAAGTTTTTGCATGCATCCTTCACAGAAGGTTGCCGCCTGTTTATTCAATCATGTGGTAACAGCTCTTTATCATTGTTGAAGTGTTGACCACCAAGGACAGATTTTAGGTGTAACAAGAGATGAAAGTCGTTAGGAGAGAGGTCCGAGCTGTATGGAGGATGATCAAACAGGTCCCATTGAAATTTCCGTAAGAATTGTTTGGTCACATTCTGTGTGTGAGGACAGGCATTATCGTGAAAAAAAAAAAAAAAAAAAAAAAAAAAAAAAAAAAAAATCTTTTGACAGTAATCCTCTTCTTACATCTAAAGTCTGTCCTTGGTGGACAACACTTCATCGATGATGACGAGCTGAAAGAACTTGTTGCCACATGATTGAATACACAGGCGGCAACATTCTATGAAAAAGGCACACAAAGCCTTGTGCCATGCTATGAAAATAACCTACAAAACTTCAAAATGTTCAAATGTTTGTAAATCTATCGGACCAAACTGCGTGGTCATCATTACGTAGATTACAAACTACTTAAACCTAGGTAAACTAACCTAAGGACAAACACACACACCCATGCCCCAGGGAGGACTCGAACCTCCACGGCGAGCAACCGCGCGCTCCGCAGCGAGACGCCTTAGACCGCTCGGCTACTCCACCGCGGCTACAAAATTTCGGAAGCTATGTAGAAAACTAGTTTAACAGTTGTAGATTTTTGTACAATCAATATTGGCCCACTTTAGGTTACGGTAGTAACACAAAAAGTGGGCCTTTGCGATCGTCTTTTGACAGCTCGAAATTTAAATGAAAATAACGGCTTAACTATTCATCTGACATGAAAATTGAATAACCGAATTTGTAGAAGAGAAAATTCTCTACAACTTTGCTCTCTTATGTTTTTTTCATATCTCGTAGCGTTTCAAAGATATTTGCAAAAATAACGGCGATTTTGGGATTTATGTCTGTCTGTCTGTCCGTAACGTGTTCCCTGTTTTTAAGACGAACCGTCCAACCGATCAGCACCAAATTTTACAGACATTATTGTAGGCCGCCAGAGACCATAACCTCCCTTTTTCAAAGGGAGTAAAACCAAAAAAATCCTTTTGTAATATAATTGTAATTGCAAACGATCCGTTCATCTGACACAATAATTGAATAACCTAATTGGTAGAGGAGAAAATTCTCTACAACTTAGCTCCCTTGTGTGTTTTTTTTTTTTTTTTTTTTTTTTTTTTTCATATCTCGTATCGTTTGAGACATATTTTCAAAAATAACGGAGATTTGACACCCTCCATTGAATTAACGAAAACCATCCGTTCGGAAACGTCACGTGACATTCCTCGAGTATTTGATGATTTTCTTATTGTAACTTACACGTTGTCATTTCAAAGCAACGGCACACTGAGGAATTAACAAAAACACATCGTTCTTTGTACGATAAATGGTAATCTAATGTCTAAAAATGCCATATTAACATTAGTTAACAACGGCTATCAATACTATGAGATTAAAGGACTTCTGTTTCGATTTATAGCCGTAGCTCAGCGCGCCCGGTCAGAGGACTGAACGTCTTCTGTAACAACAAAGCTGAGCCAAATGATCAACGATCGACCAACAACGAACAATGAAAACGACCGCAAATCATAGATCTACCTGAAGAACAAAAAATAAATAAAAAAAATAAAAAAAATGAAATAAAAAAAAGTAGCGTAGTGGGCAAGGTGCTGGACTGTGATGCAAAAGGTCGGTTCTTGGAAACCCGCCACTGCCTAATTTTTCTTTTCCTAAAAGGTTTTCAGACACTCTTATTAATTAATTATTATTTAGATTCTTATTTTGGTCCAAATGTTTGCACAAACTTGTAAAACTACAAATCTAAAGTGGGCCGTAAAACACGTCAGTGTTATTTTTTTCTGTATCTGTACCCGTTCATTTTATATAACCAAACGGAACTTACTTTCTGGACGCGCCTCTTACTTTCCTTCCTTTTGTGATAATATGAAAATTCGTTATCAATATATGGCGGAAGAGTACTGCAGTGAGGACACTCGACTCGAAAACAAGGCAACTTTAATCGGAATAGACAGGAAGAGACGTAGGTAGCAGGTAGGAAAAATAACAGCATTAATAACGGTGTCGGACCACCGCGCTAAGAGAACGAGCCTGGAGCGTTAATTGTTTCGTCTGAGCGCGGGGCCGATATATCAGACGTCCGCGATGACGCCGCGGCTGTCGCGCGCAATCTGGCGCCATTGTGGCCGCGCGAGAAACAAGGCGGCATTAAGTGCTCTACAATGCGCGTCGTTAGCGATCGCGAGCCGCGCATGCGCGGCCGGAAGCCGCACCTGCGTGGCTGCACACCACACAACAGCCGCTTTCATTGAGGCGCGTGGGCGCCCAGCCCGCCCACACCACAGCCTCCGCCGGCCGCCGCCAGCCGGCGCTGCTGTAGCCGCTACATTCCTCTACGTCACGCTGCGGATCCGTACCGGACCTCGTTACCTTTCTGTGTAGTAGCGGCACCACCTCACACAAGGTTACAACAATAATTGTACAATCACGCTGTCTATGAGCGTGGCGTGCGTCCAAAAATACAGCTGTTTACGAAATACGGAGTGTTTCTAGACGAATAGTAAAGGCAGTGGCGGCTGGTGATAATGTGCTAATGTGCTGCAGCACACTGTAAATATATTCCTAAAATTATGCCATTTCTCTTAGGATGCAAGCGATAAATCGCTATAAAATTACATCCTTGATTTGATTTGATTTGATTTTTCCAGGGAAGCCAAAACAGTCCTGGTCCAACCCGCCACTGCCCGCACCGAAACTAAGTCTATTGTGCGGTATCGCTCCCTGTATATCTAGTAAAGCCAACCAATGCCCTTGAACAGTGCAAGGAGTCCCTTTACCAGTTCTTTATTAGACACAATTTCTTCGGGTCTGGTTGTCCCAAATATTCTGTGCCTTTTATTCTCCAATGCAATGCATTCGAAGATTAGATGTGATGCAGTTTCATCACCGTCATCACAGATCCTACATTTAGGGTTCTCTTCTGTTATTCCCATTGTACGTAGTTTTTCGAAATTCCCATGGCCTGTCAGCAATCCAACCATGAGTCTAATCTCTCTCCTGTTCAGACCCAGGATTGCAGAGCTTCTTTTAAAACATGGATTTGGCATCATTACCTTGCTGTGTTTTTGTTGATGGACTTTGGTCCAATATTCTACTTGCTGTCTTCTGAGCCAGTTACGTAGCTCCAATTTGATCATTGCCTTGATGATTGTCAGGACAGGTTCCGGTCCAATAAATGGAGTCTCTGCCCCTATCCTGGCTAATCTGTCGGCATGTTCGTTGCCACTGTTGTCCGAGTGGCCAGGGACCCACAATAGGTTTACTCTATTGCTTTCCCCTAGCTCCACCAGAACCCTGTGACATTCTGCAACAATTTTAGACCTTGTTGCAGGAGCTGCCAGTGATCTCAGGGCTGCCTGGGTGTCTGAATAGATATAGATGCTACGATCTTTGTAGCACCTACGCAAATTCTCCTCCACACACGCCCTGATGGCAGTGATAAATTACATCCTTTCTCTTGGAATACGAGTCAGATATCACAATAAAATTATGCCAATTCCTTTCCAATGCGTATTAGAATGCTAGTAATAAGGATGAAAACGCATTTTGGAGCGCTCTCGCCGCGATAGCTGGAAACCACTCATTGTGCTGAAGTGGGGTTCAGCCGCGCTGGTACGTGCGCAGAGGCGCGGCACAGTCGTCTGCTCGCTACTGCGCATGCGCAGACGTGACGTCAAGCCTAGCGACTCGTGTGTGCTACGATCGGTCGTAGGAATATCGGATTGAGCAGGGTACAAATGTATCACGTGACACATCGAAACCGGAAGTTAGCTGCATATCGATGAATGGAAGCGTCGGCGTTCATACGAAGGAGGGCACATTACAGGGAGACAACCTGCAGGCGTCTAAATACAGCTGTATGTTTTCAGCTCATTTCCGCGAAATAGATATTGATAAAACATCGTTGTCCTGTGTTTGAATACGAGACGGTATAGTACCTTGTATTTTCCCGTCATTTCTGTAGCGAGTTAATTACCTGTTTGAGTGAGTTGCCTGTAATTCTATAGGATTCAGCTAATATTATTTGAAAACCGAATCTTATAGAACGCTGGGAATACATTTTTGCGCTAAACATGAAGTAAATAATTAACGCTGTTCCTGCATCTGCAACATGAGAACTCTAAGGGGTAATCACAACTCTTAGTTTCCGCACAAGTCTCTCACACTGTTCCTCGCCATAAGGCTATGCAGTTTGTCACTTCGTCCTTAGATAAGTAACCGAATTCCCTACAAAACGGCAAACAATTTTCCAATGCGCACAAACAGGGACTAAGCTCCCTGGACTTAAACTCACACTAAGTAACATTTCCCAGTTGTGCACTAAACGAAACAGTATATAGCCTTGATACGGTCCAATACTTAAGGTACGCTTAACATCTAGAAATACTTCTGGTGTCTGATGCACACTGAACTTGGAAAATTTGTTAATCTTATGTGTTTTCAGAATTTCCTTAAACTCTTAATTTTTTTAAATCCATTCTTCACCTTTTTAGGTTTACTTATTTATTTTCGAGAACAAGTACGCACCAAAAGCACAGCTCAATGGTAAATACAACCTACTTCAGCTGGTTACTTCGGGTTGTGGTGATCACGTGATACGTTACTAGTACCCTGCTCAATCCGATATTCCTGCCACCGCTACGACCGACTGCAGCACCAGATCAATATTTCTCTTCGCGCTGCGTGTAACGGTTGCGGAAGAATTGTATATGTCGAATATTACGGCATACAGAGTCAAATAGCGCGCTGGCTCAGGCGTCTTGCGCGTTGTCTCTCAAACCTGCTTGTGTGAGGCTCATTTTCAAATACCTCTGAGTCTAAATTTTTAATTTCTGTAAATAAAATTAATATTTTTAAACGTTATATTTACTACCTGCAGTGAATACATGCAGTTGACAGCGCTGTTTTAGATTCCCCTGAAGGTCTTACTGTTAATACAGTATTAATTGAAATTTAATTAAAGGCAATCATACAAAGGTTGACTTTTTATTTTAGTATATTTTGTTTCCTGTTTATTTTTGTATTATTGTAGCACACTGGCCAAATTTTGTACGAGCCGCCACTGAGTAAAGACTAGTTTACACGACGCCACTACGTTTCATGAAACTGCGCTACTGGCCAATGCGCATGCGCGGCAGGCGTTCGCGCAACTCGACGAAACTAAGTTTCGGCACGTTCCAACTTTGGCGAAACTGATTGGGCGTGTTTTTAGAATAGGTTATGACCAATACAGAACAAAATACAACATAAAGAGTGGAGCGGGAGAAGTAATTCGGTTTTTGAACATATATGCGTTGCGTAGGTGTTTGTGCGATTTTAACGCCGTGTTAGTCCTCTTCTGGCAATTATTTGTGAAATTAAATATTGATGGATTGACGATTAGTGAATTGCAGACTAAAATACATCCAATTCGAAATACCTATACAAACGAAGTATGGCAATTGTGGATTTCGGAACACGGTACAAGTACTGCAGAGACGAATATCTACTTGACAAGAAACGTAATGCAATTTGTAATTTCAGTTCTGGTAACAGTGCTTCACGCGTAACAGTATCTTGTTTCTTTATAGCGTTACAAACTCTGTTTAAAAGGAACGTTAACTGTTCTGGTGGTTTTCTAAGTTGATGGAAATAACTTCTAGGGTCTTCAATCACAATTTCTTTCAGCAAGGTCGCTGAGTAACCGATCTGACGTCTTTTTTTAATCCAAACACGTTTCTTATTCTTTTTATGTTTAGTCTTATGCAGCGACTTCACACAGACAAGCAATAGATTCGCCACGACTCGTACAGCTACCAAAACTTTCATTTTACGGCGACTACGGCACTCAAAAAACAACGAAACTGAAGTGTATAGTATTGGCGCCGTGTCTACAGACACACACGAAACTAGTTGCGCGCAATTCATTTCATGCACCGAGTTTCGCAACCTAGTGTCGTCGTGTAGACTAGCCTTTAGTGTATTGATTCTGCAAATGTCACGAGAAAATGGGGCACGGACTGCACAAATGTCGTAGGTGTTTTGTTTGCGCACCACACTCCTCCTGTGGTTGCTGCATAACGGACCTTCTGAGACGTTAGTGTCCAAATGATTCGTGTAACATGCAACGTTGTTGTGAGCTCAGGAAAAATGTTTGTAAATGTATCGGACCATACTGCGTGGTCATCAGTCCGTAGCTTACAAACTACTTAAACTAAGCTAAACTAACCTAAGGACAACACACACACCCATGCCCCAGAGAGGACTCGAACCAACAACGGCGAGCAACCGAGCGCTCCGCAGCGACGCGTCTTAGACCACTTGGCTACTCCACCGCGGCTGTTGTGAGCTAACGCAGTTCGAACTGGGTACGCTGACAGGTGTCTGACGAATGTAAATTTCGAATTCAGTGGTGTCGCAGGAACTCGGCTTCACACGAGATTCGATAGGTTACTAATTTGACAAAACAATACAATAAAGGAGGTAGATGAGTTTTGTTACTTGGGCAGTAAAATAACAAATGATGGTCGCAGTACAGAGGATATAAAATGCAGAATGGCAATGGGTAGAAAAGCGTTCTTGAAAAAGAGAAATTTGTTAACATCGAATATTGATTTAAGCCTAAGGAAGTCCTTTCTGAAGGCATTTGTATGGACTGTTGCCTTATATGGGAGTGAAACATGGACGATAAACAGTGCAGACAAGAAGAGGATTGAGGCTTTTGAAATGCGGTGCTACAGAAGAATGCTGAAGATTAGGTGGGTAGATCACGTAACTAATGAGGAAGGACTGAACAGAATTGGGGAGAAAAAAAGTTTCTGGCATACCTTGACTAAAAGAAGGGATAGATTGATAGGACACATTCCTAGACATCAAGGAATTGTGACTTTAGAGGTTGGAGGGAAGTGTGTGGGGTAAAAACCGTAGAGGAAGACCAAGAGATGGATACAGTAAGGAGATTCAGACAGATTTAGGTTGCCGTTCTTATGTGGAGATTAAGAGGCTTGCTGAGGATAGGGTATTGTGGAGAGCTGCATCAAACCAGTCTCCGGACTGAAGACCACAACAACAACAACAACTAATTTGACAGAGTACTGAAAGATTTGAGTAGCAACAAGTCTCCTGGAGAAGATGATGTTCCGGCTGCACTTCTATTACCGTTAGGAGAACCAGTAATGAAGAAATGGTTCCGCCTGGTATGCAAGATGTATCAGACAGGGGAAATACCCCAGACTTTAAGAATATAGTGATTCTAATTCCTAAGAAAGCAAGTTCATACAGAACTACAGAACTATCAGTTTAATAAGTCATGGTTGCAAAATTCTAACACGAATTATTTACACGTGAATGGAAAATCTGGTGGAATCCGACCTAGGGGAAGAACAGTTTGGTTTTAGGAGAAATGTAGGAACATGCGAAGCAATACTAACATTACGTCTTATCTTAGGAGATAGGTTAAGGAAAGGAAAATCTACGTTTTCAGCATTTATAGATCTGGAGAAAGCTTTTAACAATGTTGATTGGAATACTCTCTTTCAAATTCTGAAAGTAGCAGGACTAATATATAGGGAGCGAAGAGTTATATTCAACTTGTACAAATACCAGCCAGCAATTGTTAGAGTCGAAGGTCATGAAAGTGTCGCATTGGTTGGGGAGGGAGTAAGACAGGGTTGTAGCCTTTCCCCAATGTTTTTTAATCTGTACATTTAGAAAGCTTTGAAGGAATGCAAGGAGAAATTTGGAGAGGGAATTAAAGTTCAGGGAGACATATTATTACTGTCAGAGACTGCAAATGACGTAGACAAGCAATTAAATGGAATGGACAGTGTCTTGAAAGGAATATATAAGATGAACATTAACAAGAGTAAAACGAGGGTAATGGAATGTAGTGTCAGAAAATCAGGCGATACTGAAGGAATTGCATTAGGCAATGAGAAAATAAAAGTAGTAGATGAGTTTTGTTATTTTGTTAGCAAGATAACTTCAATGGCCGAAGCAAAGAAGATATAAAATGCAGAATGGCTATGGGAAGAAAAGCGTCTGTGAAGAAGCGAAATTTGTTGACGTCCAATATTAGTTTAAATGTTAGGAAGTCCTTTCTGAAAGCATTTGTGTGGAGTGTAGCATTGTATGGGAGTGAAACGTGGTTTATAAGGAGTTCAGACAAAAAGATGATAGAAGCATTCGAAATGTGGTGCTACAGACGAATATTGAAGATTAGATGAGTACATCACACAACTAATAAGGAGGTGCTCAACAGAATTGTGGAGAAAACGAGTTTCTGGCATATCCTGACTAAGAGAAGAGATAGGTCGGTGGGACACATTCTGAGACATAAAGGAATCGTCAACTCAGCATTAGAAGAAGTGTGTGGGGTAAAAATCGTAGAGGGAGACCGAGGGACGAATGTAGTAAGCAGATTCACAAGAATGTAGGTTGCCGTTCCTATTCTCAGATGAAGAGGCTTGCACAGGTCAGGGTAGCGTTGAGAGCTGCATCAAACTAGTCTGCGGACAGAAGACCACAACAACAACATGTATAGCCCTTGACTATGACGTATCGTAAATGGTTGAATGAGGGTATAACTGGCCACAAAAACTAACTATCGGCCGTATACCCACACTTGATGACCGTGGCCGGCGACGTATGACACGGATTGTCAACAGTGACAGAAGGGCAGCAAATGATGGCTCGCTTCAACACAGGACATGCTACAGTGGACCAACAGTAGGAACATAGGTTATATGGGGAATGGAAGCAGCCGCCACAATACCCGGTCACACGGCTTGTATTTGTGCCATTCCCCAAGGATAGACACTGAAACAATGTCGGAACGTGATAAAGTAGAACGAATCATCATTTTAAATGCATAATGCCAGTAGGAAGCAACTTGTGTGGCGCGGACTACATGAATCTATAGTTGTCGCCTGCCAAGAAAGTGTGCTACAGAGAGGTGGTGTTTATGTTATAGTGTAGGCTGTATTGTCCCCCTAGTTGTTGTGGAGGGGACCTCTAATAGCCCACAGTATGATAAGCTGCTCCAGGATATTTATAGGACGCGATTCCACCCATCAGCTTTGACCGGTGACGTCGTCACAGCACGTTAGTTTCGAGCAATTATGTGATGGCAGTTTGTTTACAAAGAGAACAGATTATAGATTAATATTTTGTGTTGAAAAAGTGATCTTTAGCTTCCCTCTGACGGTAAGGTATAGGTTAATAGAGAGAGGATTTTTTTTCACATGTCAGCACCAAAGGCGCGAATTTTTGGGCTGAGAACTGTGATCGATGACACATTCTGTTATCAGTAATTCACGAGGATAACTACTGACTATTTATTTCCTACAATACAGAAGTATTAAGATACCCCGTATACGGGTTTTCCGACATGTTGATGACGTCATGGGTCAAAGCAGACGGGTGGAATCGCGTCGTAAAATATTGCCGCTGCTTCTGGGCAATCTTCACCCAGTTTTGATCTTCCAACACCCTGCAGGTTGTGCGGTGTTTCAAGATTATAACGTGCCTCATCACTCGTACCGCCCGAGTATGGTTCCAGGAACAAGCGCGGAGCTCCAAAGACTGAGGTGGCCACCCAGAGTCCATATTGGAACCACAACGACTATATCTGTGAGATCATGGAATGCAGGCTTAATGACATGGTTCCTGCTCGCACCTACAGACCAGAATTTGAAGCCGGTTTGCAAACGATTTGGCGTCGGCTGCATCTATAGGAGTACCAGCGACTTGGTTCATTTGGACGGAACCTCTCTGCAGCTCGCAGACCCAGAGGGGGCCCCGCATGATATTAGCCACCTTTCCTATGACATTTGCTAAGTCATTTTGTATTACGAGGTGATAGGATACACGAATTCAAATAAAACCTTCAATCCCATTTAATTGGTTAAAGAGACACAAGCAAGGTGAGTGACGCAAAAGCAAGGCCAGTCACGTACGCCTCTGGTTTCGCCTAACCACTTCAGACACCAACAGCCAGAGCGGCGCCGCATTACAGACACCAGCACGTCTTCCTATACAAAATTTTGGGAAGTTTATCGTAGTAAATATTCACCAAATCCCAAGAGGGCTGTAGAAAGTATGGTACGCACAATACCTCTGAGTATGCTCACAGTCAGCCTCGGCGCCAAACACCCGCTGCCTGGTTCGGCTTTTCCAGGAGTGACTAGAGACGCCTTCGACCAGACAATGCTCCTCCATGAGCACAGTTGCGAGAACCTGATTTATTACAGAGCCAGAGATTTATATGAAAACTAAATGAGCTGCTTTCCCGGACTCGCCTCTACGGCCCACACACAGTGCCCCCAGGTCTTCATCGCAAATGAAAATTATTCTCCAAGCTCTAAGGTGCACGACGCGAAAATAACCGGCTAGTTGACTCCCAGTTACAATGAAAAAAAAAAAAACAACTAGGGAAAGTATGTGTAGTCTTTCAATCTTTAAATGTATAGAGAAAAATGTGTTGCTTACAGCATGATAGCTTGAAGCAATAGAGTATCATCGATGACATAGTTTGTTGAAATCGTATGATGCATTCAAAAGTTGGTAATTTTAAGTTTAATTTCGTTATATTCATATCCTGTGAGAATTTTGCAGTTTTTATATTGTTGGTTCATGAGATGGAAATAATTTTTCAGTAGTGTACTTCGATTTGCTACAGGTCAATAGGGTGAATTATTGAAGTTTGTATTTGCAAGTATACTCATCTTTCAACTCAGTTTCATTCTCCATATTGACCGCCATTTTTGCATACACTGAGAAGGGGCCTGTCCATTGCCCAGCATCGTCGCTTAAACGAGGAGTATTACTCCAGTTGCATGCTGCGGCTTGCTTCTTGTGTGCTAGCTGCCAAGCAATTTTCCACTTACGTCTTTACACAGAAAAAAGATTTCCCGGTATTTCTGTTACCTTACACATATGAAGCTCCACGCAGTTGTCTGTGGCTGACGCTGTATTATATAGGAAAGTTAAGAGTTCTATAGAAATGTGATGAAATTCACGAAGGCCTGTAGGGTATTGACGCTTGGTGCAGGGACACTGAAAGTAACCTGTTGTCCATAAATAGATGGAGATTACCATTTAATGCCCGATTACACTGAAGGCAGTTATAGGAAAACTAGTAGCCAGGCTGAGATTTATTCTCAGGATGTCAAGGAGCTTACAAAATTCTTGCACTACATGTTGGTTATGGTGGCTATACAGGATGTTACAAAAAGGTACGGCTAAACTTTCAGGAAACATTCCTCACACACAAAGAAAGAAAATATGTTATGTAGACATGTGTCCGAAAACGCTTAATTTCCATGTTAGAGCTCATTTTATTACTTCTCTTCAAATCACTATAATGATGGAATGGAAATACACAGCAACAGTACGTACCAACGTGACTTCAAACACTTTGTTGCAGGAAATGTTCGAAATGTCCTCCGTTAGCGAGGATACATGCATCCACCCTCCGTCGTATGGCCGGCCGCGGTGGCCGAGGAGACTGAGGCGCTCTAGTCACGGTCTGCTCGGCCACTACGGTCGGGGGTTCGAATCCCCCCTCGGGCATGGATATTTGTGCCGTCCTAGTTTGTAAGTAGTTCATAAGTAGTTAGTAAGTTTAGGGACTGATGACCCCGTAGTTAAGTCCCATAGACTATACAAACATTTATCCGTCGTATGGAATCCCTGATGCGCTGATGCAGCCCTGGAGAATGGCGTATTGTATCACAGCCGTCCACAATACGAGCACAAAGAGTCTCTACATTTGGTACCGGGGTTGCGTAGACAAGAGCTTCCAAATGCCCTCACTCGCGAGTCAGGCTGGAATGTTTCGTGCTCCCTAAGACGCCGATTAATTGCTTCGAACGTCTTCCTGTCGAGACACCTTCGTTCTGGAAATAAGTCTCGATACAAACATACCGCGCCACGGCTATTGTCCCGTGATAATCCATACATCAAATGGGTATCTGCCAACTCCGCATTTGTAAACATTACACTGACTGCAAAACCACGTTCGTGATAAACACTAACCAGTTGATGCAATTGTCTGCACGAATTATTTCAATTTACATTTAAAGAGAAATGCTAAAATGAGCTCTAACATGGAAATTAAGCGTTTCCGGACCCATGTCCGCATAACATATTTTCTTTCTTTGTGTGGGAGGAATGTTTCCTGAAAGTTTGGCCGTACCTTTCTGTAACACCCTTTATACAGATATAGAAAGTTAATATCAGTAGATATTCAATGTATGTTCGAGCTCAATTCGAGGTTATGTCATATCCAGTGTGAGTGTGCTCAAATGTGCTACTTATATTCAAAGTCACCTGCGGGAATCACCATTTTACCATGCACACTGCAAGAACTTTCTAGGTATGAGGTTTCACAATAGGTCTACTTGGATTCAGCCTCATCTAGGGGAAGTCCCTCCCCTGCCCCTCGTTTCCCCCTGCTACACATACTTACAAGGTACTGCAAGTTCGAGCACAAAAAACTGGTTATAACTGGTTACACTTGTGCAGCTATTTCCACGCAGATGTATGTGTTCAGATAATGGCATTCCCTCCCATCCGCGTCGCCTTTACCTCCCCACCTCCAATTGCCCCGCACTTTGGGCACTGCCGGACCGAACCCAGAGGTAGTTCTAACTGGTTACAACACTACCTATGGAGATGTTTGTGGTATTGTCGAGTCTCCCTCCCCCTGAGGTAATGGTATTGTAGTCCCACCACACTCCTTAACACTCCTACCTTAAAGCTAGAACTGTTGAATGAATTGACTTAATTTCTTGGCTGTGCATTAGGAGAGAACCCCCAGGATTCCTTGGGTTAGGATTTGTTGTTGATTATTATATATAAACTACAATGTTATTCAAATTATTATTTAATTATAGGTCTTTAGTCTGTATTGGGAGGACTAGAGCATTGTACTGAGAAGACAAAAGGGTGAATATTTCAATGAAATGAATTATAAATAAGTCATTGGAGACCTTACGCTGTATTGACAGGTCCTTTAGGTTTATTTTAGGTTGAGGAGTGGTTTTCGTTATAAATTGATATAATTATTTCGTTAATTATAAATATTTCCTCATCGTAGCTGCTTCAGAGTGTTGAAAGTTTGTGCCAGATGGAGCTTTGAATCCTGATTTCGCGCTTTCAGTCAGCGGTTGCCTTACCCTTCTTCTCCTTCTTTTTTTCTTTTGTTGTTCAGTTAGATCGTTATTATGCTGTCATTTATTCGTGTTTGTTCTAGGTTGTTCATTGAATTAGTGGCTCAGTTTTTTATTACAGAGACTGTAGAGTCGTTTGACCGAGCGCTCTGAGCTATTACGCCGGCAACCATTAGGCTGTGCAGACACTTTTCTCGTGCTGCCTAAATTCTCGTTTTGTCGCACACTACGACTGAAGTGTACCCTATCCATTATTCCTCTTCTTTGCGGCTTTATCTTTATCTTTCAGTGCTCTACCAAATTCGTCTCAGTATAGTTTCTCATATTTCATCTACATCTACTTCCTCTTCCCTTCCTCCAATATTGTCTATCAGTTCATTTCCTTTATAGAACCCCTCTATATACTCTTTCCACCTTTCAGCTTTCCCTTCTTTGCTGAGAACTGGTTTCCAATCTGAGTTCTTTATATTCATAAAGCTGCTTTTCTTGTCTCCAAATGTTTCTTTTATTTTCTTATGGGCGGTATCTATTTTTCCCCTATTTATACATTCTTCTACAGACTTGCATTTGCCTTCTAGCCACTCCTGCTTAGCTATTTTTCACTTCCTATTCAAATGTTTGTTAAGCTTAAGGGACCCAACAGCGGTGTCATCAGTCCCTAAAATTAGTTGGTTTTTGGAAGGGACTAAACAGCGACGGTTATCAGTCCCCTAAACTTACAAACTACTTATGAACTACCTTATACTAAAGACGACACAGAAATTCATGCCCGAGGGGTGATTCGAACCCTCGACGGGGAACGGCCTCGCAGCATAGCGCCTCAATGCGCTTGGCCACTCCGCCGCGGCATCTGTGTTATCGGAAGAGATTGGACTTGGTATACAATTATAGTGTCTGTTCTCTGGATACCGTACTTATAGTTGTTCGATTGCGTCAAAGAGGCACATGATGATTTCAGTGTGGATGCACAATTAAATCCTATACGTTGCGAGAATACAGATAAAGCTGCAAGAAGTGGAACAGTCGATATGGGTAATAAGTACAATAGTAGTGTGCGATAAATTGAGAACTTGTGCAGGACGAGAAGCGTGTCGAGATAGCTAAATGGTTAAGGTGACTGCCGGTCCAAAGCGGGAAAACTGAATTTGAGCACCGGTCCGGTACAAATTTTTAACTTCGCCGTTGAATTCAGCGCTGGGAAACAGCCCAGATTTTGAAATCTCTCTATTTCAGGAATTTACGGCTTTTAATGTCAATGAATGGTGCCCATTCATTAGAACATGTGATAAAGAACAAGGATCACACAAATATATATGTATATTGTCCTAAAATAATATGTACTCTCTTTGAAACTGAACATATCTTGCAGGCCGCGGTGGCCGAGGGGACTGAGGCGCTCCTGTTTAATTAATGTTTAATGTTTGTTAAGCTTATGGGACTTAACTACGGGGTCATCAGTCCCTAAACTTACAAACTACTTACGAACTACCTTATACTAAGGACGGCACAAATATCCATGCCCGAAGGAGGATTCGAACCCCCCGACCGTAGTGGCCGTGCACACCGTGACTGGAGCGCCTCAGTCCCCGCGGCCACCGCGGCCGGCTGAGGCGCTCCAATCACGGTCTGCACGGCCACTACGGTCGGGCGTTCGAATCCCCCTTCGGGCATGGATATTTGTGCCGTCCTTAGTATTAGTTAGTTCATAAGTAGTTTGTAAGTTTAAGGACTGATGACCCTGTAGTTAAGTCCCACAAGCTATACAAACATTTGAACATTTTGAACGTATCTTTAATGAAAGGGGTTAGAAATCAAATTTTAGTGGTGTTAGGTGCCTCATGGTCCGACGTAAGGTGGTAAATGTTCAAATTGGTGTCTGTCAATCGCCATACACGTCGACAACGATATTTCGATTACGCCAATGTCAAACAACATTGCACGGTGAAACATTTGCCTTGCTTAAAAAGAAATACTATACTGTAGTGCCATACACAATGGGATGAAAATTAAATCATGACTTAATGAACCTCTTAAAACGCATATGGAACATGAGTACAGTGTCATAATAACTATGACTATTCAGCTATCCGTGTTCAAAGATTTGGAAGTCAGTCAGGCCATGGAACATTGTCCTCCAAAATGTTCAAATATTTGTAAATCTATTGGACTTAAATTCTTTCGTTATTAGTCCCTAGGATTACAAACTACTTAAACTAACCTAAGTACAATTCACACACACACACACACACACACACACACACACACACACACACACACTAAAGCCTGGGGGAGGACACGAAACTCCGACGGCGAGTAACCGCGCGCTCTGCAGCAAGGCGCCTTAGACCGCTCGGCCACTTCACTGCGGCTTATGTCCTCCATATCACAATACCTGAACCGTCAACACTCGCATGTTTAATAGTGTTCCTAGATATAATACGTGTTCAAAATTCTCATCATATGAGGGTACGTCTAGAGTCTCTACTAAGACTGAATCTGCTGTCATCCGAGAAGCGCATTCAACCCAGCTCCTTACAAGATCAGTCTTTATACTTTTGACATAAGCGCAAATGGTGCCACTGGTGTGCAGCTGTCAACGAAACACAACGTACTAGTCAAAGAGACCACCCCCACTGTGTCATCATGGCACTGTACAAGATAAGTTCAATTCTGTTAAATCAGCTGTAATTACACCTTCTGTTTTACGGTAGTCCCTTATTGCTCGCTGAAGAGTGTCGCGACCGTTTTGCGGCCGCTGTGGCCGAGCGGCTTGCAGCGCGCCAGTCACGGTCTGCACGGCCACTACGGTCGGGGGTCAAATCCTTCCTCGGGCATGGATATTTGTGCCGTCCTTGGTATTAGCTAGTTCATAAGTAGTTTGTAAGTTTACGGACTGCTGACCCCGTAGTTAAGTCTAAGCTCTACAAACATTTGAACTTTTTTTTTTTTTTTTTTTTTTTTTTTTTTTTTTTTTTTTTTTTTTTTTTTTTTTTTTTTTTTGCGACCGCGTACTGCTGTAGCTGACCGTGACCTCTCCTTCGGGAGGCAGTGAAGTGATTCGTTACGCTCCCCATGCCTATGAAACACGGTTCTTAAAATAACAAACTGCTGGGCTAAACTCGGCTCACTTCGTTTCATCTTCAAATTTCCCGATTAGTCTCCTAAAATAAAATTAATGTTGTCTCCGGACCATCTTAAAATGAAGAGTGCAACCACAGCACGGTGTAACTGCTTCCTGATGGACACACGCTGCGCTGCCTTTACCCGTTCCTTCAACTACCTCTTATCGTGAGATCTGCCGGTTGGCGCAGATGTCCCACTGACTCATTACATACGACGTCCAGCATTCTGTGCATGAGTGAGAGACCCTGGCAACATGCTCCCATGAATTCATTCATTTCCACCGAATTCTTAATACACTCTAAGGGAAAAAAAACTGTCGCACCAAGAAGAAGGATCGTAGATCTGATGTACAAGTATGATAAGAAAATGATTACAATTTCAGAAAAAGTGGGTGTTTAAATAAAAAGAAACAGTTACACTAACATATTAATTCAGTAATGCGGTGGACAACCTCTGGCCTCTATAGAAGCAGTTAATCCGCTTGGCAATGATTGGCAGTTTTTGGATGACCCTTTGAGGGATAACGTGGCAAATTCTGTCGAAATGACGAGGTAGTATGTCAAAATCCCGAGATAGTTAGAGTACCCAGCCTATAGTGATCCAAACGTTCTGAATTGGGAAGAGGTTCGACAGACATGCAGACCATTAAACTGTTTGGCACGCGAAAAGAGAAGCAGTAGAAATTCTCACTGAATGCGGGCTGACATTACCAAGCTGAAATGTAAACCAAGGATGGTATCCCTAAGGGTTTCTGTAATGATAGAGTTGATGACAGGTAAAGGTGAAGTTCATCACTTATGATTTACGGACCGTATAGCGGGCGACATTCATTCCGGTATGAGACCGCAGTTTGGGAATTCTCCAGATATGTGTTCGCTGGCCAACGGGGCTCAAGTCTAAGTGTAACTCATCACTGAACATAATCGATAATAGACGATGTGCCTTTATGGGATACGCACAGAGAACTGCATTTCAGAGATACTGGTGTGGTTGGAGCCGGTTTCCACCCTCTCCCCTGCAGACACCCCGACTAATTTTAGACTTGAAGAATTTTAAGAAAGACTGCACGCCTTATTTTGTGTTTCAATCTGTTTTTTACCTAATATTCTAGATACGCGTCACGGATATAATAAAGTGGTGTGAACTGAAGGTTCAAAACAAGGGGACTCCGTGGGCTGCTCCGTAGTGTTACCTGACCGTATCATCGGGATTAGTCTTCCGACAACATATAGTGCTTCCTCAGCAGAGTTACGTGTGATCATGAAGGCAATGGAGCAAATGGGGCAGGTTCACGGAAGCCAGATTAGATTAATACTTGTTCCATAGATCAGATGTACGACATTTCGTAATGATGTGGAACATGTCACTTTAGTAAATGTTGTCTATACATGACAATCAATATTTTAAGGATTTTTTATTTACATTTTTATTGTTTTTATTTATTTTTTATTTTTATTTATTATTATTTTTTACGTTTGATCTAAAAATTCATCTATTTTGTAGAAGGAGTTGCCATTCAGAAATTCCTTTAATTTCTTTTTAAATACTAGTTGGCTATCTTTCAGACTTTTGATGCTATTTGGTAAGTGACCGAAGACTTTTGTGGCAGTATAATTCACACCTTTCTTAGCCAAAGTTAGATTTAACCTTGAATAATGAATTTCGCCCTTTCTCCTAGTGTTATAGCTACGAACACTGCTATTACTTTTGAACTAGGTCGGATTGTTAATAAGTGAAGTTCCCTAGATCCCTAAATACATGTCTGCAGGATGCTCGTGGGTGGGCTCCAGAAATTATTCTGATTACACGCTTTTGTGAAATGAATACTTTTTTACTCAATGTTGAATTGCCCCAGATTATGATCCCATATGAAAGCAGTGAATGAAAATAGGCATAGTAAACTAATTTACTGATATGTATATCACCAAATTTTGCAATGACCCTGATAGCATAAGTAGCTGAATTCAAACGTTTCAAGAGATCTTCAATATGTTTCTTCCAATTCAATCCCTCGTCAATGCAAACAGTTAAAAATTTTGAATATTCAACGTTAGCTACAGATTTACGTTCAAAGTCTAAATTTATTAATGGTGTCATGCCATTTACTGTATGAAACTGTATTTTGTATCCCATCCTCGTCGCCACTTTTGTGTCCCAGCCTCGTCGCCGCTTTTGTGTCTCGTTTCCGTCGTAGGTGTCGGTGGCTGAGTAGGAAGACCAACACAGGAATAAAGGTAGCACGCTTGTGCAGGTACGGAGGGGAGCAGCCAGTGGTACAGCAGAAACTAGAAACACTAGAGTAAATTAGAACGAGATATATATTGCACAGAATTTATACAATACTTAACTTACTTACAATACAATACTTTTACATAGCTCAGTACTGCAGAATTCTGATACATAGTTGAGCTAGAAGCCTGCCTAGTGCCTAGCCGATAGCCAAGTCTTCACTGGTGCCTTTCTGAATACGAAGTGTTAACTGGTTCCTATCTCAATCCCAAGTGAACGATGTCGTTCAGTGGTGGCCACAAGCGGAGTTGTAGCAGAGGGCGCTCGTGGCTGACGTAAGAACGCCACGCCGTGCGTGCATGGCGGCGCGCGGCGAAAGTAGGTGGCGCGCACTTTGGACTTGTGCGACACCACACTGTATATACTGGGTTTTATCGAAGTTTAATGAGAGTCCATTTGTAGAAAACCACTTAATACCTTTCTGAAAGATATCATTTACAAATAATGTTAAAATGTTTGTATAGCTTATGGGACTTAGCTACGGGGTCATCAGTCCCTAGATATCATTTACAATTTCATCAGTTAATTCCTGTTTGTCAGGTGTGATAGCTATACTTGTATCATCAGCGAAAAGATCTGTCTTAGCATCTTCGTGAATGTAGAATGGCAGGTCATTAATATATATTAAGAACAGCAAAGGACCCAAGACCGAACCTTGAGGGACCCTATTTTTGATAACTCCCCAGTTAGAGGAATTAATTGTTTCATCTATATTATGTGAACTGCTTATTTCAACTTTCTGCACTCTTCCAGTTTCTCGTTTGCTTCGATTCTTTAGTGCACTAAATTTACAGCAGAACCAGAACCCCGCTGAGTAGGTAAACCAAGAAATACATAACCTGCTGTACTCCCTTCAGAAGAATGAATAAGCTGATCAGGCAACGAAGGAAGCCTGCGGACATCATAACGCAACATGGCGTGCTCTTCCCCTGGCGGGCGTACCCTCTGTGTTGCGGCAGAGGTGTCTGCAGTGTGGAACGACAGTGGTTAGCAGTGACCCGAATGATCTGCAGTTGATGAAAGCAACGATCGGGCTGTGGTGCTCTTCCTCTTCGCCTCTTAGGTGGATTTACGAAACCGTTACCCGCATCCGAATAGGGCACTGTCCCTTTACACATGCTTCTTTACTTCCGCGAGAGGACCGCCTCTTTAGGGATGCCTGTGGTGTGCACATTACTATACGCCACATTTTAAGCCTTTCAGTCCCACATTATGAATTCAGCTTTGGAAAAATTAAAATTCAGTGTCCTCTGTATTAATATAGTGCACTAAACATCAAAATATTTGTTTTAAATTTTTTGATCGAACTATTCATTTTTTAACGTAATGTATTTCATTCGCAACACAGACGTTTGTATCGAGGTACTACTTGGGACGTTATTTTGTTGATAGTTAACACTGTCAGATCAATACTGCTAGAATAATCTTCACCACAACACCAAAGATAAGACAATTCACTGCTGAAATAAAAATAACATGAACTACAGTCCGCCATGTACAGACGCCAACGCAACACAACTTCCAAGATGAACAGATTAGTGGCTCAGTAGTGTCTACACGCCGTACCAAACGGCAAAATGTCGTGCTAGAAGCATGTTTTTCATAAGAAACAATGCAACTTTAAGGATTGATATACAAAATCAGCTTTTAATACGTTTTTGTCGAGGAACAACACTGGGAATGAAAGGATTAAGTGAATATATTTTAAATCGTGCTGTCATGGCAGAGGCGAATGTAGGTGATCACCCATCTAAAACGAAACTATCTGATAACGAGGCTAGTGTCAAAAGAATTAAAACATTTTGTGATCAGTGTGGACTCTGGAATAAGCTTATAGGCTGAAGTTTTTGGTATGTTCTAGAGTGGCTAGCTCATTATTATATTCTTGTAACCTGCCAGCCATGGTCTTCTGCAAAGTTGTTTTAACTACTTCTCCAATTTTATCCTCTAGTGGGTCGACATTCGACAACGTTTATGAGGTTTCAGTTAGCTGCACACAATGTTTTATTTCCGTTGCTCGGCTTTACTTGTTTTCTGGTTCAATGACTAACACTCGTTGTTTACCATACTTGTTCGGACGCTGAATACCAAATTGTCGTGGTCCTGAAACCTCCTGACGTCCATCCAACCATCATCACTGAATATGGTTCTATTCCAAACCTCATGAAACCGATACCACTATAAATTGTTTTGCTGGTACACAGACGTTAACGTAGTCGGTGCAAGGAATACAGTAAGTAAGCTCAGCCCCCTTTTTATGAGCCGTCTATTACTAGTCAGGCCGCGGCAGAGTGGCTGAGCGGATTGAGGCGCTATGCTGCGATGCGCAAGGCCGTTCCACGTCGGGAGTTCAATCCCCCCTCGGGAATGGATGTTTGTGCTGTCTTTAGTATTAGTTAGTTCATAAGTAGTTTGTAAGTTTAGGTACTGATGACCCCGCAGATAAGTCCAAATTCAAATGTTTGTATAGCTTATTGGACTTAGCTACGGGGTCATCAGTCCCTAAACTTACAAACTACTTATAAACTAGCTAACACTAAGGACGGCACAAATATCCAAGCCCGAGTAGGGTTAGAACCCCCGACCGTAGTGGCCGTGAAGACCGTAACTGGCGCGCCGCAGACCCCTCGGCCACCGCGGCCGGCTCGCAGTTAAGTCCCATAAGCTTAACAAACGTTTGAACATTTGATTACTAGTCCCTGAGGTCACTGAATCATCACACGTCAAAACGAACAAACACCATTCATATAACTGTAAATGCCTTGAACGTCAGCAGACAATTTCTGAGGATTCACAAACTCTGGCTCCTTGTACGAATCCAGACAAGGCAGTTCGCAAGGAAGCGTGGACGCGGTACACTGCAGTAGCAGTGTGCCACAGGTTGAAAATTTTGCGCGGATGGTAAACACGTTTCCGAGTGGTCGAGAACGTTAAGACAGCCATTGGTGGTATACGGAGGAGCAGGTTACGTGACCCGGGACCAGCACAAATTTTTAACTTCGCCGCAGGATTTAATTCAACGCCCTATAACAGCCACAGTCCGAAGAGTTCTGTATACGGAGGTTGGAAATTAAACAGTGGCAACTATTTATTCACAGCCGATCAAAAGCGTTACTTGTTATCACCCGTTATTGTCCTTCACAGTATGCACCAGCGATGTGAAGAACACGTAGCCAGCGATGTAGAAGGCGTAGTTTACTATTAGCAGAGCCTGTTCTGTTGATGGTGAGAATGGAGCGGTCTGCTGCCAGTCGAATCTCTAGAACAGTTCTCAAAAAACATCTGTAAATTCAAATGTTCAAATGTTTGTATAGTCTATGGGACTTAACTACGGGGTCATCAGTCCCTAAACTTACAAACTACTTAAGAACTACTTACGAACTAGGACGGCACAAATGTCCATGCCCGAGTGGGGATTCGAACCCCCGACCGTAGTGGCCGTGCAGACCGTGACTGGAGCGCCTCAGTCTCCTCGGCCACCGCGGCCGGCGAAAGCTGTTACCCACCGTGCCACTGTTCTGTATGGCAATGCCGATTCCCCGCACGCCTGTTGAAAACCTTGATGACACTATCGTGCTGTACGACCTCTGGCACATTCATCTTGATCCTACTCCGTTGTTCCAGTTTCGATTGTGCGCACGCCCGTGGCTTGGGACGGGCGAGTCCATTTGCTCGGAGTTAAGGTAGGTATGTAAACAACGTGTGCTATCAGCGACAACAGTAGATTCCACTGCATAGTGTCTCCGCAGCAGTGTTGCCACTATTTCAGTTCCAACCCTAGTACCTGCTGTGGAGAGTAAGCGCCCGCATGGACTTACATGTGTCACAAGGTACCGTACAATTAGGCGTGAACTTTATATATATATATATATATATATATATATATATATATATGTGTGTGTGTGTGTGTGTGTGTGTGTGTGTGTGTGTGTGTGTGTTCGTCCTGAAGGCCATACAGCCGCTTTTGTTCATTTTTATCGACTTTTAACCTGAAGGCCATCGTCATACACTTAAACAGATTCACATATTCCCCCCTGAGTCACCCAAAATGCCACACCATAAAGGAGCAGATGTATCACAGCCAAGTTTATTTGCTAGATACCATGATGTACAAAGATCACATCATTGAAAACATAACCCCGTGTGAAGTAATTAAGATGATAAAATAATAATTGAGTGTTGCCTCCATTGCTGGCTGTAACTGCTGCTGCACGCCTCGGCAGTGAATCAAAAACACTCTGGATGAAATGTTGAGGCATATCAGTCCACGCTGCTTCAGCATATTGCGGAAGTTGATTTGGTGTACCAGCGGATGGTTCATGCCGGACCAGACGTTCTGCAATCATGGACCAGACGTTTTCGACAGGCGAGAGTTCGGGAAAATAGGGAGGTCAATGCAGCAATTCAATCCAATTGGGACGAAAATGTCTTGAACACTACATGTCACGTGTCACCGCGAAACGTGGCTGTCGGTTGCTCCGAAGGTGTGGGAGCACAACAAGCAACAACACTTTAGAGATGTAACCCAGGTTTGTTAGTGTACCGGCAATACTGCACTCAGTAGTACACGCAGCGCCGGCCGCGGTGGCCGAGGGGACTGCGTCGCGCCAGTCACGGTCTGCACGGCCACTACGAAATGTTCAAATGTTTGTATAGTTTATGGGACTTAACTACGGGGTCATCAGTCCCTAAACTTACAAACTACTTATGAACTACTTACGAACTAGGACGGCACAAATATCCATGCCCGAGGGGGGATTCGAACCCCCGACCGTAGTGGCCGTGCAGACCGTGACTGGAGCACCTCAGTCTCCTCGGCCACTGCGGCCGGCCGGCCACTACGGTCGGAGGTTCGAATCCCCCCTCGGGCATGGATATTTGTGCCGTTCTTAGTATTAGCTAGTTCATAAGTAGTTTGTAAGTTTAGGGACTAATGATCCCGTAGTTAAGTTCCATAAGCTATACAAACATTTGAACATTTAGTAAACGCAGCAACGGACAACTTGCGGACAGTCTATTACGCTGCAAACTAAGTCGAACTTCGCGGACGCGCGGACTTTGCTTGTTGCCCAGGAGACAGAATTTGTTGTGATTCCCCTGCGAACAGTATGCTGTGCTGCAACGAGGCGGGTGTAATCGGTCCTGTCGGTGCGTCGTTCCCTCCAACAGCCATCGGTTACAGAACCGCATCACAGTTTCTTGTATATGTTCGACAGAATCACCGATATCTCTTAAGGATAAACTGCAATCAATATAGGTAAATATCCTTTCTGAAACGTCTCAAAAGATGCTCTCAGTTTTCTACGAGGCATACGGAAGCTACTTACGCAAAACAGCCGGACGAAAGAACAGTTTAGGTAGGTCTATATAGCCGTTTGTTCCCCTTCATTGAGCGCTTAATGACTTTCAGTAGAAGCCCATTGTAGTGGTTTTTATTTGAATATATGCCATTTCAAAAGACCAAGAAATTGAGGATCTCTCGAAACCTTTTAGTTATTTGTGTGTTTTGTTGTGATAAACTGCCGGGAAGCGTCGTTTGCCGTTGAAGAATTTTAGACTTATAAGTTGCGTGATGTTAAGTTTCAAAGTGATGACACATTGAAAAGCCATCAAAAGTGCAGTATTTCCCGATAATTTTTGTTATTAATAAATGTCAGTTGACACATTTTCCGTGATTAAAACTTTACATGATGCTAATATGCATACTATGGCTACATTTTATTCAGGATCGTTTTAGTGTAATGGGTAGTCATGGGCTTAAAAAGCATTGTGTTGCACATTGCTTGCTAATTGGTGCCGTACCATATTCTAATTCCCCCTTTCTTCTTTTAACTCAACTTTGTCTTCTCTAATAAGTTCAGAGATTTTCTTATTAACTTTGTAACTTGTACTGTTGTAATCTAACATTAATATAAGTGCGCTCTCTCTGAGAAGTGACATTTTACGACTGGCTTTACCTACCAAGAAAGCTTGCAGCACTAGTCGTTCTTGTTTCAAGTGATGTATTTTATATGTTTGAGTTTTCATTTATGTATAATACATACATAAGAACAAGCCGCAGTGGAGTGGCCGAGCGTTCTAAGGCACCTTGCTGCAGAGCGCGCGGTTGTTCTCTGTCAGAGTTTCGAGTCCTCCCTGGGGTTAGTTTAACTTAGTTTAAATATGATCATATTGTGACGGTGCAGCTCAACAAGACAAATGGCATATAAACAGTGCCAGTCCACAACAAAAAAGCGCACTAAATATCATATAACATTAAAAACACGCCACAAACAAGCGAGCACCAACACCACAGCTCGAATATGACAAGCTGTGAAAACTTGTCATTCTTCAGTTAAAGCAAATACAAATCCTGTGAATGACACAATTAAGAAAAAAAGAAAAAAAAGAAAAGAAAAAAAAATCACGGAAGGTGGCAAAATAACTGCCGAAACAAGGTGTCCTGCATAAGGCGGATTCAACAACAAATTTAGTTTAAGTAGTTTGTAAGCCTAGGGACTAATAACAAAAGAAGTCCCATAGATTTAACAAACCTTTGAAAATTCGAGAAAACAACATGATTGTAATATGGACATGGGAGGGCAGGCGTGTATAATAAAGCTGACATGGGAATTTTATGTGTGTCCAACTCTTAAAAAGTACGATTAGCGGGCCAGATGCAAGCGACAACTGCCGCTGGAGAGCGCTTCTGTCACGTACACTACGTTGAAGGAAAGGTACAGCCTGCACAAGCCGCATCGTTTCCTAGCGGTTAACAGCACGGTTGATTCCGCATGCTATACATTGACGTTCGATCGCACGGTCCGTGTGCCGACTGCTTTTGGTCTCGTTCTACATGCACCATCTACGCAAGCGGCAACATGCGGCTTTCAGAACTGTGACAACAAATTCTCGCTACTGTTATTTATATGGTGTCTGCACTTTTCGGACACGTCTGCAAGAACAGACATTTGTTGACATTAGCGGTCGTAATTTTACGAATACGAAATATTTAAACATTTCGACCGTTTCAGGGCATTGAAATAAATTCAATGCCAAAGATGAAAATTTGTGCTAGATCTGGGTTCGAACTCGGATTTCCCGCTTTGGGCCAGCAGTCACCTTAACAAAATAGGCTATCCAGGCACGCTTCACTTACAACCAAAAATGGCCGAGGGGACTGAGGTGCTCAAGTCACGGTCTGCACGGCCAATACGGTCGGGGGTTCGAATCCCCCCTCGGGCATGGATATTTGTGCCGTCCTAGTTCGTAAGTCGTTCATAAGTAGTTTGTAAGTTTAGGGACTGATGACCCCGTAGTTAAGTCCCATAGACTATACAAACAAACAAACAACCAAAATTCTCATCTTGTAACTCAGTGCCCCCTTCCCATTTGACTCCACTTGCTCGCGGACTATATTGGATTCCCGCAAGAGATAGAGCGTATTACTGAAGGCGCATTGAAATTGTCAATTGCCTGTCGGGCAGATATAAAGTTATTTATATGGTGTCAAGATGTGAATTTGGGTTAGAACGGAAGCGTGCCTGGATAGCTTAATAGGCGACACTGGCCCAAAGCAGGAAATCCGGGTTCGAATCCCGGTCCAGCGCTAATTTTTATCTTTGCCATTGGATTTTTTTCGATGCCCTGAAACGGTCGAAATGTTTAAATACTTCGAATTCGTAAAATTAATTAATATAAACAAATTGTATCTGTTATTTCGGACCTATCCGAAAAGAAGACACCATATAAATAATTGTATATCTGTTGCAACAGGCAATTGACAGTTTCAATGCGGACGCATTAATTCGCTCGATCCCTTGCGGTAATCCAGTATAGGCTGCGAGCAAGAGGAATCAAATGGGCAGGGGCACTACAATCGTACTGTGCTACAAGGTGAGAATTTGGGGTAGAAGGGAAGCGTGCCTGGATAGCCTAATTAGTTAAGGAGACCGCTGGCCCAAAGCGGGAAATCCGGGTTCGAATCCTGGTCCAACACAAATTTTCACCTTTGCCATTCATTGGATTTATTTCAGTACCCTGAAACGGTCGAAATGTTGAAATATTTCGAATTCTTGTTACTGCTTTAAGCAGTCAGATGAACAAAAAAAAAAAAAAAAAAAAAAAAAAATAATAATAATGAGAAAGGCCGATTCTCGGTTTCGAATCCGACCGGCGGATTGACGAAGGGTCGGAGTGCCGGCAAACCGGGATGTGGTTCTTAAGCGGTTTTCCGCATCCCCCTAGGTGAATACTGGGCTGGTTCCTATATCCCCACTCAGTTACACTATTCGCAAACATTTCGTAACACTTTACACTTTCACACTTATAACACTATACGCAGACATTTGGGGTACACATTTCCTCCCGGGGGGCATCGGGTGGCGACAGAAAGGGCACCCGGCCACCACGTAACTACTAACAGGCCAAATCCGATTAATAAAGACGACCCTGCATGTGTAGAAACATGGCTCAAGAGAAAGAATGAGAAAGGCCGGTGATGTTAAAACAACGAAGCTTACGCGTAACGTCCTGTCAACGACAAGGTCATTAAAGATGGAGAGCAAGTTAGAATTGCCTTAAGCGATTTAGCAAAAACTCAGAAAACGAATTGTAGACGATGGGACCGGAAACCGGCTGGAACGGCTAATTCCCTGTTAAACGATTAGATAGATTCATGTACTCATAACTGTTTTAGTAACTCAAGAAAACACGATAAAATATGAATGAAGTCATTGTTACTAATACTTCCTTGGTACTAATACAGTCACATTCACAAATGTAAAATAGGGGTATAAGTAAAGTTCATCTGATATTTATTTATACCAATGAATGTCAGTTTCCTTGCAGCTGCATTTTTATCATGTTTGGATGTTTCTGATATTGCATACTCTTCAGGAACCTGTTAGGGGTAGTTCACATATTATGGAAAAGAATGAAAGAGATAATTTGTATCTGTCATTTGTAGTAGGTGATTTTTGTGCAAAGTTTCAAATTAAT
Organism: Locusta migratoria; assembly: GCA_026315105.1. Lineage (NCBI taxonomy): Eukaryota > Metazoa > Arthropoda > Insecta > Orthoptera > Acrididae > Locusta > Locusta migratoria. The sequence continues at coordinate 382,984,266 of CM048755.1, forward strand.
ATTTTCATCTAAGTGTAATTTGTCTGATTTCAAACCAGGAATAATACCCTTATTCCATGCAAATCAAATGTTCAAATGTTTGTAAAGCTTATGGGACTTAACTACGGGGTCATCAGTCCCTAAACTTACAAACTACTTATGAACTACTTACGAACTAGGACGGCACAAATATCCATGCCCGAGGAGGGATTCGAACCCCCGACCGTAGTGTTATTCCATGCCTCTAACGAAAGAACCCTACAGCAAATACACAAAATACGTAAAATACGTGAAAATAATATTTTCTTTACGCCTGTGTATTCATATTCTCTCTCTATTGCGTGTGTCAATGTGTGGAAAAGGTCAATCGCATATATTTAGGATATAGGAACTCAGTTTTGAATCGTCACACATATTGAGCATACACTGATCATAAACGAAACTGTGTTGAGTGCTTTGTTTTACAAAACTGGTACATTGATATTTAATTGAAGCTCAGACGCTGACGCACCTTTATCGAAGGTAAAGCTTTTGTAGTTCCCCTTTACACCCTATCACTTTTCGAAACACTATGTTTAAACTAGTATTCATAAATCTGTTTATTAGTCATTCATTCCAATTTCTCAAGCTCGAATGAATTTAGACTCAGTACAGGCCTACCTCAATGCTGGTTTTGTTCCACCCTCATTACTCGTTCAAATGTTTGTAGACCTTATGAGACTTAACTACGGGGTTATCAGTCCCTAAACTGACAAACTACTTATGAACTAGCTAATACTAAGGACGGCACAAATATCCATGCCCGAGGGGGGATTCGAACCCCCGACCGTAGTGGCCATGCAGACTGTGACTGACGCGCCGCAGTACGCTCAGCCACCGCGGCCGGCAAATCATTACTCGTCGTATATCGTTTTCAGTTATATCATTTTTTAATTCCTCTTTTTTTTAATTATTTTGAACAGCATATTAGCAAAATGTTGAAATGTTTGTAAACCTATGAGACCAAACTGCTAAGGTCGTTGGTCCCTATACTTACAAACTACTTAAACCAACTTACGGTAAAGACAACACACACGCACACACACACACACACACACACACACACACACACACACATGCGCGAGGGAGGACTCGAACCTTCGACGGGGAGTGTCATGACGCCTTACACCACGCAACCATTCCCGTGCGACATCATTTTAGCACACTTGTGATTTGACAATGGTAAAAGTAATGCGATCCTTCTGACAAATGTCTCATCGTTTCGCGTCTGTTATCATTATAACATTCTGAAAAAATACCTATTTCCGTCTACGTTTTCTATTTTTATGAAAATGTTTGAACAGCTTATGGGACTCAACTACGGGGTCATCTGTCCCTAAACTTACAAACTACTTATGAACTAGCTAATACTAAGGACGGCACAAATATCCATGCCCGACGGGGGGATTCGAACCCCCGACCGTAGTGGCCGTACAGACCGTGACTGGGCGCGCCTCAGTCCCCTCGGCCACCGCGGCCGGCTATTTTTATGATCTTTGTTTTACATAAATAACTTTTATGTGATGTGATTTAATACAGGGATGCATTATTTTTACTTGTCAACTATTAAACAGCATTATTTTCACTTGTCAACTATTAAACACGTTCATCAGAACCACCATCGAGAGTAGGGATAGCTTTGATGGCGTAAGTTTACGTGCGAGATTGTGCCAACACCGCCTGTCATGTCACATCACACAGAATAGACCGCGATCCCTGAGCCAAGTGAGAGGCCGCAGGGGCACAGCCAACACCACCTAGAGACAAGGCGTTACAACAGGCCGTGCCTACGTCACACTTAGAGGCCCCGGCCGCCATCTGACTGGCCGGCCGCTGTGCGGCGGTGGGCGTGCCCCAGCAGCCAGCCAGTGAGTTGGCGGCCGGGGCCTCTAAGTGTGACGTAAGCACGGCCTGTTGTAACTCCTTGTCTCTAGGTGGTGTTGGCATAGCCCACTGACTCAAAGCGGCCAGCCAGTTAGCCACGCGATCGCAACCGACTCTGTGCGACGTGACACAACAGCGCTCTAAGACAACTCCTCAGACAGCGCTGATTGAGCGTATATACGCTCGTGTCATTCAAACGGCCGCAGCTTTCACCATATGAAATGTTCAAATGTTTGTAAATCTATCGGGCCAAACTGCGTGGTCATCAGTCCGTAGCTTACAAACTACTTAAACCTAGGTAAACTAACCTAAGGACATACACACACATCCATGCCCCAGGGAGGACTCGAACCTCCACGGCGAGCAACCGCGCGCTCCGCAGCGAGACGCTTTAGACCGTTCGGCTACTCCACCGCGGCTTTCACCATATTCGAAGTACTTCTACTCTCTAAGTTTTAACACGTTTAGAAAAGAATTATATCGTATAATTTGTCTAATTTAGATCTGCTGGCCGGCCGCGGTGGCTGAGGGGACTGAGGCGCTCCAGTCACGGTCTGCACGGCCACTACGGTCGGGGTTCGAATCCCCGCTCGGGCATGGATATTTGTGCCGTCCTTAGTATTAGCTAGATCATAAGTAGTTTGTAAGTTTAGGGACTGATGACCCCGTAGTTAAGTCCCATAAGCTATACAAACATTTGAACATTTTTAGAGCTGCTATTTTCCCGTCAAATATCACGAGCAACGGTTTGCCGTGGCCGCAGCTGCTGCCACCCGCCGTGGAGTAGCCGAGCGGTCTAAAAGGCGCTTCGCTGCGGAGCGTGCGGTTGATCGCCGTCGGAGGTTCTAGTCCTCCCTGGGGCATGTGTGTGTGTGTGTGTGTGTGTGTGTGTGTGTGTGTGTTTTGTTCTTAGGTTAGTTCAAGTAGTTTGTAAGCTACGGTAAAAAAAAAAAGGCTTCTGCCACCAGACCAGGATTGCGGCTTGTTGGCACGGCTGGTCGCAGCTCAGTCGCACGATGACGTCGCCGAGACAGCAACGGCTGTTTATCGCTGGAATCGCGAGAAGAAGAAGAGGTATTGGGTGCATCTTATATTGCAATCCCGCTCAACAAAGGGAATGGTTGTTAATTTTTCCTGTGACCGTCACGAATACGAATATAAATTCTAATTCACTAGAATGTTTTCAAAATGTTTTGACGAATTATTAAAGAAATTTGGTGGCAGCGCAACGGATACAAACACAGCAATCCTACAATGTATTTGAAATGAAGAAAAACTGCTACTTAATTAAATGCGAAAAAGATAAAATTCCTGTCACAACGTGTTTTGTTCCTGTGGTGTTGCACATTCACTGTCCCTTAACATCATTGTCACTTCATCCGACATTTTCACATTTTTATCAGCATATTCTTCGTATAATAAGTCGCTCAAACCAAGCCTCTCCCTAATTTCTACAATAAATTTCTCCGTATCGAAATCCTTATCAGCGAAAGATACTTTTGCTTGAGCTCAGCAGTATACGAATAATGACATGTAAAAGAGACACGTGCACAGCTGGAACGACATCGACAGCTGTCCGCACACTGGCGGTGTATCGTGCGCGCTGCCCCATTCAGCTGGCTGTAAACTTGTCCGCAGCGGCACGCTGGCCGCGTGACCAGGTGCTGGCGTACATGCGGCTAGCCGCAGGCGGTTTCTGTCAGCACCCCCTATAGAAGACTTGGCGGCAGTGAGAGGCTTAGAATCCTCTGAAACATTGTAAACATTAGCAGTGCACGCTGTTTATAGTGCATTCTTTCGTTCAGGAGTGTATTTATTACGTAAATTGGTGTTGTGTACGGTGTGATCGCTACGCTGGACGATTTGTGTGTGTGTGAACAACGTGTGATCTCTTTTTTACTGACAAAATGCCGTTTCGCTGTTCTGTGCCGAAATGTAGAGGAAATTACGACTGTGGCCCAAAAGTTACTGTCTTTAAACGTCCGGAGAAGAAGAAATGGATATCAAGAATTCCCAGGATAACTTGGCTCCTTCTTCAAGTTAATGAGTAAGTTTTCGTTTTTGTTTAACCTTATAAAAGAATTCTAAATCATAACTGTTTACCGTTGGATATTGCGATTCATTTTATTTACGTAACCACCCCCATTGGCTTATTCTTCTCCGGACGTTTAAGGACAGTAACTTTTGGGCCACAGCCGTAATTTCCAGTGGCGGCTGGTGATGATGTGCTAATGTGCTGCAGCACACTGTAAATATATTACTAAAATTATGCCATTTCTCTTCGAAAGTATGCGAGAAATCGCTGTAAAATTACATCCTTTCTCTTGGAATGCGAGCCAAATGTCACATAAAATTATGCCAATTCCCTTGCAATACGTATTACAATGCTAGTAATAACGATGAAAACGAATTTTGGAGCGCTGTCGCCGCGTTAGCAGGAAACCAGCTCCGTTTGCTGAAGTGGGATTCAGCCGCGCTGGTACGTGCGCAGAGAGGCGGCGCAGTCGTCTGTTCGCTAGTGCGCATGCGCAGACGTGACGTCAGGCCTGGCGACCATGTGTGCTGAGACCGACTGCAGCACCAGATCAATATTTCTCTTCGCGCTGCGTGTAACGGTTGCGGAAGAATAGCATATGACGAATATTGCGGCATACAGAGTCAAATAGCGCGCTGGCTCAGGCGTCTTGCGCGTTGTCTCTGAAACCTACTTGTGTGAGGCTCGTATTCAAATACCTCTGAGTCCAAATTTTTAATTTCTGTAAGTAAAACTTCAATCACAAACAACATTAGTAATGTATAGCCAACATGCGAGTGAAACTGCGCTTTTCAGCTAAGCAGTTTCATTCGTCGCTTGTGTAGAACGCAGATGACGTGGCGGGGATATTGCTAAGCTCCGTTATTTCCATTGTCAGTCACGCTTTTTATTGTAGTATATTTTGTTCCCTGTTTATTTTTGTAATACTGTAGCACACTGGTCAATTTTTGTACGAGCCGCCACTGGTAATTTCCTCTACATTTCGGCACAGAACAGCGAAACGGTATTTTGTCAGTAAAAAAGAGATCACACGTTGTTCTCACACATACACAAATCGTCCAGCTTAGCGATCACGCCGTACACAACACAAATTTACGTAATAAATACACTTCTGAACGAAAGAATGCACTATAAACAGTGTGCACTGCTAATGTTTACAATTTTCAGAGGACTCTAAGCCTCTCACCGCACCCATATTTTGACGTCGTGCGCAGGCTTTCTTCTGTAGGCGTGCGCGCTACAAGGCGCACTTCCACGAAAAACTGGTGGCATCCGACGAGCCACAAGTCTGGCCGTGGCCGCACTAGTGCGCCATCGCCCCACTAGGTTGCTGCGCTATTCCTCTGCTGCACCCCACGCACAAGGAATGGGTGGACTACCTACGAACGTACCCCGTCCGCCACAAACTCTCATATATCTTCCCACTTGGACCATTTCACTCCATGGTTCGCAGCTGGCTCTGTTTTCCCGCCAGTAGCCCGGTCCTCGTGTGCATCTGCACTGAAATAAGCGCCAAACCTTGCCAAGGCGGATTTCGGATATGCCCGAAAAAACAAACGCCGGACTTCTTAAAAGATACAAATTAGCCAGTTATGTAGAATATGGAGGTGTTGTCAATTTCAATTAGCAAATATAGGGCAAGCCCGGAACTCCACCGGAAAAATTGTGCAGCTTATTCAGAAACACTTTCTGAATATTTCGGTATCGGTGGCTTATGGTTTGCGGTGATTCGTTACAAAGTACTAGATGACCCGGTGAACTTCGTATCACTTACCTCTTAATATAAATCATATTAATTTAAATCGTATGTATTTTAGACCCAGTAGCTTTATAAAGGCATCATCAGATAGTCTAAGTATCAGCTAGATAGTGGGCGGAAAGATTGGGCAAATCACGCACACATGTCCAGGATAATGTTCATGTCACATTTGCAATTTTTCCAAATTTTATCACCATTTAAACCTTCCCTGAACTTTCACGAATGTGACATCCTGGACATGTTTCCGTGATTTGCCCACTCTTTCCGCCCACTATCGTGCCGATACTTAGGCTATCTGATAATGCCTTTATAAAGCTACTGCGTCTAAAATACATATGATTTAAATGAATTTGGTTTATATTAAGAGGTAAGTGATAGGAAGTTCGCCGGGCCATCTAGTCATCTAGTCTATCCGGCAATGCTTCGCAGTTGCTAATATGTATGTACTCTTGCTTTGAACGTCAAATATGCAAAATTTTATCGGATTCAAACGAATAATACTGATATCCCACTGAAAATAGCTCTTTCAATTTCTCGCGAGTTTTCAAATTTTCCGGGTAACTTTCCCAAATGTCTAGTTCATAAGAACGTTCATGTTTCGTTGAATGTATGATCAAAATTTTATCGCAATCGGATGAACGGTTCTCAACTGTTGAGTACATTTAGAAGCACATAGAAAAAGGAAATTTGGTTAGAGTTTTGTGATTTTCCTTTTTAACTGTCCCCTATTTCTTTTACTGAAAACTTTTCCATGACCATAATGAACAAAAGAAAAACAAAAGTAATTGCCCCTCTCCGTCGTGCGAATAGTCAGTTATAATTCTGAATGCAATCAAAAATACATTGAAAAACGCACTATCAGTTTTTCCCAAATTTTCCAATTTTCCGGCAGATTTTCAAAAAAAAAAATATTTCACACAAACCCTGTCCTGTCAATCCGTACTTAAGTAAAGCTCTTACAACCATGTGGCAACTGATTTTTATTCATAGAAAAGAATCGCTCTCGGTTTTTCCTACATTTTCCAACTTTCCGGGTGACTTTTCCAACTTTTTATTTGATGCGAACCTTCCTCTTGCTTTGAACATGAAATGTACAAATTTTATCGCAATTGAACGAACGGTATTGATAGCTCACTGGAGAAAGCTGTTTCAGTTTTTGTTTGTAGACTCTATGGGACTTAACTACGGAGTCATCAGTCCCTAAACTTACAAACTACTTATGAACTAACTAATACTAAGGACGGCACAAATATCCATGCCCGAGGAGGGATTCGAACCCCCGACCGTAGTGCCCGTGCAGACCGTGACTGGAGCGCCTCAGTCCCCTCGGCCACCGCGGCCGGCATTTTCCTGGACTTACACGAATATTTCAAGACTAAAATTAGCCAAATCGGTTCAGCCGTTCTCGAGTTTTAGCGAGACTAACGATCAGCAATTCATTTATATTCGTTACAAAGTATTAATTATTTGTTATCCTAATTATGTTTGTTTATGCGAAAAGATTTTCGGAACAGTGAAAAATATACGGAATGAACCAAATGTACATACAATACGAAACGCAGTGTAATACATCAACTTTCTCACACAAGGTGTAAAAACACCGTTGTGTGGCTGCCATCGCTACGAGAACAGGTCAGCATAACACAGTTGTGCTGCTCTTCCATTCTTCATCGAACCAATGCACGAAGTGCATTCCTATGAAATCTTCATCAGCAAACCTATGCATGATTGTGCGAATCAGTGTGAAAGAGGAAAGAAATATACCGTTCCAAAAGCGCGAGACAGAACTGAGCAATACCGGTTGCAGACTTGAGGGAGAAGAAGAAAGTGGACAGAAATTATAGGTGCGAATGGATTTTTTTTTTCCAAACAATAAGGAAGGAAGATTAGGGTTTAATCTTGCGACGACATTATCATTATAGAAGGAGCACAAGCTTGGATTGTTTTTGTTAAAAATGAGGAAGGAAATCGGCCGTGCCCTTTGAAAGGAACCATCCCTATACCTCGACTGTAGTCGCGCAGGATGGCCGCGTGGTCTAAGGCGACGTGCTACAGTCCGGGCGGCCGTTTCCGCCAGATGTTCGAATTCTCCGTCGGGCATGGGTGTGTGTTGTCCTTAGTTTTAGTTTAAGTAGTTTGTTAGTCTAGGGACTGATGACCATAGCAGTTTGGTCAAATAGGTTTACAAACAAACGTCGACTTATTTAGGGAAATTAAGAAAAAATCTACATTCGGATGTCCATCCTCCCGAATGAGAAAACAATGTGTTTAACCAACGCACTATTCTTCTTTTCGAGCAAGAAACACGGCATTTACCGTCGGTATTCAAACTATTGTAAAGAAAGTTTCGCTGCAATACTGCTGCTTGTAATTTATTATCTACAAAATTAAATACGTTCTCACTAAAGGTGGAAATAGTCGTCTCAGTAATAGAACCTTTCAGAAATCCAAACGGTGTTCTGGACAAAATGTTATTGCGGTCAGGATGATGGTATCTCTTTATCCCCATTTTTAAATAGAGGTTTAATATCAGCATATTTTAGCCAATCAGCAAATGTTCGAGTTATAATAGACTGGTTATACAAACAACTTAAAACTGGACTAAACTCACAAGAACACACTTTAATTATCTTTGTTGATATTTCATTATATCCACTAGAATGCTTTATGTTTAGAGATTATAATAAGTAAATTATTTCTTGTGGTAAAATGAGTGACATATTCATGTACCTGAAGTTATTTGTAAATGCTAATTTTAGATATTCAAGGGCATTATTTACTTATGCTGACAATTCCATAATATCAGTTACAGATATATAGTACTTGTTAAATATATTTGCCACACTATACCCATCAAACACTAAAGTATCACTTTCTCTCATTGCTATCTGCTCCTGTTCCTTTGTGGTTCTACCAGTCTCCTCTTTCATCATATCCCATATTGTTTTTATTTCTTTGCCTGATATTGCTGTCTTCTTCTCATAATGCAGTTGTTTCGTTATCAGAATTACTTTTCTTAATATTTTACAGTAATCCTTGCATTTACCTAAATCATCAGCATTGGAGCTATTTTTGGTTGTCACATACATTTTCGTTCTTGTCTTACGGGTAATCTTTATTCCTAGTGTAATCCATGGTTTTATTATAGACATCTGTTTAATTTGAGTTAATTTTAGAGGAAAACAGTTTTCAAACATGGTACTGACATTATTAATGAACATAGTATATTTTCCATTCATGTCATGAGGTCTATAAACATCTTTCCAGTTCGTATCTTTGAGCAATTTTCTAAAATCCTCAATTTTTTTGGATTGACTCCTGTCCTGTATTCAGATTTTAGCAGTCTTCATAATCTGCTTAGAATCTACACCTAAAACAAAGAGGTGCATGTCATGATCTGATAGGCTATTGATTATGGATTTTTTGTTTCTTTGATTTATCTATAAAAATGTTATCAGTGTCTATCTCAGAAGATTTAATTATCATAGTTGGAAAATTTAAAGTATGATTTAGATTGAAAGACAATGTTACCGATTGCAATAAATGTTTACTGAAAGACTGCATAAGAAAATTTGTATTCAAGTCACCAGCAACCAATATTTCTTTGTTTCTTCCTGTTAAATAATCAAATAGAGTTTGTAGATGATTTTGTAATAGATTATAATTTCCTGCAGGAGCTCGGTAAATAGTTATTGTTATATAGCATGTGTTATGGAACTCTTCTTCTGTTGCACACGCTTCTAAATGCTGCTCTAGGTAGAATTTATTTATCTCAATATTCTTGAATTCATAACAGTCTAAAATAAATGTGACAACTCCTCCGCTCTCCATATCTACCCTACAGAAGTAGGAAGCTAACTGAAATTCTGAAATGTTTAACAAATCTATAACAATGGGCACATGATGTTCAGAGAGGCAAATAATGTCAATTAGGTTAGATTAATCTATTTCATCAATACAAATGAGTAGGTCATCAACTTTATTTTTGAGCCCTGGAATGTTCTGATGTAATACTCATACTCATGGGATTATAATTCATTGGCGAAAATATACTGGAAATTTCTGAATACTTTCTGTTAAACATTGTGTTTTTGATGAACGCCAGTTCTGACTACTGGAATTATTAGCTGGAATGCAATTTCGCATGACTGTAGAAACCCCATAGTGGTTATCTCACACACCCTGACTGTAAATTGGACCTCAGTTTGGTTTATTCGAAACCAAAACAATCGCCTTAAAGTGACAACAAATGCATATTCAGGAGGAGAGCATTGTAGGTTCAGGAAAGGACGCTGGTGGATTCACAGTATCTATAGCATCAAAAGAATATTATAAAACGTATAGAATTCAGTTTAGAGAAATATATTGCTTTTACTGACTTTGAAAAAGCTTTCTAAACGTTCATTGGAATTAGACTCTGGACAATAATGGTAAAGCGATGATACGTCATACATTTTGTACAGGTAATCAAAAGCTTATATGGAGATACTAAACTTACCATAAATATAGGTAGTTCTAAAACAAATAAGACAACAATAAATCAGGGTCTCAGACAGGGATTCTTACATTATATTCTAATAATTTTAGATTGTTAATTTTCTGGACAAGCATTGACTTACAGCTGTTCTCTTCGTATCCTTCAGTCCACTCTATTTTATTTTGCTTCTTCATGTCTTTCAGCGTTTCCTAGCTTCTTTTCATGGAATTTTTTCACTGTACTCTTTCAGTGCTCTAATGCCCTAGTCTGCCATTACACACTTACGCGACCATATTCTGCGTTAGAAAGCAAATGCACGCAGTAATAAATAAATCGTATGTTTTAATATCTTATTCAGATAAAAGCTTATCTTCTTATTTCAAGAAACTTGACTCTTTTATTTGACTCAGAACTATGCTTTCCACAGTTAAAATGGTGACTGTCTTTCTGTTTCTAGAATGAAATTTTCACTCTGCAGAGGAGTGTGTGCTGATATGTAACTTCCTGGCAGATTAAAATTGTGTGCCGGAACCGGGACTCGAACCTGGGACATTTGCCTTTCGCTAGGCAAGCGCTCTACCGACTAAGGTATCCCGACACGGCTCACGATGCCGCCCCACAACTTTACCTCCTACTTTCCAAACTTCACAGAAGCTCTCCTGCGAGTGCTGGTCTTCCAAGGTTCGCAGGAGAGCTTCTGTGAAGTTTGGAAAGTAGGTGGCGAGGTACTGTCGGAAGTAAAGTTGTGGGGCGGCATCGTGAGTCGTGTCGGGATAGCTCAGTCGGTCCGGGCGCCGTGGCTCAGCGCGTCCGGTCAGCGGGCTCCACGCTCTCTGTAATAAAAAAGCTGAGCCAAATGATCAAAGAAAGACCAAGAACAAACTGAACCGACGACCGCAAAAGATAGAACTACCTGGAAAAAAAAAAAAAAAAAAAAAAAAAAAAAAAAAAAAAAAAAAAAGTCGGTAGAGCGCTTGCCCGCGAAAGGCAAATGTCCCAGGTTCGAGTCCCGGTTGCGGCACACAATTTTAATCTGCCAGAAAGTTTCATGTCTTTCTGTTGTTTGTTAAAGGAAACAGAAGATGACAACAGTAATGCGGGGCAGGAGTGCTCGCAGGTTTTGATGCCATTACGTACAAAATATTTTCCGCACACATATTATTTTGAATTTTTGAGAAATTTGTTATCTGGTAATTATATTCTTCTGGTGTCTTCCGCAGTGCACTTTTACCGCCTAATCAGTGTATGGACATAAATAAGCCAACGCTTTAATCACAGTATAACGTTGTCCTGTCATTTATGTTATTTTCTTTCAATTCCACTGATAACTCTCGTCTCTCAAATGGCAGTTTCCTGTTATTAAAAATATCATATGTAAAAGATTTTCCACATTTTGCGCTTTTCGCTCACCAACGGAAGCTTCGACGTCGACCTCCACTTCGATTAATGGAGGAACTGTACGGTGTTCACACTCACGCACAAGTTGAACGGTTATGGATAACACAAAACCGTTGGTTCGCGCAGAATAAGAATCGTTTTATGAGAAATGTAGGTAGCATTTTAGGACACTTTCAAATTTTGCTGTATCTTTCCACACCTGACCGTGCAGTTAACTGCAATGGATCATTATAAACAACCTTTAAACTTTTCTGTTTATGGGCGTATTCCACGAATGGCGGATCTCTCACGTTCACCTTTTAGTTGTATTTTACATTGCTTTTACGTCATTTAATCAAATGTTCAAATGTTTGTAAGACTTATGGGACTTAACTGCCGGGTCATCAGTCCCTAAAGTTACTAACTACTTATAATCTACCTTACACTAAAGACGACACAAACATCCATGCCCGGGGGGGGGATTCGAACCCCCGACGGGGAACGGCCTCGCGCAACGCAGCATAGAGCCTCAATGCGCTCGGCCACTCCGCCGCGACGTCATTTAATCAACGTTTTGCAATTTCTTCAGTGATAATTTTCAAATATTTCAGGTCATAAAAGTCATATTCATGTTGGTAAGAGATTTCTCACGGTAGGAACCTGCCCCCAGTGGCACCCACGTGTGTGCGCCACTACGCCCGGTATTACAGTATCAAATTATTGAATAAAGAATTGGACAAAGAAATATTGGGCATAGTGTAATAGGAATGTCGTCCAATATTTCATCAAATCTAAGGCCTCGGCTTAGATTTGAACAAAAAAATGTTCAAATGTTTGGTAAGCTTAAGGGACTTAACTGCGGGCTCATCAGTCCCTTTCCTTGCCACTACAGCTGTTTTATTTGAAGGCCAATGTTTGACATAGCGTTCGTATTCGTAAACATAGCTACTACTGGCAAGTTTGTGTAGTGTTTTCCAGCAACAACAAAATTGATAGGAATGTATAAATCTAGATGGTGCGTTGTGTAACACGCAACAAGGCCAATTTACACTGTCCGTCATGTCAGTTCGCTTAGTGAAAATACAGTTATGAGTTACAATCCGTGATTTAAAAAGTCATAATATACTCTCTGAATTGAATAAGTAACACCACTAAGTCTTATTTACGGCCAAAGCAGTATCTATAATGTATGGATTTGGTCAACTTGGTGTTCTAAGTGGTGGGAAGTAGAAACATTCAAAACATCGACATCTATTTGTAAGCAAAAATATACACTTGTAAACATTCAGAGAATTTTTGTAAGGAATAAACAGAACCTATTTACTTTATCAGCTATTTCCCTACCCCCTTACATTGTTAATAACTGCTGATATTTTCCATTAAAAAAGTTATATAATGAAACTTGTTTTATCAACTTACAATCTTATTCGTATACACTGTTTGCGTCAGCCTTTTCTGTTCCTCGGTTGCAAATTGGAGAGCTACAAAGTAATTAGCAGTGAATTACGGCCCGACTGTACTGTCGACGACATAAGAAAGAAAATCCTCCCGTTCCCGTAACAAATTTTATTTGAACACTTATTTTTCTCGCCGTGACACCCAATAAGTCTCCTTTTCTTCCCCCCCCCCCCCCTCCTTCTCTTCTAAAGGCAGACACAACGCAACTGTAGTATAAACAACTGCTGAGTATAACACCGCCATTTTGTAGCAACTTTGACAAAATATTGGAGGATAGAGTAATACCCCCTTTAGCGTTTCACCGAATATCTATGTCAAAGAATAAGACCAATTCGTGACCGTCTTATGCAACTGTAAATTAGTCTACTTTAGACCAGACGCGTTTCGCTTTATTCTAAAGCATCTTCAGTGGTCATCTTTACAAGAAATGGTTCGTATTACATTATTTGTTTGATTTGTTACTAAATCCGATCGGTAACAGTTCTCATGCAATTGGATTGTATTGATTCTGAATAAATTGGTCTACTAATATTACTCACGAATTTTTATGTTTTCCTCTTCATGTGTGATTTGTAGCACATTGCCACTTGCTGTCACTGCTTATATTTAGACTTTAGACAGTTAAACTACTTACAAAAGTCTTTGAAAAATAGCCATTTCTGTGGCCTGACACTGACAGGCTCTGTATGTCGTTTGTTTTGTTTCTGTTTATTGTCTGTGTGTGTGTTCTTTGCTTTCCAGTTCTTTGGTTCGTGCTGTGAGGTGTGTTTTCGTTTCGTTTCTGTCAAAACAGGCGTCTGCTAGCAACTTTGTATGTGGTGTTCTGACTGTATTGTGTGTTTATAAATATGATTTTAATTCAACTAGCGACTTTCTGTGTGTGTGTGTGTGTGAGAGAGAGAGAGAGAGAGATTCTGATTTTCTGCAGGTGTGTATGTGTGCGTAGGGATTTGTTGTTGTTGTTGTTGTTGTTTTATGTGGTCGTATTATGTGGTGGTTTTGAGGGTGGGGGAGGTTTGTCTTTGTCTACTATGTGTTTTATTAGTTTAAACATAGCGCTTAGAAGGTAAAGTGCCGTCACTTCTGTTTTCGTCGTATCTTCTGTAATTGTAGTTGCTGCGCTCTCCGACAGATTCCGCAACGATCGCTAGTGGCTGGCTGAAGCAGATTTCGAACAGTGCGCCTCGTAAGATACGTTTAGAATTATTGTTGTGTATAGCAGTGTTTCGTGATGTTAAATAATTTTCTATCATAAAATTGCGGTGGAGTAATATTTACGTGTGTGTGTGTGTGTGTAGACTTTTTATGCGTTTACTGATAATTTGTGTAGTGTACTGAATTATTGTCATCGGAGAAAGAAAACTGTGTTTCTGAATTATGCCGTGCTGTTTCGTTCCCGGTTGTCGATCTGGATACGACAAGTCATCTTCAGTAGGTACGCACTTTTTTAGACCACCAAACAGCGCCAGTGATTTTGCTAAATGGGCTAAAATTATTCCTAGGAAGGACTTTCAATTAACAAGTAAATCATACGTATGTGACAGACATTTCGCTGATAATTTGTTTCTTAAAACTGACTCCTTCGTTATAGAAGGAAACTAGGTCGAAATACTGAGAACGAGATGGAAGTTAAAACCAGGCTCAGTGCCTCATATTTTTCCAAACTTATTTATCAACTCACTTGATACCACGCAGATCTCCTCCAAAGAGAGTATGAAGGAAACAGTCCTCTCGTGTACCGAAACATCAGCGATTTGTACACCAGTTGCAGTACCTAGTGCTTCCCATGTAGCAGATAGTGAAGCTGATGCAAGAAAAATTATCGACAGTCTCAAACGGAAAGTAAAAAATCTTAAAAGAATGCTAGTGAGAACACACAATCAGCTATTGAAAGAGAGGGAGAGAGTAATTTTGTTAGAAAAAAACTTTCTACTAATAAACAATCGAAGTCATGTGGATGTAGTACTACGAATTTCCTGAGCAAAATACAAAACTTAGTCATAGACACTATGCTTAGGAAGTGCCAAACAATCCCAACCAGTATGCGATGTAATGATGAGTTTATTTTGGAAAGCTTGCTTCTCAAAATTAAATCACCTAAGGGCTAAAAGCATTATCGAAGGAACGATTTACTTCCTCTGCCATCGACGGTGCATTTTATTTTCTTATTATACATGGCCCGATATTTGTAATTGCCTTAAAGGATGTCAACGTTTTATATTTTCAATGCAGATGGTATAATTCCCTTATCTTGTCTTAATGTTGTCAAATACAGCGTTTTAAAATTGTGTAAGGTCCGAGAAGTGCATATACGGAAACAATCCTCTCCCAGCGATTAGCGACGGTGGAGCCACCTAGCGGCAGGCCCACGTAAACTTGTTCTAAATGTTCAAATGTTTGTAGAACTTATGGGACTTAACTACTGGGTCATCAGTCCCTAAGCTTACAAACTACTTATGAACTACCTAAGACTAAGGACGGCACAAATATCCATGCCCGAGGGGGGATTCGAACCCCCGACCGCAGTGGCCGTGCAGACCGTGACTGAAGCGCCTCAGTCCCGTCGGCCACCGCGGCCGGCACGTATACTTGTCGAGTGGCTACACTACTTCTTCTATACGCTATGGTTTAAATAACAAATTGTATTACTGCAACTGTGGAAAAGGAGGCCAAAAACAGAAGAAATGTGTAATAGGACCAATATTGATTTTCATCTAATTTTTTCGTCCAATTACTTGTCCAATAATTTCATAGTATAATACCGACGTAACAGGAAATCAAACTGTTTATCAAGAGCGTCAAATAGTGATTGCGTACCACTAGCCGCTACGCACATTTACCCAACTTCCCCTTCTAGCAAATAATACTTGCTGAGGTTTGCTGTGTTCAGTTTACCGTCACGCGGTAAGGTCAGTCCATCGGAGAGAAACTGGGTGTCCCTGGCAGCTAAGCTCCGGGAGGTGAAAAAGAAAAGTGTGGAGCGGGCGAAGTGTCAGGGCGGCGGGACAATGTGGAAGTTGAGGGTGTGTTGCAGGCCACAGGAAGAGGCGGGCCGGGGGGTGCGGGAGCTAAAGGGATGATTCTCGCCGCGGGCCTTAATAAACAATAAGCATTGTCCCGGCCCGGGCAGGTACCCGCGACCGCGCCGCGCCACACAAAAAACGCCACTCGTGCCCGCCGCAGACGCCGCCGCAGAGGCTGCCCCAAACGCATCGACAGCCTCTCTCTGCAGCCATCGTGCACACTTTTCAAACTGCGCCAGCTGGTAACTGCACTACAGCTTTCTTGTACTGCCAGCCATCATAACTGCTACACAAGAAGGGTAACAAACGAACACCTCGGGGGAAAATGATAACCCTCATTTACAAAGTACTGATATATGATGAATATTGACATTCATGTCGGGTTTCCAGCCGGATCGTAGCGTCATCTTAACACAATATTTCTGCGGACCACCTGGCCGCCATCTTCAGGTGATGTGAATGCTGCTGAGTCTCGTAGGAAACTGAAGTCTTGCTCGCTTTCCTTTCTTGACTGACCTCGACCTTGGTCCGATGGTTGTGCAGGCTAAGCATTTGCTGCTATTCCTGCTGTACCTGAAACATAGGAAAAAGTATTAGAACCTGGCTGTATGTGTGGACTTAGACTGTCAGATTACTGACGATGTATTATTATATTTTCTTTTTTCCTGGTTTGCTGCGAGATTTTTGTTAATCTCGCAGCAGGTCAGGCCAGCGGGTTGTTGGCCTGAAGTGGTGTTGTCGTCACCGGCGGCCTTATATACGCCGCGAAGTACTAACGGCGCGTGCGCCAGAGAGTCGTGGCTGCGTCCGTCCACTGCCGCAAGCAGCCGGTGCAGCGCCTCAGTGGAGAAAACTGGCAGGAACGATGTATCGCTTACATGCGCTAGTTGTCACAGGTGGAGAAAAGAGCGCCCTGTTTTTTTTAAATTAGACAAAACTGGATTCTACATGTTGCTTAGAGGGAACCCCTTATCTCTATTTATTAAATCGTCCGCCAACCTAATCTCAATAGATTTCTTTAAAATACATTCCCAGTTGCGAGATGCAGAAGCAAGTGCACGTGTTTCGTCATACTTCATTGTGTCCTTCGGTTAAACAATGCTCCGCTACTGCAGACTTGTCGGGTTGTAACAAAGATGTATGTCTGTGGTGCTCGGTGCATCGATCATTGACAGTGCGAATCGTTTGTCCTATATATGCTTTCCCACAGTAGCAAGGAATCTCATAAACACCGTGTTTTCCCAGCCCCAAATCGTCTTTAACTGAGCCAAGAAGAGCCCTAGTCTTAGCAGGTGGTCGAAACAGACTTTTTATATCAAACTTATATATATAAAACCTTTTTGATGAATATTTACTGCTTAGGCATGTTGGTTGTTATAAAATGTAGTCTGCACAGTGCTGCCGTCTTTCCGCATATTCATGTACTACTTGAAGAAAACGAAACATCCTGTTAGATATGATTGTTGGACCAAAAACATTAAAAATCCCAAGTTGAGGGTTATCATTGTTTACCCCCGAGGTCTTCAAATCTGAAATTTTCTTTACTGTTTGTTTACCAGGGCTGGATAAAAGGTAGTGAAAAGTATTGTTTTTCTCTGAAACGACTTTATTGACAGAGATACAGGGTGGAGCAGAGGAAACGCATGTTTTTCACTGTTGAAAGACTCGGACACGGTTTGATAAAAATGATAAAAACAAGCATTAAGTGATAGATTTTTAATGCAGTTTTGAAAAATACATACCCTAATAAGTTTCGAAAAATAATGTCTTGCAGATGGCGTCGTTCGTGCTGGATACAAATCTGGATACTCTCCTGAAAGTCAGCCGGCCGCGGTGTCCGAGCGTTCTGCGGCGCGCCAGTCACAGTCTGCACGGCCACTACGGTCGGGGTTCGAATCCTCCCTCGGGCATGGATATTTGTGCCGTCCTTATTATAAGCTAGTTCATAAGTAGTTTTTAAGTTTAGGGACTGATGACTCCGTAGTTAAGTCCCATAATTTCTACAAACATTTTAACATTTTCCTGTAAGTTACGCATGGCTCTCGACAATATTTGATTCCGCACGGATTCAATTTCCGGACGAATGAAATTCTTCAGGTCATCGATTGTGCGAGGCTTTTTTATGTAGACTTTTGATTTTAAATATCCCCACAAAAAGAAGTCGCATATCGGCAAATCGGGTGAGCGAGGGGGCCAGTAAACATCACCATGCCTCGAAATATCGTGTCCTGAGAATATTTGTCGAACCACTTCCATGGATCTCGCCATGTGAGCTGTAGCATCCTGCGGAATTTCTGGACGAAGTAAGTTTTTAACATTTCAACGTAGCGCGCTGATGTCGCAGTGACTGCAGTTCTTTCCTCTCTTTTTTATTTATTTATTTTTATTCGGTCCAACAATCCCTATATCTGAAATGCAGTACCACACTGTTACTGCCGCGGCGGATTAGCCGCGCGTACTGGAGGGCCGTTTTGCGGTGCGTGCGGTCGTCCGCCGTCGGAGGTTCGAATCCCCCCTCGGGCATGGATGTTTGTGTCGTCTTTAGTTTAATGTAGTTCATAAGTAGTTTGTAAGTTTAGGGACTTATGACCCCGCAGTTAAGTCCCTTAAGCTTTACAAACATTTGAACATTTTTGAACACTGTTACTTTTAAACTGTGGAGAGGTCTTTGGTGTAATTCATGTGGGTTCTTCGACTCCTAGTACCGACAATTGTGAACATTGACGTAACCGTCTAGATGAAATGTGCTTCACCACTCAAGAAGACTGTAGCAATTTCGTAGCCGGCCGCGGTGGCCGAGGTGACTGAGGCGCTCCAGTCACGGTCAGCACGGCCACTACGGTCGGGGGTTCGAATCCCCCCTCGGGCATGGATATTTGTGCCGTCCTAGTTCGTAAGTAGTTCATAAGTAGTTTGTAAGTTTAGGGACTGATGACCCCGTAGTTAAGTCCCATAAGCTTAACAAATATTAAAAAAAAAAAAAAAAAAAAAAAAAAAAAAAAAAAAAAAAAATTAAAGCAATTTCGTCTATTACGCGCCAAACTCTCTGCGCTGTACAAAATCCCCTTCAGTAAGCTGCTACATCAGCATTATCTTTTACGGGTGAAATTAGGATCCATCCATAATGATGCTGTGAAGCGAAAGACGTGACATACCCAGCGCTACAGCCTGTCGTCTAGCAGATCGTTTCGGACTAGCATGAACAGCCGTTCTCAATCGGTCTACATTTTCCGTAGTACGAACTGAACGGGGATGACCAGATGGTTTCTTTTTCATCAAAAATCGAATACTTCTAAAAGCTACAATATATCGGAGTACAGTATTTCGATCAGGCATTGCACCTCGACGTCCAACTCTAAACTTTTGAGGCAGAAGACGTTGCACTGTGACTACGGAATCATTGTTTCAAAGTACTGCTCGACAACGAACACACGATGCTCTACGCCAACTTTCATTCAAGGTCACTACTCCCGCGCACTAGCGGTTCAAAAAAACATGCGTTTCCTCTGCTTCACCCTGTACTTACATCTACACCCTCCAGTATAATCTTCCCCATTATTTATTACCTTTTTCCAATTGTCCGAAAGGCATCCTATACCGTCTGCGGGTCCATTTCTGTTGAAAGCACAAAAAATGTTTCAAATGGTTGTATAGCTTATGGGACTTAACTACGGGGTCCCTAAACTTACAAACTACTTATCAACTAGATTATCCTAAGGACGGCACAAATATCCATGCCCGAGGGGGGATTCGAACCCCTGTCCGTAGTGGCCGTGCAAACCGTGACTGGAGCGCCTCAGTCCCCTCGGCCACCGCGGCCGGCGTGAAAGCACACATTGACCGTCCTGTGCCATGGATAATGCCATCTACGGTGTTATGCCGGATCCCTCGAAGTGGTTCTTCGACTTTGGCAAAGAAGTCGTAGTCACAAAGTCTCTTGTAGGGTGAATACAGTGGACGGTTCAAAATATCCCATTAACAGCGGTACCAGAGCTCCTGAACAGTAGCAACCGTATGACATCGTGCAATGGCATGCAGAATGATTAAGGTGCTAATCCATAAAAGGCCGCCGCTTTCGCCTGAGCGCTGAATGAAGCGTTTGTTGCATTTTAGGGAACAGCAGCCCATGATTCAGCACGACAATGTACGCAGCCACAACGCTGTTGCAGTCCAGGACGACTTGCGCCACTGGCAGTGGTTGATTCTGGATCATCGACCGTACTCACCCGACATGAGTCCGCGCGATAATATTCTTTTTGCCAAAGTGACACAAAGTCTGCGAGGTATCTGGTAGACCACCACATACTACATTACCCATGCTATAGGTCGGACAATACGGGATACCGACAGAAATGGACGAGCAGATGATATATGACTCCATCTGGACTTTTGGGAAAGTGTCATAAATAACGATGGCGGTTATATTGAATGTGTGTACTATAAGTATCTCTGTCAATAAAGTCAGTTAATAGAAAATAATAGTTCTCACGACTTTTTATCCAGCCCTGATATATATATATATATATATATATATATATATATATATATATATATACTGGGTGATCAAAAAGTCAATATAATATTGAAAACTTAATAAATTACGGAATAATGTAGACAGAAAGGTAAAAATGGACACACATGCTTGGAATGACATGGGGTTTTATTAGAACAAAAAAAGATAAAAAAAGTCCGACAGATAGCGTTTCACCTGATCAGGAAAGCAATAATTAGCGTAAAAAATTAAGACAAACCAAAGATGATGATCTTTACCATTGAAGCAGACACATTTATGGGGACGGTTTTTATACTCCTTAGACCACCGTATGGAACACGACAGATTTTCACCAATCACCATGAAAGTTGGAACATGATTCATGTTTTCATGGAGTAGGTTTTCAAACTAAGCTAGCCAAGGTGTGGTGCAGCGGGGTGGGTACGTTGCAAAAGTATCGCACTGTCGTGTTTTATGGCCCTCTTTAGAACTGCCTGTAGTGTTATAATTTTTTGCAAAAATTTCGGACAAAAATGATAAAAATTCGTTATTACGTATTTCACGGGAGTTCATGAAATAAAACAAACGCACATTTTACAGGGAGCACTCTTACAACTGCACAATGTAAACATTGCAGAACACAGCTCTATTTAATTAATAAGTGTGCCCTAAACCCTTTTGAGAGCCAAGGCGAAAAACAATGGTAGTGGCAGGATTCGAACCACCAACGATGTGCATCACAACCTAACGCGTTCCACACTACACTACGGCGGACAGTCATTCTTGTACTATTGGGAGCAGTAGTTCACTGTTAATATGGCATTTTAGACACTAGATTAATATTTATCGTACTAAGAACGACGTGTTCTGTTAATTCTTCAGTGCGCCATTCCTTTGAAATGACAATACGTAAGTTATAATAATAAAATCATTAAATACAGTAAGCAAGATGGCGTATGCCAGAGAGACTTCTGGGCGAGGAATGTCACGTAACATCTCCGAATGCCTGGTTTACGTAAAATCGAGAAATGGTGTCAAATCGCCGTTATTTTTACAAATATCTCTGTGACGGTGTGAGTTATGAAAAAAATTTAAGAGAGCAAAGTTGTAGAGAATGTTCACCCTTACAAATTCCGTTATTCAATTTTCGTGTCAGATGAACGGTTTATTCACAATTAAAATTATATTACTAACGGCTTTTTTTTTAGCATTACTAACGTATTTTTGGTCGAAATATTTGAAAAAGAGAGATTCTGGTCCCTGGCAGCCAACAATTATGTCTATAAAATTTGGTGCCGACCGGTTGAACGGTTCGGCTTAAAAAGTGGGAACACGTTACGGACAGACAGACATCGTCAAATCGCCGTTATTTTTGCAAATATCTCTGAAACGATACGAGATATGTAAAAAACATAACAGAGCAAAGGTGTAGAGAATTCTCTCCTCTACAGAGTCGGTTATTCAATTTTCGTGTAAGATGAACGGTTAAGTTGTTACTTTCATTTAAATTTCGAGCTGTCAAAAGGCGATCGCAAAGGTCCACATTTAGTGTTACTACCGTAACCTAAAGTAGGCCAAAAATCTTTGACATCACCATGAAAGTTGACAGATACGTGTAAGTTTTCATAGATACAGGGAAGAGGATATGGACAGAGGGAGATAGAGGAAATGGACATACTGGGGGGGGGGGGGAGGGGAGAAGATGAACAGCCGGCCGCGGTGGCCGAGGGGACTGAGGCGCTTCAGTCACGGTCTGCATGCCCACTACGGTCGGCGGTTCGAATCCCCCCTCGGGCATGGATATTTGTGCCGTCCTTAGTTGTAGCTAGTTCGTAAGTAGTTTGTAAGTTTAGGGACTGATGACCCCGTAGTTAAGTCCCATAAGCTCTACAAACATTTGGACATTTGGAGAAGATGAACAGAGAGACTGGAGAGGAGGATATTTATAGAGAGCAGCGGAGAACATTATGACCAAGTGAGAGGAGATGTACAGAGAGAGGGGAAAGCTGGCGAACACCGACAGGAGGAAGGAGGAGATGGACCAATATAAGATTGTAATTAAAACATCATTTTGTAAATGTTATTTCGAATTCCGTGTGCCATCGTTTATATCATCATGAGAGGAAGAAGAGATGGACAGAGATGGGGTGCAGGAGGAGGAGGAGAGATAGGAGAAAGAGATGGACAGAGAGACAGAGAGGCAGAAGGCGGAAATGGATAGAGAGAGGTGGGAAGGGGTGATGGATTTAGACAGGAGGAAAGAGCAAATAGACTAACATAAAAACTGGAATAGGTACATACCCGGGTAACGAAGGATTTTTCAGCTAGTGTTCAATATGATATGAAGAATGTATGATTAAATATGTAGGTGATATGGGGATTCCTGGGTACTAAATGTTGTCTGGGAACGACAGTGATTCTAGGCTGGCTGGGCTTCAAATACAATTTTGCTTGGATGACATACGAGTACGCCACAGCAATCTGTTTCAGCTCTGTGCCACAATCTGTCAATCATAGTGACTGCGAGTCTCAGTCACTCGGCAACCCGAGACCGTATGCTTGAAGAGGTTGAAAGATGTGGAATATGTACTGGTGTGGACAACAATCAAAGGCCCTACGTATGGGCCAGCTCAGGACCACACGAGCAACAAGCTCTCCTGAGGAAAAAAAGCCGGATTGTTCCCATTCACGTTCTTTGCTGAGATGCTATTCCAATGCAGGAGAGTCCCGGCAATTTGATACGTATTTCACAGGGGAACACTGAGGCAGAATTAAAGTATGTGGTGTGGAGGGAAACGTGCTCTAAGACAGTAAGTGTAGCCGCTTTATTCATAAGACTGTGTTAGCTGAGCCGTTTAAAGTGTCTGCTTGTAAGCAGGAGGTCCTGGGTTCGGATACCGGCCACAGCACACACTTTAATTCAACGCCTCTCCTTATCGTCAATACCTTTGCTATAATGAGACAATTTCTGCCTCAAGGAATTGAATTGTTGATAGAAATGTTTCTGTTACTGATAATCCGGAAGAACGTGCAGTATTTAATTATAACCGATGAACTGAATACAAGCTTTGTTCCTACAGGGTATCACTTAACTCTCTTAGAAAATAGCTTTGAGATTAAAGCAGTAAAGGCTAAGGATTGTCATATATATGACTGGGTATCTACCAGAATACTAAAGTACCTTTCTGCATATGCTATCACAGTACTTAGCCATAATTGTAATGTTTCCTTTCTTAATAGTTTCGGGACAGATTAAGTACTCATTAGCGAATCCACTTTATAAAATGTTTGTGTATGGTATCAGCAAATTATGACATGTCCAAAAGAACAAACACCATTTGGCATTGAATTCAATCAACGAAAAAGGTGATACTTTCTTCCCCGACGGAATTCGAATCCAGGTTATCTGCTTACCAGACAGTAGCGCTAAATAACTGGGAGACAACGAGCACCACGACTGCACGAATTAGCCTAACGAGCCTCCCGCCAGACGTGAATATTCAACTTACCCATAAACAGTAAATTGTAGACTGAAAATAAAATCCGTGGTAAGTGCCAAAAATGAAAAATTTTTGTTTTATTGTGAAACTGTGGGCTATGTGCCTAACACTACTCCGTAAAAAGCGGGCTATATATTATTCGATGTGGAAGTAGTTCTATTGCTTCTCACAAGAATGCGCGACGATCTATGTTCCACCTGTTGTGAAGTAAAATATGGGCTATGTGCCAGATAGCCAGACGTGCACGTGAGCTTTATTATTACTGTTTGAGTTGAGGTTCCATCGTGTAGGTAGCAGTAACTACTCATTTTGTGCTGTTTTGTGCAACTGAAGTGGTAAATAAGCGCCGTAAAGGTGGTGAAGGGAGTGTTTCTCAACGCAAGAAAAAGCTTAGAGCTGAAGGGATGTCCTACAAGAAAGCCTGAGAAACAACCTCCACCTGTTGCGGTAGGTTGAGACCCAGGTTGTCGTTTATTAATAGCTCAAAGTAGTATTCCTTCGGCTTTTAATGTCACAGTTGTTTGTATATGCGTCTTTGTTCTGCGAGCAAAGTAGTGAAAAACATGAGTGGCAGGGGAGGAAATGAAATTGCGAGTTGCATTTTAAGAGACATTAAAAGTAAATTAATCCAGAAAAAAAACTGATTGTATGGACTGGCAACTGCTGCGGTCTAAACAAAAATAAAATGATACTGTTCTTATGGATCTACCTGATCTTTAATGATTATTTTGACGAAATTCATCACAAGTACGTCGTCTCTGGGCATTCATACCTAAGCTGTGACCGCGACTTTCCTATAATCAAAAACCGAAAAATGGTTGAGAAGTGTCAGGTCCCCTTAGATCTTGTCACAGGTTTTTGTAACGCTTGTCATAAAAGGCCATTTATGACGACATTGATGGAAAAGGGAGATTTCTTTGACTTCGCCAAGACAGCAAAAGCCTACCTTAACACTACTAATCTGGAAATTTCAACTGTTCCCTGGGTGAAAATCTCAAAGAACAACCCTGGAACAGCCTTTACTAAAAAACTTTAATGAACTAGAGACATGGAGGTAGATAAATGTGTTCCAGAAAGGAGTTAAAAGGGAAACGATAGAAGAATTGGAACTACCACCCTTGGAACTGGAAGGAAGATTGAAGAATGAGAAAAAGGAAAATTTGAAAATGTTTATTCCTTACCTTTTACGACAATTTATGTCAGTAACAGTTTTTTTTTTGTTTTTTTTTTTTTTTTTGTTTTTTTTTTTTGTTTTTTTTTTTTTTTTTTTTTTTTTTTTTTTTTTTTTTTTAAAGAGACTTGTGTAATTTTTCTGTTACTTAATATTGTACCATCTCAAAGAGAATCACTTTTATTTTTTATTTGTAATAAATTTAAATAAAAATGTTCGTAGTTTTTTTTTAAAACAAAACCTAAACTTATATTTTGCCGGCTGCACTTTAAATGAACAACATACCAAAATGTGTTGCTGAATATTATACCAAAATAAATTCACTTAGCTTTCCATTTACTCGAATTTTGGACATAGTTAGGTTTTTACATTAGAGGTTATGGCACATTTCGATAAGCTGAAAATGTACGTGCAGTAGACGTTATCACTGTGTCCAAAGATGAGAGGATGAAAAGGTCTTACATTCAAGGAATATTGATCAATTTCGTTCCTCTCGAAAGACCAAACCTGAGATGGATAGATAGAGCCAAGAAAGACTTGGAGAACTTGGAAGCACATGGAAACATGGTCAGCAACAGAACCAATGTTGGAGGCTAAGGAGTGAAGCTCAGAACCGACTTCGGTTCGTGCCGCCATCTAAATACCTGAAAATAAGGAAAGTAAAATAAACTGAGATGAAACCTCCTCAGGAGAATTCGGTTGTATACATCTATGACAATTTGCCCCCATAAGAACATTATCTTTTAGCACCACACTAACGCAGTTCCATGATGATGGTTGCAGTCTTTGGCTTTTTCAGCTATTCGTAAGTTCACGTTTCCAGTAACTAATGTAATTTTTCCCTTCATCCTGGCATCCAGCACTCATCCGTTCTTATTAAGCAGCTGAAGAAGTCATCTAAACTAGTTTGACACAGCTATAAAGTTAACAATGTTCTCTCGGTTCGACGGGTCTTTTCGGTGGGTGTGTGCAGTCATGGAACCCCGCGGGCTGCGACCCTAGTCATATTCATAATGTCGTACAAGGTATTGAAAAGTGATCCATAAATGATTTTATAATTTTCCAGTATCGATTGTGATAAGATGATATTCGTGCACCAGGGCCCCTTGTGATCCATTTGATTCACAGAGAGACTATATGTCCATCCATTCTTCACCACGATGACTGCGCTTACACATTTTCAACATTGTGCCATAGAGTAGTACCAATATTGCTAAAATTTTCCGGGCTATTATGCCGTGATCTTGTGAAGACGTAACCGTGGTTACCACAAAATGTACAGTCAAGAAACGACTAGAAGAGCACATGGGTAACTGTAGAAGGGGGAGATTGACAGATAAGCTGTTGCTGAACATGTTTTTCAACCATAAGACCACCTTATTCAATTTGATAAATTTAGGTTGTTGCAGCCACAAACGGACATCACAAAAGACTGTACGGAGAGACTATAGAAATTGTGAAACACCTCAATAATTCCAATTGGATGGAGGAGACGTGAAACTGAACGAAATCTGGATTCCGGTGTTGAAGAAGAAATGTATCCGAATTATACAATGGGACGATATTAACAACGGACAACGGCAGTCGGTGACGGCGAATTGCGCGCGCCTATCCAAAACATCTTACGTCACACCTCTGCGCGCGAGGACGCGAAAACGGACTTCGGCTGCAGTCAGAACGAGCCAGGGTGTGTATCAGACGTTCAAAAGTGCCACGGTCCCCCTTGAGAATGTCCTCCGCAGATAGTGACGAAACGTTGGGTTTTAATAACGAATAACACGGTATAATAGTCCGGAAAATTTTAGCAATATTGACATTCCCGTCTGTGAAAGTTTACATTTTACAATATAGTAGTGCACATTTTCCGTACACTTCTTTTTCAAATTAGTATTGATTATTACAGCTTTGTTCCCCTTTAAATTCAGAAAAATAATTACCATAACGCACTCCACTTTGTTCGTGATCTGCACTATTTTGTTTTGTCTCCAATAGCAGCATTATACGGTATTGTGGTGCGCGAAATACAATAAGATATATACCTGTAATCAAACAGAAAAGTAAATACACGACTGTTTCTCTAGGTCATAATTAGAACTTACGGCTGCATCGCGTAAATTTACACCCTTAAACCCGAAAACCATTTTAAACAGGTCTTTCCTATCATCGCGATTTGCTTTCCTATCATGTCAACGATATATTGAATTTCCCCCCTAAGTATTTAGTGCTATCAAAGTAGTGACACCTGTGTTTTGTTTAATCGAAAAATTTTTGTTGGTTGTAAGCAATGAGAGCTACACAAAGCCCTCTGTCACCGTCGAGAGAAGCTGTCATGTCGATATCTACACAACGGATGTCTTCCGGCGAGCACTTAATCACCGCCGTTAATGGCAGACGACAGACCGTGACAGCTAAACGAGAAGATATTTCAGGCTTGTCACACGGACCAGTGCTTCGTCTCTCGCTGTCCGCCGTCATTGCTCTTGTAGATATCGCCGTACATTGTACGTACTCATAATAAAGGTTCGGACACAAAACGCTGCCTGCCCTGGCGGAAATGGGTTGACGTCGCTGGCGATGCGTTCTGATCCCACGATGCACAGCGGCTCAGCTGAGGCCAGATATGCATTATTCGCCGTCTTCTACGGTTATCTTACAACGTGCCCCTGATACCTCACCGCTCCATCCTATTATGACGTCACTTGCAGCCGTCTTTCCCTGAAAAGCAAAACTTCAGACACAGTAGCAACGTACTATGTGAATAAAAAACAACAAATTTTATAACTTTCATTTTCACTTATTTGATTTTATTTGTGTTGGACCCGCAGTGATAAAAATTTATTTTAATGACATATTAAAGTTTTAAGCCAAGATACTGCTATTAAATAGTGATAGTTTGTATTGGCGCATTGTTATCGGCACAATAAGCTTATTTCGGCTATTAAACGCCATCCTCACGTGTTCTGTAACTATGATGACACATATTTTGCCGGCCGCGGTGGCCGAGGGGACTGAGGCGCTCCAGTCACGGTCTGCACGGCCACTACGGTCGGGGGTTCGAATCCCCCCTCGGGCATGGATATTTGTGCCGTCCTTAGTCTTAGTTAGTTCATAAGTAGTTTGTAAGTTTAGGGACTGATGACCCCGTAGTTAAGTCCCATAAGCTACACAAACATTTGAACATTTTTTGAACACATATTTTATGAAGGTAGTAATTTTAACTTTCATGTAAGTGATGAAAGTGTAGATGCTGTTGTTCAGTTTCAAAATACGATATAATTCGTTACTTTCTTTCACTGTAAAATAAGAAAAAAAATCACCTACGCTGATAGCATAGTCAAACACAATGTACAGCATCTCTCATCGCTAATGTAGGAGAATCATTATGAGTTTCTCGTAATTTCTATATCTATATGGAAAAACTAATGTATGCACGGCTACGGAATCAATAACCGATTTCCCCGTACTTCTACTTGTAGCGTTTATTCTGCTGGTTGTTTCTCTTATATCATAGATTTCATTATTTAACATTTTCGCTAGCATCAACGCCTGCAGTTGAATTTATAGTTTATCCTATCCATTGGTTACGTTACATACAGTTTGCGCTAACCAGTTCAGTCCTAATCACATTCAGCGTTATTTTTTTATATTATCATTTTTCTTATCCAGCCCATGCTAATTCGAAATATTTTATTCCCTTCGTCTTATTAGACATGACAAGAAAAACAGCCTTAGAGAAAAATTGTTACACGATAGTCCAATAAATTTACAGTACAGTGATAGTGTTGTGGTCTTCAGTCCGAAGATTATTTTGATGCAATTGTGTATGTTCAAAAAATATTCAACTGTTTGTAAATCTATGGGACGTAACTACTAAGGTATCAATCCCTAGACGTACATACTACTTAGACTAATTTAAACTAACCTAAGGACAACACACACACACACACACACACACACACACACACACACACATGTCCGAGGGAGGACTCGAACCTCCGATGGGAAGCAACCACGGGCGCCGCACCGCGGCGGTTGTGTATGCTTCTCTAATCTTTGTAAGCTTACATACACGTGACTCTAGTTACTCCAGTCAACGTATTGTCATACCACACAATTTTTACAATCCCTTGATGACAAATTACTTTCTTTCATTGATTCCTCATCTCCTGATTTCTTTTCAAATCTTCCCATCTAGTCTCCAACATTCATCTATAGCATCACATTTCTAAACCTTAGATTCTCTTCATGTCTACAATGCCTAACGTCTATGTTTCACTTCCGTACATGGCTAAACTACAGAAAAGTACTTTCAGGCTAGTTTTCCTAACGCTTACATTGTTTCAAGTTGTTAGTAAAGTCCTCTTCTTTTATTTTCCCCCGGGCGCGGTGACCGAGGGGACTGAGGCGCTTCAGTCACGGTCTGCACGGCCGCTACGGTCGGGGGTTCGAATCCCCCCTCGGGCATGGATATTTGTGCCGTCCTAGTTCGTAAGTAGTTCATAAGTAGTTTGTAAGTTTAGGGACTGATGACCCCGTAGTTAAGTCCCATAAGCTTTACAAACATTTGAACATTTTTTTATTTTCCTCTTTTTTTTTTTTTTTTTTTTTTTACAAATACTTTTCTCATATTGCCAGTCTGTAGTTTTCATCTTATCTGGTTCTGCTATCATAATTTTTCAATTTTATTGATGTACGTACATCATATAGTCTCCGTTCAAGATATTATCCGCTCCTTCCAATAGCGTTTCTAAGTCTCTTGCCGTCTCTGACAAAATGAAAATGATATCGGCAAACATTAATTTTTATTACTACTCTTTGAACTTTAATTCCATTTCCATATTTCGCCTTGATATATGATTTACTTTATTGTTTGTTCAATTTGCAGATTTAAAACATCGTGGACTGGTTGTAGCCCAGTCTCACTCCTTTACCAGCCACTGCTCTCCTTTCACGCTCCTCGACTGCTATCTGGTCTCTGTCAAATTGTACTTATAACCATTAATTCTCTGTATTTTATCCATGCCATAGCATCAAGAGTATATTCCAGTCGATGTTGTCAAAAACTTTCTCGAATCTACAATAGCTATAAATGTACAGTGGACATTTCTTAACCCATCTTGTGTGATTTCTGGCAGGGTCAGTATTGCCTCCAGTTTTCCTGCATTTGTACCGTAACCAGATTGGTCTTTCCCTACGTTGCCTCTTACCAGTTTTTCCTTCCTTCTATATATAATCTATGCTAGTATTTTTCACCCATAAATTACACAGATCTACAATGTTTTGGCACTTGACATGAAACCGAGTCCATTAACACGATTTACGAAACTATAATCTCTTTTTTTCTGAAATCCCCAGTTTTTTTCGAAATTCCGAAAGTTTTCTGTTTTTCAAATTTTCTGTATCATACATACTTCAATTGATAATAAACTGATTCGGCAAGATCGAGTGCGAAAATATCGATACTTCTCCAGTTGTTTAGAAGTATACAAAATCATCATAGTAATTTGAGTCAAATAAGTCTAATAACAACTCTGATAAATTTAAGAAGCAATATGAGGCTTATAATCCATTCCGTCATAGCCATCTTGACTTCTTCCGTGACACAATCGAGTGTTTTTTTTTTTTTTTTTTTTTTTTTTTTTTTTTTTTTTTTTTTTTTTTTTTTTTTTTGGGAAGAACGTGGAGAAAGGTAGGTTCAATCAATACGCAAGTGTTAAAAAGATGCTTCGGGAACTCAGAGAGGAATCGCTGTAGGGAAGGCGGCGTTCTATACGAAAGAAAGCTATTGAGGAAATTAAGAGGGAAAGTATTTGGAGCTGACTGCAGAACGATTCTACTACCGCAAACTTACATTTCTCGTAAAGACCACAAAAATAAAATACAAGAAACTAGGGCTCCTACGGAGGCAAACAAGCAGTGGTTATTTTCCACCCATAACTTACACAGGTCTGCAATGTTTTGGCACTTTACATGAAATTGTGTCCATTATAGCGGCTTTTTAACTCGATTTACGAAACTATAATATCTTTTTTTCTGAAATCCCCACTTTTTACGGAATTCCGAAAGTTTTGGCAGTGCAAAAGAAAATGACTAGTAGCGGCACGAGGTACCCTCCCCTAAGCATTTTACGGCGGACTATGGAGTACATATGTAGATGTAGAAAGGGCTCATCAAGACATGAAAGAAATGCAGTCACATTATCAAGGCAGATGGACTGAAGGGATGAAGGCCGACTACTTCTGGTTTCTAAAAAGAGGTTATACGGAGCTACAGCATAGAAGGAAATCGCGAAGACAAAATTTCAATATGAAGCACATTGTCTTCGTAAGACTTGAAATATATTGAAAGTGTGATGAAGTCTAAGAGGAAATTTTATTTAAGGTTCGGTGAATAGTCCAGCAACGTTAACGAAGATGAACTGTGAACTACAGTCTCCTTACTGTCCTTTGAAAGTCACCTCCCGTAACTATGCACCGCTGATTTCTGCGATCCTGGAAACTTTGCGCGAAGTCTTTCTTTGGGATGGTGTTCAGAATCCTAGTCATGGTCACCGAAATTCATTTTTAGAGGTTGTATTAATATTACATTGCAATATCTTAATGTTTCATAAATACATCAGTTATTTATATCACCATTAAAGTTTTCTCATACATTATAACCGAACTCTGAGTTCACAATCTT
The DNA here is from genome assembly GCA_026315105.1 of Locusta migratoria. NCBI lineage: Eukaryota > Metazoa > Arthropoda > Insecta > Orthoptera > Acrididae > Locusta > Locusta migratoria. The sequence continues at coordinate 383,016,141 of CM048755.1, forward strand.
CGACAAAGGCCATCAAAATAAAAATTACCTTCACGATTAAAAGCTTTGAGCAAAAATGGAATTTCACAGCCCTCCATTATTCAACAAATAATTAGGTAATATATACAGATATGGCTTCTTTCCTAGCTATAATACCGATTTCAAGTTAATTTCCTTATATATTCTATTTACTCCTTCAACCATGCAACTTTCCTTTCTTTGCTGAATACCGGTTTCCGTCTCAAATCATAATATTCATGTAGCTAATTTTCTTTTCTTTAAAGCTCTCTTAATTTTCCAGTAGGCGGTATCCGTCGATCAGTTAGTCATATATTATATTCATCTATCTTCAAATCTGGCTTGTATACGTTCCTGTTTAGAGATTTTTGCACTTTCTATCTGTCTCATTTTTAGACATCTATATACTCCGTTTGCTGGTACATTTGTTTCATATTTGTTTAGGGACTGATGACCACGCAGTTAAGTCCCTTAGGCTGAACAAACATATGAACATTGTGCTTCATATTTGTTTTTTGTTTTTTTCTCATTCAACAACTCCATCCACTGAGCATTTTGATTTTTACTGGCTCCCCTACTTAATTTCTCAAAGTTGCCCTCTGGTCTTTCTAGCTATTCCTCTTCCAGTCAAACGTTGACTAATTCCCCTCTGAAACACTCAACAATTTCTAACTCCTTTAGTTTATTCAGGCTTAATTTCTTACCGTTTTGAAATTTACTCAGCTTTAATCTGCAGTTCACAATCACTTAAGTATAGTCCAACTCTATATCTGCCCTTGGAACTTTGCTGGAGGTTAAAATCTTATTTTGAAGTATCTTTCCTTCAATTCTACAATCACTATGATTCTTTCCCATGTCCCTAGCCCTCGTGCAAGTATTCCATGTACTCTCGCGATTTTCAAACCAAGAGTTACAGATAATTTAATTTTATCTGTGCAAAAATCTACCAGTTGCATCCCTCCTTCATTCCTTTCCCCTTGTTCATGTTCTCTTAGTATTGTCCCTTACCGCAGCGGAATAGCCGTGCGCACTGAGGCCCGTGCTGCGGTGCGCGAGGCCCTTCGCCATGGAGGTTCCAGTCCTCTCTCGGGCATGGGTGTGTGTGTTGTCCTTAGGTTAGTTTAACTTAGCTTAAGTAGTTTGTAAGCTAGGGACTGCCGCGGTGGAGTGGCCGAGCGGTCTAAGGCGCCTCGCTGCGGAGCGCGCGGTTGCTCACCGTCGGAGGTTGGAGTCCTCCCTAGGGCATGGGTGTATGGGTTGTCCTTAGGTTAGTTTACCTTAGTTTAAGTAGTTTGTAACCTACGGACTGATGAACACGCAGTTTGGTCCGATAGATTTACAAACATTTAATTTAACATTAAATTAATTAAGCTAGGAACTAATAACGAAGCAGCTGAGTCCCATAGATTTAAAAACATTTTAATATTGTCTCTTCTCTTCCTTTCCTTATTACCGAATTCCAGTCATCTATCACAGTTAAATATTGATCTTATTTACCATCTGAATAATTTCTTTATCTCACCATAATTTATTTCGATGTTTCCACATGTTACAGAAAGTTGGCATTTAAAATGGCATCACAGTGGTCGGTGATGGAGCTTCATTTCTCTTGGAGACAATAATGCGTCCACTAGACTGTTCATAGTGGCTTACCCCCGTTACAATTTTCTTACGCATTATTAGTCCTATACCTACAGTATGTCTACTTGAATTTGTGTTGATAGTCCAGTACTAATCTAAAGTGAATACGGTTCTTTCCTGACAGCACACTTCTTTAATCGCCAGCACATGTAATTTTAACCTAATCGTTTAGCCTTCTCATAGCCTCTCATATTCAAATGTTTGTAACCCTAAAGGACCAAACTGTTGAGGTCATCAGTCCCTACACTTACAAAGTACGTAAACTAATATGCTAAGGACAAAAACACATATACCTATGCCCGATAGAGGACTCGATTATCCGACGGGAGAGACTTCGCAATCCGTGAGATGGCGCCTCAAACCGCGCGACGATTCTCATGTCATGTAACCACTTCTTTTACTTCCGAATTAAAATAATAAATAATAGCGAAAACTGACAAAACGGAAGTATGCAAAAACAGAAATGAAAATACTGGAGTAAACATGGGTCCGTAAACGAAAGATTTGCAAGTTAGATCAAAAGTGTGCGGCTACGAGTCGCCATCGACTTGAGACCGATACAGTGTCCTAGACTAAAAAACAAAAATGATCACTTTTATGAAATTCTGCAGGTGTTTGTCACTGTGAGGCAGAAGTTTGGAATTTAGCCCAAAGGTACCTAAAAGCTCAACGGCAATAATGATAAAGCGCCAGAGATTTGAAAAACCATTCAGCAGAGTGGCGGTCGATTGTTGCTCTAGGTCCTGACGGCAGACAACAACTTCGATACCTCTTAAAGCTCACACGCGCACAAACAGGGGCTAGAGCAGTGATCAAGCGCCAGTCAGCTGAATGGTTGTTGAAGTCTCGGTAAAAGAACATACTGAAATTGCTCAACGAATCTGATCGTGTAGCGCTGATGGATTTTCCAGACTGAAGGCATGTCATAAAACGACTGAAAAAGCATAAACACCCTTTGCTACTTTCCACCCTGAATAACAGAGCTCAAATTGTAGTTACATTATATTCCAAAGGGTTCAAATGATAATCAGTGGAGTTACATCTACATCTACATCTACATCTACATCGATACTCTGCAAATCACATTTAAGTGCCTGGCAGAGGGTTCATTAACCACCTTCATAACTTTTCTCTACCGTTCCATTCTCTAATAGCGCGCGGGAAGAAAGAACACCTAAATCGTTCCGTTTTCGATCTGATTTCTCTTATTTTATTGGGATGGTCATGTCTCCCTAAGTAGGTGGGTGCTAGCAAAATATTTTCACATTCAGAACTAAAAGTCGGTGATTGAAACTTCGCAAACAGATCACGCTGCAATGAATAACGTCTTTCTTTTAATGATTTCCACCCCAATTCGTGCAACATTTCCGTGACGCTTCCCCCCCCCCCCCCCGTAACGTGATAAAACAAAACGAGCTGCCCTTCTCTGAACCTTCTCAATATCTTCCGTCAGTCCCACCTGGTGAGGGTCCCACAAGGGGCAACAGTACTCCAAGAGAGGACGCACAAGTGTGATGTAGGAAGTCTCTTTGGTGGAGCTGGTGCATCGTCTAAGCGTTCTGCCAATGAAACGTAACCTTTGGTTCGCCTTCCCCACAATATTTTCTATGTGTTCTCTCCAGTCAAAGTTGTTCGTAATTGTAACTCCTAGGTATTTGGTAGAATTTACGACCTTAAGGTTTGACTGATTTATCGCGTAATTGAAGTTCAGCGGATTTCTTTTAGTGGTCATGTGTATTACTTCACACTTTTCTTTATGTAGTGTCAATTGCCAATTTTCGCACCAAGTAGAAATTTTGTCTAAATCGCTTTGCAGTTGCTTTTGAACTTCTGTTGACTTCACTAACCGATAAACGACAGCATCATCCGCGAACAGTCTAAGGGAGCTATTCAGATTATCTCCTAAATCGTTTATAAACACGAGGAAGAGTAGGGGACCAATAACGCTTCCCTGTGGAACGCCAGATATCACTTCTGTTTTACTCGATGACTTACCGTCAATTACAACGAACTGTGTCCTTTCTGATAGGAAATCGTGAATCCAATCGCACAATTGGGGAGATATTCCATAAGCACGCAATTTCATTAGAAGCCGCTTGTGGGTTACAGTATCAAAAGCCTTCCGGAAATCCAGAAATATGGAATCGATTTGAGATCCCTTGTCGATGGCACTTAACACTTCATGTGAATAAAGGGCAAGCTGTGTTTCGCAAGAGCGATACTTTCTGAATCCGTGCTGACTATTGGTTAATAGGTCGTTCTCTTCGAGGTAGTACAAAATATTCGAACAAAGTATATGTTCCAAAATCCTACTGCAAATCGACGTCAATGAGATAGGCCTGTAATTTTGGGGATCACTCCTATTGCCTTTCTTGAATATCGGAGTAATTTGGGCAACTTTCCAGTCTTTGGGTACGGATCTTTCGCTGAGTGATCGGTTGTAAATTATAGCTAAGTACGGAGCTATTTCATCAGCATACTCTGAGAGGAATCTAGTTGGTATACAATCTGGCCCGGAAGATTTATTTTTGTTTAGTGACTTAAGTTGTTTTACTACTCCAGGAACATCTACTTCTAAGTTTCGCATGCTGGCAGCTGTTCTTGGATTGAATACTGGAGTGTTCACTTCGTCTTCTTTGGTGAAAGAATTTCGGAAAGCTGTGTTTAGTAATTCTGCCTTAGCAGTACTGTCGTCGGTAGTATTACCATTGCTATCGCGTAGTGAAGGTATTGTTTGTGTTTTGCCGCTAGTGTACTTCACATATGACCAGAATTTCTTTGGATTTTCTGCAAGATTACGAGACAGGATTTCGTTGTGGAAACAACTATAAGATTCTCGCATTGAAGTCCGCGCTAGGTTGCGAGTTTCAGTAAAAGATTGCCAGTCTTGCGGATTCTGTGTCTTTTTAAATTTTGCATGCGTTTTTCTTTGTTTCTGCAACAGTGATCTGACCTGTTTTGTGTACCACGGGGGGTCAGCTCCCTCTTTTATTAATTTATTTGGTATAAATCTCTCGATTGCTACTGATATTATGTCTTTGAATGTAAGCCACAACTGATCTACACTCGCATTTTTAGTTTTGAAGGACTGGAGACTATCACTCAGGAAAGCGTGAAGCGAATTTTTATCTGCTTTATTGAATAGATACATTTTTCGTTTATTTTTGGTGCATTTGGGAATTTCGATATTCAGTCTCGCTACTACAACTCGATGTTCACTAATCCCTGTATCTGTTTTAATGCTCTTTACTATCTCGGGATTATTTGTTGCTAGGAGATCAAGAGTATTTTCGCAACCACGTACTATTCTAGTGGGTTCATGAACTAACTGTTCGAAGTAGTTCTCCTCTGAAACAGTTACAGTTGCAGGGCTATTATGACTCCCAAGATAGGCTGTTCGCTCGAGAGGAATCAGCAGTGTGCCGGCCGCGGTAGCCGAGGGAACTGAGGCGCTTCAGTCACGGTCTGCACGGCCACTACGGTCGGGGGGTTCGAATCCCCCCTCGGGCATGGATATTTGTGCCGTCCTTAGTTGTAGGTAGTTCATAAGTAGTTTGTAAGTTTAGGGACTGATGACCCCGTAGTTAAGTCCCTTAAGCTTAACAAACATTTGAACATTTGAATCAGCAGTGTCTAACGGTGTCGAGAACATCGTCCTGTGGCTCGTTACATTGATCACTATTAAGTGGGAAGTCTTGGTTTCCTTGACGCCCTTTAAGCTGCATCCTGCTACCTTTTCGTGTCTATTCTTAATGATGATGTGTCTGGATTGTTTTCTCCGGTGTCTCAAACTAAAATTGGGTAATTTCGACTCTTGACCTTGCGGTTCTGATTTCCATAGCTCAGGCGTCCAAAAAAAGAGGTGAAATGCGGATAAGACGGGGGTTGGACGAACTTTACATCAAGTGATAGGTCGGCAGTGGTGTTCAACATAATTGTGGTCAAATTTGGTGCCAATGTGACATCGTTACCCACTCAACACCTCACATGAATTGCTTACCACACGTCTTTCTCTTGCGTGAGTGGATACCATGCTGTTTGGTGCCTCGTCATCCCGAAGCTTCGCATTATACTTGGAACAATTTTATCTGAAATGTGAACTTTTAGACTATGCTCCCATATAACTGGGTTCAGTTTCCAGAGCTGTATTTACCACAAAAAGTCGTTTTGATAGCCTAGTAGGTAAATTGAATCTGTTGATCGAAGAAATATTTGAAAATTAGCAAACAGGAACAAATAGGGGAAGATCAAATATTAATCAAATGTTTTCAATAATTAAATTCCGCAAGAAGCTATAAATGATCAACAGATCCATTCTACCAACATTTATGTGCACTGGTTAAGTTTGTGCAACATTCTAGGGTATACAGTGTAATAAAGTAATTACTCCGCAGAGCGGAGGTGACAAACGCCTGCGCCTCGCCGGTGCTGATTTACATGATACTCGGGACTGTCAAATTAGACATGGATGTCAGGGAGAAAACTGCCCTCATCGAGCGGTGAGTGGGGCGAGGGGGATGCAACCAAAACTACAAGAAAATTGGCCCGAAAAGCAACATTGAGAAGACGTAGTCCACTGAATGTGCCATTGGAGACAGTAAATAATAATTTGGCTGAGGCTGAAAGCATATCACTTGCCGATTTAACATCCTCTATAAATTGAAGCTGAATATGAAGCAACAAATGTTAATACAGGGTGTCCCAGCTATCTTGTCCACCCAAAATATCTCTGGAACAATAACAGATATTGGAAAACGACTTTCACCGGTATCAACGTACGGCTGGGGCCCATGAATGTACATATTTGGAAACATTCTAAAACGGAAGCAAATGTGTTTTTTAACACAAACTTATGTTTTTTTTAAATTGACACCCTATATTTTTTTCTTCAGCAATCCATAGCATGACAAATCACATAAACAATGGCGTTGATTGCATCGCAATATTCGAATTACATCCCGAGATATTGCGACGCGAAGTTGACGCTTGGAATACGCGAAACGCGCGGATAGCGCACGCCCTGAGACTTAGGCGAGAACCCCATGCTGCTCAGGACGTGCGCTAGCCGCGCGTTTCGCGTATTCCAAGCGTCAACTTCGCGTCGCAATATCTCGGGATGTAATTCGAATATTGCGATGCAATCAACGCCATTGTTTATGTGATTTGTCATGCTATGGATTGCTGAAGAAAATATATAGGGTGTCCATTAAAAAAAAAAAAAAAAAAAAAAAAAAAAAAAAAAAAAAAAAAAAAAAAGGTTTTAGAGAAATTAAGATGAACCTACATTTGGATGTCCTTCCTACAGATTGAGAAAGATTTTAACAGTATTCTACCAGGTCTCATTGCTGCCAAGGACTATGTGCCCAGTGTTGGCTTATCATGTCGATCCCATGGAACAATTTTTTTTTCTTTTTTTCCGAATGGTGATGACGCGTTCCAAAGTGAAAGAGGCCCAATACCAAATGTTCGCATGGTCAAGGGTGATTTTGTGAGCCCTAAAATAAATTGTCGCCTTTACCTTGGCCGCCACAGTTCTCAGATCTCAGTGTTTTTTATTACTTCTCGTCTTCTTTAGAAAACTGGGTGCGTAATAGATCTCCATCTTCATCACCTGCCACTATTTTGCAGGAGTATGTTGTTGTGGTCCTCAGTCATCAGACTGGTTTGATGAAGCTCTCCACGCTACTTTGTACTGTGCAAGCCTTTAAATGAACAAGAGTGCCAACCTAAATCCTTTTGAATTTGCGCACTGTATTCGTTTCTCGGTCTCCACCTACGATTTTTCCCCACACTCTTCCTGATAATGCTAAGTTGATGATTCCTTGATGTCTCAGAATGTTTTCCACCAACCTACACCTTCTCTTAGTCAGGATATGCCAGAAACTCCTTTTGTCCCAAATTCGGTTAAACACCGTTCATTAGTCACTTCATCTACCCATCTAATCTTCACCATTCGTCTGTAGCACCACATTTCAAAAGCTTCTATCATCTTTTTGTCTGAACTCCTTATCGTCCACGTTTCACTCCCAGTCAACGCTACACTCCAGACAAATGTTTTCAGAAAGGACTAACATTTAAATTAATGTAAACAGAAATTCACAAACCCTGAGACTGTGTTTCGTCGCGAACATGTCAAAGACATTAAAGATAAAGAGCCGCATCACAAATTTTAATTCATTGCTTCCCCTTTACCTTTAATGTATCTAAATTAATATCGGATGTCAAAAAAATTTGCTTCTTCGGAAATGCTCTTCTTCCAATAGCCATTCTATATTTTATATCTTCTTTACTTCGTCCATCAGGGTTATTTTGCAACCCAAATAACAAAACTCATCTACTACTTTTATTGTCTCATTACCTAATATAATTCCTTCAGAGTCGTCTGTTTTTCGTCTGTTTTTCTGACACAACATTCCATTACCCTCGATTTACTCTTCTTAATGTTCATCTTATACCTTCCTTTCAAGACCCTGTCCATTCCGTTTAACTGCTCTTCTAGGTCCTTTGTTGTCTCTGATAGAACTACTATGTAATCAGCAAGCCACAAAGTTGTTATTTCTTCTCCCTGAACTTTAAGTCCTTCTCCAACTTTCTCCTTGCATTCCTTCACAGCTTGCTCAATGTACAGATTGAACAACATTGGGGAAAGGCTATAACCATGTCTTACCCTATATCCAACCATTGCGACCCTCTCATGCCCTTCCACTCTACCAATTGCTGTCTGATTTTCGCACAATTTGAGTAAACTCTTCGCTCGCTATATTTTACACATGCTCCGTTCAAAATTTGAAAGAGCGTATGCCTGTCAAACTTATCAAAAACTTTCTCCAGATCGACAAATGCTAAAAACGTACGTTTCCCTTTCCTTACCTATCTTCTAAGATAAGCCGTAATGTGAGTATTGCCTCGCGTGTTCCTACATTTCTCCTAAAGCCAAACTGATATTCCCCATGGTCGGATTCCACCAGTTTTCCATTCGTCTGTAAATAACTCGTGATAGTATTTTGCAGCTGTGACTTACTAAACTGATGGTTCTCTGATATTCAATTTTGTCTGCCCTTGCTTTCTTAGGAATTGGAATTGCTATATTCTTCTTGAAGTCGCAGGGTATTTCCCCTGTCTCATACGTCTTGCATACCAGGTGGAACAATTTCTTCGTGATTCTCTCCTAACGATATCAGCAATTCAGACGGAATATCATCTACTCCAGGGGCCTTATTTCGACTCAGGTCTTTAAGTGCACTGTCAAATTCTTCTCGCAGTACCGTATCTCATATCTCATCTTCCTCTACTTCCTTTTCCATTTCTACAATACTACCTTCAAGTTTATTTCCTTTGTATAGGCCCTCTATATATTTCTTCCAACTTTCAGTTTTCCCTCCTTTGCTTAGTACCGGTTTTCCGTCTGAGTTCTTGATATTCATACAGCTGCTTTTCTTGTCTCCAAATTTCTCTTTTATTTTCCTATAGGCGGTATCTATCGTTCCCCCACTTACACAATCTTCTATGGTCTTGCATTTCACCTCTAGCAACTCCTGCATAGCCAGTCTGCACTTCCTATCAACATCATTTTTCAGAGGTCTGCACTCCCTTTTGCCTGGTTCACTTGCTAAATTTTTATAGTTTCTCCTTTCATTAATTAAGTTCAGTATCTCCTTTGTTATCCAAGGATTTTTATTAGGCCTATACGATCCTCTGCGGCCTTATCTATCTTTCAGAGCTAACCATTCTTCTTCTACTGTATTGCTTTCCCCCGATTCAGAAGATCCTTGCCTAATGCTCCCTCTAAAACCCTCCACCACCTCTTGTTCCTTCGATTTCTCCAGATTGCATCTCCTTTATTTTCTACCTTTCTGCACCTTGTTTAGTTTTAATTTACAGTTCATAACCAATACGTTATGCTCAAAGTCTATAACTGCCGATGGATATATCTTACTGTTTAAAACGTGGTTTCGAAACCTATGCTTTACCATTATAAAGTAAAGCTTGAACCTCCCATTTTCTTCTGATCTCTTCCACGAATATAACCTTCTTTCATGATGATTAAATCAAGTGTTTGTGATTATTAAATTGTGCTCCGCACAAAATTCTACCAGGCGATTTCTTTCATTCCTTTTTCCCAATCCATATTCACCTACTACATTCCCTTCTCTTCCCTTTCATAGCCGGCCGCGGTGGCCGAGGGGACTGAGGCGCTCCAGTCACGGTCTGCACGGCCACTACGGTCGGGGGTTCGAATCCCCCCTCGGGCATGGATATTTGTGCCGTCCTAGTTCGTAAGTAGTTCATAAGTAGTTTGTAAGTTTAGGGACTGATGACCCCGTAGTTAAGTCCCATAAACTACACAAACATTTGAACCCTTTCATACCAGTGCGTTCCAGTCCTCCATCGCAAACAAGCTTTACTCTCCCTTAACTGCCTGAATAATTTCTTTTTTCTCCTCATAGATATTTTCGACCTCCTCATCATCGGCAGAGCTAGCTGGCATATAAACTTGTACTACTCTGCTCAGTGTTGGCTTCTTGTCTATCTTTGCTAGGATAGTGCGTTCACTGTGCTGTTTATAGTAACTTCTTATTCATTATTGGACCTATTCTTGCGTTACCAAGAAATGATTTTGTATTTACAACCCTGTACTCACCAGAAACAGAAGTCCTGTTTATCCTGCTACACCAAATCTAACTGTAACCTATCAATTTCTCTTTACAAATTCCATAACTTACGTACTAGATTAAGGGACAGAACATTCCACGCTTCGATCCGTAGAATGCCTGTTTTGTTTTTCTTCATGACGACATCCTCTTGAGTAGTCCCCGCCTGGAGATCCGAATGGAGGACTATTTTACCTCCGGAATATTTTGCCCAAGAAGACCCCATCGTGATATATTCATATAGTACAGCTACATGTTCTCGGGAAAATTAACGATTGTAGTTTCCCCTTGATTTCAGCCGTTCGCAGTAACTGCATAGGAAAGCCATGTTAGCTGATGCTACACACAATCATCTAGACTGTTGCCCCCGTAACTACTGAAAAGGCTGCTGCCCATCTTCAGGAACCACACGTTTCTCTGCCTCTCCACAGATACCTCTCCACTGTGGTTGCACCTACGGTACGGTTATCTATATGAAATAAATCGCAATTTGCGATCAGTTACGGCTTCACTGTACTAGGTTTAGATGCAATACCAAAGTGGGGCGAATGAAAATTTGTGTCTGGCTGTGATTCGAACCCGGGATCTCCTGCTTACTAGGCAGACGGGTTGACCACTCCGCCGCCGAGGACACAGTGACCAGCCCGACTCTAGAGGACTGTTCCCTGCACGTCTCCCGCACACCCCAAATCTCCATTCGCCAGGCTATCTATTTCCTATTACCACAGCCTAAAAATATATGTAATTGTATACAAGCCGAGGCTGGGCTCCTGACGAAAATTGTGTCACTATACCTCATGGTCTGTTCTCCATGATGCAGGAATACAGTATTGTGGCTGAGAGCATTACAGAACAAATAGGCTCTGGTAATAGGAAACAGATAGCGTGGCGAATGGAAATTTGGGTGTGGCGGGAGACGTGCAGGGAACAGTCCTCTGCAGTTGGGCTGGTCACTATGTCCTCGGTGGTGGAGTGGTCAATGCGTCTGCCAAGTAAGCAGGAGATCCCGGGTTCGAATCCCAGCCGGGCACAGATTTTCATTCGCCGCACTTTGGTATTCCATCTAAACCTAGTGCAGTGAAGCCATAACTGATCGCAAATTGTGATTTATTTCATTCACTGAACGCTGTAAGTGTGTTTGCCTCTGTAACTTATAAAATAATAGGTGACGGGAAATTTTAATGCGGTAGGTCAACACAAGAATTGTTACACTTTCTGCGGAGCTATGAACATAGTTTGCGCTGTTGTTCGTGTATGTCATCGTCATCCGATGTCAGTAACTGTGGTATATTGAGCCTCGGTTGTTTGTGTGGCTCCAACTGTCGTTCCGTTTGAACAGGGTTAGTAATGCAATAAATAGATACTGTTATGCTTCAAGCATTGTTACCAGAATTGAAATTACAATTGCATTACGTTTATTATCAAGTAGATAATAGTCTCTACATAACCTCTACCGTGTTTCCAAATCCACAATTGCCATAGTTCATTTGTATAGGTATTTGGAATTGAATGTATTTTAGTCTGCAATTCACTATTCGTCAACCGATCAATATTTAATTCACGAATAATTTTCATCATTAAAATCGTACAAACACCTATGCATCGCATATATGTTCGAAAACCGAACTACTTCTTCCGTTCCCCCCTTTATCTTGTGTTTTGTTCTGTATTCGTTATAACCTAAGCTAAAAACACGCGCAATCAGTTTCGCCAAAGTTGGAAGGTGCCGAAACTGTTTAGTTTCGCCAACGAGTTGCGCGAACGCATGCCGCGTATGCGCACTGGCCAGTAGCACAGTTTCATGAAAACCTAGTGTCGTCGTGTAAACTAGCCTTAACAGCGCATCGAGGAAGCTTCTCGCTCCGTGACACGGCGACGTTACAACTCGTCGCACCAGATTTAGAAGGCGCATTGCATTATGCGCAGCGCTTGTGTATCTGCCCCCGAAACTTTGAAGTGTTGTAGCTCCCAAACTAACAGTGATAGGAATGTAGTTTAAATGGATTTGGACGCAGCTGGTTTTAGCGAATCCAATGCACGATAGAAAATACTATTGTTCCATTTAAAAAATTATATCTTTGTGCTGTAACTCTTTGGAAAATGATACAATAAACTATGTTCATAGCTCCGTAGAAAGTGTAACATTTCTTGTGTTGACCTACCGCATTAAAATTTCCTGTCACCTATTATTTTATAAGTTACAGAGGCAAACACACTTAGTGAAGCACCCTATATATATATATATATATATATAATTGGTTATCCATATAGTCGAGGCACGCAAGCCACCCCACCTCGGAAATGTCTGTGGTTCATGAGGGTGGTTGCAGGAGTAATGGTATATGATTATCTTAAAAACCATACAGGGTCTGTAATAAAATAAAAAAAAAATGTTCAAATTTTTGGCCGGCCGCGGTGGCCGAGGGGACTAAGGCGCTTCAGTCACGGTCTGCACGGCCACTACGGTCGGGGGTTCGAATACCCCCTCGGGTATGGATATTTGTGCCGTCCTTAGTTGTAGGTAGTTCATAAGTAGTTTGTAAGTTTAGGGACTGATGACCCCGTAGTTAAGCCCCTTAAGCTAAACAAACATTTGAACATTTTCAAATTTTTGTATAGTCTATGGGGCTTAACTACGGGGGCATCAGTCCCTATACTTACAAACTACTTATGAACTAAGTAAGACTAAGGACGGCACAAATATCCATGCCTGAGGGGGGACTCGAACCCCCCGACCGTAGTGGCCGTGCAGACCGTGACTGGAGCGCCTCAGTCCCCTCGGCCACCGCGGCCGGCTGGTCTGTAATCACTCATTCGACACAACCTTAAGCTGTATGGATACCAGATGTTTGCCTACACCGTAGCTGGCACAGTAATTTGTTATGTTTTGGTGCTTCCACAATTTTGCAATCGCCTGTACATCTCGCATCTAACGAAATGCAGAGGAACGTGTCTTACGAGACGAAGGGAAATTATCACTTTTATACGGAACGAGAGATGGTTGGTAGAAGTTTGTGGTGGTGATTATGCAGCTCGCTGTACCTGTGGCCTCAGCGCAGCGGGCTAAGGTCCGGTCGGCGGCCGCTGGGCCCCGGGGCTGCGTGGCTGGGCGTGTTGGGACGCAGCCGCTTATTAACTAACAGCAGACAGCAGGAAGGACTCGCGCCGGCATTTCCGGCAGTGACATTACGCTTGGCGCTCTTTTGTTTGCCCAGCGCTCCGCCTACAACCCGTGCTCCTCGCGCCACCCACGCATCACAGCAGGGCCTCACCAATCTGCCATCCTTTCATCGCTCCGACCCCGGGCACGATAATGCGTACCAAACGATTGTCCGTTTTGTTATTCTCTTCTATTGTTTCTTCTTATTGCAGAAACTTCACTGGCAAGTCGCATTAACCAGTCTCTACACGAAACATGTTTCTGATCATGAATCATGTCAAACATGGTGTCCGAGGCGGATGGCTGATGTACGCTCAGGAAAGAGCAGGTTCATCGCACGGAATGATGCTGTCGTTTAACGGTCAGTGAAGTCAATTGAGGATCAAAAGCAACTGCAAAGCGATTTAGACAAAATTTCTGCATGGTGCGAAAATTGGCAATTGGCACTAAATAAAGAAAAGTGTGAGGTAATACACATGACCACTAAAAGAAATCCGCTGAACTTTAGTTACACGATAAATCAGTCAAACCTTAAAGTCGTAGATTCTACCAAATACCTAGGAGTTACAATTACGAACAACTTTGACTGGAGAGAACACATAGAAAATATTGTGGGGAAGGCGAACCAAAGGTTACGTTTCATCGGCAGAACGATTCGAAGATGCACCAGCTCCACCAAAGAGACTGCCTACATCACACTTGTGCGTCCTCTCCTGGAGTACTGTTGCCCCTTGTGGGACCCTCACCAGGTGGGACTGACGGAAGACATTGAGAAAGTTCAGAGAAGGGCAGCTCGTTTTGTTTTATCACGTTACGGGGGGGGGGGGGGGAAGCGTCACGGAAATGTTGCACGAATTGGGGTGGAAATCATTAAAAGAAAGACGTTATTCATTCGGGCGTGGTCTGTTTGCGAAGTTTCAATCACCGAATTTTACTTGTGAATGTGAAAATATTTTGCTAGCACCCACCTAATTAGGGAGACATGACCATCCCAATAAAATAAGAGAAATCAGATCGAAAACGGAACGATTTAGGTGTTCTTTCTTCCCGCGCGCTATTGGAGAATGGAACGGTAGAGAAAAGTTACGAAAGTGGTTAATGAACCCTCTGCCAGGCACTTTAATGTGATTTGCAGAGTATCCATGTAGATGTAGATGAACGTGATTTGCGACCTCGGCAATCACTAGCGACATCTGACGCGCCCAGTACACAGTTTCTATACGGAGGAGGATGCGTGCAAAAAAGCATTGTTGCTTTGTTAATGACAGTTGAAGCTCAGCAAGGATATCCGTGAAGACGGATGTGCACATTTCAATTGACTTAGCTACGAATTACAACTCGAATTTAAACAATTGAGGTGGTATTCGTCTTGAGTCATTAACTCCAAAAATATTCAAAAGTTTATAATTCTATGGAACTCAACTGCTTGATTGATATTCCCTAGCTTACAAACTACTTAAACTAAGTTAACCTAACCACATATCCATGCCCGAGGGGGAATTCGAACCCCCGACGCGGAAGGCCGCGCGATTCGTAACGTGGCGCTCCAGACCACTTGGCTACTTCCCGCGAGGCCATTAACTCCGGCCTAACACATTTTACTTTGTCAAATTCTTGGGAAGTCCCTGGTTTCAGCAATGTTTGTTTCAAATGTTTGTATAGCTTATGGGACTTAACTACGGGGTCATCAGTCCCTAAACTTACAAACTACTTATGAACTAGCTAACACTAAGGACGGCACAAATATCTATGCCCGAGGGGGAATTCTAACCCCGACCGTAGTGGTCGTGCAGACCGTGACTGGAGCGCTTCAGTCCCCTCGGCCACCGCGGCCGGCTCACCAATGTTTGTAGTGGTAATACTATGAACAATACATGAACCCTGTTCCTTTTTCACTTTGCATGTGAAATCGCCTTTTCTTCCCTTGGTGACAGTTGAGGACGATGGTCCACGATATGGATAAAGAGGGGGAGAGGTCCTACACCCACCCCGAGCTATTAGGGAAAGGAAGAAATGTATTTTAAAGAAAATAATTTGTTTTTATTTTAGTAACAGGATTAAGTTTTTCGCAGATTTGGCACTGAAACTTTTTATGGCTACTTAAAAGACGGAATTCGTCCTCCATAACATCAGATATATTACATATCAATCTACCTAAGAAAATGTCGCCGGCCGCGGTGGCCGAGGAGACTGAGGCGCTACAGTCACGGTCTGCACGGCCACTACGGTCGGGGGTTCGAATCCCCCCTCGGGCATAGATATTTGTGCCGTCCTTAGTCTTAGTTAGTTTATATGTTTAGGGACTGATGACCCCGTAGTTAAGTCCCATAAGCTAACATCTATGCCCGAGGGGGATTCGAACCCCCGACGGGGAACGGCCTCGCGCATCGCAGCATAGCGCCTGAATGCGCTCGGCCGTCCGCCGCGGCGCAGGATTAAATTTATCCGAGTTTCATAGAAGCAAGCTACCATTTTCTAGTTTACGATCATTTAATAACATGTAAATTAATAAAGAAAAGTAATAATGAAATGCAGACAAAACGCTTCGGTAATGTTTTGGGGCGAGGTAACGCGCCTACAGACCGAGATAGGTCTGGCCATCCTCATTCTGGTTTCAGTAGTTACCACGGGCAGACCCGCTATCCGATGCGGTCGCACATAGGCTAGGAATTGATCATATGAAAGTGCATGCAACATAAATTCACAATGTTACACTCGAAATGAAAACACAGTTAGTTTTCTGCATGAGTAAACGAAGTGACACCCAATTATAAATCAGAGGTGTATATTTCCCGCTTCTAGCTTGCGCAAGCGTGCTTGGAGGCCAGGCAGGCAGGCCGCCGTGCGTTGTCAGCAGAACGGGCAGGCTGCTTCACTCCTGGCCAAGCCAAGCCGAACCCAGCCCAAGCAGGCTACGGGAAACTAGCTTGCCTGCCCGTCTTACCTCTGTACAACACTACGTATCAATTTAGTCTGCGCGCATTATTGTCATGTTAACGAAATTAATGAAAAGTTCTTACCTATTTTATCTGGGCATCAAAAGACGACTCTCAATAATATATATATATATATATATATTCACTTTAGGTCAAAATTTGAGATTTAATTTCTTTTTCCTACATTTTAGGCGCATCTTTCGGGCTTATTATTTTTAGATATGAAATGTTTTCTCTACAAATTCACTATCTTTCAAGTATTACTGACTATTCTTAATTCTAACCATCATCAGATCACTTCTCGAATAACTTGTGTGCAGTAAGCAGAAAAAAGGCCACTGAAATTGGAGACCTTTTGCACAAAACAGCTAAAGATATCCTTCAACTCGAGTCTACATTCTGTAACTTCAGTCAGCCAAGTATAACACCAGTTACACAATACTGTAATTACTTTTCCAGGATGTATTTTGCTGATTTCCTGAATTCATATGATATTCATAAAATACTTTATTATATATTCCAAAAATACATTTTAACAAAATCTGAGCATATTTTTCGTGTAATCTTTATCTAAAAACCACATTACTAGGAATTCAGCGGCGACTCTGAGCCACTTTTCTGAACGCCTGAAGGTCTGCATCTGAAGCCAATCATGCCTGCATATTTCGTTCACATTTTCGATTGTGCCTATATTGGTCTTACTTGTTGTAAACGGTAAGTGACTTTTAAGGCATAAAACCACGGTGGAACTAAATGTAAGGATGGCTCCTTGTCAGACTCTAAACCAACTGTGGCTTCCTTAAATGGCTTAAGAAACGCTATAAGCTGGCCAGTTGTATGGTGGTCGTAATCCAACATATTATTACAGGCACCTTCGCTGTCTAAGACAGCCTTCACTGAATCTATCTGAGAATGTACTGATAGAAGCATGTCAAAGTAACGATTTGAAACACGCTGCTTTAAAGATGCATGCAATCTCACTCAGAGACCTCTTCTATTGAAATAGGAAACCGTAGTCCGCACTGCATTGAAAACGGCTAATATATTTGGGACATTTTCTTCAAATCAAATGTTTGTATAGCTTATGGGACTTAACTACGGGGTCATCAGTCCCTAAGCTTACAAACTACTTATGAACTAGCTAAGACTAAAGACGGCACAAATATCCATGCCCGAGGGGGGATTCGAACCCCCGACCGTAGTGGCCGTGAGACCGTGACTGGAGCGCCTCAATCCCCTCGGCCACCGCGGCCGGCTCTTTGTAATTGTCTGCCCATAGATCAATTGTGTGCGCCTCGGTTGCACCGAGTGGTGAGTCGCTGCGCTTTCTGTAGCGGTATTCGTTGTCTTTACAGAAAATGAGAACGATTTCGTGATGACGCAACCGGCTGTAAAGGATAGAAAAGATACCCTGAGGTTCACGTTTGATAAGACATTGGCCCGACCAAAATCGTTCGAAATTGAGGAATGGTTAGAGACTGAATTGAAATTAGGACTAGATGACATAATTGGGATCCATCTGTCGATTATAAGCAGCATGGTTTTCGTGAAATTAGCTCGATCAGATTTATGCTCGAAAATTGTCGAATCTTGTGGAGGCGAGACAAAGTTTAAATACAGTGACGGAAAAGTTGGCACTGTTTACGTTTCTCATGCTGGCTTTGGAATACGGACAGTTCGCATATTTGAGCTTCCATTTGAAATAACCAGTGAAGAGATCGACGACGTGATTTCAAAGTATGGCAGAGTTATTAGCAACGTTGGTGAGAGATGGTCCAATGACCATAAATTTCCGGTTCTAAACGGGGTGCGCCAATTGAAAGTCGATCTACGGAGACACATTCCATCGTACATTGAGGTTTGTGGTTACCGTGCGATAGTTATGTACGATGACCAGCCTAAGACGTGTGCAGCTTGTGGCAAAACAGGCCACGTGCGAGCCGAGTGTTTGCAGCGGCGCGTGGCGCAGCTGCCCGCTGGCGAGGCAGACAGGCCCCCCGTGTTGACATCCATGCCCGTGACGTACGCCGCCGCGGCGCGCAGACCCGCTGCTACAACTGCGGCCCCCGAATTGAGTACGTTTTATGAAGTACCTAAGGCAGATAACGTTGTGGAGACTGTAGAAACCTCACAACAGCACCACTCTACGCATATTGAAACTCCAACATCTGCTGTAGCCGTGGAGGAACAGGTTTCTGATTTAACAATGGACACTAGTCCAACGATAGTGGTGAATCAAGAAAATCGTCAGGAAGAGGAAGCTACTGCTGCTACTCAGACGCCACCGTGCGCAGAGCTGAATATTAATCTGACGGAATTGACCGGCGAGAAGCACAAAAAGCTAGAGGTTTCAACCACAAAAGCCAAAGACCATGTTCAGGAAACAACTTTCTCTACAAAAGAAAGTGGAGCTTCTCCACAACAAAGTCCTACAAGAAGAAATAAGAAGAGGAGACTTGCTGCTAAGAATGCTGAAGAACTAGCACGTCCCTTGCGAGAAAAAGCTAAGGAGATCAGCAAGAAGGAACGTGAGGAATCACTGAAGACTTCGGTTGCGAGCACGCAGCAATCCGAACTAGTGCAAGTTGAAAAACGTTCATTGTGTCTTATCCCACCGGACCATATGCCACAAGGAAAAGTGAAGCAGAAACCCCCTCGCGATGTAAAAGTTTCTTCCGAAATACGAGGTTCGAACGCAAACACCCTGAAGAGCAACCAGCACAAAAGCTGGGCAGAGGATTTAAATGAAAGGAATGCAGATGAAGAAATGGCAGATATTGTTACAACCGCGAAGCCCCTTGACCAACAGGAAGATGAACTGAACATGATGGATACAACTTCCTTGGAACAGATGAGTGGCACAGGAGATGTTTCTGACAGCACTTCATATGACGAATTTTAATGTAAATGAATAACAATATGAACGCAACACAAGCTTTCAAAGTCGCCACGCTGAATATTAATAAGATACGCTCCTCCATCCGCCTCCAACACGTGAAAGATTTTGCTTACGCAGCCGATATTGACATATTACTTTTGCAGGAAGTATCAGATATCAATCTCGATTTGATACAGGGCTATAACGTAATCACCAACCCTGGCAACGGTGCAGAACTAGGAACCGCAATTTTAACGAAAGAAGGTATTCGAGTCGAAGAAATAGAAAAACTTGTAAGCAGCAGAGGAATTGCGGCTACTATCAACAACACGCGTATTATCAATGTGTACGCTCCATCCGGGAATAATAACAGACGTGCGAGAGCGGAATTTTATACAAGTGACATCGTTCCTCTCTTCCGTAACCATAAAGATCATATTATCCTAGCTGGTGACTTCAATTGTGTTCTTAATCCCAAAGATCAGATACCGAACTGTAATAAATCCATCGAACTTGAGCGTATAGTACAACAACTGAAATTAACCGACACCTGGGAGCATACCCATGGTGCGGCGCCTGGGTTTACTTACTTTACCAGTCATTCAGCCAGCAGGCTGGATAGAATTTATGTATCAGCTGATATGAAGGACCACATTCTCCAATCTGAAGTGTGGCCCACCTGCTTCTCTGATCATGCGGCATACATCACAACAATTAATTTGCAAAAACAAGAGACCTACCGAGCTAGAGGTTTATGGAAACTAAACATCTCACATCTGCAAGATGAGGAATGTCGCGTGGTGATTACTAATGTCTGGAAACAATGTGAGAACAGAATACCGTCATTCAGTTCGGTCACAGCTTGGTGGCTGCAGTGTGCGAAGCCTAAGATACGAAAAACGCTGATTGAATACTCACGACAGAGGAACTTTTGGTATAAAAAAACAACTGAATTTTATTTTCAATGTCTTAGGGATTTGTACACCATGGATGAACAAATGATAGACAATTACACAAGGATTCAGAAAATCAAAGCAAAAATTTTAGCTCTAAAACGGAAGCAAGCGGAAGGTTTCAAAATACGATCTAGAGTGCAGAATAATATAAACGGGGAAGAACCGTCAATATTCCGCGTTATGCGTGAAAACAAGAGAGGGAGTAGAAAAATCCTGACAGAACTTAAGTTACCTAATGGACAAATGCTTAGGAAACAAAATGAAATTAAAGATGCAATTCATAACTACATATCGGAGCTAACGTCACATAAACACATTGATGAAAATATGCAGTATGAGCTGACAAGTAACGTAACAGGCAGACTGACTGTGGAGGAACGAGGACATCTCACGACGGATATAGAAGAGGACGAGCTGAAAGATGCAATAGCACGGAGTCCTAAAAATAAATCCCCAGGACCTGATGGGATACCCATAGAATTTTACCAATTGTTCTGGCCTATACTGAAGAGCAAATTACTATGTATGTGTAACGAACTTCTGACCGGCAATGTCGACATCCCAAAAGAATTCCCAGAGGGCGTTATAGTCCTAATTCCTAAGAACTCAGCAAGCAGAGGAATTGAAAATTTACGTCCGATCACACTATTGAATAGTGACTATAAGATTTTCGCACGCATTCTGGCAAGAAGAATGAAATTGATCATGAATTCAATAACTGGCCAGTACCAAAAATGTGTTGGTAAAGACAGAAGTATCTTACAAATTATATGCGAATACCGGGATATCATATCAACTGCGGAAGTCTGTCGAATAAAGTGTGCAATAGTGTCGTTAGACTTTGAGAAGGCATTTGACAGAGTCAATCATCAATACCTTCTTAATACCATGAAAGTAGTGGGGTTCTCTCCGTGTTTTCTGCGAATAATTGAACAAATACTACGTAATAGCGTAGCACGTATAATGATAAATGGACAATTAAGCCAACCGATTATGATGGATTCCTCTGTAAGACAAGGATGTCCCATGTCAATGGCGTTATTTGCCATTGCGATCGAACCTCTGCTTTCCACGTTTACACAACAACTACAAGGACTGCAGATAAATAGCCAGAAAATAGTATGTAACGCGTATGCAGATGATGTTGGCTTCCTGGTTATGAACGAGCAAGAAGTGGCGCAAGCTCTGCAGATTGTGCACAAATATGAACTGGCATCCGGAGCGAAGCTAAACAAAAGGAAGTCAGGCATTATGAATATAGGCAGAGGAAAATGTACGCGAAGCATAGATCAGTTACCAGAAGTAGATCAACTCAAGTGCTTAGGGATTGAATTCAGGAATAATATCCAGCGTACTATCGCTGTAAACTACAGACAACTACTTGCTAAAATACGTGCAGTTATTCAAGAAAACAGACTGAGGCACCTTGACGAACTTCAAAAAACCACTCTTGTTAATGTATATGTGACATCGAAACTAAATTATGTTGCACAAGCCTTTCCCGTACCGCACGGCATCGCCAATAGAATCATGTCGGCATTGGGGAACTTTGTCAGCCAAGGAAATATTTTTAAAGTGAAGTTCAGCACACTCACTCTCCCTACACAGAAAGGTGGACTGAACCTCACAGATGTCAACTATAAGTTAAGATCTTTATATGTGTGCAAGACGTACAAGATATGGAAAACGTCGCCCAACAGCCTCACGGCCCATCTGCTAAATGAAATAGTTCCTGTCAGCATACAACCTCCAATTGATGTACATCACATTCCTATTGGCTTTTATCATCTTAGACACTTTTTAGTCGAATATAGCTATATATCTCAGAAAATAACAGGACAGAAGATGATGATCGTGAAGGAAGTTTACAAGGAACTCATGAAAAACAAGGAAACTAATGCCATCGAACAAAAATATCCGGTTTATGACTGGCCAATAATTTGGAAAAATATTCACGACCCTAACCTTCCTTCTAAAGTAAGAGCCACATGGTACAGAGCTGTAAACCGGAAAATAACAACTAACGACAAACTTCATGCCATACATCTCGTCAACTCTCCCTTATGTACATCATGCCATCTTACTGATACAGAAGAACACAGGCTGGTATGTGACAGTGTCAAGGACATTTGGCAGTTGGTCACAAAGAAACTAGCGACGATCAATAGGACGACGCCTAATGTCTACAAACCATCAGACTTTTTGAACCCACAGGCAAATCCTTACCCCATGACCAAACGAAATGCCGTCAATTGGATAATAGGACACACAGTGCACTACATCATGACGCACGATAAAAAGAGCAAGGAAGATTACTGGCTCTACATCACGACCCAGCACCATACACTAACTCGAAGAAAAAATTACCAAAAGCATTATGCATTTTTTCTGAGAAGAACAATCATTTGAAACGATGATTGTAACAAAACATTCTTAATGAAATATTAAGCGCTGAAATTTTCGGCCGGTTGCGTAATCGGAGTTAAGAGAAGCCCCAGTTTTGCAACAAATATTGATTAGATGAGAGGATGAACATTTCTAATTCGATTATCAATGGTAAAATACGAAATAAATCTCGAGAAGACGAACTCCGAGGGCATACACCGTGCTGAAAAAGGAACGCCTGTATAGAATGATGTGACTGATTTATCAGCCTTCATCAAGACCCCTTTATTTCCAGCTCATGTGCATCCATAGAAGTTCAGGAGGAAGGAGAAGGATCAATTTTTATTTATTTATTTTAGGTCATGTTTATATTTAATTTGGCTTTCGTAGAAGAACATTAAAAACAAAAACTTCGAAGAAGAAGTTTCAATTTAGTTTCAGAAAAACTTTTTCTTTCACAGACTCAAGAAGGAGTCCTCACGACAATTTAACTCTTTTACAAGAAGAAATTTTATTTGTATCTAAAGAAGAAATTAGCTTTTTCGTTTTAGAAATACAAGTATCATATCATAGCTACTGAAGCTAGCCGATGAAGGCTTTTTTGGCGAGCGGAAGGACGGGTTGTAGGGGAAGATGGAGACCCGCAAAAAAAAATAAATAAATAAAAAAGAAGAGAAATAATAATTAAAAAAAAAAAAAAAAAAAGGTTGCACAGTGGTAGAGTGCCAGACTACAAATCCAAAGGTCGCGGGTTCGATCCCCGCCAGGTCCTAGGATTTTTATGTGTCACTTTCCACTTCTTTCACCTCTAGCAGTATTGCGCATGTGAAAAATACCGAGTAGCACCGTGGTTCCGTTAAACTGTAGGTCCCCCTATAACTGGCTGGGTAAGTCAGTTCGAAGGTCGGAGGAAGGCAACGGCATACCACCTCCAAACAGGACCATGCCTAGTAAAGCACTGTGGTGTTCAAACCAATCTTCGGATTGTTAACTGCTTTACCTTTTAGATCAATTGTACTTGCACATGTACCAGAGCGAATCGCATGCACCACGGCTAGGAGCATTTTGCTGCGTACTTTATCACCTAAGGTTTGGACTCTTCTGGCTACTGTCACTCTAGAAGGTATAAGATTTTTAATATCAACTGTCCCATATTTTTCCCCATGTCAAACAGAAAGCCTTCTCCCTCTATACTGCTAAATGGCCTCAAGTCCTTAGCACACATTTCCACACACTTGTCAGTTACTAACTCTTTGTCCTCTTTCAAAACATTTAGCGATTGAGACAGCTGCTGGTCGCATTTGCAAACATGTCGTGACGTACTGGAGGTCCCCCTAAGCGTACGGTACGTAATAGATTTTTACTCTGTTTGCATTGCGACACGCCTACCGATTTATTCGAAGCTGCCTCATAAACACATGAAAACTTTTCCCATGCGGCACTTATGCTGTGTTTCGATACTACTATGTATTCAGCAGTTGTTAATTTTTCTCAGTCTCCCTGAAGTTGGACTTATTCATCTTGTTGCTCCCACTGTTGCGACAAACGCAGTCTAACTACCTGGCTGTTTTACAGTCACGCTAACATGACAGCGCAACCTGTTGTCAGGTGCAGCAAGCTGGATGGCTCCCGTCAATCTTGCCAGGCTTACGGGAACACAAGTCGGTCGGGCTTGCGGGAGCCCAATCAGCTGCATTGCCAGTGCGCTTCGGTACCCTTGCACTCTTGGGCTTACGTCACTTCAGGCTAACCCGTGGCCGGCGAGAAAGACAGGCCTCAGCGCACACATCATGCCACATAAGCAAGGTAGTTCCGAGCCGGCGCGATCGCTACTTGATTGGCCGGCCGCTGCGGCACAGCCCACTGCGTCATAGCGGGCAGCCACCGAGCTAGCGATCACGCCGTCTCGCAACTACCCGCAGCCAACGGGAAATACAGGCCTCAGCGCAGACGTCATGCCACGTAAGCAAGGCAGTTCCGAGCCGGAGCGATCGCTAGCTCAGTGGTTGCCCGCTATGACGCAGTGGGCTGTGCCCCAGCGGCCGGCCAATCGGCTAGCGATCGCGCCGACTCTGATCTACCTTGCTTACGTGGCATGATATGTGTGCTGAGGCCTGCCTTTCTCGCCGGCCACGGGAACTATCTTGCTTACTTGGCATGACGTCTGCGCTGAGGCCTGTATTTCCCGTTGGCCGCGAGGCTAACCTGCTTGAATTGTTGTAGTGGAACTAGGGGCAAGAAAGCTAGAAGGGGAATTTAAAAACCCCTATTATTAATATCTTTGTTACTGTACATCAGCTGTTCCACAAAATTAATTCCTTGCTAATTAAGCTAACAGCCTCAAGATCAAGAACCAGCGACTTGCGTGTCATCGTCTGCGCTGAAAACACAACATGAGAAGACAAAAGTTTGGTGGACATTTTATTTAGATACTGTGCATTTCACTAAGGGCGGTGAAAGCAATCAGCGACATCGCTAGTATTGCACTTCCGTTTTCCAATCAAATTCAGTTAGGTGTAACCTATGGAAAGATAGAGGAGGTAGTGGAAAGAAGAAAAAAAAAAAAATAAGAGGGAGGCTTTCTAACAACTCTCTCATATGACCAACCATTTTTATACCCCCCCCCCCTCCTCCTGCCGTAATACGCTGTGCTCAGAAACAAGGGTTCAACCAGTGACGTAGACAGCAATTTCCGTGACACAGTAATAATAATAATAATAAACCTCTCTCCTGTAGGAAAAAGTGCTTATTTATAAATAGCATACAGTATTCCAGAATAAATTTCTATTAAATCACTAAGAAAGTCCCAGTTTCAGGCTTGACATTTACCGACAATAAATTATTGCAAATCGTGTCGACATCTTCAATATACCACTGTCTCGAAACATCATAGTCACTAGTCTCAAGCAGTACTACGAAAAGCAGCATATACGAAAAACTTTTATTCACCATTGTGCTAAATCCCGTCGTTACATTATAACAAATCTTATTCAAACTACGCGTTTTCGAAACTTCCTAAAAATTTCGACGCTTTAAAAGAACCTTCATTCATACTATGGAAGTTTCAATATAAAAAACCTACCAATACTGGCTTAAACTGAATAGCATGAAATCGAATATGGCTTCTCCAAAGCCCTAATTATGACGTCATTTGTCACGTTTCTCTCCACGGAGGAAAATCTGACGTTTCTGACTCTGCAACGTGAACTTCCACGTTCTGACCTGCTTCCATCCATTTCAACTGTGCATTTCGACAGGTTTGGGCAATTCCAACAGGACAATGCGACACCCCAGAACTGCTGCAGGGTGGATCCAGGAACCACGGAACACTATTAAGCATATCTGCGATGCCTTTCAGCGTGCTATAAAGAAGAGATTTCCACATCCTAGTATTCTTTCGGATTTATCGACAGCCCTGCAGTATGCAAGGTGTCAATTCCCTCCAGGATTAGTTGAGTCCATACATGCTGTTGTTGTTGTTGTTGTTGGGTTTTGGAAGGGACTAAACAGTCCATACATGCCACGTCGTGTTACGGCTCGCCAGGGCCCTAAACGACTTTCGGATGATGTACCAGTTTCTTTGACTCTTCGTTGTCTGTAGGAGAAAACTGAAAACGTGACTTTGTAAAGCTCTTCCACACCATGCGCACTCTCTTCATCAACATGACAATCCTGGATAAAACACGAGCATTAACTCTGTAACAATTGGCTGCCTTGTTTTCACTGTCATGGATCATCTTTCATACTGTCATGGCTTGACCCTGTCCGATTTTATTCTGTTTCGAAAATGTAAAGGCTTTTACTTTACAGACGTATCGATGCAAGTAAAGAGGACGTTGTGGCTCCGTCAATATTGTTAAACAGCCGACAGGGACTGTATCAATAAACTGGTCTGTCGTTCGGAGAAATGAGTGACTATGTTGAGAAAAAAGTAAGTAGACACGAAGAACAAAAACGAAGAATCTTAAGTTTGATTTATTAAACAAAACTTTCAGATTTTGTGCCTGAACCACGAGGAATTACTTTTCTGCACGCTCTACTATGCTACCATGTTTTATTTGTAGTACAATTTTGTTATTTTTATATATTATGCCAACATTTTTACTAAAAGAAATATAAGTATTGTGTACTGCAAGGCTGTTTGTCATACCTTAGTAAATTAAAATAAACTGATATTTATTTTTAGTCATGTGTCATTTTTTCTCGATAAGATTCCAATTAATCTTGTATTAACACTTTCCCTGCAACTGTATGAAAATACCGAAAGAAAATTTCTGTAATACAATAGATAAGTAAAAAAATAATGGGAACTATATCACTCTACGACATGTGTAATGTCACCTCTGGTGCTGTACCAGGTGCTTTGCAGTGTTTCTTTACCTTTGGCGAACAGTTCGTAATCACAGGGATTCATGTCGTGAGAGCACTGTGGATGTCCCAGAACTTCCCACCGCCACTGACGCAAGATGTCCTAGACAGCAGCAGCTACTGGCTATGGGAGTTCTTTAACATCCACTGTACTCACCCTACACGAGTCCCTGTGAAAGAAGCACTCCGTGGGATCTATACCAATGTCGTAGGGCGATCAGTACTTAACAGTACATAAACAGAAATAGTCGTGCAGATGGCATAGACGGCTACCGCACATTTGGCAAAAGGTCATGAATAACTGGGGCGATTATACTGAAAGTGTGTAACTTCAAGTACTTCTGTCAGTAGAGTCACTTCGGAGAAAAATAATAGTTTTCATTCGTTTTTACCCAGCATTTGTATATCAGTCGTGCCAATCAGTTCATCACAGTTTTTTCGCAACTATAACATTCACACGTTATTCTTAAATCTCACTCTTCGATGAAAGCATACATTCGTACCAGAAAAGAAGTCACAGTGACAAGTTGACCTGCTAACTATTTCCCTGCTTGAAGGTAGATGAAAGGTGGATGAAATTAAACCGGAACTCGTCAAATACAGTGGAATGTCAGGTTTCAAATGATTACACAGAATAATTGTAAAGGCATGGGAGTCAGGACAGGTTCCGTCTAACTGGACAAGAGTGGTAATCACGCCAGTTTCCAAACAAGGAAACATAATTGATTGTAACAACTATCGAGGTATCTCTTTAATCAGCGTTGAGGGGAAAATATTCGAAGGTATTACTAAAAGGAGAGTGTGAGTATTAGTTGAAGACAAGTTGGATGAAAATCAGTGTGGGTTTAGGCCTCTTAGAGGCCGACAGGACCAGATCTTTAGCTTACGGCAGATAACGGAGAAGTGCTATGAGTGGAAAAGGGAATTGTATCTATGTTTTATAGATCTAGAAAAGGCTTACGACCGTGTTCCTAGGATGAAGCTGTTGACAATTCTACAGGATTATGGAATAGGAGGCATACTTCTGTAGGTAATTAAAGGCAGCAGTTATAGTAGACGGCAAATTAAGTTCATGGTTTAGGGTAGTTTCAGGGGGAAGACAAGGCTGTAACCTGTCACCACTGTTGTTCATACTATTTATGGATCATATGTTGAGAACAGTAGACTGGCAGGGCAGGATTAAAAGAGGTGAAAACAAAGTAAGCAATCTTGCATATGCAGATGACTTAGTTGTGATGGCAGATTCGATTGAAAGGTTAAAACCTCGACCAGAGGTGTAAGGGTTATGATATGAAGATCGACATCTCCAAAATGAAAGTAATCTCTGTGGGAAAGAGATTTAAACAGATTGAGTGCCAAAGAGGAGGAATAAAGTTAGAACAGGTAGACAGTTTAAGGTACCTAGGATGTATTTGCACACAGGATGGCAACACAGTGAAATAACTTGAATCAAGGTGTAGCAAAGCTAATGCAGTGAGTGCTCAGCTAAGATCTACTCACTTCTGCAAGTAGGGAGTCAGTACGAAGAATAAGTTAGCGGTGCACCGCTCTATCTTTCGACCAACTTTGTTGTACGGGAGTGAAAGCTGGCCGGATTTAGGTTACCTTATTAATAAGGTTGAGATTACAAATATAAAAGTAGCAAGCATGATTGCAGGTACTAATAGATGGGAACAATGGCAGTAGGGTGTCCATAATGAGGAAATCAATGAAAAACTGGGGATAAACTCCATAGATGAAGCAGTTAGAGCCAACGGGGGTCAAAAATGTATTCCGAGAAACTCTGTTTCGTACTAAACCGAACAATATTGCGAAAACGGGACGATTCAGTACTCTTCGTATATGAATAAAGACAGGCTAAGTGTTCCACCCTCATACTTCATCTGAAATCTCAAGACTAAATGTATGACGTCACTCATCACGTGATACGAAAAGGTAAAATATTTCCTCCGTGTGCTACAGCATAGAGTTAAGTGGCCCAGTACACTTTTCTCCTTTGCCTCTTCCTGAGCGGTAAGTTACAAAGATGTTACGAGGCCCTAGGTCTGACAGATGTATTATGACAGAACATTTAAAATGTAAACACGAACCACGTTAAAGCAATGAAAATCTGTAAATAATACATTATACGATTCCAACAATTAATCATTCCTTCAACACAAGCGGAATTATCAAAGGGGGAGAAATACTAAGCTCCTGGTAAAAACAGGGTCGTTCTCCGGGAAGATAAAGTACTGCAACGTCGTCATGATGGTTTGAATCGTGGTTCCAGTAATTCCCGAGCAATTTATAACAATTTATTTCTCATCACTAGGAGGAGCGCTATGAAGACATGGGGAGAGGTATTCTGCAGCCAAGCACGGAACGAGCTCTGCTTGCGTTAACTGCCTGAGGAGGTTCCTACCAACTAGTAGCTATTAAAAAGCATATCAGAATATTAAAATCCTTTTCTATGAACGTGTAATAATAATATGTTATGTAAATTAATTGAAGATGTGCTCCAGAAAAATATAATTTCCACCTGCGTATTTAAATACTGTGACGCATATGAGGGTTCCAACGCATCGAACAAATGAATCGATTGAGATCTCTGTGTAAAATGAATATTTCACCAGCATTGCAACTTTAAAAGAAATTTTCATTCGTATCACATCTCTCAGAGGTATACGTTCAAAGTTGTTATTATTAAATCGGCAGCAAAACAATCAAATGATATTCATTTGAGACGTTTAACACACTAATTATCTCAGGGCCGAATGCTTTTATGGTTGTAATTTCCCAACCAGAGAGGTATGTTATTTAGAGACCCTTCACAAATATAAAAACAAAACATATCGAAGAATTAACATCTCGTCTCATTACTGCTAACATTGAGAATTTCTTTTGCCGAGACCAGAAAATACAATATAATTTATAAACGCTTGGCAGCCGCACGAGATTGGCTGCGTGGTCTAACGCATCATGCTACGGACTGAGCTGCCACTCCCGCCTGAGGTTCGAGTCCTCCCTCGGGCATGTGTGTTTGTGGGGGGGGGGGGGGGGCATGGGAGTGATTGGTTGGGTGTGTGGGTGTGTTGTCGTTAGTGTAAATTAGTTTAAGTAGTTTTTAAGTCTAGGGACTGATAACCATAGCAAATTGATCCAATGTTAATAACAAATGCTTGACAAGAAAAACCATACTCGTTAGCGAACAGACTATCACTGAATAGGCAACTAAAGAAATAGCTGAAAGAGCTGAGACACGGTGTGTAGGGTAGACACAAAGGGGAATAAAAAAACTCTAAAATGATTCTCAGCCATAGACCAAAATGCCTAATGTGATATGTAATGGAAAAATACTACCATAAGCCACTAGCTTATTCATTCAAATAGTGGTAATTATCAAAGATATTTTATGCCTAAGTTCAGTTTGGGTATAAAGGGTATGGGAAGTTAATATACAAACGGAACAAAGGCGTATATATATATATATTGGATATGTTTGACTTCTTCAGTGGGTAACATAATGGTTTATGGCAGTATCGTACCCCTGTATAACACATTTAACACATTAGGTATATTGGTTCGTTTACGAAAGAAAACCAACGATCGGAACGAAACAATTAGATTTATTGGATTGACTACATGAGAGCTCTCGTCAGTGCTGGAGCTTACGCACCCGAAATTGAAATAAAATAGATTTGATTGTTATGTATATGTGGCATCTATTCTTTCTGACATGTCCGAAATAACAGACGTCACTTTTGATCCAGCAGCAAAATTCATGGAACATATGACATTAACTGCAAATGGGCAAAGTTGAAAATGTGTACCCATGTCCGAAAGAACAGACGCCACATATACATAACTTATATAAGTGCCGATGACGGGCAATGATCCTTTCTTCAGTGCGGAGGCTCTTAATCTTACGGAAATTAGTTTACAACTACGAGTTTTAGTTCTAGAGGGCAGGGGTAAAGTTAAGAATTTGTATCTGAGGGGAGGCGTACTTGGGTAAATCCGTGAGGGATGGTGATCGCTGGTCCCCAGTGATGTAGAGGTCAGCGCAACTGCCTAGAAAGCCCAAGACCCAGGTTCGCGTCCCGGCTGTTTACACATTTTCAACTTTACCGATTCGCAGTTAATTTCATACATTCTGTGAATTTGAAAAGATGACCGCTGGTTTTCTTTCATACATCTTGAATGTTCGCTGCTGCAAACCAATCTAAAATTGATTCAAACATAGATATATTGGTTTATGACTTAACATCGTTTATGTTACTTTTCCTACCTTCGTCCATTGTGTCTACACGACTTCTCCTGTGCTTGGACGGTTCAGCAATTTAAAGCTTCACATTTTATAGCAATAATTTTTTTATTTAACAAATAGCGAACCCGGCAATGCAATTCATTACTAAATATGTCATGTGAATTGGATATACGTAGTACTCTCCTTCCCTTAGACTCTTTACCCATCACTTTCCTTATATCTGTCCCTAATTCCCACCTTCCTCTTTGACCTCTTGTCTCTGAAATTGCTAGCCGAAAACCCAGCGTAGCTGGGATATTTATTTATTCCAATAATGAGTTACTCCATGTACTCCTGCCTGCCTCTTTGTATATCTCCTCCTTTCTCCTCCCTCTCTGTCTCTATCTATCTGCCTCCTCCTCCTCCGCCGCCACTACCTATTCCTCTTCCGCCGTCTCCTCTATTCCTCCTCCTCCTTCTCCCCCTCTCTCCACATATACATCCCCCCGCCTCTGTCATTATCTCTCACGCTCTCTGCTAACCGTATTCAAAAGTATCGAACTTCTTAAAAAGACGAGTACAGTAGTATATCAATAGCTAATGTTGCCGTTTAATATTTTCGCAAAATATCCCTGGAACTGGTAAGATTGAAAGGAAAAGTGGTCGAATTCGGCAGTATGTAAACGTGAGAATTCACATACACTTTAAATTGTTTCCCAAGCCTCTGTACGTACGCTACTAGTTAGCATATAGAACCATTCACAGTTATCGCAAATGACCTTGTATCTGTGTCGTATAAAATAAAGCAAGGAATTTCCCGATTTTGTTGAAAATACATTCATCTACCTAAAAAAAAAATGTCCTTAATTAACTTTTAAGTAACAAAAATTGAAAATATATACAAAAATATTAGATGCATCTTTGGGTACTTCCTGTCGATGGGACGTTAACCTCCAATCTTCCTTCTTTCTTCCTGCTTCCACTATTTTACTATTCTTTTCTACAAATCTTTTTTTTTATGTTGGACTGTACACGAAAAGAAGTGGTCCACGTTTCAGGTGATAATATGTCAATATATACGGAGAGGAGTGAAAGAGTTGCAGGAAAAGTAGGGAGATACACCTCTCTCTAGATTTATTTCGTTCTTTATTTCTGTTTAGCAAGATCTACATGTCCCTGACACTTTTTGTTAAGTGCGCCTTAATAATTTCAAAGAAAACCTGTACTGTCCGCCACGTTTCCACACACAGATGCGTACCACAGACTCAGGAGAATGACGATAGAGTGCACACACACACACACACACACACACACGCATGTTCTCGCGGTAGAGCATCAGCAACTACGTAGAAAGAGGAGAGGGACGCAACTCAGCAGCAATAGCCTCCTACCTCTCTGTCCCTCCACATTCATCTGCAACTGTACGTCTCCCTCTTCCATTCAAGGGCGCGTGAACACAAGCATCCGAGTCTTTGACAACACTCGAGGCGCGAGCCTATTGTGCGGGAGTTTTATCAGATGCAAATCCGCGCCTGGGGGAACGTGAACGGCCACACGCACCGCCAGGTGTCCTCGCGTGCTTCTAAAGGTGAAGCTGCTTCCAGACCCGTACCGTTTCGCGAACTCGGCCGCGCCGAGCGTAACAATCGTTTCTCACGAGTGTTGTGAAAGTGTCCGCGACATTTGCTCCGATAGCCCCGGCGGGCCGGTAATGAAGGCTGGCGCGCTCGGGGAATGTTATTTTAATGGCTACGTGGAGTGACAGGGATGGGAAGAGGAAGAAGACTGATTGCCCAATCTGTGGAGCCCGCTGCCCCAGCCGCCAGATTTCCATTTAGTGATATCCTCGCCCGCCTAGTTACCCTGCCTGCTTTCCATATAATGTGTCATTACCTCTTATCTTCGCTCATGCTGGGACCCTACTAATAAGTTTCCACGTAGCCAGTGTTACATATTCCCAAGCACTTCCGCAAATCAGTTCGTATCGTCAGGGTGACAGGTGGATGGAGGCTAATTGTCTGCTACAAGTCTCGCCAGTGGATGTGAACGTCGCACGCGTCGAAATCTGAAACATTTTTGCGTCTTCAGATGTGTTTATTGTGTGAAGAAGCAGTGGCGTAACTAGGACTTGGCTTTGGGGGGGGGGGGGATGGATCTGCTTGACGAGCATAATTTTAGTCAGTTTCCAGACCGACTACCATCTACCACTCCCGTTGAAGAAACTAATTCACTCGCATCCAATGAAAGATTATTGTAAAACACCCCAAGTTTTCAATCTTTACCTTTACCAGATTGCTGTTATACGATTTTTTTTCTTTTTTTTTCTGGGGGGGGGGGGGTTTCTATCCCACCATCCCCCCCCCCATAGTTACACCACTGTGAAGAAGTTTCGCGTCTATTTATTCAATCGACTCAAAATCAAGTCTTCTTTTATTAATATACTTCATTCCGTGACCAGCTTCCGGAGCAGCAGACACATATCTGATTATAATTGTACTTTCACGTCTTAAGTTTGAAGACATCTAAAGCGCTGTTTTCAATAGAAAATCCACGTATACGTCCGTTGGCTGCTGATTATAGTATTTTACTCTTGGGTTTTCTTGTGGATTTTGCATACTGATGCAGTGGCGCTGCGGTTCAGTGGTAAAATACCAGATAAAAATTGCCAAGGTCACGGTCTGGAGCCCCGGTTTAAGATGATAAATCTGAAATATTGAGGGAAGAGGAAAAATTACTAGTGGCTTCATTTCTGTATTGATTTGGTATTTTTTCATCTTTCTAGTGAACTCGTATTTGCTCAGTGCTCGATTTACTTTTAGAGTAGAAGAATAAGTTTCGCTTTAATTTGCTGCGTGTGAATGGTCGTGCGGTCTGAGACGCCATATCATGGGTAGCACGGCCGCTCCCTCCAGAGGTTCGAGTCCTTTCTCTGGCATGGGTGTGTGTGTCGTTCTTATTACAAGTTAGTTTAAGTAGTTCCAAGTCTAGGTGTCGATGAACTCAGTAGTTTGGTCTCTTAGGGTTACGCACATTTGAAGATTGTATTGCTTAAATTTACGGAGTATCTTCATTGATATTTTCGAAGATAAGGTAACGTAGTGTGTTTACATATTTTGCTGTTTATACATTAAAACAATATTTATTTATGAATTTAGAGTGCAATGCATCTACTGGATATTTAATCTTTATTTTCTTATTTTATGAAGTCCACCGCTTTTACGCTCGTTGTTAGTGGGTATTGACACTTAGAAAATCTTGTGTGCACACTTACCATTCGCGATTTTTAGGCATTCACAAGCCCACATTTTTGGCTACCATACTTTTGTAAACACCATAACGGTTTACTTCATGTACGTCGTACTGCCGTACCGCAGTTTCATCTGTTTCGCATTCATACTATTTTTTCCTCATTTAATTTATGTTTTTAACCCTTTGAGTACTACAATTGGTATACTTTCGTACTTTTCCTCTGCCTTTTCCTATCTTACTCGTTATACATTGCGATTCACCTAAAACTTGCACCCTTTTATTTTTGTGAACGGTTCCAGATATCGAAACGAGGTTTCCGGCAAATGGTAGTGGTTTAAGGAGCACGTTCTTTGGTATTTGATAAAGGCCGTAACACTTGTGTGGATTGATATACTGAAACAAGTTTATACTCTTCATTGGAACCCTATACTTTTCATAATTGTATTTAGTAGCTCTTGAACATACGCTGCAGTAATATAGTGCTCATTCATATTGAAAAAAAAAATTGGAAACAATGGCTATTGTCGTGTAAGCACCCCCAAGAAGAGCCGTCACGCCTCGCTCCGTAATAATGCAAGACACCCCTATGCTAATAACATAAAACGCCATTTCTTACATGGCATAGATAAAGCATCAGCTATGATTTTTGTATATGGAACTACGGCACACGCTAGCTTACGAAACCCACTTCAAATATGAGTACGTTTTCGGGACTTCGTGGAAACAACTACAGTTTTCCATTTCAATTATCATCATTGCTACTTACATGTCAAAAAAGGAACAGAAACTTCGGTCTTTCGTTCCATTTAATGATAAACATCACTGTTCAAGAATTGACATAAGGTACTGTATTAACTATCTTAGCCTACAAAAAGTATATGACTTGCCTTTTTCAGGAGACGCCTGAATGCTTACTAGCCGGCCGCAGTGCCCGAGGGGACTGAGGCGCTTCAGTCACGGTCTGCACGGCCACTACGGTCGGGAGTTCGAATTCCCCCTCGGGCATGAATATTTGTGCCGTTCTTAGTATTAGTTAGTTCATAAGTAGTTTGTAAGTTTAGGGACTGATAACCCCGTAGTTAAGTCCCATAATCTATACAAACATTTGAACATTTTTTAATGCTTACTAAAGGTAAAACACCTGTTGTCAGACAGCTCTACTTGGTGGTGTTTACTCCGTAATAACCAACTCCCGGCACATTTCATTCCAATTTTATAACATTTCTAGATTATTCGCCAAATGTTTAAACGTCAGTATTAACAAGCGCTATATCACAGTGATTTTTTATGTTCAAATATTTGTAAACCTATTCGACCAAACTACTGTTGTCATCAGTTCCTAGATATACGAACTACTTCAACTAAGGGCAACACACACAGCCATGACCGAGGGGGGACTCGAACCTCCGGCGGTAACGGCCGCCCAGTCCGTAGCAGACTTCTTAGACCACGCGGCCATTCCGCTCGGCACTGTGATTTTATTTCTAAGTACTACTGAATGCAGTTATGAAAAGTATAAGATTCCATGAAAATATATACCAGCTTCAGTATCTCCATCGATACAAGTGTTACCATATTTTATAGATTACAAATGTACGCCACCCCTTTAACATATTACCATTTACAGAAAAATCATTTCGATATTTGGAACCGACCACCGAATAAAAGGGTAGCAACTATGGTTCCGTGGAGGGACAGAAGCTCTTACAGTAATTGGGGGCGAGTGACAGTCGTCTTCAGATCATCGTCGTTATCAAAACGCCAGCAGGACGACGGAATTCCTTGAGGTGCCAACAAGGATGTAAAACGCTCACAGCAGTATCAGGACTGTATACTGGGTTATCACACAGCTCCCAGACGAACTTGTGTAAAACAGTAACTGTGCGCCGATCCGTATGAGGAAGAGTATTGTAATGAAGCAGCACTACACTTGCAGTAAGCATTCCATCTCTTCTTGCACCTCAAGGCACTCCTTTCCTCCGGCCAAATTTTTGACAACGATGAAGATCTGAAGACGGCTATCACTCATTGGTTCCACTGTCAGGCGGTATACTTCTACGACACAGGATTACAAAGGTTAATCACTCCATATGACAAGTGTCGAAATTCTATGGGTGACTTTGCCGAAAAATAGATCAAACATTGCTGTACCTGTATTAATCTACTTAGGCTGGGAAAATTACATGACTTGACTTTTTCAGGAGACGTCTGGATGTCTACTACAGGTGAAACACCAGTTGTCAATTACGTTTTTATGTAAATATGTTGTCTTTGGGTTTTTAATGACATTATTGAAATGATTGCAATATGGGATGAAAAATACAATACGGTTGATAGTTATAGGAAAAACGTTTGCGCCTGTTCAGTGGTAGTGTGTCGCAAACCTCACGGCCTCAGTGCATACCATTGTGGTGTTCAAAATGGTGTCATACAGATTTCTGATCCTCCTATGAGGTAATATGGCCAATTTTGCTGCAGTTGTTCCTCGCGACCCTAGGACTTTGGCACTGGGACGGAGGCCTCTTCCTATGTCATCCCACAGGTGCTCATTGATGGAGAGGTGCAGGGATCTCGCTGGCCACCAGAGGAATTCAACATGGTTTGGACATTCCCATAGATACGCGTCCTTTGTGTGGCCGTGTGCTGTGTGCCATCAGTGGTAGGACGCGAGGGCACAAGACGACTGTGAGGTATCACTGCGTCGTCAATGTCACCCTAAGTACGACTAGAGATGACATGAGCGCGTATCCTATGGAAACCAATACCATAATACCGGGGGTTACGACTGCGTGTCTGTCCTCATTATTGGTAGGAAGTGTCATCTGACCTTGACGCCGCCAAACCCGAATACGATGCTCATCGGAGGTTATGGTGAAGTGTAAACTCATCAATGAATATGGTACGACGCTTTTCGTCCTCCATCCATGCCTCCCAGACACACCATCATTTCAAACGATGGTTTTGTGTTCTAGTGTCAATGGTAATTGACTAATATGAGACACATACGAGTCGTTGAGACTGCACAATCTCTCAGGATCTTACCGAATGCCTTAGGGCATGGATATTTGTGCCGTCCTTAGTATTAGCTAGTTCATAAGTAGTTTGTCAGTTTAGGGACTGATGACCCCGTATTAAGTCCCATAAGCTCTACAAACATTTTTTGTTACCGAATGGTAGGTGCCTAGTTCATGAGATCCGTTATTGTTTCGCACACCTGACGATAGTCCTCCGTCTGGGATTTCTTGATCGACCTGTATCTAGAGAACGTGAATGTACGCATTGATTACAGCATCGAGCCTCTGTGACGTCTGAATGGCCTACCTGTTCAAAGTGTTCAAACGTTTGTAAACATAAAGTACCAAACTGTTGAGGTCATCGGTCTCTAATCATACAAACTACTTAAAGAAAATTATGGTAAGTACAACACCCACAACCACGTCCCTGGGAATCACACTAAATAAAGATATGTAGGACATTCAGGTGTAACAGTTGTCCGATGTTGGACTACTAAGTAGTACTCGCTTTCAAGGTTACGGCCTATTACACAGGCACAAATGGTTGAGTCTGATGTGGTATCATGAACAGCTGGTGTATGATGTCGCTCTGTGTCCACCGACGAATCGCGGTTCTCCCCTAACCTCGATGACCATAGTCGGCACATAGTGCAGCTATCTGGGGAGAAGCCTCATTCTTCCAAAGTGTTTGAGACGCACACCAGTGATGCTCCTGTCATAGTGTTTATGAATGAGGAACTGTGGCGGGCCATACATGTCACAGACATCCTGTATCCTCAGAAGACAATATATGTCACAGATATCCAGCATCCTCATAATACAATATAGTGGTGCTATTTTCAAACAGGAAAATGCGTCTTCATTCACTGTATAGTAAATGCTGAGGTACTCCGTGGCCAGCAAGATCCATATATCTTGTAACCTTACTACTTTACATTCGTAACCTAGCTTGTCATCTAACTGATATGACAATCATGTGGTGCACCTGAATTACAGTGATTTTAAATTAAACGTGAGTGTATCTGATGGTATCTCCGACAAGCATGTGATTTTAGTAGTAAAATTATTTCCGTTTGGTAGTAATGATGGTTCTATACAGTTTATATGTTTGATTAGCAATATTTATACAAGGTCGCCAGCCTAATTAGGCATTCCTTATGTTAGCTACTGTTTACTGTTTGAATAAGTATAGCAATAACTTCTAATTGGTAGTGGATAAGCACAGACAGATAAAAGTTGCTCTGACAGTAATTAAATAAAATTCCGCGAAATTTACCAGAAGCAAATGGAAAGATAAGGCAGGCCAAAAGAATTTCTTTTATCATTTAGATGTTGTTTTAAATATGAGGGAAGTTTTTCCACGGTAATACAATACTAGTCTGTACGCTTTTACAATACTAAAAAAAATGACCTATTATAAAATCCAGTACTGGCGTCGAGTTGCAGCACTGTTGCACACATAAAACACGAACATTTCTGACCGTGGCTCTTCTTGTATGGCACTGTTCTTATTAGCAGTGGTGGAATCGTCGACCGCTATAAGGCGCCTAGATGCGGAATGAGCGGTTGTTCCCCGTAGGAGGTTCAATTGCCCCCTCAGACATGGGCGTGTGGGTGTTGTCCTTAGGTTAGTTGAAGTTAGTTTAATTAGTTTGTAAGATTAGGGACCGATAACCTCAATAGTTAAGTCCCATAGATTCACACAAACATTTCAACATTTGTTCTTTTTGGCGACGGTTAATAATTTCCAGTGAGACCAAACTTTCTGCTGCGATGGAGTAATTGCCACCACAGTATCCGAGTGTAGTTTTAATAATCTTTCTGCACTCTAGCCTCACTATTGCAGAGCACGTTGGTCGATCGCTTCTCCCGAGTACTGTACTGTACGTAGCCACACACCGACTATCCCCCTCGCCACGCTGTCTGCCTAGCGGCGTCTTTTATTACCTGCCAAAACTTGGCGCCGTCCAAGTCATAAACGGGGAAGTACTTGTCCTGTTACATTTAAGATATCTTACACAATTCCCTGCGCTTGGCTACCTTACATAATATACAATCAATATTATTATACAACGATTTTAGAAAATTTATACATTCAATAATAATCATAATAACAAATATTATTGTCACTACAAATTCAACATACATATTACAAAGTAAAGACATTCCATTCTGAAGTACAACTCACATATCGACAATGAAACAAACAAACATTTATAAAATTGTCAGAAAAAATGTTAAAAATTGTAAATTAATGTTACAATCTGTCCCAGACAGACCAATTGTTGGAACATTTTTAGATTAGGTGAACAGGGAGGCCAAGACAGCAACGCAATTCGATGGGCGATGTAGCTTTCTTGAAAACTGTGTGCCACGTGTAGTCATTGCATGATCGGCAAGTTCTGTAGGTAAGGAAAGAAAATCCAACACCACACCAAATCATAATAACGATACACAAGGCAACAGTTGAAACGTCTCTCACTAGACTGTCTCCGGAGTTTAATCCGAACATCTTGGTGGTACAGGCAGACTCGGGGTTGGGCAGAAAAAAAAATTCATTCGGTTATTGTCCACCGTTTGTCGCACGATTGCCGGCGCAAACGCCTGTGGAGTTAACGTATTTGTCAACGCAGCAATGGTCTCTTTGAGGACACAAAATTTTTCAGGAAACGATGTCCAATGCTACGCGTGGACACTACTAGTTGCGCGACAGACCTAATTTGTTGTGATATGGTTCGTGATTCTGCAGAGCGATCCGTCACTACCATGCGCACTATATCAACACCACCGAAAGAGAGGGCCGTGGCGCGCTCCTGCCACGTCACGCAGAGCTGGTCGCTATCGCATAGCTGAGTGACTGTCCGGTGGGGCACAACCCACCAGGCCCCAGCGACCAGCCATTCAGGTACGCGATAGCAGCCTGCTGTGCGTGACGTGGCACGAACTCGCCGTGGCCTTCTCATTCGGCGGTGTTGACTATATGCCTGTCATCACGTATAGTGGTGTGAATGGATGCAATACGTACCGTTGGCATGAGCATACTGACGGTAGGACATGGTTGGGTATTCCCCTCACCTCCTCCCCCTCCGCCATAAAAATGTTCAAATGTTTGTGGAGTCTATGGGACTTAACTACGGGGTCATCAGTCCCTAAACTTACAAGCTACTTATGAACTACTTACAACTAAGGACGGCACAAATATCCATCCCCGAGGGGGGATTCGGACCCCCGACCGTAGTGGCCGTGCAGACCGTGCCTGGAGCGCCTCAGTCCCCTCGGCCACCGCGGCCGGCCCTCCGCCATAACGTGAAGCTAAAATTTTTCGTACAATGTACAAAAATTATTTATTCAGGAGAACTGGTAACAACAGTCATACGTTAAGATACAGTATTCGAAATTACGGTGCGATATAGTACATTGCCGATGATGCATTGTCGCCGCGCGGGAGTAGCCGAGCTGTCTGGAGCGACACCCTGTGGATCGTGCGGCCTCCCGCGTCGGAGGTTCGAATCCTCCCTCGGGTATGTATGTTTGTGTTGTCTTTAGTATAAGTTAGTTCATACGTAGTTTGTAAGTTTAGGGACTGATGACCCCGCAGTCAACTCCCATAAACTTTACAAACATTTGAACATTTTTTGATGCATTGTCGATTTCCCTCGTCCTCTATACGCGCGACTCGTACATTGTCAAAATTTAAAGAGCGTAGACAAATTAGGTGTAATGGATTGCCATTGTTTTTCAAGTTTTACTTGTTTTATGCTTGTGAGAGAATAATAATATATCGGTATTGCCATTCAGTTCGAAGTAATTTGATTTAAACTGGAATAAGATGTATACTTGTAATGGATATAAAAAACTTTTATAGCACAGAAAACTCTACATACATACTTACATTAAAGTATTTACCATAACGTTCAAGCAAAATTATAAGGTGCATCTGAAAAGTTCACTGAATGGTCCCACACTTTACGAACCGCGCTGGGGAGGATGAGGTACCCGCTCATACACATTGAGGGACAAGTCAACAAGTGCCCCCTATCGTGCAAGGAGCACTTCAGTGAAGCGGTAGTACACGCTGCGATCCAGCTAACTGGGTCAATGTGAGAACTCGTGTCATTGCAACATGGAGTGCAAAATGGAGCAACGCGTTCATCAAGTTTTGTTTCAAATTAGACAAAACGGCGATGGAGACCCATGTGATGTTATTGCAAGTATATGATGCTGAAGCAGTGAGTGAAAAGTGTGTGTTTGAGTGGTTTAAACGCTTTAGGAACGGAAAGGAAGATGTCGAGGATGAGCCACGTTCGGGTCGACCGTCCACAATCACAGTCCTAGACTGCGACGAATGCTTGCAGATGATCGGCAGATATATTTGAGAATGACATCAGACGAGTTGAAGTTCGGCAACGATCGCGGAGACCCAGCAAAGCGTACTTCACTGCTTCGAGAGATTCCACAAGAAGTGTTTGCTGACAGTTTCCAGCAGCTGTACAACCGAAATCAGAAGTGTATTGTAGCCAATGGCGAATACTCTGAAGGCCAGTAAAGGAATTTTGTTTGTAATTCTTGTTTCCTATATTTCCTGAGACCATTCACTGAACTCTTCAGACGTACTTTGTAGTTAGTCATTTAAACGAGTAAACATATTTTTTAATTCCTACTATTTATAGAATTTTCAACATTTTCCCCCCTCATAAGAAATTGCTAGGTACGCCCATGCCCGTTGGTCCATCGTTCCCTTCTACATCTAGCAATTTCAGATCGACATAGCAATTGATTGATTAAAATGTTCAAATGTTTGTTAAGCTTATGGGACTTAACTACGGGGTTATCAGTCCCTAAACTTACAAACTACTTATCAACTACCTTATACTAAAGACGATACAAATATCCATGCCCGAGGGGGGAATCGAACCCCCGACCGTAGTGGCCGTGCAGACCGTGACTGGAGCGCCTCAGTCTCCTCGGCCACCGCGGCCGGCAATTGATTGATTAAGTCCGATACAGTCACAGATTTCTCTAAAGAATAATCCGCGATCCGTAAAGGTAACTATTCTTTCTCTGCCGAATTCCGAAACGTGCTCGCTGTTTCCTACAGGGCATACTAAAGCTGCTTGCGTACCGGCCGCGGTGGCCGAGGGGACTGCGGAGCGCCTGTCACGGTCTACATGGCCACTACGGTCGGGGGTTCGAATCTCCCCTCGGGCATGGATATTTGTGCCGTCCTTAGTGTTAGCTGGTTCATAAGTAGTTTGTAAGTTTAGGAACTGATGACCCGCGCCGCGGTGGAGTCGCCGAGCGGTCTAAAGCGTCTCGCTGCGGAGCGCGCGGTTGCTCGCCGTGGAGGTTCGAGTCCTCCCTGGGGCATGCGTATGTGTGTTGTCCTTATGTTAGTTTACCTAGGTTTAAGTAGTTTGTAAGCTACGGACTGATGACCACGCAGTTTGGTCTGATAGATTTACGAACATTTGAACATTTGATGACCCCGCAGTTAAGTCCCATAAGCTACACAAACATTTGAACATTTTTGAGCTGCTTGCGTAAACAAACCACACGAAGAAACCATTCCAGTTCGTCCGTGTGTTTCCTCTTTGTACAGCGCTTATAGGTGGCGTTACTGGCGACCGTGGTGTGCGCCTTCCCTGAAATGCTAATCATGCCATCTCTCGTCCCCTCAAACGCATACAGTAAATGTTTCCTTGACGTTGTTACATTTTGTGTGGCCAGCATATTATTATGCTTACTCATATTGTTAGCTGCTTCTCAAGCTCCATTAGCATCGACAGCTAAGTACGAACTGTACTCATTTGAACAGAACTACTGGAATCCGCAGAACTGTGTATTTTCTGTGACAGAACTAAACACACTTTCAGATCTATAGGAACGTCATTGATGCCTATTAACGAAACAATCTCCATCCGCACCAGTAATGTTCGGATGCAAATCTGTCCACGGTTCACAGCACTATTGCTTGCTGGCAACCTGCAATGTTTATGACTTCGTAGTTGACGTGGAGTGGAAACAGAAGATGATTCTGATTATCAAATGTCTTTTCAGGTGGCTGCTGAGAAATATGTAGACACCTAGCGGGTTTTTGTGCCTGTGAGGTAACGAACTCTCGTGGTATTGTTGTATATCTGTATAACGCGTGATGTACTGTCAACAGGGTTTACAAACGTTGTGCCACCATTACCCCGGATTGGAATCAGTATCCCTAATATCATCCCCCATCCCAATCCCACACCGCAATCATTAAGTGGAGCACCTAATGAAACTTTAGAGAGAAGATAATATTCCTTAAATATTTTTATTACAAAACGATGTGAGATAATTAATATTAAGTCTTATCCTGAGAAACAATGAAGTAATTAGTTAATGCAGAAGTTAGTACGACTCAATTTAACAACAATTTTATAAAAATAAAAATAAAAAGTTTTCAAATGTTTGTAAATCTAAGGGAACAGACTAATATGGACGTCGGTTTCTAAACTTACGAAATACTTAAAGTAGCCTGATCTAACTTAAGCTAAGGACAACACACCCACCCATGCCAGAGGCAGGTCTCGAACCTCCGACGGGAGCGCTATCCGTAACATGGAACCTCAGACCGCGCGGTCGTTTTATATAGAATGGTTCAGTGATACGCAGC
This sequence comes from Locusta migratoria, assembly GCA_026315105.1. NCBI lineage: Eukaryota > Metazoa > Arthropoda > Insecta > Orthoptera > Acrididae > Locusta > Locusta migratoria. The sequence goes on from CM048755.1 coordinate 383,060,253, forward strand.
GTATTGCTAGTGCCACATAACCCACTTCTCAAAAACGCTAGCCAGACAGGGACAAGGGGTAAGCAACTGCTAACGAAACATACTTTCTCTGCACCACAGTTGTCCATAGCGACTAATGAACTATCGACACATGTTTCAGTCACATTCTCCCCGCCCGTCCCACCCCCACCCTCAATTTAAAACTAGCCAAGTTGAAATAAACATTTTATTGCTGCACTTCTTATTGCTCAACATGCAGAAATTAGCCGCGGCGGATTAGCCGCGCGTACTGGAGCGCCGTGTTGCGGTGCGCGCGGGCGTCCGCCGTCGGGGGTTCGAATCCCCGCTCGAGCATGGATGTTTGTGTCGTCTTTAGTATAAGGAAGTTCATAAGTAGTTTGTAAGTTTAGGGGCTGATTACCCCGTAGTTAAGTGCCATAAGCTCTACAAACATTTGAACAATAAAATACGAGAAACCAGAGCTCCAAGATTCAGGTGTTCTTTCTTCCCGCGCGCTATTCGAGAACGGAATGGGAGATAAATAGTATAAAGCTTGTTCGATGAACCCTCTGCCAGGCACTTGAATGTGATTTGCAGAGTATCCCATGTAGACGTAGATGTAGAAGGGTATTGTTTCGAGCAACTTAGATACTTCCAAGAAATATTTTCTTTTCAGTTCAATTAAAAGAATTTAATATGCTTGACTTGGCGGAACTGCGACAGCAAAATTTCGTTTTAACAAGAGATCCGTGTAAGAAACAGCGTGCGTTGTATCCTGTTGCAGATAGGCGTTAACCTGCTCCCTGGAAGCAACATGCTGGTGCTCGGTACTCATAACGTAATAACTACAGATGCAGTGATGTCGTATAATTTGTTGTGGGTGTCTCGGGTTGTACCTGCAAGCGGGCAGAGTGGAGAACGAGACAAGCGGTCACCCACAGAGCGGCTAACGAGAAAGGCGCCCACCGAAGCATTTAGCCGCGTAATAGTTGAATGATCCCTTCAGAAATTGAGCGCAGCGGGTCAGCTGATCCAGAATGCATTCGTGATTTGGTTTCGGCAGTATTATTCATGAAGGCGGCCAAGACTTATGGCGGCAGCCTAGTTAAGATCTCATTACTCGCGCGCAGTATGAGGCCAGCAGTTAACGGAGCCACTTGTGACTAATAACACACACAGGAAATCTCTGCGAATGGAACTATTTATTTTCCGGCGGGCGGAGCCGCATTGACCTCATCGTCTTCCGTGAAGGGTCAGCGGTCGCGTCCCTCTAAACAAGACTAATTCTCTCCAGGCATCCCCGCACTCATTTGCCGACAATCTGCATCGTATTTGCCTAAACGCAAGAGTAAGCACGCGCAAGAAGTCAGGAACAAACTTTCGTACCGCTCTGACATTTATGTGACTCGTGATATATCTACAGAAAGGTCAACAACTGCGTGCAATGAAGCGACGCTAGCCGGCCACGGTGGCCGAACTGGTTCATTAAGAAAAAAAAAAAAATAAATAAATAAATAAATAAATAGAGTTATGATCGAATTTACCGGTAATAAACACACCACGAGAAGACAGCCAAGGCTCCGGACAGTTCAGAAAGTCTCCTTAAATACCTTCCTTACGTTCAAGAAGAAGAAGGAAAAACAACTTTTTAATTTTATTTATAATTCAAAGAATTCGGTAAGACTTCAAAACACAACGGTTAGGATGGGCCTTTTTGTTTCTTCTAGTCTATTTGTGTTTAAAATAAAAGCTATGAAGTTTAAATAATTATAAAAATAAATAAATAAATAAATAAAAGGGGACTATGGCGCTGTAGTCACTGTCTGCACGGCCACTACGGTCGGGGATTCGAATCCCCCCTCGGGCATGGATATTTGTGCCGTCCTAGTTCGTAAGTAGTTGATAAGTAGTTTGTAAGTTTAGGGACTGATGACTCCGTAGATAAGTCCCATAGACTATACAAACATTTTTTTGAAGCGACGCTATGTAAGTGCTGTATGCACAAGAAGTTTAGGAGAGGGAGATTATGACAGATTGGAAAAGGATGTGGGAAGGAAACAGTCCGAAATCTTTCCAAATCTTCTAATATATAAAGCAGAGTGTCCGTATATTTGTACGTGTTGCATACAAATCTACAGTTTTGTTCCAATCTTTATGACATTTTGTACACTTAAGCTTCAATCCATGAGGACGGTCGCCGTAAGTGTAAGAATCACATACGATATATAGTTCACGAGATATGACGTCATAAACAATGAGATGCGCGAAAAACTGCTGCATTTTGCCATAATGCTGCTCATTTTCTCCTAAAGCATTGGACCGATTTCAACCAAATTTGGTACACACATTCCTTACCGTGAGGTAACAATTGCTGCATGGTTAAGAATCACATGCGGCACATGGTTCAAAAGATATTACGTCATAACCAATAGAAATCGCAAAAAATGCCATATAATGCGGCGAGACTTTCGAAATACACTGTATGAGAATGACAGTACTTAGCGACTTGCAACAAACTTTAAACATAATTTTAAACCTTTATTAAACTTTGACTCGCTAGCAACCGTAGTAAAATAATGAAAGGAAAAAAGTTTCTCGCTTACTACTTTTCCGCTGTTTATGGAGTAAAACTACGGCTCTCGGTATGACGTTACAATTTATAATTTGTACACTATAAATTGTAGCCGCAGGAAATTTTATAGACAGTATTCACATATATAGTTGAATGTAGCTTCTAAACTGTATCACATTCCGACACGTAGTTCATCAGATATGAGCACATAAACGGTAAACTTCATGGAAAACCGCCCCATCGCGCACCAAGTTTTAATCTATTACTCCTCTACTACTAATTCTGTTCTCAAGAGTTTTTACATACAACCATTATATAAATGAATATATACCTGAAAAATAGCAGGAATAAATAAATAAATACCCGGGCAAAGCCGGGTTCTCAGCTAGTTCTATATAAATAAATATCAAGTGCTGCATATATGGAAGAACACGACTTGAGAACGGCTCGACCGATTTGGCTAATATTCCTTAGTTGTGTTCACAATTGTCAGGGAAAAGTTTTATGAAAGAAAAGTTTTGGAAAATCTACCGGAAAAATGTATAATGTGGGAAAAAGTGAAAGTCCATTTTAAATGAACTCGGCACTACAATTCACAATTCGGCCGATGGAGAGAGGTTGGGTTCTTTTCCCCTTATTTATTTATTTATTGATTTTGCGTTATGCGTAATGGTCCTGGAAACGTTAAAAAATCGGAACAGTTCACAAACTAAAGTTCTAAAATTCGAACAAAGTGCAAAACTAACAACTAGAATTTTTGGATGCGCTGTCTATTATACCTCACGATAGGAACGAGTTCTTTGGTTTGATCTATTACCATCAAATGTGGTACATATCTGCATCTAGAAATTTTCATGCTCCGCGACGCACCGTATGGTGGCCGAGGGGACTGATGCGCTCCAGTCACGGTCTGCACGGCTAGTAAGGTCGGGGGTTCGAATCCCCCCCCCCCCCCCCCCCCGGGCATGGATATTTGTGCCGTCCTTAGTTTTAGCTAGTTCATAAGTAGTTTGTAAGTTTAGTACTGCTTCATAACTAGGAGACCCGGGTTCAAATTCCGTCCCTGAATATATTTTAAAATTTCTCCGCTGATTTAACTCAGAGCTCACTGTCAGCTAATGTAAATGCCTTTTCGCATTCACTCACAATGGGTGAAGGATAAAAAATGCTGCCTGTTCTTTCGGACGTATCAACTTTAGCGAAACTTTTCAGATCCCTAAGTTGGGAAAGTGAATGAATATTTTCTAATGTTACATCCTTGAACGCCTTCTCCTAATTACGTTGTTTTCTTCTAATACAGAACAAATAAAAAATACTGTGTAAAATATTCAAAAGTATCTCTTCGGGTTTTCTACCGAATACTAAAATCAAACTGTTTCAATATTTCGGCGATACAACTGTCCGCCATCTACAGGAACCGTCGCTGCTGCTGAGTCCCGCTGAATTGCGGACAGTGTGTCGCCGAAATACTGAATCAGTTTGATTTTAGTATCCGTCAGAAAACCCGAAAAGACTACGAAGAATTATTACGCCAGGAAAGCCTACGAAGGCATAACTTTGAAAGAACACTATCTGACAAAAAAGCGAAGCACCCAGAAGGAGAGAAAGAATTGGAACTTCGTAGGTTGAGAGGGTACGTAATGTTATTTCAGTCTTTACAAAATAGAGCCAAATTTACAAAGAATAGAGGAGTATTATTGTGGTGTCGCACAAGTACAAAGTGCGCGCCACCTACTTTCGCCGCGCGCCGCCATGCACGCACGGCGCGGCGTTCTTACGACGTCAGCCACGAGCGCCCTCTGCCACAACACCGCTCGTGGCCACCACTGAACGACTTCGTTCACTTGGGACTGAGATAGGAACCAGTCAACACTTCGTAATCAGATAGGCACCAGTGAAGACTTGGCTATCGGTTAGGCACTAGGCAGGCCTCAACTATGTATCAGCATTCTGTGTACTGAACTAAGTAAAAGTTAAGTATTATATAAATTCTGTGCAATATATATCTCGTTCTAATTTACTCTAGTGTTTCTAGTTTCTGGCTGCTCCCCTCCGTACCTGCACCAGCGTGCTATCTTTATTCCTGTGTCGGTCTCATTCCACTCGGCCACCGACACCTACGACGGAAACGGGACACAAAAATTATCCCATGTAATACTATGTCGTTGCTCCCATTCTGGCCTGGGTGTATACACTGTTTCGGAAGGAAAGGGTGTCAAAGAGCCGTCGAATCTTCTTCTGACCCAAAACTTAAAATACAGGGATAGAGCTGATATCCTAGCTGGTCCCACACACGTTCTGTCGGGAGAATTGGGACTTTTGCTGTTCATAGTAGTATCTTAACCAGACACAGACAATTCATAGTTAAACATGTCATTTGCAGAAGAATATTTTCCCATTGACAAATATCACCATGATGCTTACGCATGAGAAGTAAAATGTATGGACGCATGATATCCATGATGTACCATCGTGTCGGCTGAATTCCCCCAGATACTACCAACCGTGATGTGAAGTTATACCCGATGGCTCCTCATACATGACGCCAGGCGTGGCACCGCCGTGGCCGGCCGCGGTGGCCGAGGGAACTGAGGCGCGCAAGTCACGGTCCGCACGGCCACTACGGTGGGGGTTCGAATCCCCCCTCCGGCATGGATATTTGTGCCGTCCTTAGTGTTAGCTAGTTCATAAGTAGTTTGTAAGTTTAGGGACTGATAACCCTGTAGTTAAGTCCAATAAACTATACAAACATTTGATTTTATTTGAGCACCGCCGTGTTTCCCCAAGGCATTCGAGGGTTAGGATCGCTCCCCAGGCTTCTGAATAGGGTCATCCTGAGTAGCAGTTCATCACTGATCTAAATGGACGCCATTCGGCAGAAGACCCTGCCTTCCAGTCACTGAACAATGTGTTGTTGCGTTAACGGCAGAGTACTGGTGGAATGGTAACTCTCTTGTCCGGCTGTGTTGCTTGTCTCCGATTAATGATGTAGAATGACATAGCCTAAAATGTTGTAGGAAGTCCGTTATTTCTTCACGGATGGCAGGCACAAATGCACTATCCTGCCAATTCGTGGCCATACGTCCTGAGCGGGATCTCTTGACGTGTATGCCTGCTCTAACTTTACCATGCTCTCCAACATCGCGCCCCGCCACAACCGACTGCCCCACGTTTCACTATTCCATCTCCGGTTAAGCGGAGTCCCACAGTAAGGCTCCTTTCAAACTCTCTCAGGCCAGCAACCCCGTATCTTCCACAGTGATCAGTCAGAATCTGACATGGTGATTCAGCTGTCCCTACCGATGTCCTCTGATGCAAATTGATCGCCCTTCTTAAGCAATGCCTCTCCGTTATTTAAGGTGAAAAAATGCCTTGTGTTTGCTGCAATTGATTTTATTTCTCCCAGACGCGTTTCGCCTTTTATTTTAAAGTCATTTTCAGTGGGATATCTTCGTTGTCTTTTCAACGATCGAGACGGCCGCGATGACCGAGGGGACTGAGGCGCTCCAGTCACGGTCTGCACGGCCACTACGGTCGGGGGTTCGAATCCCCCCTCGGGCATGGATATTTGTGCCGTCCTTAGTAGTAGCTAGTTCATCAGTAGTTTGTAAGTTTAGGGACTGATGACCCCGTAGTTATGTCCCATAAGCTATACAAACATCTGAACATTTTTTTCAACGATCGTATGCTGTTTCCTCCATATGGTTAAGGCCACATGTTGCTCATTGTATAACTTACATACTTTTTCGCACAGATGTATACGTTTTGGAGGTGTTTAGCAGCCATGCCTCTCAATATGTCTCACCAGCCTGCATCTGTGTACCTTCACGAATTAAGTGCATATGTTATAATTACCTGTTTCACTAGTTGTTACACAATACTAGCCTTAGTACCCGGGTATTTATTTATTCCACTCATCTGTCAGTACACCTCCACTCGTCTCCCTATTCATCTCCTCCTACCCCCAATCTACCTCCTCCTCCTCCTCCTACTACTACTATTAATACTCCCTTCTCTGTCATTTTTTCTGCCTACTCTCTGTCAATCTCCTCCCTTCACTATGTTCATCGCCCCCTCTCTCGAATTATTTCCTGCCCTTCCTCCTCCTGTATTTCCTTCTCTCAGTTCTGTCAAATTTCTCCTGCCTCTCACAGTCAGAATTCAAATGTTTATAAACCTATTGGAACAAACTGCTATGTTCATCAGTCCATAGACTTAAAAACTACTTAAACTAACTTACACTAAGGACAAAACAAACACCCATGCCCGAAGGAGGACTCGAACCTCCAACTGCGAGCAACCGCGCGGTCCGCAGCAAGTCGCCTTAGAGCGCTCGGCCACTCCACCGCGGCTCCTCTCACAGCCCCTCTCATCTTTTTTACATCTCCTCCTTCCGCTTATCTACCTTCACCTTATTCTGCTACTGTTCCTACTTCCCTTCTTCTGTTATAAATGATGCTATAAGTAATCATTAGTTTCGTATCGTTGACTAAGGGAGAACCCGAGAAAGTAGTGCAGTGAGTGAATAAAAACAAATAGTGAAATGTGAACAATCTTCCTGGATCATTGTGGAATGTTCTCGAAAATTCTCGAATGTTTTGTGGTGTTCTAGAAATTTCTATAGGGAGAATCTTATCACTACGGACTGGGCGTACCCACCGGAAGTTCTAGTCGTCCTTCGGGCATGGATGTGTGTTGTCCTTTGTGGACACTAGCTTAAGTAGTTTGTATGTCTAGGGACCGATAACCAATACAGTTTGGTTCCAAAACTTTACAAACATTTGAATCTTGTCACCCCTTTTATCTTCAAAAGCACGTCTTCAGGTTAAAACGGGAACTTTCCTAACGAATGGAGGATAAACGGTAATCACACAATACAACTCCCATGATCGTACCGGAACTCGATTTCGAATTTTAGCGTATCACATATTGTATACTAAGTTTTATAATATATAATAATTATTAATTTTGGTATGCTTTCTCGTTTTGATAAGGTTTGTTTCTACTTTCTGTTTCATATAACTTATTTCACTTGATCTGTTTTTAGGGTGCTTGTCTCAATCGGTTATCTGCCAGTCTGTCTATTTGTCAGACTGTTAGACCCTTTTTTCTCGGCAGCAGATAGACTATCAAGTTGAAATATATGTCATATACTAAGTTATTCGAACCCTTCTGTTAATGCAGCCTAAAGATTGGATCATTTTTTGATACTCGCATATTCACTCAAGGAAATTTGTAGGGTCGATAGAGAACCATAACACTCGACAAGAAGCAAAGTTTCACTATAAAAGTAAAGGAAAAATCCAAATATTGTTAATCTCTAGTTATATCACATCAAACAAATATTTTTGTCATTATGAACATTCATTGCGTCTGCAGTCTCTAAAAAACCTGTGGAGGCTACCAGAAGTGCAAACAAACATGTCAGTCGACAGACTGAACTGGAATATATAGTTAAAGTAGAAAGGACTTAGGGCAGACATGCAGCCGTAATTATGAATTTTAGATGTAGCTAGGAAGTATTTTGATGAGAGATGTTTGTAAATCTGTGGGACTTAACCGGTTTGGTCCTTGGTCGCTAGGATTACAAATTAATTAAATTAAGTTAAACTCACCTAAGACATCACACACACATACACACACACACACACACACACACACACACACACACACACACACACACAGCCATGCCCGAGGGAGGACTCGAACCTCTGACGCGCTCCGCAACAAGGCTCCTTAGAACGCTCGGCTCCTACATCGCAGCAGAAAGTATTTTGACAGTTTAAAAGACATAAGAAAATAATGTTTCATGGAAGGTGGGAAAATAGTGCTATACAACGCAAATATGGAATCCTATGGATGGTAAACTAATGCTTCGAGGAGTATAGAGATGACGTTTAAAATTAATCATTTCTTTCATCTTCTCAACAGCAGTTATTTTTAATACGGCTAGTTTCGATCAGTGTGAATTATTTTCATATCTAAATGAATAAAACAGGAAAAACGCAAAGTATCTATATTCCATTACCTTTCAATGAGATGAATAATAGTGCATTTAGCTACGAAGCTCCACGTGAAATTATTATATTGCAGTATTCTAATGTTTAGGCCAACGGCGGAATGACCGAGCGCTCTAAGACGCCTTCCTACGGAGCGCGCAGTTGTTCGCCGTCGAAGGTTCGAGTCCTTCCTCGAGCATGGTTGTGTGTGTCGTCCTTAGCAAAAGTTAAAGTAGTTTGTAAGCGTAGAGACTGATAACCGTAGCAGTTAAGTCCCTTAGATTTACAAACATTTGAAAATTTTCTAATATTTCGTTTCATACGGACACGACGAGTGTCTTATACAAATGTATAGATAAATGCAGTAGTTATACTAAATACTCCCGAACTTACTGTAACGGGAGAGACACTAATAACTTAATTTTATTAGCTTGTTTTATTTTTCGATCGATAGATGGTAAAATTTGATCCAAATTCATCCTATAAAAAATAAATGTGCACCTGAGGCGACAAAATAAACGATAAATAAACATCACCTCACGCTTCTGCATAACGTTAGATATATATTGTTGATGGTAAAGATGGTTATGAGGAATGTGATTATCTGAAACGTTTCTTTAAAAGGGATTACTGTTTTCCAATTGTAAAAGAATACTCAGCGTAATCTAAGATTGACTCCAATGGACAGCTGCATCAGAACAGTCTTTGGACTGAAGACCACAAGACATACAATTTACGAAGCTGAAAGCTAAAACGTTGCAGCTCACTCTCATTAACATAAATAATGTACACCGCAAAATCTTACTGGACATTAACAACTCTGAGTCATAATTAAAACAACAAAACCACGACGAAGCAAACCAGTCAGCTATCGTAGACTGTGTTTATGTAGAAACGCGATACAGTCTAATGGTCGAATAACTAGCTAAATAAGTTGCGATGGTAATATTTTACGAGGAATACGAAAGAGGTGGTGTTAAAACGAAACATTCGATTTCGGTTTAATCTGCACGCCATAAAACACACGGAGGGGAATTTTCACAGTACGAAAGGACAAAAGCGTGAACTTATTAAAGCCCAAATCCCGTGTGACAAATTGCGCCCAGTTACAAATTAACCGGCTCTGGGCAACGCAACACGGTAATTGGATGCAAATACCCTGTTTGTTCGTCTCGCCAACACAATTACTACACTTCGGACCAAACATGTAAAAACGAAGTCTGTCGAGGCGAGCAAAAGAGAAAAAATGCAGCCGAAGCCAGCGAAGCACGAGGGCTGGAGTTGATATGTGTCGTGCATTAGCATACAATCACGGCCGGCGCACGCAGAAACACAATGCCCGGCCGTCCTTTCATATCCGCATTACAAGGGTAGTTTGAGCCCAGCTCGGCTTCGAAAGTGCATGGCTATTGTTGCGTCGGGAGTCATGCCAAAAACGACTTTCTTCACTGGCGGGCATGCGTCCCTCAATATATGTATTATATAAAAAAAAAATAATAATAACTCGTCGGCGTGAATTGTGGGTCATCAGTAATGTAACCGGGAATCGTGAGACATAGAAATCTTCTCGCTGCAAGAATGTCCCGGAATATTCGTTCGCTTATCGTGCAGCCGATATCGTCTTGAGCAACACCTCTTGAAGATCTGGGTCGGAATATTATTAGGAGAGTAGGGGGGGGGGGAGCTTTTTCCTTTTAATCTGATCCATGAACTAAACTTTCCTGCTCGGGCTTTCGTTTTTGAGGAGAGTGGAAACAATAAAAGAAAAGCAGTCCCTGAGTTCATCGGGAAGGCACTCTGACCCTGGACAGCGATCTTTTGTGCTGATCGGACTCCGCCAGATTGTGGTGAAGATTAACAGCGGAGACGGTTTATGCGGCGAGATGTTACTCGATAAGACGCTACATTTTGCAACTGCGTCGGCTGCTCGGCTGAAATACGAACTGTTTTATGCATATTGCTTTCCATCGGTCCCTGCATCACACAAATGTCAAACGTTCCGTCGTTTATTAGCGGATGACATTTCAAAGCAGAAGGATAGCTTCTATGTGCAGCGGGAGTTCTTGCAACCATCGACTAGCATTTCTTAGGATGTTATCGTTGGGTAATGTCAGCATTACGTTATTTAATAGACGCGGGACACGGGAGGTAATTTGCGATATTCCCCGGATCATATCCGCGTTGAGCATTTTCTTGTTAACGTCAGTAACAATTTCTTAGAAGAGTTACTACAAAACTAGACAACAGAACAACACCCAACGGAGTATAATGGAATTACTTTTTGAAAAACACAAATTTCTCTAGTCAGCTGAATTTTTTATGAAACGTTGTACTCTCATAACTGTAAAGAATGATCGGTAATTTACAAACTGTGTCGCAAAATAAGAAAAGCTCTTATTGTCTGTTTTTCAAAGTAAGACGTACTTGTGTCCACAGAATATGTGCACTATTTGCGTGTGGTTCCTGAGAACGCAAGAAACGTATCTGCCGAAACAAAACATGACAAGAATCAAGCAAGAACATCGAGTCACGAAGGCAGGATGCGAGCATGTTGACAATTATTAATAGTCTTGAACATAAGCTCAATAGGTCGCCGATGAAAAAGTCACATGGAGGCAAAGTGATTTTATTATCCGATATATACATATGAAGCATTTGAGCCTTTTCGACCATCAAATAATCCGCTGGAGAATCAAATGCTCTTAGACACAATGGTTACATGTTGCTGATGTAACTAACTACACATGTTAGTTACACTGACAACACGTAACCCTTCTATCTATAAGCAATTAATCGATTATGACAAAGACCGAAACGCGTACTATGTATATATTGGAGAACGAAGTAACTTTCCTTCCACGTGAATTTTTCACCAGCGACCTGTTCAGCTTATATGGAAAACTGCTTGTAAATCATCATAACTATGTGATGACATAAAAATCGTCCTTTAAGACTGTATAGTGTTAAATGAATCGTTACTTAAATAAAACTCTCTAGTGATACTCTAAAAATACTGAAACATGTTTGGATCACATGAAAAAATATTGTTTTGTACTACAGGCCGTTATGAGTGACGCGTAAAGTATTATTCCAATATTTTTTTTAAAAAGCGTACACATACGAAATGGCTCACATTTCAGTTACGCTGATAAGATTTATGTGAATCACAATCTAAAGGATTGTTGCGTAGAGCGTGTAAGAGATAAAATATGAAAGAATGTTAGGCGGTGTAGCTGCGCCGTCCCAGTAAGGAAATAACAGTATTTCCGAAGGACGAAAATATAGTACTGAGTACTCTCAATCTCCATTACTGGTTTCCGCACTGACTTTCAGTTATCCCTTTATGAGAGTTTGTTACATCGTTGTATCGATTTCATATCCAACTCTTTATGCGGCATATTATAGCACATGTATTTGTAGTGAAGAAGTATATGTTACGAATGCTTAAAGAACACTATGAACATATCTACAATGGGATATGAAAATAAACTTTACGAAGACTGAAAACTTGGTTATCTGAGGTATAGGAAGGGATTTTGTGGTCGCTTCGCGAGATGTACGTAGGAAGAAACAATATGCTGGTTGACGCTATAATGAAATGTACGCTCTCTGGACTTTGACAGAAGGCCGTACCGCGATACAGAACGTCTCTCTAGCAGCATCTGTCTCTGGAGTCTCCTAATTATCTCCGTGACGCTTACTAAATGAGCCCGTAACGAAGCATTCTGCTCTCCGTTGGCTCCTGTTTCTGGCCTCTATCTATCTTACCTGGTACGTAGCCGGCCGCGGTGGCCGAGGGGACTGAGACACTCCAGTCACGGTCTGCACGGCCACTACGGTCGGGGGTTCGAATCCCCCCTCAGGCATGGATATTTGTGCCGTCCTTAGGATTAGCTAGTTCATAAGTAGTTTGTAAGTTTAGGGACTGATGACCACGTAGTTAAGTCCCATAAGCTGTATGTTCAAATGTTCAAATGTTTGTATAGTCTATGGGACTTAACTACGGGGTCATCAGTCCCTAAACTTACAAACTACTTATGAATTAACTAAGACTAAGGACGGCACAAATATCCATGCCCGAGGGGGGATTCGAACCCCCGACCGTAGTGGCCGTGCAGACCGTGACTGGAGTGCCTCAGTCCCCTCGGCCACCGCGGCCGGCCCATAAGCTGTACAAACACTTTGAACAACATTACCTGGTACGTATTCCACACTGATGAGCATTACTCATGCGCCGATTGAGTGAGAGCTCTATAACCTACTTCCTTTGTTGACGGACTATACTTCCTGATGATTCTTCCAATGACTCTCAGTCTGGTATCTGCCTTACCCATGATTGCTTTTATATGATCGCTCCATTTACAATTGCCCCTTATGTCTACACCCAGATGTTTTATGGAAGTAACTGATTCCATTGCTTGTCCTGCTATCGCGTAGTTACATAATAAAGGATCTTACTTTCTATGTAAACGATACACTTTACACTTGTTTACGTTGAGGCTCAATTGCCATTTCCGACACCATGAGTCAATACGCTGTAGATCCTCCTTCATTTCGCTGCCGTTTTCCAGTGTTGTCACTTCTCGATGAAATACAGAATCATCCGCGAAAAGCCTCACTGGACTGCCGATATTATCTATGAGGTCATATATATATTGTGAAAAGCAACTGCCATATGACATTCCCCTGGGGCTCGCCTGAAATCACTTTAACATCTGAAGACTACTCTCCGTTGAGAATGACATGCTGGTTTTGCTATCTAGAAACGCCTCAATCCAGTCACACAGTCGGGCTGATATTGCATACGCTCGCACTTTGTTCATCAGGCGACAGTACGGAACGCTATCGAACGCCTTACGGAAGTCAAGAATCACATCTACTTGGGATCCTGTATCTACTGCCCTCTGGATGTCGTGGATGTGAATAGCAGGAGTTGTTTTTCACATGATTGCTGCTTTCGGAACCCATGTTTATTCCTACAAAGGAGATTTCCGGTCTCCAGAAATGACATAATACTTGAACATAACATGTGCTCCAAAATTCTGCAACTGACTAATATCAGGGATATGGGCCTATAGTTTTGCGCATCGGGTCGATAATCGTCTTGCAAACGGGAATGGCCTCCACTTGTTTCCTATCGTTATGAACGATGCGCTCCTCTAGAAATTTTCGGTACACAACAGCTAGTAGCAGTTTTTCAGGAGGGTTGATTTCGAACATTTGTGAACCGTGATATAGAGCACCCACACTGATTTTCAAAAGTCGGTGCCTCTGTTTTGCATTATTATGTTACTGCATCTCCTACTTCCTCGCTCCATTTTCTCCCGCCCCACTCTTTGACCGTTTCACCTGCGTCTGTAGTGAAATTCAGCCTGAAATTTAATTTCACGCGGCTCAATTCTCATGACTTCATCTCCTGAACAGAGTATCCTACAGTTATATACGATTTCAAACATATTTTAACATTTTGGTAAATTCTCAAGGTTTATTAAACTTAGCTAGATTTTTTTCAATCAGGTTTGACTCCATTTTTGAGCTGGTTCCCAGCGACTGTTTTACTGTTTTCAAATGTTCAAATGTTTGTTAAGCTTAAGGGACTTAACTGCGGGGTCATCAGACCCTAAACTTACAAACTACTTATCAACTACCTTATACTAAAGACGTCACAAACATCCATGCCGAGGGGGGATTCGAACCCCCGACCGTAGCGGCCGTGCAGACTAACTGGCGCGCCGCAGACCGATCGGCCACCGCGGCCGGCTTTACTGTTTTGCACAAATCTGTAGAGAATGTCACAAATCAGTCGCAATGTTTTTATTGTTTTTATTTTTATTTTCCAGATTTACATAGATTTCGGGCACAGTGTGGCTATCCTCAATGCTTTGAGTTACGTTTACATGTATACCGTCATGCTGAACGTAACTGCCGGCCGCGGTGGCCGAGGGGACTGAGGCGCTTCAGTCACGGTCTGCACGGCCACTACGGTCGGGGGTTGGAATCCCCCCTCGGGCATGGATATTTGTGCCGTCCTTAGGATAAGCTAGTTGATAAGTAGTTTGTAAGTTTAGGGACTGATAACCCCGTAGTTAAGTCCCATAAGCTTAACAAACATTTGAACATTTTTTGAACATAACTGTCAACATGACGGTTTAGATGTAAGCACATAATAGCTACGAGACTGGCCACTCAATGGCCGAAACATAGATATGTCTGAAAACTAAAAACAAAAACAAAAGTTTCTTAAAAAACACGGGGGGGGGGGGGGGGGGGAGGAGGCGGCAATTTAGCAGCTCGCACGGGTCGGCACTAGGGCTTGCGCCGGCCCTGCACACAAGCCGCCATGTTTTGTGTTTGACGTTTGGCATGTGATTTGAAAGAGTGAGAGTTTGTCTTAGTTTTATGAAGGCTCACATTCGAATTTGTTTTCAAACTATTCTTCAGCATGTAATTCCACTCATGGAAGAACTAGAACCAATAATATTTCTCACTTCTTAGAATCCGGATTCGGTCCATTTAGTTTTATTCGCCTACATACTAATACTAACATACGAAATAAAACAAAGCCATCTGCAAAACGTATCTCTTTTTACTTGGTTTCGTTTATGAATGTTTTGGATTACACACTGTCTAAAAACAAGCAACGCCTTCAAGGTCAAGGCCTTTTGCTAACACATTAGGTGACAACTGGTTCATCATTGTGGGTTTACATTGCAACAAATCCATACGAAATGAACTTCTTTGATTTAAAAAGGGTATTTATTCAGTAGAAACTGGCGGTTCAAGCATTACGTGAGTTATGCTCGTGAATTTCTTGTCGAACTATGTTCAGTAGCCTGGGAATACTGACATTGATGTCTCATTACATATTTTTTAACTATGTTTGTTGGACAGAAATTGAATCTGCATTTTGATCACACCTCCTTGATCTCCTTAAGCTGACTTCGGAATTATGTTTTTGAATGTTTTTTACGTATGCTTACGCCTATCGTATGCATAGGATTTGCTATCCGTTTCATTTTATCTATTACTACCCTTTTGTTATAGTCTGATGTACTGAGACATTCCATGGCCATGTAGCTGCAGTAAAGGATGTTCCCACAGGCGCATCAATTCACAGTGTTTCTACTCTGGTGGCTACTCAAGCACGTATATCGCATTAAACGTCCATAAAGATGCCGAAAGATATCCTACGATATATTGTTCCAACCATATTGCGCTTTTTGGAGCAATTCGGCAAATTACTCTTGTACGTCTTGTAGAATGAGTAACGTCCTATGTCACCATTTCCCATACATATTGAACTGTCGACAGATCTGGTGATATTGCTGCTGGCTAGGGCAGTTGGTATATACCACGCAGAGCAATGCGTCGAAACAGCAGTATGTGAATCTGCACTGTCATGCTGTAGAAGCCCATCAGCTTCTGTATGAAGAAACTGCAAGAGCACGAGGAAAACAGCTATGTAATGCAACGGACGCTGGTTACTTTATCTTTCAGATACACCAAATGTGGTCACGTGCTGTAACTGAAGGCCTCCCATGAAGGCTTGTATGCCATCTGTGTATCTTGCGTAAACGCACTCTGAAAAATATCTCTGGAATAAGCATATCGAAAGTTCTAAGCAATACACATGTATATCCATTACTCACATTCAGAGAGAACCTACTCTTATAATTTCAGAGGAAAGAGTGCCATGGCATTCTCCAGCTAACGCTTTAGGGACTGATGACCCTGTAGTTAAGACCCATAAGCTTTACAAACATTTGAACATTCAGACGTAACACACACACAAACACGCTCTTTGTTGCTTTAAACAGATGCGGAGTTTGCCAAGAGCGAGTCGTGTCTGTTCGGCACAGTTTGGGAGCGCTCGTGCTTGTGATGCGATGAGGGATTCTGAAGCCTTGGAGTGCTGTTGGCCGCACTACCCCAGCCCACCCCTCCGTTGACCAGACCAAGCAAAGGCTGCGGCAGTGAGCGTCCGAAGCTCTGTTCTGCCACTGTTAGAATGAAGCGAACGAGACATATTCACACCACGCGCAAATTTTTCATGACAAATCAGTTGGGGGCATTACAGGAGTAGATCTGATAATGAATAAGAAAATAGGAATGCGGGTAAACTACTAAGAGCAACACAGTGATCGCATTATTGTAGTCAAGATAGCTACGAAGCCAACACCGACCACAGTAGTACAGGTTTATATGCCAACTAGCTCTGACGATGATGAGGAGGTAGATGAAATATACGATCTAAAGGAAGTTATTCAGACAATTAAAGGAGAGGTAAACTTTATTGTTATGGGAGACTGGAATTCGGTAGCAGGACAAGGAATGGAAGGGAAGATAGTAGGTGAATATGGTCTGGGCAAAAGGAATGAAAGAGGAAGCTGCCTAGTAGAATTTTGCACGGAACATAATTTAGTTATAACAAACACCTGGTTTAAGAATCACAAAAGAAGGTTGTATACGTGGAAGAGACCAGAAGAGACCGGGAGATACCAGATGGATTTTATAATGGTAAGACATAGATTTCTGAACCAGGTTTTAAACTGTAAGACATACCCAGGAGAAGATATAAACTCTGACCATAACTTATTGGTCATGAATTGTAGGCTGAAACTGAAAAAACTGCAGAAACATAGGAAAATAAGAAGATGGGAACTGGATAAACTGAAGGAACCTGAAGTTTTTGAGAATTTCAGAGGGAGCTTTAGGTAACGATTGACAGAAACGGGGGGAAATAAAACAGTAGACGAGGAATGGGTAGCATTGAGAGATGAAATAGTGAAGGCAGCAGAGGACAAAATAGGTAGGAAGGCAAGACCTACAAAAAATCCTTGGATATCACAGGACATACTACATTTAATCGATGAAAGAAGAAAATATAAAAATGCAGTAAATGAAACAGGCAAAATGGAATACAGACGAATAAGAAATGGAATTGACAGGAAATGCAAAATGACTAAGCAGGAGTGACTAGAAGGCAAATGCAAGGATGTAGAAGAATGTATGAATAGGGGGAAAATAGATACAGCCTACAGGAAAATAAGAGATATTTGGAGATTAGAATAACAGCTCTATGAATATCAAGAACACAGATGGAAAACCATTTATCAGCAAAGAAGGGAAAACTGAAAGGTAGAAAGAGTATATAGAGAGGCTCTACGAAGGAAATTAACTTAGAGGCAAAATTGTAGGAAGAGGAGAAGAAGTAGATGACGATGAAATAGGAGATACTATACTGAGAGATGAATTTGACAGAACACTGAAAGACCTAAGTCGAAACAAGGCCCCTGGAGTAGATGACATTCCCTCAGAGCTACTGAAGTCTCTGAGAGAACCAGTCATGACAAAACTGTTTCACCTGGTGTGTAAGATGTATGAGACAGGCGAAGTACCCTCAGACCTTAAGAAAAATGTTATAATCCCCATTCCAAAGAAAGCAGCCGCAGACAGGTGTGAAAACTAAAGAACCATCAGTTTAATAAGTCATGGTTGCAAAATATTAACATGAATTATTTACAGAAGGATGGAAAAGCTGGTAGAAGTCGATTTTCGGGGAAGATCAGTTTGGGTTCAGGAGAAATATAGGTACACGGGAGGCAATACTCACTTTACGGCTTATCCTAGAAGATAAAGAAAAGGCAAACCTACATATCTAGCTTTTGTAGATTTGGAGAAGGCTTTTGACAATGTTGATTGGAACAAACTCTTCCAAGTTCTTAAGCAAGCAGATGTAAAATATAGGGAGCTTAAGGTTATTTACAACTTGTACAAAAACCAGACAGCGGTTGTCAGAGTTGAAGGGCATGACAAGGATGCAGTGGTTGGAAAGGGAGTAAGACAGGATTGTAGCCTTTCTCCAATGTTGTTCAATTTGTACAATGAGCAAGCTGTAAAGGAAAGTAAGGAGAAATTTGGAGAAGGAATTAAAGTTCAGGGTGAAGAATTAAAAACATTGCGTTTTGCCGACGACATAGTAATTCTGTCAGAGACAGCAAAGGACCTGGAAGAGCAGTTGAACGGAATGGACAGTGTGCTGAAAGGTGCATATAAGATGAACATTAACAACAGCAATACTAGGGTAATGGAGTGTAGTCTAAGAAAATCAGGTGATGCTGAAGGAATTAGATTAAGTAACGAAACAATAAAGGAGGTAGATGAGTTTTGTTACTTGGGCAGCAAAATAACAAATGATGGTCGCAGTACAGATGATATAAAATGCAGAATGGCAATGGGTAGAAAAGCGTTCTAGAAAAAGAGAAATTTCTTAACCTCGAATATTGATTTAAGCCTAAGGAAGTCCTTTCTGAAGGCATTTGTGTGGAGTGTTGCCTTGTATGGGAGTGAAACATGGACGATAAACAGTGCGGACAGGAAGAGGATTGAGGCTTTTGAAATGTGGTGCTACAGAAGAATGCCGAAGATTAGGTGGGTGTATCGCGTAACTAATGATGAGGTACTGAACAGAATTGGGGAGAAAGGGAATTTCTGGCATACCTTGACTAAAAGAAGGGATCGATTGGTAGGACACACTCTTAGATATCAAGAAATTGTGAATTTAGCGTTGGAGGGAAGTGTGTGGGGTAAAAATCGCAGAGGAAGACCAAGAGATGGATACAGTAAGCAGATTCAGACAGATGTAGGTTGCCCTTCTTATGTGAAGTTGAAGAGGCTTGCTCATGATACGGTATTGTGGAGAGCTGCATCAAACCAGTCTCCGGATTGAAGACCACAACAACAACAACAACAATGTAATGTTCAAACAGAGTATTTGTATTTGTTGCTTGACACAGTGGCATGGATGTAATACCTAGGTGTAACGTTGTAGTGCGGTATGAAGTGGACCGAATATTTAAAGGGTGCTGAGTGGAAGTCGAATTATCGATTTAGATATATTGGGAGAATTTAGGGAGGTTTGGTTCATCAGCAAAGGAGACCGCACATAGTACACTAGTGCGATTCGTTCTTGACTAGTGCTCGCGTGTATGGGATCCCCACCATTGCTATTTAAAGGAAGATATAGGAGCAACTTAGAGGCGGGCTGTTAGACTTTGTTTACTCGTCGTTCGACCGACAGGCGATTGTTACAGAGATGCTTCGAAAAATCAAATGGGAATGCCTAGAGTGAAGACGACGTTCCTTAGGAGGAACACTACTTAAGAAATTTACAGGGCGAGCAGTTTGAAGTTGACATCAGAACGATACTTCTGCCTTTAACTTCAATTTGGCATAAGGATAATAAACAACAGTTGAGAGAAATTAGATTGTTGTTGTTGTTTTGGGGTTTAGAGGGGACTAAACTACATGGTTATCAGTCCACTGTTCCTACTGAAGACAAGACATCAAAGTAAGAAAAAGATTAAATAAAGCTCAACACCCAGAAGAAACGAGTTTGTGACACTTGCGGGGAGTGACACTTGCGCGGAAAGGGAATTTGTAGACACTTGCGCGGAGACCCGGGCGCAGCAGGTAGTGAACAGGGTGTTCCAGAAGTAGGGTTACACCACCCCTACTCCTCGCCCTCCAGCCGCTACCTGTGCCGTATTCTGGGAAAGGCCCACCGAGCGAGGTGGAGCTGTAGTAACGGCCCAGAGATATCACAGCCTCATGCAACAGGGAGATAACACGTCATACAAATATCACTCGATTTACAATACAGCACCATGTGAAGAGGAATGTGATGAAATCGGAATTGAGCGCAACCGTTGCTAACTACAATTTCGGATTTACTGCATTTTGAGTCAGAATTCGCATCTATATTCGCATTTATCGCAAATGCGAATTTTTCCTGTCCCTAGTAATACCTCTAAAAATAAACAGCTGATCAAGGCACTAAAAGCAAGGGCAGATCTTTGGGTGTATTACTACAAATAACTAAAACACAATTTGATCGTGGAATTATATACAATCTCATTATAAAGGTTTTTTGTAAGTGGTTTTGAGCAGCTTTTAAATATGTTAGGAATAGCATTATGAAATATAGACAGCTACACCTTATGTTTATTATGAGATATCGATTTCGGCTAATTTCAGGTCATCTTCAAGTCTCAAACAACAGGTGTTACTTATGCATTTTTCCAGTGGCACTCATAACATTTAACTGTTTACACACGAGGTCTAGCGTTGTTAATCGCGTTAGCGATGAAAACTTAACCCAGAATCTTTGCGTCTAAATGATACATATATTGGTGTGATGTCTTATTTCGAAAGAACAGACATCACACCAATACATATATAGCTCTCGGTAAAGTGGAACGGTACGATGTCGTTACGTAGCACAGCACAGCCGACTGGAAACGCAGGAGAAGTGCAAACAACGTTCTCTCCTCAGAGGTATAATTAGGTTCGACGTAGACTTCTACAACATACAGTCTACACGGCGAAGATTACACCAAAAAATTTAACGTTTCGTCTACTTTGGCGATAGCAACCAAATTTTAAAATCGTGTCTACTATGTAAAGATGTAGCAACACAAAACTCTTCAAGTCCAAAACTTCACTGATTTTCGAATTCTCAATTTTTAATATGTTTTTAATGTTATTATAGAAAAAACAAATTTGGGACTCACACTAAAATTTTCATATGGCAGAATTTGTAGGTACATTCACAAGACATAAGTCAACGGTTGTGTGCATTCATCTTATGAGAAATATCAATCATTTGTTTTCAGTGTTTACTTCAAATTTCTCTTTTAAGTTTCTTTAATTATTAGTACTTAAATGTGGTTATGAAATAAATAAATTACGGGTATATGTGTAGTCTTATGCGGCCAAACTACTTAGATCATTGGTCGCTAGACTTACACACTACTTAATCTTACTTAAAATAACTTAGGCAAAGTACGAACAAACATACCTATGTCCGAGGAAGGACTCGAACCTCCGACCGTACCCGCCGCGCAATTTGTGACACAAATTACATGTTTGATAATATTAATGCTTAGAAGTATGAAATCACGTTAAGACTACTTCCTGCAAAAATTTCGACAAAAAAAGTTGGCACTGAGTTTAGAAAAACAAAATTCTGGTATATTGGATTTTAACATTTTATCAAAAATTAAATGTTACTACAAGAGATATAGCCATTCAAATTTACGGGCACCATAACGTTTTCCCTTCCTGAGTAAATGAGCTGCTTCTTATAAGTTTCAACACCTTTTTCTTGAATGTTCTGAATATAAATCTTCACACAGACTTCTTGAGGAGGAGAGTGATACGGATATCTGATTGTAAACCACTGCCTATTACCTTAGACCTTTTTGACTGTACTGAACAGTAGTTCCGCGTATTCCGTAATTTATATTTATACAGTTAACAGGCAATATAATTTATAACCAACTATTGGCTGCCAATTTCGCTTCATTTTTCCTGGAAGTCTTGCAACTTGTTTCTCCCTGTTGGTTTATGCCAAGTTCGGAGTAAAAATGGTTCTATATGACGGTGATGGAAAATAGAATTTATCTTTAGCATCTTTCGGTGTGTGACATTCCCTTACACATTCCGTATTTCATATATTTCTTAGATGTATTTGTAATTCGAATACAGCCAAATCGTTTTGGGGTCTACGAATAAACGCTTTAAGTATGTAAAATACTCATTGACTTATTATTAACGTTTTTTAATTGAAGGTTTAAGGTTGCATCTCCTATTAAAAAGCATAGTAGCTATTTTTAAAGAGATGGAAGTTGCGTGATAGTGAGGTTAACTACATAGCGGTCAATCACATCAACGTATCTGTGCAGGATGCCTAATATATTTATTGCTTGTGCAGGTGTCTTGATATGCTTAGTGTTCTGAATAATATGGTTTTAGGAGGTATGACTGTGGAAAGTCATAGCTTTGTAGTAGCAGAGACTAACTCTCCAAACATTATCACTATTAAAATACCTTTTTGTTTACAGGAGGAACACTCAACGGATTAATATGTAGTTAGAACAAGTTACTATATTGCTCTTCAGCTTGCAAAGGGTTGTGCAATTTCACTGATTTTCGTGTTATGTTGACAGTGTGGAAACTTGACAACAGCAGTGCTAGACTTCTTGGTGTGCCTGTACCCAGGAAAAGCCATTAGCCGCCCCAAGGGCCCCGGGTTCCGCGCAAGTGTCACTCAGCGCAAGTGTTCCAACCCCGAAGAAACACCAGGCACGAGCCCACCACTAAATAGAACCATAAAAGCCAGCTGCGCGTATAAAATCTAAAACTCGGTCAGCCATTGAGGCATTGTCAGCTAAAATGAAGGCAGGCGCAGCAGGTAGATGAAAAGACTGCCGCAAGGCGGCTAAAAGCGGACAGTCTGACAGGATGTGGACCACTGTCAACAAACTTCCGCAACGGCAATTCTGTTGGTTCTCTTTATGTAAAAGGTAGCCATGTGTCAACCACGTATGGCCAATACGTAAGTGGCACAGGACAACAGAGTCCCTACGGGAAGGCCTGAAGGACGACTTCCAGACGGCCGTAGAGGACTTGATCGCTCGGAGCTTTTTGGGAGTGCTCAGTGTTGCCCATTGTATGTTCCAAGCCTCAAAAACCTTGTGGCGCAAATCCAATGGGATATCCCGTTCTGGGATACCAATATCCAGGGGAGGAGCGGTGGTGGCGAGCTTAGCCAGCCGATCGACAAGCTCGTTCCCCGGGATGCCAATGTGGCCGGGGGTCCAAATAAAGTCCACCGAACAGCCAGACTTGCCGAGTGAAGCGATGGCGTTTTGAGTGGATTGCAGCAACGGATGGGAAGAGAAATATTTGGAAAGGGCTTGCAGGCCACTAAGGGAGTCGCTGCACACGACATAAGACTTCCGGGTGCATGTTTTTAGGTGATCAAGAGCACGAGAAATGGCGGTCAGTTCAGCTGTAAAAAGACTACAGCCAGGTGGCAGGGACCGTTGTTCTGTGTGGTCGCCATGAACAAAAGCGTAACTGGCTCTGCCATTTACCAGGGAGCCATCAGTGTAGAGGACTTCTGCATCACGGTGAGTAGCAAGGAGTGCCAGAAACTTGCAACGGAGTTTCAGTGGTGAAACTAACGCCTTTGTATCGCAGAACAATTGCAGGTGGAGCTTCAAACGGGGGATGGACCAAGGAGGGATACGGGATGGGCAGGAAAAAGCGTCAGGGAGAGGTAAGGAATGAAGTTGAAACGTGTCCTTAAAAAATTATTTTTGTAAGAAAATGTCTAATATTGTGCCTCCTGTTTTGTATCGAGTAACTTGCTTGCAGGAAAATGTATAATATCGCTTCTACTGTATGTATCGATATGGGTACTTAACTCTGTGAAGTTTCATCTTTGGCAAAGATCATGTATTGCATAGCATTGTAGCTCGCGCTGAGAGAGAGTAGCACTTGTGGTTCAGCTCGCTTAGAGAGCGGTTGAGTTGTGTGTATGGCTCCGATGTAGAGCAGAGGCTGCTTTGCCAGCAAGTCAGAAGTGTGTTATGTAGGTAATGTAATGCTGACTATTAATAATAAGTAACAAAGTTGACCTTTCTTTCCTGTTTCATTTACGTAGTTAGAAAATTAACCTACTTCCTTCATTTGATAACTAGTTATCAGTGGATTTAAAGTGCACTGTTGATTTTAATAATATTGTTGAACAGATTTCGTTATTGGGGCCATAGTAAATGATAGTTAATTGACTATGATACTAAATTTCAATAATCAGAAACTGATCTGCATAAAAATTCTCACAGTCAAGCATTAAGAAAGTGGTTTGTGGTTTTTTAATATCTTTCTCGCAGTCAAAATTTTTGAGTATAGTCAGTGTCTGTTTCAAATGGTGACTTGTCACAGTTGTTTTGTGTTTAAAAGATCCGTTGCGCACATAATCAGTTTAATGCACTGTTTCTTATTTAATAGTATATACATCAATATCAGGGCCATAATTAAACCAAATTGCTGTGTTAATGAACAATTTGTTGTCTGATAGGTTCAACATCCACGACACACACACAGCTTTTAAAGTGAGGAAAGGAGTGTACGAACCCAGATCGCGATTGGATGACCTGATCTAGGTCGACGTGGTGGAAAAGGAGGGATAACAGTCGGAAACAAAAGCCTGCGATTCGGATGGTGTTGCGTGGCATGGACTCGAGCATCATAGCTAGCGAGAAGCTGCTGCCGGCGAAAGTGTAATGGAGGAATCCCTGCTTCGGCAAGAAGACTTGGGTCAGGGCTGGTGCGGAAGGCCCCAGTCGCCAGCCAGATACCACTATGGTGGATGGGATCGAGGATCCTCAAGGCGGATGGTGCTGCCGAGTAGTATAGCAGGCACACGTAATCAAGCCTTGATTGTATCAAAGACTTTGTACAGCTGCAGGAGAGTGGAACGAGCAGCGCCCCAAGCAGTATGGCTCAAGAGAAATTAGAGATCGTATGAAGGCGTATAGACTGTAATTTTCTCCTCTTTCTATTTGGGATTGGAATAGGAAAGGACATGAGTAGTAGTGATACCAGGTACGATGCGTCACGCACCCTGTTGGTGACTTGCGTTGTATTTATGTAGATATAGATGAAGCTATATTTCGCTGTATCCTTCCTTCTTTTAGTTTCATTTCAGCAGAATCAACTGCTCTGGAGCTCTGAAACTAGAAGGAAATGTTTCGCAGGTAATGAGGTTGCTGAGCCCTGCTCAAAAAATACCTTGGTAACAATAAAACCCACAATATATACAATGACCCATGTATGATTCCACACGTACTTGTTAAAGATATCTACATTGACCAATACCACTTGCAGCAAACGATCGATATGCGTTAAGACGTGTTAGAAATTCTCTCCAAATTTGATGAGTAACAGTCCCAACGGATTTCGTAGGGAACAAAATTACAGAAATATCTCTTTTCCAAATGAATTTTCATTCACTCTGCACCAAAGTGTGTGATAATAATTTGGACTGGAACTCGAACTCGTGTGCTCTGCCTGCCACGGTCAAGTGCTCTACTGACCTTACCTTCGTGGCACAGGTTCTTCCCTACAAATAGCTCTTTGTCTGTGGCCAACATGGACGGATGCATGGATATGGAAAATTGGGAGCCCGACAACTATATATTTAGGGACGAGTTACAGTAAATTACACTACAAGGAAGGAGAAACAAACAATGGAAATGAAATACAACAATGTGAAGCAAAGCCTGTGCGAACCTATTCTGAATCACGAACAGACTCTGTGGCCAAGAATCAAATTCATAGTACTGTTATCTAATCTACTTTTGACGGAAACAGCTTAAGTTTACTAAATTAAAATTTTTCTTCTAAGTTAAAGTAATAGTAAACTTTTCATCCTCTCATACTGACTCAAGAACTGAAATCATCAAAGTCGTTTTGTATTTGCATATGAAAGACATTTGGAGCGTGATAGTTTCCGCTATTGAAGGAAAACATAATTTCAAGACTGAATTTTACCATGCCTGGACACAAGAATTATACTCTGTATCGAAAATTAGCATAACATTATCGACGTTGTAAGAAGCTTGACAAGGCATCGTCTGCTTGCGACAGCTCTTCATAAATTGTGGTATTTTTGCTTTTGTAGTACATCATATTTGACCGTTAAATTCTCTGTATATAACCAATATGGCTATGTATTCTTAAATTTTCTTCCAAGCCTTCTTTGTAATATTATAGCGGTGCTGTGACTTACGTTAAATCGGTTAGCCTTCTTGCTACACAGAACTATTAGATTGGTGTATAAGTTTGTAGCGTTTTTGTTTTACATGTTGGTATTCGAGTTGCTGTGAGTTTATTTATCGATTGTAACTTTTATTTGTAGCTCACTGTTATTATTCGAGTTTGATATTATAATTTTGTCGTATCGACACAGTTAGTGGAACTGTAGAAAACGGAGTGCCCATTTCAAAAATAAGATTACCGACACATTTCTCTGTTTTAGTTAAATAAATGGATGTGGAGGTAGCAATAAAATTTAGGCCGTGTATTAGGATGTCACTGGACAGAGCAGCTGAAGAAAATGATTTGCTCCTTTTAAGGAGAATCGTTTCGATCTCAGTGAATCTCCACATCGAGGACGACATTCGAGGTTTGAAGAAGGTAATTTAAACGCATTAATCCGCAAAAATAAATAGTGAAGTAAAATATATTATTGATGACCAAAGACATGAAGTAAACACAACTGAAATTAATGGAGAACTTCTTTGCTGTCACCACTTTTTCAGATTCTTTATCTTTACACCGTTTCAGGTAAAACAGTGTTGTTCAGTACAAAATACTTCCCGAAGTTCTTTTCATACTTCTTTTTCAGTTTGAGAAAATGAAATAGTACTTTAAACATTGTGATAAATGTATGACTCTCAACCAGTTCTTACGTCTGCATTTTTGCCAGTACCTCACCTCCTGCCCACCAAACCTCACAAACGTTTTTCTGCATAGCCTGCAGTTCTAGCACTCATGGGAGAAAGGCTATTGAAGAGACATGTGAAATTTGGAAGGAAAAGATGAATTACTGTAGGAAGTACAGCTGTGAGGGGGGCTTGTGAGTCCTTCTTGGACAGCTTAGTCAACAGAGCAATTTGCTGGAATTTTACTTTCATGATCATATCTTTCACTGCAAACACGGTTGTCTTGTAGCAGACATTGCTGCGGCAGGTATCCGTCATGTCACTGCTGTCAGCGAAGAAAGAAGAAACGTCATCTTCGAACCTTGCCACCCATTAAATAATTACTACATACTTATCTATCAGAGATTGAGGTGCAACGAAAGCTTATAGTAAACAAATAATATTTTGCGAATAACTCTGTCCAAAGCATGAATGAAAAGTGCAAATTGCAACCAGTAATCAATACAATTTAGTTTTAAACATTTTAAAATATATCATCTCGCCTACTAGAGAAGTGGAATGCCAGGCGTACTGTCAATTTCCTACGCTCTGGAGTCAGAATCTGCAGACTCAATCTCCAGATCTGATGTTATCTGTCGTTATTACAAGCTACTAATGTGGAGGTGCGCAGAACAAGGACGATGTACCCTGCTGCAACTCTGTCCTGCGTCCTTAAGCAAGAATGATCTACCACTGTCTGCCACTAAAGCTCTTGAGGTGAGGTTACCGCATTTGGAAATCCATGGTGTAATGTTTCACGCATTTATACCATTTATACCCAGACTTCTTTCTCCTTTATGTTAATTATGTTGACTCGAATTAGAAAAAAAAAAAAAATCTTTCGGTCGTGACTCACCAATTACTTTTTACTCTTTCTGCTGTCATTTGAAGCAGCCAGAGTTCCATGGACGCAATGCATTATTGATCAGAAAAACTGGAGCGCAACGTATGAATCTCGGTGTAACGTTTGGTTGAAAGGAAGAAGGAAGGACGATTTGGGTTTAGTATTCGGTCAACAGTATCGTCATTAAACGCGGAGCAGAGCTCGGGTTGTTTTGGTAAGAATGGGCAAAATAATAGACCGCGCATTTTCAAAGGAACTACCCCTACATCTGCCGAGAATGATTTATTGATATCACAGAAAATCTATACGTGGACAGTCGGAGGGGGATTTGAACCGCTGTCCTCCCGAAAGCGAATCCATTGTATTGACTACTGCTTCATCTCGCTTGCTGAGTTAGTAGAAGCATTTACATAAAATGTTGGAATACAATGAGGGTTCTGTAATAAATACTCGTACAGAAGAAAATATGTCAAAGCAGCTAAAATGTTGTTGATTTTAGCGGATGTTGCAGTGGTGTTCTTAGTTAGTATACCAAACGCAGCCATACAGTGTGTAAACAATTTTATGTGTAGGAAACGAGGCGTTTTACAGGTTATGTGTGAAAGAAAACAATGGAGTTGTGGAATTAACACGTGAACACCGATTACAGTATTATTTCTACACAATAGGAAGTTATAACTGAAATTATAATTTCCTTCATCCTTAATTCGGTATATAATTATTGAATAGTGTATGTAAAATCCCTTCTGTGGCACATACTCTTAAACACTACCGTTTCCACACAAAAGAAGAGAAAAAACTGTTCACTTCTAGACTTGAAGATCACTCCAGTTAATGCGAACCGGACCGCATTCCTACACAGAAAGGGGAGCCGGAAATTGCTTGTTGGTATTCAGATATAACCAGGTCCAGTTTATATGAAATGAGTCTCATCAACTGTATAAAATAATTTCCTCGGATATTTGCACGAGTTCTATGAAACTGTAACAAGTTTGAAACATAGAATAAGAAGAGATAAAAGCTGTACTTAAATGTTCTGACGACAAGCTATCCTTTCCTCTTTCATGTTTACTACACTGAAGTAAGTGAAACAAGTGTTCAAAAAGCAACACTGTATATGACACTAAACATAATTTACTTTTATGTCCAAGGTCTTTACCAGCAAAAATACAGCGTTAATGACAGGAGGGACTACAAACACGTGGGAGGGAGGAAGAAACGTGTGAGTAGAATTTCATGTCGACCTCGAGATAATTTCCGACACAGCTTTAGCTCAGGTCTTTTACGAAGAATTCATCGCGACATTCGTCTACAATGCTGAGGTGGATAAATAGCCCAACAGCGCAGCCGAACATGGAATGGAACGCCATTGAAAATTTTTCATAATTAACTATGAATGGTCAGGCATTGTCTAAATTGATGTAGAGAATCCGAAATGGACCAAGTTTTCTACAGAAGGTGGATCGAGAGACCCAGGTAATAAGCGATATCTGCTCGCCGTATCCTATCTGCAGGTGATGTATATAGGCTGTAGGACGCGTGAAAATTTGCACCAAGGCAGATTCGAATCCGCTCGCAAGGCAATGGTGCTCACCTCGACACCCTTGTGAAGTGGCATCGTAGAACTATACGGATTTACTCTCGCAAACCTTCACCCTCAGTCCAAATTTTCACGTTTCGCCTACTATTCCTCTTCGCCAATGTTGTTTTACCTTGTTTTGTGTACGCTATTATTACCGATGATACTGTTGCTAGTGAAACGTTAAACGGTTTAGACGTTTTCAAGACATATGCTGCAACTAACTGCGCATCATCGAGTTGTCCTGTTTGGAGGACTGAGAGATCACGCATTTTACCATTCATTTGGGTTGACCGTCGCAGAAAAAACTTGTTCTATACATTAACATAATGTCCAAGACTTCGTATGACGATTGTGCTCTGCGGTCTTGTCTCAGCATTAACAAGTATCTGTGGCGCCAACTTGCAACAAGATGTTCTTATTATTTTGCTCACCCCCTGTACATCACTGATGTTTGTGACTTGTAAAATTCTATGAATCATCGTTTGATTTCTATCAAATTGTTTATTATACAGTTTGTTGCATACGTTTAGACCAAGATTTTCGTACTACCTATGTAGGTATTTAAAACATGAAAATCTGTCAAAGAAATACTTTATGATACACAATATAACAGAGCGAAGACATGAATTAAAGACAGCTACTCCCTTCACTAGTTGAGTGAGTCAGTAATTTGGAACTTCTACGAAAGATAATGGAGTACCACCTCTATCAGGACCTCCCTAGTAAAAAAACTGCATTGTTTCAATCACCTTAACGATTAAGGACAGCTTTATTTTTGACTGTGTTGGAGAGATCACAAAGGAATGTAATAATTTCGAATGGGAGATGAGATGAAGCTTGTTAGACCTTGCACGAGCAAAGGCTATCGGAAGCTATAAGAAGATTTTTACTATAGAAATGGTGAAATAAAAAACTTTTCCTCTTCTCATTCTGAAGTTCTTTCGTAAAGGAAATTTTCTCATGGAAACTACTGAAGCATTGAAACGAATATACAACTCGTGATCGTTACCGTCAAAACAATGATAATGTTGTCAACACATCGTGCACAAAAATTATTTTTTGGCGAAATTACGGCATTTTTTTTTTTTAATTTTTTTTTTTTTTTTTTTTTTTTTTTTTTTTTTTTTTGCGCGGTTTGTTGACGACATTATTATTGTTTTTGACGGTAACGATCGCAACTTGGACCTTCTTCAGTAGTTTCCATGAGAAAATTTCCTTTACGAAAGAACTTCAAATTGAGAAAGGGGAACTCAGTTTTCTTGATTTAACGATTTCTGTAGTAAATGACTCGTTAACTTTCAACATATGCCACAAAGGAACTTCCCGACATTGTCCATGCTGACTCAACGCATCCAGAACCCCAAAAACTAGCGTTTCTTTCATTCTGCTATACACCGTATGGAAATAACCCTTTTATCACCTGCCAATCAAGAAAACCAGTTCAGTGTGATTAAGTTTATTGCAGTTCACAGTGGATATCACCACGATATGGTAGATCACATCTTGAGCAAAAAACCTCTCCAAAATGCTCGACATTGTACAACATTTCTTCAAGTGACAACAAAAATACTTCATATCAATTCTTTCTTGGGAAATATTTATTATAAATTCAAGGGTCTTCTAATGCAGAGTTACAACTGTAATGTTTCTTTTTCTATAGACAACAGTTTAAAGAAAAAATTGTTGCAGACCATCGAAAATACAGTGATTGGCTTTGTGATTCAGGAGTCTAGAAATTAATCTGTGATAACTGTCCATGTTATTACATGGTCAAACAGGCAGAGCTGTGAAGACAAGATACAAAGAGCACTTATTAGGAACGAAAGGAGCGAACATACATAACTCTACGTTTGCACAACACATACTGATTGCAAACCACACTCCGAAAAAGTTAATACACAATTACTTTACACAGAGAAGTTAAAAGGCGAAAGCTTGATCATTGGGAAGAATTTGAGATCTTCAAACATATAGAACTCAGGAATGGAAATTTACTAAATGACCAGTTAAATATCGTCTGTAGAAAATATTTTGACAAACCTATACTGCTCATTTGTAGTTCTCCATGATAATTGACATGAAATTTATCTATCCATATTGTCACATTTCTGTCACCTTACTATGAGCCATGTACTAATCAAATTTATTTTGTTTATCTGAGAAGTACGCTCTTATATTATTATTGTTCGTTCACGCATTCATATATCAACTATATTTGATAGTTAGTATATTTTACAATTGACCAATGTAATATTCGTTTCCATAGCTTTGCCCTTCTATCCAAATATCCTATTTATTTAACATCGTTGAAAATTCAATGTAAGTTCTCCCATCGGTTGTTCACGATGTTTTAGACAACAGGCTTGGTATGGCGCATATATCAGACAAAATGAATATGAATTTGTAATTTATGCTGTCACATTGTCCTTAGGTATCACATGTGTTCTTGAAGACGACGGGTTTGTATCCGCTGAAACCTTGGTCAAAGTTTATCAAACCACTATTGCGATTGCTTAGCTGATTATTAATTTGCTATCCTGTAACCGTTGCTGAGGCGCATCATGTTTAAAATGTTTCTAAATTTTGTAAGACTTCTGTAATATACGCAATGCAAAATGTGTATAACGCCTAGCTACATGTTAAAGAGGGCCTGAAGGCGCTAATCTTGCTAGGTTAAATAAATGATATAAGATTTATATCACGTGTCTGCTTGACCAGTGACTTTTGGAAAAATCAATTGATTGTAGAGAGTAGAGATTACCCGTAGGGTAAAACTATGGTTTCACAGTAGTGCAATTCGGTTTAACAATCTCAGTTGTGGTTTTTGCCAGAATGATAAGTACATATCGAGAGCGTAGTTAATAGAAAATTTGTTGATTATTTGAACTGTGTTTTAATAAGCACAGAATGTTGGTGTCAGCACTGCGAGTTGTTAGGGGAAGTACTTTCGACCATAGGAAAGGGAAAATGACCTTAAAACTTCCCAAAATTTTAGTTTTCATGCTATAAACTTGCCAAGCACCATTCAAAGAGTGCAAGAGACCGTCAAGCAGGAAACAAAGTACTGAATTAAGTATCACAATTTTGAGTATGTTCCACAAGTCAGGAAGATACTCAAAATTGTGATTTTTAATTTAGTATGACGATAATCCACCAAGAACCGATGGAAGAATCAGTCAAAATGAGAAAAGGAAGTCTTAATTGTGCAGTTTCTACCTAAAACTCTAGCGCAATGGGAAAAAGGACACTCCTAAATTGTATGATGTGTTAAGGAAGAACTCGACCTGACATAGCAGTGAAGAGTGTGAGAGGTAATTCTTCCCCATAAAAACAGCCTATGTAGTTGAAACGTTCCGTACTACGCAGCTATGTCTTTGCCATTTTGTTTAGCTACAGTCTGTTCAGATTATGTCATCAGATGTTAAGTGTTCCAAGAAGATAGTTACAGAAGAAATAGAACACAGGAGTGTTGCTTTCGCCAGCCGTTTTCTAAATAAACATTAGCGCAGTTATAGTATTTCTGAAAATGAATTACTCGCGAATGTGCACGGCTTCAACAAGTTCAGAGCGTATGTGGACAGTTTTGAGATGACCATACTACCTGTCCATAACGTCCATTTAGTGTTCTGTAGGATAGTAGGTGCTAAATGATAGCCTTGTGTGTTGGGAAATCTTTTTGCAGAATTATATCTACAACAATAGATATATAAAATAAATGGAGAGTTACATTGTAGACTTCCTGTCACGTCAGCCTGTTGGGGAAAAATGGCAAAAATGCGGAAAGAGTTTCGACTTTTATACATGAAACATGGAATGAGAAAGAGAAATTCGAGCTATTTGTAAGTTTATGCGACGATCTCAAAATGACGATCCAGAAAGTTCAGAGAAAAAAGTAAATTTTAGTTTTAAAGATTACGAGAAGATATTACGGTACTATAAGTTATATAAGGTTTTCCTATTTCGTAGGAAGGATGAAAACAATGAACAGTGATGATTGCGTTTCCCCATAAATATGTAGAACCCCTAATAGAATACGTTCACTTAAATTACAGGCATTACGGGCCACGGTAAGCACACAGTCAGTCGCTAATGAAAAACGAACCATGCTGCAACATAACACTACCGCACAATAGGGCGAAATGCAAAGAATCATCCGTAAAAATGTAGGAGAAATATTCACTGCGGATAACTGTGGATCACTGCCAGCCGGTCGCGGTGGCTTAATATACACTGCTCAGAACCATTAAGGGATCAGATGACATATACACAATATGCATATAGTAACGTATTTTATTAAGACAGTGGTTACAATTGTAATTTGTGTGTGATACAGTGCGATTTTTTTATCTCAACTCTGTACTTGAGCTTTACGTGGCGTTTATTTAGAGCGTGACACAATGGGGCTACCATAATAGTGGAAAAGTCATTCACGTTGCCCTCTAATATGGTGTGCGATCGCCTCGGATGGACAGTACAGTTGACACCTGCTTGTCTTGGACAGTACGAGGTTATCAATTGGCTCTTGAAAAAATATTTGGTCATTCTTCCATGAATAACCGGACATCACCCGTTGGGATTTTAGTGGTCTCTCCAAGGCTTTTGATTGTGTAAATCATAGAATTCTTCTAGATAAACTAAAGTATTCTGGTATGAATGGGACAGTGTACAAATGGTTTTAATAATACCTAACAGGAAGAGTGCAGAAAGTTGACATTAGCAGTTCCCATAATATCCAAAACACAGCTGATTCCTCAAACTGGGGAGCAATCAAAAATGGGGTGCCACAAGGTTCGGTTTTGGGCCCTTTGCTGTTCTTAATATATATTAATGACTCGCGATTCTAGATTCATGAAGATGCAAAGCTGGTTCTTTTTGCTGATGGATACAAGAATAGTTATCATACCTGACAGACAAGAACTAACTGATGAAATTGTAAACGACGTCTTTCAGAAAATCATTAAGTGGTTCTCAGCTAATGGACTATCATTAAATTTTGATAAAACACAGTACATACAGTTCCATACAGTAAATGGAATGACACCATCAATAAATATAGACTTTGGTCAGAAATCTGTAGCAAAGGTAGAATATTCAAAAATTTTAGGTGTAAGGATTGATGAGGGGTTGAACTGGAAAAAACACATTGAAGATCTGTTGAAACGTTCGAGTTCAGCAACTTATGCTAGTAGGGTAATTGCAAATTTTGGTGATATACGTCTCAGTAAATTAGCTTACTATGCCTATTTTCATTCTCTGCTTTCGTATGGCATCATTTTAGGGGGTAATTCATCACTGAGTAAAAAAGTATTGCCGGCCGCGGTGGCCGAGCGGATTGCGGCGCGCCAGTCACGTTCTGCACGGCCACTACGGTCGGGGGTTCGAATCTCCCCTCGGGCATGGATATTTGTGCCGTCCTTAGTAATAGCTAGTTCGTAAGTAGTTTGTAAGTTTAGGGACTGATGACCCCGTAGTTAAGTCCCATACGCTCTACAAACATTTGAATTTGAAAAAAAACTATTCATTGCACAAAAGCGTGTGAATAATTTCCGGAGCCCATTCAAGATCATCCTGCAGAGCTAGGGATCTTCACAGTAGCTTCTCAGTATATATATTCACTTATGAAATTTGTTATTACCAATCCCACCGAATTCAAAAGCAATAGCAGTGTACATAACTACAACACTAGGAGAAAGAATGATCTTCACTATTCAACGTTAAATCCAGCTTTGGCACAGAAAGGGGTGAATTATGCTGCCACAAAAGTCTTTGGTCACTTACCAAACAGTATCAAAAGCCTGACAGATAGCCAACAAGCATTTAAAAATAAATTAAAATAATTTCTGCATGGCAACTCCTTCTACATTATAGATGAATTTTTAGATACAAATTAATAAATTTGAAAAAAAACAACATATTAATACTAAAAAATTGTATCATGTAATTTAGTACAAAGTGATAATTTGTAAAGACACTTTTCATTAACCTGGCACGTTCCACATCATTACGAAGTGTCGTATTCATGATCTATGGAACAAGTACTAATCTAATCTGTATAATATCCAGTTCTGCATCCGTTGTGGGAGGTGCTGGTCAGGCTGTAATGCGCCTTCCAAGGGAATCCCAAACATGCTCAATAGGGTTTAAGTCCTGTGAACAAGATGGCCACTCCGTTCGTTCAATTCCCTCAGCTTCAAGCATGTTTTCCTCCAGTACAGCTCTGTGCAGACGAGCA
The DNA here is from genome assembly GCA_026315105.1 of Locusta migratoria. Lineage (NCBI taxonomy): Eukaryota > Metazoa > Arthropoda > Insecta > Orthoptera > Acrididae > Locusta > Locusta migratoria. Next base: position 383,095,796 of record CM048755.1, read on the forward strand.
TTATCGTCCACCAGGAGCCCATCTCTTATGACACCAGCACAGGGCACAACGAAAGGTCGAAGGATCTCGTCTCTATACCACTGAACAGTCAAAGCGCTATTTTGGACGACATAGAGATCCGTACGTCTGTCAACACTGAGTACTACCCACACCATTCGTCAACCACCATGATATGGTGATGTTTCCTGCACATAAGCAGGATTGTTCAGAGTTCCACGTTCTCTCCAGGTAAGAGAACGACAGTTGTCCGGCTGACCACAAAATCGTGACTCATCTGTAAACAGAACCCGGTGCCATTCGTTAAGACTCCAATCCTAATGTTCCTCCGCCCAGTTTCTGTAGGCTAATCGGTGTCGTGGTTTTAATGGGACACACACCATAGGCCTCCATGCGTAGACACCACATTCCCGAAGGCAATTTCGGAGTGTCAGTGGTGATAAATGTTCAAATGTTCAAATGTTTGTATAGTCTATGGGACTTAACTACGGGGTCATCAGTCCCTAAACTTACAAACTACTTATGAACTACTTACGAACTAGGACGGCACAAATATCCATGCCCGAGGGGGGATTCAGTGGTGATATTGCGAGTCCTGTTGCTGCTTGGAAGGTGCGTGGTAGCTGAGTTGAATTCAGTCTCCTGTCTCGAGGGGCTGTTAACAGGAGATAACAGTCATCTCTTCCTGATGTTACCCGTGGACGACCTTGTCCTTGCCATCTTTTAACGGTTCCTTTTGTCTAAAATTGCGCCCAGGTCCTGGAAATTACACTTTGGGACGCTCCAATAGCTGCAGCCTCCTTCCCTGTCTCCGTCCCACCTCCAACCTTCCTAAGGCTGGCCATGCCACAGCTTCGGGCAAGCCACAGTGTTATTGCATTGCAATACCTGATCATTATACAATCTGAGCCCAACTGCTTCTGTAATTCGTTTGGTAAACACCAACCCCTTCTTCAGCAACTTTTCGTTATTACCAGTATCTAGGTTGTCGTAATGTTGTTGTCTCCAACTCGTAGAACCGACAGAAAGACGTCGAATCATTTTACTTCTTTCTACGGATGACAATACTTCAGAACATAGATATCTCAACTGATCCCTTAATTGTTTTTACCAGTTTATTTTCATTACTTATTTAATTTTATCTGATACGGAAAACTAAAAGTAAAATTTTGATATCCAAAGTGGAGATCGACTTCATTATTAATGTAATATTACTAGAGTTGCTCTTGTCCCACAGTTCACTTTTTAATCTGTAGTGTGAGTTTATGAACAATTAAGGCAACAATCACGTGACGATATCAATGTCCCACCCAACAAGTAACTGTTGTGAACGTTACACGTGAAAAATTGGTCGCCTAGGAAGATCCTATTTCAAGACCAAGCAGTGCAAGTGGAGACAGTTTTCATGCTCATTGTAAGATGTACTTAATAGTTTTAAAAGTAATACTAGAGGCTACTCGTCATTAGAAGTAATGACGGAAAACAAGCCACAGATATATCTTACAGAGACCGTGGAATTTCAACCGTGTGATGCAAAAACGGTAGCTGAAAGTGAGTATGCAGTAAAATCTCGCATTGAGAAGTTGTCAAATGAGAGAAAAAGTTTCGTGATGGTCGCTATAAGACGATTAAATACATGATCGGAAACGGTGTCTTGGTGAAATGCCAAGGAAAAATCTAATGAAGTAGATGGTGGAATGCAAAAACCTGTTTGAAGTATACTATGCGACATTCGCTATCGTAGATTTTCCACATCCCCTTATATGTGTATTCAAAACGGAAAAAAATTGCGGTTACGAAACGTATCAGAGCCACGATCTTATATAGTAAACTGTAAAACAATGAACAAATAAAACGGGAATTTCATGTGTATTTTTGAGAATTTTCAGGGATCTTTCTATGTTTGCAGTAGGGTATTGCCGTAGTTTTCAAAATGTATGTGACGAAGAATGGAGGTAAAATTTAGTGTAAGAAGTGAATGAATAATGGCAGCAAAACATTCATGCGTGGATATCTACAGACTGTAATTATTTGTAGTAGGCTAACGTTAATAGTGAAAAATTCATTGTTACTGTACATTATAACATTTTGGGTAAAATTTCAAGGTGTTGTTTTAACAGTATTCCTTCTATTATTTTGTGTGAGAAAGTGAGAAGACATAAAACATTACTGTTTATGGAAAGGTAATCGTGTATCTACACAAAGTGTTTTTATACTGTTCACGAAATAGGTGATGTACATGTTATTTTGGATGAGTGTTAAACAATTTTATGTGTATGAAATTTTGAGGAATAAACTGTTTATTAATGATTCTGAAGTCCAGTAGACCTGCTGAGTTAAAAGGAAAGTCAAATAAAAGAATTTTACAGAGTTCTGTCAGTGTAAAGTTTTGTTTACATGCAGTAAATCGATGGGACCTGACAAAATTATTGTTAATTTTTGGACTCGAATCAATTTCCAAACAAGAGAGGTTTTCTTGTGGGAACATCTGACTAATTTTAAGTCAGCAGAGCCATAATTTCTGCCCGGATATGAAGCGCGGAACAACTGAAGACCATTTAAAATCGTTCAACGAATTGTGAATCTTATCTCCAGTAGCAAAGAGTGTTCAAGCGTCTACTTTCGCAACCCTTCTGTGGTATGATCACGGGGGATTCTGAAACATTTATACAATCATGAATAAAATGGTAAAGGCTCCCTTTAAGAGTTCCCACCCCCACTACACACTTTGGCAACCTCTCTCACTGCTACCCTGCGTCTTTGTTGAGCACTTGTCTACTGTCACTTCGACAACCCATCACGTCAATGGCTTTCGTTTGCACCTCTAGCGTCTGTAATTTCGGCAACTTCTTCAAAGTGTCGTTAGAGTTCGAATGCCGACAAGTAGGCGTTTGACTAGGAATCCAGCCCCACGCAGACGGATTGTTTCTGAAATGACTTAACAAGTATATTAATCATAGAATGTAGGCTTTCACGGCCGGCGTCTTCATTAATTAAAACTTCCGGGCTAAGTTGCCGTGGTCCATCAATAAAACTTCTTACTCCCGACGTTTCGTTGCCTACTGCAGGCAACATCTTCAAGTGCAGCCCGTCTTTAGACCTACCAAGAAAATTAGCGAATGCTTACGATCGGTGCAAGACGCACGACATACCCTAGCAACGTATCTGTGACATGGTGTATATAAGAACAACAAAAATGAGTGTTAATACTCGCATATTGGAACATAAAAGGAATTGTCGTCTGGCTCACACAAACAAGTCAGCTGTGGCAGAACATGGTTTTACACGTAGTGACCATGAAATAAAATTTAGTGAAACGAGCGTGCTAGACAGAACGTCGCATTATTACACACCCATGTACAGAGAAGCTACAGAAATACAGAAACACCATAATAATTTTAACAGGAAAGAAGAAGGTTTGAAATTAGATAAGATTTGGCGGTCAACTTTGAACCAAAGATATGACAATCGATTACCTGTAATCGAGAGAGATGACGTTGGTCAAAGATAGCTTCATAGTCGGCAGCACGTGACAGGTGGTAGCGCCATCTATGCCCTCTATATAAGCAGGACCTCCAGCGCCTAGTAGGCAGTCGTCGACTCACCCTTGAAGATGTTGCCCGCAATAGGCAACGAAATGTTGGGAGTAAGAAGTTTTATTGATGGACCACGGCAACTTAGCCCGGAAGTTTTAATTAATGAAGTATATTAATATCGACGGAATGTATGGCATTAACTGGGAATGGGTGAAATTGAAAATTTGAACCCGGGTCTCCGGCTTTCTAGGCAGCTGCCCTGACCCCTTCACCACTGAAAACACAGCGATCACTCACTTGTATGAACTACTCAAGCACGCCTCCCGTCGGACACAAATTCTCGACTTTACCCTGCACACTATTATTCAAAATCTGTTTTCTTCAGACTAATTCCCGCAAGAATAAGGACCTACGAGTGCCTCTGCACTGAAGAAATGATCATTGCCCGTCATCGGAATATCGTATAAAAATTATTTCTTTTTGAACGCCCCTTACATATATGGCGGGCGCGAAACAGAAAGGCTGAGAAAACTTTGTTACTTCCGATCATCTTAAAATTTCTTTGAGTGATTTTGAATGGTCTCTAGTGGTTCCAATCTGTATACGAGAGCAAAAATTGTGATTTTTGCAAGACTACATAGTGGTCAGATCAATTTCAATTGGCTTGGACCTCATGATGTCGTTAGAGAAGAGTTGAATCGGCCAGAGTGGTGTCAGCAGTGTCGAAAGTCTTGCGCATTGAACTACGAACTGCTAAATGTGTGGCAATCAACGCCACGAGAGAAGGGGTCGTTGCTTTGAAAACTTCGAAGCAACCGTCTGAGGCATTTTCGTGTAGATTCTGACCGTCAGTTTGTCTGTAATGTGTTCCTCGATCACCGCATAGTTTCAGTCCTGAGAATTGTGTGAGACGTCCACTGTACCGCGGAGCAGAATTGTGCTGAAATTTGGTGCCAATGTATCATTATTAAACCGCATCAAACCTAAGCTATGGCCTTTTTTTCATCTTTTTCGTAAGAGTCTATACCTCAGGGTTTGAAGCATCCCAGAGATAAAAGATAACTTCATAAGGTGCAACGCGATAGAATCACTACTTGACGAATTTTATTGGAACCTGTGAACCAAATTTCTAACTTCTGTTCCTCAACTGGAGACAATAACGGGTTTTCTAGAAAGTGATCCTTCAATTTCGTTGCGCAGTATATTTTCCTCTTTCCACATGCCTGAGAGATGTCAAAAAAAAAAAAAAAAAAAAAATAATAAATAAATAAATAAATAAATAAATAAATAAAAATAAAAAAATGAAAAGATTGTACAAATGTCTGTAAATCTGTGGGACTTCACTACTCTGGTCGTCAGTCCCTAGGCTTACAAACTACTTAAACTAACTTATGCTAAGGACAACAAATACACCCACGCCCAAGAGAGGACTCGAACCTCCGACGGCGAGCAGCGGCGCGCTGCGCAGCTAGGCGCCTTGGAACGCTCGGCCACCCCACCGCGGCAAAAGAGCTTGGCAATGAACACTCATGTAATTCTCCAATTATACGGATGTAGTAGTTTCATTACAGGTTTCTCAGCGATAAATTGGAAAGTAATAAAGTAAATTTCTGTAAATATTTCTTCACTGTTGCATAGTTGTTCCGATAATTATAAACAAACGTAAGAAATATTTTTCCAACATGAAGACGGCGAATGGGACAATCAATTAAAATAAAAAAATTCGACATAAAAAGATCTAAGTAATGCTGAATACTTTAATGAATTCTGAGAAATAAGCTGCAACTGTTGAATTTGTTTCTTTGTATAGTGCGCCGATTATACATTATGATGAGTTTCTATTACACGCCTCTAGCGATTATAGAAGGTTCAAATGTTTGAAGAGCTTATGGGACTTAACTACGGGGTCATCAGTCCCTAAACTTACAAACTACTTATGAACTAGCTAATACTAAGGACCGCACATATATCCAAGCCCGAGGGGGGATTCGAACCCCCGACCGTAGTGGCCGTGCAGACTGTGACTGGAGCGCCGCAGAACGCTCGGCCACCGCGGCCGGCAATTATAGAAGGTACTGTATGGGTAAAGTTTTAATAATGAAACCTTTTGGTCGTAAAATAAGTTTCGAATATTTCGCTACAGAGCAAGGTCTCAAATTTAGAATAGAGCGCCATCATCCAGACGCTTTGTAATTCTCTCATCACGACCCATTCCCGTCCGAGTACAGCTTACATCCTTACTCTCTGACTGCTGCAAATAACATGCAAAAGACTTATTTTGTTTTCCTCAAGTATTGTTAGTCTGACGTATTCCATAGAAAAAATTGAGTCTGTTTTCTTGCTCCTCTTAGTTAAAGACAGGAATTAGAAGAGTGTATTAGTAATCAGAAGTTGTCCAGTTACCTCCAGTTTCAATTTCTGACTGGATACAGTTACCCTCCGTGGACAGATGCCACACTCTCCTTCACTACCAAAATTAATGCGTTGATATTAGACATTTTATTTAAACATCGCATACATAGCGTGTAGTACAGACAGGATTCAGTGTTCTAGTCTTGGTCCAGCACTTGGTTTTAAGATGCCGCGACGTTTCTGTCATTCCATTAATCGTAAAAGTCGGCATTTATAAACTGGAAGGACTTACATTAAATTAGAGTAAATACTTCCATACCTGCCGAATATCGGTACGTAATTTCCATCGGTCTCTCGTCTCAGGTACAAGTAAAAAGTCGTTATTCCGATTTTAGTACTTACTGAATTAATAACTTATTCCCTTAACAATATGAGACACTTCATTTCTACACATCAAATCCGTTCTAATTGGCTTATGCTTTTGTGCTGCTGGCCACATTAGTTATTTTAGTGAGAGAAAATTTCTATAATTCTTAGTTAATTTTATAAATTCGGGATATGTGCGACCACTCTGCCTTTTCCACATCGATTATTTCAGTTCTAAAATGCTTTGTATACTATATCATAAAAATGTATGTAAGAAATGTTGGTTCAGGTGTAACACTACATATCATTACTTAAAATCTCCCGCCAGTTTACAAGTCGAACATTTTACATAATTTTAATTTTATATTTTTAATTTATATTTTTATTGTTTTTTCTATAGTAACTTGCTTCTAACAACCAATTTCATTTAAAAGACGAAGGTTGTAGTACTTTACCTGGATCATATCCTATTTCACTTACGTAATCCTGTGAATAAAAGGAATGGTTTAGCATAAATAACAGCCTATTTGATATTATATTTGTTGATTTTCTTGCGATTTTTGTTTTTAATTTGAAGTCCTTCCACCCCCTTTCAACGCAATTCAATAAACATATTGTAAACATAATTTTCAGCAAATTTTGTTGGGTTCTGAACCTGAATTTGATGCAAACAATTATCTACATAATTAAACATCAACATCCATTAGATTTACATGAACGTGAATTAGATTCAAAAGACGCACCGGGCTTTGTGATAACATGGAAATGACATCACAATCCACTAGGACAGCGGTTCCCAAACGTTACGCGTACCACTGATGGTACGCAAGGACATTTCAGGTGATACGCGCACAAGTAAATAAAACAGTTACTGATATAGGTATAATTATTCTGTTACTCTTTATTCAATTTTAAGTGCGAGTGAGAAAAATCATCGATAAAATTGCCGATAACGTCTACATAATGTTAAACAAACTGGATTTTGCGCAGAATGTTTGATTCGGAATGTAGGCGGTACACAATACCTCCCTCATTAGCCGTCGCAGTCTTTGCCGGGAATGATTCATCTTGTTTTAATGGGAACAAAAACAGGATATCCTTATCTGTTCAAACAAACAGCCCGACTTTTGGTGCCGTTTGTTAGTACTTACATTTGTGAAAGTGTTTTTTCCGAATTATTGTATATTAAAAATAAATACGAAAACAGACTTATTGCTGAAGATTTGAGAGTTAAGTGGAGTCAATTTAATCGGATTTTGAAGCTTTGATTGAAGATAAACAGCAACATGCTTTCAACTGAATCTTTGTGTACTCTAAATTACTATGTTCAGTTTATTACTGTCTTGCACAAATGGGTTAATTTGTGATGTAAAAATTTAATATATAATTGAAATGTCATTCCTCTGTTACTAACTGAATAATCAATATTGGTATCAGAACCAATATAATTTAATTCCATATTATTTGTCACAAATAAGTACCTCATGGAACATAAGGACTCCGTAAAAAAGTGCTTCTACGAAATCTTATTAGTTGTGTGGGTCAACATTTCTGCTATAAATAGTAGTTGATCTTCATGACGCAAAAATATGTATGTCGGCAGCATTGAAAACCTCACTCGTTCAACCTTCTGTACTACCCCCCCCCCCACCCCCGTCCACCATCTCACGGTTCATTAAAAATAAATAAGCTATGTGGCAGGGCCGAAATACGAGAGTAAGTCAATTATTATCCTCAATTTAGTTATATTTTTGTTTATTTTGGTAGTGATGTCGTTTTACGTTGATGACGCATGCTTTGTTTATTTTTCTTTATATCTTTGCAATGTTCAAGCTACTAAGTTAGTTTCGTTATCGCTGCCGTGCTGTTAACAATGACTGCTCCGCTGTCTATTTGCACCAAAGAAGAGCAACGTTCAGCAATCCACAATTAAAGAAACCATTGGGCGTTCACGTGAAATGATTCTCTTAAAAAGAAGATTAACTATGACGAAGTGGCACATCGTCTGCCTATGATATCATCCATAACAGAGTTGGATTTCATCAAGTTTGTACAAGATGGGTCCCAAAACAACTCACATAGTTGCATAAACAAACGCGCTTGGACATCTGCAAAAACATTTGGTAGCGAAGGAGACAACTTTTTAGACAGGTTCATTAATGGTGGGGAAACATGGACCCATCATTACGAGCCGGAGAGTAAACGGCAGAGTATGGAATGGAAACATCCAAATTCGTCGTGCAAGAAAAAGTTCAAGACCCAACCATCCGCAGGAAAACTGATGCTTACCGTTTTTGGGACGCACAAGGTCCAGTAGTGGAACATTATGTGGAAAGGGGCACAACAATATAAAGTCTACGTTACAGTGAGATGCTTACTGCCAGGCTAAAGCCTGCAATGCGAACCAAACGCCGAGGATTGTGTTGTTGCACGACAATGCCCGTTCGTATACTGTTACCCACACTGCTGAAACGCTCCAGGAAAATTTTAAGTTCTGGATCATCCTCCATATAGAACCGATCTTGCCCCTTCTGTCACTTGTGTGGTCCACTCAAACAGGCTTTAAGGTCCAGTCGATTTGCCTCGGACGAAGCAGTGAAAGAAGCGGTGCATTCCTGGCTTGCAGCTCAACCGAGAACCTTCCTTTATGAGGACATCATAAATCTTGTACAACGATGGACCAAGTGCGTTGAAACGCAAGGAGAGTATGTCGAAAAACGATTTTCTTCTAAGTTTCCCATTTAATTACAATAACATTTTGGAACTGCTTCTGCAGATAATAATTGACTTACCCTCGTATTTAAAAATGATAAGTGGTACGCGTCGATGAAAGGTCTGGGAACCTTTGCACTAAAATAAAAGCAGCAGCAAATTTTGACAATATGTGGGGAGACTCCTAACACACTATGGACGGATGTAGCAAGATGGCACTGAACTGTGCTTAAAAACCAAATAAACTAACTTGACGCAAAGTTTTGTCTGCTATTTACAGAGCATATGCTCATGTTTGGTGAATTTGGGAATCTGTGTTAGTAGTGAGACCTCGCATCAATGTTACTTCAGTTAAACAATAGGTAACAGATATACCTTTGCGCTGATGGGGCTTCATTTATTTTAGTATGAGAATAAAGAATGGGTGGTTAATGTGCTGATATGGTCAGAAAATCAGGCGATGCTGAAGGAATTAGATTAACTAATGGGACAATAAAAGTAGTAGATGAGTTTTGTTATTTAGGTAGCAAGATAACTTCTGATGGCCGAAGTAAAGAAGACATAAAATGCAGAATGGCTATGGGAAGCATTTCTGAAGAAGCGAAATTTCTTGACATCCAATATTACTTTACATATTAGGAAATCCTTTCTGAAAGCATTTGTCTGGAGTGTAGCATTGTATGAGAGTGAAACGTGAACAATAAGTTCAGACAAAAAGATGATAGAAGCTTTTGAAATGTAGTGTTAAAGACGAATGATGAAGATTAGATGGGTAGATCACGTAACTAACGAGGAGGTGCTCAACAGAATTGGGGAGAAGAGGAGTTTGTGGAATATCCTGCCTAACAAAAGGGATAGATTGGTGGGACACATTCTGAGACATCAAGGAATCGTTAACTTAGCATTAGAAGGAAGTGTTTGGGGTAAAAATCGTAGATGGAGCCCGAGAGGCGAATACAGTAAGCAGATTCAAAAAATGTAGGTTGCCGTTCGTATTCTCAGATGAAGAGACTTGCACAGGACAGGGCAGCGTAGAGAGCTGCATCAAACCAGTATGCGGACTGAAGACCACAAGAGTATCAACGGTAATCATACATTTTACAATGTAAAGTGTGAAACATAATACACAGAGGGAGAAAAAAGACAGCTCATCTCAACTTTTATCTGCCACGCGAGATTCCTGCGTTAGCTGGACTGCTCGCTGTCGGCGAGCTGCGAGTCAGCAAAATGTAGCTGCGAACGTGACCGGCTGGCGGCTGTAACAAAGGAATCGCACAGTTAAATACCTGCTCTTCCCGAGATGGAACTGTCCGTCTGGCTTTTGGCGGTGCCATTCCTATGAGTAATAGCTCGCAGACGTGAATTCAAAATTTCCGAGACACTTGACATTTGGCCGAGGCAGCGCGGCGAGCAAATTAGTGGGTCTGGTTATTAGGGCTGGCCGGCTATTAGCATACGGCGCGCCCGATCTGGGGCCACACACGTACATCCGCATTTACATACTCATTTCAGATTAACTTTCTCATTTGTGAGCCGCGAAGGTGTAAGAGCCGCAACAAAAATGTTCTTCATTAGGGGAGCGCAAATGCTATTAGCCGCTTCGTTTACCGCCACAAGGTCGCTTTATGTCGCTCGAGCCTTCTGGCGTGACTCCAGAACCGTTAATTAATGCCTTCACACTGGACGAAAGCCTGATTTGCAAACTGGGCACTCGATAAAAGTTGACTTCCACGAACGGGGAAGGCACAGATCGGAGAAACACGAACGGTTCCGAAACTTTCAGCCGACCTTAGCGCACCGTGTCTGGGTGCTTTTCAAAACAGGGAGGTGCCTGAGTTGGAGGAAAGATTCGTTGGGTGAGTGTCGCAGTTCACCTGTGAAGACGAGTCTCTCCTCTCTTTTTCAAGATAAAACGTCTGCTTGGAACGAATAATATCTGAAAATATTTATGCACTACAATAAATCATAAGTTCACGTTTAAAAACATCGTTACATCGTTGGTTTTGAGCCTTTGAGAGAACGAACTCCACACGTAACACTTTTATTTAAGATTTCATAGCATCAGTGCAACCACAAAAGCTTAACTGCCTGAGGACCAGAGATCTGGTAAATTTCGACCTGAGGCATGGTCAATTTTCGTTCCGAAGGTATATGGACACATAAACAGTTATAATTACCGCATGACTTTTTAAAAATATGTATTGAAGAAAGGCAAACCGACGTTGATATTATATGTAGATTTAATTGAAAATGTTGATCTCAACAGATTCTTTTATATTCAGATGCGATCAAGGATCAAATACCGAGAACAAAATTATATCTACAGCATTTTCAGAAACCAGACACTTCTAAGAGTCGATGGACATAAAAAGTAAGGAGTTGATGAAAAGAGAGTCAGTAAGGATTGTAGTCGATCTCCCACGTCATTTAATTTGCACATTGAGTGAAAAGTATGTATAAATTATTAGCAATTGGAATAAGGAATTAAACATCAGGAAGAACAAGAAAAATTAAGGTTTTCTGCTTACGTAATTTTATCAGAGTGAGCACATGACTTCAAATATCATTACACTGGGACAATTAGTCTTAATAAGACATTTTAAGATGGTCATCCAGAAGAGGTAAAGAATTGTAATGGAGTTTATTCGAATTAATTCAGATGATGCATAGACATTTAAATTGGAAAATTAACCACTACAAATTGTGGAGTGTTCCTAATTCGCCAAAAAATTAAACGTAGCAGAAGTAAATAGAACATGAAACAGAGAATTTAAATAATGATAAAATCTTTCCTGAAAAAAGACAAATGTTAACGCTCAATCCAAAGTTATGTGTTAGGATTTCTTTTCTGAAAGAGCTGGTACGGGGTGTAGTCTTCTCTGAAAGTGAAACTTGGACAATAACGAGCACAGATAAGAAAAGAGTAGAAGAATCTGGAATGTGATGGTGCGAAAGAATGCTGAAAATTCTATAGGTAGGTTAAGCATTATTTGAGTAAAAGTCATATTACGTTGATTGGACGCATCTTCAAGCACCAAGGAATAGTTATCTGGTAATTGAGGAAACTGTGGGCGTAAAAAATGTTTAACTAGACTAAGACTTTGTTACAGAATAAAGGTTCTACTGATTGTAGACGAAGATAGTTATGGAGAGGCGAAGAGACATAGACAAGCGAGGGCAGCTGACTGTAGACCCCACAACTACATCTTATGTAATGAATGAATTAAAAAATCAGATCTGTGATAGAAAAAGAGTTGCAGGTTCGTCGTCATCATCGTTGCTCATCTTGCTCACTGCGGTATTAGCCCTTCTGCCAGACTTCTCTACATGTTGCAGTGTTCAGCTATAAGCTTCCATTCACACCATATTGTGTTCCTGATGGCGTCTACCAACTACTCATTACATTGCTTTCTACATGTTCTTTTATTGCGTTTATTCGCACCACACTTCTTCCGTTGCCTGCTGAAAAAGAAAGTGATTAGGGTTTTACGTCCGTACCTAGGAGACTACTTCCAACTTTTGGATAGTTTGGGTTTCAAGATCATAGTCTGCTTGTCCAAAGTAACTGATAACAAGAATCCTATACATAAATCTAGTGCTCCAACAGGTATCAATCAAGTAAAGGGCCAGACATATTCATTTTCTGGTGTTTGAATGTAATAAATCTTTGGTAGAAATAGTTTTCCCAGTATGTCTCACAAACAATCGAATCGTTTTAAATCAAATAAATTCGAGTATTTATCCTTATTATCACCGAACCACGTCTAGATACCAAGTTTGTTTAAGTGGCCATCTTCCGCTGCCAGCGTCGATTTATTTGTGTTTGGAAATGAAAACGTCGGTTTACTGCTGCTATTTATTTATTTTATCCAGACGCGCTTCGCCCTCTTCTATTTCAGGACACCATCAGTGGATTGATTTATCTATACATAGTATGTTTGTTCTGAGATGTAACATTAACAGATTATAAACAGCTCACGTTCATAACCAAAATAAATAGGGAGCTAATCACGGTTTATCCTCTTGCCAGTTTGGTCTTTGTTGCTTACGACTTTGACCCGTGACCGGGCGTCTTGATTAATGGTACTGCGAAAAGAATTATTCTTGCAGTTGAGTTAAAGCGAAGGGTGATCAAATGCGCACTGACCATCGTGTTAAATTATATTTATAGCGAGGGAAACCGAATTAAATTTATTTCTCAGTGTTTTGTCACTTTAGGGTTCTTTTACGTTATCCTATTGTACTCTTCATAAATGGTCTGTTACTATACTATCGAACGGATTGTGGATCCAGCCGTACTCAAATGAAGGCTTTGGAAATTTACGCTTGAATCGTTAACGATGATTTGAGTGATACAATACGACAAATCTACTAATTTTATTTTCATCCAATCGTTTTTCTTGCCTAAATCGTTCAGACATGAAAATATTTCACAGTTACCGTTCTCCATATTGGTTTTCCAAACTCGAACTTTTCTATCAAATTTTTCGGAGATAATGTTACTATATCGGCCTTGAATTCACACGTTAAGATCATTCAGTTTCTCAGAACAATCTGTCAAGAAGCACAATATTAGAAATCATTTCTCATCCAAAAAACAGAGTCACGAGTATAGGACAGTTGTTTAAGTTCAGCCTTCAACACCAAAACACGACGAAAAAGGCAGCCAACGTTCCTACTCCTCAAAAAGAACGGACAATAGATTACTTTTTAAATCTCGTGCTTTCACATAATTTACAATACTGACAGCCTCGTTTTGTACTTTATTGACTTCCGGTTGTAACTAACGCCTCCCTCTATATCATGTCGTGTGTGAGTTTTTAAAAAGGAGAAACAGCACACTTTCTTGCCATGAATTCACTTTTAGTGGCAGTAAATGCGACCGCCCCATCATCACATAAACCAACTCAACTTTCTCATGACAGACTGTTGCAAATAAATAAATCACAAGTAATAAAATATGTTTGCCTAAAATCCCCCATTCGAGCCTTTAGGAAATAGAAGCTCCTCGTGCATTTCATGTTTCATAATACAACGCACAGAACCAAGAAGCTGTGAATGATTTCTGATACCACTAATGTCATAAAGTTGCAGGTCAAATTTTGGACTGTCGTGAACACATTCTATCAATTTTTCAGTTGAATGGCTATTGCACCAATATGACAAACCTTGGTATCATCTGGCAGTAGTAGCAACTTCAGACTACAATGAAACTTCCGTCCAAGCATGATTTAATACATTTTGACGGCTGTGGAAAGAAGTAGCTTTTTGCTGTTAATATTTGTTTATTTGGATTTTTCAGTTACGTGGGACACTTTCTAGTAGCACTTTCAGGGTTTTCTTAGGAACTAATTTCATTTTTTTGAAGAATTGGACAGTTCTTCTTAGTTAGTAATCACCACACTTTCAAAATTATTTATGTTTCCTTGATGGTCTGGATGTTTTGTATGCAAATATCTCTTTAGTTTTACAGATTTCAAGCTATCGTTGATTAAAATCACCAAATAAATAATACATGGTGGTCGTACTTCATTATTCAGAGGAATGATGGTAAAGCCTAATATCTGCCTGTAAATTTTATATTTACGCAGTTTGGTGTGGATTTTACAATTATCATTCCAGGTAGAACAGAGAAAGATGAACGTACTTCGATTTAGTTCAGATATTTTCTTTCTTATTATTTATTTTTGATTTGTTATTATTTTATTCATTTATTTAGAACTGCATCATTTTGAAGAAAAATAAAAACTCGGAAAAACTCTTCCATGGGGTCTCTTGTGATTACTACCAATCAGTTAATTATCAATCGGAATGAAAAGACTTTTACCACTATTTTAAACCCGGTTAACTACTTCCAACGAACACTCACTAAAATTCAACTTCTAGCTTCTACCTTCGGGGTAACTCTAGAACCCTGGCCAAAAAGGGTGGATGGTTACAATGGCTGGAATCAACAATCTCTTCTTGTTCTGATTGCTACAAGAAAGAGGTGCCTTAATGTCATTCTTGGGTGTTAAATATTTGGTAAGATACGGGATATAGGTGACAGGTACCGTGTGATGAAATATTACTCGTGATTTTTCTTAATATCGCACTGACAGTATCTACTGGCCAATCCTCGTGAAGTAAGACAGCAAATTAACAGTGTGGGAACTTGATATCTTCAGCCATGGAAATGAAAATCTGACGCTAACAAAATTTGTTAACCGGACGTCTTTTCGTAAAAAAATATAAATGTAAATATTTTAAAAAAGCTAGACGCTCTCCCCAACCCCTCCCCTCCAACACTTTGAGGACGGCTGGCTTATACGTATTTCATAGGTGTCCCCCTCCCATCTACTGATGCAGCTCGAAATTCCGAATATACTCCTCAGACGTGACAGAACCATTCCTAAACAGAAGAGATGGATTGTTAGCAATATCGAAGTCTGTTGACTCTAGCGTCCGGAATCCGCAATCCGTCAAATGTATTCATCGATTACTAATGACTCACTGATGGGATGTATTAGTTAGGCGGTATCACTACAGCTCTGATATTTTTGATTGACACCGTAAATGATATCACTAAAGCTAATGATACATGCTTGTCGCATCCATGTCATTAGCATTTTCATTTCCTCGGCGTTACCTGTCACATTTCTAGTTTCCACATGCTCGATTGCACATACACATAATTACATATCGTGCTCCGTCAGGTTAAATCTCGCCTGTCTGCATGAAACACGATGTATCGCACATCAGCTGACGACGCCTGTTATTTTTACTCCTCAGAGGGTCATTTAGTATCTTCAAAAGCCGAAGCGGGGTGCTGCCTGTTGTGAAATGTTTTTAGTGTTACTCTTCCACGTCTTCAGTTTGTATGACCCGTGAAAGCGAAATAAAGTCTCCGTGACCTTTGAGATAATCCTCTAATGCTCTGTACCTATTTGTATCGTCGTGACCAGTAACATAAATAACGATGTCTGTCAAATTAAAACCATACGCAGGCCAGGACACCAAGGTGGAGACTGTCGTAAGATTCTCACGATACATCCGAGCCGCTTTGGAAACAGTGTAAAGAGGGGAAACTAAGACGGCAGAAGTATTCCTGAGACGTGGTTGGATGACACAACTGCTTAAACATGGCTCGCGGCTTGCAGTAATCCGGGTTCCAGTCTCTGCCCAACACATAGATTTAACTTAACACTAGTCATGACTACTGCGCACACTCAGCCAAATATGAAAATCCAAACTCACACATAGATGTTTATTCAATATTACTCTACTTCTTAAAATCAAACTGTGCTAGGCGTTACCGAATTTAACCTATATTGGGATTTTGTGCTTCATTACCACCGTATTTAACATAAAATTATTTTCATTGAATGATAATGAATAGTTACAAAGGACACGAGTTAAAATATACACTAACAGAAACAAACAAAATATCGGATTTTTTTGTTAAGGATGCGAAAGGAAATCGCCCGTGCCGTCTGAAAGGAGTAATCTTGGCATTTCTCTGGAGAAACTTGGGGAAATTACAAAAAACTTAAATGTGGGTGGACGGAAGCGGGTTGTAACCGGCCCTGGCCCAATGCTAGTGCATCGTGCTGACCACTGAGGCACCTAGCTCGTTTTTTTCTAGTTAGTACCATATAATATGAAATTCTGAAATATAAACATTTCGATTAAGTTCCCATGTAACATATCTCAAATTTCACCTACATCCAGTGGTCGGGGACTGTGATAGATGTATTATGGATCGGCATCATATGTCGCTGTTGATGTGAGATAACATCTAGGAGGCCAGTTTAATCCGAGATCGATAAGTAGAAGAGGAAAAGGAAAAGTAGGCTTTAATATTCCCGTCGAGAGCTTGGTCATTGGAGACTGACAATAAGTGTCATTTAAACTAGCCTCTAAGATAAGCTAGCCTCAACCCTTGGATTTTTCAGTGAAGGTTTTTCTTAAACTGCACATTACAGCACTCCACTGAAACAACTGAAGATCGGCAGCAGTGTATTATAGCCGCGCGGAAAGGCCGCGTGGTCTAAGGCGTCATGCTACGGACTGGGTGGCCGATCCTGCCGGAGGTTAGAGTCCTCCTTTGGGCATTGATATGTGTGTTGTCCTTAGTGTATGTTAGTTTGAGTAGTTTGTAACTCTATGGACTGATGACCATTGCAGTTTGGTCTAATAAGTTTACAAACATTTCAACGGTGCATTGTAGTCTTGTCAAGCTTTAGAAGATGTTTTGAAGGAATCGTAACTAACTGCAGAGGCCATTACTGTATTTCATCAGAATGCGAGGATGACACTTGTAACACTTCATTTAACGTGTACGAGTGAATATAAATGTGTAACATGTAAGGTGTTGAAGAGGTCTGTATTTCTTGCTAAGATAGGCCAAGGAGGTAATCTAAGCCCAATTAGACGGTGACTTAATCGAAAAAATTACTTTTAAAATACCTTTGTAGTAACGAGGACAGTTTTTCGAACGACCCATTCACTATTATCTCGCAAAAAGTTAATTAGTGGACGATCTTGATTCTACCGTATTACGCTAAAATTTTCAAAAAAAAAAAAAAAAAAGTTCAAATGTTTGTGAATCATAGGGACTTCACTGTTGTGGTTGTCAGTCCCTAGGCTTACAAACTAACTTATGCTAATGACAACACACACACCCATACCCGAGGAAGAATCAAACCGACAGCCGCGGCGGAGTGGCCGAGCGCATTGAGGTGCTATGCTGCGATGCATAAGGCCGTTCCCCGTCGGGCATTGATGTTTGTTCTGTTTTTAGTATAAGGTAGTTCATGAGTACTTTGTAAGTTTAGGGACTAATGACCCATAAGTCCCATAAGCTTCACAAATATTTAAACATTTAAAACCTCCGAGGCGACGGCGAGTAACTGCTCACTCCGCAGCAAGGCGCTTTAGAGCGCTCAGCCACTTCACCGCGGCTAAAATGTTCACCTTCGTCAGCTCCCACTATTATCATATACCACGATTAATCCAGCGAGAAATACAGTATCCGGTAAATGCGAGTATGGGTAAAATATATCTTCGTACGTTACGTATGTCATAAGAGTACCAATGAGCCAGCATTGGAGTTAGTTACTCGTAAACGATCTTTGATGTGATAAGCTTCTGTTTTGCATGAAAGTAGACCAGCTTTCCATTTTTCTCTCACATTTTCGTTTTTGTAATACTAAACAGGCGATTAATCTGTTCACATGATTTTGGTTGGTTTGTTTGGTTGGGATAAGGGGACTAGACTACTGAGGTTATCAGTCCCCCGGTGGGGAGGGGAAGGGGTAAGGATAGGAAAGGAGGGGAGGGGGAAAGGAAATGCAGTCTGGGAAGTAAAGAAGGAAGGAAGACTGCATTAGCTCGGGGCTCCGTGCTCGCCACGCACGTACTCACGAAAAAACCGTGAGCCCCCTAGGGCGAGGGGGGGGGGGGAATAAATTTATGTACTGCACACCACCTGACCATGCCATTAGAAATAATGACTGAAGTAAAAAGACGAAATGAAACATAATAATCTGTATTCTTTCGCTATGATAAGAACCTGAGGTTGAAGTCACGTGTTACAGGTCTTCTGCATATTGCATTTTCTTAATAACTTACTTTGGTAATGAATGTAGCAAATATTTTATTCGGTTTGACTAGGGGAGTATATTAATGCCACATGATATATTTTGGTGCAAGTATTTACTCAAGGAGATAGTTTCTGTTGAACAAAATTATGTAGTACCGGTATAAGTAATATCTAGTGTCAACTCTAAAATCTCTTGGAAAATCAAATTTTCAAATGTTTCTAGTCGTAAGAGAACAAACTGCTGACGTCATCGGTCTCTAGAATTAAACTAACTTGTGCTGAGGACAACACACACACACACACACACACACACACACACACACACACACACACACACACACACACACACATGCCTGAGGGAGGATTCGAACCTCTGCCGTGAGCGGTTAGGCAATCCGCAACAAGGCGCCCCAAAATCGCGGCCATTTCCCTTTTTCTTTAAGTTGAATATACTGAGATGAGGCTTACATTAAATTTGCTTCTCTATGACGTTTTGTCAATAATAGACAACAGATGGAAAACAACAGTAACAATAATAACTATAGTAGTGAACACTAAATTGACTATCCATCACTCAGCAGCATTGCAGTGTGACAGAAGAAGGGATGACATATTCACTACTAAAAATCTTGTGCCCAGTTCCCCGGTAACTTATAAATATAATAGATAGAATTACCTTAAAACACGAACGTAAGTGCCTCACGGAATTCTAGGCGCCAGGCAGGAACTGCGCGACCGCTCCCGCCGGAGGTTCGTGTCCCCCATTGCGCGCGCGCGTATGTATGTGTGTGTGTGTGTGTGTGTGTGTGTGTGTTTTGTTCGTTTTTTTCTTAGGATAGGTTAGTATAAGGAGTTTGTAAGTCTAGGAGTTGATGACCAAACATTTAAACATTTTTGAACGACTTTTTTTTTTTCAATTCTATATCTTCTATGGCCGAAGTTTTGAACGGGTAAGAATTCAATAGAATGTGTGTGTGTGTGTGTGTGTGTGTGTGTGTGTTAGAGAGAGAGAGAGAGAGAGGTGGGGTAGGGGGAGGGATTATACGTATGTAGGAATAAATAACAGTATATAAAGAAGTATTAACAGCTCTCTAAAAGATAAACGCGTGAATAGACATGATGTTGGAATTATTTTACTTATAAAATATGTTATAATTGTATGTTAACTCTCTGCACAGCATAATGAAACACCATTATAATTATAATTCATGCGACGCGCGAATAACGAATTCACTAACTAGGGGGAAGCTGGGTAAAGTGGCCAACTTGTAGAACTCTTCCTTTAAACGCGTCCTTTAAGATGCTTAATTGTCTGACTGATGTAGCAAACGGTATCTTTTACACCTGTACTTTTCCTATAGCTTGGGAATCCCATGAATGCTGTAATAATTTTCTTAAATAATTCGGTAGCGTCTTATCTTATACCTATAATAACACAACAAAGCATTTCATCAAGTTATTAACACACCAACGTCTCAGTATACGTGTTTTATAAAATGCTCTTGCGTTATTATAAATTCAGTTGTCTTGAAACAAAGTTAGTACAGGCGTTTGACAAAATAAAATGGAATACCTGGTACACACACCAGATGTATTTAACAATACGGTGTTGGACCAGCATTTTTTGTAAAATAGTTGCAGTTCTTCGCGGAATAGATTAGCAGTGAATAGTTTCGAAGAGAACTTTGTCCCATTCTTGTATCAAATCATCCGCCAAATGCTGCAATAATGCTAGACATGGGAAACTACTTCTTAATCTCTGCTCCCCGGGACGATCCTGTTATGCTGAGGTCTGGCGACTGTGCCGGGCAGCGAAGATGTTTGATGATATTCTGATTCCCCTCCAACTAACACCGAACGTTTTTGGGCCCTTGTATAGGAACATTATCATATTGATACATGGCAATGTTTGGCAACAGAATGCTATTCATAGAAATAACTTCATCGCTGAGTATGTCGACATATTTATTCGCAGTCAGAGAGGACACAGTTTTATAGTAATCGATGGTAAGGCATCGAGTAAAACAGAGGCGATATCAGGCATTCCACAGGGTAGTTTTATTGGTCCTCTACTGTTCCTTATTTACATAAACGATTTGGGAGAAAATCCAAGTAGCTCTTTTAGGTTGTTTGCAGATGACGCCGTCATTTACCGTCTAGTAAAATCATCTGAAGATCAAAACCAACTGCAGAACAATCTAAATAAGATATCACTATGGTGTAAAAAATGGCAATTGACTCTAAATAATGAGAAGTGTAAAGTCTTTCACATCACTACGAAAAGAAATCCGTTAAACTTTGTTTACAAGTAAATCAATCAAAAGTGAAGACCGTAAACTCCACTAAATACCTAGGAATTACTACTACTTCAGACTTAAATTGGAAAGAACACGTAAATAATGTCGTGGGAAAGGCGAACCAGAGACTGCGTTTTATTGGCAGAACCCTTAAAAGATCAACAGAACTACTAAAGAAACTGCATACACTACGCTTGTCCGTCCTTTTTTGGAGTATTACTGCCCATTGTGGGATCCTTAACAGGTGAGTTTGACGGAGGACATCGAAAGAGTCCAAAAAGGGCAGCTCGTTTTATATTGTCACGATGGGGATGGGAATCATTACAACAACGGCGCTTATCGCTGCGGCGTGCCGGCCACAGTGGAGACTGAGGCGCTCCAGTCACAGTCTGCACGGCCACTACGGTCGGGGGTTCGAATCCCCCCTCGGGCATGGATATTTGTGCCGTCCTTAGGACAAGCTAGTTGATAAGTAGTTTGTTAGTTTAGGGACTGATGACCCCGTAGTTAAGTCCCATAGACTCTACAAACATTTGAACATTTTGAACATTCGCTGCGGCGTGGGCTACTTACGAAACTCCAATCGCCAACATTCTCCTCCGAATGCGAAAATATATTGCTGACGCCCACTTAAATAGGTAGAAAAGATCATCAGAATAAAATACGAGAAATCAGAGCTCAGACGGAGAGATTCAGCTGTTCCTTCTTCCCGCGCGCTATTCGAAAATTGAATGGGAGATAACTAGTGTAAAGGTGGTTCGATGGACCCTCTGCCAGGCACTTAAATGTGATTTTCAGAGTATCCCATGTAGATGTATATGTAGTCATCTGGCCAGTGATGTGAATGAGAGGACTAGCTGGATACCACGACATAGCAGCGCACACCATAACGAACCTCCACAACGCTTGACTGTGGGAAGCAGACAATCCGCATTATAGGCTTCTTCTGGGTTTCTCGACACATAAACCCGGCCGTTAGTAGGAAACAATGTGAACGATATCTTTTTCCCAAAATATTCATGCTGGATTAGGAACTGCATGAAGAAACATTCTTGACTACATCAGAAACGTCTGAAAAATTTATGGTAAAAAGTACTGGACTCACTCTAAGCAACATTGATAACAAATCGTTCATAAATCAGTTTTAACGACTCAGAACTTCACCGCCTTGTTCGGTTTCTCGTACAAGAAGCGGTACGTAGAAGACATTATACATCTTTCTTACCCACTCAGTTGCTTCGATTGCGAAAGAATAAGCATAATTCTCTTTCTGGTTCAGCGTTATGTGCGCGTAAATCGAGGTTTTCTGCGTTTGCCGGATGGCTGCGGGGAACGCGGGGATGTCGGCTCATTAAGACGCGGGTGGTCGTTGGCGCTTAACGACCGCTATGCCGCTGCATGTTAAAACGCGCGCCACGACCCAGCATATCGCCGCGCCACAAAACACTTCCCTGCACTCGGCCCCGCATCTCGCCCAAGCACTCGTATCGAGTGTTACGAACGAATTGCCAATGCACATTGTGTACAACAAAGAACTCCCTTATTTTAAATTTAAATGGCATAAAAACAAAAATTCGATAAAAGAATGTAACAAACGGTATGTTTATTATGATACACGTACGAATTTAATACATAATTTACGAAGCATTGGTTACAATAGCTACAATATATAGTGACCCATAAACTCGGAGCGGTCATTTCCACCGATGAAATGTTGAGAAATGTTTGTAAATCTATCGGACCAAACTGCGTGGTCATCAGTCCGTGGCTTACAAACTACTTAAACTAAGGTAAACTAACCTAAGGACAACACACCACCCATGCCCCAGGGAGGACTCGAACCTCCGACGGCGAGCAACCGCGCGCTCCGCAGCGAGGCGCTTTAGACCGCTCGGCTACTCCACCGCGGCTCCACCGATGAAACGTAAAACGTTAGCGTATAGACGGAAGAGGTTGGCGATATGTATTTCATTGAACACTTGCGTTTATGGTACTAGAAATCGCAGCTTAGAAATCAATAGTACGACAACAAGTTACAGTGGTGAAACAGGATTAAAAGTCCCAACAGGACCCGTTGACAAATCCATTCGCAAGCTCTTAGCCAAGTTCTAACGGACAGGCAGCTTGGATGGTAATCTTGCAGGGCATGTTGTTGGCTCAGGCCAGTTACTATTCAAGATGTCGTCCCAGCCTGAGAGGTGGACGAAAGCGACGACATTTCGTAGAACAGCAGCATGAGAATGTACGATGCTACACAGCTCCTGCTGTCCATGATCTCTGGCACTGGTAGATTCTGGAACATACACCGTACTCACCAGATATAAGTCTCTGTGACTACGATCTCTTTGAGAGAGTGAAAGAACCGCTGCGAAGACTCCAGTACAACACCAGAGATATTAGATCATGCCACAACTCGGTCACCTCCTGGGCCATCGACAAAAATTGATACGCAGATGGTATTCATCTTCCAGTCATTTAGCGAAAGGTAATGCATTGAAAATGTTTAACTATAAGTACCGCTGTCATTAGGTTATTTCAGAGAAAAATAATAGTTATCATTACGTTTTATCCAGCCAGTGTATGTGCGAACTAAATCCACTTCAATTGGCTCACTGAAAAGTACGATGGCATATTTCATTGTTCGTTTGTTACACGTATCTACTCAGAGTGGTAAACGTATCGAAAAGATTGTGATGTTAATGCAAAGGCTGCTTGCATAGGATGAGTTTATGTATGCAGCCAGTTCCGAGCTGTATAGGGTACAGCACCATCTGTTGGCAGCTTCAGTAATTTCTGTTTTTAAAAGGTGTATAAAATGCTCACAGCTTTCACAATAAAAATATTTTTCCTACAGTCATATAACGATCTTCCTTCCCGTGTTATTCAGTACTATAATAAGAGATTCTTTAGTGGGATATCATGTCGTATATACACATTGGTCAACCTTAAGGCAAGGCTGAATTCCTCACGGAGTCTATAGGAAATTCAGTATGTGATACGATGTAGAAACTGGCCACATTTTAAAGGTCCGAATCTATAAGGAGCGATCAAATAGTTTCGACTTGATGGCTTTGCTTCAGCTATACGCTACATAAGCGCGACTCCGTTGCGAATACATAAGCACCTACGTACGTACGGTAAAAGCGAAAAAGTTAATTCTGGCGATTTTATTAACACACGTGTCAAAACGGGACCAGCGTGCTTTTATTTTCTTGTTGTCTGATAGAAGACAAAACCTGGCAGACATCCAGCAGAGAATGAAGAACGTGTGTGAGGCCGCACGCCTGCCGAAAACTACAGGTGTGGAACGATGTGCCAAATTCTGTGGGTGGTGCTGCTTCACGACGACGAATGTTCCCACATTCCAAATGTTGTAACACAGATGTTCTCCAACTGAAGTGAGAGACACTCGACACTCCCTGCTTTAGTCTTGATCTCGCCCCTTGAATCCCTTAAAAAGACCTTGAAGTGTCGGTGATTTGTGTCGAACGAGGATACGTTTCTTCACGCACTAGTACACGTTGTTTCATCGTAAGAGTGACTTCAAACTGTTGCGTCGGTTCGATGATCGCGTCATTGTTCGTAGCGATTTTGCTTCACTAACATAGCGATTATGGGCTGTACGGATCTCGAACAGAAACTTTTCGATTTCCCCTTATGTCAAACGAGAAATGAACTGTATGAAACCATCACATAAACAGTTCTTCAATACCAATTCAAATTCTATTACTAACGCGGTTAATACTGCGCTGCAAAGACAAATAAATTACCGCTTGGACGTGGGAAAGGTATTTGACAGTGTTAGCTAGTCTAAACTCTCCAAAAGAGGTTCTCAGATTGGAACAGGATTGGAACGTGACTTTGAACATAGATAAATGTTATATAGAAGAACTCCTAGATCGCATATTTTACTTCATACTTTATTACGTGACTAGTTTCGACAACAAGTTCCCATTTTCAAACGTAAAATTAAAATTATAAATCTGTATAAAAACTTTCGAAGGCACATGCATCTGGTGTACACCGAACATAAAATACTCCACCTGTGTGCTGGTTACTGGGGTACCACTGACATGCTTGGAACATTGACATATATATAACATACAACGTAGGATAGTACATTCTATCAGTTAAAAATAGACAACGACTGCAGAGTACATGGTGCCATATGGTTGAGGTTGCCTGGAATATATATATAGGTAGCTGTGACAAAGTATAAGCAATACATATGGTCTGGTGAAGGCGGTTAACTACCTGTAGTAATTGCAATCAATGTGAGCAAGTCGGCCTTTCATTTGGCGGATGGAATGTTAGCCAGCACACACGCAAATTACAACTGTGTACTACGAGAGCATGAACACAACTGTCATGTCTTACATTGGTCATGTTTACAACTTAAATCTTCACAGCGCCACCAGTCGGCGTGCTAGTCAATCACGAGATTTATTTGTTTCACAGATATCAAAATATAACTTTTACAGAACTTGTACAAAATGAATACAGATAATTGCATTTACATCTTCGTTACTACACCATGAATAAAATGAAAAGTGTTCTACAATTGTACAATAAGTTACATAGTTGTAAATACAAAGTGTGTTATACGATTAGCAATAACATTGCTTTACAATTATATACATCGTATTAAATTTGCACAATTCGAACATTTGAGTGTAATAACAATGGGACAATAGGATAAGGGTGATACAACAAAGCTCTATACCAATTTCTTATGTCAACAACATCGTGACCATGTCTATACAGTGTGTCTGAATGATGAACGATCAGGTAATCATAATCATAAAATGACAGACGGAATTAGTCATCCGTTTTATTTCCTTTCGTAGCATATGGGTTTAAGTATGCAGGTTAGCAGGCAGAGCATAAAATTCAATGAAACATTGGTTATAAGGTATCCAACCGCTTAATCGGCATGTGGCTGTAGGTTACATTACGTAATGGCTGCAAGTATAGATGATATAAGGTGATAGGTTATCTGACTGTTAAGTCTCAGTTGACAAAATGCCTCAGGTCTAGGTTATTGGTGGATCAATGTCTCGGGTATAGGGCACCTTCAGGTCTACGTTGAGAGGTGGCTACAGGCCAAGGTTCCCGGCTACATAACAGTCTTAGGTCTAGGTTGACAGGTAGCCTCAGGTCTGCGTTGTTGGTGGCTCAATGTCTACGTGTAAGGCGCCTTCAGGTCTACGTTGAGAGGTGGCTATAGGTATAGGTGGCTACATGTCTAGATGGCTACAGGTCTGGGTGGCTACAGGTCAAGGTTATGTGACGTGTATGTTTGAGCTAGGTAACGACATCATGTCAAATTTAGATTATAACATCAGAATTCATGGTGTAGAGGGATCTTAAAATTAGGAATACACTAATCTGGGGGTTAGAAGACCTGTCATTAATAGTAAGTCGAGTTACTGGAGATGGGAATATGCCATAAAATATCGTATACGCTTCTTCAGGAAAGAGCATGAAAGCATCTGCCAGCCAATTCAGGAAGCCAGTCTAGCTATCTACTGTGTAATTATTGGCGCCAAGGCGGGGGATGCTCTTAGTTATTTCGCATAAATAGATTAAGAAATTGGCTACTCTTAGATTGCACTATTGCAGTCGAAGTAGTAGTACTGGAAACTGCATCTATCGTCAAACACCAAGGAGAAACTATTCGGAGCGACGTAATGTGAAATGACCACATAAAACAAACTGCAGGAAAATCAGACGACCAGCTGAGATTCATTGGAAGAATCATTAGGAAATGTTATCCATTCACAAAAGAAATGGTATACAAAACAATATTGGTGAAGAAACTATCCATCTGAGACTCATATCAGGTTGGATGTCCGCCTCCGTACTCTAGTGGACAGCTGGGTTTGTTGATACGCAGGGGGTCCGGCTGCGATTCCCGGATGAGTCGGGGATTTTCTCCGCTCGGGGGCGAATGGGCGCTGTGTCGTCCTCTTCATCACTTCAACATTGACACGCAACTCGCCGAAGTGGCGAAAAAGACTTGCACCAGGCAGGATGACCACGACCCCAGTTGGGATCTGGCAGTCATAAATGCCGCACGATCATCATGAGGTTGGATTACTGGAAGACCTGGAGAAGATCCGACTATGAGTAACGCACTTCGTCCATTGAAATACATAATACACATCATTGGTAGGCATTACAAGAGATACATTGTAAATCACATAGTAATTCCAAGAGTGTATGTCCAAGACGTTTCGGGCACCACACTACTTGCCCCCACTTAGGGTAAGTGTACCATGAATCGGCACTATCCGAGTAATCGGCACGTTAGCCATTAAATAGGTATATTAAATGTGCAACTGTCTTGTTCTCTCATTTATCGGGATTTTCGTGAACCTTAGGTACATATAGTTCGCCTATACATATAAGCTGGTGAATTTCAGGCACTGGAAAGTGCGGCTGACGAAGTTCCGGTTGTACTTACACTTGGAGGTAAAAAATAAAACATTGAAATGTATATGGAAAGTCATGATTCCAGTGAATTTGAAGCAGTCTTAATCAACCCTCCAATTGAAACTTTACAATCAATTAGGTATATGAATACAGCATTATCTAATGACACTTTTGAAGAATTACTTGGACACATATCCGATTTAGAGATAGGATTAGTTGAACAAGCCCTTAAGTCCAGCAGTGATGTGTTTACACAACATCGAGTGGTAAGAAAGTGCTTTCTTTCAGAGTTCAACTCTGTTATTGGATGCAACGATTCCTCTGTAGCAGATCGTGGAGAATCTCATTATCAGGCAACCTTGTATGACAGTGTACTTATATCTCTTTCTGGAATACATAACTACGGGAAAATTGTAGACTCTGCAATTAGTTGATTGATTATTTTCGCGCAGTGTGATAGACGATACAAGCTCAAACAAGGAGATATAGAACTAAACATCGAATAAGTGCACGACTGTAAATTTCAAGGATATGGTTTCTAAAAATCAGTCATTACCTACCACTCTCGGGTACTTTCATCTCCTTTTAAAAAAGTCCTTTTCTGTCCGAAAGATCGGCCAGTTTTGAAGAAGAGAAGAACGAAAAGATTCCAGCAATGGCAACATCTGCACGAAAAGTGGATGACATACTATCAAAAGAAGGAAGAAAAAATCGAAAAATCAGCATGAGTTAGAGGAACGTACAACGAAAGGGGAAAAGCAAAGTCAAAAAAGGAAAAACAACGAGAGGAAAAGAAAAAAATCATCTAAAATTGTTACTCGTAAGAGAATGATTGAGAAAGGAAGCAATCATGGAACTGGACACCAAATTAACGAAATTCGTAGGATGTGGAGAAGGGGAAAACTTACGAAAGTTGCGAAATGTGTAAATAAGACAAAATATTACTTATGATACAGTGTGTTCAGTGTGAAACTTGGTTTTATGAAGAATGCTGTAGCATAAAAAAAAAGAACTCTTACAAGTTTCTCTTACCACAATTGTGTAAATGTAAATGACATTGTCTCACGTGGTGGAAACATGACTGTAGCTATAATGTGATGATTAAAGTAATGATAAATATCAGTATAAACATGTGTATATGTTATTTAATAATAATATTTTTCAGTTTGTATAATCAAATTTTGTAATTCCGAAGTTGAAATCAAAATGTTCTTGCTTCAGAACATTTTGCGTCGCATTGCCGATAAATAGTACGATTGAGTGCCGATAATAGGACCTCGGCACATTTTGTACTACCGATCACTGATACGTAAGGTACACCTTCTAAATTTAATTGAACTGAACTGATTGCTATTACAAGGACTTGCACATGTCCTTACGAAACCAGATGTATTAATGTGGCATGTAACTCTCAGTTACAACCAATATTGTAGTATTAAATGGGGTTTACACATGATATTTAATGGGATTCGCCTTAAGATGCCGATAACTGGTACACGTACCCTACGTATCGCACAACTATCTCACACACAAAGAAGAAGTAAAGCAGAAGGCCGAGCGGTAGCAACTGTACGCCGCCTCGTCCTCAGCGGCAAGGCGTTGACGGAGGGCATGTGGTCAGCACAACACAACGCTCTCGCCGTAGTGGGAGCTCTTCAGTGGGCCTCATCAAGTATTAATACGCCCTGCGGCATTGTCGGTTCCCGTTTTTCCATGTGCCATTCATACAAAGGAGAGGAAAGCTAAGAAAAGATGATTGTCCTATCAGTGGTACCCTCCACCACACACAGTAAGATGAGTGGCAGAGATCAGCTTTAGATGTGTATGTCTTGAAAGATACAGACGTAGAAAGAAAAACTATAATGACAGTCTTCAACATATACCCCCCAGGGGGCTCACGGTTCTTTCGTGAGTACGTGCGTGGCGAGCATGGCGCCCCGAGCCAATGCAATCTTCCTTCCTTCTTCACTTCCCGGACTGCATTTCTTTCCCCTTCCCTTCCTTTCCTATCCTCAGTCCTTTCCCTCCCCACCGGGGGAATGATAACCTCAGTAGTTTAGTCCCCATATACCAAACAAATAAACCAACCAACCTTCAACATATACAAAAGTTAAAGTGTGAGGATAGTGGTTAATGAAGTTCAACGAAAATATTAAATTAGAAACTGGTAACATAATGTTTATTTTCACCATATTTGTATAATCTCAAAGAACCAGGTGTTGCAGTTAAAAACACTGGGTCCGTTCGTATTTGGAAGGACGCGGGTTTGAAACCTCGCCGAACCTTCCATATGTAGGTTTTCCATTAGTTCCATCAGCTGCATGTTCCCTTCTCAGTCATTCCCCAATCCGAGCTTGTGCTCTATCTGTAATGATCTCATCGCATACGGGACGTTAAACCCAAGTTTTTCTTCCTTTTCTCTCGTTTCATTGACAAAGGTAGGAATATA
Source organism: Locusta migratoria (assembly GCA_026315105.1). Lineage (NCBI taxonomy): Eukaryota > Metazoa > Arthropoda > Insecta > Orthoptera > Acrididae > Locusta > Locusta migratoria. The sequence continues at coordinate 383,125,523 of CM048755.1, forward strand.
TTCAGAGCAAAACTATCCTGAGTGTTCAGTGTTATGTTATCTCTGTTGGTTTGTTCATATTTGCTGCTTACTCGAGGTTTATATCATGTTATACTTAGTTACTTGTTTCTAAACAGAAAGCTCTTTGCTTTCGTTATTTAATTAAGCCGTTTCTGGATGTACACTTGTTTCCTGTGTTACAGGGAACAACACATACTACACCAAACAGCGATAACCCTTATGTGTACAGACTGACAGAAAATAACAATTAATGGAATAAATAAATGTTCAAACCTTGAGAAAATTTTACACCAAAAAGGTCTTTCCAACCTAACAATAGATGACTAGTACCAAAACTCTGTAATATAGAATATCTTTATAACTATTTTATTTCATATTTCGTATACACGTATAGTATGAAGAAAAATCATTTTTATTATTGAAGACTGAGGTCAGTGACAAATCCAGGATCTTGGTGTTGGGGAGACGAGATGCTGAGTTCTTCATATTAGGAGGTTTTCCTTCTTGCTCTGGGGAAGGGCTGTAGCCCTATAGCTCCTGCCCGCCTCTCTGGATTCGCCACTGACGGACGAAACTCCGCAAATTTAAAACAAAAAGAAGAAGTAAAAAGCTTATGACAACCGGAGAAACTGTCTTTTATTTAATCGCACAGATTGACAGTAAATACTAAGAAATAGAATAAAAGTGCTGCGCTGAGCGTTTCAGATAACTGTCCAGGCGTATCCTCTTTAACGAGAGTTACGCGCTATTAAGAACAAACCTTGAAAAACTCATCTAAAAGTCATTTAATTAGATTCAAGTGGCTCACAATTCTGTCTTAATGGAACAGAAAAACCTGCATCTAAGACACTGAACAGGTTCCAAAAGACTGACACGTGGATAACGAATAGCCAGAGTAATTCTACTATCAAAATTTTATCACCTGATTATTTTACAGTGATAAATTTAATCCTCGTATACTCGTCTATGGGTGATTAAATTTAATTGAAAAGGAACTTCCACCAGTCTCATTAATGTTTCTTTTCTTCTGGAGAAATATCAGAGGAGTGCAAGCTGTCAGCAACCACACCAATCTTTGTCTTTACTTAGGCACTTTTCCAGTGCGACTTCACTGCAGTTTATGAGCCCCTACGCTTTCTGCTCGCATTACTATTATTATTACACACAAATATAGATTTGCGCAAGTGGAATTACATTTACCACATACTCTCTCTGCTGCAAAGTTGCTCAGCATTAACTTGTAATAAATGAACAGTTAAAAGTGCGGTATTTGTACAGTAGTTCGTAACGGACAATTCTGTGAGTTCGGATCGGTATGAAATGACAACAGGATACACAAGAAGATTGTGATTCTGTCTTCAATTCGCCTTATTTATTCAAAACACTTGCATGAAAATCTTCCGACCTCCAATTCCCTATGTACTACTAAATCATTTGTTTCAGGTAAAGGTCAGCTTTTGTTTCCTGGAACATTCCCTACTAATAATACTGCAATTCTAATTACACCACAATACCATTTAAAAGTATTTCACTGAAACTCCGAAACCTGTATTTTTCAAACCGGATACGTTTTTCGGTATTATCACTATATCAGTTTTAATGTCACCAGTAATGATCCATGAATAAAGCTGTCTTCCTTCCATAGCTCAAAAATATTCAAATGTTTGTATAGCTTATGGGACTTAACTACAGGGTCATCAGTCCCTAAACTTACAAACTACTTACGAACTAGCTAATACTAAGGACGGGACAAATATTCATGCCCGAGGGGGGATTCGAACCCCCGACCGTAGTGGCCATGCAGACCATGACTGGAGCGCCTCAGTCCCCTCGGCCACCGCGCCCGGCCTTTCCATAGCTCAGTTTTACAGTGGCTTCACATGATAAACTGATGTTTCAGTAAGATATGTCTATTCTAAATTTTTCTTTTCGTTTTCAATAATGATTCGAGACTATGCAGACACAAATGGGGATGGCGTTGGTCTGGTAAGCTTGAAAGGACGCCGCGGCGGAGTGTCCGAGCGGATTGAGGCGTTGTGCTCCGATGCGCGAGGCCGCTCCTCGTCGGGGGTTCGAATCCTCCCTCGAGCATGGATGTTTGTGCTGTCTTTAGTATAAGTTAGTTCATAAGTAGTTTGTAAGTTTAGGGACTGATGACCCCGCAGTTAAGTCCCATAAGGTTAACAAACAATTGAACATGAAATGACTGTGAACGATAGGGACGTTACTTCCTCAGCGTGTGATTTGTGGGAATTTGGATCGAATGGAAGGCGTACTGGGATATCCAAGTGGATAAGGTGACCACTAGTCCGAAGCGGAAATTCCGAGTTCATATCCCAGTCCAGCATAAATCTCGACTGGTCGTCGTTGAATTATTTCAATGCAGCCAAAGACAATCTTCTCCATCCTCTCCGTATCCGAAACTGTTAATTTCAAGACGCCTATTGTATCAGAAAATAACGCCTGGCACCCATGTGAATGTGAAACATTTAAATCAGCTTTCTTCATTTGCAAGTCGGACAATATGTTAGTACGTATGCAGTCTTTCATTAACCCTCGCAAGATCAACTCTTTCTTCATACCGCGGATTAACAAACGGAAAGGAGGAGGGATTTATGAAAGACCTAAGAAAATTCTAAAAAAGTAGAAAATTTTTCAATTATGGTTTATTTATCATAACAAGATATTTTGTAAACATTACTGATGAGGAACTGTCGTGTAGAACCTGAAAATATCTATCATCACACTCGTAACAACAGCAACACAGAATCAGCAACTTGGTTGCTGCAGAGTTAGGGCCACATTACGGCCGCCACAAAAAGAAAATTTTACGATACAGTTTTCGTTCCTGTTGTTGTTGACATTTACTCCTTACATACTGTTTCAAGAGATATTGATATGTAAATAAGGCTATGAACCTAAAAATATTGAAAGTTACATTTACAGTGAAAGTCATATTTACGATTAAAACTTATAATGTTTGAATAATTTTAACCAAAAATTTAAAACGTTTATGAAATCTGGTAGAAGAATTCATTGAGAAAATTCTATATTTTTCAGCATTTTAAAATGCAATATACCTGACACGAAAACTATGTTTCAAGAGAATAGAAATAATTTACCGCCCCCTCCACTACACCCCTTTGGCCCACTGGGCCATTGCGTGTGGTCAGGTCAACATTTACCAACTATTACTTGTGTATTTTCACGTTTGGACGCAGATGGGGTTTAATGCTGTTTCAAACAATGGGGATATTCGCGACAATACAGACGAAACTTTCTGGCAGATTTAAACAGTGTGGCATAATGGGATTCGAACCAGGATCTTTGCCTTTCGCAGGCAAGCTATTTTAGTCATTTGAGGCTATCGAGAGGCATCAGAGAAGTCCGTGTAGTCGTGGTGACAATTTTGTCCGGTAGCCGTAGTTGTCACTGAAACTCCTTATTAAGATAGAGAATCGGGTTCCAATCCCAATCGGCACAAATTTTAAACTGTCCACTTTGATATAATTCACTGCCTCTGTCTGGAATTCCTTTGTCTTTAATAATAATATGAATAACAACAGTATGAACACTCCATTATGAGTCGTGTGCTCAAATCATCACAATATTATAAGGGACATTCAAAAAGAAACAAGCCTAAGGCATAAATACAGAAATCAGTATCCTTATGTTAGAAGTATTGGCCCCAGCTATTGAGACACTTGCCCCACTGTGACACATGGAGGTGAATGGTTGTCTCATAAAATTACCGGGGCTCCGATGAGAACCCGTTCCGCACTGCAGCTGGACTTCGTCCTCCGAGGTGACTCGTTTGCCCCTCAGAGCCTTTTTAAGGAGACCAAAACTGACGTAATCACAGGGAGAGAGGTCTACACGATATGGAAGGTGGTCGAGAACCTCCCATTTGAATTTCTGCAGGAGTACCGCGTCTGTGTTGGCCGTATGAGGCTTTGCGCTGTCGTGTAACAGAATGACCCCACGGGCGAGATTGCCTGGCCGTTTTGATTTGATTTCTTGGCGAAGGGTGGTCATGGTTTGCGAGTAACGCTGGGCATTCACTGTTGTCCCGTGCTGCAGGAAGTGAATAAAAAGGAGGAGCTGGCCGCGGTGGCCGAGGGGACTGAGGCGCTCCAGTCACGGTCTGCACGGCCACTACGGTCGGGGGTTCGAATCCCCCCTCGGGCATGGATATTTGTGCCGTCCTTAGTCTTAGTTAGTTCATAAGTAGTTTGTAAGTTTAGGGACTGATGACCCCGTAGTTAAGTCCCATAATCTATACAAACATTTGAACATTTTCGTGGCACAAGCGCTTCATGGAAGGGCGTTTGTCGTTAGCCGATGATGCACGGTCTGTAGCACCACACTGCATTAAAGATGACATCGTCCAACTGGTTGATGTGTTCTTTACCCAAGACCGCCGAGTGACAGTGAAAGCCGGAGCCACTATGGTGGGATTGAGCTTCGGAAGTTCACACCATCATGAAGGAACGACTGCATTTGCGCAAAGTGTGTGCCCAGTGGGTGCCCCACAGTCTTCAACCACACCAGGAAGCATGTCGAATGATCCAGTGTCTTGCTCATTTGCAGTGCTATGCTCGGGAAGGGAATGCGTTCCTGGCACGAATTTGGCTGGAGATGAGTGATGGTGTCATCACTTCGAACCAGAATCAAAACGACAAAGTCTCCAGTGGAAGTATCCAGGTTGATCACTACCAAAAAAAGCCAAGACCATCCACACTAGTGCAGGAAAGGTTACGCTGACGTTCTTTTTTTGGCCAAGTTATCCTCCTTTTTCAAAATGTTTGTATAGCTTATGGGACTTAACTACGGGGTCATCAATCCTTAAACTTACAAACTACTTATGAACTACCTAAGACTAAGGACGGCACAAATATCCATGTCAGAGAGGGGATTCGAACCCCCGACGGTAGTGGCCGTGCAGACCGTGACTGAAGCGCCTCAGTCCCCTCGGCCACCGCGGCCGGCGCTTGTGCCACGCCTTGACCCTTGAGGGGTCGTGCAGTGTTTGCCTTACCTTTGTGACAGTTGTCAATGAATGTCCTTTCTCCCTACTCCTTCCGCTGTCAAAAAGCGAACAACACCTCTTCGCTCTTCTTTTGACGCCTCCATGTCACTGTTTGCAATGCGACTGGCAGCATTTTTATAGTCACGTGATGTGTACGCGTGCCCTCTAGCAACAGGCTGTAAACTTCCACGCTCTGGTTACAACCACAACTTATTATACACGCCGCGATATTCCCCTCCTGTCACTGGTTTGCGCATTCCAGACTCCAGCTCGATCCTTTTTGAACGCCCATTATAATAATAGAAATTTCAGCTTGGTGCTTATGATGCAAGAAATTTGTTTAAAAATATAGCATATCGATTTCGTCCATTCGATGCATGTACTCAGTGCAGTTTCAAGTCCAGAGAACTCATGTACAGCGCATAAATACACAACTGGGCTTACAGTTCCGAAAGCCCATATCGATGATGTTTCGTCGAATGTTTCGCACGCCCAATCTTGCTGATGGCCATTTGCGGACGGTTTTCTTTTATCATGTTGAGCGATTCTCTTCTGTCGTCGTTGGTCTCATTCTTGCAGAATCTTTTCCGACAGCAGTAGTGTCGGAGGTTTGATGTTTAGCGGATTCCCGATATTCACGGTGCTGTCGTGAAATGGTGGCACGGGAAAATCCCTACCTCATCGCTACCTTAGAGAAGATGTATTCCACCTCTGGTGCGCCGACTATAACGCCACGTTCAAACTCTTTAAAATCGTGATAACCTGCCATTCTATCTACAGTAACCGATCTACCGACTTCGCCAGACACCTGTTTGTCTTATACAGGCGTTACCAACATTAGCGAGGCCGTCCTCTCAGTGTTTCCATATCTGTGTTTGCACACGCATGCCTATACTAGTTTCTTTGCCTCTTCGGTGTATATGAGTGCTAACTATGAAGCCATCACATCTGCATCCTCTGCATGGATTACAAAAACAATGCAAATATCAACTGAAGTACTTGCTTTCATTAAACGATTTGAGTTTCTTCCATACATCGAAGATATCAAATACTATATTACTGGTTTTGGAAGCAGTTTTTCATTCGAATTATGGATGACATTTCTCGTCTCGTTTGGTGAAGGAATGTTAGTAAACCTCTTTATTTATTCATTCATTTTTTGCGACATTTCCTTAAAAACTGTTACTTCTAGGTATTTAAACGAGTTGACTGAGCCCAATTGTGTCTCGTTGCTATTTAGCCATATGATACTACGTTTCTTTCATTATGTGAAACGCTCAGTTTGATGTTCATGAGCATTTAAAACAAGTTTCCAAATTTTTAATTCTTTAAAATCTTATCAAGAAGTGAATGAATGTTTGTGCTGCCCTTTTTCAGATAGTATCCAATAACATATAACGTCATGATCTGCGAAACGTCTGAGGTCAGTAAAATATTGTCTCCAGAGTCACTAACATACAACTTTAACGGCACTAACCCCAACATTCTTCACTAGGGCACACTCGAAGGCTTCTATATATGTTGATGACCCTACATCCAAGAGAACGTGCTGCTCCCTAAGCACTAAGAAACCCTCAGAGGAAAAACAATCGTTCGAGTAACTCACTGCGTTTGAACTCACAGTATGTTATCTGTATGGCCCAATCTGCCATTCCCCTTTTTGAAAACTGACACGTCAAGAAAATTCAGTTTTCCGTCTGCCTCCTTCTCCATGGTAAACTGAATAATAGATTTAATCCCGTTGAGGTTTTGAAGAAAACGATCTATTTCCTATCTACCATTCCTCCACATATCACACGTATCGTCTACATAGCGAAACCAAATGACAGGTTTTTTGTTTGCTCTTTTCAGTGCCTGTTCCTCGAATTTTTCCATGCAGAAATTTGCTATAACCAGGCTTAAAGGGCTCCCCATAGCTACACTATCTGTTTGTTCATAGAAGGGGAGAGATTGACAGATCAGCTGTTGCTGAACATGTTTTTCAACCAGCGGACCATCTTATTCAATTTGATAAGACTCAGGTTTCAGCAGCCACAAACGGATACCACGAAAAACCGTACTGAGAGGCTATAGAAATTGTAAAACACCCCAATATTTTCAATAGGATGGAGGAGGGCGTGAAACTAAATTAAATCTGTATTCCGGTGTTAAAGAAGAAATATAACAGTCTTCCACAATGGGACGGTATTAACAATCGACGACGGCAATCGGCAACGACGAATTGCGCGCGCATATCCAAAACATCTGACGTCACACCTCTGCGGGCGAGCCCTCGTAAACGGAGTTAGGCTGCAGTCAGTAGCGAGCCAGGGTGTGCATCGACATAAAAAAGTGCCACGATGCCCCTTGAAAATGTTTTCCGCAGTTGGGGACGAAACGTTGGTTTGAGTAATAAATCCATAAGATCACGGCATAATACCCCGGGTAATTTTAGTAATATTGACCTTTCCGGTTGTGAAAGTTTACATTTTACAATTAGATCGCTCCCGTTGTTGCGTTCATCCCTCATACACTCATCAATTACAGTTACTTGGTTACGTATGACTCGTTCACCGATTTCTCTGAAGAGTTATTGGCATTCCCAGCAGGCAACAATTCTTCCTCTGTCGAACTCCTAAGCATGCTCTAAAAAGTGGTCAAATGTTAGTAAACGTTTGGTACCAAACTTATAGGGGTCATAGGTCCCTAGACTTACAAACTACTGAAACTAACTCACACTAAGGACAAAAAACATAACAGAGCAAAGTTTTAGAGCATTTTCTCCTCTATAAATTAGTTTACTCAGTTTTCGTGTTAGATGAACGGCTTGTTTGTAATTACGATTACATTACAAACGGCTTTTTTTAGTGTCACTAACGTATTTTTTGTCTGAAATATTTAAAAAGGGAGGTTCTGGTCTCTGGCTGCCAACTATTATGTCTGTAAAATTTGGTGCCGATCGATTGAACGGTTCGACTTAAAAATTGGGAACACGTTACGGACAGACAGACACTGCAAAATCGCCGTTATTTTTGCAAATATCTCTGAAACGATACGAGATATGAAAAACCATAACAGAACAAAATTGTAGAGAATTTTCTCCTCCACAAATTCGGCTATTCAGTTTTCGTGTCAGATGAATGGTTAAGCCGTTATTTTCTTTTAAGTTTCGAGCTGTCAAAAGACGATTGCAAAGGCCCACTTTTAGTGTTACTACCGTAACCTGAAGTGGGCCAAAAGAACCTGGCAAACTTCAAATAAATTTAATTATCTGTAAATTATAGGAAAATTGCATCACAACTCACCAAATATCACAAAGGGGGAATTGCGCGGGGGGGGGGGGGGGCGGCGTCACAATTCAATGAAAGAACACTAACGAAATTAATGGAAGTTATTTAGTCTATACTACCACCAGATAAGATATTTACTATTCTTCCTTAACCCTTTCCTGCCAGACGGGCCTTAATAGTCCCGGCCCATTTCCAGCGTCATAAAACAAAGTGGAAAATGATATCTGACTTGTGTTCCTCACGGGACGTTACTGTACCTCTGATATGTCGTATGAAACACTCGCTGACCGAGACTGCTCAGTATCCCTGCTGACAAAGAGCAGTAAACAACGCATTGTTTTGTGTCTGTGACCACGATTTCGTCAGGCAAATTTTGTTGCCACCAAAAAAAACGCTTTTTTGTGTTCTCACGTCGGTAATTTGGTTTTGTATTGTTGCAGCTAATGAAAACTGGTATTATTCAAGGAACAGAGCCCTTTTTATTTACACAGCTTTCAAAACTGTGACTGGAAGTTTTTAGTACTGACATTGTGTCAAACGCATTTTTTGCAACTTATTTATGTAGTTGTCTTTGTTGTTTGGTGTCACTAACAAGTTTGCAGTTTTGTCTTATTTTGTTTACGAATGTCAAAATATGAATACGGTTCCGGGATAACTACAGTTGGCCTGTTCTTCCTCATCGCCGCGGTGGAGTAGCCGAGCGGTCTAAAGCGTCTCGCTGCGGAGCGCGTGGTTGCTCGCCGTGGAGGTTCGAGTCCTCCCTGGGGCATGGGTGTGTGTGTTATCCTTAGCTTAGTTTACCTAGGTTTAAGTAGTTTGTACGCTACGGACTGATGACCACGAAGTTTGGTCCGATAGATTTACAAACATTCGAACGTCTTCCACATTCAGGTCAACATCTAAAATGGCATTTCGAAATAAAAATTTTGCTCTCTGTTTGTTGCTGGTAAGTCCTTATGTTAACAAAGATAAGAATTGCATAATGTCTCCCAACTGCATTATATCCTCTTGGACTTTGAAGACCCATCTTTTAAATTTTTTATTTAATATTTTTTTCGTAAAATAAGGAAAACGAAAATGTGTGAATACACTAATGTGTTTTTATTTACTTTCGTAGCAAAATAACCAAATATGATGTTATGTGTTCCAATATTTGACAGCTTAAGCATTCTGTATAGTGAGTCACATTTAATGTTCCATGCCGAACAGCACCAATTGAGTTTAATGCCCCGTTTACACCAAAGCGAACACAGGCGAATGCGCATTCGCCAGGAATTCGCCTGTGCGCGCACGCGTTGGCTTGTTCTTGCGAATAAGCGTTCACACCGGAGCGAAAGGAAGAGAAAACAGCACACAGTGATCTCAATGATTAACACTGGATACACAACTGTAGTGTTTTGAATCTGTGAAAATCGTGACACACTATTTTTGTTAGGTTGGCAACTCAGTACGTATAAGTCGTGTTGTTGTTTTGTACTCTGGGTCCTTTGAAAATAAGATATGAATGATTAATTACTTTAATAAATACATTATACTAAAGTTCGAGTCGTTTATGTTTGAAGAGAACTCAAAGGAAACGAAGTAGAGTTCATATCCATAGATGAACTATATTTTTAGTCAGTTCCTATCACATTCAATTTAATGAATAAATTACACTGTCGTAGACGCTACTTCTCGTGTTCATTTCTCTATTTGCCTCTTATTTATAATTTCCGTTTGAGCCCACCGACTGGAAATTACTGCATGAAAAATAACGCTTATGTCAGACACCTTGAATTGATCGTTTTTACACCTTCATTTATCTTTCTACAGTAAAACAATTTATCCATTTAACGCAATATGGTATAAACACTACTTCTGAATAAAAATATAACTGATGTACACGTTTTAAAAAACCCATGTCGTTTTCTGCTGTTTGTTTCATGAGTATACGGCTTATTCCAAGCCTCAACTATTTTGTGAATAGTATTAAAATGTTCATAGGTAGCTGCCGTCGTATTTGAGTTACTTTTTTCGAAAAGCAACTAGAACAAAAGATTACAGATGTCATACTGTTAAATTCGGTGTACGCAAATACTACTAACAACTAGATAGAGACAGATATACGTTCACAAACATGGCGTCGAGCGTCACGGTTTCGTAATACACAGTACTGACTCCATATTATCTTTGAGCTCACTGACAGCACACTGCCGCAAGGCGAGCATACACAGTTTGTCGCATACGCTAGCGCTGAAGCGGAGAGGTCGCGAACTTCCTTTGATGGTTCGCCCTGAAACCGACACCCAGCGGAACACAAGCGAACACCTGCGAAAGCGAGCCGAACGTGACCGAACAGCGCGCGCATAGCGTTTACACCAGAGCGAATGCCCGTTCGCTGCTGCCCGTTCGCTGCTGCTCGTGTACGCTTCGGTGTAAACGGGGTGCAACACGCATCGTGCACAATAGGCTATCAGCGAGAGAGATGGCTGACTCCAGAGAGGTGGTGGGCTGGCCGGCAGAGCGCAGCACTGTCCTGTCAATAGTCGCGCGTGCCCGCGGCGCTGGCGGTGGCACACACCTGCTGCCCTCGCCGGCGCGCGCATAAATTTCACATAATTCGTTTCGTCGGCGGCAGCCTTCTCCGTCGTTACGTCACGAATTTAGTGTAAAGGGTGACCCCCCTGATTAAAAACGGCGCCACTCGTGGCCGTATGAAAAGGAGCATACATCACGGTCGTGAACAGACGTGGCGTGAGGCGCAGCGCGGGCCCCGGCCGCCCTTTATGTTGTCACCCGAATTAGCTGCTCTTGAGGCCGGCCAAAGGATTTGTGGAACTTTGTGTTGCCATTACCAGCGCGTTTTCAAATAAAGTGCGCGACGCGCTGTCGCACCTGTTGCGACCCGTCTCCACAGCGCGCTACGCTGCCAGCCAAATTACCACTCACAAATTATTTTCTGCAATGCTGTCCACGACCTGTGAAAAGTATTGAATCATATCAACTGACTGTGATGTGTACTCCCGCTTTATTCGCGCGAATTAATGGGTGGTACAGATAAGTTAAGGCCATACTCTGCCAGATTTGCTGAATGTTCCTGACACCGTTAGTCATGAACGACTACTAATAAAACCACGTGCCACCATACCACTGGATTCTTGCTTTCCTAATAGCATTATCACAGTTCGCAGTAACTGCCGTAATCTATGAATCTATGTATTAAATAAACACTGTTTATACAGTGTGTACCAAGAGGAGTGCACAATATTCAGGTATGTGGCAGGAGGATGGTGGTTCAAATCCACCTCCGGCCATCCGGATTTAGGTTTTCCATGATTTCCCTAAATCACTCCAGGCAAATGCCGGGATGGTTACTTAAAATATATATAAATAAAATAAAGGGGCACGGCCGAATTCCTTCCTCATCCTTACCCAAACTTCCGAGCGTTAGCTCCGTCTCTAATGACCAAGCTGTCGACGGGACGTTAAACCCTAAGCTTCCTTCCTTCCTGTGGCAGGAACGATAGATCAAAAGCAAAAGTCTAGTCAACATAGGTTCAAAAGTATATAAGACCAACAGGTACCTCATCTTAGATACTGTGAAACAGATCTCTCTGACGTCTCAATAAATGTTGAAATGTTTCTAAACCTATGGGATCAAATCACTAGGGTCATCGGTTCCTAGACTTAAAAACTTAAACTATCTTATGCTAAGAACAGCACACACACACACACACACACACACACACACACACACACACATACAACATACACATTAATGAGGCAGGACTCGAACCTCCGACGGGAAAAGCTCACGCAATTGGTGACAAGACGCCTTAGACAGCACTGCAATTCCCACACAGCTCTTTGACGTTACTCTCAGACGTTTGACACGCTGCCGCACTGCAGAATGCTAAAGAAGACACAGGTTTGCAGATATGTGACTCGAAGATTACTTACATAATAGAACCCAGTACATTGTCCTCGGCGGCGAGTGTTCATCAAAGGGAAGGGAATCGCCAGGAGTGCTCCAGGGAAGTTTTGTAGGACCGTTATTTCAGTTTCATATCTACATAAATTATCTGACAGAGTGAGTAACAATCCATGGTTGTTTACTTATGATGCTGTGGTTACGGGAAAGTGTTGTCATTGAATGACTGTAGTAGCATGCAAAGATGACCTAGACAAAATCTGTAGTAAGTCGAGGAATGGCAGCTAGCTCTAAATACGGAAACAAGTAACGTGACACAAATGAGAAGGAAAAAAAACAATCCTATAATGTTCGAATACAGCTTTATTAATGTGCTGATTGACACGGTCACGTGGATTAAATATCTAGGTGTAACGTTGGAGAGTTATATGAAATGAAACGAGCATTTAAGGACAGTCTTTGGGCCGGCCGCGGTGGCCGAGGGGACTGAGGCGCTCCAGTCAGGGTCTGCGCGACCACTACGGTCGGGGGTTCGAATCCCCCTTCGGGCATGGATATTTGTGCCGTTCTTAGTCTTAGCTAGTTCATAAGTAGTTTGTAAGTTTAGGGACTGATGCCCCGTAGTTAAGTCCCATAAGCTCTACAAACATTTGAACAGTCTTTGGGAAAGACGAAAGGTCGTCTTCGTTTTGTTGGGGGAATTTTTGGAGGATGTGGTTCATCCGTAAAAGACAGCACGCATGAAACTCTTGTGACCCGTGTTGAGCATTGTTAAGCGTTTGGGATCCAACCAGGTCTGTTTACATAAAAACATAGAAGTAATTTAGAGGCGGGCGGCTAGGTTTGTCATTGGTAGGTGCAATCATTGCGTGAATGAGTTCCTTCGGGAAGTCAAATGTGAATCGCTGCAGGGAAGGCGAAGTTCTTTTCGAGAAACCCTATTGAGGAAATTTAAAGTTCCGGAATTTGAAACTGACTGCAGAACGGCTCTACTGCCACGCATCTTGCGCAAAGACTACAGAGGTAAGAGAGACTATGACTCGCGTAGAGGCATACGGGCATTCGTTTTACCCTCGCTATACTTGGGAGTGGAACTTGAAAGGAGGTGACAAGTAGTAGTACGAGATAGCTCTGCCACGCTGCATACCGTGGACAACGGATTATGTATGTAAATGTACTGCAAGCTCTTCCCCAATCCACATTTTGAGAACAGGAGGTATGAAATGAAACAAGGAAAAATAGCTCTGAATTATATACCTTAAGAGCCATGGGCGTTTGTTCAGTAGAAGAGAAGTTTTTTCACAGCGGTGAAGATGAACAGATGGCCAGAGCTGATAAAACATGCACTTTAGAGACTACGTTTACTGGGCTTTTTTCTTGATTTGGTCCATAGTACCTCCTCTAAAAATTTGGACAGCAAAGTGCTTGCTGTAGAGGAGATTAGTTTCACTGTTTTATGAACATATATCAAGTGTTTCGCCTTCAAATGATTTTTCATATTATATGCACGAAAATTGATGATTCCTATAGCGACGTCCTGTATAAAAGTGGTCAAATAATGTTCAGAGAGGTACAGATCATCCATCACACCAGATATTTCCACATCCTCTCACATTTTAGATATACCAGAAGCCTGTCTACCGTGTTCTGCAGCCCACTAATATTCTGCTGCAACAAAGTAATTTTACTCTCCCGGAAATTGTTTCTACTGCTTGTAAAATCGTACATGCCAAACACTACCTAGGTCAGCAAGGTCGTTTGATCTCCACACAACTCAGAACCCTGTAATGAGAAGGGCATTTTGACGATGTAATGCACCAATGTGACATAATTTTTGCAATAAATCCACTACAAAGACATTTAGTAACTATGTTAACTGCTGCAAAGTCGAATAACTTTTCATGAGGTCCAGAGTTGGACTAATACTTTACTGACTTGTTAAATTCGTTAATAAATCTGCAAGTTTCCTGGAATTGTTATCATTTCTTTCTTTGCAAATGTACTACATCACATCTGCCCATTTTTGTCTCAATCGCATTTTTTGTCCCTTTCAGAGTTTATTTCATGCCTTGAAGTCAGAATTCACGAAAAAATACTTGAGTGTGTCAAAGACGATTCTCTGATTCACAAGCAAATTATCAAGGCAAAGCACAGGCTAAAGCCAGACCCTCCTTGCCCGACCTCCAAGAACTGCATCTCTGTCCTCTTAATCTAAAAAAAGAAAGACAGAGATACAGAGAGAGATAAAAAGAGAGGGAGAGTCCAAAATCGTATTAATAAAACACCTAGTCCAGTATCTTGGATTCGTGTCCAAAATCGTATTAATAAAACACGTAGTCCAATATTGTGGATTCGTCACTGATGCCAAGTCGTATGAATCCGTATACTGTGGATCACAGAGTGTAATCAGTTTCAAAGCTCAAGACGACATCCCACATTATAAAACACATTGTTTGGGTGTTCGTTCTGAAATGATCAAATGTTAGTAAACCTATTTTACCAAACTGCTGTGGTCATCAGTCTCTATATTTACAAATTACTTAAACTAATTTACACTAAGGGCAACACATAAAACCATGTCCGAGGGACAACTCGAACCTCCGGCGGGAACGGCCGCCCAGTCTGTAGAATGACCCTTATATCACGTGGCCATTCCGCGCGGCAGGTCGTTCTGAGCCTAGTAGCAAGTCGTACATCTGACGCCTTCCAGGGATAACAAATTTCATTTTCAATATTTCGCGTGCCTGTTGACCGAATTTTAAAATTTTAAATGCTGTCATGATCTAATAATGAAGAGGGAAAGTTTTATGTTAAGCTTAACACGCTAAATCATGTATTACAATCAGGAACTGTATATTTGTCTATAATTAGATGCCGCTGTAACACTCCAACTTCGTTCATCAAATGTTCAAATGTTTGTAAACCTATTGGACCACACTGATATGGTCATCAGTCGCCTCACTAACAATGTACTTAAACTAACCTAAGGACAACACACACACCCATGTCCGAGGAAGGCTCGAACTTCCGCAGCAAGGTGCCTTAGATCGTTCTGCCACTCCGTCGCCGCCTTCGGTCAACCATTATTGGAAAGTGATGAGCGACATCCAATAAAATTCAAACATTCAGGCGACTTATTCTCGTTGACACCCCAGACAAAGTGATGAAAGGACAGTTTATCACTAGGCGCATTTTCACTGCCCATACGATTAGCATATGTCATAGCGTTTTAATTTATTATTTTTTTTACTACTAAAACTATTCGCAACACTCTCTGAACAGAGAATCTACATACAGCGCCTAATGCGCCAACACAATTATATCACTGCACGATACACAGGACAGGAGATATGACGTGACAGAGATTCGCACGCGTCAGTAACTACCTTCTGTTAACGGTGTCGTGCAGTGAAACATCAACACCGCGTGCAGTGAAACATCAACACCGCGCGTGAAGTTTTAATTAATTTCTTCTTTGCTACCAATGCTGTTCTCAACAAATTTTTACATATTGTATAACTACATATATCACTGAATGCACTTGTAACATTATATCACTGTACAGCAAAAGACTTTACGGGAATTGGGTGGGCCGCGGCGGAGTAACCAAACAGTCTAAAACGTCTCACTGCGGAGCGCGCGGTTGCTCGCCGTCGGGGGTTCGAGTCCTCCCTCGGGCATGGTTGATTTGTCGTCCTTAGCATAAGTTAGTCGAAATAGTTTGTAAGCCTAGGGAGAGTTAAGTCCCATATATTTACAAACATTTGAATTTATTTTTATTTATTTTTTTATTTTTATTTATTTATTTATTTATTCATTTATTGTCTAGTTGCCGCCAGTTGTCCTAGGTGTCGGTGGCCGAGTAGAGAGAGACCGACACAGGAAAAGTAGGATGCACGCCTGTGCGGGTACAGAGTCTGATGTGACCAGCCAGTGGCACAGGAGAAACTACAAACACTAAGATAGATTAGAACAAGATATGTATTTCGTAGAAATTGTACAATACTTAACTTGGAGGGCAGCAGACTAGTGGAATGCTGGTACATAGTTAGACTAGATAGAGGCCTGCCTACTGATGTGTCCTAGTGCCTGTCCTAATACCAAGTGACCGATGCAGTTCAATGGTGGCCACGAGCGGAGTTGCAGCAGAGAGCGCTCGTGACTGCCGTCGTAAGAACGCCGCCCCGTGCTTACATGGCGGCGCGCGGCGAAAGTACGTGGCGCGCACTTCAGACTTGTGCGACACCACAATTTTAAATCAGAAAAAGTTTACGGACACAATAAGCGACCGTGTAGCAGCTCGGCAGGAGACGGGCCGTCACGTGGCATGCACCGATACGTAGACAGGAAAATTTGAAGAGCTTGCTGCCTGGAGTGCTGACCTTTCATCTTTTCCATGTGAGACTTGAATGTTCGAACGAAACGTTCTGCTTCACCATTGGACTGAGGGTGAAAAGGTGCGGTGGTGATATGCTGAATGCCATTCACACGACAAAACTGTTGAAATTCCGCACTAACAAACTGAGGTCCATTGTCACTGATGATAGTTTCAGGCAAACCTTCGACGCAAAACACCGATGTTAAGGCACTGACTATACTAGACGCCGTCGTTGAGTTCATAGCAATGACAAAAGGAAATTAGCTGAAAGCGTCGACAACGATTAACCAGCGCGTATTCCAGAAAGGTCCGGCAAAATCAATATGTAAACGTTGCCATGGTCCCTTGGGGCATGGCCAGTCCGAGAAACTTTGCGGAGGAGCTGCCTGTTGCTCCGCACAAACCGTACACTGTGACGTCATTCTCTCTATCTGGGCGTCATTACCAACCCAGGCACAATTACGTCTGTCCAGTTGCTTCGTCCAAACAATACCCCAATGTCCTTGATGCAGGAGGCGTAAGACTTCTCGTTCCAGGGAACGAGGAACAATCACTCTTCTTTGGTCGTTGTCGGTATGTAACAACAGAACACCCTGACTTGAAGACAGTCCATGAGTTGTGCAAAATACCGTCGAACCAGAGACCGATCAATGTCTTTGGCTCTGGCAGGCCACGCTGAGCGAACAAAACGTGCTACCACACTTAGGTCTGCATCCGCAGCTGTTTCCTGTGCAACCCGACGAGAGTTCAAAGGAAAGTCTGCGACAGCGGAAGCATCTCTGGAGTCTATTTGGCAACATATCATTTCTGAAGAATCAAACGACACATCCTGGCCAACCGGAAGTCGGGAAATTGTGTCCGCGTTGGTATGTTTAGTGGTAGGTCGATACAAAATCTCATACTGATAATTTGACAATATCAAGGACCATCTTTGAAGATTTTGTGCCGTTCGTGGCGGAATTGGCATTGTGGGTGAGAACAACGACGTGACAGGCTTGTGGTCTGTTAACAAATAGAATTTTCTGCCATAGAGATAATGATGAAACTTTGTGACGCCGTAAATGATTGCTAAGGCCCCCTTTTCTATCTGACTGTAATTCTGTTACGTTGACGTCAGTAGCTTGGATGCAAAGGCAATAGGACGATCCTGAGATCCAATATGATGTGACAATACCGCGCCTACACCGTAAGACGAGACATCCACTGCTAGCACTACAGGCTTCTGTGGGTCAAAGGGAATCAAACATGCATCACTGAGTAGTGCAGATTTTAATTTGTCAAAGACAACCTGGCAATCTTTAGACCATACAAAAGGAACATTCTTCCTACGTAAGCGATGCAGTGGAGCTGCAATCTGCGAGGCATTGGGAATAAATCTGAAATAATAGTTAAGTTTTCCCATTACTGCTTGCAATTCGTGCACATTCTTAGGAGAAGGCAAGTCTTTGATTGCTCTAAGATGTGACTGTAAGGGATGAATTCCTTGGGCATTAATCACATGGCCTAGGTACTCTATTTCAGTCTGGAAAAACGAACACTTTGCTTCATTACAACGTAGACTTTCTGCAGTCAACACTTTGAAAAGGCACTCCAGGTTTGACAAATGTTCTTCAATTGTGCGTCCCGAGACCACAATATCATCTAAATAGTTCGAGCAGCACGGTACAGAAACTGTCAGATGCTCCAAAAAACGCTGAAAAATAGCGGGAGCGGAAGAACTGCCAAAGGGGAGGCGCTGAAATTGAAAAAGGCCCATGTGAGTATTAATGACGAAAAACTTTTTTGACTTTTCAACGAGCGGAATCTGTAAGTATGCCTCTGCTAAATCAATCTTAGAAAAGAAGCGAGACTGTCCTAATTTGTCCATTAGTTCCTCAGGTCTGGGCAGGGGGTAAGCGTCTACAATTGTTTGACTGTTCACTGTTGATTTGAAGTCCGCACAGAGACGAAGTTTTCCTGTTGGCTTGGTTAGAACCACTAAAGATGAGGCCCACTAACTCACAGAAACGGGAGAAATCACCCCACTATCCTGCAAACGTTTACGTTCTTCAGCAACTTTATCCCAAAGGGCGAAAGGCACTGGTCTAGCTTTACGAAATTTTGGTGCTGCAGGTTCTTTTAAAGTGACATGTGCCACGAAATCTTTTGCACAACCTAGTTCCGGCGAAAACAAGTCACTATATTTTTCACACACTGCATTGATTTTGTCCTGAGGCACTACTGACGAAATTTGAAGCACATCTCTTTGAATTGATAATCCATGCAAGTCGAATGCATCTAGTCCAAAAATGTTCTGTGTAGATTTGGCTTGAAGAACTAAAAAAGCAACTGTTTTCGTTACACCTTGAAAAGAAGCGGACAGACTACACGTTCCTAGCACTGGAATATTTTGTCCTGTATATGCTGTTAGTACTTGTTGAGACGGTGACAATTTTGGCGAACCCAGAAGTTCATATGTGTCCTTATTCATTAATGTGACAGCGGAACCAGTATCAAGCTGAAATTGTACAGTCTTAGTTTCTATGGAAAGAGTCACAAAAAGTTTTTGATTGCGGCGCACGGTAGCTGCACGAATGTGGGCGACATCTGATACAGTTTGTTTGCTGCACCTGCACATGCGCAGGCTGCGTAGTGAAGGAAGCGGCGCAGAATCGGCACACAGCAGATTAATAACACTGTCCCTAGATGGCACTACCGCCGGATCGGCTTCCGTGCAAGCATGCGAAGCTACGCCAGATTTACCATCTACTGCACTAAAATTACTTTGAGTAGCTACATCAAGTCTACTGTCACTAGCTACACAGTACTGGGCACTATTACAAAGAGAAGTTGCAGAAGGCACTAAGTTCACTACAGGATTGCACTGTACGTAGTCATTTTGCTTGTTCTGAACCCTTTTCTGTTGCACAGATTTACGCGCTCGACGACGCTTTGGGCACTGCTCACATTTGTGGCGAGACACACACTGAGGGCAAAATATACGAACATTTTTCCGATAACAGCATTGGAGCCCGTTATTCACATTACGTAGTCTAACACGACGGGGCGACTTTAGTGCCGCACTTTTACACTGGCTACTGTTCACTGTCTGTTCAGCACATTATATGAGTCACTAGGGCCCGAATGAGAACTGCAGCGAGGAAAGCATCCATTGCGGCGCATTGAGTTAACACTGTGGCTTTGCATTTCTACATTTGCTAAGTCAAAGGTATCATGCGCTTCAATAAGTTGCAGTACACTGTCTAATGAAGGGTCAGACGGTTTTAGAATTGCTGCCCTAATTCTGGGGTCCTGAATATTCTGCGTAAATGCATCCCACAACATAATGTCACTATAAGAAAGTCCACAAGAGCAAGTAAATTTACATTTGCGGGTTAAGCCCTTCAACTCAGTGATACATTGCTTGTGGGTCTGGACCGGTGATTTTTTTAGTCTATGAGAACTTTTCTCTCATAGTGAGCATTCAGGGCATCTACTAGTACATCAAATTCGAGATCGCGAGGAGATGTGTGGGAGAAAAGTTTCTGCAGTAAAACGAAGGTCTTGGTGCCCACCACAGAGAGGAACAAATGCTTGATAGTCTGACCTGCAAGTTGATGAGCCGCGACAAGTTCTTGAAATTGCGCCAAGTAATCGCTCCATTCTTCGTCACGTTCGTCGTACTGGCGAAACGTAGAAAGCAGTGCAATGTGAAAGATGACTCTCTGCAACAAAAAGTCCACAAAACACGTAACAGAATATGTTCCCCCAAAAATCCTATAATAAGGGTGGGTGGGCAGAAAGCAATTTCTGCAGGCTCCGACTGCTGCTGTCTGTCTGCTGCCAGCGTGCTGATCCAAGGTTCTTCTATCCCTCCTCGGCGCCACTTTTGTGTCCCATCCTCGTCGCCACTTTTGTATCCCATCCTCGTCGCCACTTTTGTGTCTCGTTGCCGCCGGTTGTCCTAGGTGTCGGTAGCTGAGTAGAGAGAGACCGACACAGGAAAGTAGGATGCACGCCTGTGCGGGTACAGAGTCTGATGTGACCAGCCAGTGGTGCAGCAGAAACTACAAACACTAAGCTAGATTAGAACAAGATATGTATTTCGTAGAAATTGGACAATACTTAACTTGGAGGGCAGCAGACTAGTGGAATGCTGGTACATAGTTAAACTAGATAGAGGCCTGCCTACTGATGTGTCCTAGTGCCTGTCCTAATACCAAGTGACCGATGCAGTTCAATGGTGGCCACGAGCGGAGTTGCAGCATAAAGCGCTCGTGGCTGACGTCGCAAGAACGCCGCGCCGTGCTTGCATGGCGGCACGCGGCGAAAGTACGTGGCGCGCACTTCAGACTTGTGCAACACCACAATTTTAAATCAGAAAAAGTTTCTGAACACAATAAGCGAAATTTACCCTACCACTATTATACCGAGAACAGCAAGAAACACAGCTGAAAATAACTGACTTTCATTACTAACTACTGTGAGCTAACACGTTATCAAAAGCACAAAGACCTTATAAAACTTACATTTCCATGCCAGCTACAAGCGGAACTACTCGCCGCGAGATGTTCAAATGATCAAATGTTTGTAGAACGTAAGGGACTTAACTACGGGGTTATCAGTTCCTAAGCTTACAAACTACTTATGAACTAGCTAAGACTAAGGACGGCACAAATATCCATGCCCGAGGGGGGATTCGAATCCCCGACCGTAGTGGCCGTGCAGACCGTGACTGAAACGCCTCAGTCCCCTCGGCCACCGCGGCCGGCGCCGCGAGATGTAAACGTAGGCCACGGCGGAGTGGCCGAGCGCATTGAGGCACTATGCTTCGATGACCGAGACCGCTCCCTGTCGGGGGTTCGAATCCTCCCTTGGGCGTGATTGTTTGTGCTGTCTTTAATATCAGTTAGTTTTATAAGTAGTTTATAAGTTTAGGGACTGATGACCCCACAGTTAAGTCCCATAAGTTTAACCAACATCTGAAATTTTTTTGTAAACATAGACCTGAAGAATCAATGCACGGCGCGCACAGACACTCGCGAGTAACACACCAAACAAACGCTAAGACGAATGCAAATCCACTAATAAATAGTTTCTTGCAAATCCACTAATAAATAGTTTCTTGTTTGTAGGGCCAGCAGCATTTATGATGTCGAAATACATTTTACGAAATAAGTTCAAGTAGCTGCAGTTCTTTTTATTCGCTTCTGTTACAATATTTAGCACGACAGGACTGCTTGTTTCGGCGTATTTCAATTCTCAACTGTACCTGTCGGTCTTTATACCAATGCTTATCATTTATGTCTTATTAAAATACATTAGCGTTACAACTTTGAATTTCAGTTTTACTTACGTCTAAATGTGTTAGACGCTCGTATTGCACCTACTGACTTTCTGTCAACTCTCAATTTTTTATATTATGATACCAATCACGTATTTATATAATTCGTAGGAAATATTTCGTGATTATTTACTTGACAGTTTGACAGCATAGATGCTCAATATTTACAGTTTTTTAATGTCATAGCTTAGATAATATATTTTAAATTATATAGCAAATATTATCACAACTAATCGTTTAAATAACTAACTGAAACCTAAACATTGTAAAATACTTATGCTCGCGGCCTTAAATCCAGTCCAGCATTTGATACGTCACTCCAAACCTAAAATATAATTTTTCCATGGTAGGACGGCTATCTCTTTACTTTGAAGTATTAAAATGCCAAGATCGCAAATATTGATTTACTTTTCCTGACGACCGGTTTCTTTGCAGCAAGCCTGACACCGCTAATTAGTTGTAAGAAGGCGCTCTGTCAACATGTCACAATGGAGAATGTGTTTTAAGTATTTTAACCGTTTTGTGTGTGACGTACTATTGGTCAATGTTAAATGTTTTATGATTGACGTACCATTTTAATGTCATGCGCCTTCTCAAAACGAAAACATAGGACACAAGTGACCAGATGAAGATACCTTAAGTGTATCGAAACCGGTAGTCAGGAAAAATAAATCAATATTTGCGATCGTGGAATTTTAATACTCCAAAGCTAAAAACTTACACAGACATACAGAATCGCGGTGTTTACTGAAATACTTAATACTTAGTATGGCGAGTGCCCTTTTCGATTTTTCACTGTGTAAATTATGATACCGACCGCGGTGGCCGAGGGGACTGAGGCGCTCCAGTCACGGTCTGCACGGCCACTACGGTCGGGGGTTCGAATCCCCCCTCGGGCATGGATATTTGTGCCGTCCTTAGGATAAGCTAGTTGATAAGTAGTTTGTCAGTTTAGGGACTGATGACCCCGTAGTTAAGTCCCATAAGCTTTACAAACATTTGAACATTTGTAATTATGATGATTTCATCGCCGTGAGATTTTGTTACCATCATAGATATTAAGTGCACGCCACATGTATTTGTCTCTCTTTCATACGTACTCTTTTTGTACATGTATCCCAAACTTCACTGTCGGAAAAGCTAAAATTAGCAAAATATTTAGGACTATTGGGCCACTGTCGGATAGGTTTATTACTGAAATCCAACGTTTCGTCCAAATCTGTAAATGACATTGAACCGCACTCCGGCTTGCTTGTAATGACTGTAGCCAAATTTCGTTTTCGTGTGCTGCCGCGAAACGAGTTACGTCACATGCTTTTAAAATTGGAGAGCCATTCACCGTACACTGTTGTCGTAGTCTGTTATTGTTGTCGCCCCACCCCTTCTAATTGTTGTAAAAGGACTAGAAGAGTACAAGGGAAACCTTAGAAGTGGAGAAACTAACGGAGCAGCTGTTGCTGAACGTGGTTTGCAGCCAGGAGACAATCGCATATAATTTGATAAATGGCATCCACAAGCGGGTAACATGAAACGCTGTATAGAGAGACGGTAGAACACCTCAGTAGGAAGTAGGACGGTGTTGAACTGAACGACATCTGGTTTCTGGTGCTAAAGTAAAGGGTACAAGCGTTCCACCATAGGGCGATAGTAATAGCGGGCAACGGCAACAAATTTTCAAAGCATGTGATGTCATGCCTATGCGCGAGGGCACGCGGAAACGGAATTTGGATGCAGTCAGTAGCGACCCATGATGTGATTCGGACATCCAAAGAAGACAACATCCCCCTTGAAAATGTTATCCTCAGATGGACCACGGCACAATATCCCGGAATATTTTAGTAATTTTATATTATCCTGAGTTGGAAATTTTTTACGTAATTCTGAAACGATATGTTGAGCGATGATGGAAACAAGTTAGTATACTATTTTCACTTTGCACTTCGAATCTTTGCAAATTTTGGGGCGCGACAGATCAGTAATGTTTAGCATACATAAATTGAGTAGTGTTATATGGAATAATTTAATGGGGCAACTCATTGTTAAGAAGAAAGGTCTTCATTGCTTAAAAACGTGGTATAAGAACAATATGTCTCACTCACCCTCGATAATCTTGTATAAACGTTTGCTGAAGGGGTTGGGTATTCTAACTACTGCCCCATGGTGTAATTACTTCCTCGTGACATTTTTCGCAAATCATACACTGCAATACAATTGAAACACAGATACATAATTAGGTACCAGACGAAAAAACTGACATTCACGACTCCACTAAAAAATGTCTGAAATGAAATGAAATTTCAAAACGAACAGAATTTTTTTATCCGTGACAACTCAATCTATTTCGCTGAAGAATTTATATTACTGTACTGCCTAAAATGTGGTAGGTAGGGCCGCGGTGGAGTAGCCGAGCGGTCTAAAGCGTCTCGCTGCGGAGCGCGCGGTTGCTCGCCGTGGATGTTCCAGTCCTCCCTGGGGCATGGGTGTGTGTGTTCGTCCTTAGGTTAGTTTACCTACGTTTAAGAAGTTTGTAAGCTACGGACTGATGACCACGCAGTTTGGTCCGATAGATTTACAAACATTTGTTTTTGAACATTTGGTAGGTAGGAATTACTAACTCATATCTTTATACTAGCTGAGAACCCGGCATTGCCCGGGTATTTATTTATTTATTCCTGCTATTTTTCAGGTATGTAGTCATTTGTATAAGGGATGTATGTCTGTAAAATCTCGCCGCGGTGGAGTAGCCGAGCGGTCTAAAGCGTCTCGCTGCGGAGCTAGTGATAACACACACAGTCTCTAACATGGCCCCTAGAACCGCAGGGCCATTCCCGCGCTGCTCGGTGAGTGGTTGTGAGCAGAGTTTCAAAAATCTTCAAATCTTTGTTAAGCTTAAGGGACTTAACTGCGGGGTCATCAGTCCCTAACTACTTATGAACTACCTTATACTAAAGACGACACAAACATCCATGCCCGAGGGGGCATTCGAACCCCCGACCGTAGCGGTATTCCAGACTGTGACTGGCGCGCCGCAGACAAAAATGTTCAAATGTTTGTACAGCTTATGAACTACTTACGAACTAGGACGGCACAAATATCCATGCCCGAGGGGGGATTCGAACCCCCGACCGTAGTGGCCGTGCTGACCGTGACTGGAGCGCCTCAGTCCTCTCGGCCACCGCGGCCGGCGCGCCGCAGACCGCTCGGCCACCGCAACCGGCCGAGTTTCTTGAACAAAATATTGTGTACTCAGCCTCTCTTAGGTATCCAGAAGTTTGTAACATGAATCTTCGAACAAAATGTGTATGTCCATTACAGGTCCTTACTGTCATATTGCAGACAGTAACGTCCGTTTTGAAGTCATTACGTATCCGAGAACAGTTTCTCTCATAGTCACTGATTACCACAATAATACCAGCATCGCGTTTTCCATACCGAAAAAGAGCAGAATAAACTCTACGAAGTCACCTGCAGCATCAAAAGCACGCGAGTTAACAAAAAGAGCCAGTTTTACGCCGTATTTCCCGCTCGCATTGTCGCAGCAAAATTACGATTACGTAACGCGACATTCCGGTCCTAATTTACGTCACTGTCAAATTTCTGAGAAGGGGGGGGGGGAAGGAGGCAGGAAACTGTCGTGAAATACCGGACATTCCGTGACACGCTCAAAAATTCTGTGCTCGATAACCTAGAAAAATGCTCCGTGAACACAATGCAGCTCGAGAGAACACGAAGCAAAGTGGCAGTAAATATAACGAAATTAATGCGGCGCGTCGCGTAAATTGGAGCCGTGGAGTATTTTAAAGGGAAGTTTCCTTTGTGGCACTCCTAGTAAAGGACGCGTGGCTACCGGGCGCGCCGCACTCAATCGCGGAAAACCGGTTCCCGGTTTATTCATTCTCCCGCCTCCCAGTTACTCTCCTCCCTCCCCTCTAAACACACGCGTACCTAAGGACGCGGACACTACATCGACTTGTAAACCATGCAAACCAGTGTACAGTGCTGGCGTAGGGTACGTCATGCCAATATTATCGACATCCTTTCCCATTCCGCATCGGTGGAGTAGCCGAGCGGTCTAAAGCGTCTCGCTGCGAAGCGCGCGGTTGCTCGCCGTGGAGGTTCGAGTCCTCCATGTGTGTGTTGTCCTTAGGTTAGTTTACCTAGGTTTAAGTAGTTTGTAAGCTACGGACTGATGCCCACGCAGTTTGGTCCGATAGATTTACAAACATTTGAACTTTTTTTTTCCCATTCCATGCGTGTCTTAAGGGAGAATAAAGTGTCTGTCCTTACGTCCCTTAGCACACTCTGAACTCTCTTGTTTCATTCCCATAATCTCTACCCGAAATTTCCTCCGAATACGGCTTGAATATGAATATTCTTGTTAAGCTTATGGGACTTAACTACGGGGTCATCAGTCCCTAAACTTACAAGCTACTTATCAAGTACCTTATACTAAGGATGGCACAAATATCCATGCCCGAGGGGGGATTCGAACCCCCGACCGTAGTGGCCGTGCAGACCGTGACTGAAGCGCCTCAGTCCCCTCGGCCACCGCGGCCGGCCGAATACGGCTTGTCTAGGTTTAGCGTAGCCTTTTACGGAAGCGAAACGAGGACAATAAGGAGTTCTGACAGTAAAATAATAGAAGCTTTTGAAATTTAAAAAATATTTGTAAATCTATCGGACTTAACTACGCGGTCATTAGTCCGTAGCTTACAAACTACTCACTAACTACTAAGGTAAATTAACCTAAGGACAACACAAGCACCCATGCCCGAGGGGGGGACTCGAACCTCCGACGGCGAACGGCCGTGCGCACCGCACCGCGCACCCGCACGGCGCTCCAGTACGCACGGCTAATCCGCCGCGGCTTTTTGAAATTTGTTGCTACATGAGAATGCTGAAGATTTTTACCCACCTCCATCTTACACTTCCCTCAAATGATGATTCATTGATGTCCCATAACGTGTCCTACCAACAGATCGCTTCTGTTAGTCAAGATAGGTCATAAATTTCTTTTCTAGTCAATTGTGTTCAGTACCTCTTCATTATTTTCAATAATAATAAAAACCGTCTAGTTCACCAAAATTATATTCATTTATTTATTCAGCTGACAGGTGGCACTAGTGGAGAAAATTGCCATCAGATTTTATATTTAATATTCTACCTTTACAATAATAGAAAAAGAAGAATGACAGATAAAATTTAAATTTTAATTTAAAATTTACCTGTTTTTCTTCTTTTCCTTTTTCTAAATGGGTAGATCGCGTAACTAATGAGAAGGTTTTTCTATAAAGGAAACGAATTTACTGTACCAGTCTGCGATATCCTTTTTTTCAATAAGAATAAAACCGTCTAAATCTCTAAAATTATATTTATTTATTACGTCGTTTCAGCATATGCCATCATTAGATCTGCAAAATGAACAAGGATCTGCAAAATGAACAAGGAAAAGAAGAAGAAGAGATAAATTTTCAATCAAAATTTTAATTTTAATTTTATCTGTCCTTCTTTTTTTATATTATTGTAAAGGTAGAACATTAAATATAAAAACTAATGGCAATTTTCTACACTAGCGCCACCTATCAGCTGAAAAAGTTTTTAAATTTTTTTTTTATTCGAGACTGCAGTCGATGTAACTGTTGTTGTTGTGGTCTTCAGTCCGAAGACTGGTTTAATGCAGCTCTCCACAATACCCTATCCTGAGCAAGCCTCTTCAACTCCACATAAGAACGGAAACCTACATCTGTCTGAATCTGCTTACTGTATCCAACTCGTGGTCTTCCTCTGCGATTTTTACCCTAAACACTCCTCTCCAATGCTAAATTCACGATTCATTGATGTCTAAGAATGTGTCCCACCAATCGATCCCTTCTTTTAGTAAAGGTATGCCAGAAATTCCTTTTCTCCCCAATTCTGATCAGTACCTCCTCATTAGTTACGCGATCCACCCACTTAATATTCAGCATTCTTCTGTAGCACCACATTTCAAAAGCATCTATCCTCTTCCTGTCCGCACTGTTTATCGTCCATGTTTCACTCCCATACAAGGCAACACTCCACAAAAATGCCTTCAGAAAGGACTTCCTTAGGCTTAAATCAATATTCGATGTTAACAAATTTCTCTTTTTCAAGAACGCGTTTCTACCCATTGCCATTCTGCATTTTATATCCTCTGTACTGCGACCATCATAAGTTATTTTACTGCCCATGTAACAAAACTCATCTACCTCCTTTATTGTTTCGTTACCTAATCTAATTTCTTCAGCATTGCCTGATTTTCTTCGACTGCAGTCTATTGCCATTGTTTAGGTCTTGTTAATGTTCATCTTATATGCACCTTTCAGCACACTGTCCATTCCGTTCAATTGCTCTTCCAGGTCCTTTGCTGTCTCTGACAGAATTATAAATGTCGTCGGCAAAACGCAACGTTTTTAATTCTTCACCCTGAACATTGATTCCTTCTCCAAATTTCTCCTTTCTTTCCTTTATAGCTTGGTCAATGTAAAAATTGAATAACATTGGAAAAAGGCTACAATCCTGTCTTACTCCCTTCCCAACCACTGCATCCCTTTCATGCCCTCAACTCTGTACCTACAAGATAGATATTTTATCATCGACGCTGAACTTCACTGTGAAAGTTCAGAGATTTTTAAATGAGTGTACAATTGTATCCTTGTAAAAACGTTTTATATTTTTGAATTGTTCCTTCATGTTGCCGATCTGATGATGACAGATGCCGAGACGACCTAATAAATATATATAATTTTAGCGTACTAGACGGTTTTTATTATTATTGAAAATAATGAAGAGGTATTGAGTACAATTGACTAGAAAAGAAATTTCTGACCGATATTGACTAACAGAAGCGATCTGTTGGGAGGACACGTTATGAAACATCAATGAATCATCAATTTAGCGTTTGGGGGAAGTGTAAAAGGGAGGTGGGTAAAAATCTCAGGAAGAGCTGTGACACCCTAATTAAATTTTTATGCCTATTTTGAGATTTATAATTTTTTGTAATATTTACATGACATTATTTATCGATTTAGTTTGATGTGCATAAATTGGCAAAATTATTATTTTTGGATATGACAGTTAGGCTATTGAAAATTTGATACCTACTAATGTAAAGTATGTATGATCATTGTTGCCTTTTTAATATTTACTATGTTAAATATTGTGTAAATTGATTATATTGTAGAGGTTCTGGCTTAGGTCTTTTGTAAATAATGTCCACTTGTGAGGAGGGGGGGGCATCCCCGCTTCGAAGGAAAATGATGACGTGGAAGCAAAAGGTGGAAAAAGCACGCCAGGTGGCCGGTTTTGCGCGGCGTTGCCAGAGAGTCGTAGTCTGGACGCTGATGAGTGAACAGTGCTTCTGTCTTGTGGCTATCTTGCTTGAGGCTATACTTTTCAAGAAGAGTAGAAAATGGCCTCGGATGGAGATTGTCTTTCAAAATCTTTACTGGCATAATATTTGTGGCTGATTATTGAAATTATTTCGACGCTAAGAAGACTAAATTTGTCCACGTGCTTCAAGAGCCAGTAAAGTAATATATTCTGCCACAACTAACTGCAATGCAGCGCCAGTCTTCCACCACAGGCAAAGTAGAAAATTTTTTGGTATTGTAATAACAGCCTGAACCTCATATATTATATCAACTTCATAAACTGTTAACAGAGCTGTTAACCTGTTATTGTCCTATATAGGTTCCTTTCCTTATTTAAAGTGAAATATTCCGAGTGCCCCAGTGAAATAACAGGTAAAAATAATAACATTTTAATTTTTTATATGCCTGAAGTTGTAGTGATAGTTGTTGCATAATCATATAGTGGAGATTAACGTAAAGTGTAGGCTAATGTTCAATTTCATCTCCACTTGTTCAGTCATTGTTGCATTTTTGAAGTGTTTACTTAACATTAATCAAAGAATGAATTAACAAAGTCATAAAGTTTATTGATTGCAATAGTAAAGTGCATAGTTGTTTGAGTTAATTGAAAGGGAGTATATCAGATTCAGGTACCTCATTTTCAAAGTGTGTTTGCTCTTAAAATAGAAACTTGCATTACTAAAAGATTATTATTATGCAAGTAAATCAATGTGAAGCAGACTCTTTATACAAATCAAAGAAATAGTAAAATATACTAGGGCTCAAAAAATGTTTGAACTAGTGTTCTTAAAAGTTTTTCTATTATAGTAATTCTACAAAATTAAGACAGAATAGTGAGTGTTCTGAAGTTATTTTGCTGTGTTTTGGAATAGGCCTAAATGAAATATCTATCATTTTAATATTTTGGTTTACATTTTCTAATGAAAGAGTAAGCTTATTATTCACAACTTTAGTAGGATTCTGTAGAGTAAGATCCAATAGTAAATAGATTAATGATGCTTCTGTTTTGTTTGGTAACTAAATTCAAGTGTAGATTGCTGTGATGCTGTCTGTCATCCACAAAAGTGACAGTTTTAAGTAGTGTTGCATTTAAAGTCTGTTTTATTAATGCGTTTTATCGGATTACTAAAGAAACATTTTTTACTCATAATTACATTCAGACTATAAATTAAATAGTTAATTATTATCCATAAGGACTGGCGACCGTAATTAAAACAAATAGTGCTGTTTTGCTCTTAAAGTAAGAACTTTCTGATTCCTTGCGGTTTCAACACAATCTTTTCTTTTAGTAATATATATATATATATATATATATATATATATATATATATATATATATATATATCTCTTTGTGAAACGAAGTTTACCTCCGATGCTTTCATCTATTAGGATAACACGCGGTCAAATTTAAATCCTCTCGGAGGGGCACAATTCTGTAAGCGTAGGCTTGTAGTAGCGATTCGGTGCATTTAGTAATATTACAGTAAACGTAACAAATCTGTTTCGAGTTATTGTCTATTGATAACTGTATTGTAAGCGGCTGCAAAGCGTCACTAACCGACAGCAGTGTTGCAGAGTGAGAGACGAATCTACATCTACATAGATACTCTGCAAATTACATATGTTCAAATGTTTGTATAGTCTATGGGACTTAACTACGGGGTGATCAGTCCCTAAACTTACAAACTACTTATGAACTACTTACGAACTAGGACGGCACAAATATCCGTGCCCGACGGGGGATTCGAACCCCCGACCGTAGTGGCCGTGCAGACCGTGACTGGAGCGCCTTAGTCTCCTCGGCCACCGCGGCAGGCTGCAAATTACATTTAAGTGCCTGGCAGAGGGTTCATTAACCACTTTCATAACTTTCTCTACCGTTCCATTCTCTAATAGCGCGCGGGAAGAAAGAACACCTAAATCGTTCCGTTTTCGATCTGATTTCTCTTATTTTATTGGTGTAGTCATGTCTCCCTAAGCAGGTGGGAGCTAGCAAAATATTTTCACATTCAGAAGTAAAAGTCGGTGATTGAAACTTCGCAAACAGATCACGCCGCAATGAATAAAGTCTTTCTTTTAATGATTTCTACCCCAATTCATGCAACATTTCCGTGACGCTATCCCCCCGCAACGTGATAAAACAAAACGAGCTGCCCTTCTCTGAACCTTCTCAATATCTTCCGTCAGTCCCACCTGGTGAGGGTCCCACAATAGGCAACAGTGCTCCAGGGGAGGACGCACAATTGTGATGTAGGCAGTCTCTTCGGTGGAGCTGTGGTGTGTAGGCTACCGCCATTATTCAGAGCTGATGAGGTCTGCGCAGGTTAGCGTAGCGGGAAAGCTGCATCAAACCAGCCTTTGGACTGAAGACCACCACAACAGCAACGGGTTTACACGTGTGTATTCCGCAAAACTATATCGTCCTATATCCAAGGAATAATTTAAGTTTCATTAAATTTTCTGTTACACTTCCACAATCCTTGTTACGATCTATAATCTGTGTATTACTCATTGATGCGCCAACTAAATTTTTTTGTCGTGGTGGAGGGGGCGGGTCAAATCTGTTCTTTGATTGTTAGGAGAGGAAGGAGGGTTGGGGATGGTACCATAAACAAACGTATTGACTGTTTTCGTCTCACATGAAGCATACACACAAACTGCGTCTAGAGAAGTATCATAAGTTCTATTCGTAATATTCTTCATTAATTTATATTCAGTGGTTCAGTGGTAAAGGGCCAAACTACAAAACGAAAGGTCACAGGTTCGATCACCGTCAATCTTAGCCTTTTTTCGGTTACTTGCCACTTCTTTCACCTCTGGCAATGCTGTTGATGTGATAAATGCCCAATTGCATCACGTTAAAATG
Organism: Locusta migratoria; assembly: GCA_026315105.1. Lineage (NCBI taxonomy): Eukaryota > Metazoa > Arthropoda > Insecta > Orthoptera > Acrididae > Locusta > Locusta migratoria. The sequence continues at coordinate 383,157,689 of CM048755.1, forward strand.
TAGGTCCCCCTATAACTGTCTTAAGTCATTTCTGAGGTCGAAGGAAGGCAACGACATACTTTCTGCAACAGGAACAATGTTTGTAAATCTGTCGGACTCAACTGCTTTGTTATTAGTCCGTAGCTTACAAACTATTTAAACTAAGGTAAACTAACCTAAGGACAAAAGAAACACCCATGCCTGAGAGGGGACTCGAACCCCCGACGGCGAACGGCCGCGCGCACCGCAGCACGGCGCCCCAGTGCATACGGCTAATTCCGCCGCGGCAGAGCAGGAACAAGTCTGATAAATGACTGTGGCGTTATAACAAAGCATCGGATTGACGACAGCCTTACTTACATTGTCAAAGTAATGAAGGAAACTACGAAGAAATTTGTGAAAGGGGCTAAAATCCAGGAGGAAGAATAAAAAATTCTGAGGTTGACTGGTGATAATGTAATTCTGTCAGGGACGGTTAAAACTTAGAAGAGCAGTTGAATGGAGTGGATAATGAATTGTTACTGTATCAAGAACATTTACAAAAGTAAAACTGATAACAGAATGTAGCCGAATTAAATCAAGAGGCTGATGTAAGTAAATTAAGAAATGAGACACTACAGGTAGGAAATCAGTTCAACTATTTGGGTGGTAAAATGAATGATGATGGCTGAAGAAGTGAGGATATAAACTGGTTACAGTCGAACACGTATTTGTGTGATGAAGGAAGTTTTTAACATAGAATATAAATTAAAATATTACGTAGTCTTACATGGAGGTCCTAGTCACAATATAAATTAAAATATTACGTAGTCTTACATGGAGGTCCTAGTCACAATATAAATTAAAATATTACGTAGTCTTACATGGAGGTCCTAGTCTTAAGCGTAGCCTTGGACGTAAGTGAAACAAGAGAGAACAAAAGCTTCTGAAATATGGTGCTACAAATTAATGCTGAAGATGAGTTGGGTACCTCTAGTAACTAGTGAAGAGGAATTAAGTCGAAATGGGATAGTAAATTTGTGACATAACTTGCTAGAAAGAAGATACCGACAAATAGGAAACGTATTAAGGAATCCTGGAAGCATCAATTGCCATGCGAGACTAGCCGCTTGGTCTAAGGCGTCATTATAGGGACTGATGGCCATACCAGTTTCGGCCAATAGGTTTATAACCATTTGAATGTTTTTGAATAATCAAATTCTTATAAAGGAAATGTGAGGGGGTATAAATTGTAGGGGCACCATGGACTGGATACAGAAACCAGATTCGAATTAATGTAGGTGTCAGTGCTCAATCGGAGATGAAGACGAATGCTACAAGACAGAATATTCTGGAGAACTGCAGCAGACCTGTTTCGAACTGAAGAACACGACAACAACAGTGACATATAGCGTATTGCTCGAATACTCTTCCACATATGTTCTAAGTTGATTTTTTTCCGTTTTGGATGGATTTTGAAATTCTGACGGACAGTAGTGTGTAATTCACACACGTCTTGATTAATACATACTTCCTCCGTCATTATGGTGGAGTGGACTTGACTTAAGGAAAGTTCTGTTCCTCTATGAGAAAGTGTTGTATATTAGCAGACTCTGCTATGTTCCGTGCTTCCAGGTATTTTGGAAATCAATTTCAGTTTTTCGAGTGTTAGCTGACGAAAAAAGACACCGTTGACCGAATATTTCCAGGATGATGTAATTACACACATTAAAAATTCTTGTTCTGCCGGAATTTATACATCCACTATTTACTAAGGCGCGAGTAAACCAAATCCTATTGTATTATTCCTTAAACAGATGATATCCCAAGATGTAGTTAACTATGTTGGCACGACTGCAACTGATAAAGGGCGGGACAGGTAAACAAGAATCTGCTTGGTTTTGCCCAAGAACGACTTCAGGGATTTTGCCACCCCTTGCTAAAATTTCCAGTGCCACCTCCCTCTCCACTTCCCCCTTCCCCGTCCTTTCCTTGTACTTTCTGGCATAGTAAACTTTCAGCACAATGTTTTTCCGCCTTAGATTCACATGCCACACTTATGGTACGAGGAAACTAAATAAACAGATCGTGCAAAGCAGTTTATTTGATTTAGAGTAAAAATAAGCTTCTTCGAAACTTTTTCCCGATAATCTTGATATTTAGCGCTTCTGGCTTCAACATCGAGAAATAAAATGGAAAGAGGGGAAATTCAAAATACGTCACAGAAAAAGCGAAAAAAAGTAATACAAAGCAGCATTGCAAGATAAAGGACAATGTTATGGTATTAATGAAAAGTCAAAAGCAGAGGCAGAGGGACGGGAATGACGCCATGTATATTTCCACGTGTAATCTCAACTTAACCACAATGTCTGCATTCAAAGATGCTGGCTGAGCAATTTTTTTTATTTATTGAATTTTTTTCCAGCGATACAGCTCTTAAAGGTACAGAAACTATTAGACCATCATATGCTGCTATTTATCTTTATTTCTTAATCATAAAGATTGTCTCACGTGTACGGAATTTCTACCTCACTTAGGTATTTCTCAGGTGTTGTATAATTGAATGGTGGAAACTAAGTCAGCATCTCTTTACAAAACCGTAGATAATTTCCTCAAAATGTTCATATGTTTGTTAAGCTTAAGGGACTTAACTGCGGGGTCATCTGTTCCTAAACTTACAAACTACTTATGAACTACCTTACACTAAAGACGACACAAACATCCATGGCCGAGGGGGGATTCGAACCCCCGACCGTAGCGGGCGTGTAGACTGTGACTGGCGCGCCGCAGACCGCTCGGCCACCGCGGCCGGCTAGATAATTTGCAGAACGAGACTACACTAAGGTGACAAAAATATGAGATACCTTTTAACATCATGTCGGAGTTCCTTCTGCTCAGCGAAGTGCAGCATCTCATCGTCGTATGGACTCAGTAAGTCGTTTGACATTCTCTACAGGGATATTGAGCCATGTTGCTTCTGTAGCTGTTCATAATTGCGAAAGTGTTGCGAGTGCATAATTTTGTTTATGAATTGGCTACTCGATAATATAGTAATAATAATTTCGTGTGACTCAGTGGCCTGGTGCAAGTCTTTAAACTGGACAACACTTCGGCGACTTGCGTGCCCCTAGCCTACCCCAGTTACCCAACCGGGAAAAGGGGACCTACAGTTTAAGGAGGAATCCGAACCACTTCTCGTTGCTGGCGACTCCTCACATCGTTGAGAAGTGAAAGCTGGGTTAAAATGCAGACTGAAAAACATCCGAGATCCAAACTGGTTTCGAACCCCCCAACCGTTCGCTTTTCTGTCAATCACTTTACCCCGAGAGCAACAACCGATCATTTGCCAACAACGGGTAATCCGGATTCGTCTGCCGGTACGGAACAAATTTACAGCTTCGGCATTGAATTTATTTCAACATCCTAAAACAGCCAAGGTGTTGAAATATTTCTAATTCATTCTGTGGAATTTTCCAGAATTTTGTTCATAGCCGTTGCGAACAATTGTAGCCTGGTAACATGCCGTATTGTCATCCATAAAAATTTGATCGTTATTTAGGAAAATGAAGTCCATGAATGGCTACAAAAGGTCTCCAAGTAACTGAACATAACCACCTACAATCAATGACTGGTTCCGTTGGACCAGAGGACCCAGTCCATTCCATTATGAAGCCACCACCAGCCTGAAGAGTTCAGTGTCGACAACTTGAGTCCTTGGCTTCGTTAGGTCTGTGCCACACTCTAAGCAACTTTTACAAACTGAAATCGGGTCTCATCGTCTAGGGTCCAACCGATATGCTCAAGAGCCCAGGAGTGGCGATGCAGGCCATTACGTGTTGTCAGCAAAGGAAATAGAGTCGGTTGTCCACTGCCATAACCCTTTAACGCCAAGCTCCGCCGCTCTTTCCTGACAGTTATTTTCTTCGTACGTCCCACATTGTTTTCCGAGATTATTTAAGGCAGTGTTGCTTTTTTATTAACAATAACAACCCCTCGCAAATGCCATTGTTTTCGGTCAGTATCAGCAGGACGTGAGCCTCAGCTTTGTCAGTGATGGCAGCTAATGCCTAAAAGTTGGTATTCTCCTCACAATCTTCACACTGTGGATCTCTGAATATTGAATTCCCTGGCGATTTCTGAAATGGAATGTCCCACGCGACCAAATATCATTCCGCATTTCATGCCTCTTAATTCCATTCGTGCGGCCACAACCACATCAGAAAACTTTTAACATGAATAATCGGAATACAAATGACAGCTCTCCCAATGCAACTTGCTTTTATATCTTGTATACGTCATACTATCGCTCTCTGAAACTGTGTATAGCGCAATTTCACGACTTTCATCACCTCAGTGAAGCCGGCCGCGGTGGCCGAGGGGACTAAGGCGCTCCAGTCACGGTCTGCACGGCCACTACGGTCGGGGGTTCGAATCCTCCCTCGGGCATGGATATTTGTGCCGTACTAGTTCGTAAGTAGTTCGTAAGTAGTTCATAAGTAGTTTGTAAGTTTAGGGACTGATGACCCCGTAGTTATGTCCCATAGACTATACAAACATTTTAACCTCAGTGAACATTTTATGAATGATTTGTGTTTTCAGCTTATTCTCACACTTCTTCAATTCTGGGAGACTTTCATTTTCCTATTAATTCATCCTTTTGGAATTGGATCGTTTGTCGTCTACTGTAACCTCCCGCCATGCGCGGTGTCACGTTTGGCATTCCATATGCTGCAGTTACCACAAACAGAAGTATACTCACGACCAGAAAATAAACGGAACACCTTGAAAGACAAGAACATAAGAAGTTCATATTCACCGGAGATGTACATTAGTATGTCCTGCAGAAATTATTTGTGCCTGAACCATTTCGGCTAAGGGTTCAAACTGAACATCGATATCACGGTTCATCACCACCTACAACTAAAATATGCCTGCGGCTGTCGTTGTTGCTACACTGGTGAAAACAATTAGGAGATCAGTTGAGGTACCTATGTTCTGAAGTATTGTCGTCGGCAGAATGAAGTAAAATGGTTCGACGTCTTTTTTCGGTTCTACGGAGTGGAGACAACAACCGAGATAGTGGCGATAACAGAAAGTTGTTGAAGAGGGGGTTGGTTTTGAGTTGCGTTTACTCTACCAAACGAATTACAAATGCAGTTTCGTTCAGATAGTGTAGTGAGCAAGTACTTCGGTGCAACAAAGACGTGATTCACCAAATCAAATCAAATCAAATGTTTGTTAAGCTTATGGGACTTAACTACGGGGTCATCAGTCCCTAAACTTACAAACTACTTATGAACTACCTTATACTAAAGACGGCACAAATATCCATGCCCGAGGGGGGGATTCGAACCCCTGACCGTAGTGGCCGTGCAGACCGTGACTGAAGCGCCTCAGTCTCCTCGGCCACCGCGGCCGGCCGTGACTCACCAATAGCTATGACACGGAGAGCCATAGGAAGGTTGGAAGCGAGACAGACACACAGAGAGGTAGCTGCACCTATCAGAGTATCCCAAAGTATAATTTCCAGGACATGTACGTGATTTTAGACAACAGGAACCGTTAAAAGAAGGCAAGGTGAAGGTAGTTCACGGGTAACATCGGCAAGAAATGACCGTTTCTCCGGTTAATAGCCCGTCGAGACAGGGTTGAATACAACTTAGCTGCAACGCACCCTGCAGGCAGCAATAGGACGCGCAATATCAACACAAACAGTCAGAAATCACCATTGGGAATGTGTCCTCCACGTACGGATGCCTATGATAAGTGTGCCATTAAAACCACGACACCGTCTAGTCTGCAGAAACTGGGCGGAGGAACATCAGGATTTGGGACGTAACGAATGGCGCCGGGTTCCCTTCACAGATGAGTCAAGATTTTGTGTTCATCTGGACAGTCGTCGTGCCCTTACCTGGAGAGAACGTGGAACTTCGTACAATCCTGCTAATGTGCAAGAAACATCACCATGTCATAATGGTGGACCATTGGTATGGGCAGGAGTCAGTATTGGACCTCTATGTCGTTCGGAATGGCGCTTTGACTGCTCAGAGATATAAACACGAGATCCTTCTACGTTTTGTTGTGCCCTACGGTGCTGCCATGGGAGATGGGTTCCTTCTGGTGGAAGATAACGCTCGTTCGCACAGAAATGCACTGATGGACAACATGCTTGAAGCTGAGGTGCTGCCATTGGAGATGGGTTCCTTCTGGTGGAAGATAACGCTCGTTCGCACAGAAATGCACTGATGGACAACATGCTTGAAGCTGAGGGAACTGAACGATTGGAGTGGCCGGCTTCTTCAACGAATGTAAACCCAATTGAGCATGTCTGGAATGCACTTGGCAGACACATTGTTGCCAGACAAACGCCTTCCACAACGGTTGCAGAACTGTATACTGCACTCATGGAAGAATGGCTAACAATGACTCAAGTTCTTATTGGTAAACTCATACTGTCTATCTCACACAGGTGTGAAGCTGTACTGGCCGTCGGAGAATATCACACACAATTTTATAGGGTTAAGAGAATGACTTCTTCACTATTATCATAGCCCCATGGGGCCTCGTTGTAAGTAACCGCCATGTAAACTCCCAGTAAAGAGTTGAGACAGCAGAATATCGTACTGTATCAAGACAAATTACAGTTATAACCAATATCTGAATACAACACGTTACCATAGGTACATGGTGCATGTTGATGAAACCTTCTCGGGCTTCGCCAGAAGATGATGAGAATGACTCTCATCGAAACGTCGCGGAATTTTATCGCAGCTACCCGGATGGAAGCCCGAGACGATTTCATAAGCTGTATACACCGGGAAAGACTACATTCACATTGTGTATGTTGTCTCACCTGATCTCCTAATCGTTTTGAACAGTGTATAAACCGAAGGTAAAGGATCAGTGTGACTTGAACAGAAATGTAGGATACTTCGTCAATGTATGCGTGAATCGTATCGTCAAATTAGTGTGTTTGAAAGAGGGCACATTTTCGACATGAGAGAATGTGATGCATCCATCCGGTAAATTTCTGCTGGTGTGGGAGGTAGAATTTCGGCAGTGTAAAGGTTAGATGCGCGTCGTCCACTTCTCTGCATTCCATTGTCTAATGCGCAGAAGCACGCTAGACTGCAATGCCGTATGGCAAAAGTCCCTGAGAACAGGAATGGCATCACATACTGCATTCAGATGAATCCAGAGTCTATTTTTTCGAAAGTTATGCCCACTCCTTGCACGAGCTCCATACGTCAAACGGATGCCCATGTGAATGTTCCACAGAGCATAATTAAACCACCGCTAGCTTGTCTGCGTCCCGCAGTACACTAAAAAGTGTCTGCGGCCCACCTCAGCCCTCCTGGAACACATCGAACACTGGCTAAAAACTCTTGTAGTACATGTGTCTAGTTGTTCCCCTGGGCCGCGGCGGCGTGGCCGAGCGGATTGAGGCGCTATGCACCGATGCGCGAGGCCGTTCCCCGTCGGGGGTTCGAATCCTGCACTTGGGCATTGATGTTTGTGTTGTCCTTAGTATAAGTTAGTTTATAAGTAGTTTGTAAGTTTAGGGACTGATGACCCCGCAATTAAGTCCCATAAGCTTAACAAACATTTGAACATTTTTGTTACTCTGGAAGGTGACCTATTCGCGCCTTTACATCGGCGTATAGAAGGTATCGGGATTCATCGAGCCATGCAACGCACTGCCATTGCGTCAACGTCCAATGACGACGATCCCGTTCCCATTTCAGACGTGCTTGCCTATATCGTGTGTTAACATTGGCATATGCATGGGTCATCAGTCGCGGAAGCCCATCGTTAAGAGTGTTCAGTGCACTGTGCGTTCAGACACACTTATACTCTGCCCAGCATTAAAGTTTAATGTTAGTTCTGTAACAGTTCTCCATCTGTGTTTTTACCAGTCTGCACAGCATACGATGTTCGACATCTGGTCCCCCAACCCTTCGACGTTTGGACATTGTTTCACCTTGGTTGCCACTCCTCGAACATCGTACAAGTTGTGAAATTTCTCAACGCTCTTACGGAGTCTCCGTGTATCACAAACTCTCTCGGTCAAACTCAGGTAGACCACGCGGCTTCCCCATTCTACACACGGACAGCATGCTCACTGACTTACTACCTGCACCATTGATACGTCTGACTAGTAGTCATTCCTCGTCAGATGATGCTCCTATCACCTGGACGCTTTATATTGGATAATAGTATGAGGTCATAACGTTATAGATTTAAAGTGAATTTATATGTAAAAGAAAAAAGTACGTAATGAACCATTAGCTCTATGTGCACTGCACACACAAGCATTTTAGAAAGTGATACTGTTTGCAATTAAATTTCAAAATGTTCAAATGTTTGTAAATCTATCGGACCAAACTGCGTGGTCTTCAGTCCATAGCTTACAAACTACTTAAACTAAGGTATACTAACCTAAGGACAACACACACACCCATTCCCCAGGGAGGACTCGAACCTCCGAAAGCGAGCAACCGCGCGCTCCGCAGCGAGGCGCCTTAGACCGCTCGGCTACTCCACCGCGGCAACTGAATATAAAATGATAAATCATATCGCTCGTTCTGCTTTGAGGAACAGCAAACAAACGTTCCCGTGAGACACCGAAAAGTTAATAAAGTAAAAATAACGAATTATATAATCATCCTTAACAATTAAACTGACGTTAGTGTGTTGAGCAATTATATTAAAAATTCGAATTCGAATGATTGAAACATTTCAACCGTTTCTGGTCGTTAAAATAAGTTCAACGGCGAAGTTAAAAATTTGTTCAAATGTTTGTAAATCTATCGGACCAAACTGCGTGGTCTGCAGTCCGTAGCTTACAAACTACTTAAACTAAGGTAAACTAACCTAAGGACAACACACACACACAATTAAACTGACGTTAGTGTGTTGAGCAATTATATTAAAAATTCGAATTCGAATGATTGAAACATTTCAACCGTTTCTGGTCGTTAAAATAAGTTCAACGGCGAAGTTAAAAATTTGTTCTGGACCGGGATTCGAACCCAGATTTCACGCTTCGGGCCAGCGGTCGCCTTAACCAATTAGGCTATCCAGGCACGCTTCTCTTCCAATTCGAATTCTCAACTTCTAACCCCCTGCCCATTGATTCCTCTTGCTCGAAGCATATAATGGAGTTCCGTAAGGGATCCAGCGTGTGAATGCGTACTGAAATTGTCAGTTGCCTGTTGGTGGCATATTTTAAAATTATTGACATGGTGTCTATTCTTTCGTACAATGTGTTGACTAACATTTTATGTGGGTTTACTTGGGATACGTATTTCATGCACCACTTGACCCGTATATCGAGCTGATGTTTGTTGGGCGCACGCGACCGTGGAATGAGGATTTGATTGGTAACCAAGATAAGCTCAGGCGTCGAGTAATTGGATACTGTTAGTGTGTGAGGAGTTAGGGATATCTGCGGTTTATAGGACATCAAGGAGGCGAGATGCGACAGATCCTTGAGGCACGTCAGCATTAGTATAAAAGATGCGGCACTAGGTGTGACTGATTATGACATACATTGATGAGCCGAAACATGTAAACATATGCTCAATTTCATGGTGATCCATTTTAGAAGCGCGAAGTAACAGCAGTTTTACCTCTCGTAATTTGACACCTCGTTCGCACGTATTTGAAAGTGTCTATCCGCATTACGTGCTGATTGTGTGCCACGAGCTGGCGCTCGATAACATCCCAGATGAGTCCAACCTGGTTCAGATCATGCTAATATTTGGGCCAAGACATTTACGTGAATTCATTGTTATGTCCGTCAAACCAGTGTACAACGATTCAGCCCTTGTGAGACAGGCCGTAATCAAGCTAGAAGATGCCATCGCTGTTGGGGGAAGACATCGAGCACCAAGGCAATGTAGGTAGTCTGTAATAATTTTCACGTAGTACACATCTGTCATAGCGCATTTGGTTACTACCACAGGTCGCATGTAAGTCCAGGTAAATATCCACCAAAGCATAATACTGCATGTCTGCATCCACAACGCACCGGATATTTAGAACAGCCGCTAGTCCGACAGAACAGTCAATTCGGGACAAAACTGCTGATCTTGTGCAACAATAATGTCAATCGATCCGTATAATCTTTATAATAATTTTTCATTCGTTCTGTTCCTCGTTCGTCTCTGTAAGTATCAATAAGACATGAGATATCATGGTCCGCAAACGACCGAATCGAAATTTATAAGCGAAAATATATTCACATTTTCGCCGCGGTGGAGTAGCCGAGCGGTCTAAAGCACCTCACTGCGGAGCGCGCGGTTGCTCGCCGAGGAGGTTCGAGTCCTCCCTGGGGCATGGGTGTGTGTGTATGTCCGTAGGTTAGTTTACCTAGGTTTAAGTAGTTTGTAAGCTACTGACTGATGACCACGCAGCTTGGTCTGATAGATTTACAGACATTTGAACATTTATTCACGTTTTGTATTATTCTCGCTCATTGCTGAAACTAAGTACTCCAACTTACGAACACTAATTTTAACGTAATTCTGGGCAATACCCTCAGATAATTTCTCCTGCTGGTGGACTAGTAACGGCGCACGTACCATGATGTCAAAGAGACCGAATATCCTGAGTGTGAGCAGGCTACATGTTAATTACATTTACCTGTATAAGTCTCACAAACTCTCACATTGACAACAGTTGTCCAAAATGACAATTCCTTAACATCCAACGTTAAGGAATTGTTTCTACTCACCTGCATCAGCTTACGGTTTTCTGTGTTTAGAGCTAAATGCCATTCCCAACACCACCTAGATATTTGGTCCAAGTCATCCTGCCACCTACTTCAGTCATTCATTGACGACACCTTCCTGTACAGCACAACATCATTAGCTAACGGCCACAGATTGTAACTCACTCCGTCCGTCAGATCATTTACACACATATAAAATAATAACGGCCCATCACACTTCCCTTGGGAACTCCTGATCATACCCTAATCTCTGATTAACTCTTTCACGGAGCGAGGTGGTTCAAATCCATCTCCGGCCATCCATTTTTAGGTTTTCCGTGATTTCCCTAAATCACTCCAGGCAAATGCCGGGATAGTTCCTTTCAAAGGGCACTGCCGCTTTCCTTGCCCATCCTTACCCAAAACTCCAAGCGTTAGCTCCGTCTCTAACGGTAAGCTGTCGACGGGACTTTAAACCTTAAGCTTCCTTTCTTTTTTCTTACATTAACTCTTTCCATCGAGTACAACGGACTGGGTTCTATTACCTATTTAGTCTTCGAGACACTCAAAATTTTGGGTGCCTATTCCATATGCTCCTACGTTAGTTAGCAGTCTGCGGTGCGGCACCGTGTTGAACTCCTTCCGAAAATCGAAAAATATGCGGTCTGCCTGTTGCCGTTCATCCAAAGCACGCTAGATGTTATGGGAGAAAACAGCAAGCCGATTTCCGCACGGTTGATGATTCATGGACAGAAGCTTCTCAGTCGCAAGGAATATATTAGCTGCCTTAATTAAAGAGGGTTTACGAATTAGAAGGGCTTGCAAATTTCTTTAGGAAACATTAAAAAACGTCGTCTTTACTATTATTTTACTGTACTTGAAGGTTTATCGCAGTTAATTTATAAACAACGACACCATAATCAACTCAAAAAATACTATTAACTTTTAAGTCCACCATTATCTGGAGGTCAAACGACTCTCAACATGTGTTAAATTGAGATAGACTTTAAATCATCATATCTCGACAACGGTTAAGAATGATTAGATAAAAGGCTATAGTGTTAACTGAGAGAGAGTATGTCTGTAATTTGTAGGGAAATACCGTAATAGTCCGGAGATTTTTTTCCTTTTAGGCCCACTTTAGGTTACGGTAGTAACACTAAAAGTGGGCCTTTGCGATCGTCTTTTGACAGCTCGAAATGTAAATGAAAATAACGGCTTAACCATTCATCTGACACAAAAATTGAATAACCGAATTTGTAGAGGAGAAAATTCTCTACAACTTTGGACTCTTATGGTCTTTTCATATCTTGCATCGTTGCAGAGATATTTACAAAAATAACAGCGGTTTGACGATGTCAGTCTGTCTGTCTGTAACGTGTTCTCACTTTTTAGATCGAACAGTTCAACCGATCGGCACCAAATTTTACAGACATAATTGTTGACTACCAGAGACAAGAACCTCGCTTTTTCAAATATTTCGGACAAGAAATACGTTAGTAACACCAAAACAAGCCGTTTGTAATGTAATTTTAATTGTAAATAAACCGTTCATCTGAGGGGAAGTTGAATAACCGAATTTGTAAAGGAGAAAATTTTCTACAACTTTGTTCCCTTATGTTTTTTTCATATCTCGTATCGTTTGAGAGATATTTGCAAAAATAACGGAGATTTGACACCCTCTATTGAATTAACGAAAACCAGCCGTTCGGAGATGTCACGTGACATTCCTCGCCCAGAATTCTCTCTGGCATACGCCATCTTGCGTTGCGTATTTGATGATTTTCTTATTGTAACTTACACGTTGTCATTTCAAAGCAATGGCGCACTGAAGAATTAACCAAAACACGTCGTTTTTCGTACGATAAATAATAATCTAGTGTCTACAAATGCCATATTAGCATCAGTTAACAACGGCCATGAATAGTATGAGATTAAAAGAGTGCAATTTCAAAAAATGTTCAAATGTTTGTATAGATTATGGGACTTAACTACGGGGCCATCAGTCCCTAAACTTACAAACTACTTATGAACTAACTAATACTAATGACGGCACAAATATCCATGCTCGAGGGGGGATTCGAACCCCCGACCGTAGTGGCCGTAGAGACCGTGACTGGAGCGCCTCAGTCCCCTCGGCCACCGTGGCCGGCGAGTGCAATTTCTAAGTGTTATCTGTAGCGTAGTGGTCAGTAACTATTTTTTTTCCTAAAAGGGTTTCAGACACTCTTACTGATAATTTTTTTTTATTATTTAGATAATTATTTTGGAGCAAAATGTTTGCAAAAACTTATAAAACTACAAATTTGAAGTGGGCCGTAAAACACGTCAGTGCGATTTTTTTCTTCTTCTTTCGTGGGTGGAAAATAGAAATGCCCAATTTGTAGTAAATTAATTGATTGGGGAAAAGGCGAATTACTTGGCGATGTTTATTGCGTGTGAAGTATTTAGGAAAGGAGCGATTTTTAGTCTCTGCTACAAATAGGTAGGTAGATATGCTTGGCACAGTATAAAAATGTTCAAATGTTTGTATAGTCTATGGGACTTAGCTACGGGGTCATCAGTCCGTAAACTTACAAACTACTTATGAACTACTTACGAACTAGGACGGCACAAATATCCATGCCCGAGGGGGGATTCGAACCCCCGACCGTAGTAGCCGTGCAGACCGCGTCTGGAGCGCCTCAGTCCCCTCGGCCACCGCGGCCGGCTGGCACAGTATATTTTCTTCAACTCTTTGGCTGCACCTGAGTCAGAAGCAGTAGCGAGGGCACGAGCCTGGGAGCGTCTGCAATAAACCATATCGACACGCGTCGCTCGGCGGCTTTATTGCGGCGCGACCGTAATGTATAAATCTGTGGGAGTATAAAAGCGCTCCCAGCTTACGTTGTACGGCCGCGCCGGGTATTAAAGATGGCCGCGCTCAGACAAGGCAGGCCGACGGATATACGAGCCGCGGACCCAACACTGGCCAAACTGCACCGCACTACCATTTGCATTCCAGATTCCGATATGTAAATTGCGCGCAAATCTCACAGTATCGTCCATTTTCAAAGGACTGCCCTTTCTCTTTCTTCGCCCGAGTCTTTGCCTTGTTAGATAAAGTCAGTTCCTCAAAAATAGTTCAAAGTTTATTGTCCGCTTTTAACCGGAATTACGCTGTGGTACGTACGTTATACCGGGGTTCGCATGAAAACGAGTGTTTAGGTGTAAGGGAGATACGGGTAACTGTGCGCAACGAGTGAACGTAGGGTCTGTGCATCCAATATCTGAAGCTTGCAATAAAGGTTACAGCTTACGACTACTGCTGGGCTTTTCTGATTACTCTAAGAAACAAATGGAAGAACAGATAGGAGTCATGTCAGGTGTGGAATACACGATGTTGAGGCACTTCGCTGCTATTTTTTAGAACACAGGTAAAGAGGTAGTAAGATTATAGTTATTCCTGATATACTTGCCGGCCGCGGTGGCCGAGGGGACTGAGGCGCTCCAGTCACGCTCTGCACGGCCACTACGGTCGGGGGTTCAAATCCCCCCTCGGGCATGGATATTTGTGTCGTCCTTAGTATAAGGTAGTTGATAAGTAGTTTGTAAGTTTAGGGACTGATGACCCCGTAGTTAAGTCCCACAAGCTTAACAAACATTTGATCTGATATACTTTTATCGGAATATTTAAAATTCATAGAATCATTGCATGGATATGCTGTCTGATAACACTGCACAAAAACATACAGCAACGTCAAGGACAAAGTTATTTTAATTAGTAAAAATTTAGTAGCGAATTCCGAAATACGAGGCGCGTCCAGAAAGTAAGTTCCGTTTCAATTTATCTCCACTGCAGCGCTGCGATTGCAATTCCGCACATGCGCTGTAGACGATGTGTATCAATAAGAAGAACGTGCGCCATTTGGGGATCGCTGTCAGTTACGTACGCTTTGTTGTGCTTGTTTGAAATGTCGGCGTTGATTGAAAATCCCGCCGCCTGTGAAATCGGGTCGGTGATTCGGTTTCTGAATGCGAGGAAAGTGAAACCAAGTGAAATGTATCGGCAAATTTGCGATGTTTACGGACCAAATGCGATGAGTGATTCGATGGTGAGAATATGGGTCCGACAGTTCAATGGCGGGCGTAGTGATGTGCACGATGAAGAACGAAGTGGGCGTCCACCTTTGGTTACAGAAGAACTGGTTCATGCCATTGATGACAAGATCCAGTAAAACCGTAGGTTTACAATTAGTGCTCTCTCTCTCTATGGACTTCCCCAAATTTCACTGTTTCCAACTGGTTGAAGACACAGGTGGCAGATTTCTATGAAGAAGGTATATACAACCTGGTGCCATGCTATGACAAATGCCTGCAAAATTCCGGCAGTTATGTGGAAAAGTAGTTTAAGAGTTGTAGAATTTTGTGCAATAAAAATTTCTTCTGTATCTGTGTACAATTTCATTTTATTACCAAACGGAACTTACATTCTAGACGCGCCTCGTATTAAAATTCATAGAATCATTGCATGGATATTCTATCTGATAACACTGCACAAAAACATACAGCAACGTCAAGGACAAAGTTATTTTAATTAGTAAAAATTTAGTAGCGAATTCCGAAATATTACTGACGTTAGCTGCACATGGAGAAATATGACAGTTTATACGCTTTAAATGTAATCTAATGACAATGTCATTTTATTGACAAGTAAGGTTCAAAATGTTCAAATGTTTGTAGAACTTATGGGACTTAACTACGGGGTCATCAGTCCCTAACCTTACAAACTACTTATGAACTAGCTAAGACTAAGGACGGAACAAATATCCATGCCCGAGGGGGGATTCGAACCCCCGACCGTAGTGGCCGTGCAGACTGTGATTGGAGCGCCTCAGTCTCCTCGGCCACCGCGGCCGGTCCACAAGTAAGGTAACAGGCACTACCTCACTGTGGGAGTACATGATAACAAATTCAACCCAACTGCCACAGTAAAGGGTACCGACATAGTCGCTTCGGTACGCAGTGTTTCGCACTTTGGTGCAACTCAATGGTGTATATATGCAAGAAAACGATCATTTAGGTGCAGAATGCCACCTTGCGATAGATTATGCCAAGCATGTTGTGCCTTTCGTTGCGATTCGGTAATAATTCTTGCAGGCCCTTGAGAACGTGTTATTTCCCTCTTCTTTCTTCCCCATACATGTTCAATTGGCGACAGATCTGTTGATCTTGTTGGCCAGGAAAGTAATTGTACGCCACGAAGTGCATGTTGCGCCACAGTAGTAGTATAGAAGTTGTGCGAGACGTTAGACCCTAATATTCCTTCCTCAGTAATATAGCGCCCACTGGGTACTTTACAACTGAAACAGGCAGCTCAGTTGCTGGAAGCCATACACGTGTACGTCCACAGCTCACACACAGACAGAACGCCAGTCCTTTTTCCAGTCAACGCTTTCACGACACCAGAGTAGCAATGCTTGGTGCGCTCGTGATCTTAGTGTTAGTCTTCTCACAGGCACACTTGATCTTACTGAAAGCAAATTATTCCTGACCATCCCTGATAACACAGCCGATGCAACATGTTGGGGAACTTTTCACCTGGAAGACGTTCAGTCAGTCACTGTTGTTGGCAAAATTCATCGATTTTGACGTGCTTCTGTAGTACACGGAGTGCCAGATTGCAGGTGTGGCGTTTCATAGTACAGTTTTAAAAGAAAACACATCACCGATTCATTGTGCCTAACATGTGCATCAGTCCGTCGGTACGTTTATTCAATTTCCCACAGATCCACAGTGCGTATCCATTTAAATCACTGAATCTGTTCAGCTGAAGTGTGTACTCATTGGTGTCGAATAGTTCCACCATAGACGGGATGTTGCAAGCGGCCGCGGTGGCCGAGCTGTCTGCGGCGCGCTAGTCCCAGTCTGCACGGCCACTGCGGACGGGGTTTCGAATCCCCCCTCGGTCATGGATTTTTGTGCCGTCGTTAGTATTAGCTACTTTGTAAGTTTAGGGACTGATGACTCCCTAGTTAAGTTCCATAAGCTGTACCAACATTTGAACATTTTTTTATGTTGCAAGCATTGTGCGCGTCTATCCTCAGCGCAGTTATTGCCTATAAAATCAAAACAGAGGATGCACCGGCCTCTTCAGAACCATATAATTGCTATTGATAATGAAAAATGACACCCCCTTTGGATGAACATATTAGTACCTTTAAACATAGTACTTGAAAGTGCTGAATTTTTTCGGCATTGTGTAACACAGTCTGGCATATAGAATGTAGGCAAATTAGTAAGTCATTGCAGACTGGAGAATTTATCCACTGAAAGAGATCAGGTGCGCAACCTCCTGAGAAACAGCTTGGTATAAGTTTAAAAATAGAAAAATGCAAGGAATGAAAAGGGACAAGACTGGGTAGAAGAACTGCAATATGGGATATATTCGTGGATGAGTTACTGAGTACCCAGAAAACAAGAAAAAGATAACCAGAAATAAGGAGGAGTCACCAGTGTCATCGGTAGTTTCGGCTGTTACCAGATTTTGTTCGGGGGACATAACTGAGGCAATGAATTCACTTACCATATACAGCAAAAAGTCATAATCATGAGATATGTTGCCTCTGTAGAGAAGCAGGTACAGGTGAAGACAAACAGCTGTTTCAATCGAGTGAAATGGGATGAAGCTTCAGGTAGGTACTGTAGCCGTTAAGCCACGGCGGAATAGCCGAGCGTACCAAGGCTTTTGGCTAGGATGCACGCGGCCGCTCCCCGTCGAAGGTTCAAAAAGTTTGAATGTTTGTTAAGCTTCTGTGACTTAACTGCGGGGTATCACTCTCTAAACGTACGAACTGCTTATGAATTACCTTATACTAGAGATAGCTCAGACATCCCTGCCCAAGGGAGGATTCGAATCAACGATAGGGAAAGGCCTCGCGCATCGGAGTATAGCGCCTTAATGCGCTCCGCTATTCCACCACGTCGTTGGAGGCCCAAGTCCTCCCTGGACATGGGTGTATTTGTCGTCCTTAGTTTACGTTGGTTTAAGTAGTTTGTAAGTCTAGGGACTGATAACCAAAGTCGTTGAGTCGCATAAGATTACAAACATTTCAACATTTTATAGCCGTTAAACATGCTTTCCTGTATTTTGCTTAAGTGCAAAAAATATTCAAATTTTTGTAAAGCTAAGAGATCAAACATCTTATCTCATCGGTGTCTAGGGTTACAAACTGCTTAAACTAACTTATGCTAAGGACAACGCACACGCCCATTCCCGATGGGGAACATGTAACAGGAGCAACCTTGCCAGCCGCGACAAGGTGCACTGGACCACGCAGCCATACCCGTGCTGATACTGCAGTGCCTTCGTTATGCTCCACCACTATGACACAACAAAAGTTCCACAAGTTTAACACAATTTATTTTACAAGTTCTGTCTTCACTAACAAACAAGTTGAAAAACACTGGTCTTTCCATTGATGAAGGCACTTACAGAAAAGTCCGGCAATAGCAGAGCCATTTCAAACAGTGACGAAGTTCATAAATGAAAAAGCAAACGAGAAGTTTCTCACAGTGTAGCAAGAAGGTGTAAGTCGGCAGCTGAGTTATTCCCAGAGAGACCAGGCACAGTCTAGGTATCCTCGTTGGCAGAGTCGTAGACACATTCCAGGCAAGACGAGAACTGGCTGAACCAGCACTGTGGCACGCTTATACTGGCAGGTTCGGCAAATCGTTGCGTTTGTTGATAGCAGAGCTCACTCAACTGGGGAAGGTAGCGCCGTCTGGATTGCCCGTATCGATAGTGATCTGTATACGCTGCCGCTTACCCATCAGATGACGCGTTCACTCTCGGTCTTAAGGCGGTATTACACGACACACGTAACGTTCGCGACTCAGGTCTAGACGGCCTGCCACCTAGCGGCTAAACGACTGAAGCTACGCTTTTAGCAGACGGTTTATCCGCCGTGGGGAAATAGGAACGGTTCTAGTCTGCCACGGAACGCGCATGCGCAGAAGCTCTTTCCAGCGAGCTTTCTGCTGCTTTCTTCAACAGAATGTAGACGACACGTGTGTTCTACTAGCCTTCGGATACGAGCTATTGAACAGTTTTCGTAGAGGCGGCCACTGTTACAGCAAATGCTTCAGAATTAACTACGTCCTCCACATCTAAAATATTGTGAACCGTAAATATAGATAAATAATATGCGTGTACCAACACAGCATAAAATACAGTATATAATTCTGTATAGATTTTCTTTTATGAATTCATCAATTGTTTTAAAAAAATAGATTGTATGACTTTATATAATAAAAGAAACTATTTTGGAAATTGAAATAGAAATGTCCTCTTATGAAACAATCAATAAATTCTGGAGCCGCTTCAGCTGTTTTTATTGAGATCCTTTTATGTACAGGTCCACAACCGGTTTCGCGTCAGTAGAGACGCATCTTCAGGTGTTAAACTTTTTATTCTCTCGTCATAATTCGCTACTGAGTCCCAACATTCTAGTTGGTTTCATCCGTCAATTGGTTAAAATTCAATAGGGCCAAATACATGGGTCCAAGTCCAAAATCAAATGGTTGTCTTTCAGGATAAAAAACATAGATGTTAAAATGTGGGACATGTAGTCGCGTGATTTTGACCACCGTATTTTCGATAAAACCCGTAGATTGGCAATGCAGTGAAGGTGGCCATTGTAAAAATAAACTGAAGGTCTGTAAATAGAAACATCAAGTTGTAGCAGACCTATGGAGGCGTAGAGGAGTGCACTGCGAAGTGGCGAGGTAAACTGAAAGACAACCATTTGATTTTGGACTTGGACCCATGTATTTGGCCCTATTGAATTTTAACCAATTGACGGATGAAACCAACTAGAATGTTGGGACTCAGTAGCGAATTATGACGAGAGAATAAAAAGTTTAACACCTGAAGATGCGTCTCTACTGACGCGAAACCGGTTGTGGACCTGTACATAAAAGGATCTCAATAAAAACAGCTGAAGCGGCTCCAGAATTTATTGATTGTTTCATAAGAGGACATTTCTATTTCAATTTCCAAAATAGTTTCTTTTATTATATAAAGTCATACAATCTATTTTTTTAAAACAATTGATAAATTCATAAAAGAAAATGTATTTACTCAGCTGCGGATGCCCCAATTATAAAATAACTTGTAATTCTGTATAGGCCTAATCATAACGTGTTTCATGCTTGGCGCATAAGGCTAACATAATAAGAATAATTCGTACCAGCTTGATATAAAACTATTTGGTTCATTAGTCTGTATAATAAATTCCAAGCTAATTGCACAAGAGAAACTTGGCTTGGATACCATATGGGACTAAAAACTGTCTCAGGAACTGAATGTTAATTGACGTAAATAAACCCATTTGCTTGAACAAGCTTGATGTGAAACGAACTATGTTAGTTCATTGCTCTGCATAACCATAACGAAATTGCAACATAGCTGCACAACAGAAGCGTAAACGTAAATATTTGTTTGTATCAATAAGACATCAACGAACAGTTTGGTTCAGAACTCCGTGGAATGATAACGTAATTTCATGCTACCTAGACAAGAGAACAATAATTGCTTAAGAAACACGAACCTAGACTTCTCAAAAGATTAATATGAGCAAATAAAAGGTTGACAAAGAGAGAAACTATCCCTTGCAACGAATAAACATGTAAACAAGCCCGCACTTCTGTACGTGTGCCTTTGAGGCGCTCGTCCGAACTATTACACGTTAGGTCTGCCGTGTAATAGGACGGACGTAAACCTTGGCGGTTCCAGACTTATACGCTTGAGGCTCTGGTGCGGACTTGTGTAAGATAGGTGTGTCGTGTAATACCGGCTTTAGTTGATTTCCTAGTGCGGCGTCAGCGATGCTTGCTGCGCGCGCCCTGTCGGTTCTGCGGCGCTGGATACAACGATGTAAAGTGAAACGTCACAGCTATTATTATACCAACCGGGCTGTTGACTTGTTCACAACATACAGTGCAAAAAATTAATACACCTTCAAAGACGCCGATTTTGAATCGATGACGGCAAAATCCAGCTAAGTGATAGTGGATGCGCTGATAACGGTTTCAGCGTCGTCCGCCAACAGATAGCGTAGTGACATAGCCGCTAGAGTGCTACCTGGGGGTACCCTTTCATAGGGAATGGTATCAGTCATAATGTTCACTGTGATGTCAAAATGTGAATCAAACAGGTGCCATACCACGAAATGTACTTATGCTTTCTACAGCCAAATGAGCGCATTTGAAAGGGTTCCAATTATGGCCTTCCGAGAGGCGGGTGGTTCTTTTTGAGAAGCAAGTCTGACGTGCAAGTAAAACGTGCTGCGTCCGTTATGCAAAAAAGCTGGTTGCAGTGGTCACGTGAACAGTCTCATGCCTGTAGACCAGGTTCTGGACATCCACACAAGCATCAAAATCGCCGTATTTTAAGGTTAGCAGAGGCAGATGGTGAAGCTAGCACAGCCAGATAAAGGGGTTTGTGAGTGCAGAAGTGTCAACACGAACCTTTGCCAGCCGGCTACTAGCAGGGCGACTACGGCACACACACCTCCCGCTTCCATTCGCCCCACTCCAACGACGTGCACGGCTCCAATGGTGCCGTCAATCACTTGGAAGACAGAATAGTGGGCTGTAATCTTCAGCTTTGATTTTGTTTGCGCCCAAGTGCGCGTACGACGTAGACCCAGTGAGTACTGCCTCGTAGAATGCGTTCTTTCAAGATACACATGGCCCCATCCTTACACTCTGGGTGCAACAAGCTGCAACTCTCATTAACCTTTGGTACTTGTGGAGGGAACGCTGAACATCGCTTGGTGCGTGCACAATGATACAAAACCCATTCTTTTGCCATTCTTGTGACAGGAAGGGGATGTGTTATTCCAACAGGATAATGTTCACGCACTATCTACATGTGAAACTAAATGTGTTCTGCAAGAAGGGCAGCAAATTTCCTGGCGAGCATGCTCTCCAGAATTGTTTCCAGTCGAGAACTCTAGTAAAACTAAGTGGCCAGCCATCTTGGCCACCATGTTCTCCAGCAGCCATATTGCCAAAGAGTATGCCACAAAGATATTCCACTCACACAAGATTGTCAAGGTCACACACTTCAAATTCAAACTGTACTAACAAACTCATCTCACTATACCTCACCCTATGCTTTGTTTGATTTTTTTTATAAGGAATAAGGTTCTAGGACAAAGTCTTTATTCAATTTCTGTAATAATACATGAAATGTCCAACAACTCTTGTTCTGTAACAATTACCAGAAGCTTTAACCCAAACACATTAACTTTTCTGTGCTCCGTTTTCCTCACAATAAAAGGCAGATTACTAGAATAATAAAATTTTCCTACGTCCTTGTTGTACACCTCACACACTTGAAATGTTCTAAATGCAATCACATCTCTGTTGTCAAAACTCTCCAAACCTGCTACAGCTTTCACTTTAGAACCATTATAACGTACTATAGCTGTTGTGCTGCTGTAATCCATCCATTACCATGACCTGCACACCCAAATTAGTAACAGTGAAACTGAAAACACCACCACGAAAAACAGAAGTTTTGTGTCCCAGCCTCGTCGCCACTTTTGTGTCTCGTTTCCGTCGTAGGTGTCGGTGGCCGAATGGAATGAGACCGACACAGGAATACAGATAGCACGGTGGTGCAGGTACGGAGGGGAGCAGCCAGAAACTACAAACACTAGAGTAAATTAGAACGAGATATATATTGAACAGAATTTATACAATACTTAACTTTTACATAGTACTGCAGAAGGCTGATACATAGTTGAGCTAGAGGCCTGCCTAGTGCCTAACTGATAGCCAAGTCTTCACTGGTGCCTATCTGATTCCGAAGTCTTTACTGGTTCCTATCTCAGTCCCAAGTGAACGATGTCGTTCAGTGGTGGCCACGAGCGGTGTTGCCGCAGAGGGCGCTCGTGGCTGTCGTCGTAAGAACGCCGCACCGTGCGTGCATGGCGGCGCGCGGCGAAAGTAGGTGGCGCGCACTTTGGACTTGTGCGACACCACAATAAGGACCTTGAAGCACAAACTATCCCCTAATCCACTTGAGACTTTGATTTCAATAAATCAATTGCCTTGTACACAGTAGGGCGTGAACGCCTATACCTCCTGAAACTGACACATGTGACTCGCCAACCCACAACTCTTCCACAACAACGTGAACAGGTCAAATAGGCGTGGAGTAATGTGTCTAAAGTGATCGAATGGATGGCTGAATCAGCGCCTGCATTGCAGCCCATGGAGGGTAAATTGCGTACTATTATGAGTGTTTCAGCATGGATCAACACCTTGTCACTCAGCGCCGCTACAGCTGTTTAGCTCTCTTAGGTTGTTTCCAGATGACGCCGTCATTTACCGTCAAGTAAAATCAACTGAAGATCAAAACCAACTGCAGAACGATCTGAATAAGCTGTCACTATGATGTAAAAGTGCGCCTCGGTTGCACAGTGGTAGAGTGCCAGACTACCAGACTACGAATCCAAAGGTCCCGGGTTCGATCCACGCCAGGTCCTATAATTTTTATCTGTCACTTTCCACTTCTTTCACCTCTGGCAGTATTGCTCATGTGAAAAATACCGAGTAGCGCCGTGGTTCGGAACCCACGTTAAACTGTAGGTCCCCCTATAACTGGCTGGGTAAGTCAGTTCGAAGGTCGGAGGAAGGCAACGGCATACCACCTCCAAACAGGACCATGCCTAGTAAAGCACTGTGGTGTTCAAACCAATCTTCGGATTGTTGACTGCTTTACCTTTTTATGGTGTAAAAATTGGCAATTGACTCTAAATAATGAGAAGTGTGAATTCGTCCACAGGAGTACTAAATTAAATCCGTTAAACTTTGTTTACAAGATAAATCAATCAAAAGTGAAGTCCGTAAACTCCACAAAATACCTAGGAATTACTATTACTTCAGACTTAAATGTCGTGGGAAAGGCGAACCAAAGACTGCGTTTTATTGCCAGAACGCTTAAAAGATGCAACAGAACTACTAAAGAAACTGCATACACTACGCTTGTTCGTCCCTTTTTGCCCAGTGTGGGATCCTTATCAGGTGGGTTTGGCGGAGGACATCGAAAGAGTCCAAAGAAGGGCAGCTCGTTTCGTATTGTCACGATACAGGGGAGACAGCATAACGGAAATGATACAGGATCTGGTATGGGAATCATTATAACAATGGCGCTTATCGCTGCGGCGTGGGCTACTTACGAAACTCCGATCGCCAACATTCTCATACGAATGCGAGAATATATTATTAACTCCCACTTACATAGGCAGAAATGATCATCAGAATAAAATACGAGAAATCAGAGCTCGAACAGAGATATTCAGGCGTTCTTTTTTTTTCCACGTGCTATTCGAGAATGGAGTTGGAGATAAGTAGTATAACGGTGGTTCGATGAACCCTCTGCCAAGCACTTAAAGGTGATTTGCAGAGTATCCGCTGTAGATCTATAAATGTAATCATTTCAGGTACTCCATATGCAGTGTCAGTAATGAACTTCGAGTGAATTGGAAATCTGTAAGAATATGTACTCATTTTTATTCCGGCAGTGTGTTATAAATTGGCAAGAAAACAAGGAAATTGCCTAGCTAAATACGTATTTGATCAAGCCAGTTGTTTAGAACAAAGTCTGAAATTGATATTTTACTTTCATCCGTTATCTCCGCAGATTCGTAGTATCACCAAGGAACTAGTGTGTGCCGGCCGCGGTGGCCGATGGGACTAAGGCGCTCCAGTCACGGTCTGCGCGGCCACTACGGTCGGGGGTTCAAATGTTCAAATGTTTGTAGAACTTATGGGACGGGGTCATCAGTCCCTAAGCTTACAAACTAGCTGAGACTAAGGACGGCACAAATATCCATGCCCGAGGGGGGATTCTAACCCCCGACCGTAGTGGCCGTGCAGACCGTGACTGGAGCGCCTCTGTCCCCTCGGCCACCGCGGCCGGCGTCGGGGGTTCGAATCCCCCCTCGGGCATGGATATTTGTGCCGTCCTTAGTCTTAGTTAGTTCATAAGTAGTTTGTAAGTTAAGTCCCATAAGCTATACATACATTTGAACTAGTGTGTAACTACGGGACACGACTGTCTCGTGATTAACACTGGCTGCTGGCGGCTGAGGTCTCTTTCAGACGGCCACCCACCGCCGAGGCGGCTGCCGTGCATTTGAGCGTCCCTGCATAATTAATCACAGCTTATTAGCCGTTCCTCTTAACGTCTTAAGCAAACGTGCTTTTATTGTGGCTTTGGCCGCTCGTCCGCCCACGCAGCGGACATGGCAGGTCACGCCCCCCGCGCTTCCTCGCCGTCATTCATCACCGCGCCGCGTGGGCTGCAGCAGCCGGCGTTTCTCAACCGTCGCTCACCAACAGTGACAGCAATTTCTCCGTTCCTGCTTCTCATAATCAAATCGTAAAAAGTGCGTTTCTCTTTCTGCCAGCTGGGTGGTCACCTCACTATTTTCCACGCAATTCCCATATTAGGTCGAAATTTAGCGAAGACTTCAATGCGACATGCCTACAATACTTATCACAACGAAACTCTTTCTCGAAATTTCACTGCAAACCCAAAGAGATTTTGGTCATATGTTAAATATACTAGTGGCAAAACACAAGTAATACCCTCACTACGCGATAGTAATGGTGATCCTGCCGATGATAGCGCTACTAAAGCAGAGTTACTAAACATAGCTTTTAGAAACTCATTCATCAAAGAAGACGAAACCAATATTCCAGATTTCGAATTACGAACAGAGACCGTAATGAGTAACGTAGAACTAGATATCAACGGAGTAGTGCAGCAACTAAAATCACTTAACAAGTCTTCTGTACCGGATTGTATACCCATTAGATTTCAATCTTATTATACTCAAGCGATAGCTCTTTGATTTGATTTCATTTACTCAGGGAAGCCAAAACAGTCTTGGTCTAACCCGCCACTGCCCGCGCCGAAACTAAGTTTATTGTGCGGTATCGCTCCCTGTATATCTAGTAAAGCCGACCAATGCCCTTGAACAGTGCAAGGAGTCCCTTTACCAGTTCTTTATTAGACACAATTTCTTCGGGTCTGGTTGTCCCAAATGTTCTGTGCCTCTTACTCTCCAATGCAATGCATTCGAAGATTAGATGTGATGCAGTTTCATCACCGTCATCACAGATCCTACATTTAGGGTCCTCTTCTGTTATTCCCATTGTATGTAGGTGTTTTTTGAAATTCCTATGGCCTGTCAGCAATCCAACCATGAGTCTAATCTTTCTCCTGTTCAGGCCCAGGATTGCAGAGTTTCTTTTAAAACATGGCTTTGACATCATTACCTTGCCATGTTTTTGCTGATAGACTTTGGTCCAATATTCTACGTGCTGTCTTCTGAGCCAGTTACGTAGCTCCAATTTGATCATTGCCTTGGTGATTGTCAGGACAGGTTCCGGTCCAGATAGCTCCTTACTTAATAGCCATATACAACCGCTCTCTCAACGAAGGAGCTGTACCAAAAGATTGGAAAGTTGCACAGGTCACACCTATATTCAAGAAAGGCAGTAGGAGTAACCCACTAAACTACAGGCCTATTTCATTGACGTCAATTTGCAGCAGGGTTTTGGAACATATCCTGTATTCAAATATTATGAATTATCTCGAACAGAATGATCTTTTCACCCAAGGTCAACACGGCTTTAGAAAATATCGTTCATTCGAAATACAACTAGCTCTTTATTCACACGAAGTGATGGATGCTAGCGACAAGGGTTCGCAAATCGATTCCGTATTTCTTGATTTCCAGAAGGCTTTTGACGCCATACGTCACAAATGGCTTTTAATCAAATTGCGTGGTTATGATATATCGCCCCAAATTTGCGATTGGATAGGAAAATTCGTGTCAGAGAGGACACAGTTCGTAGTAATCGATGGTAAGGCATCGACTAAAACAGAGGTGATGTTGGGCGTTCCACAGGGTAGTGTTATTGGTCCTCTGCTGTTTCTTATTTACATAAAAGATTTAGGGGAAAATCTAAGTAGCTCTCTTAGATTGTTTGCAGATGACGCCGTCATTTACCGTCTAGTAAAACATCTGAAGATCAAAACCAACTGCAGAACGATCTGAATAAGATATCACTATGGTGTAAAAATTGGCAGTTGACTCTAAATAATGAGAAGGGTGAAGTCGTCCACATGATTACGAAACGAAATCCGTTGAACTTTGTTTACAAGATAAATCAATCAAAAGTGAAGGCCGTAAACTCCACAAAACACCTAGGAATTACTATTACTTCAGACTTAAATTGGAAAGAACATGTAGATAATGTCGTGGGAAAGGCGAACCAAAGACTGCGTTTTATTGGCAGAACCCTTAAAAGATACAACAGAACTACGAAAGAGAATGCATACACTACACTTGTCCGTCTTTTTTGGAGTATTGCTGCCCATTGTGGGATCCTTATCAGGTGAGTTTGACGTAGGACATCGAGAGTGTTCAAGGAAGGGCAGCTCGTTTTGTATTGTCACGATACAGGGGAACAGCGTCACGGAAATGATGCAGGATCTGTGATGGGAATCATTTCAACAACGGCGCTTATCGCTGCGTCGTGGGCTACTTACAAAACTACAATCGCCAACATTCTCCTCTGAATGCGAAAATATATTGTTGACTCCCATTTACATAGGTAGAAATGATCATCAGAATAAAATACGAGAAATCAGAGCTCGAACGGAGAGATTCAGGTGTTGTTTCTTCCCGCGCGCTATTCGAGAATGGAATGGGAGATAAATAGTATAACGGTGGTTCGATGAACCCTGTGCCAGGCACTTAAATGTGATTTGCAGAGTATCCCATGTAGATGTAGATGTTTTCTTGTGGTGCATACGAGATAGCTTGTGGAAACACTTTATTTCTTTATATTCACAGAATTTACTTTAACTGCGAATGTGTAAAGTTGAGACTGTTTACCAGCCGCGATTGGAACACGGGACTCCTGCTTGATAGGCAGTAGCGCTGACCCCTACACCACTGGGGACACAGTAATCAGATCAACTGCATGACCAACTCAAGCCCAGTATTAGTCACAGTCGTAGTAATTTCAACCTATTCTCATAAGAGTAAGAGCCTGGGAGTGCTTCCGCAATGAAGAAAGGATCATTGCTCATCATCGGCTAATTGTATCAGTTAAATATTTGTGGTGTCTACCAGCGCAGTGGTAGGACATCTGAATGGAACGACATTGTTTCTGCCGAAAGTTTGCTTTGCTGCCAGCATCAACACGATGGTTGGGTTAGAGTCTGGAGGCACGGTGCTGAGAGACTGTTGAACTGTTGCCTTACGTATTGCCATGTTGGACCTACTCCCAGTATTGTGGAATGCCATTCCACCCACGCCCGCCCCTAGTACGCATTGCCGGTGCTCTAGCCAGTAAGCGTTGCATCTCTGGAAGGAGGAGGGAGGAAGGAAGCTTAGGGTTTTGCGTCCCGTCGACAGCTTGGTCATTAGAGACGGGTTACGTCACTGGAAGTATGATAGCCTGTTGTCTTCACATTTATTAGGAACTTAGCGCCGTCTACAATTAATCAGACACGTTAGAACCACACGTAGCATGCAACAGTCAGGCGCTCTTCGTTACCCATCGGATTGCATTTATATTTTAGTCTTCCTGTTCTCTTGATCTCTCGCCTATTGCATATTAAAAGCATCTGATTGTTAACTGCAGAACGGCTGGACTGGCATACAGTACTCTCTGCTACACTTCGGCATTATGTGGAAGCAATGTCTACTGCTATATCCAAACAACACATCCAAAGCCTCTCTGGAGCGAATGCCATAAAGTGGTTCTTCCACCTTCGGAATCAAATCATAGTCACAAGGATTTACGTCCGGGAAGTGTAGTGGATGGTATAGTACTTCCTAGTCCTATCGACCGAACAAAACAGCCACTGCTTGTGCTGTATGCGCCCGCGCATAGTCGTACAAAATTATGGCTGGGTTGCACATAAAGTGTTGTCGCTTCTTTCGCAAAGCTGGTATCAAGTGATGCCCAAAAACGAACAGTAATACTGTGCATTGACGGTCTGCCGTGGAGGAACGTAATGCGTTAGGATAACACCATCACAGTCGTATACGAGGATCACCATAACTTGCAGCATACTGCGTCTCTGAGGCACTTTCGACTTTCGCGCCGACCCATAATGACGCCATTCTTTTTATTGGCGTTTCAGTTTTGGCTCATACGATGTGGCCCATGTCACATCCAGTGTTACGATAACCTGTAAGAAGGCCTCTCCGCGCCCATAGCGCTCCAAGTACGTCTGAGCAGCGTCGTAACGCTTCCATTTCTGCATTTCCGTCAATTCATGCGGAACTTATCGTGATGGAGTTTTCAAATGCCCAGGCGTTCCTTCAGGATGCGAAACACAGTCGTATACGCTAATCCGGTTCGGTGGGCGAGTTCACGAATCGTCTGGCGTCGATCTCTGTCCACAAATGCAGCAACAGTATGCACTTCTTCTTCAGAGAGGCTAGGACGACCTGCCCGAAGCATGTCTGCCATAATTTGCCGACTTTCGTTGAAGGCTTTTAACCAACGTGCCACTGTTCTGTGAGACAGTGCACAAATGGTTTAAATCATACTTAACTGGAAGAGTGCAGAAAGTTGAAATAAGCATTTCACATGATGTAGATGAGACAATTAATTCTTCTAACTGGGGAGTTATCAAAAAGGGGTCCCACAAGGTTCGGTCTTGGGTCCTTTGCTGTTCTTAATATATATTAATGACTTGCCATTCTACATACACGAAGATGCTAAGCTAGTACTTTTTGCTAATGATACAAGTATAGCTATCACACCTGACAAACAGGAATTAACTGATGAAATTGTAAATGATATCTTCCAGAAAGTCATTAAGTGGTTCTCTACAAATGGACTCTCATTAAACTTTGATAAAACCCAGTATATACAGTTTCATACAGTAAATGGCATGACACCATTAATAAATTTAGACTTTGAACATAAATCTGTAGCTAAGGTAGAATATTAAAAATTTTTAGGTGTTTGCATTGACGAGGGACTGAATTGGAAGAAACATATTGAAGATCTCCTGAAACGTCTGAGTTCAGCTACTTATGCTATCAGAGTCATTGCAAAATTTGGTGATATAAATCTCAGTAAATTAGCTTACTACGCCTATTTTCATTCACCGCTTTCATATTCTGGGGCAATTCAACATTGAGTAAAAAAGTATTCATTGCACAAAAGCGTGTAATCAGAATAATTGCTGGAGCCCACCCAAGAGCATCCTGCAGACATTTATTTAGGGATCTAGGGATACTCACTGTAGCTTCACAATATATATATATATATATATATATATATATATATATATATATATATATATATATATATTCACTCATGAAATTTGTTATTAACAATCCGACCCAATTCAAAAGTAATAGCAGTGTGCATAGCTACAACACTAGGAGAAAGGATGATATTCACTATTCAAGGTTAAATATAACTTTGGCTCAAAGAGGGGTGAATTATGCTGCCACAAAAGTCTTTGGTCACTTACCAGGTAGCATCAAAACTCTGACAGATAGCCAACTAGTATTTAAAAAGAAATTAAAGGAATTTCTGAATGGCAACTCCTTCTACAATGTAGATGAATTTTTAGATAAAACTTAAACATTTTTTTTTAAAAAATTAAAAAAAAAAAATAAAAATAAAAATAAACAAAAAAAATTCTTAAAATATAGATTGTCAAGTATAGACAAAATTTACTAAACTGACAAGTTCCACATCATTACGAAATTTCGTATACATGATCTAAGGAACAAGTATTAATCTAATCTAATCTAATCTAAACGGCAATGCCGATTCCCATGACACTGTCGTGATGGCATATTCAATCTTGATCCAACTCCATTGTTTCTGTTTGGAAAACATAGTGACACCGTTACGTTAGGCCGCTCGTTCACAAGTGACTGTGTTTCCCTCGATTGTGCGCACGCCGGTGATGTGGGAAGGGCGAGTCCATTTTCTCGGAGGTAAGGTAGGTATGTCAACAACGTGTGGTATCAGCGTCAATAGTGGAGTCCATTGCATAGTCTCTCCACGGCAGTGTTACCACTATTTAAGTTTCAACCCTCGTATTTGTGGTTCTGCTCTTTCAGATTTGCCCGAAAGAACAGGCACCACATATATAATAAAGGCCAAGACAGGCCACTGATCCTTCAATGCAGTTGCTCTCTTATAGGTATAGTCGAAACGCTGCGAGTAATGTGGGCATTGGAAAGAAGCACTATGTCAGTAGAAGAATTTAGAGCTGACGGGAGGCGCGCTGGGGTAATCTGTGCACTTTTGGTGATCGCTGTGTCCTGATGGCATAGTGATTCAAAAATGTTCAAATGTTTGTAAATCTTATGGGACTTAACTGCGGGCTCATCAGTATCTAAACTTATAAACCACTTATGGACTAGCTTACACTAAAGACGACACAAACAGCCATGCCCCGACGGGGAACCGTCTCGCGCATCTTAGCATAGCGCCTCAATGCGCTCGGCCGCTCCGCCGCGGCGGTATAGTGGTCAGCGCAACTTCGTAGTGGACTGGCAACCCTGGTTCGATCCCAATCCGGTACAAATTTGTAAATTGCCCCGTTGATGTAATACAATGTTTTTAATTCCTTTGTGTCTTGCCTCGTGGCTGGTAGGGACTGAAGGATCACTATGATGCAGTGTTTCGTTACGGATATCCTGCGTCATCACGTGTTACCTCTTATGTGACAGTTTCGCGGTGACGTTTTTCAACAGGATGTCACTGGTCTGCGCATGGGACATGCTTGATTTTCCGGCACTCCCGTGTGCCACAAGATCTGCCCCCAGCAGAACACGTACTCACATGTCACCTTGTCCGAATGCCAGTATCCAGGATATCTATGAGCAGTCACAGCAGTTGTGGACCAGCTTGCGTCAGAGAGGATACAACGGCTTTAAGACACGCTCCTCCATCAGCGTATTCATCTAGGCCATAGGAAATGCAACGGCGTGCTGACGTATATTGCCAAGTTCTTTGTAAATTGACTTACTCTTTTAATCACATAAAACATGTTACATACCCTTTCAATCCGCGACATTCCATTTGCTTTCCTCCTCCCATTCTCTGCACTTCACTTTTTTTCATTTATTTATTTATTTAAGTATATGGGACTGTAGGGCCATTAGTCCCTAGACTTACAAACTGTTTAAACTAACTTATGCTTAGGACAACAAATACATCCATGCCCGATGGAGAACTCGAACCTCCGACGGCGAGCAACAGCGCGCTCGGCCACTCCATCGCTGCTCACATTTTGGCCCAATTTAGATTACGGTAGCCGGCCGCGGTGGCCGAGGTGACTGAGGCGCTCCAGTCACGGTCAGCACAGCCACTACGGTCGGGGGTTCGAATCCCCCCTCGGGCATGGATATTTGTGCCGTCCTAGTTCGTAAGTAGTTCATCAGTAGTTTGTAAGTTTAGGGACTGATGACCCCGTAGTTAAGTCCCATAGACTATACAAACATTTGAACATTTTTAGATTACGGTAGTAACACTAAAAGTGGGCCTTTACGATCACCTTTTGACAGCTCGAAATTTAAATGAAAATATCGGTTTAACCGTACATGTGACACGAAAACTGAATAAACAAATTTGTAGAGGAGAAAATTCTCTACAATTTCGTCTCTTGACTTTTTTTTTCGCACCGTTACAAAGATATTTGCAAAAATAACGGCGATTTGATACCGCCTCTTGATTTTACCTATACCAGGCGTTAGGAAATGTCACGTGACATTCCTCGCCCAGGACGCTATCTGGCATACGCCATCTTGCTTCTTGTATTTTATGATTTTCTTATTATAACTTACACTTTGCAGTGGCGCACTGAAGAATTAATAAAACCACGTCCATCATAGTACGATAAATTATAATCTAATGTCTAAAATGTCATTTTAGCTGTTAACCAAGTGCCAGCAATGGTACGAGAATTAATGGACTATGATTTAGTTGTTCGCCATGGCGTAGTGGGTAGTGCGTTACGTTGTGATGAATGTTGTCAGTAGTTCGAAATCCGCAGATATCATTTATTTTCGCCTTGGCTCGTAAAAGGGTTTCCGGCACTCTTATTAATTAAATAGAGCTATCTTCCGCAATGTTTAGAGTTGTGCAGATGTAGTAAGAGTGCTCCCTCTAAAATGTGCGTTTGTTCTTTTTCGCGAACATGCCGTGAAACACGTAACAACGAATTGAACACTGGTCTTTTGAAGCATTTGCATAACAACCGGGGGGGGGGGGGGGGAATATTGTGATAATGAATATTTCAAACAACGTGCAGATACTGGTAGTTTCATAAATAAATGGAGTCCTAAATTTCTGTGGCAACTGTCATTCCTTAATGAAACGGAAGGGAAGTCTATACATTGTAAGAAATTTCCTACTTTTTGCGAAGCAATTATTCACTATTAATGTAATACGTTATAAGTCATTAATTAGAATCAATTGAAATCAGAATAACAGACAACACAATTAATCGTGACAGTGGTTATTTTCTGAGTAAATCGTGGAATCCTGTGTAATCAGGCCTAAAGAAACATCGGCATCTGCAGCAAATAGCAACGAATGACAATCTATAACGATCTATCGTTTTTGACATTACCCACCACTGGGGGCGCTACAACTTCTCTCGCGCCAGGGGTCAGCAGCTACCAGTAAACTCACGCCCTCTGTACTTAGCGCATGCGCCTGAGTACTTTCGTTGCGTATATAGAGCCAGCCGTGCCACAGTTTGTCAGTCACGGCGAGAGCGACTTAGCTTCCTCACCTGACGTTGGCGGCCAGTTGGACCGCAGAAATATTGTGTTTTAGATGACAGAATGATCCGGCTGAAAACCCGTGAGGAATTTGATCAATTAATACGCCGGGAAAGTCTACATAGCCATACATCTACTAAAATGTTTGTCTTTGGCATGGTTACTAAAACGCTTATAACGTAGATTGCATTACCTTTTCTGTAGTTCAGATATGACTTTGCTCATGTTCCTTTGTTCTGCGCTGAGATAAAGAGCAAAAATTCAGTTTCAAACTGTGAATACATTTTATTTTCTTTTACGGCTAAAATAACAAACGGAATAAGTGTGGTAAAACCGAACTCGACAAAGCTCTAGCACTTAATCTATATACAAAGTTACTTATATCATTACGTCATTTACAATAGTCATTGTAAAATTATCTTCGCACTTTGTGTACATGTGATAAAGAGGTCGCCGCGGCGGAGCGGCCGAACGCATTGAGGCGCTATGATAAGATGCGCGAGGCCGTTCCCCGCCGTGGATTCGAATCCCCCCTCGGGCAGGGATGTTTGTGCCGTCTTTAGTATAAGGTAGTTCATAACTAGTTTGTAACTTTAGGGACTGATGACTCCGCAGTTAAGTCCCATAAGCTTTACAAATATTTGATTTGATAAAGAGGTCTATGTTTGCAATTCGTTAGTATGTATTTCATGATATTTCACAAAATAGGATAAATGCACTTTTCAGAGAAAGCGCTGTCACCTCTGAACAAGTCTGAATCTTGCAGGATATAGTTGTGTTCAATTAACAAGAGTTTGTGAAAACCTCTTAAGAAACAAGATGGGAAAAAAATGCCAGTGGCGGGTTTTTATGGCGTCGAGTCCTCTTTCTTTTTCTCTCGTTTCATTGGTTCTTTGGCTTTATCGGTCCTTTGTTAACGTTGATTTATTTTGTTTAATTTTGATCGTTTCGTCGTTGACTCGGGTTTTTCGTTACAGAGGACGTCGAGCACTCTGGCCGAGCGCTCTGAGACACTGCGCCTGGCAAGTTTCGAACCACCGTCTAAGATGTTCGTGCATAACGAACGAATTCGCTGCCCATTACGCTACGCGGAACAGCTGCAAGAGTAATCCGTAATTCTCGTACCATCGATGGCATGTGTTATCTGCTAACATGGCATTTTTAGACATCTTATATATTAAAAGAATATACAAAAACTAAGGTCACTCTGCCAGACCAAACTACCCGGCCGATTTCCTTCATTTTTTCTTTTAAACTAAGCGGATGCATCCACATTTTGTCATCAAGTATCAGAATTTACATAACTCTCGCCTCCCTTTTTCTATACTCAAATGCGATTTCCTTCTCTATATTTCTTATTCGGATGTCCTTCCCGTAAACTAAAGTCAGTCGGTCAGGCCGTTCTATCCGACCGATTTCCTTCTTTTTTGCTTTAAACGAAAGGTATTCATTCGCAGATTTGTCATCAAGTATCATAATTAACT
The DNA here is from genome assembly GCA_026315105.1 of Locusta migratoria. Lineage (NCBI taxonomy): Eukaryota > Metazoa > Arthropoda > Insecta > Orthoptera > Acrididae > Locusta > Locusta migratoria. The sequence continues at coordinate 383,192,695 of CM048755.1, forward strand.
CAAGCCTCTCCATCCTTTATTCTTATTCAAACGCGGTATCCTTCTGTCCTTGCATTTAATATTTTAATCGGTTTGTTTTACGATATCTTCGGTTCTAATTAAGGTACGCAGTTATTTTTGACTTAACAACACTCAGCGGATCAAGCTCTTACATTTGCGCTTTTAAACACTTGCATTGATTGATTGATTCTGAAGAAATTTACGCGTGAACATTCAACTTTAATTTTTCCCAACTCATTTGTCATTCCACTAACGGTGCGAAGTATTCGCACAGGTCCTCTAGTTAGATTTTAATTCATTGTCGTAACAACGACATTTTTTTGATAATCTTCAGTGCGCCATGGCTTTGAAATGACAACGCTTGAGTTATAATAAGACAATCAAATACAGAAAGCAAGCTGGCGTATACCTAAAGAGAGTTTCGGGGAAGGTTTCGCGCGAGGGATGTCACGTGACTGATTTCCGAACGTCAGATGTTGAGCATCTGCATAAAACCAACTATGGTGTTTATTATTTTATGTATATTTTACGGTTTTAATTTTGACCAGCCATCCATTTTATATCTGGCTATCCACCAGCACATGATTTTCTATATAACTATCATCCAGTACACCTACTAGATTTTATGTGGAGTACTATAATAAGCAGTTTAATGTCAATGAGACCAGATGGTGACACCATAGAGTGTCGAAACCGGTCGTCTTAAATAGATAAATTAAAAGTGATCTTGGCATCTATCCTTTTTATACAATACGATAATTCCCAAAGTTTAGTAAATTAAGTGATAATTAAAATGTGGGAGAGATATTATAACAATAATTTAAAGAGGTAAAAGTTCAAAAAAGAGTATATTTGTCAAAGCTAAACTCAAACATCAAATAATTTTGGCTGTTTGTTAAAATACGGTTAGAAAGAATATTAGTGTTGGGTGCACAGATATTATCACAATAGTAGAGTAGTGATTGTATCGTCCATCAATTTTTTATTTATGTTTTTATTTTTTATGTCTGCAATGTTTGCAAAAAATTATAAAACTACAAGCAAATCTAAAGTGGGCCATAAAACACGACAGTGCCTTTTTTTTTAATTTAGTTTTTTCGTGCCGTTTATGCCCATGCGAGTATCGGGGCATTCCATTTCAAATCGGAAAGCAGGGAACCTTACATTTTTTGTGGGATTTCTTTTTTATTTCGTGTAAAGTAGACTTCAAGTTCATATTTTTTACAAACTCGCAGCTGTAATACACAAATGCTTTCAGTTGTTATTCAGGACCGAAAGTAACGTATTTCATGAAATCACGCGATTATGACACAGCTCGAAAGCTATTCATGGTAAAATTTTAAAATAAAATATGATGGCAATATTGTATAGATTGATGCTGTATTTATGCGCTATTTTTAACATTTAAATTTCACGTACTTTTCATCATTTGTCATATTCTGTCTATAAAATGCATTTTTAAATGGTATATACTGTATGCCATAAGGCTCAGCATTTGATTTAAAACCGTATCAGTAAACAGTTTCACGGTACCGAATAGAGAGGTGTGGGAAAAATAAAATGTATTTAGAAACTGCTCCGAATTTGCCGGCTGCGCTGCACCGTGTTGTATGCAACCGTCAGTCCTTATTGCCGCTGTTGACCAATCGTGTCCAGCCAACACCTCCTAGAGAGAAGGCCGCGGCGCTCTCGTGTGACGTCAGGCAGAGTAGGTTGCGCGCGCATAGCTGACTGGTAGCCGCTGGGGCACGGCCCAGTATGCCGAAGCAGCGAGCCAGTCAGCCATGCGCGCGCAACCTACTCTCCTGACGTCACACGAGAGCGCCGCGGCCTTCTCTCTAGGTGGTGGTGGTCCAGCTGCAAGGCGAAGCGTCTCCCCCTGTTGAGTGGCGGACGGCAGCAGTTCACAGTCTAACATGTTAGTGCAGCGCGAGTTTAACGTATCTATTACTTAATTATTTTTCCACGATGATGATACGGGGCTCCATAATACTTAAAACCCAAATAAACGTGTAATAAAAAGACGTTGAAGCCTATGTAACTTTAATTCTTATGAAAAATGTACTCATTTTAATAAGCGAATAAAAGCTTTTACAACAATGAATCAATTGCTGTCATTTTATTGTTATACACCTACATCAGCTTCAGATATTTACCTTCAAAATGAACCGCGTTTTACAGAAATCCGGTATGAGGTTCTTGAGTTACACAGCACACTAAACGTCGCGCTCGGAAAATATCAACTTCACCGAATTTTAACTTGAAAAAACTAATCATTTAAGCGATAAAATTATAACAGTTGTTTTCTTTTACATGCATTGGCACATGTAGAACTTATTAATTTTTAAAAAATTACGTGATCAATTTTCTCAATTTTCGTCCGATTTCAAATGGAATAGCCCATACGCAACAGGGGTGGAGACAGGAGACTGAGTAATATTGCCTCCACAGCGAATGGAATAATTATGTTAGGCCACGTTTTATACTGTATGTTTGTGGTTCGATTCATAAGGCTTGCTGCTAACTGCAACTGTGTCAGAGGGGAGAAACAATACCCATTAAATGTAAACGAAGGTTTCCGCGGCCGTTGTCATTGTTGATAAAACGTTTCTGGGTATTTGACCGCATCGTCAATATATCAAATATTTCACCGGTTTTTAGGCCACTATTGCAAGCGGCCTTCTTGTGAGTGTTACGTTTACGTAACACCCAGAAGAAGGCTGCTTTCAATGGTGGTCGAAACGTCGGTGAAACATTTCTTATATTGACGATGCGGTCCAATAACCAGAAGAGTTTTATCTGTACCCATTAAAATCAGTGACTATGTTCAAATGTTTGTATAGTCTATGGGACTTAACTACGGGGTCATCAGTCCCTAAACTTACAAACTACTTATGAACTACTTACGAACTAGAACGGCACAAATATCCATGCCCGAGGGGGGATTCGAACCCCCGACCGTAGTGGCCGTGGAGACCATGACTGGAGCGCCTTAGTCTCCTCGGCCACCGCGGCCGGCTCAGTGACTATCCCAATGTAAACAGCCGTCTTAGATAAACTGAGAAATATAAAATGCTGATCAGCAATAACATTTATTATAAATGTTTTTAATAAACAATAACCGACAAAACATGAGAGAAACAGCCGACTCGAGATTTAACGTAATGTAGTAGGAAAGATATACAAACAAAATAGATACGAATTTTGAATTATTATAGCAATGATATGGGCTGAAAATGGGGAAATAAGCGATTTTGAGAAAGGGCAGATAGTTAAGGCTAAGAGCCTGGACACTGAACCTTGGAAAAGTGAAACCGGTCGACTGTTTACATGGTACCATCGTGAGCATCTACCGAGAGCACTTGAATCACGAGTAGGAACCAAGATACGGAGCGTCGAGGCTTCAGCACACAACGAGAATATTGGAGACTTGCGGCTCTGTAAAGTAAATAGGAAGAAATACGTGGCAAATATGATGACAGAGTATAATGAATGCAGTTTGCAGGTGTAAGTGTTCAGCCACACACTGTCATTGCACATTGTTGATCATGAAGCTCTGCAGATGATTAGCATGTGTTAATCCAACGACAGTGCATTTATTTTCATTTTCCATGCCGAAGTATAGACATTTATCGTAGAAGAGCGTTTTATTAGATATTTCGAAATTTATTCACTGACAGAGAATTATTTGACATTACATTATGGCGTATAAATATACCAGCTAAAAGTTGTCCTTTCAGACCACAAAATGGGTTAATATATTCCTGCTTAATTTTGATAGGCGAACAAATTTGCGCTCTCCTAACTGGGAAGATACTAACTACTGTTACTCAGTGTTGCTTTCAAATGAAGTCTTCATACTCAACATCACCTTGTCATTGCCTCGTTCTGCTTATGTCTCTCTCCAACTGTCTCCTTCTTCTTCCATCCCACTGACACTGTCTTTTTAGTCACCACTGTCTCCAGTCCACACAAATACTTGTGGATGGTTTTCGTGGCCTTGTAACACCTAGATCAGAAAACTCCAACACGTGGGTATAGAGGGAGAAGGAAAGTAAACATTTTTTTCGTCTTGAAGTTCTCCAATCTGGGTGATTTATGCTATCATCTCTATTCATCTATCTTACTCTTTTACTGTCACTTTTTCTCTCCCACCGTGACTGTCTTCTCTCTCTCCCAAGCTATTTGCTCAATTTTGCTGGACTGCAGAAAGTGTGTAATGCTTGAAGTTTCACCTTGTACTGTAGTATAGCTACAGTTTTCGTATATGTATACACTTAGCCCATTATCTCTGTGATGAAGAGAATATGACACATCAGCCACAGAAGAATCACATTTTCGCACTTGGCGTTCTCCACATACATATGCCAAACCAAGAATCGCACTTGTAATTCTCACTTATCGCCAGCGGTCATCTGAACACTACTATCCGAACAGTCTTCTCGCCACCCGCCCGCCTACCCCCACCGCCCCCATCACCGGATCGTTCCAAACCTGCAAATGGCGTCAAAAAACTTAAAGCTAATGAAAAATAACTTGGATTCCTTGGATTCATGCCGACGTACTTGTGGATGCATACCAACCTGCGTGACCTAATACTGATAACACTAATATAGGATTTGTAAGAACTACGTATGCTATCATTCACAAGCCTCACAATTCGGAGTATTTTAGCTGAAAGCACGGAGACTTCTTGTATTATATCTCTTTAAGAGCCAGCTGAGCCAAAGAACAACAAAAATGCAAAACTTTTACTCTATTTATTAGCAGTGTTCTACATGTGAATGTCTCTGGTAAGTTTCTGGAGATATTGACTTATTGTAGACACTGACACGAAAGGTAGTTCAATTCTTGTGGTAAATTTCCAGCACCAGGCACACTTTCCAAGTTTCTTGCACTAGCGTGCTTTTGGACAGAGTGTGACTTTGTTTTCCCTGCTCTAATTAGTTGAAACACCCGTTTTGCTCTTCGTCGCCCTTGATATCAAGAAAAGGCAATGCACTAATCCTTTTAATCTCTATCGGGAATATAAATGCGATCATGGGTACTCCTGAGGTGTTACAGGGCCCTTCGAGATTTCACGGACTTGAGGCCAGACTATGAATTTGTCGTCAATATAGCGGTAAGAAAATTCTGCGAGAGCCTTATCCAAGGTGGTATCTTCTATATTCTCTATGGACAAGTTATTAATAGCTATAGTTGAAGGGCTTCCCATCGCCACATCGACCTTCCGATGCAAACACTCTCCGCCGTACAAAAAAATAAGACGACTTGAAGGCGTAGTTAAACAGAGCCCCCCAACTGGCGGAACAGATCTTTCGTGTCTATGATGAGAACATGAGGCCACATCATAACTGACCATAATATGACCATCTCCAACAAGCGGGACTTAAACTCGTTCACCAAATATATTGTATTCTTCACGCAATGCTTGTAGTGTTCCACACGAGGAGTGAATAAACTAGCAGGATATTTTCCCATTTTATGCATACATAATCCATTGGTGTTAACGATAGGTGCGAAGGTCTTCTCCTTGCGTATCACAGGCAGATCTAAAGCCACACGTCGACTCCCTGATAAGATTCTTGATAATGCTCTCATTCAGAAACAACCGCTTTCGTAGCTCCGGTGCCTCCCTCATTATCATTCGTATCATAGTCAGCATGATCCAAATTGACGGCTGCATTTCTCCCGTCAACTAGCAGGACAAAGGTGATACGACCGTTGGAACGTACGTAAAGTGGCGACATGGCGCAGCGGTAACATACTGGCTCGCTTTCGGGAGGAATGTGGTTCAAATCCACCTCCGGCCATCCATATTTAGTTTTTCCGTGATTTCCGTAAATCACTCAAGCAAATGCCGGGACGGTTCCTTTTAAAGGGAACGGTCGATTTCCTTCCCCATCATTACCCAAACAAACCGAGCCTAAGATCCGCCTCTAAAGACCACGATGTCGACGGGGTGTTAAATACTAATCTTCCTTTCTTCTTCTTCCTTCGAAGTTCTGAGATGGAGGTTCCGATTTTGAAAGGTTCTCACTAGCTTCACAGCGAATTTAATCAACCATTCCAAAAGGCATATTTCAAATTGATTCTTCCAAATTCCTTTTGGCCGAGGGGATTGAGGCGCTCCAGTCACGGTCTGCACGGCCACTACGGTCGGGGGTTCGAATGCCCCTTCGGGCATGGATATTTGTGCCGTCATTAGTATTAGCTAGTTCATAAGTAGTTTGTAAGTTTAGGAACTGATGACCCCGTAGTTAAGTCCCATAAACTATACAAACATTTGAACATTTTTCCAAATTCCTTTGTTCACAGAAAGGAATGCTAAGTGACCGAAATTAAGTTCCTTCTTAAGTGTCGAGATAACACCACCGCCGATTTCTCCCGGCGTGATATTGATAACAGTGATGTACGCTTCTCAATGTGTTGCTGTTGGGAAAGCTGACTGCTTCCCTTCTGGGTATACGTATGTAGGTACCTCCTGCGATGACATTTTGTTGTCACACTGTTGCCTTGTTAACTCTAGTCCCAAATTTAGCCTGAATGTGGTTCCGTCAGTTGCAGATTTACGACGAAGACTTCACGGCCTTTACTATCAGGCTCTTTTCTGGTTAACGTAGCCTCTCTCACAGCAGGCCGTTGTTGGCACGTAGAAGATTTTACTTGCTAGTAATTGTGATATGATGGGTAACATAGGGTTCTGTCCTCGTCCAGTTAGCTCAGAAGGAAAGCAGAGAACCTAACAGATTAGTCTTCCTAAGGTTATTATTGTGGCGTGATAATTTTCTCCAGCAATTGCGTAAGGACATTTCTCTTTGCAAAACCTGTTCAGAAGTATCCGGAGACCCCCCCCCCTCCCCTGTAACATGGACACCACCAGTTATCCCAAGTAGTGAATTCGTCAGTATAAAAAGTGGCTGTGAGTATTATGTCACCAGTAGACCAGGACTAACCAGAGAATGGGGCAGGCCGAGAGCTAAATAACTTTGCACGTGGACTAGTCATTTGATATCATTTCAATATCAAGTAAATATGTGACATTTCAACTCTTCTAAAATTGGCCAAGTTGACTCTTCGTGAAGTAACGTTGTTGTGAAATCACAGCCGAATCAAGACAAGGCAGATCTCATGTAATGATGAAGAGGGTCTATTGAGCAATCCGGAGGTTGGCTGTAAAAAAATCGTGAGAGATCAGTGGATCATGCGTGCATTCCAAAATGTTACCAGCACAATAAGGTGTATACAGTTAAAAAGAATGGGGTGCAGTGGTCTAAGAGATCCTCATAAATCACACATTGATGTAGTCATCGCTAAGCAACACTTGAGGCGACGCAACTGGGTAGTGGGTAACTGTGAAAAAGTGATTTGAAGGGATGAATCACGCTTTACCATGTGGAAATCCTATGGATTGGTTTCGACTTGAAGAACATCTGAAGAACTGTACTGGCCATCGTGAGTATAGCCGAGAGGAAAGCAAGGACGACATGTTGTTGCGGTGTAAGGGTGTTTTTCGTGTATAGTGTGTGGTCTCCTTATTACACTTAGGAAAACGCTAAATGCAGAGGGATACGAACACATTTTACAGCACTGTGCGTTAAGTGCAGAATATTATTTTGGAGGTGATTATTATTATTATTATTATTATTATTATTATTATTATTATTATTATTATTTGTTCAAATGTTCAAATGCTTGTATAGCTTATGGGACTTAACTACGGGGTCATCAATCCCTAAACTTACAAACTACTTACAAATTAGCTAATACTAAGGACGGCACAAATATCCATATCCGGGGGAGGATTCGAACCCCCGACCGTAGTGGCTGTGCATACCGTGACTGGAGCTCCTCAGTCTCCTCGGCCACCGCGGCCGGCTATTATTTGTGTTAGCATGGTTTTGCTCTCTGCCCTAACACTGCACAGGACGCCATGGTTGGTGAATAATAATTTAATAACTTCCCTAAAATGGACAGAACTAACATAACTCCCGACTTGAGCCCAGCGAAACTCCTTTGGGACGAGACAACGGCCAATATCAGTAAGACTACTAGGTTCGACTTCTCAGCAGTTACCACTCCTCCACAGATTTTCTGACACCCCTCTGAAGGCGTGCTCAGTTTAAGATGAAGGATGGGAACATTCCCTATTAATGCTCTATAACATGTTTCCGAATACTTTTGATCAGATAATGTATACTATTCCGGTAAAATCAGCAGAAGATGCCCCTCATACGAAAGTAATGCAACAACAAAAAGGTATTTTATATATAAACATAAAATAAGAATTTCAACCCAAAAACAAATACAATTTTGAAGAATTAAACGTAATTTTAGATCAACGTAAGTGAAGGCTAAAATATGGCAACATTTGCGAATACACTATGTGATCAAAAATATCCGGACACCTAGCTGAAAATCACTTACAATTTGGTGGTGCCCTCCATCGGTAATGGTAGAATTTAATAAAGTGTTGGCCCACCCTTAGCCTTGATGACAGCTTCCACTCTCGCAGTCATACGTTCAGTCACGTGCTGGAAGGTTTCTTGGCGAATGGCAGCCCATTCTTTACAGAGTGTTGCACTGAGGAGAGGTATCGATGTACGTCAGTGAGGCCTAGCACGAAGTCGGCGTTCCAAAGCATCCCATAAGTATTCTATAGGATTAAGGTCAGGACTCTGTACAGTCCAGTCCGTTACAGGTATGTTATCGTCGTTTAACCACTCCGCCACAGGCCGTGCATTATGAACAGGTGATCGATTGTGTTGAAAGATGCAATCGACATCTCCAAATTGTTCTTCAACAGTGAGAAGCAAGAAGGTGCTTAAAATATCAATGTAGGCCTGTGCCGTGATAGTGCCACGCAAAATAAGAGATGCAAGCCCACACCATGGAAAACACGATCACACCATAACACCACCGCCTCCGAATTATACTGTTTGCACTAAACACGCCAGCAGATGACGTTAATCGGGCATTAGCCATACCCACACCCAACCATCGGTACGCTACATGGTGTACCGTTATTCGTCAAACCACACACAATGTTTTTCCACTGTTCATTGTTTAGGCTCTTTACACCAAGCGAGGTCATTGAAGTGCGTGATGTGAGACTTGTGGGCAGCCGCTCGACCATAAAATCTAAACTTTCCCCCCACCCGCCTAACTGTCATAGTACTTGGAGAGGATCCTGATGCAGTTTGCAATTCCTGTGTAATGGTCTGGATAGATGCCTGCATATTACACTGTACTACCTTCTTCAACTGTCGGCGGTCTCTGTCAGTCAAAATACGAGGTCGGTCTGTACCAAAAATGTTCAAATGTTTGTTAAGCTTAAGGGACTTAACTACGGGGTCATCAGTCCCTAAACTTACAAACTACTTATCAACTACCTACAACTAAGGACGGCACAAATATCCATGCCCGAGGGGGGATTCGAACCCCCGACCGTATTGGCCGTGCAGACCGTGACTGAAGCGCCTCAGTCTCCTCGGCCACCGCGGCCGGCGGTCTGTACCCTTTCGTGCTGTACGTGTCCCTTCATTTTCCACTTCACTATCAAATATTTGTAAAACTAAGAGAATTAACTGCTGCAGTTATCAGTCTCTAAACTTACAAACTACTTAAACTAACTTTTACTAACTTATAGTGAGGACAACACACACAGCCGTGCCCGAGGAAGGATTCGAACCCCCGACGGCGAGCAACCGCTCGCTCCGCAGTTAGTCGCCTTAGAGCGCTCACCAACTCCACCGTGTCACTGCACTATCACATCAGAAACAGTGGAAATAGGGATTTTTAGGAGTTTGGAAATCTCGCGTACAGACATCTGACACAAGTGACACACAATCATTTAACCGCTTACGAAAACCGTGAGTTCCGCGAAACGCCCCATTCTGTTCTCTCACGATGTCTAATGACTACCGAGATCGCTAATGTGGATAACCTGGCAGTAGGTCAGTAGGTGGCAGCACAATCCAGCTAATATTAAAAAAAAAGTATTTTTTGTGGTGTCCGGATACTTTTGATCACATAGTGTACCGTATTCGTGTCTATAGATGGAGCCAATGTAAAATTTATACAGACGTGCATACGTGTCAGAAGGAACGGACATTGCAGCGTCTACAGGTGTCAAATGAAATACTAGAAACGTATTCGCAATTGTAAATACGATCAGCTGTGAAATGTAATGGTGACATATGGAAATGGTGCCATATGGAAGTTTAGGCCAGTAAGAGAGGCGCGAATAGCGTAATTGTTTATGGGACGTCTAGTGAAAAGCGGGAAATCCAGGTTCGAGTTCCGGTCCGGCACAAATTTTCGTGTGTCACCTTTAAATTGTACAGTTTATGCTGATACGTATTCGCAGTTGCGTATACATTTCCTGTATATAATCAGCGTCGCATTAGGCGACACATGTTCGTTGGCCTCGGAAAACGTTCTTCGACCGTAATAGGCTCGTGATATTACTGACGATCAATACAGAGATTAGTTCTGCCCGTTTCGTTGGTATGTCCATTTCGGGACGGAGCAGTTGTGTTACCTCTACGGAATAGTACGAAACCACGATGGCTAAAAAAAAAAAACGTTTGCCAACAAAGTGGGGAAAAAAGGACCTCTGAGAACTTCTATCTGAGAAACTGACTGTACGAGTTGTTTACTCGATAGAAATATTTTGGGGATTTTAATCTCAACATAAAAAAGATGTTGTTATCTTCGGATTACCGACTACTACGGGACATGGTAGCTTTCCGTTTCTCGGGTGCACACGTGTGGCTGGGGTGTGTGTGTGTGTGTGTGTGTCTGTGTGTGTGTGTGTAAGAGGTGCATATATATATATATATATATATAGAGAGAGAGAGGCAGACAGAGAGAGGGAGCAGCGTCATATATTACTCGGACAGAAGTGAGGTTTATCTCGCGTAATGACGCACGGAGAAAGCCGAGCTAGGCAGCGCTAGGTGGTGTATCTGTAATTGTGGGCCGCGCGGCTGCTAGCGGCGGAAATTTCAATCGCCGTCGGGCGTCCGAGGCGGCGTTAGGCGGGATGGACGCGACCCGATAACGGCGCCGGGTCTCCTAAAAATGCGCCGCGGCCAATAATGGTCCCGCAGCGCGCAATCATAAAGTGTCGAGGTATCAAGTGAGAGAATCTATTCTATTTAGATGTAAAGCAGGCGCTGGCGGTAGCGGCCGCTGCCCGCTGCCCGCCGCCTCGTATTAAGCCGGCGGTCGCGAGCAATCAATTACCCTGATGAGCAGCCGGCCACCCCTGCTTCTCGCTCTCCTCCCTCCTCCGCTTTCGCACACACACTGCTCACGTATTGCAACGGCCTACTTTCATTCTCGTCCATATAATTATAGTGAATGCGAATGTGAATTTGTTTTCTGTTTATCATCTTGTGATGGTGCAGCTCTTGTCTCTTCCGTGCTTGCAGTATTAGATTTGTGGTTGATTCTGCCTTATGCAAGACACGTTCTGTTTAAATACTCAAACTAGTTTCGGCACTTATTGTGCCATCTTCCGTGAGTTTCTGTTGCTTATTTTCTACAATAAGCCAGCCGCGTTGGCCGAGGGGACTGAGGCGCTTCCGTCACGGTCTGCACGGCCACTACGGTCGGGGGTTCGAATCCCCCCTCGGGCATGGATATTTGTGCCGTCCTAGTTCGTAAGTAGTTCATAAGTAGTTCGTAAGTTTAGGGACTGATGACACCGTAGTTAAGTCCTATAAGCCTTACAAACATTTGATTTTTCTACAATAATATTTTACATATTTTGGTAATGCAATCGTTTGCACAAGTTGTTTGGTTAGACAATTTTTTGTTAGATGTTTTAGGCCTAATTTATTCAAGGTACTTACATTGTGTCATTCGCAGGATTTGCATGTGCATTAATTGTGGAATGACTAATTTTGACAGCCTCTCATCTGCAGCAAAATGTTCAAATGTTTGTAAATCTATCGGAGCAAACTGCGTGGTCATCAGTCCGTAGCTTACAAAGTACTTAAACCTAGGTAAACTAACCTACGGACAAACACACACACCCATGCCCCAGGGAGGACTCGAACCTCCACGGCGAACAACAGCGCGCTCCAGGTGCTTTAGACCGCTCGGCTACTCCACCGCGGCCCCCAGGGAGGACTCGAACCTCCGACGGTGAGCAACCGCGCCCTCCGCAGCGAAGCGCCTTAGACCGCTCGGCTACTCCGCCGCGACCATCTGCAGCAACAAGACGTTTTTGTTCACGAAAACTGACTGATTTATTGTAGGCCTACATTAGCCTGGAGGTTATATTGAAATTATGTTTATGTGGCTGTTTTGGCTTACTTTTCTGTTTGTTTGTTTGTTACACTTTCACGCCTCAATTACTGAACCGACCTTCATACAGGGGACTGTGGCGCTCCAGTCACGATATGCACGGCCACTACGGTCGGGGGTTCGAATCCCCCCTCGGGCATGGATATTTGTGCCGTCCTAATATTAGCTAGTTCATAAGTAGTTTGTAAGTTTAGGGACTGATGACCCCGTAGTTAAGTCCCATAAGCTCTACAAACATTTGAACATTTTTTGTTCAAATGTTTGTAAATCTATCGGACCAAACTGCGTCGTCATCAGTCCGTAGCTTACAAAGTACTTAAACCTAGGTAAACTAACCTAAGGACAACACACACACCCATACCCCAGGGACTACTCGAACTTGCGACTTTGAGCAACCGCGCGCTCCGCAGCGAAGCACCTTAGACCGCTCGGCTACTCCACCGCGGCCATCTGCAACAATAAGACGTTTTTGTTTACGAAAACTGACTGATTTATTGTAGGCCTACATTAGCCTGGAGGTTATATTGAAATTATGTTTATGTGGCTGTTTTGGCTTACTTTTCTGTTTGTTTGTTTGTTACCCTTTCACGCCTCAACTATTGAACCGACCTTCATAAAATTTTGCATACACGTTGTCAGTGGTACAGGAAAGAATACTGGGTGCCTTTCATCCAGAAGAAAGTACTCATCCTGAGGGAGATAAAAGTAACTTTTAGGCGGTCGTCTGGCATAATAGCTCCGCCTACTGAATGAAACAATTGCAAGATCATGCCTGTAATACGAAGAAAAGGGCCTGTGATGCACGAGAAGAAAATCGAATAATCTGTTTCTGTGTTATCCTAGGCACATCTTATAATGGCGCATGGCGGCGGGTGCATTGAAATAAACTTGTACGCCCTTTCAGCTATCTCCATGAAAGTTGGCTGATATATGTAATTTTCTGTATACAGGGGAAGGAGGACATGTGCTGACAAGGAGACCACTTGGCTATCGTATTTTAGAATTTTTTGATAATTTATGGTACGTAAAGTTCAGAACGGAAATAACAATCAGACAAAGCAATTCGACGCAACTGTCAAAAATTCTCAAGAAAATCGACTACAAAGTTTTGCAAGTAAGCGTAAGTAAAAATCATTTCATTCGTTGCAGCATTTCTGGGTATACCTCAGGTGATAGCGTTCTGGCATTCCAACCCTAGGGTGGGTGGTTCGAATCTTGCAGTGACAGATTTATTTATTTATTCGTTGTGTTCGAATACTTACACAATTTTATAATTGTAAATTTTACGAAATGTACACGTGTTTTTGTTTATTCGTAATTTTCTATATTTTATAGATGTTTGTTCATAATGATGGTTTCACACAAAAAAGTTACATCTTTTACAGTATGGCTTCACTATTAGTTGGCGACGGTAGTACTTGACTGTTCAGTTTGTGGAGAGCAACGACACAGATTTTGGAAAGTCATCTCCATTGTTGCTAATGGCTTTCCAAGCAGCTAACCTACTGAACCAGCTTTTATCGTGGCGACACAAAAACTGACACAACACCTGGAATTACAGATCCCAAAATGTTTTATATAACCGATTTCGGAAAAGAAAAAAAAATCTGTCACAGTGGGATTTGAACCACCGTCTCTAGGGTTGTGGGGCAAGAACGCTACCACCTGAGTTACACCGACGTGTGCTACAACTCATTTAATTATTGGTACTGACATGTAATTTGCAAAACTTCGAAGTCGATTTTCTCGACAGTTTTTGAGTGTTGCGTCGAATGTCTTTGGCTGATTGTTATTTAAGTTCTGAACTTCACGAAACATAAATATAATGCAATTCTAAAATCAGATACCCATGCGGTCTCCTTGTGACAGATGAAGAGGAGGGCATAGATAAAACGCAAGGAAGTAAGTTTAGGTCTTAAGTGTCGTCGACAGCATGCTCATTAGGAACGGAGTTCATACTCGGACTTTTAGGTAAGGATGAGGAAGAATATCGGCCGTTCCCTTTCAAAGGAACAATCCTGGAGTTTTCCTGGAGTGTTTTAAGAAATGACGGAAAACCTAGATAGGGATGGCCAGAGGTGGATTTGAACCACCGCGCCACCTCGCACGGTGAGCGTAGAGAGGTGGAGGAGATGGGCAGAGAGGGGCGAGGGGGGAGAGAGGGGAGGAGGAGATGAACACAGAGATAGCAGGAGACTGACAGCGAACGTTGTGGAGTGTTGTGATGGAGAAATAGCTGACAGCGTCCTGGATAGAGAGGAGGGGGAGAAGGGGCAGGTAGATAGAACGGGTGGGGAGAAGGGCAGAAAGGGGAGAGGGAGGAGCTGGGCTGAGAGAATATGGAAGGGGAGAAGGAAACAGAAGATTTGAATAAATAAATAATCGGGCAACGCCGGGTACCAAGCCTAGTTAAAACTAATAAACGGTTAAAGCATCGAAGTTTGGATTACACTGGTGAGCAGTATGCACTGAGATCTCTCCCCTGCCTACAAGCAGTCCACAAATTTAGAAAACTACTTCGACTTCAGATTAAACAAAAATCAGACTAGTCTTTACTGCAATCAAATATTTCTTCTGTGGTGCAATTCTACACGGACATACACTGAAAACTGCTCATGCGTAAAACATATAGGATTTAATTTCTTTTACAGATGTTGGAGAAATGTAGTGAGGAGCCGCGGCAGAATAACTGTGCACACTAAGGCGCCCAGTTGCGGTGCGTGCTGCCGTTCGCCGTCGGGGATTCGAGTCCATACTCGGGCATTGGTGTATGTGTTGTCCTTAGCATGATTTACTTTAAGTTTGTAAGCGTAGGGACTAATAACCGACGTAGTTAAGTCCCATAGATTGACAAACATGCCGGCCGCGGTGGCCGAGGGGACTGAGGCGCTCCAGTCACGGTCTGCACGACCACTACGGTCGGGGGTTCGAATCCCCCATCGGGCATGGATATTTGTGCCGTCCTTAGGATTAGCTAGTTCATAAGTAGTTTGTAAGTTTAGGGACTGATGACCCAGTAGTTAAGTCACATAGACTCTACAAACATTTGAAATTTTGAATTTTGACAAACATTTGAACTTCCTTTTGTAGTGGGGACGAAGACGGTCAAGTGCAGGAACTGGTACACGCAAAATACTACAACACACGTTCAGATCTCCTGCAGTTTCAGCGTAACTGACTAGGGTATTACGTACATCTTTCACCTATCAAATATTGTCCCATGACCGTCACAGGTTTATTTATATACAATTTAGTAGGGTCTGTGATTTGTCCTGCTGTTTTCGTTGTGGTCTTTGTTCATACTGTAATACTGAATCCGCTAAGAGACGTTAGAACCTGCTATTCTAACTATTACCTTTCTCGTTAAACCAAAACTTAGCAGCAGTTGAATGATAATTCAAACGTACAACGGGTTTCAAACATAAATTTTATCATCAGGTACGTATTGACACTGTGAAGGGAGTATTCAATAATTTCTGTATTTTGCTGTAAATAATGTGAATACGTACTAGATGATGAAACTTTACTTTGTGAAACTGGTTGTATTAATAGAGGATTATACAAATGTTCAAATGTTTGTAAATCTATCGGACCAAACTGCGTGGTCATCAGTCCGTAGCTTACAAACTACTTAAACCAAGGTAAACTAACCTAAGGACAACACACACACCCATGCTCCAGGAAGGACTCGAAACTCCGACGGCGAGCAACCGAGATGCCTTAGACCGAGGGTTATACAACAGCTATTACGGTTTTGATAAGGGTTTTGTAAGCTAGATCCTTCGTACGTGAAGTAAAGTTCCTTAAGGTCCTTCCAATAAACCTGTATCTGTTATCTACCTAATCCACGGTCCATCATCAGTCATTCCGAGCAAAGAACGCCTCTAAGCTGGTAGCTTGTAAATGATTTCATACACAGATCGACATTTGCCAAGTAAATCGATATCATATCTTTTCGTCAACGTAAGCGCTTTACATTATAGTTACTTCTGTTAACGTTTAGGCGCACCAGACGCGGATCATCTATAATTATCTTAAAGTTACGTAACGTGTAATTAAATGCCCTGTTATGTTATTTCAGCACTCATTGAGAACTGTAATTTTCAATAGGGAAGTCAATCGTATCAACATGATACATAAAACTTAAGAAATAATTCTCCTGTTTGAACTGGAAGTTAGCCGGCCGCGGTGGCCGAGCGCTCTGCGGCGCGCCAGTCACGGTCCGCACAGCCCCTCGGGCATGGATATTTGTGCCGTCTTTAGTCTTAGCTAGTTCCTAAGTAGTTTGTAAGTTTAGGGACTGATGACCCCGTAGTTAAGTCCCATAAGCTATACAAACATTGAACATTGAACTGGAAGTTAACCTCACAATAGGCTTATAATTGAATTGTGTGCTTTTGGAAAATCGCCACAGTTGTGCGATGGGATTCGCGATTTACTGTCAGCAAGGACACAGACATCGACCGAAAGTCATCGAGTAAAACAGAAGTGATATATGGCGTTCCTCAGGGAAGGGTTATAGGGCTCCTACTATTCCTAATCTTGATATACGATTTAGAAGACAATGCGAGCAGCATTCTTAGACTGTTTGCGGATGATGCTGTCGCTTATCAGTTCAAATGTTTGTAAAGCTTATGGGACTTAACTGCGGGGTCATCAGTCCATAAACTTACAAACTACGTTATTCTAATGACGGCACAAACATCCATGCCCGAGGGGGATTCGAACCCCAGACGGGGAACGGCCTCGCGCATCGCAGCATAGCGCCTCAATGCGCTCGGCCAAAAAGTGAAATCGTACTTATGAGCACTAAAAGAGATCTGTTAAACTTCATTTACACGATAAATCAGCCAAATCTAGGAGGCTTCAATCCTGGTAAGTACGTAGTGTCGATAGCACAGTGGTAGAGCGCCAGATTATGAATCGTAAATTTGTGGGTTCCATTCCCGTTACGTCCTACGATTTTCATCTCTCACTTTTCGCTTATTTTACCTCTGGCGATGTTGCTGATGTGAACAATATCGAGTAGCACCATGGTTAGGGATCCACGCTCAAATGTATGTTCTCTATAAATGATAGGCTAAGTCAGTTCGTATGTCGGAGGAATGTAACGGCATAGCACCTCCAAACAGGAACATTGCTAGTAAAGCACTGTGGTGTTCAAACCAATCTTCGAATTGTTAACTGCCGGCCGCGGTGGCCGAGGGGATTGAGGCGCTCCAGTCACGGTCCGCACGGCCACTAAGGTCGGGGGTTCGAATCCCTCCTCGGGCATGGATATTTGTGCCGTCCTTAGTTGTAAGTAGTTCATAAGTGGTTTGTAAGTTTAGGGACTGATGACCCCGTAGTTAGGTCCCATAGACTCTACAAACATTTGAACATTTTTTGAATTGTTAACTGATTTACCTTACCTAGGAATTGCAATTACTAACTTTTTAATTTGAAAGAACACACAGAAAATATCACAACAAATGCGAACCAAAGGCTACGTTTCATCGGTAGAACACTTAGAAGGCGCAACACTTCTACTAAAGAAACGGCCTACACAACACTTGTGCGCCCAAATTTGGAGTATTGCTGAATATAACATTAGCTAAAGCGTGAACGGATGAGAGTGTTGTGTTGATCACAGCATTATTTCTATGCAATCACCTCCCCTTCAACCTCACTCCCCTCCCTTACTTGCAGTATATCATATTATTTCTCTCCATAACACTATTCTGCATATACGAGGCGCGTCCAGAAAGTAAGTTCCGTTTGGTAATAAAATGAAATTGTACACAGATACAGAAGAAATTTTTATTGCACAAAATTCTACAACTCTGAAACCATTTTTCCACATAACTGCCGAAATTTTGCAGGCATTTGTCATCGCGTGGCACCAGGTTTTGTATACCTTCTTCATAGAAATCTGCCGCCTGTGTCTTCAACCAGTTGGAAACAGTGAAATTTGGGGGAAGTCCATAGCGAGAGCACTAATTGTAAACCTACGGTTTTCCTGGATCTTGTCATCAATCGCGTGAACCAGTTCTTCTGTAGTTCTGTGGGACCCCCACAAAGTAGGACTGACGGAAGATGTAAAGTTCAGAGAAGGGCAGCTCGTTTTGTATTCTGGCGATTTAGGGTAGAGAGTGTCACGGAAATGATGCACGAGTTGTAGTGGAAATCATTAACTGAAACGCATTATTCGTTACGGCGAGATCTATTTGCAAAATTCTTTTCACCACCTTTCTCTTCCCAATATAAACACATTTTGGTAGCATCTACTTACATAGGGAGGCACGATCATCATAATAAATATAAGATAATTCAGATCGAAATCGGAAAAAAAATAGGTCTTCATTTTTCCCGCGCACTTTTAGAGAATGGAACAGTAGAGAAATAACAAAAAGCAGTTTGATGTACCTTCTGCCATGCACTTAAATGTGATTTGCAGAGTAACCATCTAGATGTAGAAATAGTGGCGGAGGAATTGGTCACATTCCCACGCCAGGAAAAGGTTCCGCCACCTCGCCTAAACATGGGTAGTCGACACGGTGGTGAGTGGAACCGTTCGGCGAGCAGTTGATGAAATATCATTGTTTAAAATAACCTTTTTATGCAGAAACAGGTTTGCAGTATGTAGGAGGCTATCGCCCCTTGAAGACGTAGATGGCTACCGACATGCCCGGAACCAAGGTCGACTCCTTGCTCAGACGGTAGATCGCGTCAGCGGCGACGGCCGTTGACGTCAGCGATGCTGCTAATAAATATTACTCGTGGTCACCACGAACCACAACAGAAGAGGCACTGTTTAAAGAACGATAACTGCCAAAGTCGAAAGCCGGAAGATCAGTAATGATAATAACTGGTATTCGGCAACTGAGGTACTTAGCAGCTCCTAACACTTGTCCGAACATGAGACCCACCAGGGAAGTAGCAGAAGTTAGTCACTCAGCAGGTGACCAAGAGGTGTGGAGCAGTCAAGTTGCCTATATACGGTTACTAGGACAGGTAGTCACTTGCGACAACAGGGGACGAACTCCTTGGCACATAACGAAATACTTCATATAACGTAGCAGTGGTCTTTGCGTTCAAGTTAACAGCTGAAGTAGAAGGTGATTCCATTTTCCTATTTATTTTCCTCATATAGGTGCGTACAGGAACTGTAGTATCACCCATCTTCACCCTTCACATGCGCCTCTAGATTCTTCTGTTTAAATGTTTATAAATCTGTTGGTTCAAACTACTATGGTCAACAGTGCTTAGACTTATAAACTACTTGAACTAACTTAAACTAAGGACAACAAACACATACCCATGACCGAGAGAAGACTCGAACCTCCGACGGCGAGCAACTACGTGCTCCGCACCAAGGCGCCTTAGAGCGCTCGGCCACTACACCCCGGCAGATTCTTCTGCTTCGGCTGCTTGCTGAAAAAGCGATATTCCACTCTTAATACGTCTTCTTGTGAAACTGGTTCTGGCCTTCATGCTGACGCTCTTTTCCCTCAGCATGTCGTCATTTTGCTAAATATCACAGTAACAATTCATCACACCCGACGGAATGTAGACTCTCGTAGAATATTGTGTAAGATAATATCACTGCTGGTCATCCAAAATGTAACTCCAATAAGGATGGGAGATATCACAGCCAAATTTTGTTAGGAAGGTAACACGTGCTACAAATATCACGTGACTTAAAATACAGTCCCATGTGAAATGAGGAAAATGAAATCAGTATTGCAAGTTGCCGCAGTTGCTAGCTATATCCGCGGCTGCATACCTCGGCATTTAGTCAAGGTGTTATTGAGGTATGGAAATCCATGCTCCTTGTACAGTACATATTGCCAAGTTGATCTGCTGTAGCAGCTGGTGGCGTATCCCAGGCCACTCGTTCCGCAATAACCTACCAGATGTTTTCGATAGGTGAAAGATCGGGCGAGCAGGGGAGATCAAGGCGTCACTGTAATACGCTGGCCGACATAGAAGTCTTGAACGTTGCGTGCTATGTGTAGTCTCACATTATCCTCTTGCAATCTGGCCATCGTCAAGCTCCGAATGTATGGTAGGGCAACAGCCTTCAACACTTCAGCGATGTAACGCTCGCTTGTTAGAGTACGGCAGTACGCACTAGGGAGAAGGGTGCGAGAATGCAATCCAGTACAGTCCAAAATCATACTACCAGGTGTAGAACCATTATGGCGGTGCAAAACGCAACCCTCAACAGCCTTTTCACCGCGGTGTTTCCAAACTCGCCCCCCGAACGCCGTGGTTCTGCAAGCAGTATGAGGATTAGTCTGTAGAAACAATGTTGTTCCATGCGGTTGTCTGTGTCCGCAATTATCATACCATTTGTGGATCAAGCGTCCGCATGTTAACTTACAAAAGTGGTAAACCCTGCATACTGGAAGCCTTGCGGATAATACACGCCGAATAGCGCATACAGCATGCTGGACAACAGACCTAATTTGTTGTGATATGGTTCGTGATATGACGCAGCGATCCATCACTGAAATACGCACAATATGCCTGTCATCGCGCAATCGATCCTGTCGGTCCGTTGTTCGCTCCTGGGTCCAGCGATTACAGATCCGCATCACAGTTGCTTAGTTACTTCCGACACGGTCATCGATTTCTCTGAAGAATAATCAGTAATTCCTATAGGGAACTATTGTCCCTCGGTCCAACTTCGAAACGTGCTCAAAAGACCGTCTCTGTCTTGTACGAAGCATAGTGAATCTTCTTGCGGAAAATACCCGTAGTAAGAATATATCCAGTATGTCCACACAGCTGTCTGTTCCTCGTTTACATAGAGTTTGTAGGTAGCGCTAGTGGCGCCCGGGATGTGCACCTGCGCTGAAATGCTGATCATGTACAGTACATCTCTCGTCGCCACAAATTCATGCAGCAAATTTCACCTGATCAGAAATTTGCATTACGGGTTGCCAGTAGTGCACGCTTTTTACTTACTGGTTATGTAAGTTTCTTGCCTTGAACAGTAGCTTAAGCAGCTAACAATACTTCAGTTTTAATGGCTGTTGATGTAACTAGAATCCAACACACTCGTTAGTTGACAGAATCGGGAAAAATGTGCTTCGTAACGAATTTTACAGACAATATTACATACATTTAATGAATCTAAAGAAATCATTTTATTTGTACACTGGTCAAAACAATCAGGAGATCAGTTGAGATACCTACGTTCTGAATTATTTTCTTCGGCAGAATGAACTAAATGGTTCGATATCTTTCTGTCGGTTGTATGGAGTGGAGACAAGAACATTACAGCAACCGAGGTAGTAGTAATAACATAAAATTGCTGCAGAGGGGGTTGGTGTTGACTTGTGTTTACTCTACCAAACGAATTGCACAAGCAGTTGGGATCAGATAGTGTAATGAGTAGGTAGTGCAATGCATTAATAACGTTACTTAGCCGAAGCTATGGCATGGATAGCCGTAGGAAAGTTGGAAGCGGGACAGAGAGAGAGGGAGGTGGTTGCAGTTATTGGAGAGTTGCAAAGTGTAATTTGCAGGACCTGGACGCAATTTCAGACAACAGTAACCGTCAAAAGTAAGCAAGGCCAAGGTCTTCCAAGGGTAACATCAGCAAGAGATGGCAGTTTTCTCCTGTTAACAGCCCGTGGAAATGGGAGGCTGAATGAAACTCAACTGCAACGCACCTTCCAGGCAGCCACAGGATGCAGAATATCAACACAAACAGGGCGAAATTGCCGAAATGTGGCCTCTACACTCGGACGCCCATGGTGCGTGTCCCACTAAAACCAGGACGCCCTTTAGTCCGCACAAACTAGGCGGAGGAACATCAGGAGACGTAACGAATGGTGCCAGGTTCCCCTGACAGATGACTCAAGATTTTGTGCTCAGCAGGACAATCGTCGTTCCCTCATCTGGAGAGAACTTGGAACACGGAAGGATCCTGCTTCTGTGCAGGGAACATCACCATATAATGATGTGGATAAATGGTGTGGGCAGGAGTCAGTATTGGAGGACTACGGACCTCTATATCGTTCAGAATGGCGCTTTGACTGCTCAGAAGTACAAAGACAAGATCTTTCGACCTTTCGTTGTGTCCTAAGCTGGTGCCATAGGATATGGGTTTCTTTCTGGTGGACGATGACGCTCGTCTCCACAGAGCTGAACTGGTGAACAACATGATTGAAGCTGAGGGAATTGAATGAATGGAGAGGCCTGCTTGGTCACCGGAATGATTAATCATGTCTGGGGTGATCTTGGCAGAAGCATCGCAGCCAGACCAGCACCTGCCACAACGGTTGCAGATCTGGATATTGGTCTCATGGAAGAATGGCCAAATATCCCTAAAGAGCTGATTGACAATCTCAAATTGTCCATGCCACGCAGGTGTGCAACTGTACCGGCCGTCCGACGTGAACACACACCATATTAGAGGGCAACGAGAATGGTAACCCAATGGTGCCTCGCACTAAGTAAACGCCATGTAAACCTCAAGTATAGAGTTGAGACAGCAAAATATCGTATTGTATTACACACAAATTACAATTCTAACCAGTATCTGAATAAAACACTTTACCATATGCATATTGGGTATGATATCTCACCTGATCCCCTAATTCTTTTCAGGAGTGTATTTTGGGACGAAAAATGAGGTACGTCAGAACCATGAAAAACTTACAGCATAAAATACTCATTCCGAACCGTGCTGAATTTCTGTCGAAACAGAAGGAAACCATACACTGACTAGCTGTGGATGCATGTCAATTTATGTGATTGGTTGTTTTCCTGTACAGATGTATGATTTCGTTCACTACAGTATTAATTCATTAATCTAGAACTTGTATTGACGTCTACTGTAGCCCATAATTTTACTAATTTTACACTGTTATATATTTATAGGGTGGTTCCGTACATAGACTTACCAAAGACATACTGAAGATTTGTGAAACTTTTAACCGATATTTAGCCATATAAAACTCTTCCTTTTCAAACGGCAAAGGTTGGGCAATGTTACGATACCCTAAACACTTTACGGGTTTCATTTATGGTCATAATTGTATTAAATGTGTTCTGTGTACTTTTGAGTGCATTTCTATCGGAGCCAAAAGAATTAGAACGCTGGTAAATCGTTGGTGCTTTCGTAATCCGGCAATCCGGCAACGTAGGGCATATCGAATGTTCAAATGTTTGTAAATCTGTCGGACCAAACTGCGTGGTCATCAGTCCGTAGCTTACAAACTACTTAAACTAAGGTAAACTAACCTGAGGACAACACACATACCCATGACCAAAGGAGGACTCGAACCTCCGACGGCGAGCAACCGTGCGCTCCGCAGCGACTCGCCTTAGACCGCTCGGCTACTCCACCGCGGCAGGACGTCTCACTACCAACACTAGCAGTGCCAAATCCAAAGATTAACATGCCGACACTATGAAGATACGGAACAAATGCTAGGAAAAAGAAGAAAAGAAGAACTTAGAATCTGCACCGGTTGTCGATATTACAAGGTGCTCATGGCAAGTATGGAAGGGAGCTGTCGGTAGCTATAGAAGGTGCAGGATAGAGAATGAACCTCATAATGAAACAGTGCCCAAGAGACAATGTCAGATCTTCATAAATTGGAAACGGAAATACGTAACTGCATGTGAAGAAAGGAAAACTATCCACAACACAAGGTTTCCTCGGAACGCAGCGATATTTGGAACATAGCGTCACGTACTGTGTAGCTCCCATTAGCATCTGTTTGCTGCGCAGGTTTACCGTGGCGCATTTCTCAAGATGCGACCACAGATAAGTGTCTGCGAAGCTTAATCGCTAGCATCTGACACGATGAAAGCAACAACAATTAACGCATATCCCATTAGTATCGTCACTTGCATTTCAATGAGCTAAGAGAATTAGCATGGATTTCAACCTGTAACTGTGCGGCCTTGTCGGTATGCCATCGGGTTGAACACCCTCTAAGCTGAAGGCGCGCCGTACGATTCTTCCATATTCAAGAAGATCTTTTGTGTTTAGAAGGCTTATTAACATCCGTTTGCTGTGGCAAGTTTACCGCGGCGCATTTCTCAAGATGCGACTGCAGATAGGCGCCTTGGAAGCTTAATCGCCACCATCTGAGACGAATTCCGCCTATCTTGCTTCATGTTCATCATTCCACAATGCGCTACGTGGTGGGATTAACCCGTTGGGAAAATACTGTCATTTATCCTAAGGGATTACGTGCGCTACACTTCCGTAGGAAGCATTTAAGTACTGTAACTGTACTGCATGACAGAATCACGCAGTTCTAAGATGGATTTCAAGTAATAAGATATACTCGCAAATGAATAGACATCAAATATCCATGATTTTTCCAAAGATTGTAGATCAACGGTTTCCAAATTTTCTGACAACATTATTCATAAATGAAACTCTTTATTTGCTAATATTCCCAGCAGAGTAGGTACTTAAAATTTATATGAATAAAAAAGAAACTAAAGATAGATTATATGTTAACAATGTATAAAAATGATACTGATATAATTTTTTATAATTTTATTAAACCAAGATATAATGAATCGATACTGCTTATCTCTAACTTTATTCGCTTGATCACACTGGCGAATTAAGTTGATATTCTTAATGCTTTCTTCCGATACTAATGCAATTTCTTCACTAACACATAACTGGTGTCACCTCCATTTTTGTCAATATTGCATATATATTTTCAGGGCGACGGCCTCAAAAAAGTCCGAGGAAATTATCTTAGAAACCAGCCACCTGTATGTTAGTATTCCAAATCTTAAAAACGCTTACTACAGTTTTTTCATTCTTCAAAACTGTTATCAGTTTCACTACGTTGTAGACATTATATCATTATTAAAATACGTGAGAAATTGAACTGAATCTCCTCGTTCAGTAGTATGTCTGAGGTTAAATATGTGTTTTTCAAATGTTTGTTAAGCTTAAGGGACTTAACTTCGGGGTCATCAGTTCCTAAACTTACAAACTACTTATGAACTACCATATACTAAAGACGGCACAAACATCCATACCCGAGGGGGGTTTCGAACCCCCGACCGTAGCGACCGTGCAGACTGTGGCTGGAGCGCCGCAGACCACTCGGCCACCGCGGCTGGCTATTTGTTTTTATTAATGTCTAAATTTTAATTGAGTCAAATTTATACCGTTGCCCTATACGTGTAAGGCATCTACATTTATTACACATTAATTCCCATGGTCCAACCAACGTAAAGCAAAAGATGAATTTGGCTTCTTTAGTTTCTATTTTCTGTGGTACTCTTAGAGCATAGTGTAAACTAAGCTTCTAGTTTGTACTTTATAAGGGAACTCACTGTTTTGGCAGGTGTTCTTTTAATCTCCATTTTCATAATGGCAGACTCTTCTCCTCTTGAAGTGAAGAATGACATAGATAATTTATTCTTCTGATGCTAGGAATTACGTTCTGTAATAGTACAATAGTTTCATTTAGATAAACAATCCAGAACATCAGCAGGTGAGGTAGACTGTTTCAACATTTATAATTGGAGCACTATATGGCTAGTTGGAGGAGGAGGGGTTACTTGCGCCTGGAATTGAAGTAAAATCCACTTAATGTCTGTGGGATGTAAAAAAAAAAAAAAAAAAAAAAAAAAAAAAAAAAAAAAAAAAAAAAAAAAAAAAAAAGCGACGAAATCCTTTGACTTCAAAATGTTGATTATCCTGTTGGAGATTTTACCCACATTAAGTTGTTGTTGTAGTTGTGGTCTTCAGCCCGGAGACTCGTTTCATGCAGCTCTCCAGCTTACTCTATCCTGACCAAGCCTCTGCATGTCCTCATAAAACGGCAACCCACATCCATCTGAATCTGTTTACTATATTCGTGTCTTGGTCTCCCTATGCGATTTTTCCCCCACACATTTCCCTACAATATTAGATTTACGCACGGTCTGCACGGCCACTACGGTCGGGGGTTCGAATCCCCCCTCGGGCTTGGATATTTGTGCCGTCCTAGTTCGTAAGTAGTTCATAAGTAGTTTGTAAGTTTAGGGACTGATGACCCCGTAGTTAAGTCCCATAAGCTTTACAAACATTTGAACTAAATTTACGATTCCTTGACGATTAAGAATGTGTCCTACCAGTCGATCCTTTCTTTTAGTCAAGGTATGCCAAAAGTTCCTTTACTCCACAATTTTTTTCAGTACATCTTCATTAGTTACGCGATCTACCCATCTAATCTTCAGCATTCTTCTGTAACACCACATTTCAAAAGCCGATGTTCGATGTTAGAAAATTTCTCTTTTTCAAAAACGCTTTTCTTCCCATTGCCATTCTGCATTATATGTCCTCTGTACTGCGACCAATATATGTTATTTTACTGCTCAAGAAACAAAACTCATCTACCACCTTTATTGTTTCGTTGCCTAATTTAATTACTTTCACATCTGCAGTTTTCCTTTTCCGGTCTACCTGCGTTGTTCACTGGTTATAGTAGGTATCTGACTAGCTTCTTCACCTTTTTATGCAGAATGGTTTCAATAATATTAGGATAGGGGGATGCAAAGCAAACAGTGAATCATGAGGTGGAATGCTGCATATTCGAAAGTTTTTTGGGTATCGTAAGAATGTTGAGTGATGATAAGTTCTGACTGCCATGTGTGAAGGGAAAAATTTCGCACTGACGTGTTTTACGGCCCACTTTAGATCTGATTATAGTTTTATGACTTTTTACAAACACTTCGTACAAAAATAATAAAAATGTAAATAATAAAAAAATTATGGGTGATGCCATCACGACTCTACTATTGTTCAAAATGTTCAAATGTTTGTAGAGCTTACGGGACTTAACGACGGGGTCATCAGTCCCTAAACTTACAAACTACTCATGAACTAGCTAAGACTAAGGACGGCACAAATATCCATGCCCGAGGGGGAATTCGAACCCGCGACCGTAGTGGCCGTGCAGACCGTGATTGGCGCCGCAGTCCCATCGGCCACCGCGGCCGGCTCTACTATTGTGATAATATCTATGCACCCAACTCGTAATATTCTTTCTGACCGTATTTTAATAACCAGCCAAAAGTATTTGATATCTGACTTTAGCTTTGGCAAACAAACTGTTTTTTCTTAACTTTTTTTTATTTAAACTATTATTTTAATACCTCTCCCCCATTTTCATTATCTTTTTCCGTTAAAATGTTATCACCTGTCTTGCCTTGGCAGTTTGCTCAAACTTTATTATCTTTGCCCGTACTGGATACGAATGAATATTCTCTGCAAGGAACGTAGCGTACATTTGCCATTTGGACGACTATAGGCTGAATGGAACATGGCATACATTTGGCGTTCGGAAATCAGTCACGTGACATCCCTCGACCAAAACTCTCCTTTGCATACAAAATCTTGCTTTCTGTATTTGATGATTTTCTTATTATAGCTCAAGCGTTGTCACTTCAAAGCAATCGCGAACTGAAAATTATCAAAATCACGTCGTTCTTAGGACAATGAATTATAATCTAATTTCTAAAATCTAATTTCGCCGTAGCGAAATGGGTGACGAATTTTTAGTTTGTGATGTACAAACATGTTAGACGGTGGTTGGAAACTTGCTAGGGTGCGGTGGCTCAGCGCGCTCGGTCAGAGGGTTGCCGGCATGGTAGCTCGACGCCCTCTGTAACGAAAAAACTGAGTGAACGACGAAACGATCAAAATAGAACAAAACACACCAACGTCCACAAAGTACCGATCAAACCGAAGAACCAATGCAAAGAGAGAAAAAGAGGGTTCAACGCCATCTATAATTGAAAAAAAAAACCGTTGAGATAACATTCTCAACGAACAACCCAAGACAAAGATGAACACACGTCCACAAAGCATCGGTCTCCCTGAAGACAAAAAATATAAAAAGTTTTCGCACACTCTTGTTAACTTAACACAACTATTTAATGCAAGATTCTGAGTTGTTCAAAGGTAACAGCGCTTTCTCTGAAAAGAGCATTTGTTCTGTTTCGAGTAAATGCCATGAAATACATACCAACGATTTGTAAACATAAACTAGGGAAAAAAACAGTTATTTGTTGCAATGTATGCACTTGCTTTTCGCTTAATTAAGGAACGACAGTTGCTACAGAAATCTAGGACTCCATTTATATATGAAACCACCAGTATCTCTACGTTGTTTAGAATATTCATTAACATAGTATCCACCCCGTTCTTGTGCAGATGCTTCAGAAGACCATTGTTCAATTCTTTGTTACGTATTTCACGGCATGTTCGCGAAATAGAACAAACCACATTTTAGAGGGAGCACTCTTTCACATGCACAATTCTAAACATTGCAGAACATAGCTCTTTTTAATTAATAAGAGTGCCCGAAACCCTTTTAGGAGCCAAGGCAAAAAAAAAAAAAAAAAAAAAAAAAAAAAAAAAAAAAAAAAAAAAAAAAAAAAAAAGAATAGTAGTGACAGGTATCGAAGTACCGACCATGTGCAGCACAAGCTAACGTGCTGTCCACTACACTACGGCCGACAGTTACGAATTGATTTCTTATTTCTCGTACGATTCCTGGTAGTTGTTAACTGCTAATATGGCATTTTATACACTAGATTATAATTTATAGTACTAAGAACGACGTGTTTTTGTTAATTGTTCAGTGCGCCACTGTTTTGAAATGACAATGCGTAAGTTGTAATACGAAAATCATAAAATATGGCAAGCAAGATGGCGTATGCCAGAGAGAGTTCTAGGCGAGGTATGCCACGTGACATCTCCGAACGCCTGGCTTACATAAAATCAAGTGACGGTATCAAATCGCCGTTATTTTTGCAAATATCGCTGTAACGGTGCCAGTTACAAACAAAACATAAGAGAGCAAAGTTGTAGAGAATATTCTTTTCTACAAATTCGGTTATTCCATTATTGTGTCAGATGAACGGTTTATACGTAATTAAAATTGCGTTGCAAACGGCTTTTTTAGTGTTTGTAACGTATTTGTTGTCCTAAATATTTGAAAAAGGGAGGTTCTGGTCTCTGGCGGCCAACTATTATGTCTGTAAAATTTGGTGCCGATCGGTTGAACGGTTCGACTTAAAAAGTGGGAACACGTTACGGACAGACAGACGGTGCAAAATTGCCGTTATTTTTGGAAATATCTCTGAAACGATACGAGATATGAAAAAAAATGAGAGAGAAAAATTGTAGAGAATTTCATCTTGCAAAAATTCGGTTATTCACTTTTCTTGTCAGATGAATGGTTAAGCCGTTATTTTCTTTTAAATTTCGAGCTGTCAAAAGACGATCGCAAAGGCCCTCTTTCAGTGTTACTACCGTAACCTAAAGTGGGCCAAAATATCCTAACCGGTATTACAAATGTAAATGCGAGTTTCTTTCTTGCGCTTTCACCCCTTAATTACTCAATAGATCATCATGAAATTTTGCTCACAGTTTCAGTGGTGCAAGAAAGATCGGCCGCCATAACAACTCGGCCTACAGGCAAATAAATTGCAAAACAAGATTTCTGGAGTGCAGAATAAGTTACCCATTTGAAAGTGTGATACCCCAAAAATAATCTGTTTGCGATTTATCTTACGTTTTTTAAATACATAAAAAGGAGGGCATTGGCTGTGAGAGACGGAGGAGAAGATGGATATACATTGGAGGAGATGTACCGATAGGAGAACAGGTGAGGTGAGAGAGGGGAAGGGGGAGATGGGCAGAGAGAGAGGTGGAAGGAGAGTGACAGAGTGAGTGGGGAAAGAGGAGATGGGCAGAGCAGATGAACTAACAGAGGATTGGAATAAATAAATACCCTGGCAGCGATGGGTAGTTCAGCTAATAAATAAATAAAAAAGAGAGAATATTTTCGAATTCTTTTGTTGAACTGAATTGTGTTTTCAGCTCTAAACTTCCGAAGGCCACGAAGAAAGTACAGGGTGTCTCACGGAAGATGCCTCCCAGGCGTCCGCAGATCGCGCGGTACAGCTCCCGGCCGCCGCCTCCGCATCCGCCGGCCACGGCAGCGCCCGATTCTCGGACTCTATTGTGCCGCAGCGCATACACTGAGTTAAAGTCTAAAAAACATTGCCATCTAAGTAACCTAACTCCTTCACCAGGATCCGAGAAGGCATATAATGGCAGGGGTTTATTATTTATTGAGAACTCCAATGTTAGATGCGTTATGTAGTCCCCTACCCAGATAGCGTCCAGGTTCGGAAAGAATTCCAAGATACACATTGTTTATTTACCAGGCGAGAGCCGCGGTTTAGTAGCCGAGCGGTCTAAGGCGCCTCGCTGCGGAGCGCGCGGTTGCTCGACGTCGGAGGTTCGAGTCCTTTCTGGGGCATGGGTGTATGTGTTGCCCTCAAGTAGTTTGTAAGCTACGGTCTGATGACCGGGCAGTTTGATCCTATAGATTTACAAACATTTGAATGTTTTGACTCATGTGAGATGTGTGTGCAGTCTTGTCTGCGCCAATCGAGCATACAGGATGCAGTCGTAAGCTATTTTGGTACATGTCGACACCAATGATGCCTGTCGCTTGGGTGCTTCGCTGGCTTATGGAACAGGTACCCAAATATGTGAGTGGCTCGAAGACGTCTCCAGTAATAGAACCCAGCACGTTGTTCTTGACGGTTGTTGTTCATTAGAGACAAGGGTATCGTCAGGGGTCCACCAGAGAAGAGTGATAGGACCGTTATTATTTTCTGTGTACGTAAATGATCTGACGAACAGAGCGAATAGCAATCTGCGGCTGTTTGCTGATGATGCTGTGGTGTACGAAAAGATGTCGTTGAATGACTGCAGTGGGATAATAGATGACTTAGACGAAATTTATAGCTGGTGAGAGAGTGAGAGGAAAGGCAGCTAGCTCTAAATGTAGAAAAATATGAGGTGCTGCAGATGAGTATGAATAACAATCCCATAATATTCGAATACACCATTGGTAGTGTGCTGCTTGACACAGTCGTGTCGATTAAATATCTAGGCGCAACGTTGTAGAGCTATATGAAATGTAAGAACAGTCGTGAGGAAGGTAGATAGTCAACTTTAGTTTATTGGGATTATTTTGGGAAGCTGTGGTTCATCTGTAATTCAGATCGCGTATAGAACACTTATGTGACCCCTTCTTCACTACTGTATTGCTCATGTGTTTGGGATCCGCAAGAGATCGTTTTAAAGGAAGACATAGAAGCAACTCTGAGGCGGTCTGCTATTTTTGTTACTGCTTGGTTAGATCAATGCGTGACTGTTACAGAGGTGTTTGGAAATTCAGATGGCAATTGCTGAAGGAAAGGGAACATTCTTTATGAGAAACACAAATGAGGAAGTTTAAATGGCCAGAATTTGAAGCGACTGCAGAACGATTCTACAGCCACCAACTTAAATTTCGCGTAAACATCACAAAGACAATATATGAGAATTTAGAGTTAGTTCAGATGCATATACCCTTAATAATTCGTGTTTTGCCGGCCGCGGTGGCCGAGGTGACCGAGGCGCTCCAGTCACGGTCAGCACGGCCACTACGGTCGGGGGTTCGAATCCCCCCTCGGGCATGGATATTTGTGCCGTCCTAGTTCGTAAGTAGTTCATAAGTAGTTTGTAAGTTTAGGGACTGATGACCCCGTAGTTAAGTCCCATAAGCTTAACAAACATTTGAACATTTGAATTCGTGTTTCTCTCGTTTTTCTTGGGAGTGGAACAAAAATGGATAGGAGTAGTAGCAGTACGAGGTACCTCCGGCACGCACATTTCAGTGTATTGCAGAGGATGTATGCGGAAACAGATGAAGACAGGAAATTATCAAACTGACGACCATCTGTTTCAATGCATAAAGGCAACGGCGTATGACGTTCTGCAGCACTCTGTGAAAGATACGTGATGTCTGTTTTACCAGGAAACAAGCAGTTTGAACCCTAACAAGCAGGTCTTCATCCGTTTCTACACCAGTATCATCAAATTCACGAAACGAGGAGGCAGAAAAAAGATTATATTAGCTTATCATGGACACTGCCCATCATACTTTGTCAGATAATCGTTGGTCGTGGCCACTGGTATTTGTGACTTGGGGATTGTTCTCAGTCAAGACTTGCAACAAATACACAGAGACTAGCAGGCGTCGCTTTGAACAACTACTATGTGTTACGTTCTTGTTATGTTCTGTACTATGTGTACGTTCATAACACATAAATATGCACTTCCGAGCACTGGTTTCCTATCTCACTATAGCTCTAGATCCAGCGTTACCGTTTCAATTGCATCCAAAGGGTTTAAAACAACGTGAATATGGAGATGCGGGCATTACGGCACTCATCATCATCATTATTATTAAACACGGATTATGTCTTTCAGCGTTCAGTCTGAAGCAGAGTCCACCTAATAAAATTCCTCCATGTTCCCCTGTTCATTGCTAACATTGATGCCTCATCTGATGCTATTACTTGAAAGTCATTCTTAACTGAATCCAAGTACTTTCTCCTTGGTCTGCCTAGAGTCTTCTTACCCTCTACCGCTGAACCCATGAGTCTCTTAGGTAACCTTGCTTCTCAAAACGTTCAAATGCTTGTTAAGCTTAAGCGACTTAACTGTGGGGTCATCAGTCCCTAAACTTACAAACTGCTTATGAACTACCTTATACTAAAGACAACACCAACATCCATGCCCGAGGGAGGATTCGAACCCCCGACGGGAAGCGGCCTCGCGCATCGGAGCATAGCGCCTCAATGCGCTCGGCCACTCCACTTGTTCCATAAATCATGAATTCGACACTTGGTATTGATGTGTAACGTGTCAGGTTATTTTTTTTAACAATAAATACTCACGCGTTTCAAACTGGTTGTTCCCAATAAGGCCCATCATGGAAAATGTAATGATTACACTTATGTTCCTATTAACTTACGATAAGGAAACTTACTGCTGTCAGAGCAATGTTGGTTGCTGATTAAATTTAATAATCTGAAGAGTTAATAACCAGTAAGTAATTTACCAACAGTACTGTAAGAAGCGTTTGTAAAAAAATGTACATATAAAAGTCTATGTATCATCTCATTCCACTTATGTCTGAAATAAAATTACATTACAACTCTTGCAGTGTATTCTAACAGTTTTTCTGCTATTTACGTGCCCCAGAATGTTACCATGTCACCAGATGTGGCTATGAGCCATTTTAGGATCAGAGTCTCCTAAAAAGGCCCACTTGCAGGGGTTTAACATTTTCTTTGAAGTGATGATATTAATTACATAAACTTTCCATTTTAATTTATTTTTGAACTTAATATAGTTGTAGGATGTTCACGTTCGCTCTCGGAATATTACCAGTTACACATACTGCATACGAAATTCCTAAACGTTAGGTGGGCCTTATTTGGTTCACATACCTTATATCAAGAAGTGCACTGCTAACTTAGTTTTCTTTCTGACTTCCTTCTTGCAGAAGGCAAAGAACTGACACTATATCAACAATTGTAAATATGCCCATAAAAAGCAATTGGCAATTTCATTGCGTACGCATTAATATGCCAGTCCCTTGCGGAAATCCAGTCTAGGCTGCGAGCATGAGGAACTAATGGGCAAGTGACATTACCATCGTAGTATGATATAAGTTGAGAATTTGGGTTGGAAGTGACGCTTGCCTGGATATCCTAATTGCTTAAGGCGACTGCTGGACCGAAGCGGAAAATCCGGGTTTGAATTCCGGTCCAACACAAATTTTCAATTTTGCCGTTGAATTTATTTCAATACCCTGAAACGGTCGAACTGTTTAAAGATTTCCATTTCGTAAAATTAAGGCCGTTACTGTCAACCAATAGTGTCTGATCTTACTGACATGTCCGAAAGGAACAGAAATCATATCAATAATCTCAATATTAATGTTGTCAGGTAAAACTCGCTCACAATTTTTTGTTCCGCACTGACTAAAGAAGTATACATCCAAAGGTTGATGTTGCGCCAGGTGGTATAGGTGTTACCTTTATGTGTTTTATCTGGAGCCACGCGGGAGTAGCCGAGCGGTCTGGAGCGCCACGTTACGGATCGCGTGGCCTCCCGCGTCGGAGGTTCGAATCCTACCTCGAGCATGGATGTGTGTGTTGTCCTTAGGTTGGTTTACTTAGTTTAATTAGTTTGTAAGACTAGGTAGTGATGACCAACGTACTTTGGTTCCATATCTGGAATTACGAATAGATCCTGTTCATGGAGTAAAAATGAATTCAAAAGTAGACAAAATTTTGTTCACGGGACAGAGACAGTCATCTCGCCACTCTTCAAGCATACGCCTGCCCACTTTGCTTCACTGAAGACATTATGTATACGTCCCAAGGACTGTTCGTGTTCTTTTGCACAAAGGGACCAAATGTAGCACATGGCTAACTGAAAACAATGAGTAGTGGAGAGAGGAGTCTACCTTCCATGGAAATAATTGGCTCAACTGTATACGAATGTGATATTCCAGACGCTGATTTTACTCCGATGATCGTATCCCTTTCACGTATACTAATAGTGTGCGGTCTACGTAAATGTCATAATTAAATCCAGATTGGTATTGGTACGTATTAAGAAATACAGCTTCTGAATAATTAGGAACTATAGTGTCCATGAATTCAGTAACAATTCCATTTTCAGAATTTTCTGTCTGTTCTAGCTCTTGAACATATGTGTACGCTACAACTATATAACATTGCGACTCACAATCTTGTGAACTGCCTTGAACTTCCACACACAGGTAGGTCCAGCTTTGAAATCAATCAATTCTAGCACTCTAGCTTTCGTGCATGCTCACCGCCTTATATTAGCATCATGCATGACTATGAGATTAGCTCTTGCTCCGTGAAAAGTAGACCAAAAATACTCCGAGATTACATTGAGTTTCTTTATTGTTCATAATACCTCCGATAACTAGATAGGTAGTTTCTGTTCTTGCCCTTCTGAATGGTCTGATCTGATATGCCATTCGCTCATATTCTTTTTATTGAGTGACACTGCAAAACCGTATGGAGCGCCTTCCGGAAGTCAAGGACCACGGCACCAGCCCGGGAGTCTGTATCTACTGCTTTCTGGGTGTCGTGGACGAATACAGAGAGCTGGCTTTCACACGCTCGTTGCTTTGTAACACATATTCATTGTTGGTCTCCAGAAATGATGTAATACGCGAGCATAAAAGAACTACACCAGACCAACGTAAGAGATGTAGGCATCCTCTTTACTTCGCTGTTCGCACTACACATGACACATTCTACATCTACTCTGCAAATCACATTTACGTGCCTGTCAGAGGGTTCATTAACCACTTTCATAACTTTTTTCTACCGTTCCATTCTCTAATAGCGCGCGGGAAGAAAGAAGACCTAAATCGTTCCGTTTTCGATCTGATTTCTCTTATTCTGCTGGGATGGTCATGTCTCCTTATGTAGGCGGATGCTAGCAAAATATTTTCACTTTCAGAACTAAAAGTCGGTGAATGAAATTTCGCAAATAGAAATAGCCGCAACGAATAACGTCGTTCTTTTAATGATTTCCACCTCAAATCGGGAAATATTTCAGTGACGCTTTCCCGCCTATAACGCGATAATACAAAACGAGCTGCCCTTCTCTGAACCTTCTCAATGTCCTCCGTCAGTCCCACTTGGTGAGGGTCCCCCACTGGGAAACAGTACTCCAGGAGAGGACGCACAAGTGTGATGTAGGCAGTCTCTTAGGTGGAGCTGGTGCATCTTCGAAGCGTGCTGCCAATGAAACGTAACCTTTGGTTCGCCTTCCCCACAATATTTTCTGTGTTCTCTCCAGTGTAAGTTGTTCGTAATTGTAACTCCCAGGTATTGGTAGAATTTACGATCTTAAAGTTTCACTGATTTCTCGTGTAACTGAAGTTCAGCGGATTTCTTTTAGTGGCCATGTGTATTACTTCACACTTTTCATTATTCAGTGTTAATTGCCAATTTTCGCACCATATAGAGTTTTTGGCTAAATCGCTTTTCAGTTGCTTTTGAACTTCTGTTGACTTCACTAACCGATAAACGACAGCTTCATCCACGAACAGTCTAAGGGAGCTATTCAGATTGTCTCCTAAATCGTTTATAAACACAAGGAAGTGCAGGGGACTTTTAACGCTTCCCTGGGGAACGCCAGATATCACTTCTGTTTTACTCGATGACTTACCGTCAATTACAACGAACTGTGTCCTTTCTGCCAGGAAATCGTGAATCCAATCGCACAACTGAGGAGATATTCCATAAGCACGAATTTCATTAGAAGCCGCTTGTGGGGTACAGTGTCAAAAGCCTTCCGGAAATCCAGGAATATGGAATCGATTTGAGATCCCTTGTCGGCGGCACCTAACACTTCACGTGAATAAAGGGCAAGCTGTGTTTCGCAAGAGCGGTACTTTCTGAATCCGTGTTGACTATTGGTTAATAGGTCGTTCTCTTCGAGGTAGTTCATAATGTTCGAACAAAGTACATGTTCCAAAATCCTACTGCAAATCGACGTCAGTGAGATGGCCTTTCTTGAATATTGGAGTGACCTGGGCATCTTTCCAGTCTTTGGGTACGGATCTTTCGCTGAGTGATCGGTTGTATATGATTGCTAAATATGGAGCGATTGCATCATCATACTCTGACAGGAATCTAGTTGGTATACAATCTGGCACGGAAGATTTGTTTTTGTTTAGTGACTTAAGTTGTTTTACTACTCCAGGAACATCTACTTCTAAATTTTGCAGACTGGCAGCTGTTCTTGGATCAAATTCTGGAGTGTTTACTTCGTCTTCTATGGTGAAAGAATTTCGGAAAGCTGTGTTTAGCAATTCTGCTTTAGCAATACTGTCATCGGTAGCATTACTGTTGCTATCGATCAGTGAAGGTATTGTTTGTGTTTTGCCGCTAGTGTACTTCGCATATGACCAGAATTTCTTTGGATTTCTGCCAGATTACGAGCCAAGATTTCGTTGTGGAAACTATTATACGCGCGGTTGCTCGCCGTCGGAAGTTCCAGTCCACCCTGGGGCATGGGTGTGTGTGTTGTCCTTAGGTTAGTTTACCTTAGTTTAAGTAGTTTGTAAGCTACGGACTCATGACCACGCAGTTTGGTCCGATAGATTTACAAACATTTGAACATTTGAAACTATTATAAGCGTCTCCCATTGAAGTCCGCGCTAGATTGCGAGTTCCTGTAAAAGAATTTCAGTCTTGGGGATTCTGTGTCTGTTTAAATTTTGCATGAGTTTTTCTTTGCTTCTGCAGCAGTGATCTGACCTACTTTGTGTACCATGGGGTGAGCCCCCTGTTTTATGAATTTATTTGATATAAATCTCTCGATTGCTACTGATATTTTGTCTTTGAAAGTAATTCACAACTGATCTACACTCGCGTTTTTAGTTTTGAAAGACTGGAGACTATCACTCAGGAATGTGTGAACCGAATTTTTATCTGCTCTTTTGAATAGATATATTTTTCTTTGATTTTTGGTGCATTTTGAAATTTCGATATTCAGTTTCGCTACTACAACTCTTGTTCGCTAATCCCTGTATCTGTTTTGATGCTCTTTACTAGCTCAGGATTATTTATGGCGGGTAAAGTAGTCCAGGCATTTGTCAGACCCAAATCCTTCCATCCGACTGCAACATAGTATAATGTGATTCATCACTGAAAATCAATCACTTCCAGCCAGCCATTTTTAATGCGTGGCCTTTTCAAATAATTGCTCCTTTGGTGGCTCTTTTTCTACACGTTGTGTAATAATTTTGCTGCTGCTATTATTACTGGCAACATAAGCTTCATGAACATACACACAATATAAAATGGAATTTCATTGTTGGTAATATTGGGAGTATTAGCAAGAGTCTTTTGAAATCAGTATGAGACGTTCTGAATGTAAGCTTTTTTTTTTTTTAATATGACCGTATGTATGAAAATACTTTACCTAATGAACAAGGCGCTGAAATTCTATCAGATTATTTCGCTGTCCCTGAATGTGACGTAAACTATGACCATTTTAAAATAAACAAAGATCTTAAAACTTCTTCGGATCTCTTTTATGCATAGACTACTTGAGTTGAAATGACTCAAAATTAGTTACACTGAAATATTTAACAGTTCCAGAAAAGAACGATTAAAATTTAGGAACGTCTTTAGAGCAATCGTAAAATTTACGAAATGATAAATTTCGATTAGCAATTTGAATGCGATTACAGTGGCGACCACGAACTAAGCAAAGTTAATGAAATAGCTTACAGTAGAAAAGAGGCTTACTTCTAAGGGAATTTTAAATTGATAGATTGTCTTTGACAAAATTGAATATCTTCTTATTAGCATCACTTCAATGAAAGATTCAGCAAAAAAAAAAAAAAAAAAAAAAAAAAAAAAAAAAAAAAAAAAAAAAAAAAAAAAGATCTCGGAGCTGTAGATTTTTACTGACAAACTGGAGAATTCTACCTTGACTTTTGATACGGCAATCTGTTGATGTGGCGATGTGTCGAAGGAAGTTGCATTGATGATGCGTTGTGGTTGCAGGTCGGATGGCTGGATTCAGTGTTCACGCTGAATGCGTAGTCTACGTACTCTTGGTACAAATCCTCGCCGCAGCCAGAAAGATTTCAGAAAACTGTTGCGTTTCGGAAATACGCTTCCACTCGTTCTAGGCTGCTTACTTGTGCTGCTTTCAAATCAGCTATAATAGCTGCGGTGAACTTTACTCATATTGTGCAAGTTGACTGCATAGCATAGAAGGCAGTGCGCATCTCTGGAGAATCCCGTTGACACCTATTGCCCACTTGACTTATAGCCTATGTCTCCCTCCTGTTCGTCTCTGTTTCAAGATGGGAGCGTTGTATCGTCCCGAAGTCACGTGTTGTTCTATTGAATCGTCACTTGTTGTCCTGTCCATTACATTTCCTTCTTTCTGAATTTAATTTGCAGCTTCAGAGAATGCATTATTAATCTTCTTCTAGTCTTCTAATATATAAAGCAGAGTGTCCGTATATTTGTACGTGTTGCATACAAATATACAGTTTTGTTCCAATCTTTATGAAATTTTGTACACGTAAGCTTCAATCCATGAGGACGGTCGTCGTAAGTGTAAGAATCACATACGATTTATAGTTCACGAGATATGACGTCATAAACAAAGAGATACGCGAAAAACTGATGCATTTTGCGACAATGCTGCTCATTTTCTCCCAAACCATTGGACCGATTTCAACCAAATTTGGTACACACATTCCTTACCGTGAGGTAATAATTATGCATGGTTATGAATCACATACGGCACATGGTTCAAAAGATATTACGTCATAACGAATAGAAATCGCAAAAAATGCCATATAATGCGGCGAGACTTTCGAAATACACTGTATGAGAATGACAGCACTTAGCGACTTGCACCAAACTTTAAACATAATTTAAAACTTTTTATCGCTGACAACCATAGTAAAATGATGAAAGGAAAAAAGTTGCTCGCTTATTACTTTTCCGCTGTTTATGGAGTAAAACTACGGCATTCGATATGACGTTACAATTTATAATTTGTACACAACAAATTGTAGCCGATGGGAAATTTACAGACGGCATACACACATATAGTTGAATGTACCTTCTAAATTGTAACACAGTACGACTTGTAGTTAATGAGATATGAGCACATAAACAGTATCGTTCCGCTGTTCATGGACTAAAACTACGGCTTTTTGTATGTCGTTGCAATTTATAATTTCTACAGTACAAATTGTAGCCGCAGGAAATTTTACAGACAGTATACACGCATATAGTTGAGTGTACCCTTTCAAAATTGTATCACAGTACGACACGTAGTTCATGAGATATGAGCACACGAACAGTAACGTTCATGGAAAACCGCCCCATCACGCACAAAGTTTTAACCTATTACTTCTTTACTACTAATTGTATACTAAAGAGATTTTACAGACATACAGCTCTTATACAAAAGAATATATACCTGAAAAATGGCAGGAATAAATAAATAAATAGACGGGCAACGCCGGGTTTTCAGCTAGTCATATAATAAAATACCGTATACAATGTTCTTGCTTATAATTACCAAATGTGTGTTTCAATAATCACGTATTTGTAAACCTATGAGACCAAACTGCTGTCGTCATCGGTCCCTAGACTTACAGACAACTTAAATTGACTTATATTAACGCACATACCAATGCCCGAGGGAGGTCTTGAAGCTCCGACGGGCAGCGGCCGCGTGATCCGTAGCGTGGCGCCTTAGGACACACAACCATTCCCGCGTGGCAAATATCTGTTTAATTAAAATTGTTAGCTGACTAATATTTTATTGACTTAGCCTTTCGCTACTCAATCATACGTTTGTACGGAGTATGAGAAATACTTCCCACGCATTCACTCTTACGGAGTCATTTACTATGTCGAATTTTCTGGTAGCAAAGTGTAAGTGTATAGTGGCATTGCTTTTCGTACCACCTCAAGTATCTTTTAGCACTGACTACAGAAATGTATGGCTTACGGGGATTTTCTCGGCCATTTTACCCAATTACTTTTACCTCAGAACATACATCTGAACAAAATGGACTGCTGGCAGCACTTTGAGAACCATACCATCTACAGTCAACATTGCCAGTTTTGAAAAAAATGAAATGTCCATTATGAATTTTTACTCAGGTGGCATCGTTCGAAGTCAGTGTAAGAAGGAAAGAAAGGAAGATTAGGGTTTAACGTCCTGTCCACACCTTAGTCGTGTGAAACGGAGCACTATCTTGCAGTGCAGTTAAGGATGGGGAAGGGAATCGGCCGGACCCTTTCAAAAGAACCATGCCAGCATTCCCTGAATTGATTTGGAAAAGAACGGAAAACCTAAACGGGATGCCGGAAATACATCTGAACCATCGGCCTTTCGAATGCGCGTCAGAGACCACTGTTTTCTCCTGACTGATTCATTCTACTAAAATTTCTTCTCTACAGAGATTACAGTACACCCTGGTTCCATTTATACTGCTAAGTTCGCAATACTTGTCTTCTAGTCGTAAGATACTGTATAGAGGTAGCCAAATATTTTTAATCAGATTATGTACGAATTATGAGGGGGAGGGGGTACGTAAAAGCAGACTCACCTGTAAAGAGGACATTTCTGGTAAAAGTAATTCTAGTAGGATCAATCGTTAGCCTTATTTAGTGGAGTAAAATTCTGAGAATGTGAAGTATTGTATTAAAGTGGCCTACACACTGTGGAGAATTCAAAAAAGAAATGAATCGAGGCGTCTGAGATGTGGTGCTATACAAAGATGATGAAAATTAGCTAGACTGATAAGAAATAATGATTTTCTTTGCATAATCTGTAAGCTACTGTTCTAAAACCCTAACAAGAGGAAAAAACCTTGGGTTTGGAACATGTGTGAAGACATCCAGAACTTCTATGGTGCTATAAAGTTTTCTAGAAGAGGAGAATGGTAGGCCAAGACATTGAGGCCAACCGAACATATAATTGAGGACGTTGGGATGCAACTAATACTCTGAAATAGGGAGGTTGATATTGGAGAGTTAGTCGTGGTGGATAACTTAAAAAAAAAAGAAGAAGAAAAACGCGGTAGATGACTGCGCAAGGAAGATTATAGAAACGGTCTTAATCTTGCAGCGAATATGATGCAAAAGGACAAGTATTAAAGTCTAGAATAGTAATAGAAATTATTGTTCATAAAGAATTTAGAGTCGCCATTGCACTTCATTAAATTCTTTTTTCTTTATCTCTATTCTTCGGAATAGTTTCCTTTTACTCAAAAGGCAGTTATTTCCCTGTGCTTTGAGACACTGTTCTGAATGGGCCTGCAGAAGTATTTCTTTCCTCGCCAAGTTATGGAAATAAGTAACATTTTGTGTCACTTTAATTTGTTTTCTCTTTTGTAGCACTATGTGAGCTACCTTTGCATTTAGTAACAAATTATCAGTACCTTACATTAATTACTGTCAAATAATCTGAAAAAAGTTAACTTTTACGTAGACGTATTTAAATGTTTACCTTCTGTTCCAATATCTGAATAGATTTCAGATACAGCCAAAGATTTATTTCTGCTCCCATAGTAATAACTCATACATGTAAAATAATCTGTAGTTGTTTAAATGTTTGTAGAGCTTATGGGACTTAACTACCGGGGCATCAGTCCAAAATAATCTGTCTGCATTGACACACATATTTCTCATACCATCATAGGGTGCATGCTGCATTGTACCTTTTATACTACTAGTCAATCCCTTTTTTTCCAGTCGAAAATGTGTATGTTGGTTATAGACAAATATTCATTAAGTTTGTAATAAATACTAATTAGTTAAATTTATCCAATAGCAGTGCTACGTCAGCTCACGTTCCTGCCGTTGATCACTGTTGCAATCGTGAAAAATCTTAAATGACATTGACGGAAAATTCAAATATGCAAGAGCGCTGCTAGAATATTTTTAAAAAAAAGTGCATGATGCCATAGGAGGGAAATATAAAAATTCACGAAGGGATCGTCGGAAAAAAAGATGACAATTGTAGAATAATAATTTTTTTTCTTGAAGTCGCAAATTTATCAGCAAACAAGTATATAGCTTACTGCATATTATACAATTTATATAAAAAGATTCTTACATTTGAGAGAAAATAGATTACTTCAGATATTGCAACGACTGATGGCTGTCACCGCATGTTACCTTTTTCGGACCATACACCGCGCTTAGTCCAGTATTGCAGGAGTATAAAGGAAATCTGTATTGTATCTGGAACACTTGTAGAATAACTGTCACAGTATTCGTAAAGCTGTTTGGTTTAAGGAAAAGCAGAGTCAAGAGTTATGATTCTCTCAACAGCAAGATTAAAAAGTCAAGGTTGTCTATTAACACTTGAAGATTTTTTTTCTTTTAGGAAGAAACCAGATTGTTCTTTACGTAAAGTCACATATTCGCAGCGACCAACCCCCCTCCCCCCTTTTCTGTGTTCGTGCCTAGTTGTATCTCTACATTTCTGTGTCTTTGTTTTTTGGCTGACTACAGATTAATTATAAGCTAACCCACCGAGTGTCTCACAACAGAAGAGTTGTCAGCGATCGCAGGAAGAGCAAGACATAATAGACGCGCTGCTGAGCACTACCTTACATCCTCGGTTGTGTTAAGAATGTTATCGAGAAGGTCATATCGACGCTATAATTCGGCCTATATACTGAAGTCTCTTATGAAATAGAATTAGATTTCTCATCATCTTATCCCAAGAATCAAAGCCACAGGCAATAATTACGTGTACTGGTTCCAAATCTGCAAAATGTAAATTTTTCTGGCATGTTTGAACCGATGAAATATCATCATATACCAATTCTTATTTTTAAAATGAGTGTTAAGCTGTCCAGGGCTCACATTACGGTAAGGTAATGCCCGCCTTCCAATGCGAGAGATTTTACTGCTTGTTTTCGTGATTGTCAAACTGAACCATTGCCAGCAAGCTTGTCAGATCTCTCCCCATTTTGTAATGTTAAGAGCATTATAGACAGGACACAGCTGGGGATTTTGGCGATCTCTCATGCCGTTTGGACAGAACGTGGCACTATATTCCTCAGGAGGACATTCAGCAACTCTGTTAAGTCAATGCCAAGCCTAATACTTAGAGAAGGATCAGAGAAAGACGAAATCGTTCTTCACTTGTTCAGTTTGTGAAGCTCTTTCTCACGAATAAATCTTCCGCTTTGCCGGCCGCGGTGGCCGAGGGGACTGAGGCGCTCCAGTCACGGTCTGCACGGCCACTACGGTCGGGGGTTCGAATCCCCCCTCGGGCATGGATATTTGTGCCGTCCTAGTTCGTAAGTAGTTCATAAGTAGTTTGTAAGTTTAGGGACTGATGACCCCGTAGTTAAGTCCTATAAGCTGTACAAACATTTGAACATTTTTGAATCTTCCGTTTTTATGGAACTGTAGTTATTTGTTTACCAGTATATGTTCATCACACCTAAAGATTTTCGCCCCATTCGACTATTTGGATAATTCATTTCTTTCACTTGACAGAGAGTATTTTACTTACTCTTGATTAATTAAATCATCGATAAAGACATACTGATAACTCTTGTAATACTTTCAGTTTCGTAATCCGGTAAAACGAAA
The DNA here is from genome assembly GCA_026315105.1 of Locusta migratoria. Taxonomy (NCBI): domain Eukaryota; kingdom Metazoa; phylum Arthropoda; class Insecta; order Orthoptera; family Acrididae; genus Locusta; species Locusta migratoria. The sequence goes on from CM048755.1 coordinate 383,237,059, forward strand.
TCGTTTAATATTCATCAAGATAACATCACTTTTTTTCTAGCACTATTATAGTGATTTTCTATATCTTCACATTTTTCGTCCCCTTTCACCTTTACCGAGCGATGTGGCTTAGTGGGAACTCTCTGGATCGTATTTGGCAGGACGGGGTTTCAAACCCACCTCCGGCCATCCTGATGTAGATTTTCTGTGATGTCCCCATTTCACGCCAGACAAATGGTGAGATATTTCTTTTCAAAGGACATGGCTGATTTCCTTCCCAGTCCCTGACAAAAACTATCCGACCATATGCTCCGTCTCTTCCTGCCTTCATCTCCTTTCAACCTGGTTCTACCAATGTACATGCGGACAGAATTGGTAGTTTTAAGGAATTCCCAATATTATTTGGATGTACTGGATTTTCTACATAGTCGGGCATCAACCTAGTTTAAAATAATATGATACTACATTTAATTTAAAAGATGCATCGTAATTCTGACGTAAGGCCTGTTTGGTGCTGTGGAACTGACGTCGCAATGCATTAGAATAAACGCTACAGCTGGAGCTGAATACGACCAGTAACAGCAGTTGTGAAGTAAGTATTAGCACTCTTCTGACGAGTGTAGCAAGCACACTCTCAAACAGCTAATGGTGTGTATGTATGGCTATAGCTTATGTGTCTCATAGATGCCGTGAGATATTTCTGTGGACCGCACTAGTTTTATTATTCTTGCACCAAGACATAATATTCTAGTATGATGCAAAATTTTTGTTGATAGTTATAAATCAAGATCTCTTTAAACATGAAATCGTCTCTGGACCTAGAGTCCTAAACAAACAACATCCACAAGGTAGGGGGTTGTTAATTTGAGAATCTACTGATGAGGGTCCCCTTCATGAAAACCAAACAATGAACAATCGCTGTAGAGTACTGAGAATTTGATGGATATATCAGACAATCAATGATGTAGTAGTAAATGGAATTCGAAAGAATACACCTAACAATCCTACTATACTAAAAGTTGGATACGGTGATAGGACACAATCTAAGGTATGTTGAAATGGTTAAACTGGTAACAGAGGGAACTGGGAAAAGAGGGGAATGTTAAAGTTGTAGAGGTAAATCAAGGTTTCAGTATGGTAGCGGGAGAGCAGAACACCTGTGATTGGTGAGGCGGAGAGTCGGATAATAGCCTTTACCTTACCCTCACTCAATCTAGCGCCCCACCCCCACGGCTTCTCATGGTCTTCGTTACTGACCATACGAAAAATATTATCTAACAATTAGACTCCATTGTCAGAATTTATGTATCGCTGTTCACTGTTTCTTTGTCTTTCAATGTCTTATTTTTTTATGTACAGTACACTTCGCATTCCGAGGGACGGTCTTAGAAAAACGTGCAAGCAAACATCGCATCCCCATTGGACTAGGCAGCACAACATTTGCCGCTGTTATAGCTGAGTAAAACTAAATAGCTGCCACGACGAAAAAAATATTTCATACTACACGTTTTCATGTAAGGCGATGGTTATAATTTAGTCATTGGCAGACAAATATTCCGGAAGTGTCCGTGCTCTGTAGAGGTGAGGAAGTTTATTGTATTTTGGTCTCCTGTGTCAATAACTCATGAGTCACAATTATAATACTGACATAACTCCATTCATGGAAACATTTTTGAAACGGCTCAACCTTTTCTTCTGCAGAGTAAATCGCATATCCGACCTCACTTCCGCAGTCACAGACTCTCCTCGGCAACAGGCAATATCTGTGCACAGATAGTCTAGCGTGGAGACCTACATCAAACAAACAATATTATTCTCTTACAGATGACTTTACTTTCTATGCCAAATGCAAATTTTAGTATCAACACTATCCTCTGAAAAGCACGTTTATCTCCAAACATGATGCAGCGTGTTTCAGTATGTTATTTAAAGGGGCGGATCAAAACGTTTCCATACGGAGCCCGTACAGCCCGGAATCGGTATGCCGATCAGTTAAAACCCCGTAAGCAACGAGGGAATCATCCTACCTACCACCAGATTGAAGACACCCGTTTCGTGATACACCGCGCATGAATAAGTTATGGACCGAAGCGTGATAAGCCAATCAGGAGAGATAAGGATTACAGAGCGGATGCTCCAGTGTCTGCCACTTGAGTGTGCGGATCTTCTGCGTTATGACATTTCGACATGGGGACATCTTATGTCAAATCGCGGCCATCATGTCTTGGCGCTCCGTTCTACAACGATGGTTTTCGACAGATATTCTGCCCTATCCAGGTTCTTCATTCTTAGCTGGTTGTTTGCCGGTGTTTGTAATTGGGCAACCAAGAAAAGCGTAACAACACAATGGAACTGTTTGGACGCAATTGGTAATAACGCAGCATAGTTCAAGTTTCCATATTTATGCCCGAAGGAGGACTCGAAGCTCGGGCGGGTACGACCACTCAGTCCGTAACATGACACCTTAAACCACGCGGCCATTCCGTGCGGGTGTTCGAAAAGAACGGACACCGTATCAATAATTGTATATATGACCCCAACAAGCAATGACAACTTCTGCAATTTCTGTGCTGATGCACAAATACTCTCGATTCCAGTATTGGCTGCGAACAAGAGGGACTAAAGGAAAGAGGGCGCTACGATCGCAGTGTGTGTGTGCGCGTTATTAGTTGAGAATTTGTGGAGTAGGTGAATGGTACCTGGACAGCGTAATTGGAAAAAGGCGACCGCTGGTCCGAAGTGTGGAGTCGAGTTCCGATCCCGAGCCAGCACAAATTTTCAACGACGCTGATGATTTTCTTTCATTGCCTTTAAACGGTCGAAATATTTTTATATTGGAATTCACATATAATGGAATGTATCGGCCTTTGCTTTGTTAAATTAACGGTTGCTACATCCACCTGGACTCATCCTACCGTCCCATCAGCCTTACCTCCATGTTCAGCAAGGTCCTGGAAACCATCCTCTCCCGCCGTATCCATCAACAACTCCGTCAACACCAGCTCCTTCCTTTATCCCAATGTGGCTTTCGACCATTCTTCTCTGCCAACGACCAACTCCTCCGCCTCACCCACTTCCTATCCGTCCAGCTCAAATCCCGTCGCTCTGCTATCTTTGTATCCCTTGACATTGAAAAAGCCTACAACAATGTATGGCACTCCAGTCTCCTCTTAAAGCTCCATCTCTACGCCCTTCCTGTTAATTATATCCGCCTCACTGCTTCCTTCATCACCCACCGCCCATCCTACGTCACTGCCTGTAACTCCAACTCCCGTTTGTTTTACCCCTCCGCCAGGGTGCCCCAAGGTTCCGTCCTCTCCCCTCTCCTATACCTGCTCTACTCTGCCGACATGCCCCAACCTCAGCTTCCCGTCCATCTCCTGCTGTATGCTGAGAACACCGCCTTCCTATCCCTCGCCCCCTCCCTTGCCCAATCCCAACTTTTTCTCCAATCTCACCTCACCGAGTTCGCTGCATGGTGCAACCAGTGCCTCCTCTTCGTCAATCCAGACAAATCCCAGGCAATCATAATAGGTCGTACTAGCCCTTCCTTCCGCCTCCCCGACTTCTACCTAACCCTCCAAGGCCGTTCTATCAGTCACACCCCCACCCTAAAGTACCATGGGCTCGCCCTTGATCGAAACTTTTCCTGGACCCTCCCCACCTCAAAACCATCTGTGAAAAGGCCATGTCCCGTCTAAACTTCCTCAAACTCCTCGCCGGCCGGACGTGGGGACTAAGCCCCTCCACCATCCTTCACACCTATAAATCCATCATGCACCCCATCCTCTGTTCCTTCCACCCAGCCTGGGTTTCCACTCTCCCCACCTTTTATCAGACCTTCCAAATCCAGAACACCACGCCCTCCGCCTCGCCTACCGTATCTGACTCCCCTCCCCCATGTGGATCTTATACAAACTCATCCCCTTTCCTCACCTTCTGCAACACCTTGAACACCTCCAAATCCTGTACATCACCCACAAACTAGATTCCCACAACCCCATAGTATACCCCATCCTAACCAACCCAGGGCCTCTACCACGCCTACACCACTGCATTCCTCCCTCTCTCCACCTGCACGTGCTACATATCCTTTCCCAAGGCAACTTCCATGCTCTTCCCCTACCGGATGACGCCCTTCGTCCCGAACTTTACCCCTCCTATCAACCCTGATCCTTTTCCCATAGCATCAGCGTCCCCTCTCCCCTCCCCTCCTCTTCCCACCCCCTGCTTGCCTTTTCCCCTTTACCACCCCTAAGTCTCGACAACCCCCATCCATCCTCTCCTCCCCACTTCCCCAACCTCCTTCGCACTTCCTACCCGCCCCTTCCCAACCCTCTGTGGGGCCCCCTGTGAAGAATTTTAAACGGTGTTGTCTCGTGTACAGTGCATCCGTGACATCGTATGTGTTTTTACAGTGCATCGAGCAACGATCTCTCTTTTTAAGCAGTGTCGTCGTGTAATTTCTTCGTGTGTCCAGTGATTGTCCTAAATGTGATTTTACCGCCTGTGTGGCAAAGACTGCTTTTAGCTGCGGTGGAGTAGCCGACCGGTCTAAAGCGTCTCGCTACGGAGCGCGCGGCTGTGTTTGTCCTTAGGTTAGTTTACCTAGGTCTAAGTAGTTTGTAAGCTACGGACTGATGACCACGCAGTTTGGTCCGATAGATTTACAAACATTTGAACAGACTGCTTTTAACTGTGTATGTGTTTCTTTCCATCGCCTTGTTCGTGTGAATAATGTCCGCATCGTTTTCTACAGTGCATGTTTTTGTAATTCATCAATGTCTTCTTCTTGTCATGTTTTTCCATTCACCAATGTTTTTAACCTCATACCATGGTTTTTTTTTTTTAAAACTTCATCTGTAATTCACATGTACGCTCGGCTGCAGAGCAGCGCCTGATGCCCGTCGGCGTAAAAATAACAATAAAGGGAAAAAATCCACCTGGAATGAGTCAGCAAAGTAACAAAAATCCGATGAGACTGACTTTTGGAACTCATTTTCTGCTCGCGTGTTATGTAGTTGTGTTCGCCGCGAGGTTCGGGGCCATGCATTTATCGGTACCTGTAGACGGTGGCGACAATTACTTCCACATATTACGCTACCACTGCCGAGAATACTAAACTCCCTCACCACGTGCTACTCACCTACCGGTAATTAACACAGCTTACCTCCGAATAAAGTGCGTCATTACCACTGGAAATGTAATGATATTCACGTAGCGGTAGCCTCTTTAACAAAGAGGTTACGGCGCGAGCAGACTGGGTGCCGAGCACGGTGATTTTAATAAAATGGCTTTATCTTAGCAATCTTACCGAGAAGCGTGTGTAAAGCCCGGCGCTTATTAAAAGAAAGCCCCAATTATAAAAAAGGAATTCCTTTTCGGTGAGAAGCGCTGCCCGATTTAGAGACTATTTATTCATATTACTACGCCATTACTCCAGTTATATTCATTTTCTCGCGTATTACATCAGCCGTTCATAATGACAAGGCCGCGTCCGACTCCGCATCGGCCGCCTTCATTCGGGACGCTGTCCGCGTTCCGTTTTTGATCGCGTTATAATGCTTCATAATTCAGCGTTTTAGTATTCCGGCGCTGCCGCCGGCCCGCTCGCCGTAAAAGTACAATTCACAATAATTGTTCTGTACATAAAAAGCGGCCCGGTTATGAGGCAAATTGATTGCGCACACATCACCGAGCGCGATAGCATCAGTATGCGCGTTGATACAGATATTAAAACGCGCGTCACAGACGCTGCTCGTTACCCGGTCCTGTCCACGATACCAGACACCATAGCGCGTCTTACGCAAATTAACGAGATTTTTAGATAAGATTTCCATCAGATAGCAACGACACTGTGGCGGCTTCCACGAAGAATGTAAATTATTTTCGTTTTACGTTTTGTCGTGTCTCGGCTACCGGCGGCGTCCTTTGATAAAGCCCCGAACGTTCTAGGCCTATCATATCCTCCGCCGTGATATCAGAATACGTGCATTCTGGCAAATAAACGTTTATCTTGTAAGGGTTGCATACCCACTTTACGAACAATGACTCGTTGTTTTCAGTTTTAATAACAGTGTGCTACGATAGCCTAAAAACGAAAGTGTATATAGTCATTCTTCATTCTGGTAAAGAATGACAAAATTGAGAATACTGTAATTTAAACGCTACGTAAGCGTGAATTACATCCAGGCCTCCTGATCCCTTGAGATGATACTGTAATCGTCCCGAACGTTCACTTCTGAAGAACCTGCTTGGCTCGACGTGAAGGTAGAATATGTCACTATAAAATGGTCACACCTCTCATTAAGATCCTAGAGACGTAGGCGATAAGACAATCTTTTTCGAGTGAAGGTAGGAATGAAGATTAAGGTTTACCGTCTCGTCCACAACGTGGCGCCCGCCGTGGTGGCCGAGGGGATTGCGGCGCGTAAGTCACGGTCTGCACGGCCACTACGGTCGGGGGTTCGAATCCCCCCTCGGGCCTGGATATTTGTGCCGTCCTTAGTGTTAGCTAGTTCATAAGTAGTTTGTAAGTTTAGGGACTGATGACCCCGTAGTTAAGTCCCATAAGCTATACAAACAATTGAACATTTTAACATTTTGAACACGACGTGGATTATTTTGATAAGGATGGAGCCGGAAATCAGCCGAGGCCTTTCATAGGAACCATCCCGTCATTTGCCCGGTCAGATATAGGGAAATCAAGGAAAATCTAAATCTGGATGGCCGGAAACGGTTTTAAACCACTGTCCCTCCAATTGCGAGTCCGGTGTGCTAAACAGTGCACCACTTCGTTCATTAAGCTTTTTTGGAACTATAATATTTTCTGAATATTGCTTTGAAATTCTTCACGTTCAGCAATAATATGAAAGTTACTTAATAGAATTTAAAAAAATTCTATCTCATATGAATATACCTGCGTCCATTTTTTAATATTTTCCACTTTTCATTGAAATATTTAAATTTTAATAGGCAAGAAAAAGAGTTGATTGCAAAACATTAACTCGATTAAAAATGATTATAAACTTCACTTGTTCTTCACTGAAACCTGTTACCCATTGCAGACTCGTTTAGATCATCTATGACTTTTCATTGGCTCATAGTAAAAGTCTCTGCTTGCTTTCATTTTTTTTCTGTTATTGACCCAAAGATTTATTTGCAGCTGTTCTGCATAACTGCACACTGAATTTAAGAACTCATGTGTATGCAAAGGTATAAGCTGTGTATAAATATTGAGCATGATCGCACAGTGCTGTTTCTTTGTTCTTCGTTGTACGTTCTCGAAAAACCCTAATTTCCCAGAAGAAATTTTATAACTACATCTTTTTTCGTAAAGTTTTAAATATATCACCTAATAAAAGGGTAAAGCTATCAACAATCGGTAGATTGGTTTGAACACAGTGCTTTACTAGGCATAGTCCTGTTTGGAGGTGGTATGCCGTTGCCTTCCTCCGACCTTCGAACTGACTTGTCTAGCCAGTTATAGGAGGACCAACAGTTTAACTTGGTTTCCGAAATATGGTGCTTTCACATCAGCAACACTGCCAGACGTGAAAGAAGTGGAAAGTGACAGATAAAAATCCTAGGACCTGGTGGGGATCGAACCCGCGATCTTTGGATTTGTAGTCTGGCACTCTTTCACTGTGCTACTAGCCGCAATAAAATGCTGAAATTGAATATTTTCCCTCGCTTACCTGATCGCCATTTATGTGTGTTTGAATCTTTTTATGCCTTCTTTCACCTAACTTTAATCCCATTTACCCCCACTCTTCCATCCTGGCTTGTATGTATGTTTTGCCCAGCGGGAATAACCTCGCGGTCTGAGGCGGCATATCACGGATTGTGCGCCCGCTTCCGTCGGAGGTTCGAGTCCTACCTCGGGCATTGATGTGTGTGTCTGTGTTGTCCTTAGCGTAAGTTAATTTAAGTAGTTAGTAAGTCTGGGGACCGATGACCTCAGCAATTTGGTTCCTTAGGTTTACAAATGTTCAAATGTTTGTAAATCTACACGATCAAACTACTGTGGACATAAGTCTCTAGGCTTACAAACTGCTTAAACTAACCTAAGGACAACACACACCCTTGCCCGAGGGAGGAATCGAACCTCCGACGGGATCGGCCTCGCAGACCCTGACATGGCGCCTAGAACCGCTCAGCCATTCCCGCGAGGCATTAGATTTACAAACGTTTGAGCAAGTACGTTTTATGCTGTCTATTTTTCTTTTGGTTCACACGGAAATTCTTTGTCCTGTACCATCCGAATGTACGGCTGAGAGAGTTCAAAACTCCCATTGGTATCATTTGGGCTAGATACTGTCACAGCCCCATGAGAAGACACGCTTCACTGGAAAAAGTATTGATAAAGGAGAAAATCGAAGGAAGTAGAAGAAGAGGGCAACAGGGCGTCAGAGGATGAGAAGGATCGAAAGCTTCACAGAAATAATGCGTTCCAACTTGTAAAGTCTACGGGGAAAGTGGAGGACAGAAACAAACTGGCGTGCTTTGGGTCATGGGTCACGGATAGTCGGAACCGCCTAAACGAATAAAGAGAGAGAGGGAATATACGAGGCGCGTCCAGAAAGTAAGTTCCGTTTCAATTTATCTCCGCTGCAGCGCTGCGATTGGAGTTCCGCACATGCGCTGTAGACGATGTGTATCAAGAAGAAAATTGCGCCATTTGTAGATCGCTGTCAGTTACGTACGCTTTGTTGTGCTTGTTTGAAATGTCGGCGTTGATTGAAAATCTCGCCGCCTGCGATTCAGGTCGGTGATTCGGTTTCTGAATGCGAGGAAAGTGAAACCAAGTGAAATGTATCGGCAAATTTGCGATGTTTACGTACCAAATGCGATGAGTGATTCGATGGTGAGAAGATGGGTCCGACAGTTCAATGGCGGGCGTAGTGATGTGCACGATGAAGAACGAAGTGGGCGTCCACCTTTGGTTACAGAAGAACTTTCATCTGTTCTTACATCTCAAGTCTTTCCTTGGCAGTCATCACTTCGCCAATGACGACGAGCTGAAAGATACTGTTTCCAACTGGTTGAAGACACAGACGGCAGATTTCTATGAAGAAGGTATACAAGACCTGGCGCCACGCTATGACAAATGCCTGCAAAATTTCGGCAGTAATGTGGGAAAGTAGTTTAAGAGTTGTAGAATTTTGTGCAATAAAAATTTCTTCTGTATCTGTGTACAATTTCATTTTATTACCAAACGGAACTTACTTTCTGGACGCGCCTCGTAGAAAGTCAATATCACCAAAATATACATTAAAGATTTATTATGATTTAATTTTGGACAAAATACAATATTCCAAAGTTAAGTTCGTACACCAAACAACTCACTAGGATCAATATCTTGTTGTCAGTCGGATATGCTGTATCGTTTTGGTTCAAAATCACGTTAATGGCTTTCTCTCTCTAGTGAGATCACAAACACAACCATTCCATACATTCAGGACTGTCTTCCTGTGAATGCATGAGTCTACCTTTTCTGAAATTTGTGAGTAATTTAAGTCAAAAATCAATCTAAGAAATCGCCTAAATGTATACACACATACACACGCGCACAAGATCGCGTGCGCGCTTGCATTCTCTTGAGGCTTTCAAAAAATGTTCAAATGTTTGTCAACCTAGTGGACCAAACTTCTATGGCCATAGTCCCTAGACTAACAAACTACTTTGACTTACACTAAGGACAGCACGCACAGCCTCGCCCTAAGGCGGGAACGACCGCACAGTTCGAGTATAGAGCCTTAGAACGCTCTGCCATTCAGCGCGGCGTAGTTTACACGAGAATTACTTTGGAAGGAAGGCTAGTTAATTATACTTAGAAAATTGAGGCCATCGAGATTGTACCACTGTTATCAACATATACATTTGCAATGGTTGTTGATGTCCTCTTTCCTGAATTGATTCGGGATTTAGTTCTGCCCATATATGCTGGTTATGGAAATTCAAATCATCATCTGTTATGAAGCCAACCTATCCGCTTAATAAAATCTTGGATGTTAACGGACGCTGCAAAAGTCTGCCGAACAGGCCACTCTGCGCTGTGTAATCAAATCAAATGTTTGTAGAGCTTATGGGTCTTAACCAAGGGGTCATCAGTCCCTGCGGTACAAACATCCATGCCCGAGGGGGGATTCGAACCCCCGACGGGGAACGGCCTCGCGTATCCTAGCATAGCGCCTCAATGCGCTCGGCCGCTGCGCCGCGGCTGCGCTGTGTATAAATGTTTCACCGTACAGGCTACGGGGTGGGAGGCTACGCTCCAGTACGCGCGGTTAATCCCCCGTGACTAGTATTAAGTTTCCTCACCTAAATAATCGAAGATTCATAATAAAGTTACTAACTTAATTTTCTGAACTGAAGAAGCAGAAATAAAAAGATACTTTCGCCCCTGTGGAAACAATTATCACTCACACGTGGTACAGTCAGTAAGTTCTTGATGCTAGGAGGATAGCCACCCACACGACTCTGTATGTTGCATACGCTGCGGCATTCCAGGTGGCTGATTGTCATTTCAGTTGCGAATCGTAAAGAAAACACCATGTTTCGTCTCCAGTTGTTAACCGATTGAGAAATGTTGGATCGCCGTACACACAACTCATGTCACCACAAATCGCCACGCGATTATTACGTTGGTCTTGCACCAGGATTCGTAACAAGAGAAATGTTGAAGTCAAAAAGTTAAAATTTTGTGTCAAGTACCATGGCTGGCCCCTACTAGTGCTGTGAGAGCGTCTACCGACTAGGAACTGTTAACAAGCATCAACGTTGCAACTCCCTGCATCTTGTGTTCCATTCAAACTTTTCGTGGGCGACCAGTACTCACATAATCTCTCAAACTGCCCTGTCCCTGCACAAAACGTCGGTGCCATTTAATACAGCTAGTCAGTGCGTCCTCACCATACACCAGCTGCATCATTTCAAGCGTTTGGGAAGTGATATTGCCTAATTTATCGCAGAACTGGATGTTTGCCCGTTGCTCGAACTGTGACCTGCGAAGGTCCGACTGGCGCATTCAACTCACTGTCACAACAACAGTCATAGTCTGCTTTCAGTGCATGCGCTCAACTGTCTCTTTCAGGAACGAGAGACTACCTGACATGGTACCATACTACGGCGTCACTTATGCGCTGCACTGCACCACCGCGCCATCATGCGGTCAGTCTGAGAAATTATTGACTGTACCACGTATAATAAAGACAGTTCATCCTACCTCTCTATCGGTAGAAGTCTCGTAGGCATTGAATCCAGTCATCTGTGGGTTCATTTTATGGTATAATATTGATTTATGTTCATCACTATTTCCTAAACCTGGTTTAATGCTCCCTGCTCGCCTCTTTCTTTTCCCGTGAAGTTTTGACGTCTATCTCCAAATGTTCAAATGTTTGTAGAGCTTATGGGACTTAACCACGGGGTCATCAGTCCCTAAACTTACAAACTACTTATGAACTAGCTTATACTAACGACGGCACAGATATCCATGCCCAAGGGGGGATTCGAACCCCCGACCGCAGCGGCCGTGCAGACCGTGACTGGCACGCCGCAGACCGCTCAGCCACTGCGGCCGGCACGTCTATCTCCCAATGTATTTCTTGGAAGTGAATATTTCTCTCTCGTTTTCTTATTGTCATGTAACGAAGTCACTTTTCTACGGATTGCTTCCGTGTTATTTCCATCTCGTTTGTGTTGTGACTTCTCCATATTGCCGGCAGTCCGAGCGGTCTGCGGCGCGCCAGTCAAGTTTTGTACGGCCACTGCGTTCGGGGGTTCGAATCCCCCCTCGGGCATGGATATTTGTGCCGTCCTTAGTGTTAGCTAGTTTGTAAGTTTAGGGACTGATTACCCCGTAGTTAAGTCCCATAAGCTCTACAAACATTTGCACACTTCTTCTCCATATTTGTTTGATAAAGTTAAAAAACTTGAGAATTTAAGGATTCTAGGCGGTTTGTTTTATCCAGTGGAATCTGGAATTTTTCAATAATTTTCTTCGGTATAATCAAATGTTTGTAAAGTTATGGGACCTAACTTCGGTGGTCATTAAACTAACTTAAACTAAGGACAACACACACACACACACACACACACACACACACACACACACACACATGCCCGAGGGAGGACTCGAACCTCCGACAGCGAACGGCCGTGCGCATCTCAGCAAGGCGCCTTAGTGCGCACGGCTAATCCGCAGCGCCTTCGATACAATCCGACCGCAGTTTAACATTTCCGTAGTACTTACTTGCGATAGATATTGACACAGTCTACGACATAATCACAGTTGTAAGTAAAGCTACAACAAAAAGCAAATATTCTTACTTTCAGACAAAACATAACACTGCAGATTTCAATTCCTGGGTCAGAATACTCCTACGAACAGATAAAACATTGTCATTACGAAGCTCACTGTAGTTTTGATTTAAAGTCGCGTGAGTTTCCTTTCTGTCGTCAAGCTGTTGTAGCGCCTGAAGTACTTCTACTAGCTCTACAGTTTATAAATAGCTCTTGTAGTATATAATCCAGCTTCTGATATAACCAGACCTGCCTATTATGAGGAGCAACTAATCAAAATGTATAATGTCCGTTGATTCAAATTTTTCAGGAGAAGCAAAAACTGATATCTACTAAACTGCTCAAGAAAATTTTATGCTGTTTTCACTGTTTGTTCCGTTTTGAGATGCTGAACTAGAATATATATTGCAACCAGAAAAACTGTTTTTAGTCAGGTTAGAAAATCAATTTATACTTTGGACATTACATGTATTGATCCTTCATACGAATATAGGACATTACACGTTTTAATGGGTTTTCAGTAACCTTCATTACTTCAAATTAAATTTTATATTTGAAAATGTTACCTTACATTATACATTCGCACTTCACATGAGTTGTTTCATTTAGAGTAACATAAGATTAATATTTACTTCAAGGAATTCTATACACCTGTATCTTACTGTGGTAAACTAGATCAACACAACAATTTGTCACAGGCAGAATATTATTGGGTACAATAAATTTACTACCTTTTGTCCATTCCATGTTCTAAATGTAAGCAATCACAATCAATACTTTCAGGACTGAAGCTGCTGCATGTAACTTGTAACACTGTAGGTCAAAACCCCATCATTATTCTATTATTTTTATTCTTATGATGTTCTTTACATCGGGTGTATTGGTATTCCTTTTTATATAATGTAATATCAGTATAATGTAATTTGATCATGTGTTTTGTATGAACAATTTTTATATATGTAATATTAGTGCGACTTTGTAAAGACATGTTATTTACTATACTTATTGTTAAACTTATGTATTTGTTAAAAATTTATCTTGTTAAAATCATGTAGAATGTGCTGGATCACGCATAGGGCAATTTTAATATGCACATATAAAAGGTGCAGTCAGAGCTTACGAAACGGAATAACAGTGATTTCAATTAAAAGGTGACGTTTTCCTGGAGAACGTTAAAGAAGCGGCTTGTGAATCGAACAGTGGTAGTCGAGTGGAGTAGTTCAGCGGAGTCTGTCCAGAGCGGTGTTCACAGTGAAATATCCGCGTGCTAAGTAAATCATTGTGGCTGGTTAGAGGCACTAAAACTGCTGCAAGAATCATCTAAAGGGCTTCGGGTTGGTATTCGGCATTGAGAGCTCACACTATGAATATTACGCGCCAAGAAGAGGATTATGGAGGCTCTAATTACAACAGAAGGAAATCGCTTTGTTTGCCGCTTTAAGCAGCCACATCTTCCCTCCACCACCTCGACAAGGACTCTCAATTAATATTATACTTATTAGTGTAATGTACTGCATGGATCAGCTATTTGTGTTCTTCTCGTAATAATAAGTGTTGAACTGGTGTAAATTCCAGCAATTAATCCTATGTCACTCATCCAAGTAGGATACCTTGCCAAATAATTATAAATATTCTGAGAATCCTATAGTTGAACTGATCAAATTACATTAATATTTATAGTATTATTTTGTAAAGTAAGTGACAGTTCATTTAGTTCCGTAGGTTGGCTAAAACGTTTTTTAATTAATGTGATTTATTTTCACGTGTTAAAGTCAAACCAGTAAACGCAAATGTTATCAAAAGCGTGTTTGATTGAGGCTATGTTTATTACTGGATAATTATCAGTCACTTATTAGTCATGAATTTGCACTTAATGCTGTATAAAGAGCAGGTCAGATTTAGGGTCCCCACGTCATTTATATTGAGTGAGAAAATCAGAACTATTAATCTTTGCCGCATAACAGCAACAGTATAATTAGTGTTTAACAAAAAAAATTAATTCAGTTGCAATGAACTTGATTCAATAATAAAGGTGACATATATTCTTATTCATAAGCGTGTGTCAGTTTGTCGCCGATAGAACTGCGCATGCGCAGAGGTGTTGTCGAGTTCCATAAGCAGCCATGTACATGCGCAATTTTGCAGATTACGTCGCTGATAGCTATTATAAATGTTTTACCGTGAAATAACTGCGAGAGAGTAATGCTCTGTGTAAAGAAAGGGGCGTCCTCGCTACCTGCCCTGGGTAATTCAATTTGAATTAGCAGACACCTTTACACAGATATTCTTAATCACAATTCATAATGTCTAGGATAGTAGTCAATTCTGTTGACTGCCGGGCTTTTACTAGTGTCCATATAATCACAGAGTGGGAGTTGACTATTGAATACTGTTACCTTTTATCTCAGTTATATGAGCTAGTACTAATTTTAAATGTAACAGCAACAGAAAATGGAGTATACTTTTATTAGTGAATAAAATAAAAGCGTAATTGTGATTTATTTGTATAGTAACAAACAGATATTATTAATGACACTGTGTTTTAGAATGATAATCAGGCTAGGCATACCGCCTGCAGTGACCCATTTTGTTTATTGAAATATTATTAGTTGTTAATGGAATAATTAGGTTTACTGATTGGTTATTTCTGTGCTCCTGTGTAGAGTAAAATATTTTAGTTTTGGCATGACTATTAGGAACTGTGTAAATCAGTGCGAGGGAATACTTTTTGTTCATCATAGCTTATTCAGTATTTTCTCCATTATTTGAAAGTTAGTCAATATTAAGAACATTTTATTTCTCTGCAGTTACTGTCCAAATTTTGTTTCAATTCTAAACACCACAGTACAAACTGCAATAGTCTTCTATCAGAGTTTATGTAGAATGAAGTTTTTTACTAGTACATTTTATTGCTGGAATCGGCTGGCGGCCTTTTTTTACGATAATGATTACAGTACAAATTTCTAATAACAGTCAGTCATCTTGCTCTATGCCACTGTCATTTGCTCCGTTTAGAAAACTTAATCTGAGGAGAGGAAGTTATTAACGATGCCCTTAATCTGTTAGGTTATTCACACACGGTTACAGTTTCCAAAAAGTCCTCCCTGAGGGTAACGTTACGGCTATACTGTTTATTGGGACGAATAATTTTAGTTTCGTACTGTAGTTATTTGCAAACTGAACAGCATAACGGTAGTATCAGAAACTTCTAAAGCCAATAAGAAAAAAATAAGTTGTTCTTTCCAATGTGTGCCGAATCTTAAACTGAACAGTTTCTTTGCAGCCTCCCTTTTCTCTCCCTTATCTTGCTTGATAATGCCAGTATATGTCTTCCAGTAGCAGAGAGCCTCTTATGTTCACGTTTTGCCTACTTTGTGAATTATTTGGAGGGGGTCGTCAAGCCAATAATGGATTTTTGTGTGAAATTTTATACCATGATCCCTGAAACTCTTCACTTTCTCCTTTTTCAAAATTATTATTTTTTCTACACTAATTCCGTCAATCTTTTTCCAAGCCTTTGACAGTTCTTCTTAATCCTTAAACTCCCATTCTTTAGCAATAACCCGAGCTTCCCCAACTTTTTTATAAATTTGTACATAATTCTATGGACTAAAAATTTCTGGAGTTTGTGGCACTATTCTCTCAAATGTTCAAATGGTTGTATAGCTTATGGGACTTAACTACAGGGTCATCAGTCCCTAAACTTACAAACTACTTATGAACTAGCTAATACTACAGACGGCACAAATATCCATGCCCGAGGGGGGATTCGAACCCCCGACCGTAGTGGCCGTGTAAACCGTGACTGTAGCGCCTCAGTCCCCTCGGCCACCGCGGCCGGCCACTATTCTCTCAACTCGTCCAAGGGCCATGTTTGCAGGTAAAATGAATATCATGTAATAGGAAAATATAGGCACACATCCCTTATGTGTAACGGAGAACTCTCGAGTAGCCGTAATGTAGCAGCATGTATCACATGTAGATTTTTACTCTGCCCAACATAACCAGCGGCAAAGACTTTGAGTGACGTGGCAGTTCGGTCAAAGTATATTTATAAAGAAAATCCGTGATGGCTGACGTAATTTCTTGTGGACCTCTGCCAGCTTCATCTTCGTTCCATACATAGAAAACAAGCTGTGTAGTTGCTGTATTTGTTATACAGAATGTATAAAATACTATTTGCCGGGCGTAATATGCATCTCCAATATACAGTTTTGGCAGAGGCTGGATTTGCTGAAAGTCAGTTACAAAGGTTTCATTTCCATCTAGACATTACTTTTTTAAATCCGTTGGGAGCAATACACACAAGCCACAACACTATACTGCCGCTGTGGACTGCTAACAATAACGATTTGGCTCAAGCAGTGTCAAACGATTCCTGAAGGCGACAATGACATATAATGCTTTGAACTATTGTAAGCCCTGACACGTGTTACGCGACAGTATTGCTAAATTAGAGGAAAGGAAAGCAAAATGAAACGTAAATGGAGCACATGATACGTTCGGATTCATTCAGTGATGTGGACAATATACTACTGGTTTTAACTTTTCATTACCGCGGTGGAGTAGCCGAGCGGTCTAAAGCGTCTCGCTGCGGAGCGCGCGGTTGCTCGCCGTGGAGGTTCGAGTCCTCCCTGGGGCATGGGTGTGTGTGTTTGTCCTTAGGTTAGTTTACCTAGGTTTAAGTAGTTTGTAAGCTACGGACTGATGACCACGCAGTTTGGTCCGATAGAATTACAAACATTTGAACATTTAACCATTCATTTTCAACATAATATTCAGTGTTACAGTATGCAAATCCATGAAATTTGAATGCAGGAGCATGTAGAGCACAAAAAATACCTCCGAAAACCATATAAAATTCAGTTTTGTCCAGAAGTGGACAATATACGTTTTGATTAGTTGTTCCTGGACTAGCACCATAGAAAATTTTATCAATTTAATTTAATACAAGTAAGTTTTTCATCGCAAAACTGAGATGAAATATTTGTTCCAGTGACGACTTAGGCTACGTTAACACTGCTATTGAGCAAGAGACGAAGGTGTTCTCACTCTGGTTGTGGTAAGAGTAAGGGAAAGTAACCGCAGTAGCAGGGTTTAACGTCGCGATGCAGATCTGACAGTTGCCCACCGTTTCTGGTGCCGACTTCTCTCGAAACTGCTTGCCACATGTGCTATACGGGAAAACCTCCTCAGTATAAATGTGTGTTACTTTCAAAATACATATAATTAAACGTTACCTTCTTCCGTCCTACACGAACCGACACTCTCGCCTACTCGAGGTGAAGCAATTACAATAATTGTGCGGCGTACAAGTTTATTTTATATCAGAAGAAGTGAAAGCTGAGGCAAGTTTACGTGAAACTCCCAGCATCCGCTGACAGTCGACGAGTTTGCCTTCACATTAACACCCACACACACTCCCTGCTGAGTCACCATGTGGGGGGAAAAGATAAAGCGGCGAACAGTCCGAGGGCGTAACCGTACGAGCGCCGAAGCGCTGAAGGCTGTGCCGCATTCCGCAACAGACTGCCTCTGGGGCTGTGCTTGGCTTTTTAAGCGCACTCCTCGCAGGCGGCGTGTTTGACGGCCGCTCGCAAGCACTTGCAGATCGTCCCTGGTGGACAATTACGACCCTAACCAGTGCCAACACAGTTTCTTCGTGGATATAAGTGCCCGTATTTGTGTTTCTGGGTTCATTAAGGGATGTTTCATGCAGCAGGCTTCACATATCTCTCTCGGTGTAATGGTTTACTTTCGATATATTTTACAAAGTACCTGTAAAGCTGCGACTCTGGTCAGTAATAGAGCAGTGTATTAACACAAGCGGCTAGTCAGAGCGCGTACTGTAAACCACGAGAAAAACGTTTGCGAAGAGTATCGTACAACATCAGTTACATGACCGATTATTGTCCCAAATACAAGAAATGAAGATTCCCCATTAAAGAATAAAAAATGCGTTATTTATTGTGGCGAGTTCTTTTTGCGAAATTTCTTTCAGCAACTTTCTCCTCTGAAAGCGAACATATTTTGTTAGCACCAACCAACACAGAGAGATCTGATCATCGTAATAAAATAAGAGAAATGAGATTGAAAACTGAAAGATTTTGGTGTTCTGCCCACTATTAGAGAACTGAACGGTAGTGACATATTAAGAAAGTGGGTTATCTTTCTAATTGTCAGTACAAGGTTTTTACCGAAGTCAACTTTGGAAGTTTCCAATAATCTTGGAATCTTGGGAATTTTGGGAAAATCTATATATGTAAAGAAAATTTCTTCCGATTATATATATACAGGGTGTTTCACTAAGTGTGTTTGCCTCTGTAACTTATAAAATGATAGGTGACGGGAAATTTTAATGCGGTAGGTCAACACAAGAAATGTTACACTTTCTGCGGAGCTATGAACATAGTTTATTGTATCATTTTCCAAAGAGATACACCACAAAAATATAATTTTTTAAATGGAACAATAGTTTTTTCTATCGTGTATTGGATTCCTTTAAACCAGCTGCGTCCAAATCAATTTAAACTACATTCCTATCACTGTTTGTTTGGGAGCTACAACCCTTCAAAGTTCCGGGGGCGGAGGCTGCGATAGCGCAGCTGACTGGCCGAGTGGTTAGCCCCTGGGGCACGGCCCACTGTCTCATGACCACCAACCAGTCAGCTACGCTGTCGTAGCCTCCGCCCCCTAAACTTTGAAGGGTTTTAGCTCCCAAACTAACGGTGATAGGAATGTAGTTTAAATTGATTTGGACGCAGCTTGTTTCAACGAATCCAATGCACGATAGAAACAACTATTGTTCCATTTAAAAAATTATATCTTTGTGCTGTAACTCTTTGGAAAATAATACAATAAACTATGTTCATAGCTCCACAGAAAGTGTAACATTTCTTGTGTTGACCTACCTCATTAAAATTTCCCATCACTTATTATTTTATAAGTTACAGAGTTTGTGTGTGTGTGTGTGTGTGTGTGTGTGTGTGTGTGTGTGTGTGCAGACTAATAATAAATAAGTAGCTTTAGTGCATAAATAGAAAAAGGTTTGAATGAATCATTAAAATACTTCATCTTGTTTTTGAGGAATTGGTCCATACCGTTCTTCCTCTTCCTGTTTGCTGCCTTATATTTCCTTACTGGTCTTGTCATTAAATGAGATAAGAACAGTAAAGGCCTGGGAAATATGCCTAGTAAGGGGAGCAGGATTAACATAAAACAGAGAACTAAAACCCTGAAGAAAAGTAGACACGCGAGTTTCTGTGTGAAAGTTGCTAATACTTCATGCAGACAGCACTGATGAGTGTGGCCGTAGTTGAGATGGTACACTTACATCAAGAAAAGACCATTAAAAAAAAATACTGTCAGATTCCGCATATACAGAGTACGAATAAAACTATGGAAACACCTAAAGCACAGCACATTACCAGGCATAATACGGTGTAATAAAATCGTTCACATTGAAAACGGAATACGGAATGGATTCATATATCGTCCTGTACGGTTTACAAGGGAATTGTATACCACTCTTCCTGCAGTGCAGTTGCTAGTGCAAGGGACATGCATGGCGATCACGCACGTTTCTCTGCAAAGTAGACCACAGAACTGCAATAATATTGAGACCTGGTAACTGTCGTGGGCAGTGGAGTTGTTGCCATTACTCTTCGACTTCACAAAGTCTATACTGGGCGATGTGAGCTTTGCCTTTACGAGACTTTTCTTCTGGGAACACATAATCTCTGTTGTATTGCGAAATGAATATTGTAACAATGGATAGACCTGATCAGCCAAAATAGATATTGTTTGGTAGTAATGTAATTGTGCAGAGTACGTGTTTAGTTCATGGGATTCCGCGATACGGCTGGCAAAGTCTTCACCTGTCCCACCGCATGCGTCACGCTTGGCACCTAGCGGTCTGCACCGAAATCCTGGGACGGTGTACACCAGTCGTAACGTCAGCCAGAAGTTGGAAACAGTCTGAAACAAGACTCATCCGACCAAATGACTTTCATCCATTCTTCCAACGTCCATTTTGTGGATTCGGTGCCACGTTTTCCTGTTACTGACAGTTGCATCTCGGGTGTATGGCTTTGGAATTCCAGCTCGTCCAGCAATTCCCGGACATTAACATCCCTCTGTGTGCCATTTTCAGCTCTGCGCACCGAGCGAGGTGGTGCAGTGGTAAGACACTGGACTCGCATTCGTCAGGAACGTGGTTCAAATCCACCTCCAGCCATCTAGATTTAGGTTACCGTTATTTCCCTAAATCACTCCAGGCAAATGCCGGGATGGTTCCTTTCAAAGGGTACGGCCGATTTCCTTCCCCATCCTTCCCCAAAAATCGCAGCTTAAGCTCCGTCTCTAATGACACGCTGTCGACGGGACGTTAAACACTAAGCTTCCTTCCTTTAATTCTGCGTGACTTTTGCAATTGTCGTCGTGTGTATTGCATTCCAACGATCCTACCTGATCGCAATAAATTAAAGGTAGTGTTCATCTTACAATCAAACTATGCGTAGTCGTTACAAGGATGTCAGACATGAGGTCAATGCATGGGACATCCCCTGTTATTAAGGCATATTCCGGAATGGCTACACTAAATGTGGTAGTTGTTTCCTGCACCAACGGTACTCCACTCCCAACTAAGATCACATACTGCCTTTAATGTAAGAGGCGCATCCAGAAAGTAACTTTCCGTATTGGCCCACTTTAGGTTACGGCAGTAACACTAAAAGTGGGCGTTTGCGATCGTCTTTTGACAGCTCGAAATTTAAATGAAAATAACGGCTTAACCATTCATCTGACACGAAAACTGAATAACCGAATTTATAGAGGAGAAACGTCTCCACAACTATGCTCTCTTATGTTTTTTTCATATCTCGTATCGCTTCAGAGATATTTGAAAAAATAACTCTCTGTGGCATACGCCATCTTGCGTTGCGTATTTGATGATTTTCTTATTGTAACTCACACGTTGGCATTTCAAAGCAATGGCGCACTGAAGAATTAACAAAAACACGCCGTTCTCCGTACGATAAATGATAATCTAATGTCTACAAATGCCATATTAGCATCAGTTAACAACGGCCATCAATAGTATGAGATTAAAGAACACCGTTTATAACTGTCATATGTTGCGTATTGGGCAATGCGTTGGACTGTATCGCTGAAGGTCAGTGCTTCGAAACCCCCCACTACCTAACTTTTTTTTCTAAAAGGGTTTCAGACAATCTTATTAATTAATTTTTTATTATTTAGATTATTATTTTGGTCCAAAACGTTTGCAAAAACTTATAAAACTACACATCTAAAGTGGGCCGTAAAACATGTCAGTGCGATTTTTTTCATAAACAAGCAGAATATGCAAGTAAAGGGCTAAATTTTGCCCCCACTGCAAAGACCTTGCCAATACCATCTTTCATTAGTGCTATTGAAGAAGCTGTCCGTCCAGAAGATTCAGCTGAAGAAATCAGGCGTGAAAGCTGTCGAGCAATTATAAAGTATCGTCCACAAAGAAGTAACATATCTAGAGAACAGAGGTTAGCCATACGTAAACTCCGTGAGGACACAGACACAGTAGTTTTACGCGCTGACAAAGGCAACGCCACCGTCCTGCTGCCTCGGGAAGACTACAGTGAAAAGATCTATGGTTTATTAAGTTCTGGCGCGTACCGGAAGATCAACAAAGACCCAACTAGCAAGGTGACGATAAGGACTGCTGCCTTACTGAATTCTTCGTCACTAGAACCTGAAGTTATAAGACGTTTAAAAGTGCGAGGTGCAGTACCACCGAGATTTTATGGGCTTCCTAAAGTCCACAAACTGGATAAGGATGAGTGTCTGGAGGATCTGCCTATGCGGCCAATGCCAGTAGCTGCCATCATCCCTCACAAACCGCAGGGGTCCTTAAGACATTGGTGCACAGAGCACATTGTATATCAGACGATGACAACTTGCAGGAAGAGCTCACACACCTGAAGAGCATTTTCAAAGCAAATGGATATTCGCAGCAACAGATTCGCAGAGCATTCGATGTGAGTCCAAGAATGCAAGCAAGAGACGTGGAAGAAGAAGACGAAAATAATAGTTATAGACCAAGAGCCTTCTTACCTTACGTGGGCGCTCTTTCGTCAAAGATAAGCCGCATTCTCGACAAACATCGTGTTAAGGTTATCTTCCGGCCACCAGTGAAGATTGCAGCCTTACTCGGGTCAGTGAAGGATGATTTGTTGCTTCGCAAGTCAGGTATGTACCAGATCCCTTGCGGGAATTGTGATAATTCATATATAGGCCAGACAATACGCACTGTCCACGAGAGATGCGTTGAACACAGAAGATATACTCGCCTATTACAGCCAGACAAGTCAGCTGTCGCTGAACATTGCATAGAAACTGGTCATTCAATGAACTATAGCGATCTGAAGATTTTGACACCCATATCTTCGTTTTGGGATGCTATATTTAAGGAAGCTGTTGAAATTAGACTGGCCAACAACTTATTAAACAGAGATAAAGGTTTTAATTTAGACAAGGCTTGGAACCCTACACTTGGAGTATTGAAATCACAGAGAAGACGTGAAGGTGTTGCCGCCGCCGAGCATATATCGATAAGTGAACACCGGAGCGCTTCCGCCACGGGGGGCGCACGCGTGTGAGTACTTGGATATGCAGTATACCAGCATCTGTGACGCGCACGCGCATTGCCACCGCGATCAGGCTTATAAGGCCGCGCCCGGCACCTCGTCGACAGTCTTCGACTCACTCTGAAGATGGCCGGAAGGTACGCGGCCGAAATATCAGCAGAAGAAGTGAATTTTACGCGGCTGCATTCCCGAAATCTATTGGAAGGAGAATATGGTTACATGAAAAAAGTTATTGACTATTGTTAGAGCAATGTTTGAGCTGTTTTTCGACATAATCACCAAAAGCATTAACTTGTGTATTCCTGTCTGCCGCCAGTAAACGGAAGCAGCGTGTGACAGTCTCCTTCAGCCCTTACTGTGAAACAATGCGGAAACTGTGACCTGCCATTCAGAAGAAGAGGCATGGAGTGCTCCGTGAAAATGTTCGTTCCCATCCGGCCAAGCGCTCATCAACTGTTTTGAAGAAGCTGTTTGATCATCCAACATAAAGTCCTGAACTTGCTCCCAGTGAGTTCCAGCTTTTGTTGCGCCTCAAGAAATTCCTATATACTGGCCAGAGTTTTGTCAAAGTCGAAGAGCTAAACAGTCTGTCACACGGTGTTACCATTCATAGGCGGCAGGCTTCTACCGCACAGGAAAGTTGTTCCCATTATAAGTGTCTTTTGGTGACCATATCGAATGTTATTCTGATATGTCAATTATTCTGATTACACGCTTTTGTGCAATGAATACTTTTATACTCAATGTTGAATTTCCCCAGAATATGATCCCATATGTAAGCAGCGAATGAAAATAGGCGTAGTAAGCTAATTTACTGAGATGTATATCACCAAATTTTGCAATGACTCTGATAGCAAAGTAGCTGAAATCAAACGTTGCAGGATATCTTCAATATGTTTCTTCCAATTCAGTGCCTCGTCAATGCAAACACCTAAAAATTTTGAATATTCTACCTTAGCTACAGATTTATGTTCAAAGTCTGAAAGAACAGACACCATTGACCAACATGACAGTCGTCTATTTGTGAAACAGAAATTTCTTACATTCCGGATGAATCAAGACAATGAAATATATTCAACGACGATAGCTGACAATTTATGCCAGGCCGAGACACGAACCGAAATTCCTAGTTTACGCGCGCGGTCGTCGTAACCGCTTCAGCTATCGGGATATGCACCTCATCCAGCCCTTATTCTCAACTTGCTACGTACTATTATTCTAGTATCCGCCGTCCATTTTCTCCTATATTTCAAATGTTCAAATGTTTTCAGGTATATTGGGCCAAAGTGCTATGGTCATCAGTCCGTAGACTTTCAAACTACTTAAACTAACCTACACTAAGGACAAAACACACACACACACACACACACACACACACACACACATACATACATGCCAGGGGGAACGGCCGGCCGCCAAGTCCGTGGCATGACGCCTTAGACCACGCGGCCATTTCGAAATGTTCAAATGTTTGTAAATCTAACGGACCAAACTGCACGGTCATCAGTCCGTAGCTTACAAACTACTTAAACTAAGTTAAACTAACCTAAGGACAACACACACACCCGTGCCCCAGCGAGGACTCGAACCTCCGACGGCGAGCAACCGCGCGCTCCGCGGCGAGGCGCCTTAGACCGCTCGGCTACTCCACCGCGGCGCGACCATTTCGCGTGGCTCTCCTCTCCTCTTTTCCATCGTCTGCTTGTCAAGCAATGTACGATTGAACAGACACAATACGTATAATAACAATTGTATAGGCATATGTGACTCCATGGGCAGACGACAGTTCCAGTGCGAATACAAGAAGATCGAATCGTTCAACTTCTAATTTGGGTAAGCCTACCCTTCTAGCCGAAGCTGTTAAGGCGACCGCGGAAAATCCGAGTTCGAGTCCCTGTCTGGCATAAATTTTCATGACATGACAGTCATCGCTCATGTCTGGGATATTGTTGATCAGTATCTCGTCATGATCCTCGTATTATAACTACGTTCTATCCTTTAAAATCGAACACCTCTAAGGATAGAAGATAATGAAGTTCTACTCTCGCTAGCCTTACTCTCCTGTCGTAACAACGATAGTCGCAGTGGTGAGCCGCGCGGGAATGGCCGTGTGGTCTAAGGCGCCATGTTACGGATTGCGCGGACGTTGCTGGTCGGAGGTTCGAGTCCTCCCACAGGGCATAGGTATGTGTTGTCCTTAGCATAAGTTAGTGTAAGTAGTTCGTGAGTCTATGGACTGATGATCTCAGCAATTTGGTCCATTAGGTTTACAGACATTTGAACATTTCGCCGTGGTGGAGGTCTGTAGAACTCGCGACATTGTCGCACTGTCCTTGTAAGTACCTCTGTCATTTAAAACATACCCATAATGCAATTCAAGTTAGCTAGTGTTTCTGTTCGACCGCGGACTATAGAGGGAACGCAACACATGTCGTGGGGAGGGGCCGTTGGTATGCAGGGCGTTGAGTACGGTATCGTCCTGGTGGACCCATGACAGTCCCACGATTCCGACATAAGAGAGCAGAATTGTCGTGAACATAGTAAACGAACCTAATGCAGTCAAATTCCGACAGCGCCTGGTAGACATTTCTCATTCTTGCACGAGGCATAAAACGATCTTCTGACAAATATTAAAATTCAACGCGATTTCTGAATAAGAAATTCGTTACATATGTTTCCTTGCACTCAAACTGTAGATGGTGTTACTTATACCATCCTTGTGTGCTTTCATTGGAATGCAAATCCTAAGCCCATTATGTACGTAGTAGATTTCATGCCAGTCTGACGTTTGTTGCAGGCCGCCTTTATGTTGTATCAATTTTAATGTCCAGCAGTGTATATACTCTGCAAGCCATCGTTAAGTGTGAAACGAAGGACACTTCACACCCGTATTAGAAAATCAATGTACTGGTGCAGCGCGAGGAAAAAATGACTTTAAATGCAAAGATATGGAATTATTTCAATACGAACCGTTCAGACAGACTGAACATGTGTAATTTAATCAACGTACTGCGCCTCGGTTGCACAGTGGTAGAGTGCCAGAGGACAAATCCAAAGGTCGCGGGTTCGATCCCCGCCAGGTCCTAGGATTTTTATCTGTCACTTTCCACTCCTTTCACCTCTGGCAGTGATGCTCATGTGAAAAATACCGAGTAGCACCGTGGTTCGGAACCCACGTTCAACTGTAGGTCCCCCTATAACTGGCTGGGTGAGTCAGTTCGATTGTCGGAGGAAGGCAACGGCATACCATATCCAAACAAGACTATGGGCTGTTTTAACCAACAGATGTTAAAAGTGGGATTAGCAAATGTAACGTAACATTTGTTAAAGCGTTTACAAGACTGTTAAAATTCTAGCATTTCACGAACTTGTTTTCTGAAAATGTTAACAAACACGTGTTAACGCCGAGAGAATTGTAAATATTGCAGATCTAGAAGGCTGTGAATGATTCGTATGATTTTCTGAACGTACTACGATGCGCTTTTGTTTTTAGTTTCCTTTGCCGCCAATGTTTGATTAAAGCACACAACTGAAACAATGGGGGTGAACAAAATCTGAAGAGAAGTCGTGGGACAAATTTTTCATGTTTGGAGAAAGAATTATTAGTCGAACTAATAACTAAATGTAAAGATATTATAGAAAATAAGAAGACAGATGTGGCAAACGTAAAAGTTAAAGATGCAACGTGGGAAAAAATTACAAGAGAATAGTAATGCTAATATGACGACAAGAAGTAAAATGTTCAAATGTTTGTTAAGCTTATGGGACTTAACTGCGGGGTTATCAGTCCCTAAACTTACAAACTACTTATGAACTACTTACGAACTAGGACGGCACAAATATCCATGACCGAGGGGGGATTCGAACCCCCGACCGAAGTGGCCGTGCAGACCGTGACTGGAGCGCCTCAGTCCCCTCGGCCACCGCGGCCGGCGACAGGAAGTACAAAGCAACTTCGCCGGTATTATACTAATTTGAAGCGAAGTGCAGAAGAAAGACAGGAGTGAAGAGAGACTTGAACGGTTCCAGACGGGCGGTGGAAAGTGCACTAAAAAAGTTGATGACAGCATCCTGAGCTTAATAGAAGATCAGATAGATCCTGACAGCAATCCCACTGATTGTGATGCACAATATTATTCTAAGAAATAAAACGCTAGTATTACAGAAACCATTCAATTAAATCTCGTTACAATGTAAATTATATTACTTAGGGTTTTTTTTTTTTCTTCAGGAGAAACTTGTGAGGCAAGCCAGACTGGTGAACAGCACATTGAAGTTTTAGGCATACTGCTGCAGGAAGTAACCTTGATAACTTTTATTGATATCCAGAGACGCCGGAACCATCCGGGCTGTAGGGCTTTTACCCGACCAAAATTTGGAGGTTCAGAATTAATTTTGTTTTTAATAAAATAAAATTAAACACTAATTTCGGAAGGATAAATATTGGAATTTTAAATTCGGTCAGTATTCTTTTAAGTTCCGGCGTCTCTGTCGCTGCATGTCTAAATTTAAGTGCAATGAAAATAATATATGACCTATTTAAGCTTTATTAATTTGAAGCAATGAAATGTAGTCCTAACTTTCAATGTGTTTCTAGGCCTAGCATCCTACAACCGAAGTTGATTAGTTTTTCGGCTTTTCCTTTTACATTGTTTGTTCATTAAATCATTAAAGACGAAATTCAAGTAAGTTAAAAAAAAATTAGGAGAATCCTTGCCAGAACAGCACTGAACCCCGGTCATCCACTTCAGATAGAATATAGGCCACTGTTCTAGTCTCAATGACATTGCGTGCACAATAACATAATTAAAATCATCTGTAAGTAAAATAGTAACGTGTTACAAACTTTGTTATTGCTCTTTCAGGATGTTGCTGAGAACACTAAACTAATAAACACTTCCTCAGGGGGCAGTGCACAAGAAGAAATGACACCACCAACAGTGAGTTCTCATATTACTTATGAAATCATTGTATGCATCCTAATAACTCAGAAAATATTAAAAATAATTCCATCTAATAATTTGGTAATAGTAATAATTTATGCACTTTCAGACTAGTTATTCTACGAAGAGAATTGAACAGAAGTAGCCATCTCAATCAAGGAAGGTCAGTAATTTACAATCAGCTGATATTCATTGAAGGTCACCAGCAGCAGTACCAACGTTGTAATGATTTTTTTTTCTTCCATGCCAGTCGAAGTCTCGACAGAATTTCAACTCTTGCCGAGTCAAGAACAAACCTCTGTGAACAAGATATGGCATTAATTGAAAGAGAATATAATAAAGAATGTAATCTGCTGGATATCAAGACACAAAATGCATTAATGAAGCAAGAAAACTTGCGAATAAAACAAGAAGCTATTCGTGAGAAATTAATATATTACAAAGAAAAGAGAGCCCGCCTTCAAAATTTAAATGATTACTCAGCAAAGTGAAAAATACTTTGAATTTAATAAGTTTATGTTTTAATAATTATTTTTTGTTGTAATAGGCCTAATTTTAGTAATATTAATACCTTTCAAAATATGAAAAATGTTATGCAAATTAATTCTTAATAATCTTTGCAAATTAATTCCTCATATTATTATTTTCTTTTTCGTAATTCTTTATAATATGTTTCCATCTCATCTTTCAGATTGATGTAGCACTGAAATGGGAATATTAAACGTATAAGCAGGATATTTAATGAGATGGAACTGTTTTTTATTAATTGGAAATTAATGCAAACAAAAGCTATACTATTTAAATAGGACAGTAATTTATACTTTACTTACACATGAAATGTTGTGCTGCAAATGCATTTCTATGAGCTGCTGCAGTTTCTTCGTTGTCCGTGCGAACTGGAATGTGCATATTCCTGATCCCAGCATTTCTATTTCGTCTCTCTCTCACTTGCTCATACAGTGGGACGTCTTCCGGGGGAAGTTCGTCCCTAGTCTCCACAGCTATGTTGTGTAACACTGCAGTGTAATGGTAAGAGTGGTGGAGTATTTCGTGCGTAAACCAAAGTGCAGAACTGGGAATCGTCTCTTCCAAACACCTATCATTTTTTCGACAGTGTTTCTTGTCCTTTAATTTTGTTGCACTCTTGTTCGTGGACGCAGGTAAGCAGTCAACAGGTATTTTCTTAGTGGGTATCCACTATCGCCCAGTAGAACTCCTTCATTGATAACTACAATCTCATACTGAGCTCTAATGTGTGAAGTGTTGAAAATTGTACTATCATGTACCGAACCGGCCCAACGTGTAACAATGTATCTGATTAGGAGGTTACTGTCAGAAATAACCTGAACATTTACAGAAAAATTGCCTTTGCGGTTACGGTACATTTCCGCTGTGTTACCTCCAGATGATTGTATTTCCACGTGCGTGCAATCTATGCAACCTAAAACTCCAGGAAAATGGAACTTTTCGTAGAAATCTAACACTACACGAGCTCGTTCATCACCCGAAGTAAATGTCACATACCTAGGTCTCAACATTGCAATGGCTAATGACACTCTCGTCACAATTCTGCTTACTGAAGCAACTGATACTCGAATATTGTCTCCAACCAGGGACTGAAACGTACCTGTCGCATAAAACCGCAACGTAATTAACACTAGAAGCAAAGGTGAGATCGGCATATTTCTATTAGATCCATATTCGCCGCGGTGGAGTAGCCGAGCGGTCTAAAGCGTCTCGCTGCGGAGCGCGCGGTTGCTCGCCGTCGAGGTTCGAGTCCTCCCTGGGGCATGGGTGTGTGTGTTTGTCCTTAGGTTAGTTTACCTAGGTTTAAGTAGTTTGTAAGCTAGGGACTGATAACCACGCAGTTTGGTCCGATAGATCTACAAACATTTGAACATTTTGATCCATATTCCAACCTCTCCTGCAATTCCTCGGTAATCTTCAAAACAACTTGTTTCGACTGTCTATACCTTTGAAGAAAATCTTTATCCGATAGTTCGACGAAATCGTTTCTCATCATAGGCCGTTCTCTATTGCGAATGCCATTTAGACGATTCAAATATAGCAAATCTAAATCGAAAGCTGCATTTGCGCGCGCCATCTTGACAATACTACAATTGTTAACGCCTTAACAACAGAATATGGACTGTTAGTTTAACACGAGATTTAACACGAGTGTTAAGCTAACATAAGTTGATGTAATGTAATGTTTGTTTTAACTAATGCTACAAAGACTAACAACTGTGTTAACTCTCAACAACTGTTGGTGAAAACGGCCCTATGCCTAGTAAAGCACTGTGGTGTTCAAACCAATCTTCAGATTGTTGACAGCTTTACCATTTACCTTACATTGAAAGTTGAGACAGAAAAAAAATGTTCAAATGTTTGTTAAGCTTATGGGACTTAACTACGGGGTCATCAGTCCCTAAACTTACAAACTACTTATCAACTACCTTATACTAAGGACGGCACAAATATCCATGTCCGAGGGGGGATTGAACCCCCGACCGTAGTGGCCGTGCAGACCGTGACTGGAGCGCCTCAGTCCCCTCGGCCACCGCAGCCGGCAGTTGAGGCAGACAGATTGTTGTTCTATTAATAATTAAAGTTATCAGCCTACAGCCGGTTCACAACAACTATAAAATACACTACTGGAAAATGAAAAAAAACACCATGAATTCGTCGACACAGCAGAGGGAAATTTTATTGACACATACTTGAGGATATGTACAACACACTATCACACAGACAGAGTACGTGAGTACACTCACCAGAGCGTGCGCAATGGCGGCACTAATATCGTGTATTTCCTCTTTTTTCAGGGATGCAAGCAGCAATTCGCCCATGGAGACGATTGTAGAGGTGCCGAATGTGGTCTTGGTGAATGTCCTGTCATGCAATTTCCACCTGGTGACACAGTTGGACCAGATTTCGTGCTGGCCGCGTAGACCGTGCAAGGTGACGTTTCATTCGGTTTGAAACGTGCTCAATGGAGGACAGATCTTGGGATCGTGCTGGTCTATATCACGTAGTTGGCACATGAACGGTAGCAAGAAGGGTTGAATGATAGTTTCAATTAACTGTGCACCGTTCAATTTTCTCTTGACGATCACCATAGGAAAATGACCCATGTAGTATACGGCTCCTTACACCATGATGCTGGGTGTCAGCCCCATGCGCCTCTGTCGTATACACTCAAGATTGCCGGCCGCGGTGGCCGAGGGGACTGAGGCGCTTCAGTCATGGTCTGCACGGCCACTACGGTCGGGGGTTCGAATCCCCCCTCGGGCATGGATATTTGTGCCGTCCTAGTTCGTAAGTAGTTCATAAGTAGTTTGTAAGTTTAGGGACTGATAACCCTGTAGTTAAGTCCCATAAGATTTACAAACATTTGAACATTTGAACACTCAATATTTTCGCACTGCCCGGCACGATGCCACACACGCGTACGACCATCATTGGCACTGGGGAAAAAGCGACTGAAGACGTCACGTCTCCATTCACGTATCCTTCCATAAGCGATTATTGCGATACCACTGGAGACGGGCTGAAAGATGTTGGGCGTGAGCGGAAAATGCCATAATGGGGCGCATGATCTTGCCTTATGGTGTGGGTAGCCATATCTTACAATGGGCATTCTCATCTAGTGATCATCTAGGGTACATTAAACCATCATTCAACCCGTCTTGCCACTTTTCATGCACCAACAAGACGATTTGGTTTTCCAACAGGACAGTGCACATCCACATGTATCCCTACCATCCAACATGCTGTTCAAGCTGTACGTCAACCACCATGAACAGCCCGATCTGCAGATGTGACCCCCCCCCCCCTACTGAGCATGCCTGGGACTGGATGAAACGTCATCTTGCGCGGTCTGCATGACCAGCACTAAATCTGGCCCAACTGAAGCACCAGGGAGAAACTGAATGTCAGGCCATTCCCAAAGACTGAATTCAGAACGTCTACGATCGTCTCCAGGGGAGAACTGTAGCTTCCATTGCTACAAAGGTAGAGTATACACAGTACTATCACCGACACTGTGCACTCTCAGGTGATTGTATTCACGCGCGCAAGGCTCTGTCTGCGAGATTTTGTGTTGTATGCATCCTCAAGAATGTGTCAATAAAATTTCCCTCTGCTAGGCCAACGAATTCATGATGTTCTTTTCTCATTTTTCGGAATGTAGATACATCAAAGAAAGTGTTGCATCACCTTGGTACCAAGGTCCCCTGAACACTGCCATTGAATGTGCTTACTGAATCAAGAACACAGTTGTCCGTAGTTGTCACTCAACCTACACAAAGATGTCAACAACCACGCATGAGCAGTGTCAATGAGACGGAGTAGGCAAGACGGCCGATCAGTTCCAGTCATAACACCAGGAAGGAACTATATTGCTTGTGTTGATTGTCATTCTGCCATCGTAGGCCAGTTTCGAAGTTTAATCGTATCCGCATTGTTACTTTGTGTTAGGAGGGACGTGGTAGAGGAACAGAGATACAGGAATTGTTCATGACTTCTCTCTCTCAGGCCGCCCAAAGTCTACCATAGCAGCTGATGACCGCTACTTACGGATTTAAAAAGTGTTCAAATGTTTGTATAGCTTATGGGACTTAACTACGGGGTCATCAGTCCCTAAACTTACAAACTACTTATCAACTATCTTACACTAAGGACGGCACAAATATCCATGCCCTAGGGGGGATTCGAACCCCCGACCGTAGTGGCCGTGCAGACCGTGACTGGAGCGCCTCAGTCCCCTCGGCCACTGCGGCCGGCACTTACGGATTTCAGTTCGGAGGAAACCTGAGGGGTTCGCCACCATCCTGAATAATGATTTGCGTGCAGCCACGTGTTTCGACTCGAATCGTACGTAATAGGCTATTTGGCATGCAACTTCACGGTGCGGGTCTACCAATCTCCGACGTATAGTGCAACCATATCGACAACATTCCGGTGAGAGACTCGTCTTTGTGGGCGATAATTCTTGCACCCGTCTTGCACACCTTGTATATGCGTTCCTTCATGATGACACCGAGTGAGGTGACGCAGTGGTAACGCACTGGACTCGCATCGGGAGGACGCTGGTGCAAATCCACCTCCGGCCATCCAGATTTAAGTTTTCCGTGATTTCCCTAAATAACTCCAGGCAAATGCGAGACTGGTTCCTTTCAGTGGGCACGACCGATTTCCTTCCCCATCCTTACCCAAAACTCCGAGCGTTAGCTCCATCTCTAATGACCAAGCTGTCGACGGGACGTTAAACCCTAAGCTTCCTTCCTGCCTTCACGATAACGACATCGCAAGATTAGAGTAGTCAACATGTTCTCCAGACATGAAGCCTATGGAACGGTCCTGGGATACATTGAAAAGGGCTGTTTTTGAACGATACGATCCAAAAACCAATCTCAGATATCTACGCCGAATCGTCGTTGAAGAGAGGGACAATCTGGACCAACAGTCCCTTGACGGTCTAGTGGACAGTAATCCACGGCCAATATAGGCTTACGTTAGTGAAAGGGGACGTGTAACCGTGTATTAGGCGTACTGGTGTACGCTGCAAATTGGAACACAAATTCAGAATCTCTTGGTTATTTTCGCACAACTTGTCAATTTCTGTTTTCATGAGAAATAAGGACACTGAAATGTTGTCTTTCTACATCCCTATTCCATTTTTATGTAAATGGTTATGAACCTCTAGAATCGCAGTGATGCAACACCTTTTTATGTGTGTATTAGCCTGGAACATCAGTAATGTGTCTGTGACATCTATTCGTTCAAATACTGGTGGATCACTCCGTAAAAATAATCAGTGTTTACTGACAGCTGAAAATTTGTCTCAGGCTTTACTGACGGAAGGAAGGAAGCTTGACGTCCCGTCGACAGCGTGTTCATTAGAAGCGGAGCTCACGGTCGGATTTTTTTGTTAAGGATACGGAAATAAATCGACTGTGCCCTTTCGAAGGAACCATCCGGACATTTGCCTGGATTGATTTAGGAAAATCACGGAAAACTTAAATCTGGATGGCTGGAGGTGGATTTGAACCACCTTCCTCCCGAATGCGAGTCTAGTGTATTACCACTGCGCCACCTCGTCCTTGCTTTACTAACGGATTATTCCGTAAAAATAATGAGCATTTAGTGACAGATGAAAATTAGTGTCAGGCTGAAGAAAGAACACTGATTTCCTGTGCAGCGCAAATATGCTTCAAGGCTATATTCTTCAAGGCTTGACTCACACTTTAATTGTGTCTAATATTTCCAGATTTGACTTTCTACCTCATCCCTATTGGACCATTCATTTCCTTTTAGCGCCTTTAGTTCATTTCATATACGGGGTGTACTATTTACCTTGACCACCACAAAAACTTTGTTGTCTACAAGCATAATTAAAAAGTGTAAGAAATGTTTAGCTACCAGCAGGATTACCTTTCTTGTTACACTCTTCGTCACAAAAATATGAAGATTAGTTGTATTTTTAAGTAACGCCCTTCATATATTTTTATTCAGTAATCCCCTTCTCCTTCTCAAGATCTGTTCAGAAGCATACTGCATTGTATCACTGACGTAATCATCACATTTTTACAAACGTAGCACAATATTGATTTTGACTCTCCTGCACTAGCACTCATGCACTTGGATCACCTTAACTACAAATGTTCAAATGTGTGTGAATCTAAGTGACCAAACTGCTAGGGTCAGCGGTCTCTTGACTTACAAGCTACTTTAACTTAGGCTAAAGACAGCATACACACCCATGCCCGAGGAAGGGCTCGAACCTCTGACGGGGAGTGGCCGCGCAATCCGTAGCTTAGTGCCTTAGACGAGGCGGTCATACTCGCGCGGCAGCAACTTAACTTTCCTACTTAGGAGATGATATTAAACAGATAGAAAGACGAGGAAGATTAACACTGGTCATTCTGACAACCGTTTCCATTGCACTTTTATGTGAGTACATTGTAATTAGCGAATAGAAGATTTAAGTGTTACTTATCTATGAGGAATGTAAGTTACCTCAACAGTTATTAGAACATACTTACGTTTTCTGTTTGACAATACTGGAACATTTCGTAGCGTACAGTAGTACATTTGTGCAATATATGGAACACGGTAGAGGCAGTCTTTGATAAAAATTTACAATCTCTTCTTTGGTGTACACTAAACTCACCAGTGTACATTGCCCTTTTGGTAGCATTTGTTAACTCCCAACCAGAGGACGAGTTATGTCGCTCTAGGTACCTGTACTGTGTGCTGGTACAGGACAGGTAAAGTCAGTTTTTTGTTACATTTTTAATAACTGCATATTTTCGTGAATTGCACACTTGTAGAACGTCAAACGCAGGTGTGCTATTTTAAAATGACGTACACTGAGGTAACACCGCAAAATAAACTTAGTTTCGGTGCCGGCAGTGGCGGGTTGAACCAAGACTGTTTTGGCTTCCCTGAGGTAACAGAAGTCTCTCTAGATTGCACCAGCGTCTGGTACACGACTACCTTTATAGATACATTTCATTTTCATTGTATTTTTTCTACATCCAAATCTTTTAGTGCCCTTCCTTGATACTGATTTTATGCGTTCGTCAAATTTCACACTGATTCTTAGTATTACCCATTAATATTTAATCAATGTGCTACACGCTATTAATCTTGTGAATTGGGTACTGATAGGGTTTTTTTCTCTTTGTTAAAACTGTTTTTACGTTTCCATTATTCTCTGGAAAGAACAATTATTTTCTCAGGTCGTCAGCCTAATCATGTCGTCGTGTTATCTCACCGTTTCAAAAACTTTGCTATACGTCATTTTCAAGCGAAGAAGATTTTATCAATGAAATTCACCGAAAAAAGCTGCATACCTATGAATTAACATTTCGTATGCAAAGAGCTATTTATTTCAAGTCTTTCTTCATTTCCTTGCAACCGTCTGATGAAGATACTTTCCCGTAGATAATCGCATTGCCAGTCAACAATCTGTTACAATTCCTAAATCGTTTACACGCATTAAGGATATCAGAGGCTCTACTGTACATCTTTGTGTCAGTGTGGTTTCTGCACGTATGTCTGTTCATAATTTGTAAACTTATATAAAACATATATTCAAGAATTTTCCTCAGTAACATTTGTAGCAGTATCATTTATACGGTATGCTTGCTGAATGGTAGTTTTCGTAATGTTTCCGGGAAGTATGAAATCCTGTACAGCTATGTAACTCCATTAATATGTGAAATCATACGTAACTAATTTCTGGAAGAAATCATTTGGTTACATATATCGTTCTTACTATTTTTGTAGTCATTGGTGTAATTTTTGTAACCCTCTTTGTGTTTGTAAATATATTCCATATAATTCATAAATTCATTATCTTTTCATTATACATTCACGATATAACTCTTCTGACAAACTGCAATGTTCGACTATTAGAGAAAGAACGACATCTTATGTGAATTCCTGTGCTTATGCCTAACTAGGAAGTCCGGCAAGCAAACACGGTAGCGTATCGCTTCACCAATACCCCTGACTGAAATGGAAAAAGAACTTTGCCATCTCACAACCTCGTCTACTGATTTTCTTGTGCAAGGTTTAGTGTCACAGACCTCTAGCCAATTAGTAACTACAAGTTCAGCCCTGTCTTTCAAGTTCGTAATGAGCGACTGTTTTACGTTTTGCCCACACAAACGACAGTGACGTATCATATTTGACGCCAGCTAACCAGTTGGTTACACATGAGGCTATTGCCAAAAACGTATCATTGTTTGAACACGGCACAACCTGTTCTGCGGTAGTAAACGGAAAGAAGCAATTCTCACTTCCCACGCTCCACGAAATGTCAGCAAACACGATAAGCCGCAACATCTGTGACAGTGAGCTTCTTGCTCATACCGTGTATGATGTGCAAACCACAGACGGAAACGCTTCGCAGAGTGTGTTCCTCATTTTCAGTTACAACTTGCCCTAAATTACAAACATTTACACAAATACCTAAAAGAAATCAGCTTTGGCTATCTTTACCAATGAGTTTACTCAGTCGTTCTCATAAGTGTTCTGTATAATAATTTTCTACCTCGTTTCTCGATTGTGTCGGTCATTAAGAATTATTCTGTTGAATGAAAGGTGAAATTCTTATTACAACATGTTATGTCTCAAGTTTTCTACGTGTGGTTGATTATTTGTGTACATTCAGTGCAAGAGAGTAATTACTTCCAGTTTTTGCACAAAGTTTGGACTATGGGTACAGCCGGTGTTTTTCTGGAGCTGAGAAATGCTTACCAAAGAAATGAACATTTGGATCGACAAAAAGAACGAACGCTGCATTCAAAATAATCTTCACATAAGAAAGAGGTTTGAAGCTGAAACTAGAAAAGAATACAGCGGTTATATTCCTTACGTCGGCCCAATCTCTGGAAAGATCTGTAGACGCCTACAGAAACATGGTATACTGTTATTTCTCTGCCATCAACAAAGATAAAAGTTCCCTTGTAAAGATAAAGACTTAGAGCGTTTGTCGGAACAATGAAGACGGAGCATCAAATAAATCTGGACAGAAGCATCAACTCAAAGCCCGGAAATTTTACCTGAAGAATTCAAAGAATACTTGAGATTCAACATTAGGTTTATTGAAATATAGCTGGCCATCACATCCTTCAGAACTGATAAAAGTTAAGAGAATGTTTTTTCACAGAACAATGTGGTCTCTGTGAAACAAGTGTACATCAAAAGACGTAGCGGGTGTAAGGAGTCGAACTCAGCTCTAAACAGCGGCGAGACACAAAGAATACTTCACAGTTTTGCTGAAGTGTAAGCAGGAAGTACGCATGATGCAGTTGGCAGCACCTGAAGACAATGACTATCCAGGTCAGGCTGATCATATGAAATCATACAATTAATCTTTATTACTATATGTTTAAAAAGTTGTTTATTTATGCCGAAACAGATACCCACACAGATTGAAAGGTGTGTGTGTGTGTGTGTGTGCAGAATCGTAGGATACTCTGTGGGTAGTGGTAAACCAATCCTCATACTGTCACGATATGCCGAGGTGGGGTGGCTTGTGTGCCTCAACGATGCAGATAGCCGTATCGTAGGTTCAACCACAGCGGAGGGGTATCTGTGGAGAGGCCAGACAAACGTGTGGTTCCTGAAGAGGGGCAGCAGCCTTTTCAGTAGTTACAGGGGCAACAGTCTGGATGATTGACTGAGCTGGCCTTGTAACATCAGTTAATGTGGCTTTGCCTCACAGCTACTGCGAACGGCTGAAAGCAAGGGGAAACTACAGCCGTTACTTTTCCCGAGGACATGCAGCTCTCCTGTATGGAAATATGATGATGGCATCCTCTCGGGTAAAATATTCCGGAGGTAAAATAGTCCCCCATTCGGATCTCCGGGCGGGGACTACTCAGGAGGATGTGATCATCAGGAAAGACAATACTGGCATTCTACGGGTCGGAGCGTGGAATGTTAGATCCCTTAATCGAGTAGGAAAATTAGATAATTTAAAAAGGGAAATGGATAGGTTGAAGTTAGATATAGTGGCGATTAGTGAAGTTCGGTGGCAGGATGAACAGGATTTCTGGTCAGGCGAGTACAGGATTATAAATACAAAATCAGTTTGGGGTATCACAGGAGTAGGACTGATAATGAATAAGAAAATAGGAATGCGGGTAAACTACTATGAGCAGCACAGTGATCGCATTATCATTGTCAAGATAGATACGAAGCCAACACCGACAACAGTAGTACAGGTTTATATGCCAACTAGCTCTGCCGATGATGAGGAGATCGAAGAAATATACGAGGAGATAAAGGAAATTATTCAGACAGTTAAGGGAGAGGAAAACTTAATTGTGATGGGAGACTGGAATTCGGTAGTAGGAAAAGGAAGAGAAGGAAAACTAATAGGTGAATATGGACTGGGCAGGAGGAATGAAAGAGGAAGTCGCCTGGTAGAATTTTGCACGGAACATGATTTAATCTTAACAAACACGTGGTTTAAGAATCACAAAAGAAGGTTGTATACGTGGAAGATACCAGGAGACACTGGAAGGTATCAGATAGATTTTATAATGCTAAGACATAGGTACCGGAACCAGGTTATAAACTGCAGGGCATACCCAGGGGCAGATATAGACTCTGACCATAACTTGTTAGTCATGAACTGTAGGCTGAAGCTGAAAAAACTACAGAAAGGTAGGAAAATAAGGAGATGGGACTTAGATAAATTGAAGGAAAGTGAAGTTCTGGAGAATTTCAGAGGGATATTTAGGCAACAATTGACAGAAACAGGGGGAAATAAAACAGTAGAAGAGGAATGGGTAGCACTGAGAGATGAAATAGTGAAGGCAGCAGAGGACAAAATAGGTAGAAAGGCAAGACCTACAAAAAATCCTTGGATATCACAGGAAATACTAAATTTAATTGATGAAAGGAGGAAAATATAAAAATGCAGTAAATGAAACAGGCAAAATGGAGTACAGACGACTAAAAAATGAGATTAACAGGAAGTGCAAAATGGCTAAGCAGGAGTGGCTAGAAGCCAAATGCAAATCAGTAGAAGAATGTATAGCAAGGGGAAAAGTAGATACCGCCTACAGGAAAATAAAAGAGACATTTGGGGACAAGAAAAGCAACTCTACGAATATCAAGAACTCAGATGGGAAACCAGTTCTCAGCAAAGAAGGGAAAGCTGAAAGGTGGAAAGAGTACATAGAGCAGCTGTACAAAGGAAATGAACTTAGAGACGATGTTGTAGGAAGGGAAGAGGAAGTAGATCAAGATGAAATAGGAGATACTATACTGAGAGATGAATTTGACAGAGCCTTGAAAGACCTAGGTCGGAACAAGGCCCCAGGAATAGATGACATACTCTCAGAGCTACTAAAGTCTCTGGGAGAGCCAGCCATGACAAGACTATTTGAACTGGTGTGTAGGATGTATGAGACAGGTGAAATGCCCTCAGACTTTAAGAAAAATGTAATAATCCCCATTCCAAAGAAATCAGGCGCAGACAGGTGTGAAAATTACAGAACCATCAGTTTGATAAGTAATGGTTGCAAAATTTTAACACGAATTATCTACAGGAGAATGGAAAAGCTGGTAGAAGCTGACCTCGGGGAAGATCAGTTTGGATTCAGGAGGAACATAGGAACCTGGGAGGCAATACTCACTTTACGTCTTATCTTAGAAGATAGATTAAGGAAAGGCAAACCTACATTTTTAGCTTTTGTAGATTTGGAGAAAGCATTTGACAATGTTGACTGGAATACACTCTTTAAAATTCTGAAGTCAGCAGGGGTAAAATACAGGGAAAGGAGAGTTATTTACAACTTGTACAAAAGCCAGACAGCAGTTATTAGACTCGAAGGGCATGAAAGGGAAGCATCAGTTGGGAAGGGAGTAAGACAGGGCTGTAGCCTTTCTCCAATGTTATTCAATTTGTACATCGAGCAGGCGATGAAGGAAAGCAAGGAAAAATTTGGAATAGGGATTAAAGTTCAGGGGGAAGAAATAAAAACATTGCGTTTTGCTGATGACATTGTAATTCTGTCAGAGACAGCAAAGGACCTGGAAGAGCAGTTGAATGGAATGGACAGTGTGTTGAAGAAAGCGTATAAAATGAACATTAACAAGAGCAAAACAAAAATAATGGAATGCGGTCTTAGAAAGTCGGGCGATGCTGAAGGAATCAGATTAGGTAACGAAACAATGAAGGTGGTAGATGAGTTTTGTTACTTGGGTAGTAAAATAACATGCGATGGTCGCAGTACAGAGGATATAAAATGCAGAATGGCAATGGGAAGAAAAGCATTTTTGAAAAAGAGAAATTTGCTAACATCGAATATTAATTTAAGGGTAAGGAAGTCTTTTTCTGAAGGCATTTGTGTGGAGTGTTGCCTTGTACGGGAGTGAAACATGGACGATAAGCAGTGCGGACAGGAAGAGAATAGAGGCTTTTGAAATGTGGTGCTACAGAAGAATGCTGAAGATTAGGTGGGTAGATCGCATAACTAATGAAGAGGTAAAAAGGTAAAGCAGTCAACAATCCGAAGATTGGTTTGAACACCACAGTGCTTTACTAGGCATTGTCCTGTTTGGAGGTGGTATGCCGTTGCCTTCCTCCGACCTGACTTACCCAGCCAGTTATAGGGGGACCTACAGTTTAACGTGGGTTCCGAACCACGGTGCTACTCGGTATTTTTCACATGAGCAGTACTGCCAGAGATGAAAGAAGTGGAAAGCGACAGATAAAAATCCTAGGACCTGGCGGGGATCGAACCCGCGACCATTGGATTTGTAGTCTGGCACTCTACCACTGTGCAACCGAGGCGCAAGGTACTGAACAGAATTGGCGAGAAAAGGAATTTTTGGCATACCCTGACTAAAAGAAGGGATCGCTTGGTAGGACACATTCTTAGACATCGGGGAATCGTAAATTTAGCATTGGAGGAAGGTTTGTGGGGTAAAAATCGCAGAGGGAGACAAAGAGACGCGTATAGTAAGCAGATTCAAGTGGATGTGGGTTGTCGTTCTTATGAGGAGATGAAAAGGCTTGCTCAGAATAGAGTAGGGTGGAGAGCTGCATCAAACCAGTCTCCGGACTGAAGACCATAACAACAACAACAAATTGTTTAACTTTGGTATGTTATTAGACTCAAAAATAAGTAATAAAATAGTCATCTCACACACATTTTCATACACACAGAGGAGACAGGATGGCCTGCATGTCTATGATGTGTAGCTAGTAAACCAATGAATAGCTTTATGAAAGCAATAGATTACATTAAATGGTTCTCCAGCTGTGCAGTGCGACAGTCTCCCCGATTGTGTATACGTAAATTCAGAAAGCAGAAAATAGTTTTCAGTGTGAGCACTTGCAACGCTAATTAGAATTCGTGCCATACATAATACAGCACCAATTGAATGAGGAGAAGTACACAATATATCGTTTCAGCAGATAACAACATATCATCAAGACAACCTACCTTCCTTATCAGCACCTGAAACATTACTGGTATGCAGACAGATCCATTTATTATTGTTTATATTCCCAGTGCCCTCTCTGTAGTTGAGTGGTAATTCATTATAACGTAAGTAAGTATTTGATTAGCATGACAATATGGTGGCCCACCAGTGTGGTACCTTAACATAGATCAAGTTCAAACTAAAATGTGGTTCTGACTCAATGAGTTCATAAAACCAGACTTTAACAAAGTATTTATTGGTAGATCAAGATGACCTGATTTGATAGTATTTATTGGTAGATCAAGCTGATCTGATTTGGTAAGTTGTGTATATTGGATTATCCTTACGAAGGCTGTACAGTTTTTCCAGTAACACAAAAACTAATCTTCCAGTCCATGAATTTATGATAGTACGAAATTGAGTAAAGCAATAAACAGCAACCAAACATTCAATAACAGCAATCTCTGAGTGCAAATGTTCAGATGTTTGTGAATCCATGGGAATTAACTACTGTGGTTATTAGCCACTAAGACTTACAGTCTACTTAAACTAACCTAATGACGACAAAACACACACACTCACACACACATGCCTGAGGGAGGACTCGAACCTCCGACAGGTATCCCGCGATCCGCAGCAAGGCGCCTTAGAGCTCTCGATTATTCCACCGTGGCTCTCTGAGTGCCTATTGCACGTCCGGAATAACGGGTTGCCTACCTATGCGCAAAGTAATATTGGCGCAAGAACAGCGTGGCGCAATGGATAGCGTCACCGATTGCCGTGCTGAAGGTCGCCGGTGTAATCCTGTCCACCGGCGAAAATTTATTTCTTTGTATTATCATTTCCTGAATGTTCTGCGCGTTTCTTATGTTCACTTGTAATTTCTACATGTTTCTTATGTTAACTATTCTTCTAATTTCTGGTACATTCTGTCTGTGTATAAATAGCAGCGCACTCTGCCCGAGAGGCAGTCAGTGCTGCGTGTATGTTTCAGTTCGCAATAAACCCGCTTTTAGTATACGTGCTGTGTTCAGTTGACAACTCTGCCTTCGAAGTCAAGCCTGCTTCCATTTCAACGCGACAATTTTGTAGGGGGCGCCGGGTATCCTGTGCGACATCTGCATCACCGTGGCTCCGATTAGGCAACATAAAAGCCGTGAAAAGAATGTTGTTCCATTCCGTTGTCCGCGTCCGTCGTTCATAGCGCCATTGCTGGTACAAACGCCTGTGGTATTGTCACAATGGGAAACACAGCAATGGACGCTTTGCGGATAGTCTACTCTGCTCAAAAGGGTGTCCAATTGTATGCGCGGGGATTGCTTGTTGCGCCACGGACCGAATTTGTTGTGATTTGTCTGAGCAATCAATCATTACCTTGAGCATAATACACCTGTCATTGCGTGCTACCGAGCGAGGTGGCGCAGTGGTAAGACAGTGGACTCGCATTCGGGAGGATGGTGGTTCAAATCCACCTCCAGCCATCCAGATTTAGGTTTTCCCTGTTTTCCCTAAATCACTCCATTCAAATGCCGGGATGGTTCCTTTCAAAAGGGCACGGCCGATTTCCTCCCCCATCCTTACCAAAAACTCCGAGCGCGTGCTCCGTCTCTAATGACCAAGATGTCGACGGGATGTTAAACCCTAAGCTTCCTTCCTTCCTCCATTGAGTGCTGTGTAGCAACGAAACGGGTGTAATAGGTCCCGCCCATCCATCGTTCCCTCCTTCATCCAGCTATTACAGATCCTTATCGCGTTGCTTGGTTACGTCCGACAGGATCGCCGATTTCTCTGAAGGATAAGCCACGATCCCTATAGCAACTATACTTCCAGGGACGAACTCCGAAACGTGATAGGCAGATACTAGCTGTTTTCTACGAAGCATGCTGAAGCCGCTTGCATAAAGTAACTGCACAAAACAACTTTTTCAGGCCGTGGTGGAGTGGCCGAGCGTCCTAAGACGCCTAGTTGCGGAGCACGCTGCTGCTCGCCGTTGAAGGTTCGATTCCTCCCTCGGGCATGGGCGTATTTGTTGTCCTTAGCATATTCTAGTATAAGTAGTTTATAAACCTAGGGACCGATGACCAGAGTAGTTAAGTCTCACAGATTTACAAACACTTGAACATTTTGAACTATTTCAGAATGTCTGTTTACCATTTACACAGTGCATGCCTGCGCTGAAATGCTAATCATGATGAAACGCTTGCCGGAAATTGCACCTGATTCATATGTTTCTTCCAGGGTTTCATTTTGTTAGTTAGTGGTATCGAGGAGCAAAGAGCCTGCTGAACACCTAGTATCGATACGGTGAAACCGGTTACAGCAAGACCTCGTGTACTGTAACTAATATAAGCATCGTGGTAAACAAACAAGCATAATCTACTGTGAGAAGATGAAAGTAGTGACTAACAAGCATCTTTCAAGGTTGTTTCAGTTACAAAGAGATCTAGTTTAGTAGCGGTCAGATTGACGATACTGGTGGAAGTATCAAATAAATACATATCCATTTTCAGCTAAGGAAAGAATATTAGCATTAACCTTGCATGAGTCCTGTTACAAGCACGTAATTGACAGGTACAGTTAAGACGCTTCCTCATTATACGGCACTTTATCGTTTGGCCTTGCCGACTGATATAGTGAGGACAAATTCATTGGCTTGTGCACAATGTTTGAAGTTTATTAGACGCATATCTCGGTGGCTAGGTTTAAGGGGTTGTCGAGTGTCGGGTTGTAAATATAGTAAGTACAGGCTCTATTGTAGTCAGGAATTTTTGTAAGTTTCGACTTTGTGAGCTTCTGTTAGCAAGTACTGGTA
Source organism: Locusta migratoria (assembly GCA_026315105.1). Taxonomy (NCBI): domain Eukaryota; kingdom Metazoa; phylum Arthropoda; class Insecta; order Orthoptera; family Acrididae; genus Locusta; species Locusta migratoria. The sequence goes on from CM048755.1 coordinate 383,281,698, forward strand.
CTCCTGCTAACCAAGTTCCAAAAGGAAGGGCATATAGGCTTTATCGCAACTTGCAAGAACGTTAAAATGTTTGTAAATCTATGTGATCTATGTGGTCATCAGTCACTAGACTTACAAACTACGTAAACTAACCTAAGGACAACATCCACACCCTTGCCCGAAGGAGGAATCGAACCTTTGGCGGGAGCGGCTTCAAAAATGTTCAAACTTTTGTAAATCTATGGTACTTAACTAATGAAGTTATCAGTCCCTAGGCTTACAAACTACTTCAACTAATCTTATGACAACACCCATAGCCTAGCCTAAGGGAAGACTCCCACCTCCGGCGGGAGCACCCTCGTAGTCCCTGACATGCCGCCTAGAACCGCTCGGCCATACCCACGCGGCCTTTGAATTACATTACTTTCTACAATTAAGTAAAGATATGTCCAATGTCGTTGTTTAGGTTTTTTTTAACTTCTGAATACCACAGCAGTAGCTGCGAGAACCATTTGTTTATTAAAATATATCTTCACTTAATGACGTTTGCAATGTGTATGTGTTGCGGCTTGTTATTTCTGCCTTTCAGCGTAATTACAGGGACTAGCGAAGTAGCAGAGTGAACCGTATTGTTGTTGTGTCTTAGTACAGTCGTCGCCGCTGTCCGTAGAGAGAAATGTTGTATAATGTACCTAAAAATAACGCTAAGGTCGTGCCTGCTATGAAAATGAAAACACAAGTCACTCAGCCATGGCAAAAGAAAGCAGTACACCAAGAAGTAAGAGACCCATACTTATCAAACTTAGTGGCCGGCCGCGGTGGCCGAAGGGACTGAAGCGCGCCAGTCACAGTCTGCACGGCCACTACGGTCGGGAGATCGAATCCCCCCCTCGGGCATGGATATTTGGCCGTCGTTAGTATTAGCTAGTTCATAAGTAGTTTGTAAGTTTAGGGACTGATGACCCCGTAGTTAAGTCCCATAAGCTCTACAAACATTTGAACATTTTGAAACTTAGCGGAGATCCCCATCACATTTTGGATATTGAATTATTAAACGTTCTTTTCGTTTTGAAAAAACACCCATTATGAACATCGTTGTGAAGTTTGATCCGTACGGGAGCATATATCCTCTGCTATCGTTGTAGCATGAGAAGCAGCTACCGACTGTCATATTGGCTCGCATCAAACAATGCATGAGTCAGTTCGTAGCTGCACGTGTACTTAATGGATGATCAATAAGGAGATCCAGTGGGCCTGTCAAGGTTCATTGTATTCCTCAAGGCGTTTCTGGTATGAACTACTGCGTGGGGTCTTGCATTGTACTGCTGGAATTTGACATTTCGTTCCATGCTCTTGACGTGGAGCTAGTCCTGTTTATGTCTAGGGGCTAGTTGGCGTCTATCAGTCCCCCAGAAATAGAAGAGACTTTCTTCATTGAAAACCACAGGCAATCATGGTCGACTCGAGTTCGGCACTATACAATTTTCTGTTGTCTGTGGTATGGCGTCAATAATAAAAGACACATAGCAACTTGATGCTTAGCTGAGCTTAGTAATCATTTACTGCCAGGCTTCCCCTGCCTGTCACCTTTACCCGGATTTCAGGTGTTGTCGTCCTTTTATCCGACAGAGCTAGTCGAATAATCTTACTCTTTTTCAGTGGAATATTTCTTCTGCTAAGACACGACCCTACTCTTCTTACTCTTCACTGTTTTGTTGAGTCCACCTCGTCAGTAATTCGAAATTTTTCAAAGTGGCAGGCTGCACATTATCTGCGTATTTTGTGTTCCGGTGTCCACCACGAAACTTCCAGTAAAGACAGATACACCAAACAGCAACGATTTTCTCACGTCCTGCATCATTTCTGAAAGTATTTTTATGCGTGCTTTTATAAAATATTGAAACTGTACTCTCTCAGAAGGATATAATGTTCAAATGTTTGTATAGCTTATGGGACTTAACTACGGGGTCATCAGTCCCTAAACTTACAAACTACTTATGAAGTAACTAAGACTAAGGACGGCACAAATATCCATGCCCGAGGCCGTGTGGCCGTGCAGACTGTGACTGGAGCGCCTCAGTCCCCTCGGCCACCGCGGCCGGCGATATAATGTTAAACAGCGTATTCCACACATGATATAAGGCGACGATTAGTGAATTATAAGGTCCTTGACACACACTATGTGATTAAAAATATCCGGACACCTGGCTGAAAATAACTTACGCGTTCGTGGTGCCCTCCATCGATAATGCTGGAATTCTATATGGTGTTGGTCCACCCTTAGCCTTGATGACAGCTTCCACTCACGCATACGTTCAGTCAGGTGCTGGATGATTTCTTGGGGAATGGCAGCCCATTCTGCACGGAGTGTTGCACTCAGGAGAGGCATCAATGAAGGCCAGTAAGGCCTAGCACAAAGTCGGCGTTCCAAAGCATCCCATAAGTATTCTATAGGATTCAGGTCAGGACTCTGTGCAGGCCAGTCCATAACAGGGATGTTACTGTCGTGTAACCACTCCACGACAGGCCATACATTACGAACAGGTGCTCGATCGTGTTGAAAGATGCAATCGCCATCATCCAATTGCTCATCAACAGTGAGAAGCAAGAAGTTGCTTAAAACATTAATGTAGACCTGTGCTGTGATAGTGTCACACAAAATAAAAAGCGGTGCAAGCCCCCGCCATGGAAAACACGACCACACCATAATACCACCGCCCTCGAATTTTACTGTCGGTACTACACAAGCTGGCAGAAGACGTTCACCGAGCGTTCGCCATACCCACACCCTGCCACCGACGAGGAACGGCCTCGCACATCGGAACAAATCTTCTCAATGCGCTTGGCCATTGCGCCGCGGCGAGGGTTCATCGAACTGATGTTATGATGATCTCTACCGTTCCATTCTCTAATACCGCGCGGGGAAAAAGGAACGATCCCGCAGTGGGCAGCAGTACTCCAAAATAGTACGCACAAGTGTAGTGTAGGCCGTTTCTTTAGTAGAACTGTTACATCTTCTAAGTGTTCTGCCAAGGAAACATAGTCTTTGGTTCGCCTTCCCTACAATATTTTCTACGTATTCTTTTCAATTTAAGTTGTTCGTAATTGTAAATCCTAGGTATTTAGTTGAATTTAAAGCCTTTAGGTTTGAGTGATTTATCGTGTATATGAAATTTAACGGATTTAATTTAGTACTCATATCGATAACTTCACACTTTTCATATTTTAGGATCAATTGCCAATTTCTTCATCATCAAGATATGTAAATATATGTAAATCATTTTGCAGTTGCTTTTGACCTTTTGATGTCTTAACTAACCGATAAACGACAGTATCATCTGCGAACAGTCTAAGAGAGCTGCTCACATTGTCCCCTAAATCGTTTATATAGATTAGGAACAGTAGTGGCCCTATAACACTTCCTGGAGAACGCCAGATATCACTTCTGTTTTACTCGACGACTTTCCGTTAATTACAACGTACTGTGTCCTTTCTGACGAAAATCGTGAATCCAATCGCACAACTGCGTCGATATTCCAAAAGCACGCAATTTGATTAGAAGACGCTTGTGAGGTACAGTGTCAAAAGCCTTCCGGAAATCGAGAAATATGGAATCGATTTGAGAACCCTTGCTGATAGCACTCATCACTTCATGAGAATAAAGAGCTAGCTGTGTTTCACTAGAACTATGCTTTCTTAATCCGTGTTGACTATGGGTAACTTTTGTAATTTTTTTATTTCGTCCCCCTTTTTTCTTTGTCCATGCAAGGCCTGAAGATGATCTCCAGAGCGAATCGAAACCGATAGTTGCAAAGGAAAGCAATTTTGATTCATTTATTTTCATTGAAGTATTGTGAGCGTTCTGACGTCACCCCAACTGACTGTAGCAGTATTGGCCCACTTTAGGTTACGGAAGTAACACTAAAAGTGGGCTTTTGCGATCGTCTTTTGACAGCTCGAAATTTAAATGAAAATAACGGCATAACCATTCATCTGACACGAAAATTGAATAACCGAATTTGTAGAGGAGAAAATTCTCTACAACTTTCATTATCTCGTATCGTTTGAGAGATATTTGCAAAAATAACGGAGTTTCGACACCGTTCATTGAATTAATGAAAACCAGCCGTTCGCAGATGTCACGTGACATTCCTCGCCCAGATTGCTCTCTGGCATACGCCATCTTGCGTTGCGTATTTGATGATTTTCTTATTGTAACTTACACGTTGTCATATCAAAGCAATGGCTCACTGAATAATTAACAAAATACGTCGTTCTTCGTACGATAAATGATAATGTAGTGTCTACAAATGTCATATTAGCATCAGTTAACAACGGCCATTAATAGTACGAGACTAAAGTACACGGCTCTCAACTATTCGCTGTAGCGTAGTGGACTATGACGCTGAAGGTCAGTGGTTCGGAACCCGCCACTACCTAATTTTTTTCCTAAAAGGGTTTCAGACACTCTTATTAATTACTTTTTTTATTATTTAGATTATTATTTTGGTCCAAAATGTTTGCAAAAATTTATAAAACTACAAATCTAAAGTGGGCCGTAAAACACGTCAGTGCGATTTTTTTTCCTATCCCCTTTTTCTTTGGCCTGAAGACGATCTCCAGAGCGAATCCGATAGTTGCAAAGGAAAGCAATTTTGATTCATTTATTTTCATGAAAGTATTTTGAGCGTTCTGACGTCACCCCAACTGACTGTAGCAGTATTTTTCTCTGTTTTTACGTATAAAAGTTACAAATAAATGCATTTTATTGTTCACGGGAAAGACAGAGCGGCGTCAAGTAGCGCACAGCCCGCGTACCGCAGAAGAATTCCAAGACTCGGGGATATTGTGTGACAGCATGATTAATCTCTGCAGCCCGGAGAGCGGCCAGCCAGTAATCACAGTCATTTTCACATCAGAGAGCTGAAGCGTCATTTCCATATAAACCCTGATGTGAATAAATTCCGTCTACGCGCTGATCTCTCACACTTAACATCTTGAAATCTGTTTGGAGATCAAGCAGACGTAACAGCTCCCAGCTTTTGTTTGGAGTGCGATAATTGAAGTATCCGGCTGGACGCCGTCGGCTCAGCTGCCCTGCGGTGCGCATTGAGAAGGGAAGCCTTTTTGTGTGCCTGCCGCAGCTTCTGTGTCTACAAATCACCCGCTGCTTAAAAGTGTATTTGGTATCGATACTTATCAGACGGTCTGAAGGCCTTATTGCGGATGATGCACTGTCCTTAGGCTCTGGAAGCGTTCGGACACCAATTTTGAGGTAAGTGTGAAAGGTGACACCCGTGGACGGGCCTTGTTATTTCCTCGCGGTCGGAAGCCAAAACAACGGATAATAACCGAGCTACTTATCCTCATATTCTCACCTAACCGCATTTATAGCTTTGAAAACCAAACGCTCTTCAGCGGATTACTTTCTTCCATCAGAGGCAAAGAGAACATTTAGTAAAATATATTCGTGTTACTTGCTTCTATGACATATGCGAATAAATGTCAATAATGCGCTTCTCCACTGTCTGCGTTTCGATTATATTACACGAATAAACTGAATATGGCTGTTGCATTAGTTATCGCCGTGGAGGTTCAAGTCCTCCCTGGGGTATGGGTGTGTGTGTTTGTCCTTAGGTTAGTTTACCTAGGTTTAAGTAGTTTGTAAGCTACAGTCTGATGACCACGCAGTTTGGTCCGATAGATTTACAAACATTTGAACATTTTTTTTTTTTTTTTTTTTTTTTTTTTTGCATTAGTTACTTTATAACTTTCAGACGTTTTGTAGTATTAAATACTTCTATAATGGCTCTTCTACAAGAGCAGTGTTACTATATGGGTCGAGTAATTTCTCAGTTCTTGGATTAATAAATGTTAACAATTTAATTATTCTCTAAAATCACAAAGTTTCAAAACAATATAGAAATTATTTAATTTTGATTACTGTTTGAGACTACTCGGTACTAATTCAGTTGCTTTTTTCGTTAAAAAAGGAGAAAACCTGTGACGAGATTGAGCAACAGGCACGAATCTGAATTCCGCTCCGCTATATACACTTGTGGCACAAAATAGTCATTGGGTCATGCCGTGCCTGTCTAATTTCATTTCCAACAACTAATCTATTTGCCAAAGTGAGTGTAAGCTGCGATTCTGTAGACTAATTATTCAAACACTGATATGTGCCGGCCGCGGTGGCCGAGGGGACTAAGGCGCTCCAGTCACGGTCTCCACGGCCACTACGGTCGGGGGTTCGAATCCCCCCTCGGGCATGGATATTTGTGCCGTCCTGGTTCGTAAGTAGTTCATAAGGAGTTTGTAAGTTTAGGGACTGATAACCCCGTCGTTAAGTCCCATAGACTATACAAACATTTGAACACTGATATGTAGTGCGAATTATTAGGGGAAACGTGCGCAGCGGGTAAACATGCGCATAGCTGTTTCTCCGATTTAAAAGCTTTGTTGAGCTTTGTAACCAGTGCTACACCTAGCGGCAGGTTAGCGAACTACTTTCGTCTGGTCGCTGGGCCCCCATTACAGTTTTACTTAACGTGAGTTTGCAAATGGTGAAACGTGACATTGTGATCTAATTTGCAGCCCTCGAGATTTAAGACGGTGAGTCTCTATCTATTTCGTGGACTAAATTTACTTGTGATATAGTTAAAGCCTGTATGTTATGGGTATGTTTTGACGTGAGTTCTGTTTGGTTTTAATTAGTTTCAAGAAAATTGTAGCCAAAACTTATTTCCAAGACACTGTGCGCACGTTTACCCCTCATGTAGTTAAATACCAAAACCTAAAAGTTGCTAGAAAGCTTAATCTAGGCAATAGGCCTAAACATGATATAAAAGAAAGTATGGATAAGAAGAGACTTCAAAACAATAAAAAGGATAATCAAAATATCCACGGGTGTACTGCCGGTCTACAGTGTCCAAAGGGCACAAATGTTCAAATGTTTGTAGAGCTTATGGAACTTAACTACGGGGTCATCAGTCCCTAAACTTACAAACTACTTGTGAACTACCTTATACTAAGGACGGCACAAATATCCCTGCCCGAGGGGGCATTCGAACCCCCGACCGTAGCGGCCGTGCAGACTGTGACTGGCGCGCCGCAGACGGCTCGGCCACCGCTGCCGGCGGACACAATATTTCGGCGATCATACATGTCGCCATCATCAGGTGAACTGACGGACTGAGCCCCTGGAAACGCGTCGGCACGAAGATCCGCACGCTACGGCGGCTCGAAGGGAACTGGGTTCAAACGCGGTGGCGGGCGATTTAAATACCCTCGCCCCGCGGAGCGTCCCCTCCGTGGTCCGCGCCCCGCGCTGCGGTCGCGCAGGGGAACCTATTGCGACGGCGTCTGAGATGACGTCGATGTGAGGGCTCTGTCCGCCGTGGTCGTCACTACGTTACGTTTGCTAGATTTACTCTTAATTAACCCAATCGCTGGATCTCAAGCTTTGCTAAGATTATAGCCACAGTCACGGTTTATGAGGTCGTCACTAGTGCGAATTTCAATGGCCTCTCTAACGACGCAGTGGACTGAGGCGCTCCAGTCACGGTCTACGCGGCCACTACGGTCGGGGTTCGAATCCCCCCTCGGGCATGGATATTTGTGCCGTCCTATTTCGTAAGTAGTTTGTAAGTTTAGGGACTGATGACCCCGTAGTTAAGTCCCATAAGCTATACAAACATTTGAACATTTTTTAACGACGCAGTCCCAGTATCTCGACGTCTGTACCAGAATCGTAGTGCGTTCATACTCCATCGCGCGATTCTCCGACAAACAATGTTCAGCGACGGCCGACTTGCTCGGATACATCAATCGTGTGTGCCTCTGGTGTTCAAGGCATCGATCCTCGACGGTAAGCATGGTCTGACCAATATATGACTTGCCACACTGATACGGAATCTGGTACACGCCAGCCTTCCTCAAACCGAAATCATCTTTGGCGCTCCCCACCAGTGCACGAATTTTATTCGGCGAACAAAGGACAGTTCTAACCTGGTGTTTCTTGAAAATGCGGGCGACCTTCCCCGAGAGTGCACCGGTATATGGAATAAATGCATTGCCTACCTCCTCCCTCGTGTTTTCATCCGTTTCCTCGGGTTGTGCTGTAGTGGTTGGGCGGAGAGCCCGCTGAATCTGCACTCTGAGTAACCATTTTTTCGGAATACAGTTCTCAGGTGTTCCAGTTCCTGGGGTAGACTCTCTGCGTCGGAGATAGTGCGCGCCCTATGTACCCCATTCCTCTGTGAAGAGTGGTGACAGCTGTCTGCATGTAAATACAGATCAGTGTGCGTTGTCTTCCGATACACACCATGACCCAGGGTGCCGTTAGCTCTTCTCTTGACTAAGACGTAAAGGAACGGCAATTTACCCTCCGTTTGTCTCCATAGTAAATTTGATGTAGGGGTGTATGGAGTCCAGATGAGTAAGGAAGTCAAGGAGTTTATCCATACCATGTGGCCAGATGACGAAAGTGTCGTCCAGGTAACGGAAAAAGCAAGTGGGTTTCCATTCAGATGATGCCAGGGCTTCCTCCTCGAAATTCTCCATGTACAAATTTACGACCACAAGGGAGAGTGGGCCACCCATGGCGACTCCCTCTGTTTGTTCGTAATATTCGCCATTGAAAAGAAAATACGTGGAGGTCAAGACATGCCTAAAAAGTTCGGTGGTCTTTTTGTCAAATCCAGTGACTGTCAAAGGGGTACCCTCGTAAACAACGAAATGACGTCAAAACTCACCATGATATCAGACTCATCCAGCCTGAAGCTGTCAAGGCGTTTAACAAAATCCACGGACTTACGGATGTGATGAGGGCTTTTACCCACATAAGGGCTTAATACTCCCGTCAAGTATTTGGCCAACAAATATGTAGGTGCTCTGATGCTATTGACAATGGGGCGTAACGGCACCCCATCTTTGTGAACCTTAGGGAGTCCATAAAGTCTTGGCGGTACCGAACCTTATGGTAGCGACGCTATGTACGCGCTTGCGCAATGCGAATTGGTCATAAATAGCACAGCTCAGCGTGTCTTCGCCAGTACTTCGGCGGTACTAACCTGAAGATGGCCAGAAGACTCTGCACTGAAATATCGTGGCAGAAAGTCATGGACATCCGGCAATTCGCCCGATATTTTATGGAATTATCTGTACGCCGGGAAAGCTTTAAATATATTCAGCTGGCCGCGGTGGCCGAGGAGACTGAGGCGCTTCAGACACGGTCTGCACGGCCACTACGGTCGGGCCGTCTTTAGTATAAGGTAGTTCATAAGTAGTTTGTAAGTTTAGGGATTGATGACCCCGTAGTTAAGTCCCATAAGCTTGACAAACATTTGAACATTTTTTTAAATATATTCCTAAACGTTTCGCAAAAGGCATTGGAACATCGTTGTATATAAGACCTTAAATTTTGGATGCAAGCTCCATTGTCCATTCAAGGACGAAATTTGAAACATGTTGTAGAAAACCTGACTGAATATCATAGAGGCAACAAAAGTCGGGGCCGCCTCATTGTGTGGTTGCCTGTGTTTCTTGTAATGTAAGGATGGCGCAAGTCATCAGTTTGAATCGCGGTTGAGAACAGTGCAGTCGATCACCGAGATTTTTATTTTTATTTTGTTTTATTCCATAGCGCTATAAATTCATAGAAGGAATTATTTAACGAAACCAAAAGAAAATCTTAACACATTTTTCTCGGAAGCTCGAATCAGTAATTCGTGGTAATGGTTATTGATATATGTTCCGAAAGCTAAGCCACTTCACAATACAAAGGCCTCTGAAGAAATCTGAATTGACCATCAACGACACGCGTTTCGATTTCAATTATCACTCAGAACTCACATGCCAGAGAGATATTTATGGAGAATTTGTTACCGGTAGGTTCGACCAATGCGCGAGTGTCACGGAAATGCTCCGGCAACTCAATTGGGGATCGCTGGAAGAAAGACGACGTTCTTTTCGTGAATTTCTGTTACGTAAATTTAGAGGGCCGGAATTTGAAGCTGAGTGTAGTACGATCTTGCTGCCGCCTACTTACATTTCGCGTAAAGACCACAAAGACAAGATAAGAGAAATTAGGGCTCGTACGGAGGCATATAGGCATTCTTTTTTTCCTCGTTCAATTTGGGAGTGGAATAGGAAAGGAAATGCCTAGTAGTGGTACAGTGTACCCTCCGCCACGCACCTTGCGGTGAATTGCGGAGTATGTATGTAGATGTAGAGGAAGTGAACGTACTGATTATTGTAATATAGTTGTTCAAAATGTTCAAATGTTTGTAGAGCTTATGGGACTTAACTACGGGGTCATCAGTCTCTAAACTTACAAACTAGTTATGAACTACCTTATACTAAGGACGGCATAAATATCCATATCCGAGGGGGGATTCGAACCCCCGACCGTAGTGGCCGTGCAGACTGTAACTGACGCGCAGAACGCTCGGCCACCACGGCCGGCTAATATAGTTGTTTAATGCCAAATCTCTGCTGTAGCAATCAGACATCAGAAATGCAAACTGCCTGCGTTGCAATCTACGGAATGCGTTGAAAGGTATTCGCACAGTTTATCGTCTTCACTTACCATAACGAATCAGACAATGACACTGAAACACATGCAATCGCAGTTATTGTGGATTGTCCAAACTTTACGAATTCAAAGCGATAAAAACTGAAGGGGTGCTCCTAAAAGAATAGGAACGAGATATAAACCATTAATAACAGTTTTACGCAACGTAGTGAATTATTTTGATTGTATAACGAACTCAAATCAAAAATGTTCAAATGTTTGTAAATCTATTGGACCAAACTGCGTGGTCATCAGTCCGTAGCTTACAAACTACTTAAACCTAGGTAAACTAACCTAAGGACAAACACACACACCCATGCCCCAGGGAGGACTCGAACCTCCACGGCGAGCAACCGCGCGCTCCGCAGCGAGACGCTTTAGACCGCGCAGCTACTCCACCGCGGCGATAACGAACTATAAAATGTTCTTCCCACTAACGTATTGTGTGTTAATGTAATAAAATACTCATCGCAAAAAGGGCTGTCTCTTTTGTTTACGGTGAAATGGATATTTCAAATATTTTAGTGGAACACTACTCAACTACACTATAGCATTTTACATTTTGAGGACGATGAGCGGTAGCTGGTACATTCGACAAAGGGCGAGGTAACGCAGCGCACCCTCCGCTGTTGTTGGTGGCTGCCGGTAAATGGGCCGTGGATAGTCTGCCACAAGCGGTGTTCAGAGGAGGCGGTCCGCCGAGAAATGTCATTGCACCGATTTGTTATTAGCGGTATATCGCACATCCAAATATATTGTCGATATTCTTCAATTACACACATGGCTTCAGCTCTCAGAGGTATGGTGGTACAAAAATTTGGACACAAGTGGTTTCGATCGTCAGACTTTGCGTTGACAAAGCACACGCTTTACTATTATACCACAGACGTTGTCGATATGTTTTATGTCTAACTAGGGACAACACTTCCTGCAGAAACTGGGTAGCCCACAGTGTTGCCATATTATTACAGATAGCCAGACTTAGAGCAAATCAGCGTAGTCAAGTTTATTGTTCCATATTGCGATCGGCGCAAACTTATGTTCAGCGTCGGCAGATGCCGGACATGTTTCATGTCAGACAATATACATTAGCTCAAACATCGCGTAGCATTGACTACGGAAATATGTGGTTCATAAAGAGCAGCTCAACACCATTTTCTTTAACTCCCTGTGCATAGTTAGTTTGCTAACTCCACTGCTGGTAGCACTTTGGAACGCACGATTGTTCCCTTCGGTTGACTGCCTGTGAATTCAGCATGAAACTCTCACTCTGCAGCGGAGTGTGCGCTGATATGAAACCTCCTGGCAGATGAAAATTGTATGCCGGAACCGGGGCTCGATCCTGGGACCTTTGCCTTTCGCGGGCAAGCGCTCTACCGACTGAGCTATCCCGACACGACTCACGATGCCGCCTCTCCACTTCACTTCCGCCAGTACCTCGTCTCCTACTTTCCAAACTACACAGAAGCTCACAGAAGTAGGAGGCGAGGTACTGGCGAAAGTGAAGTTGTGAGGCGGCATCGTGAGTTGTGTCGGGATAGCTCAGTCGGTTTGTACCGGGCGCCGTGGCTCAGCGCGCCCGGTCAGGGGGCTAAACGCCCTCTGTAATAAAAAAGCTGAGCCAACCATTCAACGAACAACCACGAACAAACTAAACGAACGACCGCGAACCATAGATCTAGCAGATGAAAAAAAAAAAAAAAAAAAAAAAAATAAAGTCGGTAGAGCGCTTTCCCGCGAAAGGCAAAGGTCCCAGGTTCGAGTCCCGGTTCCGGCACACAATTTTAATCTGCCAGGAAGTTTGAAGCCTGTGAATTTTTACAGCCACTCTCCGCAATACTCGGCGGTGTCTAATAGTGCATTAGGTTTGTCTCGTCTTTGTTTAGCTGCGGTTGTTCTTTTACTTCTTTCACTTCACAATATAATTACATGGGCACCTATAGAAAGATTGAAATATCGTTAGTGTGCAGAGTGTCCAAAATTAAAGTCCCACTTTCAAAATACTATACAAAGAGAACCACGGCGCAGAATGACTTCAGTTTTGAACTGAACATACTTGACGCATTTGACGAAGTGGAAAACGCAACGGCATACACAAAAAATAGAAAAAGAATTCTTTTCTTACCTTATCAATAGATGACACTATAAGCGACATACTGTGCAAATCACGGGACATGCACACGATACACATGGCATTCGGCATAAAAAACGTGGGTTTCGTGTCTCTCGCATCCTATTTCATATTGTCATGGGTCTCTCAATGCAGGATAGAGCTCTGATTGTGAGGCTTTTTTACAAGAACGATGACTCTGCGGTTACATGTTTAAGGAAATTCTAGTCATTATGGCGTGAGAAAAGATTGTGATCCAATGATGTGAAGGATCTGAAGAATATAATAAAGAAGGTCGAAGAAACAGGATTGTTTCAAGAGCAATGTGGCAGAGGGGAAAAAATCAATCCTTTCGACTTCTGTAGATGTGGCCTTAGCGGTAGAGGAAGGAACGAAAATGATGCGCAAGATTGAAGTGCACATGGAATTGCCAGATCATTAGAAATACCTCCGAGAACGGTACATAAAATTCTGAGCAATATTCTGCATTGCTGTGGTACAAAATCACGCATCTGCAGGAGTTGCTTCCTGCTATCGTTCCAGCGGGACACACGTTCGCTCTACAATTTCTTGCTTGTGTGGAAGTAGTTAACGATTGGCCATGGAACATTTTCTGGACAGAGGAAGCCCATTTCTACATTTATGTCAACACCCAAAACTGCAGGATATGGGCAACGCAAAATCCTGTCGCATATGAAGCAGTGCCGCTTCAGTCTGCAAAGGTAACTGTGTGGTGCGGGCTCACAGCATCCTTCATCGTAGGGCCCATTTTTAGAGGAGATGACTCTTGCAGATCATGTTACCTGTACCGTTACTAGTAACCGGTATAAAATCTTCCATGCAACTACGTCATACCAAGGCCTCTAGAGCTTAGATATCTGAATAATGTACTTTTCATGCAAGATGTCGCACCTACACACATTGCAAAGCCAGTGAAACAATTCTTCATAAGTCATCTCCCAAATGACAGAATTATCAGCCGGCATTTTCCTGTAGCTTGGCCTTCAAGTTCACTGGACATCAATCGTGTGACTTCTGACTGTGGAGTTATTTAAAAACTGTTGTGTTCAGTGGCCACAAAGAGAATTTGTATCGCTGGCTGGTAGGCAAGTTAACTCCGGGAATGTTTTAGTTTCCTGTCCTCAGGCAGAGACCAGGAATTGTTGCCGATATCACTGACAAGGAAAGTACTTGGGCTCGAACAAACATATCTGTATGAACGTTTGCTTACAGGACCACTAAGTACACCTCAGTGTGCTGGTGGGTGTCGATTTTATGCAAAACTTTGTAATCATGCTCTAGTTAGCACTGTAGATGTAATTGTAGAGTCATTCGTAATGCAGATATCTTAACTATAACTTACGTAATAATCATCGTACATGTTCTCTAGCGTATTGTCATCAAAAGCCGTGAGGATAGTTGCAACTTTAACCTTCTTCTCGGAAGACTGTTGGTATTCACTGCCACTGCTTCCATCGCCTCTTCCCGCACTTACCGTAGCACTACCGCTTGCAATGAGTTGTTCGTGATTATCATCCCTATTATCATTATTATGTGTTAGTGTTACAACAGTATCTAACTTATGATCATTTTTCTGTACCATAACAGATACGAGAAAGCATGCGAATGATTCATCTTCTACACTAATACCATCTTCACGAAGAAGGGTTCTTCGTAACTTCATCTCAACCAATCGCAATACATTAGCAGGATTGATTGCCAATCGCCGCTCCATCTGACGCTTCACCACACAAATAACGTCACAAAACGCGACTTCGGAGGCACACTGTACCGTCCCTACTAGCGAACCGACAGATCAAAGTGCAATGTTGCAAGGAACACGCAGATGCCTCTAACGGACGACTGCAGAGTTTTGCAGATGCGGGAGTATCACTAGTGCAATAAGGGACCTTTACATTATATCTCATACGATTTTGGTGTATATGTGTTTGTTCGAGCCCAAGTACTTTCCTTGTGAGTTGAAAGTGCTCAAAAAAGGTGCACAGTCAGTACTGAGAGTGGTGTTGTACTGGGAGGGGGGAGAGGTTGTATGAGAAGGAACATTTGTCGTTCTATTCCCGCAGGTCTGAAGTAAATATTACAGCCTCTAACCCCAAAAACCCTCCGTAATCAAGCTACAGAAACCCGTGAAACATAATGGCTGGGAAACCATAAACATCCTTTGATATTCAAATTTCGTTTAATGGACCTGAACGGTCGCTAGTCATTACACCCTGTGTGCAAGAGCAGAAATTACTGTTCCATTACACTCCGCAGGCCGCAGTGGCCGAGTGGTCTGCGGCGCGCCAGTCACGGTCTGCACGGCCGCTGCGGTCGGGGGTTCGAATCCTCCCTCGGGCATGGGTGTTTGTGTTGTCCTTAGCGTAAGTTAGTTAAGTAATTAGTGTGTAAGTCTAGCGACTGATGACCACGAAGTTTGGTCGCATAAGACCTCTCTCTCTCTCTCTCTCTCTCTCTCTCTCTCTCACACACACACACACACACACACACACACATTACACTCCATAGGGGTCAGATCAGGTGAATTAAGGAAATAACTCCATGATGATATCAGAGATTGGTTAAATTGCCCATGAAGTGTAGCAATGTTGGACGTTGACAAGAAGAATGTAAAAAATAAAAATAAAAGTAATTGTTGTTACTGTCCCCTACTTCGTGCACTTGCACTGAAATGCTAATCATTTGCACTTCGAAACATGTAGTACAGTTGATGCCAATTAGTTATTTGTCTCATGCCACGTGTGTTTTTGCAGTTTTAATGGCCCTCAGTATAGTTTCTCTTCGTCGAGTGACAGTACTCAGGTTCGCCCCGGAAGTCGTGTATCTCGTGGCGAACATTTCATCGCAGTGGAGATGCTGGCTGGGAATTTCCATAAACGATGCTGTGTGCGCCCACGCGGTCGCAGGCGCAGGCGCGAGGCCAGGCAATATGGAATCGCCGCACTCCACACTTAATCACCGGCCAGCAAGAGGCGTTAATAGCTCTCGCTCTTGCGGAACGTCTCCTGTCGCTGGCGCTTTATGCCTCGTACTCGGCGATAAATCAAGCCAACACTCAGCATTACAGGATTTTAGGCACTCCCGTAATTTGTTACAAACACTCGTTTCCTAATTTCTAAGAGCACTGTCCGACGCTCTAGAAATATCTTAAGAAGCAGTGCATTATCTCATGTAATATAAAGATCGGACAGTATTGATGCTAAATTGCTGAAAACGTCCCCACGCATATTATGTTATTTGGGATCTCATTCCTATATATAGAGAATAATAATTGATAGCGAAAACTGATACTTGTGGATATGCAATAAGAGCAAACATGTTGCAGAAGACATGACCCTGCAAACAGGTGTCTGCAACATAACTGCGAATAGGGTAAGGTGGTACAAATTCGATGTAGTTACAATACCGATCAACATAAGGTTTCGCGCCATTTGTCGGTCACGTAGTGTTGGCAATACTTGCCTTTGTGTGGCTTTGTAGTGTGCAGGTTTCTACAGCTCCTCCTGTCTTTTCCAAGAATACACCACTTTGTGCTACGGAGATAGAAATTTTGACCTGTTAAGAGTTACGTGAAGCAAAAATGTTTGTAAATCTATCGGACCAAACTGCGTGGTCATCAGTCCGTAGCTTACAAACTACTTAAACCTAGGTAAACTAACCTAAAGAGAAACACACAAACTAATGCCCCAGCGAGGACTCGAACCTCGCCGCAGTGGAGTAGCCGAGCGGTCAAAAAAAAAAAGAAAAAATAAATAAATAAATAAATAAAATAAATAAATAAAAAATAAAAAAATTAGCGGTTTAAAGCGTCTCGCTGCGGAGCGCGCGGTTGCTCGCCGTGGAGGTTCGAATCCTCCCTGGGGCATGGATGCGTGTGTTTGTCCTTAGGTTAGTTTACCTCGGTTTAAGTAGTTTTGTAAGCTACGGACTGATGACCACGCAGTTTGGTCCGATAGATTTACAAACATTTTAACATTTTTTTGACTCGAACCTCCACGGCGAGCAACCCCGCGCTCCGTAGCGAGGCGCTTTAGACAGCTCGGCTACTCCACCGTGGCGATACGTAAAGCCACTTTGTTTAGCGCGCTATTCTAGATACTGGTGATTGGATTCGCTGCCAAAATTGGAATGTTTGGTACCTCGAAGTATACGTTGGTGACCGAAGGAAAAAGTGCTTTTTATGTGGAAGATGCCAGCGTTCAGAACTGTACCAGAAAGTGATCACAATTGTACTTAGTGTGGTACATTTTCGATCGATTTTTCTGAATTCTGTAACCTTTTTTGTGTTTATACCAACATCTATAATTGCCTAATTTTCGTGTTACATATTAATTAAACATCCAAGAACAATTGACATTGTTTAAATTATTTCTTTTTCAATATATTTCCAGTTACAATAACATTTGTCCGAAATGATAGCAATTGGACCATCTTACCCTATATGATTAGAGTAGTACTATATGCGATTTTCTGTCGATTATTAAATTAGCAAAATTAAGTAATTAAAATGAAAGCTAATATAGTCTTCCATTATACCACTACTACAGAGGCCCTGTGACCATCTTTCCTTCAATATGAAATATAATGAAAGCACTCTCCTTCTCCCTCAATGATATCAAACATATTTTCAGTTAAGCCTGAGTGAATTCTCCAAAATTTTACATTACATAAAATCTTTTTTCTTGCTTTTAGAATACTCAGTCAGTTCATGTTTCTAAACTTCTATGGTTGTACACAGATTAACAAATATTTTAAGGACGTATATGTCCCGTTGGTCTTGAAGAGTACAAATTAAGGATCAAATTACTTCTAATGGGATTTAGGCTATATAAACAGAAGAAAGTAAATAAAATTATTATGTGGAATAAATTTATTTGTTTACAGATTAAGATTTTTATGACGTTTTCCATAACATGGATGAATACATAGTGTTACTTTGCAGTAGCTACGTGTGAAATTTGTCCCTATCTCTTGATTCCATGTGCTGAACGTTTTGCATGTTATCCTTGTTGGAAGGTGTTTTGCGTTCGCATCAGTAACTCCGTTAACTTCAGGCTTGCCACGAGGGAATAGCAAGCGGTCTGGGACTGCTTGTTCCGGCCGCGGTGGCCGAGGGGAGTGCGGCGCCCCAGTCACGGTCTGCACGGCCACTACGGTCGGGGGTTCGAATCCCCCTCGGGCATGGATATTTCTGCCGTCCTTAGAGTAAGTTAGTTCTTAAGTCGTTTGTAAGTTTAGGGACTGATGACCACATAGTTAAGTCCCATAAGCTATACAAACATTTTTGAAGACTGCATGTCACGCATTGCGCCGCCGCTCCCGTCGGAAATCTGAGCCCTCCCTAGGGCACGGATGTGGTAGTTCGTAAATCTAGGGCCCGATGAGCTTAGCAGTTTCGTTCCTTAACATTTTAACATTAACACCTGGCTTGTTTTTGTGATGAAGCTCGTTTAAAGATATTATTATCGACGTCATTCTACTCAAGAACTGGCAGATGTCTCGAGTCTCCATTGTACATATATATTGTCATTGAGTAAAACATAAGTGATATCTGGGGTTCCACATTTAGGAGACAATCTGAGCAGTTCTCTTGAATGTTCGCAGATGATGCTGACGTTTTTCATTTATTAAAGTCACCCGAAGAACAATAGCAGCTGCAAAATAATTTAGATATCTGGCTGGTACAAAAATTGCCATTTTGGTCCAAATAATAAAAAGTGTGAAGTGATCCAAATAAGCTCTAAAAGAAAACTTCATTTACCCGAAAAATCAGTCAAATCAACAGGACCTAAATTAAATAACTGAGTGATTACAATTACGAACAGCTTTAATTGGAGAAAAACACGGAAAATATCGTAAGGAAGGCGAACGAAAGGATCTATTTCATTGGCAGAACACAGAAGATGTTACAGTTCTTCTAAAGAATCCTTATTTAGCGTATTGCTACGCATTTTGAGATTCCCAGCAAGGGGGACTGACGGACAATATGGAGAAAGTTCAGAGAAGGGCAGCTCGTTTTGTATTATCACGACATAGGGGAAGCGTGTTACGGAAATGATGCACGATTTGGACTGGAAATCATTAAAACAAAGGCGTTGCTTCTTGCGGCGAGATCTATTTGCGAAATTCCTTTCACCAACTTTCTCTTCCGAAGGCGAACATATTTTGTTCGCACCCACCTATATAGGGAGACATGACAACCATAATAAAATAAGAGAAATCAGACCGAAAACAGAAAGGTTCAAGTGTTCCTTTTTCCGTCGCTTTCTTAGAGAATGGAACAGTAGAGAAATGTCATAAAAGCTGCTCGATGAACGCTTTGAGATAAACTTGAAAGTGATATGCAGTGTAATTATGTAGATATAGAGGTATATTTTCAGAAGTCGTGCAGCTCTTTCGACGCCACATTCAATGATTAAATTGTAAATCGAAAGTGCTTAACTACATTTCGTAATAATTTAATAATTTCTTAAGTTTTATTTTGATTTTATTAGTACGAGAATAATATTAAAATAGTATTGAATTGAGATATTACATAATTCTGAGTATAGCAACATGCATCTTCAAACAATATTACTAATCATGATGCTCAATGTGCGACAACACGGTGTTGAGCGCATGACAAACAAAGCGGGAACACGAAAGTTTAAATGCTGTGAATTTTCCGTACTATCACAATTATTGAGAAATTTTAGCACGGAATCAAATTCTCAGGTAAGTACCTTCCCTGTGTGCTTTAGCTCCGTAAAATCGCTTGCGAAGTCTTTTGGTGGCTAAGTCGAAAAACAGCTCAAATATTGTTGTAGTTGTTGCCAATAAAGTTTGTCATGTAACTATGTTGCCTTTGTTTAATCATTAAACCAAACACCTCATCTACACGTATCAACATATTTGGCAGCCTCAAAAACATTTAAATTGGAAAAATTAAACTTGAAATATTCACGCCTTCTCATGAATTAACATTAATCCCCCAGTACAGTGAGCTGTCAAGAGGGATGCATCTCTAATAGTAAGAATCCCTAAGTGAGAATGCATGAACCCTCCACTTCGGTGGTATGTATTCTCATGTTGCACGATACGAGAAATAGTTTGTTGAATGACATTATCTCATATGTCTTGTTATACGCGTGTCGCGAAAAAAATAATAATAAACGAACATAGTTACATGAAAAACTATATTGGCAACTGAGACAGCTATGTTTGACTTCTTTTTCGACCTAGTCACCAAAAGAATTGAGACACTTTTCGTATGATCAACTTTTGTGTTCCTGTGCAGTAGAAGTCTGCCGCTTGACCCTCGTTTACTTCTCTTACTATGAAACAATGAGGAAACTGTGACGTGCCACTGAGAAGAAGAGCGGTGGAATCCTCACTGCAGGTGTGCTGCTCCTCCATGACAATACTGGTCCCCCTACGGCTCGGCACACAGCAACTGTTTTCTGCAGAAGTTTGGTTGGGAGTTGTTCCACGTTACGTATACAGTCTTGATCTTTTTCCAAGTGATTTCGTCTTTTCTTGCACCTCAAAAAATTCCTGTCCTCTGGTCAGTATTTTGAGAACGACGAAGTGCTGAAGGCGACTGTTTCACGCTGGTTCTACTCACAAACCACAGACTTCTACAACACAGGAATACAAACGTTGATCCGACGATATGTCAAATGTCACTGTTATTTTGGGGACTATTTTGAATAATAGCTCAAAGATCCTTGTACCGGTTGCCAAAATGTTTTTCAGTTAACTATGTCGTCTTTGCTTTTAAAAAATACAGAAAAACGTACTTATTGGTTCCAGATTGAAACTTTCACTCTGCGCGGAGTGTGCACTGATATGACACTTCCTGGCGGATTAAAATTGTGCGCCGGAACCGGGACTCGAACCTCAGACCTTTGCCTTTCTCGTACAAGCGCTCTACCAATTTTTTTTCTTTTTTGAGCTATCGCGACACGACTCACGGCCCGTCCTCACAACTTTACTTCCGCCGTGCCTCCTACTTTCCAAACTTCACAGAAGTTCTGCGAAACTTGCAAGACTAGTACTCCTGTAAGAAAGGATATTGTGGAGACTTGGCTTAGCCACAGCCTAAGGGATGTTTCCAGAATGAAACTTTCACTCTGCAGCGGAGTGTGCGCTGATATGAAACTTCCTGGACGGGCCGTGAGTCGTGTCGGGATAGCTCAGTGGTAGAGCGCTTGCCCGTGAAAGGTAAAGTTCCCAGGTTCGAGTCCCGGTTCCGGCACACAATTTTAATCCGCCAGAAAGTTTAATACTTTTTTGTTGTGCCTCCTACTAGGTCATCCTACCTAAACTCGATAACAACCAAAAAACATCGAAAAACAAAAGGAACAACAACAAAATCTCTTAATATCAATTGAATTCTATGAAGTACTGTCACATCTAAGAGACTACATTTATACGCCTCTCACGGCATGCAAGGAGCAACGTCAGGTCTCTTCTAGCGTCCCAAAACCTATTTCATTTAATGGAATACCTGTTAAGTATGAAAAGTGACGTACATGTACTATCTTTGTCTTGTTTATTTCATGTCGCGACCCATGTGAGCAGGTCGATTTCTGTTTCCTTCTTCTTCTCACTTGCGGAACATTACGAAGAAGATGTATCACCTTGTGTTCAGTTGTGACACCCTTGTTACAGTTCTTTTTTCTTCACACCCTTTATGTTTCACTAAGGTTCCGCTACTGAATATATATTACATGGTAGTGTAATAGTTGTTCTACCGGAGGGATTTGGGTTTTTCCCTTTGTAGCAGAGAAAGTTTTCATGTTTATATGCAATTGTTGCATTTATGTTACGTTACAGCACAGCAGCATTTTAGTTTTCCAGAATATTCTGTTTTGTTCTTTTCGATGTGGCGTGTGATCATTTTTTACGAAAAAAAGTGAGTGAATCGGTCGCAAATTAAAAAATAAATAAATAAACGCACGGAAAGGAAATAAGGTAATGCAGCTCAGCAGAAGAAGTAATTGTTTCAATAGCTTGGCGGCTGGGGAGGGATACATGAGCGACTTAAGTATTTGAATGAGATCGCTGAGCCGGCCGCGGTGGCCCAGGGGACTGAGGCGCTTCAGTCACGGTCTGCACGGCCACTAAGGTCGGGGGTTCGAATCCCCCCTCGGGCATCTATTTGTGCCGTCCTAGTTCGTAAGTAGTTCATCAGTAGTTTGTAAGTTTAGGGACTGATGGCCCCGTAGTTAAGTCCCTTAAGCTCTACAAACATTTGAACATTTTTTTGAGATCGCTGAGTCACATGAAATTATTATTATTACTGCCAACAATCTACGTTTCTTTATGTTCATATCGCAATGAAGACATATCACTACTTCTCAAGCTAAACTGTACGTTAACGCAGGATTCCCAATCCTGACACTTTCATCTGGATAAAGCTATCTTATTCTGCGCAATATCGTAAATTTGCTGATAGTTTAATTACATTGCGCTGAAATCTCTTAACGTTGTTTTAACGGCTTGTACACTGTGCCCTAGTATATTCCCTGTAGTGGACTCACCGTCAGAAGGAAATTTCTGTGGAGCGCGAGAGAGGTGCATCAGTGTCCCGACAGCTGATGTTTATCTATCGCTGATAGCATTCGCGGCCCTGGGTGGTCCCTGCATTGTGTGTACAAGCTGCGTCTGCGCACATGAATGGCCGCTTTTCATGCGCTTAGACACACATCAAAGCTATCAAAGGCCAGAGGAGCAGCGCTGTCACATTACGGAACGGACAAGGTCGCTCTGGAGGGCTTCTCGGGACGCCCCGAGGAACTGAGCCCATCTTGTACCGCGCGCTGAGACAAAACACTTCCTTTATGGTATCCCTGTAAGGCACTGATTACAGTCTTCACTTCACTACTTTAAACTTGAAATTAAAACTGAAGCCACTGTATCTCAAATGTAAATATAACGAAGCAATGGGTTCCTTTATATGACATTAAAATAGTCAGCTTGTAAGGTGCACTTTAATACTAGTTCCCCAAGGTTTTAGGTCTTTGACTTCCTTCAGCATCGTTCTGGTAACAATCAATCGTCATTGCCCTTTATTCACATGAAGTGATAAGTACCATCGAAAAGGGATCTCAAATCGATTTCATATTTCTCGATTTCCGGAAGGCTTTTGTCATTGTACCCCACAAGCGGCTTCTAATGAAATTGCGTGCTTATGGAATATCTCCCCAATTGTACGACATGGTTTACGATTTCCTATCAGAAAGGACACAGTTCGTTGTAATTGACTGTAAGTCATCGATTAAAACAGAAGTGATATCTGGCGTTCCCCAGGGAAGCGTTATAGGTCCCCTACTCTTCCTTATGTTTATAAACGATATAGGAGACAATCTGAATAGCTCCCTTAGACTGTTCGCGGATGATGCTGTCGTTTATCGGTTAGTGAAGTCAACAGAGGATCAAAAGCAACTGCAAAGCGATTTAGACAAAATTTCTCCATGGTGCGAAACTTGGCAATTGACACTAAACAAAGAAAAGTGTGAAGTAATACACATGACCACTAAAAGAAATCCGCTGATCTTCAATTACGCGATAAATCACTCAAACCTTAATGTCGTAGATTCTACCAAATACCTAGGAGTTACAATTACGTACAACTTTGACTGGAGAGAACACATAGAAAATACTGTGGGGAAGGCGAACGAAAGGTTACGTTTCATCGGCAGAACGCTTCGAAGATGCACCAGCTCCACCAAAGACACTGCCTACATCACACTATTGCGTCCTCTCCTGGAGGACTGTTGCCCATTGTGGGACCCTCACCAGGTGGGACTGACGGAAGATATTGAGAAGGTTCAGAGAAGGGCAGCTCGTTTTGTTTTATCACGTTACGGGGGGAAAGCGTCACGGAAATGTTGCACGAATTGGGGTGGAAATCATTAAAAGAAAGACGTTATTCATTGCGGCGTGATCTGTTTGCGAAGTTTCAGTCACCGACTTTTACTTCTGAATGTGAAAATATTTGGTAGCACCCACCTACTTAGGGAGACATGACCATCCCAATAAAATAAATCAGATCGAAAACGGAACGATTTAGGTGTTCTTTCTTTCCGCGCTCTATTAGAGAATCGAACGGTAGAGAAAAGTTATGAAAGTGGTTAATGAACCCTCTGCAAGGCACTTAAATGTGATTTGCAGAGTATCTATGTAGATGTATATGTCGATGTAGATCTGTCGAAATTGCTATGTAGATTACATTCCGTAACCTAGGTTAGAACTGCCTTGAATGTATTGAGCGCAGGATTTAATTAAAAAAAAATCCAGACTTCGACTACGTGGAAACATAAATTGTAAACACCTAAAAACCTCAACGGGACTGGTCGGAGTTTTAAATTTCAGATCGGTAATGTAGCGAGTATTTTGTCCCTTATCTCATTGATACCTCTGTCTCTGACCGGAATATTATAGCAACTAACTTTTCATATTTCCCTCTAGTGGCAAAAATATATTCACGAAATCAAAAGTTTTGGCATCGGTAGAACAATTTACATTATTCTTCGACACCGCACTTGAAAAGAATTCGCATACTTGTGGCCACATAAACATTATTATAGGGGGAAATTGTAATATTTACTTCATTGTGATAAAAACACCTGTATCTGTCTAGACATTTGGATTTAATACAGATTTAAGTTTTCTCTACCTCTGTTGACGTGAAAGTGATAACGTTTCCTTTTAAAAGTCCGTGAACGATTTCCTTTGCTTTACTTCTCCAGACCTCGGTAATACCCGTCTTCAACATTCTTATCCTCAACATGTTGAGTGTACTATCTTTCTTATATGAAGGAAGTAAACTACCACTAATATACGCACTTTGAAGGTTTTATTCAACATTAGCATTTCTTCACAGTTTGAATACAAAGGTCGCAATTACGTAATTTTCGTAAGTTACTTCATTGTGATAGCACTACAAATATACAGAATTGTGGCACCCCTATTTTGCAACTTCCAATATGCCAATACCTCAGGGCCAGCAGCGGTGGCCGAGGAGACTGAGGCGCTTCAGTCACGGGCTGCACGGCCACTATAGTTGGGGGGTTCGAATCCCCCCTCGGGCATGGATATTTGTGCCGTCTTTAGTATAAGGTAGTTCATAAGTAGTTTGTAAGTTTAGGGACTGATGACCCCGTAGTTACGTCCCCTAAGCTTAACAAACATTTGAATACCTCAGGCACTTGGTGTTTCATTTGTAAAAACGCAAGCTGTACACTTTCTTTTCTTCTTTTGTTTTCACCGTCGTGATATGTTATTATAACCATCTGTTTATAATCTGCTGACGCTTGAAAATAGTCTAAGAAACAAACTGATAGAATTGGGTTACATTAATAAACAGCGTTTGGTCAACCACATTGACGTTTAACAATTATCTAAAACCCCACTTTGTCACTTATTCCATCCGGATCTAGGTTATCCTTAACAATGGACGCCATATCGGCGACTTGCATGTCCCTAACGTACCCCAATTATCCATCCGAGGAGAGGGGACCTACAGTTGAACGTGGAATTCGAACCATGCGTCGTTTCTGATAACTCTTCAAAGTGTTGAGATGTGAAGTTTAGGTTAAAACGCAAACTGAAAACATCCTTGATTCGACCGAGCTTCCAGTCCAGCGCTTTATCTCGAGACCACCAGGACCCACTAGGTTTCCTTTACTTTCCTAAATCACTGTACGAAAAATCCGGGAAAGTTCCTTTGAAAGGCCACGGTGGATTTCCTTCCCCATGCTTACTCAAAGAATCCGAGCGCGAGCTCCGTCTCTAATGACGACGCTGGCAACGCGAAGTTAAACCCTAATCTTCCTTCTTTTTATAACTAGACAAACGACATGTATGTTGAACAGGCAAGAACACAATCAAGTAGTCAGTTCAAACTATTGTGAGGTGCTGGAGGAACGTAATTCTTCGGACCCCAGTCCTGAATTAAAGAATGACACGAAATGTCTGATTGAGCATCATTTCTTAGAGGGAAGAAAATAATACAGGATGGGGCAAATAAAAGTGGATCTAATTTTGAAACCATCTGTGACAACATTAACGGATAAGGAAAAGACCTACAGTTACTTCCAACAGGCTGGAGCAACTACCCATAAAATCGGTCGAACTATGGAGCACAATTACACAAGTTGCATGCTTGAGAGTGTTATCAGTAAAAGTCAGTTTGGTTGTTGTTCTAGCTGGCCACCAAAGTCAACTTATCAGTCAGTGTTCAATTACTTTGTGTGGGGAGCCCTCATATCTAAGGTGTATCACAACAGCCTTCATACTCTTCAAGATCTGCATCACAAAATTTCAGAATACAAAGATTCAATTTCAGCAGTCCAGTTTGGATCAGTCTTTATCAATTTTCTGACAATGACCCAAAAGCGCCAAAAGATGCATGATCAACATCTACTATAGTCAGGTTGGTGCTTTATTTCCTTTCCCTTGCCGTGGACCTCTGTTATCTGGGCAACTTATATTTCTCCGCCCCGAACTTCATATTCAATAATAGAAAATGTAATCATGATATTCACCGGTAAATTTTACTTTTTTTTATATATTCAATCTACTCAAAGTACAGCAATCGACGAAGTCTGTAACATTTGCCATTCGATAGTACAGTGTCATGTCTTCATTAACGTGCGCAAACTACTTCTAAAATTAGCTGCTAAATTATAACAAAATGATAATGCTTCAAACGACGTGCCAAAAACATACGACATAACTAAACGTATGACACAACTAAAGACAAACGATCGTTCTAAGTTCAATTTCAGGTCAGAGAAAGCATTTAGACGAGATATTTATTGCACTGAATACTTACACTAAATGTTTTTGCAATACACAAATATCAGTTCATACTGCTTCTAGTACGACACATAAACATGACCAAAGACAATTGTGAAACAATGCAAAGATGGAATATTCATTCCTCAGATATTCCGTCTTCCCACCAAAACATATTTATCAAAATAAGTAAAACATTTGGAATACACACACGTTCCTTATTGCGATACGTAAATTCAATTGAGATCCTTTGATCACAATGAAAAAATGAAATCTGCATCATAGTTCAAATGTTCAAATGTTTGTGAAGCTTATGAGACAACTACGGAGTCATCAGTCCCTAAACTTACAAAGTACTTATGAACTACCTTATACTAAAGACGACACAAACATCCAAACCCGAGGGGGGATTCGAACCCCCGACGGGGAACGACCTCGCGCATCGTAGCATAGCGCCTCAATGCGCTTGGCCGCGGCTGCATCATAGTAAATGTATTTCACAAAATTTGTCAGATTTATGACATGAAAGATGTGCGACAAATGACACAACTTAACTGTCCTGTAAGATTAAATAAATACACGCAAAATGCATGGTGGCATTACTTATAAAACCTACAGGATCATCAGGAATTGTTGACACCAAACATTAGATATATTTATCTCACTATGCAAGTGAAATTGACCCACATGCAAACTTGGATTACTTATCAAAATGAATGCGACTAATTCCACTGCTGAAATAAATTATGCATCAGTTGATGAGTGCAATATAATCATTGTACCACGGATTTAAATTACCAAAATAAATAAAACTTTATTACATACACACTCCTGGCCATTAAAATTGCTACACCATGAATATGACGTGCTACAGATGCGAAATTTAACCGACAGGAGGAAGATGCTGTGATATGCAAATGATTAGCTTTTCAGAGCATTCACACAAGGTTGGCGCCAGTGGCGACACCTACAACGTGCTGACATGAGCAAAGTTTCCAAACGATTTCTCATACACAAACAGCAGTTGACCAGCGTTGACTGGTGAAACGTTGTTGTGATGCCTCGTGTAAGGAGGAGAAATGCGTACAATCACGTTTCCGACTTTGATAAAGGTCGGATTGTAGCCTATAGCGATGGCGGTTTATCGTATTGCGACATTGCTGCCCTCGTTGGTCGAGATCCAATGACTGTTAGCCACAAACATCATTCTTAGAGATGGCGCCATAATGCTTCATATCACTTCTCTCCTGCGTAGCTTGCTTTTAATTCGTTTATTCCTATTTTTCTTCGCCTTCAGGTTCGCAAAAAGGGAATAGATACAGTACCTTTCGGTCAACATCACGAATTCCTTGCAAGTTTTCTTTTCTTAAATGGGAAAGAATGGAAATTTTAGGCGTTGACTTACCACCAAATCTACAACACGTGCGACCAACAGCTGGTTACGCTACAAAATACCGCAAATATATTTCTCGTTGGTGAGAAAACATGCCGTCAGTTAAAAGAAACTCTGGATGCACACGCACCACATTTATTGCAACATCACAGCATAAGTATTTTTTGTGTTAGTGGGACTGTGAACAAATGATTTAATTATTACTTAGCTGGAAGAATGTAGAAAGTCGACATAAGCGGTTCACATAATGTACAAAGATTAGCTGATTCCTCTTACCGGGCAGCTATCAAAAATGCGCATTGGTACACACTGGACACATTTCCGGGAGGACGATGGTTCAAATCCACCTCCTGCCATTCAGGTTTAAGTTTTGTGATTTCCCAAAATCACTCCAGTCAAATGCCGGGATGGTTCCTTCGAAAGGGCACGGACCATTACCTTCTCTATACTTGCCCAAAAATCGAAGCGCGAGCTAATTCTCTAACGACCACGGGACGTTAAACCATAAGCTTCATTTTAGGTATCAAGAATGGGATGCCAAAGGTTTCGTTCTTGGTTCATTTGCTGTTGTTATTACACAGGGTAATTACAATTAAACTTTAAAATGCTGTAAAAATAATACCACTGGTCAGTTGATGTCAAATTCAATTGGAATATTATCGGAGAAAGGAGAAAACGTATGACAGAAAAAAAATAGTGTGAAAATTCATCAATAGATGGCGCGGTATGTGTCAGAATATGTGAATGAAAAAACCTGTCATGCGCACGACACAATTAAGTTGATATAAAGACGCCGGGTACACGGCTTTTCCTCATTTTGCATACGAGACGTTCGCCATGACTGTCTCAATGCGAGATCGCGCTCTGCTTCTAAAGCTGTTTTACAAGAATGATGACTGTTCACAAGTCGCTCTGCAGAAGTTCCGGACACTGAAGGGTTTGAAAAAAGGCATTGGTCCGATAACTGCCGTGGGTTTGTAGATAATGAGTTGGGGTCCTATGACATGTAACCTCGTAGAGGGAGGAAACGAACAGATGCGACGTCAGTGGAAGAAGTGACCACAGAAATACGGGAGGAGTCAAGTGATGGTGTGCAAAAGTGTAGTGCACGGTAAACTGCCAGAAAATTGGACAAACATGTGAGCACGATGCTTAATATTCTACGAAACATCCTTCTTTGCTGTCCATTCAAAATTACTAATATGCACGAGTTGATACCTTTTGACTTGCCTACAAGAGAGGCTTTTGCTTTAGACTTCATTGGTCTCGTGGTAGCGGACGATGAATGGCAGTGAAAGATTTCATAGACAGACGAAACCCACTTCTGTCTGACAGAATATGTCAATACACAGAACTGTCGAAAATGGGTAACAGAAAATCCACATGCAAATCAACCAGTACCGTTTCATCCTCAAAAGGTCACTGTGTGGTGTGGTATATTTATCGTAGCGCCATGGTGTTTTCGAAAAGACAAGTGCTTCTGGTCCTGATACCGCCACTGGTACTATGAGCACAAACACGTCATTCCATCCCTCTAACAGCATGGATGTGTGGATGGGATCGTTTTAATGCAAGATGGCGCACTTCCGCATATTGCAAATCCATTTAAGAAGCTCCTTAAGCGTCATTTCGGAAATCTTAGGATTATCAGCCACCATTTCCCCACAGTGTGGCCGTTCCGATCACTTGATCTTAATACGTGTTACTTCTGGCTGTGAAGCTATCTGAAAGATGTGTTCAGTGTTCCAATTGCGAACTTCTTCCAGAAAACGGTGGAGAGCATACAACACATGTTTTGCGTCAGTCACACGAAAATTAAAAATCCGATTTGATTTTATTTGACGCTTTTAATGCGGTGTTTGGCCTCGGGACAATTAAACACCGATTTTTCCCATCCGATGTAATATGACTTTGCCGTTGTGGATGGGCTTACGTAACTGTCACACCTGTACACCCAAGCGCATTGAGTCGTACAGTTAATTTAACGTCTAACTTAATCCTTAGGCATTGTTGCATTATTCATTTCTTATTTGTAGTCGAACACTATAAATTTATGATGCTTTCAGGGCCATCTATTTATCTTTTTCACACTATTTATTTTTCTTCTACCATACGTTTTCCTTCTTCTCCTATAATATTTCGTTGCAATTTGTCGTCATTCTGACCAGTAGTGTTATTTTTTCAGCGTTTTGAAAGTTGAATTACGATCACCCTGTATATTTATGACGTGCCAATCTATATTCACAAAAATGCAAAGCTAGTGTGTTTTACTCATGACACAAGTATTCTTATCACACCCGACATCAAAGAATTAAGAGATTAAATTGTGAAAAAATCTTTCAGAAAATTGGTAAGTGGTTCTCCGCAAAGGGACTCATTAAATTTTGATAAAACATTATATACAATTCTGTACAGTAAATGTCGTGACACCATACATAAATATGAATTTTGAACAGTTATGGCAGAATATTCAAAATTTTTGGTGTTTCCATTGATGAGATATTGAATGATTGATGATCTGCTGAAACGTTTGAGTTCAGCTACTTATGCTATTTGTATTATTGCAAATTTTGGTGATAAACATC
The DNA here is from genome assembly GCA_026315105.1 of Locusta migratoria. Classification (NCBI taxonomy): domain Eukaryota; kingdom Metazoa; phylum Arthropoda; class Insecta; order Orthoptera; family Acrididae; genus Locusta; species Locusta migratoria. Next base: position 383,312,144 of record CM048755.1, read on the forward strand.
TCATTGTCAGTAAAATGGCTTATTGTGTCTACTCTCATTAAAGTTGGTATGACATCATATTTTGGTGTGATTTATCAATGAGTAAAATATTATTCATTGCACAAAAGCGTGTAATCACAATAAATGCTGGAGGCCATTTACGATATTTACGATCATCCTGCAACATTTATTTAAGGATCTAGGGATCATCACAGTCGCCTCGTAATATATATTCACTTATGAAATTTGTTATGAATCAACTAAAACAATTGAAAAGTAAAAGCAGTGTGCATCGCTACAACACTAGAGGAAAGCATCATACTCTCTATCAAGGTTAAATCTAACTTTGGCCCAGATAGGGCTGAATCATGCTACCACAAGAGTCTTTAGTCACATCCCAAATAGTATCAAAAATCTGACAGACGATTTAAAAAGAAATTTAAAATATATGAATGAAAACTCCTTCTACTCTCTCTACTACATAAAAATTTGTAATTTAACAAAAAATTAGTGTCTTGTAATACCATGTAAAAATAACTTTTACTGAACTGAAACCTTCCACGGAAAACTTCCTACTTGTAGTTGTGTGATTGTTTCCGCCTGAAAACCAGCTTCTCGGAAACGACAATGCGACTACGAACATCCAAAAAAGTATTGGACGCCACCGACTCATTACAGAACGTGGATGTTCGAGGCTTGCCTGTTGTATACAGAAGGATAGGTGGTAATCTGTAGTAGGTCTGGCGACCGACTATAAACCGATGCAGGCGTAAGTGCTATGGAACACACTGTTCATAGTACACGTTTGAAAAATGGGACCCCACACCAGACTTCTCCTATGTTTTTCCTAAGTAAGCGTAGTGAGCACGATTCAATTGAAAAGCATGCTCTATTCGGAAGACCCGATTTTCCTGTTACAAACGCTGTCATGCAGGCGAACAACCCATCATTGTCAACCCCCGACCCTGCTGGCAAACAAATTCACCTGATCTGAGCCCGATGGAAGACATGTTGGTCGCTACTGGTCGTCAGCTCTGCTTCCACGAAGCAACGGATCATACTTTACGAAAATTATGCGACCAGTGTGGACACATACCCCTGGATATATGTGAAAGCCAAGCAACACAGAAACGCTGCTGCATTACGTTCGGAAGTCAGACCTGTACATTATTAAACAGGTATTCATAATGTTTTGGCACAACTGTCTTTGCAGTAATAGACAGACACCAAGCACAGTAACGGCACAGTTTTGTCCCAGGCCGGATAAATTTACGAGCTTTGTTTTAACACCTTCAACACTGCTGTCTCTCCTTTTTGACTGGCTATTTTCTAGTAAATATGAAACAACAATTACACAATATTCAAGCATCATAGAGGCACACATCTAGTATATTTTGAAACCACCTAATAATAGAAGTAGTTACCAGACATATACCATGCTGTAGGGTCAAGAGAAATGAAATTATAACTACTTACTTGATAGATTATAAAATATGCTTGCTTATACTGTACACACATTTGTAATGGTACTGGCGTATTTTCGTCGACAAAAACATGAATAAAGTATTGCATAGAAAAATTTATATTTGCTCACAAAGATTTCAAATAGAAGTAAGACAAGCAACAATTTCTTAAGTGTATATTTATTGTATATTTGTGGTTATACTTATTGCTCCAGTACTTATTGATTGTTACAGTTCGAAATCTAGTGAAAAAAGTTTGAAAACCTATTGGAATAAAACTGCTATAGTCATCAGTCCCTAGACTCACAAACTTCTTAAACTAATGTACACCAAGGGCAACAGATGCGCCTATGCCCGAGAGAAAACTAAAACTTTCGGCAACGGCCGCGGCCGCCCAGTTCGTAGCATGATGCCTTAGACCACACGGCTATACGTGTGGCCTAGTGAAAAAATCATAACACCAATTACATCAAACAAAAACAACGTGTTTACTTCACGTATTCCACGTTTACATTTTCAACACAGCTGAGTAATTAAATATGCAATGGAGCCACTTCCCTGTTCGTAATTACTGTTGGATCACTTGTATTAATATCAGAATAACTTTCCACTCATGTTTCCAACTTCACTTTCTCGAAAGTCTCTCTCGACATTTTTACTTTACATGCTGTGTAAAATTGTGGTCGGAGCTTCAAGTGCTATCGTCACAAATACTCCACGTATACGAGTGACAAACTGAAAACATCGACTGCTGCTGCACCTAGTGTATAAAATATGTTCAAAAATGTTCAAATGTTTGTAGAGCTTGTGGGACTTAACTACGGGGTCATCAGTCCCTAAACTTACAAACTACTTATGAACTAGCTAATACTAAGGACGGCACAAATATCCATGCCCGAGGGGGATTCGAACCCCCGACCGTAGTGGCCGTGACAGACCGTGACTAGCGCGCCTCAGTTCCCTCAGCCACCGCAGCCGGCTATAAAATATGAGCTACTACTGCCACACTACATCCAGAAGCTGCATAGCATGCAAGAAACATATTTCAACGAATGGACACGCAGCACACGTACGTGAGACGGGCGCCGTCCATACGACCTTTATACAGGAAGACAACTATATAAAACAAAACGTTTATTAGTTACAAACTACGACGTGTACACACATTATTCAACATGTAAAAATCACTACAGAGATTCGTATTTAGGTTATGACGTGTTCCATATGTCTGCTTTCCGTGGCGAAGATGTGACGCAGGCGAATAACCAAATGTTGCATAAACTGTCGGAACATCGATGCTGTCGATGGCTTGAAAATGTTCAAATGCTTGTAGATCTAAGGGAAGTCACTACGTTGGTCAGTCCCTAGGCTTACAAATTACTTACACTGACTTAAAGTAACTTATGCTAAGGACAACACAAACACCCATGCCCGAGGAAGGACTCGAGCCCCCGACGGCGAACGGCCGCGCGCACTGCAGCAATGCGTATTAGTGCTCACGGCTATCCTGCCGCGGCACGTTAACGTTAATGGCTGTTATCAGCTTACCAATGGTTTTAGAGTTATTGCTTCACACCTTGTCTTTAAAACAGTCGCCCACAAAAAGGAGTCGCATGTACTCAGATCTGGAGAATATGTCGGTCAATCGAGGCCCATGTCAGTGTCCTCTGGGTACCCCAGAGCCAGAATGCGGTCCTCAAAGTTCTCCTCCAGGACGTCAAAGTCTCCCCTGCTTCGACTTGCTTCGTCTTGCATGAACCACATCTTGTCGAAATCAGGATCACTTGCCATTATGGGGATGCAATCATCTTCCCTCATCTTCACGCATCGTTCGGTAATGACCGTGACATCAAGGAATATCGCACAGATTTTTCCGTGACTTTACATCTGTACATTGTGCACCACACAATCATCCACTGAGGGTGAAGAGGCTCCCCGATCGCGAAATGCGGATTTTTCGTCCAACCAAATGCGTCTCTTTTGCTTATTGACCGACCCATTTAAATTAAAGTGGGCATCGTCGCTAAACCAAACACATTCTCATGTGCACGCGTATACTCATTCCTTCCATGGCCCGCGGCCAAGCGTGCAATTTGAACTTCTCAACACAAACCTCTCAGAAGTTATGCCAATTTTATTTCATATAGTTCAATGGCTCTGACCCTATTATGTATTTCTGTGTGACATACGGCCATAGTGCTGAATTGCTTTAAAAATGTAATTCAAACTATATACAAGCGTGCCTTAACTACAGCGTCGCGCCACATTGGTGTGTTGCGAATATATATGTTCTAATCTTCCATAGATAAAATACGAGGCATGGAACATATATAGAGGCAACTATTTATTGACAACCGATACAAAACAGTTACATGTTTTCACCTGTTACTGCCCTTCAAAGTAGTCACCAGCGTTTGGTAGAACCCATTGCCCATTGTGGAAGGCGTAGTATACCGTTAGCAGAGCCTGTACTATTGATGATGCGAATGGAGCGGTCTATCGCCTGTCGAATCTCTGGAACAGTTCTGAAGCGCCACGTAGTGGTTCCTTCATCTTCGGAATGAAATCAAAGTCACAAGGACTTACGTCCGGGGAGTATAGTGGATGGTACAGTACCCATCATTTTGCGCATACATCGCAAGTTCAGTGGCTGCTCTGTTCGGTCGATGGGACTGGAAAGTACTGTACCATATCATACACTCCGGACCTAAGTACTTGTGACTTTTGATTTGATTCCAAAGATGAAGGAACCACTTCGTGGCATTCGCTTCAGAACTGTTCCAGAGATTCGACTGGCAGTAGACCGCTCCATTCTCGCAATCAACATAACAGGCTCTGCTAACGGTATACTACGCCTTCTGCATCCCTTGCAACGGGTTCTACACAACGCTGGTGACTACTTTGAAGGATAGTAACAGGTGAAAACATGCAATGCATTTGTATCGGTTGTGAATAAATAGTTTCCACTATTTAAGTTCCTACCCTCGTATGTAGAATGTGATAAATTTACAGCCCTCATTATTCCTTGGTGTCACCCAGTTAGCAGACAGAAATTCCATAATAAGAAAGTACGTTGATCACCTCCACTGAATGTGTGGTCATGTTCCATTTTGATTTGTTCATTAACCTAAAGTGTTTCTGCAAAATTAATGTTAATTATTTTATTCTTTTTATTGATTATCAATGCCTCATGTTTATATATGTTTGCCCATATTAATAAATGTTTCCACCTGTGTGATTGAACTTGTGTGTTCATGTGAATGTGGAAGGTTGCTCTTAATATTGACTGACTGCCGCACAATGGCTTACAGTCGCCACCTCCCGTTTAGGCCATGTTTTGCTGTAGTTAAGAACACATGTCTTCGTTTTTCGTCTGCACTGGCGTCTGCTGGATAGCCAGAGACAAGCTTACTTGGTCAGATGACGAGGTGGCCATGTTCTTAGTGTCGTACCAACCTAATCTTGGACAAAAGAGGTGACAGGAGACCTCTCTGGGAGCGGTTGTAGAGGGAATTGTCTTGGCCAGGTAGCAAGGGTTGGTAAACACTAGTCTCTGAACGCACTCTGTGTCACTCTTAGCTCGCCCTAGATCCATTGTATGGCGGGGAGAGGTTTTTCTGTGGCCTTAGAGCTTCAGCTCTTCACTCTCGATTCTGGCTCCAACGACTGTGGAAGTAAGTATTAAAAATGTTCAAATGTTTGTAGAACTTATGGGACTTAACTACGGGGTCATCAGTCCCTAAGCTTACAAACTACTTATGAACTAGCTAAGACTAAGGACGGCACAAATATCCATGCCCGAGGGGGGATTCGAAACCCCGACCGCAGTGGCCGTGCAGACCGTGACTGAAGCGCCTCAGTCCCCTCGGCCACCACGGCCGGCAAGTAAGTACTCTGCCAAATCATGCTGAGGGGAAGGATTGCTGCTAGGTGTTTACTTTCTTTGTGATCAGGCAGTATTGGTTTCTCAGTGATAGTTCTCTTGAGTAATTCTTTCGCTATGCAAGGGGAAGTATTTCTTAATTTACAGAACTTGAGTAAATTCAGTGTAAATTTATTATTTGCATTTTCATTCCCGTGATGATTGTGTGTCCGGTTTTGCTCAAGTTAGAATAAATGTGTGTGGCCTTCAGCCTTTTTGTAAACCTAGTGTGTTTGAATTTCCTTTGTGTTTTTAACTAACGGGTTGCATCATTTCTGTATCCGCAAGTATGCTAAATATTTCTCAGATTTTCTGATTTGATTCCATCTTTCCTGTCTTATATGACCAAATGCACCACATGCTTTCATAATGGTTGTTATTTTGGCCTTCAGTCATGCTCTTATTAATACTAGCTTTCTTCTATACAAAATCTCGTGTGTGCTATACTTGCTTCTTCTAAATTAATTCCTGTTCGTAAATGTTATGAAATTCGGCGTGGTCGCACACCACGTGGTACTTAAGCATAATGAGCCACTACCTCCCCACACATGAGTTCGTTTATTGAACAGTATATTTAAAATTTTGTGATCAAGACTTGCCAACGCTTCGTTTCGCTGCTGTTATCGAGTGTTCCTGCAAAGTAATGTACTGCTAGCATTATGCACGTGTCTGTGAATGAATGAATGAATGTGCTTCCAGCTACTCATTGTGTATTTGCAAATTTCTCCCACATTACCTCCATATTCAGTAAAGGGCAGAAACAATTTCATTACGAGCAGTTATTTTATGATTTAATTCACATTTGTACAAGGTGTGTCGTTAATTTGGTCTCCCCCATTTATTTACTAGTTGATTTTTCTGAATAGATTATGATTTTAAAGTATCAAACCTCTGCTTTATGATTTCATGCTCCCTATCCCATGTTTAATTATCTATTCATTCATTTTTAACGTTGATTTTGAGTTCGTTAAAACGTTGGCTGCTCCCTTCAGGAGTGAGCAGTTAGACAAATTTCCATTGGGCTTGCACTGTGGCCGCTCATAAAGTAATTTAGAGCAGCAGTTAGCTTTTTAACTTACATTTTGCAGATCTCAACTGCCGAGATCTTACTTATTTTAATAACAGGCTATTTCAACGTACAATGGGTGTTTTATGTGTTTGTTTGATAGTACCTGAGAAAAAATTGTTTTTTAGGGATGTGCTGAAGATTTTAACGTACATTGATGTGCGCCAAAGAAAAAAAACAAATAAACAAATAAAAAACAGGTAATAAACGTCGATCTGGACCACAGACCTCTGCAATGAAAGAAGAAAAAATTCTGTAGTAGTTATTTTGACTTTCTTCAACTAACTTATATTGTTATCCTGTTTGAATATTAAAAGTGCATCATAACTAATAATTTAATTACATCGTCAGTGACCTTAAATAACCATCTCTCACTTGTGCAGAGGAAAACAACAAAATGGAATTGCAGATAAGACTGCTGTTCTAGACACAGCTTGGAGGAGAACTTTCTGAGAAGATCGAAACACTTATTTAAGCAAAAATTCATGCTAATGAATAATACAATAGGCGCATAAATGTTTCAGCAGGTGCATATTATGCTACAGTGAAACCCAGTACCTTCTTAGTGGTATTATTTTGGAGAGAACTTCTGTAACAGATTCTTAAATGATAATACGACCGAACGGGATATTACAATTATAATCGATCATAAAACGGATACTCGGTTCGTTGTCAATTACCATTACGAGACGAGAAGAGATAATTGAATTATTCATCTGTAACTGCCTTACCTAATGCGGGACGTCACAGGCGTTTTATACCGTAATCAATGACGCCACACTGCGCCCAGGAATTCCGAGTGCTGCTCGATTTGCATAACTGAATAACACGGGGCATTTTGTTTCCCCGCTATTGACTGCGGCGGTTATAAATTTTCGGGTAGGGTCACGATATTGAGCAGCAATCATTAACGCGGCAGTGCGTTAATCACATTCCATACTGCCCACTCGCGGCCTTGCCAGCGTATGAGGCGCTCCAAGCCACATTCGCTTCTCTCGCTCGGAGAGACCACAGGAGAAAGGCCAGGCGCGCTAGTATCGTATGGAGGTGAAGACGTTGCTAGCAGGGTTGCCCTCACGAAAAGGAAGAATGTTGGGGTTTAACGTCTCGTCGACAATGTGATCGTTAGAGACGGAGGACATACTCGGGTAGTTTTTGTCAGGGTTGGGGAAGGAAATCGCCAGTGCGCTTTGAAATTAACCATTCGGGGATTAGCTTGGAGTGATTTAACCCTTTCAGAACCTGACCTCCAATATATTGGACACCGACTTTTTATTGATTTTAGAACACTACACTATTTCGCTTTACTTTGAGACCCAGTGGCCTGTTTACTGGACATCTGTCGCTTTTATTTTTGTGCTTGTTGCTGCCATATGTCATCACAATGGCGCGCTACAATGAAAAACAGTGAACATGGCGGGCCCATTGCGGAGTGCGTCAGACATGATATCAGTAGTTGAAATTATTTTAAGAAAATTTTTAATTTTGTCGAATATTCGAATAGACAACAGATAGGGTGTTACTCTTTTTCGTTAGCGCTACAGACCTTTGTGAGCCTTGCCTTCTTCAACGACTTTCCTCCACATTTCTCGGTTATTTGCTGCTCTTTTCCACCCCCGGACTCCCGTACATGTGAGATCCTCCATTACGTCATTAATCCATCTTCTTCTCGGTCTCCCTCTTCGCCTAACCTTCATCATTTTCTCCTAACGCATTCCCTTCAGATACCGTGGTAGTATGGCCCACTGGGTAGAACATCAAAATTGACACAGATCAAGCAACAAAATAGGAAGTAGTTTTACGGAAGTATGAAGAAATAACCAAAACAGAAACAGCGAACTGTCCAACCTGAAAACGTGTAACAGATCGAATGAGAAAAGCCATGGCGTTGCGGTTCTGTGATCAGGGCGTTGGTCCCCGAAACGGGAGCTCCCTCTTCCGCCGTTTTAATTTTGCTCAAATATACAACAGACAGAGTGTTATTCTTCTTCGTTAGCGCTACAGCCCTTGGTGAGCCATGGCTTCTTCAATGATTTTCCTCCACATTTCTCGGTTGTTTGCTGCTCTTTTCCACCCCCGGACTCCCATACTTGCGAGATCCTCCATTACGTCATCAATCCATCTTCTTCTCGGTCTCCCTCTTCGCCTAACCTTCATCATTTTCTCCTAACGCATTCCCTTCAGATTCAGTGGTAGTATGGCCCACTGCGTAGATCATCATAAACTGACACAGATCAAGCAACAAAACAGGAAGTAGATTTACGGAATTGTGAAAAAAGAACCAAAACAGAAACAGCGAACTATCCAACCTGAAAATGTGTAACATAGATCGAATGAGAAGAGCCACGGCGTTGTGGTTCTGTGATCCGGGCGTTATCCCGCGAAACGGGAGCTCCCTCTTCCGTCGTTCTCCACTTTTTTTTACAAACATATAAACCGTCTGTCCGGTCAGTGACGTGCCTGTTCGCTGCATTCATTTTTGTGATTGTGTCATGGTGTAATGTCCGTTTGCAACAGTAAGGAGTAAGGGGAGGCTTAGGGTTTAACGTCCCATCGACAGCGTGGTCGTTAGAGACGGAGCTAACGCTCGGAGTTATGGGTAACGATGGGGGAAGGAAATCGGCCGTGCCCTTTGAAAGGAACCATCCCAGCATTTGCCTGGAGTGATTTAGGGAAATCACGGAAAACCTAAATCAGGATGGCCGGAGGTGGATTTGAACCACTATCCTCCCGAATACGAATCCAGTGCGTTACCACTGCGCCACCTCGCTCGGTCGTAAGGAGTGAGAAAGGTACTTTATAATGATAGTTGATTCCGCACAACTGCTCTATTAGTCTATTAGTAGGATGTGACTCTCGAAAGGGAACTGCAAACGTTTGATGAACAGACGACAAGTCACCCGAATCTTCTGCCGGAAAACACGTCTGGTCTGACATACACGACATTGGTGACAGTATGTGTGCTATATAGTAGGAATTTTATAGACTAACGTATCTTGTACGTCTGGATATGTTTCCTTGTGCGATTTATGTGTTGGTATGGTTGCCAGTGTGACCACTCACAGAGAAATGATGAACACATAAGTTGCAAGAAATGAATACACCAGTTTGCCAACTACACAGCTATCCTTGTCCACTGTCAAAACATATGTTTGCAATTTTTCTGGAGTTTTCCGCATGTACACAATCAATTACTGCATATGTACAAGCAAATCTGAATAATCCACGAATTTTTTAGAGTCAACTTCATCACATGTGGGAACTTGTACTTTGATAGTAGAAACACGATCACATCACGTGGCATATTCTGTAACCGATCTGTAGTATGACAATCACTAAGACTATCGAAAGAGAACAGACTCCTCAGTCACCGGATGGACGGTTCATAATTTATGGACCGTGGGGGAGATTTGAACACGGATCTCCCGCCCTGTATTCGCCATCACGATGCTGTGACTCTTCCAATTCGCTCGATGTTATACATCTTGAGTTTGGGCCGTTTACAGTGTCTATTTTGCTTTTTTTTTCACAGATCCGTGCACCTACTTCCTGTTTCCATGACTTATCTGTTTTCAGTTTTTAACGAGCTATTATATCACTAAATCTGAAGGGTGTGAGAATTTCCCTTCTTAGTAGTAACTAGATAATTGTCACAGCTTTATATGGAAGCGCATCTTCGACCGAACAACTTGTCTGTATTAGCAGTAGTAAATTATATGCACAAATCTGCCCCGTTAATCAGTCTGTCTATTAGTGAACCTTGAATAGTTTCTGTGAGAAGCCTTCACAAACAAATAAAGAAATGCGGCAAGGGACTTTAATTTATTCATACGGATGGATTAAATTTTTAGTTTTATGGTTTGTAATTAATAATGTACATTTTGGAACGTGGATCGGTATGACTCGGCCATATCCAGCGCATAATTTGACGACTAGAGCAGGTTATCTTTTCAGATACGCAACGTGTTGCAGTAGCTAGATTATTCATAAGCAGATACGTTCAAATGCAGAACGTGACAACCGAATTTAGAAATTGAACCTGAAATTATTACAGTAAACAGGAAGGTAATCCGGTCACTCTTTAAAATTAGCCATGCAAAATCCATAGTGGACCACGCGGAAACGGGATATCGATTTATTAAACAGAAAATAATTGTTGTTACAAGGTGTTTTAGATGTTGTTGTCCGGCCGCGGTGGTCGGGGAGACTGAGGCGCTCCAGTCACGGTCTGCACGGCCACTACGGTCGGTGGTTCGAATCCCCCCTCGGGCATGGATATTTGTGCCGTCCTAGTTCGTAAGTAGTTCATAAGTAGTTTGTAAGTTTAGTGACTGATGAACCCGTAGTTAAGTCCCATAGACTATACAAATATTTGAACATTGATTTTTGAGATGTTTTTGTTATGGCCTTCAGTCCGCATACTGGCTTGATGCAGCCCTCCCTTCTACTCTATAGTGTGCAAACCTCTGCATCTCTGAATAAGAACGGTAATCAACATCCGAGAATTTTACCCCACACACTTCCCTCCAATGCTAAACAGACAATTCCTCGCCGGCCGCGGTGGCCGAGGGGCTGAGGCGCTCCAGTCACGGTCTGCACGGCCACTGCGGTCGGGGGTTCGAATCCCCCCTCTGGCATGGGTGTTTATGTTGTACTTAGGTTAGTTTACCTTAGTTTAAGTAGTTTGTAAGCTACGGACTAATAACCACGCAGTAGAGTCCGATAGGTTTACAAACAATTGATTTTTTTTTCTCAATGTTATCCATCCCTCTTCTACTGTATTACTTTCCCCCATTTCGGTCACACCTTGCGTAATGAACCCTCAGAAACTCTCAACAACCTCAGGATCCTTATATGATAGACTATTTTCGAAATTGTCTCATAGACGCATTGGCTATTTGAATTATTGTAATTCCTGCATCGAATAACCGTAGATCTTTCTGTTAGTTACTATTTCTCCGAAAAAAAGGTTGCAGTATATTATTGATGAAACTGTAGGTGCTGGATAAATTATGGAAACTCCAAGAGAAATGCATGATTAGATACAAAGGCAGATACTTGCGAAGCCTGCAGGATGCGCAGAATTATTCGACCACAAAAGTCACCTGTATAAAGTCCTTAATATGTCTTAAGTGTGAGTCGTGCTCATAATCGTGTTCTGTGTAGCTTTAAGTACATTATGTCGGATAGAAATTAATTCTAACGTGGTCAAATTGTTGGGGCAGCTACGATGGGTGCTTGCGTAACCAATGTAGCGAGATGTTTGGTGTTTCAAAAGGTGCGAATTATACCGCGAAAATATATAATCCACTAAGACACAATGTGGACGAAAGTGTGTTTTGAGTGATCGTAACAGACACTGATTCAAGGGATTGTGACGAGAAATAAGAGGACGACACTTGCTAAACCACTGCTGAACTGTCGCGCTCGCTATGCCACATAACACGGATGGAGCTGGGAACTAAATGGCGAGTTGTAAATCCAGTTCATTTACCATTGATGGTGTTAATTGCTAACGCCACACGTGAAGCGGTTTACTTATAAAATTTCTTACAAGTATTTTTAAATATTTTTTAATTTACTAAACTATGATTGCCTGTAATTGTACTATAAATGAAACTTTTCCTCTTGTTCTGAGGTACATACATTGTTTTATAGCAACGATCATGTATACCCTTAGTGACTATAGATGGCTCCACATAACGTTTCTTGACATAACACATAGTATGTCTGAACTGCGAAAAATGTACACCGAATTGTGCAAGACGTACCTGGAAAAAATAAAAATACCGCTCTTAAATATTCATCGCCGCGCGGGAGTATCCGAGCGGTCCGGAGCGCCACGTTGCGCATCGTGCGGCCTTCCGCTTGGAGGTTCGAATCCTCCCTTGGGCCTGGATGTCTGTGCTGTCTTTAGTGTAAATTAGTTTGTAGGTAGTATTTGAGTTTAGGAGCTGATGATCCCGCAGTTAAGTCCCATAAGCTTAACAAACATCAGAACATTTTTTTTTAATTTTTTTTTAGATCTCCATCTGTTGGCATATTTAGGGATTAATAAGTTATATAGTTATATAATTACGGATTTAGGCGTCCTACTTCTTATATTTTGGCACTGATAATGGCTAGTTACTAGAAGAAATCTGGATTTGCTGCAATAAAAGATTGCATTTCACATTTCATCGACGAGTGTTTGTAAACCTATTGCACAAGCTGCTATGGTCATCAGTCTCTAGCCTTAAAACTACATAAACTAATTTACACTAGGGATAACACACACATACAACCATCCCCGAAGGATGACTCGAACCTCCGGCGGTAACGGCCGCCCAGGCCTTAGACCACGTGGCCCTTACGCGCGATTGCCCGTAACAGAAAAACTTTACACAATTGTAACAAAGTCATTAGGTCGGATGGGCATTGCAAAGTGTTTCCAATTTCTGGTCGAGTTTACATTCCAAATATAAAATATGGCTGAAATTTTGTGATAATTGGACAGCCATATCTTGGTGTTCCATACACCCTCTTGATGTTCTCCAAGTCAAATTACTACCAATAATAGTGTGACCATTTTGCCTGACCAAGTCATTCCACATTACTCTGTTCCTCACTGGTAACGCTGTGTTCAAATACGCCAAAGCACATTTTTACACATCTCACATCGTTCGAGAGTGGCTTTGTGAACACGAATCTGAATTTTCGCATTTCCAATCGCCATAAAGTCACAGTATTCACTGTTACTGAGCCTTTGTGGTTTACATCTACACGGGATACTCTGCAAACCACATTTAAGTGCCTGGCAGAGGGTTCATCGAACCACCGCTATAATATTTATCTCCCATTCCATTGTCAAATAGCGTGCGGGAAAAATGAACACCTGAATCTCTCTGTTCGAGCTCTTGATTTCTCGTATTTTATTCTGATGATCATTTCTGCCTATGTAAGTGGAAGTCAGTAATATATTTTCACATTCGGAGGAGAATTTTGGCGATTGGAGTTTCGTAAGTAGCCCACGCCACAGCAATAAGCGCCGTTGTTGTAATGATTCCCATCCTAGATCCTGTATCATGTCCGTAACGCTGTCTCCCCTGTATCGTGACAATACGAAACGGATTGCCCTTCTTTGGACTCTTTCGATGTCCTCCGTCAAACCCAGCTGATAAGGATCCCACACTGGGTAGCAATACTCCAAAAAAGGACGAACAAGCGTAATGTATGCAGTTTCCTTAGTAGTTCTGTTGCATCTTTTAAGGGTTCTGCCAATAAAATACAGTCTTTGGTTCGCCTTTCCCACGACATTATGTACGTGTTCTTCCCAGTTTAAGTCTGAAGTGATAGTAATTCCTAGGTATTCTGTCGAGTTTACGGACTTCACTTTTGATTGATTTATCTTGTAAACCAAGTTTAATGGATTTCATTTCCTACTCATGTGGACGACTTCACACTTCTCATTATTTAGAGTCAATTGCCAATTTTTACACCATAGTGATATCTTATTCAGATCGTTCTGTAGTTGGTTTTGATATTTGGAGAGAAGGGCGTGTGATCGTTGTCCATCTCCGTCGCAGTTACCTGAGCTAACGCTACTTTGCGGAAGAAAAGTTAAATCATTTCCTTTGAAACTATTCTGGTCCTGTGTTTATCCATTCCGCGGCGACTGCAAACTGTTTACGCATCGAGGACGCGTAGTGGTGACACGCTGCACTCTTATTCGAAGGGGTGATGGTTCAAATCCCCATCCAGATTTAGTTTTTTTCCCCGTGATTTTCGGAAATCACTTACAGCTAATATCGGAATAAGCGGTTTGCTTCCCCATCCTTCCTCACGAATCCGAGCGTGAGTTTCGTTGTAATGATAGCGCTAACAACGGGACGTTAAACCCTAATGTTCCTTCTGGTTTTGCAAGCTGTTTACAATGTCAGCAGTTTTCCTACAGTTTACTAGACATGATAGTGTGTTGTATTTGTGGTGGCAGGACATCTTTTTCTGATGTTATATTTTTGTCCCCGCTTGTATCAGAAGTAATGAGTTGATATATAAAAATCGTTCCAGTACCTCATGTTGCAAAAATCACATACACACTCCTGTTTTCATATGATTTAGTAGTTTTTGGTGTAACTGATAAAAAATTTTAGAACTCATATTTCAACAGCAGTGCTATTTCTGTTCTCCGAGAAATGTGGCCATTCTTCATTAGAAAAGAAGCGCATTTAAGAATCAAACTGTCCTTTATGAACCAATTGAAATAGCAGTAGTACTGAAGCGAGCATGACTATGTGAATAGTCTATAGGGGACAGTTACTGAAGTCTGGGTATGAAGATGCGCATACGCCATCCTGGGTCAGGGCTATGAGGTGGACAAAGGAACTGTGGCAACGAAAATTAAATTAGTTGACACAATTACACACTTTATTGAAATCCGTTTGTAATTAAGTGATTTGTACAGCGTCTCGAAGATAGGTACCTGGGGCGCAACCCAATAGCAGTGACCTGACAAGGCGTGCGTCTAAACAAACTGTTTTTACAGAAGTTCAGAAACTGATACTGTTTTGCATTCCCTGACGTGCGAACTAAACTCACTAAATGAACTGCTAGGAAGTAACTAAGTTACATGTCTATTACACAATAATATGGCTACGTTGTTTACTATACGAGACCGTGATGGAACTATTGAAGTTACTAATCTGTAGGCGAGCTTACCGCAACGAGAACTACCAGATCTGAATAACAAAGACCTCCGATGATTAACAGTCAGTGTAGAACTGCCTGTCACTCAGTGTGACCGCTGCATAAAAAGCCTAGCTATTCTCGCCAGCTCACGTTGCGTCCGTAAGCTAGAACACAATAGCTACTTTCTAAAGTTTCAGTATGAGCTCGTGCACAACTCTGTAAGCAAATGCTGCTGATTCGCCAGTCTTAAGTGTTAAACGGTGCACTGATTCTTCCTGATCTCAATGCACGCTGCTCCATTCTCGCCAATTTTCAGTAAAACCGATTCGACATCTGCCAGATCCGAGGAATAAATTTCAGTATATGCGTCACCAGTACCTTTCTCTGTAGTAACGCCAAGGATATCACTTCAAACCGTATTAACAACACCCTGTTTCGAAACATTGCGTTAGTATTAATACGTCGTTTATCAACTGTAGAGTAGTGCTGGACGCCTGTTTTCGAGACAGGAACTATTACCTACTCCGGCTATAGTGCTCCTGTTTGCTTAACCTGGCAGAAAGTAGTGGCCTGACCCATACCGGCTGTTTATACAAGCTAGTGCTTTCCACAGAATGCCTGGTGTTTTCTGATACCTTACAGAGAAAAGACTCTGGAATGTGTGTGTAGGCATTTGCACTCCAAAGCGGTACTAGACCGTCAATATGAAATTGCAAATTCAAGTGACTACATTCTACTCTGGGGAATGAAGATATGACACGTCTACATGTTACAATAATTTTAAAGAATGAGTCCCTTTACGGCCACACTAGCGTAGTGACCATTACAGAAAGTTATGCTGTCACCTCTACGTTTGTTAGTACACTACTGGACATTAAAATTGCAACACCAAGAACAAATGCAGATGATAAACGGGTATTCATTGGACAAATATATTATACTTGAACCGACGTGTGATTACCTTTTCACGCAATTTGGGTGCACAGATCCTGAGAAATCAGTACCTAGAAGAACCACCACTGGCCTTAATAACGGCCTTGCTACGCCTGGGCATTTAGTCAAACAGAGCTTGAAATAGTCGTGTACAGGTACAGATGCCCATGCAGCTTCAACACGATACGACAGTTCATCAAGACTAGTGACTGGCGTATTGTGACGAGTTAGTTGCTCGGCCACCATTGGCCAGACGTTTTCAATTGGTGAGAGATCTGGAGAATCTGCTAGCCAGGGCAGCAGTCGAACATTTTCCGTATCCAGAAAGGCCAGTACATGGCCTGCAACGTGCGGTCGTGCATTATCCTGCTGAAATGCAGGGCTTCGCGGTGATCGAATGAAGGGTAGAGTAAGGGTCGTAACACATCTGAAATGTAACGGCCACTGTTCAAAGTGCCGTCGATGCGAACAACAGGTGACCGAGACGTGTAACCAATGACACCCCATACCATCACGCCAGGTGATACACCAGTATGGCGATGACGAATACACGCTTCCATTGTGCGTTCACCGCGATGTCGCCAAACACGGATGCGACCACCATGATGCTGTAAACAGAACCTGGATTCATCTGAAAAAATGACGTTTTGTCATTCGTGTACCCAGCTTCGTCGTTGGGTGCACCATCGCAGGCGCTCCTGTCTGTGATGCAGCGTCAGGGTTAACCGCAGCCATGGTCTCCGAGCTGATAGTCTATACTGCTGCAAACGTCGTCGAACTGTTCGTGCAGATGGTTGTTATCTTACAGACGTCCCCATCTGCTGACTCAGAGATCGAGACGTGGCTGCACGATCCGTTACAGCCATGCGTATAAGATGAGTGTCTTCTCGACTGCTAGCGATACGAGGCCGTTTGGATCCAGCACAGCGTTCCGTATTGCCCTCCTGAACCCACCGATTCCATATTCTGCTAACAGTCATTGGAAAGCGATCAACGCGAGCAGCAATGTCGCGATACGATAAACCGCAATCGCGATAGGTTACTCATTTCCCCTCCTTACACAAGGCATCACAATAACGTTTCACCAGGCAACGCCGGTCAACTGCTGCTTGTGTATGAAAAATCGGATGGAAACTTTCCTCATGTCAGAACGTTGTAAGTGTCGCCACCGGCGCCAACCTTGTGTGGATGTTCTGAAAAGCTAATCATTTGCATATTAAAGCATCTTCTTCCTGTCGGTTAAATTTCGCGTCTGTAGCACGTCATCTTCGTGGTGCAGCAATTTTAATGACCAGGAGTGTAATTTAAACGAAGTGTTCACAGGATGAGAGTCTGTGATGTCCGTCCTTCTGGATACGATTGCACAACAATACGGGCCCAACAGCAGATAGTATGTGGTCAGGAACGATTGAAGAATAAAGACGGGAAGACGGAAGAAAGTACCACGATAAGCGCCAAGGGAAAAAACCTGTGGAAGTCTGGAGGGAGAACTAAGGACAGTAGCGACTGTCTTGCAATGTGCGACTGATCATGAATATGGTAGTAGCTGGTATTATATATCGCTCGATACTAGTGTCATATCGCAGGTTTGTCATGAAGACTACCAATCTGGATCAATGAGTAAGTATCGCTTTAGGCGGACACCGACGATATATCCAGGTAAATCATCAGCGTCAGCACATCTTAAAACACAACTGTCATCATCTGAGTAGTCAATTTTATCACCAAAGCGGTGTTGGTGTGGAAGATTGAGTGGGAAATTGAATTTATACATTTTTATCGGTTTTCGGAACCACATGGGTCCGAACTCCTACTTGTTTGCAACTAGTCACCTGAATTCACGCAGCTTCTCATAAAACCAGTGCCGAGGTAGTTTACTCTCAGATTGCGACTTAAGATTCCGCCGTGATTTTGTGCAGTGAATCCGATTTTTAACCACTTCACCTTCAGTGTAGTGCGATCATGTAACGTAGCCGTGTGTCGCCGTTAGCGTGTTTGCTCGAGGTCTAATCTAAATGCAACTTAACTTTGCTATACTCACTCACCATCTCAAATCAGGCACGACAGACCAGAGCCATCTTCGCAGTTTTATTGTATATTGTGTCGTATGATATCTCCGGGATTGCTGAATTTCGCCTACGGTAGCGGCACCTGCTTCTGCCTCGTTTCAGCACGCTGATTTTGGTGAGTTTCGCTGTTGCGTTGCGTGTGTGTGAGCGAGTGAGTGTTGTTTGTAAATCCTCCCACCAGCAGCGTTACGTTATGTGTAATTTATGTTAAATTCCATGCTGGTCATCGTTAGTACAAAATTATGTAAGGAGATGCACTTTTATGGTATTAACAAAATTGGTTCCCCATTTTGCTTGTGTTCGACCCGAATAAACAAGTTAAGCTCAGTATAATTTTGACTTGCCTATAAATAGTAGTTTTCGAGCACCTTCCCCCCTTTTTATTTAATATTGTTTTTCACCAATGCTGAGAACAAGCTCAGATGCATTTTTTTTTTTGTTTTGTTTACGTTCCGTTGCGCCATGAATGTTTTCTTAGACACCTTTATGAAATAACTTTAATTGTGGTGGTTGGTTTATTAATGCCTGTGTGTAATTTCGTGTGAGCTGCTATGTATATTGGCCACTATATAATTAACTTCCTGTTATTAGAGTAATTTGAACCAAGTTAGTTCTCAATTTGCACCAGGGAACAAGAATTTTGCAGCAGGGAGTAGACAGTAGTTCACACGGATCTTTTGCTAATTTTACTGCTAAAATTAAGCTTTTTTTTTAAACAGTAAATTCTTATCTGGATACCTCTTCCCAGAATCAAGCTTTTATTACGTAAGTGGTCAACTTTTAACCAATATGTACTTACTAGCGAATTGGGGCATATGTAGTAGTCTTATGGGTAAAACATACGTAATTGTGTCATTGTCTTACTTTGATGTTTGTATTCCTTTACCCATATTTCAGTCAAAGACACACTAATAGTTTCTTTTTATTCTGGGTAATTATTTTCAGAGATTTTCGTCCATTATCAGAGCAGATCCTTGATAATAAGTGCTAAAACGGTCTATGTTTACTTTTGACCATTAATAGTAAAACTTAAAGGCTTCGCGTCTATGCTGTGTGTATAATCAGTATGATTACGACCTTAAGTGTCTCTTGATGTTGTACACTGACTTTCGGAAAATGCGAAATCTCGTATGTGAATAACTAAACTACTGAAAATTATGAAATTTTGAACAATGGGAGATAAGTGCAAGTCCATCTTCTGAGGACTCCTAAAAATGAAACCACTTGATTAATATTGACTGTCTCACTTTAGATGTCTTAAAAGTTATACGTACAAATCTGCTTTGTAAACTGTGTTTGGTGCTTAAAGTTTCATGATTAATTAGACTTGCCGGCCGCGAGGGAAACTAGACGTTCGTGAACACGAGTTCACGTTCCAAGGTCTTCTAAAGTAACAGTCCAGAACCCAATTGCTGGTCACTTCGTCACACCGCCACTAACTCGTTAAACTATGCTTTATGTTGCCCTCCTGGAGATGAATTCATAGCAGCACGCTTGTAACCGCGACTAACGGCGAGGAAATTAGCAGTTGTCGCTGGAGGTCACCACCTACCTGCTTTGCTGCATAAACAGTTCGAGCACAACGTATCGCCAAACAGTTCTTCGAATAAGGTACCCACATTCACGACCACATCATTTAACCGCGTAAATCTGTTATTCGACGAATGCGAAGGTAAAGGCAGTTTCTTCTTGCGAAACCTGTTTCTTTGGATCGCTTGACATTCCGCATAACGACACCTCTTGTGTTCCCCATTTTCTGATTTATTACACTGCTGGCCACCGAAAATTCAGCATCTTGATGAAAGCATCCAATTCAGCCGGAATTTCAGAATGCCAGTAGAGGCATCTGCAGGTGGTACAGTCGGCCGTGTGGACGTACTGGGATTGTTCGTTCGTGCCGTTGTTTGGCGCAATCAGCTTCTGTGTGTCTCCTAGAAGACAGCAGCCGCCTTTCGTACATGTTTCAGAGTTCGAACAAGAAAAATAGGTCCCTATAGCGACCGTGGAACTTCTTCAGAGAAATCAGTGATTGTGTGGGATGTAACGAAAGAACTATAATGCGGATTTGCATTTGAGAATAGGGAATGATGGACCGACGGGAGAGTTTACACTCATCTCGTTGCACAATGTCAGGCATACTGTGTGCATGGCAGTGATGGATCGCTCTGACTCATCACCAACCACATTTCTAGACATTCGGAGTTGCATAACTAGCAGAGTCCGCGAGTACCATCCGTCATGTCCCCAAGAACAAAGGACATCGGCAACCGAATGGAACGACATTATTTTTACCAACAAATTCCAATTCTGACTACATTACTACAATGATAAATTAGAGTTTGGGCACCGTGGTGACAGACAGTTGAACTGTTGCCTTATGCATCGCCATACTGGTCCTGTAGGCGGTATTATGGTTCGGGGTGGCATTGGATTCACTGCAACAATTAAAAAAGCTTCTTGTTGGCCGACCGCAGTGGTCTGCGGCGCGCACCTTCTACTCAATCACTGGCATGCCCCAAGGATCTGACCGACATGCCCAAGCCTCCCCTCCCCCCCCCCCCCCCCGTCCACCTAGTCCAATACATTGATGACACTGCCTTCCTTGCCCTGGCTCCCTCCTTCATTTGGCCCCAGCATCTTCTCAAAATCCACATCACCCAGTTCACCTATTAATCTATCCAGTGACTCCTGACTATCAATCCTGCCAAAACCCAGGTGATCACCATAGGTCAAATAACTCCCTCCTTACGGCTTCACAATTTTTTTCTGACCCTTCATGAGTGTCCGATCTTGCTCACCGCCACCCTCAAGCACGCTGGCCTCACCCTTGACCTCAACCTTTGTCGTCGTCTCCTCTAGCTCCTTTTTGACAAAACCTTCGGACTGCACCCTTCCACCATTCTACATATCTATAAATCCCTCGTCTGCTCCTTCCTTTTCTCTGCCATAACTACATGGATCTCCACCACTTCTACAAAACCCTCCAAATCCTAAAATGCCATGCACTCCACCACGCCTTCCGTATCCGCCTCCCCTTGTCCATGCAGATCCTACGTAAGCATATCTGCCTCCGGTATACCTCCTACAAATTGGAAGCTCCTAATCTCATCATTCAACCCCTTCTCTCCAAGCCTGGCCCACTGCTGCACCTCCAACATTGTATTCCTCCCGCCCTCCACCTCCCACTCTCTGAATTCTCCCCAGGGCAATTGCTGACACGTTCCCCTCTCATATGACGCTCTCAGTCCCGACATTCGTCCATCCTATCAACTTTGATCCCCCTCCCCTCTCTCTGTCCCACTCCTCTCCCCCAGGGCCTCCTCAGTCCCCTCACTTCCATCCCCTCGCTTTTTCCTTCCCCACCTTATTCCCTCCTGCTGGTGGTCCTTCTGGCCTCTCTCTCCTATCCCCCTTCCCCTCCCACCCTTGTAGCGTCCTTGGTCTGCTCTCCCTTTTGCCTCCCTCCTCCTCTCCTTGCCTTCCTCTCAACCTCACCTGCAGTTCCTCCACACACAAACTCACACTCACACACACACACACACACACACACACACACCATTATGTTCTTTGTGTGAGTTTTAACGCATCGTCACTCAGTTTTGGATCGTGTTTGTTCAGTGTATTGACTGGTTTTAAGTGTTTTTCATGTCAATTAACATATACTGCAAACATCCAGCCCGCACAAAATGCCTTCGCGTTTGTAACTGTCTTAGTGCTTCGCCTCCATATTTATCCAATCTACTAATCAGTGTTTCTTCATACAGTCACCATGCACTACATTTAGTTTTTCTATCACTTTCTCCTACGTTTTTATGAAAAGTTCACAAATGTTATCTTCTGTGTTATTTTTATTTAAATACCGGTACATCAATTTTTATCTCCTTTTTAAAAAGGTGTTTCAAATGATCAAACTTTTTCTGAAGCTTAAGGGACTCAACTGCGGGGTAAACTTGCAAACTACTTATGAACTACCTTATACTAAAGATGACACAAACATCCATGCTCGAGGGGGGATTCGAACCTCCGACGGGGAACGGCCTCGCGCATCGTAGCATAGCGCTTCAATGCTCTTGGGCGCTCCTTAGCGACTAAAAATGTGTGCACTTATCTTTGCATATCACATTTTTCGCAAGGCTGAAGAGAGGCATACAGAGCCGCCGACAGCCCACTTGTACCCCATATGGGAATGAATTTTACCAATTTACAATAAAGAAAAAGAAATAAACTGACGGCGTTGCGAGGGAATATTCTTTGAACGCCGAGGCACATTTCCCTCTGCGCGGTACCATCCATGCTTGGAGATGTCGCACATGGCGTTCTGTTCCCCCACATATTGCGCAGGAACATCCATTGCAATCAGATTGTGGTGTGGTTTCAAAAGCTCCATTCTAGATCCGTTTTTCAAAATGTTCAAATGTTAGTAAATCTAAGGGACTTAATTACGTTGGCCTTCAATCCCTATGCTTATAAACTACTTAATCTAAATTAAAGTAACTTGTGCTAAGGAACCATTCCTGAGGGAGGACTTGAAACTCCAACGACGACCACCACGCGCTCCGCAGCAATGCGCCTTAGAACTCTCGGCCACTCCACCGCAGCGGTCCGTTTTTCTTCGACGATATGACACCTTGTGGGGTTATGTGTACAGTAACCACTGCACATTGCAAAGACCTCCTCGTGCAAGACGTAATTCCGGCTTTCCAAGAACGGAACTGAATCCACAGCATTAGTTTCATGCAAGATGGGACGACACCACATGTAGCTCGCCAGGTGAAAGATGTCCTTCGAGAAACCTTCGGTGATGAACGCATCATCTCCAGGCACTTTCAACGTGTATGGCCTTCTAAATGCCCCGACCTAAATACATGTGAGTCCTGATTGTGAGGATATTTGAAGGATCGTGTCTATCTTGGTTGTATCGAGACGCTTCATGATCTGAAGGATATCATACGTCGACATATTGCCCACATTAATCTGGATATGCTGCGAACAATTGGTCGCGCGGGAATGGCCGAGCGTTCTGGGGCGCCACGTCGCGGATTACGCGGCCGCTCCCGCCGGAGAGTCGAAGTGAAGTCCGGATACACAACTTTCCGACGGACCACACCAACCAAAAATTAGTCACTGCCAGGAGACAAGACGCCACTACCATGTGAAAGAATCCCCACTCTCGGTGACAGGAGTGAAGTCCAGACGTTTCTTCGTCTGTGCCATTTGTCTGAAACCACCCACTCACGACTAGATCCCGAAGAGGTACCAAATTCCTGGAAGTAAAATTTTCCGTTTCACCCACTCTTAGACTCTGTCTCACAACTTTTTCTATGGGATTAAGAAACAACCTGGTACGTGTTCGCGGTATGATGAATGTGTGGACTCATGTCATGACATGAAAAGCACCCCAAAACATAGCAGATTCATCCTTGGCTGAAGTACCTCTCTCACAGTTCGTTAATATATACACTCATGGCTATTAAAATTGCTACACCACGAAGATGACGTGCTACAGACGCGAAATTTAACCGACAGGAAGAAGATGCTGTGTTATGCAAATGATTAGCTTTTCAGAGCACTCACACAAGGTTGGCGCCGGTGGCTGAAATGAGGAAATTGTCCAACCGATTTCTCATACACAGACAGCAGTTGACCAGCGTTGCCTGGGGAAATGTTGTTGTGATGCCTCGTGTAAGGAGGAGAAATGCGTACCATCACGTTTCCGACTTTGGTAAAGGTCGGATTGTAGCCTATAGCGATTGCGGTTTATCGTATCGCTACATTGCTGCTCGCGTTTGTCGCGATCCAATGACAGCAGAATACGGAATCGGTGGGTTCAGGAGGGCAATACGGAACGTCGTGCTGGAACCCAACGGCCTCGTATCACTAGCAGTCGAGACGACAGGCATCTTATAAGCATGGCTGTAACGGATCGTGCAGCCACGTCTCGATCTCTGAGTCAGCAGATGGGGACGTCTGCAAGATAACAACCATCTGCACGAACAGTTCGACGACGTTTGCAGCAGTATAGACTATCAGTTCGGAGACCATGGCTGCGGTTATCCTTGACGTTGCATCACAGACAGGAGCGCCTGCGATGGTGTATGCAACGACGAACCTGGGTGCACCAATGGTAAAACGTCAATTTTTTGGATGAATCCAGGTTCTGTTTACAGCATCATGATGGTCGCATCCGTGTTTGGCGACATTTGCGGTGAACGCAAATTGGAAGCGTGTATTCGTCATTGCCATACTGGCGTATCACCCGGCGTAATGGCATCGGGTGCCATTGGTTACACGTTTCGGTCACCTAGTGTTCGCATCGACGGGACTTTGAACAGTGGCCGTTACATTTCAGATGTGTTACGACCCGTGGCTCTACCCTTCATTCGATCCCTGCGAAACCCTACATTTCAGCAAGATAATGCACGACCGCATGTCGCAGGTCCTGTACGGGCCTTCCTGGATACGGAAAATGTTCGACTGCTGCCCTGGCCAGCACATTCTCCAGATTTCTCACCAACTGAAAACGTCTGGTCAATGGTGGCCGAGAAACTGCCTCGTTACAATAAGCCAGTCACTACTTTTGATGAACTGTGGTATCGTGTTGAAGCTGCATGGGCATTTGAACCTGTGCACGCCATCCAAGCTGTGTTTGACTAAATGCCCAGGCGTATCAAGGCCGTTATTACGGCCAGAGGTAGTTTTCTGGGTACTAATATCTCAGGATCTATGCACCCAAATTGCGTGAAAATGTAATCACAAGTCAATTCTAATGTTTGTTCAAATGTTTGTATAGTTTATGGGACTTAACTACAGGGTCATCAGTCCCTAAACTTACAAACTACTTATGAACTAACTAATACTAAGGACGGCACAAATATCCATGCCCGAGGGGGGATTCGAACCCCCAACCATAGTGGCCGTGCAGACCGTAACTGGAGCGCCTCAGTCCCCTCGGCCACCGCGGCCGGCAAGTCAATTCTAGTATAATATATTTGACCAATGAATACCCGTTTATCATCTGCATTTGTTCTTGGTGTAACAATTTTAATGGTCAGTAGTATATATATACAAGTTGAGTCACCTAACATTACCGCTGGATATATTTCGTAAGCCACATCAAATACTGACGAACCGATTCCATAGACCGAACGTGAGGAGAGAGGCTAGTGTAATTGGTTAATACAAACCATAAAAAAATGAATGGAAGTATGTTTTTTAACACAAACCTGAGTTTTTTAAAAATGGAACCCTGTTAGTTTTGTTAGCACATCTGAACATATAAGCAAATACGTAATCAGTGCCGTTTGTTGCATTGTAAAATGTTAATTACATCCGGAGATATTGTAACCTAAAGTTGCCGTTTGAGTACCACTCCTCCGCTGTTCGATCGTGTGTATCGGAGAGCACCGAATTAAGTAGGGATCCAAAGGGAACGGTGACGTATCATAAGTACAGAAGAGACTAGAACACATGCTAACATGCTAACACCTTTATTGGTCTTTTTCACTGACGCACATGTACATTACTATGAGAGGTGAGGTACACGTACACACGTGGTTTCCGTTTTCAATTACGGAGTGGAATAGAGTGTGTCCCGATATTTCAGGCCAATAGATGTTCAAAGTGGTGGACATCATTTGCTGCACACAATTGCAATCTATGGCGTAATGAATGTCGTACACGCTGAAGGACATCTGGTGTAATGTCGCCGCAGGCTGCCACAATACGTTGTTTCATATCCTCTGGGGTTGTAGGCACATCTTGGTACACATTCTCCTTTAACGTACCCTACAGAAAGAAGTCCAGAGGTGCAAGATCAGGAGAACAGGCTGGCCAATTTATGCGTTCTCCACGTCCTATGAAACGCCCGTCGAACATCCTGTCAACGGTCAGCCTAGTGTTAATTGCGGAATGTGCAGGTGCTCCATCATGCTGATAACACATACGTCGACGCGTTTCCAGTAGGACATTTTCGAGCAACGTTGGCAGATCATTCTGTAGAAACGTGATGTATGTTGCAGCTGTTTGGGCCCCTGCAATGAAGTGAGGACCAATGAGGTGGTCGCCAATGATTCCGCACCATACATTTACAG
Organism: Locusta migratoria; assembly: GCA_026315105.1. Classification (NCBI taxonomy): domain Eukaryota; kingdom Metazoa; phylum Arthropoda; class Insecta; order Orthoptera; family Acrididae; genus Locusta; species Locusta migratoria. Next base: position 383,338,333 of record CM048755.1, read on the forward strand.
TCCGCGGTCGCTGTCGCTCTACCTGTCGAAGCCAGCGAGGATTGTCCACGGACCAGTAATGCATGTTCCGTAGATTCACTGCCCCATGGTTTGTGAAACCCGCTTCATCGGTAAACAGGTAGAACTGCAACGCATTCTCTGTTAATGCCCATTAACAGAATTTAACTCGATGATTAAAGTCATCACCATGTAATTGCTGATGTAGCGGCACATGAAACGGGTGAAAGCAGTGACGATGCAGTATGAGCATGACACTACTTTGACTCAGTCCACCGGCTCTCGCAATGTCCCGTGTACTCCTGCGTGGGTTCACAGCAACAGCAGCTAACACACCAACTGCACCCGCTTCTCCTGGGACGGGCCTGTTACGGACCCGTTTGCGTGCTACGACCATACCTGTTGCATACAGTTGGCGGTAGATGTTTTGAAATGTGCGGCAGGTTGGATGCTCTCAGTCCGGGAACCGTTCTGCATACACCCTGCAGACTTCAGCTGCATTTTGTCGACACTCGCCATAGATGAGTATCATCTCCGCCTTTTCAGAGTTCGAATACACCATGATCACAGTTCCTACAACACTACACTATCACAGACGTCTGTTAACACAGTGTACTACAGTTAGTCTGCGTGCAAAGCGAAAGCAGCATAACAATAGCAGCAAGCGCTACATGCGGACACTGCGACAGCTAGACCAAACCACAACAGTGCACTACAGCCACACTCGTAAACACGGTCGTCATCGTAAACATGTCCCTGCAGATGCTGCTCGCTGACCGTGGCTCGTGTTACAACACGCAACTGAACGTCGTGTCGGAGGTTTCAAGCGTCAACTTTAGGTTACAAATCTCCGGATGTAATTAACATTTTACAATGCAACAAACGGCTCTGATTACGTATTTGTTTATATGTTCAGATGTGCTAACAAAACTAACTGGGTTCCATTTAAAAAAACGTAGGTTTTTTGTTAAAAAAACACACTTCCACGCATTGTTTTATGGTTTGTATTAACCAATTACATTAGCCCCTCTCCTCACGTTTGGTCTGTGAAATCGGTTCGTCAGTATTTGATGTGGTTTACGAAATATATCCAGCGGTAATGTTAGGTGACTCTCACTGTATATATATATAAAATTTTAAGGATGGGAAATCGACCTTGTCTTTTGAAAGGAGCTATCCCGGCCTTTTCCTGAAGCGGTTGAGAAAAATTATGTAAGACCCTGTTTATATGAGAGAGAAAATCGTTACTTACACTATTCGAATTAGCTAATATCTAATTCCAATGTTGTCGGCCCCAATGAATACAACACCTGCAGCTATGTGTCACCGGGAGTAATGGCCTGTAGTGAGTCACTCAACTTGAGATATCCATCTCACATTGTTCCATTCGCAATGTTTGCTCGGAAACTGATTGAGATGGACTTTCTGACCGCGGGAGTTGTTGTCTAATATGTGGATGATTATCGTTAACAAGCTACAACACTTGTTCCAGTTCTCAGTAAGTTGCCATCTTTCTTACGATTTCCGTTCTTATGCAATGGTATCTAGCTCCGCATGTTACTCCATTTCTTGTGGACACATTGGAAAGTCCGCCTTCGCCATTAACAAATCCCTCAGCTTCATTCTCGGTGTGGACATGGAATGTTCTAACATCACAGCTCCTTAGTGTTTTTCTACACCGTCTGCACAAAGTCAAAGGCATACCGTACTGATTCCATACAGCCAACTGGCGCATGCATACCAGCGGTGAAGCGTAAGTGTTCGACTGGAACCATTTCTACACTATTTACAGTATCACTGTGCCTTTTAAATATTCCAAATTATGGGAAGGAATTCTATAGTTGAAAGAAATTGTATAGCATTTGTATAAAAGTGCATGACTACATTATAAAAAAAGATATGTCAATAATTGTCACAGGATTTATCGAATTGGAGTAAAAAATTTTTAAGAAATTTTCCAGAAGTATGGCACAATCTAACACTTACATTTTATGATAACATTATGGCTGTGCTGAAACGAGCAATCAGAAACTGCATCGGTGCAGAACCAGCCTGGTGAACGATTAATAAGGCAGACAGTTTGACAATGCACAAAGCGAGGAGAGGGCGGTCGCGGGAGAGGGACAGGAAATGAGGCATCATAGCGGAGAAAACTGTGGGCTAGCGGCCGCAGCCGCAGCCGCAGCCGCCAGACAATGATTGCCCCTCGGTGTGACACAAATACAAAAGTAACGCTTATTATATGTGCCCATTTGCGGCGTGACTCGCGTCGTGGTTTTATTTGCCATCCGTTTAATGAGGCGCTCGTGACAAGAAGAGACAATGAGGAATAAAAGCTGCGCGCGCATAACGATACCGTTCAGAATATGTTTCACAGAATGAGTAATGACCGCAAGGATGCGTGTTTATTGCGGCGAGGAGGAAGTCACTGTCCTTGAGTGCGGCACATGTATCCATGTAGGGGCTTCTCAGGTACCCAACATCCGAAGCGGCCGCCACACGAGCCACAAGTCGATACGCTTTTCGTGCTCATTACAGTTTAATACCACAGCCAGAAGCCACCGAAACCAAACGAGTACAACTGCCTGTAACAAACACTTTGGGGAAATATGCTCGAAATGTTTTCCAGATTTTTACATCTAATAATGTTGATGAGGTTAGGCTCTTCAGTTGCCTTTTCACCTATTTTTGCGAATTGGAAATTAAACTCTCTGTTTCTCAGATCCTCTCAAATGTTTGTTAAGCTTAAGGGACTTACCTGCAGGGTCATCAGTCCCTAAACTTACAAACTGCTTATGAACTATCTTATACGAAAGACGACACAAACATCCATGCCCGAGGGGGGATTCGAACACCCGACCGTAGTGGCCGTGCAGACTGTGACTGGCGCGCCGAAGACCGCTCGGTCACGGCGGCCGGCAGAGCCCCTCATTGGACAAAGACAACACTTAAATAAGTATGGTACTCAGAGAAATCTGTAGTATGTACCAAAAACTAACAACATGAGAAAAAATATATTAATACAAAGACAGACGGGTAGAATATTTACAGAACACTATGTTAGTCATTTGCTTGTTTACCTTATAATTCTGTTAATTGTGGCAATTTAATGCAAAAGTTAGATATACTTACAAGTACGATTTCTAAACTGTCAAACATATCGACCGTTTCAGGGCAATGAAATAAATTCAGTGGCGAAGTTGAACATTTCTTCAAAAATGTTCAAATGTTTGTAAAGCTTATGGGACTTAACTGTGGGGTCATCAGTCCCTGAACTTACAAACTACTTATGAACTAACTGATACTATAGACAACACAAACATCCATGCCCGACGGAGGATTCGAAGCAACGACGCGAGAGACCGCGCGATCCGCAGCGTGGCGCTCGACTACTCCCGCGCGGCGAAAACTTGTGCTGGTGCGGGATTCCAACTGGGATTCTCCGCTGGGCGCAGCTCTTATTTTCTTATTATTTATTTACTTATTTATTTATTTGTTTTAATTAGAGAAAACTTCCGACTCTCTTACCAAACACGCTGAGCAACTAATCCCCCATTTTATTTATTTATTTTTCTCCAGGTAAAATCGGTTCTTTCCGGTCGTTTGTTTTGTTGTTCTAGGTTGTTCTTTGACTCTTTGCTCAATTTTTTGTATTAAAGCCGGCCGAGGGGACTGAGGCGCTCCAGTCACGGTCTGCACGGCCGCTACGGTCGGGGGTTCGAATACCCCCTCGGGCATGGATATTTATGCCGTCCTTAGTCTTAGCTAGTTCATAAGTAGTTTGTAAGCTTAGGGACTGATGACCCCGTAGTTAAGTCCCATAAGCTCTACAAACATTTGAACATTTTTTTGTATTAGAGAGAGCGACGAGTCCTCTGAGTGAGCGTGTAGAGCTACGACGCCGGCGAAACAATCCAGGCACGCTTCCCATCCTGCCCAAATTCTCAACGTATCGCACACCACGATGGTATTGCCCCTTGCTCATTACTTCCTATTGTTCGCTGTTCTACTGTATTCCCGCAAGGGATGGAGTGTATTTGTGCATCCGCACAGAAATCTTCAGTTTTATGTGGGGGCAAGCATATACAGGGTGGTCCATTGATAGTGACCGGGCCAAATATCTCACGAAATAAGCAACAAACAAAAAACTGCAAAGAACAAAACTTTTCTAGCTTGAAGAGGGAAAAGAGATGGAGCCATGGGTGGCCCACTAGATAGCGCTGTTGATATCCGTTTGACCTATGGCAGCGCCATCTATCGGGCCAACCATAGCGCCATCTGTTTTCCCCCTTCAAGCTCGGAAAGTTTTGTTCTTTGTAGTTTTTTCGTTTGATGCTTATTTCGTGAGATATTTGGCCCGGTCACTATCAATGGACCACCTGGTATACGTAATTAAATCCAGTCAATAGGTCATTTAATCGCAAAATTAAATCCATACAATTGACAGAAGCAGGTAAAGCACGCACTAACAACTGTGTAATTTGTGTAAAGTTTTCACCTTTAGTTCAGTAGGTTATAGCATCAAAGAAGGAATATTAGCGTTTAACGTTCTAACTACCTTTCCACCTCGCTCGGTATACAATCAAGTAGCAACAAAAAGTATGGAGGAAAAAGTTTCTTGGGATTTTTTTACTGACTGTTGATCTACCAGCTAGTGGCTCTTTCACGAAAGCGGAGAAAACGTGCCCTTAGTAAGACGATCACCAGGAATTGACGCAGTGTCCCTTTTCAAGGGCCAACAATTCACCACCAAGCTAGTGTACAACTGCAACAGCTAGTATTCCCTCATTATTCCACTGACGACCAAGAAGAAGAATATACAATGTAAGTGCCAATAATCTGCAGTGTCTGTTGAAATTCGAAACATGTCCATCATCCCTTAACTAAGAAACATACCGAATATTTAACGTAAATGACAAAAAAACAGTAAATTTACCACTATAATACTAAACCACTTACGGAAGAAAATTGCCGGTCACATGGCGTCAAAAAATATTCTCCAGTGTTGCCATTTCTATATTATACTAGCAATAGGTGGAATACGACTGCTCAGTGAATGTCTTTCTTGAGCCGACTAGTGCAGATGAAGGTTCACTTTCAAGATGAGTCAGTGGCAGCTGCTACAGTGTTCACTGGGAGCAACGTCCCTAGTGGAGACCAATCATATAAAAGAATCTACGAAAACTAAATTCAGACGGCCAGACCAAACTACCCGGCCGATTTCCTTCATTTCAGTTTTAAACGAAAGGTATTCATCTTCAGATTTGTCATCAAGTATCAGAATTAACGTAAGTCTCTCAAGCCTTTATTTTTATTCAAACGCGGTATCCTTCTGTCCTCGCATTGAATATTTTAACCGATTTGTTTTACGATATCTTCGGTTCTAATTAAGGTCCGCAGTTCTTTTTGACCTAACAACACTCATTGGTTCAAGCTCTGTCATTTCCGGTTTTAAACACTTGCATTGATTGATTCTGGAGAAAGCTATGTGTGAACATTCGACTTTACTTCCATTTTTTCCCAACTTTTTTTGTCATTCCACTAACGGTGCGAAGTATTCGCACGGGTCCTCTATTGAATTTTACTTTGATTTCTGCAACTATGATTTAGATCGAAATTATAGTTATGAATCATACACAGATGTATCGACAGTAACTCGAACATCACAAATAAAGAGTACGGGAAGTTATTTGGATGGGCCTCTTCTTAAGTAGCTGTCACATGTCTTTTTGTTTTTCGTCCTTAAGCGAAATACAAACTACAACACTTACTCACAACAAGAGATTCGCTTCTTAGATCAATCATACGCTACTAATATTCTGAATAAATAACATTCATTGTTATATTACACAGATGTAAACAGGTTTCATAGGCATTACCTCTAACATATACTGTCATAAATGTAAAACAACATTACACTGCTTAAAAAACGTGAATATCCCCCAAACAAATTCTGCGTGCTGTAAATACGAAATATTTTCAAATACAATTGTTTGTTAAGCTTAAGGGACTTAACCGCGGGGTCATTAGTCCCTAAACTTACAAACTACTTATGAACTACCTTATACTAAAGACGACACAAACATCCATGCCAGAGGGGGGATTCGACCCCTGGACAGAAAACGGCCTCTAGCATCGTAGCATAGCGCCTCAATGCGCTCGGCCGCTCCGCCGCGGCTTTCAAACACAAACCGTGGAAAGAAGTCTATCGTAATAGGCGAAAAATAGGACTCAAAAACTAAAAGAAAACTGCACAAGATTACAGTTGTAGAGCAAATTCGCTTCCAGTTTATGATTACACTAATAAAGAAGCTGTTATGGTGAGAACGTGAAATATGAAACAAAATATGCCAGTAACTATATGTCGAATATATCATTCTTAAATAAACCTGTCATTCATTCCGAAAATAGTAAATAAATTTAAGAAATTAATGTTCTGTACTTCAAGTATTACTAGTTTTGCTGGACCTAAAAAAGAAATCGCTGCTGATCACTAAGCTTTTTAGTTTGAATTTTACTTAAGGAAGAGAAACAAATATAGCTATGACAGCTACTGAATAGGACAAACACTCAATTTCCCCTTCTCGTTATTTATGACAGAGCTGTAATCAGAGCATCTGGATATCATTCATTCATTACTATACTTTCGATCCAAATTATAAGAGCACCATTTTTAAACGAAGAAACGATTTGTAAAATCGTACGAGACACTTTCTTCATCAAGATGTATTGTATCACAAACTGCGATATACGTATTTTTTTCACTTTTCAGCATAGTGCCCATGAACATTTTAACATTTGTCAAGCCATGGCAACGTTTTTTTGGATCCCAGCATCAAGGAACTCTGACGTCTGATCGTCACATTGTTTCGTAGTGAAGTTTGTCAGTAAGAATGGCAGAGCGATCTGCGGCGCGCCAGTAACATTCTGCACGGCCGCTGCGGTCGGAGGTTCGAATTATCAAAAATGTTCAATATGTTTGCAATTCTATGGGACAAAACTACTTTGGTTATCAGTCCCTAGTCTTACAAAGTATTTAAACTAAGTTAAACTAACCTAAGGCCAACACAGACATCCATGCTCGAGGGATGATACGAACCTCCGACGCGGGAGGCCGCGCGATCCGTAACGTGGCGCACGGCCACATGTTTCAAGAACAGTAATTTATCGCATTGTTACTGAGAAACTTTACTACAAAAACTGCGACATACAGGTTGCAGAGTTCATTAAGATGTTGCTACCAGTTGACAAATATTTAACTATTCACGGTGATTAAGCGGAAAAGTGAAGAAATGCGCATTGTAGTTTGTAAAACAATTTAGGTGCATAAGTAAAGTTTCTCATACTCTATTAAGTATTACTATAAAAATTACCATCATAGTTACAGAAATGCAAACGAAACATATTGGTTGATGCTGGATATTTCTACTCTCAAACAACACACGGGCAGCTGGCGCCAATGTGTCTTCGAACTGTGATCTTCATTAATGCTAGCCAGTCCAAGAAGCACGGAGGATATGCAAATGTATTTTTGCCTTTCGCTAGTCTAATGGATGACTGATAACACTGTAGAATATATTTGGCAACTATGTGCTAAACTGTTTACTTTCTAGAATGTTTCAGAATTATCCTAGTATATTCACTCGATATTTTCTTGTCATCTGGATTAAACAGTCTCAATGATTCTCACATGGCATAGATGTAGTAAACTTATGCTAATGAGTCCATATATCTCGTTCCAACAAAAATGCAGCTTACTTCACCACTCACGTTGCAAATCGTCTTCCTTAGCCGCAGTGGAGTAGCCAAGCTGTCTAAGGTGCCTCGCTGCGGAGGTTCGAGTCCTCCCTTGGACATGGGTGTGTGTGTTGTCCTTAGGTTAGTTTACCTTAGTTTAAGTAGTTTGTAAGCTACGGACTGATGACCACGCAGTTTAGTCTGATAGATTTACAAACATTTGAACATTTTTTTTCGTCTTTCTTAATCAACATTTTGGACAACAAGGGAGCCATTTCTACTACAGTTGCATGCTACGTTTATGGCCAAGTATAACTCTTTAAGGAGGAAGACTGTGTTTGTTTTGCTTCTGATTTTGCTGGATAAAAGATTTCTACCTCTTCCTTGAAAGAGCCACTAGCAGATACTACCATTCGCCAACAAACAAAAAAAAAAAAAAAAAAAAAAAAAAAAAAAAAAAAACGAATCTGAACCACCTTAATTGCGCTCCGCATGATATGCATGCATCCTAAATAACGTACCTGTCTTGCAGGAGCCTCCAATCGCTTCGCGGTACTTAAGATAGCTTACGCTATGGACAACAGACACACACACACATGCCCGAGGAAGGACTCGAACCTCCGAGGGGAGCATCGGCGCACTCCAAGGCAAGGCGCTCCACAGCGCACGGCGATTCCCACGCGGCGATACCACTAGAAGAACGTGCTTTTTATGGAAATTATTTCATATGCAAATTAACACCACGATACTGAAAATAAAATGAAACACGTTATTAAGCTCTTGACGTTTATAAACTACACTTCATCACAATAACTGACGTTTTAGAAGTATTACCCCACTCATTATAATCTGATATAACAAACTCTGTCACATAAAACATTCGGTAATCCTTAGACAACGCTTAATATTATAATGAACAATATATTTTACGACAGTATCATAACTCCAGAAGTTTTATAGCAATTCGAAGTACTTTTACTCTCTGAACTGATTTCTTACAACTCTGAAACTTGATTCTGGTGCGAGGTTTTTCTATACACCGGTTGTTGAACTAATCAGACAATAAAAACTCAATTAACTCCAATGAACGCTCTCTGTTAACTTCAATATTAACTCCGGGTCTCCAAAAAATATTCTGTGGTCATGACTGAATAAATACTTGTACACATGTTTGAACTTGGAATGATGTTTCGAATAATCTTGTTCTGGTTCGGGAATCAAACCCATCTCCTGCAGCCATTGCTAACGTTCAAATGATCAAATGTTCGTAAATCTGTGGGACTTAACTAATCAGTCTCTAGGCTTAAAAATTACCTAAAATGAGTTAAATTAACCTAAGGACAAACACATACACCCATTCCTTAGGGAGGACTCGAACCTCCAACTGCTAGCAATCGCGCACTTCGCCACTCCACCGCGGCAATGCTAACCAAGCAAGGCATTCGTGCCTTATCGATACTGGATCATGACACAGATCGTCATAGCTGACTAGGCATAAAGATGTGTGAAATTTCTGAGTTTTCACCAAAAGCATGGTTTGCAATTCTGAACTTGAGAATAAATGACTTTTTCATCAATCCGGAACCCAATAAACAACCTAATATCCTTAGCAACAAGTACGAAAGTGAGCTAACGTAAAGCCGGCCGCGGTGGCCGAGGAGACTGAGGCGCTCCAGTCACGGTCTGCACGGCCACTACGTTCGGGGGTTCGAATCCCTCCTCGGGCATGGATGTTTGTGCCGTCCTAGTTCATAAGTAGTTTGTAAGTTTAGGGACTGATGACCCCGTAGTTAAGTCCCATAGACTATACAAACATTTTTTGAGCTAACGTAAAATCCTGTGCGGGAATTACGAACCCATTAGCTGATAGAGTGGTAAGTAAGAAAAGTCAGATGTTAGCAGTCGAATTTTTGAGCGTTTGAATTTTTGGATCTGTAATGAGGATATGATTACTTTGTGCCTGACCGGGAATCGAAGCCCAAACCTACCGACATCCTCTCTGTGCATTAATAGACGTTAAATCTCAGATGGTAACAGGAATGAGGATGTGTGCATGTTTGACTATAAACAACAGCACCTATCGTTATTTATAAGGCATGAAGAGACATTAAAAATTATATTTCACTAGTAGTCCAGTGTGCTCTATTAGGGCTACAAATAGAATTGTGGATATATGAAAATTAAATTGTGAATATTTTTGAGTGGGAGCAGTTTCTAATCCGTATATATGTCTTTCGTGGAGACCTATTGGACTCTGCAGTCTCGGAGAAAGCAACGAAATTACCCAGCTATACGATTCCGAATGGGTCGAATCTCTGAAATATAGACTGTAGTTGGATAATTTCGAGGGGGTCGAATCAATCCCCACAAAACGCAGACATTGACGACGTGGGGTGGCTTGGGTGCCTCATCGATACAGATAGCCTAACCATAAGTCTAACCAACACGAATGGATATCTGCGGAGAGGCTAGACAAACGTGTGTCTCTTCAAGAGGACGGCAGGCTTTTCATCAATTACAGAGGCAACAGTCTGGATGATTCGCTGAGCTAGACTTCTAATATTAGCTAACATGGCTTCTCATGCACCTACTGCAAGCGGCTGAAAAAAACGGGAAACTACTGTCTTTACTTTTACCTGAGAATATACACCTCTATTGTATGAATATATCAGGATGACGTCTTCTTGGGTAAAATATTCCGGAGTAAAATAGTCCCATGTTTGGATCTCCTTACCAGGGTACTCAGGAGGTTGCCGTCACCAAGAAAAACAAAACAGGTATTCTACGGATCGCAGCGTGGAATGTTCTGCCCCTTAATCGGGTAGGCAAGCTAGTAATTCGAAAAGAGAAATGAATAGCCATAAGTTACAGTATATATGGTGGGGATTAGCGATGTTCGGTGTCAAGATGCACAGGATTTCTGGTCGGGTGAGCGCAGGGTTATGTATATAAAATCATTTGGGGCGAACTCAGGAGGTCTGAGTAATAAAATAAGAATGCGACTAAGTTACTATGAACAGCTTAGTGAACGCATTATCGTAGGAAAGATAGACACGAAACCAACAAGGAACGCGATGGTATAAGTTTATATGCCAACCAGCTCTGCCGATGATGACGAGGATGAAAAAAATCTCACTGACATGTTTTACGGCGCATTTTAGGTTTGCTTGTAGTATAATGATTTTTTTGCAAAAATTGAGGACAAAAGTAAGGAAAATGTAAATAATAAAAAAATTATGGGCGATACGATTACGACTCCACTATTGTGACCGATCGCGGTGGCCGAGCGGTCTGCGGCGTGCCAGTCACGGTCTGCACGGCCGCTGCGGTCGGGGGTTCGAATCCCCCCTCGAGCATGGATGTTTGTGCCGTCTTTAGTATAATCTAGTTCATAAGTAGTTTGTAAGTTCAGGGACTGATGACCCCGTAGTTAAGTCTCATAGGCTCTACAAACATTTGACCGTTTTTGACCACTATTGCGATAATATCTATGCACCCAACACGTAATATCCTTTCTGACCGTATTTAAACAAACAGCCAAAATTATTTGATATTTGAGTTTAGCTTTGACAAACATACTCTTTTTTGAACTTTTAGCTCTTTAAACTCTTATTTTAATATCTCTCCCACATTTTCATTATATTTTTCCCTTTATCACCTGTTTTGCCTTTCTAGTTTGTTCAAAGTTTATTTTCTTTGCCTGTACTGGTTAGGAATGACTATAGCCTGGAAGGAATATAGCGTACATTTGCCGTTCGGACGAGTGACTATAGCCTGGAGGGAACACAGCGTACATTTGGCGTACGGAAATCAGTCACGTGACATCCCTCGCCCGAAACTCTCTTTTGCATACACTATCTTACATTCTGTATTTGATGATTTTCTTATTTCAACTCAAGCGTTGTCATTTCAGAGCAATCGTGCACTGAAGATTATCAAAAACACTTCGTTGTTAGGACAGTGAATTGTAATCTAATGTCTAAAATGCCATGTTAGCAGTTAACACCTGCCATCGATGGTACGAGAAATGCAGATTATTCTCGCAGCTCTTCAGCGTAGCGTAATGGGAAGCAAACTAGTTTGTGATGCACGAACCTCTTGAACGGTGGATAAACTTGCCGGACGCGTTGGCTCAGATCGCTTGGTCAGAGGGTTGCTGGCGTGGTAGCTCAGCGTGTCCGGTCTGAGTGCCCGACGCCCTCTTTAACGAAAAAACTGAATCAACGACGACACGATCAAAATTAAACAAAATAAACCAATGTCCACAAAGGATCGATCAAACCGAAGAACCAATGAGAAGAGACAAAAGAAAGAGGGCTCAATGCCATCTGTAATAAGAAGAAGAAAAAAAAACAGCGAAATTATCAACGACAGTTGCCACAGAAATCTAGGACTCCATTTATATACGAAACTACCAGTATCTGCACGTTGTTCAGAATATTCATTATCACAGTTGTGCAAATGCTTCAGAAGACCAGTCTTCAATTCGTTGTTACGTATTTCACGGCATGTTCACGAAATAGAACAAACGCACATTTTAGAGGGAGCACTCTTACAACTGCACAATTCTAAACATTGCAGAAGATAACTCTATTTAATTAATAAGAGTGCTGAAACCCTTTTACGAGCCAAGGCGAAAAAAAGGTTGTGGAGGGTTTCGAACTACTGACTACATGCTTCACCACGTAACGCACTACCCACTACCCCACGGCGAACTACATCATAGTCCATTAATCCTAGTACTATTGCTGGCAGTTGCTAACAGCTAAAATGACATTTTTAGACACTAGATTATAATTTATCGTACTATGGACGACGTGCTTTTGTTAATTCTTTAGTGCGCCACTGCTTTGAAATGACAAACAGCAAGTTATAATAAGAAAATCATAAAATACAGGAAGCAAGACGACGTATGCCAGAGAGAGTTCTGGGCGAGGAATGTCAAGTGACATTTCTTAACGCCTGGTATATGTAAAATCATGAGGCGGTGCCAAATCGCCGTTATTTTTACAAATGTCTCCCTAACGGTGTGAGTTACGAAAAAAAAACATAAGAGAGGCAAGTTGTAGAGAATTTCCTCCTCTACAAATTTGATTATTCAGTTTTCGTGCCAGATGAACGGTTTGCTTGCAACTACAATTACATTACAAACGGCTTTTTTTTATTGTTACTGACGTATTTTTTGACCGAAAAATTTGAGAAAGGGGGGTTCTGGTCTCTGGAGACCAGCTACTATGTCCGTAAAATTTGGTGTCGATCGGTTCAACGGTTCGACCTAAAAAGAGGAAACACAATACGAACAGACAGATAGACAGGCGGACAGACAGACAGACATTGTCAAATTGGCGTTATTTTTGCAAATATCTCTGAAACAATTCAAGAGATGAAAAAAAAAACACAAGAGAGCAAAATTGTAAAGAATTTTCTCCTCTACAAATTCGTTTATTCGATTTTCGAATTAGATGTACGGTTAAGCCCTTACTTTCATTTAAATTTCGAGCTGTCAAAAGGCGATCGCAAAGGCCCAGTTTTAGTGTTACTACGTAACCTAAAGTGAGCCAAAATGAAGCAAGGTAATTTGTTGCAATGTATACACTTCCCTTCCATTGCATTACAGAATTTCATTGCCACAGAAATTTAGGTCTTCATTTATATATGAAAATACCACTATCAGTACGTTGTTTAGAATATTCATTATTACAGCATCATCCCAGTTTATGTGCATATGCTTCAGAAGACCATTGGTTAGTTCGTTGTTACTTACTTCACGAAATAGAACAAATGCACATTTTAGAGAGAGTACTCTTACATATGCACTACTGTAAAGATTGCAGAACTTACAACCGGCCGCAGTGGCCGAGCGGTCTGCGGCGCGCCAGTCACAGTCTGCACGGCCGCTACGGTTGGGAGTTCGAATCAAATGTTCAAATGTTTGTAAAGCTTATGGGACTTAACTACGGGGTCAACAGTCCCTAAACTTACAAACTACTTATGAACTAACTAAGATTAAGGACGGCACAAATATCCATGCCCGAGGGGGGATTCGAACCCCCGACCGTAGTCGCCGTGCAGACTGTGACTGGAGCGCCTCAGTCTCCTCGGCCACCGCGGCCGGCGAGTTCGAATCCCCCCTCGGGCATGGATGTTTGTGTCGTCTTTATTATTATAAAGTAGTTTGTAAGTTTAGGAACTGATGACCCCGTAGTTAAGTCTCTAATGCTTAACAAACATTTGAACATTTTTTTGCAGAACATACCTCTATTTAATTAATAAGGGTGCCCGAAACCCTTTTAGGAGCCAAGGCAGAAAAAAATGGTATCGGCGGGTTTCAAACTACTGACCATGTGCATCACAACCTAACACTCCGCGCCGCACACTACAGTACGACGAATAAATACGAAACTGTTCCTTAATTCTCGTACTACTGATGGCAGCTGTTAACTGCTAACATGGAATTTTAGACACTAGATTATAATTTATCGTACTAAGATCGACGTGTTATTGTTAATTCTTCAGTGCGCCATTGCTTTGAAATGACAACGTGAAAGTTACAATAAGAAAATCATACAATACAGGAAGCAAGATGGCGTACGCGAGAGAGTTCTGGGCGAAGAATGTCACGTGCCATCCCCGAACACCTGGTTTACGTAAAATCAAGTGACAATGTCGAATCAAGTAATTTTTGCAAATATCTCTGTAATGCCGCGAGTTATGAAAAAGAAAAAAGAATAAAGAAAAGTTGTAGAGAATTTTCTCCTTTACAAATTCGGTTATTCAATTTTCGTGTCAGATGAACCGTTAAGCAGTTATTTTCATTTAAATTTCGAGCTGTCAGAAGGCGATCGCAAAGGTCCACTTTTAGTGTTACTACCGTAACCTAAAGTGGGCTGAAAGCGAAAATGTCGAAGGCCTATACAAAGGAAATGAACTTGAAGACAATATTGTAGAAAGGGAAGAAGAGTTATATAAAGATGAGATAGCAGATTTGATACTGTGAAAAGAAACCGAGAGAGCACTGAAAAATTTGAATCGAAACAGGCTCCCTGGTGTAGATGATATTCCCTTCTAAGGAAAGAAACTGTTCCACCCTTAGAATTCCAAAATAATGTAATAACTCCTATTCTAAAGAAAGCAAGTGCAGGCATTTGTGAGAATTAAATAATTATCAGTTTAATAAGTCATAGTTGCAAAATTAACACGAATAATTTACAGACGAATGGAAAAACTGGTATAATCCGAGCTAGGGGAAGATAAGTTTGGATTTAAGAGAAATGTAGGAACACGCGAGGCATTGCTCACATTACAACATATCTTGGCAAACCTACGTTTTTAGCATTTGTAGATTTGGAGAAATAGTTTGACAATGGTGACTGTAATACACTCTTTCAAATTCTGAAGGTAGCAGGCGTAAAAGATGGGGAACTAGAATTTATATACAATATGTACAAAGACATGACATATTCTTACACCTGTGAGACAAAAGTTTGTCAACAATAACGTTCTTAAATGGGCGAGCGTGCTCTGAGCCTCAACGGGAACCCAATGGATTAGCTGTGGGAAGGGTCAGCTTCACTCCAAACCACAGCGTGCACCATCGCCACCTTCCGTGGTTTCGGCTCTTGAGAATGAACGGGATGCCATCCATTTGCAGAGATTCAGACAATTCGTTGAAAGTGACCCCAGCAGATCTGACAAGCGATTTAACGTCCATAATTTAGGTGACCAAATAGTTTTGATCAGATATTGATAGCAGTATTGGTAGTTTTAGGTCTGACACTTGATTAAAGATAGAATTTATCTCGACAGGAATGACATTTCAGGAAAAATCAATCGAAAAGCTGTCACTGCCACACAAGGAGAACAATAGTGGCCCATAGACTGACCCCTGCGACACTCCTTTTAGGCAGAAATTTCATTTTCATAGACGGCATACTACTCTACGTTTCGCAAGTATCTTTTAAACTTTTCCAGTGTATGAAGTATTCTAGGCAATGCTTTGCTTAGTAATTTGCAGAGTGTATATACAGACCGTGAGTATAGGAGAGTTTATGACTGGAAAAAGACACATGTGTCCATTGAGGATGACACCTACAGGATAAAATTTGCTACAAATCTTGCTTGTTTAAATCATTCTGAACATACGATGCATTTCTTATGGTCATAACTATTGCTTCCATAATTTTTCTGTATAATAACATCACGCACGGTGCAATACCACTGTTAATCATTGCCAGAGTGTGAGCAAGCCGCAGCGGGATGGAATGCAGACAGAATGATGGCTACTCAGCGAGCAGGACATGTTCTCACGATAAAGAAACAAAGCAGGGGGCGGGTGTTGCTGAGGTGTGATGGTGGGTGGACAGGGGGCGGGCGTCCAGGTAACTCCCACGTCTCGCTGCTAACTCGCTTCTTCTGCCCGCTTTACCGATGGCTTAGCATACGAACGTTTTATAGCGTGCCATCTCAGTGCCCGAGGACGCGGGTACATCAAATATTACGAGCCTTAAATTACAAAATATCACCTGCTGGTATTTTTTGCGATTTTTGGAAGCTGTTTGATTCTGTGTATAGTAATAGTCTATCAGAAAAACGCAGTGTAAGTTATTGTTCTAAAACAGTGGTCGCCAAACTTTTGAGCCAGTGAACCACCATAGCATTCATAAATCTTCTATGAGCTACAAAGGAATACTGGGCCAAAAAAAGTACGCAACATTGAACTAACATATGCTGTTTATTGTCTGAAACATACATTTCTAGTATTAATCAAATAACAATTAAGATAGGAACTGTTACAGAACGTTTCTAAATTTTCATTTTAATGAGAGGAGTGGAACTTTCTTTGGCCATCAAGTATCTTCTTACAGTTTGGAGAGTATGCTGTAGCCGCCATTATGATGCAGTTATCCAAGTGTTCATCGGTCAGTCTGTTTCTATATTTATTTTTAATGAACTTCATAGTGGAAAATGCTGATTCGCGTAAGTATGTAGAGCTGAACATCGCTTTCAATTTCAACCCAACTTGAACCAGAATTGGATATTTTTGTTTGGGAACTAGAGACCAAATATTTCCAGTGGTAGAAAGGCTTCTAAGAGACAGATCATTTTGAAAATCAACAACTTCCATTTCCACTGCAGCCTGATCTCCACCAAAACTTTTTACAATACAAGTTGAGAAATCTTCTGCATCGATCTCAACACAAGGGGAGTTGACGAACTGTGTCTTAATCAATATGTTTTTAAAATCTTGGAATCGTTGATCAAATTGTTCTCTGAGGTCTGAAAGAATATCCACGTATTCTTGATTTTTCCTGGGGTGTTGTGAAGGGTCTTGTTTGTCAACGATCTGCTTCGGACTGGGAAAGTGCTTGTATTCAAACTGGTTACAATTTTTTTTCCCACAGTTCGAGCTTTTTTGAAAATGACGTCACATCTGAAATCATTCCACCAATGTCCTTATCTTTGCCTTGATGCTGCAAGTTCAAACCATTCAACTTTTCAGTTATATCAGCGAGAAAGGCAAAATCTTGTAGCCATGTGGGATCTTGGAGTTCAATAAAAGGCTCATCACGTTCTTTGAAGTATTCTACTATTGCAGGAAGCAACTCTGAAACGTTGCAAAACTCTGCCTCTGCTAAGCCAACGAACCTCTGTGTGAAGCAACAGATCACCATACTGGCATTCACTCTTCTGTTAGTTCTCTGAACAGTCGTCTATCAAGTACATGCGCTCTTATTTTATTTACTACTTTGACAACTGTTTTCATGACATTGTTCATACTTAAGAACTTTCCACATAATGATTGCTGGTGTATTATGCAATGATAAGACACAAACTTTGGTATGTCACTGTCTTTTCGACACAAGGCAATAAATCCCTTTTCCACGCCTATCATTGCAGGAGCTCCATCCGTAGCTAGGGCCACCAACTTCTTCACAGGAATATTTTCAGACTCAATAAGCTTTTTAAATACCAAAAATATATCCTTTCCGGTAGTGTGACCGGTAAGCGGCAAAACCTTTACCAGCTCTTCTTTTGTTTCAAAATTTTCAAAGACCATTCTTACAAAAACGGCCAACTGAGCTGTATCAAATGTATCAGTTGATTCGTCAAGTTGTAAGGAAAACTAACTACAACGACCAAAGTCAGTTTTAAGTTGTGAAACTACATCTGAGCTCATAGCTTCAACTGTTCGCATCACTGTATTAGCAGAAAGCTGAACAGATTTAATAGCAGACATAATCTCGGTTTTGTTTTTGAAGTTGTCAAATAATGTATCTGCAGCTTCCAAAAATGCAGCTTTAATTAACTCACCATCTTGTGCCATAACCTTGGAATCCCGGAATGACCCTTCTGTGGCTGCCTTGTTCTTGTCCAGTGTCTTAAAGAAAGTAGATTGTTGCGCATTTAGTTGAGATTTCAGCAGCATAACCTTTCTCTTCTCAGCGTTAAATTCGGAGGATAGTCTTTTTCAATTCCACTGTGAACGGTCTTGAAATGAAGCCCAATATTTCCTTTCTTTCCGACTGAGACACTCCCGTTACAAAGTAAGCACACACATTTATCTTTCACTTGCGTAAAAAAGTAATCGGTCTCTCACTCTGCATGAAAATGATATATTTTTGGCTTTTTGCTAGAACTAGCCATTCTAACAACAAACAAGGAAAGAGCCTAATCGTATACGCATGAACTGGACACAGACGCATATTACTAGCTTCGTTCGAGTGGCGCTGCTGACGGTCTGGAACGGTTTGAGACGTTCGAGTGGCACTTTTGACTCTTTCTGACGATATCTGACTGACCAATCAGGTGTTCGAGTGGCGGAGCTGATAGTTTGCGACCGTTTATTTAAGACAGCGGATTTTCGTCAAACTGTTTTCTGACTGACTCAAAACGTTTAACAAGCCTCCTCCAAAAGACAAGCCCGCATATTTACGAAGAGGTTTGTGTTCTAAGTCTTCGATTTTCTCTTGATTGAGGCTGAGCTTTGTGTATTAGACAGGCATTCTTTCAACTTATGTGGCCTTCTAATACAGTACGTCCCCTTTTTATTACACCCATACATACTATAAATGAAAGGTGTGGAAATTTTCATAACTTACGAATTTAAAGATGAATGCGTATGTTTTTACAGTTTGGATTGTGATATATTCGCCTGAAAATGAAGTCAAAATAGTCCTACTGAGATTTTCCGTGCCATCTGCAAATGAAGTGATTGACACATAAGAATAATATAGTTCACAACAGGCATTAGCAGTGATAGATTTTTATAACCGACATCTAGCTTTATATGTGCCACTATAGCGTCTCACAATTACTGTTCCGTGTTTCTCCTTGTGGTTATATATTATAGAAATCTATTAGTGCCAATGTGGGCGTTTCTACACTAAATGTGTAACTTCTGGGAAAATCATGTACTGTACGATAATAATTCTTGCACAACACCTGCAAATTTTTGTATATTAATTTGTATGTTTCATTTTTAAATTTCATTGTAACTCATAATAATGTGACAAAATGCATATGAAGTTGTATGTTACCAAATACTCCTTTCACACACAACTATCCTAATTTACCTCATTTTTGTATGAGGTTATGTCAGGTTAAATTAGCTACATTATTTATAAATGGGGGGACATGTTACGTATATTTTGCGTTTTGTCGAAGTTTATGATCAGAATGTATTCCACAATGTATTTCTAATGGCGGAATTCACACTGTCCGTCGCCGGTCCGTTACCTCACGTCAGACGTGAGCTTTCTCAAGAAGAATGTTTTGATGGAACGGTCGTCTGGTAACATCGCGACTCGCAAGTTAACCAAGTTTCGTCACGCGATTTTCATTTTATACTCGACAGATACACGGTTTGCAGGCAAATGTGTCTTGTTAATCTTTACTATTATACTTTGGTTTAACGGTAAATTGCAAATGTTTCATGACGAGTTAAATAGTTTTCTCAATTGAGAAACACATATCGCCAGTCATAACCTCACTTTCAACAACGGTAGAGAGCAAAGATGCCAACTAGCGCTATGGGTGGCCAAACTGCGAAACAGGTGAAATAAGCGTTCGAGTTGGCTTCGGAGTTGGAAACTGTCAAAAAGCGCGCATGCGCAGTGGAGGCCTTCCAAATCGTCAGTAACTATCAGGAACTATCAGCGTTTGGGCCACTCGAACGAACCTACTGTCTGCAAACTGACGATCGAGCAGGGCAGTTGGTAGGGGGAAGGGAATTCCCAAGCCGCTGTTGCTGTTGTCGCCATTCCCGTTGTGGCCGCGAGCTGCCCAAAACTACTCCGCGAGCTGCCGGTGGCTCACGATTCCCAGTTTGGCGATCTCTGTTCTAAAACAACGTATCTGAACGATATTTAATGAAAGGAATGAAAAAAGGTATGAAGAATAATTCAAGCGATCTTATAAAAAGAGAAAATTGGAGTGGAAGACGAAACATTTCGAAGGTAGTAACATATGGTTCTGTTTTGGATACACTCCAACTCATCATACATATGAATCAACTTATATTTCACTCACGTCAAGCTGAGATATAGCATATTGTAGACAGTAAAAAATAATTTTGCCGTGAAAGTGACAGAATCAACACTGGGTTTTTGCTATGTTTGAATCCATAATCGGATAGGGTTTTTGATCCAGAGTTTTCCATCTGTAAAGAAAAAATCTATACGTACAGGTATCTTAGCAAAAAGATGGATTGTTGTATGTTCCTCACAGAAAGTAGAATGGGTATGAAATTAATACGACAATTGTCACATGTTCACGGGACAAAACATGTAGGTGAACACCAGGACACAATGAATTACATCTTTGTTTCATTGGCTAACTAGGCTCAAAAAATGGGACAGAAACAACTTCCACACGTTATAATTTATAATAGATAATTATTACAAAAAATCTACTTGTCTAAACTAATAGATATGTGTGATGTGGTCTTCAGTCCAAAGACTGGTTTGATGCAGCTGTCCACGCTACTCTATCCTGTGCAAGCTTCTTCATCACTAAATAAGAACGAGAACCTATATCATTTTGAACCTGCTTACTGAATTCATCTCTCGAATCTACCTCTGAGATTTTTATCCCACATACTTCCCTCCAATGTTAAATACATGATTCTCTGATCTCTCAAACTATGTCCCACCTATCGATCCCTTCTCTTAGTCAAGGTATGCCAGAAATTTCTATTCTCCCAAATTATGTTCAGTACCTCCTCATTAGTTACGCTATCTACCCACCTAATCTTCAGTATTCTTCTGCAGCAACACATTTCAAAACCTATCATTATACTGTCTTATCTCTTTATTGTCCACGTTTCACTCCAGTACAATTCTATACTCCAGATAAAAGCTTTCAGGAGGGACTTCGTAACATTTAAATTATTATTGGATGTCAACATATTTCGCTTCTTCAGAAACGCTTTTCTTTTCATAGCAATTTTGTATTTTATATATTCTTTAATTCGACCATCAAAAGTTTTTTTCTACACAAATATCAAAAATAATCTACTACTTTTATAGCCTCATTACCTAATACAATTCCTTCAGAATTGCCAAATTTTCTTATGCTACATTCCATTATCCTTATTTTGTTCATTTTAATGACATCTTTATAACCTGCTTTCAAGACACTGTCCATTCCGTTCAACTGCTCTTCTAGGTTCTTTGCTGTCTCTGACAAAATTACAATGTAATCGGCAATCAATAAAGTTTTTATTTATTCTCCCTGAACTTTAATTCCATCTCCAAAGTTTTACTTGAATTCTTTCACAGCTTGCTCGACGTGCAGATCGAATAACATTGGGAAAAGACTATAACCCTGTGTTACTCCCTTCCCAACCATAGCGTTTCTATAATAATAATAATAATTTCGTGTGGCTCATTGGCCTGGTGCAAGTCTTTCAATTCGACGCACTTTCGCGACTAGCGTGTTTCTAGTCTACCCCAGTTATCCAACCTACAGCTTAACGTGGAATCCGAACCTCGTGTCGTTTCTGGCGACTCCACACTTCTTTGATAGGTGAAGGATGGGTTAAAACGTAGGCTGAAAAAAATCCGAGGTCCGACCGGGTTTCGAACCCACGGCCCTTCGGTTTCCAGTCGAACCCTTTACTCCAAGACAGCGTTCCTATCAATCCGTGCGACGCTAACTGCTGTCTCGGTTTTGTACAAGTTGAATATAAATCTTCGCTCCCTATATTTTATTCCTGCTGACTTCATAATTTGAAAAAGTGTATTACAATCAACATTGTCAAACTTCTTCTCCAGATCTATTTTCTAAGATACGTTGTAATGTGAGTATTGACTTCCGAATTGTATCGTTTATCTCATCTTCTTATACTACCCATTCCGTTTCTGGAATGCTGCCTATAAGTTTATTTCCCTTGTACGCAGCCACTATATTTTCCTTCCACCTTTCAGCTTTACCTACTTTGTTTAATACTGGTTTTCCATCTGCGCTCTCAACCACCTCTTGTTCCCCCAATTTGTCCTGGTTTCAACTCCTTAATTTTCTCCCTTTTGCAGTTTCTTAATTTTTAACCAGTAAGTTAGGGTTAGGGTCTATATCTGCCTCTGGATATGTCTTACAGTTTAAAACTTCGTTTCTATACCTATGTCTTACCATAATAAAGTCAATCTGGTACCTTCCAATGTTTGCTGACCTCTTCCACGTATACAACCTTCTTTCATGATGGTGAAGCCGCCGGCCGCGGTGGCCGAGGGGACTGAGGCGCTCCAGTCACGGTCTGCACGGCCACTACGGTCGGGGGTTCGAATCCCCCCTCGGGCATGGATATTTGTGCCGTCCTAGTTCGTAAGTAGTTCCTAAGTAGTTTGTAAGTTTAGGGACTGATGACCCCGTAGTTAAGTCCCATAGACTATACAAACATTTGAACATTTTGATGGTGAAGCCAAGTGTTTGTTATGATTAAACTGTGCACTGCACAAAATTTTACCAGGCTATCTCCTGTTTTATTCGTTTTCCCCAAACCATATTCACCTACAACATTTCCTTCTCTTCGCTTTCCCACTACCGAGTTCCAGTCCCCCATCACAATCAAGTCTTCATGTCCCTTAACTGTCTGAATAATTTCTTTTATCTCCTCATACGTTTCTTCGATCTCTTCATCGTCGGAAGAACTAGCCGGCATTTAAACTTGCACTACTGAGGTCGGTGTATGCTTCGTGTCTGTCTTTGCTTCGATAATGCGTTCACTATGCTGTTCATTCATCCTTATTTTCTTATTCAATATCAGACCTACTCCTGCGTTACCACCATTTGATTTTGTATTTATAACCCTGTACGCACCTGGCTATAAATCCTGTACATCCTGCCACCGAACTTCAAAACTCCCGCCCCCCCCCCCAATCTAACTTCAACCTATCAATTTCTCTTTTAAAATTTTCTAACTTACCTACCCCATTAAGTAATAGAACATTCCACGCTCCGATCAATAAAATGCTTATTTTGTTTTTCTTGATGACGACATCCTCCTGCGTATTCCCCACCCGGAGATTCGAATGGGGGGCTATTTTACCTCCGGAATATTTTACCCAAGAAGACTCCATCATTATATATTCATACGTTAGAGCTACAGGTCCTCGGTAAGAGTAATGACTGTAGTTTCCCCTTGCTTTCAGTCGTTCGCAGTAGCTGCATGGCAAAGCCAATTTATCATCCAGACTGTCGCCCCTGTAACTACTGAAAAGGCTGCTGCCCGTCTTCAGGAACCACATGTTTACAATTATTGATATGGTGTCTGCTCTTTTCGGACATGTCCCAAAGAACAGACAACATTGGCTAACAGGAGCGGCCGTAATTTTACGAATTCGAAATATTGAAACGTTTCGACCGTTTCGGGGTGTTAAAATAATTTCAACGACGAATTTGAAAATTTATTCTGGACACTTCACTTTTATGTATATTGACTGTAGTGTATTTCTGACATTAGCAAACCATTAGTATCACAGTCACGGTCAAAATTCAGTAAAATAATAGCAACAGAAGAAAAGAATATTAGAGTTTAACGTCCCTTCGGCAACGTGGTCATTAGAGATTGAGTACAAGCTCGTATTTTTTTTTTTTTTTTTTTTTTTTTTTTTGTGAATGTTTAGGAAGGATAAAATAATAATAAATGTGTGTGAGGTTTTATGCGACCAAACTTCGTGGTTATTAGTCTCTAGACTCACACACTAATTACTTGACTGACTTAAACTAACTTACGCTAAGGACAACACAAACATCCATGCTCGAGGGAGGATTCTAACCTCCGATCGTAGCGGCCGTGCAGACCGTGACTGGCGCGCCGCAGAATGCTCGGCCACTGCGGCCGGCTTGAGTAAGGAAATCAGTCGTGTTCTTTGAAAGGAACTATCCTTCAATTTGCCTAGATTGAGCTAGTAAAACATAAGTAAAACGGAAAACATAAGTCTGAATAGGCGAAGGCGGGTTTGAAGCACCATCCTCATGAACGCGCATCAAGTGTGGTAACCACTGCGTCTACACATTTGGTAATAACACGGAACAGCATGGATTCGCTGAAAAGGAATTGTAGTATTCAGTGTGTTCAACACAAAAATAATTTTCACTTTGATAACACTTGCTTAACCACCGCATAGAAAGATGTGCATGGAGGCTGCATTTTTAGCAATCTTATATCGTAACGGGAATAGTTACTTATGTAATTACTAAACCAAGCTAAAAGGATCTCTTGTATGGCTTCCTTGAGGCACGATCTTTTATGATGTACAGATATTCATCGCTGTAGAAATGTTGTGTTTTATATTGTTTTTGTATCAACCATCATATGTATATTATTCTCGCGTCTCCGTTTTTTAGTAACAATCTGTTTCTTTTTTATAATGTCGCGATACACACCATGATCAGGCAGTTTTGGCTGAGACGATCCTACGAAATTTTTATCGTCATTGCAAAATTACTTGAGTGGAACGAAAAATACTTTAGCATACTCTTGGCTGCTAACATAGACCAAGGAATACATTCGTTTTCCAACGGAATTGTTATCTGCGTAAAACGTAAGACACAACAGTTTAGTAAATGTTTGATGCTGCATCGAAATCAGAATCGAGGTAAGTGACTGCTGAACAAAGATAACTGGTGATATTACTGACAGAGAGGTACCAATTTCATTTAACTTACGAGAACCACTTGAAGAGTAAGAGAGAAAACACGTTTTAGTTTGGTTAATACTGGACGGCATATGTCCTTCCTTTAATGGACAATCAACAACAAGAGTAAAAAAAAATCTGTCTTTGGCTGACAAGGCTCCGTTAGCTGAGTTATGTAGGCATGTCTGACGACCGGGAGCACAGCTTTTAATTTTTCATGCCTTTTCGCTGTCGCTGCTAGAACGAGACCTATAAAACAGTTCGACGTTTTTACGCCTCACACAGTATCTGTCGCCATAAATAAAACTTACTCCGACTGCGTCAAATTAATCGCCTAGACCCTGCGGTTATGTTCTGCAAAGGCTACGTAGAAAGGCAGTGACAGCGGCTGTTGTATTTCAAGGCAAACTTGGCTTACAGGGCTCCGGGAGTTTTTGTAGGTCGAAACAGTTCTGCGTCGGACATCGGTGCCGAGTAGATTGCGGGACGACTCACTGATTCCCTATAGCGTTTCGAAACTGATTTCTGTTTAAAGTGGAAATGGACTATAGGGTGTTTTTATATAACCGACTACGCTTATCAAGTTGTGGGAGACAGTAAACTGCCCATTTATCAAGAGGTAGCCCATGTGTGTAAAGTAATGCTTACGATACTGTGGCGTGTTTCAGTTTGAGAAAAGTTAAGTGACGGTAATGCATTTGCGCCAACATTTCGATAGGATAACCACATAGTGACAAATTGCAGTAAATTACATCTGCGTTCAATATTTTATAACTAACATGATTGCAGATTGTTCAAATGTTTGTGAATCTAAGGAACCAAACTGCTAGGGTGATCGGTCCCTAAACTTACAAAATACTTAAACTAATTTACACTAAGGGCAATTTTGTGTCCCAGACTCGTCGCCGCTTTTGTGTCTCGTTTCCGTCGTAGGGGTGTCGGTGGCCGAGTAGAAAGACCGACACAGGAATAAAGGATGCACGCTTGTGCAGGTAGGAGGTGACCAGCCAGTGGGACAGCAGAAACTAGAAACACTAGAGTACATTAGAACGAATATATATATATATTTCTTAGAGACTTAGTAATACTTAACTTTTACATAGCTCAGTACTGCAGAATGCTGATATATAGTTGAGCTAGAGGCCTGCCTAGTGTCTATCTGATAGCCAAATCTATCTGATTCCGAAGTGTTAACTGGTTCCTATCTCCGTCCCAAGTGAACGATGTCGTTCAGTGGTGGCCACGAGCGGAGTTGTAGCAGAGGGCGCTCGTGGCTGACGTCGTAAGAACGCCGCGCCGTGCGTGCATGGCGGCGCGCGGCGAAAGTAGGTGGCGCGCACTTTGGACTTGTGCGACACCACAGGCAACACATACACCCATGTCCGAGGGAAGACTCGACTCTTTGGAGGGACCGGTCGCGCAGTCCGTAGCATGGTGCATTAGACCACACGGCCATTCCCGCGCGGCGCTGCATTGTGTCCATTGGCAGAAATAGACTGACGTGGATAGTCAAATATGGTGCCTGTGCACTCTGAATTTGAGTCGCAGCGTGGATTCATACGAAACGGTGCTCCTCTGTGGCTACAGGAGCCGCATACACTACATTAATACGAGGGTCACTCCAAAAGAAATGCACACTATTTTTTTAATACAGTTTTCATTCTGCATGTTTGAAAGTTCTACAGTATGTAGATACATCCTTCCCGCTTGTTTTCAAACTTAGTTCAACCTGTTCCCGTGAGTGGCGCCGTCACAGCATGTCTTCAAGATGGCTGCTACACTTGACGTACGTCAGAAGCAATGTGCTGTCATTGAATTCCTGTGCTGTGAAAACGAGACAGTGGGAAACATCCACAAGAGATTGAAAAAGGTGTATGGAGATGCTGCTGTCGATCGCAGTACAGTTTGTCGGTGGGCAAGCAGGTTACTTGATGAAAGCGGGCACAGCAATATTGAGGATTGTCCTCACAGCGGCAGGCCTCGTACTGTACACACTCCAGACAAAATGGCATAAGGCAGTTGAGGGGGATGGGGATTATGAGGAGAAATGAAAATATTGTTCCTAAATAATGTATCTACACAGTATAAAACTTTCAAATATGTAGAATAAAAAACTGTATTTAAAAAAAGTGTCATTTCTTTTGGAGTGACCCTCGTAGTAACCCACATAAAAGAGTAAAGAAACGGTGAGGTTTGGTAAAATTTATGTGCATATAATGTGCAACTCCGCAAATCCATCGAACCGAAAATGTGGTGCGCACAGATGTAGATGGCGGTAGAACACAGGGCATAAAAGGGTTTTACATTGGAAAAGATGTCATTGTACGCTGATGATTCAAAGTCATGGGATAGCGATATGTACAAATATAGATGGCGGTAGTACACAAAGTATAAAGGGCGTTACATTGGAAAAGCTGTCATTTGTACGACGGTGATTCATGTAGAAAGATTACCGACATGATTATGGCTGCACGACTGAAATGAACAGACTCTGAACGCACAATGGTACTTGGAGCTAGAAGTGTGGGGCATTCCATTTTGGAAATCGTTTAGGAATTGAATTGTCCCAGTTCCTCAGTATAAAGAGTGTGGCAAAGATACCAAATTTCAGGCATTACCTCCCACTGCGCACGATGCAATGGCAACACCGTCTAGAGACAACAGTCCATGTCATATCACACCTCGTAGGTCACCATCACCAACACTGTCAAGATACAAGGCCTCACAATAAGCACGTGTCACGTCACACTGATAGGCAGCCATTGCCAGTTTACTGGATGACACTATGAGGCAGGGGGCTTGGTCCCAGTGGCCAGCCACTCAGCTAGCGACGGCAGCCTATCGGTGTGACGTAACACGGACTTATTGTGAGGCCTTGTATCTAGACGGTGTTGCCATCGCTAGCTGATTGGCTGACCGCTGGGGCCGGCCGCGTTGGCCGAGGGGATTGAGGCGCTCCAGTCACGGTCTGCACGGCCACTACGGTCAGGGGTTCGAATCCCCCCTCGGGCATGGATATTTGTGCCGTCCTTAGGATTAGCTAGTTCATAAGTAGTTTGTAAGTTTAAGGACTGATGACCCCGTAGTTAAGTCCCATAGACTTTACAAACATTTGAACATTTTGATTTTGACCGCTGGGGCACAGCCCAATGCCGCGTGGCGGACAGCCAGTCAGCTAGCGAACCAACGTGACGTGACAAGGACTGTTGTGAAGCCTTGTCTTCTATACGGTGTTGGCAACGGCCGACGGCCTGCCCTAATGACAGAGAGCAGCGGCGTTTAGATAGATTTGTCAGTGCTAACAGACAAACAACACTGCGTGAAATAGAAATGAAATGTTTGTTAAGCTTATGGAACTTAACTGCGGGGTCATCAGTCCCTAAACTTACAAACTACTATGAACTAGCTTATACTAAAGACGGCACAAACATCCATGCCCGATGGGGCATTCGAAACCCCGACCGCAGCGACCGTGCAGACCGTGACTGGCAAGCCGCAGACCGCTCGGCCACTGCGGCCTGCCTGCGTGAAATAACTGCAGAAATCAATATGGAGCGTACGACGAAACTATCAGTTAGGACAGTGCGGGAAAATTTAGCATTAATAGGCTAAGAGTGCAGACGACTGACAGGAGTGTCTACTATCAGCTCGACGTCGCCTCTCCTAGGCTCGTGATCGTATTGATAGGGCCCTAAGCGGTTGGAAAATAGTGGCTTGATCAGATTAGTCACTACTTCAGTTGCTAAGAGTCGATGATAAGTTTGGAGTGTGGCGCAGACCTCACGAAGCATGGACCCAAATTGTCAACAAGGCACTTGGTTGATAGGGCCATTAGCTTGAAACAGTGCAGTAGCGAGACACATATTTACATTTCACATTTGATTCATACTTCAGTTCTTATATTAGTTGTATGTTTTTATGTTCTTCATCGCTTAATTCTTAAAATCTTTGTTTATTTTTGTATTTGAGAGGAATAGTGTTAATATTTCATAACTTTAACGTGAAAAATTCATGTACTCGTTCGTCTTTTACTTTGGACACTGGACCCGCATTCGGAAGGATATTGGTTCAAATCCACCTCCGGCCATCCAGATTTAGGTTTTCCGTGATTTCCCTTAATCGCTCCAGGCAAATTCCGGGATGGTTCCTTTCAAAGGGCACGGCCGATTTCCTCCCTCACCCTTCCCCGAAAATCCGAGCGTAAGCTCCGTCTCTAATGACCACGCTGTCGACGGGTCGTTAAACCCTAAGCTTCCTTCCTCCTTCCTTCCTTTGTTCTGGCAGTGAGTGACAGTTATCACACTTCTGTCAGTGTGAGGTGTCAAGCTACGACAGTACGATATGAGACAAATGGCTGTGCATTTGGTTACGGAATATTCGTAAAATTAAAAAAAGATGAACTTTGAGAGTACTCATAGATAAAATATATACTCCTCAAGGAGTATACATAAACTGAAAAAGTATCATTGTATCAGTAAATGTTAATTAATTATTTGCATTTTACATGAATGCGTAAGATAATATTATTTATTTATATTATGTGGTAAGAATCAGATTGCTTTCAGTTAAACTGTAAAGTCGATTATGCTACAATTTCGGTTTGTAATTTGCGAAATACAACTTGATATAAATTCTTAAATATGAAAATAATCTGCTTAGTTGTAATGAAAAGAAAATGTTTTGTAATTCTATTCGTAAGTTCACTCACAAAAGTCATTGATAATTGTAAAATGACCGAACACATAGTAGCTAACTTTACTTTAGCAGTGGTTGGTCACATGACCAAGATTTCGAGGGGCGCGCGAAGCAGGAAACGTGGTTTTTCCCCCTTGCTCGAGGCGATAACGCATGTGCAGCTAGGAGTCGCCTGTGTACGTGGGAAAATGTGTTTATTATCGTAGGATTTGTGACTCTAAGGATATACTTATGTTTTAGTATACTAGAGGGAGATGGTGAACGTTATCAAAAGTTATTGAGATACTATAAACTCTAGTCGTGAATTTTTTCGTGAAGAGGAATTTTGGACTATTTGTTGTACGTGAGACAGCGTAAAGGGCCGGAAATAATTCCTATGTGCACTCGATATGTCGGCAGGGTAGTCTCCTCCGAGATATGGAGGCGGCCTTTCCTGCAGCTGGGGTGTAGTGTTCTGCACTTTGTAGCTTACGTTGGTAATAATGACACCTATCGCTTGGGTTCTGAGACCTTCCTAATTTCCTATGGGTAGCTGGCGGAATTTGTAGACGACTGTTGACGTCTACATCTACATAAATACTCCACTAATCACATTTAAGTGCATGGCGGTGGTTTCATCAAACCGCGCGTCAGTCACATTCTGCACAGCCACTACGGTCGGGGGTTCGAATCCCTCCTCGAGCATGGATATTTGTGCCGTCCTTAGTATTAGCTAGTTCATAAGTAGTTTGTAAGTTTAGGGACTGACGACCCCGTAGTTGAATCCCATAAGCTCTACAAACATTTGAACAGCATCATCCGCGAACAGTCTAAGAGAAGTGCTCACATTGTCTCCTAAATCGTTTATAAAGATATGGAACAGTATGGACTCTTTGACACTTCCCTGGGGTACGCCAGATATCACTCCATGACTTTCCATCAGTTACAAAGTACTGTGCCCTTTCTGACAGAAATAGCGAATCCGATCGCACAACTGTGTCGATATTCCATAAGCACGTAATTTGATTAGAAGATGCTTGTGAGGTACAATGTCGAAAGCCTTCTGGAAATCTAGAAATATGGAATCTCTTTGACATCCCTCGTCGATAGCACTCATCACTTCATGTGAGTAAAGATCTAGCTGTGTTTCACAAGAACGATACTTTCTGAATCTGTGTTTCCTATGGGTCAATAGGTCGTTCTCTTAAAGATAGTTCATAATTTTTGAGGGAAGTTTAAGTTCTAAAATTGTGCTGCAAGCCGACGTCAATGGTACAGTCCTATAATTTTGCGAATCACTCCTACTGTCTTTCTTGAATACTGAAGTGACCTGTGCAACTTTCCCGTCTTTGGATATGAAACTTTCGCTGAACGAGCGGTTGTATATGATAGCTAGGTATGGGATTATTGCATTAACATACTCTGGAAGGAACCTAATTGGTAGACAATCTGCACCGGGAGACTTGCATTTGTTAAGTAACTTAAGTTCCTTTAATACTCCAGTGATATCTACTTCAACATACGAATGCTGACGGTTGTTTTTTAGTCAAATACATTGGTGAAATAATTTCGGAAAGCTGTATTTAGCATTTCTGCTTTATCACAGCTGTCATCTTTAGCACCACCAGTGCTATCGCTTAGTGGAAGTACTGATTGTGTTTTGCCGCATTGGTCGCTGAGTTGATCGAGATCCTTCGTTTTGGAGCCGAGTGGAGGTCTTTGTCGTTTCTCTGACAGTCTTGGCTGCTAACTTCTGGACCTCGGTTATGGGGTGTGAAGAGCTCACTAGGCAGTAGGTTAGGGTACAAAGACGGCAAAATCAGGCCGCGCTCAGAAGAAATATTAACAGTCCATTTTCGAAGTATTCGTAATAAAGTTGCCAAATTTACTGCAATGCAGGAAATTTGGTGCGCTCGAATTATCCTCGGGGCCGACAGCTGACTGAATCCCAACTCAGGAAGCTCTGAAGTATTTAACGAGGCGTAGAATGTAAATCGAAAAGACATATCACGAATAATAGGAGTGATCAGTGCAGTCGACAAATATATTGTCACTACTGCGGTCGATGTTGAGTGTGTGTGTGTGTGTGTGAAATTATCTGGACAGGTATAACAGGTCTAGGAAAAATCGAGTTAACGGATGGATTTCTTTACTGGACATCCAGTTCTAGTGTCATTACAAGAAATTCTAGCCGCGCGGGAATAGCCTAGCGCCATGTTACGGATCGTGCGGCCTCCCGCGTCGAAGGTTCGAATCCTCCCTCGGGCATGGATGTGTGTGTTGTCCTTAGGTTAGTTTAGCTTAGTTTAAATAGTTTGTAAGTCTAGGGACTGATGACCAAAGTAGTTTGGTCCCATAGAATTACAAACATTCGCACATTTGAAGAAATTCTACCCTCAGTGGCGTGAAGTTACCTGAATCATGCAATATTAGTTTCTGGTGACATGAACCTACCGAGTACAAACCGAGACGTTTATGGTTCCAGTAAGGTGGTATAGACAAGTAGTCCAGTGAACTACTTGTGAACACGTTTTCTGAAAATTGCCCTGAGCCGGTAATCGACAGCCCAGACGCAATGGAAATATTTCAAATAAATGTTCAAATTTCTGTAAATCTATCGGACCAAACTGCGTGGTCATCAGTCCGTAGCTTACAAACTACTTAAAACTAGGTAAACTAACCTAAGGACAACACACACACACACCCAAGCCCCATGGAGGACTCGAACCTCCGACGGCGAGCAGCGCGCTTTCCGCAGCGATGTGCCTTAGACCGCTCGGCTACTCCACCGCGGCGAAGTATTTCAGTATTTGCCGCTACAAACACGCCATACCTTATCAGCGATACCACTGTACAACGGTGTTGCCACGGCGGAATAGCCGTGCGCACTGAGGCGCCTTGCTGCGGTGCGTGTGGCCGTTCGCCGCCGGAGGTTCGAGTCCTTCCTCGGGCATGGGTATGTGTGTTGTTCTTAGGATAAGTTAGTTTAAGTAGTTTGTAAGTTTGGGGACCGATAACCACTGCAGTTAGGTCGCATAACTTCACAAACATTTGAACATTTTTGAACAGACAACGTTTAGTGATCATGATGTCTTCATATTGACGATAGTTGCCTTAGTTAATAAATCAGTCAAGGCAAAGCGAAGTGGTGCGATAGTAACACTGGACTCGCATTCGGGAGGACGAGGGGGTAAATCCACCGCCGGCCATCCAGAATTACGCTTTCCGTGATATCCCTACATCACCCCAGGCAAATTCCGGGATGGTCCCTTTCAAAGGGCACGGTTGATTTTCTTCCCCATCCTTACCCAAAAATCCGAGCGTGAACTCCTTCACTGATGACAACGCTATCGACGGGACGTTAAACTCTAAGCTTCCTTCCTTCCTTCCTTATGCTAGAAAGAGCTCATAAGTAATTGTTAGTTTCCTACTTGGAGAAAGAATGGACTTCTTTTAGTTTTTGTGCCATGGACGTAGAGGAATCATGGGCAAAGTTTAAATGCATTGTAAATCAAGTACTGAGGAGTATTTGCCGACTAAAGGGATTACGGGTGAAAAAGACCTACTGTGATTTGACAATAGTAATCAGAAAATGCTGAGAAACCAAAGACAGGTGCACTCTAGGTTCAAATATGAACGAGCATATGAATTCAGATAAAACTTAGTAAAGATTCGCGCGTATGTAAAAATATTGATGCGCGAAGCAAAAGGTCTTGTCGAGAACCAAAGAAATGTCTAGCCTTGTGTAAGGCCTATAAACGAATCGAAGCCTCCGTCCAGTGGTGACGATTGAAGATTTCAAAAGGAAACGTGACTTTTAAATTTTACGTTTAAGAAATATTTATCACAGGAGAACCGTACAAACATACCGTCGTTTAACCATCGCACAGACACCCGAAACGAGGACCCCAGTGTAAAGAATCAGCCGAGAGAGTTGAAAACAAATAGGTCGCCAGATCCTACTGGAATCCCCATGAAGTTTAGCAAAGAGTACTCCTCAACATTGGCTCCTTACTTAGCTTGCTTTCATCGCACAGAGAAAAGACGAAAGCGACTTTTTTAATAATAAAGGTAAAAGAACGGATCCGCAAAATTATAGACCAAACTTTGTCATCTCTTCCAACACTGTATCTAAACATTGTAACCTCTTTGGCACAGCAGTCAACACTCTGAAGATGGCCTAATAAGCCGAAAACCGGTTAAGTAAACAAAAATAAACTTGTAGAACACACACAAAATTGTGTTTTTTTTTTTAATTTTTTAATTTATTCGATTATGTTCTACCAAGAAGCGACGGAAGAATCAGTCAAAATGATAGACCAAACTCTTTAACATCAGTTTCCTGCAGTATTCTTGGAGTTATTCTCAGGCTGAATACAATCAGTTTTCTTGAGACGTAAAAGTTACTGTCCATGCATCAGAGTCACTTTAGAAAGTAACGCGCAGGTGAAAATCAAAATGATCAAATGTTTGTAAATCTAAGGGACTGCTGCAGTTTACAGTCCCCATGCTATGGACAAAACACACACCCATGTCCAAGGGAGGACTCGAATCTCCGACGAGGAGAAACCGCGCGCTCCGCATGTGAAACTCAGCTTGCCCTTTTCCATATATTTTGCGAGCCATAGAAGAAGGGCAAAAGGAAGACTGTAAATTCCTTGATTTCCGAAAGGCGTTTGACACGGTGCCTCAGTAGTGACAGCTAACCAATAAGTCCCCAAATTCGTGAGTGGCTCGAAAACGAATATTCAAAAAATGTTCAAATGTTTGTTAAGTTTATGGGAGTTAACTACGGGGTCATCAGTCCCTAAACTTACAAACTACTTATGAACTACTTACGAACTAAGACGGCACAAATATCCATGCCCGAGGGGGGATTCGAACCCCCGACCGTAGTGGCTGGGCTGACCGTGACTGGAGCGCCTCAGTCACCTCGGCCACCGCGGCCGGCGAAAACGAGTATTCACCAGAGGCAATGTACCGTTAGGAGCCCCCCCCCCCCCCCCCAGGGGGCTCACGGTGCTTTTGTGAGTACGTGCGTGGCGAGCACGCGGCCCCGAGCTAATGCAGTCTTCCTTCCTTCTTTACTTCCCGGACTGCATTTCCTTTCCCCCTCCCCACCTTTCCTATCCTCATTCCTTCCCCTCCCCAACCAAACAACCCAACCCAACCTTCGTCAGGAGCTATGGATGAAGGGCAACAGGTAGACAGCGTATTTCTCGATTTTCGAAAGGCATTTGACACGGCATCGCACTACAGACTACTAATGCAGGTACGAGCGTATGGAATAGGTAACCAAATATGTGAGTGGCTCGAAGACTACTTCAGTAATGGAACCCAGTACATTGTCCTCGATGGCGAGTGCTCATCAGAGACTAGGGTATCGTCAGGAGTGCCCCAGGGAAGTGTGATACGACCGCTATTATTTTGTATCTATATAAATGCTCTGACGGATAGAATGAGTTGTAATTTGCGGCTGTTTGCTGATGTGCTGTGGTTTACAGGAAGGTGTCAACATTGAATGACTGTAGTAGGATGCAGGATGACTTGGACCAAGTTTCTAGGTAATATGAAGAATGGCAACTGGAACTAAATGTAGAAAAAATGTAAGGTGATGCAGATGAGTTGAAGAAACAATCCCGTAATGTTCGAGAGCAGCGTGTTGCTTGACAGAGTCGCGTCATTTCAATGTCTAGGCTTATCGCTGCACAGCGATATCAAATGGAACGAGCATATAAGGACAGTCGTGAGGAAGGCGAATTGGTCGACTACGCTTTATTGGGAGAATTTTGGAAAGGTATGATTCGTCTGCAAAGGAGACCGCATATAAAACGCTTGTACGACCCCGTCTTGAGTATTGCTCAAGTGTTTGAGATCCCCACCAGATCGGTTTAAAGGAGAGCATAGAGGCAGTTCAGTGGTGGGCAGCTAGGTTTGTAACTGGTAGATTCGTCAATGCGCGAGTATTACTGAAATGTATCGGGGACTCCAATGGGAGTCGCTGGAGGAAAGGCGACGTTCTTTTTGAGAAGCACTGTTGAAGAAATTAAGAGGGCCGGAACTTGAGGCAAACTGCAGAACGATTCTACTGCCGCCAACCTACATTTCGCGTACAGACCACAAAGACATCAGGGCTCGTATGGATGCATACAAGCATTCATTTTCCCCTCTTTCTATATGGGAGTGGAATAGGAAAGCAAGTAACTAGTAGTGGTACTGAGTACCCACCGCCACGCACCCTTGGGTGGAATATAGAGTATGTATATAGATGTAGAGCCCAGTCATACGGGGTTGTAGCATTTCCCCAATGTTATTCGATATGTAGATTGAACAAGAAATTTGGAGAAGTAATTAAAGTTCAGGAAGAAGAAATAAAAACTTAGCGGTTGGCCGATGACAATTCTGTCAGAGACAGCAAAGGACATGGAAGAGCCATTGAACGGAATGTACAATGTCTTGAAACGCAGCTGTAAGTGAAAATTAACAAGAGCAAAACATGGGTAATGGGGCATATTCTAAGAACATCTGGCAATATCGAAGGATTGAGATTAGGTAACGAGACAATAAAAGTAGTGGATGAGTTTTGTTGTTTGGGGAGCAAAATAATTTATGATGGCCAATGTAGAGAAGATATAAAATATAGAAAGGTTATGAGGAGAAAATCAGTTTTGTGAAAGAGAAATATTAGTCTAACAAGGAGATCACATGGGTATCGAGTTTCAGAATTTTTTGATATTTGTGGTACGTGAAGTTCAGAACACAAATAACAATCAGGCAAAGCCATTCGACGCAACTCTAAAAAGTTCTCGAGAAAATCGGCTTTGAAGTTTCGCAAGTACATGTAAGTTCAAAAAAATTTTCAAATATTTGTATAGCTTATGGGACTTAAGTTAAACTTACAAACTACTTATGAACTAGCTAATACTAAGGACAGCACAAATATCCATGCCCGAGGGGGGATTCGAACCCCCGACCGTAGTGGCCGTGCAGACCGTGACTGGAGCGCCTCAGTCCCCTCGGCCATCGCGGCCGGCTACATGTAAGTACTAATAATTAAAACAGTAGCAGCATCTAATGGTGTAGCTCAGATGGTAGCGTTCTAGCCTTACAACCATAGGGTAGTTGGTTCGAATCCTATAGTAACTTGTTTATTTTTTCATTGTGTTCGAATGCTTGCCCAATTTTAATATCTAATGGTAATTTTTACAAAAAATGCTCGTATATTTGTTTATTCGTAATTTTATATAATTTTGCAAAGGTTGTTAATAATGATGGTTTCAATCAAAAAACAAAAGCTACATTTTTTACAGTATTGGCTTCATTATTAGTTGACACAGTAGTCTTGTTTGTTCAGTTTGTGAAGAGCTACGACGCTTTTTTGGAAAGACATGTCCATAGCTACTACTGGGTTCCCAAGCAGCTAACTATATATAATCATGGGATCCGCAACTGTTTCGGATGTCATTATTTACAATGAAGATTGACGGTTGTGGATGTCACGAAGGAAGAAAATTGTACTCAACCTTTGTTTTAGGTTACTACAAGGGGTTCAGCTCGTCTACATACTTATAAACAAAAACTGACATAACAAGTGGAATTAGAGATTCAAAAATGTTTTACATAACTGAATTCGAAGAACAAACAAACAAACAAAATATTTCGCGCAGTGGGTTTCGAACCGTCGACTTTATGGTTATGAGGCCAGAACGCTACCACCGTTTTTTATTATTATTAATAATAACTCCATGGTTCGCGGTCGTTTGTTCAGTATCTGGCTCAGCTTTTTTATTACAAAGTGTGTTGAGTCCTCCAACCGGGCGCGCTGAGCCACGGCTTTCGGCACACCTGAGGTACAGCGTCAGATGGTGTAACTGTTTTAATTATTTGTACTTACGTATACTTGCAAAACTTCAAAGTCGATTTTCTCGAGAACTTTTTAGAGTTGCGTCGAATGGCTTTGGCTGATTGTTATTTGATTTCTGAAGTTCACGCACCATAAATATGAAAAAAAATTCTAAAATCCGATACCCATGTGGTCTCCTTGTCAGATCAAAAGTTCAAATGTTTGTAAGTCTGTGGGACCAAACTGCAGTGCTCGTCAGTCCCTAGACTTACACACTAGTTAAGCAAACTTATGCTAAGGACAACACATACACCCATGACCGAGGGAGAATTCGAACCTCTGGCAGGGATCAGACGCACTCTCTGCAGCAATGCGCCTTAGGGCACACGGCCACTCCCGCGCAGCATAGGCTCGGAAACGGGCAGTTCGAGCAATACGTGATGTAAACTTTCAGCTTCACTTTCCTTAGGAGCTTCACCATCTACAGCTTCTTTGTTGCGCCTGGCAGCTTCATCCTCCCTCGCGGCTTCATTCAACAACACCTAGAAGACAAGGCCTGACAACATCCCGTGCTACGTCACAGTGACCAGGCCGCGGCCGCCAGCTGAATGGCTGGCCACTGGGGCACGCCCCCTGCCCCCTGCCAGCTGAATGGCTGGCCACTGGGGCACGCCCCCTGCCTCGTGGCGGCCAGCCATTCAGCTGGCAGCCGCGGCCTGGTCACTGTGACGTAGCACGGGCTGTTGTGAGGCCTTGTCTTCTACATCTACATCTACATCTACATAGATACTCTGCAAATCACATTTAAGTGCCTGGCAGAGGGTTCATTAACCACCTTCATAACTTTTCTCTACCGTTCCATTCTCTAATAGCGCGCGGGAAGAAAGAACACCTAAATCGTTCCGTTTTCGATCTGATTTCTCTTATTTTATTGGGATGGTCATGTCTCCCTAAGTAGGTGGGTGCTAGCAAAGTATTTTCACATTCAGAACTAAAAGTCGGTGATTGAATCTTCGCAAACAGATCACGCCGCAATGAGTGCAACATTTCCGTGACGCTTTCCCCCCCGTAACGTGATAAAACAAAACGAGCTGCCCTTCTCTGAACCTTCTCAATATCTTCCGTCAGTCCCACCTGGTGAGGGTCCCACATGGAGCAACAGTACTCCAAGAGAGGACGCACAAGTGTGATGTAGGCAGTCTCTTTGGTGGAGCTGGTGCATCGTCTAAGCGTTCTGCCAATGAAACGTAACCTTTGGTTCGCCTTCCCCACAATATTTTCTATGTGTTCTCTCCAGTCAAAGTTGTTCGTAATTGTAACTCCTAGGTATTTGGTAGAATTTACGACCTTAAGGTTTGACTGATTTATCGCGTAATTGAAGTTCAGCGGATTTATTTTAGTGGTCATGTGTATTACTTCACACTTTTCTTTATTTAGTGTCAATTGCCAATTTTCGCACCAAGTAGAAATTTTGTCTAAATCGCTTTGCAGTTGCTTTTGATCCTAAAGCTGGTGTTGCTTCACTGCCCCTGGTAGTGTCATTCTTCCTGAGGATTTTCTGCTCATGGCAACTCCAGTCCCTTTGGCGACGGCACTGCCCGTGACATACATTCCAACCTTAGCAGCTACATCTTTTCCCTCCCCCAACCCCTGCAGCTTTACTATCTTCGGCAGCTTCAACACCCCAGCAGCATCTCTGCCCCTAACACGTTCAGTTTTCGTGGCACCTTCATAACATGCTGGCATTGAGGTACATGAGTTTCAAAATTTAACATCTTAAAAGGTGTACGTGAAGTTTAAAGTTGAATCTACAAAAGTAGTTTATTTTAAAGTTACTAATTCAAAACCTGATCTGATATTAGTTGCAGTCCAAATAGTGGTCATATATTGATGTTTAACAGTCGAGATCACTAAGTCAGCAAATAACTTCATCAAAATTTAACTGAACACGTACATTGTTCATTAACATAGTAATTTGGTTTAATTATGTCCCTGATATTGATTTATATACTGTTAAATGAGAAACAGTGCATTAAACTGATTATGTGCGCAACGGATCTTTTAACAAAGCAACTGTGACATGTAACCCGCTTGAAACACACACTGACTCTTTTGTATCCCATCCTCGTCGCTACTTTTGCGCCCCAGCCTCGTCGCCGCTTTTGTGTCTCGTTTCCGTCGTAGGTGTCGGTGGCCGAGTAGAAAGAGACCGACACAGGAATAAAGGATGCACGCTTGTGCAGGTACGAAGGTAAGCAGCCAGTGGAACAGCAGAAACTAGAAACACTAGAGTAAATTAGAACGAGATATATATTTCATAGAGACTTAGTAGTACTTAACTTTTACATAGTTCTAGGCAGGCACTAGGCAGGCCTCTAGCTCAACTATGTATCAGCATTCTGCAGTCAAGAACTATGTAAAAGTTAAGTACTACTAAGTCTCTATGAAATATATATCTCGTTCTAATTTACTCTAGTGTTTCTAGTTTCTGCTGTCCCACTGGCTGCTCACCTTCGTACCTGCACAAGCGTGCATCCTTTATTCCTGTCTCGGTCTCTTTCTACTCGGCCACCGACACCTACGACGGAAACGAGACTCAAAAGCGGCGACAAGGCTAGGACACAAAAGACTGTACTCAAAAAATTTGACTGCGAGGAAGATATTAAAAACACAAACCACTTTCTTAATGTTCGACTAAGAGAATTTTATGCATATCTGTACCTGATTATCAAAACTCAGTATCATACTCAATTAACTGCAGTTTTACATAACAATCATTTACTACGTTACCAATAACGAAATCTGTTCAACAAGATTACCAAAATCAATACTGCACTTTAAATCCAGAAATAACTAATTATCAAATAAAGGAAGTAGGTTAATCTCCTAACTATGTAAATGAAACAGAAAAGAAAGGCCAACTTTGTTACTTATTACTAATATTCACCATTACATTACCTAAATGATACAACCTCTTCATAATTACATGAAGTGCTATTACCTTCCTTCCAGAGGTAGTACAACCTTTTCACAATTATATGAAATGCAATATATTCCAAATACAATCAAACCAACTTGCTGGCACTGCAGCCTCTGCTCTACATCGGGGCCACGTACACAACACAACTGCTCTCTAAGCGAACTGAACCACAAGTCTGACTCTGTCTCTCCGCACGAGCTACAATGTTATGCGATACATATTCTTTGCCAAAGATGAAACTTCACAACTTCACAGATTTATCTACACATATCAATACACACAGTAGATACAATATTATACATTTTCTTGCAAGCAAGTTACTCGACACAAAACAGGAGGCATAATATTAGACTTTTCTAACAAATTCAGTAATATACATTTTCTATGGACACGTTTGAATCTTCACACCATCTACTACAGGAAATAAAGAAGCACTAACACAAAACAATGTGAGACATTTCATCTGATATTTACATGTCGATGTTGTTTGTATAGTTTTATGTTCAAAATGTTCAAATGTTTGTATAGCTTATGGGACTTAACTACGGTGTCATTAGTCCCTAAACTTACAAACTACTTACGAACTAGCTAATACTAAGGACGGCACAAATATCCATGCCCGAGGGGGGATTCGAACCCCCGACCGTAGTGGCCGTGCAGACCGTGAATGGAACGCCTCAGTCCCCTCGGCCACCGCGGCCGGCGTATAGTTTTATGGGACTTAACTACGGGGTCATCAGTCCCTAAACTTACAAACTACTTATGAACTTCTTACGAACTAGGACGGCACAAATATCCATGCCCGACGGGGGATTCGAACCCCCGACCGTAGTGGCCGTGCGGACCATGACTGGAGCGCCTCAGTCCCCTCGGCCACCGCGGCCGGCGATAATTATCGTAAATGAACAAATTAACATACGGGTTATTCAGTTAATTCGTTTTCTGACCGTTTGCGGTTGCATGGAGGTTTTCACTTTCGCCGGGTTTACTGCTTGAGTTATGGTAGTATGTGATGCAACAGTGTGACTAATTTACGAAGCACTCAGTAAGTTGCGTGACGGCCATCAAGTGGCAATGCTCAGCCAGCGAGCGCGGAGGCGGCGCAGCCCTGCAAAAAGCCCGCCGCTTCCCACGATATTCCAGTTCTCTGCGACAGAGTAGCTTAACGAGCAAAACGCACATAAAAGCGCTCCATTACCTGTAGGCTGTCCGTTTACTGCAACACTGCTCACCCTTACACGCGCCCAGAGAAGAAACATGGACAGCTTTTACGTAATGAGAGCTCGATGTGCAACCATAGGTAGAAAAAGAAAACAGAACGACCTGAATTGCGTTCCGCCTGATATGCATGCATCTCATATGACTGGCCCCCCAGGAAATGTAACTTCATACTGATATCAATAATTTGCTCACAGTGGCAAACTGATGTTTCATTTGATTTTGTAATAATGAAAACAAAGTTGTATGACGTCCCATCAAGAGAATTACGTTTCACCTCGAATTTGTTGTCAACAACTGAGACACCTTTCTGACACACTTCTGGGAAAACGACCTGCAAACCTGCGTCACATGACGCTACTAACATTCAAGAGTTTTTCGGGAATCATTCATCTCTCACTTATTTTTCTGATCGGATGTTTGCCGTCCCCGAGCCTTCAACAACCGTCAACAAAATTTATTTCCGGACGAAAATACACTTCAAACATGGCTTGGTGACATCTTTAACTAGAAACCAGTCGGTTTCTATAGTCTGTGGACGTGGAATTGGTAAACTAGCCGTCGGAGGTTCGAGTCCTCCCTGGGGCATGGGTGTGTGTGTTTGTCCTTAGGTTAGTTTACCTTAGTTTAAGTAGTTTGTAAGCTACGGACTGATGACCACGCAGTTTGGTCCGATAGACTTACAAACATTTGAACATTTTGGTAAACTAGCTGAGCTTTGAAACTTCCTGGCAGATTAAAATTGTGTGGCAGAACCGGGACTCGAAACTGCGAGCGCGGCAAGCGCTCTACCACTTTTTTTTCCCCTCTATGGGTAGTTTTGTTCTTTACGGTTGCTCCTGATTTTTGTTCGTTGTTGTTTGATGTCTTCTTGGCTCAGCTTTTTTTCAGCTTTCTTATTCCAGAGTATGTTCAGCCTTCTGACCGGTGAGCTATCCCGACTCTACTCACGGTCCGAAGTTTCATATCAGAGCAAACTCCGGCGCAGAGTGAAAGTTTCATTCTGGAAACATCCCTTAGGCTGTGGCTAAGCCGCGAAGGAAGCTTGGATTTTAATGTCCCGTCGACTGCATGGTCATTAGAGACGGAGCTTACACTCGGAATGTTTGAATAAGGATGTGGAAGGAAATCGGCCGTGCCCTTTCAAAGGAAACATCCCGGCATTTGCCTGGAGTGATTTAGGGAAATCACGGAAAATCTAAATCTGGATGGCCGGAGGTGGATTTGAACCGCCATCCTTCCTAATGCGAATCCAGTGTGTCACCACTGCGTCACCTCGCTCGGTGTGTGTATCCACCATACCTTTCTCCCAGGAATGCTAGTATTGCAAGTTTCACAGGAAAACTTCTGTGGAGTTTGGAAATTACGAGGCGAGGTACTGGCAGAAGTTGTGAGGAGGGACCGTGAGTCGAATCGGGATAGCTCAGTGGTAGAGCGCTTGCCCGCGAAAGACTAAGGTCCCACGTTAGAGTCCCGGTTCCGACACACAATTTTAATCTTCCAGAAGTTTCATATCAGCGCACACTCCGCTGCAGAGTGAC
Source organism: Locusta migratoria (assembly GCA_026315105.1). Classification (NCBI taxonomy): domain Eukaryota; kingdom Metazoa; phylum Arthropoda; class Insecta; order Orthoptera; family Acrididae; genus Locusta; species Locusta migratoria. Next base: position 383,381,458 of record CM048755.1, read on the forward strand.
AGTTTCATACTAGCTGAGCTTTCCCAGACTTTCTGATAATATGCAAAGAACTTAAAAAAACTTATGGGACTTAACTGCGGGGTCATCAGTCCCTAAACTTACAAACTACTTATGAACTAGCTTATACTAAAGATGGCACGACGGGGAACGGTCTCGCGCATCCTAGCCTAACGCCTCAAGGCGCTCGGCCGCTCCGCCGCGGCAAAGAACGTTTCACGGAGTTTTCTTAACATTTTCCTGTTGATTTCCAATCTGAAGAAAAGCAGCACTGTCGCAGAACAGCTAAATAAATTGACCACCTAGCGAGACTGGATCCACGGTCCAAATGCACCTTCATCTTACAAGCGATCACACCACTCCAGAAAAAGTTTTCAAATGTTTGTTAAGCTTAACGGACTTTCCTGCGGGGTCATCTGTCCCTAAGCTTACAAACTACTTAGGATCTAATTTATACTAAAGACAGCACAAACATCCATGTCCAAGAGGGGATTCGAATCCCCGATGGGGAACAGCCTTGCGTATTGTAGCATAGCGCCTGAATGTGCTCGGCCGCTCCGCCGTGGTACCACTCCATAACCTCAGTGTATCAATATCGCTCTAATACAGAAACCACGCCGTAAAGAAAGAGATAAGTTCAAATTTCCAAGTCTAATGTCTTTCTTAAACTCGAAAACATGAATTGATTAGAAACGGAACTGAGACTTTTCTCACCTGATCCCCTAATTGTTTTGAGCCGTGTTCAAAATGTTCAAATGTTTGTTAAGGTTGTGAGACTTAACTGCGGATTCATCAGCCCATAAACTTACAAACTACTTATAAACTATCTTATACTACAGACAATACAAACATCCATGCTCGAGGGAGGATTCGAACCTCCGACGGGGAACGGCCTCGCTCATCAGAGCATAGAGCCTCAATACACTCGGCCACTCCGCTTCGGCTTTGAGCTGTGTGGATCTGGATAGCCGGAGATGAATTTCAAAACCTCCCGAATGTGAGTCCAGTGTGTACGAATTAATAACTTTAATTCACACCTTAAACTAAAATCACTCAAATTATTGAATGGAATTGACACGAAAAATCAAGTTAATTTATCAGATCAATTCTGTACCAACCAGGAAATAACTCGTCGGTTACAAAGTTGCCAAACGTGTTCTAAAATTATGCCAAATCTTCGTTATACTAGCAAGAGGCAAGATATGTTTGCTAAGCCTCTACGTTTCTCGCACAGCGTGACGGCTGCCACCGTGTGGTCTGTGAGCTGAAATACCCGATATAGGCCAACGAGTTTTATTCGCATTTCCGTATCTACGAGCTAGGTATAAAGTGTAGTTATGAATAATATCAGCATGCACAGACAGCAATCCGAACATCGTAAGTAAAGAGCAGGATACTTTATTTGAGCGACTGTTCCCTTCTTTAGCTGTCGTAGTTTTGTTTTTGCGATTTAAACCAACCGCGGACTATGAATCCCAATCATCTGAAGCAATTTGCTTTACTGTCATCAATAGACGCAATTAATCAGACATTTCAATGTTACATACTTGAAAACTATTTTTCTAATGGCTGCTTTCATAGGCACTACCAAAAATCAAATGTTTTTTAAGCTTATGAGACTTAACTGCTTGGTCATCAGTCCCTAAACTTACAAACTACTTATGAACTAACTTATACTAAATACAGCACAAACATACATGCCCGAGAAAGGATTCGAACCTCCGACGCGGGAGACTGAGAGATCCGCAACGTGGCGCTCCAGACCGCTCGGCTACTCCCGCGCGGCTAGGCATTACCTCTTATAAATACACTAAATCTCAACACAGTATTACACTGATTCCAAAGCCAAACATTAAGAATTACATTTCATAATATGCGAATAACATACACTTTCCAGTCCACTAGCAAACCGAGTAAAAATATTTTTCAGTTACTTAAAAGTAGGACCCAACAGCCGCGTAAAAATGTAAGTATAAGCACAACTCCAGCTTCTGATAAGATGAAAACAGAAGCAAGTGTGACAAGAATGTGCAACAAGGAAAAAAATTCGTGACAGTAAGGCCTCGAATATGTACTTCGTCATCAAACCTAACACTCGTTTTATGAAAACAAAAGGGGCTGTGCGGGAGTAGCCGAGCGGTGCGGCACAAATTTTCCGAGCGCCGTGGCTCAGTGCGCCCGGTCAGGGGGCTAACCGCTCTCTGTAATAAGAAAGCTGAGCCGAATATTCAACGAACAAACTGAACCAACGACCGCGATGCATGGATCTACCAGAAAAAAAAGCTGTCTGGAGCGCCACGTTGCGGATCGCGAGGCCTCCCGGGTCGGAGGTTCGAATTCTCCCTCGGGCATGGATGTGTGTTGTCCTTACGTTAGTTTAACTTAGTTTAAATAGTTTGTAAGGTACGGACTAATAAACACGCAGTTGAGTCGGATACTTTTACATTTTTTGAACAAAAGGGAGGAATAGTATCGTCTACTCGAAATGATTACAAAGTAACTACTGGTGATGCTTTGTAAAGTAAAGTGAAAAACACCTGATTAATGAGCTTTCTTATTTCTAGACACCAAAAACACAGAGAGAAACAAAAGAAACAAGAAGAGGTTACGCTAAGCATAAGTGGGACGGAATTTATATGCAAACCTGACAGTTGGCGTAGTTCGCTCGTAGTTTCATTTTTCCCAGTTCTTTCACACTAATGACCCCTCTAGGCTATTACAAAATTCATACGATAATTGTCGAATTGCCGGCCGCGGTGGCCGAGGGGACTGCGGCGCGCCAGTCACGGTCTGCACGGCCACTAAGGTCGGGGGTTCGAATCCCCCCTCGGGCATGGATATTTGTGCCGTCCTTAGTGTTAGCTAGTTCATAAGTAGTTTGTAAGTTTAGGGACTGATGACCCCGTAGTTAAGTGCCATAAGCTATACAAACATACAATTGTCGAATTCTAATTAACACAGACCGATTTGTTTAATACTGCATGAATTCCGGTCGAATCTAAGTCAGCGGACAACGATTATTGAAATAATTCTTCTTATGTGGGAGGCTATCAGAAATGCTTCATAACTGTTTTACGATAGGTTCTGTTCATATCAACTGGTCTCCACATAAAATTTTTCGTTTACTCGTGAATGAGGAGTCACGGTTGAAAGCGATCTTTAAAAAACCATTTGGCATTTGATAGACGTGTAAAGGCTATTTCAAAACGAGAAGGCGTATGGAAGATATAACGTACGTTTCATCTCGAAATGTTTAATTTCTGTCACCTACCTCAGTTACTCTAAATTCGTTGTTCTAACAACGCTAAAAATTTCTAGTTACTAGCTAAACTCAGCAAACTCTACATCGTGGCTCAGTCTGCTACGAAATCAATGGGAATGTAAATGAAAGAATTCTTGCAAACGTAGATGAACCTATGAAATACATTAATCAAATCAATACCTTTCTTGGCGTTGTTATGAGTAAGTGGAATGAAACGAAAGTTTTAAAAAATGGTTTCTCAGCAAATCATTTACTGTAAAGCCCGCGAATTTACAATTTTTCGCCCTTTGTCTGCATAAACATGAATGTCAGATGTCTTGATGACTCTGGAGCATGCGACTTATACACTGCATAAACCAATTCAAAAAAATGTTCAAATGTCTGTAAATCTATCGGACCAAACTGCGTGGTCATCAGTCCGTAGCTTACAAACTACTTAAACCTATGTAAACTAACCTAAGGACAAACACACACGCCCATGCCCCAGGGAGGACTCGAACCTCCACGGCGAGCAACCGTGCGCTCCGCAGCGAGACGCTTTAGACCGCTCGGCTACTCCACCGCGGTTTAAACCAATTAGGAGATCACGTGAGATATCATGCACAACATACTTATGGTAATGTATTTTATTCATATATTGCTTACATTTGTCATTTGTGTGTGTTGCAGTACGATACTGTGCTGTCTCAATTCTTTACTTGAGGTTTACATGACTTAGAGCGAGGCACCATAGCGCTACCATTATAGTGGAAAAGTCATTTTCGTTGCCCTCTAATGCGGTGTGTGATCACCTCGGACGACAAGTATAGTGGCACATCTACAAGGAATGGACAGTATGAAATTAGCTTTTAGCTCTTGAGGGATATTTGGCCATTCTTCCATGAGTGCTATATCCAGCTCTGCAACCGTTGTGGGAAATGCTGGTCTGAGTGTAATGCGTCAGCCAAGTGCATCTCAGAGATGCTCAATCGGGTTTAAGTCCGGTGAACAAGCTGGGCACGCCATTCGTTCAACTCAGCTTCAAGCATGTTGTCCACCAGTGCAGCTCTGTGAGGACGATCGTTATCGTCCACCAGAAAGAACCCCTCTCCTATGGCACCGGCGTAGGGCACAATAAAAGATCGAAGGATTTCGACTCTATACCTCTTAATAGTCAAAGCGTCATTCTAAACGACATAGAGGTCCGTACGTCCGCCAATACTGACTCCTGTCCACACATTCTCTCCAGATCAGGAAACGACGATTGTCCAGCTGAACACAAAATCATGACTCATCTGTGAACAGAATCCAGCACCATTCACTACTACTCCACTCCTGATGTTCCTCCGCCCAGTTTCTTCGAGCTCAATGGTGTCGTGGTTTTAATGGGACACATACCATAAGCCTCTGTGCGTAGATGTCACATTCCCCTACGGCAATTTCTGACTGTTTGTGTCAATATTGGGCGTGCTGTTTCTGGCTGGAGTGTGTGCTGCAGATAAGTTGTATTCAGTCTCCTGTCTCGACGGTCTGTTAACCGGATATAACGGTCATCTCTTGCTGATGCTGCCTGTGGATGACTTTGACCTTACCTTTTTTAACGGTTCCTGTTGTCTGAATTCGCGTCCAGGTCCTGGAAATTACACTTTGGGACACTCCAATAGCTGCAGCCACCTCCCTCTGTGTCTGCCCCACTTCCAACCTTCCTACAGCTCTCCATGCCATAGCTTCTGGTAAGTTACATTGTTGTTGCATTGCTCGCTACACTATTTGAAGCCAACTGCTTGTGTAATACGTTTGGAAGAGTAAAGACAAGTCAACACCAACCCCATCTGCAGCAACTTTCTGTTACTACCACTGATGGTTGTTGTCTCCATTCCGTAGAACCGACAGCAAGACGTTGAACAATTTTAGTTCATTCTGCCCATGACAGTGCTTCAGGACCTAGATAACTCAAATGATGCCCTAATTGTAATTATTCACGTTTTCCCGGCGAGGCGTTGTCATCTTGCACAATCGGGTATTCTGCCGGTTATTCGCGTCTTTTATTGCACGATATTTCAACTCGTAGTCTTCTTCAGGTTCTTCCTGATACTGATTCCACAGTGTAACATGTCCAGTATTTATGCCTGTTTGGTGCTAGGACAGGCATCGCCGGTGCGACATCGGCCGAGGCCGCTCTGCCAACACATTCTAGAGACAAGGCCTCACAACAGCCCTTGTTACATCATACTGACCAGGCCGCGGCCGCCAGTTTACTGGCTGCCCGCTACGAGGCAGTGGGCGTGCCCTAGCGGCCAACCATTCTGCTGGCAACCGCGCCCTGATCATTATGACGTAGCGCGGGCTGTTCTGAGGCCTGTCTCTAGGGGGTGTTGGCCAACACCGTCTAGATACAAGGCCTCACAACAAGCCCGTGTCACGTCACACCGATAGGCTGCCCTCGCAAGCTCAATAGATGGTGCTACGAGGCAGTGAGCTGCGCCCCAGTGGCCGGCCAGTAAGCTTGCGATGGCAGCCTATCGGTGTGACGTGACACGGGCTTGTTGTGAGGCCTTGTATCTAGACGGTGTTGGCCAACACCCCCTAGAGACAGGCCTCACAACAGCCCTTGTTAATCATACTGACCAGGCCACGGCCGCCAGCTTACTGGCTGCCCGCTATGAGGCAGTGGGCCTGCCCTAGCGGCCAACCATTCTGCTGGCGACCACGGCCTGATCATTATGACGTAGCGCGGGCTGTTCTGAGGCCTGTCTCTAGGGGGTGTTGGCCAACACCGTCTAGATACAAGACCTCACAACAAGCCCGTGTCACGTCACACCGATAGGCTGCCCTCGCAAGCTCACTGGATGGTGCTACGAGGCAGTGAGCTGCGCCCCAGTGGCCGGCCAGTAAGCTTGCGAGGGCAGCCTATCGGTGTGACGTGACACGGGCTTGTTGTGAGGCCTTGTATCTAGACGGTGTTGGCCAACACCCCCTAGAGACAGGCCTCACAACAGCCCTTGTTACATCATACTGACCAGGCCACGGCCGCCAGTTTACTGGCTGCCCGCTACGAGGCAGTGGGCGTGCCCTAGCGGCCAACCATTCTGCTGGTGACCGAGGCCTGATCATTATGACGTAGCGCGGGCTGTTCTGAGGCCTGTCTCTAGGGGGTGTTGGCCAACATGGTCTAGATACAAGACCTCACAACAAGCCCGTGTCACGTCACACCGATAGGCTGCCCTCGCAAGCTCACTGGATGGTGCTACGAGGCAGTGAGCTGCGCCCCAGTGGCCGGCCAGTAAGCTTGCGAGGGCAGCCTATCGGTGTGACGTGACACGGGCTTGTTGTGAGGCCTTGTATCTAGACGGTGTTGGCCAACACCCCCTAGAGACAGGCCTCACAACAGCCCTTGTTACATCATACTGACCAGGCCACGGCCGCCAGCTTACTGGCTGCCCGCTATGAGGCAGTGTGCGTGCCCTAGCGGACAACCATTCTGCTGGCGACCGCGGCCTGATCATTATGACGTAGCACGGGCTGTTCTGAGGCCATACTCCGCAATTCACTGTAAGGTGCGTGGCGGAGGGTACACTGTACCACTACTAGGCATTTCCTTTCCTATTCCACTCCCAAATTGAACGAGGAAAAAAAGAATGCCTATATGCCTCCGTACGAGCCCTAATTTCTCTTATCTTGTCTTTGTGATCTTAACACGAAATGTAAGTAGGCGGCAGCAAGATCGTACTACACTCACCTTCAAATTCCGGCCCTTTAAATTTACTTAACAGAAATTCACGAAAAGAACGTCGTCTTTCTTCCAGCGATCCCCAATTGAGTTGCCGGAGCATTTCCGTGACACTCGCGCATTGGTCGAACCTACCGGTAACAAATCTAGCTGCTCGCCTCTGAACCGCCTCTATGTTTTCCTTCAAACCGATCTGCTGCGGGTCCCAAATATTTGAGCAATACTCAAGACGTGGTCGTCCAAGCGTTTTATACGCGGTCTCCTTTACAGGTGAAGTACATCTTCCCAAAATTCTCCCAATAAACCGAAGTCGGCTGTCCGCCTTACTCACAACTGTCCTTACATGCTCGTTCCATTTCATATCGCTCTGCAATGTGACGCCTAGATATTTGAACGACGCGACCGCATCAAGAAGCTCACTACTGATGCTGTATTCGAACATTATAGGATTGTTTTTTCTACTCATGCACATCACCTTACATTTTTCTACATTGAGAGCTAGCTGCCATTCTTCGCACCAACTAGAAATTTTGTCTAAGTCAACCTGTATGCTATTACAGTCAGTTACAGACGACACCCTCCCATACACCACAGCATCATCAGCAACAGCCGCAACAGCCTTGTGACGTGACGCGCTCTGTACTGCTGCCGCGGAGAAACAGAATGCAGTGTGTGGAGTGCAGCAATTTAGAAAACACAGGGAAGAGATGGTATGAAGAATACGGTGAGATCTATGATATCTTAATTTTAAAACACACTTTTTAATTAAATAATAGACACATATTTACAGACAATTGTATATCATCTTTATATCATGAGAATATTATAATGTAGATGTAATTTAATGTGAGGATAACACTGTTATAAAATAAAGAGAAAGGAATATAGGGTAAGGTGGTACAAATTCGATATAGGTACAATTCCGATCAACATAATTTATCAGTCTCGTAGTGTTGGTAACACTTGCCTTTGTGTGGCGTTGTAGTGTAGCAGGTTTTCACAGCTCCTCCTGTCTTTTCCAAGAATACACCACTTTGCGCTACGGAGATATAAATTTTTTCCTGTTAAGAGGTACGTGGAGCAACTTCGTCGAACGCGCTCTTATAAATTATCTAGTTTCCACGCTATTGCAAATTCTATATTATGTTTGTTACCTAGAAGTATGCGTTGGTGCCCAAAGGAAAAAGTGCTTTTCATGTGGAAGAAGCCAGTGATCAAAATTGTACGAGGAAGTGATCATAATTGTACCTACTGTGGTACATTTTCGACCGATTTTACACACTTCTGTAACATTTTTTTGTGTTTATACCAAAATTTGTAATGGTCTAGTATTTGTGTTACATATTCGTTAAATATCCAAGAATAAGTGCCATAGTTAAAATTAACTCTTTTCTCAACATATTTCCATTACCAACAACATTTGTCCGAAATGATCGGAATTGTACCACCTTACCCTAATACAATTTTCTCTACAATTTAAAGCAAAGCTGCACAGTAAAATTAAGTAGAAATTTTCCGACATTTTCCATTTCGTTTTTCTTTGGTTAATTTTTCAATGTTAAGTTGCAATGTTTGAAATATTTTTAATCGAAGGCTGCATGTAAGCTTGTGCTCTGACGAGGAGTTAGATCTTTGCCAATTTCACAATAGAAAAAAAGTTTTTTACACACACATACGTCGAACCAAACATACACAGTATCCGTGAAGCAAGGGTATAGAACCTCGGAAATCTGTTTTGAGGAACATTCTTATGAAAATCTGCCAAGCCTTCATTGCGTTTATATTTGTCCTTCAATAAATCGTCACACTGTAAATTTAACAGTTCCATTTGAAACCTCGTAGAAACATTGTTAAAACCCACTGAAAACGGTGTTGCAAAGAGCTGAAATATAGTAGACAATATTTCCACATTTTAAAACCTTGACCCAAACTGGTTACGAAGAGCTTCCAGAATTTTCACATATTCTTCAGAGAGAGTAAGATCAGGAACACGCGCCTGCAATAGCTTCGGAAGATGCGCAGTGTTTCCAGTCTGTAGTTGATCCATCCACAGATTCAGTGCCATTTTGAAGGCATTAATTCTGTAGTACACATCTGTTATGAGGAGTCCATTTCCTTGGAATAAGGTGTTTAAATCGTTTAAGTGGCCAGTTACATCATTCAGGAATGCTAAGTCACAAATCCAGGTTTCTTCTTGGAATTGAGAAACAGTCTGATTTCGAATAGTCATGAATAATGCTATTTCTTTTCTTAACTCAATCAATCTAGCACCTTACCCGTGCTCAACCAGAGCGCATTATAAAAATAAGGAAGATTACCGTACTGCGTACCACACTCTTCAAGAAAACTTGTAAATTGTCTATGTCTCAGCCCTCGTGATCGGATAGAATTTGTGACTTCTACCACCGTATCCATAAATTTCTAATTTTCATATATTTTGCACGTAGATTCTCTTGATGATATATGCAGTGAACGGCATTGAGTTCTTGTGTGGCAGTAGAAACATGTTTCATGCGTTCATTCACCCATGCTATTAATCCCACATTAACTTCTACCATAGACGGAGCCCCATCTGTTTCGATAGAAACAAGCTCATTCCAACTCAGGCCAACGTTTTCAACAGCTTTTTCTACGCCTTTGAAACTGTCAAACGCAGTGGTGGTGCCCTTGAGGAAGATTTAATCTAAAAATACCTCTGTTATATTCAGCTTATCATAGAGGCTCCGAATGTAAATTGCCTTGTATCTAGACGGTGTTGGCCAACACCCCCTAGAGACAGGCCTCACAACAGCCCTAGTTACATCATACTGACCAGGCCACGGCCGCCAGCTAACTGGCTGCCCGCTATGAGGCAGTGGGCGTGCCCTAGCGGCCAACCATTCTGCTGGCAACCGCGGCCTGATCATTATGACGTAGCGCGGGCTGTTCTGAGGCCTGTCTCTAGGGGGTGTTGGCCAACACCGTCTAGATACAAGGCCTCACAACAAGCCCGTGTCACGTCACACCGATAGGCTGCCCTCGCAAGCTCACTGGATGGTGCTACGAGGCAGTGAGCTGCGCCCCAGTGGCCGGCCAGTAAGCTTGCGAGGGCAGCCTATCGGTGTGACGTGACACGGGCTTGTTGTGAGGCCTTGTATCTAGACGGTGTTGGCCAACACCCCCTAGAGACAGGCCTCACAACAGCCCTTGTTACATCATACTGACCAGGCCACGGCCGCCAGCTTACTGGCTGCCCGCTATGAGGCAGTGTGCGTGCCCTAGCGGACAACCATTCTGCTGGCGACCGCGGCCTGATCATTATGACGTAGCGCGGGCTGTTCTGAGGCCATACTCCGCAATTCACTGTAAGGTGCGTGGCGGAGGGTACACTGTACCACTACTAGGCATTTCCTTTCCTATTCCACTCCCAAATTGAACGAGGAAAAAAAGAATGCCTATATGCCTCCGTACGAGCCCTAATTTCTCTTATCTTGTCTTTGTGATCTTAACACGAAATGTAAGTAGGCGGCAGCAAGATCGTACTACACTCACCTTCAAATTCCGGCCCTTTAAATTTACTTAACAGAAATTCACGAAAAGAACGTCGTCTTTCTTCCAGCGATCCCCAATTGAGTTGCCGGAGCATTTCCGTGACACTCGCGCATTGGTCGAACCTACCGGTAACAAATCTAGCTGCTCGCCTCTGAACCGCCTCTATGTTTTCCTTCAAACCGATCTGCTGCGGGTCCCAAATACTTGAGCAATACTCAAGACGTGGTCGTGCAAGCGTTTTATACGCGGTCTCCTTTACAGGTGAAGTACATCTTCCCAAAATTCTCCCAATAAACCGAAGTCGGCTGTCTGCCTTACTCACAACTGTCCTTACATGCTCGTTCCATTTCATATCGCTCTGCAATGTGACGCCTATATATTTGAACGACGCGACCGCATCAAGAAGCTCACTACTGATGCTGTATTCGAACATTATAGGATTGTTTTTTCTACTCATGCACATCACCTTACATTTTTCTACATTGAGAGCTAGCTGCCATTCTTCGCACCAACTAGAAATTTTGTCTAAGTCAACCTGTATGCTATTACAGTCAGTTACAGACGACACCCTCCCATACACCACAGCATCATCAGCAACAGCCGCAACAGCCTTGTGACGTGACGCGCTCTGTACTGCTGCCGCGGAGAAACAGAATGCAGTGTGTGGAGTGCAGCAATTTAGAAAACACAGGGAAGAGATGGTATGAAGAATACGGTGAGATCTATGATATCTTAAATTTAAAACACACTTTTTTAATTAAATAATAGACACATATTTACAGACAATTGTATATCATCTTTATATCATGAGAATATTATAAAGTAGATGTAATTTAATGTGAGGATAACACTGTTATAAAATAAAGAGAAAGGAATATAGGGTAAGGTGGTACAAATTCGATATAGGTACAATTCCGATCAACATAATTTGTCAGTCTCGTAGTGTTGGTAGCACTTGCCTTTGTGTGGCGTTGTAGTGTAGCAGGTTTTCACAGCTCCTCCTGTCTTTTCCAAGAATACACCACTTTGCGCTACGGAGATATAAATTTTTTCCTGTTAAGAGGTACGTGGAGCAACTTCGTCGAACGCGCTCTTATAAATTATCTAGTTTCCACGCTATTGCAAATTCTATATTATGTTTGTTACCTAGAAGTATGCGTTGGTGCCCAAAGGAAAAAGTGCTTTTCATGTGGAAGAAGCCAGTGATCAAAATTGTACGAGGAAGTGATCATAATTGTACCTACTGTGGTACATTTTCGACCGATTTTACACACTTCTGTAACATTTTTTTGTGTTTATACCAAAATTTGTAATGGTCTAGTATTTGTGTTACATATTCGTTAAATATCCAAGAATAAGTGCCATAGTTAAAATTAACTCTTTTCTCAACATATTTCCATTACCAACAACATTTGTCCGAAATGATCGGAATTGTACCACCTTACCCTAATACAATTTTCTCTACAATTTAAAGCAAAGCTGCACAGTAAAATTAAGTAGAAATTTTCCGACATTTTCCATTTCGTTTTTCTTTGGTTAATTTTTCAATGTTAAGTTGCAATGTTTGAAATATTTTTAATCGAAGGCTGCATGTAAGCTTGTGCTCTGACGAGGAGTTAGATCTTTGCCAATTTCACAATAGAAAAAAAGTTTTTTACACACACATACGTCGAACCAAACATACACAGTATCCGTGAAGCAAGGGTATAGAACCTCGGAAATCTGTTTTGAGGAACATTCTTATGAAAATCTGCCAAGCCTTCATTGCGTTTATATTTGTCCTTCAATAAATCGTCACACTGTAAATTTAACAGTTCCATTTGAAACCTCGTAGAAACATTGTTAAAACCCACTGAAAACGGTGTTGCAAAGAGCTGAAATATAGTAGACAATATTTCCACATTTTAAAACCTTGACCCAAACTGGTTACGAAGAGCTTCCAGAATTTTCACATATTCTTCAGAGAGAGTAAGATCAGGAACACGCGCCTGCAATAGCTTCGGAAGATGCGCAGTGTTTCCAGTCTGTAGTTGATCCATCCACAGATTCAGTGCCATTTTGAAGGCATTAATTCTGTAGTACACATCTGTTATGAGGAGTCCATTTCCTTGGAATAAGGTGTTTAAATCGTTTAAGTGGCCAGTTACATCATTCAGGAATGCTAAGTCACAAATCCAGGTTTCTTCTTGGAATTGAGAAACAGTCTGATTTCGAATAGTCATGAATAATGCTATTTCTTTTCTTAACTCAATCAATCTAGCACCTTACCCGTGCTCAACCAGAGCGCATTATAAAAATAAGGAAGATTACCGTACTGCGTACCACACTCTTCAAGAAAACTTGTAAATTGTCTATGTCTCAGCCCTCGTGATCGGATAGAATTTGTGACTTCTACCACCGTATCCATAAATTTCTAATTTTCATATATTTTGCACGTAGATTCTCTTGATGATATATGCAGTGAACGGCATTGAGTTCTTGTGTGGCAGTAGAAACATGTTTCATGCGTTCATTCACCCATGCTATTAATCCCACATTAACTTCTACCATAGACGGAGCCCCATCTGTTTCGATAGAAACAAGCTCATTCCAACTCAGGCCAACGTTTTCAACAGCTTTTTCTACGCCTTTGAAACTGTCAAACCCAGTGGTGGTGCCCTTGAGGAAGATTTAATCTAAAAATTCCTCTGTTATATTCAGCTTATCATAGAGGCTCCGAATGTAAATAGCTAACTGTGCAGTATTCGATATGTCAGTACTCTCATCGACAGCTAAAGAATAATTTATACGTGTCGTAACACCCAGTTCTTGCACATCTGCAGCCATGTACTGAATATGTCGCATAAGTTTTCTGAGACAAACTCACTTTTTTAAAGTCTTGCACCAAATGTCGGCACATTTCTTCAGCGGCCATCACAATTACTTCTTTCGCAAAGTCACCCTCTGTAAATGGTCTAACTTTCTTGCCTCTACGTAGAGCTAATCTGTAGGTCGGACGGACAGACGCTTCGTTGCTCTCCACATCAGCGTGTTCCTTTAATTCAGATATTAAGGCTACTCGTTCTTGTCCTTCATATTTTCCATACTCATTTCCATGGCACAAGAATAATGACGTTGTAATTACTTTTTTTCTTTTCTTTTTTGTACTTTTCTGTTACACGACGGTGCTCTCCTGGATTTATTCATGCACATTTTGACATCGACGTACTTCCTATATGGAGGTCAATTCTACGAGCAGACAGAAGGGTTGGCAATGGGCAGCTCTCTCTCACTGGTGGTGGCCAATCTCTTTATGGAGAGAGTTGAAGAAGAGGCACTCACATCGGCCCCGGATCAACCGAAATGCTTTTTCAGATATTTCGATGACACCTATGTTGTATGGCATCATGCAAGGGAGAAGCTCGATGTTTTCTTGGAACATCTCAACTCGCGCCACTACGACATAAATTTACGATGGAACTAGAGAGGGATGGACTACTACCATTCCTAGATGTTCTTGTCAAGAGGAAGGCAGATGGTACCTTCGGCCATAGTGTGTACCGTAAACCCACCCTCACCGACTTGTACCTGCAAGCCAGTAGTTGCCACCATCCAGCACAGAAAAATGGTGTACTCAGAACTCTGGTTCACTGGGCACGAACTCTGTCACATCCTGTTATTTGACAACGAAGATGGAACATCTATAATCTGCAATTATATATTTTCGACGACGTTACAACGTTAAATGAATGAAATACATCGCAATTTGCGATCAGTTATGGCTTAATTGTACTAGGTTTAGATGGAATACCAAAGTGCGGCGAATGAAAAATTGTACCCGCCCAGGATTAGAATCCGGGATCTTCTGCTTAATAGGCATACGCGTTGACCTCTCCGCCACCGAGGACATAGTGACCAGACCGACTGCAGAGGACTCTTCCCTGCACGTCTCCCTTCGCACCCAAATCTCCATTCGCCACGCTTTCTCTTCAGTCGTAATTTTATGTTTTATGAATTATTCCACTGAAACATCTGCAACCAGTATGACAGATTGTATCAGTTCTGTTTGTCTCTCTCGGTAGATATCTTGCTTGTTTAAAGATGTGTTCCTCTGACCGGATCTCAAGGATTTCAGAAAGTGTCATCTGAAGTAATGTAGACGTGTATCTGACAGGCGTGAGAAGTCCAGCGGCGTGTTGAGAGCTGCCCGTGCATGCGGCAGCCGCGGATGTGCGCCAGCATGGAGTATGGAGTCGCCTCGCGCCAGACAGAAACATCGCTCTCGGCAAGAGGGACTTCGGAGCGGCAGTCTCGCTAGGCGCTCCCGATTGAGGGTAACGAGCGGGAGGTCAGACTACGTTTGACGGCCTCCATTACACGCTACAGTTCCCTGTAGCGGCAGACGGTTATATCTTGAGTCAGCGACACGGGAAAGTCACCCGAGTAATAGGCATGATATGTAATACCTCAACCGATAACGACAAGTAAAATTAAAAAAAAAAAAAAAAAAAAAAAAAAAAAAAAAAAAAAAAAAAAAAAACTGAGAGGCATTACTATTCAACTCGCTCTCTTAATACTGAATGCAGTTCTCGAAAGAATCTTCTGAATGTACATTGCAGGTAAAACAAAATAGTACACTTTGAAAGATACGTCGATTTTGATCCGATGAAGGCAGGTGCCACTTGCGGAAAAGTACATGCCCAGTGCGATATCAACATATAATTACAGGCCAATATCGTTGACTTCAGTTTCCTGTAGAATTTTGGAGCATATTCTCAGTTCGAATATAGTAAATTTCCTTGAGACAGAAAAGCTTCTTTCTATTAATCAGCTCGGGTTTAGGAAACATCGTTCATGTGAAACTCAGCTTGCCCTTTTCCCACATGACATCTTGCGAGCCATGGATGAAGGGCAACAGGCAGATTGTGTCTTTCTTGATTTGAAAAAGGCTTTTGATGCGGTGCCACACTGCAGACTTCTAACGAAGATACGAGCTTATGGAATAGGTTCACAGATATGTGACTGGCTGGAAGACTTCCTAAGTAACAGAACGCAGTACGTTGTTCTCGACGGCGTGTGTTCATCAGAGACGAGTGTATCGTCAGGCGTGCCCCAGGGGAGTGTGATAGGACCGCTATTATTTTCTATCTATATAAATGATCTGATGGACAGAGTAACTTGTAATTTGCGGCTGTTTGCTGATGATGCTGTGATGTATGGGAGGGTGTCGTCTTTAACTGACTGTAATAGCATACAGGATAACTTAGACAAAATTTCTATTAGGTGTGAAGAATGGCAGCTAACTCTCAAAGTAGAAAAATGTAAGGTGATGCGCATGAGTAGGAAAACAATTCCATAACGTTCGAATACAAAATACAGAATACTTCTTGATGCAGTCGCATCGTTCAAGTATCTTGGCGTAACATTGCAGAGCGATATGAAATGGAACGAACATGTGAGGACAGTTGTGAGTAAGGCGGTTTATTTGGATAATTTTCGGAAGATGTACTTCATCTGTAAAGGAGACCGCGCTTGAAACGCTTGTACGACCACGTCTTGAGTATTGCTCAAGTGTTTGGCGCCCGCAGCATAGAAGCAGTTCAGAGGCGAGTAGCTAGGTTTGTTACTGGTAGGTTCGACCAATGTGCGAGTGTCACGGAAATGCTCCGGCAAGTCAATTGGGGATCGCTGGAGAAAAGACGACGTTCTTTTCGTGAATTTCTGTTGAGGAAATTTAGATGGCCGGAATTTGAAGCTGAGTGTAGTACAATCTTGCTGTCACCTGCTTACATTTCGCGTAGTGGTCATAATGACAAGATAAGAGAAATTACGGCTCGTACGGAGGCATATAGGCATTCTTTCTTTCCTCGTTCTATTTGGGAGTGGAATAGGAAAGTAAATGCCTAGTAGTGGTACAATGTACCCACCACCACGCACCTTACGGTGGATTGCGGAGTATGTATGTAGATGTAGAAGTTAACAGGCGTCACGCCATGCAGACGCTGTCGCATTTCTACAGCCAAATGACCGAGCTATAACTGGGTCAAATTGTGGCTTTCCGAGTGGACAGATGGTCCTCTCAGAGAATTGCCATACATAGTGGACGTGCTGTGTTAGTTGTGCAACTGTTCGGGTTGCATGAATCACGTGAACATTCTCACACCCATAGGAGACGTTCTGAATGTACGTCCATGCAGCACGGACGTACGCCAACGGCAGCAATGGCAGAACTTACAGCTACCATACCACAGATAAGATGATTTGTAATCCCAATAGTGTCAACACGAACTGTTGCCAACCGCTTATTAGCAGTGAGAGGGGAGGTACGTACACATCTTGCCGATCTTCCACTCACACCACAGGAGCGACGTGCACTGCTCGACTGGTACCGTCAGAGGATCACTTGCAAGATGGAATAGCGTGCCGTGGCTTACAGCGATGAAATCAGATTCTGCCTGCACGAAAATTATGGTCGTTTGCGCGTACTACGTAGACCTGGCGAGTGATGTCTCATAGAGTGCATTTGTACAACACACACGGTCCCACTCCAGGCCTTATGGTCTGCGGTGTTATAATCTACCACTCTCATTCACCTTTCGTGTTTGTGGAGGGAACGCTGACCAGCACTTGTTCCGTGCAGAATGTTGTAAGACCCGTTCTTTCCCCTTTCTTTCAACAGGAATGTGATGTGTTGTTTCGGCTGGATAATACTCGTCCTCACACACACACACACTCTATTCGTGAAACTCCACGTGCTCTGCAAGACGTGCAGCAACTTCCCTAGCCAGCATGATCTTCAAACTCGTCTCCTATCGAGCACGTCTGGGATATGCTGAGACGACAACTGACTCGTTCGACTCGTCTGCTCGCGTGACTTAGTGACCAAATGAATCAGGCGTAGAATAATGTATCCCAAGACAGTGTTCGCCATCGTATGATTAAATGGATGCCAGAATTAACGCCTGCATTTACGCTCGTGACTGCTACATCACGTATTGATACGGGTGATTCAGCATGTATCAACACCTGGTGCCTCATTACCGCTTGAGGTTACTTACTTACTGCTTTGCCCACACAAACCGCAGTCGGTCTTTCGTCTCACCAATCAGCATCCTCCAGCGCCCTCGGTCCATGTAATCTTCTTCAGATAGTCCCATATCCTCTCTGATCTGGTCAATCCATCGCAGTCGTGGTCTTTCTCTTGGTCTTTTGTCTCTGGTGTCCTCTTCAACTACCTCCATTATGATCTGGCCTTCTCGATGAATTACGTGTCCATTACCACTTCATTCGTCTTTCTTTGATCACTGCCACGATGTCCATTGACTTGAATAATTCCTGCAATTCACGGTATTTTTTTTTCTCCATTCATCTCCATCCTTCACTGGCCCAAAAATTTGTCTGAGGATGGCATTCTCCAATGTCAGGAGTTTTCTTTCCATCTTTCACGTAATAGTCCAAGTCTCTGCTCCGTGTAAGACTACAGGTTGCATTGTTGTCTTGTAGATGTTAGTCTTCGAGGATCTCGATAGTAGCCG
The DNA here is from genome assembly GCA_026315105.1 of Locusta migratoria. Classification (NCBI taxonomy): domain Eukaryota; kingdom Metazoa; phylum Arthropoda; class Insecta; order Orthoptera; family Acrididae; genus Locusta; species Locusta migratoria. The sequence goes on from CM048755.1 coordinate 383,399,471, forward strand.
GGACTTTAGTAGCTTTCCGACAGCAAATCTTGACCTGTTTCCAGCTTGTATTCGTGCAGTAATTTCCTGTTCTATCTCGTTCCTTGCGCCAAGGATTTAAAGTATTTAACAATTTCAAAGACTTTGTCGTCCACATTTAGAGGTCTGTCATCATTGTCTCTGATAACTACGAGGTACTTGGTCTTATCCATATTCAACTTCAGGCCTGTTCTTATTGCCTCTTCTATCAATGTTCTTGTCATCTGAACCAGGTCTTGCTCTCTCTCTCTTCTCTCTCTCTCTCTCTCTCTCTCTCTCTCTCTCTCTCTCTCTGCTATTAGAACAACATCGCATAGGCCAGGGTGTTGATCCTTCTTCCGAACTCTGTTCCTGTCTCTAGGCTTGCCACTGTTCTCAGAGCTCTCCAGTACCATACTAAACAGAAAGAGGGGGGGGGGGGGAGGACAAACAGTCTCATTGTCGCACTACAGTCCTGACTTTAGCTATTGATTTAAAATTTAATCAATTTCATTTACTCCATAAGGACACTTGAACAACAAAACTTGAAGGAATTGGCAAACTAAAAGAGAGTGAAATAATTTTAATTTCCGGCAGTGCATTTTTCTAGAGAGCAGCCTTGTACGGAAGCGACACGTCGACGATAATCAGTTTAGACAAGTAGAGACTAAAAACTTTTGAAATGTAGTACTATACAAGAATGACGACGATTACACAGGTAAATATATAATTCGCAACAAAATTAAAGAGTCACTTTTTTTAAATCTCGTAATTTTGTCCCGTTGTCATGCAAGAGAATGAAATTTAGGCCGAAAGGACCTGCAACCTTCCTTTGTATTGGTCGAAAAGCATGGCATCACGCGTCGTTGCCCTTGAGCTCGGAGACGATTCATGCAATACGGTGTCGACACTAGAGAAAAAAAGGCCACATCTTATAACTTCAATGTGAGGTATTAGGTGGATTAATTACGTCACACTGGCACCATATGTCATCACAATTTCACCAAATGCCGCCGTGGACATGTCAGACAATGGGAAGGTCGCCACACGCCTCTTACCCACATCTCACCCCAAGTCGAAATCACGTCTTTTTCTTGCGGGCGGACGAGGAAAAAATTTCAGACATACTGCCATTCAAGGATAGACAAGAAAAACATTAAGAGCTGAGATAAAGAGCGTTAATAAAACTACCTCTTGTATGCAGTTGGACATTCTTACACATTTCGCAGTCGAAACCTACGTTCACAGACGAGAGAGCAACAGGACGACGTTTCGGACAACGTTGTACTCAGCAGACACCTCCTAGACAATCAAATCCTTATCTGAATACATTGTGTAGTTGCAGCCCCACTAAACTTTATCCGATGTCTTTGGAGTGTCACACAACTTCAATTTTTGGTCTACTATACAGGGCAGAACAACAAGAGACCATTTCAAACCATTCGACAAATTTTGCACGTGATCCGTAGCAGGAAAGCTGTATTATATATTATCGGCTCTTCTACCCGAACCCTTCTGTGATGCGATCAAAGGTTGGTAGATGTGTAAATACAATGAAACGATGTTTCTTTAAGACCTCCCAGTTCGCCAATACCCTCAGTAACAACCTGCACATTGTTGAGCACTTTAAAAATTTACATTTTCTATGGCTGCCAGTCACTAAGTCCTAAGCGCCGTTGTGACAGGCATCCCTTCCTACATCTTTGGTTTTCTTATGCAGCTATCAGGCGCAAATTCAGTGACGATACACCACTCATTTAACCATTTTCGAAATGGTTGCCTCTGTCAACTGAAGTGAAGAGTGTGTACGTGTATATGGAGGGAGTGAGGGATACTAAAAGTTTAAAAATTAAAGAAGGATCCCAAGGTTCTAGGTGGAAGCTAAGTCTTGTATACCGTAAGCAGGTGCCAATGTCTATGGGTAGTGGTAATTATGCAGAAATGCCGAGACCTGCAAGGGGTAGACTAACATGGACAGCTGCATCAAATCAGTCTCGCAAGAGAGGCGTTCTGTAGAGGTTTACTGTTGAAATTTCGATGGTACGATTTCGAAGAAAAGTCGGAAAACGTACAAGGTGCTTCTGAAAGTTTCAGTGAATGATCTCAGGAAACAGGAGGTACAAACAAAACACCTTTACTGGCCTGCAAAGTAATCGCCATTGGCTACCATACACTTGTGATATCGGCTGTGCCGCTGTTGGAAACTGTCAGTAAACGCCTCTTGTGGAATCTCCCGAAACCCTGAGGTCACGCGTTGGATCTCCGCAACCGTTGCGAAGCGTAAAAATTTCTGGGCAAGCATCCGTCGCACTCGTTTCATGGTGTCTGTGACTGTGATTTTGGACGGTCGACTCGAACGTGGCTTATCCTCGACACCTTCCTTTCTGAAACTTCCTAGCAGATTAAAATTGTGTGCCGGAACCGGGACTCGAACCTGGGACCTTTGCCTTTCGCGGGCAAGCGCTCTACCGACTGAGTTATCCCAACACGACTCACGATGCCGCCTCACAACTTTACTTCCACCAGTACCACGCCTCCTCCTTTCCAAACTTCACAGAAGCTCTCCTGCGAAACTTGCAAGACTAGCACTCCTGGAAGAAAGGATATGGTAGAGATATGGCTTAGCCAAGCCTAAGGGATGTTTCCAAAATTAAATTTTCACTCTGCAGCGGAGTGTGCGCTGATATGAAACTTCTCTACCATATCCTTTCTTCCAGGAGTGCTAGTCTTGCAAGTTTCGCAGGAGAGCTGCTGTGAAGTTTGGAAAGTAGAAGGCGAGGTACTGGCGGAAGTAAAGTTGTGAGGCGGCATCGTGAGTCGTGTCGAGATAGCTCATTCGGTAGAGCGCTTGCTCGCGAAAGGCAAAGGTCCCAGGTTCGAGTCGCGATTGCGGCACACAATTTTAATCTGCCCGGAAGTTTCATATCAGGGCACACTCCACTGCAGAGTGAAATTTTCATTTTGGAAACCTTCCTTTCTGTCTCTAAAGTAACCATGAATGTAAGATTAGAGATTCAAGCACACTTGGACGATTATCAGAAATCATTCTGCCCTTGAGCTATAGGCAACTGGAATATGAAAAGGGGAAATTGACAGTGCTATTCCAAGTACCCTCCACCACACACCGCAAAGTGGCTTGCGGAATATAGATGAAGATGTAAATGTATCCACAAAGAAAACTTAAACATTCTATTTGATAGCACTGGACCCATAAAAACAGAAATATTTGTGAACAATACAGTGGCGAATTTTCTGGAACGTGTCTGACATACTTAGTCAATATAGTAGTAAAGTTTGGAAAACCACTCAAACACACACACTTTTTATTCATTGCTTCAACACGAAACACTTGCACTAATATCCCATGGGTCTCCTTCACTGTTCTGACTAATCTGAAACAAAAATTGATGCAAAAGAGTTGCTCCATTTTGTGCTCCATGTCCAAAGGGTTTTACGTAGACTGTCAGGTAGTAGTTAGAGTAAATGGCAAGTTAAGCTCATGGTTCAGGGTAGTTTCAGGGGTAAGACGAGGCTGTAACCTGTCACCACTGTTGTTCATACTATTCATGAACTGGCAGGGCGGGATTAAAATAGATCAAAACAAAATAAGCAGTCTCGCATATGTGGATGACTTAGTTGTAATGGCAGATTCGATTGAAAGGTTGCAAACTAATATTTCAGAGCTCGATCAGAGGTGCAAGGATTATGATATGAAGATCAGCATCTCCAAAACGAAAGTAATGTCTGTGGTAAAGAGATTTAAACAGATTGAGTGCCAAATAGGAGGAACAAAGGTAGAACAGGTAGACAGTTTCAAGTACCTGGGATGTATTTTCTCACAGGATGGCAACATAGTGAAAGAGCTGGAATAGAGGTGCAGCAAAGCTAATGCAGTGAGCGCTCAGCTAAGATCTACTCTCTTCTGCAAGAAGGAAGTCAGTACCAAGACTAAGTTAGCAGTGCACCGCTCTATCTTTCGACCAACTTTGTTGTATGGGAGTGAAAGTTGGGTGGATATAGGTTACCTTATTCATAAGGTAGAGGTTACAGATATGAAAGTAGCAAGAATGATTGCAGGTACTAATAGATTGGAACAATGTCAGGAGGGTGTCCATAACGAGGAAATCAAAGGAAAACTGGGAATGAACACCATAGATGAAGCAGTTAGATCGAACAGACTGAAATGGTGGGGTCATGTTACACGCATGAGAGAAGCAAGGTTACCTAAGAGACTCATGAGCTCGGCAGCGGAGGGTAGGAGGAGTCGAGATAGACCAAGAAGAAAGTACTTAGATTCGGTGCAGAATGATTTTGAAGTAAAAGGCATAACATCAGACGAGGCATCAATGTTAGCATTGAATTGGGGATCATGGAGAAATTTTATTAGAGGTACTATGCTCCAGACTGAACGCTGAAAGGCATAATCAGTCTCTAATGATGATGATGATGTTCCAATGGCATGAGTTTTCACACTGACCCTGTTTTCTGGGTCGCAGAGTGTACCACCGCTTCACTGCAGTGCTTTACCCGATAGGGAGCGCTTGTTGACATGTCCCTTAATGTGTATGCGCGGACACTCATCCTAGCCTTTGCGGTTTGTAAACTATGGGAGCATTCACCGAACTTTTCAGACGCACCTTGTATTACTTACTACCACACATGCATCGCAAAATGACAACGCCAAGAGTCTTACAGAAGTTAAAGCTAATTCGGAGGTTTATCAACAGTCGATCTTCCAACGAACCATTCGCAAACGGAATAGGAAGGAAGGAAGGAAGCTTAGGGTTTAAAGTCCCGTCGACAGCGTGGTCATTAGAGATGGAGCTTACGCTCGGATTTTCGGGGAAGGATGGGGGAGGAATTCGGCCATCCCGGCATTTGCCTGGAAGGATTTAGGGAAATCATGGAAAACCTAAATCTGGATGGCCGGAGGTGGATTTGAACGGAATAGGGATGGTGTAAGATGATATCGGTATAGATATATAAATAAGAGAACAATGGAAATATCTGTGCGGTGGTATTGAACGGAGGATTTAGGAGTTTGAAACAATTTTGACGAAGTTGTTGTGAGAGATGTGGAACGAGTGTTGGTAGGGCGCGGCAGACGGGCCTCGTTGACAAAGCGCCTGGTGCCGCGCCAGCTCCTAAATCTATCGGCCGTGTCCGCCGTTTCCTGCTCACAATTACTCTCGCAGATTGCGCGTGGGTTCGGAATCTTAGACGCGTTCGAGTCCGCACTCACAAGCTCATTTTGCTGGTGAGCATATATTTGAACCGCTGCTCTCTCCTCCCATTTGTGCTCAAGTTACTCTTAAAATTCATAGGGATGCGAGCGTTTTCCGCTGTTGTGCCTCGAGCTACTGAGTCCTCCGCCTTCTCGCACCAACTCTGGTTCCAGTATGTCACTGCCCACAGAGGTGAACGTTAACAGTCAGAAAGCAAGATTTGCGTTTCCTGTGGGAACAAATCAAATGTTCAAATGTTTGTAAATCTATCGGACCCAACTGCATGGTCATCAGTCCGTAGCTTACAAACTACTTAAACTAAGGTAAACTAACCTAAGGACAAACACACACACCCATGCCCCAGGGAGGACTCGAACCCCCGACGGCGAGAACCGCGCGTTCCGCAGCGAGGTGCCTTAGACCGCTCAGCTACTCCACCGCGGCCCTGTGGGAACAACGCTGAATCGAGCGTTTATGGTTTTGCATAGGTTACAGTGTTAACAGAGAAATAGGATCGCCTGTAAAAAGGGATTTACCCTACTAATAGTAGGAAAGCCTGCAAAGGATCGATGATTGGTACAAGGAGTAGCAGCTGACCCACAACATAAACAAACGTAATGAATTGCGAATACGTAAACAGGAAGACCCTTTATTTTATAACTACACGACTGCACAACATTCAATTGATGCAGTTAATTAGAGAATGATTTGATGTAGAACCAAAACCCAATTTCCGCTTAGGCAGGTGCTAGACTGAGATTATTGCTATGTTTTACAGGAAACTAATCCATCAACAAAGGAAGAAGCTTACACAATACTAATTCGACTATTACTTGAATATTGTTCATCAGACGGGAATGCATGCCGGATAGCAGTGGTAGAAGAAGTAGGAAAGATCCAAAGAAGAGCACCACGTTTCTCTACAAGTCCATTTAGCAAGCGTAAAAGCGGCATGGAGATGCTCATTCAACTTTAGTGGCAGAAGATGCGAAAGAGGCGTTCTTTACAAGAGTACGGTCTAATCCTAAAACTCCGAAAGTGTTCGTTTTTAGAAGAATAGACGGACATGTAACTTCCTCCAGCGTATAGCTCGCGTAATAACCATGAATGAAGGATTAGACATTAAAGCTCACTTGGACGATTAGCAGAAATCATTCTGCCCTTGAGCTATACGCGACTGGAATATAAAAAGGGGAAAGTGACAGTGCTATTCGAAGTATCCTGCATCGCATACTGTAAATAGGATTGCGGAAGATAGACTAAGATATATCCACAAATAAAACTTAAACATTCTATTTTATAGCAGTGGGTCCCATAAAAACAGAACTATTGGTGAACAAGACAGTAGCAAAATAGGCTAGTAATTTTAAGTTTCTGAAACGAATATCACATATCAAGTAGTAAAATTTGGAAACAAATGTGAAAGTATGAACAAGCACTCTAGAAACAAAGAACAAAAAAAACAAAGGAAGTTTCAGCAAGTCATAGACGCCCGCACGCTACTCTACGAAAATGAGTCTAGCGTTATACACTAACGATTTCTTCAGGAAAGCAGATAGAAATAAAATAAATTGCTTCTTGAAAGACAGCTTCCACTCGTTTCTAACACTAAACGTAAGTGTAGACAAGATGTCGCTCAAATTCAAAAAGGTGGTATCGATAGCAATTGACAGTTTTATACCAAATAAATTAATTCATTTCTAATGTCGATGTTTGTTAACCCGTCAAAAGCTACAGTCATTCGTAACTCTCAAAAATTTCGAATCAATTGGCGGGGTTTTACTTTCTTATCGTTCATGTACATCTACATCTACATGGGATACTCTGCAAATCACATTTAAGTGCCTGGCAGAGGGTTCATCGAACCACCTTTATAGTATTTATCTCCCATTCCATTCTCGAACAGCGAACGGGAAGAAAGAACATTTGCCGGCCGCGGTGGCCGAGGGGACTGAGGCGCTCCAGTCACGGTCTGCACGGCCACTACGGTCGGGGGTTCGAATCCCCCCTCGGGCATGGATATTTGTGCCGTCCTAGTTCATAAGTAGTTTGTAAGTTTAGGGACTGATGACCCCGTAGTTAAGTCCCATAAGCTTAACAAACATTTGAACATTTGAAAGAACATCTGAATCTCTCCGTTCGAGCTCTGATTTCTCGTATTTTATTCTGATGATCATTTCTACCTTTGTAAGTAGGAGTCAACAACATATTTTCGCATTCGGAGGAGAATGATGGCGATTGGAGTTTCGTAAGTAGCCCACGCTGCAGCGATAAGCTCCGTTGTTGTAATGATTCCCATCCCAGATCCTATATCATTTCCGTAACGCTGTCTCTTCTGTATCTTAACAATACAAAACGAGCTGCCCTTCTTTGGACTCTTTCGATGTCCTCTGTCAAACCCACTTGATAAGGATCCCACACTGGGCAGCAATATTCCAAAAAAGGACGGACGAGCGTAGTGTATGCAGTTTCTTTAGTAGTTCTGTTGCATCTTTTAAGGGTTCTGCCAATAAAACGCAGTCCCTGGTTCGCCATTCCCACGACATTATCTACGTGTTCTTTCCAGTTTAAGTCTGAAGTAATAGTAATTCCTAGGTATTTTGTGGAGTTTATGGCCTTCACTTTTGATTGATTTTGTATATTGATGTATATACAGGGTGTTTCACTAAGTGTGTTTGCCTCTGTAACTTATAATAGGTGACGGGAAATTTTAATGCGGTAGGTCAACACAAGAAATGTTACACTTTCTGCGGAGCTAAGAACATAGTTTATTGTATCATTTTCCAAAGAGTTACAGCACAAAGATATAATTTTTTAAATGGAACAATAGTTTTTTTTCTATCGTGCATTGGATTCATTGAAACCAGCTTTGCCCAAATCAATTTAAACTACATTCCTATCACTGTTAGTTTGGGAGCTACAACCCTTCAAAGTTTAGGGGATGGAGGCTACGACAGCGTAGCTGACTGGCTGGTGGTCATGAGACAGTGGGCCGTGCCCCAGGGGATAGCCACTCGGCCAGTCAGCTACGCTATCGCAGCCTCCACCCCCGGAACTTTGAAGGGTTGTAGCTCCCAAACTAACAGTGATAAAAATGTAGTTTAAATTGATTTGGGCACAACTGGTTTAAACGAATCCAATACACGGTAGAAAAAAAAAAAACTATTGTTCCATTTAAAAAATTATATCTTTGTGGTGTAACTCTTGATACAATAAAATATGTTCATAGCTCCGCAGAAAGTGTAAAATTTCTTGAGTTGACCTACGGCATTAAAATTTCTCGTCACCTATTATTTTATAAGTTACAGAGGCAAACACACTTAGTGAAACACCCTGTATATGGGCGTGGTGTATGTTCATTCGGACATGTTCAAAAGAATATACACCACACCATTCTACCTGTATGTACTTATACGCGATGACGGCGTAAGGTTCATCTATTTCACCGCAGATGCGGTAATAACGTTCGACCTCGTACGGGAATCCGAAGTGCCAAGCATAAGAGAACATTGACGATGAGGGCACTACAGTCGTAGTGTGCGACTTGTGGGAATTTGAGACGGACGGAATGTGAGCGCGAGTAGCCAAGTTGTTAAGGCGACCGCTGGCTCTAAGCAAGAGACCCGGGTGTGAATCCCGGCCGGGCTCGAATTTTGACTTGTCACTACTGAGTAATTTCAATGCCCTAGCGCAGCTAGTCATTCCTTTCCAAGTTGTTAACCCTTTCATTCCTAGTGTTGTTCCAGGACAACCACGTATTAATAGTTGATTTATACCGTGTTTTTTGCATCAATCCTTAAAGTAGCATTTTTGTTGATGAAAAACATGTTTCTAGTACCACATTTTGCCGCTTGATACGGCGTGTAGCCTCTTCTCAGGTATCAACCTGTCCATCTTGGAGGTTATGTTGCACTGCCGTCTGTACGTGGCTGAGAGTGTGAGCGTGAGTGTGGTTCCCTTCATTTTATTCCAGCAGTGACTTGTCTTGTCTTTGGTGCTGTGGCGAAGATTATGCTAGCATTATTGATCTGGCAGTGTTAATTATCAACAAAATAACGTCCACGTAATAAAATATCTCGATACAAACGTCTGTGTTGTGCATGAAATAAACGACAAAAAAATCAATAGTTCGACCAAAAATTTTAAAACATATTTTGATGTATTAATACAGAAAACACAGAATTTTATTTTTTCCAAAGCTGATTTAATAATGAAGGACTTAAAGGGTTAGCCGCGGCGGAGTGGCCGAGCACATTGAGGCACTATGCTCCAAAGCGCGAGGCCGTTTCCCGTCGGGGATTCGAATCCCCCCTCGGGCATGGATGTTTGTGCTGCCTTTAGAATAAGGTAGATCATAAGTAGTTTGTAAGTTTAGAGACTGATGACCCCGCAGTTAAGTTCTATAAGCTTAACAAACATTTGAACTGAAAAGGTTAAGGTAACCGCTGGACCGAAGCAAGAGACCCGGTATTGAATCCCGGCCCTGCTTGCATTTTCACTTGTCACCAATGAGTTATTTCAGTGCTCTAGTGCAGGTTACGTCAATCCCTTCCTTCTTAATTCTTCATCTTTCCTCTCCGTAATAAAACATGTGCAATGCTTACACGTAATTGATCAGAATTCTGTTCTTCTTGCTACCACACTTCATCAATTACCTCTGTATCTAATTTCATCCTACCACTCTCTCATTATAAATTCACCGACCTACCTACCGAATTAAGGGAGCCAATACTCCACGGTACGACCTGTAGATGTCAGTTTGGTTTCTAAAATGTTCAAATGTTTGTGAAGCTTATCGGACTTAACTGCGGTGTCATCAGTCCCTAAACTTACAAACTACTTATGAACTACTTTATACTAAAGTCAGCACAAACATCCATTCCCGAGGCGGGATTCGAACCCCCGGCGGGGAACGGCCTCGCGCATCGCAGCATAGCGCCTCAATGTGGTTTTTTTCCAAACGCTATGAAAAAACATTAAAAAATCTGTCATAGTAGGATTCGATCCATCAACCCTACTGTTTCGAGGCCACAACGCTGCCACTATTTTATTTTATTTTTATTTTTTACAAATAGATAACAGAAGAAACAAAAAGTCCCGCGCTAACCATTGTGTTTTTTAAGTCTACAGTTTTTTTAATTAAAAAAAAATATTCTAAACGTAAGGAAGGTATTTAAGGAGACTTTTTGGACTGTCCGGAGCATTGGCTGTCTTCTCGTGATTTGTTTATTACCGATAAATTCGGACATCACTCTAACTTTTATTAAGTAACCAGTGTACTTTCAGTTACTGAACTCAATATCTGCTCACGGCGCGACAGTTTCTCCTTATGATAATGTACTTAGAAGTAGTCCTCGCCTGGAGATCGGAAAGAGAGCCATTTTACCTCTGGAATATTTATCAAAGAGGTTTCTATCTTCATAAGCCATTACCCGTTCGACTGTGTTACATGTACGGTACACTTGTCTGTGCGGTTGAGGTGAATTCGCCGTGGTGAAGTAGCCGAGCGGTCTAAGGCGCCTCGCTGCTGAGCGCGCTGTTGCTCGCCTTTTGAGGTTCGAGTCCTGCCTGGGGCATGGGTGTGTGTGTTGTCCATAGGTTAGTTTACCTTAGTTTAAGTAGTTTGTAAGCTACAGACTGATGACCTCGCAGTTTGGTCCGATAGATTTACAAACATTTGAGACGAATTCTTTTTAATGAGCGCATCATGTATAAACCCGAGCTCGCCGATATAGGAAGTTTTCTGCAAAGAGTAAGTGAGCGATCCAGCGAGTAAGACGGTAAAAAATGGCTAGCCAAGGATGCGTCGCCCCCGCAGATGCGGCGCTACCGAGATTTGAAGCGGCGATGCGTCAGGCGGACGTGACTCACGGGACGTTGGCGGTTGTGCTCAGGATAAGCAGCTGTACAAATTAGGTCTCTCTGTGAAACGTATGCTCGCGCTCCAGTGCGCTGCAACATATGGACTGCGATCGTCTGTATTTCGGTTTCTCTGCACCTTTAAGGACGAGTGTAGCGAAATAGAGAACGACATAGGTAGTAACTCTAGTTCCAGTAGAGAACGGGAGCTATCTTCAAATGTGGATAAATGAGTGACAGTGCCAGTAAGCCCCCCTCCCCGCCACACATACAAAAATAGTAACCGGTTGCAAGACTAAACATACATTTCTGCCGACTGTCCCATCGCTCGGATGCAAATTAATAGTTGTTCAACAAAGAAATATGTAAAATGAGAAGGCGGAAAATGGAAGCAAGGCTTAAATTAGTTGATACAATACTCTGAAACTGCAGGTCTCACTATTTAGTTTTTTTCTCTTTATGTGGAATAATGCTGCATAGTACACTGAAGAGTCAGAGAAACTGGTATGTGCATACGTATGTAGACACACAGATATGTAAACACTCAGAGAACGGCACTGCTGTCGTCAACGCCTATAGAAAGCAAGAGTTGTCTGGTGCAAGCAGTCGATCTGTTACTGTTGCTACAACGGCACTTTATCACGTTTTAAGTCAGTTGGAATATCGTACAATAGTCGACACGCGACAGATGGGACGCATTTCCGAGGTAGCGATGAGGTAGAGATTTTCTCGTACGACCATTTAACCATTTAACGAGTGCACCGTAAACATTGGGCGCAAGCAGTCGATCGGTTACTGTTGCTACAACGGCACGTTATCACGTTTTAAGTGAGTTGGAATATCGTACAATAGTCGGCACGCAACAGATGGGACGCATTTCCGAGGTAGCGATGAGGTAGAGATTTTCTCGTACGACCATTTAACCATTTAACGAGTGCACCGTAAACATTGGGCGCAAGCAGTCGATCGGTTACTGTTGCTACAACGGCACGTTATCACGTTTTAAGTCAGTTGGAATATCGTACAATAGTCGGCACGCGACAGATGGGACGCATTTCCGAGGTAGCGATGAGGTAGAGATTTTCTCGTACGACCATTTAACCATTTAACGAGTGCACCATAAACATTGGGCGCAAGCAGTCGATCGGTTACTGTTGCTACAACGGCACGTTATCACGTTTTAAGTCAGTTGGAATATCGTACAATAGTCGGCACGCGACAGATGGGACGCATTTCCGAGGTAGCGATGAGGTAGAGATTTTCTCGTACGACCATTTAACCATTTAACGAGTGCACCGTAAACATTGGGCGCAAGCAGTCGATCGGTTACTGTTGCTACAACGGCACGTTATCACGTTTTAAGTCAGTTGGAATATCGTACAATAGTCGGCACGCGACAGATGGGACGCATTTCCGAGGTAGCGATGAGGTAGAGATTTTCTCGTACGACCATTTAACCATTTAACGAGTGCACCGTAAACATTGGGCGCAAGCAGTCGATCGGTTACTGTTGCTACAACGGCACGTTATCACGTTTTAAGTCAGTTGGAATATCGTACAATAGTCGGCACGCGACAGATGGGACGCATTTCCGAGGTAGCGATGAGGTAGAGATTTTCTCGTACGACCATTTAACCATTTAACGAGTGCACCGTAAATATTGGGCGCAAGCAGTCGATCGGTTACTGTTGCTACAACGGCACGTTATCACGTTTTAAGTCAGTTGGAATATCGTACAATAGTCGGCACGTGACAGATGGGACGCATTTCCGAGGTAGCGATGAGGTAGAGATTTTCTCGTACGACCATTTAACCATTTAACGAGTGCACCGTAAACATTGGGCGCAAGCAGTCGATCGGTTACTGTTGCTACAACGGCACGTTATCACGTTTTAAGTCAATTGGAATATCGTACAATAGTCGGCACGCAACAGATGGGACGCATTTCCGAGGTAGCGATGAGGTAGAGATTTTCTCGTACGACCATTTAACCATTTAACGAGTGCACCGTAAACATTGGGCGCAAGCAGTCGATCGGTTACTGTTGCTACAACGGCACGTTATCACGTTTTAAGTCAGTTGGAATATCATACAATAGTCGGCACGCGACAGATGGGACGCATTTCCGAGGTAGCGATGAGGTAGAGATTTTCTCGTACGACCATTTAACCATTTAACGAGTGCACCGTAAACATTGGGCGCAAGCAGTCGATCGGTTACTGTTGCTACAACGGCACGTTATCACGTTTTAAGTCAGTTGGAATATCGTACAATAGTCGGCACGCGACAGATGGGACGCATTTCCGAGGTAGCGATGAGGTAGAGATTTTCTCGTACGACCATTTAACCATTTAACGAGTGCACCGTAAACATTGGGCGCAAGCAGTCGATCGGTTACTGTTGCTACAACGGCACGTTATCACGTTTTAAGTCAGTTGGAATATCGTACAATAGTCGGCACGCGACAGATGGGACGCATTTCCGAGGTAGCGATGAGGTAGAGATTTTCTCGTACGACCATTTAACCATTTAACGAGTGCACCGTAAACATTGGGCGCAAGCAGTCGATCGGTTACTGTTGCTACAACGGCACGTTATCACGTTTTAAGTCAGTTGGAATATCGTACAATAGTCGGCACGCGACAGATGGGACGCATTTCCGAGGTAGCGATGAGGTAGAGATTTTCTCGTACGACCATTTAACCATTTAACGAGTGCACCGTAAACATTGGGCGCAAGCAGTCGATCGGTTACTGTTGCTACAACGGCACGTTATCACGTTTTAAGTCAGTTGGAATATCGTACAATAGTCGGCACGCGACAGATGGGACGCATTTCCGAGGTAGCGATGAGGTAGAGATTTTCTCGTACGACCATTTATCCATTTAACGAGTGCACCGTAAACATTGGGCGCAAGCAGTCGATCGGTTACTGTTGCTACAACGGCACGTTATCACGTTTTAATTCAGTTGGAATATCGTACAATAGTCGGCACGCGACAGATGGGACGCATTTCCGAGGTAGCGATGAGGTAGAGATTTTCTCGTACGACCATTTAACCATTTAACGAGTGAACCGTAAACATTGGGCGCAAGCAGTCGATCGGTTACTGTTGCTACAACGGCACGTTATCACGTTTTAAGTCAGTTGGAATATCGTACAATAGTCGGCACGCGACAGATGGGACGCATTTCCGAGGTAGCGATGAGGTAGAGATTTTCTCGTACGACCATTTAACCATTTAACGAGTGCACCGTAAACATTGGGCGCAAGCAGTCGATCGGTTACTGTTGCTACAACGGCACGTTATCACGTTTTAAGTCAGTTGGAATATCGTACAATAGTCGGCACGCGACAAATGGGACGCATTTCCGAGGTAGCGATGAGGTAGAGATTTTCTCGTACGACCATTTAACCATTTAACGAGTGCACCGTAAACATTGGGCGCAAGCAGTCGATCGGTTACTGTTGCTACAACGGCACGTTATCACGTTTTAAGTCAGTTGGAATATCGTACAATAGTCGGCACGCGACAGATGGGACGCATTTCCGAGGTAGCGATGAGGTAGAGATTTTCTCGTACGACCATTTAACCATTTAACGAGTGCACCGTAAACATTGGGCGCAAGCAGTCGATCGGTTACTGTTGCTACAACGGCACGTTATCACGTTTTAAGTCAGTTGGAATATCGTACAATAGTCGGCACGTGACAGATGGGACGCATTTCCGAGGTAGCGATGAGGTAGAGATTTTCTCGTACGACCATTTAACCATTTAACGAGTGCACCGTAAACATTGGGCGCAAGCAGTCGATCGGTTACTGTTGCTACAACGGCACGTTATCACGTTTTAAGTCAGTTGGAATATCGTACAATAGTCGGCACGCAACAGATGGGACGCATTTCCGAGGTAGCGATGAGGTAGAGATTTTCTCGTACGACCATTTAACCATTTAACGAGTGCACCGTAAACATTGGGCGCAAGCAGTCGATCGGTTACTGTTGCTACAACGGCACGTTATCACGTTTTAAGTCAGTTGGAATATCGTACAATAGTCGGCACGCGACAGATGGGACGCATTTCCGAGGTAGCGATGAGGTAGAGATTTTCTCGTACGACCATTTAACCATTTAACGAGTGCACCGTAAACTTTGGGCGCAAGCAGTCGATCGGTTACTGTTGCTACAACGGCACGTTATCACGTTTTAAGTCAGTTGGAATATCGTACAATAGTCGGCACGCGACAGATGGGACGCATTTCCGAGGTAGCGATGAGGTAGAGATTTTCTCGTACGACCATTTAACCATTTAACGAGTGCACCGTAAACATTGGGCGCAAGCAGTCGATCGGTTACTGTTGCTACAACGGCACGTTATCACGTTTTAAGTCAGTTGGAATATCGTACAATAGTCGGCACGCAACAGATGGGACGCATTTCCGAGGTAGCGATGAGGTAGAGATTTTCTCGTACGACCATTTAACCATTTAACGAGTGCACCGTAAACATTGGGCGCAAGCAGTCGATCGGTTACTGTTGCTACAACGGCACGTTATCACGTTTTAAGTCAGTTGGAATATCGTACAATAGTCGGCACGCGACAGATGGGACGCATTTCCGAGGTAGCGATGAGGTAGAGATTTTCTCGTACGACCATTTAACCATTTAACGAGTGCACCGTAAACATTGGGCGCAAGCAGTCGATCGGTTACTGTTGCTACAACGGCACGTTATCACGTTTTAAGTCAGTTGGAATATCGTACAATAGTCGGCACGCGACAGATGGGACGCATTTCCGAGGTAGCGATGAGGTAGAGATTTTCTCGTACGACCATTTAACCATTTAACGAGTGCACCGTAAACATTGGGCGCAAGCAGTCGATCGGTTACTGTTGCTACAACGGCACGTTATCACGTTTTAAGTCAGTTGGAATATCGTACAATAGTCGGCACGCGACAGATGGGACGCATTTCCGAGGTAGCGATGAGGTAGAGATTTTCTCGTACGACCATTTAACCATTTAACGAGTGCACCGTAAACATTGGGCGCAAGCAGTCGATCGGTTACTGTTGCTACAACGGCACGTTATCACGTTTTAAGTCAGTTGGAATATCGTACAATAGTCGGCACGCGACAAATGGGACGCATTTCCGAGGTAGCGATGAGGTAGAGATTTTCTCGTACGACCATTTAACCATTTAACGAGTGCACCGTAAACATTGGGCGCAAGCAGTCGATCGGTTACTGTTGCTACAACGGCACGTTATCACGTTTTAAGTCAGTTGGAATATCGTACAATAGTCGGCACGCAACAGATGGGACGCATTTCCGAGGTAGCGATGAGGTAGAGATTTTCTCGTACGACCATTTAACCATTTAACGAGTGCACCGTAAACATTGGGCGCAAGCAGTCGATCGGTTACTGTTGCTACAACGGCACGTTATCACGTTTTAAGTCAGTTGGAATATCGTACAATAGTCGGCACGCGACAGATGGGACGCATTTCCGAGGTAGCGATGAGGTAGAGATTTTCTCGTACGACCATTTAACCATTTAACGAGTGCACCGTAAACATTGGGCGCAAGCAGTCGATCGGTTACTGTTGCTACAACGGCACGTTATCACGTTTTAAGTCAGTTGGAATATCGTACAATAGTCGGCACGCGACAGATGGGACGCATTTCCGAGGTAGCGATGGGTAGAGATTTTCTCGTACGACCATTTAACCATTTAACGAGTGCACCGTAAACATTGGGCGCAAGCAGTCGATCGGTTACTGTTGCTACAACGGCACGTTATCACGTTTTAAGTCAGTTGGAATATCGTACAATAGTCGGCACGCAACAGATGGGACGCATTTCCGAGGTAGCGATGAGGTAGAGATTTTCTCGTACGACCATTTAACCATTTAACGAGTGCACCGTAAACATTGGGCGCAAGCAGTCGATCGGTTACTGTTGCTACAACGGCACGTTATCACGTTTTAAGTCAGTTGGAATATCGTACAATAGTCGGCACGCGACAGATGGGACGCATTTCCGAGGTAGCGATGAGGTAGAGATTTTCTCGTACGACCATTTAACCATTTAACGAGTGCACCGTAAACATTGGGCGCAAGCAGTCGATCGGTTACTGTTGCTACAACGGCACGTTAACACGTTTTAAGTCAGTTGGAATATCGTACAATAGTCGGCACGCGACAGATGGGACGCATTTCCGAGGTAGCGATGAGGTAGAGATTTTCTCGTACGACCATTTAACCATTTAACGAGTGCACCGTAAACATTGGGCGCAAGCAGTCGATCGGTTACTGTTGCTACAATGGCACGTTATCACGTTTTAAGTCAGTTGGAATATCGTACAATAGTCGGCACGCAACAGATGGGACGCATTTCCGAGGTAGCGATGAGGTAGAGATTTTCTCGTACGACCATTTAACCATTTAACGAGTGCACCGTAAACATTGGGCGCAAGCAGTCGATCGGTTACTGTTGCTACAACGGCACGTTATCACGTTTTAAGTCAGTTGGAATATCGTACAATAGTCGGCACGCGACAAATGGGACGCATTTCCGAGGTAGCGATGAGGTAGAGATTTTCTCGTACGACCATTTAACCATTTAACGAGTGCACCGTAAACATTGGGCGCAAGCAGTCGATCGGTTACTGTTGCTACAACGGCACGTTATCACGTTTTAAGTCAGTTGGAATATCGTACAATAGTCGGCACGCGACAGATGGGACGCATTTCCGAGGTAGCGATGAGGTAGAGATTTTCTCGTACGACCATTTAACCATTTAACGAGTGCACCGTAAACATTGGGCGCAAGCAGTCGATCGGTTACTGTTGCTACAACGGCACGTTATCACGTTTTAAGTCAGTTGGAATATCGTACAATAGTCGGCACGCGACAGATGGGACGCATTTCCGAGGTAGCGATGAGGTAGAGATTTTCTCGTACGACCATTTAACCATTTAACGAGTGCACCGTAAACATTGGGCGCAAGCAGTCGATCGGTTACTGTTGCTACAACGGCACGTTATCACGTTTTAAGTCAGTTGGAATATCGTACAATAGTCGGCACGCGACAGATGGGACGCATTTCCGAGGTAGCGATGGGTAGAGATTTTCTCGTACGACCATTTAACCATTTAACGAGTGCACCGTAAACATTGGGCGCAAGCAGTCGATCGGTTACTGTTGCTACAACGGCACGTTATCACGTTTTAAGTCAGTTGGAATATCGTACAATAGTCGGCACGCAACAGATGGGACGCATTTCCGAGGTAGCGATGAGGTAGAGATTTTCTCGTACGACCATTTAACCATTTAACGAGTGCACCGTAAACATTGGGCGCAAGCAGTCGATCGGTTACTGTTGCTACAACGGCACGTTATCACGTTTTAAGTCAGTTGGAATATCGTACAATAGTCGGCACGCGACAGATGGGACGCATTTCCGAGGTAGCGATGAGGTAGAGATTTTCTCGTACGACCATTTAACCATTTAACGAGTGCACCGTAAACATTGGGCGCAAGCAGTCGATCGGTTACTGTTGCTACAACGGCATGTTATCACGTTTTAAGTCAGTTGGAATATCGTACAATAGTCGGCACGCGACAGATGGGACGCATTTCCGAGGTAGCGATGAGGTAGAGATTTTCTCGTACGACCATTTAACCATTTAACGAGTGCACCGTAAACATTGGGTGCAAGCAGTCGATCGGTTACTGTTGCTACAACGGCACGTTATCACGTTTTAAGTCAGTTGGAATATCGTACAATAGTCGGCACACAACAGATGGGACGCATTTCCGAGGTAGCGATGAGGTAGAGATTTTCTCGTACGACCATTTAACCATTTAACGAGTGCACCGTAAACATTGGGCGCAAGCAGTCGATCGGTTACTGTTGCTACAACGGCATGTTATCACGTTTTAAGTCAGTTGGAATATCGTACAATAGTCGGCACGCGACAGATGGGACGCATTTCCGAGGTAGCGATGAGGTAGAGATTTTCTCGTACGACCATTTAACCATTTAACGAGTGCACCGTAAACATTGGGTGCAAGCAGTCGATCGGTTACTGTTGCTACAACGGCACGTTATCACGTTTTAAGTCAGTTGGAATATCGTACAATAGTCGGCACGCGACAGATGGGACGCATTTCCGAGGTAGCGATGAGGTAGAGATTTTCTCGTACGACCATTTAACCATTTAACGAGTGCACCGTAAACATTGGGCGCAAGCAGTCGATCGGTTACTGTTGCTACAACGGCACGTTATCACGTTTTAAGTCAGTTGGAATATCGTACAATAGTCGGCACGCGACAGATGGGACGCATTTCCGAGGTAGCGATGAGGTAGAGATTTTCTCGTACGACCATTTAACCATTTAACGAGTGCACCGTAAACATTGGGCGCAAGCAGTCGATCGGTTACTGTTGCTACAACGGCACGTTATCACGTTTTAAGTCAGTTGGAATATCGTACAATAGTCGGCACGCGACAGATGGGACGCATTTCCGAGGTAGCGATGAGGTAGAGATTTTCTCGTACGACCATTTAACCATTTAACGAGTGCACCGTAAACATTGGGCGCAAGCAGTCGATCGGTTACTGTTGCTACAACGGCACGTTATCACGTTTTAAGTCAGTTGGAATATCGTACAATAGTCGGCACGTGACAGATGGGACGCATTTCCGAGGTAGCGATGAGGTAGAGATTTTCTCGTACGACCATTTAACCATTTAACGAGTGCACCGTAAACATTGGGCGCAAGCAGTCGATCGGTTACTGTTGCTACAACGGCACGTTATCACGTTTTAAGTCAGTTGGAATATCGTACAATAGTCGGCACGCAACAGATGGGACGCATTTCCGAGGTAGCGATGAGGTAGAGATTTTCTCGTACGACCATTTAACCATTTAACGAGTGCACCGTAAACATTGGGCGCAAGCAGTCGATCGGTTACTGTTGCTACAACGGCACGTTATCACGTTTTAAGTCAGTTGGAATATCGTACAATAGTCGGCACGCGACAGATGGGACGCATTTCCGAGGTAGCGATGAGGTAGAGATTTTCTCGTACGACCATTTAACGAGTGCACCGTAAACATTGAGATCCGCAAAAACATCAAATCTCCGACATTGATGCGACCGCAAAGACATCGTGCAAGAACAGGACCAACAACGAGTGAAGATAATCTTTCAACGTGAGTGAAGTGCAAACTGCTGCGGATTTCAGTGCTGGGTCATCAATAAGTGTCATCGTGCAATGGATTCTACGAAACATCATCGATATGGGCTTTCGGTGCCAAAGGGCCACTCTTGTACCCTGCATGACACAAAGCTTTACGCCTCACCTGGCCCGTCAACACCGACAATATGCTGTTGATGACTGGCCACATGTCGACTGGTCTCTCGAGTGTCGTTTGCAATTGTATCGAGCAGATATACTTTTAAGGGTATGGAGAGAGTCTCATGAAGCCATGGAACCTGAATGTCAGCAGGGGATTGCTCAAACTTGTGAAGGCTCTGTAATGGTGCCGAGCGTGTGCATTTGGAGTGATATGGTGCGATATTACAGATAGAAGGAGAAGCTGATTGTTTCCATGTGAAAGGCGGGTTTTGCCAGAGTGTTGGGTTCCCCAGCCGGCCGGCTACCAGTTTATACCTAGTGAATGGGATACAGCAGGTAGTCAGGCTTTTCCTAATGTGGTCGGAAACCAGCAGCAACGCTCTTGAACGAGCGAGGGCGGCTAACCCAGAATGCAACTGAAATACAATATAGCCACACACACATTATTCTAAAAATCCAGATAAAATCAGCAAATGATCATACGGCACATATAATTATATGAATGCATTCAGGAGACTTGGGAGAATCAAACGCCGTAATTACAATTTCAATATCCCTTACAGATAAAAAGCCGACATATTTCGGTACTGTAATAATAATATTATAAGACTTATATTTACAACTATTGATACGTAGTGTTTATCAGTAACAATTTAAGAAGCAAATGGGCAGCATTGTACCGCGCCACCTATCTTAAAAGACATACCACGTTATTTCCGTATTCTTTCAATAAACTTTGTTTTACTCTCTTGTTCTGCTTTCTGTTGAGGTAGTAATATTCTTGTGTCAGAACATCAACCCAGCAAAGCGCATTACATTTATATATGTATTTTATTATAATTAATATTATTCTTCCACTTAAATATTTTATGGCCGACTAAAAGTAGTAGATAAGGGGCAGATAATTTATATATAAACAATTACAAGTATTTGTGGACAAGAACTGAATATATTTGTATAAAAAGACATGATAAATTAAATATTAATTGTGTAACTATATTTCGACGGCGGCAGTATATTTGAACAGTGAGACGCCACGGTTAATGGCTATCTGAATCTGAGCATAGAGATCTCAACTGTTTTTTAGTATTGTTAAATATATATTTGTTTATTAAATGTAAACAACATTTGTAGGGAGGTGGTCAAAGCATTTAATTCAGTGATATTCAAATGTATAATATTTTTGAAGGGAAATTGTATTTTAAAGATGAGGCGTTAGGATACACGGAAGGGTACAATTTTGGGAGCGGGGAGAGCATGCTTTTCGAAAGCTTGGGAAAGGACTTGTAACTTGGACGTGGTGGTGAAAGGTTGTGACGCTGGGCGGTCTAAAGCCGCGTAACGAACTTGTGATTTGAAGAGATAGGCATGTGTGGACTTAGAAAATTTACGGGACTGTGACTGCAGAACTTAGTCTCTGCTTGAAAAGTGATAAACTATGCACAGTAGTAGGGCTGTGAAACTGTGATAATTCAGCAATCGTTTACTCGTGTGATGACAAACTGTGTTATATAACAAATACTTTTATCGCGGATTAACTTGGAACTACAAAGTTCGACGGACTACTCTAACTTACGAGTGATAATTTGGAACCTTTACTCTTGAGCGCGTGTGATACTTATTGTGCCTCTCGTGAACAGTAGTAGGAGAAATATTCCGTTATTTACCGTTGTATAAAGCAGGACCACCTCGCTTTTCATGTCTAATAAGAGTAATAAACTCCATTTATAAAGAATTACTTCTTTATCTTAGAATCCATTTTTTTGCTTATTCAGAAGTTTAATTTATGTTTGTTTAAATATATTTTAACGTCATCATATGCAGATTGATAGACTGGCTAAACTACAGATTAATTATTGATCTTGTTTAAACAGATTGGGTAGCTGTTTAGGGCATAGAAGCTGACATACATAACTCACTTCTATGAACAGAGACAACGAGCCATAAACTTATACTACCCTGAGTTATGTATTGCCCAAGTCTTATTGGTGAGAACCGATAGGAAGGTCGCAATGGGACCCGTGATACATCTAGCTACGACCCTGATAGGTGACACGAATGTACGCATCCTGGCTTATCACCTGCATCCATTAATGTCCATTGTGCATACCCACGGACTTGGGCATTTCCAGCAAGACAATGTGCCACCAATATGGCCGGAATTTCTACAGAGTGGCTACAGGAACGAGTTTAAACACCCCCGTAGCCCAGAAAACTCTCCAGACATGAACTTTATTGAGCATGTCTGAGATGTTGCTGTTCAAAAGAGATTTCCACCCAATGGTACTCTTACGGTCGCCGCGGCGGAGTGGCCAAGCCCATTGAGACGCTATGCTCCGATGCGCGAGGCCGTTCCGCGTCGGGGGTTCGATTCCCCCCTCGGGCGTGGATATTTGTGCCGTCCTTAGTGTTAGCTAGTTCGTAAGTAGTTTGTAAGTTTAGGGACTGATGACGCCGTAGTTATGTCCCATAAGCTATACAATCATTTGAACATTTTGAACGAAAATTCCAGAATAAGCAATTGCCGCCAGGATTTGGTTCCGGAGATACATCGGAACACGTAAAGCGACATTGTCTCTACAACTTATCTTAGAAGATCTGGAATGTACGATGTGTATTTGTAATTTCGTAAACAGATTTTGGAAATATTGGAATACAATCTCTGAAATTATGAAGGTAGAGTTGATAAAATACAAGAGAAGAAAGGTTGTTTACATTTTATATGAAAATGATACAACTGAAATCGTATGCAAATATTGTAATTTGTGCAACAAAATAAATGACGACCGACGACGCAGACAGGATATAAGATGCAGACTGGCAACAGCAAGAAAATCGTATTTCATAAATGAGAAATTTATTAACATCGAATATAAATTTTAAGTATTAGAAGGTTGTTTAAACTGGTATTTGTGTGGTGAATAACCTTTTACAATAACGTCTCATACAAAATGTGAACAGAAGCTTTGAAATGTGCTACATAATGCTGCATTATATTAGAAGGCTAGATGGAGTCACTAATGATGCGTTACTGAATATTATCGAGGTGAAAATAATTTATCGACGTGACTATAAATTGGACATGGAGTGGTTGATATTGCTACAAACTCTACGCAGTTTTCTGTGCAGGAGGATTATGGATTAGGAATTGTATGGTGTCTTAAAGAAAGGGTTAAATTTTCTAGTAGTCAAATAATATGAAAAGTATTTTAACTCTAATTTGGTTCAGTGACCATACAAATAAATGGAATAAGCAGATGTAATTGTTGAGCTCCCTTCATCAGACGCCAGAATGCAATCCATAAATCACTCATTTATAACGTTGCCTTAGTGAAAAAGTGACCGTGAAATCCTGTAGCATAATCGGAATTTGTTGTTTTAAGTCTTTACTGCAGGTACTTTCTTTCGTAAGCAATAATTTCGTCTGTATCTGAAGCACATCGATGTTTATTCATCTTCTATTAGAAAACAAAAAGATTAAATACATGATCAGATTTCTTAAATAATGAATGTGAACATCCATTTCATTTTAAACAATACTTATTACTTTCTATAGCAATACAACCTTTTCAGCTATCGTGCAAGTAAGATGCGCCCGTATGGAACGGCGGATCTGAGTAGAGAGATTTGGAGAGAGATCTCTACTGTTTCAGAGCAACAAACCTCACAATTATATTATTTAAAAAACTAAATGTAAACGAAATTCTTTGAGCCTTTGCTTTAAATTAAAATTTATCTGAGTGCGCGACACTATGCGTTGATTAATTATAAGCATGAAATGTCAGCGAGGAGTGGTAAAATGTTTCGTTACAGTACTTAGAGTAAATAATTTACCAGGAGTTGAGAGATGTAATTATTACGTTTATTTCGTATTCTTGGCGTTATGTACACACAAGTCGAAAATTGACTATTAAAATGTCAACATCTAGAAAGGTAGCTAATCAAGCAGTTTTACGTATTTTGCAAATACGAAATCGCAGCACTGGGAATGGTACATGATTGAATTTTGAGTTGTGGGTGGGGGGGGGTATACATGGTGTGACATTTATTACACAGAGCTCCCACCTCGGCCAACAACAGCAGCTTTTAACTCAGCTGAGCATAGAACGGAAGTGATCTGTAATGGGAGTTACAAGATAAAATGTTAATGCTGCTTAGCTCTATGTTGAATTCACATTATTGAGCGAGGTGGAGCAGTAGTTAGCACACCGAACTCGCACTCTGGAGGACAGCGGTTCAAATCCAACTGCGGCCATTCAGAGTTAGGTTTTCCATGGTTTCCCTTAATCACTCCAGGTGAATGCCTGGACAGTTCCTTCCAAAGATCGCGGCTGAATTCCTTCCTCATCCTTAATAAGAACAATACGAGCTTTTACTCCTTGTCCAATGACAACCCAGTTGACAGGACATCAGACGTTAATGTTCCTTCCTTGAATTGACAATGGCTGGCAAGTCATGACACGAGAGTCTCTGCGCAAATCATGACCAGTTATACAAATAGTTTCAATGAGTGACAAATCTTGGAAATGTGCTGGCGAGATCAACAGTTCTCCAACCTCTGCTTCAAGGTAGGTTAAGACAAATAGGCAACAAGGAGTCTTTTTTGGCTTCTTGTTGAAGGTTAATGTCATATGGAAGACAGAATTCAGCGATGGATTTTTACAAGTCAGAAATGTAACGTACGCTGCCCAAATTACCTGCTATCGGAACCTATCAGAAGCTCTGTGCTGCTTACCAAATGGCACCATGCGAGATGCTGGGTCAGAACACTGTTGGCTGCTTAGAATACCCCACTGAAGCCAACAAGATGTGTAACCAGTGACCTAATCAGTAAACAGTTCTCAAGTGACATTATTTTACATGAAATCCGAGTAACGTAAACTGCTGCAGTCTCGACAGACCAGTGGTTCCCAATTCGTATCCCGCAAGAGCTAAAATATGGTCGGCGAAAGACATAAAATTTCAAACTTTTATTCATTTTAAATTATTAATTTCTTCTTACGTGTTGAGTCAGTCGCACTGTATATCCACGATAACTTCACTGGTGGTAACAGAATTAGAGAACATCGGTACCATTTGAAATACATTCACTTGTCTCCTAGTGCTGTGAACGCTTATTGAATTCCTAAATAATAGAAACTATAAGAACGCATTTCAATTTATTCTCTCGTGCAGTTTTGTAACAAGGAAACAACATACAAAATAGTCTGGAAATTACCGTCCCCTGTCTTGCGATTTTCTCCACGACTTATTTAGGTGAACAAGGTTTTCCTGCTTGAAAACACACCAACAAATGGACTGAAAGTAAGAGATGATATGCTTGTACCTTTGGCAACAGTATTAGCCCTGGGATGATCGAACTTCATAATAAGATGGAAGTTCTAAAATTGCATGGTGCAAACCGAATTTAATTTCCAACTACAAGTTTGTTATAAAAGTACTGTTAATACATATTACTTTGAGTTTAATTAATATGTTAAAAGTCTTGATTACAGTTTATTTTCAGATTGACAGAGTTTATTTTTCTTTAACCTTGTGACCCCTGCTCACAACAGGGAAATAAAAGTGGTCCCTAGTCTAAGAAAGGTTGGGAACCACTGATATACTATGGGGGAAATCTCAAGCCACATGAAAGCATGAGTCCATAGTTCACAAGATGTTTTCATCTAACTACACACTGCAAATAAAGGTATCTGTAAACTGTAAACTCAGTCCGACAGGCCTCGAGAGGCCCACTGGGTACTGACCGGCCGCCGTGTCATCCTCTTTCGGATGCGGTATGGAGGGGGACGTGGTCAGCGCCCCGCACTCCTGGCCGTTATATCAGTTTTCGTGACCGGAGCCGCTACTTCTTCAAGTAGCTCCTCAGTTGGCCTCACAAGGGCTGACTGCACCCCGCTTGTCAACAGCACTGGGCAGACCCGAACGGTAGCCCATAGCCAAGCCCAACAGTGCTTAACTTCGGTTATTTAACGGGAACCGGTACATCCACCGTGGCACGGCCGTTGGCCAAATAAAGGTATCACTGAAATTAAAGAAAAAATAAATAAACGTGTAATGTGAAGTTTTCCGTGCTCGGAACACTTCCACTTTGGGACTGATAACCCAGCAGTTTAGTCCAATCTAAATATCCAACAACAACTTCCACTTTAAGATCATAAAGTTGCGTTTCCATGATATCAACGTCCCCGCGTCGTTGTCGCCGACGTTGGCGGCGACTGAACTGCCTTCGGTGGCACCGGTGTGTTCCTAAAGGAACGTACATACGTAAAGACTAACAGTAAGACAGAACGGCATACTGGCCGTGTGTATGCGTGTTGGTCAACAAAATGCCCAAAATGTCTTGACAGGATTGACCAACGCGATCAATTTGTCGGTCGGACTGTCTGTTGGTTGGTCCTTTTTTCTTCCTTTATTGTTGTTTCACCCCCTTCGCCCCAAATTGGCGAGTCAGCAGTAAAATATTCTACTCTGTGTTTACAGAGAGGTTGAGGTAATTGAAATATGTGACATATTTTTAATATATAAATGCTATGGTGTCCTTTTCAAGGATGAATATGTAGAATACAAAAATTACTTACACTTTAAAACACAACAGACTAACGATGAAATCTTCTAAAAAGTAATAGCGCGGACTGACCACAATTGACGCTGAAGATTCTGAACTGGGAGAAAGTGTTTGGGGATGGATACTTACGAAACTTCAATCGCCAACATTCTCCTCCGAATGTTCCGACTTACATAGGTAGAAAGGATCATCAGAATAAAATACGAGAAAGCAGAGCTCGAACGGAAAGGTTAAGGTGTTCTTTCTTCCCGTGCGCTATTCGAGAATGGAATGGGAGATAAATAGTATAAAGGTGGTTCGATGAACCCACTGCCAGGCACTTAAATGTGACTTACAGAGTATCACATGTAGATGTAGAAAGTGTGCAGTGATGTAATAGGATCGTAAAATTGACGGGGTTTGTTGGGTATGGACTACGGAGAAGATGGTAAAAGTTGGGTGAAAACAGGGAGGGGAGGGAGGCAGATAGGTGGTTGGGTGGGGTGTGTGGGTTGGGCCTGGATGGCAAGAGGGAGAATGGATGAGTATGGATGGGAGGTACGATATGGGATGGGAGGCGTGATATTGGCTGAGACATGTGGGGAGGAAGTACAGTTGGTACGATGGACAAATATCCGAACAGATTCCATGGTCTAGAAGGGGAAGTCGTTTGAAGTTGCGTTGGGATAGGATGTGGAGTGTGTAGAGGTAGAGGCACGGCGGGATGATAGTGAAAATGCACGGCACCACACCGGGGTTGAAGATCAGATTGGTAACAATAGGATTATTGGATTCAAGCTTGTGGATAGTATTGGAGATGTGGTGTTAGAGACTGTTGAGGAGTGGAGGAAAATTAATGAGATCCACGTGAGAGAGGGTAATCGGATGCAAAAAGCGAGGCGGAGCGCATGGTGTTCGACAATTTGGAAGGACTTTGGTGGGAAGGATAACCACGCAACTTTGGCGAGCAAAGAATGGGTCGGATCAAGGTTTTCAGCCATTGTTTGGACGTTCTACTACGGCAAGAAGAAGAATATCAACGTTTGATCGCGCACGGATTTATTATTTATGTCAACAAAGGTTGCAAGGCGATTATTCGGCCGGCCGCGGTGGCCGAGGCGACTGCGGCGCGTTAATCACGGTCTGCACGACCACTACGGTCGGGGGTTCGAATACCCCCTCGCTCATTGATATTTGTACCGTCCTTAGTGTTAGCTAGTTCATAAGTAGTTTGTAAGTTTAGGGACTGATGACCCCATAGTTAAGTCCCATAAGCTATACAAACATATGAACATTTTTGAGCGATTATTCGTGAGTCAGAATGATATGGTAAGGACCTGGAAGCGTTTTAAAATCACAGGTAGTGTTCATGACTTGCCCTGTATCGGTCGTCCGAGGCACAGACAAATATATACAGACGGGAAACCTCCGTAAGGGCCCGGTCCTACGCTCAGGGGTGCGGGGAGGGCGGTTTTCCAGCAATTCCGTAAGATGTCCCATGATGGCGCTGCGATCAGAAGCAGCCCTTTAAACTGGCCAGAGCAGGCGGCAGGTAGCGGCTGCCCCCACCACCACCTCCCCTCAAACGCAAGCAAGCCGGATACAGCCGTGGCCTTGTGGCAGGCTCTCCCCTCAGCCTCCCCTCCATGCTACCCTCTGACGTGCGAGAAGCACCCTAAGCCAGCGATCCGCCTGACACCTGCTAGCATCTTACGGAACTACGAGGGGAGCGTAGGACAGTGGTTTAGAGGGGGCTGCTCCTCTGTGTCCGAGGGCAACAACTGGGGCAGACGACCGGTATCTGTGCCTTCTCGCTCGAGGAATCCCCGAGCAGACTACCACCATGATACATAAAAACTTTGTGATGGCCACCAGGAGGCAAGTGTCAAAACCAGACACCACTAAACAGACGTCACAGCAACTATCTGTATTCTAGAAGTCGATGGACAGGCCCCGACAATAAATCCAGATACCATTCTTGACGGTATAGGTGGGCTCAATATCATCAAGACTGGACTATGGAAAAACTGGTGCAAATTTCTCTTTACTGGTGAATGCCGCCTAAGTTAGGTACCACATGATCGTCCACAACGTATGTGGAGGAAACCCGGTAATACAGTCATAGGCAGTACAGTCGAGTACAGCAAGGTGGCGGATCAATGTTGTTCTGCGAGGGTATGTGTGGGGCTTCAGACACAAGGTTCCACAATACAGGGATAACATCCTCCAGCCCATTGTTGAACCGTTTCGTAAGCATTTAACTTAATAGACGAAAATTCTCGAGTTCATCATGCACGAGTTGAACCATGTCGGCATCGCACGATAGGATTGGCCTGCACATTCCCTTGATACGAATCCATTTGAACGTGCTTGCCTGAAAAGAGCACACTGTGGCCAACCACGAAATGTACGGGTGTTGATAGTAATATTATTCAAGAATGGGATTAATTAAACCAATAGTGGCTAAGTGAACTCATGCGCAGCATGCGACGTAAGGTCCAGGCTTGCATTCATGCAAACGAGAATGCGACTATTTATTGAATGAGGTTGTTAAAATGAGTACTTAGCTCAACAAAAGTGATTTTAGGTTCTGTTTAAATACAAAAGACGTGATTTATTTTGGGTTTTTCCGATTTTTAATAAATCGGAAGATGTATCATTTTATACATACGTGTGTATCATAGTATAGAATGACAAGAACGTTTGGTAAGTGGGCCTCAAACAACGTATTTTTATGTATGTATTTGAAGACCAAACCAGAAATAACAGAATTAGAAAGTTATATGCAAACGCAAGTTTCTACGCCTAAACACACACACTATGTGCTCAAAAGTATCCGGACACCCTCAAAGCCGGCCGCGGTGGCCGAGGGGACTAAGGCGCTCCAGTCACGGTCAGCACGGCCACTAGGGTCGGGGGTTCGAATCCCCCTCGGGCATGGATATTTGTGCCACCCTAGTTCGTAAGTAGTTCATAAGTAGTTTGTAAGTTTAGGGACTGATGACCCCGTAGTTAAGTCACATAGACTATACGAACATTTGAGCCCCCAAAAACATAAGCTTCTTATATTAGGTGCGTTTTGTTGCCCACTACTGCCAGGTACTTCAAGTCAGAGACGTCAGTAGTCATTAGACGACGTGAGAGAATAGAATGGAGCGCTCCACGGAACTCGCGGACGTCGATCGTGGTAAGGTTATTGGGTGTCACTTGTGTCAGACGTCTGTACTCGAGATTTCCACACTTCTAAACATCTCTAACTACACTGTTTTCGATGTGATAGTGAAGTGGAAACATGATGGGTGAAGGAAAGCACGAAAGCGTACAAGCCGACCTCGTGTGTTGATGACAGGGACCGCCGATAGTTGAAGAGGATCATACAGTGAATAGGCAGGAATCTATCCAGACTATCGCACAGGAATTCCAAAATGCATCAGGATCCACCCCAAGTACTATGACAGTTAGGCTTTGTGTCTTTTCCCATCATTCATATTCCGCAAGGTGGGATGGGATTGGGTCATCAATAGGGAGATTGAGGGTTCGAACCCCAACCGCGGTTATCCCAGTTGGGTCGGAAGGGGGAAGGGGCAGAGGGAGATGCTTAGGACAATTGTCTTCCCAATTTCCCAACACAATTTGAATATCCCGCCAACATGGGGAATCTGGAGGCCCTGGGATCAAAGATCAGTGGTGCAGTATGGGATTCATAATGAGAGGAGGGAGGAGATTGGAGATGAATTCCCACTGATACTTCCCCCAGAGGCATCGCTGACGAGAGAGGGGCAATTTCATTTATCAGTTTAATTAAAATTCAATTAGTTCGATATCATTTTATATCACAATTGTACTCAGACGCGCTTCGTTCTAGTACTAAAAATAAGTCAAAGATATATTCGTTTTTTAGATTAAAAAACACCTTTTTCTTGCTGAAATCAACTTTATTGCTTAAAGAAGCGTTTTGCTGTCTTGTTTATGGTATCTTCAGTGGAAACTCGAATTGTAACAGATTGATTTGATATGTGCTATTAAAAAAATAAATAAAATAAAATAAAATTCACGTCTTATTTTTTGAGTAGTTACAGTGATTTCCGTTTTTGTCTGGCACCTGCATTTCTTCAGATCTAACCACAGGTTTGAGGTCGCACTATCACAGCATGTCAACATTTTTAAGTTCCGAACATTTGGTCGCAATTTTGATACTCTGTGGTAATTACTGTAGAGCACTATTACTCTTCTATCCCTGGTTATAGATATTTTATGGAACAATGAGATTTCAAGTTGGAACACACTTTTTGTCTGGAAGAAATAAAATACTTTGTAGCAACTAAAAAAGCAACTAAAAAAGCGTATGTCAAAGAGTTAGTGATGAAGACTAATATGCTGTCACATCAGTATTAATAGAACTTCCTCAGCATGTATCAGTAGCTACAAAGAAAACGTCCAGTTAACGATAAGGTCGTAGCCTAAGAATAGTCTGCATGTTATTGAAAGTATTTATTTTCATACTAGAGACAAGTCTTTTCCTATTCAGCGCTGTATTTTAACTCCGCAGAGTATTAACTAATGAGAACCGTAAACTGTCCTCGCAAAACATACGAATGTTATGACCCTCTGCTGTTCATTGAAGCAGCTTCGCTTTCATTTCGATTGCAAATAACAAGTGTTATACGAGACGAAGGTAGTTTCGCCAACGTCCATAAAACGGAGAAATGAAAGGCGCCTGTAAACTTCTTTTATCGTAAAACGTAATTTGCTTGCAGTTCCTAGGAAGTAATATTTGCCAGTTGTTGATACCAATAAAATGTTCGTTGCGTGACGCCTACGGAAACATGTAGCAAATTATTCTGCAGGCTGCTGCTCGTAAGACGCCAGCCCACAAACTTCACGGATTACCACCCAGTGCGCCAATATTTACCAGCTTCCGTTGCAAATGTCCACAACGCGTACAAGTCTGGTGGCGCTCTGCCCCAAGGTAGCGGCTTCCAGTCCTGAAGGAGAAAGATATTTCCACTAATATACGTTTACAATGGTCCACGGGACAGAGACACAAGAAAAATGTCTCAGTACCCTTCACGAACACCTGTCAGAATTATCCGTAACAGCTGGATACGTCATAAAACATACGGCCACATATCGATATCTGTTCTCAAATTCAAGAAAGGAAACACTCATTACTAAAAATGAGAACTAGCTTCATTTTCTAAAGTTATATCTCAAAATATGAGTTTAACACATAGCTACCTCTTTTACCTGAAGAGTTGTTTTGGTTGAAAGCAATTCCGACTGGTGAATATTATCTGAAACTTAAAAAAAAAAAAAAAAAAAAAAAAAAAAAAAAAAAAAAAAAAAAAAACATGAAAAAAAAAGAAAATGAAATGAAATAAAATGGCCCCGTGGTCTAAGGCTTCATGCTATGGACTGGGCTACCGTTCCCGCCGAAAGTTCTAGTCCTCCCTCAGGGATGGGTGTGTGAGTTGTCTTTAGTGTAAGATAGTTTGTAAGTCTACGAACTAATCACCAAAGCAGTTTGGTCCAATAGGTTTACAACCATTGGAACATTATTTGAAAAAATAATATGCATCAAATTGGTTTGGTCAGTAGAGGCTTTACATTTAGATTCCTGGAATTTGATCTACTTCTTGGTGTGAATTTAAGGAACCACTTGACTATTTCGAAGTAACAGCTACCCTCGTGATTACTGTTTGTTACCTTTACTCCATATAATAAGTATGGGAAAATAACTTAATATTTTCGTGGCTTTCATAATTGTTGCTGATAGAGAGAATCTTGGAAAAAACATATTACAACCATCTAGTTTAAAGTAATAAATTAAAAAAATAGTTTCCCATTTTTGAATGAAACATTGAGTTGCTTGAGGAAAAATCCTTTCGTCTTCATACTGAAAAGTAGGAGTAAATGGACAAACAAGAACGTGTAATATGACCGAGAAAAACGATTTATTTTAATAAAATAAATATTAATATTTAAGTTACGTGAAGTGTTTGTAACTTAGAAAATGTATTTTAGAAAATATATTTATTTAAAAACAAGAAATTCATCACCCATACTGGACTGTTATAATTTTTTTTTGATACCGTATAGGAAATAGTAACTTTTATACGATAATAAGGATCTAGTGCTTACCGGAAAATAGACCTGCATTGCCCACTCTCCCACAACCTTAGTTCGTTTATTTTTTCTGCGTTGTCCCGAATTTCCATTCTCTTTTTTTCGTAGATATTACATTCGTTTTATATTGCACAACCTCACCAATCGATTTCTATTGATACGTATAGAATTTTCCGGGACACGAAATTTCAATTATTTTGAAATGTGTTGAATTGAAATACATTGTGGAACTCGTGAAAAAATTCTGTTTAGCCACCGTCCATTTTTTTATTCAAACAACTTAATGGAGCCTGAAATTTCTGGCAAATCAAAACTGTGTGCTGGGCCAAGACTCGAACCTGGAACCCTCATCTTCACGTGCAAGTGCTATACCCACCGACTTTTCCCCTTTATTAAAGTCTCCAATCCAAATTTCATTAATGAAACGGTTTACGTAATGAAATTTTAGGTGAGGTGCAAAACATACCATTTTCTGCTCTTCCACCCACGACTTACGATACGCCCACATAGTTTACTTCGCCAGTACCTGTTCTCCTACCTTACAGACTTCACAAAAATTCTCCTGCTTACCTTGCGGGACAAGCCCTCCTGTAATAAAGGTAATTCGGGTGAAACGAATTAGCCACAGCCTAGAAGACTTTTTCCAGATTGATTTTTGGCTCTGCAACAGAATTTGTGCTTCTTTGAATCTATGTGGCGAATAAAACCACTAATTCCGGTTCGGCACTCGGTTAAGATCTACCAGCAAGTTTCGTATCAGCGTATAAGCCACTGCAGTGTGGAAACGTTCTAGGAGATCAAATTGTGGGAAAACAATAAATATACTTAACTATATGAGATTTGATAAATTGCCAAAACCTTAAATGAAATAGGATCCAAAACACATTTTTGCCTACAGAGAACTATACGAAAAGCAGGTTGGCGAAATTAGGCTTAACATACGTGAAAGTCTCTGCTGATGTAGGCATGGGTTCCATCAAACATCATTTTCTTGGATTATCAAATTCTTCTTGCCCTCTTGGTCTTCTCGCCTTTCCCTTGTCAATATACCCAGTTAACGAGCGATCGCGTTTAGATGATTTCATTGCTGGAGGTTACGCAGTACCAATACATTGATTTCATAATTGTACAGCTACATCTAAACTCTGGTGCAGAGGGCATGGTACAGCTGAAACTTTTACACTTGCTTTACAAATTTCAATGTGCAATATTCGGTTTTAATAATTTGAAAAACATGTAAATAAGATCGTCCCAGACATATTCTTGCATAGAGCGAATCATTCGTATGTATATTCAGTCTCTCTCTCTCTCTCTCTCTCTCTCTCTCTCTCTCTCTCTCTCTCTCATTCACATACACACACACACACACACGTAACTAAATGATTTAATTAATTATTTACGAGAATTTGTGTAGTTCACAAGATTTCATGGCGAGCCACAGAAATCATCGGTTGGCAAATTGCTAATTTAATTTTTGTATAATCTAATCCGTGACTTAAAAAGTAGCATGTTCTTAGCAGAGACCCTTTTGAATTCCAAATGAAATCTAAGTACCTTATTATGCCAGAGGTATGTGGTTGTTCTAGCATACATTTCACTTTGCAGTTCAAAAAAAATTTCAATTGTTTGTTAAGTTTATGGGACTTAACTACGGGGCCATCAGTCCCTAAACTTACAAACTACTTATCAACTACCTTATACTAAAGACGGCACAAATATCCATGCCCGAGTGGGGATTCGAACCCCCGAGCGTAGTGGCCATGCAGACCGTGACTGGAGCGCCTCAGTCTCCTCGGCCACCGCGGCCGGCACTTTGCAGTTCCTACGAGAATGGGTTAAAGAGTGACGTCAGTCGATAAGTAATCATATCTGTGTTATTGCAATTCTTGTTAATGTGTGTGACAATAGCTTATTTCAGTCCGTCTGGAAAAATCTCCTTTTGAGAGTACTGTATTGGATGTATGAATACATTGTATATCTGATAAGAGCAGCATTTTAGCACTTTACTTGAGATATTATTATCTGCATGAAGGCTTCTGTCTTTGAAAGAGTTATTTATATTTTTACTTTATTTGCCACAGCATGGACTGTGTACGCGGAATTGTTTTTTAGATCAATTCTACTGCTTTACCCCGTGAACTGCGCATGTCAATCTTCTGAACTACTTCAGGGAAATATTACGAAATATGTTGGCTACATGACTGTTCTTTAATGACGAAGCCCTCATTTTCCTTGACTGATTTCCGGGTTTCTCTTTTAGCTACTAGCCACAGAGCACTGAAAGTGGTATGTTGTAATTCATTTTAATTTGTTTTCCCAGATCTTTAATACATTTCGCAAATTTCTCCTCGCTCACCTTGTTTGCATGCTCTAAAGTCTCCCCGGCAAGATGCGAAGACCACTCGTCATTGGTTGACTACGCAAATGACGCAGATACGTGTTTAGCCAACGGCAGGTCAGTTCACAAGTGATCGAATGGAAGGTCGCAAATTCTACAACGCATTTTAAACGGTGACATTTGCACAGGTAGTCGACATAACTGAGCAGAACGGACGTCAACGTCAAGATTACTCGCGTTGATTTGGGGGGAGAGGGGAGGCAGTGTCGATGGTGTCACGTGGTCACGTACTCACGCGAAATCACTCAGTTTATTAGCGGTTGGTCGTGGCGTTGCCTGGGTAACTGTTTATTCCTTTTTTGTGTCAGTCCAGTTAGTCAGAGCCTCTCTGTCCACCTCTTTCTACCCTACTTTCCATCCATTTCAGTTTCGTTTTCGTGCAGCCCATTTCTCATTACGTCATATCTGCTGAACTATGTCCGCATCCGTAGCTCAGTGCGCTCGGTCAGAGGGCTGAACGCAATCTGTAATAAAAAAAGCTGTGCCAAGAACACATCGAACAGCAACGAACAAACACGATCAGCGACCGCAAGGAACAGAACTACCCATAGAGAAAAAAAAGTGGCAGCGTCGTTAACCGCCACTGCAAGGGGCCCGGATTCGATTCCCGGCGGGGGACTGGATGTTGTGTGTTTGTCCTTATCGTCAGATTCATCATCAACGACACGCTAGTTGCCAAAAGGGCGTCACTAGAAAGAATTGCAGTCAACGGCTGGAGTCTTCTGGGGATATCCCGGCAACTAAAAGCCATACGACCACTTCATTTCCCCCCCTGAACTAGGATCCTACAATAATATAATTTTCCAGGTTCGTAGAGTGGAATGTGTAGCGAATGGAGTTGTTAGTAAAGATATCATAAATTACATCATATGTAATACGGCAGGTTTTCACGCATATCATTGTTTCTGACGCCATATCTCGTGAAATGTGTGTCGTACTGTGATATAATTTCGAAGGTACATTCAGTGGTATAATATATGCACACTTTCTTCAAAATATTGTGCGAATTACAATGATATCTGTGTATACTGTCTGTGAAATGTCTTGCAAATACAATTAGTAGTGTAAGAATGATAAACTGTAACATCATGTCGAATGCCATAGTTTTTCTGCATGAACAGCTGAAAAGAATAAGCGATAAACTTGTTTCCTTTCATCATTTTTCAGGGGTTGGCAGCGATAAAAAGTTTCGTAAAGGTTTAAAACTACGTGTAAGATTCTTGCAAGTCTCTAAGGGCTCTCAATTTCAAATAGTCGATTAATAAATTCTCATTATTCATCCGTCGCATGATGGGCCAGATTTTATTGTTTATGACGTCTTATCTCCTGTACCGTGTGTCGTATGTGGTTTTCACTCCCCACAGCGACTGTTTCCCGATGTTAAAGAGTATTTTTATTAAGTTTAATTCAAATCGTTACGTTAGTTTAGGAACAGATATGAAACATTGGCGCATGACGTGGCAGTTTTTTTTTTCGAGTATTTCATTATTTATGACGTCATATCTCCTGAACTAAGTGTTGTAAGTGGTTCTTAAACCCACAACGATTGTTGCCTGATAATAAGGAATATGTATACTAAGTCTGGTTGAAATCAAATGTTTAAATGTTTGTAAAGTGATGTAACCTAACTGCAGTGGTCATCGGTCTCTAAACTTACAAACTACTTAAACTAACTTATCCTAATAGCTACACACCCACCCACCCACCCACACACACACACACACACACACACACACACACACACACACACACACACACAAATGCCCGAGGGAGGACTCGAACCTCCGACGGTGAACGGAGCCGCGCACCGCAGCAAGGCGCCTTAGTGCAAACGGCTACTCCGCCGCGGCTGGTTGAGATCGGCCGAGTAATTTACTAGATGTGCAACGTACACATATACATATATTTTTATAATATGCATAGATACTACCATATGGGCGCTTCTGAACTTATATACGAGTGTATATCATGAATAGAGGGCACGAAATCTGAAGGCAAAGAAAAAAACTTAGGCTACACACGATCTGGACACAGAAAACTACTCTGTGCCTAAGTAAAAACATAGATGGATGAAATTCATTTACTAATCTTTTTCAGGAATAAAACGTCAGCCTTATCCTCTTTTGAGGGGGAAGTATACACTTGGTTTTGACATTTCCTGGTACACACTAAGAAAAGAAACACAATGGATAAGGTGAAAATGGTCTATGTGTTACCTTCTAAATGTTGTCTGATGTGTCTGTACGTGGGAAAAAAAATTCTATCCATAAAATAGTCGGTGTTTTCTAATGTTTGCCCGACACATTTCATATTGTTTTAATACATGACTTTTTATTTGAAAATATATAAACTACCACGATTAATGTATAGAGCGTATATACTGAGAAAAATATTGAAAAAAATCATTAAAATTATTATGTACTACTAGCAACAAAAAGTTCATAGTTGGTCAGCTATATAGTGCTTCCATGATATACCCGACGTATTAAATGTCAGTATATGCTTCTCATCTTTCCAGAAAGTAGCTCATAATGCAACAGTAGTATATGATTGGCTCCTTTTTCATGGCAAAGGAGGAATACTAGCCCCGGCGGATTAGCCGTGCGCACTGGGGCGCCGTGCTGCGGTGCGCGCGGCCGTTCGCCGCCGGGGGTTCGAGTTGCCCCTCGGGCATGGGTGTTTGTGTTGTTCTTAGGTTAGTTTAACTTGGTTTAAGTAGTTTGTAAGCTGCGGACTAATAACCCAGCAGATGAGTCCGACAGATTTACAAACATTTGAACATATGAGGAATACTAGTGTAAACAAACGCACATGGTAGGAGTCACTCAACGCAGCTAGCTGTCGAAATGATTCAGTAGCACTCTGTATTTTATAATTTGTTGGACGAGTTACTTACATATGTATAACTATGTATACAAGCAGCTACAAATGAATTTGTGGAAAAATGTTGATAAATTTGAGAGATAATGAAAAAAATAAGGCATGTACTTCATCAGCTACACTATGCATTAAAGAGTTAATTCCGATCCTACGAGGTGCATTCAAGTTCTAAGGCCTCCGATTTTTTTTCTCCGGACTGGAAAGAGATAGAAACATGCGCATTGTTTCAAAATGAGGCCGCGTTGGGGACTGAGGCGCTCCAGTCACGGTCTGCACGGCCACTACGGTCGGAGGTTCGAATCCCCCCTCGGGCATGGATATTTGTGCCGTCCTTAGTGTTAGCTAGTTCATAAGTAGTTTGTAAGTTTAGGGACTGATGACCCCGTAGTTAAGTCCCATAAGCTTAACAAACATTTGAACATTTGAGGCCACGTTCATTGTCAATACGTCCCAGAGATGGCAGCACCGTACGGCAGATGGAATTTTACCGCCAGCGGCGAGAATGTGAACTGTTTCAGATACTTAAAATGGCGACGTTTTCCTTACTTGAACAGCGTGCAATCATTCGTTTTCTGAATTTTCGTGGTGTGACACCAATTGAAATTCATCGACAGTTGAAGGAGACATGTGGTGATGGAGTTATGGATGTGTCGAAAGTGCGTTCGTGGGTGCGACAGTTTAATGAAGGCCGAACAGTGCTGAAAAAATGATGGTGTCAATGTTCTGAGACAGCGAGGGCGTAATCCTTGCCCATTGGGTTCCAAAGGGCACTACGGTAACAGGTGCATCCTACGAAAATGTTTTGAAGAACAAATTCCTTCCTGCACTGCAACAAAAACGTCCGGGAAGGGCTGCGCGTGTGCAGTTTCACCAAGACAACGCACTAGGGTTGCCAGATCTCCGGGCGCCGCCCGGAGTGCCTGGGTTTGGAATGAATTCTCCGGGTCTACGGGCCAATGACTCTCATCTCCGGGCTTGAATGTAACCTTCATCTTAACTTTTTTTTCTTTTCTTTTTACGACGCTTTTTAAGTACTATGCTCATGTAGCGACGATCTACATCAAACTTAACGTAACTTAAACTAAGGACGAACACAACATCCATGCCCTAGGGGGGCATTCGAACCTCTGGCGGGAGCAGCCTCGCCCACCGTGGCAAGACGCCTCAGTGCGCTCGGCCATTCCGGCCGGCTCCTCTCTAGTAATTATGAATAACTTTATATAAATGTCAATTTCTTATTTCAACAAACGCTACTTTTCTATTCTTCCTCTGAAAACTTTTCATTGTTGCGTCGGTAG
Source organism: Locusta migratoria (assembly GCA_026315105.1). Lineage (NCBI taxonomy): Eukaryota > Metazoa > Arthropoda > Insecta > Orthoptera > Acrididae > Locusta > Locusta migratoria. The sequence continues at coordinate 383,439,170 of CM048755.1, forward strand.
TAATCGGCTAGCGCATTATTAAGCAAATGCTGTTGCGGCAACGTGTCAACTGGCGACTTCTATTGTTTGTGTTCGTTCGTTCATCGTTTGTTATCAGTTTACCGGCAATTTTTGGAATACTCGGATAGCTTGTAAACAGACAAGCTTACATTATCTCAGATTAGTGAGTAATAACAGTGAAATGAAGAGTCGATATCTAAGTTCGTTCCGTGAAGAATGGTTGCAGGAAGAAAATTATAAAGAGTGGCTACAAAAAGTCGATACTGATGAGTGTATGTGTAAGTGCAGAATATGCAATATCTTATTTACTGTTAAGTACTACGGAGTGAAAGCTGTGAATAAACATTTGCAATCAGAAAGACACAAAGCGAATATTACCACACAAAAGAAGAACCAGTCGCTTCTTAAATTCTTGCCGAAACAATTTTCTGCAGAAGACAACAAAGTCACTGCAACGGAATTAACTTTGACTTACCATGGTGTGAAACACCACCATTCTTACAATTCTGAATATTGTGGTAATAAGCTATATCCTTATGTTTTTAGAGATTCCTTAGTGGCAAAGAAAGTAAGATGCGGCCGAACAAAAAGCGAGGCATTAGTAAAAACTGTGCTTCTGCCTTATGCTAAAGAGAAGCTACTAAGCAAATTAAATCAAAATGTCCCGTTTTCATTAGGCTTTTTTTTCCTTTTAGAATTCACATGTAATCCTGGTTTGGGGGTGGGGGAGTTGGTCGCTGTTGGGAGGGGGGGGGAGGGTGCGAAACGCACCCGCACATCGAGCTAACGTTTCGCAACAGTTTCTTCGTGATAACAACTTTGAAGTGATTCCTCATGCTCCCTACTCACCTGACCTGGCTCCTAGTGACTTTTGGCTTTTTCCATCAATGAAAGACACTCTCCGTGGCCGCACATTCACCAGCCGTGCTGCTATTGCCTCAGCGATTTTCCAGTGGACGAAATAGATTCCTAAAGAAGCCTTCGCCGCTGCCATGGAATCATGGCGTCAGCGTTGTGAAAAATGTGTACGTCTGCAGGGCGATTACGTCGAGAATTAACACCAGTTTCATCGATTTCGGGTGAGTAGTTAATTAGAAAAAAAAGTCGGAGGCCTTAGAACTTGAATGCACCTCGTACATTCGAATTGTTGTAACACGGATGGTATCATGTAATCTGTCTTAAACCGTTCGGTGCTGGGCTAAGTGACATCTACATCTACATGGGATACTCTGCAAATCACATTTAAGTGCCTGGTAGAGGGTTCATCGAACCACAATTATACTATTTATCTCCCATTCCATTCTCGAATAGCGCGCGGGAAGAAAGAACACCTGAATCTCTCTGTTCGATCTCTGATTTCTCGTATTTTATTCTGATGATCATTTCTACCTATGTAAGTGGGAGTCAACAATATATTTTCGCATTCGGAGCAGAATGTTGGCGATTGGAGTTTCTCAAGTAGACCACGCCGCAGCGATAAGCGCCGTTGTTGTAATGATTTCCATCGCAGATACTGTATCATTTCCGTAACGCTGTCTCCCCTGTATCGTGACAATACGAAACGAGCTGCCCTTCTTTGGACTCTTTCGATGTCCTCTGTCAAACCCACCTGATAAGGATCCCACACTGGGCTGCAATACTCCAAAAATGGACGGACAAGCGTAGCGTATGCAGTTTCTTTTGTAGTTCTGTTGTATGTTTTAAGGGTTCTGCCAATAAAACGCAGTCTCTGGTTCGCCTTTCGGAGGATATTATCTACGTGATCTTTCCAATTTAAGTCTGAAGTAATAGTAATTCCTCGGTATTTTGTGGAGTTTACGGCCTTCACATTTGATTGATTTATCTTGTAAACAAAGTTTAACGGATTTCTTTTCGTACTCATGTGGACGACTTCACACTTCTCATTATTTAGAGTCAATTGCCAATTTTTACACCATAGTGATATCTTATTCAGATCGTTCTGCAGTTGGTTTTGATCTTCAGATGATTTTACTAGACGGTAAATGACGGCATCATCTGCAAACAACCTAAGAGAGCTACTTAGATTTTCTCCCAAATTCTTTATGTAAATAAGGAACAGCAGAGGTCTAATAACACTACCCTGTGGAACGCCCGCTATCACTTATGTTTTAGTCGATACTTTACCATCCATTACCAGTCGCAAATTTGGGGCGATATACCATATCCGCGCAATTTGATTACAAGCCGTTTGTGAGGTACGGTATCAAAAGCCTTCTGGAAATCAAGAAATACGGAATCGATTTGCGAACCCTTGTCGATAGCACTCATCTCTTCGTTTGAATAGAGCTAGTTGTGTTTCGCATGAACGATATTTTCTAAATCCGTGTTGATCTTGGGTCAGTAGATCGTTCTGTTCGAGATAATTGATAATATTTGAATACGGGATATGTTCCAAAACCCTGCTACAAATTGACGTCAATGAAATAGGCCAGTAGTTTAGTGGGTTACTCCTTCTGCATTTCTTCAATATAGGTGTGACCTGTGCAACTTTCCAGTCTTTTGGTACAGATCCTTCTTGGAGAGAGCGGTTGTATATGGCTACTTAGATTTTCCCCTAAATCGTTTATGTAAATAAGGAACAGCAGAGGACCAATAACACTACCCTGTGGAACGGCCGATATCACCTCTATTTTAGTCGATGCCTTACCATCGATTACTACGAACTGTGTCCTCTCTGACAAGAAATCCCCTATCCAATCGCAAATTTGGGGCGATATACCATAACCACGCAATTTGATTAAAAGCCGTTTGTGAGGTACGGTGTCAAAAGCTTTCTGGAAATCAAGAAATACGGAATCGATTTGCGAACCTTTGTCGATAGTACCCATCACTTCGTGTGAATAAAGAGCTAGTTGTGTTTCGCATGAACGATATTTTCTAAATCCGTGTTGACCTTGGGTCAATAGATCGTTCTGTTCGGGACGTGTGGCGTGAGATGACGTGTTGACGTATCGTCTGGTGTGAGCAGACCAGCATCCGATAAGGCCGGTATTACACTATCAAATTATTGGACAAAGAATTGGACGAAAAAATTGGATGAAATATTGCTCATATTTTTTGACAAAGAAACTGGATGAAACGCAAAAGGGGGTATTACACTATCATCCAATATTTTATCAAATTTGCTTCAAAATGGTGGTGTCGTGCTCAGCTGTTGTTTATACTACAGTTGCGTTGTGTCTGCATTTAGACGAAAAGGAGGGAAAAAAGAAAAAGAAACGCACTTGGATGAAACCGTGGGTGTCAGAGCGAGATAAATACAATTTCTTAAGGGACCGCGAGGATTTTCTTTTTTTATGCCGGCGGCAGAACAGCCAGGCCGTTCACTTCTAATTATTTTGTCGCTCTTCATCCTTCACAGTTTGCAATAGAGTAACAAAAAGGCTGACTCAAACAGTGTATACGAATAAGATTGTTAAGTTGATAAAGCACGTTTCATTAAACAACGTTTTAAATGGAAAATGTGAGCACTGACAAAGAGGATAATCTAAATTGTTTATGACGTTATTAACATTGCACGGGGGGAAACATTGTTAATAAAGTAAATAGGCTCTATTTATTGCCTTACAAAAATTGGCTGACGTATTTAGATTCGCTTGCAAACAGATGTCAATGTTTTGAAAATTGTTTCACTTCCCAGCACTTAGCACACCAAGTTACCAAAATCATACATTCTAAAATCTGCTTTGGCCGTAAATAAGATTTAGGGGTAGTAATTTTTCAATTCCGTCGTATATTTTGACGTTTTTGCCGCAGGGTATTGGACTACGCGAATTGACGTGACGGGCAGTGTGAATTGGCCTTGTCGCCTGTTATACAATGCTCCGTCTGATTTATATATTCATTTTAATGTTGGTGTTGCTGGAAAACACTACACAAACATTCCACTACTAGCCACGTTTACGAATACGAACGTTATGTCCAAGTAATGTCAGATATTTAAACTCCAAATAAAACAGCTGTAGTGGCAAGGAAGCTGTATACTACTACTCCAAGCGGTCACATTTCTCACTGCAGGAAACAGAAGACGAGCGATTTCTTTGATCAAATCTAGGCCGAGTCCTTAGGCCGGTATTACACTATCAAATTATTGGACAAAGAATTGGACGAAAAAATTGGATGAAATATTGATCATATTTTTTGACAAAGAAATTGGATGAAACGCAAAAGGGGGTATTACACTATCATCCAATATTTTGTCAAATTTGCTTCAAAATGGCGGTGTAATGCTCAGCTATTGTTTATACTACAGTTGCGTTTTGTCTGCATTTATAAGAGGAGGGAAAAAAAGAAAAGGAAACGCACTTGGATGAAACCGTGGGTGTCAGAGCGAGATAAATAAAATTTGTTACGGGACCGGGAGGATTTTCCTTTTTTATGCCTTCAGCAGAACAGCCAGGCCGTTCACTGCTAATTATTTTGTCGCTCTTCTTTTGCATTAGAGTAACAAAAATGCCGACACAAACAGTGTATACGAATAAGATTGTTAGGTAGATAAAGCAAGTTTCATTAAATAACGTTATAAATTGTTTATGACGTTATTAACAATGTAAGGGGGGAAACATTGCTGATAAAGTAAATAGGCTCTATTTATTTCCTTACAAAAATTGGCTGACGTATTTATATGTATATAGATTCGCTTGCAAACAGATGTCGATGTTTTGAAAGTTGTTTCATTTCCCAGAACTTAGCACACCACGTTACCAAAATCATACATTCTAAAATCTGCTTCGGCCGTATTAAGATTTAGGGCTATTACTTCTTTAATTCCGATAGTATATAATGACTTTTTTACAGCATGGATTGTAACTCAACCTCACTTTTGCTGCAGGGCATTGGACTAGGCGAATTGACGTGACAGACAGTGTGACTTGGCCTTGTCACCTGTTATACAACGCCCCATCTGATTTTTTTTAAATTTTGTTGTTGCTAGAAAACACTACACAAACATTCCACTACTAGCCATGTTTACGAATACGAACGTTATGTCCAAGCAATGTCAGCACATTTCTCAGCAATGTCAGCACATTTCTCACTGCAGGAAACAGAAGACGAGCGATCTTTGATCAAATCTAGGCTGAGTCCTTAGATTTTTTTTTTTTATGGGACTAAGCAATAAAGGAAGTAGATGAGTTTTGTTACTTGGGCAGTAAAATAACAAATGATGGTCGCATTACAGATGATATAAAATGCAGAATGGCAATGGGTAGGAAAGCGTTCTTGAAAAAGAGAAATTTGTTAACATCGAATATTGATTTAAACCTAAGGAAGTCCTTTCTGAAGGCGTTTGTATGGAGTGTTGCCTTGTATGGGAGTGAGACATGGACGATAAACATTGCGGACAGGAAGAGGATTGAGGCTTTTGAAATATGGTGCTACAGAAGAATGCTGAAGATTAGGTGGGTGGATCGCGTAACTAATGAGGAGGTACTGAACAGAATTGGGGAGAAAAGAAATTCCTGGCATACCTTGACTAAAAGAAGGGATGATTGGTAGGACACATTCTTAGACATCAAGGAATTGTGAATTTAGCGTTGGAGGGAAGTGTGTGGGGAAAAAATCGCAGGGGAAGACCAAGAGATGGATACAGTAAGAAGATTCAGACAGATGTAGGTTGTCGTTCTTATGTGGAGATGAAGAGGCTTGCTCAGGCTAGGGTACTGTGGAGAGCTGCATCAAACCAGTCTCCGGACTGAAGACCACAACACACACATGGGACTAAACTACGGGGTCATCAGTCCCTAAACTTACAAACTACTTATGAACTACTTACGAACTAGGACGGCACAAATATCCATGCCCGAGGGGGGATTGGAACCCCCGACCGTAGTGGCCGTGCAGACCGTGACTGGAGCGCCTTAATCCCCTCGGCCACCGCGGCCGGCAGTCCTTAGATTCGATGAAATATTGGACGACGTCCCCAGGACACTACGTCCAATTTTTCTTTGTCCAATTCTTTGACAAATAATTTGATAGTGTAATACCGGCGTAAGTGACGCCGCCTTCCGTTCCGCTGACGCCGGCCGAATCTAGCTTAAGCGCCTCGGAGTGCGGAACTGAGCGCACTTAAGTGATGTAACGAGGCGCGTGTCGCGATCGTGTGCGCCGATGGCCGGCAGATACGCGCAATTAAAGACAGCGGCGGTCACGGCCGGCGTCACATGGCCGCGCCACCAACCACGTACCGGCCCATACGCGTCCATTTCTCCCCCCCATTTGCATTGTAAATAAGCCTCCCCGTGATGGCCGATCCGCCGCCAACCACCCGTCTCGTCACGAAACATTTTAATTAAGAGACCCATTAGCGAGATAATGAATATCCTGGGAAGCTCGTGCAATTGCGCACCGTAGCCTAAGCCAACAAGAAAAGGTAAGGTCTATGCAGAGTAGCTGTTAGGGACGAGACGGATTCCTATCACGATGGGCTAATGAGTCTCCGCGCTAGGACCTAACTGAAGTGGCAACGTTTATTTTTGAGAGCCCGGGAAGGGAGCTGGCGGCTGAGGCTTCCCGTACGGACAGCGCGCTGGATAAAGTGAGCGTGCCTCCGAACAACCCGCTAAGTACTCACGCGATACGCCCAGGGCCCAACACTGCGGATAACGGGCTTCACACGTCGGCTGTTCATACTGGAAAACTGTGGCATTCGGCATGACGTTGCTATTCATTACTACTACAATATCAATTGTATTCGCCGTACATTTCACAGACACTATATTCACATATCGCTAAATGTTCAAAAATGTTTGTAGAACTTATGGGACTTAACTACGGAGTCATCAGTTTAAAAATGTTTAAATGTTTGTTAAGCTTAAGAGACTTAACTACGGGGTCATCAGTCCCTAAACTTACAAACTACTTATAACTACCTACAGCTAAAGACGGCTCAAATATCCATGCCCGAGGGGGGATTCGAACCCCCGACCGCAGTGGCCGTGGAGACCGTGACTGAAGCGCCTCAGTCCCCTCGGCCACCGCGGCCGGCGGGGGTCATCAGTCCCTAAGCCTACAAACTACTTACGAACTAGCTAAGACTAAGGACGGCACAAATATCCATGCCCGAGGGGGGATTCGAACCCCCGACCGCAGTGGCCGTGGAGACCGTGACTGAAGCGCCTCAGTCCCCTCGGCCACCGCGGCCGGCGGGGGTCATCAGTCCCTAAGCTTACAAACTACTTACGAACTAGCTAAGACTAAGGACGGCACAAATATCCATGCCCGAGGGGTGATTCGAACCCCCGACCGTAGTGGCCGTGCAGACCGCGACTGAAGCGCCTCAGTCGCCTCGGCCACCGCTGCCGGCTCGCTAAATGTACCTCCGAAATTATATCATAGTACAACACGCAGTTCATTATATATGAGGTCATGAAGAGTTTGACCGCCCCATCATGCGTGAGAAAAATCAAATGTTTGTAAATCTATCGGACCAAACAGCGTGGTCATCAGTCCGTAGCTTACAAACTACTTAAACTAAGGTAAACTAACCTAAGGACAACACAAACACCCATGCCCCAGAGAGGACTCGAACCTCCGACGGCGAGCAACCGCGCGCTCCGCAGCGAGGCGCTTTAGACCGCTCGGCTACTCCACCGCGGCTCATGCGTGAGTTTTCGATTTATTACGTCTTTATTGCTAACTCTGTTTGCGACATACGAGGTAAGTCCAAGAAGTTACTTTCGGTTATATAAAACAAACGTGTACAGATACTGCAAAAATATTTATTGTACAAAAATCTGCATCTGTTAAACTACTTTTCTACATAGTTTCAAATTTTCAAATGTTTGTGGAGCTTATGGGACTTAAATACGGGGTCATCAGTCACTAAACTTACAAACTACTTATGAACTAGCTAATACTAAGGACGGCACTAATATCCATGCCCGAGGTGGATTCGAACCCCCGACCGTAGTGGCCGTGCAGACTGTGACTACACAGAGCGCTCGGCCACCGCGGCCGGCTACATAGCTTCCGAAATTTAGTTGGAACTTTTCATAGCGTGGCACAAGCTATGAAGGTTGCCGCCTGTGTCTTCAACCATGTAGTAATATGTTCTTTCAGCTAGTCATTATCGTTGAAGTGTTGACCACCAGGGTCAGATTTTTAGGTGTAAAAAGAGATAAAAGTCGCTAGGAGCGAGGTCTGGGCTGTACGGAGTATGATCAAACACGTCCCAATGAAATTCCGGTAAGAGTAGTTTTGTCACATTCGCTGTGTGAGGTTGTGCATTATCATGAAAAAGAAAACACCTTTTGAGAGTAATACTTGCCGCTTTTTCTGTATTGCGCGGCTCAATTTCTTAATGGTCTCGCAGTAACCATGTGCATTAATTGGCCTCGTGGTAAAAAATCAATCGGCAAAATGCCTTTTCAGTCCAAAAAACGGTGCACATGACATTTCGAGGTGTCAAGATTTGCTTAGGCTAAACCTTCGTTGGGGATGAAGTGTGCCTCCATTACACTGACTGCCGTTTTGTATCAGGGATGTCGTACGATACCCAAGTTTCATCGCCCGTAACTATTCGAGAACGAAAACCATCGCCTTCTTCATTGTAGCGTGTCAAAAACTGAAGTGCACTGCCCATCCATTGTTTTTTGTGTTGTTCAGTAAGAATTTTTGGTACTCAACGTGAGAAAAGTTTTCGAAATTTCAGTTTTTCAGTAACAATTTCATGAATTAGAGATGTGAGATTTGTAAGGGCACTAAGTGGAAACTTACGGTTGTGCTTAATCTTCTCTTCAATTGTGTGAACCAGTTCATCAGTAACCACAGACAGGCGTCCACTTCGTTCTTCATCGCGCACTTGATCACATCCTTCATTGAACAGTCTGACCCATCTTCTAACCATTGAATCACTCAGCATTTTGTCGTAAACCCCGCAGATTTGCCGATGAATTGCCTCTGCTTTAACTTTCTTTGCATTTAGAAAACGAATCACAGATCTGATTTCACAAGCGGTGGCATTTTCACTTACTGCTGACATTATAAAAGAAGCACTACAAAGCACACGTCGGCGGCAGTAATCTGAAAATAGCGGACATGAGTCAGAGTAACTGCCGCGCATGCTCGGAACTGCGATCGTAGCTCTGCCACGGATAGAAATAGAAACGGAACTTACTTCGTGGACGACCTTAGTATTTTCAAGACAAGGTTTATATATATCACTGCATGTACATTCAAAATAATATTATAGTACGATGCGTATTTCAGGAGATACGAAATCAGAAACAATCATATGCCTATTTCGCATGATGTAATTTATTACGTCTTTACAAACAACATTGTTCGCAACAAATTTCCTCAGTTTCGTAATATGCTCCTCTACGAACGTGGAAAATTGTATTATTGTGCAACACATAGTTCAAATGTTCAAATGTTTGTATAGTCTATGGGACTTAACTTCGGGGTCATCAGTCCCTAAACTTACAAACTACTTATGAACTACCTTATACTAAAGACGGCACAAATATCCATGCCCGAGGGGGGATTCGAACCCCCGACCGTAGTGGCCGTGCAGACCGTGACTGGAGCGCCTTAGTCTCCTCGGCCACCGCGGCCGGCAACACATAGTTCAGGAGATATGACGTCATAACGATTAGGATTCATAGAGACAAAAATGAAACCGATAGAGAGTAGGGTAGAAAGCGAGGGACGGAGAGGGAAAAATGGAATAAGGACTGACCCAAAAAACACTGGGAACTATCACTAGTAATACAGTAATTCTTGAAACTCCCTGGCAGATTAAAATTGTGTGCAGGAACCGGAATTAGAACCTGGGTCCTTTGCCTTTCGTGGGCAAGCGCTCTGCTGAAATTTATTTATTAATTTTTTCAGGTAGATCAGTGGTTTGCAGTCGTTTTTTCGCGTTAGTTGTTTCTTGACTATTTAGCTCAGCTCTTTTATTACAGAGGGCATTAAGTCCTCTGGCCGGGCGCGCTGAGCCACGGCGCCCGGCATACCAATTGAGCTATCCCGGCACGCTTCACGGTCCATCCCCACAACTTACATGCCGTGAAAGATGGAAAATCGGCGTCATAGCAATATCGAGCTCACGAGAGACGGGATACTTGAGCTGGCTTACTCAATGCAGTAAAAGAGACAAGGGAAACATTTTAATGAGAGTTGGCGTCTACATTCTAATTGTAGAAAAGGTAAGAGTAGAATTCAACGTCCTGTAGACAAAGCCATCATTAGAGACGGAGCGCAAGTTCAGATTGTTTTTTGATAAGGATGGGAAAGGAAATATATCGTGCCCTTTGAAACGAACAATCCCGGCATTTGCCTGAAGTGATTTAGTGAAATCGCGGAAAACCCAAATCTGGATGGTCTGACGTGGCTGTGAACCGCCGTCCACCCGAATGCGAGTCTGGTAAATGTTGAGGTGCCGTCGCTGCCCAAATGTACAAATTACTTCTGCCATTTAATAAACATTTGGTACAACCAAATATGAAATGTTAGGAATTTATCTGAAGTGGTGCTTTGTACGTAACTAAAATGCGACGACGAACAGGCCAGACAAAAACAGAAGAGAATCTTTCGAGATGTGGCTTTGCAGAATAACGCTGTTGATTAGATGGGCAGATCGGATAAATGATGAAAAGACGATGAATCTAATTGGGCAGAAAATAAATTGATTCGACGATGCGTCAAATCCCACTCTGGTTGGCATATTACTCGTTAGATGAAGGAAGGAAGAAGGAAGGTTGGGGTTTAATGTCCTACACGTTAGAGGTCGTACGGTTACGCCTAGTTCATTGCAATAAATTTACATCGCTTTTATATCCAAATAAATAATTAAATTCAGCATTTTATACGTGAAATATGTAACTGCAATTTTGAACACCTCGGAATATAGCTCGTTTTAAGCAACTTGCTGCGCGGGAGTAGCTGAGCGGTCTGGAGCGCTACGTTGCGGATCGCGCGGCCTCCCGCGTCGGAGGTTCGAATCCTCTCTCGGGCATGGATGTTTGTGCTGTCTTTAGTGTAAGTTAGTTCGTTAGTAGTTTGTAAGTTTAGGGACTGCTGACCCCGTAGTTAAGTCCCAAAAGCTCTACAAACCTTTTAACCTTTTTGGAGATATCACAGCTTCGGTGATTTGGGAGGTAGAATGTACAAAAATCACATGAGTGAAAATACAGACCCATGTGAGGGGAGGATGATGATGAAATGAGTATTTAGTGTTGGTGCCATTACCCACTAGAACTTCTACATCCCTCGGCATGGAATCTAATAGGCTTTGGATGTGTTACAGGCTGCTTCCATAGAGTGTAACCAAAGACGTGGGAAGCAGTGGCGGCTGGTGACAGTTTCGTTGATGGGGCCCAGACAAGAAGTTAGTACCCAGTATAATGGAATCAGTCTGAAGTTTTCATTATATAGCCTCCATTTGTATAACATCATTTCAACACATTCTAAAGATATTAAATATGCTAATTATGCAGTAATTAATATAATCAACGAAACACCGTAGCTAAGAAAATTTATACAAATGTGAAATAAGCATTTTTATTTCATTACTATTACTATTTTCGGGGGATTATGTCTGTGGAATATTGTGGTTCGTTGTGGGTATCTGAGTTTATGCTGCGGTGACACAATTTATTGAAGAACATGGGGGGTTCTTCTCATGCTGAAGTTCGTACTTATTGTAGTTGTACTTCTGTGTATAAATTGTGATGTCAAGATCAAAATGAACTGTGGGAGAGCATATGCGACTTCGTCCCCATTGAGAAAGCACCAGGGAGACAACAGGGACCCCTCCTGGCTCTTGCCTTACGGCCAAGGTAAAAACTCTGGGAAAAATCTTGACTAGGAGCAGTTTCATGTGTATTACACCTAACTAGCACATTAACTAAAGAGGTCTGTGTTCTGACAGGTTATTTACACAGTAAATGTACACGTCTGTTCTTCTGGCTAGCAAACTTGTCAATTACTCTGTTGCAGAAGTTTCGAACATCACTGATTTGCTTCTTGTGAATGGAACAAACAGCCAGTGAGTTAAGCCTTTCCTGCCTCATACTATTCCTGAGGAAGGTTTTGATTCTTTTTAAGGTGCTGAAACTACCCTCTGTTTCTTCTTTTGAAATTGGTATAGTTAACGCAATTTGTAATGTTTTGTGCACTTCAGTGAACGATTCTTCAAAGGAATGTTCCACAAAGAAAGTAAACAGCTCACAAACCGATATAATGTCTTTAAATGTATCATTGCGAAAATCACTGACAGTTCATTTATCAATTTATCGTTTAATGAAAAAGAACTGACCAAGGTGGCTGGGAAATATTCTCTAAAAGAAGGAAACGTTTTTGGATCATTTATTTCGAAGCTGCTAAATACGTGAGAGTTTTGAAATCTTCCCTTCAGTTGGTTGGTCATAATGTTACACACTTCTTTGGCATCTGCTGTCATCTGCAGTTCACTGCTACATTTGTAACGTTTTCTTGGAGGAGCAATACACTCATCATCAGAAACTCCCAACCGTTGAATGTTCTCTCGCATTTCAGATACAGCTCACACAAAATGATGTAATGCATTGGATATGGTAACGGCATTTGCACTCTATATCTGAACTGTGTTATAGAAAATAACGTGTTTCATGATTTAATAGAAAAAAATTAGGAGGAGCAAAAAGTGTGGATTGTGAAGTAAATTGCTTAAGACAAATGCTTCTCTCGTAACATCATCCCAGGAATCCTCTTCCTCAACCTTTTGAAAACATTTCAATAAGTGCGATTTGTTTTCTTTGACAGTATTTACAATGCGAGACTGGAAGTTCCATCTTGTTGAAGAGACTGGAGGAATTCTCTTGTTGCAGACTGTCTGTAACAAATCACTTGGCTTGGGTGATAAAGAAAAATACGTTGTAAAACCATAAATATTTCCGAAGAACAACCTTATCGACTTTAAACGTTCGCTGCAAGTATTCTGAAGAACCAAATTCTATTGGTGTGCATATCAGTGAACGTACTTGGGATGTGGGAAAGTGCTCTGCATCAGTGCCTGCAACCACTGTGACTGCCGCTCATTACTTGGGCAACATCGTATGACTGAGCATTGAGTTTTTCTTGAACAGACTTCTTCAGACTTCTTTTTAAAACCTCACTAACTCCATACGCTGTCCTATCATTAACGTTTTCAAAGAAAAGAAATCTTTCACCAGGTTTCTTTCCCTTAATATATCGCAGTATAATGACAAATTGACTTCTGCGCGTAATGTGTTGTTTCGTCAGCCCGCACAGAAACGACAGTGGCATCGTTAATCCTTTTAATCAGTTCTTCGATGTAAACTTGATACATACAGTCCAGAAGCTCATTTTTTATTATGTGTGACGTATATTTACACACGGAATTACTAGAGCTGCTTAAGTGATCATCTAATACACTATCAAGATTTCCTAAAAATAACAACAAGTCTAAGAAACTGACACGGTTTGTTGACTCTTGTTTTTCATTCTGAGCTCTTAGTGCTAACTCATGAGTTCCACAAAACATTAAGCACTCAACTATTCTGTTTAATATGTGTCTGTTCCTCTGAACGAAATCATTAAGTTTCTAAATTGACATTTTAGACGCAGAATCAATCTTAGCAGCAATGTTAATTGTGCCAAACATTTTATATTTACAATCATTTTCTAAAGTCCACTTTCCTCCTGTTTCTTAATTCGTTCAGTTAAATGCATTAGATCCTTGCAGCTGGCTGTTCTCCACAATCCTTCACCACCAAACAACACACAGTAGAAACAAAAACAACTTTTGTTTCTCTTCACTCACACTTAGCCAACACCTTTTGCAGAACCATGTACAGCAGAAAGTTCTCTTCTTCTTTCCTTCGAGTTGAGACATCAACAAATCTTTTGGTTGATGTATACCTAACCGCTTGATTTCTAGCTTTTCTTCAATCTATATCTATAAATGTGAATGTCTGTTCGGTGTACGTTTATCAAGTCTGAACCACAAGACATAAAGAGCTAAAAATTTGTACAGTTACTAATGTCTACCCGGGGAAGGCTTTAGGCACGATTTTATGGCGATCGGATAGCTATTTATCTATATATATTAATGTGAATGTCTGTTCTGTGTACGCTTATCACGTCTGAACGACAAGACGCAGAGACTTAAATATTTGTACAGTTACTAATTTATACCTGAGGATGGCTTTAGGCACGGTTTTATAGCGATCTAATAGATATTTAGTAATTTGAAGAATATAGCGCAAAATGCGAACAATAATTACTCTTTGAAAATTATATTTACTCTTTGGAAATGGTTTTATTGGTTGCGTTGTTGCTTGAGGGTTGATAATGATCAAAGGGTGTAGTATATTTGGAAGGAAAGTTATCAGTGTATATAAAATTCTACGTGTGTGTGTGTGTGTGTGTTAATATTTCGCTCTGCAGCGAAAACTACAGAACGCAAACGAACGGTCTGTGTGTAATTGTTGTCCGAAGTCTCCAGTTGTACACCATAGCAGTTGCATGCCGATAGCTATAAGGGAGTGGAAGATATGATGACGCCGATAGCTATAAGGGGGTGGAAGATATGGTGGTTGAAAGTCGTCAAATTATTAAAAAAAATTCGGACTGAAGGCCAGCGATGACGTATGCGACTCTATAGCAAGGAGGTTACATACAGCGAAAAGTGATGCCACAGACCATATCTTTGGTCTATGCGTGCTACAATGTCTTCAGCTCTTTCTCTGTAAGGATAAGCATACGAATAAGGAAATATAAGAATAAATAAAGAAGGTAAGGTAAAGCAGTCAACAATCCGAAGATTGGTTTGAATACCACAGTGCTTTACTAGGCATGGTCCTGTTTGGAGGTGGTATGCCGTTGCCTTCCTCCGACCTTCGAACTGACTTACCCAGCCCAGTTATAGGGGGACCTACAGTTTAACGTGGGTTCCGAACCACGGTGCTACTCGGTATTTTTCACTTGAGCAACAGTGCCAGAGGTGAAAGAAGTGGAAAGTGACAGATAAAAATCCTAGGACCTATAAAGCGGTAAAAAAAAAGGTATTTATTTTAATACATCTCTTAAAAAATCGATTTGACGTTTCGCGCATTACATCAAGTGATCGATCTGTGATATTATTTCAATCATTATTGTTGAATTTCATGATTGGATTCTTCGAAACGAGTGCATTGTTACGTCTGATTTGATCTACCAACACGCGAGCGGAGCCGCGGGTGTAAGCTAGTACTTAATAAATGAAAAGGCGTTATAAGCAAATAGTCTACTTTATTAATTTTATACTCAGTTTACGACTACTCAAGTTGCAATGACACAGCTCCAGAATACGTTTTGCCGTAGGTGCTAAGGGCCCAGGGTCGCCGGCCTAAAAGTCTGCGAACCTGTGGACAGGTGCGTGAGGGGTGGGGAGTGGGAGCGCAAAAGGTACAGCCCGCTTCACCGGGGCCCGCTTTGACGAGCTCCAAGCAGCATTAATGCGAGGGTGGGGAGGGGGAGGGGAAAGGAAAACAGCTCTGTGACGTCACTGCGACTGCAGTATTATGCCCAGTTTACGCGATGATCGCGCTAGTAATCACAGAGCACGTTGCGCGCCATCTAGCGACGCAAACGCGGAACTACTAGCATTTCGTGAGCGCAGACAGCGTTTCGTACTAGCTAGTACGCTTTAGGACAGGTTCTAAATTTGCTAGTAGCGAAATGGGTGCGCATGCTCAGAAGTGAATTCGTTGTGTGGTTTTCATGTTTATGTGTGGAAATCGCGTCCTTCCCGAAATTGCTTGCTCTGTTGGAGTGATATGTCTTGCATCGGTGGATTGAAACAGAGCAGGAATTCCGCTTTCGATTGAGGCATACAGGGTCACTGCAGAAAATCCTCTCTGCTGTAAGAAGGTACAATGACTGTTATTTATGAAGAAAATAACAGAAAAGTGTAGATTTAAATGAATTTTGAATATGTCTTGTTGATTAACTTCACGTTTTTAAAATTCTATAATTTTTAGCATGTCAGAAAGTCAGTTGCACATAATATCGAAAGTGTGATGTTAAAAGCAAAGAAAAATTTAGTTGACTGAGCTCTCATTATGAATCGGAAATTGAAACTGCTGTGCAGACTTCAACAGCAATATTTGTAAGAGTCGTTACAGAAATTCTTTGTGCAAAGGCTAGGCTTTCGAAAGATTCTCCTGTCGCCAGAAACCGCAATGTTATAGCGAACCTGCAAAAAATAAAAATTACGGGAAGTAGCAGACGCATAATTTTAACAAAGCTGAAAATGTAATTCAAGTGTAAAAAGTATTTCGTACCTACAGCTTGGCGAAAAACTCTCTCTCTCTCTCTCTCTCTCTCTCTCTCTCTCTCTCTCTCTCCATCTAGCTAATCTCTCCCTCTCTCTCTCTCTCTCTCTCTCTCTCTCTCTCTCTCTCTCTCTCTCTCATCGCCGTATTTTCGTCCTTGGACGAACGAAAGCAACTTGGTAAAACACTCAGCACTTAATATTCGTAAAAAAAATTCTGAATTCATTGAGGTCCTCTGGTATGAGTTACTTCATTATCTGCATGCAGTACACATCTCTTCTTCGTCTCTTCCTCTCAACATCCGACTTCTATTTCTTCTTCGCGTGTAGTGTTCTAACACATATTGCCGCAGCTCCTTATAGCCGCCGACAGTGTAAGCTTCTTAAGTTGAATATTATCAGCTATGACATACACCCAAACGTGAACAATCCACGTATACAAACAGTAATAAGCCCGTATTTTCTCACAGTCGCTGCTGTTAGTGGTAATCAGACGAGTAGACGGAAATTTATCGTACTAACACAACGAAGCCTGTATGATATCACGTCATTAGTACCGAGTTAGTACGCTTGGAGCGCTGCAGCAGACAGTTATCTTTCTTGTGAACTTTCGATCGTCGTGTAATCTAGGCATTAGGAGCGTGGGGTGCAGGGGGGCGTGGCCGTGGGCATGGCTGCGTAATAAAGAGAGAGGGGTTTGAGTCCAGCGAGCACATGCTAGCGGGCCCTCAGCTGTGCTGTGGCGATTGGCAAGCGAAAACATTTGATCGTGTCATTGCAAACTGAGTTAGG
This sequence comes from Locusta migratoria, assembly GCA_026315105.1. Classification (NCBI taxonomy): domain Eukaryota; kingdom Metazoa; phylum Arthropoda; class Insecta; order Orthoptera; family Acrididae; genus Locusta; species Locusta migratoria. The sequence goes on from CM048755.1 coordinate 383,456,241, forward strand.
ATGTGGTGGGGATCATGCCGTACTCCAACTGTTTGATGTAATACTGCAAAAGTATATCACAATTTTTCTGGTTGGGCCAGGCCCCTGTGGCTCTTTAGAACGAGCCGCCCCTGGTGGGAAGGCTTCGAGGATTCGGCAGAGAACCTGACAACAAGCAGAGCATGTCATGTACGTACATGGTTTATTTGATTTCGTTACTGCGTTACAGGCATTTGTTGTGGTGTATATATCACAGACCATTTCATTATGCCTGTTGGTCATTTTTGTTGATACAGTTCTGTATAGAAGGTGCTCAAAATGGCTACCACGAGCTGTAATGCAGGCGCCTGTGCACCACATCATTGTCTGTCTCACTCATATTCCAGCCGTCTGTCGTATCTGCTGACACCTTTGCTCTATGCACTGATCCAGCAATTATTTACATGGTTGGTTGGAAAACGCTCCACTGGATTTCATTCAGGGCATGTGGTTCTTGTATAATGGAGCACCACCTAATTTTATTCGTGCTGCTAGAGCAATTTTACATTAGTGAGTCGGGTCATTTGAAGGCCATTGTGTATGCCACACCTATTCATAATGTGCAGTTGCTGTGTCAGCGCATGGAGCTGTATATTCTAAAGTGGCAATATTTTGTACCTTACAGATTTGTAACCCACGCAATATACCACACTCTGATTACGATAGATACGCTCTCAAAGTTCAAATGTTTGTTAAGCTTATGGGACTTAACTACGGGGTCATCAGTCCCTAAACTTACAAACTACTTATGAACTACTTACGAACTAGGACGGCACAAATATCCATGCCCGAGGGGGGATTCGAACCCCCGACCGTAGTGGCCGTGCTGACCGTGACTGGAGCGCCTCAGTCACCTCGGCCACCGCGGCCGGCAGATACGCTCTGACAGGAAGAGAGCCGTATTAAATTTAAATGGAGAGTCCCTGACTAGTCATGAGTGCTTTAGTGCTAGTAATTAAGCTTTAATTGCATTTTCGTGGTTGGACAAACTTTAAATAAAACTCAACAGAAAATTGGGAAACTAGTTTCACCGAGACGTCGTAACAAGGGGAGAAAGGAACGAAACGTGGCCAAGGGGGTTGGACGATGGCAGGGCTTGGAAGGACGACTGTGAGAAGTTCTGATGTCGCGTTGCTATTGAGGGTACTAATATTCACTGAATCAGAACGGAAGCGAAATTATAGCGGCGACGCAACACAATAGAGAGGTTGCTGGACGTCTGACGTCAAGTTGTCTAGACGGCGAAACTGTAAACAACATAATTAACAGCGGTGGGACCTTCTGCCGTTAGCTCACCGCCATGTTAGCCAATATATTTTCCTGCGTATTCTAGCGGAGACATGTCTGATTTGTAAAATCGAACGAGGAGATAGAAGAGGAAATTTGTTCTTGATGAACATGGTTAAGTAGAGACAGTAGGAGCAGGAACAGGGAATACCGACGGATTGATTGTTTTTTCTATTGCGTGTAGGGGAGGAAAGCAGGAGTAAGCTGGAAACGCCGCAGTTGTTGGCAGAGGATAGGTGTCTGAGCTCCCGACGAAGGTCTCTTCCTGCCTGAGCTACAGAGGAACTGAGTCAGTCCTCCGCCTTGGAACTTTTATTAACAGGGTTAAGTAGAGATTCAATCTTGATGATCTTATACTCAGTTTATGAACACTCAATGTTCTGTATTACTAAAGTCTGTTAGTGCGTGTCCTGTCTCTGACATCGAGAATTAACCATGAGTGATTTCAGACGTGTCCTCTTTACAGTTTGCAAAATTATTATCCTCGTGAAATTTGTCCGTAGAGAAGGCGATCTTCGGTTCAGTCCAGAGAATGACGTGGAGATAGGCCAGTTTGTATTGGTGGCAAGGTATTGTGCCGCATGGACTTACACAGTTCAACTGTTCGTTAGTGATCAGCGCAATGCTGTTAAGATTCAGAGTGACAGATATGATGTGCGTCATCCGTTCCGAGATTCAACAGCTCCGAGCTTCCTATTCGTGGACGATAATGCACGTCCTCATTTTGCTACTTTTGTCGACGACTCTCTCGCAGGTGATGTTAGACACTATACGGATTGGATAACGGAGTCGCCGGATCTGAAAGCCGTAAAGAATATCTTGCATGCACTGAGGACAGCAGGTTAGAGGTCGCCAACAACGACAACTCCAAACTTTGACACATCAGAAGGAAGAATGGAATATTGCGGTTTAATGTCCCATCATCAACAGTCGTTAGAGACGCAGTACAGGCACGAATTGTGGAAATAAATCGATGCGTTCTGTGTCAAAGGAACTGGTCAAGTAACTACCTTAAGCAATTTAGGCAAACCACAGAAACCATAAATATGGATGGCTAGAGAGAGCTTTCAACCACTGCCTTCGCAAACACGGGTCCAACGCCACTGTGTCACCACTGTGTCACCTTGAACCACCTCACAAAGGACATATCACTACCTCCCAAGTGTATGTAACAGTTACGGATCACCATACCCCCAATGCTGTGGAACTGATTCTATGCCTACATCGCTGAAAATGTTTATCTTCGTAATCAGAACTTACCTAATTGCGGCCGCGGTGGAGTATCCGAGCGGTCTAAAGCGTCTCGCTGCGGAGCGCGCGGTTGCTCGCCGTGGAGGTTCGAGTCCTCCCTGGGGCATTGGTGTGTGTGTTTGTCCTTAGGTTAGTTTACCTAGGTTTAAGTAGTTTGTATGCTACGGACTGATGACCACGCAGTTTGGTCCGATAGATTTACAAACTTTTTTTTTTTTTTAACCTAATTGCGTTATTGGAACACCACTGTATACCAAATGCCTTGTTATTAAGCTTTTATTTACCTCCAAATTTTCCAATAGCGTATTCGCAAACATACACTCATTTCTTGATAATCTTAAATTTTAGGTATCAGCGTAAATGAATCTCGACTGTGTATCAAATTTATGAGTCATTAATGCTGTTCGTGATGGAGCCCACAATTACGCAGTTTGTCTTAAAATACTCTAAATACAACACAAAAAATAAACGGAAATTTCAAAAGGTGTGCTGTGGTTACTATTACTCTCCATTGTTCATCGCAGAGGCGGATAAACACCCCCGCCGGCCGCGGTGGCCGAGGTGACTGAGGCGCTCCAGTCACGGTCAGCACGGCCACTACGGTCGGGGGTTCGTATCCCCCCTCGGGCATGGATATTTGTGCCGTCCTAGTTCGTAAGTAGTTCATAAGTAGTTTGTAAGTTTAGGGACTGATGACCCCGTAGTTAAGTCCCATAAGCTTTACAAACATCTGAACATTTTTTTTTATAAACACCCTGCTTGATTTCAGATTTCCGTTGATCTAGAGATAGGAAGGAAGAAATAGTGTCAAAAATGTTGAAGTATTTGTAAATGTACTGGACTTAACTGCTGTCCCTAGGCTTACAAGCTGCTTAAACTAACTTATGCTAAGGACAACACACACACCCATGCCCGAGGGGAGACTGAAACCTCCGACGGCGAGCAACCGCGCGCTCCACACTGCGGGTGGAAAAGTGTTGCTGCCTCATCCCCTGTGCCTTACATACCTTGTTAACAATAAGCTGAAGGCGGAATGCAGTAATAAAGAGAACAACATTTCTGTTCCGATGGTTTTATAGACACACGAAGAAATGAGAAAGTCATGTTAGGTTGCAAAGGGCAAGTGATAAAAGTGGAAAATATTTTCTTGGTGATCAAATTAAATAACGGTCATCTGAGTCTCCGCTATTCGTATTACAAGGTAGAATCACTGGCAAATATTTTCCACGCAGGATGCTGCTCGACACATCTCGTAACTTTCTTTATTCAGTCAATTTATTTTTACACTGCTTGCGCAATAACTTTATCCCCTTTAGGACCAAATAAGTGTCACTGCAACCGGAATGTTTCAGTTGCCTCACGCCAGTAATACGCTGTTTCGTTTATTGGGGTAATACGTAGCGCTATTCCTCTGAAGTAATTCTGGGATCCGGATTTGCAAACGTCCTTTTATTCGAACGCAGAGGAACGTCATTTTGCCAACGAGCATAAAAAGTTTTGCGATGTACAAAACCTCGCACGGCGGTTTTCTTATTCGTATGCAGATGTATGTTTTATTTACTTCCGAGCAAAGAACTGAATATCTACAAAACGTGCCCAAAGATAAGTTATAATGGACGGTTTACTCTGAAAAGTGAAAATGTGTACTAAAAAGTTTGTAACTACATACCACTTATTGACGCACTGACGACCTCAGTGCATGGAACGTACGTTCTGCTTCTTTTTAGCTATTGTCCCATGACCATGCGGTTAATTTGTGATAGGGTTCGCTATTTCATGATCTATGGCCGAAAGCCCCTCCTGTTTCCGGCCATTAGAAAGAGAGAGTCTATATAGAATGTAAAGGAAGAAATACGTGTCTGTTTCTAAGGCTATGGGACAAAAATGCAGTGACCATCAGTCTCTAGAATTACAATTTACTTAAACTCACTTTTGCTAAGGGCAACACCCACACCCAGTAGCGGATACAGAGAGGCAGAGAGTGGGGCCTAAGGATGAAGCTCACCCCGAAAAAAACTACCACGTTTCCAGTTACTTGATTTCTGCCCTTTTCCCTAAGTTGCTTTTTATATTAATATGCAGATATTTATTTATATGAACCGTCTATGCAACTTGAATGAAACAATTTTTTAAATTATAAATGACATTTATACCTTTCACACTGCTGTTATAATGCTTTATTTATTTACTATTACCTCATTTCAGCTTTATATTCCCATCATCAGGTTTTCTTTAATATGAACGAGATAATTTATAACGACAGTTACATACAGAATGAAACTTCCACTCTGCAGCGGAGTTGCGCTGATATGAAACTTCCTGGCAGATTAAAATCGTGTGCCGGAACCGGGACTCGAACCTGGGACCTTTGCCTTTCGCAGGCAAGCGGACTACCGACTGTGCTATCCTGACACGACTCACGATGCCGCCTCACAACTTTGGGAAGTAGGTGGCGAGGTACTGGCGGAAGTAAAGTTGTGAGGCGGCATCGTGGTGTCGTGTCGGGATAGCACAGTCGGTAGAGCGCTTGCCCGCGAAAGGCAAAGGTCCCAAGTTAGAGTCCCGGTTCCGGCACACAGTTTTAATCTGCCAGGAAGTTGCAACACTTACATAAGCTGCCATATATATCTTTTTTACGGCTAATACATTTAATTTAATTACATTTAATGTCGTTCTTATTTCTGTCCTTTTAGTTTAAGATGAACTGATTTATTTAAATTATGACTGGCTTATATGCCTGTAACAGATTTTTTATTTTCTGCCTGATTAAAAAGGACAGCTATTTTCAAAGTGTTTTAATGACGTTATATGTTTACATAGTTATTCAGAGATCACTGTAGTTATCAGCTAATTTATTTTCCTTGGTATTATAACTTTGGTGGTTGATGTTTATGTTGTTACTATGGAGTGAATATCTGTGACATATTTTTGGCTATCCATTTTCGTAGCTGAAAATAAGAATAAAATTTTCAGTGTATTTTTTATGTTTTAGCTCTGTCTGCTCATTGAGTAAATTTATGGGATCTATGTAGGCATGTGAATAAAATTCGATTTCTTCAAAGATATTCCTGATTGGTCCCTTTTCTGTGATGTGAAGAATTTTTGATGTTTCATTTGTGCCCCCTATTTCGTGTTTTTCGGTTTGTAGGTGACGATAAAACGTAGATGGATTGTTTTCGGTGTTTCTGGTGTGTTATTTATATCTAATTTCAAAATTTCTGCCAGTCTGCCCTATATAAAATTTGTGACATGTGTTACATACAATTTTGTAGATACCAGGTTTTTTATATATGGGAGTTACTGTGTTTCCCTTGTAGATTTTGTTTGAGGCTGTATTTATTTTCGTATGCAAACGTGATGTTGGTGCTTTTCAATATTTTATTAATTTTGTTAGAAATGTTTCGTAGATAGTGTATGGTTACATATTTTGGTTCTCCTTTTTCGTTATTTGTCTGTCTAGTGTTATTTCTTTATGAACATTAACCTGTTTTGGATTGTTTTGCTGTGGTACAGTTCTGATATGACCTTTGGGTCATAATCGTTTTGAATAGCTATGTATTCTAATATTTGTATTTACTTTTTAAGTTCACTTTCCTCTAGTGGCAAATTTATCAGTCTGTTAAGCATTGTGTGGAAGAATGCAAGTTTGTGGGATTTTGGGTGACATGATTTTGCATTTATAATACAATCAGTTGTGGTGGGTTTTCTAAAAATTTCGAAACAGTGGTTGTTGTTAATGTTTTTGATGGCCAGGTCAAGAAAATTATTAATTTTCTTTTTTTCCTGTTCTATTGTGAATTTCATTTTAGGGTGTAGTTTGTTTAGTTCTCTATGTATGTTGTCTATATCAGTGAGGTCACCTTCTATAAGCATGAGAGAATCATCAACATACCTGTAGTAGTATATAATTTTGTTATTTTTAATATTGAAAAATTTTTCTTCCAAATTGTTGAGGAATATGTCTGCTAAGGTCCCAGCTATACTACATCCCATAGCAACTCCATCAGTTTGTGTGTATATTTTATTGTTAAATTCAAAGTAATTTAGGTGGAGTACTAATTTTATTAGTTGCAAAATTTCTTTAGTACTTTGTATTGGAATTTTTCTGTATTGTAGTAGGTTCTCTTCTATGATATTTATTGTTTCTTCAATGGGAATGTTTGTATATAAACACTATCTACGAAACATTTCTAACAAAATTAATAAAATATTGAAAAGCACCAACATCACGTTTGCATACGAAAATAAATACAGCCTCAAACAAAATCTACAAGGGAAACACAGTAACTCCCATATATAAAAAACCTGGTATCTACAAAATTGTATGTAACACATGTCACAAATTTTATATAGGGCAGACTGGCAGAAATTTTGGAATTAGATATAAATAACACACCAGAAACACTGAAAACAGTCCATCTACATTTTATCATCACCTACAAACCGAAAAACACGAAATAGGGGGCATAAATGAAACATCAAAAATTCTTCACATCACGGAAAAGTGACCAATCATGAATATCCTTGAAGAAATCGAATTATATTCACATACCTACATAAATCCCATAAATTTACTCAATGAGCAGACAGAGCTAAAACACAAAAAATACACTGAAAATTTTATTATTACTTTCAGTTAAGAAAATGGATAGCCAAAAGTACGTCACAGATATTCACTCCATAGTAACAACACAAACATCAACCACCAAACAAGGAAAATAAATTAGCTGATAACTACAGTGATCTCTGAGTAACTATGTAACTATATAATGTCGTTAAAATACTTTGAAAATAGCTGTCCTTTTTAATCAGGCAAAAAACAAAAATTTTGTTACAGGCATATAAGCCAGTCATAATTTAAATAAAATCAGTATCATCTTAAACTAAAAGGACAGAAATAAGAACGACATTAAATGTATTAGCCATAAAAAAAATGTATGGCAGCTTATGTAAGTGTTGTTATAAATTATCTCATTCATATTACAGAAAACCTGATGATGGCAATATAAACCCCAAATGAGCTCATAGTAAATACATAAAGCATTATAACAGCGGTTTGAAAGCTATAAAAGTCATTTATAATTATGTCACTGAACGACATATTCAACATTGTGGGCCCCAAAGTAATGATTTTTTTGTTATACGCGATTCGCCTTTATTTGTATGGCAGCTTCACTGGCCTTGAATATATACATGATTATGTTTTCAATACTTCATTTTTTACATTGTTTGTGTTGTGGGTTATAAGCAGTCCTGTGGCTTTTTTTTTAAGTATGACTAATGGTATTTTGATTTTATTAAAACTTGCATATTACGTAGATGCTGTTCTACATGTGTTTATTGCCTCAGGTAGCTGTTGGCCCACTTTAGGTTACGGTAGTAACACTAAAAGTGGGCCTTTGCGATCGCCTTTTGAGAGCTCGAAAATGAAAATAGCAGCTTAACCGTACATCTGACACGATAAGTGAATAGACAAATTTGTAGAAGAGAAAATTGTCTACAACTTAGTTGTCTTATATTTTTTTATATCTTGCATCGTTTCAAAGATATTTACAAAAATAAAGGCGATTTTACGATGTCTGTCTGCCTGTCCATAACGTGTTCCCACTTTTTTTTAACCAATCAACACCAAATTCTACAGACATAATTGTTCGCCACCATAGATCAGAATCTCACTTTTTCAAATTTTTCGGACAAAAAATACGTTAGTAACACTAAAAAATACTTTTGTAATGTAATTGTAATTGCAAACAAACAGTTGATTTGACACGAAAACGGAATAACCGAATTTGTGGAGGAGAAATTTCTTTACAACATTTCTCTCTTATGGTTTTCTCATAACTCGCACCTTTACAGAGATATTTGCAAAAATAACGGCGATTTGACACCGTCTATTGATTTTACGTAAACCAAGCGTTAGGAAATGTCACGTGACATTCCTCGTCCAGAACACTCTCTGGCGTACGCCATCTTGCTTCCTGTATTTTATGATTTCTTATTATAACTTCTCGTTCTCATTCAAAGCAGTGGCGCAGTGAAGAATTAACAAAAACATATCTTTCGTATTACGATAATTATAATCTAGTTTCTCAAAATGTCATTTTAGCTGTTAGCAACTGCCAGCAATAGGATGAGAATTAATGGACAATGTCGTAGTTGTTCGCCGTGGTGTAGTGGGTAGTGCGTTACATTGTGATGTATGTGATCGGTAGCTCGAAACCCACCATTTGTTCTCACCTTGTATCCTGAAAGGGTTTCTGGAACTCTTATTAAACAAATAGAGCTATCTTTCGCAATATTTAGCGTTGTCCAGATGTAAGAGAGCGCCCCCTAAAAGTGTGTTTGTTCTATTTCGTGAACATGCCGTGAAATATTTAACAACGTATTGAACACTGGTCTTCTGAAGCCTTTGTACAACAACAGGGAGGTTACTGTGATAGTGAATATTCTAAATAACGTGCAGATACTGGTAGTTTCGCATATAAATGGAGTCCTAGATTTCTGTGGCAAGTGTCGTTCCTTAATGGAATGAAAGGGAAGTGTATACATCGCAACAAATTCCCTAGCTTCTTTGTTTACCAAGCAATTATTCACTATTAATGGAATATATTGGAAGTCATTAATTAGAATCAATGCGTCTATTAAAATGTTTGTCTTTGGCGTGGTTGCTATGGACGTTTGTAACGTAGATTGTATTACCTTTCCTGTAGATCAGATATGTAAGGTTCGTGTTAATTTGTTTTGCGCTAAAATAAAGAGCAAATATTCTGTTTCAAACCGTAATTACGTTTTCTTTTACAGCTGAAATAACAAACGGAATAATTGTTGTTGTTGTTTTGAGAGTACTAAACATCTAGGTCATCAGTCGCCAAACCGAATTCCACAAATCTTTAGTACTTAATCTATAAACAAAGTTACTATTAACATTATGTCATTTAGAACAGTCATTGTAAAAATATCTCCCCAGTTTGTGTACATTTGATAAAGAAGTCTATGTTTGCAACTCGTTGGTATGTATTTCATGATATGTTCACAAAATAGAACAAAAGCACTTTTCAGAGAAAGCGCTGCTACCTTTGAACAACTCAGAATCTTGCACGATATAGTTGTGTTCAGTTAACAAGAGTATGCGAAAACGTTTTAGGAAACAAGTTGAAAAAAAAATGACAGTGGTGGGTTTTTATTTTATTTTTTATTTTTATTTATAAATATTTTTTGTTCTTCTGGTAGATCGATGCTTTGCGGTCGTTTGTTCATGTTCGTTCTCGGTTGTTTGTTGAGAATTTTTCTCATTTTTTAAATTACAGATGGCGTTGAACCCCCTTTTCTTTTTCTCTCTTTTCATTGGTCCTTCAGTTTGATCGTTCCTCTGTGGACGTTGGTTGATTTTGTTTAATTTTGATCGTTTCGTCGTTGATTCAGAATTTTTCGTTACAGAGGGCGTCGAGCACTGGGACCAAGCACGCTGAACTACCACGCCAGCAACCCTCTGACCGAGCGCTCTGAGCCACCACCCCCAGCAAGTTTCGAACCACCGTCTAATGTTCGTACATCACAAACTAATTCGCTGCCCATTACGCTACGCCGAACAGTTTCGAGAGTAACCCGTAATACTCATACCCTCGATGGCAGGTGTTACCTGCTAACGTGGCATTTATAGACATTAGGTTGTAATTCATTGTCCTAACAACGACGTGTTTCTGATAATTTTCAGTGCGCCATTGCTTTGAAATGACAACGCTTGAGTTATAATAAGAAAATCATCAAATACAAAAAGCAAGATGGCGTATATAAAGAGTTTCGGGCAAAGTTTTGAGGGAGGAATGTCACGTGAGCTATTTTGGGACGCCAAATGTTGAGCACCTCCATAAAACTAACCAGACATGTGCACTATGGTGGTTATTATTTTATGTATATTTTACTGTTTTAATTTTGGCCAGCCATCAATTTCATACCTAACTATCCACTAGCACATGATTTTCTATATTACTATCATCCAGTACACCTGCCAGATTTTATGTGGAGCACTGTAATAAGCAGCTTAATGTCAGTGAGACCTGATGATGACACCATAGAGTGTCGGTACCGGTCGTCTTGAATAAATGAAATAAAAATTGCTATCTTGGCATCTATCCTATTTATACCACAAGATCATTACCTAAGATGAGTAAATTAAGTGATAATGAAAATGTTGGAGAGATATTAAAACAATAGTTTAAAGAGATGAAAGTTCAAAAAAGAGTATACTTGTCAAAGATAAACTCAAATATCAAATAATTTTGGCTGTTTGTTAAAATACGGTCAGTAAGAATATTACGTGTTGGGTGCATAGATATTATCACATTATTAGAGTCGTAATCGTATCGTCCATCAATTTTTATTATTCATGTCTCAAAAGTTTGCAAAAAAATCTTAAAACTACAGGCAAATCTAAAGTGGACCATACAACAGGCCCGTGCGATTTGTTTTCTTCCGTACTTTATCAGCTATTGAATGCCTTTTTGCTACTGACTGACTGAGAGTGTGTTTGTGCTACCTTTTCTTTATAGGGTGTGTGTGTGTTTTCAACGTAATCATAGATAATACTGAACCAGTAATATTTTTACAGCTATAATTAATTGTTTATTTATTTTACTCCTGTTTGTTTGTGTGTGTGTGTGTGTGTGTGTGTGTGAGAGAGAGAGAGAGAGAGAGAGAGAGAAGGGAGGGGAGGGGGGAGTAAGAGAGACAGACAGACAGAGAGAGGGGGACGGAGAGGAGGGAGGGGAACATGTGAGATGGGGATTTGTGAGTTTGTGTCAGGATTGGTTATGTGTAATTTAATTATCTATTGTTTTTTTAATTTTATTCCTTTAAGGGCTTATTTTCTTCTTCTCATATGAAAAAGTGTGTGTGAAATTTTCTTTTCTAATTACTATCACATTTCTTTACTTATGTTTTGTAGTGAGTTTTCACTGATTTTTGGGTGCTCATGTATTAGTTGTTTGTTCTCGGCTGTAGTAACTTACTTGTGTTTTTATAAGATGTTTTTTGTGGTTCTTGCTCCTGGTGATTTTCATGTCTTGGTCTATACGTGTTGGGTAATGGTTCTGTTATTTTAAGTGTTCGGCAGTGGTTTATTTCATATTTCCAACGTCTGCTGTGTTCTTTGTTTCGTGTTTTGAAATCTCTGCTTGTCATTCCTATGTACTCTGTATCACAGCTTTGGCATTCAAGTTTGTATTTCCTGATCCTCGGAATTTTTTCTTTCTTGGTGTTTGGTTGTAGATTTGTTTTGTAGAAACTGGGTAGTTTCATATGCTATGTGGAGTCCCTCATACTTAGTCATACTTAGAAGACGCTCTAGGACTGTTTATAACCTAAATTACTAAAGGTGTAAAACGATGAAATATTGTAAAGCATAATCATGTATATATTCCAGGCCACTGAAGATGCCTTGCAAATAAAGGAGAAACGCTTATGGTTAAAGCATTTGTTTTATTTCAGATGTAGAGACGGTTCGTATAAATAAATATCTGCATTTTAACATGCGTCTAGCGTCAACATTGACAAAGCCCATCCTCAATGGGTCAAGCGCACGGCCCACCCCCCCTTCCCCCAACATTACAAAAATGTTTCAAATGTTTGAATAGCTTATGGGACTTAACTACGGGGTCATCAGTCCCTAAACTTACAAACTAATTATGAACTAGCTAATTCCAAGGACGGCATAAATATCCATGCCCGAGGGGGGATTCGAACTCCCGACCGTAGTGACCGTGCAGACCGTGACTGGAGCGCCTCAGTCCCCTCGGCCACCACGGCCGGCCCAACATTACAATATCTTTCTTTATCCTGCAGTGATTTCGTACAAGGGAACTTGTCATTGAATTCTTATTCATCCTCACGATTTAGAACTTCAAGGAGATCTACTCCTCCGGATTTTGGAATAGTACTGTTTAGCCGCATGGGAATGGTCGCGCGGTCTGAGCCGCCATGTCACTGATTGCTCGGCCGCTTCCGTTGGAGTTTCGAGTTCTCCCTCGGGCATGGGTGTTTGTATTGCCCTTAGCATAAGTCAGTTTAAGTAGTTTGTAAGTCAAAGGACCGATGGCATCAGCAGTTTAGTCCATGCGGTTTACAAACATTTCAACATTTAGTACAGTTTAAAGTACCAGTCTCATGAGAAAACTTGTCCTCGAATTCTTAGTGAATCTTCTTCTCATTTAACGGTTCCCATATTCTTCATTGGTCCACTTCTTTGGATTTTCGTATGACTCTTCATGATATCCTGCGTGTAGTAAGAGGATACAAATCGTCTTAATATCTTTGTCAATGACGTCTTATCACGTCTGCTTAAGTCGTCCATGTGGTTAATCCGTTTCCATGCCGTGCTTGCTTTTGGCAGCAGGAGACACTGATTTTAGTACGTATCTAAACCAGCAGACCTGACCTTCCTTCCGGATTTGAACCTCCACCTACAACAAAAGTGAGACGTTGACGGATAGGAAGTTTTGCTTAAAGTTGTTATTTCTGTATGGGTGGCTTGAAACATGAGGAAGTTGTTGGTTACACACGATATTCTCAGTAATACTGTATATGTCATGTCACGGATTGCGTGGCCGTAACGTAACGTAACTCCCAATAATGGGACAGGCAGATGACCCGTAAAATTTAAGAATTGCCGGCCGCGGTGGCCAAGGGGACTAAGGCGCTCCTGTCACGGTCTGCACGGCCACAACGGTCGGGGCTTCGAATCCCCCCTTGGGCATGGATATTTGTGCCGTCCTAGTTCGTAAGTAGTTCATAAGTAGTTTGTAAGTTTAGGGACTCATGACCCCGTAGTTAAGTCACATAGACTATACAAACATTTGAACATTTTTGAAATTTAAAAATTCTAAAGGTGATGTTGAAAGTGTTACAATCTACAATTTTGGACTAATTCTTCGATCACTTCAAATAACTGAAGACCTCGTGGGTAAATAATGATAACCCACAACTTTCGTATTTTTAATGCATTTCGTGCAAACAATCAAATTCGACAAAATGTTTCATTCAAGTAGTACATGAATCTGCAGAGAGATGGCAAATATAAATATTAAAACATTTAATATAAACTATTTTTCAAACATACAAGTCGTCACATCTCAACACTTTATAAATTAGGGTTATCGTTATTTTCCCCCGAGGTCTTCAATTCATCTTCCATTTGTACGGAATTCGAAATATTCAGAAGGCCTTATCGTTATTCGGCAACATTACACAAATAAGGCAAGGCAAGAAAAGGCAATGATGCAAACACTTTAACATTGACAATGCAATTAGGAATTCTGAAATCGATTCAACGAAACACTTGTCTTCTCTTTTTGTGATTCAAGGTTTCGAGGCCCTCGTGATATACAATGGGCAACCACAGAAGTGCGCGTTTGGGATTCCACGGGATACCTAAAAAGTGAATTAGCAAGTATAGAAATCGCTACTTCAAGACCGACTAAATGAAACAGGAAAGATAACGTACGTACCACCGTTCCCAGGGGAAGAGATGCCAGGGTTGAATACAGCAAGCCAGCTGTGCTCGACGAGACAATAAACAACGTAGCAGGAAACCTCGAGCTCGTTCACTGTAGCGAAAATAAAAGTAGAAAGACGGATGAAGCCGACAAACAGTAACTTCAAAACGAAGATTCAGGAGATAGTCCTACAATACTTGGTATATAGGCCTTCGACATAAAGAATGTTCATTACACTTCTAAGACATTGAGTGTTTATGCGAAAACAGAGGCAATAACCCTGCAGCACATTAATCCTGTCACAAGCGAGCCATGTGCAGCGCCTTAGTGTTCTCAGACTCCTAGTACAGGCCAATATGCAGCTGCAAATGAGTAATGCTGATCAACGGTCTAGTACGGCATTACACCGCCACTGACCCATAGCCGCACACAACCTACACCAAGAATACTGTGGCACAGACTAAAATGTGCCGCTCTGCGAAGATTTAAAGTTGACCGTTATAAAATCCCAATAGACAATGGTATCCGACTTTTGATTTCGTCTCAGAAATATTTTATAATACAAGGGATAAGATGCAAATTGACAGGGACAAGACTTACAGAGTTCAAGTAAAATAGTGTGACTACACAAAAAATTTTGGTCACCAGCCTGATTTAGGCATAGATCAGTTATAAACCTGCACTGATCACTGTTAATATTTCACTGACTGATTACTTTTTTTAGTAATACGAGGGTTGGAACTTAAATAATGGCAACTATTTATTCACAACTTACACAAAAGCGTTACATGTTTGCACCTGTTACTGTCCTTCAAAGTAGTCACCAGCGTTGTTTAGAAGCCGCTGCCAGCGATGTGAAAGGCGTAGTATACCGTTAGCAGAACCTGTTCTGTTGATGGTGCGAATGAAGCGGTCTACTGCCTGTCGAATCTCTGGAACAGTTCTGAAGCGAATGACACGAAATGGTTCCGTCATCTTCGGAATCAAACCAAAGACACAAGGACTTAAATCCGGGGAGTACTGTGGGTGGTACAGTACTCCCAGTCCCATCAACCTAACAGAGTAGCCACAGTTTGCGCTTTATGCGACCGCACATTGTCGTGCATAAAGGTTGAGTGGATTGCGCAGATAGTGTTGCCGCTTCTTTCTCAAAACTGGTCGCAGGTGATGCTCCAAAAACGAACAGTGATACTGTCCATTGACGGTCTGCCGTGGAGCAACGTAATGCATTAGGATAACACCTTCGCAGTCGTACACGAGAATCATCATAACTTTCACCATACTGGGGCTTTGACGCACTTTCGACTTTCGTTGGATTGGCACTTCAGTTTTGGCTCCTGTTTCGGAACTATAGCGACACCGTTATGTTAAACCGCTCGCTCGCATGTGACTGTAATTCCCTCGATTGTACGCACGCCAGTGACGTGGGACGGGCGAGCCCATTTGCTCAAAAAAATGTTCAAATGTTTGTTAAGCTTATGGGACTTAACTACGGGGTCATCAGTCCCTAAACTTACAAACTACTTATGAACTACTTACGAACTAGGACGGCAGAAATATCCATGCCCGAGGGGGGATTCGAACCCCCGACCGTAGTGGCCGTGCTGACCGTGACTGGAGCGCCTCAGTCACCTCGGCCACCGCGGCCGGCCCCATTTGCTCGGAGGTAAGGTAGGTATGTCAACAACGTGTACTACCAGCGACAATAGTAGATTCCATTGCATAGTATCTCCATAGCACTATTGCAACTATTTAAATTCCAACCCTCGTGTAAACCAGTGGCGGCTCGTGCTCAGTTTCCTTGGTGGGGTCCAGACAAAAAGTTAGTACCCAGTATAACGGAATCAGTCTGAAGTGTCCTTTATATAATTTCCATTTATATAACATCATTTAAACACATTCGAAAGATACTAAATATGCTGATTATGCAGTAATTTATATAATCCACAAAACACTGTAGCTAATAAAAATTTATACAAATGTGCGTGTAATATTGTAGTTGGTCTGGTCCACCAGTTCCGCTGGTTTTTCCGTGTACTTTTGTAGGTATCTGAGTGACACAATTAATTGCAGAACTTGGGGGGCATGGAGGTGTTTGGACTCGAACCAAAGTTCACCAGCTCTTCTCATGCTGAAGTTCGTACTTATTGTAGTGCTTGTGATGTCAAAATCAAAATGAACTGTGGGAGGACGTATGTGACTTATTCCCCACTGGGAATACACCAGAGGTAAAAATTCTGGGGAAAACGTTGGCTAGGAGCAGTTTCATGTGTATTTTACCTAAGTAGCATGTTAACTAATGTTCAAATGTTTGTATAGCTTATAGGACTTAACTATGGGGTCATCAGTCCCTAAACTTACAAACTACTTATCAACTAGCTTATCCTAAGGACGGTACAAATATCCATGCCCGGGGGGGGATTCGAACCCCCGACCGTAGTGGCCGTGCAGACCGTGACTGGAGCGCCTCAGTACCCTCGGCCACCGCGGCCGGCGTTAACTAATGAGGTCTGTGTTCTGACAGGTTACTTATACAGTAAATGTGCACGTCTGTTCTTCTGACTAGCAAACTTGTCAATTACTCTGTTGTTGAAGTTTGGAATATCACTGATATCCTCCTAATGAATGGAACAAACAGCCAGTAAGTTCAGCATTTCCTGACTCATACTATTTCTGAGGAAGCTTTTGATCCTTTTTAAGGTGCCGAAACTGCACTCTGCTTCTGCTGTTGAAATTGGTGTAGTTAGCGCAATTTGTAATGTTTTGTGCACTTTAGTGAACGATTCTTCAAAGGAATGTTCCACAACGAAAGTAAACAGCTCACAAACCGATGTAATGCCTCTAAATGTATGATTGCGATAAACCACTGACAGTACATTTTTCAATTTTTCAATTTATCGTAGTAAATAAACGGACTCCTCCTCCCCCCCGCCCCCACCCACGCCTTCTGCCCTTCGACAGACACGCGGGCAGAGAGATGTTTTCGCCCCATGGCAGGGAAAGCCCCAAGCTGACAGACCCTGCCTAACCGATTTTCTTCTAAAAAAATCGGACTGACGTGGTTTACGGTCCACTATAGATTTGTAGTTTTAAAAGTTTTTGCAAACATTTTGGACCAAAATAATAATCTAAATAATAAAAAATTAATTAATAAAAGTGTCTGAAACCCTTTTAGCGAAAAAAAAATTAGATAGTGGCGGGTTCCGAACCACCGACCTTTAGCATTATAGTCCAACGCTGTGCCCACTACATTACGGCTATCAATTAAAAAGTGTGTCCTTTAATCTCCTTCTATTGATGGCCGTTGTTAAGTAATGCTAAATCAAATGTTCAAATGTCTGTAAATCTATCGGACCAAACTGCGTGGTCGTCAGTCCGTAGCTTACAAACTACTTAAAGCTAGGCAAACTAACCTACGGAAAAACACACACACCCATGCCCCACGGAGGACTCGAACCTCCACGGCGAGCAACCGCGCGCTTCGCAGCGAGGTGCTTTATACCGCTCGGCTACCCCGCCGCGGATAACTGATGCTAATATGGCATTTGTAGACAGTAGATTATCATTTACCGTACGAAGAACGATGTGTTTTTGTTAATTCTTCAGTGCGCCATAGCTTTGAAATGACAGCGTGTAAGTTACAATAAGAAAATCATCAAATACGCAACGCAAGATGGCGTATGCCAGAGAGAGTTCTAGGCGAGGAATGTCACGTGACATCTCCGAACGGCTGGTTTTCGTTAGTTCAATGGAGGGTGTCAAATCTCCGTTATTTTTGCAAATATGTCTCAAACTATACGAGATATGAAAAAAAAACATAAGGGAACTAAGTTGTAGAGAGTTTTCTCCTCTACCAATTAGTTTCTTTAGTTTTCGGGTCAGATGAACGGTTCGTTTGCAATTACAATTATATTACAAACGGATATTTTTTGTATTACTACCGTATTTTTGGTACGAAAAATTTGAAAAAGTGTGGTTCTGGTCTCTGGCGGCCTACAATCATGTCTGTAAAATTTGGTGCTGATCGGTTGAACGGTTCGTCTTAAAAACAGGGAACACGTTACGGACAGACAGACAGACACACAGACAGACATCCCAGAATCGCCGTTATTTTTGCAAACATCTTTGAAACGCTACGAGATATGAAAAAAAACGTAACAGAGCAAAGTTGTAGAGAATTTTCTCCTCTACAAATTCGGTTAATCAATTTTCGTGTCAGATGAAAAGTTAAGCCGTTATTTTCATTTAAATTTCGAACTGTCAAAAGACGATGGCAAAGGCCCACTTTTAGTGTTACTACCGTAACCTAAAGTGGGCCAAAACGGGGTGCGAGAGCGAGTCGGCAAAACAGCAGCAGCCCGACGCTCCTTACCTCACGCTGGCATGTCAGCATTGGCCAAAATGGCTCGGAAATGTTCTCTAAAAGAAGTGAACTTTTTTGGATCAATGATTTCGAAGCTGCTAAATACGTGAGAGTTTTGAAATCTTCCTTTCAGTTGGTTGGTCATAATGTCACACACTTCTTTGGAATCTGCTGTCAGATTAAGTTCACTGCTACATTTGGAACGTTTTCTTGGAGGAGCAATACACTCATCCTCAGAAACTCCAAACCGTTGAATGTTGTCTCGCATTTCATATACAGCACACACAAGATGATGTAATGCATTCGATATGGTAACGGCATTTGCACTCTGCATCTGAGCTGTGTTATAGAAAATATCAACGTGTTTCATGATATCATAAAAACTTAGGAGGAACAAAAAATGTGGGTTGTGAAGTAAATTTCTTAACGCAAATGCTTCTCTTATTGTAATACCATTCCAGGAATTCTCTTTCTCAATCAATTCAAAACATTCCAATAAGTGAAATGTGTTTTCTTTCACAGTATTTACAATGCGGGACTGGAAGTTCCATCTAGTTGAAGAGACTGAAGGAATTCTCTTCTTTTGGACTGTCTGTAACAAATCACTTCGCTTAGGAGATGGAAAAAAATGTTGAAAACCAGCAATATTTACGAAGAACAACCTTATCGACTTTATACTTTTACTGCAAGCATTCTGAAGAACGAAATGCATTTGGTGCGCATAGCAGTGAACGTACTTGGCATACGTGCTCTGCATCAGTGTCTGCACACCACTGTGACTGCAGCCATCGTACGCCTGAGCAATGGGTTCTTTTGGAACATTGAAAGGTTCCAGACGTATTTTTGAAACCTCAGTAAGTCTGCATGCTGGCCTGTCATTGACGTTTTCAAAGGAAAGAAATCTTTCAAGAGGTTTCTTCCCCTTAATATACCGCAGAATAATGACAAATTGACTTTTGTACGTAATATATGTTGTTTCGCCGCGGCGGATTAGCCGTGCGCATTGGGGCGCCATGTTGCGGTGAGCACGGCCGTTCGCTGTCGGGGGTTAGAGTCCCCTCTCGGGCATGGGTGAGTGTGTTGTCCTTAGGTTAGTTTACCTTAGTTTAAGTAGTTTGTAAGCTACAAACTAATAACCCAGCAGTTGAGTCCGATAGATTTACAAACATTTGAACATTTTTTTATCTGTTGTTCCGTCAACCTGCACAGAAACGTAAGTGGCATCGTTAATCTCTTCAATCAGTTCTTCGATGTAAGCTTGATACATACAGTCCAGAAACTCAATTCGTGTTATGTGTGACATATATTTAAACACGGAATTGCCGGCCGCGGTGCTCCAGAGGACTGCGGCACGCCAGTCACGGACTGCACGGCCACTATGGTCGGGGGTTCGAATCTTCCCTCGGGCATGGATATTTGTGCCGTCCTTAGTATTAGCTAGTTGATAAGTAGTATGTAAGTTTAGGGATTGATGACCCCACAGTTAAGTCCCATAAGTTATACAAACATTTGAATATTTTGAACACACGGAATTACTACAGCTGCTTAAGTGATCATCTAATACACTGTGAAGATTTCCCAAAAGATATAACAAGTCCAAGAAATTGCCACGGTTTGCTGACTCTTGTTTTTCATTATGAACTCTTAGTACTAACTCATAAGTTCCACAAAACAATAAGCACTCTACTATTCTGTTTAATATGTGTCTGTTCTTCGTTACTAATTCATTGTTTCTAAATTGACATTTTATACGCCGAATCAATCTGAGCAGCAATGTTAATTGTGCCAAACATTTTACATTTACAAGCATTTTCTAAATGAAGAACACTTTCCTCGTGTTTCTTAATTCGTTCACTTAAATGCATTAGTTCCTTGCAGCCGAATGTTGTTCACAATCCTTCACCAACAAACAGCACACAGTAGAAAGAAAAAAAAAAATTGTTGCTCTTCACTCACAGTTATGCAAGACTTTTTGCAGAGGCATGTATAGCAGAAAGTTCTCTTCTTCTTTCCGTCGAGTTGAGACATCAAGAAATCTTTGTTGATGTGCACCTAACCACTTGATTTATAGCTTCTTTTCCATGCTTAATAAATGAAAATGCGTTCTGAAGAGTCTACTTTATTCATCTTATACTCAGTTTAAGAACACTCGATTTGCAACGACAACTCTCCAGAATGTTTTGACGTAGGTGCTAAGTGCCCAGGGTCGCCCGCCCCAAACTGTGCGAACCTACGGCCAGGTGGGTGAGGGGTGGGGCCGGCCGCGGTGGCCGAGGGGACTAAGGCGCTCCAGGCACGGTCTGCACGGCCACTACGGTCGGGGGTTCGAATCCCCCCTGGGGCATGGATATTTGTGCCGTCCTAGTTCGTAAGTAGTTCATAAGTAGTTTGTAAGTTTAGGGACTGATGACCCCATAGTTAAGTCCCATAGACTATACACACATTTGAACATTTTGAGGGTGGGGAGTGAGAACGCGACGCCGCGCGGGAGTAGCCGCGTGGCCTGGAGCGCCACGTTACGGATCGGGCGGCCTCCCGCGTCGGACGTTCGAGTCCTCCCTCGGGCATGGCTGTGTGTGATTTGTCCTTAGGTTAGTTTAACCTAGTTTAAGTAGTTTGTAAGCTAGGGACTAATAACCAAGTAGTTAAGTCCCATAGATTTACAAACATTTGAACATTTTTGAGATGGCGACATGTACAGCCCGGTTTGACAGGCCCCAAGCAGCACTACGGCGAGGGGCGAGGAGGGGAAAGGAAAACAGCTCTGCGAAGTCACTGCGAGCAGGGTCGGAATGGCCATATAGACAGGGTGACATTTGCTCACCCTGTCCGGGGCTCCAGGCACAGAATAAGGAGTATACAGAAACTCCGGCTGCAGTCTGTCGTCCAAAATTTAGTGCGCATGCGCGGAATCGGCCATCTTGAAAAGCCGTAAACGTGTGATCACTCCCTACTCTGTGGCGTAGTAATGCGCCGTCTTTGTTTGTTAATTGTATAATTTAACAGCCTGAATCTCATAAAAGTAAAAAAGTATTTGGTGCAGTGAAAAGAAAGAACCGTGTGTCAGTAGTTGGAGCTGTTCCGTTCTTATTATGAGCAGTAATAAAAGAAAAGGCGGCCGATGGTGTTCAGCACCTAATTGGCGCAATAATTCTAATACAAATAAGGATATAAGTTTCTTCACCTTCCCAAAAAATGATGAGCAGTAAGTGAACGTCGCTATATGTGTAGTGAAAGTTAAATGTTATCAGTTTCGAATGAGAGCAATGTGTGCATAATTATTAAAAGTAGCCTTACTTCTCTTGACGATAACTCTCGCTGTTGCTGCAGCAGTTCAACAGCATCGAAATGTTGAAGTACATTTATATTTTATAAGTTAAAGTTGCAGGGAATAATTTAAAATGAATGACAAAGAATAGTGCGTAAGTAGGCAGGTAAAATTTTACTTGCGGCATTGGAGGCGTAGTGTGCTAATGTAGGCAACGAGCCGCGGTGGAGTAGCCGAGCAGTCTAAAGCGTCTCGCTGCGGAGCGCGCGGTTGCTCGCCGTGGAGGTTCGAGTCCGCCCTGGGGCATGGGTGTGTGTGTTTGTCCTTAGGTTAGTTTACCTAGGTTTAAGTAATGTGTAAGCTACGGACTGATGACCACGCAGTTTGGTCCGATAGATTTACAAACATTTGAACATTTTGTAGGCAACGAATGCTCTTCTGATACTCAAACAAATAGATTAAGGGGAATAATTATTTTATGCTGTTTCTGCTCTGTGGTTGACAGATTCCTCTATATACCCTTCTCCGATCAGTAAATTAATGATACTCCTAATGCAAATACAACTTTTATATATGCCCAGACGTCATTAGTTCTGTGTAATCACGTTGTACTGCTAAGTCTGACTCAATACTTTGTGCGAATTTATTCGTGTCAAATAAAACCTGGCAGTTGTAAAGTCACTTTCTTGTTTATAACTAATTTCCCAAACATAACTCCACACTGTAAAAGAAGGCTTCCGCGGCCGTTGTCATAGTTAATAAAACTCTTCACCGACGTTTCGGCCGCTATTGCAAGCGGCCATCTTCTGGCCCAGAAGATGGCCGCTTGCAATAGCGGCCGAAACGTCGGTGAAATATTTGATATATTGATGATGCGGTCTAATACCCAGAAGAGTTTTATTAACAATAACTCCACGCTATTTGGGATTTTCCTAGAGATAAGCACCAAATAAAACGATCATCGATTCCACCGTACATTTTCGTAGTTGTATTAAAATTTAGGCCTTTTTTTTTTTTTTTTTTTTTTTTTTTTTTTTTTTTTTTTTTTTTGGATTACAATTAGGTGCAAGAAGAGGCCGCAAAGTAGATGAGAGCTTAATGAAAATCCGTTTCCTTTCGTAGATTAGCTGCAGTTCGTAAAAAGTCCATTTCCAGCCAAAGTACTAAGTAGCTATAGTTCCGCATTTACTGCTTTTCAATATGGCGTCAAGCGCAACGCTTGGTAACATACAGATCAGAGGCGCCGCCCCTAGCTTTCCCTTCTGTATGCTCCCTATTCTGTGCCCCAGAGTCTCCTGCCCTACCTACCATAGACTGGAATTGTCAAGTGCGCGGTAAATGGATCCGCCGCTGTGCCTCGCAAGGCAGACGCAGCAGCGGTAGTAGTCCGTAAGGTGGGGGGAGGAGGGGGGCGGAGGGTGGGAGGAGGGGGGTCGGCGGCCGCAGAACCTCCCTCTTGCCAGACGCAATTACATGGGATACTCTGCAAATCACATTCAACTGCCTGGCAGAGGGTCCATCGAACCACCATTATACTATTTATCTCCCATTCCATTCTCGAATAGCGCGCGGGAAGAAAGGACATCTGAATCTCTCAGTTCGAGCTTTGATTTCTCGTATTTTATTCTGATGATCTTTTGCACCTGTGTATGTGGGAGTCAACAATAAATTTTCGCGTTCGGAGGAGAATGTTGGTGATTGGAGTTTCGTAAGTAGCCCACGCCGCAGCGATGAGCGCCGTTGTTGTAATGATTCCCATCCCAGATCCTGTATCATTTCCGTAACGCTGTCTCCCCTTCTTTGGACTCTTTCGATGTCCTCCGTCAAACCCACCTGATAAGGATCCCACACTGGGCAGCAATACTGCAGTTTCTTTAGTAGTTCTGTTGCATCTTTTAAGTGTTCTACCAATAAAATGCAATCTCTGGTTCGCCTTTTCCACGACATTATCTATGTGTTCTTTCCAGTTTAAGTCTGAAGTAATAGTAATTCCTAGGTATTTTGTGGAGTTTATGGCCTTCACGTTTGATTGATTTATCTTGTAAACGAAGCTTACCGCATGTAGACGACTTCACACTTCTCATTATATAGATTCAATTGCCAATTTTTACACCATAGTGATATCTTATTCAGATCGTTCTGCAGTTGCTTTTAATCTTCAAATGATTTTACTAGACGTTACATGACGGCGTCATCTGCAAACAATCTAAGAAAGCTACTTAGTTTTTCTCTTAAATCGTTTATGTAAATGAGGAACAGCAGGGGACCAATAACACTACCCTGTGGAACGCTCGATGTCACCTCTGTTTTAGTCGATGTCTTACCATCGATTACTACAAACTGAGTCCTCTCTGAAAGGAAATCCCCTATGCAATCGCAAATTAGGGTGATATACCATAACCACACAATTTGATTTAAAGCCGTTGAATGACGGCTCTCTGCCTCTTTTCATTTATTTCAATGTTTGCTCACCTCCCTTTGAAGTTTAGAGGCTTTGCACTTGTTAGATTCTATGTTCAATTTAAAAACTTATTGATTTATTGACTATAAGTTAAACTGTTAAAGTGTTAACTTGCATTGACATGTAGTTATGCTCCCCACCCTGTATTTACCCTGTGTGTGAGTGATACGTTTCTACTGCGTTCTGCGCTTGCCTCGTTTCGCCGCAGGGAGCTCTGCTGTGCGTCGTGCCTTGTTTCCACTAGCTAACGCTGGGAGCGTTGGTGTGCGCTCGGCGCCTGCCTCGTTCACACACTTCCCACTAGCGACGCTGTTATTAGTCGCGCGTACACCGATCGACGTCGCGCAGGCAGCTGCACTATGCGCGAGTACAGTATGTCTCCCAGGGGCGGCTCCTGTATATGTTTGCAGGTTTGCACTACCTCCAGGAATAAGAATATTGTTAAAATCTGTTTGCTGTTTAGAAATTATATGCAGGCGGAGAAGTAGCGCTCCATTTATCTCTTTTGAAACGCCCGGGCTGCTACGCACCGACCACTCTCGAGTGGACGGAACTTCGCCGACAGCGGCTGGGTTTGCAGCCGGCCTGTAGAGATGGGCTAAACAGTGATTTTCCGCTAACAGTGATTTCCGTGATTGCTACTTTTAAATCACCGTGATCCTAAACCGTGATTAATCACGGTTTAGAATCACTGTCTGAGGTTTTCACGACATGTATCCCTCCGCGATTTCTACTCCTCCCGCTATTCCGTTATTTCAGCTCTTTCCGCTATTCCATGATTTGTGCTCTTTGCGCTATTCCGTGATTGAATCGCCGCGATTCCGGCGACTTGTATGATTTACCGTGGAACTGACAAAAATTGAGTTCGATAGTTTTGTTATAATGTTTCATCCGCCAGTAAGTAATTTATCGTCTCTTTGTTGTTATGAAAGTTATGTTGTGAACTGAGAAAAGTAAATCTCAACAAATAAGTCAATAGTAAGTATCGTTTAAAATAACTGTACAATAAACTTTCTAACCACATCAAGACAATGAAAGAATAGTAAATATTCTTAGTAAGTGTAAAAAATATTTGCAAGGTAGGTGTTATTTCATTGTCAATGAATATATGCCCTCAATTTTAATAACTTGTTTCTTTCATGTAATTGATACTGCAGTTATTAGTGTGTGCTGTTATTTAAATAAACTGGCCTATAATAGTTATATTACTTTACACGCTTCAATTACTTACAGTAATACAGTATCAGTTTTACTGTTAGGTGCCATATGTTTTTAAGATGTATCACGCACAGCTAACTGGATGCTTAAATAAACAAAAAGTTACTGCAGTTTCATTTCCAGTGCCATACACTTTTAACTCAAAATTTATGCCTACATATGAAATACGAAGCTGAGATCTTTACTATAATTGAAGCAATTAATGTGATATAAGTATTCCAGCGCAAGTCCCATGGGGAATGATTTTATGCACATGTTTTTTCGAGTTGCTCATGCGTTGGTAACGGCAGCAGAGAGCGCACAACTCGGACTCTGATTGGCACCACAGGTTTGATGGCTCTCGAAGAAGTCGTCGCATATTTCGGTTAAATGCACCTATTCACGGTGCTTCTTCAAGTTGGAGATATAAGTTTTATGCGACAACTATATGCCGCACAAATTACATTTCGCATAGTCGCTATTAAGAGCAGTGAAATGACACCACATCTCGCTCGTCCTCGATCGCTTCATCTCGGCAGAAACAAGATATACACTTTTAGACGACGAACGGCGAAATGGACGAGATATGTATTTCAGTTTTTAACCTCTCTCTTCCGGGCCATGGCGATTTTCTAGGAAAAACGGACAAGTGTATGCGAACTGGTCACTGTCCATAATCAGCTTTTAGCCGGTAGACCCGCTCTTTGCTAATCGGTGACTAGCTGCTATACCCGTTCTTCGCTTATCGGTGATTCGCTGCTATACCCGCTATTTGCTGCATTGATATTAGTACAGATTTCGACCCACAGATGGCTCTTTTTAGCCTTTGCTGCTTCTCTTCCCTCACCTCCTCTTCGCTTTTCCGCTATTCGCTGCTACACCTGCTATTCGTTGCTGCTTTTAGTACTCATTTAGGCCACCAGATGGCTCTTTGTAGTTTGTACTGATGTTCGCTGCTATTCCTGCTCGTCGCTACACAACCGTGACCGTGACTGAAATCACGGTCAGATTCCAGATCGCCGCGACCGTGAAAACAGTGAATATTCAATCACCGTGATTTTTCACGAGTACGTGATTTCTTGCCCACCTTTACCGGCCTGCAAACGCCGACCAGGGTATCTCAGGGGGTGTGCGGGGTGCGGGGGCAACGCTTGGCAACAGTGTTCCCCTATAGGCGCCTTGAGTGTATACACATCGCGGCCGAGCTACCCTGTCAGCCGCAGAAACAGGGGCCGAACTCACCCGAAGACAACCGGAGTTGTCCGCTCTTCGAACGAAGCGGGCTTTTCGCGCCTTCTTAACGAGTTCACGTGTAGCTGCAAGCGAAGTAACTGTGCGTTGTGTCCGTTGTTTAGCGTTGTTTAGTTTTGAGGCTCAAGTGAACAGGTGAAATAATGAATCCGGTAATTTCCTTGCTTTCTGAACGCTTCAATTAACGCAAGTTTGAATAGAAATTAGAAATCAAGAGGCTAGGTAGACCGATTCCCAGTTGGACAATTTCACAGACAGTTAAAACTAAAAGTCGTCAATTCAACATAAAATTTAACTCGGAACTGCACAGCAAGTATGAATGTGTGGCTGCGATGTGAAAAACGCCTTATTTTGTTTTCCTTGTTTATTATTTGGAGGAGAGTTTCCTGGACTAAACAAGGAGTCATTGACATTCAACACCTTCACGATAAAATAAGGAAATACGAACTTTCTTTGGTCAATGTCAATAATGTTTTAATCTGGTAAGTCTAGGCAATGTAAATATAGCCACTCTATTAGTCAGGGATACAGAAAGTCCGTGCCATTACACAATCAAAAGGTTACAGATAATAGGTACATACTAAATCTAATAATTAACTGTATCCGTTCCTGTGGTTCTTTGAAACTTGCCATCAGAGGACACGTTGAGACGGAATCATCTTCCAATCCTGGTGTTTTTCGCCTTGATTAATTTTAGTGCAGAATTAGATTCATTATTAAATCGCATCTGGAGAAGGCAACAGTTTTTAAAGGCACCTCAAAACGATCCAGAATGAACTCCTCCGATGCATGCTTCAAGTCTGCCAAGAGGAAATCAGGAACGAAATGAAGGGTGCCAAGTTTCTGGTTGTAATAGCTGACGGAACCAGCGATGAAGTCTGTGTTTTCCAGATGGTTATAGTATATAGGTGCATTATTAATGGAAGACCAGTTGAAAGGTTTTGGGATTTTATAGCACAAGAAATGCATGATGCCCAGACTTCGGCAACGCATATCATAGAACAGTTAAGTAGCCATTTAGAGAATTGTCCACACAAATTAATAGCCCAAACATATGATGGTGCATTAGTCATGAGTAATTCGTCACGTGAGGTGCATTCTCTTGTGAAGCAAAAGTTTTCCAATGCTTCATACATTCATTGCTATGTCCACCAATTAAATCTCAATATGCTTAAAGCCACTTATATTAATAAAGATATGCGATTATTTTTCGTCAAAATTTAGAGACATTGCAGCTTTGTAGTTTTTTATTCATCTACATCTATGATACCTTGGCTCAATAGCATTTTTTTCGGAATGCGTTGAGCTGCCATACTGGAGAGATGGCAGCTGGTGAAAGAAGTGCACTACCATCTTTTCTGGTCACCAGCCGCCACTGATGTCTCCACCATGCTCTGGGAGCTTTGGCACGAGGATTCGTATGTATCGGAGTGGCGTCGTCACTCTCTCTCCGGTTTCGGCTTAGGTAAGAAGTTCGTACGGTCTAAATGGTGAGCCACAGCTAGGTCCATGCTACGCTTTGTAGCCGTAATAAGTTATGTGTGCTTTAGGTGTGTGTGAATTATGTTATTCTCGGGAATGTGGTGTATTCCTCTCGTGTATGTTTTCCGGTGTGACTTTGTTTGATTTCTGTTAAAACGGTAAATGATGACTGGTGAGTTTTAGTTTGTTATCTGTTACGGCATGTGGAACAAAGACCTATTCTTTGTTCAACGTTTTCCAGCTCTTCAGGCGTTGAAATAATGCTACCTCTTACTATTTCCGTATTATCTTTCCGCATCCATTGAATAGTTAAACGTGATACTTAGTTTATTTCGTTTACAATTTATTGCATTTGTCAGATTTTCTACATCTTGTGCCCACATGGTGTTTAACTTTCGGTAGGTTGTATTCCTTGCCTTTCCTTTCGCTATGCAGCTTCAACAGATATAATGCTTGCTTATGTTATAAGTTCACTCATGTGTAAGGTTTGTGTGAAATTTAGTGGCCCCTTCCAGGTATTGGAAATGGAACAGAGTGCACGTGGTTCTGAATATCGTAACTTGGCAGATTCGGCTTATCTGCCTGGTTGTGCATTGTGCTCTATTTCATGTCGCAGTCTTCTGTGAGAGTAAGTGTCGCAGCTAAGCGCTTGTGAGTGATGGTGTCGAAAATGAAATGAAATGTTTGTCGAACTTATTGGACTTAACTACGGGGTTATCAGTCCCTAAGCTTACAAACTACTTATGAACTAGCTAAGACTAAGGACGACACAAATATCCATGCCCGAGGGGGGATTCGAACCCCCGACCGTAGTGGCCGTGCAGACCGTGACTGGAGCGCCTCAATCCCCTCGGCCACCACGGCCGGCAATGATGGTGTCCCATGTCCTACCAATACTCCTGTTTCTTATGTTTTACATCCTCGTTTTTGCTTATCTGACCCCTCTTGGTGTGTGAACAAAATTAGTGCCTTGTAAATTACAGTGGGATGCACTCTTATAATGTAATTAAAATCTCTGTTGCCCCCATTTCCATGTGAACTGGCAATAAACCAGCTTAGTTAAATTTTCCCCTGTTTGTAATTTAACCTCAGATCCGTTTTGTTATGGTTTCCCTCTGCTTCCCAGAGGAAACCTCATGTATTCCGTTGCGCAAATCTATCTTGGATCCCTTTTGCTAGGACTTGTTAGTTTTAAATAACTGCAGCTCTTTTATCTGACAGTTTCCAGCCAGGATTAATTATTTGAAATTTAACAAACGTCTTTTATCTGGCAGTTCCCTGCCAGGATCAGTTATTTGAAATTAACAAGCCACTTTTACCATTTGTGAGGTACGGTGTGAAAAGCCTTCTGGAAATCAAGAAATACGAAATCTGTCTGTGAACCCTTGTCGATAGCACCCATCATTTCGTGTGAATAAAGAGCAAGATGTGTTTCACATGGATGATATTTTCGAAATCTGTGTTGATCTTGGGTCAATAGATCTTTCTGTTCGAGATAATTCATAATATTTGAATACAGGTTATGTTCCAAAACCCTGCTGCAGATTGACGTCAATGAAATAGGCCGTTAGTTTAGTGGGTTACCCCTACTGCCTTTCTTGAATATAGGTGTGACCTGTGCAACTTTCCAATCTTTTGGTACAGATCCTTCTTTGAGAGAGCGGTTGTATATGGCTGTTAAGTAAGGAGCTATCGCTTCAGCATAGTCAGATAGAAATCTAATGGGTATACAGTCCGGACCAGAAGATTTGTTCTTGTTAAATGATTTTAGTTGCTTCACCACTCCGATGGTATCTACTTCTACGTTACTCATTCTGGTCTCTGTTTTAATTCAAAATCTGGAATGTTAGTTTCGTCTTCTTTGGTGAATGAGTTTCTGAAATATGTATTTAGTAACTCTGCTTTAGTAGCGCTGTCATTGGCAGGATCTCCATTACTGTCACGTAGTGAGGGTATTGATTGTGTTTTGCCACTAGTATATTTAACATATGACCAAAGTCTCTTTGGGTTTTCAGTCTACAGATTGGCGCAAACCGCGAGTCAGCGGCCGCAGTGCTGTGGGCGACTGGCAGAGCGGCAGAACAGAGTAACATATACAGTGAAGCAGCCCCCCCTAAACCACTGTCCTATGCTCCCCTCGTAGTTCCGTAAGATGCTAGCAGGTGTCAGGCGGTTCGCTGGCTTAGGGTGCCTCTCGCACGTCAGAGGGTAGCGTGGAGGGGAGGCTGAGGGGAGAGCTCGTGCCGCCTGCCACGACGCTCCGGCTTGCTGGCGTTTGAGGGGAGGTGGTGGTGGGGGCATCCGCTACCTGCCGCCTGCTCTGGCCAGTTTGAAGGGCTGCTTCTGACCGCAGCGCCATCAAGGGACATCTTACGAAACTGCTGGAAACCCTCCCTCCCCGCACCCCTGAGCGTAGGACCGGGCCCTTACGGAGTTTTCCCGTCTGTATATATTTGTCTGTGGCGGCAGGCGTGCAGAGGGCCCGGCTGACAGCAGACAGGGGAGCCGCTAGCAGTGCTAGGCCAGTGCTGCGAGCGCGGTCGCGGTCGCCCGCTGGCGGCGGTGGGCAGCAGGCGCGGCTGCGGGCTCCTTGCTGTCAACAGGGGGGCGGCTTTCTGAACTGCCAGCTATTCAGTCTCTTGTAAAATAACTTGGGTTTTAGAGTATCTCCAAAGATGGCTATATTTATCAGCTGGGGTGGGGGAGGCGAAATCCCTGAGGCATGGTCCGTGTGTAGATGGGTCCTGATCATGCTCGCTGCCCCGTGTTGAAGCATCTCTCACACGGAGCAAGATTTGCGGGAAGCATGCCGCGCAGCACACAGGGCGGGCGAGCGGCCGGCCCTGCGGCCTGCTGGAGGACTGTTTGCTGCACGATTCTGGATATAGCGCTTGTCCTATTATTCTCGCATGTTTTCCGAATGTTACCTGCGCTGGCCAATCAGGAGTCCCGTGTGGCGTGTGACCTTGCACCCAGAAAGGCGGGAACTCGAAGAGAGCACTCCAGGCAGAACGCAGTAGAGATGGGCTAAACCGTGATTTCCCGCTAACAGTGATTTCCGTGATTGCTACTTTTAAATCACCGTGATTGTAAACCGTAATTAATCACGGTTTAGAATCACTGTTTGAGGTATTCACGACATGTATCCCTCCGCGATTTCTACTCCTCCCGCTATTCCGTGATTTCAGCTCTTTCCGCTATTTCGTGATTTCTGCTCTTTTCGCTATTTCCGTGATTGAATCGCCGCGATTCCGGCGACTTGTATGATTTACCATGGAAGTGACAAAAATTGAGTTAGATACTTTTGTTATAATGTTTCATCCGCCAGTAACTAATTTATCGTCTCTTTGTTGTTATGAAAGTTATGTTGTGAACCGAGAAAAGTAAATCTCAACAAATAAGTCAATAGTAAGTATAGTTTAAAATAACTGTGCAATAAACTTTCTAACCACATCAAGACAATGAAAGAATCGTAAATATTCTTAGTAAGATACACACTTATAGACGACGAACGGCGAAATGGACGACATGTGTTTTTCAGTTTTTAACATCTTCCTGCCGGGCCCTGACGATTTTCTAGGAAAAACGCACTAGTGTATGGGAACTGGTCGCTGTCCATAATCGGCTTTTAGCCGGTACACCCGCTCTTCGCTAATCGGTGATTCGCTGCTATACCCGTTCTTCGCTCATCGGTGATTCGCTGCTATACCCGCTATTTGCTGCATTGATATTAGTACAGATTTCGACCCACAGATGGCTCTTTTAGCCTTTTCTGCTTCTCTTTCCTCACCTCCTCTTCGCTTTTCCGCTATTCGCTGCTACACCTGCTATTCGCTGCTGTATTTAGCACTCATTTCGGCCACCAGATGGCTCTTTGTAGTTTGTAGTACTGCTGTTCGCTGCTATTCCTGCTCGTCGCTACCAAACCGTGACCGTGACTGAAATCACGGTCAGATTCCAGATCGCCGCGACCGTGAAAACAGTGAATTTTCAATCACCGTGATTTTTCACGAGTACGTGATTTCTTGCCCATCCCTAGAACGCAGTGCCACGCGCCCTCCAGCGAAGTGCAGTCTTTCCCAAACTATTCTAAAGAAACTATTCGGTAAAAAATATGATTCTCGCACAACTTATAGATGCATTCTTCTGCTTCATGATGAAATGAATATTATTTTGTTGGTGATCATAGTTCTTGTGATATTTAAGGATTTAGTACAGTACTACAAGGAATCCGAAAATTTTACATTGAAAAATAGATGTCGCTATGAATTTGCGTTTGGTACATGATAGGTCATATGTTGCTCCGGATGAAATGTAGTTGACATGTTGAATCATTCTTCTAAGTTGGAAGGATGTCGCTATCTATCAACAATCTCCAGATAATGGGTTGTATGTAAAGCAGTTGTTTCCGAACCCGTGCGTCAGCGAAGAAAACGGGACGAAATTTTCATATAATCCCTTATATCTCTTAAATCATTGGAGGTATCGTAGCAAGATTTTATAAAATGATAGTACACAAAGAAGAGTTTATTTTGTCACGCTATTAATTTACGAAACTTGCATATGAAAGGCGTTATTCGAGCAACTACATATTTTATTCAAAGAAGTAATGAACTTTTAAGGAGTCATAGATACCTGGTAAAACTAAATTTACTTTGTCTTTAGTTTTACAACGTCAGTGAGCAATTTATTTGTTTAATTTTATACCGCTTATGGTTATTTTCATATACTACTTACTTGTCTTGCCCTCAGTATTACTAAATACATTTTAATATTTATATTACTCTGGAAAAAAAGAAAAAAGTAGTGCTGTGAAATAAATAGCTTCTTAATTTGAAATTACAGTGGAATTCGATATCCCAGTATGTTTTTAAATGATATAGAGCAAACCGATGAAATGATTTTATATGTTTACGTTCAAATTTCTGAGAAATACGGAAAACCATTTAGAGCACATATCGTATGATATATTTTAGTTAGTGTCCCAATACAAAGAGATGGTTTTTTTATTTTATTTTATTTTATCACAAACATCTTTCAGCTTGTCAAAAGAATTCAATTTAGACCATGGTGGCTGGTTTACAGGATTTATAAGATTTAGATACAAAAAATAGATTTTTACTCCTGTTTTCAAACACGTTTTTCACCATTAAAATATACTCTGGTATTGGATTCCACGAGAGTTTCATTGTAACCACACATTTATGTGGCCTACGAGACTTTCCTTCTTCTTCTGACAAACTTATTTTCACATCCTGTCCCTGACAACGTAACTTCCCTTGTTCCGATGTTAAAATCCGCTTCTTTTGCCAAAACATAGCAGAGCTAACAAATATTATTTTCACTAACATTTTTATGCAGATAAAATAGCAACAGAACATTGAGTGTTCCGATTTGTAAGGGGACTAAATGGCCGGGTAATCAGTCGTGCCGGCCGCGGTGGCCGAGGGGACTGAGGCGCTCCAGTCACGGTCTGCACGGCCACTACGGTCAGGGGTTCGAATCCCCCCTCGGGCATGGATATTTCTGCCGTCCTAGTTCGTAAGTAGTTCATAAGTAGTTTGTAAGTTTAGGGACTGATGACCCCGTAGTTAAGTCCCATAAGCTATACAAACATTTGAACATTTTTTTTAATCAGTCGTCCAGAATATTGAAACTAATAATACTGAGGGCAAGATAATTTGTACTTCATGAAAACGTCCATTCCAAAATTGAATGAATAACTTCTTCACTTACATAGAAAAACAGCAATTTTCGTTTCCCTAGCTATTGATGGTCCTTAAATAGCGCACTACTTCATTCATTAAAAACTGTACTTTGTTAAATATTGCGATTCATGTGAAAGTTTCGTAAATTGATCGTATGAAAAAATAATCTCCCCTTTGCGTGCTATCGTTTGATACAATCTTGCTTCGATACCTCCAATCATTTAAGAGATATAAGTGATTTTATGAAAATTTATTTCCGTTTTCTTCGCTGACGCGCGTGATACGGAACAAGTGCCTTACATACAACCCATTATCCCGAGATTGGTGATAGATAGCGACATCCTTCCAACTTCAAAGAATAATTCAATATTTTAGCTACATTTCACACGCAGCAACATATGATCCGTTAATATCACAAGAACTATAACCACAAACAAAATACAATCGTTTGATAAATAAAGTAGCTCGGCTGTGTTGTGCGTCTTGGCGTCCACCCAGCGAAGCCAGCCTGCACGCTTCCGCACCCTATCTTGCACCGTGTGAGAGAGACACGGTGGTTTTCAGCCGCTTTCGTACTGCGCAGCCGACTGACGTGCGCCCCATCCAGGAAACTTCTCGCGTGTGAGAGAGGCTTAAGTGCTGGCTCGCAGCAGCCCTTCATTTGATTTTAACTTATATTTCTCACAAGAAAAAAGACAATTTCAGTGTAACTTTTCATTTAACATAAGTAAGGATAGAAACTTTACTTGTTCCTTTACTGGGCTAATCATTATCATTTGCAAAAACAAACCTTACGTGAGAGTAATAGATATTACTGAGTTACTGTAATTTTAGACGAAATAATTGCAGCTTAATAATTTGAATTCGCGTACCTTAAGGTAATAGCGAACATCTCCGTAGAAATTATATCGAGTCTCAGGTTCGTGTTTCATTTTGCAAAGTGTTTATAAATTATAAGCGTGCAATATACCTTAATTGACTGGAGCTGTGAAGTATTTGAAAACATTTTTCCTCGTCGTAACTCATTAAACAAAACGTAATACTCGCGTCGTAACAACGACCTTCGGTGTATTTTCCTCTTGTATGAAAATTATTAACCCTAAAAACGTCACTACTGCACCCTGTGTAGCATCTAAAGTACTAGAATAAAAAATAAAAGGGAAAAATTCAGTTTATTTTTAGGCCTTGTTGATGGTATGAACTGAAATTTTGCCTCAGAACATACATCATGTTAACGTATACGTCAGTTGTTTCGTAAGTGGGTATTAAGATGCACATTTACATATCCACACTTTTTAGCATATAGTTTCGTGAGGTGGGGAATCTGGTATTCACTTTAATTTCACAAATATGTACCAGTAGAGCATGCATTTTGCTACCTCTGGCACCTTTCTTCTAAAGTTAATCAAGTGAAAGTGGGTATGTCATTTACAGTAACGCAGGTAATATGTGACCCACAGTTATTGGATTTTCCGATCCTTTTCTTGTTTGGAAAATGGAAAATATATTTAATTTTGAAAGTGAGTTCTTCACATTTTTGGATATCCGTAGATTCATATAAACAACAGCTTTCTGCAGAAAAGCCCTCAAGGGAAAGAAATTATACTAGGATGTATTACATTATCATCAGTTTGCGATATATAAACAATAGCGGGAATTTAGCACTTTATTTCTTCAACGAATAACCAACGGAGCAAAAGGCTTTGCTTATGCGCGGGCTTAACTCTTTGGCACAACGTTATTAAACGTTTGGAAAGTTCCAATGTGTGTAAAGTCTTCTGGGACTAAACTGCAAGGGCCATCGGTCCATAAGCTTACACACTAATTAAAGTAACTTACACGAAGCACAACACACACACACACACAGACGCATACATCTGCCCGAGGAAGGACTCGAGCCTCCGGCGGGAGCGGCCGCGCGGTCCATTACTTAGCGCCTTGTAGCGCACGGCTAATCCCGCACGGCAGGCCGCAACTCAAATAGGTTATTGTCAGTCATATCCAATCAGAACAGGGCGAAAGCAGAGCTCCAACACATTACTGCATTTTCTACACTTCTGATCGCAACTCGAATGAATCTAAAACCAACTAACCATCCTTTTTTTAAAAAAATTATTGAACATTTATCAAAAACACATCACCATTGGTAGAAAATCTTACCATATTACTAATTTCAGTTAACGACGTATCGGCGTTAAAAGCTTTCAGGATGATGATGTCGTTTATCGGTTAGTGAAGTCAACAGAGGATCAAAAGCAACTGCAAAGCGACTTAGACAAAATTTCTACTTGGTGCGAAAATTGGCAATTGACAATAAATAAAGAAAAGTGTGAAGTAATACACATGACCACTAAAAAAAATTCGATGAACTTCAATTACGCGATAAATCACCCAAACCTTAAGGTCGTAAATTCTACCAAATACCTAGGAGTTACAATCACGAACAACTCTGACTGGAGAGAACACATTGAAAATATTGTGGAGAAGGCGAACCAAAGGTTACGTTTCATTGGCATAACGCTTCGAAGATGCACCAGCTCCACCAAAGAGACTGCCTACATCACACTTGTGCGTCCTCTCCTGGAGTACTGTTGCCCCTTGTGGGACCCTCACCAGGTGGGACTGACGTAAGACATTGAGAAGGTTCAGAGAAGGACAGCTCGTTTTGTTTTATCACGTTACGGAAATGTTGCACGAATTGGGGTGGAAATCATTAAAAGAAAGACGTTATTCATTGCGGCGTAATCTGTTTGCGAAGTTTCAATCACCGGCTTTTACTTCTGAATGTGAAAATATTTTGCTAGCACCCACCTACTTAGGGAGACATGACTATCCCAACAAAATAAGAGAAACCAGATCGAAAACGGAACGATTTAGGTGTTCTTTCTTCCCGCGCGCTATTAGAGAATGGAACGGTAGAGAAAAGTTATGAAAGTGGTTAATGTACCCTCTGCCAGGCACTTAAATGTGATTTGCAGAGTATCTATGTAGATGTATATGTAGATGTAGATCTAAATATGGACAATAATAATATAACCATCTGTACGTCTACGATATGGTCGTCCTTCAGTTCGAAATGCATTAATGTTTTAAAAAGGTCATATGGAATATTCTTTATATTTCCCTCCCAGATCTTTGACGGCATGTGTACATTAATGTAGAATATAACAGAGGATTATAAACAGTTTAATTTGTAATTTTGCTTAAAAAATCTCTTAGAAAGACTGCCCTTATAATACTTTTCCCTTGTTCAAATGTCATCGCACTGACTGTAACCGAAAATCTTTCACGAGTGTTTTCTCTTTTTTTCTGGCCCAGTCAGGTGAAATATTTTAGAAAATTAAAAGGTTCAGCTATCTGCTTCTTCTCACATACTTTGAGCCAAATCGGTGAGACGCATCCCGCGACTCCTCCTCCCCTGTAAGATTTTATATATAATTTATTTTTATAGGGCCATCATCATCTGTTGTTGTTGTTGTGGTGGTGGTCTTCAGTCCGTAGACTGGTTTGATGCAGCTCTCCACGCTACCCTGTTCTGTGCATCTCTCTTCACCTGAGAATACGTTCGGCAACCTACAGCCCTTTCAATCTGCTTACTGTATTCGTCCCTTGGTCTTCCTTTACGATTTTTACTCCATACACATCCTTCTAATGCTAAATTGACAATTCCTTGATGTCTCATAATGTGCCCTACCAATCTATCCCTTCTCTTAGGATATGCGAGAAACTCCTTTTCTCCCCAATTCGGTTAAACACCTCCTCATTAGTTACGACGTGATCTACCCATCTAATTTTCATCATTCGTCTGTAGCACCACATTTCGAAAGCTTCTATCATCTTTTTGTCTGAACTTATCGTCCACGTTTCACTCTCATACAATGCTACACTCCAGACAAATGCTTTCAGAAAGGACTTCCTAACATTTAAATTAATATTGGATCTTAACAAGTTTCGCTTCTTTAGAAACGCTTTTCTCCCCATAGCCATTCTGCATTTTATAGCTTCTCTACTTCGGCCATCAGAAGTTATCTTGCTACCCAAATAACAAAACTCATCTACTACTTTTATTGTCACATTACCTAATTCCTGATTTTCTGACATTACATCCCATTACCCTCGTTTTACTCTTTTTAATGTTCATCTTATATCTTCCTTTCAAGACACTGTCCATTCCATTCAATTGCTCTTCCAGATCCTTTGCACTCTCTGATAAAATTAATCTGTCATCGGCAAACCGCAAAGTTTTTATTTCTTCTCCATGAACTTTAATTCCCTCTCAAAATTTCTCCTTGCATTCCTTCACTGCTTGCTCAGTGTACAGATTGAATAACATTGGGGAAAGACTACAACCCTGTCTTACTCCCTTCCCAACCTCTGCGTCCCTTTCTTGCCCTTTGACTCTAATAACTGCTGTCTGGTTTTTGTGTAGGTTGAATATAACTCTTCGCTCCCTGTATTTTACCTCTGATACCTTCAGAATTAGAA
This sequence comes from Locusta migratoria, assembly GCA_026315105.1. Classification (NCBI taxonomy): domain Eukaryota; kingdom Metazoa; phylum Arthropoda; class Insecta; order Orthoptera; family Acrididae; genus Locusta; species Locusta migratoria. Next base: position 383,494,501 of record CM048755.1, read on the forward strand.
AGCGTGTATTCAAGTCGACATTGTCAAAAGCTTTTTCCAAATCTACAAACGCTAAAAACGTAGGTTCCCCTTTTCTTAGCCTGTCTTCTAAGATTAGTCGTAATGTGAGTATTGCCTCCCGTGTTCCTACATTTCTCCTAAATCCAAACTGATCTTCCCCGAGGTCGGATTCCACAAGTTTTTCCATTCGTCTGTAAATAATTCGTGTTAGTATTTTGCAACCATGTCTTATTAAACTGATAGTTCTAACAATGGAAATAACTTAAGGAATTCAACAATATTTTGGAAACGATAGGTTGCTACTCACCACAGAGACGTCCGATGAGCCGCAGAAAGACACACATAACAGAACAGAATAAACAAAATGAAGCTTTCGGCTGTTGAGCCTTCATCTGCCACAGATTCTAGAATTTCTAGAATTGCAGTCTAGCCTCAATAGCCGAAGGCGGCGGTTGTGTGTGTGTGTGTGTGTGTGTGTGTGTGTGTGTCTTTCTGCGGCTCATCGGACGTATCTGTGGTGAGTAGCACCCTATCCTTTCAAAATAAAACTGATAGTTCTGTAATTTTCACATTTGTCTGCACTTGCTTTCTTTGGAATTGGAATTACAATATTCTTCTTGAAGTCGAAGGGTATTTCCCCTGTCTCATACATCTTGCATACGAGGTGGATTTTTTTTTTTTTTTTTTTTTTTTTTTTTTTTCATGACTGGCTCTCCTAGCGATATCAGCAGTTCAGACGGAATATCATCCTACTCCAGGGGTCTTGTTTCGACTCATATCGTTCAGCGCCCTGTCAAATTCTTCTCGCATTATCATATCTCCTATATCATCTTCCTCCACTTCATCTTCCATTTCTAGAATAGTGCCTTTAAGTTTATTTACTTTATGTAGGCCCTCTATATGTTCCTTCCACAGTTCAGCTTTCCCCTTTTTCCCCTCTTTCCCCATAATCATCATCAATATTGCAGTCACAGAAAATACTGGATTCTGTTTCTCATGGAAGTAGTACAGAAGAGCGCGTGACAGCAATGGCTATTGCACAAATCAGCCACGACACAGCACAAGAAACAAACGAATGTGTTTCTGTCCCTAAAGAAACAATTCCCTCGGCTGCTGGCGAAGCCAGCGCTAGTATAAATATCGACAGTATCGCACCTGCACCATTTACACGACAGACTGTTGCAGTGAAATTCAAAAACTTTCTAATTTTGCTCCACCAAGAAAAAATTCAACCACTGCAGAGAAATTGAGTTTCTTGTCTTTCAACCCTTCGGGTGATGAAAACAGCTTGCCTTCTGATGGAAGTCGAATTTATTACCGAAAGTCTCCAACTGGAGCTTTAGTTCGACGAGAATGTGTCTCTTATTCGCTAGAATTAAATAAGATATGTTGTACAACCTGTATGTGTTTTGGGCCTGACGATGCGAAGGAAGAAAGAGGAAGTCCCTTTATTGATGTTGTTACGCCTTCAAAAAAACATATTTATGAACGACTGGCCAAACATGAAGAAAGCTGCAACCGTCAGTTAGCCGTGGTCGCTTTGCTAACAGCAAAAGAGTAGTTGTGGAACAACATATAAGGCGAAAAAACATTCAAGAAATTTCCAACAGGCGTCTGGTTCTTAAAAGAATCATTGATATAATAATATTTATATCTAAAGAAGGTATCGCGTATCGTGTAAAAAGTGAGGCCTTGTACTCGCTTGCAGATATTGCCGATGGGCAAAACCAAAATCAAGGTAACTTCCTACATTTAGCTGTCCTATTATCGAAGTATTATCCAGTTCTTAAAGCCCACATATCCGAGGCAGTTATTGACAGTAGAAGAAGAAAAAGAGTCAGCAAAATGTAGGGGTAGAGGTAATCTTATTACCTTTATGTCAAAATACTCTATAAATAAAGTGATTGTTTGTGCACGTCAAGTTAAACAAGAGATCTTCAAAGAAATCTAGGTGGCGAAATCTTTTAGTCTCAATGTGGATTCTTGCCAGGATGTTGGTGTTGTTGATCAAGCCGTAATTTGCGTACGCTATGTGAAGAATGCAATTCCACAAGAACGGGTAATCAGCATCGTTCCCGTTCGGAAGTCAAGAGGTGAAGCCTACAGAGCTCTTGTAACTCACGAGTTAGTCCAGTTAGGCTTACAGTTGCAAGAACTTGTTAGCGTATCTTTTGATGGTGCAGGAAATATGGCAGGCAGGTATAATGGACTTCAAGCTACACTGAAAAAAGAAGCACAATTAATTTTCACGCTTTGTTTTAAATCTTGTGTTGGTAGGTGCGACCTCAAGCTGCACTGAAGCAAAAAATTTGTTTGGGATCTTGGAGTCTACCAGTGTCTTTATTCACGAGTCATTTAACCCTTTCAGACCAGATTTTTTCTCTATCAAGGAAATTATTTTTAATGCTGTAATACTCTTAAGGTAAGTTTTCAATGATTTTAGAAGCAACATTTATGCAATTAAATGCCCCCATTTTCATACTACAACACTGCACATACTGAAAAACAAGGCTTTTTTAAGGACCAAATTAATTAATTTTGTAGTACCAACTGTTGTACTAATAAACTGATCGTTCAATAACTACATCGCAAAATAACAACTACTTCTTTCAGTTATACAGTGACAGCGATTGCATGGCTTTATACGAGGTACGTCCAGAAAGTAAGTTCCGTTTGGCTATATAAAACAAACGTGTACAGATACAGAAAAAATATTTATTGTGCAAAAATCTACAACTGTTAAACTACTTTTCTACATACCTGCAGAAATTTTGTAGGCACCTGTCATAGCGTGGCACAAGTTTCTGTATGCCTTCTTCATAGAAGGTTACCGCCTGTGTATTCAACCATGTGGTAGCATGTTCTTTCAGCTCGTCATCGTTGAAGTGTTGACAGGACAAATTTCAGGTGTAAGAAGAGGATTTCCATCAAAAGGTGGTGTTTGTTTCCACGATAGTGCCCGACCTCATGTGGCGAATGTGACCAAACAACTCTTACGGGAATTTCACTGGGACGTGTTTGATCATCATCCGTACAGCCCAGGCCTCGCTCCTAGCCACTTTCACCTCTTCTTACACCTGAAAATCTGTCCTTGGTGGTCAACATTTCAACGATGATGACGAGCTGAAAGAACATGCTACCACATGGCTGAATAATTACACAGGCGGCAACCTTCTATGAAGAAGGCATACAGAAACTTGTGCCACGTTATGACAAGTGCCTACAAAATTTCGGCAGCTATGTAGAAAAGTAGTTTAACAGTTGTACATTTTTGTACAATAAATATTTTTTCTGTATCTGTACACCTTTGTTTTATATAACCAAACGGAACTTACTTTCTGGACGTACCTCGTAGATTTTTCTTGGTTCGGCATAGGAGATGTGCTTGGCAGTCTTTATCTCCTGAACCTTGCATTCCATGAGGTGTGCAGTGCATTCTCTAAAATGGGATGGTCACCAGAACAGTTGACGCACTTAAAGGGAGGTGAACAATTGTCTCCATCATGAACGGTCTTAGCACACTTTCCACAGGTCTGTTCGCCATCACACTCCAAGGTGGTACGCCCAAAGCACTGGCATTTCAGCTGAACGAAACCTGCCTGATTTTACTCTGATTTTACCACACTTGCAATTTATCCTCTTCATGATATTTTGAACGTCTAAAATTCCTTCCAAAGCCCATTCTTTTTTTAATTCATCCTTAGGAATGTACACCAGATTCCTGCAGGTAATACACCTGTACTGCAGTTGAGGATGTGATGCAGCTAAGATTCAATGGCATACTCCCCAAGGTATTGAGCCTGCTGAATATTAACTACCTGTTGTGACATGGATGTCTCCACCAACAATGTCCAATTATGCAGACGATTCATGGTCATCAAATTACTAGCAATGCCTTCTGGTCCCTTCTAGATATAAAGAGGTGAGACCTTTTCTTAGACTGGGTGTTAGCACCCCCCAGTGATACACCCATCCCACTAGGAGGTTGAAAATTACTCGATAGTTCCATTTCAGTCCCACGAGTAGCAAGGGAACTAAATGTCCGCCTAGACAGTTTTGCGTACCTAGGTAAGCCTTATACAACTGAGGTTCAGAAATATCCCCAGAGGTTGGTTGCTAACGACTGTTCCACCTCAACAGCCACGCATCCTATCAGCACATAGCACACCTTAGTGGGTAGACATTCACGAAAATCCCACTCGTGAAGCTGCCCCATTTCCAAGATCAACGACAACACCAATGAGGTGTTGCTTAGGTATGAAAGCTTACTGAATTTCTCTTTCAAACAGGATTATATTATCAAGTGTTGAGTGGTACCTTCAGAACTTGCATTTAAAGTGGCTGTGTAATGACCTGTTTTTGAGGACCCATACTAGGCATCACCTGACCATATGCTCAAAAGTCTTTCCTACAGAGCTGGTGAGATTATTGCTACAATAACTTATGATCTTCCCCTGGTTTTAAACTATGGATTAAAATTGACCTGGAAAGTCTCCTGTCAACCAAATTTGATTAGAAAACTGGAGGGCATCCTTTGATTGCGGTGCAACTGTTGCAGCATGGTGTATGTTATCTCATCACAATCAGAGGCAGTATCATGAGCTACTGACAATGCAGACTCCAGCTCCCACAGTGAGAAAGGCTGGTTGTATTCCTCAACATTGGTGGATTGTAAATCAAAACCAACCCTCTTCTATGTTAGGAAACATCCCTACACTCATACAGCTGCTATTGGCCGGCCGCGGGAAAGCACCAGAGCAGCACGGGGTGCGCAAACCCACGAGAGCTCCAGTCAGAGGGACCTGCTTCACAACAAACAACATGCATTGTGGAGAACATGCTGCTTTTTATGAGCCAGTCGTAAAGAGTTTTACTGCGAAATTTTGAATACTGGATGAATAGCTTGCCGGGCCATTCAAAAAAGTTCGGCGGGCCACGAGTGGCCTGTGGGCTGCAGGTTGAGTACCACTGGCCTGTAGCATTGTAGTTATGGGCACAGGTGAGGAGTTGAATGTGTTCCTGATGAACACTCCCACACCACCTTGTTCTCTGTCACCAAAAAGGTCGACTTTCCTTTAGAGGTGATAGCCTTGAAGTACAGGGGTGGCACTCTGTTTCAAATGTGTCTCTAGGAAGGAGACATGGAAAGAACTTACTTTATAAGAAGTTGTAATTCCTCCAAATGGGTCCTGAATCCATTCATATTTCCTGGTGTATGGAGCCATGTCAATGGTGGGTTTCTATTTTACACCTATCCTTGCACCAAGAAGGTGAGGCACTTTTGGAGCAAGGGGTAGCTGATAAACTGCCTGGTTCTGCTGATTAATGTTTGTATAGTTTATGGGACTTAACTACGGGGTCATCAGTCCCTAAACTTACAAACTACTTATGAACTACTTACGAACTAGGACGGCACAAATATCCATGCCCGAGGGGGGATTCGAACCCCCGACCGTAGTGGCCGTGCAGACCGTGACTGGAGCGCCTCAGTCTCCTCGGCCACCGCGGCCGGCTCTGCTGATGAGGCATCTAGTTTCACGAAGTGTCTTCATTCATCATGGCTGCCATAATAATGTCCAATGATGCCCAGGGAAGAGTTCTGATCAGACATTGTGACCCTTTCTTCAACTTCTTCATTTTAGCATTTTGTTTTTGGGAGCCACGCTGATTCTGAGGGGCACTCTGATTTTGAGATGCCTAATCAATGATCTCTTAAGTCAGAGGAATCCTGCCACAATGAATTCTGGCAATGTTGGAAAGTTGGAAGGAACAATGAAGGTGACAGTTCTCTCAATCACTCCATTGTTTCTCGGGTCCGTTGCTCCATGTTTGCTATTCCCTGTGATGTGCATTCATGCTGAAGTTCTGCAGTGTCCACATCCATTATGTCCCAACATGTGACCAAACCTTTACTGGATTTAAGATAGTTATGTAACTAAATAATAATGTCATGATCAACCAGTGTTTTGGATTTCATAAGAAGGACTACCTGCTTAGATCTATTAGTCTCAACCAGCAAGAACCATTCTGCAGCCTTTCGATAGATTTTAGAGTACCAGCTAGTCCTTCTAAACCTTTATTAATATAGGAAGGGGACACTTTTTTTTCAAATTTCCCCTCTCTCCTCTTTATCACAACAAATACATTATGATTAATGACTCCCTAAACCCTGTTACTGTGTACCACCTGAGTATTAGGAGAACTGGTCTCCTTAATATGTTTTGATGTGTGGGTGTGAGTACTACCGGATGATACACCCATCCTGTCAGGGTTGAAAACATTTGAAGAATCCATCTCAGTCCCACAAGCTGCTCAAGATATAGAAGTCCACCCAAATAGAGCTCCGCATGACTAGGTAAGAGTTGAGGTGCAACAGTATCCCCAGAGGTTGTCCACTAGCAACTGTTCCGCCTGAACAGCCATGCAACACACCTTGAGATTGAGGAGTTTTTTTGTAGAGTTTTATACTGTCTTCACGATCTAGACAATCAAGCCAAGGTTCTCATTCCCTGTGACACACATTGTTCTATCACTGCACCACACAGTGCTCACTGGAGCATGCCCAGGGCTTACAGTAACAAAGGACTTCCCAGTCCCCAGCTGAGGGACCCTAAGTTCTCCAAGCCCATACTCAGCAATTTAATGCTAAGGCCCATGAGAGGGGAAAGGTGCAAAGTTTCCTGCAATTGGCCAGCACTTGAACCTTTTCAGAGTCATGCACCTGATGTGGATTATAATAAACTTCTTTTTAAGTGGTTGTCTACAGCTGCAAAGTATTTAGAAAAAATCATTTTGTGCCGACAGGCATTCAATATTTTATTTATTTAGCATCTACCGGTTTCAGCACTGTATGCCATTGACAGGAGGTTATGTGCAATATATTTCATAATATCCTGTTGATGACAGAGAGTGCCAAAACCAGTAGAGGCTAAATAAATAAAATATTGTACAGCTGTTGACACAAAGATGATGTGGATTACTTAGCAGCATTCATCAGTCCACCATGGACACTGGAATGAAGATGATCCAGTAACCTCTCATTAAGCAGAATCAGCAATGGCCAGGAAGCAGAAAGAGATATATATGGCTGAGGAAGACCTAGTAAAAGCATTAAGTAAGTGGGATAGCCCTTGCTGAGGATACATGGTTCATGAAACATCATGAGGCTCTCTAATAAACCTGGACCCTTGGTGCAAGTAGATTGAGGCTTATAACACAGAGGAACTAAAATCTCTCAATAGAAGAAATGGTCAGGGCAGTGGGTTATAAAATTTGTGAGAGGCTGAGAATCTATTGCTTCCTGAGGCAGCAAATGCGGACAAATACAGTGAGCCTGTGACCAAGATGAATGTTAACAGAAATTGCTGTGGTGTATGTTATTAACAAACACATCTACCCCTTCCCTATGCTCTTTCTGCTTTCACGCCATCCTTGTGGTGGAAGATATAACTCTATAGCACAGGAGCATCAATACATTTAAAAAGGTTATGGAAAATTCTAGGTCTTTTCTTGTTAAGAAATGTTATATATTTATAGTAACGAGACAGCTCAGTATATTTTACTTTCTGTGAACCTATGTAATAATAATAATAATAATAATAATAATAATAAATACCTTCAGGGTTGTATATTGGCTTCCACTGCTGATGAAGCTAATTAATTTGCTATATGATTCTGGTGACAGCATAAAAATTTGGCAGAGTAGTTTTCATTGATATCAAATGTTGTGCTGGAGATTAAATAATGCTACATAAAATCCAGACAAATCTCCTCATGATGCGTGTGAAAAGTCGGTACTGTGAAACATGGTTGTAGTTATTTTATCAATGATCTATCAAAAAATAATTTCAGCTACTGATTTGAGTGCAAGGTATTGGGCGTAATTGAAGGATGTGATTCCACCCATCTGCTTTGATCCATGACATCATCAATATGGCTGCAATGATGTATATATTCTTAGCCAATATGGCAACGAAAATAATCACAAAAAGCCAACAAACATACATATAAACACACACAACTGACATAAAACCAATAAAGTGACTCTAATGGGACAAGCGCAGAAATGTGGGAGTTTTGGGATGAGACATTCTACGTGGAGAAAAAAATGACAAAAAAACCAAAAACACAGAAATATATACCTAAAAATCGCATTGATGTGTTTTACGGCCCCTTTTAGATTTGTAGTTTTTGCAAACATTTCGGACCAAAATAATAATCTAAATTATGGTGATATGATTATGACTCTAGTACTGCACCCAACACGTAATATTCTTTCTGACTGTATTTTAACAAACAAACAAAATTGTGTTATATTTGAGATTAGCTTTGACAAACATACTCTTTTTTTTAATTTTTACCTCTTTTAACTATCACTTTAATATCTCTCCCACATTTTCATTATATTTTTCCGTTAAAATATTATCACCTGTCTTGCCTTGGTACTTCAAGGTTTATTTTCTTTTTTTATAACAATTTTTTATATCAGCCAACCAGTTGCGTAATTTTTAGGTGCTTGACCTAGGTTTCGTTGCCACTAGGGACAACTTCATAAAAATAATAAAAACAGTTACATGAAACACATGACGTCAAAATCAAAAAATGATTTTCTTATTATAACTCAAGCATTGTCATTTCAAAGCAATGGGGCACTGAAAATGATCAAAAACACATCGTTCTTAGGACAATGAATTATAATCTAATGTTAGTTAGTTAACACCTGTCCTCGATGGTATGAGAATCACGGATTACTCTCACAGCTGTTCGCCATAGCGTAATAGGCGAGCAATTAGTTCGAACATGTTAGACGGTGGTTCGGAAGTTGCTAGGGCACAGTGGATCAGCGTGCTCAGTTAGAGGGCTGCCGGCATGGTAGCTCGACGCCCTTTGTAACGAGAAAACTGAGTTATCCGAAACTATCAAAACAGGACAAAATAAACTAACATCCACAAAGTACCAGTTCAAACTGAAGAACCAATGAAGAGAGAGAAAACAAAAGACGGTTCTACTAACACCAGCAGAAGAGAAGGCCTATGCGCTCCCATGCCACGTCACACAGAGTAGTTCGCGATCGCGTAGCTCACTGGCTGGCCGCTGTCAGGCAGTGGACTGTGCCCCATCAACCACCCAGTGAGCTATGTGATTGCGACCTACTCTGCGTGATGTGATGTGGCACGGCAGTGCACAGGCCTGCTCTTCAGACGGTGTCGGTTCAATGCCTTATGTAATAAAAAACTGAGTAAAATTCTCAACGAACAACCCAAAACGTATATGAAGTACTGCAAAGCATCGATCTACCTAAAAGGGGGGGAAAAAAGTAAATAATCACCATTTTAAACTTTTTGGCCCACTTCATTTATGCTCTTGCTTTCTAAAAGGTTTCCGCACATTCTCGTTAACCCTTGAGTGACCAAATTATTTCCAGAAGTTGTAGACCTTTTATGAATACTTTATTGACGTAAGAAGACATACATAAAATCATAGTTTAACTCAAGAAAGTGAGAGATTAGCCTACGGGTGTAAAAAAATTAGTGGTAACTAATTTGTTCCCACCAAACTTTTCGAATAATTGGACTTTATAATTTTAAAAAAGTATATCCTTTTTTTTAGTACAAAAAACATATTAAACATTCGATTTACTTTTTTATTAGTTTATATTGTCCATTGAGTTCACTAAGGAAATGTACTAAAGAAGCATGGTGCTATACACAAAGGTACACGACAGTTGCTACACATTGTTATTGTCGTCTTTTCTTTGTTGTTGGTGCTACATTGGCAGCATCTTCTGTTTGTAGTACCTTTTGTTGGCAAATGAGTTCCAACTTTCACCAATGAACTTCATCTGGAACTCCAGACACACCTCTTTTTGGTGTCTTCGAGAAGCCAGAGATGAACTGCCTTGCCAAATGTAATCTAAATGTTAGCTGATCTGCTTCTGTCTTCTCCCACTCCTCCCATTACTTTATTGTACTCTGGCACAGCCAATGGGAAGAATACTTCACTTCTGATTCCATCTTTGTTTCTTCTCAAACCAGTTGTGATGTTTTCGGGATTGTGATAATCTGATAATATACAAACAGGTTTACTATCCTGCCACTTCACTGCTGCAACACATGACCTGACAGCAAATTCAAATTCTCCCCTGCTAAGTCTAGAATTTTTTTCAGCATATCAGGCAAATCCTTCCTGTTTGAAAGAACAGTTCCAATGCCATAAAGTCCATGAGACTGTAACTCTTCCATTATTCGTACTGTTCTAAAATAATTGTCAGATGCCACCAGCCTTTAGCTGTCAGCCAAGTGAGGACAACATCTTCACCCAAAGTAAATTCAAACATATCATTTGTATCTTTTTTTTTTTTTTTTTTTTTTTTTTTTTTTTTTTTTTTTTTTGCAGTGTAGATGTCGAAAATTTATGATGAACCTAGTACTAGCATTAGTTAGGCACCTCACTTTCTATCCACGCTTCACTGATTCATTGGCATATATTGTTTGAGTGTTGAACATCCTTTGGAAGCCACCATACATTCGTCAACTACTAAAACAGAAGACGGTTTGTACACTTCACAATGCTTATTTGATATTGCACTTATGACAGGTCGAATTTTGTGTAGCTTGTCATAACCTAGTTTTCTGTTTTTTGACATGTGCTGTTATCATTGCAATGTAGGTTCTCAACAATTTTTTTGTGTCGATGCTTTTTCATGACTGATAAGATAGCAGTTACTCCAAGAATAGGATCACTGCTCCAGTAATTTCCCAATTGTGGAAGCTGATGAACACCCATCAAAATAAGCATTCCCAAAAAAACTTTTAGCTCAGGAACAGTAATGTCCTTCATCAGAGTCAGCATCAACATCTGAATCTTCTACATCTTCTGGTAAAGTGTACAAAATTCTCAAAACCTCTTCTGGCATGAGTCCAGACATTCTAAACAATAACTACAATGGCGATTGCACAGCCATACAAACTGCACTTCACACACGTTCAGTGGGAAACTTAGTCCCACTAACTTACCTTGTAATATTTATGTAACTTTCATTGATATCCAGCAAATATATGTGAATACTATCTCCCTTGTAAATATAAAAGTAGACAAATACAACACAAGTCACTTCACATGCAAAAGCACACTACACGAAAAACCCTGTTACAGTCGAAACTGGGCTTCTGCACTGACTGACTAACATTGTAGAAATAAAACCACTTTCACACACCTTTTGGTAATTTATATGTAGTTAGCACACTAACAGAGATAGTAGCACAAGTTAGAAGTGGGAACATACATTACCACTGAACTTATAGGAAAAACAAATAAGTGGATACTATAGTTCCCACTGGTTACTAAGGGGTTAACTGAACACAACTATATTCTGCAAGATTCGGAGTTGTTCAAAGGTAACAATGCTTTCTCTGAAAAAAGCCTTTGTTCTGTTTTGAGAACATGCCATGAAATACATAGCAACAAATTGTAAACATAGACTTCTTTATCACATGTACATCAACTGGGGAGATACTGTTACAATGACTGTTGTAAATGATGTAATGATAGTATTAACATTGTATATATATTAAGTACTAGAGTTATGTGGAATTCAGTATTACCACACTTATTCTGTTTGTGATTTTAGCTGTACGTAAAAGAAAACGTAATCACGGTTTGAAATAGAATATTTGCTCTCCATTTTAGCGCAGAACGAAGTCATATCTGAACTACAGGAAAAGTAATACCATCTACATTAAAAGCGTTCATAGCAAACATGTCAAAGACAAACATTTTAGTAGATGCATTGATTCTAATTACTGACTTTCAATATATTCCATAAATAGTGAATAAATGCTTAGAAAAAAATAAACACGTTAATTTGTTGCAATGTATACACTTCCCTTCCATTTCATTTAGGAACTACACTTGCCACAGAAATCTAGGACTCCCTTTATATACGAAACTACCTGCATCAGCACATTGTTCAGAATGTTCATTATTACAGTATCCTCCCAGTTTACATGCACATGTTTCCGAAGACCATTGTTTAATTCGTTGTTACGTATTTCACGGCATGTTCACGAAATAGAACAAACACACATTTTAAAGTATTTAATTAATAAGAGTCCCGAAACTCTTTTAGGAAAACAGGAGAAAATTTTTTTTTGGGTAGCAGTGGGTTCCAAACCACTGACCATGAGCATTACAGTCCAACATGCTATCCACTACACTACGGCTAACAACTAGAACATTCTACCTTTAATCTCGTACTATTCCTGGCAGTTATTAACTGATGCTAATATGGCATTTTTAGCCATTAGATTATCATTTATCATACAAAGATCGACGTATTTTTGTTTATTTTTCAGGGCGCCATTGCTCTGAAATGACAACGTGTAAGTTACAACAAGAAAACCATTAAATACACTACGCAAGATGGCGTATGCTAGAGAGATTTCTGGGCGAGGAATGTGACGTAACATCTCTGACCGACTGGTTTTCGTTAAGTCAATGGAGGGTGTCAAATCTCCATTATTTTTGCAAATATCTCTGCAACGATGCAAGATATGAAAAAACATAAGAGAGCAAAGTTGTAGAGAATTTTCTCCTCTACAAACAAGGTTATTGAATTTTTGTGCCAGATAAACGGTTCATTTGCAATTACAGTTACATAACAAACAGCTATTTTTTGTTACTAACGTATTTTTTGTCTGAAAAATTTCAAAAACGGAAGTTCTGGTCTCTGGTGGCCTACAATTATGTATGTAAAATTTGGTGCTGATTGGCTGAATGGTTCAACTTAAAAAGTGGGAAAATGTTACGGGCAGACAGACAGACATCCCAAAATTGCTGTTATTTTTGCAAATATCTCTGAAACGATATGATATATGAAACAAAACATAAGAGAGCAAAGTTGTAGATAATTTTCTCCTTTACAAATTTGGTTATTCAATTTGCAAGTCAGATGAATGGTTAAGCCGTTATTTTCATTTAAATTTCGAGCTGTCAAAAGACGATCGTAAAGGCCCACTTTTAGTGTCACTACCATAACCTAAAGTGGGCCAAACAACACATAAAATACACAAAATAAAACCTGAAAATGACAAAAAAAACTATAAATGGAATTGAATGAAAACATTGATACCAATCAACACTCTTGCACAGAACCAATAGCATAAAAACAATATTGAATACTTCAGTTAACCTATACTGCACATAAAAATAAGAAAACAATACCAACCTACCCCTGCCCAAATCCCATGAAGATTAAAATGGTATTGAATACTTAAACTGATATATAATACACCTGAAATGAAGACAGTAATACCATTTCAACATCCTCTCCTCCAAGCAACAGACAACAAAGAAAGAGTATCAAACACTTCAGTCATTTCAAATGTTCCAATCTAACATAATCTTCTTCACCACAACTATTGTTATATTTTCACATACATTAGCTTTGCCAGCTCACAACCAAACTGTTGCCTCTCAATCTAACCTAGACCTAGGATTACGCTACATGTCAGTCTGTCTCCACAACCTGTTTCTTTCTTTTCACATTCATTGGCTCCACCAACACACAACCAAACTGTTGCCTCCTAACCTAACCTAGACCTCTGACTACACTACAGATCAGTCTGTCCCCACAACCAGTTTCTCACTTTTCACATTTGTTGGCTTTTCCAAAAGCAATAATCACACCACACAACACCTACATGACACACACACACACACACACACACACACACACACACAGAGAGAGAGAGAGAGAGAGAGAGAGAGAGAGAGAGAGAGAGAGAGAGAGAGAGAGATTAAAAAAATACAAAACACTAAAAGAAAAAAAATTAAACCACACACACATGCACATAACCCCCATTCCCCCCACCCTCCCCAACCCTCCCTTGCCATGACTTTCATTAGCTTAATTGGTTGCAGACTTCTTGTACATCGAACACAATCAGCTGAAGAAATTTCATCATGGCCAACATAGTCTCCCCCTAGTGTGTCATACGGTGAGAAAGAATTAAACTTATCCACCATATCCAATCTGACAAGAACAAAACAATAAAACATATGAAATCATAGAAAGGTGAGCTAAACTGGAAACATCACCCTACTAGAATGTGTAGTAATGCACACATGACAGAAGATAACTTTAAGAAAAGCACCCACATCACATTAATATAAAGAATGACACACATCATATGGACAATACCACCACAAACTATTTAACTTCCACCACAAGAGCATGGCACCACAGGTAACTCAAAAGTATCACACAACAATGATGTCACAACACAACAAGCCAATGTCATGGGTCAAAGCCGACATGTGGAACTGCGTGCTTCAAATGGCCCAGGCATGAAAAGTCAACATCCAAAATTTCTACACTGGTTACTTCAAAATAAAATGCACTATACTAATTGTTTAATTTATGGTGCTTGTGCTCATGGTAAGCTCTGTATATTTTCTCTAGTCACTAGTTTCTCAAAAACATACCATATAGTTTCTCATCCCAGAAATATAAGCTACCACATGTGGAAACAGAAAAATAGGTAACTGACATAAAATAATATATTTATTTGTAATAAAAAATCAACTTTTTACAAGTTTGAACATCATTACTACGTAAACACTAATGTATTAACTTTCTTGTTCCTGTAAAGCCTGTAGTGAGGTGCCTACATTAGAAATTCTTGCACTGCCCAAGCATTCTTGATCGGTGTAAAACACAGCATACTGAAACAAAATTAAGATATGGTGAAGAACTGTACAAACATTAAGAGTTACATAAATGTACAAAATGTCATAACATTTCAACAAAAAAAGATTCTAGGTAGCAAATATAAATTTAAAAACTCTTACAGGACTAGTGAAAGCAACAAAAAATCAAGGTACATAGTACGGTTCTTGGCAAAGGTAAAAAAAAAAAAATAAAAAAAAATAAAAAAAAGAAGAAGAAGAACTGAATCAACTCTTGTCTGGTTTAAGTCACTAACACAATAATTTCATTGAGTAAATTAAGAAGACCATGTATAAAGGGTTCACCTTCACTGCTAACAGATGTTCTACTTACACTACTTTGTACCATTCTATCCCATTCAATGATAACTATACACTAATCATTTCCTGTGTTACTGTAAAAGCACAATACTACACAACTTTATCTTTCAGTAAGAAACATTTTGTTGTGGACACATAGGAATTATGTAATTTCAATAAAAATTATCTGATACTTGTAAGATAACTACAGCCCTAATAATGACCACACAAATCAATAATCAGAATGCTTCTTGAGTTTTTCACAGTTCTGAACTCATCTACTCAGAAATTGCAATGCCAGTCAGAGACAGCTTCTTTATTTAATAATTTTCTAATTAAATGCCACATACAGAAATTTTTCATTCACAAAAGATTTGATAATTTCTTAACTTTAGGTCAAGACTGTGTGACTGAAGTTACAAAATCCCTGTTGAAATTATTGAAGCAGTTCTCAATTCTACACATCAAAATGCAAATGAGCAGAGTTATGAATTACAACAACTCAGTTCCAGTACCAAATACTTCACATTATATTCAGTATGACATATTGACATATTTGAACCACAGATGAATCTAACAACAGTCTTCCAAGTGGATTCCAGCAGTGAAAGAAAGGACGTGTGTATGAGTGAGTGTGTGTGGGTGGGGAAAGTGGAGAAGGGGGGGGGGTAGAGGGAAGCTGAGAAGTGTCCTAGCCCCAAAACCAAGTTACCATCAATTTCTACATGCTAAGAGAGACAACATTTTCAAAAAGAAGGTTATACAGAAAATTATTTGGTCTATCAACTACAATATTAGCTCCAATGAGTACATTTAACATGCTTCATTTTACCTTGTAGGGGACTACCCCAATTATTAATGCACTGTTCTCATTAAAGACACTGTAATTGTATTTTTCAGTAAAAAAAAAAAGGCATTCTTCTCCATGTGTGTGTTCCATAAACAACATTTATTTGTATTATATCTGGTAGTTTTTTATGCTCATTGCTACAAAGCATGACTGACCATGACACAGACTAGTCCAAACCCTACCGACAATACCGAATGTTTCTGCCAGAGGTCCCACTTAATGCTCGACAAGGCTACCTAGGTTCCAATATTTCAGCACGTCTTACATTCATTCATGTTTTTTGTATGGGTTTATGGATACCGAGGCTGCTTTTATATCTGCTATCATGACACTTTCCACCACATTGTTTGCTAGGATATCTGCACCATTGATGGGTTTGTCCCTGTTTCCTCAGTTATGATGACTCAACTGAAGACAGGGATGTTTATGAGGAGCAGCTTTAGCAACATTTTCTCCTGTTCAGGGTCACAGATGCCATTGTATGTATGGCTTTGATTTTGTCCTGGCTTTCTCCTTTTATCTATCAATTTCTTGGCCAGTTGGCCCCTCTGTGGGACTCAGTGTCCCCCCCCCCCTTTTTTTCACAAGATGTGGCACTTGTTATCTACTTACTATCACAAATGCACACATGTTGTTGCAGTGCGAGTTGCATTTTACTGCTGTCAGAAAATGCCACGTTAAAGTTATTGCGCTTGGTTCGTGGAACTTCAAGGTCTCAGTCGGAGATGTCTGTTCATTACCAATGCTCACAAGGATTCTTATGCTGATTCAGTGGTTCATGATCCTGTCATTCAGTTGGCTCCTAACAAGGAAGTTCGTCAATATGCTCTTCAATGTGAGAACCCATCATTGGCTGAGGTCTTGAGCATTGCTCAGTCTTTCAAGATTTTGCGAGCAGCTGGTGATCAAATTGAGGCTTTGTGTGATGTGTCAGTGGTTGTTCCTGTTTCTCCAGATCTTTCTTTTGTTGATTCATGGGGCACGGAGGACATAGCAGCAGTAAACACTTCCCCTCAGAATCACATAGGATATTGGCCAGCTGCATCACAAGAACGGTCACGGCAGGCAACATGACAGCCATGCACAATAGTTCCACCGTACCCCTTATCTTTCATCCAACATAACTGAGCAGCATGCTCTAAATGCCATGCCATGTGCAATAAATGCAGGAAGAAAGGTCTATTGCAGCTGTGTGCCATCTTTTCAGTTTTCCGTCAACTCAGACTCTGCCATGGACTTTAATTGTTTTCCTTACAGCTTCAAGCACGACTGAATTGTTTTTAGAACTTGATGCAATGGGACAAATACTCAACTTGCAGATGGATACCAGCACTGCTGCGATACTCTTAAATTCTCAAACGTAAGCAGATCTGGGGTCCCCTGCACTCTCTCCATTTGACTGACACTTCGTCAATTAAAACAAGCAAAGCATTCTGATTCTAGGAATGTTCACGGTGTCAGCAACATATAAAAATGTGGTTCATCACTTGACATTTTTAGTGGTAGACGACCCTCATACTGCCAATTTATTTGGCATGGCTGCGTGGGAGTAGCCGAGCGGTCTGGAGTGCCACATTGCGAATCACGCAGCCTCCCATGTCGGAGGTTCGAATCCTCCCTCGGGTATGGATGTGTGTATTGTCCTTAGGTTAGTTTAACTTAGTGTAAGTAGTTTGTAAGCTAGGGACTAATGACCCAGCAGTTAAGTCCCATAAATTTACATTTGATTTGATTTGATATTTGGCACGGATGCCTTTTGTGCTTTTGGGTTTTCTATAACTGACTCTGTCCACCTCATTTCTTATCAGCAAATTGGGACATTATCTTATGAGTTTTCATCCCTCTTTCTGGAAGGATTAGGTTGTGCTACTAATTTTGCAGTGCATATTACCCTCACATCTGTGGCTTGCCCTCAATATTTTTGCATGCATTGCTTTGCTTTGCATTGCTTTGTGCAACCAAGTTAAACAGGAATTGGACAGGTTGACTTCTCTGGGTGGCCTTCAGCCTATTCCCTCCAGCAAGTGGGCATCATCCTCAGTGATGGTCAAAAAGCCTAATGGCCAGTTACGTCTTTGTGGTGATTCCAAGAACAATGTTAACACCCAAAGCATCATTGACACATAACCATTGCCACACCCAGATGAGCTCTTTGCAAAACTTGCTGGGGATCAGGTTTTTTCTTTTTTTTTTTCTTTCTTTTTCCAAACTCGACTTATCAGAGTCCTACTTACAAGTTCACCCTGGATGAGGTCCCCAAAGAATTTCTGGTACTCAACATGCCATTCGGGATGTACCAAATCAGTGACATCCATTTGGAGTGGCCAGCGCTCCTGCAATCTTTCAATGTTTTTTGGAACAATTGACAGTATCCGTTCCATGGTGTGTTAATTATCAAAATGGCATTGCTGTTATGGGTGCCACCAGATAAGAGCACTTATCAAATATTTGCACATTGTTCACAGTAGTTCAGACAGCTGGCCTCAAATGCAACCTATCTAAGTCAAGCTTCATTCAGCCTTCAGTCATCTATCTTGGCTTCGAGCTTTCTAAAGGTGGCATCCAGTCCTTGCAACATCATGTTGCTGCAATAACAGCTATGCCGAGGCCTACTAATGTTAAGGAGTTACAGGGTTTTTAGGCATGATCACCTACTTCTATAAATTTCTTCCTGATGCTGCCACAGTGGCTCGTCATCTTCATGCCTTACTTCATAAAAACACTCAGTTTCACTAGACACCAGCCTGTGTAAAGGCCTTCCAATGGTTGAAAAACAACTCAAATCTGCTCCTTGCTTGGTCACCTATCATCCAGGCCAGTACTTGGTGTTGGCTACATACGGGATTAGGTGCCGTTCTCTCTCACAAATTTGATGACGGCCCTGAGCGTCCATTTACATTTGCATTTGCTTCCAATATCCTCACTGCTACTCAGAAAAGATACTCCCAAAATCGAGAAGGCAACACTTGCCATAGTACGAGGCATGTTCTTTTAAGTAAGTTCCATTTTGTTGTAGACACTAGTAGTTCGTGCGTATGCCGTAATGAGCACATGCATCATTTACCGGCATGCCTCTGGAACAACTGTTCTTGATTTCAGCTCTGTAGCTAACCTGTATGGTTCTGTTCTGTGCTTTCAAAATGTTTAAGACTATCAACTTGCCCGCCACGTGTGAGGTTCGCCCAGTGATAGGATTCTCGTCAGTGAGGAACCTGTCTGCTGCAGAAATTCAACAGATTTGCAAAGCATATGGCGACACTAATACGAGTAAAAGCAAAGTGCAAAAGTGGGTACAAGAATTCAAAGATAGCCATGACAACGTCCATGATGAGGACCGCTCTGATCACCCATCTTTGATTACAGACAATTTGGTGGCCTCTGTTGAAGTGAGGATTTGTGAGAACAGATGCTGCACCTCAAACATCACCTCAGTGGCAACCGTCACAATGATGATGATGACATAAAACTGAAAGTGAACTCTTGGTTGTTGGAGCAGGTGACAAGTTTTTATGAAGAGGGTACTTTAAAATTGATTGAGAGGTATGTACTTCCTGAAAATAAATTTACTTTTTTTATATAAAATTTCTTTGTGTACTTATGTTCAAACAGAACTTACTTAAGAAACATGCCTTGTATATGCCATTCAGAAATTTCATGTGATTCTATATGGATCTAGGTTTCACCTCATTACCGATGACAAGTCGAAGGTTGCCTTATTCAATACTTCAGAATCCTTGCCTGACAAAGCTGCCCACAGGCTCCAGCACTGAGCACTGTTTCATTCGCGGTATCACTATATGATCCACATTTGTCCAATGCTGATATTCTCTGCTTCTGATGGTCCCAGACCCCTCCTTTGTTCCATTTGGAAGTAAAGGCTCAGTACACTGTGGATGGGTTTCCCACAGATGCTTCCATAATCACTGCAACTGTCGCTAGGGATCCAGTGCTCAGTAAGGTGGTCTTCTTCTTTCTGAATGGGTGGCCATAATGGCCTCCGAGCAAGGCTTTGGATCCCTTGCCCAATTACTTTGCTCTATGCAACAACCTCACTGTCTTACAGGGTGTTTTGCTCTTGGCTACAGATGGCTCAGCTCTCGGGGTGGTCATTCTAGCCACTGTTCACTGGCAGATCCTTCAGTTGATTCACAATGGCATTTGGATGCCTCTCACACTAAAAATTTGGCACGTTGACACATGTTCTGGTCTGGCATTGATAGTGACATTGTTCACATGGTTGCGGCATGCTCAACATCAGGTGGCTCCGTGCTCCACTTTCTCACCACAGCCACCCTCCCAGCACCCTTGGGAGCAGATTCACGTTCATTTTGAGGGACCCTTTTTTCTCTTCATACTGGCTAATCATTGTTGACACCTTAAAACCTCAGCGGCCACTATTCAGGCTCTGTCACATCTGTTTGCTATTGAAGGACTTCTCTCTAGAATCATGTCTGACAATGATCCTCAGTTTGCTTCCCAATCCATTCGGGACTTTTGTACTCGGCATGGCATTTGCCATTTCCAGGCTCCTCCATTTCATCCTCAATCTAACGGTGAGGTGGAGAGGATAGTTTGCATGTTCAAGGCTTAAATGAGGAAACATGTTGATGTTTCATCCACTATAAAGGTCTTGACATGCTTTCAGTGTTTCTATTGGTTCACTCCCATCAGGGATAAAAGCCCTGCAGAACTGTTACATGAATGTCAACCTCACACCTTCCTACACCTTCTTTGGCCTTCCTTGTCTCCATCTCCTCGTGATCATGATCGGCGACCTTCTTGGTATGGTCCCAGAGCTATGGTTTGGGCCTGAGGGTTTGGATGCCACCCTAAATGGGTTCCCACTGTGGTGCACAGTTTGCGAAGTCGACACCTTTGTTAAGTTCAGAGGTGTGATAATGTGCTGGTGCACCACCATGATCAATTCCATAGGTGGTGGCTGGGCCACCTGGCGGGCCATGCCGGGTCTCCGGTTCGCAGCCTCTATTTGACCCAGGTGGCACACCTGCTGCAGAGAGGCTACTACCTTCTTCCTGTGTACTACTACCCCTGCGGACACTTCTGTAACTCCATCACAGTGGCCTCCGCCACTCCAGGTGCCAAGGAAATCATTCCCTATAGTTCTGTATGCCAGACCAACCACCTCCTTGCATCGAGGCCACTGCAGCCCTGTTCCCAGGTGATGCAACACCCATCAGAGATGTTCCGGAGAATAATGACCACCACTATCCGCTCTTGTCAGTTGTCACTAAAAGTCATCAGTGCCTGAGGTCTTGCCATTTCTGGCCATATCACAATGTCCCAGCATGGAACCTGAATCAGGACAAGACACAAGTGCCAGATGCTGAGATGCCGCCCGCACCACCTTCACCAGTTCTTGGAGGAATGTACAAATGCCCTAAGCCTTGTCACTGTGTTCCATACTCTTCAGTACCAACTAGGAACCTTTCTTCACCAAACATGGAAGGAATGGAGATCGATGACTAATGTACTTCCTTACGGGTGGAGCATCTACTTTCCAAAGAGGGAGGGATGCTACAAAGCACAGTCAACCTTGACGTGGACTATTTGAAACCCTGCCAACAATACTCAATGTGTCCATCAGAGGTCTCGCTCAATGCTCGACAAGGTTACTGCCACAACACCTGGCAGAGAGTAGCAAGAAAACCTGAGGCAAGGGCGGCAGTGTCGGCAGTAGAAGTTGATACATATCATAGCAAGCTTGACATGCTGTGTTCTGTAGTACAGCACTTATTTTTACAACTTTTTCTGTTTCATGGGTTATATTATTTTGAGTTTCTTAAGTTCTTTATTTTCATACATTTTTGATGGTACTATCATGTATAGTGTCTTCAATGAGTGATGTGTGTGAGGTATGTATTGTACACCTTTTATCTTTCCTAACAAAGAACTATCAGCCACAACAACATTGGTGGCCCTGCAAAGAAACACAATAAAAGCTTGTGATAGATCCATGGTATTTACAGTTCGTGATTGTCAAACATGGAGCAAAAGTCATTACAGTAACTTTCAGACAGACATTGAATGTATGGTGCAGCAAGATGTAGCACCCAAAAAGCTGAATGAGTGTACAGTGAAATTTTCCACAACAGGTATCATTGTAATTGGAAGATATTTATGACCATTGATAGAAACACACAAGAAATTAGTTTTATAACTACACGAAAACTCAATAGTTAGCTCACTATTAAGATAAAAGGGGCCATTCCACTTACAAGACTGAATATGAATTGCCATTCCGCATACTGCTTTCAGTCCTTCCATCACTAGCTGGACAGTTGGCACTCGCTAACTTTCACACTAGTACCACAGCACCAACGGGCGTGGTGGAACATTTGAATTCACATACTTGATATACAACATTTCTCCCCCCTTTTTGTTTTTCACTCACTTGTTGTAGTAAGCCTATGTCAATCTTTTCTTCGTCACTGTTTGCAAATGATCTAGTAGGCACCTTCCCATATGGCTGATAATGTCCTGTTTGGGCTCATGATGGGTGACATGGGTGGTGAGGTGCGTGATTGTGCGTTGTGAAAGACTTGGGGAATGCTGGAGACATCTGTGTATCGGTGTCTTCATGGTTGTCTTGTTCCATCTGTTGTGGTGGTGTCCAATCCACTAGGATGTCGAAAGTTTCAGTTTGATATCTCATTGTAGGAAGGTCCGTCTCCACATCCATCTTCAAGTCCTCCTTGATGGGCATACCGGTACTGAGGTGACTCTTGGGCAAAGTTGGTCAATGTGGCGAGACACCTCCCCCGCAGGAGTGCTGACAGTGTACAACTGTCGGCACTTTCGTGCGACAACATAGCTCTGTGACCATTTTTGTTGCTTTCTGTAGCCTTGCAACCACACAGGAGTGCCATCCACAATTCTTCTTTTAGTGCTGATAGTGCCTTTAGAAGGCGGTGGTGTAAGGAGGTGGAGGAGAGTACGAGGTTGGCATCCATGCAAATGCTCTGCTGGGCTATGGTCCCCGAACGGAGTGTGAAATTTCCACATTGAGCCTGGGCCAGTAGACATGTCGTCTAGCGAGATTCTTCATCCAAGAGATGCCCCAGTGGCCCTGGTAGAGAAGACGTAGGACTGCAGGCCACAACGTTGCCAGAAAGACAACTCAACTCGGGGAGAGACGCTGTCGGTAGCCAGCATGATAACTCCATTGTGGGAGGAGAGGTGCAGCCACAGATGGAAGTAGTTCTGGAGGGGATCCTATGCTTTTCCAGAAGGAGGGTCCAGCCACCCATTTTCTATATGATGTAGAGCCCAGTGTAGAGCAGGATCCTCGGTGGTGGCTGCCGCCAGGCATTGTCCCATGATGGGGAAACCCTCATCCAAATAAAAACAAAGAAGTATCTGATGTGACTTCTAAAATTTTCCCAGTGTATTTCTTCTTCCAGTAATTTTCGGGTATGCAGCTGGATCCCATTGACATTCTGCCACGATATGTTCTGCTACTGCTGATTTCGACGGTTTTCCTCGGTGTGAGGACAATGAAGAAGATTATAAATCAGTTGCATTCCTTCACTATGCTGGCAATGTGTCCTCTAAAATAGGAAGATTGCAAAAGACACATCAAATCCAGGTCATCTTCCGTCCACCTGCGAAGAATTTAGCCCTCGTTGGATCTGTAAAAGACGATTTGCAACTGAAAAAAGCAGGCGTTTACAAAATTCTCTGTGAGTGTGGTTCTGCTTACGGAGCATGAAAGACACACCCGTCTTCTGCAACCATCAAAATCAGCAGTAGCAGAACACTGCATTTCCATGGGACACTCCATGGAATACGACAAAACTACAACTTTAGCTCCAGTTTCCGGCTTTTGGAATTCAGTCATCAAAGAAGCAGTTGAAATACACCTTGTTGATAATCTAATAAATCATGACAATGGCTTTCAACTGGATAAAAATTGGAACTCTTTAATTAAAACTATCGAGGCACAGCGGAATCGACAGAATCATTCGATTCTCATTGATTAGAGGAGTTTTCACTTTCACCACCTAGGGCAGCGCACACAGCTCGGCCATACCGCACATGTCACCACCTAACAGATGCACAGAAAGACACCAGCGTATTTCACATGTGCAAAACTCGGCATAAATACCGCGAATGTACCTGCGATCTGCAGTAGTTGGCTACGTGAAGATGGCCAGACATCTCTGGCCGGAAATATCATGGCAGAATGTCAATGGGATCCGGCTGCATACCCGAAAATTACTGGAAGAAAACCAAGAAGCTCATCTTTTCAAAGACACAGTCAGGGCCCATAGGCAGTCTAGAGAAAGCATCAGCATTTGCATGCTGAGCTGTGGAACGAAAATGAATGTCATATTGAAAACAAGAGAGAAAAAGTACCCACCTTTGGAGCCTGTGTGCCACCTTGTCAGGAATGGAAGCAGATGGATGAAATAAAGAGACCAATGACTTGTGGTCCATAATAAGATGGAACTTATTACAATAGAGAAAGACACCAAACTTTTTGAGAGCATAAACAATGGCAAGAGCCATTTGTGAATACTGCAACTGCGAGTCATTTAACGTTTTGGAGGCATAAGCAATAGGAAGTTCTGAACCATCAGGATACTTCTGAGATAAAACAGCACCAATACCATGTTGTGATGCATCAGTAGCTAAAACAAGTTGTTCCCCAGGGCAATAAGTGGCCAAACAAGGTGCTTTTTGGAAATGTGCTTTAAGGCAGTGAAAAGCAGCTTCGCATTTGTCAGACCACATAAAAGGACCATTTTTATTGAGCAAGCGAGTGAGTGGGTAAGAGATCTCCGCTACGGAGGGAATAAACTTGTGATAGTATGCTATGTTCCCGAGAAAAGATTGTAGTTCTTTGTCCAACGAAGGGTGCGAAAGGGCGTCAATGGTGGCAATGTTGCCACGAAGGGGACAGATGCCATCCTTTGAAAGGCGAAAACCCAGGAACACTATAGAGGGCTGAAAGAACTGAGATTTGTGAAAATTGCACTTAAGACCAGCCTGTTGTAGGACTGAGAAAGGAGTCGTAGACTTTTTAGATGTTCATCCATGGTAGTCCCGGTAACAAGACTGTTGTCCTGATAGTTGATGCATTGGGGAACAGAGATAAGAAGTTGTTCAAGAAACCTTTGAAATATGGCTGGCACGCTAGCCACACCATATGGCCACCATTGGTAACGATAAAGGCCCAAAGGCATACTGAGAACAAGAAATTGACGCGATGACTCGTCAAGTGGTAACTGATGATAAGCCTCAGAGAGGTCGATTTTTGAAAAGTATTCGTCTCCTCCAAGTTTGGAAAACAATTCTTCCAGTCAAGGTATAGGATAAGTATCAGTGAGACATTGAGAGTTCACAACAGTCTTAAAATTGCCGCAAAGCCTGATCAAAGAGGCCCATTCACTGGAATGAACAGGAAGCAAAACTCCTGAGGTCATGAGCCGATCTAACTCCTGTTTGACAGCATCACACAATGCTACAGGAAGGGGGTGGGCTCGAAAAAACTGCGACCTGGCTCCCGGTTTGAGAGAGACATGAGCTTCAAAAGCTGTGGCACACCCTAGGCCGGGCGAAAAAAGAGCAGAAAAGTCCATAGTCAAGGTATCTAACTGAGTGTAAGGAATGTTGTCTGATACAACATTGACAGTATTGTTGACAGAGAATCCAAATATGCAGAAGACATCATAGCTGAACAAGTTAGCCGTCCCCATGTGATCAACAACATACTCAGTGCCATTCGTACAACAGAGATATATGTGATTTGGACATCCATCTGTCTCAAAAGGGAGAGTTGCTGCTGATTGTATGTGCGTAAACGGTGCAAGACTGGTGAAAGGGGCGGTGAACCCATGCAAAAATAAGTTGACATATGATATGGAGAAGAGGTGTGACCCTCTTTCTTAAATTTGTGACATGTAGCCCAACGCTGGGGACAATCATCTCGTGAATGCTGGGAAAAACAGCGGGAACAATAAGGTAAGGCAGCAAAAGATTGCTTCTGTTTAGAACTAGTGCGCTGCTTGCTTTGTTTGTGTTGCATGCGAGAGCACACCGCCACTACTTCCATGTTGATGACACTGACTGGCGCATCAACAAATGCCCTATCTGTCGTGACTTCCCCTACCAGTACATCACCCCGAGCATCCCATTGCGCACCTGCAGTGCAAGTAATTTCAAAAGATTCTGCTGTGGCCAATACTTCAGATAAGGATGGGTCATTTAATAAAAGAGCCTTCTGACGAACTTCTTTATCGGGAGCGGATCTCAAAATTGCATCCCTGACCATTGAATCGGCGTAAGATTCTTTGTGAACAGTAATAATGAATTTGCACTTTCTACTAATGCCTTGCAGCTCTGTAGCCCATGCTCGGTATGATTTGATGGGGCTGTTTTTTACACTGATGAAATGCTACACGTGATGCAACGACGTGTGTTTACTTCTTATAATATGAAGTGAGAAGCAAGCACATTTCGTCAAATGACAGTGAAGAGGGTTCTTTGAGAGATGCTAATTGAGACAAAAGTTGGTAGCTTTGGAGAAATCCATGAAAGAAACAGTTACTTACAGAGATTAGCATCAACAATGCCGAAAGCTACGAAGTGTTGTCGAAGCCATTTCTTATAATCCGTCCTATCTTCTGTGGTCTCCCCATATGACGGAAAAGTGGGTATGGACAACGTCGATGTGCGATCGTTGTGTGTTGCCATGAGGAGCTGTTGTGATGAACATCTGATGTTCGTTGAGGTGGTCAGACAGCAACTTTTGCTGTTCGACGAGGATTTGCAGAATTTGCTCGAGCATTGACATCTCAAATGTTGTTTGTAACTTAATAATTGTGAAAAATCCCTACTCATCGCCAAATGTTATAACTACACGAACACTCAATAGTCAGCTCATTATTAAGATAAGAGAGGCCATTCCACTTACAAGTCGGAATATGAACTGCTGTTCCACATACTGCTGTCAGTCCTTCCGCCACCAGCTGGCCAGGTGGCACTCACAAACTTTCACACTCGTACCGCAGTGCCAACGGGTGCAGCAGAACATTTGAATTCACGCACTTGATATACAACAATTAGTTTGTTCATGCCACAGAAAAAGAAGAAAGACACTGCAGTTTAACATCCTATTGACAGTGTAGTCATCGGAGACAAAGCACAAGCTTCAATTGTTTTGTTAAAGATGAGGCAAGTAATTGGTCATGCCTCTTCAAAGGAAACATTCCAGGATTTCAATGTAGGAAAAACAAAGAAAACCTAACGAAATGTTTGTAATTCTATCGGACCAAACTGCGTGGTCAACAGTCCGTAGCTTACAAACTACTTAAACCTAGGTAAACTAACATAAGAACAACAAAGACATCCATGCCCCAGGGAGGACACGAACCTCCACGGCGAGCAACCGCGCGCTCCGCAGCAAGACGCTTTAGTCCACTCGGCTACTACACCGCGGCCAGGAAACCTAAATGTGGATGGCCAGAGGTAGATTTGAATTGCCTTTCTCCCAAATACAAATCCAGTATGCTGATCAATGTAACACCTCACTCAGTGAAGACACAGAGAGTTGGCCAAGTTTATAAATAAGTTGAAATAGTGTAGTAACATGCTATGCACAACTGTAATGCATGCATCATTGTACAACTAAAATGGGTTTAATTTTTTACAATATAGGGGGAGTTACATCAGTAAGAAATAGATGCTCATTTCTACACATTCATTCCATAATTCATGCTGCCCAATTCAGGATACTCTAGCATCTGTACAATTTTAACCCTACAGGCTTGGCACACCTTATACACAGAATAAGTCATTACACGTAAGATACCATTTTAGGGCAAAGTGCTATCTTAAAACAGAAATAGGTAAGTGCTTTACCTGTCCTGGTGTCAGTGCTCTGAGACATTCATTGAGCTCTATCAGAACATCATTTTTACTGATAAGTGAGACCTTGCAATGAGTTAATGGTTTTGTATGTTGAAAACGGAACATACAATTCAGCACTCCAGTTTCCTTTAGAGGTTTTGGAACTGAATGAATCCAGTTTACTCCAGATGCCAGCATGAATTTGGAATAGAGAGATGGATGGTCTGTACCTGCAGCCTGGAAAAGACAATGAATACTAAGCACTAATATGTTATCAGTATCAACTTTCTGTTTATATTCTGATGGAAATAAATCACATGTCTAAACTGGGATGTAATGAAACATATTGATATCAGTAATCCACATATATTTATGTTCCTGTGTCTCAGACAGGCTACATCACAGAATATAGTGTATAGTTGGATCAAATAGGTCTTCAAGAAAACTGATACAAAAATTAGTAATGATTGATGTTAATGTTGATAATACAAGTCAACATTAAGTTTTGATAAATTAGGGCATCAGTCTGACATCAGATACACAAAGCTTTAAAAAAAAAAAAAAAAAAGGTCACTCTCAATCTGAAATAGTTGTATGAATGTGGGATGACATACAAGTTGTCTTATACGAAGTATGAATAATGTTCCAAAAAAATTGGTATTTATTGCAAACAAATGGTGCAGTCCCTGACTTGAGGATTCAGTGTGCCGGCCTTTGGAAGAAATAGTGATCTACAGTCAGATAGGCTTCTGTTGTACACAAGTCACTTAGTGTATATTTTAAAATTATTTTCTTGCCTACACAAATGCAGTGTTAATCTCCAATCTCTATCACAATATTTTTAATACAACAATGGAAAATCCAGGTTAGAATGTCTATAATAGTGGATAAATAACAACTCACCATAGAAAAGATCACTGAGCCACAGACAGATATGTAAAATAGACAATTACATACACAAAACTTAAAATTTTGATCATGGCGTCATAATCTGATTCACAGAAAGGCAAATATACTTATATTTCGGCGTTATGGCCTTTCTTCATACATTATCTCTATCTCTCTCTCTCTCTCTCTCTCTCTCTCTCTCTCTCTCTCTCTCTCTCTCTCACCTACACACACACAAACTACATTGCTGCATCCAGCTTCTGTGGCCAGACTATAGGACTGTACAATGTGAGAGCAGCAACCAGTGGTGTGGGTGAGGAGGCAGCACGGAGAGAAGAGAGGAAAGATGCAAAGTGGGGATGGAAGATTATGCCAGCATTGTCTCACAGACAGGTAGGAAGAGACTGGAGTGCGTGGCAGAATGGAAGATGTATGTGAGGCTAGAGTGTGGGCAGCAAAGAGGAGGGGAGGGTGGTGGTTCACACAGAAACACACAGCAACCAAAGTTAACAATACAACAAAGCCGACATCTGCGGCTGACCAACTATGCAATTAAAAAGAGGAAGGGTCAACCACACAGCAACACAAGGAAGCTTCCAATCAGAGGTCACAAGAGAAGGGGAACAGATGGTGGACTGAAGCAAAGCTTCACAGAGAGTGATAAAAACAAACCGGTGCAAATGAAACTTAAAACTGAATCAGCCCTTGTGGCATCGTCACATAAAAAATCTGATAAAATAGCAGGAAAATTACAACTCTGCCACAGGGTGGCTAAAAAAATAGGGCAGTCCAGCAAGATGTGGGCTACTGTCAAGTTGAAGCCACAGCGACACTTGGGTGGGTCCTCACCAGGAAGGAGATGGCCATGTGTGAGCCAAGTATGGCCAATGCCGAGATGGCACAGGACTACAGAGTCCTGGCAAGAGGCCTGCATGGAGGAATACCACACAACTGTGGCATGTTGGGCACGGTCAGCGTACACCACTCATTATCCCAAAGCTTATAAATCTGATGGCGCAACACCGACTGGAGATCATAAAACGTTATGTCGATATCCAGCACAGACTCGTCGACAGCCAGTTTAGCAAGCCTGTCGGCATGTTAATTTCCCAGGATACCAACATGATCTGAAGACCAGACGAACACCACTGATCAACTGGACTATTCTGGGGCTGAAAGGGTCTCCTGTATGGCTAAAATGAGGGGGAACATAGGTAGCACTGGTCCAGAGCTCGAAGGCTGCTCAGGGAGTCACTGCAGATAAGGAAAGACACACCTGAGCAGGACCATACATCCTGGAGAGCTTGGTCAATGGCCACCAGCCAGCTACACAGTGTAAACAATGCAGCCATCCGGCAAGGAGCGCTGTCTTCCGTGGTTACCTCTCAGCAACAATATGAGCTTCATGTAATTCCTGGTGCAGTGCTAAGATTATCATTTATTTCTGGGTTTAGACATCGGTCTTGGAAAACGATACTAATGAAAACGTCATTGTTTTACTTCTATTTATGCCCAGAGATCACGCATTTAAACGTGGCCCCTGAGCGGAGAATGTTGGGAGCTGAAGGTTGCATTCAGCTTGTAGAGCATTGGCTGTTAGAACAAGTCCCGTCTCTTTCTCCCAGTGCCGCCAGCTTACAGCATATAGATTACAAGTTTTAAAAGAAACAACATATAAGGGGTTAAGGCATCACAGATAGAATACGAAATTAAGTATCTCTTTAATGTTTGAGTAATAGAAAACTGGAACCTATATCTACTAAATATTGAAATTTTAAAGGGACTTATTAAGCAGGTGTAGCAATGCTTGCTGCCTCTTTTTATTGTTGTAACTGAATAACAATCACAATTAACATTCTTCATATTATTTTCAAGGACAGGCTTCTTTTGGTCCACTTTAGGTTACGGTAGTAACAGTAAAAGTGGGCCTTTGCGATCGTCTTTTGACAGCTCGAAATTTAAATGAAAATAACGGGTTAACTATTCATCTGACATGAAAATTGAATAACCCAATTTGTAGAGGAGAAAATTCTCTACAACTTAGCTCCCTTATGTTTTTTTCATGTCTCGTATCGTTTGAGACATATTTGCAAAAATAACGGAGATTTGACACCCTCCATTGAATTAACGAAAACCAGCCGTTAGATGTCACGTCACATTCCTTGTGCAGAACTGTCTGTGACATACGCCATCTTGCGCGTATTTGATGATTTTCTTATTGTAACTTACACGTTGTCATTTCAAAGCAATGGCTCACTGAATAATTAACAAAAACACATCGTTCTTCGTACGATAAATGATAATCTGTCTACAAATGCCATATTAGCATCAGTTAACAATGGCCATCAATAGTATGAGATTATAGGACTCTTCTTCTGATTGATAGCCGTACCGTAGTGGGCAAGGCGATAGACTTTGATGCCTAAGGTCGGTGGTTCGGAACCCCTCACTACCTAATTTTTTTACTAAAACGGTTTCAGACACTTATTAATTAATTTTTTATTATTTAGATTATTATTTTCGTCCAAAATGTTTGCAAAAACTTATAAAACTACAAATCTAAAGTGGGCCGTAAAACACGTCAGTGTCAGTGTCAGTGTCAGTCGTCAGGGTATGTGGACTTATTTTAACAAATAACAAAGTGGAAGACAATAATCAATACCAAGCACAAATCAACAAAACACTGACAAGGTCTACTGTTTACAATGCTGTTATGAGGTAAGGTTGGTAGAGAGCATAAACATTTCGTAGACACACTAACTCAGCCAAC
This sequence comes from Locusta migratoria, assembly GCA_026315105.1. NCBI lineage: Eukaryota > Metazoa > Arthropoda > Insecta > Orthoptera > Acrididae > Locusta > Locusta migratoria. Next base: position 383,525,907 of record CM048755.1, read on the forward strand.
TTCCGCCGATCAGAGAGGATCCATGAAAAAGTGTGTGACCTGTAATCGCATCTCAATCAGGCACCCAACTGTTGTTTGCTTATCAGTGCATTCAGATTCAGATCTCGAACAAAAATATATCATGTCATTAAACAAGTGTGACAACGTATCTGACTTTTCACTTATTGCAACAAAATTTAATTTACAAGTGTCATCTCTAATGACATGTATTCTAATATTTGTTCTACAAAAGTACTGGTTTGCACTTTGCCATAAGGAGAAATAGGAGACTTACTTAGTACCTATTGTGGGTAGGTACTAACTGTGGAATGATTTGACGACCTGCGACACGGCTGTGCTATGTTGGTTACATAGTGCCAGGTGTGGCCTCCACTTTGGACTTCTGGGGTGATCCACTTTTTTTGCTGTCAAGTGTACATCATCATCTCGAGAGAGATAGATATAGCAGACAGTGATCTCCTGTGTTGTCCTTACCGTGACAGCCACTGCTTCTAACGGTGTTTGAGGGGGCACTGGTTCACTGGGGACAAAAGTGACGACATACACACACATTCCACCAGAGACCCTGTTACACACATATATACATACTACGATTTCAGCAATATCCCCTGTAGCCACAAAGGGCAGGGGTCCACATTGCTGGAAACCAGGTGTTATGCTCAAAAGTTCTCGTAGCTCTGCCAGGTGGGTGAAAAAACCACCACAGTTCAACTGAAGAATGATGATGTCTGATTGCTGAGAAAACATGACTGATCTGAGAGGCTCATTATGGTACAGCATCACGTGCATCCACCAGTTGAGACATGTCTGCTTCTACATCCATCGTTTCTAAGGTGTCCCCAAGAGTGAGGTCCTCGACGGATGCAAGAATTGCCACCTCGTCCTCAAAAGCAGAGCTGGAGCGGGGTGGTGGCATGGAAGCCACCATGGTGTCCTCTGTTTTGCCTTTCTTCTCTTTTTTCATCCTATTCTTCTTGTCCCTTGGAGCCTTTGCTGGTGGTGAGGGCTTCTCAGCCGCAGTTGCAGGGACTGAGGAAGAGTGAGAACCCCTGCGTCCAGCAGCCTGAGGTTTCACATGCTGCTGGCTAATGTCAATATCAACACTGGCAGAACAATGGGAAGGGAGCGTCACAAGGGACCCTTTCCAATCGAAGGAAGCCTGAGAGGGTTGGTATTTCTCCAACAAAGGGGTAGGGGTGCTCCCAAAGCAGTACCCTTGGGAGCAGCAGAAGGAAAAGAGCCCCCAACCACCACGGGGGCAGGCATAAGTTCGTGGCCCTGGGGGCCCACAGTAAATGATGTAGTAGGGAACACCTTCATAGCCAAAGTGGGTGGGGATGAGATGACTGCTGCAAAATAGGCTGTCATTGTTACAGGGGTGCAGTCGCTCAAATTCCTTCTTTGCTTCAGTATATGTCATCCGGTCCAGGGTCTTGTATTCAATTATTTTTCACTCCTGATGAAGAAAGGTGCATGCTGACGAGCAGAAAGGATGGTTCTGGCCACAATTCACACAGATGGGAGGTGGTGTACATGGAGTGTCCAGGTGTATTGGACACCCACAGTCCCTACATGTTGCACTAGAATTACGAGATGACATGTGGCTGAACTTCCAGCATTTGAAGCACCTCATAGGGGAAGGAACATATGGTTTCACATCACAATGGTAAACCATCACTTTGACCTTTTTGGACAATGTATCACCCGCAAAGGCCAAGATTAAGTCCCCGGTGGCAACCCTCTTATCCTTCGGACCCCTATGGACACGCCAGAAAAAATGAACTCCTTGCTGTTCAAGATTGGCACGTAGCTTGTTGTCGGTCTGCAGCAGCAAATCCTGTTGGTAAATAACACCCTGGAGCATGTTCAGAGACTTATGGGGAGTAATGGTCACTGCAATATCACCCAGCTTGTCACAGGCGAATAGCACGTGTGATTGGGTGGGGATACCATGTGGATCAACACGGAAGGCACATTTTTGACAGTGACTCCACTTTCCCAAACTTACCCTTGAGGTTATCTACAAAAAACTGAGACTTGGTCGCCAAGAAAGAGTCACCATCAGTCCTGATACACACAAGATATCTTGGTGCATATGGCTCAGCCTGGTTTGTGGCCCTACGTTCCTCCCACTGCATGGCTAGTGAGGGGAATGATTGGAGGTCATACATTGAAACATTAAACTTTCCGAACTTTGATATGGCAGTTGTATTTCCACCAACATAACCCAACTTAGATCTCTTCATTACGGGTCATCCGCTCCGATGCCACCCACTCAGATCAGGGGCTCTCCTCAAGGGCATCACCCAGCTGCAGCAAAGGTCACCTGGTGGGATGACCATTGCCGGTATTCCTGATGCCCTACATGGAAAAGCAACTACTCCTTGGCTTGCATGAGGTCTCAACTCTGGCATTAGTAGAGTGATCCCTGCATTGTCAGGGGGCTACAGCCAAGATGGTACATGACGACCCAACCACAACAGACTGACTACCATGCTGGCTTTCAGGTGCTGTATGGATCATTATGATTAAGGGTGCACAATGGACATGACTTGCACTGATAAGATGCCCTGCCCAATGGCAAAATAGAAGCTGCAGATGTAAGTCCATTCCATAATGATTGCATGGCGCACCACATAAGGTGTCCTTCCCCATATGTTTTGCTCTTTGGAATAATTTTGAAGATGGAGGGTCAAATCCACATAGGAGACCATAGATGTATGGTGGAACTGTGCAAAGACTCAAGGACTCCTTCTAGTCGCCTCTTACTACAGGCAGGAATACCGCAGGCCTATTCTTATCCCCAAACCTGCAGGGGATGAAGGTTTAGACATGAGGAGTTGAGGGATCATAGGATATATTGTATGAAAAGTTCCCACCTGCACAATTTACAAAAGCTGGTGTTTTGTGGGGAGGATCCATATGCCACAAGCTGTGTAGCAGTGAATGAAGTGAGCTATGTCATGCAGGGATCATGCTGTATAACAGAATGGTCCATCTGACTCCTGCCCACAGTTTGACAATGGCTATTCATGTGGACAGAAGCTTCTTACTGGTCATTCCCATAGGTGGTTGATGGGATGGTGACTGAGACAGGTTTTTCATCTATGTCTATTGCAGGAGTAGGAGCCATGGGACAAGGAGTTGGGAGCAGTGATGAAGTATGGATGGACAAGGATATTATGTAGCTTTGGTGGGAAGTGGCACACCAATGTAGGAGGTGTGAGGAAGATAGTGGGTAGAGTATTTCTAATTTTAGGGCAGGATGAAATGTAGTCAAAACGCTGGCAGAAAAGGAATACTTAATTGATAAAGTGAAATGTAAGGCAATCATAAGCACATGACAAGTCTAAGCATAAATAAAAAGAATCTACAATGTAACATAAAAATTAGCTTTGTTGTTGTTTTAATTCTTCCAGAAATTCCTCAACAGATAGAGAGTGTGAACCATTAGGAACTTCAGTTTAGTGTGGATTACTACTACACTCTTTCAATTCCAGAGGCAGCTTATTAAAAATAGTTGAAGCAGAATATTCCACACCTTCCTGCACAAGGGTCAAGAAGGTGTGATCAAAATGCAGACTAAATTTCTGCTTAGTATTAACTGAATGAAAGCTGCTAACGCTAGGGAATAACCAACTATTATTAACAACAAATGACTTTGAAGAAAATATGTATTCAGAGGCCAATCTCAGAATTCCCATGCTACTAAACAGGGGTTGACAAGAAGTACAGGAGCTTACCCCATTCCTGCATAATAAATACATTTTTTTTTTTTTTATCAGAGCAGTTACCCCAAAAAATATGCAAAGTAGACTACATTTCATATTGAATGATCACTAAATTCAGAAACAATTCTAATGGTAAACAGCACAGCCCAGCTTGTAGTTTTTGAAACAGATCCTGAAAATGGGCTTTCCATAACAGCTTACTATCTTAATGCCTGGAAATTTGAACTGTTCAGTCTCCGTTATCATGTGCCCATTCTGTATAATCAAATGTGAGCTTTTGTTGAATTGTGCATTAGAAACTGTCAAATCTTACTGTAAATTAGCATCAATTGATTTTCTACAAGCCACAAACTTATTTCTTGAACTGCATTATTAAACACTGCATCAGTATTGCCACCAACATCCTTCACTGCCAAGCTAGTGTCATCAGCAAACAGAAAAATCTTAGAGCTACCTGTTATACTTGAAGGCATATCATTTATATAAAATGAGAAACAACAGTGCCCCCAGAACAAAATCCTCAGGCAGCCCACACTTAAATATACCCCCCCCCCCCCCCCCCCTGAAAGTGCATATTACAGCCATTTTCAACACTATAGAGGACCACCTTCTGTTGTCTGTTATTAAAGTAAGAAGTAAAACAATTGTGAGCTACTCCACTTACTCCCTAATGTTCAAAGCTTCTGCAACAATATCTTGTGATCAACACAATCAAACACTTTTGTTAAATCAATGAACACATCTAGTGTTCATAGTTTTTTAATTTAATCCATCATGTGTCTCACAGAGAAAAGAGAATATAGCATTATAAGTTGTTAAATGTCAACATCGAGAAAGGTGACTTGTTGCATTGACTAGAACCAGGTGAAGTGAATGGGGAAGAAGGTGTTGAGGTTTTGGAGGAATGTGTGGATAGTATGTCCTTACCTTCAGTCCATTTATGAAGATGTCATCTATGAATCTAAATCAGATGACAAGTTTAGGATTCTAGGCAGTTAGGAAGGATTCCACTAGATGGCCCACGAACAGGTTGGCACAGGAAGGTGCCATACAGGTGCCCATGGCCGTACCAAGGATTTATTTGTAGGTGATGCCTTCAAAAGAGAAGTAATTGTGGATGAAGACGTAGTTGGTCATGGTGATGAGGAAGGAGGTTGTGGGCTTGGATTCAGTCACAGGTGGTGAAACATAGTGTTCAACAGCCATGAGCATTGTGGATGTTAGTGTAGAGGGAGGTGGCATCAACCATAACAAGCATGGCACCAGGTGGTAAAGAAACAGGAACTGTGGAGAGTTGGTGGAGGAAATGGTTGGTGTCTTTTATATAGGAGGGTAGGTTATGGGTAATATGTTGCAGGTGTTGGTCCATGAAAGCAGAGATTCACTCAGAGGCACCATAACTGGCCATAATAGGACAACCAGGATGGTGGGTTTGTGAACTTTGAGGAACATGTAGAAGATGGGGGTTAGGAGTGAGGAGAGACATAGCCTCGGGAGAGAGGTCCTGGGATGGGAGTAAGGATTTGAGTAGGTGGTACTGGAGATCCTGTTAGATTTTTGGAATGGGATCATTGTGGCAGGTTATATAAGTGAAAGGATCTGACATTTGGTGAAGACCCTCTGCTATGTAGTCCTTGTGGTCTAAAACCACAGTGGTGGAACCTTTGTCAGCAGGTAGGCTCATCAGGTCGGAATCAGTTTTAAGGTTGTGGATTGCATTTCTTTTTGTGGGTGCGAGGTTGGTTTCCATATTGAGGGATTTTGGGGAAAGAATGAGAAGTCAGATTAGAAGTTAAAAATTCTGAAAAGTTAAAAGGGAATGATTTGGGGCCAGTGAGGGTGGATCTCAACTGAGTCAGGCAGGATTCAATATTGGTCTTCGATTGATTCTGAATGGTGGGGTTTGTAGCAAAACAGTATTTCCATTGTAAGAACTGGGGGAAGGAAGGAAGATCCTTAACAAGAAGTCCGGCATGGTTGTATTTGGGAATGGAGTAAAAGGTAATGCCTTTGGAAAGAACTGATACTTCTGTGGGACAGGGGCTTTTGCAGGAAAGGTTCATGAGATGTATCTGGTCTGTTTACGTGGTGGATTGTGTGGGATAGTGCAGAGGAGTTGCTGAGGTTGTGGTAAATGTAAAGGATCTGCAAGGCAGGGTTTGTTGGCTATGAGGGCCTGTGGGTATGTTTGGAGGCTCTCATTTAGCAGGTTGATGATGGTAATTCAAGGCAGAAGTGGGAGATGAAAAGGTTAGAGCACAGCTTTCTAAACTCTCACTCATGGCAACCCTCTTCCAATATTTACAGGTTGATGCAACACCTTTCACACTAGTAATGTTTCGCAGTGGGGGGGAGGGGGGAGGGTAAGAAGGCAAACAAAGCCCAACCTACACATTGGCAACCTTGGGGGGGGGGGGGAGGGGGGGTATTGTGTGGGAGAACAAGCCATGCCTACCTCCTACGGTGGCACCATAAACTGCACTTCATGTTTCGCAAAAGCAGTTAGCACAAAAATTCACTTAAATGTAGTTTGTAAATGAAACTGGAATTCTCTTACACTGACATGTTTAATAAAGATCCTAATTACAACAATAACATACACTAAGAAAAGGAGATGTTAGGAAATAGAATTAAGTACAACAGAGTAACACAGCAGACAGCAATACCTAACTCACACAATAATACTTGCTATTTCCACATGTGACACAACTTTTAAAAGATGAAAGCTAAATTTCAGACACTATTTTTTGCTGTCATATGTACATGTTTGGGCCAGAAACAGGTTTGCTAGATCAATTACAAATGGTATCTGGAAATTAGTTGCTTGTATTTTTGATTTAGTCTGAACAATGACTAGTCCCCTTCACTTAAATATTACAGGTATACAATTTCATGCTCTGTTTAATATTTCTCCTTCACTACACTATAGGTCACTCCATATAGATCAATCAGAAATGTTTAAACACTAGATTTAGCGCTATAGCACAAACAGACTTCCAAATTGGTTGTGTGTTTACGTGGGAGTGAAAATTAATCATATAAAAGAAAATCCAGCAACTAGAATCACACCATGAGAACATATTTTAGAGTATTTACATGAACAGCCAGAAGTGGCATAGGGAAATCAGTTTTTGAATCTGGTTGTGGGTGCCCCATAGAAACATGGTGACTGTCACCTATCCAAAAGCAGATGACTACTAGCCAAACCATTAGACTTTTATTGGCTAGGAACAGTCTGACAACTTGCATCACGGTCTTCCACAGGGAAATGATCCCTGTGGTAAGGGGTTGGTATTGGGTGTGTGTTTGTGTTGTGGTCTTCAGTCCGGATACTGGTTTGATGCAGCTCTCCACAATACCCTATCCTGAGCAAGCCTCTTCATCTCCACATAAGAACGGCAACCTACATCTGTCTGAATCTGCTTACTGTATCCATCTCTTGGTCTTCCTCTGTGATTTTTACCCCACACACTTCCCTCCAATGCTAAATTCGCAATTCCTTGATGTCTAAGAATGTGTCCTACCAATCTATCCCTTCTTTTAGTCAAGGTATACCAGAAATTTCTTTTCTCCCCAATTCTGTTCAGTACCTCCTCATTAGTTACGTGATCCACCCACCTAATCTTCAGCATACTTCTGTAGCACCATATTTCAAAAGCCTCTATCCTCTTCCTGTCCGTACTGTTTATCGTCCATGTCTCACTCCCATACAAGGCAACACTCCATACAAATGCCTTCAGAAAGGACTTCATTAGGCTTAAATCAATATTCGATGTTAACAAATTTCTCTTTTTCACAAAACGCTTTTCTACCCATTGGCATTCTGCATTTTATATCCTCTGTACTGCGACCATCATTTGTTATTTTACTGCCCAAGTAACAAAACTCATCTATCTCGTTTCCCAATCTAATTCCTTCAGCATCACCTGATTTTCTTACACTGCACTCCATTACCCTAGTTTTGCTGTTGTTAATGTTCATCTTATATGCACCTTTCAGCACACTGTCCATTCCGTTCAATTGCTCTTCCAGGTCCTTTGCTGTATCTGACATAATTACTATGTTGTCGGCAAAACGCAATGTTTTTAATTCTTTACCCTGAACTTTAATTCCTTCTCCAAATTTCTCCTTACTTTCCTTTATAGCTTGCTCAATGTACAAATTGAATAACAATGGAGAACCACTACAACCCTGTCTTACTCCCTTTCCAACCACTGCATCCCTTTCATGCCCTTCAACTCTGACAACCGCTGTCTGGTTTTTGTACAAGTTGTAAAAGACCTTACGCTCCCTATATTTTACTCCTGCTTGCTTCAGAACTTGAAAGAGTTTATTCCAATCAACATTGTCAAAAGCCTTCTCCAAATCTACAAAAGCTAGAAATGTAGGTTTGCCTTTTCTTAATCTATCTTCTAGGATAAGCCGTAAAGTGAGTATTGTCTCCCGAGTTCCTACATTTCTCCTGAACCCAAACTGATCTTCCCCAAGGTCAGCTTCTACCAGTTTTTCCATCCTTCTGTATATAATTTGTGTTAATATTTTGCAACCATGACTTATTAAACTGATGGTTCTGTAGTTTTCACACCTGTCTGCACCTGCTTTCTTTGGAATGGTGATTATAACATTTTTCTTAAAGTCTGAGGGTACTTCGCCTGTCTCATACATCTTACACACCAGGTGAAACAGGTTTGTCATGGCTGGTTCTCCCAGAGACTTCAGTAGCTCTGAGGGAATATCATCTACTCCAGGGGCCTTGTTTCGACTTAGGTCTTTCAGGGCTCTGTCAAATTCTTCTCTCAGTACAGTATCTCCTATTTCATCTTCATCTACATCCTCTTCCCTTCCTACAATATTCTCGAAGTTCATTTCCTTTGTAGAGCCCCTCTATATACTCCTTCCACCTTTCAGCTTTCCCTTCTTTGCTGAGAACTGGTTTTCCATCAGTGTCCTTGATATTCATAGAGCTGTTTTTCTTATCTCCAAATGTTTCTTTTATTTTCCTGTAGGCTGTATCTATTTTTCCCTTATTTATACATTCTTCTACATCCTTGCATTTGCCTTCTAGCCACTCCTGCTTAGCCATTTTGCACTTCCTGTCAATCTCATTTCTTAGTCGTCTGTACTCCATTTTGCCTGTTTCATTTACTGCATTTTTATATTTTCTCCTTTCATCGATTAAATTTAGTATCTCTTGTGATATCCAAGGGTTTTTTGTAGGTCTAGCCTTCCTACCTATTTTGTCCTCTGCTACCTTCACTATTTCATCTCTCAATTTTACCCATTCCTCCTCTACTGTTTTATTTTCCCCTGTTTCTGTCAATTGTTGCCTAAAGCTCCCTCTGAAATTCTTAAGAACCACAGGTTCCTTCAATTTATCCAGGGTTCATCTCCTTATTTTCCTACCTTTTTGTAGTTTCTTCAGTTTCAGCCTACAGTTCATAACCAACACGTTATGGTCAGAGTAGTTATGGTATTGGGCATTGCATGGGAATGGACTAGGATGTTGTGGAGGTTGGGTGGGCAATAGAACACCACTTTAGGGAGGGTCGAAAGGATCTTTGTTAGGATGTCTCTCATTTCAGGGCTTGATGACAGATACTCAAAAGCCCTGATAAAGGATGTTATTTAATTGTTCCAGTCCAAGGTGGTATTGGGTGACAAGAGGGACATTCCTTTGTGGCTGGTTAATGGGGTGGGGGAAGGGTGGAAGGAGGATTGGTGATGTGTGGCGATATGGCACTGGAAACCTGTTTGTTGTCTATCTCAGGAGGATAATTTCTGTCTATGAAGGCTTCATGAGGCCTTCAACATATTGGGTAAGGGACTTCTCATCACTGCAAATTTGCCATCCACTGGTGGCAAAGCTGTATGGGAATTTTTTTTTTCTATGTGGAATGCATGTTAGCTGTCAAAGTGCATGTAAAGCTTATGGGACTTAACTGCAAGGTCATCAGTCCCTAAACTTACAAACTACTTATGAACTAAGATGGCACACACATCCATGCCCGAGGGGGGGGGGTTCGAACCCCCGACGGGGAACAGCCTCGCACATCGTAGCATAGCATCTCAATGTGCTCGGCTGCTTCGCCATGGCCAGAAAACATCATTTGCTGTATTTTTATGTTCCAAGATCCTGAAATTTGCAGTCAAAAACTCTTTCATACTGTAGAAAGCTTTTTGTTTAAGCCATGACTCAACAGTGCTTTTGAATGGAATGGGGCCCAGTTCTCTTATACATTGGGGTAACTTATTATAGTACACTTTGCCAGTATGCAAGAAATTCTCTGTTGTTGTTAGTGGTCCTTTACTGTTCCTGATATACATTAATGACTTGCCATTCTATACTGATGAGGATGCAAATTTAGTTCTTTTTGCTGATGATACAAGTATAAAAATCACACGCAAAAAACAAGAACTAAGTGATGTAATTGTAAATAATGTTTTTCACAAAATTATTAAGTTGTTCTCAGCAAACAGACTCTCATTAAATTATGATAACACACAGTATATATAATTGCCTACAGTAAATGGCACAACTCCAGTAATAAATATAGACTTTGAACAGAAATCTGTAGCTAAGGTAGAATTTTCGAAATTTTTAGGTGTGTCATTGATGAAAGATTAAAGTGGAAGCAACACATTGATGGTCTGCTGAAATGTTTGAGTTCAGCTACATATACTATTAGGTTATTGGAAATTTTGGCGATAAGAATCTCAGTAAATTAGCTTACTATACCTATTTTCATTCACTGCTTTCATATGGCATCATATTCTGGGGTAATTCATCATTGAGTAAAAAAGTATTGATTGCATAAAAGTATGCAATCAGAATAATTGCTGGAGCCCACCCAAGATCATCCTGCAGGCATCTATTTAAGGATTTAGGTATCCTCACAGTAACTTCACAGTATGTAAATTCACTTCTGAAATTTGTTGTTAATAATCCAAGCCAGTTCAAATGTAATAGCAGTGTGCATAGCTATAACACCAAGAAAAAGGATGATCTTCACTATGCAGGGTTAAATCTGACTTTGGCACAGAAAGAAGAGAATTATGCTGCCACGAAAGTCTTTGGCAGCAAGTAGCATCAAAAGTCTGACAGATAGCCAACTAGTATTTAAAAAGAAATTCATTAGATGAATTTTAGATATAAATTAGTAAACCTAAAAATAAAAAATAAACAAAAAATAATAATAAAAAATAGATTTGTATCGTGTAATATTTTGTGTAATGTAATATCTTGTACAGATATCTGTGGAACAAGTATTAATCTAATCTAATCTACTGTCCTGCAGAATTTAACTTCATTGTCTACAAAAACCTAACATTTCATCACATCAAACTTGTGAGCTGGCATACTTAAAGTTAGCATGGTATTAAAAATCTTATCCAAAAGTATTATTTGTGTAGAGAATGTTATGCAATTATATAATTTTAAAACATACCACATAAATGATGTTTTTCTCAACATCTTTTTGGGCTATAAAATATGGTTTCTTGAAACCACCAAAACGACATCTCTGTCCAAGTGTCCAATGGTGTATTCCTTTATGTTCACCAATAATATCACCAGTGTCTATATCCACAAATTTACCATGTTTATCTCTGACATACTGAAACAAAAATCACAACAGCTAAGAAATGCTATCATAAATAATTTTTTTATTTATTCGTGTCAGAAGCATCTTGTACAAAAAAAAAAAAAAAAAAAAAAAAAAAAAAAAAAAAAAAAAAGAGATCAATGAATATAAATACAAATTAGCCATTAATAGTACACATATTTACAAATAACAGTGATAACAGTTCAAAAGGTCTTTTCCCCAGGATTAAACATTAAACTATGCTAGCCCAAAATCTGGCTACATCGCATGCATTACAGGTAGCACCAGTCAGGTGCAATGAACTGATAACTAAATCCAGTCAGTGTTCTCACAGAATGAAAACTTTAAAAATTAATGTCAATTGTTTTTATATTAAAAATTCAGTAATATCATAAAAATGGCTAATAAGTAACCAGTTTATTAACTTGCTTCTGAGGCTATCTATTTTGGTTGAGCGAGCAGGAAATGGGAGTGTATTAAATATTTTTATGCTAGCCTGCACCTAGGTAGGTAGTGTTATGGAGGTGTATGTTTTCCCTCATTTCACAATCTGCTATATTTTTTTACATACAATGCTGGGACATATATGTACAGATTAATTACTGTTAATGTTTGGAGCTGTATGCATAATGGCCAACAGTGCTCTAATCTAGCCCATTGCTCATTGCATGCACCACCTACAATCAAATTTTCAGGATTTCACAGTTGTGATGAGAATGTTCCAATATCAGCAGTCCATACACTATATATGACAGAAATAGTCCAAAATAAACTACTCTTAAGTACTCTTTTGATACTAAGCCCCTCAGTTTCTATATTAAGTAATTAACATGAGATAAGTTTGTACAGGTATGGTTGACACATTTCCTAAGTCAATTTAGGGTCTACATGAATTCTGAGAATATTAATAGCTTTAACCACAACCTAATTTGACAAACCTAGTATAATTTGCTGGTTTTTATCGGGCTTACAAAGCAGTGCTGCCTCCATGCCATCCTGCATCATATCTTGCATAATTAACATGTTGTCATGCTGAGCCAGCAAATTTGTGTCATCAGTGTAACCAACAACAGAATTGGGAACACACTGAGGTAAATCATTGACCTGAATTATAAAAAAGAAAGGCCCAAGGGCAAAACCCTGTGGCACCGTTTTTTAAGTTTTTGCATTTGTGGATGCCTATTTTTGACAGAGACAAACTATTTCCTATTGTTTAGGTATGATACAATTACTACTAATGCAGATTCTTGTACGCCATAATATTTGAGTTTGGCAAGTAAAATATCATGAACAATAAAATTAAATGCCTTACTTAAATCATACAAGGTAAGTGAGGCTTTGTTTTTATTCTCATAGGTTGTTATTACCTCATTCATGATTGAAAGAATAGCATTGGTGGTATTTCTTTCCTTGCAGAAGTCAAACCGACTACCAGAAAGTAAATTATTTGATGCTAAGTAGTTGTTGAGTTGGTTCAAAAAAAAAAAATGTTTTTTAAGCTTATGGGACTTAACTACGGAGTCATCAGTCCCTAAACTTACAAACTGCTTATCAACTACCTTATACTAAAGATGGCACAAACATCCATGCCCGAGGGGGGAGCCCCCAACGTGAAATGGCCTCTCGCATCGCAGCATAGCGCCTCAATGCGCTCAGCCTTTCCGCTGCGGCTGTTGAGTTGGTTATAAATAAGAGATTCACATATTTTGGAGAAAACAGGAAATATGAAAACTGGCTAGTAATTTTTGAGGTCCTGTTTGTCCCCTTTTTTGTACATTGGAATAACTTTTGATATTTTTAGTTTTATAAGATGTATTCGAAATTATAGACACCTGACAGAAAGAAAGGTCAGTGGTTCACTAATTGTATGAGGCTCAGAACTTAAATAGTGGCAACACTGCTGTAGAAACACTATGCAATGACATTCTACTAATGTCACTGATAGCACACATTGTTGACATACCCAGTTTACCTCCGAGCAAATGGAACCGCCTGTCCCATGTCACCAGCGTGTGCACAGTCGAGGGAAACAGAGCCACTTGTCAGTGAGTGGACTAAGGTAACGATGTCACTATGTTTTCAAAACAGGAACCACGGAGTTGGATCAAGATTATTAATGTTCATTTTTGGAGCATCACCTGTGACCAGCTTTGCAAAAGCAGCAGCAATACTTTCTACGCAACCTACCCATCATTTTGCACAACAATTTCCTTTGCATTGTCATCTGCATTAGATGTGAGTCCTCCAGTTTTATTTTCGTTGAGCCTAAAAAGTATTGGATCATGGTCTGCAAATGCCCCACCTACAACACTAATATTGTAGAAATCCCTTTTGAAGTTAACAGTAATGTTATCTATACAAGCTTTGTCATTTGTGGCCTTTCTGTTGCTCCAATATAGATAAAACATTCTGAATAGTGAAAGTACTCTTGCCACAAAACTTTAGGTGGCTTTCAGAGTATAGATGTAGATGTATGTATGGAAACTTTGAGCCTCTGGATTTTGATGTTTCAAGGTTCCCTGAGAACATCATCTTAAGAACATACAGGTATGGTAAAAATTTTGATGATCTGCTTTGTGCTAGAGTGAGAGATATCCAAAACACTTGAATATCTTTTCTCTGTGATCAACAGAAACCAGTATATGATCACCAAAAAGTCACATTTTGTATGTGAATTTTTTGAATGTATTGGAATATTGGGTTTTCATGGTTTTCATTTATAATTTATGAAATAATAGTGATATTGGTGTTCCTCAATAAAGTGTTGTGAGCCCTCTGCTGTTTTTAATCCATATAAATGATTTTGTAAATGATGTGAATAACCCTCTTAGGGTGAAAACATAGTGGAGAGGGCAAGTCAAGAGTCAAGTAGCACGTTAAGTTGTGCGTTTTTCAAATGAAGATAGTAGCAGTACTGCACATGCATATAGTAGAGCAGCAAGGCTCGCTGCATAGTCAGGGAAATGTCTTCGAACAGTGAATATGATGTGTTGTATCAGTGTAGTGCACTTAAAGCACTGTTGGTTTTAGGGATGAGGGATTATGTTGTACATCCTGTAAATCATGGATGTAAACAATTCAGTGAATATTACCATCTATTCCACATGCTAAAGAAATTTCCTGCGTGTTTTCTCCAATGTACAAGGATGGATTACAGCACATATCAGCACCACATATGAAATCCAATTGGATTAACTTTGCAAATTAAACAACTGTTGTTGAAAAGCTAGTCATTACTGTAAGGTATGTTTTCTCCAATGTACTATTACAGTAAGAAATGTGCAAACAACTAGGTAACATCATATTGCGGTTTAAGCTCCTGTGGTCTGCTTTCCCTTTAACAAAAGTTCTTTTGTAATTAGGTCGGTCTGCCTGGAGCAAAACACTGTATTTCCTATTTTTATCACCCATACATGTTTCATTTCTGTTGTGGCATCTTAAGTGGTATTTTATTTCTTCTTACTACATCTTTTGGAATTCCTGTGCCACGTGTAATGGCTGTGTAGTCTAAGGCATCATGCCACTATAGCAAAACGCTGGCTCTATTGTCCGTATAGGTTAATTTGAAAAAATCCGCGAGATTACGTATACTAAACATGGAATACTTACAAGTAAAAAAATTAAGATAAATAACGAAGAAAGTCAATTTTGACAAAGAAAGAGTCTGAAATGGCAGTGAAAATGAATAAAGGGATGAAATGGAGGATGTAATAAGGTTCAGACAACAGGTTCGAAATATCACTATAAAAAATGGTAAGAATTACTGTTATCTCAGAATAGCTCATCAGCTCACAGGCAGTTTCATCTTATAAAATATCACTGATAGATTAACGTTTTACTATAGATAAAGGTTTGGAGATGTTAAGCTTCACATAACAGCATGTGGCAGACCGTGCAAAATTTAGTCATGGTATGGAAAACATATGAATGATCGGTTCAAAAAAATTTGTAACAGACTGCAGATTCTTTTACTAGAGAAGTGAAATGAAATAAGCTATAACATTGGACAATGGAGATTACTGATTACATGAAGTGAATAATGAAGCATAATAGCAACCAAACCTCTCACTGTGATAAGAATTGCAACACTGAAAACGGCTATTAGTTGGGATAAGAGAAGGAATCATGAATGAAACTCTGTACACATTGAAGATTAATGATGGGGGGGGGGGGGGGGGGAGTTGATGTAAAGAAAGAAAAAAGAACACATAGGCAGTTTCAACTTGCAGTTACATGTATTAATGTAGGTCTCTAAGAACCAGCCGCTGAACAATGAAAGACGACGACTGCTCGCTTTCTCCTTCCAAGTAGTAGGTGAAAGTTGAAAAGAAGAACCAACAACTGGACTGAGGTTTATTTTGAAAGGAGAATGGAGTTGAAAGTGGCAAGCAGCGCGTTTATTTTTTAAAAATTTGCATATATCATTACACTAAGTACTGAGTGGTGGTTTCTGCCGGAGGTTAGAATCTTCCGTCGGGTATGGGTGTTTGTGTATGTATTGTCCTTTAAGTTAGTTTAAATAGTTTGTTAGTCTAGGGACTGATGACCATAGCAGTTTCATTCAGTATATTTACAAACATTGGAATTTTTTCTGAGATTTCTTTAGGATCCACTCTAGGTAAAAGAAGTAGAAAAAAAGAAATACCTGAACATGTAATAACAAGAAATAAACGAAAGCCCACTGAAGATGCTGCAGTCACAATGAAACATGTATTGGTAATAAAAAGAAGAAATACCATGTTTTGCTCAAGGCAGAGCGATGCAGTGACAAAACAACTTTTCCTTAATATTAATTGCAGTAATTAAAGTAATAAACAAATAGTCATCAAAGGTAAACTTATAACTAGAACTATTTGTTATAAATTTATTTACATGCAGATTTCATCTACAAATATGAGAAATTTGATGAAATAGTTCATATTGATAGATAAGTATGCATAATTACGCATTTAATTTTAAGTAACAACACCTTTTTTTTAATTAATGTAATGTGGGAAGTAAGGGCACAGTCTAAAAATGTACCAAGCAGTGTGTCTCGGCTGGAACAGCACTGCAAAGCAATTGGGGCTGAATTCCCAACCAGAAAGTCAAGCTCCACTGTTTTACCCCAATGGACTGTGTGCATTTTTAGAAGCAGCACAGCTTGACACACTGTTTGACTCTTGACTTGCCATCCCACTATGTTTTCACCCTTAGACTGTTAGCAATTACTCTGTTGTTTATTATCTAGTAAAGTTGTCAAAAGATCATATGGATTTACAAAATTCCTTAAACTAGGTATATGCATGCTTGATTTGCATAATGATTGTGAGCTGTACAGCCTTTGAAAAGAAATATTTTGATCATGCCTTACAGCAGAAACTTTCAGTGATATGGTAGGCACACATTAAATGGAACTGTTTTTGCAAGGCAAACATCTACATCTGAACTCTGGTCCAGTACACAACTGTTTCAGTGAGCAGTTCTAATTATCATTTAAGAAACACACTTAAGCCATAGTTAAATAATTCTCCATACTGTCATTTCTCACACTGTTGAGGGTATTCCTCTGTGGAGTAAGGAACAGAATGGAAAATTTAACAGTATACTGAAGCTTTCAGTGAGTGTATGTAAGGTGTCCACGGAGGAGTGATCACTATTCAGAGATATGACGGGAACTATCATTCAGACCATAAAATATTCATAAACATGGGCTCTATGAGAACTTCTCTGTATATGATACTGTGTCACAAATATTTTCCAGTGTAAATGCCTTGATTTCCATATTTTGGGAGGAGGCAGTACAAACCAAAATAAAAAAATTCTAAAATTAGTAACATAAGAACTATGACCATTTTTTCAGTACAAAATGTGTTTCACAATAATGAATATAAAAAAGTGTTCTCTTGCAGTGTGCACTTTAGAGTTCATTTTCAATTAACAATTTTTTTCTTGTTCTGGTTCATACTACCACATCTCAAAATATGGAAATCAAAGAGCTTGTAATAGAAGAGACTTGTTTCATAACATCAAAGATAATGAAGTGTTCATAACTCTTAAAGTATCCTTTCAGAACCCAAGTTTACTAGACTTTTTTTTTTCTTTTAATGATTGTTCCTGTCACTTTTCTGACTGTTGAACATTCTTCTTGATATACTCTGTATAAGGCAGGATATAAGGAACGTGGGTACCCAGAATTTAAATGAGTATAAATAAGAAAACTAATGTATTTGCAATTTACATCCATACCTCTGAAATAAATCTCTGGAAATTTCTTGTTCCAATGAAACAAATACCAGTGCTTTCTCTCTTATTAGCAATAGCATCAAAACCTGCTTCACAGGCAATCAGTTTTGTTCTTTCTTTTGTTAAATTGCTAAGTGGAAAGAGTGTCCTTTGGAGAGATTCTTGCCTGACCTGGCTTAGAAAAAATGTTTGATCTTTGAATTTATCAACTGGAATCAATAAGTGCACACCTGGAACACAATAAGAGTATAATGAAGCGCTCAGTAACATTTACATTTAAATAGCATTTAATACAACATGACAAGAAGAACTTTCTTTTAAGGAAACTGGCAAGCTGAACATGTTGTATGTTACAACAGTTATGGTACAGTAATGTTGTTAATTAATAATAATACCTCTGGATGGTTTATAATCTTGTAAATACTCCCCAAATGATGTTCGAGCATAGTGACCAGTAGCAACTGCATCACAACCAAGTGTTTCTATTGCATATTTAAAAAATTTGTCAAACTTTATATGCTTGTTGCACAGTATGTCAGGATTTGGTGTGTATCCAGATTCATAATCCTTCACAAGGTTACTGAAACAGTTGATAAAATTTTAAATAGTACAAAATAATACTAGTTACTTATCTATCCAAACAATGATGATGTACTTCATGGAGCCACTGGCATTCCTTGTATTTTTGTAGGCCTGCAAGATCTGGACCATGACACCTACAGCTGAATTGATGCCTTCAAAATACAATGTTACATGAAGATGTTAACATTCTATGGACAGAAATAAGAACCAATACTTCCTTTGGAAGAACTTGGCATCACAAGAAGTATATATTCCCATCAAATCTATTTCTAGTTCCGTGGAAGATCTATAAGAAGAGGAGGACATAATTTAGAAAAGTTCATCTTGCAAGGCAAAATCAAAGGCAGAAGACCCTGAATAAGAACACCAAGTAGATGGCTGGATCAATGGATGAAAATTACAGCCTATCCCTTCACATTATTATTTTGAATAACCCATTTGGAGTATAAAGCAGATTAACTTCAGACACTTTCATTGTATCAGACTTTTTTGATTGCAAATTTCCTTCATCCTTCAAGAGTTTTGTTCCCTTTCTTCTGGAGTACATTTTTGTCCAGTAGTTTTCACTCTCTCCTGAAATTCTGCCTTTTGAATTATTTCTCTACAATGTGATCTGTTTTCTATTGTGTTTGTTGTGATTCCAGTGTTTTCAATCTCCTATTTAATCTCAACGGAGCATGTGGACTTGGATTTATAACTATTGAACAATGTTAAGAACTGCTTGGTTAGTCCGTTGCTATCCATTCTATAGGTGTGTCCAGAAAACCATAACCTCTCTTCCTCATTGCATCAATTAGTTTTTCAAGAGTCAAATATAACTCTCAGTTTGATTTTAACCTGTGTTTTACATTATTATTTCTCTTATGTCCCAGTATTTTCCTCAAAATTCTTCTTTAGACCTTTTTGAGAGATCTCTAATTCTCGTTAGCTGATGTGTTTTACCACATACAGAGCTTCGGGTCCAGCCAGTGTTTGCTATTGTCTTAAGTTTGTTACAGGAGGAGGATATTTTCTTCTAAACATTTCTGGTCACATGAAATATCCTTTTTATTTTGTGCACTCCAGTTTCAATATCAGCTTTTTTTGTTCCATTGATTGTTATCCAATTTCCTACGTATTTAAAGTAATTTGTTTAGTGTATTGTGTTGTTGTGAAGAGTAATATTTTGAGGAGCATCACAGAAATTTCTCATGATTATTGTTTTTTCAAATGATATTTGTAGACTTAATTTGGCTGCTTGTTATTGCAATTCTCTGATTTTTTCTTGGGCATTGTCTAGAAAGTCAATAATTTATTCCATGCCATCTGTAAAGGCTAAACAGACAATAGTAATCTTGTTTGGATTTATCCCTAGTTGAAACCCTTAGTACTGATGGCCTTCCTCCACTTTTTAAGTATATTTTCTATACACAATGAAAAGCAGAGGTGACAAACCATCTCTGTGTCATACACCTGTCTTTATTTCCCTCCCCACCCCCCACCCCACCCAACATAAATAAATAAGATAAAATAAATTGGATGTTGTATTTGTTAAAACTGGTTTAATTATTTCAGTTATTTTAACATCAAATCCTACTTCCTTTCTGATGCATTTCTGTCACTCAGTCATGTGCTTTTTAATTCCACAAAAGTAATTACACATTCCAAGTTCCTTATTTTCCTCATTTCTATTATGTTCTTTAGGTGTAATATTTGTTCTGCATGTAACATTACATTCCTAAATAATGTCTGACACTCTCCTCCTTGTCTGTGAAAAGAAGATCTTGTAGGCACTGGTATGAGGAGATTCATGTATTCTTGATAGGGTTTGTTTTCTTCCCTTTTTGTGTAGTGGATATAACAGTTCAGATGTCCATTCTGATGATAAACTCTGTGTTTTTCCAAATTTCTTTGAATAGTATTGTTAAGCATAATATCATTTTGTTATTAGAGTATTTACATAGTTTAGCAACTATATCATCTTCTCCAGATGCTTTATTATTTTTAAGTTATGGTATGGTTTCTTCTGTTTATTGGTAATTATGTATCAAACAACCATATTTAATTTGGCAACACAGTTAAATATTGTGACTGGTAGTAGAGTGTTCCATGTAATTATTATCAGTACCACCTTATCAACTATCATTGCACTTGCTTAGCAGAACACTTCCATTTCTATGCCTTTCAGTACTTATGATATGAGATTTATGTTCATATACCACAGCACAACAATAAAGTATTTTATTTGTTACTCAAATGTAAGGAGAGTGTTTTAGTATAATTACAATAGGGGCTGTATTTTTATATTTAAGACTAGTAGAAGTTCCTATCATATAGTAAGTGTGTATTTATCCCTTTTCTTGTGTTATTCCGACTCCTTCCCTCTCTGTCCGTCAATGTTTACCCTACTCTCTACCTATTTCAGTTTCATTTTCATGCAGCTCAATCCTTATGAAATTATATCACCTGAACTGTGTGTCCCAATAATATAATTTTTCACATTCATACAATTAGAATATTAGGAGAATGTCAGCAATATGTGTAACAAATGGAATTGGTAGCAAAGGCATAATAAATTACATCCTGTGTATTGGGGCAGATTTTCATGCATTTAATTGTTTCTGACATTGCATCTGCTGAACTGTGTGTCATACTATGGTATAATTTTGAGGTACATTTAGTAGTATATGTGCACACTATCTGCAAATTATGTCACAAATTGAGTTATTAGTAAAGACATAATAAATCGAAAACTCACACATGATAAGGCAGTTTATCATAAAACAAATTCTTTATGATCTCATATATCATGAACTATTTGTTGTACTGTGATTTAATTTTGGAAGTAGGTTCAGTGATATCTATGTATTAGTATTAGGATTGTAGAAGCTATAAATTGTAACATTGTTCCAAATGCTGTAGTTTTACTGCATGCACAGTGGTATAGTAGTAGGCTATTAACTCCTTTCCTTCAATAATTTTGTTCAAATTGTCAGAAAGAAAATGTTTTGTAAGGATTTGAAATAATGTTTAAAGTTTGTTACATGTTGCTAAGTGCTCCCATTGTCAAATAATGGATGAATAAAGTCTCGCCAGTCATGCATCACACAATAGGGCAAATTTCATTGTTTGTTATGTTATATCCCAGTACTATGTGTGGTTTGTGATTTTTACCCCAAAGTGATTGTTTTTTGATGTTAAAGAGTATTTGTACTAAGTTTTGTTGAAATTGATCCATTCGTTTTGGAGGAGGTGTTGAACATTGCTGCATGATGTGGCATGCATGTACAGAGCCAATGTCAACTGGGACACTGAAAGGTAACCAGTGGTGTTCAGTGATTATTCTCATTTCTGTTTGTGCAGCTCAGAATCATACATTTTTCAAAGGATCATTCAGTAAAGCTCTGAGTAGTCTCCGGTGAATGTCGTAGCTATTTTTAGCATTAAATGTGAGTGTAGCCAGTTATACATTGAATTTTATTTCATTTATTGCCAGTTGTTATTGTTGATGGTGCTTGTACCCAACAAAAGCTACGTATCCAAGTCAGAGACATAATTTTCAGGATACATGGCTTCTTCAAAAATGCAAATCACACGTAGAGATGTACTGCAATCATAGCAGACCCTGCCTGTACCTAGACATGTATCACCAGCCATCATTCATGGGTTGAACTATAACCAAAAGCTTTTTTGGTCTTAATTTTAATGAATGTTGGTGGGCTCTCATTCTTGTCTATGGTATTGGTATAGTTACAAATGCCATACAAGCTAATCATTGGCACATCCAGAAAGCAAACATTTACACCTCTAGCTGCACCTCATAACCAACTAAAATCTGTTTATATCCATAAAAAGGAAATAATATCCAATACAAATATATGGAATAAATTTTGTCTCTCTATTTCAGATCTACAGAGCAAAGTTTACTAGCTAGTGTTGTTACCTATACATTTGCCATCGCTGGTTCCGGTCCACGTAGTCAGACTTACATCACAAGATAGGAATGTTTCACACATAATGAAAAGATGGTTTTTATTACATACTCCTCCTTTAAGATAATGATGCCTTAGTTGTGAAATTTGACACTAAGATACAACTCATTAGACAACAAAAAATGGCTCCATTTGGTGTGCCTAATCATACTGTTTTTCCACATAACATAATCAAGTAATAAGGGGTTTTATTGTCCTTTATTAACATCAGTCTATCTGTGGTAATGTGTAACACATGAAACAAATGATGTTAGATCCCATACATTCAAATGCCACTGTTAGTGTCAGCCACCATTCACATGATCTGCCATCTGATGTAGGAAAACAATGAAAGTCCAACAAAGACAAGAGTTTGAACAATTGCTCTTCTAGTCATCAATTAAACCTCAAAGTGTGTCTATGTTGATATTATTAAATAACTATGCCACTGCTCTCATGTGTTTCAAAACCTAATTTACTCTATTAATTCTTTATTTGCTGTGTTATTTCAAGCTTTTGCTGTGCTTGGCTTTGATCAGTTTGTGTCTGTTGTATTATTAATAAGAAAAATTACTCTGAAGTGAGAGAAGTCATGGAATACCTCATAATATTGGGTTGGATGTCCTCTTGCCCACAAAAATCCAACAACTTAACATGGCACATACTCAATAACTCTTCCATAATTGTGAAAGTCATGCCGGTGTAGGACTTCATGTACAAAATGACCTCTCAATAATGTCCCATAAATGTTCAAAGGGATTCATGTGAAGAAATCTGGATGGCCAAATTATTCAATGGAATTATCCAGAATGTTCTTCAAACCAATCTCCAACCATTTTGGCCTGGTGACAGTCCATTTTCATCCCTAAAAATCCCCTTATTGTTGGGAACATATGTTAAGAATGTCTGCAAATAGTCTCCAAGTAGCCAAATACAACCATTTCCAGTACCAGTTCATTATTTGTTCAATTGGACCTGAGGGCCCAGTCCATTCTAAGTAAAAGTATATACCTGACATTACCTCATCTTCAAGGGAAAATCTCATTATCATTATCATTATCATTATTATTATTATTATTATTTTCCTAGACTGCAAAAAGCAGGCTTGTGTAAGACCACTTCAAAAATCTTTATTCTTAGCCAGTTTTTGTAGCTAAAATCTGCTATCCGATCTTCCATTTTACTAAAAGTTCATGAGTTACAGGTCAAGGATTGGTATTGTCTCCTCTTGTAGTAGAAGGATGGCAGGAACATCAGCATGGCATGTCAAGTGTAAAACGTCACCATTCCGCTACTGTAAAAGGACACAATCACAACTGTTCAGCTGATAATCATAAACTTTTAGTAATATGCAAACCCCGTTAATGGCAGCCTTGATCTTCTGAAACCGGTCAAGAATACAGGTTTTTTAAGTGATCTTAGGCAAATCTATATTTTGTAGTTTATAAAACCATGTAAAAATTTAGAAATTTTATAGAGCCACCATGAGCTTGCATGTTTCTTTGTTGATAACTTGGGTCCATAGCTTTTTATGGTCTGTACCACACTCAATCCCTACCAGCAGCTATTACCAATTGAAACCAGGATTCAAGTGGCCACACAATGGTTTTTCAGTCATCTAGGATCTAACTAGTATGGAGATTCAATGCAGGCAATGTCATACTGTTAGCAAAGGCACTTGATTCTGTCATCTGCTGCTGTAGCCCATTTACATCAAATTACATCATACTGTCTTAGTAAAACAGTGAAGCAAATAGGATTATTAGTCTAATTTCTCATGCAGCTAAAATATTGCTGTATGGAAAACTGGATAGATGGAGCGAGTAGGAACAGTTCAGATTTAGGAGAGGCAAAGGAACAAGCAACACTATTAGTCTGTTAAGAATGATAGCGAAAAGATGTATTGAGACAGGTAGAGAGATTTATGCTGATTTTATTTATTTGGAAAAAGCTTTCAACAGAGTCCAAGGCAACAAGCAGAAGGATATGTTGAAGAAGAAGAAGGGAGTTGATCTTAGTCAGGCTTAAATTGAATATGGAATGAGTATCGATACAGCAAAAACAAAGGATACGGCAATTGGCAGAAGAAGAAGAACGGCAAACATTAAGATTGATCAGATTGCCACAAATCAAGTAAGAACATTTAAATGTCTCAGGAGTACAATCACTGAAAATTTGAGATGTCACCAGGAAGTGAAAATCTGCACATCTGTAGCGAATGAGGTATTCACTGAAATAGAAGATGATTATGCGGCAAATTTGATAAAGACCTTAGGTAAAGGCTTGGTAGGTGTTTTGTTTGGAGTGTAGCACTCTACTGGGCAGAAACATGAACATTGGCAAGGAGACCTTCCAGTTTTGGACATTCAGTTCAGGATGGGACTCTGCAGGTTTAGTAGTATACCTCAAGGATGTCCACTCATAGAAGTCCTAAAGTTATGGTCTAATAGCTTAGTCAGTAGTGCGTTCGCCTGTCATCGGGATGATCCAGGTTCAAACCTACCTTCAGGAAACATTTTATTTTTATTATTTATTTCTACATTGATATACATTTTTAATTCACAATATAGTAAAACAAAGAAAAAAGGAAGATTAGTGTTTTTACGCCGTGTTGGCAGCGTGGTCATTAGAGGTGGAGATTACGCTCGGATTGTTTGGGTAAGGATGGTGAAGAAAATCGACCATGCCCTTTGAAAGGAACCTTCCCTGCATTTGCCTGGAGTGATTTAGGGAAATCACAGAAAACCTAACTCTGGATGGCCGTAGGTAGATTTGAACCACTTTCCTCCAGAATGTGAGTCCAGTCTGTTACCACTGCACCACCTCACTAGTTAATATAGTTAAACAAGTCACAGTACAGAATGCTCCAATCTCTGCATAAGTCAGTAATGAACTAGCACTGTAGCAGGTATGGCCCACTGAACAATTAGTTTTGTGCAGGCCTTGGCTTTTCCTGACCATATGCCTGTTTGTATAAATACAATAGAGCAACTCTGCTTCTCCATGAAGAAACTGGTTCCTCAAAATTATAAAAAATATTTATAATCTTTCCACAGCTTACAATATCACCTAATTTTGTAATAAAATTCTGATAGCAATAGTAGCCTATTTGATGATTTAATCTACCAACATTGATTGTAAAATGCATTTGGAATTATTTGACTTTTATAAAAAGAAAATATTGTTATTAAAATTTTATTTGCTGAAAAGTTCTTTAAGATGTAATTGATAATACTTTATATTTAAAACTGTTAAATTTTTAAAACGAATAAAGAATTAAAATGTTTATGGTGGATAGAATCAAACCTTGATCATCCACACGCCAATCACGCATGCTACTGTCTGTGCTACATTGCCTGAGAGCTTCGAGAGCTGAACGTAATCTTCAACTTGAAAATTGATTTTTTTTTAACCACATTTTTAATGGTATCAAGCCATGTTGGCTCATTTCCTGGTTCCTGCAAGCAGTTTCCACCATAGCAGTTTTGTGGCGACATTCTTGCGATCTTGTTTTCCACTTTTGCCATGAATGGTACTTGTATTTTGATTGCTGATTGTGCTGGATCTCTGATTTATACACCAAGTGGAGTGTCAGTTAAGAGTTGGACAGGCAGCGACTTCAGACTGTGACATCGAGGAGGCAAGGAGTGGTGGTGCTGGTGCCAATAAGTGCTGTCTAGGAGCAGATTGTAACAATGTGATCAGGCCACAATTAACTTTGGCAACTGGAGAGGGAGATGGCAACATTACATTACATGGAACATGGCCCAGCAAGCCGCAAGAGGAAGTACACGGAAGGAGGGATACTGGCAGTATCCAATAACACCACTACCAACTGGGCAAGTTAAGTTCTCACATCCTACTTGTGGAAATAGTGACCCCGCATGAGGATTGTTGATTGTGGATCTGCTGTGCCTTGCATGTTATCCTGGCTTTCTGTAGCTAATCAATGTGATTTGGAAGTGAATCCTTCATCCCTCATTCCATAAATTGGCTTCCGTAATGTGTGGCATGTTTATATCTGTAGATGAATTGAGTGTTCATCTAGAACAAATCCTTTGCTTATTGTCATTAGTGAGCTCAACAGTCGTATCTGCTGGTTTGTACCTTTTGCAGGGGTGCAGCTACTCAGTGCTTGGAAGTAGTTCATTGTAGCACATTTTCTTCCTTTGGAGATTCTCGCATGCGGTTCACACAAGGAGAAATCATTTTCTTCACATTGCTGATTGTATGTTACTGCCTTTGTTTTCAGTGGCTCATATAGTACCAGGGTAGTTCTAAAGATCTCATGCCAGTGCACCAGTATTGTGATCGTGTGTTTCCTTCTTATCTGTGGTGCCTATTGGCGTGGATGCCTCTCCTTGTGTTCCATGTTCCAGTCTTGGAATATGAGTGCATTCGGAGTGTAGTTTTAAGAGTATGTGTGTAAAAACTGATTTGTGACTTGGCATTGCTGCCATTTTGACGATATATAATTGTTTGCCCTGTTTCAATTTCCAGGGCTTCATGAAAATTTTATGTAACCTAAACACATGAATTTTGCACAAGGCATAATATTGTAACTTACCTTGTGGATATTTACTAAGCACCTTTAAATCTTATTTAAAGTTATTTGCCTCTGACACGTTTGTGTTAAGCTAAATTCCCATGTAGAACATATGGCACCTAAATGCCTAGTGGATTAGAGGCTGGCTAATTATTTATATTTATACTGTAGCTGACTGTGATACAAGCTTGCCCATTTTATTTCTTTCTATGTTGATGATTTACTAACCTCACCAAAGGTTATCTAATGTCATTTATTGCAGTGGCACATTTGCCGTCACCTCCGAGTCTAGATTTTACGTAGGTTGTAACCTACCGCACACCCAACTGGAGCCTCATGTAATTCTATTGCATTGGCTTTGGTAATTAAGTGCCCTTATCTCTCTCCCAAGAGGCATATTGTTTTGTCTACCCCATAGAATTTTTAAACTATGTCTATTCTGATGCTCGTGTTAATTTTTTTTTTTTTTAATTGTGTTGTGTAAAGTGTCATGGACATTTAGCCTATATTATTTTTAGACATATATGTTTTGTCAGACTTCCCATTTTATATTGATTTTAAAATAGGAAAATTTGATGTATTTTTTTCCACTAAAGCTCATTAAGCTTGGCTGAGATTGTAACATAAAACTCCGATATGCTCTATTTGTTATTTGGAAATTCTCAACAAACAACTTTAAGTTCATGAGTCTGTAACTTAAATTTTTGAATTCTTGTCAAGAGAATAATTGTTATTAGTCTTGTAATTTTAACTACTTTAAGTACTGACAGGGATTTCCCTGTATACTGCTAATAATAATAATAATAATAATAATAATAATAATTTTGTGTGACTCATTAGCCTCCTTCAAGTCTTTCAATTGGATGCCACTTCGGCGACTTGTGTCCCTAGCCCACCCCAGTTATATCCAACCATGGAAAGGGGACCTAAGCTTAACGTGGAATCTGAACCACGTGTCATTTCTGGTGACTCCTCACACCATTGAGAGGTGAAGGATCGGTTAAAACGGAGACTGAAAAAATTCGAGGTACAACCGGGTTTCGAGCCCGCAACCCTTGGGTTTCCAGTCGAGCGCTTTATCCAAAGACCACCGGGCCCAACTGTATACTGCTGATTTGGCAAAAATAAAACCTTATAAAGCCTCTTTCTTCCTGTCCTTCCATGCTAGTTGCAGATTACATCGCCACCCAGCTGTATAGGACTCATTTACTAGTATATAACACATGTATGAGTTGGGCTTAAATTTTAGAGCCCTTTTTCTCGGAATTGTCTGGACAGTGTGCCTTAAAACTGCAATGAGTGGACACTCTTGATGTACACTACTAACATGCAAAGTCTCATCCCAAACTGAATTTCAGAGACTGGAAGGTCTCCTTGTGAGAAAAAAGGATGAAAACAGGCTAAAGCATTTGATATGTAGAAGAAAATGAAGAGGATAAGCTGGATGGGAAGACTGAACAACAAAAGAATGTAGGAATGGCTTAGTGAGAGGAGAAGACTGCTGCAGGTTATAAGAGAAAGAAAGAAGGACTGGATGGGGCATTTGTGGAGACAAGATTGTTTAATAACAGATGTTTTAGAAGGATTAATTTTTTTGTCATAGAAGATTGAGAATAAGGAGAAGATAGAAATTGATAGATGACATAAAAGTGCATTGTTGCTTGTCTGTTAGCACTGACAACGCTATGCAAACATCGCTGCAATTGGTCACAAATTATTAGCCACTATGTGAGAGACAATGCCTGAAATTTGATATTCTCGGTTCACTCTTGACACGATGGATCTCAGATGTGTGTACCTCCAACTACTACTCCATGTTAAAAGTCAAATAATTGCCATTGTGTGGTCATAACCAGGTCAGAAACCTTTTCACATACATAAATGTAGTACAAATGATAGATCTGCCAATACACCACCCTTTTACACCTTTGTGTACATGATACTACTACCATCTGTGTCTGTGCATATTGCTATAGAGATTAGAAGTACTTTTCGTTCCAATAGATCCATAGCGAGAAGATCCTCTTGGATGTCAGAAAATATGAACTGGGAAAAGTTTATCTTGGCTTAATTAATTACCCTAGAAAATAAACCCACATGACATTTTCATTTTTATATCAATAATTCTGACAACATTTGCATAGAAAATAGAGATTTCTTTAGGTTCTTCGTCAGTTTTGTGGTATGCTCCTTCAAGTTAAATTTATTATCAAGCTGTAGTCCAAAGAATCTAACACTGTCAACTTCTCTCTGGTTGTAGTCACATTTTAGACATATAATGACAGGAATACTTTTACTAGTTCTAAACTGCATATGTACATTTTTTAAGGTTTAGTGACAAAACTGGCTAGGACACATTTATTAATGTCCACAAAAATTCTATAAGCTGATTTTTCTAATACTATATTCACTATTCATGCTAATGTTTGTGTCATCTGCAAATACAACAAACTTGGCATCTGGCAATGTTACTGAAGTAAGGGCATTGATATATACAAATAAGAAAAAAAAGTATGGGCCCCCTAGGTTTGAACTCTGGGGGACCCCACATATTATTACTTCTGAGCTGGATGCTGCCTGATAGCTTAATACACATCTCTTTCCTATTGATACCCTTTGTTTTCTGTCAGATATAGAGGATATGAACCATTTTGCAGCATTTCCTATTACACTGAAATATTCTAATTTACATAAAATAATATTGTTATTTACACAGCCAATTGCCTTTGGCAGATCACAAAATATACCAGTAGCCTGTACTTTATTGGGTAATGAATTTAGTATAGTATCACTGTATGTGTATATATCTTCTCAATGTATGAACCCTTTAGAAATCTGAATTGTGACTTGGACAGTATTTCATTTGTGATCAGATGGTTAAAAAGTTTGAATCTTACCTGCAATTTGAAATGGTTTTTAATATACTTTTTTAATTTTAGCCACCACAGTTACAAAAATAAGTAGTCTGTTGTGCGAGTAGTTTAGTACATGGTCAATCATTAAAAACTTCGCTTTAATTGCAATGCTGCTACACATTGGCATGTACCAAAGTTCATCCAAATGCATATAAGTAAATGTCAATATGTAACAGCAGTGTGATAAGGTGTGGAATGTCGTTATGTCTAAAATTTGCTCAGATTGAAGACGACAAAAGGCGCCGGGCTGTGAACAGCAATGCAGGGGACAGCTGAATTCCTTGGCTCTACCAGAGAGGGCACTGCTGTCCGGCAGTGTGACCTGTCTGCTTATACTGTTTTGATGCATGTGTTGTAACTGCCAAGTTTGATATATATATAGCAAAATGCTGGACTCACTCATCAGTCTTCCACAACTCAGCTGAAGATAGCTAGCAGGTGTGATGTATTAGACGATGACTGGCTGCATACCCATAACGTCTATGAACATAACCCATAGATAAACTGATTTGTATGAGCTCTGGTATTGAGTGATATTCTGTTTTGTCAATGGACTATGAAGCGTGTTATGAACTTGGTCAACTGTGTGGGCACAGTTAAAGTTGATTTACACTATCTGCATCCTCTACTGACTATTTCTGTTGGTTAAAGTCTCTGTTACATCTCAAAGGAAGAATGATTAAGGTGTATCTTCCTTTCAACAATGTGGTTATTAGAGACTGAACCCAAGCTTGGAGTGTGTTTCTGTAATAGGTGATATAGGAAATCGGCCATGCTAATTCAAAGGAACTACACCAGTATTTGCCTAGAGCAATTTAGGAATATCACATAAAACCCACATCTGGATGGCTGGAGGCAAGTTTGAGCTGCTGTCCTACGAAATGAGAGTCCTGTGTGCTAAACTCTGTGCCATTTCACTCTTTATGTTCATTCATAGGAACCATCTCTTGTTATTACCAACAACACATCAATACAAACTCTATGAAGTTCTAAGTTTGAATCATCAAAATGCTTGCAAGCATGTGGAAAAGATCCTGGAATACATTTTCCAACAGGCAATCAAGCAAAGAACAGATCTAATACTGAGGTAGAATGATAGTGTCATTTACTTAAAAGCTAAAAATTTTTGTGAATGAAGATTGTTTTATGTTCTTCAAAAATGAAATGCCAAGATCACAAATTAATAATTTATTTAATGATGACTGGTTTTGGATGACTGTGCCACCACATCTGGTCATATACAATGTGATCTTACCTTTAAGTATCTTATAAGCTCTCATGTTTTAACTTCTGTATTTTTATATGACGACCAAGTGCTATGTTGCACTTATTATTTTATCTCCATTTTTTAAATAAGATGACCAGCTTATAAAATGTATATGACCAGATGATGGTGGCACAGTCCTCCAAGACCGGTCATTATTAAATAAATTATTAATTTGTGATCTTGGCATTTCATTTTTGAAGAATATAAAACTATCAGATCGCCTTTAAAACCTGCAATGTCAGGTAATATTAATGAAGACTGTGTTTCATTAAAGATGTGATTTCACACAGCTGTGCACTGCAACATCATCACATCTCTCCAACAGAGAGCCACACCAGGAAAGAAATCGAATTGTATGGTTTAAGATGTTGAAATAAAGACAGAAAACTCAGATAATTTCAAAATACAGTTTGTAGCCTATCATATGAATGCATTTTATTCCTTTCAACCCCAAATTATATTAATTTGTGAACAAAAATATTTCTTTGCCTATTTCTATACATTACAATTGGAATAATGTATATCTGATAGAATTTTTGATTATTTTTAGTTTTTGGAGGGAAATTTGGGATGACTGCATATGGTATCATTGAGCAGGTTATGTTTCCTTTATTGTAAATAATAACATTTTCAAACAGTTTACTACTAATTTAGACACTGGACTATTATCTAGAAATGAAATTTTCAAATTACCTTGATATAATTATTTGAATGTCTTGTTGCATGTGCCTTAACTTTGACATTAAGTAACAATACATATTTTGACAATTTATTGTAGCCTAATGCTCTTTGTTTCCTCAAGGTAATGGTAGACTACCTAGTCACAATGAATGGTTGGAGGTCCTGCAGTGTTGTTTACAATCTTCCGACAAATGGTTGTGTCTACAGGAAGATATAAATATGACATTGCCTTATGGCAACACTGGAGGAAAAGCGTTAAAAGGCCCATAAATTGCTTTAAAAAAATTTTATATACTAAAATAAAGTGACAAACATTATTAAAAATCCTGGTTCCTGATGAAAGTTCAAAGTGTTTTCTAGGCTTCTCAAGTGGTGTTTAAAATTTAAGGTGTTTCCAAGCTTTCAAGGTTTGATGGCTACCCTGCCCTGATAACATCAGAAGTTCAATGAGGCTTTTTGCAGATAATGCTGTAGTTTATCGAGAAAGGGCAGCAAAATGCTGGATGATCTGCAGCATATCAACACATGGTGTAGAGAATGGCAATTGAACCTCAACATAAACATGACTTAAGTGTTGCATTTACATACAAAGCAAGAACCTGTATTATATACCTATGCAATAGCAGGACAAACATGGAACATCAGGAGCGATTTGAAATGGAACAACCATATAATATTAATTGTGGGTTAAGACATATGCCAGATTGAGATTCATTGGAAGAATCCACAGGAAGTGTCCATCAACAAAGGAAGTACGTTACAAAACACTCGCTCAGCCAGCACTTCAGTATTGCATATCAGTGTGGACTCCATGCCAGGTAGGGTTAATAGAAGACATGGAGAAGATTCAACAGAGAGCAGCATGCTTCATTAAGAGCTCATTTATCAAGTGTGAAAATGTCACGGAGATGATTAGGAAACTCCATTGGCAGGTGCGGCAAGAGGAACATTCTGTGTCACGGTACGAGCTTCTGTCGAAGTTCCTAGAGCATATGTTTCTCAAACAGTCAACCAATATAATACTTCCTCATATGTATATCTCATAAAATGACCACAAAGATAAAAATAGAGGGATTAGGGCCCACATGGAGTCTTACCAGCAATTGTTTTTCCCGTGAACCATGTTGTTGTTGTGGTCTTCAGTCCGGAGACTGGTTTGATGCAGCTCTCCACAATACCCTATCCTGAGCAAGCCTCTTCATCTCCACATAAGAACGGCAACCTACATCTGTCTGGATCTGCTTACTGTATCCATCTCTTGGTCTTCCCCTGCGATTTTTTCCCCATACACTTCCCTCCAACGCTAAATTCACAATTCCTTGATGTCTAAGAATGTGTCCTACCAATCTATCCCTTCTTTTAGTCAAGGTATGCCAGAAATTTCTTTTCTCCCCAATTCTGTTCAGTACCTCCTCATTAGTTACGCGATCCACCCACCTAATCTTCAGCATTCTTCTGTAGCACCATATTTCAAAAGCCTCAATCCTCTTCCTGTTCGCACTGTTTATCGTCCATGTCTCACTCCCATACAAGGCAACACTCCATACAAATGCCTTCAGGAAGGACTTCCTTAGGTTTAAATCAATATTCGATGTTAAAAAATTTCTCTTTTTCAAAAACGCTTTTCTACCCATTGCCATTCTGCATTTTATATCCTCTGTACTGCGACCATCATTTGTTATTTTACTGCCCAAGTAACAAAACTCATCTACCTCCTTTATTGCTTCGTTTCCCAATCAAATTCCTTCAGCATCGCCTGATTTTCTTACACTGCACTCCATTACCCTAGTTTTGCTCTTGTTAATGTTCATCTTGTATGAACCTCTCAGCACACTGTCCATTCCGTTCAATTGCTCTTCCAGGTTCTCTGCTGTATCTGACAGAATTACTATGTCGTCGGCAAAACACAATATTTTAATTCTTCACCCTGAACTCTAATTCCTTCTCCACATTTCTCCTTGCTTTCCTTTATAGCTTGCTCAATGTACAAATTGAACAACAATGGAGAAAGACTACAACCCTGTCTTACTCCCTTTCCAACCACTGCATCCCTTTCATGCCCTTCATCTCTGACAACCGCTGTCTGATTTTTGTACAAGTTGTAAATAACCTTACGTTCCCTATATTTTACTCCTGCTTGCTTCAGAACTTGAAAGAGTTTATTCCAATCAACATTGTCAAAAGCCTTCTCCAAATCTACAAAAGCTAGAAATGTAGGTTTGCCTTTTCTTAATCTGTCTTCTAGGATAAGCCGTAAAGTGAGTATTGCCTCCCGTGTTCCTACATTTCTCCTGAACCCAAACTGATCTTCCCCGACATCGGCTTCTACCAGCTTTTCCATCCTTCTGTATATAATTCGTGTTAATATTTTGCAACCAGTAACTCTCATTTAATTTATGTACTCTTCTAGGGAAAAAGGCAAGGATTGCACTTCATCTACATGGCACTTAACACTACATGTTCTCCCTACAAAAAATAGTACCTGACATGAGCAGAGAGACACCAGAAGGAAGTTTGCAGTTGATTATGTGACAATCTCAAAGTGACTGCACTCTACGGATGTGGTTGGCTAATCAAAAACCGAAGGTGCAGATGGATGTGGCACATCTGTTGCTAAAGTGACTGAAGGGATTACCTTCTGACATTGTAGCATAGGGCTTGCATTCTCCCTATGAAAAATGAACATACAGAAATAACTGGATGTTCCTGGTAAATTTTGCACCTAATATTTTCGACCTGGAACAGTGCTTCCTCCATCAAGTAAGTATTCTGCTTGACAGAACAGCACTATGGTCATGAAATACAAGTCACCTGTTGCTGGTAGCTTTCCATACCTCTCACATTGTCTTTATGTGAGATATAAATAGGAGAAAGCAATACACAGTAGGAATGTGTACTCAGGATGCAGACTGCAATTTAAGTTTGCCAATAGTGCTTCAAAAAAACGAACCCACATAAGAGAGAGGGGTGCCATGTATTCCATGCCTGTCCTATGGGCAGTAAGTGTAGAGCTCATACAATGGCAGAATCACATACAGTAATTGTAATAATGTTTTTCATATGCATATGTTTAACAATGTTTGCGAGATTTGCCTCAATGTCAGTGTCATGGATTACAACGCACAAGAATACATCAACTCAAAATAGATGCCAGCCATTTTCCAAGGAAACACTAACAGTTGTAATAGACAAAAAAGATTTAGCTTACGAAAGGACAGTAATTTTCTTCCACAGATATATCTGCAAATAGTTTGTTCTAAAAAAAAAAGACTGGTTCCAGATTGGGGTGGGGGGGGGGGGGGGGAATTACAGATAGGTTAACTGCTTTCTTCCGCATCTTAGGGCAAATCACACGTAACACTGCAGGAGGAAACCAGAAAACAAATAAATGGTCACATCACAACAGTCCCACAAAATGAATAAAATGAATGTGCAATCAAGCCACATGATGTGATAAAAAAAATGCAACCAGAGGAAAGACTATGATAGGGGACAAGCTAAATCAGAGTACAGTCTGTTGTTTGATTACAGTGCTAGAAGGTACTGATTCAATACCACATAAGGCTGACTTCTTCCTTCTATGTATCTAGTGCAACTACCTGGACTGGAAGTTCTGACAGAATATTCCATTGAAACTGCAATCTTCAATCCAAATTCAATAGACCATAGTAATTATGTCCAGGACAAGCTTTTAGTTATAAGCCACAGGCTAGTTACAGTGATATGACCACCAGCAAATTAATATGGGGACAGTATTACAGAACAGTGGCTTATAAGCGCAGAATATTGACAAGCAATCTTGCATGTTCAACACTGAATTTGGGCCACTTGCATGTGTGGAACAACACTGAAAACCTGTCCCAATCCAGATATTATGGAGTAGTCTATCTCACACACAAAGTTCAACATACATCATGACACACAAGTAGCACCTACATATTTAAACAAATCATAAACATTAATTCTCAGACATTGTTGATGCATCAAAAGCAGTATATATTTCACAACTGATCCCACTGGACAGCAAATTAAGCAATACTATTAGTTGCAACGTAGACCTCTCCACCTTGTACGCCAAATAACAAACGCCAATTTATGGGTTCTCTGTAACCTTTGGCGTAGATCTCTGTCATTTTGGATGCAGCCTTTGGATGATCAACTGTTTATGTAGTAATAAAATATTACAGCTGAGGTCATATTGTAAAGTGGAATATAAATATGTGCAAGTATATTTCATAAGGAGAGCAGAGCAACTAAAATGGATTTTTAAAGTTTCACGTATTTTATAGTTTCATAATAGATAGTGTTATGAACAAGATTAAGTTACTACATTCTTGGAGATTAAACCACAGCAGCAGCTGTAGTTACAGGTGTACTGATATTACGGTGTGTCAAACAATGAAATTGTAACCACACTGATCAGACAGAACATTTTTAACATCTAAATAATACTGATATAAGCCCGTCCAGGTGATAGCAGCATCACCTGTCAAGGAATGACTACTAATCAAACACAGGCATAGTGCACATATTATCAGTATGTCAAATGGGGTAGGCACACAATTTGAGTTTCACAGGAGGCAGATTGTGATGGCTCAGAGACTTGGTGTGAACATTTTGGAAACTGCATGACTTGTTGGGTGTTCAATAAGTACTGTGTGGAGTGTCTTCAACAAACCATGAAACCAGGTACTTTGAAATGTTAGACAGCCACCCCTCATTAAAGTGTCAGACATTGTAGGCTGGGCAGAATAATAAAACATGACAGGTTGGGAACTGTAGTGGAACTAACATCAGACTTCAATGCGGAGCAGAGTACAGAAGTGTCTGAAAACACAAACTGCACCGAACACTCCTAATTATGGACCTCCTCAGTCAAAGACCCATGCATGTGCCAATATTAACAACAACATCAGCACCTATGACTGAAATGGGTATATGGTCATTGTCACTTGATGTTGACCCAATGGCGGAACAAAGATAGTCTGACAAATCCTGATACTTTCTTCCCTGTGCTGATGGGAGGATCCAATTCATCATCTTCCAAAACAACAGCCCCTTAACACCTCTACTGTGAGATGGAGACAAGCTGCCAGTGGCTCAATTATGCTCTGAGAAATATTCATGCAGACATCCATAGATTCAGTGAGCTCATATAAGGTATCACGATAGCCAAGAAGTATCATGCACTAGCTGCAGTCCACATACAGCCCTTTGTAATGATCATGTTTTCCCAATGACAAGGGAATTTTTCAACAAGTTAATGCACCATTTCACAAGGCCAGGAGTGTGATGGAATGATTCGAGGAACAAAATGGCAAGTTGCAATTGATGGACAGTCCATCTGAACCAGATGAAACTTATCTGGGGCACGATTGAACGTGGCATCACAGGTCATCGACCGTAGCCTCCAGAATTAAGGGGAATTGTGTGGCTTTAGTGTCCAGATGCGATGTCAGCTCCCTCTAACAACCTAGCAACACCCCACTGTTTCCATACCAAGAAGCTTTGCTGCTTTTGTCCAAGCCAAAGATGGATGTTCCAGCTATTAGGTAAGTGATGATAATGTTCTGGCTGATCAGTGTATTTTGTGAAGTAGAATATCTAAAACAATGACTAATGATCATGAAAACTGAAATTTATGTACAACTAAACGGTATATAGAAAACAAAAATTATAATGCTTTATGTAATAGTTATTCAATGGAGGTAAGACATGTCATTGACACTACTGCACTAGAAATGTGTGTATTACCAAAACAACTTAAGAAAATTTAACATTTCCTAAGTATGAATCCAAGTGAAACTATTAACAGCAGAAGTAGTACTGCAGTGTACGTAAAAAAAAACCTACTAGACATCTTGTCAATAATATAAAGACATACTAATATGGTTTCATCATTCGAAATATGTATAACAATAAACAATTAAAAAAAACTACCTAATCTTAACTGGAATGATAATGTATTGTCTATCATATTTGAACTGCAATCACATAAAATATTTATTCATGTAACAATTGTTTAAAAGATATTTACGGAGATTAAGAGGATTTGTACACAATAAATTGCAATATATTATGAAAAGTTTTTTATTTTATGAAAAAGCTTTCATCTTAAAAATTTGACAATCCACCACTATTACAACAGTTATAAATTCAGGAATTTTTTGCAACATGTATAAACTCTATAGCATTCAAACAAATTTTATTATTACTATAACAATGGTAATTGTTTCATTGTATTTTATATCTCCACACATTGATGATACATATATTAGTCTGGCCAAAGATTAAAAGCAGCAGCAACAACAGGCAGCTGCACCTTCAGTTAGATACAAACACTGTAAGAGAGGTGCCATCCTCCCTTATGTGTCAGGCATGTGCTGTAATATAAGAAACACTATTATTAATCATCAAAGCACATTTTTAGAGTTACACAAAAATTATAACCCCACAACTATTTACTGCTAATGATACTGGTAGCACAAAACATTTATGTAAATTATTATTGCCTACACTCACATGGTGCATATATAAACCCTCAGAACAAAAATGTTGATGTGAAGCTAAAACAGTGACATTGACATATATTTACATCTTTGTGTAACATACTCTTCCATTATTAAATCATCATCATTCAATATTATTGAGTCAGCCTGTAAATACAGAGCTGAAAAATAAAACGAAATGAAAACATTGTAATACACAGTATATAACATGCACACATTACATATAGCCTTGAACAAATACATTAATCCTATATAAAGTTCAATTATCAGCCACTAGCAAAGTTTCAGGAAACTAAACCAATTCTTAATCACTGGATGCATTGCATTCCTCCTCCACCTACATGAGTTCGATGTGTACACATGAATCAAAGTATTAAAAGGATCAGTGGAAATGACTGGCTACACACATCCATGTAAGAGTCCTAATGATGGGGATTACCCATACTTGAGGCCATGACTGTCAAATCTAGATGCATCCAGCCTTGGTCCACAAGTAAGTGTTTTTGCTGTGTTAGGTCATTACATTCGAGACCTACAGCATTGATAACGGAGGTGGTGAGTTACGTTGATACAACTAGAGGTATGCATACAAACAATTGTGTAATGTGTGTTTATAAACACTGATGATAAAAAACACTTCATGTATAACAATACTACTGAAGAATACTTATCAAGAGTTATGGATATGTCAAGAAATGTACTTGCAGTAAAGTCACAGCAGTTGAACGCTTCTCAAGTGCAACATCCTGGACACAGCAGTTGTACCGTGGCTCTTTCTGTTAATGTACCTCAGGTTAGTTGTACGACTTGCATGACATACATAATGTCCAGTCCTGCACAAAGTTTCCACTTCTTTGTTAGTGACAATACTGGTGAATAAATGTTGATACATTTTACACCTCCAACAGTGTATCATGTACACACATACTGTGTACATACTATGTAAGCCATCATGGAAACATGGCAGAGGGTACCTCATACCAGTACAAGTCATTTCCTTTCCTATTTCATTCCAAAAAAAGAGCTTCCATACAAGGCCTAATTTCTCTTATTTTATTAATGTAGTCCTTAAGTAAAATGTAAGTCACTGGCAGTAGAATTGCTCTGCAATCACCTTCAAATGCTGCCTCTCAAAACTTCCTCAAACATTTTTCTCAGAACAAATGTCATCATCCCTCTAGAAAGTATGATTTCAGCTCCTGAGCCTTTTCTATTGATCGACCCAGCCAGTAACAAATCCAATAAATTGTCTTTGAATTGATTCTATGTCTTTCTGTAATACTATCTAGTAGGTATTCTAGATGTGTGATCTACATGTGTTCCCATTTACAGACAAACAACCTGTTCCGAACATTCTCCCAATAAACTGAAGTCAACCAACTGCCTTCCTCACAATTATCATAACATGCTCATTTCATATCACTCTGCAATGTTATACCTTAATATTTAATCAATGTGATTATGTCAAGCAGTACACAACTTAAAATGTATTTTAAGGTTATGATACTGTTTCTCTTACTTATCTGCATCAGTTTACAGTTTTTCTACATTTAGAGCTAGCTATCATTCATCACACGAGATAGACTTTTGTCAAAGTCACCTTAAACCCTACTGAGGTCACTCAACATCAACACCTTCCTGTACACCATTACATCTGCAAACTGCTAATCACCCTGTCAGTCAGATGATTTATGTAGATAGAAAATAATGGCAGTCCTATCACATAAAATCAGGTAGGGGATGGTGGTTGTTGAGATTACAGAGTGCATCTCCTAAGGCCAGTTAGGTTGGTTGAAGAAGTATACTGATTTAAACAGCAAAAAGGACTGTAACATTTGACTCTGAAACAGGATTGTTACAAATTATATGTCAGTATGTGTATCCTTGATCTCTCCAAACTCCACATGGCATTACAGATTTCTTGTGCTCTCTTCATCTTCCTCTTCCTCTTCCTCTTCTTCTTCTTCTTCTTCTTCATCTTTTTCCTTGTATAGAGACACAGATCAACAAAGTTCACATCTAAATATGCGAAGCAATTAAGACAGCACATCCCGATCATAACTGACAACCAATGGTTTATCATGAATGAGCTTTTTTATTAGCATAACACATCATGTGAGACTATTCAGGAAATGTAAAATGCATGGCATTAAAATTAGTAAAAGATCAGAAAGTTGGTCATAAAGCCAAAAAATGTTACTGAGCTCTAGACAATATCACTGAAAAGTGTATGTGGAACAAATGTGGTCCCTGTTATACAGGGTGGTCCATTGATAGTGACCGGGCCAAATATCTCACAAAATAAGCATCAAATGAAAAAACTACAAAGAACAAAACTTTCCTGGCTTGAAGGGGGAAAACAGCACTATGGTTGGCCCACTAGATGATGCTGCCATAGATCAAACGGATATCAAGTGCATTTTTTTTTTTTTTAAATAGGTACCCCCCATATTTATTACATATTCGTCTAGTACGTAAATAAATATGAATGTTTTATTTGGAAAACTTTTCTTGCTTTATGATAGATGGGCTGTAATATTCACAAACATATTGCTCACAATTTTAGACGAACAATGTGTAATAGGTAGGTTTTTAAAATTAAAACACAGAACGTAGGCAGGTTTGAACTTTATTTCGAGTGTTCCCAATGTGATACATGTACTTTTGTGAAACTATCATACATTATGAGAAAGCATGCTGTTACTGCGTGATTACCTGTAATTACCTCATGACTTCAATAAATGCTTAAAATGATGTCCTTCAACTTCAATACATTTGGCAATACGCGTAATGAAATTCCTCTCAACAGCGAATAGTTCGCCTTCAGTAATGTTCTCACATGCATTGACAATGTGCTGAATGTATGCTTTCAGGCATTGTCGGTGAATCACAATAACAAACATCCTTCAATTTTGCCCACAGAAATAAATCCGGGGGTGTAAGATCTGGTGAACATGCGGGCCATGGTATGGCACTTCTACGACCAATCCACCTGTCATTAAATATTCCATTTAAGACCGCCTTAATTGCATGCAAACCATGTGCTGAACATCCATCATGTTGAAAGTACATCGCCATTCTGTCATGCAGTGAAACATCTTTTACTAAAATCAGTAGAACATTATGTAAGAAATCAACATACATTGACCGTTTAGATTACCATCGATAAAATGGAGGCCAATTATCCTTCCTCCCATAATGCCGCACCATACATTAACCCGCCAAGGCCGCTGATGTTCCACTTGTCATAGCCATTGTGGATTTTCCGTTTCCCAATAGTGCATATTATGCCAGTTTATGTTTCCTCTGTTTGTGAATGACACTTCATCACTAAACAGTACGTGTCAAAAATATCTGTTATCGTCTAGTAATTTATTTTGTGCCCAGTGGCAAAATTGTACACAATGTTCAAAGTCTTTGCCATGCAAATCCTCGTGAATAGAAATATGGTCCGGGTGAAATTTATGTTGATGTAGAATTCTCAACACCGACATTTTTGAGATTCGCAATTCTCACTCAATTTGTCTGATACTGCAGTTAAAACACTTACTTGGGCACTTGCAGGTAGTGGTTTATGTTTTACTTGTGACTGAGCATTTCCTGTCTTTTTAAATAACGTAACTATCCAACGAAAAGTCCATGCACTTGGATGCTGTCTTACAGGATAATGATCGACATACGTAGCACAGGTCCATTGAGCATTTTGATCACAATAGCCATACATAAATACCTTATCGACCTTCTCTGCAATTGGTAAATGGTCTATTTTAACACGAGTAATGTATCACGAAGCAAATACCGCCCGCACTGGTGAAATGTTACGCGATACCATGTACTCATATGTCTGGGACTATTACGGCGCCATATATCACAAATCGGAAAAAAAAAAAAAAAAAAAAAAAAAAAAAAGTGTTCCAAATAAAACATTCATATTTATTTATGTGCTAGACGAATATGTAATAAAAAATTGAGGTACCTATTTTAAAAAATGCAGTTGATATCCGTTTGACCTATGGCAGCGCCATCTAGCGAGCCAACCAAAGTGCCATCTGTTTTACCCCTTCAAGCTAGAAAAGTTTTGTTCTTTGTAGTTTTTTGTTTGATGCTTATTTCATGAGTTACTTGGCCCGGTTACTATCAATGGACCAAGCCTGTATGTCGGAACAAATTCAGTAATGTAATTTATTGCAGGTTCAAAATATTTTACACATTATGCAATTACAAAATTATCCAATATTGTATCATTTGTGTTAGAAAATAAGAACTTCAATATAATCTCACTTGCAAGTTCAATCCAAATAATATATTTTACACTGTTTGGAAAATTACTGCTACTGAACTATTAAGATTATATGGGTATTCTTACAATCCTATTGCTCAGCAGTATGTGAGGTTTCACCACATATAAAAATGTACTGACACACATCAATACTTTGCTTTAAAATACAACTTCTGATGTAAGATTCTACTGAAACAATCTGCTGGTCATCCAAATCACTGCATCCAAAGACAGAAATATATGCCAAAGGTTTAGAAAGAGCTCATAAACTGATGTACTCTATGGTGGTATCAGTTGTAGAATATATACTGCTTTCGATAAAAAAAAAAAAAAAATTAAAAAATAAAAAAATAAAAAAAATAAAAAATAAAAAAAAATAAAAAAAAAGTAAGTCTGAGAGTTAATGCACACTGGAGTGAAAAGCATGGCTTGTGGTGTAGTCAGCTCATTATCCAGTCTTATCACAAATTGTGCTGGTCAAGGTTGATCTTACCCAGTTGTCAAGGCCAGACACACCCTGACAGCCAATCAGTTAGCCTTCAGGCTGTGAGACCATCCTATTGCATTAACATTTATTCTTTGTTTAAATATGTAGTTGTTACCTGTAAGTTTTGGTTATGTAGACTTCGGTCCACAACACGTTACTCAACCAAACGTCATCTTCCACCATCTTTTGAAACGCCCACACCGCAAATGTTTGGATTGGGGCAGGTTTTCCAGTGATGTCCCACACAAGCAACTGGCCTGAATCCACTGTCGACATGCTGCACTGTCTGTCAATATTCCAAGTTTGTATGCTAACAATATGTAATACAATCTCCACATTCCTTTGTTGGTGGTTCTACTGCAACAATTACCCAGTGGCTTGTAACTGTAGTGCTTGACCTACAGATAAATCATTTGACTACAGACTTTGGATACTAGACTGTAGGTTCAATGCAATATTCTATTACACATATTTAAACACTACTTACAGAACTGTCAATCCAGATTGCTGCACTACATACATACGATGATTAGGGCAGACTGATGCGTGATCAAACTGGTACCTTCTGGCCCCACGTTCAAATTGAATGGTGTTTGTATTGAACTCTCTTCTAGCCTCATATATCATATCTAGTCTTTTTCTTTCTTTGGGCCACAACCAGTGAGAATTTTGTATTGTGTTGTGTGGCCTGGTTGGAATTTCATTTCATTTCATTCCAAGCATGTGTGTTAATTTTTACCTTTCTATCATCATTATTCCATGATTTATTAAGTTTTCAAATT
The DNA here is from genome assembly GCA_026315105.1 of Locusta migratoria. Classification (NCBI taxonomy): domain Eukaryota; kingdom Metazoa; phylum Arthropoda; class Insecta; order Orthoptera; family Acrididae; genus Locusta; species Locusta migratoria. The sequence continues at coordinate 383,569,462 of CM048755.1, forward strand.
TATACAGACTTTTTGATCACCCGGTACATTTTGTGGGAGAGTAGTGATGTAGTTCTGTATTTTTGGATCTCTTTCTGCAGTTTGGAGTGGTTTGCTGTAACATACAGAAGAAAGCAGTTAACCTGTCATCCCAATGTGAAAACAAATCTGTTTAGAACAGGCCACTCTGGGGAAGCAAATGTTTATTTTTTTAGGCTTACTCAAAAAACCAATATGCCATTCACAAAAATCACATACCTTAAAAAATCAATCTGCCATTATGCAATGCCATCAATAAGAAACACACAGCATACATGCTTTGTCAACATATTGCCCTCATTTAAAAGAAAACATACTGCTGCAATGAGGCTGCACTGTGGACTACAGAACAGCTGCTCTCGCATACTAAAGCTAATTTGTGCACAACAAAATTCTCATGGTAACCTATGGTAATACTATCCTGACATTCAGAAATTGTGTGTCTAATCTATCCAATTGGATAGGTTATTGATGACATTTTGTAATGGAAGATTAATTTGTAAGGTATGTCATTTGAATGGCATACTAATTTAGTAGTCATCAAATTCTTAGCATCATATTTTAATATATACTTTCTTGTTTTTACATACTAGAAAATGGTATAAGGTAGTCGAAAAACATGCCATACTGACAAAATTTGATTGAGAGACAGTTGTATGGTAGCATCAAAACCATAATGACAATGGGATCTTAAACCTTAATGCTCTCCACACAACATAACCTCCACCTGTGTATAGATAAAGGAATGTAATCATGCTGTTGTATTTAGATTGTGGTATCTGTTGATGAGATACACGTAATGCTAAGGGTCACATCTAAGCCTACAGTAGTATCCTGACTACAAATCAAATAGCACAATCTATCACCTAGTACTTGCCCTATAGGACACAGACCTTGTGAGCATAAGGCAGAAACTTGCATAAGTGAAATAACTCACCCTTGACACTAATACATTAAACAGATGTAAAATATTCTAACTTATAGTAATTAGCATTTAGCCGCAAGCTAGGCTAATTTTGTTAAGACAGTGTCCTGAAAACACAGAACATAATTATAACACAACCCATATCCTTGTCCTTTCCCTTTATGACACTGCTGTGATGGGTGTGTTCGCATGTGGATTAGAATCATGCAGTGCGGCTGTGCTCATGGAGGCCACCGTTTGGACATACAGTTGTGGACTGGCTATCACAGCATTATTATTTTACAATGATCAAAGGTGTGTTAGATAAGTTCTACAACATCTCACAAATTGCCAAGAATATCTCAATGCAGGTTTCACTAATTCTATCAGGCTTTGCAACCACATAATAATGTTTTCGCCAATGCATTGGAGACCCAGACTCGGGTATTAAAGTCTGTGATTTCCGATTTGTCCAAGTTCCCATGCCCCATGGTGTCACACATGACTTTGTTGCTTACCCACCATCATTTCCTGCTTACGATGAGGCTGTTGATGAGTGGGAAGCATATGAGAAGTGAATGAAGCATAACTTGCAAGCTACTGGTGTTAAGAATGCAAAAAATTTGTCATGCTCTTTTACTTTCATGGATTTTGCCTAGGATTTATAATTTACTGTGTCAGTTGCCACCCTTGCAGGACCCTTCATCCCTCACATTGGATCAAATGTTTCAGCACCAGTCGTATCAAGCACGGGCAGCCAAGCCAGTTGACATTGCAACTTCATATCCAATGTTCATAAGGAATCATATGAGACCACATGGTCTGAGATGTGATTATTCAACTTGCCCCGACAGGAAAGTTAGAAAGCATGAATTACAAAGCGAAAACTCTTTGTTGTCTGGCTTTCTGAAAATAGCCTAATCTTTTGAAGGGTCACGAGCAGTGGCAAATCAAATCAAAGTTTGGTACAAGGGATAAGCTGTGAAGGCCACTCCTTCCCTCCTCGTGTTAGGAGATTGTAAGAACATTGTGGCAGTCCAACAACAGTCCCAGCTGTCAGACATTAGGTGTCATATGTGGCAGTGCTTGCAAGCACATCATCAACAAGCTACTACTATTTGGACAAATTATGTTGAAATATAATGCATTGTCTGATGGGAGTGACCTTAAAGGCATTTCCCATTTATTGTTGCCCCGTAATCCACCGTGCCAAGTATCAACTTAATTAGCATAAATAGAACACAGCCATGATCACATTCCCCTTGTCCTCATAAACTTACTGTTTTGTGAGTCGTGACCATGCTGTTTGTCCTAAACTTTGGAGCAAATGCCATCATTGCAACAAGAGAGCCCACATCTCATCAGTGCAAATCCAATCCACCCCAGAAAGATCAGGACATGGATACAGATGTCAATTTTTTCTCAGACATAACAGTTGCTCCTTCTAAGTTAATCGTTCAACTTCAGGTTTTTGAATGGGTACAACAAATGCAAGACAATATGGCTGCTGCTGACACGTCATTACACACTCAAACCTATTTTGACTTGGGCTATTTTCCACTCCTACTTATCCTTTCTTAACCATAACAACAGATTTCCACGCTGTCAGTTCACCATCCTTCATATCACACAGTTGTGCAACCGTTAACATTTCTTGTGGTTGGTAATGCTTACATAGAAAACCTTTTTGGTATATGTGCATACAAGTTATTTGGATTATCCATTTCTGATAACGTCAATACTAATATGAGGGGAACTCCCTATCCCCAACTGGATGCAATCTGTGCTGACTTTTCTTCCTTATTCATAACAAGGTTGCATTGCACAACTTCATTTTAGGCCCTGATCAGTATGAAACCTGCACAAGGACTGATGATTACAGTATCATGGTCCCACCCAATCACAAACCAAAGCCTGTGAAACTGTGATTTTTCTGGGCTTGCCCATTGCATTTCTTGGAATAAGTGGGCCACACTACTTGTCATGGTTAAAAAAAAACCAATGGGCTGGTTGTGACTCTGTGGTGACTTTAATGTGACAATCAATGCCCAGTATGTCATCAATATCTATCCATTGCTACACCAGGATGAGTAACTAACAAAATTATCAGATGGTTACTTGTTTTCCAAGATCGACTAGGGGGGAGACCTACCTATTGCTTCCCTTGGCTGAGGTGTCACAACGCATGTTGGTTGTTAATACTCCCTTTGATTTATACCAAGACTTGCACTTTCCATTTGGAGTTGCAAGTGCCTCCACTATTTTCTGGAACACTCACTGTGGCAATTTACATGTTACCAGCTGTTACCCACCTTTTCGACGTATAGGAGTTCTACGGACCTTGATTAAAAGAGCGTATGTTATCTCAGATGCTGAGAAATTACCACAGGAGCTGAAACATCTTATGGTTGTGTTCAATCAAAAGGGGTATATTGACAGATTCGACATGCTTTTGAGTTTGGACCACTACCTAAGCCAGCTGAAGACACATTCAGTGCTGTGGTCTTTCTACCTTATGCTGGAAATGTATCTGCCAAGATAGGTAGAATCTTTAAGAAAAATGAAATCTGATGTGTTTGTCGTCTGCCACCTAAGATTAGAGCACTTCTTGGCTCTGTTAAAGATGATTTAGGTCTGAGGAAGCCTGGCATTTATAAAATACCATGTGAGTGCAGTAAAACGTACACTGAACATAATTGCCATATGCAACTGTTGCAGCTTGATAAATCAGTGGTGGCTGAACACCACCTTGCAGATCACAGGATGCTCTACAATGAAACACAGGTAGTCGCCAATGCTTTGTGTTACTAGGATTGTGTTTTAAAAGAAATCAAATGTTTGTAGAGCTTATGGGACTTAACTACGGGGTCATCAATCCCTAAACTTACAAACTACTTATGAACTACCTTATACTAAAGACGGCACAAACATCCATGCCCGAGGGGGGATTCCAACCCTCCGACGGGGAACAGCCTCTCGCATCACAACATAGTGCCTCCATGCACTCGGCCACTCTGCTGCAGCGTTTTAAAAGAATCTCTTGAAACAAGACTAACAAATTATGATATTAACTGAGATAATGGATATCCACTGAGTAAAACATGGAGTCCAGTGTTGTCAGATATGATAAAACGTCAGCATCTCAATCAGATGGCACCGAGTGACAATCTAACAGTATATCATTTTTCGACAGAATTTACAACTGGATTTGCTGCATCATTTGCACTAAGGGGGGTAACAGCTATGAGCAAACATATGCACAATTACTTAGCGCATGTACCTTAGCAAATTCTCTGCATATAAATGTTCTGTCATTCATAGTTTCTACCAGTTGTGGCGACAGCATCATAATCTTTCTTACCTGATGATGGCGGCCAAGTGGTCCATAGAAATATAGTGTGACGATTGCAGTTTCACCCGGCTGGAGACCCAACATGAATCTGAACAGTTGATACACTGTGAAAGCCTGCATATTCAGTTGTTTATCTGCGCAAGGTGATCTGAAGCACACATAGTGGATCTTTCGGGATGATGAATTTCTGTATCTGCCATAATTGTTGCTTATATTAGTGTGCATGTGGTATTTAAGCCAAAAAAAGTTGTGTTCAAAATATTATTTGGATTTTGGGTGTTGACAAATTGCTGATATTTAGGTTTTTTACCAGTTGCAAGGTGGTGAACGTTTTGTATTACTACTTATCTCTTTGCTATATTTTTTATTATTCTAATCACAGTAGAATAAGCAATGTTTGTCTGGGCATTGAGTGAAGCTCTCTTCAACGCAATTAATTGCTCAGTGTAAGGAGAAATATACCATTCATGATAATTTTTTGCTGGTGTCTATATGAAATACTTCTACATTTTAATGGAGTATACGAAGGCAACAGATGTGCCACAACAAATCAACAGTTTCTGTCCAATCACTCATGTTAAGCAATGTCAGGTTTGGTTAGCACATTATGAGTCCCATCCAGTGGCGTAGCTATCATAGGGCTAGGCGGGGCAGTGCCCCGGGGCCCCCGAACTCCAGGGGCCCCTCGGCCTTGGTGAGCGACGATCGGAAAAAGTTACAGTAGAGCGTCGAATTTTTTATTCTATTTTTTTACCCTCCCACCCTATCGTCCATCATATCCCCTTCCCCTCAAACCAAGTTTCTCACAGTAGCCGCACTGGGCCACCGGATGGTGGAACAATGCTTCTAATTGGGCCTTCACAAGCCGCCACTATGTGGCGCTGCTGACAGGCGAAGCTGCCACTCAGTGTGTCCAGCAATCGGCACACTTCAGTCGGCAGACGTAGCAGCACCATCAAAGCTGCTCACAGCAACAGCTGCGTCTTCCTAGTGTTTCGGCACGCAATGTGAAGGATCGCGCTCCTCCAAATACAGTAAAACACATTTACTGTACTGTACTGCTTATTGGCATATAGAAGTGTACAGTTCGAATATCCGAATAAACCGGTTTTCCGAATATCCATGTCCACAAATTACTTCGGATAATAGACGTTATACTGTATATAATATTTTAGTTGATTGAAAGAATTTCGACTTTTAATTTCTCCTGCCGAAATTGACCCCAACATGGACAGTTCGCCAATTATGTAAGGAAATTATAACAAAATATGCATTATTAGAATGTGAGCAATCAAAAACAAGGCTGCATCAAGTCTAAATTTAACAGACGTTATTGATGATTTTGCAAAAACCAAAGCCAGGAAAAGATTGTAAAATAATTGTTAAAATAAAATTAAGTACTTTTTAATTGTGTACCAATATTATTACTATAATGTACTGCAGTCACGAAAACGCTTACCGATAATTACTGATCAGAAATCATAGCTTTGGCAACATCTGCAATCTAACAGTTTGAAGCATTGTATTACTCCAATAGGTATTCTTTCATTCTGACTTTGGTGCGTGAGGAAACACGAACGAAATCCCCACGACTTGAAAAACGCCACTCATTAAGTTCGTGATACACAATGAGGCGCGAAAAATAATTATGAATTTTTTTCAAGGACTAATAGTATTCGTGTTACAAAAAATAGGAAAATTTCCAACTTTTAGAAAACAATGTTTTAACACATTGACTGCCACGAGAGTTAAATATAAGTCACAGGAAGTCTTCTCTTCGGGCCACGTGAAGTAAATACAACTCATGGACATTTTTCCATTTGAAGCTCCGTGGTGCAGTTGTAACTCACAGTAGCGTGCTGTGACGTGGTGTTACAGTACGTTATGGCCCCAGTAACAAATCCTGTTCGTGGCCTCCAGTTTTCAAGAGCTCAAGAGTAGTTATTGACACTTGAAATCGTGAATTATATACAACTCACATGGCCCAGTCATATTGGAGTTTCCTTGTTTTTATAATTTATTATTTAGTGTTACATATTATACAGAGGATTGTAAAGCACATACAGTTTTAAGTAAATTCTCCAACTTTAATTGCAACAACAATGACACAGACTGAAAAAATGGGCAATTTCACTTTGTATCTCTAACACCTGCATGCACTGTGCGGCAAAGGGCAGACCGCTGGAATGGTCAGGCATTGCCGAACTTTGTGCGCCTGCAAAACAGCCCCCACTGACTACCCTATTACGTCGCAAAAGGAAATTACAAGGTTTTTTACAAAGTTATACCGACCCTTCCACAGTACACCTCATAAATCACAGATGACGTACTGCACAGATACACCTGGAGAGTGCGCATTTTCCACAAAATGTGTCGAGCCAGGAAACAGGCATGTTTATTTTTCACAAATGCGTTAATACTGAAAGGAATACCGAACGGAATCTACATACCTCTCTACAATGGAAGGCGGGAATTGGATTCGGCATTCTGTGGCTTTTTTCTGGGAACTGCGCCTTCCCATACCATAAGAATTATTCGCTCATCAGTTTACGTTCATAGTAACACTTTACCATCCACCACATTCTGCTCAGTTCTAATATGTGAAAAACAAACAATTTCAATGTGTTTTAAAGTAATGGTGAGAAGTCAGCACTCCATGCAATCTTTTAAGGTACGTTTCTACCCTCACACTATTTGTTTATTCTGCCATTTAAAGGTTTAATTACATTCACGGATCAGAAGTTTCATGTAATAATTACTTTGTCTCAATAGTAAATTGTGCAGCAAGACACTGCCCTCTACCCCAGTGTCACGATAACAAGCGAAGATGTGGACTTAGTTATTTTACTTACTACTTTATCCTGGCCAGACACTAACATATACTTCAAGAAGCCTGGTAGAGGCACGGCTCAATCCAAAGTTTCATCAAACAAAATCCGGCAACTTACTTTTGATGAAACCGTCCTACGCGAATATTTCCCCTGTTTTCCTTCTTTGACTTGGCCATCAACGAAATGAGCTAACAGCGCAGTAGTTTAGCGAGAGTGAGTTGTCGGCACTGACACAGTCCGCCTGCTGTCACTGCTGACGCAAAGTATCACAAGGGGCATTTTCATCTTTATGTTCTATCCAGGTCCAACTTTATCTCTATCCTCTGCAAAATTTAATCAAAATCACCTAGTAATTTTTACGTGAAAGCATAACAAAGAAACAAACTTTCACAATTATATTAGAGAGTAAGATTAAATATTATCTGATGCGTGACACATAATAATTTACTTAGTAGTATTTAGGTTTGCCTTATTAAGTCTTCCAGTGGGCGGTAAGGAGCTGATGATGATGTAGTTTTGCATCTGTACAGTATTAGTGTAAAGAGGGCCCCAATGTCATTTTAGCCCCGGGGCCCTTGGTGCCATAGCTACGCCACTGGTCCCATCTAGGTCTGCCAGATACTGTTGGCAAAGGGGGGTGTACTCAGTCTTCACAAGGTCAACTGAAGATGTACTTGACTGAAAACTAAGCACAATGCCCAATAGAGTGGTGTTCAGACCACTTGTCTCTCCATACCACAGTTTGATTGGACCTTCTGGGGCCTGTTTGGATGTTTAGTGCATATGCTGTAATGAAAGTTAGTGATAAACTACGAGTGCATGCACAACTTGGACTGTAACCCCCCCTCTCCCAACCTTTCATGCACAGTATATTAAGAACTAGATTATCCAAGTATGTCTACTCAATCAACTCTCTATGTGAGTCACTTCTGCATTGGCCATTATTTTAGGAAAACATATCACACAATGTAATAATTCCAGTAAAATTACCTGAACACATCAATCCAGTACTCTTTGACAAAATTTACATGATGAAATGATATGTTTAACTTGTTGCAAACCCATTCTGCATCCTCTTCATCTTTCTGGGATGTACACACACCAGTCTCATCTATTACATCCCAGTTCTTCATGAAAATTCCTTGTACATCATATCCTGGAAGGAAAAGAGGAAACCATAAAAGAAGATCACTATGTTTTAGGCTCTTCAAATCCTGAAATAAAGAACTGTAAGAGGATCTACTGAAAATACTTTTACAAATGTTGGTGGTAGATTTATGATACCAAAACAAGAAAAGCCTCAAATTTCTAGGTCCAACTTAAGCCTAACTGTTTATGAACAAAGAGTTTACCAAGTAAGTCTAGGAATCGGCCTAACTGTTTATGAACAAAGAGTTTGCCAAATAAGTCTAGGAAAAATTAGATATAATAGGCACAGTTAATGATTGATTCTGACCGTACCTAACAGATAGGGTACAAAATGCAGATATAATACAAACTTCAAATATGGCTATACTCTTTGTGAAACACTTATCCAAATCACAATATATTAACAGAGCTGTTCCTCAAGGTAGTATATGGCTATATCCACAGGTATCTGGATAGACGTACATATGTCAAAGCTCAAGAGGAAATGAAGAAATGGAGGAAGCCACCAGGTGGTAGGACTGCCTGTAACACAAAACAAGTGGTATGCTAACCCAGTGCAATAAACATACCAAAGACAAGACAGCAGATCAGGACAAGGACAAACACATCTATGAGGCACTAAGTGAAGCCTTTGTCACAGTGATGACAACATGGCCAAGAGCAGTGGAGAGAGACATCCAAAATGCAACCAGAGATAGTAACCAAGTGACAAGCAAGTCAGTTACCAAGCAATCCTAGAACTGAAAGGTAAATTGGACAATATGAAGCACGGGCATTTTATTGCTTGACTTTGTGTTGGGGGGTCACCTACATGCTCGCCACACAGAGTAATAGTGGCTGCCACATTCATGTGGCTAGACAGGTAGTGCATCTGCCATACAAGCACAGTGCTGCACTGATGCTATGCCCCTTTTGGCCATTAAAGGACCATCTGTGGGTGGTGTTCAATTATTATTATAGGGGCCTAATAAAAAGAAAAACAACATGTACATAATGGCAGAATAGCCCTGAATGGTGAGTTACGAGGCAGAAGGAAGTATTATGGACAAACACCCAGCTCATTTGACTGCCAGTTGTGGGTAAGGGAGGGTGTCTGGCAGTGTCCATCATGACACCACTGGCGATGAGGGTGCCAAGATCTTTGTGAAAGAAGGTATAGCCAATGCACTTGAGTAACTGTCAGCAGCCGTCTGTGGTACTGTCACCTCTTGATCGTCTGAAGACAGAGAGGGAGGAGGAAGAGAGAGATGTACTGCCTGTAGTTGAGGCCCGAGTTGGTTTTGCTGGCAGCACTCAAGCTGCTTCTACTTTTGGAATAATGTTAATCACCACCCATGGGTCTCTAACAATGTCACAAGCATTTAAGCCACAGTATTCCTGTAGGAGTGAGTCCACAGTTTTAGGCCTAGTGCATAGCATGGCAAAGGCTGGTATCAGGAAGCTTGAAGGCAGCTAGCATCAGAAGAAGAAGAAGAAGCGGGTCTGCAGTTGTCACCAACGGAGTATCTCTATGTGGTTACAACCATCAATCAGCACAATGAGTCAGGTGCTGAAAAACAGGGTGAAGGTCAATGTAAAGGCAGCCCACACAATTGGTGCTGAAGGGCAACTGGAGGTACAGATCCCATAGAGGGGTCATAAAAGGGTGGAACAAAATGGTGCTGCAGCCTGCCCTTTACCTCAGCATGAGGGTGGAGCATGTAACGGAACAATGATAATCACAATTTGTGGCCTCGCCACGAGTAGTCTGTTAGGCAAATATGCAATTTTGAACAAGTGTGCAGTACGTAAACTGTCTTACAATGAGGGATTAGGCAATGTCAACACTGCAGATTTGGTGCCAGTTGGACCACCACATCAGATATCTAGGAGTCCACATACAGAACCTTTCAACGTTGATTAGTGCAATTACATTTCTGGCCAAGACCTAGGAACCATATGACAGCCCTAGTAGTTTAAGATACTGATGAAACTCAAGTCTATGGGCAACAACATATTTCTGGGAATAATAATTAGTCAAAAGAACTCTTTCCAGAAAGGAGAGTGAAATAGGGTTCAAACGGGGAAGCCAATGTTCAGAGCAGAAAAAGTGTATGTTGGAGCCCAATTTTCTACAGTGAATTATCATTGACTTAAAATGCTGTTTCATATTATGCAAATATCTGTTCCAGTCATCTATAGTGTAAATAAAAGGTGAAAATGGTTGAGGATCGAAAGTAGGTGTTGAGGTGTGGTGCAACTCAACCTTGTGTGCTAAGAGTTTTTCTATCTGCATCTAAAGAGAATTCATAATGATTCTGACTGAGGCCACAGTTGTTGCATTAGTTGCTGCTGTTGCTCCAGTAGTCAAATCAGTTTAACACCTATGCTACTGAACAACTTCCTTTTCCATTGTTGCCAACACTACATTCACGTATAGGTTAATACTGGTAAGCACATTGGAGTTCCAGAAGAAACAGAGGAATCTCCAAGGTAGTAAGACCCCAGGTGGAGAGTAACTAGAAAACAAAAATGACAGGCAAGCTCAACATGACATTCATGTTGAGGGAAGAATGACAGACCAGTGGTGGTGGTGGTGGTGGTGGACATGAGGGACCAAACAACGAGGTCATCAGTCCCTTCAACCCCAAATTTTATACGCCACGGAACCCAACGAAAAATAGGTGAAAGCCAAAAGACCATTACACTAGGAAGTAAAATCGACTCGCCAACAAGACTAAGACCAACCCAGGGCAGCAAATGCTACAGTGTCCGATCCCACAGCTCTGGAAGCGACCTCTAGCCTAAACCACAAGGTATTAATGGCACAGTGGTCAACGTATCATAGCTCCAGAGCAGGGAGAAATAAAACTACATTAAAATGTAAAAGAGTGGGAGGGGCTGATGGGGATAAGGCTCTAAACCCCACAATCAGCCAAGAATCACAAATCCACTCACCCGACCAAGCGAGTCATAGAGCTGACAATAAAATCTACTTTCACGAAGGAAGGCAAGGACGCGATCAACCATCCGTGGGTCATCCGCCAAAACTGAAGGCAATGCAGGCGGTAGGCCATAGTCGCCACGAAGTGTCGAATGGAGAGGACATTCAGTCAGAATATGAGACACGGATTGTACGGCTCCACAATCACAATGTGGTGGATTGTCATTTTGTAAAAGAAATCCATGGGTCAGCCTGCAGTGTCCAAGACGGAGGCGACAGAGCACAATTGATTCTCTCCGGGAAGGGCGTAAAGATGAACTCCAAGCTGCAGTCGTATCTTTGATGGTGCGGAGTTTATTGGAAGGGGCAGTAGCTTTCCAACTGCTATCCCATGAGGAGTGAAGCAAAGATCTGATCTGCACCCGCAGATCCGCACCCGGAATTTGAAAGGGAGATGGGCAGCAAGTAATTGCCGATCTAGCCAACTGGTCAGCTACTTCATTCCCTGTAATACCAACATGGCTTGGCACCCAAAGAAAGGTAACGGAGCAGGCAGCACAATGAAGGTCAGCAAGGAGTTCATGGATGGAAATAACTAAAGGATGGGAGGGGAAACAACGATCAATGGCCTGCAGACTGCTCATGGAGTCAGCACAGATTAAACCACGTTCCACGGCAGAATGTTTAATAAAACAGAGGGTTCTATTAATCGCCATCAGCTCTGCCGTAAACACACTGCATGCCTCTGGCAGAGAATGGCATTCCGCCCCAACAGGAGATGTAAAAGCATATCCGGAGTGGCCCGCTGTTTTCGAGCCATCAGTGTAGAAGATAGAGGCTCCCTGAAACTCTTCTAGTACTGGGCGCACCAAACACCGAAAGACCATGGGGGAAATTAAAGCTTTTGGGCCCTGGAAGAGATCCGTCCGAATTAGTGGTCGCGGCACCATCCACGGAGGTGTGCGTGCAGTAAAATGGGGGGCGCAATCTAGCGAAGGGAAATGGAAATCCCGGCAAAGAGAGGCAAGCCGCAGTCCGACGGGAAGGCCCGCCCGCGGCCGGGTATCAGGGGGTCGAAGCCCTTCATATGCAAAAAGAACCTGGTAAGCGGGATGAGCAGGATATTGCCGGATGGCGATGGCATAAGACGCCAGAAGCTGATGCCACCTGACCTGAAGAGGGCAGATTCCCGCCTCAACAAGGAGACTGTCGACGGGCTAGTCGGGAATGCACCTGTAGCCAAGCGGACACCATAATGGTGAACCGGGTCTAATAATTTCAGGGCAGAAGGAGCTGCCGAGCCATAAACTTGACACCCATAGTCCAATCGGGACAAGATTAGAGCCCGATAGATACGGAGGATAGTTGTTCGGTCTGCACCCCAAGATGAATGAGCAAGGAAACGTAGGGCATTGAGTTTCCTCATACAACTAATCTTTAGGTGGCGAATATGGGGCACCCAAGTCAATTTTTTGTCAAAGAGAAGACCCAGGAAACGATGCTGTGCTACAACTTCCAGGCGCTGATTACCCAAGAACAGTTCTGGATCAGGGTGAACTGTAGTACGACGACAAAAGTGCACCACCCTCGTTTTTGATGAGGAAAACTGGAAATCATGGGACGTAGCCCACACTGAAGCCCGCCGAATGGCGCTCTGGAGCTGACGTTCAGTAGAGGCTAATGAGTAGGAGCTGTACCATATGCAAAAGTCGTCGACATACAATGCCGGGGTTACCAGTGACCCAACAGAGCTCACCAACCCATTGATGGCGATTAGAAAAAGTGTAACACTCAACACTGAGCCCTGGGGGACACCGTTCTCCTGTATCCGAGGGGAGCTAAAGGAAGAGCCAACTCTGACACGGAACAGGCGGTGGGATAAAAACTGACGGATAAAAATTGGTAAGGAGCCTCTGAGGCCCCAGTCATGAAGAGAACGTAAAATATGATGACGCCAAGCTGTGTCGTACGCCTTATGCAGATCGAAGAAGACTGCTACCAGATGATGTCTTTTAGAGAAGGCCTGTCTGATCGCAGTCTCCAGTCGAAGTAAATGGTCAATAGGGGATCGTCCCTCCCGGAACCCACACTGGTAAGGTGAGAGAAGTCCCCGGGATTCAAGAACCCAGCATAATCTGCGGGCTACCATCCGCTCAAGTAGTTTACAGGGGACACTTGTCAGGCTTATTGGTCGATAACTGTCCAGCGCCGACGGGTCCTTGCCAGGCTTGAGGGCAGGGACCACAATACTCTCCCTCCACTGGGAGGGGAACACCCCTTGAAGCCAAATACGGTTAAAAACTTTTAGGAGAAATTGTCGTTGTGAGGGGTTAAGGTGTTTCAGCAATTGATTATGGATATCGTCAGGGCCAGGTGCTGAATCACGAGAAGAGGAGAGGGCCAGCGACAGCTCCCAGTCAGTAAAAGGTTCATTATATGGTTCCACCTGGTGAGAAGTAAAGCCTAATTTGAAGGTTTCGGCCTGGTGTTTCTGAAGGAGAAAGGTCGCCGGATATGAAGTTGTCGCCGAGACATTGGCGAAGTGAGTTGCAAGATGTTCTGCAACAACAGATGGCTCCGTGCAGACCCCATCAGGCAGGGCAAGACCAGGGACGGAAGACGGCCGCCAGCTACCTTGGATAGATCGGAGCATAGCCCACACTCTTGTCAAAGGGACAGAAGAACCCAACGAGGAGACAAAATGCTCCCAGCATGTCCGCTTACTTTGTTTGATTAAGTAACGAGCTCTGGCACGCAGACGTTTGAAATTTATTAGACCAGCGAGCGATGGGTGGCGCTTAAGATGTTGCAAGGCCCTACGGCGCTCGCGAATGGCTGCGGCAACAGTTGCATTCCACCAAGGGACAGGCCGGCGAGTAGGAGGGCCTGTCGACCGGGGAACAGCGGCGTTGGCAGCTTGGGTGATCATGTTGGTCATTTGGCTTATAATATCATCTATACAGCCTGAGGGGGAAGATGGGAACACAACCTGGGATGTATATAGCGGCCAATTAGCACGACGGAATACCCAGCGGGGTACCCTGGCTCGTGGTAGGCGTGAGGGAAGTGAAAGGATCAACGGAAAGTGGTCGCTATCGCAGAGGTCGTCATACGCCGACCAGTGAAATAAAGGAAGGAGAGAAGGAGAAGTGAGAGAGAGGTCTATGGCAGAAAAGGTGCCGTGAGCGGCACTAAAATGAGTTGGGGAACCATCGTTGAGAAGGCTCAGATTGTGGTCAGCAAGAAACTGGTCTATGAGGCGGCCCCGGATTGATGTATAAGCACTGCCCCACAAAGGATGGTGGGCATTGAAGTCCCCAAGGATGAGGTAAGGAGGGGGGAGTTGCTGAAGGAGGGCCACTAGGGACGTGAGTGTAGGTGGCCTGTCAGGTGGAAGGTAGAGGTTGCAAATGGTCAATGGAGTGTCCAAGTGAACCCGGACAGCAACCACTTCCAATGGAGTTTGGAGAGGAATCCAGGTACTGACAATATCTGTCCGGACCAAAGTACAAACCCCACCAGACGCCTGGAGGGGACCTACCCGGTTCCGACAAAAAGCACGGAACCCACGGAGGGTCGGTGAATGTGCATCCATAAACCTCGATTCCTGCAGGACGACACAGGCCACAGAAGAGAGAGAGATTAGCTGTTTAATCTCCAAGAGGTGACGGTAGTAACCATTACAGTTCCATTGGATGATCACATCACGAGGATCTAGGCGGGAAGCGAATGGCATAACGTCTGTCACGCTGCTTTGTCAGCGTCTGTCACCAAAGAAGAAGGGACAACATCCATAAATAGCTGATCAGCCTCGGGCTCAATGGGATGAGCGAGTTGCGAAAGCACAGTCGGCCCCTCCGGTGGTACCGGAGGGGCTTTATCTTGTAACTTTGGTTTGGTCTTCTTCTTCTCCTTCTCTTTCTCTTTCTCCTTCTCCTTCTCTCGTGTGGGACGGGCAGGACCCACCCCAGAGAGAGGACTTTTGTCAGTTAGGTCTGGTACTGACGAGAATCGGGCGACCTTTGAACTCACCGACTGGGAGTCCGATGGCCGGCTGGAGGTCGAAGATCTCCGATCTGGGGAACGCCGGGACGGAAGGCCCTGAGATAGGGCACTGTCACCGGCAGGCGACGGAGAAGGGGTGCACTTCTCCGGCTGGGAAGGGGTGGGACACAAAGGGAGGGCTACAGGAGCTACAGGAGAGGGAGATGTGAGGGAGGGGTGTGGACGGGGTGTAGGGGGGAGATGGGAGTGGGAAGGGGAGGGTGAAAGGCTAGACGATAACGTCGTTGCGAAGGTCGTCACCATTTGCACGGGATGCAGACGTTCATATTTACTGCGGGCCTCAGGGTACGTCAAACGCTCCAGGGATTCGTACTCTTGTATCTTCTTTTCTTTTTTGAACATAGGGCAATCTGGCGACCGTGAAGAGTGGTGTTGTTGACAGTTGACGCACACCGGCGGAGGAACACAGGGGCTCCCGTCATGTAGTGGGCATCCACAATCACCGCATACTGGGACTGCTGTACAGCGAGATGACATATGACCAAACCTCATACATCGAAAACACTGCATGGGAGGTGGAATGTAGGGCTTCACTTCACATCGATATATCATTATCTTGACCTTCTCTGGGAGTGTGTCCCCCTCGAAGGCCAAGATAAAGGCCCCAGTATCGACGCGGTTATCTTTAGGTCCCCTCTGAACGCGGCGAACAAAATGTACACCACGCCGCTCGAGATAGGCCCTAAGCTCCTCATCAGTTTGAAGGAGGAGGTCCTGGTGGAATATCACACCCTGTACCATATTCAAGGATTTGTGCGGGACAATTGTTACTGGAATGTCGCCAAGGGTGGTGCAGGCGAGCAAAGCTTCAGACTGGGCTTCCGAGACTGTTTTAATGAGTAATGAGCCAGATCTAAGCTTACCCATAGATTCCACTTCACCAAACTTGTCCTCTATGGTCTCGACAAAGAACAGAGGTTTGGTGGAAGTAAAAGTTCCTCCATCAGTCCTTGAGCAGACGAGATAGCGAGGAAAGGGTTTTGCTCCTAACCGGCAAGCCTGGCCTTCCTCCCAAGGGGTAGCAAGGGAGGGAAACATCCTCTTATCCGCAGTAGTAGCATTAAACGATCTCTTCCTGTCTTGAGAGACGGCCGATGCACGACCTTTTTGGAGTCTAACTCTTTTCATAGTGCTAGACGTCCGCCCTGGTGTCACCCACTCTGAAACCGGGGCTCTCTCCATGGGCGCCACCCAGCCTCAGCAAAGGCCACCTGGCACGATGGCCATTGCCGGGAGTTCTGATACCCCCGAGGACAGGCATCAACTCCTTGGCTTGCATGGAGAGGTCGCAGCTCAGACACCAGTAGTGTGATCCCTGTGGTGTCAGGGGGCTCAGCCAAAGGGTACATAACAGCCCCCCCACACGGACTGGCTACACGTGCTGGGGACCTAGCGGGGGATGGGGGCTACAGCGAGGAAAGGAAGTGGAAAGGAAAGGATAGGACCCGCGCTGTAGAGGCTAGGTCGGGAGTTCTTCCCCAATTGGCTCACACATTATCGGACAATTTTGGTAGGGAAGGTCAAACCCCGAGGGGGACCAAACTGGGCCAAAAACCGGTGTACACAGCAGACAAAACCAAAGTGCAGGACAATCGGTACCATGGGATAGCCAAGCCGTCATCCAGAGTACCACCGAGAGACGGGGTTGGAGAGGGTGGGAAGGAGGAATTGGGATGGGAAGGAGGGGGAACTAGGAGGGGTAATGCAGCCTGGGGAAAGCAGGAAAAAAGGCTGCAATGGCTCGGGGACCCGTGCGCTCCACACACGTACCCACAAAAGAGCTGTGGGCCCCCTGGGGGGGATGACAGACCAGGACAAGAATGAACAACCAATATTCAACTATGAGACATTAAGTGAAGCCTTCAACACAACGTTAACATGAACAAGAGAAGTGGAGAGACAAATCCAAAATGAAACCAGAGGTAGTTAACTGTGTGACAAGCAAAGTCATTATCAATCAGTGCTAGTACAGTGAGGATACATCGAATAATATCAAGCACTAAACTGCTGTCCACAAACTGGCTATGTGGAATGCTATTGCCTGTGGCATTCACATATTGAGCCAGGCAGCATGTGCGCAATGCGAGCACAACACTGTGTTAACATGCCCTCTACCAGCCACAGCTGAAGTGCAGTTTATGAGTCCGCGAGTAACGTTTCATGTTTTGGGCGTTGGCAATGGCGCCGGAGTCAATCAGCAGTCGCGCTCGCGCTGCCAATAACAAATAGCTTTCTCTTTATGGTTTATAAACAAATCGGCGTAGTGGATGTAAAGATCTTTAGATCAACATACTGCATTGCATTAGATGTGGGATTTATATTTACATTCTGTAATGGAGATTGAGCATACTGGCTGTACTATGTAGTCAAAATTATTTTCACCAGTGATTTTAGTTGTGGTGATTGCATGACTTTTGCAGCCTTTACGAGCGCAATTACTTATACTGAGCGGTTCTGAACCGGATATTCAGGCGCTACTATGAGACAAAACTTCTTGTGTAACCTATGTACCTAACCTTAAGGCTGCGCTGGCCTGTTTTTGAAGTTATCATTGTCGTGTTAAAGAGTAGTCTGAAAATGTGTTGGAAACATCCTTTCATTTAAAAAAGTGATCTGTAGCATAGCCTTCAGATGGTTAGGTATAGGTTAAACATGAATTTTTTTTTTTTTTTTTAGTATGTGTGGGCGCGTAGTATCCGAATCTCCGGTTCAGAACCGGAACTTCGAGATACACGGATTCTTCCAAATTAACCGACATATGGTTTTTTCTTAGGGAAGTGAACAATAATTTCAATAACATTCATTATTCACATATTGAAATTCACTGGAAAAATTGTCAGTCATATTACTTGAGAGAGAAACACTTAATTGAATTTACACTGCAAGAAATTATTAAATCTGAACGAAAAAGCATGTGAAGAAAGGACAAATTCACAACACATGAAATGCGGAATCTGATTGGCTGCCTTCACCTGCATCATTCATTGTGCCGTTACCAACATCTACGCATGAACCATAACTCGCAGACTCAAACTGCACTTTTACCCCAGCCACTGAGGTTCCCCTACTTCAGTGGGCACATAAAATCTGTGGCATTTGATACCAAATTGTATTAAAACTATTTTTCTACTTCTATATATACACTCCACCTGGCCAAGGATACCATGCTCTGCCTCCACTTACAAACAGAGAAAGGGAAATATGATTGTCAACATGCCTGCATCTAAACCCTAATTTAGCTTCATGTTCCTTATACAAACATGTTCTCTGGTGGCAATAGACTTCTTGTGCCATCGCCTACAAATGCTAGTTCTTTAAATTTATTAATAGGCCTATTGTTCCACAAAAAAGACAAAAAAAACATTTTTTTCTCCAGGAATTCCCAGTTAACTTCACAAAGCATGTCCATAATAAAGGACAAGATGAGTTTCACACAAATTATGATTCTTAAATCTAAGCTATTTTGTGAATAGTATTCAGACTGACAATATGCTCAAGAATTCAACAGTAAACCAATATTAAGGATATTAATCTGTAATTTTCCAGGTCCATTTCTTTGCCTTTCTTATTCTCTATCTACACAAACAATCTGAATGACAGAGTAGGTAGCAATCTGCAGCTATATGCTGATGGTGCTGTGGTACACAGGGAAGTGTCAACACTGAGTGTGTAATAAGATGCAAGATGACTTAAGACATATTTTCTGCTTGGTATTAGGAATGCCAGGTAGTTCTAAATGTAGAAAAATGTGAGGTGATGCAGATGAGTAGGAAAACAATCCAATATTTTTCAAATATAGCACTATAGTTTGCATCACGTAAGATGTCACTCTGTCTCTATGCACAGAAGTGCTAAGTAAAGCATCAGAGCAGCAGAGATATGGCCGAGTGCCAATTACACTAACAGTGGAGCCCACAGGACTCGCAGCTAGCCACATGCCAAAAGAATGAATATTATTGGCTGTCAGTGCGGTAATGGAAGGGGATGCACAGAACAACTGAAAACTGGGGCGCCTTCCTATGTGAAATTGACTATAATAGTGTGCTTGCTTGACACAGTTGCGTTGATAACATATTTAGGCATAATGTTGCAGTGTGATATGAAATGGAAGAATGATCATTTAAGGACAGTTGTGGAGCAGGTGGGTGGTTGACTGTGGTTTGTTATTATTCTGGTCTTCAGTCGAAACTGATTTGATGCAGCTCTCCACCCTACTCTATGCTGAAAAATCCTCTTCATCTCCTCATAAGAACTACTACCCACATGCATTTGAATCTACTTACTATATTTGTCTCTTAGTCACCCTCAGCCATTTTTACCCCACACACTTTCCTCCAATGCTAAATTCACAATTCCTTGGAATTTATCAGGAGAATTCTGGGAAGATGTGGTTCATCTGTAAAGGAGACCACATATAGAACAATAGTGCGACCCATTCTTGAGTACCGCTCAAGTGTCTGAGATCCTTGCCAGATCAATTTAAAAAAAGACATAGAAGCAATTAAAGTTTTGCTGCTACATTTGTTACTGGTAGGTTCAACCAACATATGAGTGTTGGTGAGATACTTCAGGGGCCATGAAATATTTCCTAGGGGAATGCCAGATATCACTTCTGTTTTACTCGATGACTTTCGATATTATTGTTTCTAACAGGAATTGAGAATCCAATCACACAACAGTAGCAATATTCCATAAGCACAAAATTTGATCAGAAGACACTTGCGAGGTACAGAGTCAAAAGCCTCCCAGTAATTTACAAATATGGAATCCATGAGATGCCTTGTCAGTAGCCACCATCACTTCATGTGAGTAAAGAGCTAGCTGTGTTTCACAAGAATGATACTTTCTGAATCCCTGTTGAGTATGGTCAATTGGTTGTTCTCTTCAAGGTAGTTTATAAAATTTGAAGAAAGTGTAAGTTCTAAAATCCTGCTGCAATGATATAGGCCTGTAATTTTGCAGATCACTCCTATTGTCTTTCTTGAATATTGGAGTGACCTGTGCAACTTTCCAGTCTTTGGGTACAGATCTTCTGTTGAGTGATCAGTTGTATATGATAGGTCTGGAGAGTGCATCAGCTTACTCTGAAAGGAATGTAATTTGTATATAATTTAGATGGGGAGACTTACTTTTGTAAAGTGATTTAAGCTGCCTTAATACTCCAGGGACATCTACTTATAAATTACGCATGCTGGTAGCTGTTTGTTCTTGCTTTGAATTCTGGAATATTTACTTCAGCTTATTTGGTGAAAGGATTTCAGGAAACTGTGGTTAGCAAGTCTGCTATAGCAGAGCGGTTATCAGTAGCATCACCATTGCTACTGTGTAGTGAATGTATTGATTGTGTTTTGCTGCAAGTATACTTTACATATGAGCAGAATTTATTTGGATTTTCTACCAAATTACATGACAGGGTTTCATTGTGGAAACTATACGCGTCTTGCATTTAGGTTCGAGCTAAATTTCAAGTTTCTGTAAAAGATTACAAGTCATGTGGATTTTGTGTCTGTTTAAATTTGACTTGCCTTTTTCTTTGCTTTTGCAAGAATGATCTACCCTGTTTTGTGTACCATGGCAGATCAGCCCCATCATTTGTTAATTTATTTGGTATAAAACTCAACAGCTGAAGATATTGTCGCGTTGAAATGGAAGCAGGCTTGACTTCGAAGGCAACTAAACACAGCACTTATACTGAAAGCACGTTTATTACGAACCCAACATACACGCAGCACTGACTGCCTCTCAGGCAGAGTGCTCTTCTATTTATACACAGACAGAATTTACCAGAAATTAGAGGAACAGTTAACATAAGAAACAAGTAGAATTTACAAGTGAACATAAGAAAGATGTAGAACCTTCTGGAATTGTTAATTACAAAGAAATAAATTTTTGCCGTTGGACGGGATTGAACCGGGGACCTTCAGCACTGCAGTCCGTGATGATATCCCATGCGCCATGCTGGCAATCGGTGTTCGTGGTCTCTCGCGGCATTGCTCCCTCTCCTGGAGAAACAGCGACTCGCTGTTATGACCCCTGTGGAGCCAGCTGCAATGTCCTGGATCTTGACCGTGTCATGGGTCCTCTGTATGACACTTCAAGAGAATCCTTCCCTTCTCCGCGATTATCGACGACAGCCATTCCTGTCGTGGCTTCATCAGGAACATTACCATCCTTAGAGTCCTTGAATAAGAAGCCATTGTTGTCTACCTGCTCTTCAGGATCGTAGTAAGGCTTCATGCGCAGGACGTGAACAATGTCTCTTCGTTTTTGACGTTTCGAAGACGGCTCATAATCCTCAACTTTGTATGCGATGCCTGACAGGCGGCGTATGACACGATATGGACCAAAGTATCGCTTCAATAACTTTTCTGACAGTCCAACCTTCCGTACAGGGGTAAAAATCCATACCAGATCTCCCGCACTGTACACAACAGGTCGGTCCTTGTCGTTATACCGCTGACGGTCCTTCTCCTGGGCGTCCAGTGTCCGTATGCGAGCCAGCTGTCTTGCTTCTTCGACCCTGGTGATGAGCTGTTTAACATAGTCATCCTGAGTGTCATCCGGTTGGAACGGAAACAGCGTATCCATTGTCGTCTCAGCTTCACGGCCATGCAGCAGGAAAAACAGAGTGAAGCCTGTGGTGTCTTGTCTTGCGGTATTGTAAGCAAATGTCATGACTGGCAGAATTGTATCCCAATCCTTCTGCTCAACATCGACATACATCAATAGCATATCGGCTAACATCTTGTTAAAACGATCTGTAAAACCATTTGTCTGAGGATGGTATGCAGGTGTCATTCTGTGGACAATGTCGCACCGTGACATTACCTCTGATACTAGTTTTGACTGGAATACTTTTCCATGATCAGATATCATGACACGTGGTGCTCCATGCTTCAAAATAATGTCTTCTACAAGGAATTTTGCGATCTCTGGAGCTTCTGCAGTCGGCACAGGTTTGGTGACAGCGTAGCGTGTGAGGTAGTCAGTGCAGACTATTATCCAACGGTTACCGGTTGTCGACTTCGGGAACCTCCCTAAAAGATCGATCCCAACTCGGTGGAATGGAGCTGCTGCCAGCGGAATCGGTACGAGATGTCCTGGAGGTAATTGCGGCACATGCTTCCGTCGCTGGCACTCTTTACAGTGACTCACATAGTGCTTGACAGATCGGTAGAGACCTTTCCAGTAATACCTGCGTCTGATTCTGTCTAGGGTCTTCACGAATCCCAGATGACCAGATATTGGAGCATCGTGGAAATATTTCAGAATAGCTGGCTGGAGATGAGTTGGAACAACCAGTAGCCATTTGGGGCCAAGTGGATCATAGTTGCTCTTATACAATGTTCCTTTTATAAGTTGGAACTCTCCATTGGTCGGTTCTCCTTTCTCCAAGGCCTCTATCGTTTTTAATAGTGCTGGATCTTCCCTCTGTTCAGCTGTGACGTCATCTAATTCAGTGAGGGCTGAAATTTCATTCATGCTGTTGTGTTCCACTAATGGATTCCTCGAAAGGCAGTCGGCATCCTTGTGTTTGCGCCCATTCTTGAATACCACTGTGACATCGTACTCTTGGAGTCTTAGTGCCCATCTTGCTAGTCGACCTGATGGATCCTTCAAGCTAGTCAGCCAACACAAAGAATGGTGGTCTGTCACGACGGTGAATGGTTTGCGAATAAATACCGACATAACTTGTTAATAGCCCAGATAACTGCGAGACATTCTTCTTCAGTTGTAGAGTAGTTTATCTCGGACTTTGAGAGTACTCTTGACGCATAGGCTATCACTTTTTCAGCACCTTCCTGAATTTGTACAAGCACTGCACCAATCCCATAATCACTGGCATCTGTGTGAAGTTCCGTTTGTGCATTCTCGTCATACAAGGCTAGCACTGGTGCGGAAGTTAGAGCCTCCTTAAGTGACCGGAAAGCTCTTTCTTTCGTCTCATCCCAGTAAAATTTGGCGTCTCCCTGCAGAAGTTCTTGTAATGGACGTGCCTTGTTACAAAATCCTTTTATGAAACGTCGGTAGTATTAGCACAGTCCGAGAAAACTTCTTACATCACGAATGTGCTGAGGAGTTGGAAATTCTGTGACTGCCCTAACTTTATCTGGATCAGGACGGACACCATCTCCGTTGACTAGGTGCCCCAAGATTCTTATCTCTTTGGCGACGAAGAGGCACTTCTTTGGATTGAGGCGGAGACCTGCAGTCTGAACACACTTCAACACAGTTGACAGGTGACTCAGATGTTCTTCAAATGTTTTCGAGAAAACAACAATGTCATCTAAATAGCAGAGACACGTCGTCCACTTAAGGTGTCGAAGCAAGTTGTCCATCATGCGTTCGAATGTAGCTGGAGCATTACATAATCCAAATGGCATTACTTTAAATTCATAGAGGCCGTCAGGTGTAATAAAAGCCGTCTTCTCCCTGTCAGCTTCATCAACATCTATTTGCCATTAACCTGTCTGCATGTCCATAGTTGAGAAGTATGTAGCTCCTTTCAAGCAGTCTAAGGTGTCGTCAATGCGTGGCAATGGGTAGACATATTTCTTTGTGATTCTGTTCAGCCACCGATAGTCGACACAGAATCTGCACGTGCCATCCTCCTCCTTTACGAGGACAACCGGAGATGACCAAGGACTCTCCGAAGGTTGAATAATGTCATCTCGCAACATCTTCTCCACTTCCTCCCGAATTATCCATCTTTCAGCTGGCGACACTCTATACGAACGCTGGCTAATTGGCGGATGATCCCCAGTATTGATATGGTGCTTTATCGTGGGCCGCGTCGTCTGATGTTTCCCCTGCTGAGGTGTGAATGCACCCGAAAATTGGCATAGTATACTGAACACCCGCTGGCGTTGTTCCTTGGTCAGTCCAGGTCCTATTGGCAGTTTCACGTTTGTTTCCTCCAGCGTGGTATCTGTGCGTACAGCAGGGCATGGGTCTTCATTGATGACATTGAGCTCACCGTCCTGGATTGGTTCAACTGTCCCGATACACATTCCCTTGGGGATAAGTTGTGACTGCTTGTGACAATTTGTGATCCAAATCTCTCCTTGACCACCGGTAATGCTTATGATAGCCGCTGGTATGTAAATTTCTTTTGTGAGCCTGATAAACTTTTTACTATCAACAAGAACTTCACAGTTTAAACAGTCATCTGTGTTAGTGACTGCAACTCTTCTCATTGTCAACGGAGGTATCTTCACATTGTCAATGACGAATAACTTCCCAGAAAATTCTGTATTATGCGTATCTGGCGGAACAACTTCTTCAATTTGCAGCTCAGATCTTCCACAGTCAATGATAGCTTGGGATGCCTGAAGGAAGTCCCATCCGAGGATGACATTGTGACTACATTCTCTTAACACGACAAATTCAAACGGCTGCGTCCTGTTGTCGATGATTATACTTGCGACAAGTTCCTGCTGGATGGACGTACTTTCCATTCGCGACCTTCAGCACAGTTGCCCCCGTATCACAGAACATTGCCTTCTTTAGTGTGCGGCGGTAATTATCCGACAATACAGAAAAAGAGGTTGCTGAATCAACAAGTGCCCGGACAGGTTGGCTGTCGATTATGATGTCGATGAGATTTCTCGACATCTTAGCGACTGTCGTCCATGGAGGATTTTCATCTGCGGCGGCCTTAGTTTTCCTGGGCGCGGCGGCTAGGGGAGCGGCTGGTACCTCTGTATGGCGCCGGTGAACGGCTGCGGCGCGTCGGGGAGCGACCTCGTCTAGGGCACGGCTATGGGCTTCTTCCCATAGGTCGACTGAATTCATCAGCAGGTGACTGCCTGGACTAGAACTGCTCCAACGGCTGACGTCTTGCGGCAAAATAATCGTCTAATACTCGCCTCCTCTCTCTGCAGTAGCGTACAACATGTCCAGGGCGTCCACAGTGGAAACACAGTAGTGTGTCTCTTCAATACGCTGGCACCACTTGATGAACTCTTCTGTCGTAGTGACATCTTTTATCAGAAGAGCTTGGTACATATCTTCTGCAATTCCCTTCATCAGGTGTGTGATCTTGTCCACCTCAGTCATGTTTGGATTGACTATGTTACACAGGGCCAAAACATTCTGTATGTACGATTGTGTCGGCTCACCATGTCGTTGGGCCTGATTCTTCAGTTGTTCTTCCACCGAACGAAGTTGTCGCTGGCGGTCTCCAAACGTCTTCTTAAGTTCCTCCTGGAACATCTCCCAGTCATTCAACTTGTCTTTGTTGTTTTCGAACCATTGCTGGGCTGTTCCATCCAGGTAGATATAAACGTTGGCCAAGGACATTGTATGATCCCACCTGTTGTACTTGGCGACTCGGTCGAACCCTTTTAGCCATTTGTTGGAGTCCTGTCCAGCATCTCCAGAGAACACCGACGGGTTTCTGATGTGCAGCTGGCTTATTGCTGGTTTCGACTCCATCGTTCTTCTAATAATACAGACTTTTGGAGGGATGTACTCGGTGCATCCCTTGTATTCCGGTTCCAGTCCATGTAAGCGATGGCTTTTACGTTGCCTAATGGGAGCTATGGTGATGCAGCTGTTGCACAGTGTACCCGGCGCCTCCACCAAACAATGTCGCGTTGAAATGGAAGCAGGCTTGACTTCGAAGGCAACTAAACACAGCACTTATACTGAAAGCACATTTATTACGAACTCAACATACACGCAGCACTGACTGCCTCTCAGGCAGAGTGCTCTGCTATTTATACACAGACAGAATTTACCAGAAATTAGAAGAACAGTTAACATAAGAAACAAGTAGAATTTACAAGTGAACATAAGAAAGATGTAGAACCTTCTGGAATTGTTAATTACAAAGAAATAAATTTTTGCCGGTGGACGGGATTGAACCGGCAACCTGCTGCACCATAAGCTATTTTATGGTTGCCTCCGGTTTTGAACATGTATTTTTTGGCAACATATCGAGGACAATTTAAAGTCACCAAAAATTAAAACTGTAAGCTTTGGGTACATTTTTAAAATTTGATTCCAGCTTACTTTGAGGATTTTTGCCAGCAAAGCATCTAAGTCAGTGGATCATTAAAAGAACTGATTATTAATTTATTCCCCTTGTCAGGTATTGCCTCTACCCATACCAACTCACTGGAATCTACTTCAGTTTTGCTACAGAATAAACCGCTTGTGACAACAATAAATATGCCACCGCCTATATTATTCATTCTATCCTTTGTGAACATCATTTGACCTTTCGTAAAAGTTTCAGCTGAGCTTATCTCCACCTTTAGCTACCTATAATGATCTGAGCTTCAGTACTTTCTATTAGTACTTGGAACTCTGGTACTTTCCCCATAAAGCTACAACAATTTACAACTGTTAGACCAATGGTTTTTAGATCATGTGTTCATACTATCTGACCTGCACTCTTTGGGACTGAAACCTTTTTGTGTAAACTAAAGAAAAAGGCCCAATCCACGCCACACAGACCCTACATGTGAAGCCGCTTCCTGCATGTAGTGTATACCTGACCTATTCAGTGGAATAGGTCACAGAACCTTCTGAGGTTCTGATTCAGACCCTTCACTCTACTCTGCACCAGGAGTCTGTAGACAGTCTAGTCAAATATACTGCAGGTGGTGAGCTCTGCCTTCATCTTACAAGCAAGAGTGGCAGTCCTTACAACTTGAGATAGCGGCTCAAAACCAGAGAAAATCTCTTCCGATCCGAAGTGATACACATTGTTGGCACCAAAATGAGCTCCCACCTTCAGTTGGCTGCACCTTGTACTATTCATAGTATCCAGAAGGACCTGTTCCACATCAGGAATGACTCCACCCGATAAACACATGGAGTGCATGTATGTCTTACTTCCTTTCTCTAGCAGTGACATCCCTAGGGGACTCCATGACACACCTAACATTGGAGATTCCAACTATGAGTAACACCACCCTCTATGATATCCCAGACCTTGCAGGCTGGGAGGTGACCTCAGAACAAGTGAAACCATCCCACTCAGTAACAATGTCTGGCACAAATAGTGCCTCAGACTTGTTTGTAAGACAAACCAGGCAGGCCTAACAACCGGCCCCCTGGGAAGTCTTTCACTGCCTGCCATGCCCTGGGGCGACTTCCCATGCCACACTCATGCAATCACATGCGGGTTATCTGCTTCATTGCAAGCAGTAACAGGGCTCACTGCAGCTGCGAGGTAATCAGTGGAAACTCAGGGCGTAATAAGACATCCATTTGGTTCCCATGGCCAATCCACAATGACGGTGTCCCTTGGACTCCACTCTCTAGCTGTGCAAGTAATGTTAACACAGTAGGAAGCTGGGAGCAAAGTGTCACAAACTCAATTTGCATCTGCACGCAGCAGTCACAGTCCCTACCCATGACTACAGTACCATAAATACAAATAACTAAAATGGCACAATGTAGACTTGACAGTGAGCAAGTAAGGAAAATACAGACGACTATAGCTATTCACATGATAGAAGAGAAGGAAACCAGACACTTAACACTAATCTGAAAACAACATACGTGCAAGCACACAAAAAATTTAAGAAATGGAAGGAAGAACCGCACAGGAAAGTAAAAAAAAATGACACTTCTAGTGAGAAGTTGGATACATGTACAAGATATGAAGGTGCGCTCTGCTGCATACCTAACAGCTGACTAAGCTCTACTGACAGTAGATACTAGCTTAGCAAAACAAAACAGACAACCGTTGCAGTTCACACTCCGGAAGATTACACTGTTACTTAAACAAGAATTTGAGAATAATATACATGCAAGCATAAAACACATTCACAAACAAAGAAAAAAGCAAACAGAAAAATCAAATTACTGTATGTCGCTTTTAATCAGAAGCCAGTAACATCAGATACAAAGGTGAGCTGTGTTCTGTACCTACTAAAATGTGTCTTAACACACACACACACACACACACACACACACAAAACAGAAAAAAACTTTAACAAAAGCAACCACACTACATGAATACAAAGAATTTCACACAACATATGGATATTGCAACCAGAAACAACCACGAACTATTTAACTTCCACCACAAGAGCATACCACCACAGGCTTACAAACACCATCTTTAAAGTCAGACAACTCAAAATTATTGCACAACAATGATGTCACAATGTAACATGCCGATGTCACAGGCCAAAGCCGACGGGTGGAACAGTGTCCTACAAATTACCCAAAAAAGAAATGGCTAGTAGTAGTATGAAGTACTCTCTGTCACGCATTGCGTGGTGGATTTTCAGAGTGTGTAATTTATGTAGATGTACTCAGTGGCATAGGAGAAATTATTGAGAAACAACATTAATTCAAACACATTGAAAAGAAGGAGAGGCACTGGGTTAAAGTCAATTCAATTTCCTTGGAGAGATTCTAAGAAAAGTTTTACAGCTGTATGTTTCTGTCGATTTTTCTGCCATGGCTAGATTCATTAAAGAGAATGCAGGTAATTTTCCTCCTATTTGATTTGCGAATTTCCATGTTAGTTGCAAACTGTAATGGATAGTAGCCAATGGAAGTTGCATACCACCCATAGGCTTTGACACTTGGAGTAGCTGTGGTGCATTTTTATATATCATCTGCTGTAGTGCTGACTGTTCATTTTTACAAGTAGTATGTAAGTAGTATGAAGGTGGAACCAGTCTAAATGCTACATCTGTTGTGAAAGAATGTTTACGCCGGCTTGTCAGTGAATTATTTTAATGTCACAAGTTATTGGCTACTTATTTGGTCTTGGCTTTTACAACTGTTTGCCTGTTGTGTTGTTTGTGGTTAGAAATTAAGTTCATTTTCGTCCCCCTCAATACGAGTTATGGCTCCTATGATGAAGTCGTACATTTGTAGCACAATACCATGACAATAACAATTGCTGTTATGTAATCTTTTGGCCGAATATGTTAAGTGTCAACATTGCAATGAATTAATGAAACACTCCCCCCCCCCCCCCACACACACACAACTTACTAACCAAAACCAGGATAAGGGAAGTTTTCGATATCACACTTGTTGAGAGTACCCTCATGGTAGACAGTACCAGGTATTAAAAGTTTGTGTGGGCTCATGACCTTAGTTTGCGCTATTCGGGTCAACTGATATTTTGGGTAAGTTAATGTAGATACTGTATTGTTTAGCTTTGTGTGTGTTCGTTATAACATGGCTTCATTTGAGCTAGGGTACCAGTTTCTTTCCATCTTTTTGTTATAATTTTGTTTAATCTATGTTTTTGTTATAGCGTAGGCTATGTTATATATTGACACTTTATTGGTCCATTACTTTCATGTTATTTCTGCAATATCTGGTGCTATGAGTAACATATTGGTTGCCATTTTGCATAAGCTCAAATCCTCATGACATTACATGGAAAAGCTGAGTATTAGTACCACATAATTCACATTTTTTTTAAATTATTTACTTAAACGAAAGAGAGAGAGAGCGAGTATGTGTCCGTGCGCGTGCAAAATTGTTGTGGGTCAGCAGGTCTACTAGCTTGAACGGTGATTTTCCATTACCTTTTGTAGATGTGTGAGGTCATGCTATGGTGACATTTTGAAACATAGGACTAGTTTGACCAATGCAAGGTTAAGTCTTGTTTGCCCTATACCTAACTTTCAATTCAATGTGTGTGTTTCATTATGTTTAAGTAGCTTCACATCACAAAATCTCGTATTCATGGTCAATGGAACGAATATCAATCCCATCTAATCATAGATCGCAAACTGTCCTATTGATTCACTACCTACAGTATTTCGTCGATTAAGTTCAAAATGTGATGACAATTTTAAAACGTTTCCTGGTTGTTATATAACAAATCGAAAACATTCCGTTTTAAATTTGACCATTTGTCAGCGCCCCACCACGAAAACAAGTGGATTAATGTTCTTTATAGTTAATACCACATTCGTTATTTAAAGAACACAAAATTATGATTTGTTGATCTACAAGACAAGAGCAATGTGCAACAAAGGTATCAAGTATAATGTAAACGATATAATTACGGAAACGCCTACATACCTTTCGCTTTTAAATATATACCGGCGACAGCACTATCTACACCTCCAGAAACAGCAAGCGCAACTTTTCTGATTAACATCACGACACACAATTATATTGCCTTTTA
This sequence comes from Locusta migratoria, assembly GCA_026315105.1. Taxonomy (NCBI): domain Eukaryota; kingdom Metazoa; phylum Arthropoda; class Insecta; order Orthoptera; family Acrididae; genus Locusta; species Locusta migratoria. Next base: position 383,599,828 of record CM048755.1, read on the forward strand.
TCGCATTTCTATGTTAACAATATATCATGGTGTATTACGACACTTCAGAAAAATGAAAAATAACGACTAAATATTACAGACAACTAACGCCATCACAATAAACAAATTAAACTCTTTGTAAAGAGATTCCCATACTGAATAGTTCACTACCGATATTCCGAAACTCGATCTATCACTTGGTCGAGTCATACAAAACGATTAGTAGTTATGTACACAGTAATCTCTATTTATTATTCAATGTGTGTACAGTAAACGCACAGTCGTATAAACATAACAACCCGTCATGTCACATCAACTCCCTTAGCCCAGAACCAAACAGTGAAAGTTGAACAAAAAGTCGGACTGTAGAGTCATACCTAGGGAAATATGAACAAGAAAGCTTATAGGCCAATTCACACTGTCCGTCACGTCACGTCACGTCACCGTCCGTCAGAACATTCCGCAATGTATTTCTAATGGCGGCATTCACACTGTCCGTCACCGGACCGTCACGTCACGTCAACGTCCGTCAAGCTTTCTCGAGAAGAATGTTTTGACGGAACGGCTGTCTGCTAACATCGGAAGTTAACCTATTTTCGACACGCGAATTACATCTTGCAGACTACGAGTGCACTGTTTATATGCAAATGTGCCTTATTAATCTTTATTTTGTTGTTATACTTCGTTTTAGGGGTAAATCTCAAATGTTTCATGACGACTTAAATATTTTTGCCAATTGAGTGTCCCCCTAAAATCGAGGTCTGATATCTGAAATCAAAAAATCGTTTATGTCACGTGACATTGTAACATAAAAGACTAAAGCAAACTGTTTATTTGAATAAGATTGTAATTTGATTACGCATTTTTCATTAAATAACATTTTAAATGAAAAAGTCAGTTCTAATGAAAGACAAAAATTCAGTTGTTTACGATGGTACTAACAATGTCAGCGGGCAAATCGTAATGGATAATGTAAACAGGCGCTATCCGTGCTCTTACAAGTATGGTTTGATGTCTTCATATGTTTATTTTTTCGCTTGAAAATAGATGTCGATGTTTTGAAATGTTGTTTCAGTTCCCAGTAAGTTGGCCAAAAACATACGTTGTAAAGTTTTCTTTGCCCGTCAATAACATTTAGCATTGTTGTTCCCTCGATTCTAGTGTTAAACTATGACTTTCTACATAACAGATCGCCACTCATAACCTTACTTTCAACATCGCGTATTGAGATGGACGAATTGACGTGACGGACACGGACGGACAGTGTGAATACAACTTGACGTGACGTTTCCGTGACGTGACGTTGACGTGACGGACAGTGTGAATTGGCCTTATTACCGTCGTAAACAACTGAATTTTTGTCTTTCGTTAGAACTGAGTTTTTCATTTAAAATGTTATTTAATGAGAAATGCTTAATCAAATTACAATCTTATTCGAATAAACAGTTTGCTTCAGTCTTTTCTGTTACAATGTTAAGTAACTGTAACCATTTTTTGGTTTCAGATATGCGACCTCGATTTTAGAGGGACACTCAATTGACAAAAACATTTAAGTCGTCAAGAAACATTTGAGATTTCGCCCTAAAACGAAGTATAACAACAAAATAAAGGCGAATAAGGCTTATTTGCATATAAACAGTGCAATCGTCGACTGCAAGATTTAATTCGCGTGACGAAAATAGGTTAACTTCTGTGTTAGCAGACGACCGTTCCGTCAAAACATTCTTCGCGAGAAAGCTTGATGTGACGTTGACGTGATGTGACGGTCCGTGACGGAAAGTGTGAACGCCGCCATTAGAAATACATTGCGGAATGTTCTGACGGACGATGACGTGACGTGACGGACAGTGTGAATTGGCCTTTAACAATGTCAACGGACAAATTGTAATGGATAAAGTAAACAGGCGCTATTTATGCTCTTATAAGTGTTGTTTGATGTATTCATATGTTTATTTTTTCGCTTGAAAATAGATGCCGATGTTTTGTAATGTTGTCTCAGTTCCCAATAAGTTGGCCAAAACATACACTGTAAAGTTTTATTTTGCTGTCAATAACATTTACATCCACATCTACATCTACATACATACTCCGCAATTCACCATAAGATGCGTGGCGGAGGGTACACTGTACCATTACTAGGCATTTCCTTTCCTATTCCACTCCCAAATTGAATGAGGAAAAAAAGAATGCCTATATGCCTCCGTACGAGCCCTAATTTCTCTTATCTTGTCTTTGTGATCTTGACGCGAAATGTAAGTAGGCGGCAGCAAGATCGTACTACACTCAGCTTCAAATTCCGGCCCTCTGTATTTACTTAACAGAAATTCACTAAAAGAACGTCGTCTTTCTTCCAGCGATCCCCAATTGAGTTGCCGGAGCATTTCCGTGACACTCGCGCATTGGTCGAACCTACCGGTAACAAATCTAGCTGCTCGCCTCTGAACCGCCTCTATGTCTTCTTCAAACCGATCTGCTGCGCGTCCCAAATACTTGAGCAATACTCAAGACGTGGTCGTACAAGCGTTTTATACGCGGTCTCCTTTACAGATGAAGTACATCTTCCCAAAATTCTCCCAATAAACCGAAGTCGGCTATCTGCCTTACTCACAACTGTCCCTACATGCTCATTCCATTTCATATCGCTCTGCAATGTTACGCCTAGATATTTGAACGACACGACAGCATCAAGAAGCTCACTACTAATGCTGTATTCGAACATTATAGGATTGTTTTTTCTACTCATGTGCATCACCTTACATTTTTCTACATTGAGAGCTAGCTGCCATTCTTCGCACAAACTGGAAATTTTGTCTAAGTCAACCTATATGCTATTACAGTCAGTTACAGACGACACCCTCCCATACACCACAGCATCATCAGCAAACAGCCGCAAATTACAACTTACTCTGTCCATCAGATCATTTATATAGATAGAAAATAATAGCGGTCCTATCACACTCCCCTGGGGCACGCCTGACGATACACTAGTCTCTGATGAACACTCGCCGTCGAGAACAACGTACTGCGCTCTATTACTTAGGAAGTCTTCCAGTCAGTCACAAATCTGTGAACCTATTCCATAAGCTCGTATCTTCGTTAGCAGTCTGCAGTGTGGCACCGCGTTGAACGCCTTTTTGAAGTCGAGAAAAACACAATCCACCTGTTGCCCTTCATCCATGGCTCGCAAGATGTCATGTGAGAAAAGGGCAAGCTGAGTTTCACATGAACGATGTTTCCTAAACCCGTACTGATTCTTGGAAAGAAGCTTTTCCGTTTCAAGGAAATTTACTATATTCGAACTGAGAATATGCTCCAAAATTCTACATGAAACCGATGTCAACGATATTGCCCTGTAATTGTATGGGTCAGTTCTCTTTCCTTTCTTATACACGGGAGTCACCTGCGCTTTTTTCCAATCACTAGGAACTTTGCGCTGAATTAAAGTTTTGCTATAAATGCAAGCTAATTAGGGGGCCAACGCCGCAGAATAGTCTTTGTAAAACCGAACTGGTATTCCATCCGGACCAGCAGACTTTTTCGTGTTTAGCTCTCTCAGCTGCTTCTCTACACCGGAAATACCTATTGCTATGTCCCCCATTTTGAAATTAGTACGTTGATCAAATGATGGTATATTTGCGCGGTCCTCCTGCGTGAAAGATTTCTTAAAGGTTAAATTTAGAACTTCAGCTTTCCGTTTGCTTTCTTCTATTACTGCCCCGGAATGATCAACTAGTGACTGGACAGTGGGCTTTGACCCGCTTATCGATTTTATATAGGACCAGAATTTTTTCGGGTTCTCGGAAAGATCTTTTGCTAAGGTATGGCTGTGATAATTATTGTATGCTTCACGCATCGATCTTTTTATAGACGCACGAATCTCTACTAACTTTTGCCTGTCATCATTTGCGTGTTCTTTTTTGAATCGAGAGTGCAACAGCCTTTGCTTTCTCAGCAGCTTTCTAACATTATTATTATACCACGGTGGATCTTTTCCATCCTGAATCGTCTTTACTGGCACATATTTCTCTAACCCTTTATTATCAATGCACTTAAATGTAGTCCACAATTCCTCTACATCCATAGTCCCGGAATTAAACGATGCCCATTCATTTTCTAAGTGTGATCGTAACATTTGCTTGTCGGCTCTTCCCAACAAAAACACGAACCTAGCCTTCTTGACTGGTTTATGAACTTTGGTCACCATCGACGCTATGATGATATCATGATCACTAATTCCTGTCTCTACACAGACATCGTTAATAAGGTCAGGCCTGTTTGTGGCTATAAGGTCTAGAATATTTCCATTCCGCGTGGGTTGCCGGTTTAACTGCTCAAGACAGTTTTCGGAGAATGTGTCCAAAAGTAGCTCGCAAGACTGCTTGTCTGTACCGCCTGAAATGTAACTAGCGAGGTCCCAATCTATACTCTTAAGGTTGAAGTCACCTCCGACTAACATTACATGGCCCGGATACCTATGCACTACCTGGTGTAGACTTTCATTGAATGATTCTAAAACTGCTACAGCAGCACTGGGGGGCCGGTAAAAACACCTAACAATTAACTTTACTTCTTGTAGACCTGTTATACGTGCCCAGATAACTTCACAGTTACTTTCAACCTCGATATCAGTAGAAACAATATCTTTGTCCACAGCGATGAACACTCCTCCTCCAGTTGTATCAGATCTATCTTTCCCATATACATTCCACGCTTCGCTAAATATTTCTGAACTTGCCACATCATCATTTAGCCAGCTTTCGGTGCCTAAAACTATCTGAGCGCAATAGCTTCCATGCAGCGCTGCAAATTCGGGAACTTTGTTTCTAATACTCTGAAAGTTCACGGCTAATATTTTGATGTTCGAATTTTTGTTCCGAACGTGGCCTGAATTCGCTGTTTGAATGTTGACAGGCGAGTGCTCATCAGAGTTAGCGCCTAGCCTAAAAAACCCCCATGTGCACTCCACAAGTACTCTGCTACCCGAGTAGCCGCTTCCTTAGTGTAGTGCACCCCTGATCTATCTAGGGGCACCCTACAATTCCCCACCAGATATCGCAGATCCAGAAATCTGCAGCCATGACTGTCACAGAGTCGGCGAAGCCTCTGGTTCAGACCCTCCACTCAGCTCCAAACCAAAGGACCCCGATCAACCCTGGGAACAATGCTACAAATCGACAGCTCTGCTTGCACCCCACGTGCGAAGGCAGCAGCCTTCACCAATTCCGCCAGCCGCTCGTAGGACCTGAGGATGTTCTCAGAACCCAAGCGACAAGCGTCATTGGTGCCGACGTGAGCCACGACTTGCAGTCGACTGCACCCCGCACCCTCGATAGCCGATGGCAAGGCTGCCTCCACATCTCGGATGAGGCCCCCCAGCAGACACACCAAGTGCACGTTGGAATTCCTTCCAGATCTGGACGCTATCTGCCTAAGGGGCTCCATCACACACCTAACATTGGAGCTCCCAATAATTAATAATCCCCTCCCCCCGTGCACCTGCTCGGACCTTGCTGAAGGAGTGGCCACACTTTCACTCACAGGACGAACGGGCGCGGATGGATGTCCAGCCTCCACATTGGCCTTCCGCCTCGAACGACGCGAACGCCGTACAACCCACCACTCCCCTTGCGGAGAAGGCGGCTCGACGACGTCCGGTACACCTGAAGGTGCCTCGATAACAGGGACAGAGAGCGAAGCGTGATACACCTGAGGTGTCCCACTCGACGCACCAGACTACCCCGAGACAGCAGCCTGAAGACGGCTGACGGTAGACAACAGCACACTCAGCTGTTCGCGAACCTCAGCCAACTCCTTCTGTGTCCGCACACAGCAGGCACACATCCTATCCATCCTATCGATACAATAAACTGCAGAAAGTAGAAAATTAAATAATCAACTTTAAAGAAGCCTAGTACTCTAATGAAGGCGGCTGGCTGCTGACTGAACTGTGGTCAGTGGTAACTACACTGTCAAATCAACAAAACTGAGTCCGGCAGCTTAGCGCTGTTAACGATGCGGCACTGGTGGCAGCTGGCACTGGACTGACTGATAACGAGCTTTAGTAACGGTCTCTGACTTGTTTTGAAATACACCGGTCAAAGACGAAGACTAAACACAACGGTATTTATCAAATACGATAGAATAAACGAATAAAACAGTAGTACAAACGAAATCTGCAAGTACGCGGGAATAAACCTCTTAATACAGTACTAACGAAAATGAACTAGACTGGCAAATTAAATTTGACACGAATTAAATTCAGATACTTAGCGCTGTTTACGATGTGGAACTGGTGACAGCTGGCTTAGCGTTGTTGTTCCTTCAATTCTAGTATTATACTATGACTTTCTACATAACACATCGCTACTCATAATCTCACTTTCAACATCACGTATTGAGATTGGCGAATTGACGTGACGGACACTGACGGACAGTGTGAATACAACTTGACGTGACGGTGCCGTGACGTGACGTTGACGTGACGGACGGACAGTGTGAATTGGCCTTTATCATGAAATAACATTTTAAATGAAAAAATCAGTTCTAATGCAAGACAAAAATTCAGTTGTTTACAACGGTATTGACAACGTCAGCGGGCAAATCTTAATGGATAAAGTAAGCAACCGCTATTTATGCTCTTCTAAGTATTGTTTGGTGTTTTCATATGTTTATTTTTTCACTTGAAAATAGAATTCGATGTTTTGAAGTGTTGTTTCAGGTACCAGTAAGTTGGCCAAAAACATACACTGTACAGTTTTCTTTGCCCATCAATAACATTTAGCGTTGTTGTTTCTCAATTCTAGTATTAAACTATGACTTTCTACATAACAGATCGCCACTCATAACCTCACTTTCAACAGCGTGTATTGAGATAGGCGAATTGTCATGACGGATACTGATGGACAGTGTGAATACAACTTGACGTGACGTTGAGGTGACGTGATGTTGACGTGACGGACAGTGTAATTTGGCCTTAATACTGGAATCGAGGAAACAACAACTATCAATGTTATCAATGGCCAAAGCAAAGTTTCTAGTGGATGTTTTTGGCCAACTTAAGGCCAATTCACACTGTCCGTCACGTCACGTCACATCACCATCTGTCAGAACATTCCACAATGTACTTCTAATGGCGGCATTCACACTGTCCGTCGCCGGGCCGTCATGTCATATCAACGTCACGTCAAGCTTTCTCGCGGAGAATGTTCTGACGGAATGGCTGTCTGCTAACATCGGAAGTTAACCTATTTTCGTCACGCGAATTAAATGTTGCAGTCGATGATTGCACTTTTTATATGCAAATAAGTCTTATTCATCTTTATTTTGTTATTATACTTCGTTTTAGGGGTGAATCTCAATTGTTTCATGACGACTTAAATATTTTTGTCAACTGAATGTTCCCTTAAAATCGAGGTCGGATATCTGAAACCAAAAAACGGTTAATGTTACTTAACATTGTAACAGAAAAGACTGAAGCAAACTGTTTTTTGAATAAGATTGTAATTTGATTACGAATTTCTCATTAAATAACATTTTAAATGAAAAAGTCAGTTGTAATGAAAGACAAAAATTCAGTTGTTTACGACGGTATTAACAATATCAGCTGGCAAATCGTAATGGATAAAGTAATCAGGCGGTAATTATGCTCTTATAAGTATTGTTTGATGTTTTCATATGTTTACTTTTGCGCTTGAAAATAGATGTTGATGTTTTGAAATATTGTTTCAGTTCCCAGTAAGTTGGCCAAAAACATACACTGTAAAGTTTTATTTGGCCAACAATAACAGTTAACGTTGTTGTTCCCTCAATTCTAGCATTAAACGATGACTTTCTACATAACAGATCGTTACTCATAACCCCACTTTCAACATCGCATAATCAGATGGGCGAATTGACGTGACAGACACTGACGGACAGTGTGAATACAACTTGACGTGACGGTGCCGTGATGTGACGTTGACGTGACGGACAGTGTGAATTGGCCTTTAGTTAGCTACAGGGCTGGGAAGTGAAACAACATTTCAAAACATCGACATCAAGCGAAAATACAAACATATCACACAATATTTATAAGCGAAAAAATAGAGCCTGTTTACTATATAAAAAAAATCAAATGTTTGTTAAGCATAAGGGACTTAACTGTGGGGTCATCAGTCTCTAAATTTGTGTCAGTGCGATCGGAAAAGATAGGTAATTTAGGTAGAAATAAAACTTGGTTTAACACTATAAGTAGCTAAAAACATGTATTAGTGTGCTCCTAAAGCTTACCATTAAAGGTATTTCTTTTATTCATGTATTGATCCAGTAATCACTAGAAGTTCAGTTTGTTTACGTACGTCCGTGTTAGGCCTAAATTCCGAGTGTGCATATTTAGCGTTTGTCCATTTGTCCGTTTAACACAGTCAACTAATTGAATACGTTTATTAGTGTGCTCTTCAAGCTCACCATTAAAGGTTATTTTCTTTTTTTGTGCATTGTCTCAGCAATCGTGATAAGTTGATTTGTGTATATTCATACGCCAAATTCGCGAGTGTGCTGATTTAGCGTTATACCGCAATTTTAAGTGTATTTACTAACAGCTTACACGTATTTTAGTGTCCTAAACAAATCTAGTAATTCTTTGTATCTGTAGTTAATATATATTGTCGATAAAACGTAAGTAACAATCATGAATGCAATGTGTTTGAGCCGCAGTAGGTTTGTTCGTTTTGGGTTTCAAAGCAGCTGTTGTGACAAGTGGTTTCATTGGGGGTGTGGGGGGGGGATGTAGCGGTGTGTCAAAGAGGGAAGCAAACGAGTCTCTTCCTTTGTTTTGCTAAGTGTGTTCAAGGGACAGAAAAATAGTTGAACAGGAAGGGAAGATTAGAGCCCTTCAAACTCAACTGGAAAGTGCTAGGGAGGAACTTATGAGGTTAAGGTAGGAGAAGGGTGAGCAGGGGTGGGAAGTGGGAACAGGGCCACAGAGAGAGCATAGTTCCTGACAGCTTCACAATTGGCACAACCAACAGATTTGCCTTGCTACCACAGTTTAGTGAGGAAGAGGATCCTTTAGAAGTAGGTGCAGTTAGGAAACAACAGACTTTCATTAGGAAACCAACAGTTTCCAAAAAAGTAGATAGTAGGAGGAAAGTTCTGTTGTCAGTATGTAGCCATGGAAGAGGTGTGGGCCAGATTTTGCAGGAAAAAGTAGGTGACAGGTACCAGGTCACAAACTTTTTCAAGCCCAGTGCAGGTCTTAGCCAGGTGGTAGAGGATATAGGTTCCTTGTGTAAGGGTTTCACAAAAGACGATCATGTTGTGATAGTGGGTGGGGTGAGAAACAGCATTGATAGGGATCAGCGCTACAGTATTGAGTGTGACCTGGTTAAAAAAGCTTCTGCAATGAGCCAGACAGATGTTGGACTGTTGCCTGCTTTCATGCTGTATGATCGACCCCAATTGAACCGCTCTGTCAGGAGGGTCAATTTGGTGATTGATCAACTGCTTAGGGCGTCTACACTGTCGGACATAGGTTTAGTTCCTGTTGATGCTATTGATATGTGGGATTTCACTAGGCATAGCCTGAATCTCAATGGGAAGGGGAAGGGGAAACTAGCTGTGTTGATAGCAAAATCCATAAGGCGGACACTGTAATTCAGGGAAGTACTTCTTTTTTAGGCTCTAAGATCAGTGTCCAGTGAGAAGCTTAGGCAGGCAGGTGCTAAAAATGTTGAAAAATCAAATGTTTCTCACGAAAGTAAAGTAGAAAAACAATGTTATTATCTTTCACCAGAATATTGAGGGACGAAAGAATAAAATAGATGAGCTTTTGGTTCGTTTAGATGATGTAGAAACTGATAATGTGATAGATATACTATGTCTGTCTGAGCATCACATTGTCACTGGTATGGAAAATGTGAATGTCAGTGGATGTAAATTAGCTTCAAATGTAAGTAGAGACAATAAGGTCAGAGGAGGAGTTGCCATGTATCTCAAAAGCTATCACAGTGTAAAAAATTTAGAAACAAAGAAGTTTTGTGTAGCGCAGCATATTGAAGCATGTGCCTGCCAGCTTAAACTCAATGATGATTATCTTATAATTGTAACATTATATAGGTCCCCTTCGGGAAACATTCAGTTATTTCTGGAAAATTTGGATGCCTTGTTGTGCTATCTGTCAGATAGGGGGAAGCAAATTATTATTCGTTGTGATTTCAATGTAGATTCACTGGAAGAGTGTAATAGGAAGAAAGACTTGGAGGTCTTACGTGGCTCATTCAATCTGACATCTGTTATTGATTTTCGTACTCGGGTAGTAAAGGACAGCTGTATATTGATAAATAACCTTTTTTATAGACCAAGATAAGTTTAACAACATAAATGCTTGTCCCATTGAGAATGGTCTTTCTGATCATGGTGCACAGGTAGTAACCGCATGTGACATAGCTCCGTTCAGTAATTCGAAACAGTCCTCCAGATTAACGACTAGAAATGTCAAAGAAAGTCTACAGCAGTTAGACTGGGATGAGGTTTATAAGGAACATGATGTTAATTCAAAATATAACTTATTTCACGATACATCTGTAAGGGTATTTGATAACTGTTTCCCCAAGAAATTAGTAAAATTTAATTCTAAGAAACCATGCAATAAACCATGGCTTACTAAAGGAATAAAAATATCTTGTAACCAAAAAAGGGAACTATATGTATCTGCAAGAAAGAGTAATACCCCAGAAGCCATAAAATATTATAAAAACTAATGTGCTACATTAAGAAAAGTTATTAAAAAATAAAGAAGCATGTCCATCATGTCTGAGATTAGCTCCTCTGAAAATAAAATTAAAACAATTTGGAATATTATTAAAACGGAGACAGGGCAACCAAGAGCAGAGGAAGAGGGTATTACCATCAAAACAAATGAAAACTTTATTAACAAAAAGTCAGAAGAGGAAAACATTTTTAATGATTACTTTTTAAATGTTGTAGAGAAAATAGGATCTAAATGTTCATTAGAAGGAGCAAGGCAATTAATGGAAGAGGCTGTACCCACACAATTTGATACAATCGAAATTCCACCCACCTCTCCTTCAGAAATTAGAAAAATAATAAACTCTCTCAAGAGTAAACGGTCATATGGAATTGATGGCATTTCCAGAAGGGTATTAAAAACTTGTTCCCAGGATATAAGTAGGATTCTCAGTCATATTTGTAATAGTTCTTTAAAGCAGGATATTTTCATGGATAGACTGAAATATACTATTGTTAAAACTTTGCATAAAAAAGGGGATACGTCTGATGTTAACAACTTCTGCCCCATCTCACTACTGACAGCCTTATCAAAAATTTTTGAAAAAGTTATGTATTCTCGAGTTGCTTCACATATCAGTAAAAATAAAGTTCTAACAAAATGCCAGTTTGGTTTTCAAAAAAGCTTTTCAAGTGAAAATGCTATATATACCTTCCCTGATGAAATATTAAATTCTTTGAATAACCGGACATCACCAGTTGGGATTTTTAGTGATCTCTCAATGGTTTTTGATTGTGTAAATCATGGGATTCTTCTAGATAAGTTTAATTACTGTGGTATGAGTGGGACAGTGCACAAATGGTTTATATCATACTTAACCAGAAGAGAGCAGAAAGTTGAAATAAGCAGTTCACATGATATAGATGAAACAATTAATTCTTCTAACTGGGAGTTATCAAAAATGGGGTCCCACAAGGTTCAGTCTTGAGTCCCTTGCTGTTCTTAATATATATTAATGACTTGCCATTCTACATTCACGAAAATGCTAAGCTAGTACTTTTTGCTGATGATAGAATTATAGCTATCACACCTCACAAACAGGAATTAACTGATGTAATTGTAAATGATATCTTTCAGAAAGTTATTAAGTGGTTCTCTACGAATGGACTCTCATCAAACTTTGACAAAACCCAGTATATACAGTTTCATACAGTAAATGGCATGACACCATCAATAAATTTACGTAAATGAACATAAATCTGTAGCTAAGGTAGAATATTCTAAATTTTTAGGTGTTTTCATTGATGAGGGACTAAATTGGAAGAAACATATTGAAGATCTGAAACGTTTGAGTTCAGCTACTTATGCTATCAGATACATTGCAAAATTTGGTGATATCCATTTAAGTAAATTAGCTTACTACGCCTATTTTCATTCGTTGCTTTCACATGGGATCATATTCTGGGCAATTCATCATTGAGTAAAAAAGTATTCATTGCACAAAAGCGTGCAATCAGAATAACTGCTGGAGCCCACCCAAGATCATTCTGCAGACATTTATTTAGGGATCTAGGGATCTTCACTGTAACTTCACAATACATTTATTCACTCGTGGAATTTGTTATTAACAATCCAACCCAATTCAAAAGTAATAGCAGTGTGCATAGCTACAACACTAGGAGAAAGGGTGATATTCACTATTCAAGGTTAAATCTAATTTTGGCTCAGAAAGGGGTGAATTATGCTGCCACAAAAATCTTTGGTCACTTACCAAGTAGCATCAAAAGTCTGACAGATAGCCAACTAGTATTTAAAAAGAAATTAAAGGAATTTCTGAATTGCAACTCCTTCTAAATGTAGCTGAATTTTTAGATAAAACTTAAAAAAATAAAAAACGTAAAAAATGTAATTAAAAAACCTTAAAATATTGATTGTCAAGTGTAGACAACATTTACTAGACTGATACGTTCCACATCATTATGAAATGTCATATATATGATCTATGGCACAAGTATTAATCTAATCTCTAATGTAACTAACTTGTACTAAAGACAGCACAAACATCCATGCCCGAGTGGGGGATTCGAACCCCCGATGGAGAATGGCCTCACACATCGTACCATAGCGCCTCATGCGCTCGGCCGCTCTGCCGTGGCTTATTTTGTCCATTACTATCCCCACCCCCTTACATTCTTAATAACATCATAAACATCCGAGGTTTCGCCCTTTATTAGGGCCGACTGTTTCATTTCAAGTGTTATTTTATGAGAATAGCGTCATCAAATTACAAACTAACTCATATGAACTGTTTGATACAGTTTTTCTGTTACACTACTGTAAAATATAAACAATTCTTTAGTTTCAGATATCACATGTCACACTCCATTATTGATTTACCTACTCAGGTACTAACGCACAGCAGCGCATTGATTGATAACGTTTTTATAGACGAAGTTAAGTTTAACATTGTGAATGCTTGTACTGTTGAGAATGGTCTTCATGATCATGGTGCACAGCTAGTTCCAGTGTATGAAGTAGTTCCATTCAGCAGGTCCAAACAGTTCTCCAGAGTTGTGCGTCCAATTAATGATTTAACGATTAGAAATTTCAAAGAAAGTCTACAGCTGTTAGACTGGGATGAGGTTTATAAGGAACCTGATGCTAGTTTAAAATATAACTTATTTCATGACGCATTTGTATGGGTACCTGTATTTGAAAACTGTTTCCCCAAGAAATTAAATAACTATAATTGTAAGAAACCATAAAAAAACTGTGGCTTACTAAAGGAATAAAAATATCTTGTAACCCAAAAAGGGAATTATATGTATCTGCAAGAAAAAGGGATGACCCAGAAACAATAAAATATTATATAAACTGCTGTGCTAAAAAGATTTAGATGGCAGTGCAGATCAACTCTCTGATTTGCAGGAAACTGAGGTAACAGATAACTTGCCTAAATTTGAGTGGAAAACCGTCTCACCCAAGGATATACTTCATGTAGTTAGGTCACTGAGCAGTTCTAGAACAGTAGACATACACGGTTTATCTAATTTTATTCAGCAAAAAATAATAGACTTTATTTGTACTCCACTATCCTATCGGGTCAATAGGATGTTTACGGAGGGAACTTTCGGTTTGCTTAAAGCAGACAGTTATCTTACCCATTCAAAAAAATTGGATATAAACTCCCCTCATAACTACAGACTCATAGCATTTGTACCCATATTTGCTAAAATTACTGAAAACTTAATGAATACGCTACTAAATGATTTTTTTAATGTCTCACTGTTACTTCCAAACTGGGCTATCAACTATTCAGGAAGTTCAAGAAGTTGTGTCAGCAGTATTACTTGGTTCTGAAAATAGGGACCACACCTAGGCCACTCTAGTTGATCTATGGAAGGCATTCGACACTGTCTTACACAGCTTATTAATAAAGAAACTTGAAAACTATGGAATTGTTGACACTGAACTAGCTTTACTGAACTCATATTTAACTAACAGATATCAAATGATTAATGTTAATTCCAACAAAAAATCTGACCTTACAGTATCCCACAGGGATCTATACTGGACCCTTTCTTTTTCATTGTTTATGTGAATAAGCTACCAAAAATACTGTGATGCAAAATCGTGATGTACGCTATTGACACTACTCTTCTCACATCACATGTAGATGTGAAAGTTGTCAAACTAATGAACGATTCCATGGTGGAATTGGCTGCTCAATGATTCCATGATAACAGGCTAACATTAAATGCAAATAAAACAGAACACACACTCTTCTCCCTCAGAGACATTAATAATGAACGCAATCACTGTGTAAAATTATTAGGCATATACCTAGATAGTACATTAGCTTGGAATGCCCACATGGAGAAGCTTTGCAGCAAGCTAGGGAAAGCTTTATAACTCTTCACCAAATTGAAAACCTGTGTGAGCACTGAGATCTTACTTATGGCTTACTATGCATTCTTTCATTCTGATCTACACTATGGAGAACTTCTGTGTGGAAATTCTGCTGGTGCAAAAGAGATCTTTCTCTGGCAGAAGAAAGCCATTAGATGTATTTTTGGCTTGAGTACCTTAATTTCATGCCAGCAGTATTTCATTATACACAGAATTGTTACTTTTCCGTGTCTATACATATTACAAGCTCTTCTACATACAAAATGAATGTCCACATGTACACGTACACTCATACAAAACTAGACACAGGCACTTACTAGACATTCTATAGACACGTCTAAGTAAAGTCCAGAATAATTTCTTACACACTGGAAAAGTATTTCTGAACTGTCTACGTTCTGATACAAGATCTATGCATCATAATAAATTTAAAAGGGTAGTGGGGACTTGGCTGAAGTCGAAAGAATTCTATGATATTAATGAATTTTTAGATAATAAAGAAAAATGTGATTTTTTTACGTTCAGTGTGACTTACTTAACATATTTGTTCTGTAACATTAACAACCTTATTTGTTGTTGATTTTAATTTGTTAGTAAATTTTTAGATAATGATGAAAATAGGTGATCTTTTATGTAGGGCATTTTCTGTTGCAAATATTAATATTGCTAGGTTTTTCTTATTTTTATATGTTAATAATTTATTATTATATTAATTAATGTGGTATAAGTACGGCTTCTCCGCTATGCCACTGTCCCTGTGAGAATGTGCAGTTGTTTTACTTTTAAGTAAATGTGTGAGAATCTATGGCTGAAAGGGGGGAGTGATAGCTCACTTTGCATCCTTCTGTCTGGCTCAGTGTCGATAGCTGCTAATACTACTAAAGAGGTTTCTACACCCTTTGGTTACAGGCTAGTCTGCGAGCACTCTCCTGCACGAGTTTGGTCTCCATCCCCACCACCACTGTTTCTTGGGCTTTCCAGCTTCCGGTAGCTTTTTGCGTCCTCGTGGCCGCTTGGCTGTCCATTGTGCGTGATTCTAGTTGCAGTTTGATAAAGGCCTGGTATGTTAAAACCTTTTGTGATCATGTGGCAGTGTATGAACTCTTTGTAAATACTTTCTAGCTTTGTGGGGCCCGATTTCTAATAGGTGATATGTTCATTTTATACAGTGCATGTAAAATGCTTCTCATCGTTTCCTTCCGTAAGTGATATGTGTTCCACGTGGTTGGTTCACAAAGCCTTCAGCTTTTCTCTCCCCGCCTATTTTAATTTTGTTGTTCTTATCCAACTTGTAGTACGCACTTTGCCTGTGTCTGTAATTCTCTCTGAGCCTTGTACAACCTCCTTCAATAGCTTCCTTATGTAATTCTAAACATTTCTATGGGATGCATGCTGTAATTCTTAATTTTATTTTTTCGACTTTGTAATTATTTCACTTTCATGAGTTTTTTTGAGACTGGACTTCATCCATCTCTGTAAGCGCTCCCTATCGTGTGTAGCTCCATTTCATTCGTGTCTTCAAGTAATTCAAAGCATTTCTAGGGGTTGCATGTCGTAGTTCCTATTCTTATTTTTCCGACTTGGTGGTTTTTCTGAGACAGGACCTCATCCGTCTCTGTAATCGCCCCCTATTGCGTGTATCTGTATTTCATTCACTTCCTTATATAATTCTAAGCATTTCTACGGGTTGCATGCTGTAGTTAATTTTCTTTATTTTTCGGAAACTGAATTTATTAAATTTTATCGGTTTTTCTAAACCACGTGGGGCCGAGTTCCGGGGTTTGCAGCTAGTCGCCTGAATTCACGCCACCTCTCATATAAAACCAGTACCTAAATCGACTTCTGACAGACTGCAACTTAAGAATCCATCGTGGTTTTGTACAATGAATCCGATTTTCAAACACTTCACCTTCAGTGGACTGCGTTCATGTAAAGTAGCCATGCGTCGCCGTTAGCGTGTTTGCTCGCAGTCCAATTCAGATGTAATGTAACTTGGCTATACACGCCCACCATCTCAAAACAGGCACGACAGACCAGAGCCAGCTTCAAAGTGGTTTTGTATATTGTGTTTTGTGCTACCTCTGACTTGCTGAATTTCGCCTACGATAGTGGCGCCTGCTTCCGCCTTGTCTCAACACGATGATTTTGGTGAGTTTCGCTGTGGCATTGCGTTTATGTGAGACAATGAGTGTTGTTTGTGAATCCTTCCCCCCAGTAGCATTAAGTCATGTATAATTTAGGCTGAGCTCCGTCCGCATTAATCCATGTAAGAGATGCATTTTATATTGTAATAACACAATTGGTTCCCCATTTTGCTTGTTTCCTAGGTGAATAAACAAGTTTAAGTTCAGCATAATCCGTAAGTTGCCTATAAATTGTAGTTTTAGAGCAACTTCCCTCTTTTATTTAATATTGTTCTTCACAAGTGCTGAGAACAAGCTCAGATGCAATTTTTCTTATGTCTAAATTCCATTGCGCCATAAATGTTTTCTTAGCCACTTTTCTAATATAACTTTAATTGTGGTAGCTTGCTAATTAATGTATGTGTGTAATAACGTATGAGCTGCTATCTATATTGACCACTGTAGTATTAATTTCCTGTTATTGAAGTAATTTTAAACGAGTCAGTTCTCAGTTTGGGCTAGGGAACAAGGTTTTATAGCAGGGAGTAACCGGTAGTTCACACGGATCTAATTTGCTAATTTTAGTGATAAAACAAAGCTCTTGTTTCATACAGTGGTCGACTTTTAACTCACATTTTGTCAGATCATTATTTTTACTAAGAAACAGTTTTCAGATATTGGTACCCTTACAAATGCATCATGAAATAAGTTACATTTTGAATTAGCAACAGGTTTCTTATAAACCTTATCCCAGTCTAACTGCTGTAGACTTTCTTTGAATTTTCTAGTTGTTAAATAGTTAATTGAGTGCACAACTCTGGTGGACTGTTTCGAATTACTGAACGGAGCTGTGACATATACTGTACTAGATATGCACCATGATCAGAAAGACCATTCTCAACAAGACAAGCATTTACATTATTTAACTTATTTTTGTTTATAAAAAAGTTATCTTTCAATGTGCTGTTGCCCGTTACTACCCAAGTAGAAAAATTAATAACAGATTTCACATTGAAGGAGCAAAGTAAGACTTCCATGTCTTTCTATTACACTCTTTCAGGGGATCAACATTGAAATCACCATGAATAATAATTTGCTTCCCCCCGATTAGACAGATATATATCACTCACCCCACACAGTGGTGGAAACAACCGTGGATAAGGAGTGCCAATGTAATGGAGTGGGTAAGACAGCTAATCAGTTCCTGTCATAACACCTAGAAGGAAGTACACTGCTGGTGTTGACTGTAGTTCTGCCATGTCAAATGGTCAAGTTCGAATTTTGATCGTATCTACATTATTGCTTTGTGCCATCTACATCTACATCTACAACCATACTCCGCAAGCCACGCGACGGTGTGTGGCGGAGGGTACCTTGAGTACCACTATCGATTTTCCCTCCTATTCCAGTCACGTATTGTTCGCAGAAGGAAGGATTGTCGATATGCCTCTGTGTGGGCTCTAATCTCTCTGATTTTATCCTCACGATCTCTTCACGAGATATACGTTGGAGGGAGCAATATACTGCTAGACTCCTCAGTAAAGGTAAGTTCTCGAAACTTCGACAAAAGCCCGTACCAAGCGACAGAGCTTCTCACCTGCAGAGTCTTCCACTGGAGTTTAGGGATCGTCTCCGTAACGCTTTCACGATTACCAAATGATCCTGTAACGATGCGCGCTGTTCTCCATTGGATCTTCTCCACTTCCTCTATCAATCCCACCTGGTACGGATCCCACACCGGTGAGCAGTATTCAAGCTATGGGCGAACAAGTGTACTGTAACCTACTTCCTTTCTTTTCGGACTGCATTTCCTTAGAGTTCTCCCAATGAATCTAAGTCTGGCATCTGCTTTACCGACGATTGATTTTAAATGGTCGTTCCATTTTAAATCCCTCCTAATGACTACTCCCAAATAATTTATGGAATTAACTGCTTCCAGTTGCTGACCTGCTATAGTGTAGCTAAATGATAAAGGATCTTTCTTTCTGTGTATTCGCAGCACATTACACTTGTCTACATTGAGCTTTAATTGCCATTCCCTGCACCATGCGTCAATTCGATGCAGATCCTCCTGCATCTCAATACAATTTTCCATTGTTACAACCTCTCTATATACTAATGCATCATCCGCAAAAAGCCTCAGTGAACTTCCGATGTTATCCGCAAGGTCATTTACATATATCGTGAACAGCAACGGACCCACGACACTCCCCTGTGGTACACCTGACATAACTCCTACTTCGGAAGACTTCTCTCCATTGAGAATGACCTGCTGCTTTCTGTTGTCTAGGAATTCCTCAATCCAATCACACAATTGGTCTGATAGACCATATGCTCTTACTTCGTTCATTAAACGTTTGTGGGGAACTGTATCAAACGCCTTGCGGAAGTCGAGAAACACAGCATCTACCTGAGAACCCGTGTTTATGGCCCTCTGAGTCTTGTGGACGAATAGCGCGAGCTGGGTTTCTCACGAACGCCTTTTTCGAAACCCATGCTGATTCCTACAGAGCAGATTCCTAGTCTCGAGAAATGTCATTATATTCAGACACAATACATGTTCCAAAATTGTACAACTGACCGACGTTAGAGATATAGGCCTATAGTTCTGCACATCTGTTCGAGGACCCTTCTTGAAAACGATATGCTCTTCTAGAGCCCTACGATACACCACTGCGAGAAGGGGGGCCAGTTCCTCCGCATACTCTGTGTAAAAACGAACTGGTATCCCATCAGGTCCTGCGGCCTTTCCTCTTTTGAGCGATTTTAATTGTTTTTCTATCCCTCTGTCAATTATTTCGATATCTACCATTTTGTAATCTGTGCGGCAATCTAGGGAAGGAACTACAGTGCAGCCTTCCTCTGTGAAACAGCTTTGGAAAAAGACATTTAGTAATTCCGCCTTTAGAGTGTCATCCTCTGTTTCAATGCCATTTACGTCACAGAGTGTCTGGACACTTCGTTTTGATCCACCTACCGCTTTGACATAAGACCAAAATTTCTTAGGATTCTCAGCCAAGTCAGTACAAAGAACTCTACTTTCGAATTCGTTGAACGCCTCTCGCATAGCCCTCCTCACGCTACATTTCGCTTCGTGTAATTTTTGTTTGTCTACAAGGCTTTGGCTACGTTTATGTTTGCACTGAAGTTACCTTTGCTTCCGTAGCAGCTTTCTAATTTGGTTGTTCGGTAGTTGTACCACGGTGGCTCCTTTACATCTCTTACGACCTTGCTAGGTACATACTCATCTAATGCATATTGTACGATGGTTTTGAACTTAGACCGCTGTTCCTCAACACCATCTGTACTTAAGATAAAACTTCTGTGCTGAGCTGTCAAGTACTCTGAAATCCCCTTTTTGTCACTTTTTCCGAACAGAAAAATCTTCCTACATTTTTTAATATTTCTATTTACGGCTGAAATTACCGAAGGTGTAACTGCTTTATGATCGCTGATTCCCTGTTCCGCATTAACTGCTCCGAATAGTTCGGGTCTGTTTGTCACCAGAAGGTCTAATATGTTGTCACCACGAGTTGGTTCTCTGTTTAACAGCTCAAGGTAGTTTTCAGATAATGCACTCAAAACAATTTCACTGGATTCTTTGTCCCTGCCACCTGTAATAAACGTTTGAGTCTCCCAATCTATATCGGGTAAATAAAAATCTCCTCCCAAAACTATAACATGATCGGGAAATCTACTCGAAATATTTTCCAAATTATTATTCAGGTGTTCTGCCACAACAGCTCCTGAGCGAGGAGGCCTATAGAAGCATCCGATTACCATGTTCGAGCCTGCTTTAACCGTGACCTTCATCCAAATTATTTCACACTTCGGATCTCCGTCTATTTCCTTCGATACTAGTGCACTTTTTATCGCTATAAAAACGCCTCCCCCTTCACTGTCCAGCCTATCTCTGCGGTAAACATTCCAGTCTGAGTTTTGAATCTCATTACTGTTTACATCTGGTTTCAGCCAACTTTCCGTCCCTAGTACTATGTGGGCATTGTGATCGTTTATTATTGAGAGCAATTCTGGGACCTTTCTATAAACGCTCCTGCGGTTAACGGATACTACTACATTGATCATTTCCTTCCCTGTTGTGTTCTGCCTACTGCTAATCTTGCAACTTGAGGTACTCTTTTTAAAATAAGTTTCCAGATTTATCGGAGGGAACTAAAGCAATGTTGTTCCTATGTGGAGGCACAAAAATACAGCAACTGTCGATGACTAGCCTCGCTCGGGCCGCCCAAAGGCTACCATCACAGCTGATGCCCCCTACTTACTTATTTCAGCTCGGAGGAACCGTGAGAGGAGCACCAATATACCAAATAATGATTTTCATGCAGCTACAGCAGGACGTCGTGTTTCGGCTTAGACTGTACATAACAGGCTGCATGACATGTAACATCACTCCCAACATCCAGCATTGAAACCTAGATGCCATGCAATGCAGTACAGATGAGCCTAACAACATGTTGGAGGGACTCGTCAAAATTTCATCAAGTGCTATTCACAGATGAGATTCGCATCCGCCTTCCACAAGACAATCAGTGAAGACGTTTTTGGAGGCAGCCTGGACAGCCTGGATGTCTTAGACGTACCGTCCAGTGGGTACAGCAAGATGGTGGTTCCCTGATGATTTGGGGTGGCATAATATGGGGCCACCATATGGCGGCACTGGTAATCTTAAGAAGCAATCAAATGGCTATAGGGTCCTGAGCTGGCTTCCTCTGTCGTATAGTGGAACCATATTGGCAGCATTTTGTGGGGCAGTGGTCTCATTGGAGGACAATTCTCGCGCCCAACGTGTCCATCTTATTTTTTCGTCTCTTCTGTGAAGTAGCTAAAACGGAGTTACGTTCTTCTGAACCTCATACAGCGAACTGAAAAGTGCTGTTTTTGGACCAGACGACCCAGCAACCAATCTGAGAGATTTACTTCGAATTGCGATTGATGAGTGGGACAATCTAGACCAACAGTCTCTTGATGATCTAGTGAACAGTTTGCCAGAACGAATACAGGCATCATCAGTACAATAGAAGGATATTAGGGGTATTGGTGTATGTTGTAATGTGGAACACAAATTCAGAATGTCTAAATTATTGTCATACAAATTGTCAATTTCTGTTTTCATGACCAGTAAAGAGAAATGGAATGTTTTTGTGAGTATATATATATATATATATATATATATATATATATATATATATATATATATATATATATATATTCCATTTTTATTTAAAGAGCATAAACCCCTAGAATCATGGCGATACAACAATGTTTTGATGTGTGTATTATTACAGCCAATAGAAATTTTTGACTGTATGGTACTACTACTAGTTTGTGAGGACCACACTTATATTACTGTAGTATATTGTAGTGACTGACTTGAGATACTCCACAGCAGCATCTAGTGAACCTGACAATCCCATATTTTGAGCGACAGTTATGAAATGCTTACTTTAACGTTCAACAACAGTGAATACATTTTTACATCATTTACTTGTAATGTTGTGTACTCCTATTCATCTCTTGTTCTACCAGTGTCAGTGCCAGTGAGAACTTGAGAAACTCAGGTACTACTAAATCTAAAAACGGTGTTAGTGTTACATGTGACAAGACGGAATCCAAGAGAGATATGCAAACAATCGTGAAAAAGAAGAAATACATATATTATCAACCAGTCATGGTAAGGGGTTAGCTACAACCATGTCTGATATCCAGTCTGAATATATATTGACTGCAATTTCATAGTCTGGAGCCCCATTACGAGAAGTGCTAAAAACTGTGAAACAACAGAAAAAGTGGTGTGAACTGTGTAATAATCGGAGGAGGAAACAATGTATATAAGAACGAGAGTAACCTTCCTGTCAGAGGTCTGAAGGAATCTATGGGAAAAATTTCAAAAGGAAAGATATTGGTTGTTAAGATTCACCACAGACATGACGTAATTGAAAACTCCTGTGGAAACAAAGAAATTGTTGCATCAAATTTAGGAAGATTTGTAGCAGTTTTGTAAACACAACATTCATTGAAGCAACCAGTTCTGTCAGAGCGCATTTTACCAGACATGGACTGCACAGAAACCACCTGGGCAATGAAGTGTTGCCCAAAGAAATTCTCCAGGTGATAAAAGCTGCAGGAATGGACACTCACATAAAAATTGCACTGCCTGCAATATATTAATTGCCAACTACAAAAGAGAAGAAGACAGTACCAACAGCATATGAAGAAGAATCATTTACAGCTACATCTAATAATGAAGAAAGTACATCAGCACCAGTACATGAAATGTCACAGTCACCAGTGGCATCATCAGTAGCAGTAGTGGGAAATAAGGCAGCTGTAACAGTACCACTAAGAGAAGATTCACCAGTGGCATCATCAGTAGCAGCAGTGGGAAATAAGGTAACTCTACCAGTAACGGTACCATCACAAGAAGCTTCAACAGCAAGTACAACTCCACTGTTACAATGATGAGAAAACAGCAAAAGGTACACTGAAGGTTTTGTTTATGAGGGCTGAAAACGTAGTTGCGAGATAAGTCACCCATCACGGTGCCACGAAAATACTTATGAAAGGAACTGAATGAAAACTGTAAGATTTTTTAAAGCAATTGATTCTAATATGTAGTACGATGTCAATGATATTGTAATTTCTTAGACTAGGTTAGTTTTAGAACTGCCAAGTCCAAAGTAAGAGTAGTCTACTGTAGTTTTGAAGTTATTAGTTCTGTTCGCTAGTTTGTTTAATTATAAATATCTTCTTGTTAGAAATTTTTATAATTAAAGGGGGTGTGTAGCGTAGCGGCTTTTCGCTTGCTTTGCACAGGTGAGTGGGGCGGACGGTCGAGTGTCCGACGGCGTCAGGTGTGCAAGATCACAACATCTGTTACCGTCTTGGAGCCTGAGTCCGTAGTGTGAGTTTTGAAAGACAGAGGCCAGCACTTATCAGACGTGTGTCTAGGCAGTATTCAAATGAACGATTTAATGTATAGAAAGAACATTTATTGGAATATTTGAAAGTTAATAATATTTAATTGTAGTTTTGTGTTTAGGTACATGTATCTGAATTTTTTGTAAATTTGATAGTGAGCTCACAACTAGAAGTTGATAAATATTCAAGTAGTCTCATGTTTGAAAGGTATTTTCCATGTGTGAGAATATTAATGGAGAAATTGAATACAAATATTTCGTCAGTTTAAGGCAATACAGAAACAGGCAGTACATGAACACATGGTTAATTTTTTATAGTTGTGGATATTTTATTATTTAATATTTTGTAAACATTTTTTTTTACATATAGTTCTAGAAAGTTCGTAGTTTTTCAAAGGCATATAGGGAAAATGCGGGTTTGTGTGGGCTTTCTCTGTGATCTGATTGGTTGCCAATATCTTTATCCAATCAGATTACAGCATTGCGCATGTTCATTCGAGAACTTTCACGTTTGCTGGGGTGTAAGAAAGTAGTCGGAGTTTATACACGGAATTGTTAACATCTCCATGATGGTGCTTCATACTTACTGGAACTATAAACATGCTTGTTTATTGGATTGAAAAGTACTTCAATAGGCGAAGAATATCGTATCGACAGTCTAGTAGTGAAATTCCGGTTTTTTAAATAACAATTATTATATTACGAAACATTGAAACCGCGTGGCGTGTTACGCTAATCATAAATGTGTGAAACTTTATCTACACTGATTTGCATAGCATTTAGCAAACATATTAATATGAACACCTCTTTTAAGAACGCTTTTGGTGACAGGTTAAAGTAATTACCATAAACTGGCGTTACTAGTGAGTGTGGAGTGTGGGCGTAGCTATTGCGTCATTTAGCACGGGTTTGGCAGTGAACTGTACCCTGAGAATGCTTTAAATAATAGTTACCTCGTAACAAATTCTGTGTTAACATCATTTTAACGCAATAGACCCATCATTCATAAACAAATTAAAAAAATGCGACTGAGTGAAAAGAAGAATCTCCACCTAGTTTTTCTACACAGCTTTTTACAGTGGAATTACGTTTCTTGTTTTTAGTCAGGTCAGCACTGGATGGACTGCTGAAGAAGAGAATCGTCATGAGCTTATTGAAACTATGAACTGACTGTTTTTCAGTGGAACCAACCAGGTAGATGAATTGCAGCGTGAAGGAATTAACTTATTTGTTTTCATTGACTTGGAGAAGGCTTTCGACAGAGTACAGTGGAATAAGTTAATGGACATACTAAGAAAGAATGGAATAGACTGGAGGGAAAGAAGGCTGATTAAGAATCTATACCTCAAATAGAAAATAAGAGTACAAATTAGGAATGAGATGACAGAGGAAAGCACAATAGGTAGGGAAGTGAGGCAAGTTTGCTGTTTCTCCCCAATACTGTTTAACATATACCAGGAACCCATTATTCAGAAATGTATGAAACAAAACAGAGGTGTAAGGGTTGGTGGAAGGAGAATAGAAGGTATTCGGTTTGGCGATGATATGGTATTACTGGCAGAAAGCGAAAGAAATATGATTGAAATGTTAAATGATTTCAGTAAGACCTGTGAGGAATTTGGAATAAAAATTAATAAGAAAAAGACAAATGTATGGTTATAAATGCAAGAAAAGTAGGAACAACAATAAGGCTAGATCAGGAAGTAATAGAGCAAGTTAGTGCTTTCAAATACCTGGGAAGAATAATTACAGAAGATATGAGATGCCACAAGGAAGTGAAAACTCGCATAGCAATTACCAAGGAGGCACTTAATGAGAAGAGTGGGCTTCTATGTGGCCGTATGGACAGAAATCTGAGGAAGAGACTGAAAAAATGTTTTATATGGTGTGTGGCACTATATGGCTCTGAAACATGGGCAATGAGAAAAGCGAACTAAAGAAGATTAGAAGCATCCGAATTGTGGACTTGGAGGAGGATGGAAGGGATAAAGTGGGTAGACAAAGTGAGGAATGAGGACATGTTGAGAAGAGTGGATGAAGAGAGAGAAATTCTAAAGGTAATCAGAAACCGGAAACGGAATTGGCTTGGAGATTGGATGAGAAGAGATAGTCTGCTGATGGACGCTATGAGGGAACAGTGAATGGAAGAAGAAGAGGACGCGAGGACGCCAAAGATACCAGATGATTGACAGTATAAAGATACGAAGCAGTTATGAGAAAACAAAGAGGGTACCAAACGACAGGACTCCATGGAGAGCTGCATGTTAAGACCTGCCTTAGAGCTGAACACTGATGGTGATGATGGGTACAACTAGCATTCTATCAACAGTAGGCCAAGAAGAGATAAATCATGTCTAGACAATATTTTTGTCAACTTTAAAACTGCAGAAGACTGATGTGATGTGACAGTATTCCCATTCTCATATCATGATACAGTAGCTGTAAATTACATAATTAGGTTCCATTCTGATAATGATATTCCTATCCCTGTCCCAAAAGTTGTAATCACCAGATCCATCATAGATGATAAAATTTCCAGGTTCTGTATGGCCCTTGCTGACAGAGAATGGTTTGATCAATGTTATGGTGACACACATTATAGTTTAAATAATGATTTGTCAGCAAATGTAGTGTTTGATAAGTGTTTCAAAACATTTTTGACTAATGACAGCATTCCCCTAAAAATGCAGAGTAATTGACAAAGGATTCAAAACCAAGGTTACAGACAGACAAAATCCATAGTATACTGAGCAACTGACCAATCTGAAACACCAGCTTATTGTGCTGTACAATATAAGTAATGCACTGAAGACTAAGCATGTGAGATCAGCATATGTTAAATGTAGGAATGAATATAAAAAAGGCACTGTGAAAGATAAAAAAGACACACAATTTCAGAAGTATCGAGAATTCCCCCAATAAGTGCCAAGCTGCATGGAAATTAATAAACACTGTTGCTAAGGACCCAAGAAACAAATCAATAAATGTAAGTCCCCAAAAATTCAACGATTATTTAATTAAATCAGTGGAAGAAGTAGGAAATGCCATTATAAAACCTGATATCAGCTCATTAGAGTTACTTTCAAAAAATTTTAGTAGACCAATGACAAATATAAATGTGTGTACTGTCTCCAAAGTCTCCCCTAGTCTTATACTAAAAATAGTAAAGCAGTATGTTGAAATCAACAGACAGAGCAGATATATATGACATATCTTGCAACATTCTAAAAAGAGTAAAAAACTGTTTTGTGTACCCCTTAACGTTTTGTATAAACAAGTATGTATCTGAGGGATATTTTCCAGATGAACTTAAAGTGTCTAAGGTAGTCCAATTATATAGAAAAGGAGTTACTGAGTCACCCTCAAGCTACAGGCCAATCAGAATAGTCCCAGCCTTTTCTGAAGCATTGGAATGTGTCATTTATCAACAGTTACCTGTTTACTTTGAAATTCTAGGATTAATCAGTGAATCTCAAAATGGCTTTAGGAAAAACTTGTCTACTTTTGATGTAATTGACACTGTTGTCATCAAGTGTTTGAGGATAAAGGCTTTGCCCAAGTCACCTTTTGTGATCTAAGCAAAGCTTTTGATTGTGTTGAACATACACCACTTCTAGACAGACTGGAATTATATGGCATTATAGATATTAGCCTTAAACTATTAAAATCATATCTACAGAATCATAGGCAAGTTGTTTGCATAGACAAAGAAATGTCCTGCACAGAACAAGTCAAGGTTGGTGTTCCACAGGGATCTTTACTGGGGCTTTTCGCGTCCCTGATAATGATTAATGCTCTGCCATCATTTATTAAATCCAGTACAATTTTATATGCAGATGACACAACATTTCTTCATAGTAGCAATGATTTCAGTAGTCTTAAAACTTGTATCGGAAAGACACTTTATTTTTTTTTTTATTTATTTGTTTTTTCTGTTCCATAGGACCCACTTGAGGAGTAAGACTCCATGGTCATGGAACAAGTCAATACATTGTTACACAAGAATGATAATAGAAAAATTTTAAGTAGTCCTTTGCACACGACAATCTTAAGACAAAGTGAAAAGAATCAATAAAGAAAAAAATGAATTAGCTTAATTGTTTAACGTTTCTAGGAGCTCCTCGACAGAATAAAAGGAGTGAGCCACGAGGTAACTCTTCAATTTAGATTTGAAAGCATGTGGATTAGTGCTAAGATTCTTTAGTTCTTGTGGCAGCTTATTGAAAATGGATGCCCCAGAATACTGCACACCTTTCTGCACAAGTGTTAAGGTGGTGTGGTGCAAATGTAGATTAGACATCTGTCTAGTATTCACCGAGTGAAAGCTACTAACTCGTTGGAATAAGCTGATATTATTAACAACAAACGACATTAAAGAAAAAACGTATTGTGACGCTAGAGTCAAAACTCCCAGACTACTGAAAAGGGGTCGACATGACGTTCGCGAACTTACACCAGATATTGCTCGAACCGCCCGTTTTTGAGCCAGAAATATCCTTTTTGCATCAGGCGAGTTACCCCAAAAAACAATGCCGTACGTCATAAGTGAGTGAAAGTAAGCGAAATAGACTACTTTTCGTGTTGAAAAATCACTTATCTCAGATATTGTTCTAATGGTAAATATAGCAGAATTTAGTTTTGGAACAAGATCCTGAACATGGGCTTTCCATGACAGCTTACTGTCTATATGAACACCTAGAAATTTGAACTGTTCAGTCTCACTTATCACATGCCCATTATGTGTAATCATAATGTCAGATTTCGTCAAATTATGTGTTAGAAATTGTAAAAACTGAGTTTTACTGTGATTTAACATCAACTTGTTTTCTATTAGCCATGAACTTATCTCTTGAACTGCATTATTTGATACTGTGTCCATATTACGAGCAACATCCTTCACTACCAAGCTGGTATCATCAGCAAACAAAAATATTTTACAATCACCTGTCATACTCGAAGGCATATCATTTATATAAATAAGAAACAGCAATGGTCCCAAAACAGACC
Organism: Locusta migratoria; assembly: GCA_026315105.1. Taxonomy (NCBI): domain Eukaryota; kingdom Metazoa; phylum Arthropoda; class Insecta; order Orthoptera; family Acrididae; genus Locusta; species Locusta migratoria. The sequence goes on from CM048755.1 coordinate 383,628,510, forward strand.
CCTGGGGCACCCCATACTTAATTGTGCCCCATTGGGATTGCACGTCATAGCCATTTTCTACACTGCGGAGAATTACCTTCTGTTGTCTATTATTAAAGTAAGAGGTGAACCAGTTGTGGGCTACTCCCCGTATTCCATAATGTTCCAACTTCTGCAACAATATTTTGTGATCAACACAATCAAACGCTTTTGTTAAATCAAAGAAGACGCCTAATGTCCGTAGCCTCTTATTTAACCCATCAAGTGCCTCACAGAGAAACGAAAATATAGCGTTTTCAGTCGTTAAACCACTTCTAAAACCAAACTGTACGTTTGACAGGAAATTATGTGAACTGAAATGATCAATTAATCTTGAATATACAGCCTTTTCAATAACTTTGGAAAAAACCGATGGCATAGAAATAGGTCTATAGTTGTCTACATTATCCCTTTCTCCTTTTTTATAAAGCGGTTTCACTACTGAGTACTTTAATCTGTTAGGAAACTGACCATTCTGAACGGAAAAATTACAAATATGGCTTAGTACTGGGCTAACATATGGAGAACAGTACTTTAGAATTCTGCTAGATACCCCTTCATATCCACAAGAGTCCTTAGTCTTTAGTGATTTAATTATTGACTCAATCTCACCTATGGAAGTATCATGAAGGATCATTTCAGGTAACAGCCTCGGAAACGCATTTTCTAAAAACGTTATATGATTACCTGTAGAAACTAGAGTTTTGTTTAGTTCCTCTACTATATTCAGAAAGTGATTATTGAATATTGCACATATATCTAACTTGTCAGTAACAGAAACATTCCTACTACGCACTGACGTTATATCTTCTACCTGCTGCTCCTGACCAGACACTTCCTTCACGACTGACCAGATAGTTTTAATTTTATCCCAAGAGTTTGCTATTCTTTTTGCGTACCACATACTTTTTGCATTCTTAATGACATTTTTCAGAACCTTACAGTACTGTTTGTAATGAGCTACTGCATCTTCATTCTGACAGCTTCTAACATTTTGATACAACTCCCGCTTAGTTCTACATGATACTCTTATCCCCTTTGTCAGCCACCCTGGCTGTCTGTTACTGAAAGTACCCTGTTTTGAGCGTTCTAGCGGAAAGCAACTTTCAAACAGCATAATAAATGTGTTCAGAAAAGCATTATATTTATCATCTGCATTATCAGCACTATAAACATCCTGCCATTCTTGTTCCTTAATTAGGCTTAAAAAGGTCTCAATTGCAACTGGATTAACTTTTCTGAGTAGTTGATATTTATGTTTAACATTTGTTTGAGAACAAGTACTTTTTAGAATTAAAAGTTGGGCATCGTGGTCTGATAGGCCATTTACTATTCTCCTGACAGAGTGCCCCTCTAATAATGAAGAATGAACAAAAATATTGTCAATGGTAGAACTGCTATTTCCTTGCACTCTCGTTGGAAAAAATACTGTTTGCATCATGTTATAGGAATTAAATAGATCTAACAGCTGACTTTTCCTTGAGCTATCATCTACACAATTAATGTTGAAATCTCCACACACAATTAAATTTTTATACTTCCTATACAGTGAACCCAGAACCAATTCCAGCTTGGGCAGAAACATTTTAAAATCTGAGTCAGGGGATCTATAAATAACAATTATTACTAGTTTAGTTCCATTAACATTAACAACTCCTGCACAACATTCAAATATCTGTTCTGTGCAGTGTTTAGAAAAATCGATTGACTCCGATGAAAAATAGTTTTTTACATACATGGCCACTCCCCCACACTGCAAGGAACTCCTAGAGTAGAAGGCAGCTAACCTGTATCCTGGCAAAGGAAGTCTCTTAATTGTCACACCACTTAAAAAGTGCTCTGAAATTCCAATAATGTCAGAATCAGAATAAGCATTTCATTAACTTTATCTCTGATACCCTGTATATTTTGATGAAAAACAGTAATTCCCTTATTACTTATATTCTTAGACTTTGTCAAAGGTGGTTCATTTCTTAGAGGGACTTCCTTTAAGCAGGAATATCTATCAGCTGTCTTCAGTCTTATCAAGCATCCTATCTGTTTAAAGCAAATGGGTTCTTATTGAATGAAACCAAAACACAGCAAATGGCTTTTATTCTAAGAGACAAGCGTTCATCGGATGATCCAAGTTATGTTAAGTTTTTGGGGGTATATCTAGATGGTAAATTATCTTGGGGTCAACATGTGAAATATATTAGTGGTAAGGTGTCAAGAGTAATTTATTTGTTAAGGCGACTTATGGATTATGTAACTAAAATATGACAGAATAACATATTTCTCATTCTTCCAAAGTGTTATACCATATGGTATTATTTTATGGGGCATCTCTAACTGTGTCCAGGACATCTTAATACTACAGAAGCAAGCCATTAGCGTAATTACTGGATCTCCACATAAGGAACACTGAAAACCCCTGTTCTATAAACGAAAGGTCATACAAATACTGTGTTTTAATTTATACCAAGAGTAAACTACCAGAAACAAAACTCTGGGAAAACATACATTATTACAACACCAGAAGGAATAAATGCAGCTTTACTTCATACCACAGATTGTCAAAATCGCTAAACAGCTATGAACTCGTTGGGCATAAACTATTTAATAAGCTGCCACAACATGTACAAGATTTACCCAAACAAGTGTTTAATCAAACGCTGCATCAGTAGTTAGTTGCTGACCCATTCTACTATTTAGAAGAATTTCTTACTGTAATATAATATTGTAATATTATTAACAAGCCTATTATCTCTTTTAAATTAATAATTGTTATTTACGTGACATTTCTACTGCTGTAATGGCCTAATGACAAAAAATTATCATCATTATTATCTCTACTTTCACTATATTCAGTATTGTAATATTGCAGATAGTGAGGTCACCAAAGAAAACTGCACCACTATCAGTATGAACAGTCATGGCCACTGTAACACTGACAGTTGGCAATATCACTTCCTACATTTTCAGTTTGCTACAGTGCATCAAGACTTGTTGACATATTGAAACTTAGAAATTATTTTGACTACTAAGAGAAACTTAAAGTACTCTATTACATATCAGGACTTCAACTTTATCAGTCTGCCATCATTTTACCTCTACAACACACAAAGTTTAGTATTCATTTTTTGTAAAAAAAATGTCATATCTCACTATAGGTGAGGGATGTTTATATTAAAGTGTACCTACATCGCCTTACCAATAACACCATCCACAACAGTGGCACAGTTTTTTCCTACTTTTGTAATGGAAACCATACAGCTTGTGTCTATTTAAGAAATTACAAGTAGATTTGCACGATATCTGATGAGAATATGAACATACATTACTTTTTTGTCTGTCTCAACAGATGACACAGCTTAAAGGTGACCTAACACAGCTGATGGAAAATCAAGAAATGATGACTACTGCTTAGCCACCTTCTCACCACTGTCCCCATTTTGCGTGATTGACGCACAAATAGAGGAATGAAAGAACTATATAAAACAACTGTAGCAGTATTTTACAGCACATAATGTTAAAGGTGAAGCATGCCATGCATTTTTTCTCACGTCTGTTTTCATCTGGTTTGCGAAGTTTATTCCGCTTATCCAGTTATAATGATTTGATTTCAGCGTTGACGGAATATTATGACGTCCAAATTCATGTCACTGCTGCTAAATTCAAGTTGTTTTGCTTTTCAAAGAAACCACAGCAATTCTACAAAGAGTGGCTGATGTAACTTTGAGGTCTTACTAGACATTGTAAATTTGATTGTATTTGTAGCAACACCTGTTTGAATGAGACTTATGATGGAGATGATCCTATCTGTTCTAAATTCAGTGGCACAAAATTCCAACCATGACTGATGTATTGTAAATCACTGAGTCACAGAAAACCTTTGACTACGCAAATACTGATATTTCTTGTCCGTGTGTGACTGCTGTGAGAAACATGTCACACTGAAGTGGACTGTAAAAACCGAGAATGCTGGAAGTAAACGGCCGGAAGCCTATCATACCACATTTATAGTCATTTTGAGTCGTAGTGTCCATCATTTCTGCTTTGCATACGACATATTGAAATACAAATCACGATAGTACACTGTTTTAATGCAGTATTACATTGAAGATATATCGCAGACACTTTACTTTAGTTCATTAATTGTCAATTAAAAATTGAAAATTAATAATACTATAACAGTGAAAGCCATAAGTAGAACATACATGAATTTAAAAAGATGCAGTTCGAATACAAGAGTATTGTCGTCTTATCATTAGAGAGATGTGTTTCAGTATGTCTGACTGAAAATTTGTGGTTAGAGTTTGACAATAACTAATGTTACCTTTTTTACGCTCGTAAAAGTATCTGGGACGATAATATTATTATATTACAAATCTGTCATGCAGTATTTGGCAGTTTTTTCCCAAATACGTTGCGATATCCAAGAGTGTATTTATGCAGGAACATAATAGGACAGCTCAAATTCCGGTGACTGAAACGAGTATACATTCTTTCTTTTAATATAGAGATTGATGGTACTCTATTTCGAGTATGGGATAATTTCCGAGTATGTATTTAGGTAGGAACCTAAGAATAAAGATCAAATTACAGTGACTGCATAGAATAGTCTGCCAGTGACATTTAAATTCGGCCTTATCAGGAATAATTGGCTGTTTATAAACTAATATGTGGCGATTTCCAAATGTGTTATTAGGTAGGAATGTAAGAAAAAATCTTTCATTATTGTGATTGAAAGGGGTACAATATTGATGTTTATATACTTTCTCGTAACTTAAAGCTGTCTGCTTGATAATTTTCATTTGTGGGTCACCTCAGTCATACAGATATTTTGAAGGACATTAAATTCCACACATTAAATAGTCATAAATTCCAAATTATGATTTCTGTCATAAAGGCCATTTTCGTGTGCCACATAATAATTTACAATTGTTAGAAATACCTGAAAAACATGTTGTCCTTAAATGATCATATATACGGTTTAATAAAACATGTCATCAAGTTTCACAATTGAACTCAAAAATCTTCTACACAAGTAACAGAAAAATAATATCTCTTTCTGAACTGCATATCTTCAAATACGTTTGGATGAACAAACCCAACAGTTTTTGGTTTATTAATACTCACATTGGCCTGTTCTGTTTCCGAAGTTTACCATTCGGAAGCTCATCTGCTCTATCTTTGTTTCAGAGATACCTTAAGCAACTTTTATGCAATGTCCCCTGTTTTCGAGAAAACAACTGAAGATCATTTGCTCAACTTGAGAAAAGGTTTTCCCACTTTTATTGTGTGCTAGTCTTAAATGCAATAGCGACAAGTTCGTATTTTTTCTTCCAAAATTAGAATACTTGGGCCATGTGATTGATAAATCAGGTATTAACCTTGCACAAAAGTATTTGGATGCAATTGGTCAGTTACCAGCACTGAAGGATGTTTGTGGTAAATCTGTCATATTACATAAAGTTTATCACCAACATGGCTCAAATCGCCTCTCCACTTCATCAACTTCATGGAAGCATGTACAGTTTCAGGTGGACCCAGGAATGTCAATGTGCTTTTCAAAAACTTAACGATGCATTTCTCAGTGACCCATGAATCATACTTTTCGATCCAAAGGAGCCACTGATATTTGCCATGGATGCATGTGAGTATCAGCACTATTTTGTCGCACAAAGTAGGCACCTCTGAGCGACCCATTGCTTTTGCATCCCAAGTACTTAGAACAATTCAACGTAATTACAGCTACATTGCAAAAGAGACTCTGACCATTATTTGTAGCGTCAGTAAGTCCCACCAATACCTTTATGGCTGACGTTTCATGATCAGAAACCACAAGCCGAAAGTCATTTGCATCGTTATTTCACTTGTACAAAGATACTCCTGGTCGAACAGTTGAGAAGTTACAGTGGTGGGGACTGCTTCTCTCTAAGTAAAATTATGGTATTCTTTATCGGTCCACTAGCAAGCCTGCAAACACAGATTCTCTTTCACACCTACCTATCAACTGAGATGCTGTTTTGATTTATCGGAAATATCTTGTTATTATCAGCATTAATCCAACCTATAAACATTGAAATCTTTTAGAATCTGTGGGTGGATCATTGCTTCGTTACTGCATGCAATGTGTAACTGAAAGAGCTGCCAAAATTAATTAAGACTGGATGGCCAACTAACAGATTACTGATCCTGAAATCCGGTGTTTCTTCTCCAATATCATGCATGTCTTGTCCATTCAGATGGGAGTTGTTTTGATACGTTCGCTAAATAATAAATAAGCTGAGGCCCTCGTTCCTTGCAAGTGCAAAGCTTCTGTCTTACGACAGCTCTACATAGGTAATTTGAGTCTGGAGAAAAACAAACATCTTGGTCGCTGGCATTGTACGTGGTTCCTACTGTACAAACACATACAGTGGGTAAGAGAGGACTGTCATATCTGCTCTGAAATTTCTGTAACACCTACTCAACAGGATTTCAGTCGAACACATCCTTCTCTTCCATGGGAAAGCATTCACTTTGGCTTTTGCGCACCTTTCTAGAATATGAGTTGGTTGATTGTTGTGAACGCCTACAGTAGATTCCCATTCTGCACGACTATAAATTGTACTATGTCTACAGACATCATACGAGCTCTGGAGACTATTTTAAGTTTAGAGGGATTACCAAAAGTCATTGTTTCAGATAAGGGACCTCAATTTGTCTCTGCTGATTTTCAACCCGTACAAACCGATAGAGGTCTCCACGGTTATGCTACCACGATGCTACACGACTCCAGGCAGTCCAGGGCTTCTATTTATCATTACATAATTATTTCTATCTTCGTATTTTAACATTCGAAATATGAATCAGTCTAAGACTTCAGTATTACTGTAATAGAAGTGTGTTTGTAATATTCCATGATATTTCTGCAACACTGTGCTATTAAAATGACAAGTAAGACTTTCCAGCAGTCTAAAACTTCAAGTTCGAAACTTAAACTGTAAAAAGACGCAACATAAAGCAGAGGTTACTTTTCTGACAAAGCGGAGAGCAGAGCTGAGGTTCTACATGAATTTCTGTTTTGGTATTGAGAACATTCACAATTCATTGGCTCATATATCACGGTATTTTCACTAAAGAGAACAATCGCACTTTTTAGAGAAAGCGCTTGAATACGTAAATATGTCGAAATATCGCAAACTGTAAATTCCCTTTAATTAACACCAGTGTAAGAAAACTTTTAGGAGTCAAGGTAAAAAAGTAAAAAAATTGTCTGAACTGGGAAGCGAACCACCGCCGACGCTTAGCAGCTCCTCAAGGACATGCGTTCGTTTATCAGCTATGCTTCAAGAAGCACGTATACTAAATCTCTCTATTTTATATTAACCATCAATATCAAGGGTTACTCGCCAATATGGCATTTATTGACTGTAATTTACGACTAATTGTACTAAGAACGACATGATTTTGGTACCTCTTAAGTGTGCCGTAACTTTGAATTAGCAACACACGACTTATAAGGAGAAAAGCATAAAAATACGAAATGGAAAATGGCGTCTCTGCAGGACATAGCTTGCGACCGTAGAGACATCTATCGGTTGGTACGGAGAACTGGGGTCCGACGCACTACTGTCCCTTGACGCTTGTTCATTTATCGTGGTTCGATGATGCTACACTAATTCAGGGAGGAGGGCTTTAGTATCACAGATAGTGAGGCCACCAAAGGCAAATGCATCACTATTGATATTGAGAGGCATGGCCACGGGAACACCAACAGTTGATAATACCGCTTCCTATATTCCTATCAGAGGTCCCACATTAAGAACACTATCACACGCATCAAATCTAATTGGCTAGACTGTACTTAAATAGCGAGCACATATGGCCTGTAACACCGTGCATATGAATATAGCATAGTGTGCATTGATCCAGGACAGTGTGTACCATCAGAGAGTGCTCAGACAGAACAGTGTCCTCACATTGATATACTGCTCTGCAGTGCCTCAAAACTTGTTTCTGAAGTGAGACTTAGAAATTTTGCAGTATGTTCCATAATGATCTAAAGCAGTTAGATCTGAGCTTTTTCTGACTGATAGGTATAATTTCCTTTTTGCCTTATGATATACCTATATTACTCATGTAAACCATGGCTTCATTATTTGGCCTTCGTCTAAGCTGGGTTAATTTAGGTAGAACCAGTTTTCAAATAAGTCAATAATGTTATTAATAACACTATTGTATTTCTCATTTATTCTATGAGCATTTTGCACACCAGTCCAATTCACGTCTTTGCAGAGGTTCCTAAAACATTCAGTTTTTGGTTTACTGACTACCTTCTTGAACTCAAATTTAGTTGATATTTCAAATTTACATCTCCATTCATACTCCGCAAGTCACATCACGTTGTGTGGCGGTTGGTACTTTGCGTACCATTGTCATTTTCTCCTATTACAGTTGTATGTGTTTCATGAGAAAAATGATTGCCTGTATGTTTCTGTGTGGGTCCTTATCCCTTTGAGCTTATCTTTGTGGTCGATTTGGGAGATATACATAGGATGAAGCAATATATTGGTTTAGTCTTCAGGAAACATTTGGTCGTTGAATTTTCAGAAATGTGTGTACCGAGATATAGAACATGTCTCTTGCAGAGTTTATTAATTATCTCTAGGAAGCTTTCATACTTATTAAATGAGATGTTAATGAAGCGTGCTACTCACCATTCGATCATCTCTATGTCTTCTATTAACCCTACCTAGTATGGATCTCAAACTGATGAGCAATGCTCAAGTGATGGCGGAATGACAATTTTGTAACCTAATTCCTTTGTTGACAGACTACGCTTCCTGAGGATTCGTCCAAATAATCTCAGTCTGGCACCTACCTTACCCACTACTGATTTTATATAGTCATTCCATTTCAGATCGCCCTTATGTCTACTCCCAGATATTTTATGGATGTAACTGCTTCCAGTATGCATCCTGATATTGCATATCTACATAATATAAATGATCTTTACTTATATTTAAACTTAGAACTTTAACTTATTTATGTCAAGGCTCCACTGTCATTCTCTACACCATGTGGCAATATGCTGCAGAGCATTCTGTATTTCGATGCCCTTTTCCAATGTTGCAACTTCTCCATAAACTACAGCATCATCTCCAAAAAGCCTCATTGAACGTCTAATGTTATCTATGAGATCATTTATTTATACTGTGAAAAGTGAAGGTCCTATAACACTCTCCTAGGACACACCTGATATCACTTTAATGTCTGAAGACTTTTCTCCATTGAGAATGACATGCTGTGTTCTGTTAGCCAGAAACGCCTCAATCTGATATTCCATATGCTACTTGTAATTTCTTAAATAAAGCCACAAGCTGTTTGGTTTCCATTACAAAAGTAGGAAAAAACGCCCTGACTGTGCCACTGTTGTGGAGGGTGTTATTGCTAAGGCGATGTAGGTACATTTTAACAGAAAGATCCCTCACCTATAGTGAGATATGAAATTTTTTACAAACAAATGAATACTAAACTTTTCATTCAACTATGTTGCGTAACTCAAGAAATATGGCGTCTACCTGGCGTCCTGCATCAACTGCCCTGTGGATATCGAGGATGAATATGACTAATTGTGTTCAACATGATAGTTACTTTTGTAAACCATGTTGATTCTTATAAAGGTTTCCGGTTTCTAGAAATGTCACAATTTTCGAACATAAAATGTGTTACAAAATTCTGTAACTTACCGATGTCATGGATATAGGGCTATAGTTTTGTGCAACTGATGGACGACACTTCATGTAAACGGAAATGACCTGCGTCCTCTTCCAATCCTTGATAACACTAGACCTTTGGTAGACTGCTGCTAGGAAGGGAGCAACTTCGCATACTCCATGTAAAATGGAATGGAATCCCATCAGGTCCAGCAGTCTTTCCTTTGGTGAGCGATTTCAATTGCTTTTCTATTACTGTGACTTATTTCAATATCCGCCTTTTTTCATTTTGCGATGGTTTAGAGGAGGTACTACAGTGCAATCTTCCTATGTGAAAGAGCTTTGGAAAAAGACATTTAGTATTTCGGACTATTGTGTATCATCGTATCTTTCAACGCCATTATTGCCATAGAGTGTCTGGATATCTGGTTTCGACATGTAAACCGATTTGACGTAATCCATAGTCGGACAACACCGTCAGTGTTTTAGACGAAACTATCGTGTTGAGCAGTCAAGTACTCTAAAATCTGGCCCTTTTCGCATTTACTAAGTAAGAAGGTCTTCCTACGTATTTTGATATTTTATTTAAAACAGTATTCATTTTTGCTGTAATGCCTTATGATCGCTGATTCCCTTCTCCATATTAACATTTAGTAAAAGGAACTGCCTTCCATGATCTCGGAGGCTACTTATAACTATTTATACAATATAATTTTGTTCATTAGACAATTTTATAGAGACTATCAAATGCTGTCTTGGAGCCCTTAGATATTCTAGTTGGAAAGTTAACAGTATGTGCTAAGTTGACAGACATTTCTATGGACTGCATGATATTTGTACCAGAAGAGTTTTCAAGAAGATCAACAACAAAAGCAGCAGCTACAGCTAATTCTTTCTTTTGTTGTTAAATAAGCCAACAGAATAAAATTACCTATTGGTACTCGATATACACTTACTATTATGAATGACTCATGGAATTCTATTTCTGTTCCATATTCTTCCATATGCTAATCTAGAAAAAGTTATGACTGAATATCTTATTAAATTTTCTGGGATTCCTAGTGAATATGGCAACTCCTCCATTCTCAATCTCTGCTCTTCAAAAGCGAGACGGTAATCTAAATCCTGCAACACCTAACATGTCTATACCAGTGGTCGCATGATGTTCAAAGATGCAGCTTATAAGAACAAAACTATCACATTGACTGGCGTAAAAAAAATTTCTGGTTGCTGAGATATTATAACAAACAGCTGTGTTTACTTATCTAATGTGTTAGTTTTATGCTATTTTCGTTTTTTTCTCAAACTGAAAGTTCGTTTATATCCGGACCTTTCTTGGAACTTCACTTCTGTCTTACCTACTCTAAAATAGGTGCTTTTGTAATCAGGGATATTTTACAATGCATAGCAATACCTCTCCCCTTAAATATCCCGAAATTTACCCAATCAGTTTACCCTTCCCTTTCTTGTGTTGGCCATGCCACTACTGAGAGCATCAGCAGCAATGACAACAATATCTCACCTTGCACCTGATCTAAACAGTCATTACAATTCCAGATTAACTCTCCTGACAAAGAGACCAAATTAGGTCTTTCATGGCAAATCAGAAGAGACAAACCTAACACTGGTATGTCTGAATGTTAATGCAATCTTTGCCAGGTCAAACTCAATTTTGTACCTAGAATCCTTGTCAATACTATTGCCAGACCAGCCTACAATAAGCATGGTGTCTTTCTTGGAAACGTCTTCATATGGTGAACAAAAATGCTCTGTCGCCTGACCAAGACCATCACCAGACTTTAAAAAAAATGGCAATCTGATATTCAGATTCTAATGCATCCTACAGAAGTTGGCCTACACCTTTAGCATGACAAATACCTAACTACAAACTTTCTATAAATGTGGTGTTCTGTTCTTATGAACATGGCCAAAAGAACTGATACCTGTAGGTATTATCAATCAACACGCAAAGGAATTAAATACATTCGCCGCCAGTGGGCACTGGAATAAATAAATGGGCAAAGTTGAAAGTTTGTGACCAGTCGAAATTCGAAACCTGGTCTCTCGCTTACTAGGCAGTTACACTGACTGCTACATACACAGTGATCGCCCCCACCGCTGGGACCACCAAAGCGCACCTCCCATCAACTGCTAACACAGTGCCTTTGCTCATTATCATTCGTTAATCGCAGCATGTTGATTTCTGTAAAAAATTGCATCTTTAATCTTTAGACATGCACTCTGAAGAAGGTATCAGTGGTCGCCTCTGTCACACACACACACACACACACACACATATATATATATATTATATATATATATATATACTTCTGATCCGTGAATGTGTATATATATATATATATATATATATATATATATATATATATATATATATATATATATACAGGGTGTCCCAGCTATCTCGTCCACCCAAAATATCTCTGCAAAAATCAGTGGCATAGCTATGTCACCAAGGGCCCTGGGGCAAAAATGACATTGGGGCCCTCTTTAAAGTAAAACTATACAGATACAAAACTTTATCATCAGCCCCTTCCGCCCACTGGAAGACATAATAAGGCACACCTAAATACTACGAAGTAAATTATTATGTGTTACGCAGCAGATAATATTTAATCGTACTCTGTAATACAATTGTGAAAGTTTGAAAGTTTGTTTGTTATGCTTTCATGCAAAAATTACTAGGTGATTTGGATGAAATTTTGCAGAGGGATAGAGATAGAGTTGGACCTGGGTAGGACATACAGATGAAAATGCCACATGCTGTCAGCGGTGACAGCAGGCGGACTTTTGTCAGTGCCGACAACTCACTCTCGCTAAACTACTGCGCTGTTGGCTCATTTCGTTGACAGCTCAGTCAAAGAAGGAAAATAGGGGAAATATTCGTGTAGGATCGTTTCATCAAAAGTAAGTTGCCGGATTTTGTTAAATGAAACACTTTGGATTGAGCCGTGCGCCTAGCAGGCTTCTTGAAGTATATGTTAGTGTCTGACCAGGAAAAAGTAATAAGTAAAATAACTAAATCGATATCTTCGCTTATTACCGTGACAGTGCGGTAAAGGGCAGAGTCTCGATGCACAATTCACTATTGAGACAAAGTAATTATTACATGAAACTTCTGATCCGTGAATGTAATGAAACCTTTAAATGGCAAAATAAACAAATAGTGTGCGGGTAGAAACGTACCTTAATATATTGCGTGAAGTGCTGAATTCTCACCATTACATTAAAACACAGTGAAGTTGTTTGTTTTTCACATAGAAGAACTGAGCAGAATGCGGCGGAGGGTATAGTGTTAGAATGAACGTAGATTGAAGAGCAAATAGTTCTTATGGTAAGGGAAGGCGCCGTTCCCAGAAAAAAAGCCACAGAATGCCGAATCCATTTCCCGCCTACCATTGCAAGGTAGTGCGTAGAAGTATGTAGATTCTGTTCGGTATTCCTTTCAGTATTAACGCATTTGTAGAAAATAAAAATGCCTGTTTCCTGGAGCAACGCATTTTGTGGAAAATGTCCACTCTTCAGGTCTGTGTGCGCAGTACGTCATCTGTGATTTATGAGGTGTACTGTGGAAGGGTCGGTATAACTTTGTAAAATACCTTGTAATTTCCTTTTGAGACGTAATGGGGTAGACAGAGGGGGGGTCTCGCTTTCTCCTTATTCGTTTTGCAGGCGCACAACGAACGGCAATGCCTGACCATTCCAGCAGTCTGCCCTTTCCCGCACCTTCTGCCCCCCCCCCCCCCTTTCCTGCTGTCACCTGTCACATCCCCACAACAAATCACATACCCCACTACTGTACTTAAATATGCTGTATACATTTAATATTTTGTCTTAGTCCATTCTGTTTAACAATAATTATATTAACATATTGGCTGTCAAAGGTATACTTGGGTTACCGACCCCCGGGGACCATTTACTTTTTCTTCATATTCTGCTCTAATTTGCTTGAAGTAAGCTATTGAAGTACAAATAAGTTGAAAATGTTGCAATTTAGAACCTTAGTTTATGTTTTTTGTGTGAGTTACATATGACTAACATGGCGCCAGAGTAAAGTGCCAGGTGTGTCATTCTCAATGTCGCTGATAATTTTGGGTTGGTACTCCAGTAAGTCTTTCAATCCACAACATTATTTGCCTACAGTTCCATTGTTGTTTTTCTCCATTGTTACTACAGTCTTTATTCGGTGTTGTTTGCTGCGTAACACAGCGATATTGTAGCAGGAGAAAGTGTCTCGTAGAAGTTATGTAGATGAACAAAGGCATGTACAGAAGCTTTTAGATGAAGTTATGGACGTAAGTTATGAAGATGAAGATACTACTGAAATGGAAAAATAAGAGGAATGTGTTGATGCTGAGTACTGTTCATGCAGAGGAAGAAGCTGATGTTCAAACCAAGAGGGCCGCAAAGAAAAGACTAGCAATTGTAACTGACTATAATCAGTCATCTCTCTTACCAAATGAAGTCCTATATTGTCTAAGGTGGAGTGTGAAATGGTATAGGAAGCTTGCAATTAAACTGTTGACAGGGTCAACACTGGTAAATGCTCTTGCGATTTACCGATACATCTACAACAAAATCATTTTAATCACAGAATTCAAAGGGGAAGTGACTTTGAGACCACTCCATACAGAAGATGCCGATTCCCCTGAGAAATCTCTCACCGTAGCGACCAAGCTGCCTGTAGATTGTCATCTTGTGAACATGGGAGCAGCAAGTCATAGGTGTACGTATGATACGAAAAAATGAAGAATGAATTTGGACGAGAGCAGGCTGTCAAGAAATGCAAACAAACTACATGGAAATGTAAGAAATTGTGACTCATATTTTTGTGAAGAGTGTTTCTTTATAAAGCACAGTGCATGCAGGTGTTACAAAGTGGGAGATACAAAGTGGGATTAACCAACTTTTTCAGTCTGTTTCATTGTTGTTGCAATTAGAATTGGAGAATGTAACTAAAACTGTATGTGATATACAATCTACTGTATAAGTAATATGTAACACCAAATAATAAATTATAAAAACAAGGAAACTCCAACATGACTGGGCCATTTGATTTATATATAATTCACGATTTCAAATGTCAATAACTACTCTTGAGCTCTTGAAATCTGGAGGCCACGAACATGATTTGTTACTGGAGCCATAACGTACTGTAACACCAAGTCACAGCACGATACTGTGAGTTACAACTGCACCACGGAACTTTAAATGAAAAAATGTTTGTGACTTGTATTTACTTCACGTGGCCTGAAGAGAAGACTTCCTGTGACTTATATTTAACTCACGTGGCAGTCAATGTGTTGAAACATTGTTTTCTAAAAGTTGGGAATTTTTCTATTTCTTGCAACACGAATACTATTAGTCCTTCAAAAAATTCATAATTATTTTTCACGGCTCACTGTGTATCACGAACTTAATGAGTGGCGTTTTTCAAGTCGTGGGGATTTCGTTCGTGTTTCGTCACGCACCAAAGTCAGAATGAAAGAGTACCTAATGGAGTAATATAATGCTTCAAACTGTTAGATTGCAGGTGTTGGCAAATATATGATTTCTGATCGGTAATTGACGATAAGCAAATGTTCGAATGTCTGTAAATCTGTCGGACCAAACTGCGTGGTCATCAGTCCGTAGCTTACAAACTACTTAAACCTAGGTAAACTAACCTAAGGACAACACACACATCCATACCCCAAGGAGGACTCGAACCTCCACGGCGAGCAACCGCGCGCTCCGTAGCGAGACGCTTTAGACCGCTCGGCTACACCACCGCGGCTGACAGTAAGCGTTTTCGTGACTGCAGTACATTATAGTAATAATAAGGGTACACAATTAAAAAGTAGTTAATTTTATTTTAACAATTATTTTACAATCTTTTCGTGGCTTTGGCTTTTGCAAAATCATCAATAAGGTCTGTTAAATCTAGATTTGATGTAGCCTTGTTTTCGACTGCTATGAGCGCCAAATGTCAGAGTCGAGATTGAGCCATACTGTACCTCAGATGCGTTTTGATAATTTTTAATTCACTGAACGACCTTTTGGCTGCTACAGAAGAATAAAACTGCGGTAAATACTTCCGTTACCTTGCATTCTAATAATGCATATTCTGTTATAATTTCCTTACATAATTGGTGAACTGTCCATGTTGGGGCTCAATTTCGGCAGGAGAAATTAAAAGTCGAAATTCCTTCATTCAACTAAAATATTACATATAGTGTAACGTCTATTATCCGAAGTAATTTGGGGACATGGATATTCGGAAAACCGGTTTATTCGGATATTTGAACTGTACACTTCTGTTTGCCAATAAGAAGTACTGTACATTAAATGTATTTATACTGTATTTGGAGGAGCGCGATTCTTCACATTGCACGCCGCAACACTTGGAAGACGCCGCTGTTGCTGTGAGCAGCTTTGATGCTGCCGCCACTTCTGCCGACTGAAGTGTGTCGATTGTTGGACACGTTGACTGGCAACTTCACCTGTCAGCAGCGCCATATAGTGGCGTCTTGTGAAGGCCCAATTAGGAGCAGTGTTCCACCAGCCCCCAGCCAGTGGCCCAGTGCGGCTACTGTGGGAAACTTGGTTTGAGGGGACGGGGATATGATGGACGATAGGGTGGGAGGGTAAAAAAAATTACATAAAAAATTCGACGCTCTACAGTAAATTTTTTTTCGATCGCCACTCACGAAGGCCGAGGGGCCCCCGAAGCTCGGGGGCCCCGGGGCACTGCCCCGCCTAGCCCTATGATAGCTACGCCACTGGCAACAATAACAGCTATTGGAAAACGACTTTCACCGGTATCAATGTACGGCTGGGGCCCATGAATGTACATGTTTGGAAACATTCTAAAACGAAAGCAAATGTGTTTTTTAACACAAACTTATGTTTTTTTAAATGGACACCCTAAATATTTTCTTCAGCAATCTATAGCATGACAAATCACATGAGCAATGGCGTTGATTGCATCGCAATATTCCAATTAAATCCCGAGATATTGCGACGCGAAATTGACGCTTGAAAAACCCGAAATGCACGTCCTGAGGCTCAGGCGTGAACCCCATGCTGCCCGTAATTGCGATGTGATTAACATGCGTAATCGCATTTCCATACTTATCCAGAGGTGCGAAACGAATAATACGGTCTGCTGCCATCAACTCGCGATTACGAGCAGCATGGGGTTCACGCCTGAGCCTCAGGACGTGTGCTAGCAGCGCATTTCGGGTTTTTCAAGCATCAACTTCGCGTCGCAATATCTCGGGATGTAATTGGAATATTGCGATGCAATCAACGCCATTGTTTATGTGATTTGTCATGCTATGGATTGCTGAAGAAAAAATTTAGGGTGTCCATTTAAAAATACATAAGTTTGTGTTAAAAAAACACATTTGCTTTCGTTTTAGAATGTTTCCAAAAATGTTCATTCATGGGCCCCAGCCGTACATTGATACCGGTGAAAGTCGTTTTCCAATAGCTGTTATTGTTGCAGAGATATTTTGGGTGGACAAGATAGCTGGGACACACTATATACGAGGCGCGTCCAGAAAGTAAGTTCCGTTTGGTAATTAAATGAAATTATACACAGATACAGGAGAAATTTTTATTGCACAAAATTCTACAACTCTTGAACTACTTTTCCACATAACTACCGAAATTTTGCAGGCATTTATCATAGCGTGACACCATGTTTTGTATACCTTCTTTATAGAAATCTGCCGCCTGTGTCTTCAACCACTTGGAAACAGTTTCTTTCAGCTCATCGTCATTGGTGAAGTGATGACCGAAAAGGAAAAACTGGAGATGTAAGAACAGATAAAATTCATCAATCGCGTGAACCAGTTCTTCTGTAACCAAAGGTGGACGCCCACATCGTTCTTCATCGTACCCATCACTACGCCCGCTATTGAACTGTCAGACCCATCTTCTCACCATCGAATGACTCATCGCATTTGGTCCGTAAACATCGCAAATTTGCCGATAAATTTCACTGGGTTTCACTTTCCTCGCATTCAGAAACCGAATCACCGACCTGATTTCACAGGCGGCGGGATTTTCAAACAACGCCGACATTTCAAATAAGCACAACAAAGCGTACGTAACTGACAGCGATCTCCAAATGGCGCACGTTCTTCTCCTTGATACAGATCGTCTACAGCGCATGTGCGGAACTGCAATCGCAACGCTGCAGCGGAGATAAATTGAAACGGAACTTACTTTCTGGACGCACCTCATATATATATGACCGCTACTAATAGATTTAAGCTCTAAAGGACCAAGACAAAACGCCACCATGCTGAATAATGATTTTCGTGCAGCTACATGTCGTGTTTCAACTCAGAGTTTACGCAGTAGGCTGCATGACTTCACTCCTGACGTCCATGGAGAGGTCCAGCTTTGATACATTGACTCCGTACAGCACTGTAAAAATGGGACCAACAGCATGTTGACTGCACTTACCATGAATCGCATAATATTTTTTTCAGCTAGACAATCCACATAGACGTTTCTGGAGGCTGATTTACTCGTGTTTTGGTGTGCCAGTATGTGGGGCCAGTGGTGTTCGTAGAAGGCACTCAGACAGCAATACAGAATGGTGATGACATCCTCCGACATATGATGCAAACATATCGGCAGCATTCGTTTTGATGAACGACAATTTTAACAATGAAGATCTACTGCACCATAGTCAACACACTCGTTGTGGAGCTTAAGGCCAGGTCCACACTGTATAAACTACGTTGTCTTAGCAGAAATACACTTTAAAATTGTATTGTGAGCCTTCATTGCAGAACTAGGGAAAGAGAATAAGAACATTAATATAATAACAGACCTATGAACACAATAAAAAGTACGAATACAACTGGGGAACATCTGATACATTACTGCCAAAATTATAACCTCAAAATTTTCAATGGAATTTCAAAACCAACAACGAAAACTCACGATAGAAAAAAGTCTAAGACATGGGTAAAATCCAAAAACGATCACATTGCAATAACAAATACAAAAAAACTCGAGAAATTTTGAATGTGAAATTATGTATAGAATTTTTTAAGTTCAGCCATTGTGTGTTATAAGGTTAGACCATTTCCATGAAATGGAAGGGCAACACAGACCTAATTTATAAGGCCAGATACAGTATATTTGAAAACAATCAAAGAAGAAGTAAAGATTAGATTAGATTAATATTTGTTCCATAGATCATATATACGACATTTCATAATGATGTGGAAGGTGTCAGTTTAGTAAATGTTGTCTATACATTACAATATTTTAAGAATTTGTTAATTTTTATTTCTTTTCATTTCTTAATTTTACAAAATATTTTAAAGTTTTATCTAAAAATTCATCTAAAGTGTAGAAGGTGTTGCCATTCAGAATTTACTTTAATATCTTTTTAAATATCAGTTAGCTATCTGTCAGAATTTTGATGCTACTTGCTAAGAGGCCGAATTCTTTTGTGGCAGCATAATTCACCTCTTTCTGTGCCAGAATTAGAGTTAACCACTCTGACCATAACTTGTTAGTCATGAACTGTAGGCTGAAGCTGAAAAAACTGCAGAAAGGTAGGAAAATAAGGAGATGGGACCTAGATAAATTGAAGGAACGCGAAGTTCTGGAGAATTTCAGAGGGAGCTTTAGGCAACAATTGACAGAAACGGGGGGAAATAAAACAGTAGAGGAGGAATGGGTAGCATTGAGAGATGAAATAGTGAAGGCAGCAGAGGACTAAGTATGTAGAAAGGCAAGACCTACAAAAAATCCTTGGATATCACAGGAGATACTGAATTTGATTGATGAAAGGAGAAAGTATAAAAATGCCGTCAATGAAACAGGCAAAACGGAGTACAGACGACTAAGAAATGAGATTGACAGGAAGTGCAAAATGGCTAAGCAGGAGTGGCTAGAAGCCAAATGCAAATCTGTAGAAGAATGTATAAGAATGGGAAAAGTAGATACCGCCTACAGGAAAATAAAAGAGACATTTGGGGACAAGAAAAGCAACTCTACGAATATCAAAAACTCAGATGGGAAACCAGTTCTCAGTAAATAAGGGAAAGCTGAAAGGTGGAAAGAGTACATAGAGCAGCTCTACAAAGGAAGTGAACTTAGAAACGATGTTGTAGGAAGGGAAGAGGAAGTAGATCAAGATGAAATAGGAGATACTATACTGAGAGATGAATTTGACAGAGCCCTGAAAGACCTAGGACGGAACAAGGCCCCAGGAGTAGATGACACACCCTCAGAGCTACTAAAGTCTCTGGGACAGCCAGCCATGACAAAACTATTTGAACTGGTGTGTAGGATGTATGAGACAGGCGAAATACCCTCAGACTTTAAGAAAAATGTAATAATCCCCATTCCAAAGAAATCAGGTGCAGACAGGTGCGAAAATTACAGAACCATCAGTTTGATAAGTCATGGTTGCAAAATTTTAACACGAATTATCTACAGGAGAATGGAAAAGCTGGTAGAACCTGACCTCGGGGAAGATCAGTTTGGATTCAGGAGGAACGTAGGAACCCGTGAGGCAATACTCACTTTACGTCTTATCTTAGAAGATAGATTAAGGAAAGGCAAACCTACATTTTTAGCTTTTGTAGATTTGGAGAAAGCGTTTGACAATGTTGACTGGAATACACTCTTTCAAATTCTGAAGTCAGCAGGGGTAAAATACAGGGAAAGGAGAGTTATTTACAACTTGTACAAAAACCAGACCGCAGTTATTAGACTCGAAGGGCATGAAAGGGAAGCATCAGTTGGGAAGGGAGTAAGACAGGGTTGTAGCCTTTCTCCGATGTTATTCAATTTGTACATCGAGCAGGCGGTGAAGGAAAGCAAGGAAAAATTTGAAATAGGGATTAAAGTTCAGGGGGAAGAAATAAAAACATTGCGTTTTGCTGATGACATTGTAATTCTGTCAGAGACAGCAAAGGACCTGGAAGAGCAGTTGAATGGAATGGACAGTGTGTTGAAGAGAGTGTATAAAATGAACATTAACAAAACAAAAATAATGGAATGCGGTCTTAGAAAATCAGGCGATGCTGAAGGAATTAGATTAGGTAACGAAACAATGAAGGTGGTAGATGAGTTTTGTTACTTGGGTAGTAAAATAACATGCGATGCTCGCAGTAAAGAGGATATAAAATGCAGAATGGCAATGGAAAGAAAAGCATTTTTGAAAAAGAGAAATTTGCTAACATCGAATATTAATTTAAGTGTAAGGAAGTCTTTTCTGAAGGCATTTGTGTGGAGTGTTGCCTTGTACGGGAGTGAAACATGGACGATAAGCAGTGTGGACAGGAAGAGAATAGAGGCTTTTGAAATGTGGTGCTACAGAAGAATGCTGAAGATTAGGTGGGTAGATCGCGTAACTAATGAGGTGGTACTGAACAGAATTGGTGAGAAAAGGAATTTTTGGCATACCCTGACCAAAAGAAGGGATCGCTTGGTAGGACACATTCTTAGACATCGAGGAATCGTAAATTTAGCATTGGAGGGAAGTGTGTGGGGTAAAAATCGCAGAGGAAGACCAAGAGACGCGTATAGTAAGCAGATTCAAGTGGATGTGGGTTGCCGTTCTTATGACGAGATGAAGAGGCTTGCTCAGGATAGAGTAGGGTGGAGAGCTGCATCAAACCAGTCTCCGGACTGAAGACCATAACAAAAACAACAGTGAATATCTTACTTTCTCCGAGTGTAGTAGCTGTGCACACTGATATTACTTTTGAATTGGGTCTGATTGTTAATAACAAATTTCATGAGTGAATATATATATTGTGAAGGTACAGTGAAGATCCCTAGATCTTGGGTTGGCTCCAGCAATTATTCTGATTACACGCTTTTGTGCAATGAATACTTTTTTACTCAATGTTGAATTGTTCCAGAAAATGATCCCACATGAAAGTACTGCATGAAAATAGGCACAGTAAGCTAATTTACTGAGATGTTTATCACTAAATTTTGCAATGACCCTGATAGTATAAGTAACTGAAATCAAACGTTTCAGCAGATCTTCGATGTATTTCCTCCAATTCAATTCCTCAACAAGGCAACACCTAAGAATTGTAAATATTCTGCCTTAGCTACAGATTTATGTTCAAAGTTAAAAGTCGACCACCATACGAAACAAGAGCCTTGTTTTATCACAAAATTTCCAAATGAGGTCCGTGGGAACTACCGATTACTCCTTGCTACAAAGCCTTGTTCCCTGGCCCAAACTGAGAACTGACTCGTTTCAAATTACTTCAATAACAGGAAGTTAATACTACAGTGGTCAATATACATAGCAGCTCACACGTTATTACACACATACATTAATAAGCAAGCCACCACAATTAAAGTTATCTTAGAAAGGTGGCTAAGAAAACTTTTATGGTGCAACGGAATTTAGTCGTAAATAAATTGCATCTGATCTTGTTCTCTGCACTTGTGAAGAACAATTTATAGGCAACGTACGGATTAAACTGAGCTTAAACTTGTTTATTCAGATGGAAAAAAAAAAGCAAAATTGGGAACCACTTTCGTTAATACAATAACAATGCATCTCTTACATGGGTTAATGGAGCCGGTGCCCAGCCTAAATTATACATGATTTAACGCTACTGGGGGAAGGAGTCACAAATAACATTCACTCTCTAACACACACGCGATGCCACAGCGAAACTCACCAAAATCTGCTGAGACGAGGCGGAAGCAAGCGCCGCTATTGTAGGCGAATCTCAGCAAGTCGGAAGTAGCACAAAACACAAAACATTCATGCTGGCTCTAGTCTGCCGTGCCTGTTTTGAGATGGTGCGTGTGTATAGCCACGTTAAATAACATGTGAATAAAAAACGCGAGCAAACCCGCTAACAGCGACTTATCTTAGAAAAGTGGCTAAGAAAACATTTATGGCGCAACGGAATTTAGACATAAGAAAAATTGCATCTGATCTTATTTTCAGAACTTGTGAAGATCAATATTAAATAAAGGGAAGGTGCTCTAAGACTACAATTTATAGGCAAAAAGGGGAACTAATTTTGTTAATACAGTATAAATTGCATCTCTTACATGGATTAATGCAGACTGTGCCCAGCCTAAATCATACATGCCTTAATGCTACTGGGGGGAAGGATTCACAAACAACACTCATTCTCTCTCACACATACAATGTCACAGCGAAACTCACCAAAATCAGCGTGTTGAGACAAGGCGGAAGCAGGTGCCGCTATCGTAGGTGAAATTCAGCAAGTCGGAGGTAGCACAAAACACAATATACTAAAACACTTTGAAGCGGGCTCTGGTCTGTCATCCCTATTTGAGATGGTGCGTGCGTATAGCCAAGTTAAATTACATCTGAATTGGACCGCGAGCAAACACGCCAACGACGACACATGGCTATGTTACATGAACGCACTCCACTGAAAGCGAAGTGGTTGAAAATCGGATTCATTATACAAAATCACGGTGGATTCGTAAGTTGCAGTCTGTTAGAAATAGATTTAGGTATTGGTTTTACATGAGAAATGGCGTGAATTCAGGCGCAAAACCCGGAAGTCGGAACTCGGACCCACGTGGTTCCGAAAACCGATAAAATTGAATAAATTCAGTTCCGAAAAATAATGAAAATTAACTACAGGATGCAACCCATAGAAATGCTAAGAATTATATAAGGAAGCGAAAGAAATGCAACTACACACGATACGGACCACTTACAGAGACGGATGAAATCCGGTCTCAAAAGCTCGTAAAAGTGAAATAATTACAAAGTCGGAAAAATAAAATTAAGAATTACAGCATACAACCCATAGAAATGTTTAGAATTACATAAGGAAGCTATTGAAGGAGGTTTTACAAGGCTCAGAGAGAATTACAAAGACAGAGTGCGTACTACAAATCGGAGAAGAAACAGCAAAATCAAAATAGGCAGGGAGAGAGGACCGCAAAATATCAGTGGCAATCAGAAGGATACCCGCATAGTTACTTGCCTGATGGGCATGGAACAAACAAGAGTGGAAGCTGAAGGCTTTCTTCGATGAACCAACCACGTGGAACACATATCACTCACGGAAAGAAACGATGAGATGATTTTTACATGCACTGTATAAAATGAACATATTGCCTATTAGATATCGGCCACACAAAGCTAGAAAGTATTTACATAGAGTTCATACACAGCCACATGATCACAAAAGGATTTAACATATCAGGTCGTTATCAAACTGCAACTAGAATCACACACACCGTGTTTATCTATTGGAAATCACTGAATTGAAAAGCGAGAACTCATTTCCACACATGATCAGAGAAAATATTCCAAAAATGATTCTAAGTTCATGAATCTAAGTTAAACGTGCTAGTCAATGAAACGCTTCCATCTCCAGAAACAAGAGCAGAACCTACCTTGTCTCACCAGATAAGCAGCCCTGAATGATTAAACCGAGCAGCCACCGGACGCGGGAAGCAACCGGAAGCCGGAAAATCAAAGAAACAGCGGTGGTGGGGATGGACAGCGAGACTCGTGCTAAAGAAGCCTCGCTAACTGGACTGTAACCAAAGGGTGTGGAAACCTCTTTGGTAGTATCAGCAGCTATCGATACTGAGCCAGAGAGAACTATGCAAAGCGAGCTATCACTCCCCACATTCAGACAGCCATAGATTCTCACACCCACTTAAAAGTAAAACAACTGCACATTCTCACAGGGACAGTGGCGTAGTGGAGAAGCCGTACTTATGCCACATTAATTAATATAATAATAAATTATTAACATAACAAAATAAGAAAACCTAGCAATAATAACTAATATTTTAACACATGAAAAAATGCTATTCCTCAAGCCTTGAAAAGAGTGGAGTTCAAGTTTTAACAAAATGATAATCTAGCGACATTAAATAAATTACAACATTACAGAAATATACAAAAATATATGGAAGACGACAGACGGTCGTCTTTCTGTGTTTTCGCCCGAATGTCTACCAAATCGACTCTCTCGTTAAATCTCTCCTCCAGAGAGTGGGTTTTCATGTCTACAAGGTTGGAGAGATATATCTTCCACATTCCCTGCAATTTTTGTCGCGTTTTCTGCGATACCATTCATTGCTACCTCATTCCGTTTCTGAACTACCCGCACTATATTAGTGCGCAACCCATCCAGACTATCGCTAATTCTCTGAACGATGTTACTTTGCGCCTCCCTGCACTGCGCAGAAACCTCGGTAAGTTGCGCTTCCATCCCTGCTTTTAATTCCAGAACAGAAGCATTTTAAGCTTCCATTGCTGTTTTTAGTTCCTGAACAGAAGCATTCTGCACTTCCATTCCTGTTTTTATTTCTCTCATGAAAGCCGTGAGGTCGCTTAGAGTCGTATCAGAAATGCACATGGGCCTAGTAACACTGGTCGAACTAGTTTGAGCAGTAGCAGTAGAAAGATCTGACCGCGACGACTATTCACGGTACTGACTTGGGTTTAAATGCCTAGAGCGAATGGAAACGAACAAGGCAGAACTATTCTCCATCGTCACAAGTACTTTTGAACAGAAGTAACAAACACAATAATAGCCTAACAAAAAACAAATGCGTAAAGAAACACGAACTAATACCTTCACCCGCAATGCACGGTGGCTGTGCTCTTTTTATAAAAACAAATAAAATAAACCTTCCAAAAAAAAAAAAACACAAAAAATACACTAAACTGATGTGCTGAAAACATAAAACGAAATAGATTAATGCGTGCTGCTATTCTCACACATTCATTCACTGGGAGGGGAAAGAAAAGTTTCTTTTTTTTTTTAATAATATTCCCGCACGCATTTAAAGCAAAAAAAAAAAAAACTGTTTCATTAAACAGATGACCCATTAGAAGAGCGAATCCTGCCAGCGGTAAGCCAGATAAAAGTCGACCACTGTACGCAAAAAGAGCCTTGTTTTATCACTAAAATTAGCAAATAAGATCCGTGTGAGGTACTGGTTACTCCCTGCTACAAAGCCATGTACACTGGCCCGAACTGAGAACTGACTCGTTTCAAATTACTTCAATAACAGGAAGTTAATACTACAGTGGCCAATATACATAGCAGCTCACACGTTATTACACACAGACATTAATAAGCAAGCCACCACAATTAAAGTTATCTTAGGAAGGTGGCTAAGAAAACATTTATGGCGCAACGGAATTTAGACATAAGAAAAATTGCATCTTATCTTATTTTCAGCACTTGTGAAGAACAATATTAAATAAAAGAGGGAGGTGCTCTAAAACTACAATTTATAAGCAACTTACGGATTATGCTGAAGTTAGACTTGTTTATTCAGATGGAAAACAAACAAAACGGCGAACCAATTTTGTTAATACAATATAAATTGCATCTCTTACATGGATTAATGCAGACGGTGCTCAGCCTAAATCATACATGATTTAACGCTACTGGGGTGGAAGGATTCACAAACAACACTCATTCTCTCACATACACGCAATGCCACAGCGAAAATCACCAAAATCAGAGTGCTGAGACGAGGCGGAAGCAGGCGCCGCTATCGTAGCCGAAATTCAGCAAGTCCGAGGTAGCACAAAACACAATATACTAAAATACTCTGAGCCTGGCTCTGGTCTGTGATGCCTGTTTTGAGATGGTGCGCGTCTACAGCCAAGTTAAATTACATCTGAATTGGACCACGAGCAAACACGCTAATGGCGACACACGGCTACGTTACATGAATGCACTCCACTGAAGGTGAAGTGGTTGAAAATCGGATTCATTATACAAAATCACGGTGGATTCTTAAGTTGCAGCCTTTTAGAAATCGATTTAGGTATTGGATTTATATGAGAAGTGGCGTGAACTCAGGCGCAAACCCCAGAAGTCGGAACTCGGACCCACCTGGTTCCAAAAACTGATAAAATTGAATAAATTCAGTTCCGAAAAATAAAGAAAATTAAATACAGCATGCAACCCATAGAAATGCTTAGAATTATATAAGGAAGCGAATGAAACACAGCTACACGTGAAGGGAGCGCTTACAGAGACGGATGAAGTCGTTTCAAAAACTTGTCAAAGTGAAATAATTACAAAGTCGGAAAAATAAAATTAAGATTTACAGTATGCAACCCATGGAAATGTTTAGAATTACATAAGGAAGCTATTGAAGGAGGTTGTACAAGGCTCAGAGAGACTTACTGACAAAGACAGAGTGCGTTCTACAGGTCGGAGAAGAAACAGCATAATCAAAATAGGCAGGGAGAGAAGATCGCGAAATTTTAGTGGTAAACAGAAGGATACCCGCATAGTTACATGCCTGATGTGCATGGAACAAACAAGAGTGGAAGCTGAAACCTTTGTTCTATGAACCAACCACGTGGAACACATATCACTCACGGAAGGAAACCAACGTGGTACCGAAAACCGATAAAATTGAATAAATTCAGATTCCTAAAAATAAAGAAAATTAACTACAGCATGCAACCCATAGAAAAGCTTAGAATTATATAAGGAAGCGAATGAAATACAGTTTCACGATCAATAAACAATGTACTTATTAGTTCGACCTGTCGACTAGGGTCTTTGAAGAGGGAGGGAGACAATCTGCTAGAAGGTACTGGGAGGAAGCTAAAACCCGCACACATAAGAAGATACTTTACTTTTGTGTCTCTTCCTCAGCTATTCAACTGCATCGGACGTGAGTAGGAGGGTGTGGTTAGTGCACTTGTCCGCAAGGCCTGATGTGTCCGCCTCCGTAGTCCAGTGGACAGCGTGGTTGGTTGCCATGCAGGGGGCCCGGGTTCGATTCCCGGTCGGGTAGGAGATTTTCTCCACTCGGCGACTGAGTGTCGTGTCGTCCTAATCATCATTCCATCATCATTGATACGCAAGTCGCCGAAGTGGCGTCAGAAAACAGGCTGAACACGACCCCAGTTGGGGTCTAACGGTCATAAATGCCACACGATCATCATCAAGGCCTGGTGTCCCTTGTACCTGTGACAGGCGGCCTGACTGGTGCGGGGCGTCGGCGAGAGGCTCGCCACCGGAAGAGATTAACGCACCAGCGGCGGCCGCGCAGCTTGTGTGTTGCTGCTAATCACCGACTCTTTTGCGCGCGCCTGTAGCATTGTGTACCCGGCTGGAGCCGCTCGACTGGACGCAGTTAGCAGTTTTGGCAGGGCGGCCGTTCGTCTTCCGTCTCCCCGCGGACCCTGCCAACTCCCACGTCTGTCTCGCACCGCTGCCTTGCGCGAGGAAAGTCCACGGACGCATGCCTCCGTCTTGACCTCTGACACCCTCAGATATTTGCCAACACTTTGGTGCACCATGTTACCACAGGACATATTAAACTTATGAGGAACTCCATCGTGTCACAAACCTGGAGTGCCTTCTTATTTAAGCAAAACATATAACATAAATACAAATAACCTCCTTAGAGGCTCATCCAAAAACATTTTAAAACTAAAATACTCAACAGAACGCCCAGGCCTTTAGTCCTTAACACTCCGAGTGCCAATCCCGTCAATTGACGGGATACGGAAATTTCTGTAGAATGCCAACCACGTCATTTGACGTGATCTTCATTTTCGTGCTTTTAAGAACAGAATCAAGTTTATTGACAGGCTAGATCTACCTTAGATACTTTACTTGGTAAACCTAGTGTCTAAACCAGCCTATAGATCTTGTAAATTTAGTTTCTAAATCGGTCAACTGGTCGCTTTCATTGTATGAAACGGGGCAGGTAGAAAGTGGTGTCCGTTCTGTCAGTAGGTAAATCAATGGACATGGCTTTACGCAAAATATTCTCCCTGAAAGTACTGAGAGGTGACTATGACAGAGGGGTGACACAGCAACATATCGTAGTGACTCTACAGAGGGGTGGACTGATACAGACTAAGTACAGACGTTTTTAGTGGGGCCCTTGGCGTCGGAGTTGTATGTGATTTAGATGCTCTGCGTTCAGTTCTGGATTTATTTCAAAAATCAGACAATTCTTTACGCCAGACTGAAGATAAAGAAACTAAGTGCAGCTGGGGTTACTCCTGCAAGCAGAATGTCTGGCACTCTAAGGGATGGAATGGTTTACATGGCCGGCAGTCAAAGTGTTAATAAATATTTTAACATTAAGGATATAATGTTCATAGATATATGTATATAAAAATGCTTCTTCCTATCAAGTGAAGGGCGAAACAAAAATTGACATATTACAATGGTTTACATGGCCGGCAGTCAAAGTGTTAATAAATATTTTAACATTAAGGATATAATGTTCATAGATATATGTATATAAAAATGCTTCTTCCTATCAAGTGAAGGGCGAAATAAAAATTGACATATTACAATGAAATAACACTTAATAATAGAAGAATAATAGTTTATCCCCTAACTTAATATCATATGATCATAATATATTTATAATAAATAACTTAAACTTTAAGTGATGACTCTCAGGGTTAGTGTTAGTGAAGCAAAGCTATTTTTACTCATGCAGCGCTATGCAAAAAGAAATGAACTACCAAGCTCTATGCAACGCTACGCAAACTAACTACTGCATAACTAACTACTGCCTGGGCTCAACCTAACTAACTAATTACAGCACGAAGGGGGGAGGGAGTTTTCTTGAGTCCGTCAGTCTGGTTCCAACGCCGCAAATTCGTGATTGGGGCCTGGAAACAGTCTTACGAAAATCACTCACACACAGGCGAGATAAAACCATGACACATATTAACAAAAAAAACATAATAATATGTTTTGGAAATAAAAAAGACAAAACTAATCAAGTGTGCAAGTACATAAAATAAACACTACAAATTTACACATGTCAAGCAATCCTAGACAAAAAGAAACGGATGATCAAATGTACAAATGCATAAAATTAACTCTAGAAATCAACATAAGTTAAGCAATCCTAAGTTAATAAAATAATCTAAGGTAAAATTGATTTACAATGTAGCCTATTCCTACCACAATACCGGGCTATCGATGTTAGAATTTCAGGTGTCCTCATGCTACATGTAGGGCGGACAGTTCCTTGACATGGAGCTTGCCTTTGTTCATCTCCTTTATTTTTGTTTGTATTTCCTTACATGTGTGATTCTGCCCTCTTCTGAATGTTAAGCCGGGTCCACACGCAACGATCTGTCTGCGCAAATGTCTGTGCACATCAATCATTGCGTGTGGACGGGTCTTCACATCGCTGCAAATTCTCGCGCCCGACATCTTTCGGTGAAACAAGAAACTAGGTAGTACCGTAGTACAGACTGCAATCTGACTGGCAAACGAATACGATAAGCTTTTTTTACGAAGTTTATTTTTTGTCAGTGATAGAGGAAAGCTTTTTACGGACACTATTTGAAATTTGAGTTGAAAAAAAAAGTGCAAACAAACCGCAATAAACAGATATGGTCCAGGCATTGGCTGCTTAAAAGAAGACAGTTGTCTCATGTGATTCCACATCGTCAGTTGGAGTGCTAACCCGATGACTGGCGTAATTATTTGCGAATGGATGTGGAAACTTATAATTATCTTTTGACACTGGTAACTCCTCGTATAATGTACGTAAAGACACTTGTATGAGGAGATATATTTCTCCACATGATTGGCTGACAGTTACATTAAGACTCCTGGCCACACGAAGGACCTACAAAGACCTCGAATTTTCAACAGCAATTTCTAAACAAGCATTGAGTTAAATCATCCCCAAGACTTGTGAAGCTATTTACGCTGCCCAGATAAATGATTTCATTAAGGCAAGTAGAGCTATCTTCTAACAAGTTACAAATAAAATGGTCAGAGTTTTAGATATGTTTGAAACACTATACGCCTACTTCTCTTTATATTATATATGTGCAGTGGCATAGCTATCATAGGGCTAGGCGGGGCAGTGCCCCGGGGCCCCCGAGCTCGAGGGGCCCCTCGGCCTACGTGAGCGACGTTCGAAAAAGTTACCGTAGATCCTTGATCACTTTCATGTCCGCCAATTAATTCGGATAATCGAAGTTCAACTGTATATAATTTAGTTGAATGAAGGTTTTCCGACTTTGGACTTTTTGGACCCTGACCAACAAACCTCAAACGAACGAAGTCAAATCCAAAAATTATTCGCACCCCAGAATGTAAACATAACTAGGTCCTTTGCTTGTCTGCTAAGACGTGGACCCTGCCATCGTCAGCGTATTGTCGGTTGAAGTCGGAATTGCCGTGCCTGCAAACTTTGCGAAATAACAGTGAATGGTGCTGAATTACTAGCACAGTGTTTGACAGTAGACAGTGTGACCACATTTGAATATGAAGTCCCTACAATGTATTATTACAGAACGGTATTATTATGGTAACTCAACTGTTTAAGTAGTGAATTCCCCAAGGGTGTGCTCCAAAATCATAGATCCCAATGAAGTTCTGTAACCAATTGCACTCTGAAATTCGTGCAAGAAGAAAAGAAAATATGGTTACTTTGTCACAATAGTAAATTGTGCATTCAAGACACTACCCTGTACCCCACGGCCACTATAATAAGCGAAGATGTCAACTTACTTATTTTACTTAATACTTTTTCCTGGCCAGACATTACTATATACTTCATGAAGCCTAGTAGGGGCACGGCTCAAACCAAAGTATTCCATCAAACAAAATCCGGCAATTTTCTTTTCTGAAACCATCCTACACGAATATTTCCCCTATTTTCCTTCTTTGATTGGGCTATCAACGAAATTAGGCTGATCGGTACGGAGCAGTGACCTAACAGCGCAGTAGTTTAGCGACAGTGAGTTGTCAGCACTGACAACAGTCCGCCTGCTGTCACCGCGGACTTGACTGTTCCCGGTTTGCTTCGCGGCAGGGGGCCATGTTTTCATGGTTAAGTAATATTTATTCGTTGTTTATTTCTTACTAGCTTATGCTCCTAGTATGGAGCAACTCTGGAAACTATCCCAAGAGGTCGTTTATCTTTATGTCCTACCCAGGTCCAAATCTATCCCTCTACAAAATTTTATTCAAATCCGCCCAGTAACTTTTACGTGAAAGCATAACAAACAAACCAACTTTCACAGTTATATTTTAGACCACAATTAAATATTATCTGCTGCGTGACACATAGTAATTTACTTAATAGTACTTAGGTTTGCTTTATTATGTCTTCCAGTGGGCGGTAAGGAATTGATGATGAAGTAGTTTTGCATAGTTTTAGTTTAAAGAGGGCACCAATGTCATTTTTGCCCTGGGGCCCTTGGTGACATAGCTACGCCACTGTATATGTGGCCAATAAGCTGCGACTAACTTTGTTTCCCAGTCGGAATTTTCAGTACTCAGCCATTTTCACCCACTGTCAACATAGTAAACACACGAAAAATGTATACACTGAGATAGATTTGCAGCGTTCTCCTGTCCACACGTTCCAACTTGTCTGTGCAGATGTGATTTGAACTCACAGATTTGAGCAATTTCGCTCAAACCTCCAACTCCAACTTCCAGGTTTGCGCACCTCTCATATCTGCGCAAATGTGCTGTCCACACGCAACGATTTGCGAGCTGTGCGCAGACATTTGCGCAGACAGATCGTAGCGTGTGGACCTGGCTTTGGTCTGGCCTCTTCTGCAGATCACGCCCCGCCCTTTAATTTACAAAATTGCCCTGCAAAACGTATCTGAAAAATATACGTTGGTTCTATTAATAAGCCAGGGTGTATATTGTCAATGAAATTTTGATGAACCCCTTCGTTTGTGCTCTGCCGCGACCGTCTTCTGGTCGAATCGCACACCTCCGGTTATTCAAATGGACAATCCCTAAACAAAATTATCTAGACCCCTGAGCATCAACACAACAGTGCATTTACGTGCAATTAAAAATCCTATGAATTACGGCGTCGGCGCCTACCATGGCGTCTTATAAACATGCCACCTAATGGGGAGATTGCGGATATAAAATTTACAGTAAAGGTGGCAGCTAAAGAACTTGCTAAACGAGGCTAGTTTCACGCACAGTGAAGAAGAGCACACACACACTTAAAACGATGTACAGGGGCACAAATTACCATAAACAAGACGTACACAAAATGTACACAATAAAATACTTAACATGGCCTAAAGAACTTATATTATGCACCATAAATCCTCACGATGGAAACAAAAAGACAAAAGCATGGGAAAAAAGGGACTATGTGAGGCAGGCAGCCTTATAACTAACAGGGACACTTTAACATGTCACACTAGTAATTTTTTTTTATGTACAAAACGGAGCGTCAAGGTAACGTACGTCGAACAGCCTACCAGATGTAACTGGCAATTTGCTGTTATCCACCTTAATAGTGGCATGTACCTTATAGTACACAACACACACATACAACATGAAGATGTGTAATGGCGAAATGAAATCGCACAACAAACACATACATATACAAAGGACACATATAAGAAAATATACTATTAAAACAAATCATTTAAAGAAAAAACTACATAAGACATACAAAATACAGCATAAATCTACAAACACAAATGACATTGGTGGTAAGAATATCTCTTAATTTACCATAGAAACACAAAATTAAAGAAAGTTTCGGACATATATGCTCCTTTCCGAGCAGGTTGATCGAGTGATGATCAACTACAGCAAATTGTTACTGGCTTGTGCTAGGACCAGGATCCTTTGAATGTTATGGCGCAGATCAGCGAACCTGATTTCCATGTCTTCTGTTGGTGGGTCGCGTGGTTTTTGCGGGCCTTTATCAGGTCGGTAGCTCTTATTTCCGTTCCCGAACTTCCGGCGATTGTCTTCTCTCTTACCACGCCAATAACCCTGCCCGTTCCTTTGCTGCAGCTGATTTTCCGCATTGGAAGGACCGGACTCTGCGCTGCTATCGCTTTCTGTGCGGTCGTGCCTAGCACTCTTAGCGCTACAATTACTTCTCCTTGAAGAGCCATTGCCTTCTCTTCTATGTCCGTAATCTTCGTCATATTCTAAGTCCTCCAGGTAAAGCTGGAAGGACTCAATGTCTTCCTTGCAGCTTCCCGCAAAGACGGCATTGTGCACATTTTGTGGGAGCTTCGACGCGCAAATTCTTATCAATTCACGAGGAGGGTATGGGTAGTCGAGGAATTGATTTCTCTGCATCATTCCTCGAAAGAATTCTCCGAGACTCCTGCAATTGCTGTTAGCAAAGTGGGGCATCACTAGAATGCTGCTTTTTACTAGTTCCTGTTGCCTCTCCAACCAGTAGGCAGACAGGAAATGTTCCCTAAAATCAATGTAGTAGCAGCAATATCTTAAGAGAGGTCGCATCCACGTGGCGGATTCCCCCTCTAGATATCCGCACACGTACTCGATTTTCTGTCCTTCTGGCCAGTTTGGAGGCAGAGAGTAAATCGAATTGCTCTAGCGACGCACGCGGGTGTATCCCGCTTGCAGAGTTTCGGAAGACCAGATACTTTTTTAGAATGAGAAAGTGGTTATAATCAAATGCCTGCACTGTCCCTCACACAGGCACTCGACTCGGTCTTTCTCTTATGGGAGGACAGTCATGCAGAGGTTCAACCTCCTCCTCCTCGAAAGCCGAATCATCTCCGCGGTCGGAACGACAGGGTCGACCTCCACACAAACTGCGGCAGGCGTTTTCTACTTATGGGGGAGGCGGGGGTGGAACGGAGACTTGCTCCAGACGCGCGACGCGTTCTTCTAACTCGACCGCTACATCGCGACGCCTACGGTTAATTTCTCACTGTTGTTCCTTGAATCAGAGTAAGTCGCGAACTTCCTTCGATTCGTTTACAACAGCGGGAACTGTCCTGTCTGCCGCTGTCTCCCTGGTCTGTAGAAGCTGCGCCACCGAGGTGGCCAGTTCTTCAAAGCAAGCGCCTAGTTCATCTGTGCGCGTTTTCGCCCGACCGTCTACCAAATCGACTCTCTCGTTAAATCTCTCCTCCAGATAGTGGATATTCGTGTCTAAATGGTCGGCGAGGGCCGATATAGCTTCCGCATTCCCTGCAATTTTCGTCGTGTTTTCTGCGATACCATTCATTGCTACCTCATGCCGTTCCTGAAGTAGCTGCACTATATTGGTGCGCAACCCGTCCAGATTATTGTTAATAACCTGAACGGTGTTAGTTTGCGCCTCCCGGCATTGCGCAGAAACCTTGACAAGTTCGGCCTGGACTGAAGCATTTTGCGCTTCCTTTATGGAACATACCTCTGCTTTCATTTCTGCTTATAATTCTGCTTTTAATTCCACAACTGAAGCATTCTGCGCTTTCATCTCTGTTTTTATTTCTCTCATGAAAGCCATGAGGTCGCTTAGAGTCGTTTCATAAACTCACACAGGCCTAGTAACACTGGACGAACTAGTTTGCGCAGTAGCAGAAACCGGCATATTGGTATGCGCTTCGCTTTGTTCGCCCCTGCCTTCACTTCCGGTCGTTTCTACGTATAAACAAGTCGCGTTTTCAACGGGAACGCGGCCGTCTGTACTCGCTACTTTTTCCCTTTAGGTCGAATGATCTGACCTAGACGACTTTTCACAGTCCTCACTTTGGTTTAATCGCCTAGAGCGAGTGGAAAAGGACAAGGCAGAACTATTCTGCATTATCACAAGTAATTCAGAACAACAAAAGTAACAAACACAAAATTAGCCTAACAAAAAAACGCATAAGAAAACACGAACTAAAACCTTCACACGCAATACACTGTGGCTGTGCTCTTTTCACAAAAACAATTAAATGAAATAACCATTCCTAAAACCACACACACACAAAATACTCTGAAAGTGCAGAAAGCACAAAATGAAATAGATTAATGCATGCTGCTAATCTCACACATTCATCCACTGGGAGGGTAACGAAAATTTTTTTAAGAATATTCCCGCATGCATTTAAAGCAAAAACTTTTTCATTAGACAGATGACCCGCTAGAAGAGAGAATCCTGGCAGGGTCGCCAGATAAAAGTCGACCACTGTACATAACAAGAGCCTTGTTTTATCACAAAATTATCAAATGAGGTCCGTGTGAACTACTGGTTACTCCCTGCTACAAAGCCTTGTTCCCTGGCCTCAACTGAGAACTGACTGGTATCAAATTACTTCAATAACAGGAAGTTAATACTGCAGTGGTCAATATACATAGCAGCTCACATGTTATTACACACAGACATTAATAATCAAGCCAACACAATTAAAGATATCATAGAAAGGTGGCTAAGAAAACATTTATGGCGCGAAGGAATTTAGTCATAAATAAATTGTATCTGATCTTGTTCTCAGCACTTGTGAAGAACAATATTAAATAAAAGAGGGAAGGTGCTCTAAAACTACAATTTATAGGCAACATACAGATTATACTGAACTTAACTTGTTTATTCAGATGGAAAACGAGCAAAATGGGGAACCAATTTCGTTAATAGGATAAAAATGCATCTCTTACATGGGTTAATGTGGACGGTGCCCAGCCTATATTATACATGATTTAACGCTACTGTGGGGAAGGATTCACAAATAACATTCATTCTCTCACACACATGCGACGTCACAGTGAATCTCACCAAAATCATCGAGCTGAGACGAGGCGGAAGCAGGCGCTGCTATCGTCGGCGAAATTCAGCAAGTCGGAAGTAGCACAAAACACAATATACAAAACACTTTAAAGCTGGCTCTGGTCTGTCGTGCCTGTTTTGAGATGGTGCGTGTGTATAGCCAAGTTAAATTACATCTGAATAGAAAATGCGAGCATACACGCTAACGGCGACACACGGCTATGTTATACGAATGCACTCCAATGAAGGTTAAGTGGTTCAAAATCGGATTCATTATACAAAATGACGGTGGATTCTTAAGTTGCAGTCTGTCAGCAATCGATCTAGGTACTAGTTTTATATGAGAAGTGGCATGAACTCAGGCGACTTCCTGCCAACCCCGGAAGTGGGAACTTGGACCCGTGTTGTTCCGAAAATCGA
Organism: Locusta migratoria; assembly: GCA_026315105.1. Taxonomy (NCBI): domain Eukaryota; kingdom Metazoa; phylum Arthropoda; class Insecta; order Orthoptera; family Acrididae; genus Locusta; species Locusta migratoria. The sequence goes on from CM048755.1 coordinate 383,665,121, forward strand.
TAAAATTAAATAAATTCTGATTCCGAAAAATAAAGAAAAGTAACTACAATATGCAACCCATAGAAATGCTTAGAGTTATATAAGGAAGCGAATGAAATACAGCTACACGCGATATCGGGCGATTACAGAGACGGATGAGGTCCTGTCAGGAAAACCACAAAAATGAAATAATTACAAAGTCGGAAAAATAAAAATTAGAATTATGACATGCAACCCGTAGAAATTTTACAATTACATGAAGAAGCGAAAGAAATGGAGCTACACGCGATAGGGAGCGATTACAGAGATGAAAGAAGTCCAGTCTCAAAAACTCGTAAAAGTGAAGTAATTACAAAGTCAGGAAAATAAAATTGAGAATTACAGCATACATCCCATAGAAATGTTTAGAATAACATGAAGAAGCTATTGAAGGAGGTTGTACAAGGCTCAAAGAGAATTACTGACAAAGACAGTGTGCGTAGTACAAGTTGGAGAAGAACAGCAAAATTAAAATAGGCAGGGAGAGATGATCGCGAAATATTAGTGGAAATCAGAAGGATACCCGCATAGTTAATTGCCTGATGGGCATTGAACAACAAGAGTGGAATCTGAAGCCTTTGTTCTATGAACCAACCACATTGTGGCGCTTTTTTACTGGACATACACTAAAGCCACATTTTTAATACATCACCTGATGTAAATGTTCAGTGGTAGAATGCTCGTAGATCTCATAGCTCGCCAACCATTAACATATTGCAAGATTATATTAGGACGTCGGGTTCTTAAGGCGTCTTATGGAAACTTTCAATATGACACGTTTTATTTTTTTACGTATATTTATTTATCCATTCTTGATGCACCACAAAAGTAAGACTGGTTCACAACACACTCCCATACTAACTCAAGACTAAGTTGTTACTACTCCATTACTAACATTATACTGACTGAGTTCGCGCCAATTCGCGCGTATTAATACATAGAGTATATTCTAGAACATTCTAGAACATGGAAGTTACAAAGTTTCACATTTAATAATTTGTTCATGAAACGTAAATCAATCTTGCTTTACGTAAAGATACTCAAAATTATGACAAATGTAATAATAATATTTCATATCAAGACAAAATAATACACAAGATCGTAAGTAAATAACAATTAGCACAGTGTTAATATATGTTTACATTATGTTCAACATTAGAAGACCCTCATAATGCAAATGATAATCAATGTCACTTGACAGAAGCACTATAACATGCTTATATATTATAAATATGGAATATTAGGGTATAATACCACGACCAACTATGGTATCGTATACTTGAATTATTTAAACAAACGGGACCCTCCTGGCTAAATACATTACAACGTGGAACACATATCACTCACGGAAGGAAAGGATGAGATTTTTATGTGCACTGTACAAAACTGAACATATCACATATTAGAAATCGGGCCCCACAAAGCTATAAAGTATTTACACAGAGTTCATACACCGCCACATGATCACAAAAGGTTTTAACATACCAGGCCGTTATCAAACTGCAACTAGAATCACACACACCGCATTTATCTATTGGAAATCACCGAACTGAAAAGCGAGAACACATTTTCTCACACGATCGGAGAAAATATTCCAAAAAATGATTCTAAGTTCACGAATCTAAGTTAAACATGCTAGTCAATGAAACGCTACCATCTCCAAAAACAAGAACAGAACCAACCTTACCTCAGCAGATGACCAGCCCAGAATGATCAGCCGAGCGGCCACAGGGCGCGGGAAGACAAGGGAAGCCGAAAAATCCAAGATACAGCGGTGGTGGGGACGGACAGCCAGACTCGCGCTGGAAGGAAGGCTCGCTAACTAGACTGTAACCAAAGGGTGTAGAAACCTCTTTGGTAACCTCAGCAGCTATCGACTCTGAGCCAAAGAGAACGATGCAAAGCGAGCTATCACTCCCCACATTCAAACAGCCATAGATTCTCGCACACACTTAAAACTACAACAGTATATTAATCCATGAAATAAAAATGTTATTCCTCAAGCCTTGAAAAGAATTGGGTGCAAGTTTTAACAAAATGATCATCTAGCGACATTAAATAAATTATAACTTTAGAAAAATATACAAAAAATATATAGAAGACGACAGAGGGCCGTCTTTCGACTGCCGCTTGCATCACAACATGGTGCTCCTGCACGCGCAGCTAATCCGCCGCTGTTGCTTCAAAAGACCAGATAGTTCTCTGGGAACAAAAAGTTTAAATGCTCAGGAAGAATGTTCCACCAGAGGAATCGCAATTTTCATTTCTTCTTTGCACTTGCAACTGAATATCATATCCTCGTGTCAAAAATGACTAAGCAATGGAGACATATCTGTCCAGTATTTTTCCAGCGCATCTGGCAGTACTGTTCCTGTCAAAAGAAGATCTAACTGATGCTAGCCCCACAGAGATGGCCCACTCACTCTCATACTATATTTGTTGTTTATAAGCCGTTGTTATGCCTGTCTGCTTCAGTGTTCCCACTGTAGGTACTTCTCTGGCTTCAGCTTAAGCCACGAAATGTTTTGACAATGCCGCAACTCTGCACTTGGTGGTGGACGCCAACCAACAATCTATTGGCTCTTCACTGATGGCAGACTCTGTTATTCATTCTACATTTTGCACAGCGTGCCTTTCCTACCACACCTTCTTGTGAGCCTCTCAGCCAACTCAGAACATATCCAGACTAACGTCTTACAAATAATCTAAATCCATGTCATGTTTACCTTGCAAGTCGATTCGCCACAACTTACACCTGCTCATCATAAACAACAGAATACGGTACCTGTGATACAAATTTCATTTCAGCATTACTGAATACGGCTGTAAACAGGAGTAACAAGTAAGGTAGGAACATCTTTCTGTTTAGCAAAAGCAAAGGGATATCTATTTCAGTCCAATTGACAGCTCAGCACAAACGTTTCGTCTCCAGTAATGACAGTATTAACCATCTGAGGACATAGTTGAAGAGCATTTTACGAACACCTTAGACAAGTATGTGCAGAGTACAATTATGACAGATAGGAAGGTTCCTCTATAGTTCAAAAACCGACTTAGAAATTTATTACAAGAATAAAGAGAACACTGATAGTATAAATGCAGTCAAAGCCTTCTTGACAAGCAAAAACTATTTGATGCCAAAATTAGATGCATTCAACGACCTTGAAAGTAGAGTTCTATGTATCGACTTGGCAGTAAATCCTAACAATTTTTGGTCTTATGTTAAATTGGTAAACATGTCGAAACAATATGTCTGGACACTCAGCGACCATAATGACAATGAAGCAAATGATAACACATAAAATACCGAAATACTAAATTTCTTTTACCAAAGTTGTTTCACAGAGGAAGAGTGCAAAATACTTCCTCCCCAGAATCGTCACATGGACTATAAGGTTGCAGATATCAATATAAATGACAGAGGGACAGAAGAGTAATTGAAATAACTCAAGAGAGGAAACGCCTCTTGACCTACTGGAGTACTGATTTCATTTTCACAGAGTATGCACTCACCCACTCTAGCAGCAGTGCACAATATGTCAGATGAGTGAAGCGTTTCAAATGTATGGAAAAAAAGTGCAGATCATTCCAGTTTTCAGAAAGGGTCTTCGAACTGATGCAAAAATATCGACATATACCTCTAACGTCAGTCTGTTGTACACTTTTGGAAGATTTATGATATTTATGGAGACTGTAAATCTCCTCACTTGCACTATTCGTCCATGAGACCGGGAGAAGATTATTTACACATACAGTGAAAATGTACTTAATTCGTTAGATAATAAATTACAAGCAGCAGGTATTCTCTATGACTTGTCAAAGGGATTTGACTGTGTGAACTACATCATACTTTTAATTAAATTAGAATGCTATGGTGTCACAAGTAATGCTGAAAAATACTTCAAGTCATAGTTTGATAACAGGAAACGAAGGGTGTCAGTGCAGGGGAATAGTGAAATAAGCCAACAGTCATCACCAAATTGGGGCGAAATTACAAGCACTGTACCACAAGGATCCATCTTATGGCCTTTGGTTTTTCTTGTGTACATTAATGACCTCTCATCAGTAACACTGCCAGAAGCAAAGTTCATTTTGTTTGCATGCAGATGATACAAATATTGCAGGCAGGAAGGAGCCCCTACAAACGAACCGATGGACAGGCAACACCAATTCCATCAGTGACTCAGAAGAGACAAAAGATACTCATCATGAACTATATCTGCACCAACAATGTGAAAATGTGCACACATTAAGAAACAGATCGCTGGAAAATTCCATTTCATTTATACTGGACATGGCATGATATTTTACGTTCAAACTTTGGATGACTACCACAAAGGTATTCATTTTTATCACGACCACACTCTACCATTTCATACATACCAACACACCACCAACAGAACAATGAATGAGGTGATAAATGATACACTTCCATTAATCACTGTGGGAAAGGTATATGCTGACGTAAATCACCAGGGCGTCACAGTGAACGATGTGCACCCATTGAGTAGAAAATATCAAGGTATACTTCACTGTCTGTCGGTATACACAATAACTCTTCCACAAGGGGACAAGTCGAACGGTATTTACAGTGTTTGTTATGCAGCCCACATGAAGGTTTGGTTGAAAGACTATCTATCACTCCACAAGTCAGCCTTCTCAGTGCAAACACTGCCAACACTGAACATATATGATGAACTACTGTTGGGTACCAGCATACTGCTTGGCATTTGCAGACATGCATCCTGAAATGACTTCAAGGAGTGCAGTCAATTTCACAAGGTGCTGAGAAAATACTAACCATCGATGCATAACACAAAAACGTTTCAGAGAAATGCCAATCACATTCCAGTGAGGTGAAGCTTTTTGTAGCCAGTGATCTGAAGCGAGTAGCAGATACATCTCAGGAGACTACACAACCAACCAACCACTTCCACAGGGGTACACGTCAAGAAATGCCACCACACCATGGGAATGACAATTCTCTATTGAGTGTATGAGGAACACACGAAAGAAAATGATGGTTGAAATGGTCACCACAGAAGGGAGATGCAGATTCTACTCTTATGGAAGTGACAACAGTGCTCAAATTCCTCATCAGTCCAAACTTTCTACAAAAGCTAATAAATGCAGGGAAGAGGGTGCTGGCAGCAAATGGCAAGCTTCCAAGATCGTTATCCTAGTTGAAATATTGGTACGACTTTAAGGGTCAGATTAATAACTCTTCTTGTCATTCATGTGACCTTCACATATAAATTTGGAACACTATGAAAATGAAGCACAAGAAACTAGAGCTACAAGATTTTATCACTTGTTATGAAGTAGACATTGCACTCAGAGCCAGCCTGAAAAAACTCGGCGCTGTAGGCGGATTACTCTAACAATCTCACAGTGGAAACTATTTATGTAAAATAAACAGAACATTTTTCACGTATGGAACACATGTTAGGAGCAGTTGGGGCGAGCAAATAATTTAGTAACAAATGGTTTTAAGCCAAGATCGGTGATTTTACTTTAATTATGTGGACTAGTTTCGATTCGCTATTGACATTATCATATCATCTTCTAAATTGAGTTTAAAACTTTTTTTACAGAGTACATACTTTTCTCTACACAACATGTATTCTGCACAACAGGTTTCCAACTCAGATTTTAAGATCAGACGATGATACCAATAGAGCATCAAAACTGGTCTTTAAAGTAACATCAGCAATCTTGGCTTAAAACCATTTGTTAGTAAAACATCTGTTTTATTCAAATATGTAATCATAACATACACACTATATTTTTCCATTATACAAGTCACATAACACATAAACCAATGTTACATGTCATATTATTTTATTCTGTCTTTTTAAAGTTCTTATTTGTAGAGTCCAATAAGTGATATGTTTATAAGCTGTATTATTTGTAAATACGTATTAAAAGCTAATAAGTTTCCATTTTTCTTGGCTTTTTTAAAGTCACAGATGATATCCCTTAAATCAGATGTTCTCAGCTATTTCTTGTTATACTGGCAAAGTTGACAACCCTACAAGTCTTACTTGAACCAATGCAGAACACAGATAAGCTATTTAATCTGGAGACATTACGCTCTCCCCTGACCACAAACACAGGAAGTGGAAACACCACTCTTACTGTATTCACTATATATGGTACACAAACAGTCAAGTTTTATAAATATAAATCAGAACCTCCTGTGGTGTTGTGTTTTTAGGTATTCTTCTAGCAATGGCTTGCAACTAATTGCATAGATCAGTATCTTTTGAGCCATTGTGTACAAATTTACACATACTACGACTATTGTACTTCTATTTTGTGTATCATGAATGTTTTAGAGATAGCCAAAAATACGATTTACCATTTTATTCAGATTATATTGAATGTATAACGGTATCTAACAGTGCAAAATAAAAATTAATTTCTAACTATTTTTGCTCATCACAAATAGGTTCTACCTCATAAACTAATTTCCTTTCTTGAGTCTTAGACTGACTGATTCCATATCAAATAGAAGTGATATAGAAATGTCGCCATTTCCTGAAATTTCTCTTTTTTCTATGAATACTTTATTGAATACCAAATCACTTCCACAGTCTTTAAGAAACTCCTTTATTTTCAGCAGATCATTTGTAACAGCCTTAAATTAGTTCCATTTGACTGAAGTAGTTTGCTAGACAACTTTACTTTAAACAAAATGTTGTGCCATGGTAGAAAATAAGCAATACACTACAAGTTCGCTTCTTTCATAGCAACAGACTAAGCGTGAAGTCGCGTTTGATTTCCAGATGAACTAGTCAATGTGTGATATTCATGTATACTCCTGATTGAACCATGAAAATCACCTAGTTGATAATGTAAAGGATGCAATGCATGAATCCTACTTTCCCATATAGTATCAGTCTGTGGTATCTGTAAAAATAGACACATGACACATCACATCTCAGCAATAGGTTGGAGCACAAAAATAGGCCTACACACAAATCTTTGGATCAAGTTGAAGGAGGAAGTGGGAATGAGGCAAGATTTAGCAGCATCATTTACCACATGATTTAGTGTGCCTGAACTGCACAGTACGAAGAGCTTCTGTGCACTTCAATTAGGGTTGCCAATGTGGCGAATCCAGGATTTTGGTGTGGGAGGCAGAGTGGGGGGACACAACTCACAGAAATTTTGTTTCACCATGTCGTTGCCAAACTCTGTAAACAAAAACCTCTGAACCGCGCAAAAAAGAAGAGAGAGATAGAGAGAGGAGTTTCGAAAATTGTATTTGGTATTACGGTAGACTAAGAAGACAGAAGCCGCCTCTCTCTCCTGGGGGTACTTCAGCCATGGCCATGCGCTGGGGGTGCCACATTATGGATCAAACAAGGTTCCTTTGAAGAGCTGCAATCATGCTGCAGTGCATGCGCATAACGAAACGTCGTGTTTGAAGAGCTGCAGGCGCCGTTTCTGCAGCCTACCTGCAGTCTACCGGCTGTTCGAAGAGCTACAGGCCTGCAGCTCATGTAGGCAGTAGCTGCAGGAGGAAATTTTCCCTGCAGCTCATGCAGCCAGACTCGTGCATGTGCATAACTCTCAGGCTTGTAGTGAAGCGCCTCTGTTCAAAGTTTTCAGAAGTCCACAGCATTGTAGTGTATAAGTGTACTGCATGTTACTTCTGTCGTTCTGTTTTTCTTCTGTTTGTAATGGAAGTTCGTTATTGCTTCTGTATATTGATGTATTAGTATTTTATAAGTATTATATTTGTTTGTATAAACTCACCTGTAAACATTAGAAGAGCATTTTCAAATTCCATTTGTACCAGATGTCGAGCGAATCAGATTTTGTGTCCGGTGACGACTATTTCGATGAAATGTTGTTGCGCCGAAATAAAAGGCAGAAGAGTGAATTTTTTTTAATATGTGGTGCTGAAGTATTCGGAAAATCAATTTGTAAAACTTTTTGGGCGTTTATTATTCTTGTAAAAGTCTATTAACGCTAATGTGGCGTTTCTGGACCACACAGATTCCTGTGTAGGTGGTTCCTGTTCTTGTGCAGGTAATTATACAGGTACAAGTGTACTGTAGGTGCAAGAGCTTGGAACCTTAAAAATTCCGCGCCTGCAAATAAAGGAAGACTTAATACCGAAATTTTCAAACTGTATTACACAAAATATCACACGAACTCTTCAATTCCTTAAACATAAGAAAGTAACTTACTTTTAGACGCTGGCACAATAAATCACTCTCTTCTGCTGGTTTCCCACCATCTTCGAACTACGCAGAACAAGTGAGCACACACGTGATACGCAAACTGCAGGTTAGTGTTTGAAGAGCCCTGGCACCTTGCATGGCACTTGACATAATCGTTGCAGCGCATGAGCAGTTGTGCCTGCATTGCTGCTGCAGGATCTGCATCCATGCAGCTCTTCGAACAAACCTACAGCCACTCATGTCACAGATTCATGTTCTCACTCATGCATTGGTGTGTGTGTTGTCCTTAGTATATTTTATTTTAAGTAGTTTGTAAATTTAGGGACAAATTACCTTGAAGTTTCTCCCCTAGGTTCACAAATATTTGAACATTTTCTTACTATAAAAACGTCCCAATTCAGCCATTTTGGACCATCAGGGCAAATTGTGAAAAATCAGGACATTTCCAATTAATCAGGGCATAGTCAACCTTACTTTTTATTTAAATTTCTTTTCTGAACATAATTGTTCTTATCAGACTACTTCCATTGCCATAGCCCTGTCCATGCGAATTTTCAAATGAAAGAGACATCTCATCTAATTGATAAAAAAATCAGTTAAGCGTAAAAATGTTGTTTGATTTCACTCTTTTAGATTTAGAATTATATCGTCAAAAGTGATCTTTACAAACCGAATGACCATGGTAATTTCTTCAACACGATTAGGGTTAAGTGTGTAATGTTTAATTGTTGACCAATATTTAGCATGAGTAGAATTGAAAGGCTTCGAGAACTGCCCGCCAACTTTATTTTTAATTTTATGGGTTATTGATATTTTCATTCATTCGAGTTTCATGGGGAGGCCAAGCCAGTGTATCCAGTCTGTTTCTAAAGTGCTTCTGGGTGGCACCAGAGCGAGAAAGAGGGGTGCCGAGACGGAGAACGAGCCTCTGGAGAAGGTACACAGTCACTACGTTTACATGTAACACATCTTCCGGAAGACGAAATCCGATTTTCGTAAACCGTTTTTCGCTGTCGTGTTTACATGGCACAGGCTGAATCGGATTTCCTAATCCCCTTAAGATGGCGGCTGAAAAACAGCTGATTCAGTCCCCGATTTAGTCAGCATAATCGCTATTTTTCTTTACTTAAATACACAGATTCATGCTCACTCTAATATTAATACTTTTATTTCACATTAGAAAATATCACTCTGTTCATATGTGCCGAAAATTCTTACCAAAAAAACACAATCTGACAAGCCAAGAACGCTTCAAAAACGGTTGCGTTTACATGGGCACGAAAATCGATTGTGGAACTGGAAAACCGCTTTAGAGAAGTGGATTTCCAGAATCGATTTTGGAGTGTTTACATGACCAACCAAAAGCGGAATTGGGAAATCGGTCTACGAAATCCGGTTTTGGGAGCCCATGTAAACGGGGTGATTCATTACACAGCGTGAGGGCCGCGCAGTGGTGGTCAGTAGACCGCTTTGCGCTGGTACCTGCTGCCGACCCCCGGGCTAGGGGGTGCGGCGAACTGTGGCGCGTACCAAGGGGCGTCGATATTTGCTTCGTGCTCACCTTGGGAACTGCAGAGCGACCCCAAGGAATACCGTTAAGTTCAGGTCAGTGACCGACACACGGAGGTATACGTATCGCTGCAAACGGCTATGTGGGGCGTGTTGCGCGGGAACGGTCGTCACTGGACGGCACTGAGCGGGTCAGTTTTTCGAAGCTATCTTGGCACCATGTCCGCGCATTGGAGGAAAATTGGCGCCTGTACAGAGATTGGCTCTTGCTTTCTTGCGAGGGTGTAGCCTCACTTTTTGCGGAAAGAATGCGGAGCAGCACTTCAGAAGGGACTTGGTCTTAGGCAACCGCCGAGTACAGTTGGCTCGATTTAGGTGTCTTCTAGTATGAGTTTTGTCTTTGCTTTAGGCAGCCGTCGAGTCGGTTAGCTCGATTAAGGTGCTCTCATATTTGAGATTTGACTTCTTCTTAGGCAGCCGACTAGTGCGGTTGGCTCGACTTAGGTGTTTACTTGTGTCTGTTTTGAGACTTTAGATATTTTTAACCTATTGCGCTTTGTGGACTTGGAGTTTCAGATTCACTTTTCGGACACCGTCCGAAACTTGTGTCTGTCGACCTGAGTATCATAGAGGTGTGAATAAGCTCAGCCAGTTAGAATCAGCAGCACCGACGTGCTGATGACGTTATTGCTAGCTCTGGTGTCGATTACGCACTCAACAATCTTGTGTCTAGTACACATACTCTGAGTTGGCGAGACATAGCAGAGCCTGTGATTACGTTAGACACTGTGTGCTTACCGTGGACACAGAGTCTGAGAGTAGGGCATTCACCCATCTGTCTTGAGAAGTTTTTTCTTTCGATCTGACCGCAATTTGCAACACTCCAACCCCCTGCCGCCGCCGTCCAAGTTTCAGCGACGCCGGTTCTAGCAGCATTTGGTTAAGTATTGCGTGCAACAGCTTATCTCTGCGAGAGTGCCGGCCGCGGTGGCCGAGGGGACTGAGGCGCTTCAGTCACGGTCTGCACGGCCACTACGGTCGGGGGTTCGAATCCCCTCTCGGGCATGGATATTTGTGCCGTCCTAGTTCGTAAGTAGTTCATAAGTAGTTTGTAAGTTTAGGGACTGATGACCCCGTAGTTAAGTCCCATAGACTATACAAACATTTGAACATTTTTGTTGTGCGAGAGTTAGGATTCTTCCTTTTGACGATTTTCTTAAACATCATTTTATGTGGAAAGCGCTCGTAATTATAGCACACTCCCTTGGTCTCCTTCGTGTTGTGAGTTATTCGCCAGTGTCCGAAATTACAGTTATAGTAGGAACTTTCCAGTCATTAATTGGTGTCTTTCTGTATTTGTTCATGTATTCTAAACTGAAAGTGTTTGACATTTTTTAAGTTTTGAGAACTGTTGCTATTTCTGTCAGTTCATGGCTCTGAGTCTTTTGTGAAATAAATTAAGTACATTTTAACCTGGATCTGATTCAGTAGTTAGATTTCCCCATTTTTTTCTTTCATTATATTGTCGCGTTGAAATGGAAGCAGGCTTGACTTCGAAGGCAACTGAACACAGCACTTATATTGAAAGCACGTTTATTACGAACTTAACATACACGCAGCACTGACTGCCTCTCGGGCAGAGTGCTCTGCTATTTCTACACAGACCGAATGTACCAGAAATTAGAAGAACAGTTAACATAAGAAACAAGTAGAATTTACAAGTGAACATAAGAAAGATGTAGAAACTTCTGGAATTGTTGATTACAAAGAAATAAAATTTTGCCGATGGGCGGGATTGAACAGGCAAACTTTAGCTCAGCAGTCGGTGACGCTATCCTCTGCGCCACGCCACCAGTCGGTATACGTGGTCTCTCGCTGTTATGTTCCCTGTGGAGCCAGCTGCAATGTCCTGGATCTTGACCTTGTCATGGGTACTCTGTATGGCAGTAGTGGAGAATCCTCTTCTGCACGATTATCGACGACAGACGGTCCTGTCGTGGCTTCATCAGTAACATCACCGTCCTTAGAGTCCTTGAACAAGAACCCATTGTCGCTTACCTGCTCTTCAGGATTGTAGTAAGGCTTCATGCGGAGGACGTGAACAATGTCTCTTCGTTTTTGTCGTTTTGACGACGGCTCGTAATCCTCAACTTCGTATGTGACGTCTGACAGGCGGCGTATAACACGATACGGACCAAAGTATCGCTTCAATAACTTTTCTGATAGTCCAACCTTCCGTACAGGGGTAAAAATCCATACCAGATCTACTGGGCTGTACACAACAGGTCAATGCTTGTCGTTATACCACTGTCGGTCCTTCTCCTGGGCGTCCAGTGTCCGTATACGAGCCAGTTGTCTTGCTTCTTCGACCCTGGTGATGAGCTGTTTAACATAGTCATCCTGAGTGTCGTCGGGTTGGAACGGGAACAGCGTATCCATTGTGGTCTCAGCTTCTCTGCCATGGAGCAGGAAAAACGGCGTGAAGCCTGTGGTGTCTTGTCTTGCGGTATTGTAAGCAAATGTCACGACTGGCAGAATTGTATCCCAATCCTTCTGCTCAACATCGACGAACATCGACAGCATATCGGCTAACGTCATGTTAAAACGTTCCGTAAGACCATTTATCTGAGAATGGTATGCAGTTGTCATCCTGTGGACAATGTCGCACCGTGACATTACCTCTGATACTAGTTTTGACTGGAATACCTTTCCACGATCAGATATCATGACACGTGATGCTCCATGCTTCAAAATAATGTCTTCTACAAGAAATTTAGCGATCTCTGGAGCTTCTGCAGTCGGCACAGGTTTGGTTACAGCGTAGCGTGTGAGGTAGTCAGTGCAGACTATTATCCATCGGTTACCGGTTGTCGACTTTGGGAACCTCCCTAAAAGATTGATCCCAACTCGGTGGAATGGAGCTGATGCCGGCGGAATCGGTACGAGATGTCCTGGAGGTAACTGCGGGACATGCTTCCGTCGCAGGCACTCTTTACAGTGACTCACATAATGCTTGGCAGATCGGTAGAGACCTTTCCAGTAATACCTGCGTCTTATTCTGTCTAGGGTCTCGAATCCCAGATGACAGGATATTGGAGCATCGTGGAAATATTTGAGAATAGTATGACATGACAGTGCCCCCAGGCTGATGCCACGCACTTCTATTTTATAGAGCCACACACATCGGCACATATAAATCGCGCGCGCGCGAACGCGCGCGGGAAATACAAGCTTCGGGAAGTTTGTGACGTAGGGGTTTTTCCGCGGGGGCTGGAAAACGGAAGCCGAGTCGCGCGGAGGAGGGGAGAGTCGCGTGGACTGCCGAGGGCGGCGGAGCGTGGTTTGCTCGTCGCGGCATTTTTTCTGTAAAAACGTGGGATAGCTTTTCGCGGCTGAAGTACCGTTTTTTCGTAGGCCTTTTGAGTTAAACGATTCCGGTGTGTGGGTCAAAGTGCGAAGTTGCGTGGGGGCTCGAGTCACAAAAAACATCTTTATAAATTTAAACACGTGCATAGAAAAATTAAACGTATTTAAAACAACATCTGTGTGATGAACATTATTTTTTCGCAACTCGCCCTGTACGCCCATAAGTCAGTATAATTGGTATGTACTTTTGTTTATCAATTGAAAAATGTATTAAGGCGCACGTGGACGGAACAGCACCAAAGCGGGAATCATTTAATATCATCCCCTAAACGACCACAAAACAGTTTTCCACCAGAAAGTGGGAAAAGCATGTTCCGCCCCGTCGCAATAGCTCGCTGGAGATGAGCTGGAACAACCAGTAGCCATTTGGGGCCCAGTGGATCGTAGTTGCTCTTATACAATGTTCCGTTTATAAGTAGGAACTCTCCATTGGTCGGTTCTCCTTTCTCAAAGGCCTCGATCGTTTTTAATAGTGCTGGATCTTCCCTCTGTTCAGCTGTAACGTCATCTAATTCAGTGAGGGCTGAAATTTCATTCATGCTGTTGTGTTCCACTAATGGATTCCTCGAAAGGCAGTCGGCATCCTTGTGTTTGCGCCCATTCTTGAATACCACTGTAACATCGTACTCTTGGAGTCTTAGTGCCCATCTTGCTAATCGACCTGATGGATTCTTCAAGCTAGTCAGCCAACACAAAGAATGGTGGTCTGTCACGACGGTAAATGGTTTGCCAAATAAATACAGCCGGAACTTGTTGATAGCCCATATAACCGCGAGACATTCTTTTTCAGTTGTAGTTTATCTCGGACTTTGAGAGTACTCTTGACGCATAGGCTATCACTTTTTCAGCACCTTCCTGAACTTGTACAAGCACTGCACCAAACCCATAACCAAAAATGTTCAAATGTTTGTTAAGCTTATGGGACTTAACTACGGGGTCATCAGTCCCTAAACTTACAAACTACTTATGAACTACTTACGAACTAGAACGGCACAAATATCCATGCCCGAGGGGGGATTCGAACCCCCGACCGTAGTGGCCGTGCTGACCGTGACTGGAGCGCCTCAGTCACCTCGGCCACCGCGGCCGGCAAACCCATAACCACTGGCGTCTGTGTGAAGTTCCGTTTCCGCATTCTCGTCATACAAGGCTTGCACTGGTGCGGAAGTTAGAGCCCTTTTGTCTCATCCCAGTAAAACTTGGCATCTCCCTGCAGGAGTTCTTGTAATGGACATGCCTTGGTTACAAAATCCCTTTATGAAACGTCGGTAGTATGAGCACAGCCCGAGAAAACTTCTAACATCACGAATGTGCTGAGGAGTTGGATATTCTGTGACTGCCCTTATTTTGTCTGGATCAGGACGGACTCCATCTTCGTTGACTAGGTGCCCCAGGATTTTTATCTCTTTGGCGACGAAGAGGCACTTCTTTGGATTGAGGCGGAGTCCTGCAGCCTGAACACACTTCAACACAGTTGACAGGCGACTCAGATGTTCTTCAAATGTTTTCGAGAAAACGACAATGTCATCTAAATAGCAAAGACACGTCGTCCACTTAAGGTGTCGAAGCAAGTTGTCCATCATGCGTTCGAATGTGGCCGGAGCATTACATACTCCAAATGGCATTACTTTGAATTCATAGACGCCGTCAAGTGTAATAAAAGCCGTCTTCTCCCTGTCAGCTTTGTCAACCTCGACTTGCCAGTAACCTGTCTGCATGTCCATAGTTGAGAAGTATGTAGCTCCTTTCAAGCAGTCTAAGGTGTCGTCAATGCGCGGCAGTGGGTAGACATCTTTCTTTTTGATTTTGTTCAGCCGCTGATAGTCGACACAGAATCGCCACGTGCCATCCTCCTTCATTACAAGGACCACCGGAGACCACCAAGGACTCTGCGAAGGCTGAATAATGTCATCACGCAACATCTTCTCTACTTCCTCCCGAATTATCCGTCTTTCAGCTGGCGACACTCTATACGAACGCTGGCTAATTCGTGGATGATCCCCAGTATTGATACGGTGCTTTATCGTGGGCCATTTCGTCTGACATTTCCCCTGCTGAGGTGTGAATGCACCCGAAAATTGACGTAGTATAGCTAACACCCACTGGCTTTGTTCCTTGATCAGTCCAGGCCCTATTGGCAGTTCCATGTGTGTTTCCTACAGCGTGTTGTCTGTACTAACAGCAGAGCATGGGTCTTCATTGATGACGTTGAGGTCACCGTCCTGGATTGGTTCAGCTGTCCCGATACACATTCCCTTGGGGATAAGTTGCGACTGCTCGTGACAATTAGTGATCCAAATCTCTCCTCGACCTCTGGTAATGCTTATGATAGCCACTGGTGTGTAAATTTCTTTGGTGAGCCTGATAAACTTTTTACTATCAACAAGCACTTCAAAGTTTAATCACTCATCTGTATTTGTGACTGCAACTCTTCACATCATCACATTCTGTTAACACGACAAATTCAAATGACTGGGTCCTGTTGTTGATGGTTATTCTTGCGAGACAAGTTCCTGCTGGTTGGACGTACTTTCCATTCGCGACCTTTAGCACAGTTGCCCCCATATCACAGAACATTGATTTCTTTAGTGTGCAGCGGTAATTATCCGACAATACAGAGAATGACCCTCCTGAATCAACAAGTGCCCGAACAGGTTGGCCGTCGATTATGACGTCGATGACATTTCCCGACATCTTTGCTACTGCCGTCCATGGAGGATTTTCATCTGCGGCGGCCTCACCTCCATAGATGGTCGCCTTGCTTAGTTTTCCTGGGCGCGGCGGCTAGGGGAGCGGCTGGTGCCTCTGTAAGGCGTCGGTGAACGGCTGCGGCGCGTCGGGGAGCGACCTCGTCTAGGATACGGCGATGGGCTTCTTCCGATAGGTCGACTGACTTCATCAGCAGATGACTGCCTGGGATAGAACTGCTCCGACGGCTGACGTGTTTCGGCAAAATAATCGTCGAATACTCGCCTCCTCTCTCTGCAGTAGCGTACGGCATGTCCAGGGCGCCCACAGTGGAAACACAGTGCTGTGTTGCCTTCTGTCCTCGAGACGTCTGTTCTTCTGCGGGGCGTCATAGTTACCGGAGGAGTTGGTTGTGGTCGTGTCGGCCGGTTCATGGGCTGCCGTTTGGCGGCTGCAGCGTAAGTCATAGCAGGGCGACGCCATTCTTCACGTCGGGTGCGATTGACGGGGCAGACAGGAGCTAATGTCTGAAATACCTCTTCCTCAGCGATGTCGGCTCCCTGGTGACTTACAGGGCTTACATCCATGGCCATAATCTGATGCTCGCTCTGTCTAACTGTCCCGGTTGCTATAAATTGTTGTAATTCTTCTCTCACAATTTGTCGTATGAGAGAAGCGAAGTCAAGCTGGTCTTCCACAACGGCCATAAGGACTACATTGGGGAGTCTGTCATACTTCTTGCGTCCAACCCTCCTTTGTTGCATCTCTTCAATACGCTGGCACTATTTGATGAACTCTTCTGTCGTAGCAACGTCCTTTATCTGAAGAGCTTGGCACATGTCTTCTGCAATACCCTTCATCAGGTGCGTGATTTTGTCCGCCTCAGTCATGTTCGGATTGACTGTGTTACATAGGGCCAAAATATTCTGTATGTACGATTGTGTCGGCTCACCATGTCGTTGGGCCCGGTTCTTCAGTTGTTCTTCCGCCGAACGGATTTGTCGCTGGCGGTCTCCAAACGTCTTCTTAAGTTCCGTCTGGAACGTTTCCCAGTCGTTCAGCTTGTCTTCGTTGTTCTCAAACCATTGCTGGACTGTTCCGTCCAGGTAGAAATAAGCGTTGGCCAAGCACATTGTATGATCCCATCTGTTATACTTGGCTACTCGGTCGAACCCTTTAACCCATTTGTTGGGATCCTGTCCGGCGTCTCCAGAGAAGACCGACTGGTGTCTGATGTGCAGCTGGCTTACCGCTGGTTTCGTGTCCATAGTTCTTTTGATGATACGGCCTTTTGGAAGGATGTACTCGGTGTATCCCTTGTATTCCGGTTCCAGTCCGTGTAAACGATGGCTTTTACGTTGCCTAATCGGAGACACGGTGATGCAGCTGTTTCACAGGATACCCGGCGCCTCCACCAAACAATGTCGCGTTGAAATGGAAGCAGGCTTGACTTCGAAGGCAACTGAACACAGCACTTATACTGAAAGCACGTTTATTACGAACTTAACATACACGCAGCACTGACTGCCTTTCGGGCAGAGTGCTCTGTTATTTCTACACAGACCGAATGTACCAGAAATTAGAAGAACAGTTAACATAACAAACAAGTAGAATTTACAAGTGAACATAAGAAAGATGTAGAAACTTCAGGAATCGTTGATTACAAAGAAATAGATTTTTGCCGGTGGGCGGGATTCGAACCTGCGACCTTCTGCACCGTAGCCTGTGACGCTATCCCCTGCGCCACGCCAGCAATCAGTGTACGTCGTCTCTCGCGGCATTATTTTGGTGCGTATTTGTTTCTCAAGAGGCCAGATCTCTTTTAGGGCACATTTCAGTAATTGTTAGGAAGGGTCTGCCAATCCATCCCCTTCCCTGTGCTTTACATTTCCCAAATATCTGCACTTCGTAAACCACCTAAAACTCGAACACCAAATGTAACTTTACATAATCTAGTACTTTGTTTCTAAACAGATTGTTCTATTTGGTTGGTTTTTTCTCTGATAATAAACATGAATCTTCTTGTTAGAAATCTCAGGTTTTCATGCTTATCAGGATCAAATAAACTCAGGTTACAAATATTTTACTACATTACCATTGCCATAAGTACTTATTTTGACATTTGTTACATGACAAAGTAAACTTTGACTCTCTAGAACTTCACCAATATCATTACCCTATCCGATCTATGTTGCCAGCATTATTCCTGTTTACTTTTTGAACGTACATTTTCCTCATTTTCCTCATCAATGGTTTTATCTATCTTCAATCTGAGCTGTAGCTTTCTCCATTCCTGTTGAAGTGCCAAGTGACAGCTTTTATCGTGAGTTGATAATATGACAGGCATATTCTTCCGGTCATTCACTCACTTTATTTTATTTTATTTTTTACATTGAAAGGAACTGTATTCTTTTGTAAAAAGGCAACAACAAAAGCAGAACACTAAATCTTTTGAAAGTGAATATTATACTTACAGATGAGACACATAAAAATGTTCAAATGTTTGTTAAGCTTATGGGACTTAACTACGGGGTCATCAGTCCCTAAACTTACAAACTACTTAGCAACTACCTTATACTAAAGACGGCACAAATATCCATGCCCGAGGGGGGATTCGAACCCCCGACCGTAGTGGCCATGCAGACCGTGACTGGAGCGCCTCAGTCTCCTCGGCCACCGCGGCCGGCGATGAGACACATTTTCACCATTTTTAAAGTAATAGACGATTTGTCGTGGAGTAAGACAAAGTTTATTTATTAACATAATTGTATCACAAACTACAATATTTAATCATCAAAATATCCACGGGTGTACTGCCGGTCTATAGTATCCAACGGGCACAATATTTCGGCGATCATACATGTCGCCATCATCAGGTGAACTGACGGACTGAGCTCCTGGAAACGCGCCGGCACAGAGATCCGCACGCTACGGCTGCTCGAAGGGAACTGGTTTCAAGCCCGGTAGCGGGCCATTTAAATACCCTCGGCCCGCAGAGCGAACCCGCCGCGGTCGCACAGTGGAACCGATTGCGACGGCGTCTGAGATGACGTTGATGTGAGGGCTCTGTCCGCCGTGGTCATCACTTCGTTACGTTTGCTAGATTTACTCTTACTTAACCTAATTGGTGGTTCCCAAGCTTTGCTAAGATTATAGCCACAGTCACGGTTTATGAGGTCGTCACTTGTGCAAATTTCAATGGCCTCTCTAACGACGCAGTCACAGTATCTCGACGTCTGTACCAAAATCCTAGTGCGTTCATACTCCATCACGTGATTCTCTGACAAACAATGTTCAGCGACCGTCGACTTGCTCGGATACATCAATCGTGTGTGCCTCTGGTGTTCAACGCATCGATCCTCGACGGTACGCATCGTCTGTCCAATATATGACTTTCCACACTGACACGGAATCTGGTACACGCCGGCCTTCCTCAAGCCGAGATCATCTTTGGCGCTTCCCACCAGTGCACGAATTTTATTCGGCGGACAAAAACCTGTTCCAACCTGGTGTTTTTTCAAAATGCCGGCGATCTTCCCCGAGAGTGCGCCACTATATGGAACGAAAACAGTGCCTACATCCTCCCTCGTGTTTTCATCCGTTTCCACATGTTGTGATGTAGTGGTTGGACAGAGAGCCTGCTGAATCTGCCACTCTGAGTACCCATTTTTTCGATATACAGTTCTCAGGTGTTCCAATTCCTGGGGTAGACTCTCTGCGTCGGAGATAGTGCGCGCCCTATGTACTAGAGTTTTAAGTACCCCATTCCTCTGTGAAGGGTGGTGACAGCTGTCTGCGTGTAAATACAGATCAGTGTGCGTTGTCTTCCGATATGCACTATGACCCAGGGTGCCATCAGCTCTTCTCTTGACCAAGACGTCAAGGAACCGCAATTTACCCTCCGTTTCAGTCTCCATAGTGAATTTGATGTCGTGGTGTATGGAGTTCAGATGTGTAAGGAAGTCAAGGAGTTTATCCATACCGTGTGGCCAGATGACGAAAGTGTCGTCCACGTAACGGAAAAAACAAGTAGGTTTCCATTCAGATGATGCCAGGGCTTCCTCCTCGAAATTCTCCATGCACAAATTTGCGACCACAGGGGAGAGTGGACTACCCATGGCGACTCCCTCCGTTTGTTCGTAGTATTCGCCATTGAAAAGAAAATACGTGGAGTTCAAGACTTGCCTAAAAAGTTCGGTGGTCTTCTCGTCTAACTTCTGACCAATCAAATCTAGTGACTCTCGAAGGGGCACCCTCGTAAACAACGAAACGACGTCAAAACTCACCATGATATCTGACTCATCCAGCCTGAAGCTGTTAAGGCGTTTAACAAAATCCAGGGAATTACGGATGTGATGAGGGCATTTACCCACATAAGGACTTAATATTCCCGTCAAGTATTTGGCCAACAAATATGTAGGTGCTCTGATGTTACTGACAATGGGACGTAACGGCACCCCATCTTTGTGAACCTTAGGGAGTCCATAAAGTCTTAGGCGCGTTTCCAGGGGCTCAGTCCGTCAGTTCACCTGATGATGGCGACATGTATGATCGCCGAAATATTGTGCCTGTTGGACACTATAGACCGGCAGTACACCCATGGATATTTTGATTATCAAAAACGCCACGAGAAACTGAAAAATCATACAATATTCAAATTTTCTCACCCATCAAAACAATCACCATGAACATATAAACATTTGTGAAGTTGTGGGAGCCGTGGTGGAGTAGCCGATCGGACTAAAGCACCTCGCTGCGGAACGTGCGGTTGCTCGCCGTGGAGGTTCGAGTCCTCCCTGGAGCATGGGTGTGTGTGTTGTCGTTGGGTTAGTTTACCTAGGTTTAAGTAGTTTGTAAGCTACGGACTGATGACCAAGCAGTTTGGTCCGATAGATTTACAAACACCTTTTTTTTTTTTTTTTTTTTTTTTTTTGGGACCAGCTTTTCGATCCCAGCACAAAGAGCTCTGCTGACTGACCAATAAACCAGTTAGTAACATATAACTTCAACATGTCACCATTTTCAAAGATGCTGAAACTTCTGGAAATTTCTAATGTAGTCCATCAATAGTGAAACACCTATTTTTGGCCGGCCGCGGTGGCCGAGGAGACTGAGGCGCTTCAGTCACGGTCTGCACGGCCTCTACGGTCGGGGGTTCGAATCCCCCCTCGGGCATGGATATTTGTGCCGTCCTAGTTCGTAAGTAGTTCATAAGTAGTTTGTAAGTTTAGGGACTGATGACCCCGTAGTTAAGTCCCATAAGCTTAACAAACATTTAAACATTTGAACCTATTTTTGGCTAATTGCCTCACCAACATCTTGTGTTAAGTTTCCATTCATGACAGAAGGCCGTCCATATTGTTTCTCATCATCAACATCTGCTGCTGGTTGATACACAGCAGATGTACCTTCGTATTTAGTAAGTGAAACTGGCTTCTGATTATTTGATTTATGTCTGCACTTTTTTGTATCAGTTTGTAAATTTATCCTGTGCTCTCGTGCATATTAGATTCAAATTCGACTTTAAGAAACAATGGTCTTCCTTTGAGGGCATCGCGACAGTAGTTTGTTTTGTTTAGATCATGCCTGCTGTTGGTAGAGATTAGTCAGTATCTGCTTAGCTGCTGGCTGATACACAGCAGACGCCACCTTCATATTTAGTAAGTGAAATAGGCTTCTAGTTAGAAGAGACATACAGTAATTTGATTTTTGTCTGCGCTTTTTCGTTTCAGTTTGTAAATTTATGCTTTGCCTATGTGCATATTAGATCCAAATTCGTGTTGAAGAATTAGTCTTCCTTTGAACACACTCGTTTACCTTAGTTAACCTCTGACGAGTCTACATCGCGTGTTTTTAGTCTTTAGTTTTTTTTTTGGTATTGTAATCATGCATAGGGACTGTGACTGATATGTGCGGATGCAGTCTGAGCTGTTGACACTTCGCTCCCAGCTTCAAGCTGTGTTAATCTCAGTCGTACAGCTTCAGGCTGCGGTCGAAGGGCGTCGTTGTTGTTGGACGGTCATGCCCACCGATCGGCCTGCGGCGGCGACATGCTTTAATTCTGCTAGCAATGAGCACACACTCCACCTGTGGTTGCGTGGGAGGTCGCTCCACTCCATGGCAGGCAGCGTAAGACTTTCCAGAGGACCGATCAGGAGGCCTTCCTGGTTTGTGTTGTAAACAGTTTTGAGGTGCTATCTGTTTAGGATAATGTTTCTGAGCCGCATGGTGTCGACGATCCTGAGGTCACCATCCAGCCTGTAAGATCCAGGCTTTCACAGAGGGTGGGTTAGCTCATAGTTGGGAGCTCCAACGTTAGGCAGGTAATGGTGCCCCTTAGGGAGATGGCTGCCAAAGAGGGGAAAGAGGCCAATGTGCAATCCGTGGGCATACCGTGTGGAGTCGTTCCAGATGTGGACCGGCTTCTTCCAGGTGCCATGAAGGCTACGGAATGCATCCAACTGCTGGTCGTGGCTAACGTTGGTACCAATGATGTTTGATGCTTTGGATCGGAAGAGATACTCTCAGGTTTTGAGTGGCTATCTGAAGTGGTAAAGACTGCCAGTCTTGCTTGCAAAATAAAAGCAGAGCTCACCATCTGCAGTATAGTTGACAGGACCGACTGTGGACCTCTGGTACAGAGCCAAGTGGGGAGTCTGAATCATATGCTGAGACGGTTCTGCGATCTTGTAGACTGCAAATTAGTCTACTTGCGCTATTGGGTGGTGTGGTTCCAGGTTCTACTGAATACGTCAGTAGTCAACTACAAGCAGGAACAGTGGCGGCGCTAGGCGTCGGCGACGTCGGCGGCTGCCGACGGCCTCGTGCCTGTGGGGGCCTCGCAAAACATCGTTAATTTTTTTATTTTTAATTTGACGTTTAACGGACACGTGATGAAAGTGGCGACATTGATCATGTAACTGGAAAATGGAAATATAAATCCATGAAATTTTCTTCATTGTATTGAGCTACCTGCCTGTTTTTTGTAAGAAAACTACTTTCAGAGTATAGGCCATTAGTGTATTCTGCGAGGTCGTCCATTGAACATATGAAACTTTTATGTCAAGCGAGAAGGCAAAGAGTGCCAAGTAATCGATACACATTATTTAAACTTTGACCTGATACTTTAAATCCTATTTAAAATAAAAGAAGAAACATATGTTTTGAAGGGATGCTATACCTACTAATTCTTCGATTTATTGCTACAGGAGACTGTTTTCGAAGCCTATTTCCTTTTTAATATGATCCTGCAATTGAGATCACTGTAGTGCTTGAACTTTGCAAAGCAATATGTGAAACTTAACAGGAAATGTTAGGTAATGTTAATTTTAAAATTTGCATTCAGTAATTGAGTGTGTCAAAAGTCTGAAAAGTTTTTTATTTCATTGATCGCATCTAAAGTTTGCCGTGGCATTTAGATTTTTGCGGTTGCTTTCATAAATGAATCTCTCTGTGATACAGTTCTAATATTTACAAAATGACTTTGAAACTTTAACATAAACAGCGAAGAAGAACGAACGAAGAAACAGTTTCAAGATGAGCAGACGACAAAGATAGAATGAAACGTTGGCGCCAATGTGTGAACGATGTAGCTATATTGGCCCAACGTCCTTTAATGTTTGGTCAAAATACCGACAAGCAATGGAGCCATACCAACGTTGGAGCCGATGCTATTTTACCGATGCATTCATTGGACGAACACTGTTGTCGCTAACGTTGGTTCCAATGTGTGGACCCGTCGAAGACAAACCCTGAGACAATTTCAATATGAAGTTTTAGTACACCACAAAATCAGTTTCAGTGTCACATTTTTTTTATTGATAGGTCAGACATTTTCCTTGACAAATAAACTTGAAGATTTAATCACTTTCCTTCTGGCTCTTTCTGTGATAGTACATTATTTTACTGCCTTCAGTAAAAATTCAGGAAACATTGCGGAGTGTGAAGATTTACATGTGAAATTTAAAGACGAGTCAAGGAATGAAACTGATTTTGAAGGTATTTATTTATTTATCGTTTTACAATTGATTTACTATTAGCTTCTGCCAACAAAGCAAAATCTTTGAGAATAATTTTTGTTCTGTCAACTACAGTTGCATCAGTTTTAAATGCGAAACCTGAATGTCCCATTATACTTGGTGTAGCATTTGAAAGGTAACTGTTCTGCATATAGGCTCAATGTGTGCTCATGGCTCCTCTTCCTTCTTCCATGATTGCAAATATATTATTTATATCTATGTATGTAATCTTGACACAGTCTGTAGGCAGTGCTTGTGTGTTAATAAATACTTCGGTAGCACAGTGGTAGAGTGTCAGACTATGGATTCCAAGATCCTAGGATTTTTATCTGCCACTTTCCACTTCTTTCCCCTCTGGCAACGTTGCTGATGTGAAAGTTATCGAGTAGCACCATCGTTCGGAATCCACGTTAAACTGTAGGCCCGCCTATAACTGGCTGGGTAAGTCGTTCGAAGGTCAGAGGAAGGCAGCAGCATACCACCCCCAAATAGGACCATGCCTAGTAAAGGACTGTGGTGTTCAAATCAAACATCGGACTGTTGACTGCTTTTCCTTAGGCCGGGTCCACACATTGAAACCAACGTTGGTGCCAACAGTGTTCGTTCAATGTATGGATCGGTGAATAGCCTTGGAACCACTGTTCGCTCCAACGTTAGTACGGCTCCGTTGGTGGTCGGTATTTTAACCAAACATCAAGCGACGTTGGACCAATTTGGGTACGTCGTCCACACATTGGAGCCAACGTTTAATTCTCTCTTTGTCGTCTGCTTGCCTCTAAACTGTTTTTCTTCGTTTGTTGCTCGTCGCCCTTTATTTTAAAGTTTCAAAATCTCTTTGCAAATATCAGAACTGTATCAGAAAGTGATCATTTGTGAAAGCAGCCACAAAAATCGAAATACCACGTCAAAACTTAGGAGCGATTAGTGAAATTCAAAACTTTTCAGACTTAGACATACTCACTTACTGAATGCAGTTTTTAAAATTAACGTTACCTAACATTTTCTGTCAAGTTTCACATATTGCTTTGCAAACTTCAAGCACTACTAGTGATATCAATTACATGATTATAATGAAAAGGAAGTGTAGGCTTCTAAAACGTCTTCTGTAGCACAAGAAATCGAAACGTCAATACCAAAAGAACTTTAGCAGGCACAGCATCCCTCCAAAACGTATCTTTCTTTTCTAACTTCAATCATTTAAAGTAGCAGGTTTAAGTTTTTATAATGTGTATCGATTACTTGTAACGTATTTTAAAACTTACTGATTTCGTAATTAATGTTCAGTAGGAAGTGATACAAGACACCCCTTTCTCTTTTTGGTTTGCAATGACAAAATGAAATCATTCACACTCAAAACCGTTAATACATATGCCGCGATTTGTGCGTCAGGGACTGATGACCTAGCTGTTTAGTCCCCTCAAAAACCAACAACAACTTTGTGCGTCAGCTATGTTTACATTGGCTCTCGACGAATTCAACTGAATGTTGGTTCAAATGTGTGGGAGCTGATGCAAAAATATTGGCCAATGTTGGCGCCAGTGTTGGTGGACGCGGAGTTACCACAGGTATGTCTGTGGGAGTTCCCTTACTTCTCACCACCTCTGTCTTTTATATTCATGTGCATAATTGCATTTACCATCCTCCGATAATTTACAACATAATTATTTTCTATTACATATTTCGTGAATATGTTACTTTTTTCCATAATTTTAACATGAATAATAGTGAAAGTGAACCTTGACTAAGTAAATAATCTATCGCTTTAAGGAGTACATATATAGTCGCAAATCTTTGACAGCTTGCGCATTGTTGACTTGCTGGTATTAGGAATAATCTTTGGAGAAGCGGTAGGATCCAAATAAACACTAGAGACTGGGAGTTTGATTTGAGTGAATGAGTAAGACATGGGCCGATTGTGTTGTTGTGTGGTATTTTCTTTGTGGTGTGTTTCAGTGTTGTGAATTTGAGCTTCACTCATTATTTGTTTCAGTTGGATATCATAGCGAAAGATCATATATTATGCATTTATTGAAAACAAGAGCGAAATCTTCAGGATGTGGACCCGCCCATATTATTTTGAAAGTTCAAATATTGCTCAATCCCTATAATTGAGCTCAGGATTCCAATTCTAGGTTGATAGTACCCCTATTACTAGTTTCGGAGTGTGATCGGTGTTAGTAACAAGTACGGTAAGACTTTTTCCACTTTCCTATCCTATATTCATTTAAGCAATACTACATAATTTTCAGCTACGTTTATTAACCATTTGTGCATTCGTTCTTTTAACTTAGGTCTCGAATTTTCATTACTTTCATTTTCTGCTCTGTATTTGCTGAATTGTAGACATCCCTGTTGCAAATTTAATAATTCTTCAACCAAGTTTGTTAATTAAAATGTTCTTGGCCACGGAGCTTACGAATAAATGATAATGCTTGTCTTGAAGAGGGCCTTGTAACGTCATAGTGAGACAGGTTGTTGTAAATACATCGATTTAATGGTTTTGAACAGTCGCTATCACTTGAATCATTCAACACAACTGTATTTCGGAGTGGAATCACCTCTTACCTCTGACTGCTGATGCGGGAGAAATGGAAAGGATGAAGGAAAACTTTGAATACTAAGGGCAGAATGGGAAAAATTTGGTACCAAATTTTAAATTGGGTTACACAATAGATTTCGCATACATCCATAGTTATAGAATTAAACTGTGCTTGATGTAAGAGGCGACAAACAAGAGTCTCTTATGTATGTCAGTACTTCATGGATTGCCAATGATATTGATAAACTTTGTCATACCAGTCTATAGAAATGGCTGCAGCACCCAATGCTGTATAAGTTACTCCTGAGTTTCGTGTTGATAACGCCAGGAGGAAAAATATGGTGTGACACGGCATTTATGAAGTCTATGTGGTGCAGAGTACAGAAACCCAAGTTTTCTGGGGCCAGGTCCAAGTCATAGCTATGTAACAGATTGTTTAGGATAAATGTGTGAGCATTCAAAGTAGATTAGATGTTGATAATTAAGCAATGTGTAACTGTCTGGTTAATTGCATTACATTACAAACTATTTGGATGTTCTGTGGTACAACAGCCTGTGCTGGGTTACTTCTGCTGTCAAAAAAGTAAACATGCAGCTGAGCAGGTGCCCTTAAATGGATACAAAATATCAAATTATTGCTGTGCCATTGGTTGCTGTGGGAAGATGGAAATAAACTCTTTGTGGCCCACACATTAATTGTATGGACAAGGATATATTACTAGCAATATATCCTGTTAACATGAGCACACACACACTATTGGAATTAGGTCAATCATATGAAGGGAACTTAACATGAGTTGACAGAGACTCACAATTCATCTTATAATGATAAAGAGGACATTAGCTTGTACAGTAAAGTATTTAGAAAAGTTATGAAAAATTAAACAGTATGCTTATTTGTCTAAAGTTGTGGATTAGGTAATAAAATCATTATGGAATACTAAGAGAGAGATAAGGAAAGAAACGATGGAAGATGACCCTTATTTCTCTTTGTCTGGCTTATTGTACATGATATTTCATGTGTAGCAGATGGTATTGATAAACACTTTTTTAAGGGGGTAAGGACGTGAAACAGGCCTACTTGAGGTAGGAGAGGCATAACAGAACATTTTAATTTCACAAAACTATGTCAGCATAACCGGGAAGGATTCAGACTTCACTCTCATAGCAGTGGGAGTTTTAAAACACAAGGATGGATATATATATATATATATATATATATATATATATATATATATATTTTTTTTTTTTTTACAAGTGAAATTTCATAATTTTTTTGATTAATATTGGCTGCATTTGTTGCTATATCTACACTTTACTCCATAAGTAAGAGAGATTCTTCGGTGAATGTTACACAGCATACAAACGATACTTACAAGTATATTAAACTAGAATTTTCAAAATATATTAAAAATGTAATAAGAATGAAGTTTGTTAACTATAAAATATCATTTTTTCTCAACATAAAATTTAAATTTTAACAGCTCAATCATTTTTCGTAAATTAAATAAGTTTTAGAGTTTCGTACGCTTTTAAGTATGGTTTGTATGCTGTATAAAACTCGTTGATGAATCTCTCATACTTACGGAGAAAAGTGTACCTATAGCAACAAATGCAGCCAATAGTAAGTGAAAAAATGATAAAATTTAAAATGTAAATAAAAATTATTTTGTTATGTTTTAGAACTCCCACTGTTAAGAGAGTGAATCCTGAATCTTTCCCAGACATGACGACACAGTTTTTTGAATTTATTTGTATAAGCATAGACTGTGGAAATTAAAAAGTGCTTCTCCTGCCTCAAGTTGGCCCACTTGATGTCCTACCCCTCTTAAAATGAGTTGAGAATTTGGGTAAAATTTTACTTCCCATCCCAGCGGGCTCGCCTTTTCGTACTTACATGAAGTAAATAAATAATGCTGTTCATGCTCTATGATTGGCAGGTTCTTATGTGTACCCTTGTCTGCTCAGTGAAAGTAATTGCATTGTACAATGAAGATTTCATGGCAAAATGTTTGTGTTGTCTAATTTCTAATGTCATATGATTTCTGGCATTCAGCACCGTTTGCCATTTATCATTGGATTTGCTGGGGTAGGAAGAAAAATTTAACCAAAATTTGTAAATAAGTCCTGCTTTAGTAATAAAAGGAAAACAGTATACACTGAAGAAGCAATGCAGAGGACATTAAGTGAAGAAGAAAATTGGTCAATTGAAGACTGGGATACCACCTGTTGGCTTTGACAGTGCCAGTCAAGTTCATAGAAATTGTTTGGGAATACAAATTGCAACTGTACAAGATAGTGATTTGGGAATGTACATCGAGAATGTCACTACATGGGTGTAACAGTTTGCTTTCATTCAGTAGTGACATTCCTATGATGTCATTGGCCAATGACAATGGGGGGTATTCCTGTTTTCAGTTATGCAAAAAAAATAAATAAATAATATATATATATCCCCAACAAATTTTTATCATCTGACATCATTACTCTTTAATAAAAGAAGTACGGCTCCACACATCCCATTAACTCCAACAGAGTTCCATTTATTCCATAATTTTCTAAATCTTTTGAGAAGGTTGTGTGTTAATCGGTTGCTACTCTCCTGCATATTATAGTGTTATACACACAGAAAGATAGGTGATTGTCGAATACACAGTGGTAAGTAGCAGTGTACCAGGCGATAATCCCAAATCTGCCACATCTGTGTGTAGCATTCACAGCGGGATTTGTGTACCACATCTAGTACTGATTTCATATTTGTTTAGGTATGATGAGATTACTATGCTATAATAGTTTTTTTGTGGGTGGTATAAAGCAAACACAGCCAAGTTAATGTTAAGAAGTGACATTGATAGTTTACTGAGCATATAAATTCTACTAGAAAGAGCCAGAAGCATGTCACAGTCTGCACTTCAATAGTAATGGTAAGTTAGGTTGGCAAACTTATAGGTGACAGTGTACTGGGGGTTTGGGGTGTCACTCAGACAAAAATTCCTCTTGTAGTGGGTTTTAGAGCTGCGTCTTTCTTAGACTGAAGTCCACTGATAAGTATTCCTGCTTAAATGAAGTCCCTCTAACAAAAGAAACAAGTTGCAGTAGCCATTACGAACAGTATTGTAAGGTTCTCACAAATGTAAATATTAAGGCAAAAAGTATGTGTTATGCAAAAAGAGGGTATGCTTTAGATGAGGATCCACCTGCTGGTTTTGTACAAGGATACCATTTAGCCAATCAGGACGGGCGTTTGGGCATGTTTCAGGTCTATGGGAAATGTGCGAGCTTCATGACACACTACCGTTGTGCTTACTGAGCCGCATGTATTAAATTAAAGATACTGATCAATATTTCAAATGAATCTTTCTGTGGAGAATTCACTACTTCTTCAGTGTTACTGACAGTCAGGTAGTGGTTAACTGAGAAGTGATTTTATTAAAAACATTGACTGTGGTGAAGACTTACGCCTAGTGGTGAAAAGCAGCTCACTCATGTGAAAATGGTGTCAATTTTGACATTCGTTTTGAGATTTGGGCAATGGCGTTATATCTTAAGAACTTCACATTACTTTCACAATGCAAACTGATTCATTTACGTACACACATCTACTGACTGAGCCCCGTGTTTTAACTAAAAAATACTAATTACTTGAAATGCTAATCAGTTTTGTGGAAGTTACAGTGATATGAAAATTTAATATGTCATTTATGGCACCATTTTCACTTTGCTTACAAATGAAAACTCATTGGCTGCCTGAACGCCACTCCTTATTGGCTGCCTTCATGTGTCTTTGTCAAAGCCAAAAGGTGGTATCTTCATCTATACTAATCTCCAAAAAGAATAGCTAATACTTGGGATAGAATTAAAATCATATGGTCATTCGTGAAAGAAGTATCTGGTTAGCAGCAATAGAATTTTACATACCATCCGGCTTAGTGTGCTGATGTTAGCAACAAACTTTGAAAGCCTTTTGAAAACTCAATCACATGGAATTAGAGGGAAAAATTCTTAGACCTATTTCTATTCCACCAGTTTTTACTAAAGTTAATGAAAAGGCTGTATATTCAAGTATATTTCAGCTCTTCTAATTTGCAGTTGATGTATGGGGGGGGGGGGGGGGGGAGGTTTTGGACTTCCACTGCTATGAGTGTGAATCCTGAATCCTTCCTGGTCATGATGAAAAAAAAAAATTATGAATTTATTTGTAAAAGTAGAGACAGTGGAAATTAAAATGTCTTGTCTTGCTTGTCCTGCTCCAAGTTGGCTCATTTGATGTCCTACCCCTTTTAATTACACTTTGTACTTCAAAAGGGCTACTCCAAAGTCAGCTATTTATAAATTTGCCAAGCATACAATAAAATCTATAAATTATATTGGATACCTGCTACTGTTCTTATTTAAGGAACAGATTGCAAAAAGTCACCTTATGGTATTTGAGCAATACTACATCATCTGCATTGAGAGAAATTGTAGTATGGATACCATACATTTCAATAATTATTT
Source organism: Locusta migratoria (assembly GCA_026315105.1). Taxonomy (NCBI): domain Eukaryota; kingdom Metazoa; phylum Arthropoda; class Insecta; order Orthoptera; family Acrididae; genus Locusta; species Locusta migratoria. The sequence goes on from CM048755.1 coordinate 383,696,011, forward strand.
TTGCTTTATGTTTTTGATCTACCATTCCAAGCAAAGAAGCTTGAACAGGGAATTAGTGAATGATGGTCTTGTCAATGGTATGGTTCAGTTCACCCAAATTTAACTGTATTTAAAAAAACAACCTGTATACTTTTGCCCTGTCAAATATAGACCTTTTCATTCTGCTATTAAATTAGCATACTAACAAGAAGTATAAACAATGTGCCAAGTTCAATGTTCTCCGATGAAAACATAAAATTGGACAAAAGCATATCTACATATATACTCCGCAGTCCACCAAAAAGTGTGTGGTGGAGAAAACACTGTACCACTACTAGGTATTTCTTTTCCTATTCCGCTCCCAAATTGAATGAGGGGGGAAAAATAATTTCTATACACCTCCACACGAGCCCTAATTTATCTTGTCTTTGTGATCTTTACGTGAAATGCAAGTACCGTAAGTGGCAGGAAGATCGTTCTACAGTCAGCTTCAAATTCCGGCTCTGTAAATTTCCTCAACAGAATTTCTCGAAAAGAACGTTGATTTTCCTCCAGTGATTTCCATTTGAGTTCCCGGAGCATTTCTGTGACACTCGCGCATTGGTCAAACCTACCAGTAAAAGAACCTAGCTGCTCGCCTCTGAACTGCTTCTATGTCTTCTTTTAAACCTTTCCTGTAGGTCCCAAACACTTGAGCAATACTGAAGATGTGGTCGTACAAGTGTTTTATACGTGGTCTCCTTTACAGATGAAATACATCTTTCAAAAATCCTCCCGATAAACCGAAGTTCGCTTTCCACCTTAATCGCAACTGTCCTTACATGTTTGTTCCATTTCATATTGTTCTGCAATGTTACGCCTACATATTTGAATGATGCAACTGCATCAAGAAGCTCACTACTAATGCGGTATTTGGACATTAAGGGATTGTTTTTCCTACTCCTGCATATCGCCTTACATTTTTCTACGTTTAGAGTTAGCTGCCATTCTTCACACCAACTAGAAATTTTGTCTAAGTCATCCTGTATGCTATTAGAGTCAATTAATGATGACACCCTGTCATACACCACAGCATCATCAGCAAACAGCCGCAAATTACAAGGTACTCTATCCCTCAGATCATTTATGTTGTTGTTGTTGTTGTTGTTGTTGTGGTCTTCAGTCCGGAGACTGATTTGATGCAGCTCTCCACGATACCCTATCCTGAGCAAGCCTCTTCATCCCCATATAAGAACGGCAACCTACATCTGTCGGAATCTGCTTACCGTATCCATCTCTTGGTCTTCATCTGCAATTTTTTCCCCACACACTGCCCTCCAATGCTAAATTCACAATTCCTTGATGTCTAAGAATGTGTCCTACCAATCTATCCCTTCTTTTAGTCAAGGTATGCCAAAAATTTCTTTTCTACCCAATTCTGTTCAGTACCACCTCATTAGTTACGCGATCCACCCACCTAATCTTCAGCATTCTTCGTAGCACCATATTTCAAAAGCCTCAATCCTCTTCCTGTCCGCACTGTTTATCGTCCATGTCTCACTCCCATACAAGACAACACTCCTTACAAATGCCTTCAGAAAGGACTTCCTTAGGCTTAAATCAATATTCGATGTTAACAAATTTCTCTTTTTCAAGAACGCTTTTCTACCCATTGCCATTCTGCATTTTATATCCTATGTACTGCGACCATCATTTGTTATTTTCCTGCCCAAGTAACAAAACTCATCTACCTCCTTTATTGCTTCGTTTCCCAATCTAATTCCTTCAGCATCACATGATTTTCTTACACTGCACTCCATTACCCTAGTTTTGCTCTTGTTAATGTTAATCTTATATGCACCTTTCAGCACACTGTCCATTCCGTTCAATTGCTTTTCCAGGTCCTTTGCTGTATCTGACAGAATTACTATGTCATCGGCAAAATGCAATGATTTTAATTCTTTGTCCTGAACTTTAATTCCTTCTCCAAATTTCTCCTTGCTTTCCTTTATAGCTTGCTCAATGTACAAATTGAATAACACAGGAGAAAGGCTACAACCCTGTCTTACTCCCTTTCCAACCACTGCATCCCTTCCATGCCCTTCAACTCTGACAACCGCTGCCTGGTTTTTGTACAAGTTACGCTCCCTATATTTTACTCCTGCTTGCTTCAGAACTTGAAAGAGTTTATTCCAATCAACATTGTCAAAAGCCTTCTCCAAATCTACAAAAGCTAGAAATGTAAATTTGCCTTTTCTTAATCTATCTTCTAGGATAAACCGTAAAGTGAGTATTGCCTCCCGTGTTCCTACATTTCTCCTGAACCCAAACTGATCTTCCCCAAGGTCGGCTTCTACCAGCTTTTCCATCCTTCTGTATATAATTCCTGTTAATATTTTGCAACCATGACTTATTAAACTGATGGTTCTGTAGTTTTACACCTGTCTGCGCCTGCTTTCTTTGGAATGGGGATTATAACATTTTTCTTCAATGTCTGAGGGTACTTTGCCTGTCTCATACATTTTACACACCAGGTGAAACAGGTTTGTCATGGCTGGTTCTCCCAGAGACTTCAGTAGCTCTGAGGGAGTATCGTCTACTCCAGGGGCCCGTTTCGACTTAGGTCTTTCAGGGCTCTGTCAAATTCTTCTTTCAGTACAGTATCTCCTATTTCATCTTCGTCTACATCCTCTTCCTTTCCTACAGTATTCATACCTGCCAACTTTTACGGTTTATCCGTAAGATTTACGGAAATTGCACTATTTTACGGTTTTACGGATGGTCGGTGTTATTTTACGACTTGCACAAAAAATTGAAACGTTAACGTTCAATAATCATACCACGTATGTTCAATCGATTGTTTGTGTGGGTCGAAGATACGTCTACGATAGACGAAAATTTATTCATTGATTTGATTGGTACTTTTAACTCTGATGTTCGTGACACCGTGTTCTGTTCATTGGAATTGAATTTAAAGGCGGGATAACAGTTCAAGTTTTATGTGAATCTCAGGTGTTGACAGGCTCTGCTCTGCAAATTCAAAGAAGTGCTGAGAAGTCAGTTATTGGCATTCAGACCTAGAACATACTTATCGATTTCCAGGATACTGATAAATACCATTTCTTTCCATCAATGAGGAAGTACTTCTTTACGTACCTCCTGTGACTAAATAATTGCGTTTGCACTCAGGGTGAGACAAAATTGAAGATGCACAGTTTTCTTCCATTCCTTTTTTCTTGGTAAAGTTTTCCTTTTATGCAAGAGAGAAAATTAGGCTATAGTCGAACTAGCATATAATTTGCAGTGTGTGTTATTATTTTAAATAAGTTTTATTGCGTAAAACCTTTTTCAGCTATATCACGTGTGCTTCATTTATCAAGGAAGTCCGGTTTTGTATGCTCTAAACCAATATTCACCATGCCTACTGCTATTTAAGGTGGATTTCTTCTTGATTGTTATGTCCGCTTGAACAATGGCCTATGACGTATGTAGATACGATTACATTATTGTATTTTGTAACCCTGAAATATCATTATTTTTTTTTTTTTTTTTTTGGCCAAGCCGGACTATGTGAAAATTATTTCCCAGATTTTTTGCGGCACGTGAGTTTTACTGAAAGCCCTTTTGAAAAGTTGGCAGGTATGAGTATTGTTCATTTCCTTTGTAGAGCCCCTCTATGTACTCTTTCCACCTTTCAGCTTTCCCTTCTTTGCTGAGAACTGGTTTTCCATCAGTGTCCTTGATATTCATAGAGCTGTTTTTCTTATCTCCAAATGTTTCTTTTATTTTCCTGTAGGCTGTATATATTTTTCCCCTATTTATATATTCTTCTACATCCTTGCATTTGCCTTCTAGCCACTCTTGCTTAGCCATTTTGCACTTCCTGTAAATCTCATTTCTTAGTCGTCTGTACTCCATTTTGCCTGTTTCATTTACTGCATTTTATATTTTCTCCTTTCATCAATTAAATTTAATATCTCCTGTGATATCCACGGATTTTTTGTAGGTCTTGCCTTCCTACCTATTTTGTCCTCTGCTACCTTAACTATTTCATCTCTCAATTTTACCCATTCCTCCTCTACTGTTTTATTTTCCCCTGTTTCTGTCAATTGTTGCTAAAGCTCCCTCTGAAATTCTTAAGAACCTCGGGTTCCTTCAATTTATCCAGGTCCCATCTCCTTATTTTCCTACCTTTTTGTAGTTTCTTTAGTTTCAGCCTACAGTTCATAACAACCAAGTTATGGTCAGAGTCTATATCTGCCCCTGGGTATGTCTTACACTGTAAAACCTGGTTCCTAAATCTATGACTTACCATTATAAAATCTATCTGGTATCTCCTGTCGTCTCCTGGTCTCTTCCACGTATACAACCTTCTTTTGTGATTCTTGAACCAGGTGTTTGTTATGACTAAATTATGTTCTGTGCAAAATTCTACCAGGCGGCTTCCTCTTTCATTCCTTTTGCCCAGACCTTATTCACCTACTATCTTCCATTCTCTTCCTTTTCCTACTACCGAATTCCAGTCTCCCATCACAATTAAGTTTTCCTCTCCCTTAATTGTCTGAATAATTTCCTTTGGCTTCTCATATATTTCTTTGATTTCCTCATCAGCAGCAGAGCTAGTTGGCATATAAACCTGTACTACTGTTGTCGGTGTTGGCTTCGTATCTATCTTCACAATGATAATGCGATCACTGTGCTGGTCATAGTAGTTTACCCGCATTCCTATTTTCTTATTCATTATCAATCCTACTCCTGTGATACCCCCAATTGATTTTGTATTTATAATCCTGTACTCACCTGACCAGAAATCCTGTTCATCCTGCCACCGAACTTCACTAATCCCCACTATATCTAACTTCAACCTATCCATTTCCCTTTTTAAATTTTATATTTTTCCTTCTCGATTACGTGATCTAACATTCCACGCTCCGATCCGTAGAATGCCAGTATTGTCTTTCCTGATGATTACATCCTCCTGAGTAGTCCCCGCCCGGAGATCCGAATGGGGGACTATTTTACCTCCGGAATATTTTACCCGAGAGGATGCCATCATCATATTTTCATACAGTAGAGCTGCATGTCCTCGGGAAAGGTAATGGCTGTAATTTCCCCTTGCTGTCAGCTGTTCGCAGTAGCTGTGTGGCAAAGCCACATTAGCTGATGTTACAAGGCTGTCTCTGTCAATTTACCAGACTGTTGCCCCTGTAACTACTGAAAAGGCTGCTGCCCCTCTTCAGGAACCATACGTTTGTCTGCCCTTTCCACAGATACCCCTCCGATGTGGTTGCACCTACGGTACGGCTATCTGTACCGTTGAGGCACGCAAGCCACCCCACCTCGGCAATGTCTGTGGTTCGTAGGAGTGGAGATCATTTATATAGATAGAAAATAACAGAAGTCCTATCACTCTCCCTTGTCTCTGACGAACACTCACTGTTGAGAACAATGTACTGCGTTCTATTACTTAGTCTTCCAGCCAGTCACAAATCTGTGAACCTATTCCACATGCTCGCATCTTTGTTAGCAGTCTGCAGTGTGGCATTTCCTTTCACATCCTTGTGCCAAAATCCAAGCGTTAGCGTTAGCTTCTTTCCTGTTAACATACTCACATATTTTCATTCATTGATGTATTATGAGACAGTAAATTGGGATAACTCCTCTCTTAGGCAAAAATGGTTCATTGCATATAAGAAAGTAGTTAGATGTATGTTTGGAATTTACTCAATACAACTTGCGTGTACAGCATTGATTAGTTGGAAATGTTGGCCATATGGTTGCAGTACATTTAATCACTTATTAAATTTGCTGTCATAGTCCATCTGAGTGTTAGATATTCACAAGTACAACACTCAAATTAATAAGGATCTTCATTATCATTTAATGAATATTACTTTGGTACGGAATATGAGGGTATATGGAGTTACAATCTTAACCCTTGCTAATAAAACTTGTCAGATACCATAAGAATTTTCTGTAAAAGTCTAGAAAGGAATGTGTGTCTGCTTCCTGTGATGAGCATGTTGGTAACACTTTCCCCAAGAAGTGATGGCAGAACATGTGATTTATACCGCCAGTAATGTTGTTTTAGTTTTAAATATTGAATTTTAATATAACATGACTTATCATAACTAGATTGTTTGCTTTCATATTTGTTGGATTTGCCAACTTGCAACCAATCACTCCCTGTGGGTTCAGGGTTGGAATAGACCTAAGGTTATAAGAGTTAAGTAAAGGCAGTCTTCCACCTCCCAGCTTAATTTATTATGGTCCCCGTTTGGGTTTTGATCTCCGTACTTCTAAACTGTACAGAGATGCATGCCATTTGTGAAAGGACATCTTATATCAAAGTGTGCTTAGACATTCTGCACCTAATGTAGTAATGGAACTGTGATTGCACTCAAAATTCATCCATTTGGGCAAAGGCACTTTGCGCACAACTTACATCCATTATATACGGCCATCTCCCACAACCACTAGAATAATGGGTTTTTCACTTACTTCAAAATCCAGTATGGTAGCCAGTTCATTATGTGGGGGGTAGTCGTGTAGTCATGTATCCTTTTGCTTGTAACCCCTTGATAACACAGGAATTGTACAACTAATGTCTGAGCTGCAAACTCCCCAGGCATGTTAAGGAGTAGATGCAGGTCTACCTGACTCCCAGCAACGACCATCTTCCCTAAGTACCTTTTCCTGTGGCTGGGTGGCACCCAGGGGAGAGGCCCTAGTCAGAGGGGGTGCCATCAGGATGGATGACCCGCAATGAAGTAGGCGAATTCATCTAATGCTGGTGGTTGAATTCCCCCCGTGGTATCTATGCAAGGAAAATACCAGTTCATTGCCACAAACTATGACCCCCACATCTTTCCTTTCCCCCAGCATAGCCTTGTGAGGAATGCAGGGCTAAAGATGGAGAGACATAATCTCTGAAATTCTTAATTTATACAAGAACTACTGGAGAATCCTTTTTGCCAAAAAGCTTCTGTTTTTTGGGGGAAACCCCCCTCCACACACACACACACACACACACACACACACACACACACACACACACCACCACCACCACCACCACCACCACCACACACCCAAACCTCAAGAGACCTGATTTGGGTAACAGGCAGGAATGTCCAAAATGTGGATGGGGTCAGTCCTGATAGAAGCAGCACCACTTGCCTAGTTGTGGGAATACTTGGCTGTGACAAGCTGGTGCTGTTTCTGTCTCCCACTCCTTAACATAGTCCAAGGAGTTATATTCCACAGAGATCATCCTCTTGCAGCTCAATGATGTATTGTGTGCCCATATGTGTACACTTCATTCGGTGTGTCTGCAGGGATTTGAGGACAACAGGGGAGTTCCAGTGCTTGAAACACTGGAAATTTGGGTATGTGTGCTCTTGTGATGGCAGTCCCATATGTTGGGACTGCGGACGCTCTTCAATCACAAATGTTTCTTGTGCCCTTTCCCACATCTTCGTCAACTGTGGAGAACATCATTCTCCTTGTTCCCCAGACTACACCATTTTTTTCAAATGGAGAGGAAAATTATGGAATATAAGGCCCTGGTCAGACTGAGCTACACAGAGGATACAAAAGAAATATGAATGGCTTAACCTTGTGTATACGATACCATTACATCCTACAGTCATGATGTCGACACAGTCTCTGGAGATGGTAATCTTAATAACTGCGCCTTCAAAAGTGGGCCCTAAGGGTTGCTCAACTGCACACATCCCTCCGGTGTTTTGGTGTGCTTCTCCTCCTGTTGCTCTCCCCATATCTACCTAGGGAGAAATTTGCTTCTGCCCCATCCACCTTTCAAACACCAGGGCATCAGTCTAACCCCCCCCCCTCCCTTTCCCCCCAGCCAGAGAAACAACATTCTCCTCCTACTACTCTTGCTAGAAGGGGTACCTCAGGACTGGGACATTACCCGGATGTGAAACTAGATATCAGTCAACGGGCAAAGATCCTACAAGCTACTGTTTGATGGGCTTCCCAATCCGTATTGGTCTCTGACATTACCCCAATTAACCCCTTCCAGACATTGAAACCTAAGGAAAATTGAGTGGAGAGGACGAAGTCACTAAAGAAAACATACTGAAATGGCTCACTCATCACCTCTTCTTACAAGTGTCGCTTCTGTGGATGAGTTGAAGATCTTAGCAACCCCAGAGGATCTAGATCTCCTCAGGGTCTAAGACATAATGGCCATTGATATCACGAACACTCAACTGGTCTCATCAGCTGATTTTGGGATATGAACTGCCTTCTCTGTCACTTCATGCATTCCCTATATAATGAAAGCTGAATCCTCCAGTGAAATTGTGGTGGTTGTTTTCCTACACCTGGTTGTGCTGTGGTAGTTCTTTAGCACTTCACCTGCTTTCTGCATTGCCCTGTAGGAACTTGCTTTATAGCAATACCTATTGGGGATATTACAGGAATTATATTGTCTATGACAGGGTGTCAGGTGGAGTATTGTATGTATGTCCTTAACTCCACACTTACTGGTAGTGAACCTGTCTCTCTTTTAATAACACTAGATGCTGTGACTGTCAAGGGAAGGACAACACAGGATATCACTGTTTTCAGTGTCCGTCTTCCTTCAGATGGTGACATACTGTCAAACATTCAAACTTCCTTCACCTTTCATAATTTTGGGTGATTTCAGTGCCCATAACCCTCTGTGGGATGGAATCAAGAACCCCTAGCCAAGAAGAGGCATCAAAAATCTATTGACAAGAGCTCGATTTCTGCCTTTTAAATATTGGTGCTCCCACACGTCATTGTGGCCCTTGCCCATGGCACCTATTTGGTCATTGATCTTTCAGTCTGCAGTCATAGCCTTCTACCATTTGTGCACTGCAGAGTCCTTGATGACTTGTGCAGTAGCGACCATTTCCCGATCTTCCTATCCCTACTGCAATGTCATTCCCTTGGTTTTGTGTCTCGTTCGCCGGTTGTCGTAGGTGTCAGTGGCCGCGTAGAAAGAGACTGACACAGGAATAAAAGATGCACGCGTGTGCAGGTACGGAGGTGACCAGCCAGTGGGACAGCAGAAACTAGAAACACTAGAGTAAATTAGAACGAGATATATATTTCATAGAGACTTAGTAATTTTACATAGTTCTTGACTGCAGAATGCTGATACATAGTTTAGATAGAGGTCTGCCTACTGAGGATTCCTAGTGCCTATCCGATAGCCAAGTCCTAACTGGTGCCTATCTGATTCCCAAGGGAACGATGCAGTCCAGTGGTGGCCACGAGCGGAGTTGTACCAGAGGGCGCTCGTGGCTGACGTAAGAACGCTGCGCCGTGCGTGCATGGCGGCGCACGACGTAAGTACGTGGCGCGCACTTCATACTTGTGCGACACCACACTTGGGCACCTGCCAAGGCGGGCTCCCATCAACCACCGTGTCGAGCTTGAACAAAGTTTGCGCGAATAGTAGGTTCCGCTGTGATTTTGGTGGCTGATGGGGCAAGGACAGCTCTGTCTGCTCAAATAGAATCTGCACTGCACTTGCATATGACGTCCATCCAAGTCAAAATTTTGTTCACACTGGGAAGGAAACCTTGTTTCTCGGAATATTATATGGCAATTTCTTTGCGGGCCACACACAATCCGTAGGCTACCTGCATGAGGCTTATCCATTCCTGCTCCATTGATCCTTCATCTGTAGTGACTCCTTAAGCAGCATACAGGCTTTCAACCAGTGCTATTTTCACCAACCTTTGGTAGTGAATATTCAGGAGTCTATCTCGTGTGGACACTAGGACACCTCGGAATTCCGATAAATGAACTTGATGGTAGGCTGTCCAAACAGGCTACCAGTAAACTGCCTCTGGTGATAGACATATTGAAGACTGATATCCGATTGGTACTACACCATTGAGTTTTTGGCAAATGGGAGATAGAATGGCATAGCCTAACTTTGCCATATAAGCTAAGGGTAGTAAAGGAGATGACAAACATGTGGAGGTTCTCCATGTGAGCCTCTTGCAGGGACTCCATTGTCCTTTGCTGGCTCTCCATCGGCCATAGTTGGCTGACTCACGATTACCTCTGTCGTGAGGACCCACTGCAATGTCACTGTGGCTCTTGATTGACTGAGACCCACATCTTGTTGGACATAGAATCTCCCTGGCTTGCTACCTTCAATATTAGCTGACAATGCCTCAATGGCTGACTTAGTTTTAAGTTTTATTCACGAAGGGTGTTTTTTTGTCATTCTGAGGGTGGGTGCTTGACCCTTATATCCCAGGCTCTTGTCCTATGTGGATTTTTATTCTTTCTACCCCTCTTATTTGGCTGAATGTCTATCTCTGTGTTCCTCTTGTTTTGTGTTATCTTCCACAGCCTTTGTGGACCTTCTGTAGACATTGGAATCTTCCTTCCCTCTAGGCTTTAAGTGATAGGCTTTCCTTAGTATATGATTATTTTGAATTTTGAGACCAATGTGTTTATGGAAAAAGGGACTGATGGCCCAAGCTTTTTAGTTTCTTTTAATAGTTTACCCAACCAACAACTGCATCCAAACTGTTACCTCCCAGCCTAACTTCAACTTATGTCTACACTACAGATCAACTTGTCACCAAAACCGGTGTTTCAAGTTTCATATTTTCCAGCTACCAGTTGACTGCCATACAAGCAGAGACATTGTCAACATTTCTATTGGCAACAAGAGAAGCACTTGGACAGCCCATTCTAGAATTGAGCCCAATTTTCAAATGTAGATTTAAGATGTTTCTCATTAACAACTCTTCTGTGCAAAACAGTTTTTTCATACAAGTTGTCACAATTCCTATTACAGGCTTCTATGGACTGTTGAAAGACCTTAGTGGATAAAGTTTTCATGTGTGGAAATTTAACATTTTGTTGTAAAATAATTCTGAATATCGATTACATTCAGATTTATCACACATGGTGGAAACAATGAGTTCTCATGTGTGTGCTTTAAAAGAGCTACTCCATGTGGTGAACCTACTGTTCCTTGCACAATGTGTCTCTGTGACACATGCTATCATACACGTGGTCCACAACACCTTTCGCATGTCTCTGATGCGACAAAGTCAGCACTCCTAGTTGCAAACATAAGTTAATGTTGTTGTCAGGTGAAAATTGTATGTGATAGACTGAGGCATTCCAGTAAATGTTCTCAGGTATACGAGCTGTGCAACTGTACCATTATGAACTGCTGGAGCATATGGAAGAGATCCAATAGTCAAACTTATTTTGTATCTCAACTTCATTGGTCATTATCATAACAACATTTATCAATTGTATGATCTATAGAACAAACTAATAACTAACTAAATATTTTAGCAAATAAGTGTTATTGTAATGAAAACTTGTATTTTCACATACTTGGTAACTCCTTATGAGGCTAGGTCCTACTCCATATTGTCAAAATCAACTTTGCACTAATTGCTGCTGCTGCTTGTTTTCATGTGTGGTTTTTTGTTTCTTACATATTCCAAACATTTCTCTTGAATTTTAATATATTTTTGTATGAAGCATGAAGTATGGTGTAATGAAAACTGGGCCATAATGGATGGGTATGTAGTCTTGCACAGTATCCCAAATCAGATTGATTGTGTCTTTGATTGAGTTCAGCCTAAACACTTTTAACTAAGCAACAGATATACAATTACTTTCATTTGTATATAAGGGAAGGCATTAATTTTTTTAAAGAATAGGAGTGGGGTGCAAGCAGAGCTGTCGATTTGCAGCATTGTTCTCAGGGTTGATCGGGGTCCTTTGGTTTGGAGCCGAGTGGAGGGTCTGAACCAGAGGCTTCGCCGACCCTGTGACAGTCATGGCTGCAGATTTCTGGATCTGGGGAATTGTAGGGTGCCCCTAGATAGATCAGGGGTGCACTACACTAAGGAAGCGGCTACTCGGGTAGCAGAGTACTTATGGAGTGCACCTGGGGTTTTTTAAGCTAGGCGCTAACTCTGATGAGCACTCGCCTGTCAGCAGTCAAACAGCGAATTCAGGCCACGTTCGGAACAAAAATTCGAACATAAAAATATTAGCCGCGAACTTTCAGAGTATCAGAAACAAAGTTCCCGAATTTGCCGCACTGCATGGAAGTTATTGCGCTCAGATAGTTTTAGGTACCGAAAGCTGGCTAAATCATGATGTGGCAAGTTCAGAAATATTTAGCGAAGTGTGGAATGTATATAGGAAAGATAGATCGGATACAACTGGAGGAGGAGTGTTCATTGCTGTGGAGAAAGATATTGTTTCTACTGAGATCAATGTTGAAAGTAACTGTGAAGTTATCTGGGCACGTATAACAGGTCTACAAGAAGTAAAGTTAATAGTTGGCTGTTTTTACTGCCCCCCCCCCCCCCCCAGTGCTGCTGTAGCAGTTTTAGAATCATTCAAAGAAAGTCTACACCAGGTAGTGCATAGGTATCCGGGCCATGTAATATTAGTCAGAGGAGACTTCAACCTTAAGAGTATAGATTGGGTCCTCTCTAGTTAAATTTCAGGCGGTACAGACAAGCAGTCTTGCGAGCTACTTTTGGACACATTCTCCGAAAACTGTCTTGAGCAGTTAAACCGGCAACCCATGCGCAATGGAAATATTCTAGACCTTATAGCCACAAACAGGCCTGACCTTATTAACGATGTCTGTGTAGAGACAGGAATTAGTGATCATGATATCTTCATAGCGTCAATGGTGACCAAAGTTCATAAACCAGTCAAGAAGGCTAGGAGCGTGTTCTTGTTAGGAAAAGCCGACAAGCAAATGTTACGATCGCACTTAGAAAATGAATGGACATCGTTTAATTCCGGGACTATGGATGTAGAGGAATTGTGGACTACATTTAAGTGCATTGTTAATAAAGGGTTAGAGAAATATGTGCCAGTAAAGACGATTAAGGATGGAAAAGATCCACCTTGGTATAATAATAATGTCAGAAAGCTGCTGAGAAAGCAAAGGCTGTTGCGCTCTCGATTCAAAAAAGAACATGCAAATGATGACAGGCAAAAGCTAGTAGAGATTCGTGCGTCTATAAAAAGATCGATGCGCGAAGCATACAATAATTATCACAGCCATACCTTACCAAAAGATCTTTCCGAGAACCCGAAAAAATTCTGGTCCTATGTAAAATCGATAAGCGGGTCATAGCCCACTGTCCAGTCACTAGTTGATCATTCCGGGGCAGTAATAGAAGAAAGCAAACGGAAAGCTGAAGTTCTAAATTTAACTTTTAAGAAATCTTTCACTCAGGAGGACTGCACAAATGTACCATCATTTGATCAACATACAAATTCCGAAATGGGGGACATAGCAATAGGTATTTCCGGTGTAGAGAAGCATCTGAGAGAGCTAAATACGAAAAAGTCTGCTGGTCCGGATGGAATACCAGTTCGGTTTTACAAAGACTATTCTGCGGCGTTGGCCCCCTACTTAGCTTGAATTTATCGCGAATCTTTAATTCAGCGCAAAGTTCCTAGTTATTGGAAAAAAGCGCAGGTGACTCCCATTTATAAGAAAGGAAAGAGAACTGACCCGCACAATTACAGGCCAATATCGTTGACATCAGTTTCATGTAGAATTTTGGAGCATATTCTCAGTTCGAATATAGTAAATTTCCTTGAAACGGAAAAGCTTCTTTCCATGAATCAGCACGGGTTTAGGAAACATCGTTCATGTGAAACTCAGCTTGCCCTTTTCTCACATGACATCTTGCAAGCCATAGACGAAGGGCAACAGACGGATTGTGTTTTTCTTGACTTCAAAAAGGCGTTAGACGCAGTGCCACACTGCAGACTGCTAACGAAGATACGAGCTTATGGAATAGGTTCACAGATTTGTGACTGGCTGGAAGACTTCCTAAGTAATAGAACGCAGTACGTTGTTCTCGACGGCGAGTGTTCATCAGAGACTAGTGTATCGTGAGGCGTGCCCCAGGGGAGTGTGATAGGACCGCTATTATTTTCTATCTAGTTGTAATATGCGGCTCTTTGCTGATGATGCTGTGGTGTATGGGAGGGTGTCGTCTGTAACTGACTGTAATAGCATACAGGATGACTTAGACAAAATTTCTAGTTGGTGCAAAGATTGACAGCTAGCTCTCAATGTGGAAAAATGTAAGGTGATGCGCATGAGTAGAAAAAATAATCCCATAATGTTCGAATACAGCATTAGTAGTGAGCTTCTTGATGCTGTCGCGTCGTTCAAATATCTAGGCGTAATATTGCAGAGTGATATGAAATGGAACGAGCATCTAAGGACAGTTGTGAGTAGGGCGGACAGCTGACTTTGGTTTATTGGGAGAATTTAGGGAAGATGTACTTCACCTGTAAAGGAGACCGCGTATAAAACGCTTGTACGACCATGTCTTGAGTATTGCTCAAGTGTATGGGACCCGCAGCAGCTCAGTTTAAAGGAAGACATAGAGGCGGTTCAGAGACGAGCAGCTAGATTTGTTACCGGTAGGCTCGACCAATGCACGAGTGTCGCGGAAATGCTCCGGCAACTCAATTGGGGATCGCTGGAAGAAAGACGACGTTCTTTTCGTGAATTTCTGTTGAGTAAATTTAGAGGGCCGGAATTTGAAGCTGAGTGTAGTACGATCTTGCTGCCGCCTACTTACATTTCGCGTAAAGATCACAAAGACAAGATAAGAGAAATTAGGGCTCGTACGGAGGCATATAGGCATTCTTTTTTTCCTCGTTCAATTTGGGAGTGGAATAGGAAAGGAAATGCCTAGTAGTGGTACAGTGTACCCTCCACCACGCACCTTACGGTGAATTGCGGAGTATGTATGTAGATGTAGATGTAGACTAAGAATAAATTGTGTGGCAAACAAGTAAATATTTTTTCTTCCATTTGTAAAAATATCTAACACTTTTCCAAGCTGCTGAAGTTGCATAGTATAATTATCTATTAATTATGTGTTCCATCAATAATTTTTCTGCAAATTCTGGAATTTGTTAAATATCAACAGAATAAACAGAACTAATTAAAAACAAAATTATATACACACCTTCTAAGGGGCGAAAGAATAGGAAAAGCAGGGAAATGATTACTTGGGCTGCTCTAGGACATTGAAATAATTCAATGGTGTGGTGACAATTGAAAATTTTAGACTGGGATTAGAACCCGAGATTCCCACTTTGTGCCAGCAGACACCTTAACACCCTCATCTCTTGCTACCCAAAGCATGCCTTTTGTCTGCCTAAATTCTCAAAATTTGCATGCTACAAAAGTAATTACCCTTATTTTTCATAACACTCTATGCTCTCATCTGCAGATAGGGAAAAATTGTTCCACCTCAGATGGGAATCCAAGTTGCATGCAACTTGGGAGAATTTGGGCAGACGGGAGGCAAGCTCTTGTTAGCCAAAAGGTTAAGTTGACCACTGTCCCAAAGCAGGATTCCCGGGAACAAGTCCTGGTACAAATTTTCACTCATCATCACTGAATTATTTCAATGTCCTTATGCACCCCAAGATAATCATTCCCCTCCTTCCCATATTCCTTCTCCCCTTAAGAAGGTGTTTACAGCAGTCTGCGAGCCCAAATGTGATGTCTGTTCTTTCGAATATGTCCGAAAGAAGACTCACACCATATAAAATTAATATATTTATGCAGCACAATGTTGACATTTGCTCTGTAGTTCATATGGAGTACTTACAGAGAAATTCTATTAATTTACACTTGAAAGCAATTTTGCTGTCTGTCAGAAATTTCATTCACATGAGCACAACTGTGTGTTTCACTCATTTCTGTGCTAAAGTTAGATTTACTAGAAGTAAATTCAGGTCATTTACCTGTCTAGTATAACATAAGCTAATATCTGTATTACCTTAAAACTTCAATGGATCATTGACAAAAAATTTCATTGGTGTAAAAGTTTACTGTGCTCTGTGGTTGATATTACCAACTACATAAACTAGTGTATGCAACAATTATATCTAAAAGTTTTAACCCCATACTTAATTCTAACTACATTCATTTGTGGAATTAATACTATCCAAAAGCAAAACTGAGGTACAGTAACTTATCTTGACACTATACGATCATGCATTTGTCAAATACCAAGATGTGATATTCTGGCTGTCAGCTTCTTCTTGAGAGTTCATCAAGGTGACGATTTGCCCTTTTACCATATAGCGACCGTGATGTTACGTATTCAGTATTAAAGCGGTTGGAAATAATGCCATGTTACAAAGTGTAATGAAAATAATTCAAAGAAAACACGAAACTATAGTTGAGTTGAAACACGATGATCCCTGGCTCCGCCTACTGGGCTGGGAGACTGCCCTGGTCGCAAAAACGCAATGCAACCATGTTGCCAAATAGTTGGTTCGCTGTTGGGCAGTATAGCTAGCAGTTGCTGTTGTCTGACAGAACTAGCAAAAGTCCACAACACAGCCAGACTCGCACATGCGCAGAGCAAAATTCGTGTTTGACGTACTCCAATGGTGTGCTGCTGCAGCTGGCGCTCAAAGCCGATTGGTGCAAGCACCAGGGATCATCGTATTTTGGCTCGACTATAATAGGATAGCTGTTATTGTTACATCATTTTGTGTGTGTATAAACAAATAAATTGATCTCCACAATACCAGCACTTGAATAGGCAGTAAATAAAAATGTTAACAGAAATTAAACTTAACTTATACAGTTCAAATGAAGTCCATGATACCACCAACCCACAACTTGCTCAAAAGAAGTGATATGCACAAAACTTCATATAACTAGGACGAAGTTCACAATAAAAAGGAAGTGGGTGGTGGTGATTTTGATATGGAGCACCTTAAAAACGACGACAGCAACAACAAATAAGGAACCAAATATCATTCCAAAATCTCATATTAAAACTTCATTTCACCTAGTAGAACAAACTTCACAATACCAAAGAATCAAAACACTATACACTGTCATGGAAAACCTTAGATAACCAAAACCTAACTTGACCACAATAGTTACAACAAACTGCATGATACTTACCAATCTTTTTATTAATCCTTGTTAATTTCAGCTAATAACACAGCCCACAAATTCATAAAATAAATCTATTACCATTAATTTCTATGTACAAGTAAACTTTATCGTAGATATAAATTAAACACAAATACCACATGTTTTACAAGAAATGAAGAGGAAAAAAATATGGAAATGTACCTGCCAGCCACAGTCAGTCTAGAGTATTACAAAGAACAAACTTGGGGCAATCAAAAACACAGATGCACAACTACAAAAATAAAAAAAAAAATAAAAAAAAAACATAAGTAAACAAAAGAATGTCACAAATGGCCAGCCTAGACATCTCAAAGTAGTAACTATAAACACTATAACAACTTGCTAAAAAATTTTAAACACTCAATTGCATTACAAAGCAGACAATATACTACATCTTATAATCAACACTGCCCAAGTCCAACCACCCTCTAACAAAATGTAAAAGTGACTGTTTAAAGTTACATTCATCACTCCATCCTACAAAACACCTTCTTCAAAACACAATTTATTTCAAATACATAGCATTACCATGATATCCAATAAGACAACACAAATACATCATGAATCAAAGCTGTGACTGGTATGGCACATTCAGGTTAACCCTACATTTCTTATATCCATAGAAAAGATTTTGTTTTTATCACTTGTAAGTAACTGTGTCTGATACAGAATCATTGGAAGGTCAGCTAATTTTGTTCAGCTTCATCAGGAATGAACTTTTTAAATATATATTGTCTTGACTCTTCTTGTATTTTATCTGAACCAATAGAAGTGATAAAATATGAGAGATGTTTTAGGCCTATCCAGTATGTGATTTGTTATATATCATCTTACAAGATTATGTTCTGTTGATAGTTGCGTATGTGCCAATTACTAAGTACTGTCTTAAATGTAATCAAAACAAACATAATAATTTCTGTTACTGTGCCTTTTCACAGGGAAAACTAGAAAAACTATGAGGCTGAATCAGTAAATAAGTAGCAAACTGTTGGTAGACTTGGAACTTTGTGGCAGATTAAAATTGTGTGCTGTAACCAGGATTCGAACCTGGGACCTTTGCTTTTCATGGGCAAGTGCTCTACTGACTAAGCTATCCCGGCACACTTCACAACTTTACTTCTGCCAGTACCTCGCCCCCTACCTTCTAAACTTCACAGAAGTTCTCCTGAGAACCGTGGAAGAATAGCACTGCTGGAAGAAAGGATATGGTGGACACATGGCTTAGCCATAGTCTAAGGGATGTTTCAAGAATGAAACTTTACTCTGCTAGGAAATTTCGTATCAGTACACACTTCGCTGCAGAATTAAAGTTTTATTCTGAGATAGACATGCCAGTACTGTGTGCTGTGTAGGGGTATTTCTCTACCACTATGCTACATCTGTCTTGTGGGTTGTAGCAATTTAAGGAACCAAATAAAGTTGCATCTCAATAGTGTCACTTATAGGACGGAAACGTTGACACAAAAATTCCAAGCTCAAGGCTTTTAAAACCTTCTCGAACGATGGGATGAATGTTTAAATGTACAGGTGGAGTCAGCTGAGAAGTAAAGTAATTTTCAGGCTTGAAAATGCAGTACTATCATGTCTACCTCAGTTTGTGATTTATTTACTGACTCGCCCTTGTAGACAGGCAATTCATATTCACAGGACGGGTACATTAGTAATTACTGCAGAAATGGTCAGTATTTGAGCCATGTCAGTGCACAGGTTCAAGTTCAACATCAGTATTGCAGTACACCACCACCTACCGTCGCTATAAACTGACAGTAATGGTTGAGTGTGTCTCGAGCAGACGTGCAAAATGCCTCGCAGATGTATGCACTGGGATTGTGCAGAATAGTTCAAAGATCACACTGAGTTAGGTCAGGTTGCACCATCCAGATCATTCCTTGAGAAGATAAGACCTCTCATGCAATGAGATCATTGCAAGATCGATCTGCATCCTTCTTGGCTCTGGTGGGACAGGGAAACAGTGTACCACATTGCACACAATGAGGTGTGACAGTCCAGTGCTATTTGTTATGGCATAGGTTATGTGCACCTTGTCCACTTCTCTGCACATGCACAAACATGCTATACAGCAGTGGTTTATGGGACAACTACACTGGGGATATGAATGGCATCAGATAGTGTTTTTGGAAAAAATCCAGGTTCTGTTTGATAATTGTGGTCGCGTATTGGTTTGCCACAGACAGAGGAGCAGAATCACAGCACCTGCATTTGCACAAGACATACAGTGACAACTCGAGGCCTCGTGGTGTGCGGTGCTATTGGGTACAAGCACAAAGCACAGTTGTTGTGTGTCCAGGGCAATGTGAACAGTTTGACCCACATGTATGACATCCTGCAACTCATAGCCTACCCTCTCTGCACAACAAACTAGATGCTGTTTTTTCAGCAAGACAATACATGGCCACATATTGCTGAATGAACAATTGCCTTTTTGATGTCACTGTATGTCAATCTTTTGCCCTGGCCCACTAGATCACCAGACTAGTTGAAAATCAAAAATGTGTGGGATGTGGTAAAATGTGTGAAGCACTGTAACCCAATTCTGACCACCATGGGTGAATGCAGCAGGGAGGGCTACACAACAGGATACCATTTGCACCTGACTGGGCCACTGCTTCAGTGCCATCATACATGGAACAAGTTTTCAGGGCCCAAGATGCAACCTGTAGGCAACGGGACACTTGCTGAACGAAGGTAACTGAAGTGTTTCAGAACATACTAATGAGCATGTCCTGTGAATATGATCTTCCCATCTTTAGTCTTTCAAGGTGCTCTGCTTCTTTTTAATTCCTCTGACAGAGTGTATTTTGTAATACACTAGGGGCCTACACATTTTTACTAGTGCTTAATTAACTATTTGTTTTTGGAATAGACGTAATTGCCCAAAATTTATGATTTAAAATTATATTGAAAGATCGTTTTAACTGTTTATTTGCCGCCTCCTTAACCATTGACAAATTAAGTTATTAAGACTGAAGGTCATCTTTGACTATTGAACTGTAAACACTACTGTTTTTATGAATGTGTAATGACAATTGAAAACTTACACTAGATCAGGTTTCAAACTTGCATTTCTGTTTGTTTGTGAATAATTGCCTAGACTGTTATTCTTTCTGACCATGCTGTTAGGTAAAGGGAGATGGTGGTGAGTCATTGAAGGAAATAGTAATTTTGATGTGAATGTGTTGATCAACAAGGACTGAAATTGTTTCACTGGAGCTGCAATGACCAGCCACACTGGTGTGTCCAGAATTGTTAGATTTTTGGATAGCATACAGAAGGTATGCGTGAGCAGGGAGCAGGACTCTGAGAAGAGGTTTTCAAAAGTGAGAAAGCATTTTAGCAGGGAGATCAGAGGTCACATTGGACTTCTTGTGTGGTGTACTCTGTTAGAGCTTGTTGGTGGACTAGTCCAACTGTTGGCAGAAGCCTGCTTGCCCAGGTAGTCACCATGATTCATCACAACAGTAGTGGAACCCTTGCAGCGGTGGACTAGGGGGGGGGGGGGTGACCACCACAGCCTCTCGTATTGGGGGGGGGGGGGGGGCTCCATCCAAATATGTATTTCCTTTATCTTTTTAGTGACATATCTATGTATTACCAAGTGAACATGGGGGCCTCATTTTGTTTAGCTATCCTAGGCCTTGGGCAGCCTTAAACTGCCATTGAACCCTTGTTCATTGGGAGGATGATTAGATCTGGTTTTAGGTTGTTTAAGGCTGTCCTTCCTTCTGTTGAAAGCATGACAAAAATAAAGGTGATGCCTATATCTCACTGGTTAAAATAGTTATGAAAACACACTGGTGATTAATTATGAGTCCTTTGTTACTTTTCATGGAGATGAAATTAGCCATGCTCTTTCTTTCTGTTTACTGTATCAAAAGATATCCAAGGTGAAAATATTATTTTCATCACTCTATACATAAACTACAGGCATAAAATTGTGATTTATAGTGGATGTGGTTGATTGCATTTCCTACCAAAATGAGCTGTTCTGATTATGATGGTTTAGACAGATGTATTGTTGAAATATATAAATTTCAATGTACTTATAGAAACATTGGCAGACCTGGATGTTTGTTAGCAAGGGATTTGATTGATTTTGCTAGTGAAACAGTTCATTGATTAATCATGAGTTACTAAACATATTTTTTTCTTATTTCATGGGGAAAATAAATCTCTTTTGTAGCGACTATATGTCCAAATGTGCTGTACACCAATTTCTTTATAGTAATGGTTGTGTGTGTGTGTGTGTGTGTGTGTGTGTGTGTGTGTGTGTGTGTGTGTGTGTGTGTCAGTCAGTCAGTCAGTCAGTCACATCACAGCATCTGTATTGTGACTTTGATTTGACTATTGTTTTGTTATGGTCTTGAATATTGTATCGTATTGTGATTGTAATTTGATGTTACATATGTAGTTCAAAAATTGAGAACCACTAAGGTTTGCATATTGTTTATTGTTTTTGTTTTATTGTATAATTATTGGAAAATATTTATTTAATCTTATTCTATAAAAGTGAAAATCAAATGGTGATAACAGCCATGCTGTGTCTCAAACCAGAAAGAGGCAATTAGTACATCACTTAAAACATTTATTTGTTATGTAGATCACACCATATGGCTGCCCAATTGACCCAGAGGGCCAACAGGAAGATGTGGCGAGTAATGTGTGTAAGTGCCCGATGCCCAAATGAAAAAAGAGCTGTTTCCTTTATTTGTTGCACCTACATTTATTCAGTTTTAATGCTATTATTGGTTCTCTTAGCTACACCCAGGTGGCAAGCAGCATGTTGGACTACATATTATCCCGTTAACAGCTGGTACTGGTTTTTTCACATTACACATTTTTATGTGGAGGAATCTGTAATACAATTATTTGTATGCTTTTAATGGGTGATCTGCTCCTTGCAAAATCTTGTAGAAGATTTTTCCTTTTACTATTTCCACTTACCTTTGTAGGTTGCATGAATTTTAATATCATAACATGACTAGCATGTGATTTATCCTTATTAATTCATGGTGTTTACTGTTTGCAACCCTTTAGGTCACATTTGTCATGGTGTATCAACCTCGTACTTTGTGGTGTGGTAGTATCTTGAATTCTTTCTTTGTAGGAGTCAAAAGAAAACTACAAAGAGACTGTACATTGGTCGGAAAAGAAGTAGAATAAATTTTTAAAATTTCTTTGGTAGTGTGCAGTTAAATAATGCATAGAAAGAATGTAGTAATAACTTCAGAAGACATAGCAATTGAAACTCAGAAATTGGAGACATTAGTCCTCTCGATGAATGGGCACAGATTATGGTGACAAAATTGTGACCTGGAGAGGGTGCAGTGGTAACTCATTAAATTTTTGGTTAGGAGAAGCCAGTTCAAGTTACAATCTGGCCACCTGATTTACATTTTCTGTTATTTCTCTAAACCACTTGAGTATCTATCAGTATTTTTTCTTCATAAGAACTGGACACATTTCTTTTCTCTACATATAATTAGCCTTTGTACTCTTAACTTCTTAATTGGGCAGGTAGTTTAGAAAAATTTGAAAGTAAAATGGTTAGGTTGAAGTTAGATATAGTATGAATGAAGTTTTGTGGTAGTATTAGCAGGACTTCTGCCACACACCTTATGGTGATTTGCAGAGTATTTATGTAAATTATAGAAAATATTTTTTATTTAACCAGTTTGACCTTTACATGTGTCAGTCATATAAAGGAAATTATTCAGATAGAGAGGAAAACATGATTGCGAAGGGGTACTGGGATTTGATGTAGGAAGAGAAGAAAAATAGTAGATGAACATGTACTTGGGTAAAGGAATAAATGTGAAAGCCACCTGGTAGAATTTTACACATAGCATAATTTAATCATAACTAACACTATGTTAAAAAATTTTTGAAAGGAGATTTTATATGGTGAAGTGACCAGGAGGTACAAGGTGGTTTCAGATTAATTTCATTATGGCAATACAAAGATTTTGTAACCAGTTCTTAAACTAAGACATATTCAAGGGTACTTGTGAACTCTACCTGTAATGTACTGGTTATCAACTACAGATTAAAACTGGAAACTACAAGAATGTAAGAAAATTATGAGGTGGGATATGGATAAACTGAAGTAACCTGATGTTGACAGTTTGAGCCAATATTAGATAACAATTGACTGAAATGAGGGAAAGTAACACAGAAGAAGATGGATGGGTAGTTTTGAGAGAGAAAATAATGGAGACAGCAGAGGACCAAACTGGTAAAAAGATAAGGTCTAGTAGAAGTCCTCTGATATAACCTACATATATTGAAGAACCTGGAAGAAAGATCTTTTAATGCACAACTAGACAATGCAGGACAATGTCTGGAAGTGGTTGCTTCTATCAAATATCAGTGAATACACATAACGAGGGCTTTGAAGTGTAATGATTACATAAAATGAATTGTGCGAAATACCAATGACAGACTGGGATTCATTGGGGGAATTCTAAGGAAGTGTTGTCCATCAGCAAAGGAAATAGCTTACAACACACTTGTTTGGCCAATACTTGGAATATTACTCATTTGTGTGGAATCTGTATGTGATAGGATTGATAGAGGAAGAAGATAAGATACAAAGGAGAGAGTTGTCTTTGTTTCAAGTTAATTTTGCAAGTATGAAAGCTAACCCCAGTGGCAGATGCTGCAGGAGGTTTTCTACTTCATGGTATGGGATATTGTCAGACTTCGAAGTGTGTACATTTCTAGGAGCCTCAAACAATATATTGCCTCATCCTATGTATATATTGTCTAAAAGACCACGAGGATTTATTAGAGAGATAAGAGCCCACTCGGAGGATTACCTGTATCATTTCTCCCACTAACCACATGGGACAAACAGGAAAAGGAGAAAGTGGTAGTTTTATACAAAATACTCCCCGCCATACACCCTGTAGTGGCTTGTGTGGTGTAGATGTAGATACTGAATTTAATTGTTGAAAGAATAACATACAAAAATGGAGGAAATGAATAAGGTAAAAGGGAATACAAACATCTACATAATAATATTGATGTTAAGGTCAAGATGAAATACTCCACTGTCAGTCAAATCATGATCGCACAAACTGTCTGCAGACACATATGTTTAGTTTTGATAAGGTGATGGCTATGCAGGAATGTCTAGAGGTCAAACATAAGGATATAGAAGCATATAAATAACTAGGAGAAAGATATGTATGACCTTTAGGAAGATTATAGAGATGTTTGGAGAAAATAAAAGCAACTGTGTGAAAATCAAGAACTCGGATGTAAATCTAGTATGAAGCAAAGACATAGTAAAAGCTGTTCATCTTGTGATGGTGCAGATCATCTTATTCCCATTTCCCATGCATGCTATAATAAACAGAGAGGAATTCCACTTTTCTTGTTATATTTTTAAATAATTCTATTTTTAAACGAAACAAAAAAAGTGTCTTGCATAAGGTGGAATTCCACTTAGTTTAAGTAAAGCTGATAGTTGGAGACAATATAGAGGGGGATATACAAGGATAGTTAACTTGTAAGTTTTTTTTTCTTTTTCAATTTTTAATACAGCGAACTGGTTGAGTAAAATTTAAGGGTCATGACCTGGTTTTGTCACTGCTAGGGATAACTTCATCAGAAGAATTAAAAAGTTTACCCAAAATGTTAACAGAATAAATGACTTATGTGGAAAAAATTTACACAGGTGAAAAGGAGAGTGAAGTGACCAGTACTTACATAAGAAACATGACATCAAAGTTAAAGCTTATGAGCAAAGTTGCTCAGCTTGAAAATGGTAGAAAAATAGCATTGCCCTTAAAAATAAAAACCATTAAGTCACAAACACCAGTGTGGTGTGAAGAACATGAAGGAACTGGCAATGCAGCACTCAACATGCAGTCATGTATATGTACACTAGTGTGTGCGACTTGTGGGCCCCTAGTCATGTGACCAATACAAACTTGTAATATTACGTAAATATGAATGTAATCAAGAGGTAACATTTGTGAAAAGTTATACAAATTTTTTATGATAAGGATTTTTAAATTCAAATAGAAGCTCCAAATAGGAGAAAATAGGACATTGTTAAGACATATGTTGAGCAAACATACATACAAAAACAAATGACAAAAATACATAAGTGATGAGGTGGGACATAAGCCTGTGTAATATTTTTCCAATTTTTTATTTTTTTATTTATTTTTATGATTTTATTTTTATTTTATTTTTCCATGTAAGACATTTATTCTGTTGCTAACATTTTAGGTAAACTTTTCAATTATACTTTTGAAGTTACCCCTAGTGATGACAAATGTCAAGAACCTTAAATTTTACACAACTGGTTGGCTATATTAAAAATAAAAAAAAATTGGATTATAGTTGCTGTCATTCTGTCATTCAGTCATGTTTAAAATTGTATGAACTTCAAGGTTTTGTTATAGAAAGGGAAGAGGTTGTAGGTAAAGAGGAACAAAACTATTTCAACTGGTGTGTAATGTGAAACAGGCAAAATACCCTCAGACTTCAAGACAAAGGCAATAATTCAAATTCCAAAGGAAGCATGTGCTGAGAGGTGTGGATATTCCTGAACGATCAATTTAATAAGTCAGGGTTGCAAAATGCTAACACGAATTATTTACAAGGGACTGGAGAGAGAGAGAGAGAGAGAGAGAGAGAGAGAGAGAGAGAGAGAGAGAGAGAGAGAGAGAGAGAGAACTAGTGGAAACTTATCTTTGAGAAGATCAGTTGGATAAATGTAGGAACATGTGAAGCTAGATCCCATGACTTGGAAGATAGACTAAGGAGAGGCAAATCTACATTTATCGCTTTTGTAGACTTATAGAAAGCCTTTGACAATGTTGACTGGAATACTCTCTTTTTAAATGTCTGGAGGTAGCAGGTTTAAAATACAGAGAGGGAAAGCCTATATTTTCAGATTATATTGAAAATTTCTGGTCTCAAAACAAAGAATCACAAATGTTTTTTATTGCATTAGTAGGCAGAAATCCTAGTTTCTGAACAATTAGTGTGGCAGTGAGAGATATTGACATCTGTGCTACATTCTAGTGAGGAAGAAAGAGAATCAGTGTGCATTGAGATAACCATTTTATGTGAGAAAACCATTAATAACATTTTTAAAATATGAGGTTTTCAGTATAAGACGAAGATGCTCTGCTGTTATAAGAAACAAGAGGAATGACTGAGACAGGGTTGCAACTTGTTGCTAATGTCATTCAATCTGTACATTATACATGAAGTAAAGGAAACCATAGAAAACTTTAAAGAACGAATTAATAGTGTGAGAGAAGAAATAACAACTTCAAGACTTGCAGAGACATCGTAATTATGTCAGAGACTTGGAGGAACTGTTGAATGAAATGAACATTGTCTTGAATAGAAGATATTAATTAAAGCAAAATAAAGGTAATGAAATGCAGTCAAATTGACTCGGGCATTGCTGTGGGAACTAAATTAGGAAATCAGACAATGAGCAAAGTAGGGAAAGATATAAAATGTAGTCTGGCATTGGAAAGAAAAGCATTTCTTAAGAATGGAAATTTGTTGACATTAATATAGCTGTATGTTTTAAGAAGTATCTTTTTGAAGGTATTTGTCTGTAGTGTAGTGTAGTGTAGTGTTGTATGAAAGTGAATCATAGGCAATAAAATAAATCAAAAGGAGCCTTTTAAATTTGGTGCTACATAAAGGCTCCATCAAACAGAGAGTGGGCAGAACACACTGTTGTCCACCGTGTTCTGCAACAGTCAGACACGGAGCGGTCAGTGCTTGGAGTTCCAGTTATTGACTGGCACTTGTGTGTGTGTGTGTGTGTGTGTGTGTGTGTGTGTGTGAGCTGCAGAATGAATAAACGTGCAGTAGTTTGGATGAACTTCTACTTCTATGTGTGCTTGCTTCAAAGAAGCAAAGAAAATGGATGAATTAAATGAATATGAAAGAAGAAGAATATGGTGAATGTCACCATCTATGCAGAGTTCTTTGGTCATATGAGGACCTTTTTTTTTCAATTATTTTTGAATGTATTGCTAGCTGCATTGGCAGCATAGATTGAAAGCCTGTACAGATAAAATGTGCAAAAAAAGGGCTGCTCATATTGTTATTGTTATAAAGAAAGATTTCAATTGTCTTGCTTGTAGTTGTTGATCATGATTACAACTTTGTGGTTGTTGATGTGGGCAGATATGGCAGGCACATTGACAGTGCTAGTGCTATTTTTCCACAAATTTATACAAGGAAAAAACATGCTGCCTCCAAAGTCATTGCCAGGTACATTCACCCCCTGTGCCCCAAATGTTAATGGATGACTGCATACTTATTTAATGTGCCCTTTTCCTAAAGCTGCAGCCTTGGAAAATCCTCAAAAGACCATTTACAGCAAATGCCTATGCAAGACATGTTGTGTAGGGCAAAACGCTTTCGGAATTGTTCTTCATAAGTGGTGAGTTTTTTTTAAGACTAATAGACCTACAAACTGATGCTGTAGATGATGTCACAATAGCAGCATGCTGTCTACAGTATTTCCTCCACAGCAATGCAAGCTACTTGCCTATTGAACAAGAGGACCAGTTTGATAACCTAAAGGCTAATGCATTTTCTAATACGCCAAGACTAAAAGAGAGGTTGAGTACTTCTGATTACGCTGTGCAAAATTATTTTCTTGCATATTTTGTTAATAACCAGGAACAAGGTATTAGTCTATTGTTGTATGTACAATTTTCAGCCAAC
Organism: Locusta migratoria; assembly: GCA_026315105.1. Lineage (NCBI taxonomy): Eukaryota > Metazoa > Arthropoda > Insecta > Orthoptera > Acrididae > Locusta > Locusta migratoria. The sequence continues at coordinate 383,723,696 of CM048755.1, forward strand.
AGTTACCTCCTGCAGCATTTCTTCATTAATGTTTGTCCAACAACATTCTTTTTTTTGTAACGTTTTTAATTGTATTTTACACAACACAACCAGAAATGTACTGTAATTTTCCATAATTTTCCTAAAATTCATGTTTATATAATAGTTTGGATTAGACAAGTAGGTATACATTTGTTTGTAATTATGGAAAATAAATTAATACATGTTTGATTCAGACTTTCACCTGTTTCCTTCAATGTTTCTGCTTTCTTATACACATTTTTGTATTCTGGGTCGTGTTTGTTATAAAGGAATGGCTTTGGCTGCACCAAATCAATCAATTTCTCTGTTTCTTCTGCCATACTGCACTGCTCGCACTTACCCATTGCAGTCACTGTAGAAAATCATAGCCTACATGCGACTGCTCCCTGTTTGACAGAGCATTAAGAATGCTGAAGATTTTATGGGAAGTAATGTAACTAATGAGGTGGTGCTGAATAAACTTGGGGAGAATGGAAAATTGTTACTTTAGTGGACACGATAACTTGACAGAATCAGCAACAATTTTTTTTTTTTTAGAAAACATAACTTGACTAAAAGAAGAGAAGGGTAGGACTCATTCTGAGACATCAAGGGTTCGCTAAATTGGTTAGAGGGAGGCCAAAAAATGAACCTGTTCAATATGATGCTCAGGGAGGTAGTTACACAGAATAGAGTACACTAGAGAGCTTTACAAGCCAGTCTTTGGACTGAAAACTATGATGCCGATAACAATCACCCCCCTTCCTTCTGATGAGCAGATTAAAACAAAACAAATTAGGAATATCTATAGTCCACGTCACGTCCAGTTTTTAGCTGTTCTGTGCATCCACCTGCATTACCCCACTGGCAACCAATAATATTCATTCTCTAAGCACGTGGCTGGCCACAAGCTGTTCAATGTTTCTCCCGCAGACTCCATTGTTGGCACTCGGCCATAGCTCCTCCCATCCACGCATCACCTATTGCTCCGCTTCTATGCGTAGAAGCGCCTTCCTACATGACACCAACTATACACACTATTTACCCCAACAGTGAGAGAAATGCTGTAAATTAAAATCTGATATGAGACCCAAGAGAAGGTGTTAAAGATTTTTCATGCTATCAAAAAAGCTAATACAGAAAGAGTGCTATAGACAAACAAAGGACTTGGCCTTACCCTGTTCAGATGGTCCTAAATTTTTAACCTGTTCACTAAAATTACTTAGTGAAATAATAAGAAAATGTTTAGCCTATACTACACCTAGTATACATGTCTTTTGTGCTTAATACTAGGCAGCTATGAAACTAAATGTAACAAACACTAAAATACTAAATGAAATGTAACTTATTGGTATCCATATTCAGTTTTTGCTATAAATTATATATAATTAAAAAACAAAAACAGCAACAAACATTCAGTAATGGATAGGCCCTACTTCTTTTCCATTGCACTGTGTACAGAGTAATCAGTGTGTCTTAAGATGAATGTACATGAAACATTATTTTTCTGAAATATCTCTAATTATACTGATGCAGATTGGTGAGACAAATACCTAAAAAATATTACTTTGCAGTTATTCGCTTTGATTTCATAAGTTGATAGCAGAAATAATGACTTCTGTTCATTTATGTTCCCAGGTTAATTTACCATTCAGTCGAAGTCACTGGAGCACTTCTTGAGCTTATTAATTGTTGACATATGTTTCTGATTAATGGTACCACCTTTTAGCATCACATCAATGAGTTACACTTTCACAGCACCAAAACACAGTGATCATGCCCTTACCAACAGAATCAATTGCTCTACAGTTTTTGTACAGTGGAAGGCAATAATGGCACCATTCCATGGATGGTAGTCTTGTTTTGGACTCAAAATTATGAACGTAGGTCTCATAATCCTGTCACAATCTGGGACATAGAAAGCCTCATAATGTTGCTTCAAATATTTTTTCTGTAAGATTTGTGATCAAACGTGAGACATTGTGGGACACATCTTGCATACTCTTTTGAGTATTCAAGTGTGTTGATAATTGTACCCATACTTCCTTTACTGATTGAGACATTCAGTGCCAACTTCTGAGACATAATGCATCTGTCCTAGTGAATAATAACAAAAGAAAACTGCAACATGTTAGGTGTGACAGCCGTGGAAGGTTCCCCAACTGCTGCAGATCTTGGAGCTCCACCGAATTGCCTTTTGGTGACTTCACCCTATGTGCCCAGAAAGTAATTGTACTCTTGTCGACAGCAGATGCTCAATAGACTTTGCACAAATGTTTGTGAATATTCCTTAGTTTCTTTCTGTGCAGTGAGAAATTCAGTGATGGCATGTTGTTTGTGACATATATCAGTAGACTAACAGATTTACATATGTCATTTTGAATGGTCCTGTAGCTATACTATCTGTTGAAAGAATAACAAAATTGTTTGCAAGGTCAGGAATCCTCAAATAATTGATGTCATGTTTCACAGTAGCAACACACACACACACACACACACACACACACACACACACACACGGGGTTTCAGCATAATTTTCCTGGGTACAGGCTTAGTGAGCCCAGCTTCCCTGATCCGGGATGGGTGAGTGCTGCCAGCTCTCTGTCACCATAAGATCTTGGCATGTTTCAGTGGAATGTTGTGTATCACAGGGAATTGAGATCTTGGTCTCACCTTCTGGGTCATGAGGAAGATACAAACCATGGTAGAAAACCCATAATCTTATTGTGTAATGTGTGCCAATTAGTTTCTTTGCTCTTGAGGAAGAAGAGTTGTTAATCCTTTCAGTCCCACATTATGAAATCAGCTTCGGAAAAATAAAAATTCATTGTTTTCTGTATTAATACAGTGCAGTGAACATCAAAATGCGTGTTTTAAAATTTTTTTTATCAAATTATCGATTTTGATGTCATGTATTTCATTCACAACACAGACGTTTGTATCGAGGTATTTTATTACTTGGACATTATTTTGTTGATATTTAACACTGCCAGATCAATAATGCTAGCATAATCTTCACCACAGACCAGACAAGACAATTCACTGTTTGAATAAAATAAAAGAAACCACACGCTCACACTCTCAGCCATGTACAGACGGGCTTCAGTCTGAGATGGTGCTCCACAATTGTAGAGCTAGTAACCAGTGATCGATATAACTGTTGTAAATTGTGGGAACTACATTTGTAAAATGACTAAATTTCAAAGTGGCAATACAGAAAAACAAATCCTTATAGGTTTTGAAAGCTGGCTAAAGTCAGAGAAAGTTCAGCCAAAATTTTTGAAAAAGACGTAACATTGTTCAGAAAGGATAGGTTGAATAAAAATAAAGGTGGTGGTGTGTTGGCACTGTCAAAATCAATTTATTGTTTAAAGAAATTGGGGTTGATTGTTCTTGAGAGCTAGTATGTGTAGTGGTCTATCTGAAAACTATAATTGATTTCTTTTACTGACCTCCTAAATTAGATGATACATATGCAGATAGATTCCAAGAAAACTTGAGTCATACATGTGTGTGACTCGTACAATTATAGTAGTTAGCAACTTCAATTTTCCCTCAATCCGTCGGCAAAAATGTGTGTTTAATCCTAGAGGTACACACATTAATGTCCAAAACTGTACTAAAGATATTCTCGAAAATTATTTCGAGAAATTAGGTCATGAGCCCACTTGAATAGTAAACGGTTGTGAAAATACATTTGATCTCTTTACAACAAATAATCCTGAGCTTAAATGAGTGTCAGAACAAATACAGGGGTTAATGAACGTGACAAATGTATATATTCAGAAAAGCAGGAAAAACTTTATTTGATACCTTGCTTAGAGGTTGTTCCACTCCTTCCATATTAGAAATGTAGATGTAGGTAAGTAGCTGCTTAAATTCAAAGTAGTACTATTGATGAATTTATGCCAAATAAATTAAAGAAAGATGGAGTGGATCTCCCTTGGTACACAAAACAGGTTAGAACACTTGCAGAAACAACAGAAAAGGCTTGCCAAATTTAAACAAAAGCATACTCCCCAAGATATGAATACTTTCTTCTACAAAACTGTGCCTCAGACTTTGGTAGAAGCCCATAAAAGATTCTTGTCATATATAAAGTATACCAGAGGCAAGATACAATCCATAAATTGACTGTGCCATAGCAATGGTGATGTTACTGATGACAGTGTTGATAAAGCAGTCATCAAAAATGACTTTCCAAAAGTTCTTCAATTAGGAGGACGAAGTAAATATTCCTGAATTTCAGTATATTTAGCAAAGGTCCCATTGGTCTCTGAAGTCCCTTTTTTTCCAAAAGTACCTACAAGGTACCTATTTTTTCAATTTGGTCCCTAAAGTACCTTTTTTTCCAAATTGGAATGTAAATTGTCATATTTTAATAACTCCAATAAAGCTGAACTGAGGCACCTTTCATGTTACAGCTGGTTTTAAGCTTTGTCTCAGCATTTTTGTCCCTTTTCAGCTCCTTCATGTACAAAAGTGTCCTGTCAAAGGGAGTGCAGGGAGTGATGGTACAAGACATTATATGCATATAAAATAGCTGCATACTAAACATTCATATACAACTGCTTGCTCTACAAAGGATCAGTACCCAAATATTGGAAAGTTGCACAGGTCACACCAGTATTCAAGAAAGGCAATTTGCATAAATGATAAATTACAGGTCTGTAACATTAACAGCAGCAGTGTTTTGGAACGTATATTGTGTTCAAACAGCATGAATTACATAGAAGAGAATGATAGATACCCATAGTCAAGATGGAGTTATTGTTCTTGTGAAACACTACTTGCTCTTTACTAAGATAAACGGATGTTATTGACAGGGAATCTCAAATTCATTCCGTATGTTTGTATTTCTAATATGCTTTTGAAACCATATTTCACAAATGGCTTTTAAGCACATTGTTTGCTTATACGATATTGTCTCAGTTACTTGAATGGATTTGTGATTTCCTCATGGAAAGGACACAGTTTGTGGTTCCCCAGGATAGTGCCTCTGTTCTTTATCTGTACTGAGCGGGGTGGCGCAGTGGTAACACACTGGACTCACATTCGGGAGGATGGCGGTTCAAATCCACCTCCAGCCATCCCGATTTAGGTTTTCCGTGATTTCCCTAAACCACTCCAGGCAAATGCCGGGATGGTTCCTTTCAAAAAGGGCATGGGCGATTTCCTTCCTCATCCTTACCCAAAATTCAGAGCGTTAGCTCCATCTCTAATGACCAAGCTGTTCAGGGGACGTTAAACCTAAGCTTCCTTTTTATCTGTGTGAACAATTTAGTAGAAAATCTGAGCAGTCCTCTTAGGTTGTTTGCAGATGATGTTGTTATCTATCGCCTTGTAAAGTCATCAGAAGATAAAAAACAACTGCAGAATGATTGAGGTAATGTACCTATGGTGCAAAAATTGACAGTTGACCCTAAATAATGGAAAGTATGAGGTTAACCACATGAATATTGAAAGGAATTAATTAAATTTGCTTCCAAGATAAATCAATCAAATTTAAATACCGTATATTCGTCTAAATACCTAGGATTATAGTTACAACTAACTTAAATTGGGAAGAAACAAATACTGAGTTTTGTTGGCAGAAGACTTAGAAGATGCAACAGAACTACTATAGAGATGGCCTACACTATGCTTGTCACTCATTTTTTTGGGGTATTGCTATGCAGTGTGGAATCCTCATCACTTAAGACTGACAGAAGATATTGCAAAAGTTCAAAGAGCAGCTCATTTTGTATTATTGCAATTCAGATGAGAGAGTGTCATTGAAATGATACTAAAGTTGGGATGGGAATCATTATAACATTATTCTTCATGGCAGTGAGAAATTTTCATCACTTACTTTCTTATCCAAATGCGAAAATATATAGTTGGTTCCCACCTACATTAGGAGAAAAGATCAACAAAACAAAATAAGAGAGGTTAGAGCTTGAATGGAGAGGTTTCGGTGTTTTTTCTTCCTGTATGATCTTTGAGAATGGAATGGTAGATAAATAGTCTGAAAGTGTTTCAGTGAACCCTTTGTCAGGTACTTCTACATCTAAATAGATACTCTGCAAGTCACATTGAAGTGCATGGCAGAGGTTTCATCGAACCGCTTTCATGATATTTCTCTTCAGTTCCATTCTCTAATAGCTCGTGGGGAAAAATGAACACCTAAACCTCTCTGTTTTCAATCTGATTTATTTTATTATGATGATAATGTCTCCCTATGTAGGTGGGTGCTAACAAAATATGTTCACATTTGGAAGAGAAAGTTGGTGAAAGAAATTTTCCAAATAGATCTCGTCACAACGAATAATGCCTTTATTTTAATGATTTCCACCCCAACTCGTGCATCATTTCTGTGACACTCTCCCCCCTATATTGCGATAATGGAAAACAAGCTGCTCTTCTCTGAACTTTCTCAACTTCATCCGTCAGCCCCACCTGTTGCGGATCCCACAATTTGCAGCAATACTCCAAAATAGGATGCACAAGTGTAGTGTAGGCAGTTTCTTTAGAACTGTTGAATCTTGTAAATGTTCCGACAATGAAACATAGCCTTCGGCTCACCTTCCCTACAATATTTTCTGTGCGCTCTTTCCAATTTAAGTTGTCCTTACTTGTTACTCCTAGGTATTTAGTTGAATTACAGCCTGTAGATTTGACCGATTTATTGTGTAAATGAAGTTTAAAAGACTTCTTTCAGTGGTCATATGGATGACTTCACACTTCTCATTACTAAGGGTCAATTGCCAATTTTTGTACCATGCTGATACCCTATCTAAATCATTTTGCAGTTGCTTTTGATCTTCTGGTGACTTTACTAACTGTTAAGACAGTGTGATTTGTAGAATATCCATGTAGATGAAACAGAAATTCTCTGTTCCTGCCCAGGGTATATGTGGTCCACTGGGCATGTCAAGTATTAATGTCAAAAAGTCAGAGAGACCTCATGTGGCAAGTCCAACTGGGCCATTTCTAAGGAACAGTAACAGAAATAATAATAGTAATGGACCACATCCTGTGGTAAATGATGAAACTTGTGGAAGGTTCTTTTGAAAAACTGCCACCCTTCTATATTTATAAAACCCTGAAGAGACTTGCTGGGCATATCAAATCTGCCTCCATCTCTAATGAACATGTTGTCAACAGACTTTAAACCCTAATCTTTTTGCCTTCCAAATATACCATGAGGCTCCACAGCAATCTTTTCCTGCTCAAGGTGCCGATGTTACCCAAGTAAAGAAACTGTTGAATGCCAAGAAACTGGGATTATATCCAATCAACAATTAACTGCATACTGTATTTAATCGTGTTTGAAGAGTTGTAACATACCAGGATATTATGGAACTGAAGAACTGCAGTAGGGATGGGATAGTACAAGGTGATTAATATTCTAAATGTACTGAAAAAGGGTTGATGGTGCTCTTCAGAAGTCAGTGTATTTTATTTTGGCTTTATAATTTACAAAGTTGCCTATGTATATTGTAGCAGGATTTATCTGCTTAAAGGTGAGTCTTTATATTCCAAGTATGATGAGATGCTTCAAATGTCAGCACTTTGGTCACGTCACCATGGGCTGTAACAGCCAGACTATATGTAAAAAAAAAAAAAAAAATAATAATATTGTAATTCCACTACCCACAAACCAGGTATCCAGTGCACTGCACTGCCCTTGTATGTTGGCTACACCCGAACCCACCTTGTTTGGAGTAAGGATTGACCTGGCTTTGCTGAAGAAAAGAAGATTCAAGAAACAAAGGTCACACAACGTATATCATACTTTGATGCAAAGAAGAACTTTAAGGTCGCTCAGCCACTAATTTCTGTCAGGTCTTTAGCCTCAGCAATGAAGCAGCCTGTACAGAACATTAAACTGTGTTCTCACTGCCGGCCACTCCGAGCCGCCTCAAACAAAGTCGGGATGTTTAATATTCCCGGTGCAAGCCGATTGGGCTATGGTTTTGCTTCTGCAATACAAATGTTGTACATCTCCTATGTGTGTTAAGAAAGTGCCTGCACAATTTGCCCCCCCCCCCCTCACCCTCCCTGACAATTCATGTTCTGTGAGGAAAAATTGCAACTGATTACTGTGGCCTTGAATGTCACATCTTGAATGGTAGTGATTTCCTTGGGGGTTTCAGTTTTTTCAGGCAATGGGAAAAAGGGAAGAAAACATTGATGGACACTATGGCATTATAGTCAGGTATTTTTTTTAAATTACATTTTTATGAACATATGTCATGTTTATTTTTTCTTATGCTACTATTAATTTTGTAATATGAATAATTTTTTTTTTTTCAAAAAACATCTAAGTTGTTCATTTAAGGATAAACTCTTTCAAATGCCAGTCAAAATTCATGGGATGAGTCAATTACCACCTGTTTATGTGCTTAAAAATTCAATGACACACTGCAGTGTGAAAACAACAGAATTACAAACTAATTCTCTGTAAGTTGACTCAACGTAGATGACAGTGAACAAGGTTTGGTTACTCCTGTGTGTCCTTTGATTTTCCACTGTTATTGTTTGAGTATCCCTTGTCGCTAGGGATAAGCCCACCAAGAAGGAGAAACAAAACATAACAAGAGTAAAGTGACACACGCTGCTCTTTCCTTACTGACCTGTAATTTAGTCTTAAGAGTCTACACAAAAACCACACATTTTCCTTTCAGTAAAGTAGAAAAATTTGAATTTGAAAGCACCTTTGATACAAATAGGGAAAAAATTGTCATCAATAACTTTTCGTTATATACACATTGTGTGTCAGGTAAGACATAACAAACCTTCTACTTCGTGAATGGTTAAACACACCGAAACACGGTATTCGTCACATGCTAGACCATCGAGGGGCACATATATTTTTGGTGGTGAACAGTTTTAGCACCAGTATGAACTGAGATATTGAAGCAAGTAATTTTTCTTGTTAACATGGAACTGCTTATTTTTTTATAACTGCATTCAATAGTTCTTGAGAAGACAGTTACAGTGATATAGCAATTGTTAATGTTGATGTTTAAACTTGTCGTAAAAGAAATTTAAGAAATTTCCAAGAATTTGAGGGCACGGTGGTTGGAATCGGCTTTAGCAGTGCAAACTCTACCAAGCAGGCACCTCGGACTAGGCTGCATAATTATATACTGTAAAGTAGGCCTGCATGACCATTGTAACATTTTCTTTCCCTTTGAAACTTAAGATCTACCATGGATACAGGTTCACCTGTGAATTTTGTATATTGACATATGACACAGGCTCAAATGTACTCTATCACAAGGCCTTAGGAACACTACTTCACATGTGTTTAGCTTCCTGGGTATATGTGAGCTGAATCAGAGAAATTACTTGTTCATTCTTCGAAAATAAAGAGCACTTACACACTGCAAAAAGCAACTAATGTATGAAATATATACATAAAAAAAAGGGGGGGGGGCAGTCAACAATCCGAAGATTGGTTTGAACACCACAGTGCTTTACTAGGCATGGTCCTGTTTGGAGGTGGTATACCATTGCCTTCCTCCGACCTTCGAACTGACTTACCCAGCCAGTTATAGGGGGACCTACAGTTTAACGTGGGTTCCGAACCACGGTGCAACTCGGTATTTTTCACGTGAGCAATGCTGCCAGAGGTGAAAGAAGTGGAAAGTGACAGATAAAAATCGTAGGACCTGGCGGGGATTGAACCCGCCACCTTTGGATTTGTTGTCTGGCACTCTACCACTGTGCAACTGAGGCGCACTATATATACATTATAGAAGGAATAATAGACCTATTATTTCCTGAACATGGCTGTGTGCTTCTAAGATGTGCAAAACGTGATGTCGGACAACTGTCGCAACCTACACTGCTGTAAATTATATCATATGGGACGCATTTATTGCACTAAACATTTTATTAAAAATAATTTGGTGACCTCCTGTGCACCACAAAATAAATATTCTTCTTAATGAAACGTCTTTTCGTGCTGAATGTAAGTGTGTAATGATATTGTTTTCACAACGTGCAATACACACTGTTGACTTATTTGACGTTGCAATGATATTTCATACACGTGTCACTGTAATAAACAATTTACTAACAATGTTTTGGTAACTACCCAAAGCAAATATTATGTTTATCTTACAGAACACATCTTTATCCTTCTTGCATTGGATGATATGTTAGAACATGCACTGGCGATTTGACAGTGCATATTGTCTGGCGTAGTTGGGACTTCATCATAGATTGCATCTTTGAGTGCTCCCCAAAGAAAGAAATCGAGGGGGTTCAGATTGGGGGATCTCACAGGCCATTTTACAACAGAATTTCAACTTATTCAACATACAGGAAAACTTTCCACCAGTATTTGCATTGCAACACTGGACGAGTGAACTGGACATTGGTTGTGTTGCAGCCACATACACTTTTGAATATCCAGTGGTACCTCTTCTAGAAGAACTGGGAGAATGTTTGTGAGCAAGTGTGCGTATGAATATCCATTCGGCCACCTGGGGTGAAGTAAGGTCCCACAATACAATTACTTATGATGCCGCACCATACATTTTTGCTCTATGGCCATTAAAGTGGCACCTGATGAAGCCAATGTAGTTTTTTGCTGCCCAATAGTACACATCATACGAATTTACATTAGCATGGTTAGTAAATGTTGCTTCATCAGTAAAGAGCACACATTGGGAAAGCATATTGTTGTCTGCTGAAAGGCAATCCGACAAAATTCTTTACAAAGTTCAAAATTATGATTGCTGAGTGCCTGGTGTAGTGATAGATCATAGAGGTTGAATTTGTGTCAGTACAAAATGTGAAGGACACTCATCTGACTCCATATTCCTTTGGCAATGTCTTATGCCACTGTGCAGATTCATTAGTGTCATAGCCAGGACAGCTTCTTTGTGTTCTCTGTCAGTTGCAGTCTTCTTTCTTGTTCTCATTTTGACATTCAAGCAGCCTTTCTGTATTTGTGTCTTCATGATTGGTGCAGTTGCCTGGCATGTTGGACATTAATGATCCACAAAGATAGATGTATACTGCTGCTGTGTTTTTACAGCATTTCTGTTATGTTCACCCTATAAAAGTAGTATATCCACCTTCATTCATGTACATGTCCTCATGTAATGGATGTTGAAGTGGAAATGAGTTGCAGACAAGTCAACAGTCAAATGTGCTGACATTCTGATGCCACCATGGCCTCAAATTCTTGGAAATTTCTCAAAATTTTTAGAGACAGGTTTCAACGTCAACATTAACAAATTATATCTCGATATTTCAGTTGATACCGATGCTAAACTGATCACCAAACAAAACTATATATGCCCCTTGATGCTCTAGCATGTGCCAAAAACTGCATTTCGATATGTGTAACCATTCACAAAGTAAAAGGGGTGTTACATTTTATGTGACTCACCCTGTATATATTTCTGAGAACTGTACAGAGTTCTTTAAAGTGGAGGTGAGTTGATCTATAGTACAGGGTGTCTTGCATAAAATCGGTACACTTCATGTGCTGGCTAGTCATCTCTATTTTGATGTTGTAAACTGGTCTGGATGCCCATGGACACTACTTGCAGCATCTCTTATGATTGGTGTTTTTAATGTTACTGTTATCTATTCTTTTTTTACTTAATTCATTCTCACCTGAATGTTCGGTGTGAGGTGTACCGCTTGCGGGACACATGGTATACAATTCTTTTCACCTTGTAGTACAATATTTTCTGAGAGCTACAACAATGAAGGGGTGGGGGAGGTAATACGTTGTGTATTAGTCAACTTTAGCACAGATGCAACTATACTGGTAAATGTAAGTACATTTTTGGGCTTCTTCCTTTCATCATCTCCAACTAAAAAGCCACTGAGTTGGAATATAAGAAAATTTTATTTCAGTCCATCAACAGCAAAATCACAGTTTAGACTAGTATATTCTACTCTTCTAGTTTCAGACATGAAATACATGTTCCATTAATTGTGTGATGTGGACAACAAATCAGTTGTATCCTCTCATAAAGTAAAGTATGACCTGGCGTAAACCATAGCAGATCAATGTCCATTGTAATTGATTGCCACCCAAGAAAAATTTGTTGATACCTGTTTCCTGGTTATGGATCATTAACACATCATGGGGGGACCAATATATGTGGATGGCAATTGGTTTTTTCAATGCTGGAGTGCTTCACACTACGCTGAGTTTGCAGGCTTGTGAGTGTTGCATTGACACCACTCAGATAACTCACAATTACTTGTGAAATGAGATAGATATCAGTGTGACTAGCATTTGAAACTTTTAGCTCCATTTCACTTGTTGTAATGTATGGTCTAAAGTGCATAGAACGGTGCCATTTTCAATACACAATTTGTAAATCAAGTATACCTACTTGACAAATAGTCATTTCAAAATTACTGTTATGATAACTAAGATGCTGTACTACCTTGTGTCCAAAACTCAGATGTTTCAACCACATACTTTCCTCAATATCAAGTGACGTCTGTTATGAAACTAAAAACTCATGCAAAATGAAAAGTATACATCTTCTATTTTCCCTAGCAAGCGAATGTTTCTAAGGAAAAAAGAAGTTGATAAAACAATATGGTGTGGTCTTATATACCGTCAACATTTTTTACAACAAGATAATCTGAAAAGTGGATTCCCCCCCCCCCCCCTCTTCTGATCCATCACGTCGTGCATTGTGAACACCCAGGCTGGCTTGGCACATCCCTTCCTGGTTTGGGCCGGCTGGCAATATGTAAATGCAGTCTTAGTGTTAGCATTCAGACTGTGACAGTTGAGCAGGGAACATCGACTTGCACCTGCAAATGCGGCTTCCAGCATACACAACTGGTTTTGCAGCCTAGCCTTCCTTCCATTGTACCGTTGGTGGTTACCAAAAGTAATATTGGAAAGGATAGCAGACCCTTACAGTAGACATCTGAAGAGTGTTCATATTAAAAGTTGCATTGCCTTTGTCCTCAACATCGAAGCTGGGGATGAAGACAATAAAGCAAAAGTGATCTGCTCCAAAGTATCAAATAATCTTATTTTGGTCTTGTATGATGGATTAGAGAATGACCAAGCCATCAAAGGTACAGACATCAATGTACACATGAGAGTGTCCCTTAAGTGACCCCCTCTCCCCCCCTCCACCACCCACCAGCTTTTGTGTCCTTCCCCCCCCCCCTCCCTCTCCCCCCCCCCCTCCCCAAGATAGAATTGCAGAGAGAGAGAGAGAGAGAGAGAGACAGAAGCAAACTTCACTGTTAAGATGGCTTCCATACTTAAGTGACCTGCAGGGGTTTACAAGTTCAGGACACACACAGAGGAACTACATCTACTCACTTGGGTAGACCATTTCACATGTCTCCAGGAGACTAATTTTAAATCAGCTTACATCCCTGAGCTATGTGGCTATCTTTTCTACAAAAAGGACAACCTTAGTGGAGAGAGAGAGCTCAAGGAGATGTGGTTATTTTCATCAACACTGCCAACCATACCTTGACTCTCTCCCTGATGATATCCCTTCAAGCAATTGCAATGTTTGCACATGTACTGGACAAATGGAAAAAGTAAGTTACACTTCCAAGTTATGGCCATTTATTAAAACACATACACATAGATATTATAGCTATGACTCCATACAATGCAAGTTCACTTTTCCACCTCGATTCTGCATGCATAGATATCAACTCCATGACTATGTAACCAACTGTATACAGCTGTTTTCACCTCCTTGGAATCTTCAAATGTTGCACCAGTATAAAAGCTTCTTAAAGAAAAGCAGCAGAGGAAAATTGAGCACCGGTGTGATTTTGTTGCATATTAATACAAAACTGCTGAGGTCCTGCCAAACATCAGAACTGTTGCAGTGATTCAAGTGGGAGATATGGCAACATCCTTCATACAATCCAGACCTAGAGCCATGTGATTATCGTTCTTCGGCAAGATGAAAAATGATTTTTATGGATGACGAATCTGAAACAATGAGATTACAGCAGCTATATCCATATTGTTAAATAGTGTTGGTGATTTCTACATGCTCAGTATCAAAAAGTTGGTTGCTCATTCTGAGAAATGTGTATAGTCTCTTGGAGACTATGTGGAGAAAAGTGGAGCTATATTGTACATTGTTATAGCTGCTTTGTCTGTGTGTATGTTGTTGGATAAATGGCCATAACTTAGAAGTGTAATTTACTTTTTTATTCATCCTGATTGATCACCTACAATTGCATAGCTACTCTGCAATTCACATTTAAGTGCCTGGCAAAGGTTTCAGCGAACCACTTTCAGACTATTTCTTTACCATTCCATTCTCCAGTAATGTGGAGGGAAGAATGTGTACCTAAATCTTTCCACTTTCAGACTATTTCTTTACCATTCCATTCTCCAGTAATGTGGAGGGAAGGAGGTGTACCTAAACCTTTCCATTTTATATCTGATTTCTCTTATTTTATTCTGATGATCATGTCTCCCTATGTAGGTGGGTGCCAACAATATATATTCATGTTCAGAGGAAAAAGTTGACATTCTCTCAATAGTACAAAATGAGCTGCCCATCAAAGGGGGGGGGGGGGGAGGTACAATTGTAGTGTAGGCAGTTTCTTTAGTATAACTGTTGCATGCTTCAAAGTATTCTACCAACAAAACACAGATTTGGTTTGCCTTCCTCACAATATTTCCTGTAGGTTATTCCCATGTTAAGTTGTTCATGATTGTAATCCCTAGGTATTTAGTGGAATTTATGCACCTTATATTTGAGTGGTTGATCATGTAACTGAAGTTCAATGAATTTCTTTTAGTGCTCAAAACCCACAATTTTCATTAGTTGGTGTCAGTTGCCATTTTTTCATCATACTGATATCTTAACTGCAAAATTATTTAGATATTTTTGAACCTTTGCTGACTTCACTACGTGATAAGTGACAGCATCTTCTACAAACAGCCTAAAAGAGCTGCTCAGATTGTTCCCTACATCGTTTATGAAGACAAAGGGGTCCTATAACACTTCCCTGGTGAACACCTGATATCACTTCTGTATTACTCAGTGACTGTCCATCAGTTACTACGAATTGCATCCTTTCTGTCAGGAAGTAGCAAATCCAGTTCCACTATTGACATGATATTCTATGAGCATGCTGTTTGATTAGAAGCCGCTTATAAGGTAAGCTAAAAATAAGGAATCAGTTTAATATCCATTGTTAATAACACTCTTCACTTTGTGTATGTAAAGATGTAGCTGTGTTTCACAAGAATGACACTTTCTGAATTTATGTTGTCTGGGGGTCAACAGATCGTTCTCTTTGAGGAACTTCATAACGTTTGAACAAAGAACAGGGTGACAATTATTGAAATATATGAAATAAAAGTGTCATAACTTCTGAACGGTTTGTGTTAGGACATTTATACTGCTTGGTTGGCTGTGGGGCATGGTGGGAATTAGTTTGAACATGCATGCATGAATTTTGATGAGTTTGTCAGTAAGCAAATTTGGCGCATCAGGAAATCTTGTTACCCTTAAAGGGTGACTGAGTGACTGTGTGGTGGGCAATGTCATCACAGAATAATAGGTGTGATATTCCTTGATGACATTGGTGACTTCCAAATAGTATGTGAAGTTGTTGGAAGATGATTTGTTCCCCATTATCCAAAGTGCTCCTGATTTCAACGAGATGTGGTTCATGCAAGACGAAACAGTAAAGTGTTTAATCTCATGGAGGTGCACTTTGGGGAGCACATTTTGGCTCTGCAAAAGGGTTGTTCTTTCCTATCAGTCTCTCCCTGTGCTATCCTGCACTTGCCAGCAATGACCAGTTGGAAGTGGTAGATGACCTGCATGAAAGAGTTTACTTCCTGATCTGAATTCACCAGCTAGAGTGGTGCTCCAGGGAGAAATACACCACAATGGGCACTTAGTACAGGTGATTGAATACACTACATCTGGCTTGCGTAATTGGAACAGTGGGTCAGTGGTTACAAATGGGTGAGAACAACTAGAGGCAACCTGTCCATTGCTGAAGTGACAAAAGACAGTCTGCAATAAGGCCAGATGGTCACCTGTGCATGGGTTCAAATGCTGGACAAGTGGGTGGTGAGGGCAAAATGTTACTGGGTTATTGACAAGTGGAAGAAGAGATAATTGAAACTGTTGCTGAACACAATTGACCGTCCCACAGAAAGTACCTTTGCAGAATGTTGTCAATACCTGCGTGAGAATTAAACTTAGTTCAAAATCAGATTTTTAATTGATTTTCACAACACTTGTCCATATTCAGATTGAACAAGGCTGCTGATGTCCTTTCTGTTCATCACTGTAAACCACTAATCATCACCACCACCACCACCACCATCTTGCAATATGAGGTCCTCTTTCACACAGGGCTATCTCCCTAGTCCTCTAATTCTCTACGTGCATGGAATACTCACTTTATGTTATGCTTTCTGAGGTTTTCGACTGATTTCGACAGAAATAGAAATTTTACAGGGCAGTCTTTGCTTCATCTTGCTCTTCTTCTAGATCGTGTGCTGGAGTGGCTGGCTGAAGCACCATTTTTGCAGAACAATGATCTTAGATGCTCTATTTCAGATGAAAAATCACGTAGGTGTGACAATGTATGCATCTTGTGGACCATCATCTTCAGAACCCTATTCTTCTGTAATGGGTTTTGACAGCTGCTGCATGCTGGTGGAGATCAGTATGTATAGGTTTGTGGAGTGTACTGTGACCATCCTTTTCCAGTTGCTTGGTGAACTTATTTGGGCGGTATGAGTTCAGCTGTTTAAGAAAAACATCGAGGCTTTTTGTATTATGAGACCCAATCACAAGTTTATCATTTATATATCTGAAGAAGCATGTGGGTTTGTATCTTGTTGCCTCTTCCTTTTCTTTTTCAAATCTCTTTATGAAGAAAGCCAGTCAGCCTGAACATCTTAAACATATTATCCAGCAACTGCAGCAAGGTGGTGGTTCCCTGATGTTTTGGGGTGGCAATTAAGTGGGGCCACCGTACAAGGATGACATCTCATATGTATGATGCAACTGTTTCGACTGCCTTTCAGTGAGGGATTCATGTTAATGGACGGCAGTTCTAGTGCTCTTTGTGCACATCTTGTGAATGCATTCCTTCATGGTAATGACGTTGGAATATTAGAATGGCCAGCATTTTCTTCAGGCCTGATCCCTGTGGAACGTGCCTGGGATACATAGAAAAGGGCGTTTTTTGGATAAGACAACCCACCAACCAATATGAGAGATCTATGCCAAATCACAACCTGGACCAATAGTCTCTTGATGATCTAGTGGGCAGTATGCCACAACAAATACAGGCATGCATCAGTTTCAAGAGAACACGTTAAGGGGTGTTAGGGGTACTGGTGTATACTTCGATCTGGAACACAAATTCAGAATATCTAGGTTATTGTCGTACAACGTTGTCGTGAGGAGTATAGAGAACTGAAATGTTGTTTTTGTATATCTCTGTTCCATTTTTATGTAAATGCTTATGAACCCCCTAGAATTATGGTGATGCAACACTTTTTTTATGTATGTATATTGTGCTAATTGAACAGAAGCTGGCGGCTTCTGTGGTAAATTACCAAGATATTCCTGGGTTCACTGGTCTTCAGGAAGGTTTCAGACAAGCCCTGTAAGTTTGAGGACCTATGACGACGACAACAGCAGCAGCAGCAACTTGTCCGTTACATTTCAGTATGCGAGTGCAGTTAATTATACAATTTAACCTGATTTTGTGCCTCTGTTAGGTAGGGAATAGACTGTGTAGACTGTCCTCACTTACTGACGAGTGTGTACATGCAGAGAGGCTGAACGCATGCT
This sequence comes from Locusta migratoria, assembly GCA_026315105.1. Classification (NCBI taxonomy): domain Eukaryota; kingdom Metazoa; phylum Arthropoda; class Insecta; order Orthoptera; family Acrididae; genus Locusta; species Locusta migratoria. The sequence continues at coordinate 383,741,500 of CM048755.1, forward strand.
CTCTGTGCAATAACAGTAATACACAAGGCTGCATTACATATTCCATCCTAGGATTATACACAGGAATTTCTTACTTCAGTTTCTCAAAATGCACTCCGATAGTAAGATTTTGTTTTGTAAACTCCAGATTTTAGATAAAAGTTTAGTGTACTGTGAAAGAGTGAAGAGAGTAAAAATGATTTTTTAAGAATTAATTTCACATAGGTAATTGGAGAGTGTAAGATATGGATGCATATATAAAGAGGCCAAATTATAATTCATTTTTGTGGTAATAATACCATATACTATCATGCCCGCTATTAATATGTTGGCCGCGGTGGAGTGGCCGAGCGCATTAAGGCACCAAGCTATGATGTGTGAGACTGTTCCCCGGCGGGTGTTCGAATCCCCCCTCGGACATAGATATTTGTGCCGTCTTTAATATAAGGTAGTTCATAAGTAGTTTGTAAGTTTAGGGGCTGATGACACACGGTTAAGTCCCTTAAGCTTCTCAAACATTTGAACGTTTTTATTAATATGTTGGAAAATTTTGATTACAAAAATTGGTTTTTAGCTGTGCTTGCACATTGGCCCACAAATATCTAAACAACGAAACGTAGCACGTGGTTCAGATATTAACAATATATTCTTTACCTACTTATCTAAAAATGCCATTTTTGAAAATCTTTATCAAGTTATACAAAAAAAAAAAAAAAAAAAAAAAAAGAAAAAAAAATGATGTTAGGGTAACAAAAGTGCTGTTTGTGCTGAAATAAAGCATTCTTGCTGCTACAAAACTTATCATCTAATTTTATGAAATCTACTCAGGTGGAGGGGGGGGGGAGGTTGGGAATTTACCTTTTCCACATCTTAGGTTTGACATCTTCACTCGATGAACTATTGCTTTTACTTTTGTTACAGTTAATGAGTACCATTAAATTTTGTGAAGTATTGCAACATATTTTAAAGAGTTTGCAGACTATGCATATGGCTGATTTTAGATCATACATTGCAGTGTATGAAATTCAGAGTAGATACTGAAATTTTATTTAAAATTGAGAGCACAACAATGTAAATCTCATTATGTTCACAAAATATTGGTTTAATATCTGGCAACTAATCTATATGGTTTGCCCACTTCTCCCCAAGCATACTTGGTACATTAATAGGATCAACATTTTATTATGTGACTCAACATATCGCAAAGTTTACAAGGATCCTACAAACCGAGTGCTGTGAAAAACAGCTAAGCTACTATCAAATAGTTCTCTACCAAAGTAGGTCATAAAGAGACTGAAACCAAGCATTTCATTTCCACCTAGGCTATATGGACTGCCTGAGATCAACAAGGAAAATGTGCCATTACGTTCTATTGTGAGCAATAGTGGAGCAGCCACTTACGACCTAGCAAAATACTTGGCATCTTTGCTCAAACATATGGTAGGTAAGTGTCCACATCATATAAAGAATTCTAATGATTTTATCAGCAGACTACACTCACTTCAGCTTCAAATTAACGACTTGTTGGGCAGTGTTGATGTGGTTTCACTTTTTACAAATGTGCCTCTTGTGGACTCTCTACGCCTCATTGGCAACATGTTTGGTGAAGACATTACAGCATTATTTAAGCATGTGCTCTCCTCTACATATTTTTTTTATTTAACAACGAGTTTTATAAACAATCTGATGGAGTCGCCATGGGGAGTCCTTTGTCTCCACTAGTGGACTATCTTTTTATGGAAGATTTTAAGGAGAGAGCACTTCAGTCAGCCACTTTTAAATCAATAGTGTTTTGGCGATACTCCATATGAAGCTATTGATGTTGTGGTGTTCATGGTAATCTATGCATGGGATTGTAATTTTCTAGTTCAACTGCTTCTAATCTTTGACCAGTGGTACAGGGTGACACAGAATGTTGCAAGGAGCCCATAACTTTTTCTGGGATAATAGGTGGAGATGTGAAGAGGCTGTGATAGGTGTGAAGGGGTTATGATGTGCTTGGTGCACAATACAGCAGTCCTCCTTTGTGGTAGTCAAATGTAGTCCCCTGAAACCCTTATGAGTTTGCCTGCCCTCCCTGCAGTTCAAATTAGGCCACTGTAACATTCAAATTTCACACTAATGTGGATTCAACCAGACAGCCAAAGTGAGATCTACAATGATGCCTGCTTCAAACTTTCAGGTACTGGTAATACTAACTATTGCCAGTTATGTGCCCTTTGCAGAGATCTATCAACTTCTGATACCATACATGCCTACCCTACAAGGCCTGTTTGCATCATTACACATGGACAACATTAATAATCTGGTGGCAATTGTACATGTCACAGAAAATTGCAACTCTTAATCATTCACGAGACCATGTCTGCTGCTGTTATGTAAATGTACGAAGTTACTTTGATATCTGACCCTGCATTCTGAGAGCTTCATATTTTTTTGTCAGGCAGTGTTTTTATGTTGTATATTTGAAGTAGTAGTTGAGACATGCAGTTACACGAAAACTGAAGAGAGAAGATTGGTTTTCTTTTTCTTACATCTATAATTATTTTAAGAAGATGTAGAAGAGACAAACATTTTAAACCTGAATGGTGGTGGTGGTGGTGGTGGCGGCGGCGGCGGCGGCGGCGGCGGCGGCGGCTGCAGTGGCAGCGGCGGTAGTAGTGGTGATGGATTGTAGAGTTGCTTAATTTTAAAGAGACTGTGACTCAAATTGGATGATAGTACTATGTCTTAAAAAAAAAAAAAATGTAACAATAGTATTGCAGAAATATTTGCTACTACTGACTGCACTGATCTAAATATCACTGCACTAATTATGATTATCATAAAAATTTAAAATTTTTAGAAGGGCATGAAGAGTAGTAGTGACATAAAGCTAGAAGAACTGGTAAAATGACCATGGGTGGGTGACATCATGAATCTGTCTTCATGGTTACATTTGCTTAATTTGAAGTATTAGTTATGTCATTCTTAATGAAATGCAACATTGTGATTCATCTGTGATATAAAACTACTGTACACCTTCTTCAGCTGGATACTTGAATGCGTTCTATGTCTTTTAAATTGTCTGTGTCCTCTCTTTACCTTTGAGTTCCCATTTAAAACATGTACAGGCTTCTGTCACTCGGTTATTTGATACGCACCTGCTGCTCCCTGGAGCAGCCAAATTACAGTCTCCTCTTTCCAGACATGGAGATCCACCTCTTACAACAGCAGCCCAGGACTAGGGTTAAGATCACAATCTGTGTCCAGTCCCTCTATCTGGAACTCCAGCTTCTCCTGCTAGCACCTCTTCTCCAGGCAGGTGCACCTACAACACCTCCATGATGCATTGATTGTTGGCCACAACTCTTTTTTGACCTTTCGCAAGGTCCAAAAGACTTTGTTCATCCTGAAGCCTGCCAATACTAATTTTTTTCCATTCTTGGTGTGTTTTGTGGTTCAACAGTAGTCTATACTGATTGCTCAATGGTTGCCGATCAAGCTGGTTGTGCTTTTGCTCATGTGGGATTATTGAACTTTGTTTCTTGCCAGATGGCAGCAGTGTTTTCACTGTGGAATTGGTAGCTGTCTCTCAGACACCTGAGCGTATCTGCTCCTGCACCAGTGAGTTTTTCCTCATCTGTTGTAGTGACTCATTGAGCATTTTACAAGGTCTTGACCAATGTCACCCTCACCATCCATTGGTCCTGGCTATCCAGGACTCCCTTTTATGCTCTGAAACAACATGGACACTCTGTGGTCTTTGTCTGGACCTCAGGTCATGTTGGAATCTCAGGGAAAGAACCCACTGACAGGCTGACCAAATTGGCTGCCAGCAACACAACTCTTGATGTCAGTATAATGGAACCATACCTTCCACAGTATTACATCATCAAGTCCTAAGGATCTGTAACATGAATAGAACACCCTGACGCCGCCAAAAAAATTACAGGTGATAAAGGAGACCATGACTTGGTGAGATCCTGAATGTGGGTTTCGCTTAAAGGCTCCATCATCATTTGTCAGCTTCACATCAGCCATACCTGGCTGACTCATTGCCATCTCCTTTTTTCCAATGAGCTGTTCCTACTGTTGTTGTGGTACCTGTTTGGTACCTAGCACCCTGCGGCAGACTTTAATCTTCTTCATTTGTTGCTCCTAGTGTCAATGGACAATGCCTCAGTGACTGACTTAGTTTTCTATTTGTTTCTTGATGGGTGTCTCTTTTTTTTTTTCAGCTTGCCTGTGCCAATAGTCTTTCCTGTGTATTTTTGGTTTTGGTGCCTGTGGCAAGTGATGACGGGTATGTTATTGAATATTTTCGCTACGTCTGGAGCCTTCGACTGCTTCGTAGACAGGCCATTCCACCCCGCCTTTTATTCTTTTCGTACTTTCTATTTCTCCCTGTTCCTTTAGCTGGGCTTTGTTGACCTTTGTTAGACATTGTAGCTCTCTCCTCCTGGTTTCCACGCAACAGGCCCTTCTTTGGTGTGTAACACTTTTGAATTGCATGTTCTGGTTGTAAGGGACTGATGACGAAATAGTTCAGTCCATTGAATCACTAATCAGCCAGCCAGCCAGCCAGCCAGCCAGCCTCTCGGGTACTATGTCTGTCATACTATTGTTACACCCTATTGTTCCAATTTGAACTACACATTTACTGCTTCTCAATTCTAGTTTTTATTTGTATTTCATCATAAGCATTCCCTCCCTCTCAAAACATGTTTATGCTTTTGCCTCTTATAAATTGTGTTGTTATTCTTGTTATGACTCCTATCAATGGAAACCTATTGTAGCTATCCTCACAGAGGACAAGGAAATGTTCATGGGAAGAGGTCCCAATAATGAATTTCAGATTCTGCAGTATTCCAACTTCCAACTGAAAAAGAAAAGTCAGATTTTGATTCATGCAGAGATATGTCGTCAAAGAGTTTAAATATCACATTCTATCTCACAAGCAGAATTTGGAAGAATGTCCTATTGGAATTCATCGTGGGTTTGTTACATTTATTCTAATGAAAGAAGCAGTAATTTCATGCAAGTGGCTAAAGGATTTCCATATTTGGTTGTTTTCATATGATAACTTGTGTCTCATGAAAGTATTCCATTCCTAGATACTGGCACATTAAATATTGATAAAAAAAGTTTCATTTTTTGTATGATTTGTTGAAATTAAATGCCAGTTTATGACATGTGAATTGTTGAAGCCTGCAGAAAGTAATAACATAAAAGACACAATTGGATTTTAAACTTGTAGTGTAGTGGGTAGAGAGGCAGAGTTGTTGCAAAGTCATTTATAATTGGTTTGTGTCCAGCTGTCTCTAAATATCTTTTACCCGCATTCTATTCGGCAACAAATACTGACAAAATACAAATTTCAGTGGCCATAACATATACGAAAGTAGTGTGGGAATTAACCTTCCTCATAGTACACAGCATCAGCATGAAAAATGTGTTGACCATGGATGTCTTTTGTGCTTTTGGTTTTATCTTAAATTATATCTCTGCTGTGCTGTTTTTTCTGGATCTGGTCCCTTCCCAAAAGAAATTTTGAAGATAGTCAACCATTCAAGGGGCACCAAACCCCTCCCTCAGTAACCACATGACCATGTCACCGCACTAAAAGAGTTTGGCGAAGCTACTGCACTGTCAGTGACCCGAGATACCACTACAACACATGAAGCCAATTTGTATGAGGCCTTAATCTCTGCAACATCCTAGCAACCACCTAGACACTTGGGTTCCAGCACACACTGTTGGGCACCAGGATGGATGTATGCCATCAGTAGTGCAACAGCAGATTGATGCATCTTCAAGGTGGCCACTAAGGACTGTATGTTAACTCACCACCTGACTCACTTGTGGCTAACCCATAGGAATCAACTGCCATTGCTGCTTTTGTGGACCACAACAGATCAGTGGGGGTTGTTAGTGTAACTTTGCCTATTTCTGTTGCTTTCCAAATGACTGGACCATTGCTGATAGCAGCTACCCACCCCCAGGGCTCAAACTGTAGCTCAGTTCATCTCAGGCTGCTTCCAGGTCATATGGTTCAGATCTGGATGACTGAGGTCTCTGCCTACAATGCTACTGTTGCCAACTGCTCAAGTCCCAGGTGTCATGATAGAAGAACCACCACTGGAGCCACATCACCTCTGGCCCAAAAGGGCCCTTTTGCTCTTACATGCCTGTCTGATGCAGGTATTGATGTTAAGTTCTGTAATCATCATTTCGCTCGAGTGCACAGGCCATGTACTGGATCAAATGCTGTACACATCAAAGAGGGATCGTTTGTAGACCTGCTGTGGAAGGAACAGTGTGGTAATCTGATGAAATACAACTTTAACACTGAGCACTGAAATGTTCTGTACACCACAGTTCAAATAGACTTCTGCCACCCAGAGCTTTCCACCAGATGGAGGGCGAGTGGCATTACAGCACATGCATGCAGTGCAGGACCTGCTATCATGCCCTCGATGGAACATGGTTATATCTGCCTCTGCCAGTTGGATCATATTCTCGTCCAATTCTAGAACTTATACTGTCTTCTACTGCAGTTGTAAATATTTATGCCCTGTGTCATGTGGCTATGCCACACTCTGCAGAATGTCACTGTACTGGGTTGAGTAACTGTGAAATATACTAATTGAAACAGTTGTGCTAGTTGTTCTTGTTCTTCAACAAGAAACATGTCCACTGTGAGTATGGCTATGCCATCCTTTTCCAATCTTATTGATGTCTTTTGACCTTGGGTTCAAATAATCTACTATCATCCTTTGTTTCTCTTAAGATCTACTCCAGACCTCCCCCCCCCCTTCAATCTTTTTCTTATAGATATGCTTTGTAGTGTACACATGTTTGTGTTAATTTATATTTTTTCTCGACAGTGAACAATGCCCAGTTGGTTCAACTGCTGTAGGCAGCAAGAGGAAGAAGTTAGACGGTTGGATTTTCAACATTGTGTACTAAACGATGTTCCAGCACAAGTTTTTGCATTTGAAAGGACATTGGAGGAGCTATATTTGGACTCTAATAGGGTAAGTACAATCCACCACAATGAAAATTTTTGAGATTTCCATTAGATCATCATCATCATTTAAGACTGATTGTATCTTTCAGCATTCAGTCTGGAGCATAGAACCCCTTATAAAGTTTCTTCATAATCCCCTTCTCAATGCTAAAATTTGAACTATCATGGCTGCCTGACCCTGAGTTGAATGACTTTCAACATAAGCAGTGTGATAGTTACTTTTGTAGATGCTTAGTAATTCACCAGTTAAGGAATTCCAAGCTGACAGTTCTTCTTTATGAAGATTGAAATTCAACTATTAAAACTTCCTTTCATGTTCACAATATGAAAGTCTTGAAACAATGAGGTCCAGCAATAGCTGTGCCTCTAAGTACTTTTAGTCATTAATTAATTACCAAATGAATTTGTCATTTGTCATTTATTTATGTATTTTGTAGAATAAACCACTTGTTTATACATTTAACTCCATATTTATTTACATTCAAGGAGTTATTCCATCAATTAGTAATAGGAATATGACACAAATATCTTGACAGATGTCAGACACAGAATACAAATCCAAAATCAACAACTTTTTCTTCTTAGCAACCGTCTAAGCAAACATTTTCTCCAAGGAACTTCAATATATATTTTTAACTGGGTAGACATAATATCTGAGTCCACTTGCTGCTGCCACCACCTCCAGAATCTGAAACAACCAGATTCTGGTGGCAGCTGCTGTTCCTATCTTGTCTGATCAATTCACTAAAATTTATTGATATATATTTGGGTATCTCAAGGTATTGAAGAAATGGGGGATAGTGGCTTGTACCACTACATACTCCCTCCCTCAGCCTTGAGATAACCATCAAAAATTTTAGGCATAACAGTTAAATGAAGCCAGTCAGATTAATTAAAATGTGGCTATGGACAGATAATCGTGATGTAAGTACCCATGAATATATTTTACAGAACATCTGACAGTGGACAGTTTAGGTGAACTACGACAATTTAAATTGGCAATAGGCAAACTTTCATTATCCATCTTTTGTTTGAAAGAATATAAACAAACTTAATCTCTTTTAACTCTCCTGGTGGGGGTTATTCTCTTAGATTAAGGAGAGAATGTCTAACATCAATAGATTCTTATTTTATTATGTGCGCCGATATTTTTTTCACCTGTTGTGGAATATGAGCAGTATTGTAGTACGAGTACCCTCAGACTAGCATAACTTGTGTGAACCACAATTTAGGGAGTAAGAGGCATTTCTACTCATATATTACTCATCAGACATATAAAAGACAATTTTTTCAAGTACCAAGCTTTATGCTTAAGTTACTTCTAGGTGTCATTCGTTATCTGTCGAACCACACACCAATATAAATATGTTAGGTCCTCATTACGGGCACCTAACAGGAGCCCATTTACTTTACTCTAGGTCATCTTCTACTTTGAAGGTAATATGAAAATGAAAATGTCATTTAAAAGTATTTTCTTTCATTCTTTTCATTATAATATCATGTCACAAAAATTAAGTTGAGTCCTTTACCAAGTTACCTCGACAAAACAACGCCCGAGGTCCTGGACAAGAATGGGTGTATATTGATCCTCCTTGATCAACCGTTAGCTGATTTTCTCGGACTTATAATGGGTCATAACATAATATACTTACAGAGAATAATTCTCTGAATAAAAATTATATAATAGATTAGGTAATATTGACCTTTTATCAATAAATAAACAATATATTGGCATTAATTATTAGTATAAAAGTTGGTTACACATGTAAAATACAATATATAACACACACTATAAATTTGATACTTAATTATAGACACATCTATTAATTATTTTAGGCGTCTTATCAGTTGATATTGATTTTCCGTAAGCATGGATTAAAACAGATCGCTGAAAATCAATGTCTCTGAATGTTTTGAGTTACTATATCATATCTCGTAAAAAAATTAATAATAATAACGGTAATAGTTGAAGACAAGAAATGAAAGTATAGGAATAGTACCAATCATGTGGCACCAGAAAAAATAGTTGCAAGAAGCAACACACAGACTCCGGCACCTAACAAGCGTCAGTTGTTTCACTAACAAATCGTTCATGCCCTGAGGGTTTTAATGTATGTATGTGTTTAACTTTGAAGTGCTGGCTGTAGGTTCAAAATCAGTTTGAGTTGAACACTGAACTGAAGAAGTGTGATAGTATTGGGTTTTCCTGCCATTGTTTTTGTTGTTAAAGTATTTTTTATTTCTAAAAGTTTTAGATGTATCTTTACTGTCATTTTGATTTCGGTGAACTTCACACAAATAAACTTCTTTTGGTTGTTTTTCCTTTTCGAAATTACTCTGGGGTTTAATATTATTAATGTTTTGCCATGATTTATGAAGGGAATCAATGCCTTCAGCTGCATCTAACAGTTCTTTGACGTTTTTCCATCCCCGGCACCATATCTTATTTTGTATCGAAATAGGTAAATGCCTAACTAAAACATTGGCAAGGTATTCTTCGTCAATAAGTTTGTCACAAAATTTGGCTTTGGTTAAATAGTCTTGTATGTACTGCTTAATAGTACCTTGTCTCTTATCATAGGGAATAGGATCAGAAAGTTCAAATTTAAGTTTTTGTTGTGTGTTTTCAGACCAATATTTTTCCTTAAATTTATTTTTGAAATCTGTCCATGTAGTAAACTCATCTATATTGGCTGCACCCCACTCTGAGGCCTCCCCAACTAAATAACATAATGTAAAGTCAATTTTCTGACTGACTGGCCAATTACTTGGCAATGTTCTTGAAAAAACCCATATAAAATGGTTTGGGTGGGCTTCTCCCCCTGGTTTAAATTTTGAAAATTGTGTTGATAGGTTTATTCCTTGTGAGAAATGAAATATATCTTTTGCAGAATTAACTGGTGATGTAGATCTAATATTGTTGGAACTTTCAGACTGTATGAGGTGCTGGGTGTTAATATTGTTATCCAAAACGTTAATATTATTGGGACAATGTTCTCTAACCTTTTTATTTATTACAGTTTCTAATTTATGTTCACACAAATTATCCCCATCCATAGAAATACTTGTCACTACCTCCATAATGTACCTTTTTTAAAGATTCTAATTGATTTTCTGTGGCTATAATCCTCTCCTTAATTTCTGAAAGGTCAGAGTTAGATTTTTCTTCTAGAGTTTGTAACCTTTCCTGACAGTTAGTTAAGTTGATACCTACTGAAAGTAGCCTATCAGATAACTCTTGTGGAACTGTAGCACGTTCTTGGTGTTTAATTGTGACTACTTCGACAATTTCATCTAATAGATGTTGTTTATGTGTGGAAAATTTAGTTGAGACAACTTCATCAATCATATCTGGTAAATTGTTTTCAGATATGAAAGTTTGTTTCACAGATATTAATTCCTCTTTTAAATTGTCGTAGTTTTCTTGACATTTATCAGTGTATTGTTGTAACAAAATCTGAAATGTATCAAAGTTTTTTCCCTGTTCTGTAATGTGATTTTTCATATGTACTAAAGTATTATACACTTCGGTTTTTTGTGCATTAAATGAAGCTGAAAGATTATATCTGTTTAGTGAAATTAGTTGTAAGTTGTGTAATTTCGGATTTAAGATTAGCTCTAAGTTCCTTATTTTGTTTTTCTGTACTTTCTTTAAACCCTATAAAATCCTTACTCTGTTGTGTAATGTCTGCTTTAAGCTCAGCTTTAAGTTCTTTAAAATCCTTACTGTGTTTCTCTGTAAAATTGTTAAAGTTTTTGTTTTGTTGTTCTGTAAATTCATGGAACAATTTGGTTATAGTTTGTAAAGTAGTATTCATTTCTTCCTCCATTTTGTTCTGTGCAAATTGTTGTCGTTTGATGGGCATACAATACGAGACATTGCTGGTACTGCTCTCGGTAACGTAAAAGAAGCCGTGTGCCGCTGCCCTGGAATCCGGAGGTGAAGCTGAGTAGAGTTGTACCGGACATTGTAGGTGTGGTGTGGCCGGCCCTCATCAGCTGCTCACCAAATCTTCTGTTCTTGTTGTGCTAAATGTGCACAAATTATTCTTCTTTGTCTTCTTGAAGATATTGTGTACTTGCCACAAGTTGTTATATAGACTATGGCAAAGTTCATATGAAATATGATTTCTTGATGATGTCTTGATAGTATTGGCAATTATACAATTAGTAGGATCTTCTTGTAGTCAGGTTCTTCTGATTATAGGGTCGCCACTTGAACTATCACGGTTGCCTGACCCTGAGTTGAATGACTTTCAAGATAAGCAGTGTGATAATTACTTGTGTAGATTCTTAGTAATTCACCAGTTAATGAATTCCAAGCTGACAGTTCTTCTTTATGAAGATTGAAATTCAACTATTAAAACTTCCTTTCATGTTCACAATATGAAAGTCTTGAAACAATGAGGTCCAGCAATAGCTGTGCCTCTAAGTACTTTTAGTCATTAATTAATTACCAAATGAATTTTCAGATAACTGCTGCTGTCATATACTTTGTAGTGCTTCTTTATGATGTCAGCCATAATTGAAAATGCTGCCGCATGTGAAATCGGATGTGTGATTCGTTTTTTAAATGCAAAGAAAGTTAAACCAAAGGAAATTCATCAGCAAATATGTGAGGCTTACAGGCAAACTGCAATGAGTGATTCAATATGTGAGGCTTACAGGCAAACTGCAATGAGTGATTCAATAGTTAGAAGATGGGTCAGACTGTTCAATGAAGGATGTTAGTGCCCTTGCTATGGAAGTTACGCAAATCTCAAGATCACTAATTCATGAAATTGTTACTGAAGAACTATGCTCATGTTGGGTACTGAAAATTCTTGCTGAACAAAAAAAAAAAAAAAAAAAAAAAAAAAAAAAAAAAAAAAAAAAAAAAAAAAAACAACAAATGAATGGACAGTGCACTTCAGGTTTTGACACACTATAGTGAAGAAGGCGATGGTTTTCTTTCTCCGATAGTCACGGGGGATAAGAGTTAGGTATCGTACAACACCCCTGAAACAAAACGGCCATCAATGGAATGGAGGCTCACTTCATCCCCAATGAAGGTTAAGTCTAAGCAAATCTTGACACCTCGTAAAGTCATGTGCACCATTTTGTGGGACACAAAAGGCATTTTGCTGATTGATTTCTTACCATAAGGCCATTCAATTAATATACATGCTTACTGTGAGACCTTTAAGGAATTGGGCTGTGCAATACATAACAAGTGCTGAGGATTATTGTCAAGGCGGTGTGTTCCTCCCCCCCCCCCCTCCCCCCACACTAATGCCCGACATCACATGGTGAATTTGAACAAACAACTCTTATGGGAATTGCACTGCGCTGTGTTTGATCATCCTCTGTACAGCCCGAATCTCACTCCTACCAACTTTCATATCTTCTTACACCTAAAATCTGTCCTTGGTGGTCAACACTTCAACAACGGTGATGACCTGAAAGAATATGTTACCACATGGTTGAATACACAGGTGACAACCTATGAAGAAGGCATACAAAAAATTGTGACAAGCATAAATAAGTGCCTACCAAATTTCGGAAGCTATTCAGAAAAGTAGTTTAACAGTTGTAGATTTTTGTACAAAAAATATTTTTTCTGTATCTGTACACATTTGTTTTATATAATCAGATGGAACTTACTTTGTGGACATACCTCGTATTTTTTGGTGTCCTCCTGTCACCTGTTCTTCATCTTGTGATACCCACCCAGTCTTTAGTAAGTGTATATACAGGGTGTCCCAGCTATCTTGCTCACCCAAAATATCTCTGGAACAACAACAGCTATTGTAAAATGACTTTCACCTGTATCAATGTAAGGCTGGGGCTCATGAATGTACATATTTTGAAACATTCTAAAATGAAAGCATGTGTGTTTTTAACACAAACTTATGTTTTTTTAAATGGTCACCCTATATTATTTCTTCAGCAATCTATAACACGGCAAATCACAGAAACAATGGTGTTGATTGCATCGAAATAAGTCAGTTACATCCCGAGATATTTCGAAACGAAGTTTACATTTGGAATATGCGAAACGTGCAGGTAGCTCATGTCCAGAGACACAGGCGAGAACCCCATGCTGCTCAGGATGTGCGCTAGCCACTCGTTTCGCGTATTCCAAGTGTCAACTTCATTTTGCAATATCTCGGGATGTAATTGACGTATTGCGATGCAATCAATGCCATTGTTTATGTGATTTTTCATGTTATAGATTGCTGAAGAAATAATATAGGGTGTCCTTAAAAAAAACACCCACAAGTTTGTGTTAAAAAACACATATGCTTTTGTTTTATAATGTTTCAAAATATGTACATTCATAACCACCAGCCTTACACTGATACTGGTGAAAGTCGTCGTACAATAGCTGTTGTTGTTCCAGAGATATTTTGTTCAAATGTTTGTATAGCTTATGGGATGTAACTACGGGGTCATCAGTCCCTAAACTTACAAACTACTTATGAACTAGCTAACACTAAGGACGACACAAATATCCATGCCAGAGGGGGGATTCGAACCCCCGACCGTAGTGGCCTTGCAGACCGTGACTGGTGCGCCAGATTGCAGGTGTAAGAAGAGATGAAAGGCACTAGGAGTGAGGTCCGGGATGTATGGAGGATGATCAAACACATCCTAGTGAAATTCCCGTAAGAGTTGTTTGGTCACATTCACCATGTGAGGTCAGGCATTCTCATGGGTGGGGGGGACCTTTTGGCAGTAATCCTTGGCACTTGTTCTGTATTGCGCAGTGTAATTTCTTAATTGTTGTTCTTTATCTTCTCTTCAATTGTATGAACCAGTTCATCAGTAACCACAGACGGGCATACACTTCATCATTGATCGTGCACTTGATTTGATTTGAAAATGTTCAAATGTCTGTAAATCTATCGGACCAAACTGCATGGTCATCAGTCCGTAGCTTACAAACTACTTAAACCTAGGTAAACTAACCTACAGACAAACACACACACCCATGCCCCAGGGAGGACTCGAACCTCCAGGGCGAGCAACCGCGCGCTCCGCAGCGAGATGCTTTAGACCGTTCGGCTACTCCACCGCGGCGATTGTGCACTTGATCACGCCCGTCATTGAATGGTTTGGTCCATCTTCTAACCATTGAATGACTCATAGCATTTTGTCCATAAACCTCACACATTTGCCAGTGAATTTCCTTTGGTTTAACTTTCTTTGCATTTAGAAAACAAATCACAGATCTGATTTCACATGTGGCAGCATTTTCAATTATGGCTGACATTATTAAGAAGCACTACAAAGCACAGGTCAGCACCAGTGTTATGAGAAATGACGAGCATGTTTTCTCCTTGTGTCAGAGTAACTGCCATGCATGCTTGGAACTGCAATCGTAGTACTATGCGGATAGAAATAGAAACTGAACGTATTTTGTGGGTGGCCCTTGTATTATGATATTGTCGCGTTGCAATGGAAGCAGGCTTGACTTCGAAGGCAACTAAACACAGCACTTATACTGAAAGCACGTTTATTACGAACTCAACATACACGCAGCACTGACTGCCTCTCAGGCAAAGTGCTCTGCTATTTATACACAGGCAGAATTTACCAGAAATTAGAAGAACAGTTAACAAAAGAAACAAGTAGAATTTACAAGTGAACATAAGAGAGATGTAGAACCTTCTGGAATTGTCAATTACAAAGAAATAAATTTTTGCCGGTGGGCGGGATTGAACCCGCGACCTTCTGCTCCGCAGTCCGTGACGCTATCCCCTGCGCCACGCCGGCAGTTGGAGTTCGTGGTCTCTCGCGGCATTGCTCCCTCTCCTGGAGAAACAGCGACCCGCTGTTATGATCCCTGTAGAGCCAGCTGCAATGTCCTGGATCTTGACCGTGTCATGGGTCCTCTGTATGACAGTTCAAGAGAATCCTTCCCTTCTCCGCGATTATCGACGACAGACGTTCCTGTCGTGGCTTCATCAGGAACATTACCGTCCTTAAAGTCCTGACGGTCCTTCTCCTGGGCGTCCAGTGTCTGTACGCGAGCCAGCTGTCTTGCTTCTTTGACCCTGGTGATGAGCTGTTTAACATAGTCATCCTGAGTGTCGTCCGGTTGGAACGGGAACAGTGTATCCATTGTCGTCTCAGGTTCACGGCCATGGAGCAGGAAAAACGGAGTGAAGCCTGTGGTGTCTTGTCTTGCGGTATTGTAAGCAAATGTCTCGACTGGCAGAATTGTATCCCAATCCTTCTGCTCAACATCAACGTATATCGACAGCATGTCGGCTAACGTTTTGTTAAAACGTTCCGTAAGACCATTTGTCTGAGTATGGTATGCAGTTGTCATTCTGTGGACAATGATGCATTGTGACATTACCTCTGATACTAGTTTTGACTGGAATACTTTTCCACGATCAGATATCATGACACGTGGTGCTCCATGCTTCAAAATAATGTCTCCTACAAGGAATTTTGCGATCTCTGGAGCTTCTGCATCCGGCACAGGTTTGGTGACAGCGTAGCGTGTGAGGTAGTCAGTGCAGACTATTATACAATGGTTACCGGTTGTTGACTTCGAGAACCTCCCTAAAAAGATCGATCCCAACTCGGTGGAATGGAGCTGCTGCCGGCGGAATCGGTACGAGATGTCCTGGAGGTAATTGCGGCACATGCTTCCGTCGCTGGCACTCTTTACAGTGACTCACATAGTGCTTGACAGATCGGTAGAGACCTTTCCAGTAATACCTGCGTCTGATTCTGTCTAGGGTCTTCACGAATCCCAGATGACCGGATATTGGAGCATCATGGAAATATTTGAGAATAGCTGGCTGGAGATGAGCTGGAACAATAAGTAGCCATTTGGAGCCCAGTGGATCGTAGTTGCTCTTGTATAATGTTCCGTTTATAAGTTGGAACTCTCCATTGGTCGGTTCTCCTTTCTCCAAGGCCTCTATCATTTTTAATAGTGTTGGATCTTCCCTCTGTTCAGCTGTAACGTCATCTAATTCAGTGAGGGCTGAAATTTCATTCATGCTGTTGTGTTCCACTAATGGATTCCTCGAAAGGCAGTCGGCATCCTTGTATTTGCACCCGTTCTTGAATACCAATGTGACATCGTACTCTTGGAGTCTTAGTGCCCATCTTGCTAGTCGACCTGATGGATCCTTCAAGCTAGTCAGCCAACACAAAGAATGGTGGTCTGTCACGACGGTGAATGGTTTGCCGAATAAATACTTCCGGAACTTGTTGATAGCCCAGATAACCACGAGACATTATTTTTCAGTTGTAGAGTAGTTTATCTCGGACTTTGAGAGTACTCTTGACACATAGGCTATCACTTTTTCAGCACCTTCCTGAACTTGTACAAGCACTGCACCAATCCCATAACCACTGGCGTCTGTGTGAAGTTCCGTTTCTGCGTTCTCGTCGTACAAGGCTAGCACTGGTGCGGAAGTTAGAGCCTCCTTAAGTGCCTGGAAAGCTCTTTCTTTTGTCTCATTCCAGTATAATTTGGCCTATCCCTGCAGAAGTTCTTGTAATGGACGTGCTTTGTTACAAAATCCTTTTATGAAACGTCGGTAGTATGAGCACAGCCCGAGAAAACTTCTCACATCACGAATGTGCTGAGGAGTTGAAAATTCTGTGACTGCCCTTACTTTATCTGGATCAGGACGGACACCATCTCCGTTGACTAGGTGCCCCAGGATTTTTATTTCTTTGGTGACGAAGAGGCACTTCTTTGGATTGAGGCGGATTCCTGCAGCCTGAACACACTTCAACACAGTTGACAGGCGACTCAGATGTTCTTCAAACGTTTTTGAAAAAACGACAATGTCATCTAAATAGCAGAGACACGTCGTCCACTTAAGGTGTCGAAGCAAGTTGTCCATCATGCGTTCGAATGTGGCTGGAGCTTTACATAATCCAAATGGCATTACTTTAAATTCATCGAGACCGTCAGGTATAATAAAAGCCGTCTTCTCCCTGTCAGCTTCGTCAACCTCGATTTGCCAGTAATCTGTCTGCATGTCCATAGTTGAGAAGTATGTAGCTCCTTTCAAGCAGTCTAAGGTGTCATCAATATGTGGCAATGGGTAGACATCTTTCTTTGTGATACTGTTCAGCCGCCGATAGTCGACACAGAATCGCCATGTGCCATCCTTCTTCTTTACGAGGACCACCGGAGACGACCAAGGACTCTCCAAAGGTTGAATAATGTCATCTCGCAACATCTTCTCCACTTCCTCCCGAATTATCCGTCTTTCAGCTGGCGACACTCTATACGAACACTGGCTAATTGGCGGATGGTCCCCAGTATTGATACGGTGCTTTATCATGGGCTGTTTCGTCTGACTTTTCCCCTGCTGAGGTGTGAATGCACCCGTAAATTGGCGTAGTATACCTAACACCCGCTGGTGTTGTTCCTTGGTCAGTCCAGGCGCTATTGGCAGTTCCACGTTTGTTTCCTCCAGCGTATTGTCTGTACTAATAGCAGGGCATGGGTCTTCATTGATGACGTTGAGCTCACCGTCCTGGATTGGTTCAGCTGTCCCGATACACATTCCCTTGGGGATAAGTTGTGACTGCTCGTGACAATTTGTGATCCAAATCTCTCCTTGACCGCCGGTAATGCTTATGATAGCCGCTGGTATGTAAATTTCTTTTGTGAGCCTGATAAACTTTTTACTATCAACAAGAACTTCACAGTTTAACCAGTCATCTGTGTTTGTGACTGCAACTCTTCTCATTGTCAACGGCGGTATCGTCACATTGTCAACTACGAATAACTTCCCAGAAAATTCTGTATTACGTGTATCTGGCGGAACAACTTCTTCAATTTGCAGCTCAGATCTTCCACAGTCAATGATAGCTTGGGATGCCTGAAGGAAGTCCCATCCGAGGATGACATTGTGACTACATTCTCTTAGCACGGCAAATTCAAACGGCTGCGTCCTGTTGTTGATGGTTATTCTTGCGACACAAGTTCCTGCTGGATGGACGTACTTTCCATTCGCGACCTTCAGCACAGTTGCTCCCGTATCACAGAACATTGTCTTCTTTAGTGTGCGGCGGTAATTATCAGATAATACAGAAAAAGAGGCTCCTGAATCAACAAGTGCCCGGACAGGTTGGCCATCGATTATGACGTCGATGAGATTTCCCGACATCTTGGTGACTGTCGTCCATGGAGGATTTTCATCTGCGGCGGCCTCACCTCCGTAGATGGTCGCCTCGCTTAGTTTTCCTGGGCGCGGCGGCTAGGGGAGTGGCTGGTACCTCTGTACGGCGACGGTGAACGGCTGCGACGCGTCGGGGAGCGACCTTGTCTAGGGTACGGCGATGGGCTTCTTCCCATAGGTCGACTGAACTCATCAGCAGGTGACTGCCTTGGATAGAACTGCTCCGACGGCTGACGTCTTGCGGCAAAATAATCATCGAATACTCGCCTCCTCTCTCTGCAGTAGCGTACGACATGTCCAGGGCGTCCACAGTGGAACCGCAGTGGTGTGTTGTCTTCTGTCCTCCAGACGTCTGTTCTTCTGCGGGGCGTCATAGTTACCGGGGGAGTTGGCTGTGGTCGCGTCGGTCGATTCATGGGCTGCCGTTTGGCGGCTGCAGCGTAAGTCATAGCAGGGCGACGCCATTCTTCACGTCGGGTGCAATTGACGGGGCAGACAGGAGCTAATGTTTGAAATACCTCGTCCTCAGCGGCGTCAGCTACCTCGTGACTTACAGGGCTCACATCCATGGCCATAATCTGATGCTCGCTCGGTCTAATAGTCCCGGCTGCCATGCACTGTTGTAATTCTTCTCTCACGATTTGTCGTATGAGAGAAGCAAAGTCCTGCTGGTCTTCCACAACGGCCATAGGGACTACATTTGGGAGTCTGTCATACTTCTTGCGTCCAACCCTCCTTTGTTGCATCTCTTCAATACGCTGGCACCACTTGATGAACTCTTCTGTCGTAGCGACGTCTTTTATCAGAAGAGCTTGGTACATATCTTCTGCAATTCCCTTCATCAGGTGCGTGATTTTGTCCACTTCAGTCATGTTCGGATTGACTACGTTACACAGGGCCAAAACACTCTGTATGTACGATTGTGTCGGCTCACCATGTCATTGGGCCCGGTTCTTCAGTTGTTCTTCCACCGAGCGGATTTGTCGCTGGCGGTCTCCAAACGTCTTCTTCAGTTCTTCCTGGAACGTCTCCCAGTCATTCAACTTGTCTTTGTTGTTCTCGAACCATTGCTGGGCTGTTCCGTCCAGATAGAAGTAAACGTTGGCCAAGCACATCGTATGATCCCACCTGTTGTACTTGGCGACTTGGTCGAACCCTTTTAGCCATTTGTTTGGGTCATGTCCAGCGTCTCCAGAGAACACCAACGGGTGTCTGATGTGTAGCTGGCTTACTGATGGTTTCGTTTCCATAGTTCGTCTGATGATACGGACTCTTGGAAGGACATACTCGGTGTATCCCTTGTATTCCAGTTCCAGTCCGTGTAAGCGACGGCTTTTACATTGCCTAATCGGAGCCACGGTGATGCAGCTGTTGCACAGGATACCCGGCGCCTCCACCAAACAATGTCGCGTTGCAATGGAAGCAGACTTGACTTCGAAGGCAACTAAACACAGCACTTATACTGAAAGCACGTTTATTACGAACTCAACGTACACGCAGCACTGACTGCCTCTCAGGCAGAGTGCTCTGCTATTTATACACAGGCAGAATTTACCAGAAATTAGAAGAACAGTTAACATAAGAAACAAGTAGAATTTACAAGTGAACATAAGAAAGATGTAGAACCTTCTGGAATTGTCAATTACAAAGAAATAAATTTTTGCTGGTGGGCGGGATTGAACCGGCGACCTTCTGCTCCGCAGTCCGTGATGCTATCCCCTGCGCCACGCCGGCAGTTGGAGTTCGTGGTCTCTCGCGGCAATATTTTCTGTGTGTACATTCAGAATGAAGTTCTTAACTTGTAGGAGGAACAGTAAAAGTTGCTTGTTGGTATGTTTCTTGCTGACTTTTCGTATGCAGTTTCTTAAAATTATGCCATCAACTTGTTTGTAACTCCTCTTATACCATACAGCTGCATTTTTCCAGCAAAGGCCTTTGACAGCTCTATAAATATAGCTTTAGTATTGTATTTATAGAGTTGTACACTGTTGTGCTGGAATACCATCAGTGCCAGCTGAATAACACAAGTGGTAGAGTTTCTTGCTTCTCATTGTGCACTAGGTTATACATAATTAAAATACCGGGTGTGAAAGTCTGCATTAAATAATTCCCAATTTAATAAATGTGGTTAATGTATATATTTATATATCATAAATTATGAGACTGAGTTATTATCTTTCTCATTATTTTTTTACAGATTTGTGACCTTCCAAGACCATTGTTTCATTGCCATGGGTTGAAAGTTTTATCCCTCAGTGACAATGAAGTACAAGGGTTACCACCTGCAATAGCTTCCCTGATTAACCTTCAGTACCTGGATCTCAGTAGAAATGGTAAGTGTGGGATCTAATATAGGTTAGTAAGGAAAACATATAAATGGCTCCCTTAGGTTTCTAAACTGCTAATCAGTTTTAATGCTTGACATCTTAATTGCCAATTGAAGTGAGTCTTTGCTTTCTTTCTCAGATTTGTTGTTGTTTGCAGAGTACATTAATCACTAAATGAAGACTTTATCTTCATAAAAACTGTTCATTAACTATTGAGCAATCTTGTTTTCTTTCTCCCTCCCCCCCTTTTCCATATTTGATACTCAAAAACCTGATAATTGCTTTCTACTTTTCATAGAACAATATCCTCAAACCATAAAAAATCATAATAGATTTATTGTGTCTCTTTTTCAGCTCTAGGAGATATTCCAGATAATATAAAGGGATGCAAACATCTTAAATATGTTGATGTTAGTGTCAATCCTCTAGAAAAGTTACCAGAAGGCTTCACACAACTTATTGCATTAGAAGAACTGTACCTGAATGATACATATCTCGAGTATCTACCAGCCAACTTTGGGCGTTTAATGAGACTGAGGATATTAGAATTGAGAGAAAACAATCTCAATACCCTTCCAAAATCAATTGTTCGTTTAAGATTTTTACAGAGGTTGGACTTAGGTCAGAATGACTTTTCAGATGTTGTAAGTACCATTTAATTACTCAGTAAGTTTCTACTTTTTCTTTTAAATACAGTAATTTGTGGAATTTTTTAATCAAATGAAAACTCTTACTTGCAATGAGACCTATCTCATTTTGCACAAAATTGTCACTGTTATAAAATGTACTACAGATTAATGCTGAGGATCGGGTAAGTAAATTGTGTAACTGGGTTGGGTTGTTTGGTTTGGTTAGGGGGACTAAACTACTAAGGTTATCAGTCCCCCGGTGGGGAGGGGAAGGAGTGAGGATAGGAAAGGAGGGGATGGGGAAAGGAAATGCAGTCTGGGAATAAAGAAGGAAGGAAGACTGCATTAGCTCGGGGCCCCATGCTCGCCACACACATACTCACGAAAGAACCGTGAGCCCCCGGGGGGGGGGGGGGGGGAATTGCATAACTGATAAGGAGATACTCAACAGAATAGGGAAGAAAAGAAATTTCTGTCATCTCTCTACTAAAATAAGGCATCAATCGGTAGGACACATTCTGAGGCATCAAAGAATCATCAATTTAGTATTGGATGGAAGTGTAGAAATGTGTGTGTGTAAGGGGTGTGGGGAGGGTGTGTGGATGAATACAGTAAACAGGTTCAAATGGATGCAATGCAAACAAATAACAGTGCAAACAAGATCAGTATTTCAATATTAAATTTTGTCGCATAGTTAGCCTAAAATCATTTGGTACAGCAGTTTGTGGAGTTCTCACATTATACTTAGCCCAAGAATTGTTCTAACAATTTTAATCCAAATGTGTTTACAAGTGAATTTATAAGGTGGCGGTAAAAAGTTCATTATGTCCATTTTGAATTAAAGTTTATAACGGGCTCATGTGAAATAAATTAGTTCATGGTTGGTGGTATACCATATGACTTAGAGAAGAATAAAGTAGTTTCACTTCCAAAGAATTTACGTGCTGGTATGTGAATAAAATACAGGAATGAAAAGGTATTTTTGATGTATACAGTTCCAGACTGCAGTTATGAGGTTCAAAGAATAGGTAAGGAAAGCAGTAGTTGTGTCTAGGTTGTAGTTTCTCCTAGTGTTGTTTGGTATGTACACAGAGCATGCAGTAAAGGACCAAAACAACAGCAAAGCAAAAAGCACATGTAGTTGTTAACATCAGAATGTGGCACATGTATTGCAGGTTTTGAATAACTAACCAGTTTACATTTCAACATTTGTCACATACAAACATATGGTGACTATAACCCTAGTATGTTAAAATAAAAGGATTATTTGTACCTAACAAAAATAGTGTGGCAAATTTTTATAATAATAAAAATAAAATAAAATAAAAAAAAAGAACATGGCTATGAACCTCACTAAAACTAAAGTCGACAAGTTTTATGATTTGTACAGCAAAATAACTGTTGAAAGCAGACAGGAAGAAAGGGGATAGTAATGCAGACTGACAATTTTAAATAAATATTTGCTGAAAAAATATTGATACTATAGGCTAAACGAATTTAAGTGTCAAGATAAGCTTTTGAATAAAATTGAAGATTAGGCGAGGTAGGTAAATAACTGATGATTTTGGGAGAAAATAAAAGAAATGAATTTAAAAGAAAAGCAATTAACTCTACGTGGTAAAATACTTCTCTTGATTGCCAGTAATTCTATTTAGCATTACATAGTGACTTTCTGGATCTGGAGACTTAAGGAAATCTAGTATTTGGTGGGGGGATTGAAATACTTTGTATGGTAAAGCATGTCATACTTGCTGAGTTGTGATATGGGCCATGCTCAACAATTGAGTACCATATCTCACAAAGATTGCCACTTCTATCTTTTTATTTGTTTGTTTATTTACTTACCTATTCATTCATGCAGGGATCATCTAAAAAAAAAAAAAAAAAAAAAAAAAAATTGTCTTCATGATACAATGGAAGTAAGTAGCTAAAAATATATGTACTTACATAATATTGAGGTATGCTTTTATGAGGGCAGGAATGACAGTCAACCATGGCTTTGAAGAATGAGCCATCTCCACAGTCACCTAAAATGATACAGAAAAACCTAAATCAAAATGATTGAAAAGATTAAATTCCATTTACCCGAATATGGGTTCAGTGCCACTACTCATACAGTGCCACTTCTTTTGTATCTTGTATGTGGTTGTCATTATATTACAGAAAGCCTTAAAGTGAGCACATCATCTGGTAAACAATGTGAGCAGGTGCTTCAGTGAGAGAGAGGTCAACCACATAACCGAGCAGAAAGTTAAAGAATTTGTTGTCAAAATCTCAGTTACAGTTAGTCACATTAAGTAACTAAGTCTCTATCAATTAGACATAAACATTATTTTCAGATGTAGAAATGAAATAAAAAAATAATAACTATTTAAGTAGGTAACATAGATAAAAAATGTTTAAAATTCTTAAGGTTGACCTTTTTAATCAAGTGTGTGAAAAGTCAAATTTCTTTAAAAACAACACAATTGTTAAGATATTAAGTAAAAGGAACCGCACTTGTGACAACATTTTTCCTATTCCACTGTTCACCTGTATTGAATACATGCAGTTTTCAACAGAAGGCATGTGAAATGTGTTTTTTTTACTTGTGTACATTGGATTCAGTCTGCCATGCTGTCTTTTAATGCAGCTGGCTGCTAAGGTGGTCTTCTGCCAAGTGGGTCTGTAGCAAACCGGAAGAGGTTCACCAGGCAGGAAGGAAGCTTAGTTTTTTAATGTTCCATTTGCACCATCATAGTTACAGCATATTATGAAAGCCTGGTTATCGGCCATAAAAATGATGTTTTTCCAACTTTGGACACATCAACAAGAAGTACCTCAATTAACAATTCAGTTCTTAGTTTATTGATTGTTAACAAAACTGGTCTTCAATGAATACACAGGTAAAGCAAACATAAAGTTCCTTGATTAATTGTTAAAATTAATACATTAAAGATGTGTTGATGGCCCAGCATTGAAATCCGTAGCAATGTTCAGAAGGGTTGCACTTCTGTCATATTGAACGATTCTTTTCAGTCGTCATCGATCCCATCATTCTTGGAGGATCTTTTTCTGGCCTCAGTGATGTCGGAGATATGAAGTTTTACCAGATCCCACGATAAAATTTCTTCAGCTGCTTAGTGTTATAGCTGAGTGTGTTTGGTGTAAAAGATGTTGGCAACCAATGAAGTTAATCACAGTCATGGTTAGGGAGGGTGGGGATGGAGGGGGGGGGGTGATGTGCGTGTGGTTTATTTTTTTGTGTTAGTGTTTTGTGTGCTGGGACACATTTTTGGTAAATGTTTTTTAATTTGTTGACTTATTGTAGTGTACTTTCTGTTGGTGTTGGTGGTAGTTCAGATGTTTGCGTAATGTTCAGATCACTGTAAAGGGGATATTCAACAACATTTCTGTAGTGAGTGTAGTTGGCAACATACCTTATTGCATGCCTGTAGGTGGTGTGGTGTGATTATTGCTTTTGGCAAAGCCAACGAACATGGAAAGTGACAAAATAGTTGTGGTGACAGACTGATCTGTAGCTTAGTCTGAGGCCTAGGTTAGGTTGGGAGGCGATAGTTGGTTGTGAAAAGCAAAATACTGGTTGTGGTGATAATCTGATGTGTAGCATGACCCAAGGTCTAGTTTAAGTTGGGAGGAGTTTGATTGTGTTGAAGAAGATTATGTTAGAATGGAACATTTGAAATTGGCTGAATTGTTTTATACTATTTTTGTTTGTTGGTTGGTGGAGTGGGAACGGGAAAGGAGGTTCAATTGGTCTTCATTTGAGGTATATTATAGGTAAATTGAAATATTCGATAACATTTTAATGTTGATGGTATATGGGCAGCGACAGGTCATTCCTGTACACAAGAAAGGTTATTGATCAGATGCACAAACCTATAGGCCTATATCTTTGAAATTGGCCAGTTACTTTTGGAACCCATTTTATGTTTGAAATTATGTTGTTTCTGGAGACCTGAAATCTCCTTTGTAGAAATAAGCATTGTTTCCGAAAGCAGTGATATCGATGTTGAGCTTGAATCCATGTGTCAACATGGTTCTTATGCTAATCATATCTGTAGAACATATCAACATGTCCTATGAATATGAGCTTCCTATACTAGTCTTTTAGGATTTTCTGCTTTTTTTTTCCTGGACATAAGTGTACTATGAGATCAATGAAGTTGCTGTGAAGCTTAATACTTTCCATCCCCAGGTAAACTGTGCTATTGAACATGAATATAAAGGGGTAATAAATACCTTTGATATAACTGTTGCTAGTGGAGATGACAGACTTGTTCACAGGAAACCAACTTGCACAGATCTCATCATTTTTTCCGCATTGTGGAATCCCAACTGCATACAAAATGACAGATTTCAATTTCCCAAGAAACAGGTCACTTAACTATTATTAAGTGAACAGGAAAGGAAAAAAATGAAATAGTTATTCTTAAGTAAGTCATTGTAAATGGTTGTCACATGGCAGTAGTAACATTAAAATATTGAAAAAAATTAAAACAACGCGCGCGCGCGCGCGCGCGCGCACACACACACACACACACACACACACACACACACACACACGGATAACAGATATTATTACATTAAAAAAGGGTCCTCAAGTGCAAAAATCTATTTTTGTGTGTATAAGAGCACAGATGAAGGTTGTCAGATACAGCAACGAAACGGCTTTGAAAAACTAAGTAAAAAAAAAAAAAAAAAAAACTAGAACGTGATACAAATAAATGAAGGGTAAAGGCTGGTGCATCAGGTGTGTAAATGAGTAAATACTAAATGCAATAACTGGTATTAATAGCACATAGATTAGGCTGTTAGAACTTTTGAGGTCCAATTTGCTGAATACATTTCACTTTAAAATAATAAGACAGTATTTGGAGATAACTGAAACTAAACACACGGTAGAACCAAGGGAGACAAATATGAAGTTTTACACTCAGTCTCTAAAGGCCATTTTTTGAACATCCCAGAAGAACTTTAAATGTGTGGATGTCACCTAAGGAAGGACCGTATAAAACACTTAATCCCCAGCGTGACTTCGGAAATTCTGAATGACACACTCAATAGAGGCCAGTCAGCAGTAGCACTCCTAACTGCTGTAGCCCATTTAGGTAGAAGATACCTTACCAGTCTCTCACACTTTTAGTCAAAGAGGTTACACGCGCGCGCACACACACACACACACACACACACACACACACACCACACACACACACACACACGCACACGCGCGCGCGCGCGCGCATGCACGGTGAATTTTAGCAAGATTCCTCATGACACCAGTATAAACAATCCTGTCAAAAGAAAGTCACACTGGTTTTTTTAGTGGAACCAACTGACACAATAAGTGATACATTTGAGGTGGTATCCAGGATGATCCAAATTGCTTAGTTTTAAAATAACTGTATTATAGACACTGTTGTATGTGTTCCATCTATGAACACAGTAAACTGTAAATGAAGACCGGAGGCCCATCCATGAACATTTACTGATGATCTCTCCATCAGGAATTGTTGATCTCTGTGATGTGTGCACAAGCTGTAGTTAGTGGGGCTGGTCTTAGGCTGGGCGGCCCCTGGTGGCTGCCTGGGGAAAGTGGGACTCATGCTGTTTGAAAGATGGGTGTGCACTGTCAGTCACATGATCCTGAACTGTGTCATTTGTGCTGATGTGTAGTAATTAATGCTTGGCTGCACCTTTCCTTCTTTTCTCGGGGGGGGGGGGGGGGGGAGCAGTAGGGGTGTCTGTTAAGCAGAGAGCAGCTGGCGAACAGGAAGTGCTGGCAGATGAGCGTGTGTTGCCACAGGCGAGAGTGGCAAAACATAGCGCTGGCTGTGACAAGACTGACAAAAGGGGCGAGAAACACAAACAATGTACAACCTTTACAGAGAAGTGTTTGGAGGTCAACCATTGAGAATAGGTTCTGTTTAGTGTGTAGAATTGAACTGGAAATCTCCTAGGAAGCTATTTGGATAGATAACTGTTCACTCCAGCTTGAGGAGATGAGGGACAAAGAGTCAACACCAGTAGGCTTCGTGTGACGCAATTTCTGTAACACACACAAGTTGTGTGGTCCTGTTTGTGGTAAAAGATGCCATTGTGATGGCTTCTCAACAAAATTGAAGGGCTCACTGACATACTTTTTTATTACATGCTAGTCAAATGATTAATTTCCTAATCATAGTGGTCCCCATAAGGTTCCTGGAATTAAGTCATGATGAACTAACAGTACAAGTTGACTGTTCATCCTTGATAAGACTTTTGTGTTTGTTTGCAATACTGGTAGAACTGGATACATGCAGTGATTACTTGATTGTGTTTGTGATGATATGAAGACAACAACCTAAACAATATCATCAAATGAAAGTGACACTGGTTCTTTTAGTGGAGCCAACACTCACAATCAATGATACATATGAAGAGGTATCCAGGATAAAAACACTGCCTTATTGAATCTGTGTTGATTATTTTAAACACTGTGAAATGTTGGGGGAACCACTTCTAGTAACCCACACAGTCCCTTGCAGATACATGGTACGGAGGGAATGGTGGTGGTTAAATCACCAATGGTGAAACAACAGCAGACATACTTGCGAGATGCATGCACACTTTCAGCTGCACAATCCCAAACCATAGCAGCTGTGGTGCAAGTGGTTTATATTACGTGTTATTCCAGTACTATAGTACTGCTCGTATATTTTACAGCTTCTGTCTGTGTTATTTTCACACAAATTTGATTTTACAAATTTTGTTTTCACTCGGGTATAGTTTTAAAAATTTTAAATTTCAAATTTGTTCTGTTTGTGGTATCTGCTGAAATATTTATATATTAATGTTATAGTTTAAGTCTGTAAATGATCAAAACTAGTTACTTTATGTGGCTAATTGCAACTTAGATTGTTGCCTGAACTGCAAACAAATTAGGGACATAAACTATTGTAAGTAGGGTGGTCCTTGAATATGCCAAACTTTTTGTAAATCACATCAAAGAGACTTTTCTCAAGTACCAGAAACTACACCCCATGGCTTATTTGGTAATTCATTGAACCTATCTATAATACTGAAATGTGGAGTTCAATGCCATACTCATGTTTAATCAACCATCTGACTATGAGTTGAAAAGAAAACAATTATCATTAATAATAGGATGTTCGATGCAGTGAGAGACCTTTTCAGAGAATAATCCAACACCCAAAGGCCTGCAGTAATTAAGTTGAAATTTATCATATACAGTTGTAATGAAATAAATTATTAAACACTCAACTGCACAGATTGATTCTTTTAGTGAAGAAATATCATTTTTAAATATATATTACAAAAATAATAATTAAATATGGTTATGTACAATAATTATTATGTACCTATTATTTATATTTTGTAATAATCCTTATTTGTAGTGCTAACACAAATTTATTTATTTTTCATGCTGGCCTTGATGTGTGCTATGTAAGTGGGTCAGTTTCTATAATTTCTTTTCACTTGAGAATTAGAATTAATATTTTTCCCCATTAGTTACAATTTTTGCACATAGGGAAAATTGCTTTCTATTCCCTGTAATAACTTGCATTTGTGTTTCTTAAATCACAAATGACAGGAACATAACAGTAACATTGTAACTTTTACACTACTGTAGAGCTTCTAGCATAGCGTTACATTGTCCACAAGTTGTGGCTCACATTTGTGTGGGAGACAAAAAGATTGCTCCATCTGAATATTTTAGAGTTGAAGAACAGGGCATTGGGCATGTTCCCAACTGTAGCCGTCTGTGGATCTTCACACTGGTATTTACAGCATCAGCTAGAGGGAATATAATAGTTGTGGTACAGTATATGCCGACATTCATTACAATTTTATTGATGGTACCATTTCTTTTGAAAATCATTAATCAGTCACGAAGAAACGGATGAAACATAAGAACTCCACGTCAGTGGAATTAGTACAGTAACCAATGTTTTACATCTGTTTCAGTGCAGTGCCTGTGTGGATAATCTTACGATTTATGAATGTAAAAGGCGAGCCTTCAGACCTAACTGGAGTCAGTTGTATTTCTAAATTTAGACTTGTGCAGGCAACATTTTAAATCATAATTCACTACAAGTAGTGCAGTTGTAGGTTTTTCTAGGTTCCAGATTCTTTTTAAAGATTCCATTTTATAATAGGCTAACCTTTAAACAGACAAACAGTTGTAGGAAAAATATTGAAAAGGGATGTATTATTTGTAATTACTTTGGCAGCCACCTAATGTTTCTGTAGTTTTCAACTGAGGGAAATGTGTCAGTTTATTGCCATATGTCATTGTTCTGCTTCAAAATGACTAATTTTAGAAAACATTGTTGTGGGAGTTCAGCGATCCGTTATGACAAGATTAATTAATTAAACAGTCTAAGATCACAATATTAAAAATAAATAAATATTCCAATCTTAAACAGTTTAATTAATTTATCAAAATGGCTAACGTGAATGTTTGCAATCAAATATTTGAAAACGGTTATAGTGCATTTGATGTAGGGCATTGTTACGGTACTAATGCTTGTGCAGCAAGGAGCTGGATTATACAATTTAGAGATAATGGTGAGGTACTGAGACTACAAGTCTCTACACAGAGACAAGATGAAGAATTTGTCAGAGCAGCCCAAAATGCTCCTTCATGTCAGTCATCCAGAAAGACAGCGTCACATTTCCTAGGCTTATCGAGAACTGCTCTCAGAAGATCAAATGACTATGGAATCATATCGTTTCTTGCTCTTGTCAAAGAACCACTGTGTGACAAACAAGCTAAGGATGGACTAGCAATTGTGAGCTCCTGGGAATATGTTGACACACTGCCAAAATTCTCCTGATCTCTTCTTAGTTTAACAGTTGAATAGGCCTACAGTAATTGAACAATGAATATTAAACTGGAGACAGCGACTCATTCGTGTAAACCGTGCATAATATGCCAATCATCTAACATGTTTCTCTTAGTTAAAAACTACGGAGCCACCAGGTTGCAATTAAAGTAATTACAAATAAAGACATGCATTTTCAATATTTTTTCTATGGCCATTTGTTTGTTTAAAGATTACAATATTGTAAAATGGAATCTTTTGAAATCATGTGGAACCTAGATAATCCTACAACTGCACAATTTATAGTGGATTGAAGTTTAAATATTACCTGCACATGTCTAAAAAAAATTAAAAAAATTGCAACTAAGTCCTGCTAGGTTTGAACGCTTATCCTTTACGTTCGTAAACTATAAGATTATCCATGCAGCCATTGAAACAGATGTGAAACACTGGTTTGTGTAGTAATTCAGCTGATGGAGTTATTATATTTAAATCGTTTCTATATGCTCAATTAATGGTTTTTAAAAGAAATGATACAATGAATGTCAGCATATACACATAGCATACCTATTATATTATCTATTTGATGATGTAAACATCAGTCTGAAGCTGGGAAGTTGGGAACACTGGCACTTCTGAGCTTGCTTTATTGGGCAATCGTTTTGCCTCTTGTTATAATTTACTTTTATCTTTCTACTCTGATAATGTGATATTGGAAGTCATAATCAGAATCAAGTCCAAATCTGAAAAACAGAATTGTCAATGACTTGCAATATTTAGTACTGAAACAACATACATTGTGAACTCTAATGTATAGCAAGAATGGAACAGAAATCCTTGATGGAGAATGCTGCTATTTATACAAACATCAAATACTTTGAATTATACAAACATTGCAATTTCAAGAACCTTCCAGAAATGATAAGTACTAATTTCTGGTGTTTGAGCTTGACTAACACACCAGCTAACAATGCTAACCCCTATGCCACACTCTGTACACCGGAGCTCATGGTATTGCTCCCTCTCCTGTAAACCAGTGTCCTGCTGCTGCAGTAGTTTTCAAATGAACCAATTTCAGCACGATGGATCTACATCTTATCAGTGATCCTCCATGTGGCAACCTGATGGATCTGGATTTTCTGGTTGTATTCTCAAATGTTCTTCACTGTCATGATTAACAGAGGTAGCCCCATCTAGTGCAGCTTCACGATCATGGAGCCACCATCATTGATCTCTGCCCAATAATTGTAGTAGTACTTCATACGGAGGATGGGGACAACAGCTCATCACTTTTGTCTCCTTGAAGAAAGGTTGTAATCTTGTACTTGTTGACCAAAGGATAAATATGGGCCACTGATTGTCCCACTTCCCTAACATGCATAAAAAACCATACCAAGTCTCTCAGGCTCTATCTCATTGTAAGATGCTTGGCAATATAGCGTTCTTGATATTCCTCCTGACCGTTCAGTGTCCACATGTGAGCCAGCTGCCTTGCTTCTTACTCTCAGGAAGAGGTGTTACATGTAGTCAGCTTTAGTATCTCCCAGTTGAAAGAGGAACAGTTTTCCTGTTGTCATTTTAGCCTCATCACTGTGCAGCACAAAGAGTAATGTGAAACATGTAATTGTGTTGCTGGAATGTTGTATGTGAATGTCAGAATGGGCAGTTTTGTATCCCAATCTCTCTGTGCGACATCAGTAAATGTAAATAAATTTTGTCTTTCAATACCTTATTAAAGCATTGTTCCAGAGACAATTTCTCTGTGTAAAGTTGTGTTCCTGGGGGTGATGTTTCAGCATGAAATTACCTGTGATACTAAAGTCGACTGAAAAACTACTCCATATTCAGAGATCACCACACTCCTTCCATGCTTCAAGATGATGTCTTCTACCAGAGACGTAACTCCTAGACCTGAGCAAGTTGAGACAGATTTGATGATAGCAAAGTGAGTGAGTTAATGCAGACTATTATCCATCTAGTCCCATTTGTTAACTTCAGTAACTACCCCAAGAGTTCAATTCCAATTTGATTGTTTGGTAATGCTGTATGGAGGATTGGTAGTTGATGCCCAAGTAATTGTAGTGTGTGCTTCCATTGTTAACATAAATAGGGCATATAGTGTCTCAATGACCAGTGATACCTGCGTCCATAATACCTGTGCCTGTTTCTGGGTAGAGTGTCTTCATGAATCCCTGGTGAACAGATATTGGAGCATTATGGGAAAAATTTCAGAATAGCTGCCCGTGGGTTAACTGGAATGTTGAGCAATAATTTCAACATCAGATCATAGTTCCACTTATGTTTTAGTAATTAGAATACCCATTTGGTTGATTCATCATCCTTTCAAGACTTCTAGGGTTTTCAGAATTGGTAGATCTCCCCCTCTTCTGAGCTGCAATGTAAGTTTGTCCAGTGATGACAGAGATTTTGTCTATACTACTATTTTTTCCACCAAATGATTTGTGGAAAGGTAGCCAGTATTTCTGTTTGCGTCTACTTTTTTATTCCAAGGCACTCTTACTCGATTATAGAGTAATTCATCTCAGCCTTCAAGGATACTCTTAAAGTATAAGTTCAGAACCTTCTTGAATTTGTAATAGAACTGAACCTATCCTGACATTGCTAATGTCGGTGTGAATTTATCTTTTCATGCTTGTCATACATTGCTAGGACTGGAGGTTTTAGAGCTTCTTTAAGGATAAGGAATGGTCTATTTAGTGCCCCTCTCCAGGAAAATTTGATATCTCCTTGCAGTAGCAATAGCAAGAGAAGTGCCTTGGTACAGCAGTCATTAATGAATTTATAGTAATATAATCACATCATGAGAAAACTTCTCATATCAAGAATATGCTGAGAGTTTGGAAAATCTGTGACTGCTTTATTTTTCTTAATCTGTACCAACTCCAATGTCAGTTCCTAAGTACTCAAAAGATGTATATGTTGTGGGGGACAATGATAAATTTTTCAGATTCAAGTAGAGCCCTGCAGTCTGAATACTCTTCAACACAGTTGTCTGGCAACCAAAGCAGGTTGCCCTTACATTCAAAGGTGGTTCGGCTGCATAACTTTGAACTCATATAGGTCAAGAGTAAAGTCATCTTCCTGTCAACCTCATTTTTTTAGCAGTCTCTGTAGTGTCTGTTTGCCAGTAGTCTGTTTACATGTTCATAATAGATAAATACTCTGTTCTTCTCAAGTAGTTTATGGTTTCATCAGTGTGTGACAATGAATAAACACCTTTTTAGTCATTTTGTCCTGTCACTGATAATCAAGGCAGAAATTGCATCTGTCATCTTTCAACTTCACAAGGACTATAGAAGAACACCTAGGGATTCCTTAAAGCTCATTGCTATTATTGTGCAGCATATTCTCTACTCCCTCCTGTGCTATTTCAGCTGCTGAGTGTTTGATCTGTGGTGTGAAGGCAAGGTTGTTTAAGTACCTAGCAGAGGGTTCATCAAACTGCTTTCATAGTATTTCTCTTTCAGTCCTTTCTATAATAGCACACGGGAAAAAGGAACACCAGAATCTTTCCATTTTCAATCTGATTTCTCATATTTTATTATGATGATCATGACTCCGTATGTAGGTGGGTGCTAACAAAATATGTTTGCATTTGGAGGGGAAAGTTGGTGAAAACAATTGTACAAATATATCTTGCCACAACAGATAACGCCTTTCTTTTTAATGATTTACACTCCAAATTGTGCATTATTTCTGTGACACTCCTCCCCCTCCTGTATTGTTTAATACCACACTAGTTGCACTTCTTTGAACTTTTTCTAGGCCCTCTGTCAGTCCCACCTGGGAGAATCCCACAATGTGTAGCAATGCTCCAAAATAGGACAGAGAAGTGTACTATATGCTTTTTCTTTTGTAGAACTGTTGCATCTTCTTAGTGTTCTGCCAACGAAACAGAGCCTTTGTTTTGCCTTCCCCACAATATTTTCTTTGTGTTCTTTCTAATTAAAGTTGATCATAATCATAATTCCTAGGTATTTGGTTGAATTTACAGCCTTTAGATTTCACTAGTTTATCATGTAAATGAAGTTCGATGTGTTTCTTGTAGTGTTCGTGGATGATTTCACACTTTCCATTATTTAGAGTCAATTGCCAATTTCCCAGCAAATATCCGTATGCATGTGGGGGGGAAAAAGTGTGTTTCGTGTTGAGGTTGATATATGATAAAATGTTACTTTTTACAGAATGATTGTCAATTTCAATGATAAGCTCTGTTCTATGTGGTTCTTCTGCAAGCAATTTTTCCATTTGTATTTGTTAGAGATCATGCCAATGTAGATGTGTAGCTCCACGTGTGGGCTGATGTGGATTTATGTACATGCCATATCTCTTGCAGCATGTTGCAAAACATACTGTTTATGTGCTTGATAAAGGAAATTACAGTTCAGATTGCCCAATAGCAGCAACTAAATGGAAAATTTCACTGCCTACAGTAGACAACATTTTCATATGAAAAATACAAGTTATGTTAATTGCTTCACATACTGAATATAAGTATGGAATAGGTTCACAGATTTGTGACTGGCTGGAAGACTTCTTAAGAAATAGAACGCAGTACGTTCTTCTCAGCGGCGAGTGTTCATTAGAGATGAGTGTATCATCAGGCTTGCCCCAGGGGAGTGTGATAGGACCACTTTTATTTTCTATACATATAAATGATCTGATGGACAGAGTGCCTTGTAACTTGCAGTTGTTTGCTGATGATACTGTGGTGTGTGGGAGGGTGTTGTCTTTAATTGACTGTAATAGCATACAGGGCGACTTAGACAAAATTTCTAGTTGGTGCAAAGAATTGCAGCTAGCTCTCAATGTAGAAAAATGTAAAGTGATGGTCATGAGTAGGAAAAACAATCCCATAATGTTCAAATACAGCATTAGCAGTGAGCTTCTTGATGAAGTCACATCGTTCAAATATCTATGCGTAACATTGCAGAACAATATGAAATGGAATGAACATGTAAGGACAGTTGTAAGTAGGGTGGAAAGCCGACTTTGGTTTATTGGGAGGTTATTTCATCTGTAAAGGAGACCACATATAAAACGCTTGTACGACCATATCTTGAGTATTGCTCAAGTGTTTGGGACCTGCAGCAGATCAGTTTAAAGGAAGACATAGAAGCAGTTCAGAAGTGAGCAGCTAAGTTTGTTACTGGTAGGTTTGACTAATGGGCAAGTGACACGAAAATGCTGCGGAAACTCAGTTTGGGATTGCTGGAGGAAAGACGACATACTTTTCTTGAATTTCTGTTGAGGAAATTTAGAGGGCCGGAATTTGAAGCTGTGTGTAGTACAATCTTCCTGCCGCCTATTTACATTTCTCATAGTGATTCCAAAGACAAAATAACAAGAAATTAGGCCTCATACAGAGGCATATAGGCATTCTTTATTTCCCCATTCTATTTGGGAGTGGAATAGGAAAGGAAATGCCTAGTAGTGGTACAGTGTGCCCTCTGCTATGCACCTTATGGTGGATTGGGGAGTATGTATGTAGATGTAGGTGTAGAAGTAAAATTTTAGTCTTCCTTGTACCTTGTATGCCTATCATATCCTATACCTCTGCTGTCTTCTTAAATTATTCTGTTTCTTAACCTTTACATGAAAATTCACTTTCAGTGTCCTGAAATTAAAATTTATCTAGTTTATGCCTGCCCTTTTTAAATATGGGATTTCTGCACCAGAATATATACCAATCTAAGCACATCTGACATAAACATGTTCTACCTCTGTTTTTTTTTTCCTAAGTTTATTCAGTGAGTTTACTTTTAATGAATATATTTGCTTTTACTTCTAAATTAAGGTGACCTGTAAAAATGTTGTTATCACGTTTCTTCTCAGAATTACTTCTAATATTGTGTCACTTTTAATTTTGTAGCCAGAGGTAATTGGAAATCTACCTAATATTACTGAGCTGTGGGTGGACAACAATAGAATACGGTCAATCCCAAAGGTATGATTCAAACTATATTGTAACAACATGTATCCATTTGTTAAACAGTTTTGAAAATGTTGTTAATATAATAACTTTTATTCAGCTCTTTAAGCTGCAGCAGAAAATATTATTTTATATACATGTTTCAGTTGGTAGGCCATAGTAAGCAGTATATTAATTGATCTCAGACATTCAAGTGTGTAACAGTACATTTTATCCTTTGTGTTGTACATTTTTCAGGATGATCATTGTTTAATCATTTGATGAGAGGCAGATATAAGGACACAAAGTGGCTAGCCTCCCCTCCCAGAACTACACTTTTTAACCTTTTCCAGAGAGAGAGAGAGAGAGAGAGAGAGAGAGAGAGAGAGAGAGAGAGAGCAACTTGTAAATTTGTTTCTCTTACATTAACAAACATTTCCAGGCATGCATGGAGTTGGAAGTGTGAGTGGAGCATTCACATACAGACTCATGTTAAATTCCATTTTTAAATTTGTTTCTTTGATATTCTAATTAATAATCTAAATCAAAAAACTTGGTGGTCACCTGATACATTTATAGGAGAATTTGAAATCGATCATGTAGCAGTTTCATATCCGAACTACAAAGATATTTTCAATGTCAAAGTTAATAACTCAAGGGGGGGGGGGGAACTTCAAAACAAAAAAATAATATCCCAGAATTTGACACTGCAAAAATAATCCCAACTCTAATATGCGAATTTGTTAAAAGTGTCCAAATATTGGCAAAACAGTACAAAGTTTAATTCTGTTTCGAAGGAAATAAAAACGCCCTTAGTGGAATGCAGATTGTGAAACAGCAGTTAAATCTAAACATGAGGTGTTAAAAAATTGGAATAGTAACAAAACTGAAAATACACACATCACCTTTATACCTGCATTAAAACAAATATCTAAATTAATCCAACAGACTAAAAGAAGTACAAAAATACTCAACTTTTAGAAATCAAAAAAGGCTTTGAAAAGAACAATACAAGAAAATTTTATAAAACATTCTAAACAAAACTAACATGTTACCAACCTCAAAGTCTTTGCTTCCAAAATGAAAATGGCAGGTTGGCTCTTAGCAACCAGGAAAATTGTTAGGTACTTGCTAATTATTTTGAGAAACTGTTAAACTGTCCAGAATCAGTGAATAAATTCTAAACACAGCAAACTAACAACACCAACCCTAAGTCTCAAGAACATGACAAAATCGAACTAGCTGAACAAATTGATAGACTTAAAAACAATAAAGCCTCCGGAGAAGACTGCATAATACAGCACTACTCATATCAGTTTTCCCTGACACTAAAGAAAAGATCACTGAACTAATAGGACATATCTGGCAAACTGCGAAAAGTTTTTGAACATGAAATATGGAAAAATAAAAATACTTGATCTGGAAAAAGCTGCAAACAAAGTTCACTTTCAAAAAATGGCAACTGAAATGTCAGGTAATGGTAACAGATGTACATGGTGACATGAGAAAACAAATTTTTTGGGCACATTAAAAGAATGGTTCCCACTAGGTTAACAAAATGGATAGTAGAATTCTATGAAAACAGAAGTAAGGCCAAAACTGAGCCAATTAAATGGATCACTGTGATTAAGGGGGATCTTAAATTAGATTATGTAACTAGGGTAGATGTTTTAGATAAAAGAACACCATCCAGACAAGGTTATTTGATTGGAAAATTGTTCAGAGGCGAATTGAAGTGTGAATGTGGCATCTGACTTCTGTATCATTTCTACTATCTATGTTCATGTAGAGTAAACATCGGCAATGTACAAGATGGTGTGTCAACTGAACTACAGGGTTATGTTAGTAATTTTTATTGGCATTAGAAAAGGCCCATATATGAGAGTGTTCAAATGAAAAGGTACAAAATGACTCAGTGGGTATAATTGAAGTCTTTATTCAGAAGTAATGACCAGAGGTCTGAGCACAATTATCCCACTGTTTAACCCTGTATGATCTGATGGCTCTTCAAAGTCCCACTTCATAAAAATGGGTGTAAAATATTCATCATCATTTGAATTGCCATGGAAATGTAGCGCGCCACTTATTCTTGCTTTGGTACATTGTTAATGTTTCACAGTTCTTTCATTGATGTGATGTCTGTGACGCCAAAGCAGTTCGAATTTCAGCACGCAGACCGTAGGGTATTTGGTTGTATGCAGGTGATTGTTCAGTTTGTATTCTGTGCCTTTCCTGTACGAAAGCAATCTTCATTATTTTTTTCCTGTTTCTCCGTAAGTCAATTTATGACAATGATTGGTTAGGAGCCGAATATGTTACAAATCCTCAGAATAAATTTGTAAATATAATTTGGAACTTGTAAGTCTTGTCAGGCCTACATATCATGATTTGATGTGGTTTTTCTTTATACTAAACGCATTTCCCAATAACTAAAATACCACAGAAAAATTTGGAAACATCAAAGTGAAAAGATAAAAATTCAGGCCATAAAGTATTAATGAGCTGAAGGATTCTCTGTTCCCAGAATTCCTGTGGCTGTGACAACAGCCAGTCCTCTATTGTGCCCTTCAGTTCATTGTCCAAGTTGAAGTGCTTCTGTTTGAGATTTTTTTAGCAGACCAAACAGATGGAAGTCACAGGGCAACATCCAACTTGAACTTGGTTCAGTACACTTTGTGTGACCCTTGAGACGTGTTGATGCACATTCGTGCTCGAGGAATTCTATGAGTAACGGACCCCGGACATCGAAAAAGACGGTGATCATCATTTTGCCTTCTGAGGGCACAGCCTTGAATTTTTTAGGTGGAGGTGATGACACGTTTTGTGTTCCTAGATGTCGCAATACGTTATCCCAAAGCCGCAGATTCAAATTTCAACTGGTTTGGTTGTTAAAACATTTCATATCTTTTATTTGAACATCCCTCACATTATACTATATTTTAAAATTTTGCATATTGACTGTCCAAAAGCTTCAATGGATGCAACTGGCAACTCATTTTTATCTACTTATTATAAGATTGTGGTTTACAATCTGATAAGTCTTTGTTGTCTTAAAACATATTGGCATAGGTGTTAGTGCCTAAATACAAAAGAAGATGTATACAAATATTTTAAATCTGCAAATTGATAGTATGGCCAGAAGATGGATTCTATGTAACAGTTGAGATTAGTCACCGTGTTTTAAATTTAAATTTTTATTGTGCTTAGGCCATTTAAAGATTTAATTTATTTTATCCATAAAAAGTGTTAACAAACCACAATAAGACTGCCTACTCCTTTCATCACAATGTCAGTCTTCACAAACCTTTGTTCTTTAGGTTATGGGGTATTTTTAAAACTATAAATCTTTCTTTTGTTTGATTAAATTTACCTGTGAGCATTTTGTTGATGTGCTGCATTTCTGGGAAATTTCAGGTTACAAAATAATTTATGTATTTATTGCTTTTCAATTTTTGTTTATTTCCAGTTTTATTTGTCATAAGTTTTATTTAATTTTCAGATCATTGGCAATCTAAAAGACCTTGTTCACTTTGATGCCAGCGGAAACAACATAAAATGGATAGCATCTGAAATAGGACAATGTACAAAGCTTGTTGATTTGACCCTGTCATCAAATGAAATAAAGGTAAACAAAAAGAAAAACATTTTTGGTTAAGTTAAATGGTAACTGTATTTTATATGTATAATCTAAACTACTTTTAGTAAGATTATAGCCGTGCAAATGTATTGCCGTTAAAATGACAATGTTTAACTTTTTAGTAGTTTTTGTGATACACAGTTGCGGATTTGCAAAGTCAGAACAAATACATTCAGTGTAATTTGCAATCATTATTGTAAAAGTGCATAGAGCTTTTCTTATGATGCTATGGGATTTGACATGCAAGCCGAGCTAAGAGGTTCATAATAGTTAATGCAATGATAAATTTTATTGTTGTCTAAGATTTAAGATTTTTAGGAGGAGCAATTCATAAAGTGGATGCAATGTATGATGCTCCCATCTGTCTGTGCGGCAACATTTAATGAGTAAAAGCTAAGATATTATAAACAGACCGTATAAACTTTGTACAATATTCTGATATTTCACTTACACATTTTAATGACCACTAACTCTTTATTCAGTTATGTGTTACAGTGAAATATTTTACTAATGGAAGGTATAAGATCATAACTAAATGGATCCTACCTGTCCCATCTTCAATATTCTGTAGATCTAAGAATTCATTGAATTTGACACAGAGATTTCAATCTCTCTTTCAAATGAAATTAGCTGTTTTCCAGACAATTTACAGTTTGCTGCTGAATCTTTCTATTTTGGCGCCCTTGTAACAACAGTTCTGGATTTTGCAATTGACTTGATTGATTAGTTTGTTAACGTCATTGATATATCAAATGCTGGCTGTTAAGGGATGCGGTGGTTGAGGCATTGGACTCACGTCAACAGCGGCAGGCTTTGAAGCCCTCTCTTGTTAGTCAGATTTAAGTGTTACTTGTTTTCCTAAATTGCAAAACGTAAGTACTGGCATGGTTCCTGTGAAAAGAACACTGTTGATTTGTGTCCCCAACTTTGTCCAGTGTGAGTACGTTCTGTTTTTCTCATTAATTCACATGTTGGAGTAAGCCCTAACTACACCACAACCCCATTTTTGCACTTTTCAAGGCACTTAATATAACTGGTGTAAAATGCGGAAAATGTAAAATGCGGGCTGATCCAGTAAGAATATTTTACCATTTACAATATTATTTCCTGCTTTTTACATTTTCCTGCATTTTACACCATTTCACTGAAGTCCCTTGAAAAGCGTAAAAATGAGGTTCTATTCTCTTGTCAACAAACCATTCTGTTTGTCGGAGTACCCACCAGGTGCTCTGGCAAAGGAGCTGTAGGAAAGAGGAACTACATCGCCACAAATCGGTGCATCATAAGTCAACAACGAAATGTGAAATATACGTTTGAATAAATGCAAAGTGTCAAGAAACTCGACTGCGAATAATTTTTAAGCGCTATACTTTATGAGGAAAGCCATGCTAGCGTCATTTTGTGTACATTACGTCATTTTTCTTCATGAACATGCTTTCGAAAAGTGTAAAATGCGGGAAAAGTGTGAATATGTTAACGCAAAACGAGGGTGAATTAACATTGTAAACATAGGAAATTTGACGGGACCAACAAAAAATGGTGTAAATGGCAGGAAAACGTAAAAACTGAGAATGTAAAAATGAGGTTTTACTGTATATTAAAAGCTCAGGTGGGAAACTAGTACTAAGCAAAGAAGAAAGCCGAAAGGTGGAAGGAATATATAGAGGACCTACACAAAGGAAATGAAATTGAAGACAGGACTTTAGAAACAGATGAGCAAGCAGATGAAGATGAGATAGGAGATCCAATACTGTGAGAATAATTTGACAGAGCTCTGACAATTTGAGTCAAAATAAGGGCCCTGGAATAAATGATATTTCCCCTGAACTGCTGATATTGTTGGGAGAGCCAGTCATGGTGAAACTGTCCCACCTTGTGTGCTAGATGTATGAGACAGGAGAAAGACCCTCAGACTTCGAGAAAAAAGTAATAATTCCAATTGCAAAAAAGAAAGTGCAGACAAGTGTGAAAATTACAATTTATCAGTTTAATAAGTCATGGTTACAAAATATTAACACAAATAACGTACAGATGAATGGAAAAATTGTAGAATCCAACCTTCGGGGGGAGATCAGTTTGGATTCACAAGATATGTAGGAACCCATGAGTCAATACTCACATTACAACTTACCTTAGAAGGTTTACCTTTTGTTGATTTGGAGAAAACTTTTGACAGTGTTGATTCAACTATAATCTCTCAAATTCTGAAGGTAGCAGGGGTAAAATATAGGGAATGAAAAGTAGCATGAGAACCAGATAGCAGTTATTTGAGTCGAAGCGTATGAAAGGCTCGCAGTGTTTGGGAAGGGATAAGACAAGGTTGTAGCCTTTCCCCAATGTTATTTAATCTGTACATTGAACAAGCTGTGAATGAAATCTAAGTGGAATTTGGAGAAGGAATTAACATTAAGGGAAAAGGAATAATGACTTCGCCATTTGTCAATGGCACTGTAATTCTCTCGGACGTAGAACGGTAGTTGAACAGAATAGACAATGTCTTGAATGGAGGGTATACAATGAAAATTAACAAAATAAATAGTGTAATGGAATGCAGTCTAAGAAAATCAGAAAATGAGGTGATGGTGAAAGAATTAGATTAGGTAACAAGACAGTAAAAGGAGTAGATGAGTTTTGTTATTTGGAGAGCAAAGTAACTTCCGATGGCCAAAGTAAAGAAGCTATAAAATACAGAATGGCTATGTGAAGAAAAACATTTCTAAAGATGAGTAATTTGTTAACAACCAATATTAATTTAAATGTTAGGGAGTCTTTTTTTTAAGCACTTGTCTGGAGTGTAGCATTGTATATGAGTGAAATGTGGACTAAAGGAATTTAGACAAAAAGATAATAGAAAATTTTGAAATGTGGTGTTGCAGACAAATGATGAATATTGGGTGGACACCTCAATTAATTTATTTGGAGGTACTGAACAGAATTGTGGAGAAAAGAAGTTTATGTTATCTCTCTATTAATAATAAATAAATAAAGGGGGGGGGGATCAATTGGTGGGACACATTCTGCTACATAAAGGAGCCATCATTTTAGTATTGGAGGGAAGTGTTTGGGGTAAAAATCACAGAGGGAAATTTAGATATGAATACAGTAAACAACTTGGATTTAGGTTATTCAGATATGAACAGGCTTGCACAGTATAGAGTAGAGTGGAAAGCTGCACTGGATCAGTCTTTGGATTGAAGACCTCAGCATCAACAAAGGTCTCACATCAAAGCTTGCAAGTCATCTGTCATTTTTGT
This sequence comes from Locusta migratoria, assembly GCA_026315105.1. NCBI lineage: Eukaryota > Metazoa > Arthropoda > Insecta > Orthoptera > Acrididae > Locusta > Locusta migratoria. The sequence goes on from CM048755.1 coordinate 383,784,248, forward strand.
GTGCACCCATCGATCACTCAGCATCTCTGCTTTTTGGTGAGTTGTAACTTTATTCCCAAGTCCAATTTGAAAAATAAGACAGCTATAGTACTTTACCTCGTGTAGAACTGTCAGTTATGTTCTGCGGTTAACTTTGTATATACCATAGATAAAATTACTTGCCATCTCCAAGCAACAGACAATGGTCATGTTTTATTGCTTTTTCTTCCATTTAAAACTGTAGGTATTAAATATTTGACTGTCAGATAACCTGTCAACAATTTGGAATCATAGGTGCTATTGTGATGATACAATCACTGTGTGTTTTTTTACAATAGTGAATGAGACATTGGTTTTTCCTGTGCAACATGTCCTCTGATCCTTGATATAAAGAACTGCACAACAGCTGTGAAGTAAAATGTAATGTTCATATAATCACTTAAAATTTGATCCAGAGATTTTCAATGTTATTTCTAAATTTTTTACCAGTTGTTTGTTTGCTTACAAGTTTTTTCAATCATCTGGTTTTGTCACTGTACCTCATTGAAATTCATTAAGGCAGTTTAGCTGTAATATAGATGTAAATTCAAGTAATCCCAATTTTTAAGTCACTCGAAGGATGAAGTTCCATCTTTGGAACTACAAGGAAAGGAGGGAAGGAAGATAATATTTTAACAACCTGTCAACAATGTGGTCATTTAGAAGAAGGTGAGTTTAATGTCCTGTCGACATTAAGGTCATTAGAAATGTGTGGTCATTAAAGATTGAGCACAATCTCAGACTATGTTGGTAAAGCAGGGCAAAAGAAATGGACCATGCCTTTTCAAAGGGATCATCACTGAATTGGCGTGGAGCGATTTACAGAAATCACAGATGGCTGGAGCCAGATATGAATCACCAGCTTTCCAAATCCAAGTCCCGTGTACTAACCACTGTGTCACCTCACTTAGGTGGTAACCATATGGACTCTTGATGTGTTTTATGGTAGAGGACATTCACACCAAGCCATACGTAAATTACGAAGTGGGAAATATTTTGATTCTGTTGATAAACAAATCAGTACATATGTATTTGTGGTTCAGAGCATTCTTTCTCCTTTTCATAGCAGTTGTAAATGTATTACCTGTGAAAAAAACTGAATGCGGAACACTTATTAACACATTGGCTGCCGGCAGCCACAGCAGACGGCTCTGGCACGGCTCTGACATCATCACGGAAGCCAACGTGTTAATGTAGTAAGAAATTAGTGGTAGGTGTAGAAGCTGTTGGATTCAAATTGTTTCACCTGTTGCAGATAATGATGCCATCAATAGAAATTTTCTTACACATTTTACAAACATGCCACAAGCCAATTTTGTGTACCCATCTCTTACACATGGTAAAAGACCACAGTTTGCTTGTCCTTTGTCCTTTTTTTTCCCCTCTGAATTACACTGTTCATATGTTTAAGTGCAAATGAAATAACTGGATAAATCTGAAGGGCCATAGGCAAACATTTCATTATCCAGAATTTGATAATCTTAGATATGCATCTTTTGCTGCAGTTAGGAAAGTACGCTGACTTTGCAAATGTCATGGGATTTGGTTATCAGGGAACTGAGAGTTCTGGTTCGTGTAGAAAAAAATCTACTACACTTGTATATAGACCTTTTTATTTTAAGACACTACCAGTTTCTGGACATTACAGTCCCATCTTCAGGTGAACAAATAACTGCAACCATACTGCATGAAGGAGGGGATAAAAATAAAATACACAGTAGGGCACAGATGATGGAGGTGTGTTGTTTGCACACCATACTCCCTGTACCAGCTGCAGTGGTGTAGGAGTTTTCTGATACGTGATTGTACAAATGATTCATGTAATGTGCAATGTCATGATTTCTACAGTGGTGCAAGAATTCGGTTTCACACGTTCAAGAGTGAATGGTTGAATGAGTGTGTCACAGTCCACAAAATACGAACTACCAGATGTCCAGCCACCTTCAATGACCATGACTGGTGACATCTCACATAGATAGTCAGTAATCATGGAAGAGTTACACTACAACAATTCACAGCTCAGTCCAACACAGGACATGATAGACACCTCTCCCAGTGCGCAATCCGAAGGAACTTGGGTTCCACTGGTTATGGGAGGAACCACCACATACAGGTGCCATTGTTAACACAATGTCATTGTGCACAATGGCCTACATTTCTTGCTAATCACTAGGGATGAGTAATTGAAATATGGCAAACATGCTAGTCTGTTGAATCATGGCTTAAACTGCTCTGTGGCGATGGAAGGCACTTTGTATGTGGCATAGAACACCTGAATCGATGAATCCCACCTGCTAAGAATGTGTGATCCAAGGCGGTGGTGTTACTGTTATGCTCTGGGGTAGATTTTCTGGTATGGGCCACCTAGTTGTTATGGAAGGAACTTTTAATGGCCTATGATATGTTGAGGTGCTTGGAGACCATCTCCATCCATTTTTGTCATTCCAATACCCTGATGGTTCTGAAGTGTTCCAGGAACACGCAGAGGAGGTTCAGAGGCTGGGATGGTCACCCAGTTGAACAGACTAGAACTGGCTACTGCGCTGTAAATAATGTGATGTGAGCTGCATTGTAGACTCACTCACACATTGTGTCACTGCAGCTCTCAGGGCAAGAGGAGGCCCCATGTGATATCCCTTGACATTTTCTAAGTTAGTGTGTATTACATAAAAACCAAAAGCTGCTAGATATAACTGATTTATCAACTGTTGGGTGATTATGAGGAAAATTACTTGGGTGAGTCAGGTCATAATGCAGAGAACGGGAAGGGTAGAGCTGAATTTATGATCAGGTTGTGGTGTTGCATTGTTAAAGTAAAATTTAAATAGCCTCTGAGGGGAATTCGGTATATAGAAGAAATACAGAAACCTCTGATCACTAAAGCAGGTGGCACATATTACAGTAACCTGGAGAAATTTATTACTCGCATGGCGGGATGGTCCTTTTGGAGAATTGCCACATAGTTGTACATGTTTCATCAGTTAAGCAACAATGCCAGTTGCAATGCTCACATGAACATCCTCATCCTCTTGCCCATAGATGAAGTTCTGGACACTTATGGAGCACAGACATCCACCAAGATCATCATATTGCAAGGGCAGCAATGGCAGATTGTACAGCTACCATGGTTTGTGAGCCCAGAAGTGTCAACACGAACTGTTGCCAACCGGTTACTAGCAGTGGGACTAGGGGCATGCAGACCTATAACCCTTCTTCCACTCATGCCAAAGTATTCATGTGCACAGCTTGACTGTTGTTGTAAGAGGATCACTTGGAAGATGGAATGGTGGGCCATTGTCTTCAGCAATTAAAGCATATTCTACCTACAAGCAAATGATGGTCATTTGGATGTACAGTGTTGATCTGGCAAGCACTAATTCATAGAGTCCATTTGCCCAAGGCACACTGGATGCACCCCAGGCCATACGGTCTGAGGTGTGATAAACTACAACTCTCTTTCACTGTGGGTGATGGTGTGAGGAAATGCTGACCAGCGCTCAGTATGTGCCGAATGTTGTAAGACTTGTTCTTTTGCCATTCTTGCAACAAGAAGAGATGTGTTGTTCCAACAGGATAATGCTTGCCACACACTGCACATGACATTCAACGTGCTCTGTAAGACGTGCAACTACTTCCCTGACCAGGAACAGTCTAAGGACTTGGCTCCAATCAAGAACATGTGAGATATGATGGGACGACAACTTACAGGAATAACTCCTCAATCCAAAACTATCGCAGAACTATGTGACCAGGCCTAGCAAATGTGGAATAATGTATCCCAAGTATTCGCCATATGTATGGCCAAATAGATGCCAGAATTAAGGCCTGAATTGTCGCCTGTGGAAGCTAGTACCTAAATAGTGCTTGAGGTATTGATCTGTAAATGTAATCATTTCATGTACTCCATATGCACTGTTTCAACAACAAATCGTTTGAAAATTGCAAAATTCTAAGAGGGGGTACTAGTTTTAATTTCTGGCAGTGTATTTTATAGAGGTCAGCGACTGAATAACTAAAATAAGAATTAAACATAAGCTAGTGTAAATCCTATACTATGATATTTTCTATATATACCTTGTGATTTACTTATTGTTGTTCATTTCTTCAAATTGTGCTATATGCAAATGATATTCTTAGCCATTTCCAATAACAAAACTCTTATATGAGCTTCAATTTTCAGACTGTTCCTGAAACCCTTGGGAATTTGAAGAGTTTAGTCACCCTCAAATTAGACGATAATGAACTTGTAGGATTGCCAAACACCATGGGCAAGTTATCCAGTTTGGAAGAGCTGATTGTGAGTCAAAATGACTTGACAATGCTTCCAGCCTCTATTGGACTCCTGAGGAAGCTACATATTTTAAATGTAGATGACAACATTTTACAAGAACTTCCACCAGGTAATACTGTGAAATAAGGGTCATTATTAATTAATGAAATCAATTTTGGGTACCCCTTGTCATATCCAAAAGTATCTTTTTATTTGTTTATTTACTTGTAATTGAATGTGAGTTCTTAGTAAGCCTCCATACTTTATGCTGTCTCATGGATATAAGACGATTGTGGAGCCCTACGGACTAAAAGATGACTGGAGTAATTTCAATGAAATCTTCAGATTTGCCCAGCATATGATCCTGTGAAGTTTGCTAATGATATCAAGATATTAATCGATTTGAAGAATATAACGTGAAATAAAGTACAGTAATTACTCCTTGGAAAAACTTTTAACTTTTCAACTTTACCATATATCAATGCATAGTCTTAACATGGCAGCACTGCAGTAACCGAAGAATGGCATGAAAACTTCTTCTCACAGACTTGTCCATCCATCCACCAGACGTAATCTGACTGCAGTAATTAATGCATAGTCAGGCCGGGTCCCTTGTGTGGCATAATTTTCTTGAATAAAGTTGAGTTTCTCTTTGCTAATTGTCACCCACAGTGTTTTTGTAACATCTATTTCCTTTTGATTGGTATAGTAAGTATTTGTAACCCAGTTACATAGTCCAGGTCTATAGAATTCGTTTCATGATTGTAAGAATATTTTACCTAGTACTTTTTAAATTTAAGTGTAAAGTGAGCTTTTTATGACAAATGACCAATATGAAGACTCTATTTAGATTTTCAGTTTAGCACAGAGCATACATAATATCATGAAAATGAATCAGTATTTGAAAACAAGATGTAATTGGCTTGATAGTTCTCAGATTTGATCAAATGAAAATCTAATTTTAAATCGTGTTGCTGTATTTCACAGAAAATAACTTGAAGTGTTTTCAAAGCCTTTATTGGAGCCCACCAAAGAGCCAGTAATGATATTTGGTGGAACAAGCCACACCATACAATACTGAGAGACTTCTGAGAATTTTGAAACAAGGGATTAAATATTATCTCCTTAAAGCAGTAAACTCTAAAGAAAAACAAATTCTTCTGAGGCTGATTAATTACTGAATGAAAGAACTAAAAAAATTAATAATAACTCCTCATTGGCCAGTCTTGAATTATTAGTAAAAGAAAGAAATTGATACTTCTGGTAGAAGAACTGGTGTCCTCTAGATTGGAGACTATCTTCAGTGTTTTTTATATCCCGTTAAGGTCCAGTGGTGGAGAGAAATACCAGGGTTAATCAGGTGCGGCCTTGCTGTAGAGCAGAATGGTGGCCTTTGATGACAGCAAAGGCTTCCACATAGTTAGCTGGTTTCCTTCTCTTGGTGTGGTGGTCAAAGATGGCTTAAGCAGCCATCTTCTCAGATTGGTGCTACATTTAATTAGGCCATTGCTTGCTTCATATACCTAGTTGCCGTAGAATAAAGTGAGCACTATGGGGCCGTGCATATGCATGTTGTGGTGTGCTTGTAGCAGTCTCTGTCAGTACTCGACTGAACTTCTTCTCGCAGTTGCTTTGACTATGATGCACTGTTGACATGTCCTTGGAATTTCATGGAGCCTATGTCATAGCCCCCCCCCCCCCGCCCCCGCACCTTTCCCTCCCCCCCAGGACGAAGATGCCATCTTCCATAGCCTCCGAGCCTGTGGGGGTAGATTCTGGCTTCAGGTTGACCTCCATTGGAGTCATGACTCTGCATTGTTCTGGGAAGCTTCACTGTTGTGTCATATGGCTAGATGTCTGGGCAGGTCAGTGGTTTTTAAAGAGAATGTGGTGTTAGTTCCTTTTTGGTGGGGTATCTTCTCTGTATGGCCAAAGCTGATTCAGGTGTCTGTTGTGCGTGGAACCACTGGTGCAATGTATCTCCACCATTGTTCATCTGAGGAGGCAACCAAACAAGTCAGGGACCCATCAGAACTGCTTCCGAGTGTAAAGGTTGGCCCAGACCTTGTCCCATATTGTGTATTTCCTGTGCTGTGGCATTTGAGGCTTTGGTGGTTGGACTGCTGCATGTATCAGGCTTAATGGCAATTTCAGTGAATATCTGTGAAGTATCTCTGCTGGTGATTCTCCTTGTCTGGGCTCTCCTCTGGACTAAGAGATAAAGACTGATAAGGCTGCTTTTATAGAGTGGTCTTACACTAGTTTCAGCATTTATGTCTTGAAAGTTATGACTAATGTTTCTGCTATTCCGTTTCATGTTGGATGAAATGGGGTAGTGTGGACCAGTTGATTGGCATTGATTTTGCAGAAAGATATAAATTCTTCTACTGAGAATTGTGGTACATTATCTGAAACCAAGGTATCTAATAGTCCATCTACGGCGAATATGCAAGTGACAACTTGTATAGTGGCCGAGACATCCTTGAATACATTTGTGATACAAATGGGAATCCTGATCTCACATCAACAGTTATCCACGAGGTCCTGATGAATGGTACCACATAATCAGTGTGAACTCAGAAGCATGTGGTGCTGGCAGACAGCCAGGAGAAATAACGTCTGGTGGCCACTGTTTGGTTGCGCTTATATGTCTCGAATTTGGCCACCATAGTTGTTATGTTGTGCATTCTTCTCCAGTAAATGTGTTTCTGTGCAAGATGTTCAGTAAGTACCACTCCCCAATGTCCTTGGTGTGGTAATGAAAGGGCTTTTTGCTGTAGTTTGGTTGGAATAGTGACTCTTGTTGTGGTGTTCTTGCCCTGAATTAGCAATGCACCTTGTATAGAAGACTGCTCATGTCTCTGATCCCAGTATGTTTGGAGGTCCAGCTGATGCAGATGTTTATTTCTTGGCCACCTAAACTTGATGTATGGAGTTTACTGAGTACCGGATCTTGTGCTGTGTGCGGCCATAATAGGGCAATGTCAAGAGGTAGTTGTGCCATTGATTTTCACCTACAGATGCATCTTATGTAGCGAAGGTGGCAGAAGGTCCTGAACTACCTTGACCTGGGTGTCTTCCTGTGTGGCTGGAAAATCCTGTGTGAGGTCTACCTGCACTTTATTTTGAGCTTGGCATACTTCAGCCTTGTGGCCATTCTTTCTGCATGAAGCGCATCTGACTCTCTGGAACCTGCACTCTTGGTGCGTATTTTTCTTGTTTGTATGTAATGTCCGTTTTGCTGCAGACTTTGCAGTTGTGTTTGATTTACTGAGAAAACCAGGGTGGGTTCTTTGATGGCTGCAGAAGAATGCAGAGTCTGCCCATAGGATGATTACTGGGAGACATGCTTCTAAGCTCGAGACCCGAAGTTTCAACGGGTCAAGTATTGCTTCTGGCGCTTGGACCTGTATCATGCTGCTCCTTAAAGAGCTTCTGAAACTCGTGTTCTGCAGCTGAAAAAAGGAATGCACCGATGCATGCACTTGCCACAAATCGGGCTCAATTGCACCACTGTGTACAAAAATTCTATGGGGAGCTTTTGCACAAACTCTCCAAGTATCGAACTTGACGTAGACTTTGATGGTGATCTCGATGTGGAGGAAGATGAACTTGTTGTCATTTTTATTTCACTTTTAATCAGGATTTTCCTAAATTTTGACTGTTTTGGAGTTATAAGCCAAAAACCGGAAAAAGGCCAAAAATTTCAAAATTTTTTTTGGCCACTAAAAGTTGTCCCCCGCATTTTCGAGGTTGAAAACTTAGATTTGGCATAGCTACACCATACCAAATGATCCCAGGGGAAAAAAATATTTTGTTCCAATTAATGTAAGCTGAGACCCCTCTATATACTGGGCTATGAAGTGTTTTTCAAGCCTTTTATTAGAGTTCACTAGAGAGCCAGTAATGATACTTGGCTACTCCCCCACTCTGCAAAGAACTTCTGGAGAAAGAGGAAGCTAACTTGTATCCAGGTAAAGGAAGCTTTTGAATGAATTATTAGAGAAGTGCTCTGAAATATCAGTAACATCAGAGTCAACATCTATAAGCAGTTCGAACTTTATCTCTAATACCTTGTATAGTTTGGTGAATTATGTTAATTCCTCTATTATTTGGATATGTGACATTTGATGAACATGGTTCCTTTGTTGGGGGAACTTCTTTTTAAGCAGGAATACCTATCAACTGACTTCAATCTAAAACAGGTACAGCTCTTACTACATTAGTTTTCTCATGAGTGATCCCCCCCCAATACATTGTCACCTATAAGCTATGCCAGTCTCCTCTTCCCATATGTTTCGAGGTGTAGGATGTGCCTACAGAAACCTGACCTACTGGTAAACTCAACTGGGACCATTGAAATGTGAGGCATGCCTTCTGCCATCAGCACCTCCGTGAGTGTCATCTTAATTCATCTGATGGCTGTATTAAGATGTAGCCAATTGTGACCCTGAAACAATTCTACGAAATGTACATTTGTGCCACCAGTCTTGGTAGCTGTGTTTTCCAGATCACCACGTATGTCATACTCCTCATCCCTATCAAGACTTCTTAGCTCTACCTACTGTCTTTACTTAATCCTCTTTTGAAAAATTCCTGTATAACTCCACTATTCTAATTCAACCTGTGCTTGGCTTTATAATACTGGTGACCTGGTACTCACTCCCTAACACTTCCTGTAACTGTTGGCCTACACCACTCCCATGTGAGCTACCTGACAGCAGAACTATCTTCTTTCTATGGGCCTTTCCTACCATTTTAAGTTTCCTGACAGCTGAGGCCTGCTGTTTGTTACGTACGCCTAAAGCTATAGGAGCTTCCTCTCCACTCAACTCTGACAGTTGCTCAAACCTATTATTCATGGACAATGTGAAACTATCTGAGAACATCCTTTCCATAACTGCCTTTTTGCAAGCTTCCAGATCTCATTCTTCAGCCCCTCTCTACAATCTATGTAATTATTCCTTCGCATTCTGCGACTGCACCGAAGGGCACAGATCTTGGCACTCTTGTTCCTCTGTTACCTTATTCTTGCTGCATAAGCTGCAATTCCGGGAGAGGATCTCCCTAGAATACCCACTGGCTTCCCCACTACACTGCCCCCCCCCCAAGTGAAAATACTTTGTATAAATCTCATACCATAACCCACTACTCGCTAACCTATGCCAGAGACCACCATTCTCACTCATGGTAAAATTTTACAGTACTAAATAACAAACTAAAACATAAGTGCTTTCTAATTTCTGATAGTGTAAGATTTTATCAACTAACTATGGTAATCAAAATTTCACTCCCTACTTATAAAGTGACTACTACTATTAACAGTATTAATTTACAGCAAATAAAACAGAAACTTCACTACCCCTGATACACCAAACAAGTGAAAGCACAAAAAGTTTGTGAATACAGTAAGCGATAGTTACCCTACCTATTACACAAAGAACAGCAAAAAAACTGATTAAAAATAGCTAACTTCAATTACTAACTGCTGTGCACTATCACGCCTTCAAAAGTTCAACAAGTAACTATGAGGAACAAAGAACTAATATGAACTTCAGCTTTTGTTGACTGCTACAGCTGTAATTGCTAGCCGTGAAATGTAAACATGGGACTCAGCCTCAATGCACGGTGTGCACACACATGGATAACACACCACTCGAATTAAAAATGGCACAACAAACACTGAGACGAATGCAAATCCACTCAAAATAACTTACAGAAAAAATATTATGACAAATACTCTTTTAAATAACTTACTGAAACCAATAAACTATGTAAAACATAGAGAGTAATTTGAACGCTAGTCCAGCACTTGGACTTGACACCAAAGGGTTGACAACAACTGACACTTAAGACTTGTCAACACACAACTACCCACATGTAGAGTACCTATGTTTTTCAGCATGACAATGTCATATCACATGCGAGCCCTGTTGACATCTGGTAAAATCATTCTTATTGATCATCCTCCATACAGCCACTGAAATGACCTTTTAATTTGTTTCAAAACTTGAGGAACATTTAAAAGGACTTCACTTTGATATGATGACGTGGTGCAAACAGACGTGAGGTTGTGCATTTCTCTACAGGGACAATATCAACAAACTTGTCTCTCATTCAGAGGAATATGTTCATTGTCATGGCGATTGTGTTGAGAAAATAAATGTGTGTTCATGAAGAACGCAGATGTAGAATATTAATATAGGTTCTTTATTTAAAAATCCTTAAGAGCTATCACACAAACAAATTGTGACATTATGTTTCCAATATGTCCTCATGTGAATACTCTTCAGTTTTAGCTTCCATGTGATGGTAGTTGAATTTCCATTTCATTCTGATTGATTCATTATGACACTCTTCTGCATGATAGTAACTCCATTACATAACATATTGTTTAATACTAGGGTAGACAAGAGAAACATGGGCTTCTTTTTGCAGACATTACTATAATGAGGAAGACTGGTTTCTCCTCTCCCAATGCACTACAGTTTTCCCAACTAAAACATTGTATTTGTGAATTTGAAAAACAATAACATAGCTAATGGATAACAAGACAACAAAATATGATTTTTTGGTAATTTTTGTGTTATAGTTATTATTTTGTAACATGCTTTTGGTACGTGACTATTACACTGAAATGGTCATACTTGTTTCAATTTTAGAAATCGGAAGCTGTTCCAACTTGTCCATATTAAGTGTCTGTGGAAATAAACTCCATTACATACCTGCTGAAATTGGTCATCTGTCAAAGCTGTGTGTATTGAATTTGAGTAAAAACCGTCTAAGAAATTTACCTGTCTCAATTCTGAATCTCTCACAGCTGAATGCTCTTTGGCTATCAGACAATCAGAGCATGCCTCTACCAACTTTACAGCAAGAAATGGACAGAGAGACTAATCAAATGGTTTGTGTGAATTTTATGTTACCTCAGAGCTCCCAAAAATATCACATTTCAGGTGAGTTTTGGCTTCAAATACAGTTCTGTTTAATTTTGGAAATTATTTGATAGAGGTATTTCCATTGTGTGTGTGTAATGTATGTGCATTTCCCCCCTTTGTCTTTCTCTCCTCCTCTTCATTCAATTCCCTCAGTACATTTCATCTCCAGCTCCCTCTCTTTTCCTATTTCTGTGACAATAGTTTTAAGACAAATTTTCATGTTGAGTTTGTAATGGAAATATAACAACAAGATATTTAACCATATTTGTGTTCCTTCAGTAAAACACCATCTTGATTTCAGATAGTTTTATTCTTTAACAATCTGCAATCAAGACAGTTTTTTTTTACTGAAGGAATACTTATTCTTACTGATTGCTGTACAACAACTAGAAATCATTTATTTTTATGTTCTGTGGTTGAGGGATATGGAGTGTGGTTCCCTGCTTTGTTATACTACAAAGAAGAGTCAAAACCTTTCTAATTTAGACCTGAATATGTCCATGAAATTCTAATTTCAGACATAGTCTGTAAACTGTAGACTCTTTTGGAGTTGAATGGAGATGGTTACTGCATTGAGGGGGCATTCACCTGTGTTGTGAGTACATTAATTTGGGGTCTCGTGTCACTACCTGTAAGTGCCATGGCAAACATATGGTTAAAAAATTTGTTGCTACATAATATCAAAGAGTTGACATAGATCAATTACTATGAAAGGGAAGAAGAGAAAGCATCTGTGTAGGATAAACATTAAATCCTGACAACTGTAGAAGGGTAGCTGATAATACAAACATGAAGCATCTCATCCATAAAATAATAGTCACAGACATTATTTTGGTATCTACCCATGTGTATTGTGTCAAATGATAAATTACTACTCACTAGGTAGAGGACATACATCTGTCTGTTGTCTTTTGTTGTGACTGGATCTACAGTTTCTATCCATTTTGAAAGGACAGTTCATTATATCATTGAGTAAAGCAAAATCATAGATTTACTAACAAATGATTGGAAAAAAAAATCCTGAGCATTGCACTATGATGCCCTTTAAAACCATCTTAAAAAAACAGCTACCATTCCCCTATTATATATAATGTTTTTATTTATCCAACACCAGTTTTGAAATGCCTTGCAAATCCACATCAGGTGGTTATAAAGTTTTTATTCTACATTTAGTGAAGAGTGAGAGTTAAGTATCTGTGACAATTGAAGAACACAAATAAGTTTTCCTTGTGGAGACCATTATTTACATAGTAATATTGACTGAAAGGCTACTACTTGCAATTGGTAACACCCATAGTAATGTTGTATTTGTTCCACTCACTTCTCTGGAAGATATGTTTCTGGTTTCCAGTTACATACTATAAACACACATTAGTACAGGTTCCACATACTATACAGCAGTGTTTATGCCTAAGATAAGAAAAGTTAAATGTATTTTATATTATAATTATAAAATTTGTTGTATCAATTCTCAGTTTAATAGAACAAAGATTGTTTTTGTAATAAATATACAGTGTTAACAATAAATAAATGAAAGGCCTGAAACTGTATTCAGGTTACATGTGATACCTAAATTTAGAAGATACAGTAAGAAATTTAGAGAAATTCAATTATTTACAAATTGACTATACAATGGGACATTGCTCACCAGCAACAATTCACTTCTGAGCTTTACCTGCAATGCGACAGCTCATTAAGCAACATGTATTTTTTTCTGTCGAAATGCATGTAATAATAGGATGTGTTCCATTCAGAAAAATGGACTAAAATTTATCCTATATTGTATTATACTGTACTTATTTAATTGTTTTTTTTAAAAGACGTATCAACAGAAGAAAATTAAATCCATTACCTATGAAATTACACACATAGTTGTGTTATGATTCGGGGAGGGGGGTGAGGAATCGCCAAAGTATTTTTAGTTGTATGGGGCCCCATATTCAGAAAGGTTGGGAACCACTACTATACAGCAAGTAAATCAACCAAAGGCCTATGTTTTGTTTAATTCATGCATAGTGTGTGTTTATAGGGTGTTACTGGAAAACAGAAACATGTCTTCCAGAGAAGTAAGGGGAACAAATATAAACTACTATGGATGTTACTAATTGTAAGTAGCAACTTTAAGTCAACATTACTATGTAAATAATGCTTACCACATGGAAGACTTGTGTGTGGTGTTCTTTAATTGTTGTTTTTGTATAATTAAAGCTTAAAAATGATTAAATTTTAAGATTTTGTCATATTTTCAAAGTCACTGTTATTGGCCAAAGCTCTGACGGCATATCAGACCTGGAGTAAGACAAAGCTATATATTTGCTGTAGCGGTGTCTCTGGTAGCAGTCTCTGTACTTCTCCAAACAGTTTATATATTTACTGGTGAAAAAAGCATTTAAAATTTGAGTAACAGGGGAAAAGAGTTTTGTGGAAGACTTACATTGAAAACCTTCCAGAAGTATTCATGACCTCTTCATATTTCAAGGAATTTCATATTACAGAAATAAGAAACATGAAACTGCCTTTCAAGTAAAATACACATACATTATAAGATAACCATTTCTTGTTTATGTTATTAGACAAATCCTGAAGATACAACTATTATCCATCATAAAAGTGTATGTAAATAGAGATTGTGTCTTGGATTCACTCTTCATTTTTCTACCAAATACATTTTCCTTTTACATGAACACTACTATTACTGGTCACTTTAACAACTTCATATTATGTGTGCGACTAAGCTGTTACGGTTCAGATTCGAGTTAATTTGTGTGTATACATAAAATAATTTTGTACCTTTGTTACTTTTCACATATCATTATACTTTTTTTTAATGGTTGGTTTCAAAGGTACTTGTCAGGTAATTGCAAACTTTGGAGGCTAAAGAAGGGTGAAAACAAGAGGACAACTATTTTGGCCTCAGCACTAAATATTTTCTACAAAAATTGACACTCAATGTTATGCAGTGAGATAGTCTGCTTGTGCAGCTTATATACTAGTTACTTCATATCATAACAGTTGACATGTTAACCTACAAATTTCCCGTCTTGTGTTCAAATTCAATCTTATGCTATTCTCTCTCTCTCTCTCTCTCTCTCTCTCTCTCTCTCTCTCTCCCCCCCCCCCCTTTTCACACACACACACACACACACACACACACACACACACACACACACACACGTGTTACCGCACAAGTGTGTGATACCATGAAATAGAATGGAATTATAGTAGAGCCCTATTTTTACACTTTTCAAGGGACTTAATGAAAATGGTGTAAAATATGCGAAAACATAAAATGCAGGAAATAATGTTTTAAACGATAAAATAAGCTTACTGGATCACCCTTGCATTTTTGTAGTTTGTGTTATATGTACATAATAGGCATCAAAATATATGCAAGGAAGTTTATTTATTCTTTAATAAATGTTATCCGAATTTTGTAGTATTTTAAGCGCCAGACAGAAATGGAACTGGTAACTTTATAGGAACTAGAAATGTTTGACGTAATTTCATCATGACTGCAGCGACATCAGTCCCTATTACTTTTTCATAATCACATTTTTTCATGGCTTTCTGATCTAAAACAGTTGAGGTTTCTCGCTGAAAATACCACTTCTAAATTTCACTGTGGTTCCTTTGCCACTCCCCAACTGTTGTTTTCCTGAGTTTATAATCTCGTGCCACTTTTAATAAAGTTTTACCATTGTCTATTATTTTTAAAGCCTTAAGTTTTTCTTCCATTGAAATGACCACCTTTTTCCATTTTGAAGCTGTCACCACAAATTTTTATAAACAAAGCTCAACATGTCCACTCCAATACAGATCTAGGTTAGCACTGAGGAGTGAGGAGTAGCAGACGGAGACAATGAACTGAGTGATAATGATGTGCGCCAAAACAAACAATACATATAGTCACTGGTGCACGGCTACTGTGTCCAGACATGGCACAGTGAAAGGGTAGTATAACACAGAAGTTCGGATAACCGAAGATCAGATAATCGAGACTCTACTGTACTACTTGAAATTAGCTTTACCACAGTAGGAGCAGCATTTTGAACAGTTACATTACAGGTATCACGTGATTAATGGAGAATTTATAGTGGGCTTTCAAATTACACTGTTTTGATTTCCTTTCCCGTAATGACATAATTAACCATTTAAGACAAATTCTTGAAAACAGTCAAATACCTTATTTTTCAGAGGTGGAAAGAGTAAGAATACAGGAAATAACTAAACGACCAGATACCAAGACAAGGAGGTCAAAACAACATATAAGCTTTGCAGCAGATGCAGTTGCTGAAGAACCAGGCCGCCTTATGCGAGCTCCAACTCCGTACCCAAAAGAATTACGTGCAATGGCTAAGCACGCCAGGGCTATTCAGCAGATTCAAAAAAAGACTGAGAAAGAGGTGAGTCAGTTTTTTTATTCCTGATTTTTCCCTACGGTACAAAAAGGGAAAAAATCCTTTAAATTTTACTTCCTCGTGTTGCAGGCTGCATAGTTGAGGACAATAACTTTTATTTAAAGCAAAAATTTCAGCCTGTGGTAAAATTTTCTCAGGTGTGGCATAATGCCTCTATTGTGTGTTGTTTTTATTATTATTTATTTATTCTTGTTTATGGTGAAGAAGGAATTTAATGCCAACGTTTTTGTATTGTACAAAATCAACTTGAAATTTACAACTGTAATTAGACACGCTAGAGCCAGAGAAACTGGCACACCTGCTTAATATGTAGGGTCCCTTTGAGCATGCATAAGTGGTTCAGCATGATGTGGCATTGACTCACTAATGTCTGAAAGTGCTGGAGGGAATTAACCCCATTCATCCTGCAGGGCTGTCCATAAAGCCATGAGGGTGACAGGTTGATTATGCTTTAATCCTAATTGTTACAAAACTTTCTAAAAAAAAAAAAAATAAAGAGTTTATGATTGAAGTGGTTCAAATTCTGATTTTTAGGTTTAAATAACAAATTGGTGTTATTTGTTTTCCTTTGGTGAAACTCGGTTCCTTTAGAGTTTGTTCATGTGGTGTCATCAACAAATAAACTTATGTGCAACAACTTCTGGCATGTCCTTGTGGAAATCACTGATATTGAAAGTAACTTCGACAAACTCAAAAATTGTGTAATGTGGCGCATGTGCATCATTGTGGAATCTATCAGCAGCCACATGCTGAGACAGCTGATATATCCAAAAGGAAGATGAAGAACATCGCATATGTAGAATACTTCTTGGCTCAGTTCCAAAGTGTGTTACCTTCTAGTAAGATTGAAGGACTAGGAGAGTTCAGTTTATGACAAATCTGTTGGTGCCCTAAAGTAATGCAGTAAATCTAAGATGTGCAGTTCTGAGGAAGAAAATAATTAGCTGTTAAGTTATGCTTCCTCCACCACCACCACCCCCCCAATCCCACCCACCCACATTCCTACTGTACACATCAGAATTATGTGGTAATATGCTGCCCCTATCTCATCTACAACCTTACAGAAACCGTTTTCACAATTTTGATGATTCCTTATTCGCTTACTCTTGTTGGGCACAATCCCCCCTTCCCACTCATACATATTATGTCACATTACTATTTACCATATTCA
Organism: Locusta migratoria; assembly: GCA_026315105.1. Classification (NCBI taxonomy): domain Eukaryota; kingdom Metazoa; phylum Arthropoda; class Insecta; order Orthoptera; family Acrididae; genus Locusta; species Locusta migratoria. The sequence goes on from CM048755.1 coordinate 383,801,063, forward strand.
AAATTTGGAATCTCTGGATTTTGGTGGGCAGCAGAGGTGGTCAAACTTAAGAGTTGTCCTGCAACCACTCTGTAGCAATGAACATTGTACTGCAGGAAATGCCCAAATCGGTTGAAAGACACAATGGATGGCTTTGATCAAGGGTATCAGCCTGGACACACATGTATGTGTCACCTGTCAGTCATATCTAGACATATCATGGACTCCATATTAAGACAGTCAAAATATTATGATTTGTCCGTAATTATCACGATTTCTAGGCAAAATTGACAGTGTTACAGGAAACTGTACTAAAATTACAGAATTTGCTATTTAATTTATTTCAGTAGTTGGCAACAACAGGCTGACTCATACTCCTAGATTCCCAAAAAGGAAAGGTTCTCAGATAAGTGAGTGGCTTTAACATTTTTTAAGTAATAGAACCCAGAGTGCTTTCCTCAAAGGCAAGTGTTTGTTGAGATAAGGGTATAAGGAGAAGTACCCAAGTGATAGGACTGTTCCAATTTTCTACATACATAGATAATCTTGAAGAAAGAGTGAACTGTAATTTGCAGCTGTTTTCTGATGATTCTGTGCTTTATGAGAAGGTGGTGGGTGTTGTTAAGTGACTCAAAAGTTTACAATATGTGTTTCTTGGTACTGTCATGTAGGAAAGCATAAAATTGCAAAGTAATATGAAGTGGAATGAAAAGATACTGATAGTAACAGGCAAGCAAATGTTCTACTTCATTTTATTCTAAGTTTCAGTAAAGTGTGGTTCATTTATAAAGAAGACCATACATGGAACCCTAGTGCAACCATTCCCTGGTACTGTGGGAGTGTTTGGGATCCCCACCAAGTTGGATTATAGAAATACATGGAAGAGTTAAGAGGTGGGCAAAAGGTTTTTTTTACCACTGGCTGCGATCAGTACAGTGTTGCTGAGCTACTTCATGAATGCAAATGCGAATCCTTATTTTTGCAGAACTAGATTGAGAATATATACAAAACTTGGAAACAAAACTGGCTTACAGAACTATTCTAATGCCATCAGTATACATTTTGTATAAGTACCATAAACTTAATAGAGAACAGGACACTTATAGAGCTTTATTAGCCATTGGAACAGAAAAGAAAATGACTACATCCCAATTAAAATTATATGAGACTTGATGTTTGTCACATGGCATTAAAGTGTTATCACATCGGCTGTCAGCTGCTGCCCTGATACAGGCAATGCAAACATGATGGGACACTTAAAAAAATGCTGTTAATATGTAATGTGGAGAAATTTTGGAAGCGGTCACTGAGTTCTGGCAGGAATTCGATAACCTCTGTTGACATCTAATTTTAAGAGACCAATGACTGAAGTGTAGTAGACGATGCATTTTGTACCCTTGAATTAAAAGGCATGTCATAACCTCACCATGATCTCATGATGTGAAAAGAGTCTGAAAAAATGGTGTGAAACAATTAGCTGCAGAACTAAAAATCAAAATCTCTATTGTACTTGACAAAATTTGAACCTAAAATCTTTTCAATGACAGGCTGTCACCTTATCTGTTGTGCTACATAACCATACTGTTGGAGCAAGCCAATCTCTGTGCTTATAATTGAACATTTGACACTAAATTGTACCTTGTGTGGAATGATCCTGTAACATTTGTTTATTGCTGTGCATGTGTGTATTTCATTGGAACTGCTGTTTGTTCAGTGTTTTTAGTATGGTTATTGAATGTGGTGAGAAGTGAAATTTAAAAAAATCAGACTTTCGATTCAGGATCCAAATACATCAAGAAAGAGAGCCAGATGAGGAATTGGAAGTGAATTGACCAGTTGTTTTTATCAGTTTGGCAGTGGTGAATGGTTCAGGCTTGACATTGAGCACTCTGTTTCAAGGAAATCATCTTTAATGTGTGAAATATCAACTATCAAGTAATTTTAATCGAACTATGATAGTGGTACAAGGCCCCCTCCACAGTGCACCATATAATGCAGACTTTGGATGTAGGTATAAAGGTTTATCATGTAGTGAATGACATCTCTCACAAAGATGCACAGAACTAGCTGTACTAAACATCTTATGTAATTGCAGTGAAGTGCTGTAATAGGAAACAGTTAAATATTAATGAAGAGAACATCTGTAGAAACCTTTCTAGAAGGATGCGTATAATTCCTAATTAAATGCATTCATAGATGGTTTTGTTCTTCTGAAAGATTATAAAATCATAATATCATTTTGGTCATTATTCTTCCTTTTTTTTTGCTCACTTTAGGTTACGGTAGTAACCCTAAAAGTGGGCTTTTTGCGATCGCCATTTGAAAGCTCAAAATTTAAATGAAAATAACAGCTCAACCATTCATCTAACATGTAAATTGACTAACCAGATTTGTAGAGGAGAGAATTATCTCCGAGTTTGCTCTCATGTTTTTTTCATAACTCACACCGTTACAGAGAATTAAAAAAAAAAAAAAAATGGCGATTTTACGTAAACCAGGTGTTTGGAGATGTCATGTGACATTCCTTGCCTGGAACTCTCTCGGGCATCTGCCATCATGCTTTCTGTATTTTATGATTTTCTTATTATAACTTACGCATTGTCGTTACCAAGCAATGGCGCTCTGAAGAATTAACAGAAACGTGTAATTCTTAGAACGATAAATTATAATCTAGTGTCTAAAGTGCCATATTAGCAGTTAACAACTACCATCAGTAGTATGATTAGATTAAATTAGTTTTTCATTCTGTAGACCCATGTTGAGGAGATCCTCGTGGATGTGGAACATGTCAAGAATCAAATTTTACAAGCTGAATAATAGATAATACTATAATATAAATACAGATACATACTTTTTTTTAGCGGAAAATATATTAATACTAATATAGTATGAATACCAATACATGCATAATTTGGTACAATTTAGAAATTCACTAATGGAGTAGTAGGAGTTGGCCACTAGAAAGGTTTTTAGGCTCCTTTTAACTGATCATTATTTCTAGCTAAATTTTGTATAATCAATGGTAAATTGTTGAAAATGGCTGCACAGAATGATAAAACAAGACAGGTAGCAGAACTAACATCAGATTATAATTCTGGGCAGAGTAAAAGTGTGTCTGAAGATGCAGTGCATCAAATACTACTAACAATGGGCCTTAACCTGCCAATCATGACTCGAGCCTGTTCTAATGTTAACGCCGTGACATCAGCAACTACAACTGAAATGGGCACATGACACATGACTATTGTCACTGGACAGTGGTGCAATTGGAGGAATTGTGTCTCTTATGAATACTGATACTTTATTCATCACGCCGTGGAAGGGTGCAAATCTGTCAACTTCCTGGGGAACAGTTCCTTGACATCTGTACTTCAGGATGGAGACAAGCTGGTGGCAGCTCAGTTATGTTCTGGGGAACCTAAATTGTGGTCACCCATGGGACTGTGGAGCTCATGCAAAGCACTATGATGGCCATGATGTATTGTACACTAGTTGCAGATCATGTACACCCCTTCATGACAATCGTGTTTCCCTACAGCAGTGGTATTTTTCAACAAGATAATGTGCCATGTTAAAAGTCAGAAGTGTGGTGTAATGGTTCAAAGAGCACAGTGGTTAGTTTCAATTGGTATGCTGACCTCCCAACTTGCCAGGTCTGAACCCCGATGAACACATCTGGGATGTGATTGATTTTGGCATCATCGAGCAGTTATCGCCTCCACCCCCCTCCCTTTCCCAGAATTTACGGGAATTAAGTGACTCGTGTGTGCAAATGTGGTGCCAACTTCCTCCAGTGACCTACCAAGGCCTCATTGCTTCAATGCCAAGATGTGTTGCTGCTGTTATCCAAGGGTGGATATACCAGCTATTAGGTAGGTGGTTGTAATATTCTTGCTCATCAGTGTTAAATTCTTGGAAAGGAGTTAGGTATTCAGCCACAAAAATCATTTTACCGCCTGCTGTGTGATGTGTGTATTTTTTGGATAATGAAATTGAGTTCAATTACAAATTTTTCTGTTCCATAAACAAATTCAATTTCTTCATGTGTTGTGTATGTAGGGGCTAAAAAATGGAGCCATTTAACATAGTTTTGTATAAAAAATCATTTGTTTGATAATAAATAACATAAATTGTTACCATGTTACTATATTCTCTGCTGAGATAATCTTCTATAGTTGGTCTTCCCATCTTGTAGTGAGTGGTTAAAACTCTGAATTATGGAACATACAAATAATTAACTACAGAAGAAGCTTCACATTTATTTCCACTATTTAGTTGGGCTTTCATCAATAAATACAGACCACAGTAGCCTGCAGGAGAGATGGCCCTAGTGATTCCAAAACACTTCAGACATTGCAGTTGGTATTAACATTGTACTCATACATATAAGATGATACACATTGAGCCTGTAGTCATTGAACCTTAACATATCTATATTGTGGTTGAATACCTGACTCCTTTCCAAGTATTTTATATTCTGTTCTTTCAGACATGCATAAAAGAACGAACCCTGCATAAATAATTAAGGTGATAACATTTCAGTGATCTCTTAGGGACAGATGCACACCAGGCACGAACTGTTAGGAGAAATTGATGAAACACGTTAAGCAATGAAGAAAATGGGCAAGAGCTCAGTACAGTGTAGATAAGATTGAAAATGTGGGTCTGATGGGAGGCATGTGCAGTAGTTTTGGTGATTATCGTGTACGCATGCCATACTGGTTGACACACGTGCCTAATGAGCAGAAGGCCTGGGTGTGAATCCTGGTCTGGCTCAAATTTTCAACTTTCCTGTGACAGCTAGTCTCTTTAATTCCTCTTTGTCTTTACCATGTAATTCTTGGCATTTGTCTATTATGCTGCTTAACAATGAACTGTACATTTAACCTGCAGGTGTGAGCATGTACTGAGACAGAGTGGGAGGTTATTTAATACATGAATGTATTGTAATGATTTTATGGACATTTAACAATGTCTACGATTTAATGAATCCAACAAGATTTCTTCCCTCCTGCTTGATTGGGCATTTTTTATGCTTGATGGTATCTCAAATAATATTTTTTCTATAATTTTCAACTTTTCAGGTGGAGGAAGATTTACCCCTTCTTGAAGAGATGGTGCCAAAGCCTGTCAGTGAAGTTGTTATAAAGGAAGCAAAGGTTAAGAAACCAGCTATAACACAATTTACAAGTGCTGTAAATTCACCAAATGACTCAAAGGTTAGTATATACAGCTGCATATGTTTCTGTTATTTCTTTTTTCATAGATTCCTATAATTTGTCTTTGATAATAGTATCCACTTCATAACTAGAGGAAACAATACTGCAAAATATACTGGAATTGTCCAAGACACTGTGTTCATAGCTATATAACCCTGCATTTATGATTGTATGCAGTAAAGTGTCATTTAGACATTGTTGTAGCTTCGGTGGGTAAAATGTGTATTAAATTGGAAAATGCCGTAAGTGGTTGCTTCTTTCAAAAGTAATAAAAATATGTCTTTATATGAAGAGACTCCAAATATCATAAAAAGAAATATAATCACAATTATAATGTAAATTTTTAATTCCTACAAATTCCAGATTCAGAAGTTCAATAATTAGAGGTATTTGAAAAGTTGACCAACTGTCTGTTGCTCGAGTCTCCAGAGGTGTCATGGCCTCTAAAATGGTTGTTGACTCTCTCAGTGTGGCGCTTGGGAAAATAGATGCTGCCAAACATTTATTACACCCAAGTAGAGGTTGCCCAGAATGTTCTGTCTCTTTTGACATGAAGAAAGTATGAAAAGAGTGAGATTCGAGTTTTATCTCTACGTGTATGGCACACATTGTCCAAAAACTCTTGTTCCGGAGGTCTGTATTGAGAAACTGGCAGTGTTGAGCATCAGTGGACAAAGTTCAAGAGTATTTTACATTTACATCCATGCCTTACAAGCCACCTAGTGGTGTGTGGGAGAAGGGTACTTTGCATACCATTGTCACTTCCTCCTATTCCAGCCACGTATGGCTCACAGAAAAAGAAGAAGAAGAATGCCTGTACGCCACTCTGTGGGGCCCTAATCTCTCTAATCTTATCCTTGAGTTCGCTTCACAAGATATACATAGGAGAAAGCAATATATTGGTTGACTCTTCATCAAATGTAAGCTCTTGAAACTTTGAAAGAAGCCCGTACCATGATACAGAACATCACTCGTGCAGTGTCTGCTACTGCAGTTTCCTAATCACATCCAAGAGGCTTTAGTGCTTACTAAATGACTGCATAATGAAGCATTCTGCTCTTTGTTGGATCTTCTCTCTGTTTTCCATTAACATTGCCTGGTATGGATCCCACCCTGATGAGCATTACTCAAGAGCTGGCTGATCAATAGTTTTGTAACCTACTTCTTTTGTTGACGGACTACACTCTCTGAGGATTCTTCCAATGAATCTCAGTCTGGCATATGCCTTACCCACGACTGATTTTATCTGGCTGTTCCATTTCAAATTTGCCCCCTTATGTCTACTCCCAGATATTTTATTGAAGTAACTGCTTCCAGTATTTGTACTGCTCCTGCATAGTTATATAATATCTTTCTTTCTATGTAAACACAGCACTTTACACTTTAGAGAAAAAGTAAGGAAGACACTAAATAGCTAATAGACCTATACAGTAATGTGCAGTTGGAAAGAACACTAAGCGTAAAATTGTTTTGTTGTTTGCAGATGGTAAGGTGTCAAGTATATTATACATTTAACAAATAATCACTTCTGTTATCTTTGTTCTTTAGACAGATCATAAATGAACAGCTCTGTGATATAGGAGACTTTCCAGGTGGGAAAATAGGTATAAAATAAAGATTTTTGACTTACCTAAAGTACAGGCTCGTCAACAGAAACACCAAACACACACAAAAACACACAAACATTCGAGCTTTCGCCACTAGTGGTGGCTTCTTCGGGAAAAAGAGGAAGGAAGGAGAGGAGAAAGGGAAGGATACGGGTTTTAAGGAAGTGGAAAAGGAGCCATTCCAATCCCAGGAGTGGAAGGACTTACCTTAGGGGACAAAAAGGAAGGTAAACAAATACACATACACACACTCACACATATCCACAACCAAACACACCTAGGCAGGGTGTGTTTGGATGTGGATATGTGTGAGTGTGTGTGTATTTGTTTACCTTCCTTTTGTCCCCTAAGGTAAGTCCTTCCACTCCTGGGATTGGTGTGTTTGAATGTGGATATGTGTGAGTGTGTGTGTATTTGTTTACCTTCCTTTTTGTCCCCTAAGGTAAGTCCTTCCACTCCTGGGATTGGAATGGCTCCTTTTCCACTTCCTTAAAACCCGTATCCTTCCCTTTCTCCTCTCCTTCCTTCCTCTTTTTCCCGAAGAAGCCACCACTGGTGGCGAAAGCTCGAATGTTTGTGTGTTTTTGTGTGTGTTTGGTGTTTCTGTCGACAAGCCTGTACTTTAGGTAAGTCAAAAATCTTTATATTATTTATTCCAAAACTCTGTTCTTTCACAAAAACTAATGTGAAAAAGATATTTGTACACTTGCTACTCGATTAACAAATATGAATAATTTAGGCCAAAATTTTATACAGCCTACACAAAAACTGTTAAATGTAACAACAATTTTTCAGAAACTAAATTGTCTAAACCTACTAAAGATAGCACATAAGTGCTAAAACATACATGGGTGAAAAACTACAAAAAGGTGACTTATAGAGGATGGAATTCTACTACAGGTTATGTTGGCAAACACAGAAATAAGAACTCTGTCATTGTACTCTGCACTGTTGAGGTGCTGTACTTACGCTAGTAGTGAAAGTTTTTATGGAAATTTTCTGCTGTTCTTTCTCTGCAATGTTTACCTTATGATGATTTATTTATTTCCTATAGGATTCCCTTTTATAATTTTAAGATATTGTGCTACACTGTTCTATGTACTTTGACAAGACGACTTACTCATAATTATTTAAGTAACTTAATGATTTATTTTAAACTAGGATAAGTTGTAGTTTACATTGTAATTCTTTATTAACTGTTAAATTTATATATCATAAGCATCTTCTTGTGTTATGCACTATTTAATTCTGTGAAACTGTGTGAGGTTGCACAGTGGTAATGCACAGGACTCACATTTGGGAAGAAAGTGGTTCAAATCCACCCCCAGCCATCCAGATTTAGGTTCTCTTGTGATTTCTGTAAATTAACCTAGGCAGATGCCAGGATGGTTTCCTTAAAAGGGCACAGCCAATTTCTTTCCCCACCTGAGCATGAGCTCCACCTCTAATGACTGTGCTTTGACAGGCCGTTACACCTTAATTTTCTTCCTTCCTTCAGCACTTTGTCTTCACCAATTCTGTGAACTATACATAATGACTTGTTCCGTTGCCTTGTAACTGTGGCAAACATATTCTCACAGGTAACAGTAAATAAATAGCAAAAGTGGTATTTTCTTCTAATTTAACAAGTGATTAAAAAGTACTATATTTTACTACTGTAACAACTTTTAAAGAAGGAGTTTCTTGTGCATATATCACATTTATCACCATTCATTTAATCAAAAAGTGCTTTATTATTTGCAGGAATCTATGGGAAATAGTAGAGAAAATGAAAATCTTGATGTTTCTGAAAATAGAGTTGAAGTCCCTCAAGATTTCAAACAAGGCTTAGTTGTCAACAGAAAAGATATTGATGATTTGGATGTAGCCAGTCCAGTTGTAGCAGTAGGAAGAGGTCCTGTTATCCGTGAAGCAAAGTATGTGAAAAAATCTACAAATTCCTCTGCAGCAGAAGAAATTTCTATGAGTAGTGTAGTTTCATGCTCACCTTGTGAGCAGGGGCAACCTCAACCTCCTCCATATTACATTGCAGCAGCTTATTCAAAACAAGCTGCATTTTTTAGACAGCAGGAAAATATGCAAATGCAGAATAGGCAGAAAGCACAAACACCTGTTGAGGATCATCAAGGTATGTTTCAATGTAAATTAATAATGTACTTAACTAAAAGCTAGTTCTAAACTTCATGAGATGAATCTCTCTTTCATGAAGAAAAATACAGAATAATATGTCTGGAATATTTGCCTGAGAAGGTGTTTCTCTAATTTCTATCAGCTGTTAAAGTAGTTACATGTGATGATGGTCCGTATTAGTAAGTTCCTCATTCCTTCTGTGAAAATATTTTTCTTGATTTATATTTTTCACATGAAAATTTCAAAAGTAAATCCATATAGATGATATTTAGAGAATTATGCGTGGTACCAGTATAGTTGATTTTAAACTTAGTTGCAATTTATGGCAGAAACATCTACCTTTATATTTAATAACCTTTCTCATGAAGTAATTACAAACTGTTGCTTAATGAATGTATAGAATATCAAACTGTGTGATGGGGGATTGAAGAGTTTCTAGGAAACAATACAGCACGTCATTCTCAATGAAAGTTACTTATAGTGTATCTAAGGGAGGGGGGTAAATGACCTCATGGGTAACATTGGAAGCCCCATGAGGTTTTTTACATTTGATGCTGTAGTGAACTGAGAAGTTGTAACATTGGAAAATTGTAAGGTAATGCTGAAGGATCTGCAGCTTAATGTTACTTGGTGCAGGAAGTGGCAATTGACCCCCAACGTAAACAAATTTAACATGTTGTGAATATACACTAATCAAGAGCATTCATTATATGATTTCATGATTGCAGAATAATTTGCTGGAAGCAGTTACAGTTACTTCCATAAAATATCTGGGACTAGGCACAAGGAGTGATTTGAAGTGGATTGGTAATATAAAATTAATTGTGGGTAAGGTAAGTTTCAGATTGAGAGTCATGGGAAGAATCCTCAGGAAGTGTAGTTCATGAACAAAGGAAATAGCTTAAAAAACATGCATTCAACCAAAACTTTAATGTTCTTCCTCAGTGTGGTATTCGTATCAGATAGGATTGATAGAGTACATAAAGAAGAGTCACAGACTTCATTACAGTTTCATGTAGGAAGCATAAAAACAACATGAAGATGATCAGCCAACTCCATTGGCACATATTGTGCATCATGGGATGCTGTCAAAGTTCTGAGAGTGTTTGTTTCTCTGAGTTATTCACTATACAGCGTCCTCCTACATATATTCACAAAAAGACCCTGGGGATAAAATTAGAGGGATACGATATCATAAAAGGCTTCTAGGAAGTTGTTTGTCCTGGGACCTGTGTTCGATTGGAAAAGGAAAATGAGGAAGTGACAATAGTTCACAAAGTACCTTCCACCATATACTGTGAAGTAGCTTGCAAAGTCTGAGGTGATATTCCAAAGTTCCAGAAATATTTCAGTTAAAATCATTATGCCATATATCCCATCATCTTCAAGGAAATTGCCTTGTGAGTGATCTCAGATGATACCAACATTTCTGCCACTTCTTAAACCCATCCTGGAAGCATTTGTGGTTAGAATATTTAGTACCATCTTTGATTTTCCATCTCTAATGACCGTGTTGACGGGATGTTAAACACTAATCTTCCTTCCTTCCTTCATCTTTGATTCTGTTTTTATCTTTTCTACTGTATGAAATTAATGTCCCTTTACTATTTTTTATCTTAAGAAAGTCGAAAAAGTTACACAGGGCTAAGGAAGATGGATACAATTGGTGAGCAAAAACTGTTGCCTTATTTTTTGTCAGAATTCTTGAATACAGTAGGCCATTGTGTCCTAGTAGAATAATCCATCATTTTTGCATTACTTCTGTAGATGCAATCTTAATCGTTTTGACTAGCCACAGTTGATTAATAAGAATGTTAATATTTTATTTTACATGCATTTATTAAGCCACAAATTTCATTCAAATATGCTTGGGTGACAAATTGACTAAAATGTGCCAGTGTAATGAGTTGTTATACTTAAGTATCCAATGTGAAACATTAAAAGTACTTGTTGGAATATGCCGAGTGTAATGTGTTTCGCATGAGCACAGACAATAATATGCATTAGCTACATAAGACCTTGTGTCCTCAGGGTCTTTCACGACAGCTTGCCTGGACTAAATGTTTCAATGGTATCTACCCCATTGACACTGATGGCAGATATAACGAACATGCAAGTGCTGTATTCTGAAATGACATGGCTCAGAAGATTTTTATATAAAACAAAGTCCCCACCCTCTTCCTCTCTTCCAAACATTTATACACCGTCCAAATGCTGTTGCTTGACAACTTTTTAACTATTTATTGAAATGATGTTATAGCTTGTTTAAAAGGTTTTCTTCTTCTTTTCTTTCAGGAATATTGCCACCTACACTTGTACAGAACTCAAATTTCCAAGATGAGGAGAAGAACCGTAATTCATTTCTACTTGTCACAGATAAGGAAGATATTGCTCCTGATAAAAATTTTAGTGGTCATTTGAATGATGAATCTGGTCTATTTCATACAAAATTAATAGCTTTGGAAGGCGATGTCACCAATCTTAGTGGGCCTTACGATAACTGTAAAGAACATCATGAGAAATATACTAAAGAGTTACCCAGTATGCCTCCATTCACTACTGCAAAGACAGAAGATAGCAGTAAAATTGGGAATTTTATTTCTGGAAGCATGCTAAATCCAGATCAGCTGAATGAAACAGTGGACTTAAATGTAGCTGGTTTTTGTACTGAGCCAGATAAGAACTGTATGAATCAAAATATAGCATTTTCTCATACAGACTCACTGGAATCAGATGTTGAGAAGGATATTATGGAACCAATGGCTTTTACTCAAGAGAAAGCTCATATAACGGACAATGTGATTGTTCCGACACCACAGCGACCAAATTCGAGACTGTCAAACACCCCTACCTGTGAATCAAGCCTCTGTAACCCTTCTGTTAGTTCAGCGACTTTATTACAGAATATAACACGTAGTTCTACAAATACAGCAACTGTGAAGTCTACAAAGATACCCTCTTTAAGGTCACCGATAAAGCAGGAATGCAGTGCAGTGACTAGAGCTGATAAATCACCTCGTACTTTACCTCCACCAGTGGCTTCAGGTATACCCCTACCAGGCTTTTACTCAAATATAGGCTCAAAGAGGAGTTCGTACAGTTCACAGTCATCAGGAAGTAGACCTAGTTCCGTGGCCCCTGCGAGTGTTGTGCCAGATACTTCTCTTGCAGAATCTGTACTGAATTATGCAAATCTTCCACCTGTTAAAGTAGCCTCAAGTTCAGTTGTAAATGGCTACATAAAAAAAGATGATGTACCTGATAACAGATCTCCTTTGCCAATGAAGCCAACTTGGTCTTCTCAGCCTGACCATAACCGTAAACACAGCCGTATACCTGTTGGAATGGTGCCTACTGTACAAAAAGCATCTGAAGTTACCGGAAAACCAAGTAAAGTTTGGATGTTTGGTCTTCACAAAAATGCTACAGTGGTAAGTAACATTTTTAGAGGATATACTTTTCTATATTTTTAATGAATGGAACATTTGCAACTAATTGCATTGTGTACTGCTTGTTTCCATTACACAGTAATAATTACTTCATTTACTTTAGCTCCCTACGAATTGTCTAAAAACACCATTCTCACTATTAGTTGTTTACATACACATGTTAAAACTTTTTCACAATGTTAACTGTACATCATACTTTGGCTTCAACTCAGCCTCTTGCCCTTTGACCTAGTGAGGTGGTGTGATATGTAGGATTGGGATACCTGTTCAAATCCACATCCGACACTCCAGTTTGTGCCAAAATCTTTTCAGGCAAATACCTGGTTGGTTGTTGTGAAAGGGCATCACCAATGTCCTTCCACATTCTAGAATTATTCCTAGCTTGTGCTCTGACTATAATTTCCATCTTGCCCTTTCAGTGAATGCCCTTAAGTTATTGTGATTTTCTGACATGCCTTGTGGTCTGTCTGAAAGCTTGAAGCAATACACTCCTTCCCCCCCAATACTTTCCAAAATCTGCACAAGTCGTTATGCATACCTTACTTAGCTAATACCCTTGTGAGAGGGATGCCATTCACACAGTAAGAACATGGCCTTCAAAACACGAAGGGTTAGAGTTAAGTCTTGGCTAATGCGAAGTTTTAGTGAGTGGAAAACAGTCTCAAAATATGGACATATTTAGTGAAATCTTGACAATAAGCATTATTTTTTAGGTAATGTCTTTGTAAATGGTACAGCTTAAAGAAGACTATGGACTTTAACATCCATCAACCTTATGGCACCAATGAGTCTGCAAAATGAGACAGATAAACAAAATTAATGATATGCAAATCCTGTATTACTAAATTATTCACGAAAACAAATTGACAGAGACCAAATGCTGTGTGTGGGCAATGTGTTGTTTTTCTGTGCCAAATATGCCTCTTCATCTATCAGTGCTTCTCTCTTTTTGTACCACTGCTAAAGATATTGATTCTTCAGTTTACCTTTTTTATATTGAGTTGTGTAATGTTCCTGTAATAATTAGTTATGATTGGATAATTCTTAAATTATTAAGAAGAAACTGTTAATGACTTTCAGTTCTTTAAGGAATATTCAGGAATTAGGTTGAATGAAGTACTGTTTCACTTTTTTCTCCTAGTGAAACTCCATTTATAGTTTCGGTGATACTGGTTGCTTACCTTTGGTTTAATTATTGGCTTGACACTAATGTGCGAGTTCAACTGCTGAAGCAAATTGTAAAATGGAAGGAACTTTAGGTTCCTGAAAACAATCTAGTAACACAAATGACAAATCCCATTTGTGATTAACACTTGATGATTGCATGTGGGATTATTCCTTCAAGTATACCATTGGTAACTGAACGACTGTTTCATTAGAAATGGTGCCTTTTTTTGTGTAATGGTAAATCTTAACCAAAGGGCTGGTCCATTAAATGTGGCAACCACCTTGCAGTAAAATGTGTATTTAAATGAAGTGTTCACTGTAATACTTCAGTTAATATGATCATCCAACCCTTCAGAGATTTGAAGTCCTTCAAGTTGTAAAATAATAATAATAATAATAATAATAATAATAATAATAATAGAAATTTCCATTTTCTGAGTGTCTACGGTACGTGTCATCTTTTGAAATGTGTTAGTGCTTGAATTGTACTATTGTTAGATGTTATCAGTAACGATTAAGACTGAATAAAAGCATTTACTTAAAAAGCACTGTAACAAGAACAACTAATGTTGATGTAAAACTCGGGGACAATAATATAATTGAATCTTCAGTGTTATGAATTTCAAAATAGTTTGTTAGGAGAAATGGATATATGTTTGAAAGCAAGATGGTGGAGGAAATGGAAAAGAATGACAGTTGCAAAGTCCATGGAAGGAATTCTGGTTAATGATGACCAAGGGTCAAGATGCAAATATTGTAACACCAATTATAAGTAGCCAACAAACAATAAATTGAACATAGTACTAAATCTGAAATGCATCACAAAGTACAATTAGTGAAGAAAGGCAGATACAGTATGGTCAGAGAGAACAGAAAAATAATAAAAATAAAATGCAGGCAAATTCTGAGAGTTGCATAGAGTTGATGTGTAATGGAAATATAAAAAGGGAGTATGTAGGATTGTAAATGATAAGGGTCATGGAGGAAGAATACACATTAAAATGATGGCCAGATATTTCCTGTCACGGTATTTGGAAACACTGTGTTGCAGGATTACCTGAGCAGTGAAAGAAGTACTTAAACATAGTCTATTAGTAAATTATGTAATTATAGCTACAAGCAGTGGAGGGTGGAGGTACCTAAAGCTGGGTTTTGCACCCAAGTTTTATTGTTATTTTACATTTTTATATGAGATGCTTACAAGGCAGAAAATGATTTATCTTAGCTCATGGCTTCTTGACATTTGTCATGATTTAAACATCCCTAGAATTCACGGTGTATGAAAGTCACAAAATTCAGTCTTTGCAAATTCAGTTTACAAGTGTGTGAAAAGTTAGAGGTATAACAGTGAGGGAAAAAATCTACAGCAGAGTGAAAGCTACAATTTATTAATAACTGTAATGTAATGAACTACATTCCTAGTCAACATTCATTAGTCATTTAAAAGACTGAAATAGAAGTCACATTAAACATTATAACTTTTGAGTACACTTATTCTTACTCCATATGTACTGAAAATTTGCCCTCGTGTTTCTTATTGATGTAAATTTGTCAGTCACTTGTTGATTAAAGTACATATTCTTTATCACAAGATGCCTTTCAGTGGGCAGCATCTCCAAGGCTGACAATCTTTCCTGGAGAACAAGGTTGCATAAGAATGATTTTATTATTTTGAATGTTGAAAAACACCTTCTTGCTTCAACTAACATAATGGGAATAGGGAAAATTTGCTTCAACAATATAGAGCACTCTGTGAAAGTCTGGCCTAGGTTGTTGATCATGATAAACTCTGCTAGGATAAAAGAACCAGACAATGATCTACACTCTTGTGGTAGTTAATTTGTGAATTAAGCTACATTTTTACAATTGCTGTTAAAATGTCATTATTGAGTAGCAGAATGACATACTCGAGAAGAAAGAATGCTGGGAGAAGCATGCAGAGAAGTGTCCTATGTAGGGCGAAGCCACCTAGTGGAGCACATGGAACTGCTTCTGGCCCGGGGGTCTGCAGGCAACCTGCAAATGCCTGTGACATCAATGGTGAGCATGTTAAGCAGTGCCAAGGACATGCCCTGAATTGCTGCTGCCGCAGGTATAATGGGCCGAGCTGTCCACCAGAGTCTTACAGGAGAAATGCAACCACCCCCCCCCCCCCCCAGCTGGTCATGAGGCTGGCAGCATTTTTGGTCTTGTTACAGGGCAACAGGATGTTACACAACCAAAAGTAGTTCATTGTAACATATTCCATGGTATAAGGTTAAGCTTCCTAAATGAAATAGAAAAGAGAGACATGTAGTTTTAAAAAATTGAAAGTTGTGCAACACTTCAACAGTACCACAGATTACCAATGGCTACAAACCACATTCTTTTTAATTGCATTGTGGCAGAAACAAGTTGTACTGTCCAGGTTTTACAGTGGATCTGTTGCATAGGTAAGATGAAGTTTCTTAAGTTCTAACAAGAATATTTTAATGTGTGTGATGAAAGAAAATACTAAGAAACTGCAACAAATTTTCTCTTTCAAGATTTTCAAAATTCCTATAATGCAATTGCACAAAATAAATTGTGGCACAGTTTGAGAAATAGTGATGAGTGCCAAATCTAACATGACAGCTGTGAAAATATACTAACACAATACACAATAATTCTGTCAGGCTTTCTGAAGAGTGGATGAGACTGTTGAAAATAGTTTTAGAGTACTGAGCAGAGAAAACTCTTTTGTAATATTATATCAGAAAATAATGTCATTTATAAGGCTGCATAACCTGGCATTGGTTATGAAATGCCCCCCTAGAAATGTTTCATCACAACCATTGTTACGTACATTTGCAATCAGTGGAAGAACACTGAATCTACTTTTAGGAGCATCTAGGTACAAATTTGATTCTGGCGTCCTTGGTTTAGATGTTCTGTTGTTTGACTAAAGCACTCAAGAAAGATGGTGATATTGGTTCCTTCAGCCAGCTTATGGCCAGAAGTAAGACTGCCTGCTATGCCCCTCCCTCTTACCCATCATGCTTTATTCACTGTGTTATCAGTTTTTATGTAATTTCAATACAAATTTCTCAGTGTTCAATTTAAGATTTAATATGTGGAAGATACTGATAAAAATGACCAGAATACTAATTGTAAACTTTTCACTAAAAGATTTTTTGTTGATTTGTCCTAGAAATGTGCCAGAAGGTGTTTAATGGATCAACTAGAGCTAAGTACATAAGCATTGCTGCTTGAACACAATGGGAAAAAAATCACAAAATTTGGCACAGGTTTAATTAGGAATTATTTTTATCTGACATGTTCAGCCTAGCAACTTCAGCTGTTGCTATTAACCCTTTAGCTGCTGCCACCGAGCATCCAGCTGTTCAGGTCGCGTGCGTCCTTGAGGCCACCTAATCCCCGCACCTGCGTTACTGTGCTTCCCGACGGCCTGCTGCAAGCCACGCCGCCCATGACTCGGCTGACCTTGCCCTGTGCTGAATATTTCTATAGCCAGGGCGGTCGTGGATGTGTTGCCTTCTGAGTGTGATCACCAACAAACAATGTATAGACAGTACATGCTGTGAAACTGCTTTTGGGTTTTCCACGTCAAATAAACAAATTTCAGAACATTTTCTCAATAGACTAAAATCAATATTGAAGAAATTGATATGAACATTCTCATATGTTCCCTTTGATTATAAGGTGAAGTTTACTAAACGTCGATGTTATACTGGATGTGATATAGTCACTTGTTTGACTTCACGCATGACGTTGCGCAGAGTGCGTGTGAATTTCTGAGGAATTTTAAATGTTATATCTTAGTAAATATTTTGTTAAAATATATTAAAATTGGCTTTCTTGTACAACTACATTCGATATCTTAAAAATAGTAGAGTAAAGAATTTTACAAGCCATATTCAATCGAAAGTATTAAGCCAATTCACCATAAAAACTTGGCACCAGAAAAAATCTCAAAGTTCGGCTTCTTGTATCTCAGGGACTGAAAGTACGACAAAAGTGAAACCTGGTATCTAGTAACCTGACACCACCAGGTTCTCAAATATAAAGTTTCATTTATGTACCTCTTTCCCATACCAAGTAAATTTACTTCAAATTTGTGTATCAAGCCATTCAAGCAACTAAATCTCAGTCAGTGTTATTTTTACAATCATTAAACATTACTAATGTTCACACCTTCTGAATATATTGTCCATCCTTCTTTCTGAGCCAGGCTTTGGATCAGCGCTGGCGAAGTTAAGAATATATTTTTATTTGGTTTTGTTACGTTTTTATAATTCTCCCGCCCCTCTCCCTGATAGTACTAGTGTATTCGAACTTTGCTGTGATTAGTAATTTATTTTAGTGTGGTTATTTTCAAAACATGGTAATGGTACAATGCACAATGGTACCTTGCAAGTTTTACATTCGTACCTGCTTTCTCTACGCACTTTCTGTTTCGAGCAGACAATACATCTATGTGTTAATGTACTTTTCTGGGATTGGTCACTTGTTATAATGTTTTGGAAATGCCTTCCAACATACCTTAGAGGATTATCATCACAACACCTTCCTCTACCAGCTTTTCTGTGCACTGATGCATATGTTTCCGTGAGTTCCTTTAATAGCGACAGATGAAACTCTATCAACATATTACTACCTGTTAATGACCTGTGCAGGACATGGGAATTTAAAACACATGGATCGAGAACATGGAAAAAGAACTACTTATACCACGTCATTGTTATCCGTATACATCCAAGAGAGCTAAGTATCATATCAGAATGGTCAACTGCTCCCATATTCAAGTTATGTAAAATCTACAGTGCTTTGTGGTTTCTTCATTTTCTCTTCAGTATGTTGGTCAGTCTTTCTTGTTTCAACCATTTATGTGGTGTTTCATGTGATCAACATCCACACTTCCTTTTGTCAAACCACTTTATAGTAAGCATTGTATTAGTATACATAAATTGAATATCCCCTCGCATCAGTTTCGTGTGAAATTTAGGCATGTTGCGTCTGATCTTACGGACAAAACCACATATGTTCGCCCCACAACTGTGAAGCCAAGAAAACAGGTATGGGCTTGTGTACAAATTATCAACTTAGAGGATATGTCCACGTTCTAAATAGGGCTTCATAAGTGTAGCCACAACATTACCAATTTTCCCTAAATTATGGAACTCAGTTTCTTTTGATGTATAAACAATGAAATCTAAGATATAGCCAGTTTTACAATCACATAACACAACTGTCTTTATTCTGAATCTGCTCTGTTTGGAAGGAATTAATTGTCTGACAGATAAGCGTCCGTTTAATAATAACAAACTTTCACCAATGCAGAGTTTCTGATGTGGATTAAATGCATGACGGAAAGCTTGTCACACTTTATCGACGATGTGCCAAATTTTGAAAAAATCTGTCTCCTCCAGTATTGGCAGAGTTGTCACTGAAATGTAACATTCTTAGCAGTAACAAAAAGCGGTCCCTTGACATGAGTTCACTAAAAATTGGAGTATTTAGAAGAACATCTCTGGTCCAGTATTAACTAATTTTAAGTTTTTTCATGACAGGCATCAGAATAAAAACAGCTATGAAACAATACATTTCTTCATATCCAGTATCTTTCCACTTTGAGAGTTGAGAATGCACAGATTTTGGAGTATTCTCCTTGGTGTATAAATAAAACTGATTCGTTCCTTCAGCTATATATTTCATCAGTTCTTCTGTAAAGAATAACATGAAAACTGACAGACTACTTGGCTCATTCTCTATTTGACTCACATGTCTCAATAGCGCATCATATAATGCGTAATTTACTGGCCGAAAATCACTTAATTTCCAGTCGAATTTATTGCCGAGACGTGATTTCTAAATAGGAATTTCGTTATCACTTCCTGATTCTTCAGATTCATAACAGCTAATATCTATTGCTGAAACATAAGACTACACTGACACCCTGATGATGTGGATCGTTTATTACTACAGTGTTCTGAATCTGTAGAAGAGCCATTTCTGTCATCAAAATCAAATAGTTCATCCTCGCCATCGCTACTCATAAGAACCTCCATCAGTACACCCACAATGTCTTACCATTTTCTTTGTAAAATACAGGATGTGAAGAACACTGATATAAATTTCGATGAACTGTATACTGTGGTGTAAATCCTAGGTTCACGACAGACGAAGAAGTGGACAACGAGCTAGCTTCTTCCATCAGGAAAAAGTGTCAACCGATGCCGAGTGGACCCGGGTGATGTCCATTGGCGTGGCCTCATTGGCCGAAGGTGCGTGCTTGTTGAGGTGACTGCAAGCTGGTATAAGATAGGAGATCTCGCTACTGATAACGAACCCAGTACTGGAGATGATGGCTTGGGCGAGATGCCTAGCACTGGGTCAGCAGGGCCGGACTGCAGAGCTTATTGTCGTGGTGCAATGGTCCCTCCCACAGCAGGAACGACAGCCAGCGAGGAGGGGCTGCCATCATCATCTGCAGACACCATCATGGTCATGGGTATGGCACTCAGGAGTAGCATCGGCATGACTGAGGGCGCGACGACTGTAGGGAGCACCAGGCAGGGAACCACCGGCACTGGTGGAGACGTCGGATGAGGCGCCTGCTAGGGAGGTGTGGAGATTGGCAGAGGCGGTGACGGCATTTGTGGTGTTGGCCCCACAGGAGCCCGCTGGCGTAACTGGTCCCAGTGGCGGCACACCACACCTCCTGGCGTGCGCACCGACCATACGTGTCAACCCTGCAGATTGTGATGTGCCCAGCAGTCAGTGGGGGCTGCACCCAAAACCCCACATCCATACTACGGAGCCAGGAGAGTAGCAATGTGGGGATGGCGCAGCAGCAGTGCGTAGCCGTGGCATGAGGTGATGGGTCAGCGTCTGTGGTTGGCGGCCGTGTAGTAGTTCAGCGGGACTACGACCTCCCTTTGGCATAAAGCAGTAAGAAGATAAGAATTAAAGCACAGCATCGTCCACAGAAGAAGATACCACATATTTGCGCATCTGGGCCTGGAAAGTGTACACTAGCCACTTTACTCACTGTTAGGTTGGGGGTGGAAAGGCAGAGTAGGAACAAGATGGACCCCCAACTGGGCACAAAAATCCTGAAAAGCAGATGTGGTTGAGGGCCATTGTCCGCCATTGCCATTGTTCAATCGCAGAAACCTTAGAAAGGGATTGAATAGTTATGGCCGTAGACATGGTAGGGCAGCACATGACTTCACGGAAGTTTGAGTAGGCATCTGTGACAAAAGACCAATAGGAATTAAGAAAGGGGCCGGCATAGTCCACAATAGTCAACATGTATGCGCTCCCAGGGCTGTCAAGGTGAAAGCGACGTGCGTGGCGTTGCTTGCACATTGCACATTGTGAGCAGGAGGCCACTAGGTGCAAAATACTGCTGTCCATACCAGGCTAAAACACATGCCGCTGGACAAGGGCTTTAGTGTGGGAGTCACCCCAGTGACCCCTCATGTGGCAACGTCTACGCACTTGAACATAAGGACGCCAGTACAACCACCCGAGTCTGCAGGCCATCAGTTGCCTGTAGGATAACCCTGTCACATTCAGACAAACGCAGCCAGAAGAAAAAATTATTCCGCAAGGGTTCGGAGGTTCGGCATGGAGGGATGTAACACCGGGTCAAAGCCGTGACAGCAGACAGAACTGAAGACATAATGGGGAAAACTATCTACAGTAGCCTTTGCTTCCCCATCCAGATAAAAGCAGAGAAGTTCTTCAGGATCAAATTCGGGATTGGGTCCAATAGGAAGACGTGACAGACCATCAGCATTAGCATGTTGTGCTGTAGGCCAGAAGTGAATTTCATAAAGGTATAATGACAGAAAAAGAGCCCAGTGCTGAAGCCGGTGTGCAACCTTATTCGGTAGAGAGGCGGTAGGATAAAAAAGGAAAACAAAGGGTTTGTGGTCCCTAGGAAGGTGGAACTTGTCATCAAACAAGTACATATGAAATATTTTTAAGGCATAAACAATGGCCAGTGCTTCTTTTTCAATCTGAGAATATCATTGCTGGGCTGGCGTGAAAGTTTTAGAGGCATAAGCAATAGGGCAGTCAGACCCATCAGGAAATTTATGGGCCAGCACTGCCCCAACCCCGTACTGAGAGGCATCTGTAGCTAGGACCAGTTGCTAACACGGAGTGTACATGACCAGGCAAGGGGCTGACATAATTCTTGAGAATGCAGAAAGCATGGTCACAGTCCGCCGACCAGACAAAGGGCACATCATTGTGGAGAGCCTGCATTACAGTAGCGGCATGGGGCAGAAACTGGTGGTAGTATGAACTTTGCCCAGAAAAACCTGCAAGTCCTGGACGGATGCTGATCGCGGAAGAGAGGCACTTGCGGTAATGCAGTCTGGCAGGGGACGGACTCCTTCTGATGAAATTTCGAACCCAGCATAGTTGGAAAAACAGAGACTTAGAGAGATTGCAATGGAGCCCGGCAGACCAGAGAACTTGAAAGATGTCCTGCAAGTTATGAAGGTGCTCCGTGGGTGACAAACTAGTAACCACAATGCCATCAAGGTAGTTAATGCAGCCCGGAACGGGTTGCAACAGTTGTTCCAGGAAGCATTGAAAAATAGTAGGTGCGCTGACCGTGCCAAATGGCAAATGTTGGTCCTGATAGAGGCCAAAATGTGTGTTAACCACCAGCAGATGCCTGGATTCCTCACTGAGCCTCCGCCAGATCTGCTTGAGAACAAAATGTGACCCCGAAATTAAAACCAGAAATTCTCCTGTGTGTGGCCGTGACTATGAGTATATAAGGGACTCTACATTAATTGTGACCTTGAAGTTGCCACAAGTATGTAAGGTGCCCGAGGGCTTCCATACAATGACAAGTGAGGTGGCCCAATTACGAACTGGGTGAAGAAACTAGGCGACTGGTACCTGATGGCTCGAAAAAATTTTGTCTGCGCTGTCAGCTTCATAGTAATCTGCACCATAAAGTCTGAGGCACAACCCAAATCACCAGAAAATAAAAAGAAACCTCTTGACAGAGTGACTCGAAAGGCACGGACTCTGAAACTATGTTAAACGAATCGGAGTTTGAAAGTCCAAAGGTTGTGAAGGCATCAAGGCCAAATATGTTCACTGTGACCATATCGTCAACCACAAGGAAAGTGATTGGGCACACCACAGATTTTTATGCAGTTGAAGCAGTAAATTGTCCCAACACGGGAATGCGTTGATGACTATAATTGCGCAAGGAGCATTCTGCCGGGAATGACTGGGGAGAGCCTAGCCACGCATGAGTGTGATGATGCATGTCAGCTAGCATAGGATTGTCTAATTGCAAGACCCGTTGGCGCAATTCCTGGTCCGGAGCTGAATGAAGAATGGCATCGCGGACCTTATCGTCAGTGTAGGATTCCTGATGGGTGGGTGTGGCAAACATACAACGATGGCTAAGGCCATGAAGTTTGGCTGCCGAAGTGTGGTAAGACTGGTTTGGCTACTTGCATGCCTTAAAAAACTCGACCCTGGCCTCAATACATGAGCGTGGGCCGATAATAGGAAGATAGCAGGTGCCACATTTTATCAAACGACAACAGTGCAGGTTCCTGCAGGGGAGTTAACTGACATAACGACTGATAGATATGCAGGGAAATCCACAACAAAAAACAAGCATTTACACAAATCTGAGTCGTACATGCCAAAAGAAAGAAAGTGCTGTCGTAATCGTCTTTTGTAGGAATCCCAGTCCTCAAGACTATCATCAAATCCAGAGAATGGAGGCAGAAAAGGAGAAGTACCTGAACAGGCAGAAGTAGCTAACTACGCCGAAGCCCCATCCTTAACAAAAACAATCCAAGCTTGTGCTCCATTTCTAATCATCACATTGTTGATGAGACATCAAGTACTAAACTTTCGTCCTTCCTTTCATATTTCCGTAACAAAGCATGAGAAAACAACTTTTATTAGTGAATGGGACACTGGTTTCAACTGGGGATATCAGGGATAAGATGACTCTTGTGGAATATCGCAGTAGATAGATCAAAAGAAAAATTGTTTAGAAGAAGTTGCAGAGCAGTTTTGTTGCGGTGGAGCCACATGGTGCGGTTGCATGGTCTAAGGCGGCATGCTTCGGACTGGGTGGCCTTTCCCGCCAGAGGTTTGAGTCCTCCCACATGCACGAAAGTGTGTGTTTTCCTTAGTGTAAGTTAAAGTAGTGGTTTGTAAGTCTAGCGACTGATGACCATACCAGTTTGGTCCTATAGGTTTACAAACATTTGAACATTTTGTTGCATTGGACACACAAGCATGCAAGTTGGCACATCTATCTCATTGTCTTATGTAATAGTGCTATATTTATATCAGCAAAACATTTTAAAGGTTTATGTTTCTTTTCCAGTTCCCTGTAACAATTACGAAGAGCCCTGGGCTTGGTTTCAGTATAATGGGTGGTGTGAAACGAGCAGATAAGCACGATAATGTAAGTCTGTCTTCTGTTCACCCTATATTTTATTAAAAAATTAATTGTTGGACCTTTTAAAAAGTTCATGTCATTATCTTGTAACAAGCTTTCAAAGTGTTTATTTATATATTGTATTTTTGTTTAAAAAGTGTTTGTTTGTGTGGTTCTTTTTGTTTATATAGTTCTTTTTGTTTTTTATATTTCTAATCACTACTGATCCACCAACAGCTGTTACATTGGATGTGTCCAACACTGCCCCTTACAAAGGTATACAATATATTGCCCACAAGTTCATTATCATTTTTGTTTTATAAAAAGCACTTGTTGGCCCCTATAAAATCAATCAGTGGAAATTCAAACTCCTACAAATTCAATAGATCCAAATAACAAGCAAGTAAAGCTGCAGAAAAATGCCAATTAATACAAACATCTGTGAATTAAACATATGTGATGTAGATATTGAAATATTGTAACTATGAAAAAAGTAATAAAGCTCAAACTGAAGGTGATTATATATTATTATATTAGTTCATGTTTATACTAGGAGTTTAGCTGTTGGTTCAAAAATGTTCAAATATTTGTTAAGCTTATGGGACTTAACTGTGGGGTCATCAGTCCCTAAACTTACAAACTACTTATAAACTAACTTATACTAAAGACAATGCAAATATCCATGCCCGAGGGAGGATTCGAACCTCTGACATAGGTGGCCACACAATACGCAACGTGGCGCTCCAGACCGCTCGGATACTCCAGTGCGGGTTAGCTGTTGGTTTGGATCATAAGTTAACTTAATTTATTAAGTAATTTTTATTTATCTGGACAATAGATGGCACCACAAGTCTACCAGTTCATCCGTCAAACAAACACGGAGAAAATGAAGTGTACCTGATGTCAGTCAGATTTCTGATGACCACTCCATGCTTAAAACAAAGGCATTTTTAATTGTGGTGAGATCAGTTTCAACCACCAACCTTATCCTACAAAGGTGAAAATGTTTTGTTGACCCCTCTCCACCTACACATGGAAACTTGGTCACCATAATAAGAGAATCAGAGCTAGAATGGAAAGATTTAGGTGTTCTCCCCTCCATATGCTAATCAAAAGTGGAAAATACAGAAATAGTCTTAAAAGAGTTTGATGGTACCTCTTTCAGGTGCAAGTGTAAATTGCTTTATGGTCAGGTAATATCATTCTGAAGTGTTTCATTGTGTTATCGAGTACGAAAATGAAGTAGGCTCTAAAATTACCATCGTTATGTCCACATTCTTCGAGGGGAGTTCCTTGTCTTCTATACAGAAGAATTGCCTCCACAACAGTTTTTTACTTATGCTGTTCCCTTCTAAAATATTTCCATTTACCACATTGATGGTCTCAGTAAGATCAAGTGCTGTGATGATTAAAAAATTTTCTAATTGAAGCTCAACTTCAGTGTCTCTATCCATAATACAACAGTCCAACAGTAGGTGGCTAACTGTCTTCTTACTCGCAGCCAAACCACAAACTAAGAAACAGATGAAAGTGTTTATGATTCTGTTCAATTTTCCAAAAATATTCATTGCAGTTTGCAAAACCTGTAAACTATGGCTCACATGAAAAGGTAATGAAGAAAAAAGCAGTGGTTTTTTTTTCCCAAAAATTTGGTTCAAAAGCAAATAATCATTCTCAAAGTGGTAAGCAAGAGATTTATGCTTCTTCAACTCATCTTCAGTTTTTATGGACAGGCCTGCTTCTACTACTTTTTTGTAATAATAATAATAATAATAATAATAATAATTTTGTGTGGCTCAGTGGCCTGGTGCAAATCTTTCAGTTGCATGCCACTTGGCCGACTTGTGTGTCCCTAACCTATCCCAGTTATCCGACAGGGGAAAGGGGACCTACAGCTTAATGTGGAATCTGAACCATGTGCCATTTCTGGTGACTCTTCACATTGTTGAGACATGAAGGCTGGGTTAAAATGCAAACTGAAAAAAAATCAGCGGTCTGACTGGGTTTTGAACCCGTGAACCTATCGCTTTCCAGTCGATCACTTTACCCCGGGCCTGACAACTTTTTTATGCAGGGGTTTCACATCATGTGAAGCTATGCCATTGTCTTTTGAAATCAGATCAGGAAAAGTTTCAAACTTAACAACCTGTCAGTACACACACACACACACACACACACACACACACATACACACACACACATACAGTTTATACCCACTTGGATGACAACACCTGGAACTTTTACTCATACAGTTGAATTCAGTGATGACAGCAGCACACACACATATACAACTACAACATGGAAATTGCAGTGTTGCCATTTGCAATCATCAGGTAACAGTTGAAAATAAGGGACTAGATCAGATTATTTTGGGTCCAGTAGGAGGAAGATACACCCAGCTTTAGGGCACAACTATTGTTTGTGAAATCTTACCTCCCTGGTTTTCTGCTATGTAAATGAAGCTCATAACTACAGTTTTGTGGCACGAGGTTACACTTAGTAGGTATTTGACAAATCTCTCTCTCTCTCTCTCTCTCTCTCTCTCTCTCTCTCTCTCTCTCTCTCTCTCTCTCTCTCTCTGTGTGTGTGTGTGTGTGTGTGTGTGTGTGTGTGTGTGTGTGTGTGTGTGGGGGGGGGGGGGGGGGGGGCTAGCTCAACACAGAATTTATTCTGAAAGATAACAAGCTTTCTTTTGCTCTTTGTGGGTACATGTTGATGACCTAATGATTCTGGTATTTGGTGAATGGTTTCCTTTACTCCTAAAATGGGTACTACATGACTATCCGTCATCAAAGGTATGGGTCTAGCATGACAGCCGGAAGTAACAGCCCTCCCTCGGGTATTTGTGCCCATATTGTCCTTAGCAAAAGTTAGTTTCAGTAGAGTTTAGGTCTGGAGACCGATGACCTAAGCAGTATGGTTTCTTTGTTAAACAATCGTTGAACTTTAATATAAAAATGAAGTGTTGAGTCTGTAATGAGAAAATGAAAACTTCTCATTAGGAACCTTGGGCTAACAGAAGTAATTTGAATAAAGGATGTTCCAGTAAATCAGTTTCTCTTGGGTTCTGGTGTGGTATTTACAAGAACTCAGTTTTCTTTCCATTTCAGGCACGTTGATTGCTGTCAATTGTGCATGCATGGATCTCTGCTATGGAATTTCTGACATGCATTGTGTTAATAGATCTATATAAAATGTACTGCATTTTGGATGGTCTCTTGTACATCATTAGCACAGGCTGCTTCACGTGAAACAAATAATGAAGAAAAAGGACACTGTCTACTGGGTTGAGTTACGTCCAGCAACATTCTTCAGTGCAATGATCAGTACAGTATTAATTTTGAATGACTGCATTGCTTCAGTGATCCTACATCCACCTTTGTACTCCTTGTCAGAGTTAAAATTTCAAGACTACATCACTAATTTTCAATATTTAATGAAGTTAATATTTTATTAACACTTCAGAGTCTGATGAAAAATTTTGATGGTTAGGAATGTGCATTGAAAATATAGTGACTTGGAACATTTCCATTTCTAAACTTATCTTACCATGCAACTGAAATTCTTGGGCAACACATTTCACTTTTACAAGGACGTTGTTTAATTGTAGGCATACTTTCTATATGGAGAAGTTTTTCAGTGCTAGAAGTTAAAGCACAAAATTGAAAATAGAACATAGGACTGTTTTAAAGCTGATGTAATTCAAAAGTCAAATGCATTGTATATCACGTTACAATAGTAAAATTAATATATATGTGCTCATCATTAATTAGTACCCAGATCACCAACTAGGAACATCTGTCATTCTCAGTGTTCTGGAGTATGAGGGTGCTACCATTATTTACACTGAACGCTATAAAATTGTGAATAGGATGGGATATTCGTTGACATCTCCCAACATGGATGAGGTGACACAGTGGTGCACAGTGGAGGATGGTGCTTCAATTCCACCTTCAGCCATCCAGATTAAGGTTTTGCATGATTTCCCTAAATCACTCCATGCGATTGCCACGATGGTTGCTTTCAAAGGACACGGCCAATTTCCTTTCCCACCCTTACCCACAAAAGTGTTCCTAAGGATTGGAAGAGGGTGCAGTTATTTCTGTTTACAAGATGGGCTGTCGATCAGATGCACAAAACTATAGGCCTGTATCCCTGACATCAGTCAGTTGTAGAATTTTATGTTAGAATATTATGTCATTTCTGGAGACCGGAAATCTCGTTTGTAGGAGACAACATAATTTCCGAAAGCAACAATCACGTGAAACACAACTCGCACTGTATGCAGAGGGCAGTTGATACAGGGTACTAGGTAGACACTGTGTTTCTTAACAAGGCATTCAATGCCATTCCGCTCCATCGCCTGATGAACAAAGTGCAAGCATATGAAGTTTCAAGACTATTGCATGACTGGATTGAGGCATTTCTAGCATGTCATTCTGATCGCAAATATGTGAGTTGCTTGAAACTTCTTGAGTAATAGAACCCAGTATGTTGTCCCCGAGTTGAGTGTTCATGAGAGACAAGGTTATTGTTAGGAGTGCACCAGGGAAGTGATTGGACTACTTATTTTCTATCTTGGTAAATGATCTGATGGGTAGAGTGAGTAGCAATCTGCAGCTGTTTGCTGATGGTGCTGTGTTATATGGAATAGTGTCGCCATTGAATAACTGTAATAGGATGCAAGATACTTTCACAAAATTTCTAGTTGGTGTGAGAAATCTGCAGCTTGCATTAAATGTAGAACAATGTCAGGTGATGCAGCTAAGTAGGAAAAACAATCCCGTAATGTTCTAATATGGTATTATTAATGTACTACTTGACATAGTCACATCTATCAAATATTTAGGCATAGCATTGCAGAACAATATGAAATGGGATGAGCATGTAAGAGCAGTTGTGGGGAAGGTGGATGGTCAACTTTGGTTTATTGGAAGAATTTTTGGAAGGTGTGGTTCATCCGAAAAGGAGACCGTATATAAAATGCTTTTGGAACCCTGTCTGGAGTATTTTTCAAGGGCTTGGGACCATTAAAAGATTTGTTTATAGGAAGACAGAGAGAGAGTTGAGGTGGGTTGCTAGTTTTGTTCCTGATGGGTGTGTTCAATTCAAGAGTGTTACAAAAATGCTTTGATAACTCAAATGGGAGTCGCTGGAGGGAATGTGACATTCTTTTCGAGAAACATTCTTGGGAAATTCAGAGGGCCAGAATTTGAAGCTGAATACAGAATGATTCTACTTCTGCCTGCTTAGATTCCGTGTAAAAACCACAAAGATAAGAGAAATTACATCTTATAAAGAGCCATTCAGGCTGTTTCTCCTTCATTATATTTGGGAGTGGAAGAGAAAAGGAAATGACTAAGTACTTGTACAAGGTACTCTCTGCCACACACCTTATGGTGGATTGCAGAGTATGTATGTAGATGTAGCTGTACTGTGTGTCACATCAGCATGTCATTCCAGATTGACTCATAGTTTCATCTTTTGTAATGAGCCTTGCCTATGTTACAATTAGGGAGCTTTACATTAGTAGTTTGTAGGCTGAAATGCTTCCCTTTTTCTGGTTCTGCATTTCAAAGCACGGTCTTCTAGATTCATTGTTCCTGCTGTTGCTGGATTAAGTATGAATGTTTGATCTGGTTCTTTATTTTTTCCAAGAAAGTTATTTTTATCCTAAGATCCTAAGTTTTAAACTGCTTTTGAGGTCTTTTTCACTGCATGCTGAGCTTGGTTGGAAGGGGAGGGAGTGGGAGTCACTAGCCTATACTAGTGCCAGTCAAAACGGCCGCCACTCCCGCTCGCTTCCCGCCGCGCTCCCACCGGCTGATGACGCATAGAGGGGGAGCAGTGTTGTCACAAAGATGTCACACTGATGTCACGATACTCCTGCGTTCACATCATGCTGGCGAGGCTAGCCGAGCTGGCTCAGCGCACGCCGCTAGTCTGAGTATTCACACTGCGTGCTGGGCCAAGCCAAGATGAAAAAGGGGGAAATCTACTTTTCTGATTTTTACATTGTAAAAATTGTTGACGGTATATAAGACCACACCACATCATTTTATAAGCTTATTTTTTCCATCTTTGCCTTGCCTATGAAAAAATAAAGAGTCTACTTTTCATTCTACCTGAGTTTTTAGTTTCGTAGTGCTTCTCACTCGATTTTCATGAAAGTATGGGGTTAAAAATCTGCTATGGTTTTACATCAGGTCATACGTATGAGAGGCATTCAACTTGGTTTTTGTCCACATGATACAATTAATAGAATATATATTTCATGTTTGGAACTAGAAGACAAGAATAAATTAATGTAAACTGCGATTTTGCTGTTGATGGACTGAAATAAAATTTTCTAACATTCTTCTTAATGGCTTTCTAGTTGGAGATGATAAACGGAAGAAGCCCAAAACACACATTTAAGGATGCATCTACTCCTAATACACAATATATACCTTTCCTTTTTTTTTTCTTTTTCTTTATTTATTTATTTTTTATTTTATTTTATTTTATTTATTTATTTATTTGCTTTTGTAGCTATCAGAAAATGTTGTACCACAAGGTGAAAATAATTGTATACAGTGCGTTCCACATAAAAGCTGTACTCTCATATCTGAGATTAAAGTAAGAATGAACTAAGCTTTTTTAAGGAACCTGTCTGAGGGGAACTACATTTATACGATCATTTGAAGACAATTTACTTTGTCTGCATGATGGTACTTATGAGTTTTCTATTTTAACTGAAAGAAAAATACACTGATTTAGTTTAGCCTCAGACATTGCAGGACAGGTCAGTAAAGGATGAGAAGCATGTGTCACTTTGTTTCTTTTTTCTTCTTCTCCATCCACCTTCAGCTGAAGATCGGAGGTAACAAAGGAGTGATGAAAACCTGTTCACTGCCGTCTACTTTGAACCAGCAAAGAGTTCATTGATTTTGTTATTTTATTTCTATTGTTTCCACACTGTAGTGACTCATCGACATAAGAAATAGATGGTAATGGACTCATCCCATAAATTTAGACTGACATTTAAAAGAGTTTTTCTTTATGTGGACATTCAATATGTTTAATATCGGCACCGGCGCTAGCCAATTGGGGTACGGTCATGCCTCTGTAGCACTAGTGTCGCACATCTCCAGCCTGCTTTCAGCAGAAACTTCTCTTCGTGATATTTTTTAAAATTACATTTATGAAAGTATGATTATTTTTTTCTTGTATTACTATTAATTCTGTAATATGAATAAAATTTTTCAGAATCTTTTTTAGTTGTTCATGTAAGAAAAAACTCTCCTAAATCTTAGTCCAAATCAATGGGACGAGTCCATACCATGTTTCTACTGTGCTTATAATTCGATGAGTCACTACAGTGTGTAAACAATAGTAATAAAATAACAAAATCAATTAACAGTTAGCTGGCTCGATGTATACGGCATTGAATAAGTTTTGGTCACTCCTGTGTTTCCTTCAATCTTTATATTTTTGGGCTTCTTCCATTTATTATCTCTAACTAGAAAGCCATTAAGTAGAATGTTAGAAATTCTTATTTCAGTCCGTCAACAGCAAGTTCGCAGTTAACATTAATTTATTCTTCCCTTGTAGTTCCAAACACGAAATATCTATTCCATCAATTGTACAGTGTGGAGCTGTATACCTCTTATTATGTAAAACCACAGCAGATCATTGTAATTGGTCACCACTCAAGAAAAATTACTTTCTAGTTATGGATTATTAACACATAACAAGGGACAAACATATGTAGCTAGCAAATCATTTTTTTGGTGCTGCAGTGCTTCACACTACTCCCAACACCTGCCGCGTTTGTATGATTGAGATCGCGGCATTGAGGCTGCTCAGATAACTCCCAGTTTCTTGTAAAAGGAGGTAGATATCAATGCGGCGAGCATTTCAAAAACTTTTCTGTACTTTTAGCTCCATTTCACTCGCAGTAATGTATGGTCTAAAATGCATAGAACAGTACACTGTTCACTATCGAACTTTTTCAATACACAATTTGTAAATAAAGTGCACGTACCTATCAAATAGCGTTGCTTAAAAAGGACTTTTACGAATTATGAAAAGGTATAGGATTTATTCAAAAGCTAAGATGTTTTACTATCACGTATCCAAAAATCAGATTTTTTAATTGTATACTTTCATCAAAATTGAGTGAGGAGTGTTACAAAACTAAAAACTTCGGCCGAATGAAAAGTAGACTTTTTTTACAGACAAGGCAAAGCTTGTGAGAAACAAATTGCTTGATAAAACAATGTGAGGTGGTCTTAATATACCGTCAATATTTTTTTCAGCCTGAAAATCTGAAATGTGGATTTTACCCTTTTTTTCCATGTCTGCCCGGCTGGCAGTGTGAACATGTGCTGGACGGGCACAAGAAATCCTGCGCGGTGAGGAGAGCTAGCCATGTGCATGCACACTGCTGTCGGGTGCCTAGGCTGCATGCCGGCTAGGAGTACTGAGTCACCTCGCTCCCGTGAGCGTGTTCCCGGCACGGCCGACTCACGGGCGCAGTGGTCTTGCCAGGCGCTTTCGGTGGCATTAATTAGCGGGAGCGAGGCAGCGTTTGACTGCCTCTACCCTATACCTCTTGCACAACCCTGATTGTCCGTTTCACAATTTTTCCTAATTACTTTTAAAATGCTATTGCCCCCCACCCCACCCCTTTTTCCCCATGTGTTATTTTATTGTTTCATGGGTGCCCCTTCATACAGCTCACCAATAAAAAGAAGATCTGAAGGATTCTTTATCCTTAATAGTAACTACTAAAGAAACAAAGAATTTCAATACAGTTTCATGCTTCCTTCAGGAGAGTGGGTTTTATTTCAATGTTTAACACTTTCACTATAGTGAGGCAACTAACTCTACCATATTTCCTGGGTTTTAATCCTCCTGCCTCCCTCATTGACTGCTTGTTTCTGCCTCATATTTTTTCAGTTATTTCTTGAAATATTATCAATAGTTCAAATTTCCTGGCCAAAAGCTGTGGAATGTTTTACAGTTTTAATCAATTATATTGTTGATATCTTGTCTTTTGTGTGTGCTTTTAAAAAAGGAGCATAGTTTGAATTGTGGAAATTCAAGGAATGGAAGAGAAAATGACATAGCATACAGATTTAGGTGATTCATGAGAAGGGAAATGTTTACTTGCTTCTTGGTCAGTTGTAGCAACCCACAGGTGTGTTTGCTTTGTAACAGTCAGCAGTTGTGGTATAATGGATACACAAAAGTAACAAGGACCTGCCAAAGGGGACTTATAGATATGTTCATTTTTAAACACACTCATTACATTATTTATTTCAGAATTGTATCTCACAACAAAACAATTATGAATACTTGGAAAGACCCCATACTGGTAGCTCTCTTAAGTTCTCTACAAGTAAACAGAGGACCTATGTAAACGATTTCAAATCTTCAGATAATTCTACTGGAGTTAATTATGTTTTTCAAAATGATTTATTAATTCCTTTACTGGTTTAACTCCACATTAGGTCATATTTTTTTCAAGTGCCTCTAGCCACAGATGAGATGATCCTTGGTGGTTTTTCTCTGGCCTGCAAACCAGCCTGATCCATGTACTTTTGTCTCTTATTCAATTAATTTTTCATCTTTGGCAGCAGTATTACTTTCAGTGCCTTGATTTTTCCACTCATACATACTTTCTATGTAGGTATAGATAATGAAAGTTTTGAGACACTTAAAATGATATTTTTGATCAAAGAGTTGCCTTCATGTAACTGGCTTCTTGTGTCAATAATTTTATTATAGAGAATTATATATCAGTATTTGATTGTATTGTGTTAACTTTGGATATTTTTGTTTATAGGGAATTTACATCACAAAAGTTAATCCAGATGGTCCAGCAAGTGGCTTATTGTTTCCAGAAGATAAAATATTAGAAGTGGATGGGATTGATTTTACAAAACTAGAACATGATGATGCAGTAAAGATTCTGAAGCAAACTGGAAATGTAGTCAACATGATGGTTTCAAGACAACAGCCATAGTTTTGCTGGTTCAGTTGTCAATAAGGCTTCATATTACGCATGTAAGTTTCCTTTTTCCCCTTACCTTACCTAAGTAGTGTTTCTTATGCAAACTGCTGAGAGAAGATTACTTGATTCATATAAATTAGGAAAACATGTACGACAGTGCTGCATCCCAAAAAGGTCACAACCTGAAATTAGTTATTCAGGGATAAGTTAAAACATCCTCAAGATGTCATAACACACATTACAGTATTGCAGGTGACACAGATTTTCACACACAGAAATTTGTAAACTTGAACTTGAAACAAGTTTACATGAGTTGTTGGAAGACCTAATTCTCACCGTTATTAGAAAAATCACATTTTTAGTTGAGAGTAGGTTGTGCATTTTATGTGAACTGAAATATGTAATACTAAGACAGCAGATTTGGAAGGCTGATTAATTACTACTCGTTTCATAGTTCCTTGTTATTGTAGCTGTTGACAGTAAGATTGACTTCTTTCCAATAGTATTATACTACTACAGTAGTTTAGGTAATTTCCAAGAATGCTTGCACTCGAAGTAGCTAGGCCTGAAATGATATATATCGAAAGTGCAACTCTAAATCGATTAAACTACTGTTGGTGAGCAACTTATGTCCTGTGTTTTGTTCATAGTCATGGGAATGTATTTCATTGGTTTCTTTTGTGAATGATGGAGTTTTTTCCAAATTTCTTAGGATTTAAAAGACTTTGTAGTCAAAGCTACATAAAGGAATAAAACTGTCACACCCATGTAGTGATGATTATTTATGTACTTTTCTGAAGTTATTCTATAGCGATTTATTATGTAGTGAAACTCGTATCCATAATTTTTATATCTTTATACAAATTAAATGATGTTTATACATGTATATATTGCATGGGTACATAACACTTATTACAAATTACATTAAAATGGATATTATCAGAAACATCCAACTGTTTTCTACAAAAATTTAATGATTTCTGTATGTGTTGTGTAGATACATACTACCACAACTTCAGTTTATGTCTGTGATGGAGCAATGAGATTTGTTCTGACGTTCGCATAACGACATTGAGCTATTTCCTACAAATGTATCAAGATCCTGCTATAAAAAATATTCATGTCAACACAGATTTACAGTACCACTCGTCAAATTTATATGTAGCCGGCCGTGGTGGCAGAGCGGTCTGACTGGTTGTAAGTGTAATCCCATCCTAAAAGACACTAGGAGTTATTTTTATCTTAACCATTTCCAGGCTTTAATTCTGCATAGTTCCTAATTTTATTAGCGTAACTTCTCTCTGCCTGCATTTCCACATCCATGCACTGTGGTATTTTATTAGAGAAGTCCGACAGTAGCCTTGAGTTAGGGGTTGGTTCTTTCATCCTTGTTGTTATGTTGTTGCAGGTAGTGAAAGTTGGCTGTGGATTGTGGTTCTTGTTTTTAGATGTAATGGGAAATGGATGCTCTCCAGAAACAGACAGAAGCTGCAATGGCTTTGGTTGCCACTACCCTTGTCTGTATCAGTTTTGGGTTCTCTGGAATGAAGGACCTTGGAGTCCTGATATTGCTGCACCTTCTGATCTGCCTGGTTTGATTGCATGGTTGTCCCTTTATTCTCTGTCTACAAATATGATGTGCTGTCAAGGCTGATGGTGATTGTCAGCTTCATTGTTGGATTTGTTTAACACCTCTGTAGAGCTGCTAGTAGATCATAAGTGCATACTGCTAATGTTTGCTGGGGAATCTTAACTAAAATGTGGAGTGGCTCAGAGAGTGCCCATTAAATGCACTGGATGCTGTCAGAATCAAATCATAACTCACATCTAAACGAATAACACCTGCCACTGGACTGAATATTCCACCATCAGTTACTATGAACAGTAGGCTAAATTAGTGTAAGCAGCCACCCTTGTATGTCCAGGAGAAAACTAGCTCACCATATAGTGTCCAGAATTTACTGTAGTCTGCAGATGTGGAGGGCACAAACCAGAAGCTTACACAACTGCAACAATCTTGGCTACAGATATCTTATGCAGAGCTGGGGGCAGAGCTGTGTTAGAGCAATGTCATATAAGCTTGGTGATAAATTACATGCCATGATTTAAGAAAGGAGTAGAAAATCACTTCAATCACAGATGAAGCCACTCTTACACATCAGAAGAAGAAAGAAAGATGCAGAATTAGTAAATATTATGGTGTTACGTGCCATAATTACTTTATTTAGTAACAGTAATGATGTGCACTTAACTTTAGGACAGAAAGCTGACCGAAAACACAAGTGAATAGTAGTTAAATATTGAATTCCTATGGAAATGAATATAATAATGATAAGTTTGTACCCTGGCATACAACCTATTAGTGGTGCAGCCACCCCTCCCTCCCCCCTCCCAATTGAGCATCCCTTTCTCAATACCCTCTTAAGCATCCATTTTTGGCGCCCATCTGTGTGTGGCACCTGTGGCGTACCTTCGCTGTTACCCCCCCCCCCCCCCCCCACTCTAGATTCAGAGTTGTGTTGTCATATATTCGCTGTGCTATTTTGTTTGTGACTAATTAAATATTATAAAATCGAGGCACGTTTGTAAATGTGAGAGTGCAATTGAAGTGATTCTATTGGATTCCAGCTTAACCATGTCATATTGTATCAAATCATAGTGTCTCATAAATTTCAATGTCGGTTTAATTGCAAAAAAATTGAAATATATGCAAGCTGCATTTAAGAAACTGAAGAAGTGAATAAACAAATAAATAAATACATCTACATCTACATGGGATACCCTGTGAATCACATTTAAGTGCCTGGCAGAGGGTTCATCGAACCACCGTTATAGTAATTATCTCCCATTCCATTCTCGGATAGCGCATGGGAAGAAAGAGCACCTGAATCTCTCCATTCGAGCTCTGATTTCTCGTATTTTATTCTGATCATTTCTACCTATGTAAGTGGGAGTCAACAATATATTTTTGCATTCGGTGGAGAATGTTGGAGTTTCGTAAGTAGCCCACGCCGCAGCAATAAGCGCCGTTGTTGTAATGATTCCCATCCCAGATCCTGTATCATTTTCGTAATGCTGTCTCCCCTGTATCGTGATAATACAAAACGAGCTGCCCTTCTTTGGACTCTTTCGATCTCCTCCGTCAAACCCACCTGGTAAGGATCCCACACTGGGCAGCAATACTCCAAAAAAAGGTGGACAAGAGTATTCTATACAGTTTCTTTATTAGTTCTGTTTCATCTTTTAAGGATTCTGCCAATATAAAGCAGTCTCTAGTTCGCCTTTCCCACAACATTATTTCCAGTTTAAGTCTGACGTAATAATAATGCCTATGTATTTTGTGGAGTTTACGGCCTTCAACATTGATTGATTTATATTGTAAACAAAGTTTAACAGATTTCTTTTCATACTCATGTGGATGACTTCACACTTCGCATTATTTAGAGTCAATTGCCAATTTTTACACTGTAGTGATATCTTATTCAGATCGTTCTGCAGTTGGTTTTGATCTTCAGATGATTTTACTAGACGGTAAACGACGGCTTCATCTGCAAACAACCTAAGAGAGCTAATTAGATTTTCCCCTAAATCGTTTATATAAATAAGGAACAGTAGAGGACCAATAATACTACCCTTTGGAACACCCGATATCACCTCTGTTTTAGGTGATGCCTTACCATTGATTATTACAAACTGTCCTCTATGACAGGAAATCCCCTATCCATTCGCAAATTAGGGCTGCACCTTTTTTAGACTGAAGACAGCTGATAGATATTCCTGCTTAAAGGAAGTCCCTCTAAGAAATGAACCACCTTTGACAAAGTCTAAGAATATAAGTAATAAGGGAATTACTGTTTTTCATCAAAATATACAGGGTATCAGAGATAAAGTTAATGAAATGCTTATTGATACTGATTCTGACATTATTGGAATTTCAGAGCACTTTTTAAGTGGTGTGACAATTAAGAGACTTCCTTTGTCAGGATACAGGTTAGCTGCCTTCTACTCTAGGAGATACTTGCAGTGTGGGGGAGTGGCCATGTATGTAAAAAACGATTTTTCATCGGAGTCAATCGATTTTTCTAAACACTGCACAGAACAGATATTTGAAAGTTGTGCAGGAGTTGTTAATGTTAATGGAACTAAACTAGTAATAGTTGTTATTTATAGATCCCCTGACTCAGATTTTAAAATGTTTCTGCCCAAGCTGGAATTGGTTCTGGGTTCACTGTATAGGAAGTATAAAAATTTAATTGTGTGTGTGGAGATTTCAACATTAATTATGTAGGTGATAGCTCAAGGAAAAGTCAGCTGTTAGATCTATTTAATTCCTATAACATGATGCAAACAGTATTTTTTCCAACGAGAGTGCAAGGAAATAGCAGTTCTACCATTGACAATATTTTTGTTCATTCTTCATTATTAGAGGGGCACTCTGTCAGCAGAATAGTAAATGGCCTATCGGACCACGATGCCCAACTTTTAATTCTGAAAAGTATTTGTTCTCAAACAAATGTTAAACATAAATATCAACTACTCAGAAAAGTTAATCCAGTTGCAATTAAGACCTTTTTAAGCCTAATTAAGGAACAAGAATGGCAAGATGTTTATAGTGCTGATAATGCAGATGATAAATATAATGCTTTTCTGAATACATTTATTATGCTGTTTGAAAGTTGCTTTCCGCTAGAACGCTCAAAACAGGGTACTTCCAGTAACAGACAGCCAGGGTGGCTGACAAAGGGGATAAGAGTATCATGTAGAACTAAGCGGGAGTTGTATCAAAATGTTAGAAGCAGTCAGAATGAAGATGCAGTAGCTCATTACAAACAGTACTGTAAGGTTCTGAAAAATGTCATTAAGAATGCAAAAACTATAGCAAACTCTCGGGATAAAATTAAAACTATCTGGTCAGTCGTGAAGGAAGTGTCTGGTCAGGAGCAGCAGGTAGAAGATATAACGTCAGTGCGTAGTAGGAATGTTCCTGTTACTGACAAGTTAGATATATGTGCAATATTCAATAATCACTTTCTGAATATAGTAGAGGAACTAAACAAAACTCTAGTTTCTACAGGTAATCATATAACGTTTTTAGAAAATGCGTTTCCGAGGCTGTTACCTGAAATGATCCTTATTGATACTTCCATAGGTGAGATTGAGTCAATAATTAAATCACTAAAGACTAAGGACTCTTGTGGATATGATGGGGTATCTAGCAGAATTCTAAAGTACTGTTCTCCATATGTTAGCCCAGTACTAAGCCATATTTGTAATTTTTCCTTTCAGAATGGTCAGTTTCCTAACAGATTAAAGTACTCAGTAGTGAAACCGCTTTATAAAAAAGGAGAAAGGGATAATGTAGACAACTATAGACCTATTTCTATGCCATCGGTTTTTTCCAAAGTTATTGAAAAGGCTGTATATTCAAGAGTAATTGATCATTTCAGTTCACATAACTTCCTGTCAAACGTACAGTTTGGTTTTAGAAGTGGTTTAACGACTGAAAACGCTATATTTTCGTTTCTCTGTGAGGCACTTGATGGGTTAAATAAGAGGCTACGGACATTAGGCGTCTTCTTTGATTTAACAAAAGCGTTTGATTGTGTTGATCACAAAATATTGTTGCAGAAGTTGGAACATTATGGAATACGGGGAGTAGCCCACAACTGGTTCACCTCTTACTTTAATAATAGACAACAGAAGGTAATTCTCCGCAGTGTAGAAAATGGCTATGACGTGCAATCCCAATGGGGCACAATTAAGTATGGGGTGCCCCAGGGGTCTGTTTTGGGACCATTGCTGTTTCTTATTTATATAAATGATATGCCTTCGAGTATAACAGGTGGTTGTAAAATATTTTTGTTTGCTGATGATACCAGCTTGGTAGTGAAGGATGTTGCTCGTAATATTGACACAGTATCAAATAATGCAGTTCAAGAGATAAGTTCATGGCTAATAGAAAACAAGTTGATGTTAAATCACAGTAAAACTCAGTTTTTACAATTTCTAACACACAATTTGACGAAATCTGACATTATGATTACACATAATGGTCATGTGATAAGTGAGACTGAACAGTTCAAATTTCTAGGTGTTCATATAGACAGTAAGCTGTCATGGAAAGCCCATGTTCAGGATCTTGTTCCAAAACTAAATTCTGCTATATTTACCATTAGAACAATATCTGAGATAAGTGATTTTTCAACACGAAAAGTAGTCTATTTCGCTTACTTTCACTCACTTATGACGTACGGCATTGTTTTTTGGGGTAACTCGCCTGATGCAAAAAGGATATTTCTGGCTCAAAAACGGGCGGTTCGAGCAATATCTGGTGTAAGTTCGCAAACGTCATGTCGACCCCTCTTCAGTAGTCTGGGAATTTTGACTCTGGCGTCACAATACGTTTTTTCTTTAATGTCGTTTGTTGTTAATAATATCAGCTTATTCCCACGAGTTAGTAGCTTTCACTCGGTGAATACTAGACAGATGTCTAATCTACATTTGCACCACACCACCTTAACACTTGTGCAGAAAGGGGTGCAGTATTCTGCGGCATCCATTTTCAATAAGCTGCCACAAGAACTTCAGAATCTTAGCACTAATCCACATGCTTTCAAATCTAAATTGAAGAGTTACCTCGTGGCTCACTCCTTTTATTCTGTCGAGGAACTCCTAGAAAAGTTAAACAATTAAGCTAATTCAGTTTTTCTTTATTGATTCTTTTCACTTTGTCTTAAGATTGTCGTGTGCAAAGGACTACTTAAAATTTTTCTATTACCATTCTTGTGTAACAATGTATTGATTTGTTCCATGACCGTGGAGTCTTACTCCTCAAGTGGGTCCTATGGAACAGAAAAAACAAATAAAAATAATTTAAAAAACCACACAATTTGATTGAAACTCGTTTGTGAGGTACGGTGTCAAAAGTTTTCGGGAAATCAAGAAATACGGAATCAATTTGCGAACCCTTGTGGATAGCACTTCGTGTGAGTAAAGAGCTAGTTGTGTTTTGCATGAACGATATTTTCTAAATCTGTGTTGACCTCGAGTCAATAGAGCATTCTGTTCGAGATATTTCATAATATTTGAATACAGGATATTTTCCAAAATCCTGCTGCAAATTGATGTCAATGAAATAGGCCTGTAGTTAAGTGGGTTACTCCTACTGCCTTTCTTGAATATAGGTGTGACCTGTGCAACTTTCCAGTCTTTTGTTACAGATCCTTCTTTGAGAGATCAGTTGTATATGGCTGTTAAGTAAGGAGCTATCGCTTCAGCATAATCAGATAGAAATCTAACGGGTATACAGTCCGGACCAGAAGACTTGTTCTTGTTAAGTGATTTTAGTTGCTGTACTACTCGGATGATATCTACTTCTACATTACTCACTATGGCCTCTGTTTGTAATTCTAAATCTGAAATATTGGTTTCGTCTTCTTTGGTGAATGAGTTTCTAAAAGCTATGTTTAGTAACTCTGTTTTAGTAGCGCTGTCATCGGCAGTATCGCCATTACTATCACATAGTGAGGGTATTATTTGTGTTTTGCCCCTAGTATATTTATCATATGACCATAATCTCTTTGGGTTTTCAGTCAAATTTCAAGAAAGAGTTTCATTGTGATAAGTGTTGTAGGCATCTTGCATTGAAGACCTCGCTAAATTTCAAACTTCTATGTAGGGTCGCCAGTCCTGAGGATTTTGTGTTCATTTAAATTTAGCATGCCTTTTCCATTGCTTTTGAATCAGTGTCCTGACCTGTTTTGTGTACCAAGGGGGATTGCCTCTTTCTTTTATTAATTTATTTGGTATATAACTGTCAATTGCTATCAATACCACTTCTTTGAATTTAAGCCACATCTGGTCTAGACCTATGTTTAGTGTTAGAAATGAGTGGAAGCTGTCTTTCAA
The DNA here is from genome assembly GCA_026315105.1 of Locusta migratoria. NCBI lineage: Eukaryota > Metazoa > Arthropoda > Insecta > Orthoptera > Acrididae > Locusta > Locusta migratoria. Next base: position 383,842,945 of record CM048755.1, read on the forward strand.
GAAGCAATGTATTTTATTTCTATCTGCTTTCCTGAACATATATACTTTTGTTTATTTTCGCTAACTTTGGGACTTTCGATATTCAGTCTTATTACAGCAGTTCTGTGTTCACTAATACCTGTATCCGTTTTGATGCTTGTTATGAGCTCAGGATTATTTGTTGCTAAGAGATCAGGTGTGTTTTGACATACATTTATAATTCTAGTTGGCTCATGAACTAATTGTTCGAAGTAGTTCTCAGAGAATGCATTGAGCACAATTTCGCACAATGTTTTATGCGTCCCTCCTGATTTGAAAATATAATTTTGCCAACAGATTGAGGGTAAATTAAAATCACCACCTTCTATTATCGTGTGAGTCGGGTACATTTTTGTAATTAGACTCAGGTTTTCTTTGAACCTTTCTGCTATTGTATCGTCAGAGTCGGGAGGCCAGTAAAAGGAACCAATTGTTAACGTCTTATGATTTTCAGGTACAACCTCTACCATAATAGCTCACAGGAACTATCAACTTCAACTTTGCTACACGAAATACTACTTTTGACAGCGACAAACACGCCTCCACCTATTTTCTTTAATCTATGCTTTCTGAACACAGTTAGATCTTATGCAAATACTTCTTCTGAACTTATTTCCGGCTTGTGCCAACTTTCATTGCCTATAATGGTGTGTGTTTTGGTGCTTTCTATTAACGCTTGGAGTTCTGGTACTTTCCCAACACAGCTACGACAGTTTAAAACTGTTATACCGATAGTTCCTAGGTCTAAATTTCTCCTGTGATCCACCAGCACCATTTGAGGTTGCCCATTTTGTTTTTCCCCTGAAGCCCTCTATCCTAAAAAACTGCCCAGTCCACGCTACACAGCCCGCACTACCCGTGTAGCTGCTTCCTGCTTATAATGGACCCTTGACCTATTCAGCGGAACCCGGAATCTGCAGCCTACATGATCGCAGAACCGTCTGAGCCTCTGATTCAGACCCTCCTCTCAGCTCTGTACCAGAGATCCACAGTCGGTCCTGTCAACTATACTGCAGATGGTGAGCTCTGCTTTCATCTTGCAAGCAAGACTGGCAGTCTTTACCACTGTAGATAGCTGCTCAAAACCTGAGAGAATCTCTTCAGATCCGAAGCGACACACATAATTGTTACTGACGTGAGCCCCCACCTGCAGTTGGCTGCACCCTGTACCCTTCATGGCATCCGGAAGGACTCGTTCCACATCTGGAATGACTCTACCCGGTATGCACACGGAGTGCATGTTGGCCTTCTTCCCCTCCTTGGCAGTCATCTCTCTAAGGGGCTCCATCACCCGCCTAATGTTGGAGCTCCCAACTACAAGCAAACCCACCCTCTGTGGCTGTTTGCATCTGACTTGTGATTGGCAGGTCATAATTGCCTTCTATTGACAAGCTGTTATCAACATCTGCCCATCATGGTTGGGGGAGGGGGGTAAGGGAGGAAAAAAAGTTGAAACTGTAAGTGCATTTGGGCCACAGGAAGCTCTACACTGGTGTATAAAACATTTACCTGTTAAAGGATTATGTCTTACTGTTCCAAGGCAAAGTATATTATTACTACTAATAATAAAAAGGTGTTTTTATGTGGGGAAAAGCTAATTTTATTATGAGTAAAAAGCAGGATTTTGATTTTTTATATTTATTTTTCTTGTCCACGTATACACCCTACTAAGAATATATCAGTGGCACTATGCCGACATTCCCTTAAAAAAAAGTTGCCCTTCATATCCCTAACTGTGGGCCTCCTTCAGCATTTCATGTTGTTAATCACATTCCTTTGCTGCCTTATGTATTTTCAACATGCATTCTTGCATCCATTGTGAAGTTCCCAACCACAGTTGACTTCATATATCTGTGCAGTGTTTCTCTTGAACTATCTCTTACAAGTTAATGTTTACAGGCTCTTATTTATGTATCACCATGTTTTTGTGGGATCCAGTTCTACTGGTATCTGTGCTATGCACGGTTCAGTTTGCATACTGGCAGTAAACAAAGGATGCTTTACAGAACAGGGATTACTGCGGTGCCTGGCAAAATCACATTCAATATTATGATCATGCTCTTTTGTTGTTCCTTAAATTCTTGCACTTTTGCAAAAGATGCTCCACTGTAATTCATCTTCTTGAGTAGCTGTGCGGATATCCATGGAATGAACAAGTTTGGGGTACAAGATGCTATTTAGATTCTGTACTGGTAGTATCTCTAAAATTACATCCACCCAATACAGCTGAGGTTACATTCTGTTTTGTCTAGTCATTCCTGGAATGCAGAAGGTTGGTCCCACCAAGTCGCAAAAGAAACAGTTGATCAATAACAACCTCCGAGCGAGGTGGCACAGTGGTAAGATACTGGACTCGCATTCGGTAGGACGGTGGTTCAAATAAACCTCCAACCATCCAGATTTAGGTTTTTCCTGATTTCCCTCAATCACTCCAGGCAAATGCCAGGATGGTTCCATTGAAATGGCATGGCCGATTTCCGTCCCTACTCCTTCCCACCAAATCTGAGCGTGAGCTCCACATGTAATGACCATGCTGTCAATGGGACGTTTAACCCTAAGCTTCCTTCCCTTCCTCATTCCTCCAGCCAATAACACACTGTCAATTAGCTCTTTCCATTTCGTATCCATAAGCCTCTCCTGCTCTTAGCAACTTGTACTAACACCACAGAGGCTGCCACAAAATAAATATGGTGATTCCCCTGTCTTCTGAAAATACACTTTCCATTACAATATGTCCCTAATGCATACCCTACCTTCTTGCTCACTACTAAGTAGCTGTACTTCACTGGTAATACTCCCCGTATGCATTGTTCTCTTAGGAAACTTTGTGAGCCTTTACCTCACACAGTGACGCAATTCATTCTTTGTCATTGTGATGTGCTGACTCCTATCATCTCTAACAAGTAGTATTCCAGCTGCACATACTTGTACATGGAACTACAGTGCAATAGATACAAGTGCACCATGAGACGTTTAAACCATCCTTATTTTCTTTCTACTGAGAACTGAAGTGACAAAGATATCATTGTGTGCTTCATCTTAACATACAACTGCAGCTATATGGTAATAGAATGACAAACTCCACTCCTCAGTTCAAAGTTAAAGAGCATTATACAATAAGGTTTAGATAAATTATGATGAGTAAAAGTTTGAGAAATGTGATAGATCCACTGCAGTTTCACAAGTTATAAAACTGCTACAAAAGTAAAGAGAACATCTCTGCAAATTGAAACATAGCAAAAGCCTGATAGACAAGCAAAAACTAACTAGAGCCAAAATTAACATAAGTAAGGCCATGCATGATCCACTGAATAAATTTTAAACTAGAGTTCTGTGAACCAGCTTGACAGAAAATCCTAAGAAGTTTTGGTCTTACATTAAATGAGTCAACCATATATTTCAGGAAACTCAGTGACCATAATGGCACTGAATCAGAGGTGACACTCAACAGACTGAAGTACTAATGTCTTCTTCCAAAACTTTTTCACAGAGGGAGATTCTACAGTAGTTTCTCCTCTGAATTGTCACACGAGTGACTAAATGACAGATATCGAGATAAATGACAAAGGGATAGAAAAGCAACTGATAGAAAAGCACTCACGTGAGTCGTGTTGGGATAGCAGAGTCGGTAGTGCGATTGCCCGTGAAAGGCAAAAGTCCCAGGTTTGAGTCCCGGTTCCGGCACACAATTTTAATCTGCCAGGAAGTTTCATGTCAGCGCACACTCCACTGCAGAGTAATAGTTTCATTCTGGAACCATAAAAATATTTGTTTATTGACAGATCAGTGTGAACGCTACCTCCAACATGGAGGTCGAGATCTTTTATGTATTTTAATCGTTTTTTAAGTATTGATAATGACCACAAAGTGGCCGAAATCTAGATCTGCCAATAAATAAATATTTTTACGACAGATTGCTGAAAATTTCTACAAGTTTTATATCGCGTGTCCCACATAAATGTGGTACCTTCATGTCTGAGATTAAAGTAAGAATGAACCAAGTTGCTTTTAGGAACCTCTCTGAGAGTAACAACGTTTCTACGAACATTATGCTGAATCATTTTAAGACAATTTTCTTTGTCTGCAGGAAGGTGGTACTTGTGAATTTTCAACATACACTAGTTTTAGCCTCAGACATTGCAGGACAGATCAATAAAGTTTGAGAAGAGTTTGTCGCTTTTTGGGGGAGGGGGGGGGGGAGCGGAGGGGGGGCTTGTCCCATCAATAAGGAATCCCCACACACTGTCAGCAGGAGATCGATTGCTGTCTACTTCACCAAGACAGCTAACACTTCATTGATTTTGTTATTTTATTAATATTGTCCTCCCACTGTAGTAACTCGTCGAATTTTATGCACATAAAAAATAAGTGGTCTCTCCTTACGTGAACATTCAATATGTTTAATACTCCCGGCGTGAATCGGCGCCGGCATGAACCAATTGGGCTACGGTGTTGCTTGTGAAGCACGAGTATCACACATCTCCAGCCTGCTTTCAGCAGAAGCTTCTCTAAATGATATTTTTTCAATTACACTTATGAAAATATGTTTATTTTTCTTCTATTACTATTAATTCTTTAATATGAATAAAGAATTTAAGAAATGCTTAGTTATTCACATAAGGAAAAACTCTCCTAAATGTTAGGCAAAATTAATGGGATGAGTCCATACCACATATTTCTAATGTGCTTATAGTTCTGAGTCAGTACAGTGTGCAAACAACAGTACTTAAACAACAAAATAAATTAACAGCTGGCTGGCTCGAAGCAGACAGCAGTGAACAAGTATTGGTCACCTCTGTGTATCCTTCAATCTTCCACTGACAGTGGGTGACGATCCCTTGTTGCTGGCCACAAGCCCACCAAGAAGGGGAAAAAAATCACAATATGAAACAAAATGACACCTGCTTCTCAACCTTTACTGATCTGCAGGGTCTGAGACTAAACTAAATCTCCACATTTTTCTTTCATTTAAAGTAGAAAAATCAAAATGAAAGTACCATGGAGACAAAGAAAATAGTCATCAGGTGTTTCAGGAAATGTTCATAGAAAAGCAGCTATCAGGCTCAAAAAACAAATAAAAATTCTAAGTACCGTGTAGAATTATTTTTAAGTGGAAATGAATTGAAACATAGTAAATCGTGCCCCACATAAAACCAGCACACCTCACGTACCCCCATGGCCGTAAGTTGCAATACCCCTTCCTTATAAGGAGGTAACTAAATTTTAATTTTATTGTTCTGTGTTCCTTTTTACTTAGTTCATTTCTAGTTTGGTCTTGGACGTGAGGGATAGCACTTTTATGTGAGTCACTGTATACAAATTGTTTCACCTTGTGGCACATTTTCCGAGAGCTACAAAAGGAAAAATTAAAAGAAAGCTAAATAGTGTAATAGTTATCTTAAGTGTAGATGCATCAATAAATGTAAGTATATTTTTGGGCTTCTTACGTTTGTCATCTCCAACTAGAAAATCATTAAGTAGAATTTCAGAAAATTTTATTTCAGTCCATCAACATCAAATTCAAAGTTTACATTAATTTATTCTTCTCTTGTAGTTTGAAACACGAAATATGTATTCAATCAATTATACGGTGTGCACAACAAACTAGTTGTCTACCTTTTATTAAGTGTAGTATTACCTTACGTAAAACCATAGCAGATCATTGTCCATTGTAATCAGTCGCCACCCCCCCCCCCCCCCCCCAAAAAGGAGGTGTATAGTTATTTTCTGGTTATGGATTATTAACACATCACGAGAGACCAACAGACGTGGCCAGCAAATAATATTTTCGGCACTGCAGTGCTTCATGCTACACTCAACGCAAGCTGAGTTCGTAGACTTGCAGTCGTGGCATGACGCCGCTCAGAAAACTCGCAATTACTTGTTAAAGGAGGTAGATATCGGTGTGAATACCATTAAAAACTTTTCTGTTCTTTTAGCTCCTTTTCACTCACTGTAATGTATGGTCTAAAATGCATAGAACACCAAGCTGCTCACTATCAAACTTTTTCAACACACGATTTGTAAATCAAGCGCACGCACTTGACAAATAGCGTCATTTGTAAACAACTGTTATGAATTATGAAAAGGTGAATGACTCATTCAAAAGCTAAGATGATGTACTATTATGAGTCCAAAAATCGGATGTTTTAGTTGTATACTTTCATCGAAATTGAGTGAGGAGTGTTACAAAACTAATAGCTTGGGCAAAGCTTCTAAGAAAAAACTTGATTGATAAAACATTGTGGATTGCTCTTATATAACATCAACATTTTTTTCATTGTGAAAATCGGAACTTGGATTTTCCCCCTTTCTACCATTTCAGCCCGGCTGGCAGTGTTATTGCAGTCTTATAAAATGTAGACGTGTGCCCCGATCTAATAATACAACTTCACTAAAAGCACCTTTTCAGGTAACGTCAACATGCTGCGACTGCTGGTGCATCTGATTCTCTCTCTCATTACAGCTTCTTTTATACACGATTTTCATGCGCAGTCACTGCCGTTTTGCTGTCCATTGCCATCTGTCGGATATTTTTTTAACTTTTTTATCATTTTGTTTTAATAAAACCCCATGTCATTCCAAGCATGTGTGACAAATTTACCCCTCTATCTACACTATTCTGTGATTTATTAAGCTTTCAAATTTATACTCACTTTTTGATCACCCGGTATTTCCTAACTGCATTATTTGATACTGCATCAATATTTCCAACAACGACCTTCATTAACAAACTAATATCATTATCAAACAGAAATAGCTTAGAACTACATGTTATAGTATAAGGCATAACATTTATATAAATGAAAGACTACAGTAACCCCAGCACAGTAACGTGGGGTACCCTCTACTTAACTGTGCCACATTGTGAGTGTATACCTCAGCCATTTTAAACTCAGCAGAGAATCATCCTCTACAGTCCGTTATTAAAGTAAGAGATGAACCTGTTGTGAGATACTCGCCTTACTCGATAATGTTCCAACTTCTACAACAATATTTTGTGATCAGCACAAACAAACACAAAAGTTAAATCAAAGAATATGCCCAGCATTCCCAGTTTCTTATTTAATCCATCAAGTGTCACACAGAGCAAAGAGAATTTTTGGTTGTGTAACAACTTCTCAACCTGAAAATGTACTTATGGCAGCAAATTATGGGACCTTAAATGATCAGTTAACCTTGAATATACAGCCTTTTCAATTACTTTTTCAATAACTTATGGCATAGAAATAGGGTTAAAGTTGTCCACATTATCATTTTCTCCTTTTTATAAGGTGATTTCACTACAGAGTACTTCAATCTTTCAGGAAACTGACCATTTTGAAAAGAAAAGAAAATAAAAATATGGCTGAGTACTGAGCTAACAGAGGGAGAACAATAATCAAGTATTCTGCTAGATTCCCCATCATATCCATAAGAGTTCTTAGTATTTGTCCTGGAACAGTATTGGAGTCTGGATTTCCCACATTGGGCCAGTGGCCACGTTAACCACTCTGCTATTCAAGCATGTCTCTTGCCCTCCTCAAAATACCACAAGTTACGAAAGTAGTGAGTCTATTGTCTGTTTGCTTATGCTCACCATTCTGATTTCCACATGAGGTTGAATAACGTTACCTTATCTACAGTGACAATGTGAATGATACACCATCACTGCATGGAAATACTTATATCGAATGGTATGGTGTCTGTTTTATAGAATATGTCTGAAAGAATAGACACCAGATCATCTATATAATGTGCTTATTTTCATAGTACACATTGGTGTTGCCATTATCTTTAAATTGTTGGCAACAACCACGTAGTATGCTTGCCACATTACTCTGTGGTGCAATAAAGCCCAATGAAGCATGGAAATAATTGCACCTTTGGGAACAGCTAATGATGCAAGAAAATGCATGGTAAAATTATCGCTTAAATTGTTATTCATTTGTATTAGTATCTTCATATTCCCCATCTCCTTAGTTTGTCAAACAAAACAGTGAACGTAAGAGAAAAAATTAATAATGTACAATATATTCTCTAACTTTATCTAAAACTACCAGGTAATGTTCAGGTAGATTACTGATGCCATACTCATAGAAAGCTACTTGTTCTAAGTGAAGAGCATTGTTGTCTGGGAAGGAAGTGGTTTCATGGTTTCTTATAACCCAACACACATACAGAACTCATCTAAACTACATTTATTAACAACTACACTCTGTGTCCAGGGAGGGGGGGGGCACAGTCTGCACCACTCGGCTGTGTCAGTCTGCCAGTAGTTTTGATTTGGCTGATAAGGTGTACATCAGCTAGACTGACTGTTGTTTGGAGGCCTCTAGTGGTTCCTGTCCCCAATAGCTGTGGTGCGCCAATCTAACTCGTGGCTGATGCGGTACACCAACTCAAGTATTACAACGTGGTTGTTTAATAAAGAAAAGGAAAGGTAAACATTTGAGGCTATGAAATCAATAGAAATAAGTGTCCAATATATGTCTTCCTGGATAGTTTTGTTTCTGAAATCAGAAGGATGTGATATCATGTAGTAACAACATTTGTTTCCCTATGTCTTATGTCTGCATTGCACAAAGCTTACCACTAGACCTAGCAGGGGTGCTTAGTGACCTGCAGAAACTTGCCATTGTTGTAGTTTCTTTGCATGTAGCATGGGGGTCAGGCCTTGCATGATAAAATCATGGTTGCACAGTATCTGTAAGTCTGATGTGTACCAAATGACTTCGTCCTTTCCTAACCCCAATTCAAAAAAATTAACTGAACTTTATACACAAGTCAGAAACCTGGAAATGATGCAGTGCAGCTCTAAGTTGTAACACATTGTCATGTATTCACAGGTTCTTAGCTAAATGTACATTCAATTGAATTCACTTCGTAACATTGTCAAAAGTTGTTGGCAAAGTACTCCTTCCTAGCACTGGAACTTTCCATTCCTTATAGGCTGACAAGACACTATTAGGCCTGTGAAACTATAGATAACCAAACATTTTCATAATTGTTATTAATAACAAGTGAAACAAATAGACCTGTGATCCACTAAGATTTGCCTATATTTTGTGCCTTGTGCTTATCTTTAACATTGTAACCTGTAAAATATGCTTTTAGCTAACCATGATATTCCAACCATACCTCTTCCTTATTGTTAAGTGGGCAGAACTTTGCTGAAGCAACTGGCTGTGGTGCTGCTTGCTGCCTTGATCATGCTGTGCAGCAGTTGTACAATTTGCCACACCTGAAAATTAACAAGTTCTGTTAAAAACAATTCATTTGGTCTGCTCAAACATGATTATACACTAAAATAAACCAGTATTGTAACAGATGCAGTTGAAGGCTGCATGCAGAATAGCCAACAGTTGTTACCACACTGGAGGTGGCACACTGCAGCTGCAACATGAATTATATTTCAAACTGTTGCATAAAACACTTAATTAGCAATTACTCAACTTTTGAAGGTGATGTCCAAAACAGGCTTGTAGAAATTAACTCTCTCAGCCACAATTAGATAAATAGTCTTGATTTGAATAACAATTCAGATCTAGAGGATAATAATTATAATGTGTTTGTCGCCCCCCTTAATTCTTTATTGGTAATTACTGTATGCTGTACTTGTTCGTCGCTTAATGTAATTATGCTGAAAGATTATATTAGAATGCTGCTGTTATGCAATGTCCAATACTAGAGAGGCTGCTCCTGTACTCAGGAGCTTGACTGTACAACTGTTATTTCACCTGATACAGGCCTGGGCAACTGAACAACCGAGTGAAATTGGCTATGCACTGGGATCCAACTAATCTTGGTGTGGCAGTGGCATAGCAAATGTCTAGTAGATGTGTCTTCTGTCATTGTCAGGCATTGGCAGCATTGTCTAGTACCAAATGACTTTTTAACTTGCTCTATCATCATGAGGTGCCAACTTTGTCATGGAACCTAACTCTTTGGACTAAATCCCGTATAATAGATGCCTCAGATAAGCGGTTCATCAAAGTGATAGGTTAATAAGTGCTATAATGTTAATTTTAAAATTCACCATCACTTAGTTTTTCAGTTTAAAGTGCCAAGTTGCTTATCTCAGAGTCCCATACCAAGAACAAGCCTCACCAAAAATGCTTGCTGCAGCCATTTGGTGTTCACATCTTACATTAAAAAATACAATATATGTGGCTGGTTGCTATGTCTTAAGTTACAGTCACTGTGACATTGTTAGTTCTTTCCTTTTCTTTTTCCCACAGTTGCTTTTTATATTAATATGCAGATATTTATTTATATAAAGCATCTATGCAACTGAAATAAGACAAGTTTTTTTCAATACGTGTTTCACCTTTATTTGCAAGGCTTCTTCAGTTGCAATTTTAATAGATGCTTGCTTACATGTGCTGTTTGTTGACATAGGTTGTTGTGTTTCTTTCTTCTTTTATTTCATTTGGATTTTTCATTTCAGCACTAGGCACATGCCGAGTGCTTAATGCTGAAGTACAATGTGATGGGATATCAGTTTGATTCTACATATATGTGCAAAGGAACTATCTCCCTTCTGCCAGCATTTTACTGTAAAGGTCTAAAGGAGTGAAGTATTCTTGGGGGGGGGGGGGAGTCCAGGTCCAGGTAATTTTCATTTTCAAGAATGGTCGTTGAGCAGATTCGCGAGTAAATCTCTGACAATATGTTATAGGGTCTTATGTTTGAGTATTATGACATTTGTAGAGACCAGAAATATGCACTGTAACAGTTAACATGTGTTCCAAAGGTATAAATCATGTGAAACTCAGGTGATTCAATTCATCCACAAGATCCAAAAAGCAATAGATGTAGAATTCCAGGTAGATGCTGTGTTTCTAGACTTCCGGAAGGCATTCATCGTGGTTCTACTCTGTCACCTAATTTAAAAGATATGAACATGCCTAATATCATACCAACTATGTGTCTTGATTGATTAGCTTCTAGCAAACAGAACACAGCATGTAGTTCTCCATAGAGAAGAATCTTCCGATGTGAAAGTAATTTCTTATATGTCGCAAGAGAATGTTGTAGGGTCTTTGTTTTTTACAATATATGTAAATGACCTTGTAAATAACATCTGAAGTTAAGTGAAGCTTTTTGCTTTGGTTTTGTCACACATTGATGCTGTGTCGGCATTGTTATTATGGATTAGGCATGTTGATTTGAGTGATGATCTAATGCCCTTCCTGTTGCCACCCTAACAACCACAGGAGGTAATTTGTGTACCCCCCAGATGTCTGGGTATAGTGTGATATATGTGAAAGTGTGTGAAAGTTTCCTGTTTGCTAATCATATTACTGATGCAGACTTTGGTACTAGCCTGTTATTCACATAGTGGATATGGAAAACCACAGCCAGGAAAACCACCGATCCATGTCATTAATCCACTGTGCGGATTCAAACTGCGGCTGGCATACTTTCCTTTCCCAGAAAGTGGGACTATAAATCGTGTGGCTAACAGGGTGGGTAAAGATCCTTTACTTTATAACCAAACAATTGTAGAACAATTGCTGGAAACATTTACTCCCATAACTATCTTGGAGTATGCATACAGTGTGATTTGGAGCTGAATAACCACAAAAAATTAATTGTGAGTAAGGGACATGCCAGATTGAGATTCATTGGAAGAATATTCTGAAAGCATGGTCTATCAACAAAGGAAGTAGCTTACAAAACACACATTAGACTAATACTTGAATATTGCTTGTCAGTGTGAGATCCATACCACATGGGAATGGCAGAGGAGTTTGAGAAGATCCAGTGCAGGATGGTATGCTTCATTACACGTTTCTTTTGCCAGTGTGCAAGCTTCACAGAGGTGATTGGCCAGTGCCATTGACAGACATTGCAAGAGAGGCATTCTGCACAACACTATGGGCTCTCGCCAAAAATCTAAGAGCATGCTTTTCTAGAAGATTCAACCAATATATTGCTTCTTCCTACATATTTATTGAAAAATAACCCTGTGGATTAAACTGGAGGGATGAAAGACCACAAGGAGGCTTACCTACAACCATTTTCCCCCCACAAACCCTATGCAACTAGAACAGGATTAAGAGGGAGTGATAGTGGTACACAAGATACCCCCACCACACACATGTACTTGGTATCAAATAAAATTAAAACAACCATGAGGTGGTCATACTTCCTTGTTTGCACTTAAAGATATGCTGCAAAAAGTAGACTAATAGTTGTGAAAAATGTGACTCTAAGAAGAAATAGTCCAAATGCACCCAAATGTGTTGAGTGTGTACAACAGCTCTCTTTTATTCCATGTAGCAGCAATTAGAGACACTAATTGAGCATTTACACACTACATTAAATTATAAAACAGTAAGGTTATGAATTGTTATGTAAGAGAAATGGTAAGTAGTTGTGAAGTTCAGCCAATTTCTTAGCTGATAGCTATATGTAATTTTCTATGTGACTAATCACGTAACAATTATTTAAAAAAATTTAATCTCAGTTTCATCTGGGGTTTATTTATTTTTTTTAATTTTTTAATATGTCTTGGTTGTTACAAATAGACATGATGGCTCAATTAAATGAGGATAATATCATGTACATGACAATCACTTCATATATTAAACCTCTTTTAAGGCACTTCCTATGTGAACTTCTTTTAACACTTCTAATTTGCCCCCCCCCCCCCCCCCAAGGAATGTGTGTGGTTTTTGGAATAAGGATAGCTTTACTTTCAAAGGCAATTATCCAAATTTAATTTTGACTTAGTATGTACCATTGTATTATTATAACTATGAAAGAAATTAGTGTGTCTTTTATAACTTTTATTACACAACTCTAATGTTTGTTCACCTATCTTGATTTACTCTTTTTTAATATTTGCAGGTTGAAGCCCAATCTTGTGTTTGTTGATATTATACAGAACACCTGTTCCGGCCTCAGTTGAAGAATTTATTTGTTGTCATCTGTCAACAAACGAGCCAATGATATTGACTGACATCTAATCATGTAGATTTCTACTGCAGCTATCAATATAGTGTGATTATGGGAGTAAAATGTTACAGATTTGTGCTATTCAGTTGTTCCTATGACCATTAAATCTGTTATTGCATTGATAATTTTATGAATCTCACAGATACTACTCCTTTCTGGTTGTGATACAGATCTTGCTATATTACTGTTGAAGTGTAAAGAAGTCAAAATATTTATTTTTAAGTCTAGTGTCATTTAGTTGCAAAAATACTCTACACAGTTGTTGTTCATACTTGAATGTTCTAATAAATATATGTTTGTTATAGTTATACTTTGACACTTGGCATAAAATATGTCAAATGTCTTGCATGCTGTGTGTGTGTGTGTGTGTGTGTGTGTGTGTGTGTGTGTGTGTGTGCGTAGGGAGAGAGAGAGAGAGAGAGAGAGAGATCGAAATTCAGAAAATATAATCATGTTATTTCTAACCTTTCATTTAAAAGCCAGTTGTTATCACTCCATTTAATTTTTACATTAATCTGTACATTCATGTCATTTGTGTGTGTGTTTTAGCATTTTACTTTGAACATTTTAAGAGTATCATTGCAGTTGTGCTTCAGAGAGTGTGAATATGGATAAAATATTTAATTGTGTGTTTGTTTCTGAATGTATACTATTTAATTATTTAAATAGAGATCTAATGTGTTCATTTCATTTCTGAACTGTTGCATTTAAAAACCAATTGATATTATTTAATTATATGTGCTATTCAAAGACTTGTATCGCATTTTTAATAACATGAAAAGTGATGTGATCAACTTATTTTTGTAACGTTGCATTTCAAAATTTATTTTATAATTGTTATTTTCATGTATCAATGTGCTATTTGAAACTTCAGAATGAACTGTGTCTTCATTACTGAACATTAAATATGTTTGTTGCATTTTGTAAAATTATATTTAGTTGGATAATGTTTGGACATCCACCTGGTTTTTTTCTCCAGGCATATTAATTTTTTTACCAATAAATTTTATTTGCCTGTGTGAAAGTTGTATTTTTCATCTGAGATAAACTTACATGACTAGTGAATACACAAAGTGAAAATTAATGGGAATATTTAAGGAAAAAAATCTGTCCTCTTCTTATCAACTGTTTTCATTACCAAAGACCTTTCATGGATGAAGAGCTTTAAGAAGTGTATGGGAGTAGCAAGTATTCCGTGTTTTAATGGAATGTGACATTATGAAATAACTCTAACACTGACTCTCATTCAGTTGATAAAGAAGCTGGAGATTTAAAATTTTAATTTAATTTAGCAATTGGTAAACATCAGAATTGCTATAGAAGGCCTTTGTACAATAATTTGATAAACGCATCAGAACTACTTCACCATAACTATCTTTATTCATGCATTATGGCACTTTTGAAATGTCATAGGCTTCACTTTTTTTTTCTTTTTTGTAGGTCTTTGAATCCAGCATCTTGAATAATTGAAGTGCAATACCCTTTTCTTGCTACATCTTGCTTAAACATCACCATCTTTATGTTCTATGTACTGTACTTCAACAGTCATGATCTATGTCAGTTTTCTCCTTACCATGATCTTAATTTCTTTTCTGTTGTTTTATCTTGAATGAAACTTTCACTCTGCAGCAGAGTGTGCGCTGATATGAAACTTCCTGGCAGATTAAAATTGTGTGCCAGAAACGGGACTCGAACCTGGGACCTTTGCCTTTCGCGGGCAAGCGCTCTACCGACTGAGCTATCCCGACACGACTCACGATGCCGCGTCACAACTTTACTTCTGTCAGTACCTCGCCTCCTACTTTCAAAACTTCACAGAAACTCTCCTGCGAAACATGCAAGACTAGCACTCCTGGAAGAATGGATATGGTGGAGAAATGGCTTAGCCACAGCCTAAGTTTAAAACTTTTTGATCTTTGTGTTGAAGATTACACTCACTCAGAGCCAGCTGTTCAGTTGTACACTGAAGCAAGTTGCTACACATCATTGGTGACTGTAGTGCCCAATTCACATTCTTTATTCACCTTTACATTTCACTTGCTACATTTTCCTTATTTATTTATAGATATTGTTCACACCATGCACATTTTATGAAATCATTTTTTTAAACAAGAACATATTTGTTTTATGCTTCAGTGGAAAGCCTACTTCAGTCAAATTTTTAAATGACAGATTTTAGTCCGTCAGCTTCGATGCATACTAAGTGTACCGAATCGTTGGAGTAAAAACAGGAACACTGAATTGGAGCTGTACGGTTGATTGTATTTTAATTCCATCTTCTCTTGACAGATCTTGTTGTTTATAGCAATTCAAGAGCACTGTGTAATCTTTAAATTGACATTTTGACCTGGTGACAGAAATGTACATCTAAGGGTTCAGCAAGAGGAGTACATTTGGGTGGAATGATCTTCAAAGTACACATTGCTTTGCCTTCTTCATTGATGAAGATCTTGTCGTAGTGTCAAATATGCTTGACCAACCCATGAATCCACCAACAGAAGAAATTTTTGTTACCAATGTATGGTTTTACAGCTGTTTGGAAGAATTTTGAATGAATTTCTTTGACTAGTTTTCCTGATTTGGAGCAAGTAATGACAACATTCTTATACTCCTCTTCTAACTTCCTGATGGAATCACTAACTCGAGGACCAAATTTATTGGCAGACTCTTGTGTACATAAAAAGGCGTAAAAGTTTTTCCTGAAGCGGTCAAACTGTACAATGCAGTGTAAGAGTGGGTAGTTTTGGAGAGATTGACTTTTTTTCACCAAAATGATGTTCGCACCCTTGTATTCCAGTGACCCCTTATTTCTTGATTCACATTGGCATCCAGTCTGGTTAGTGTTGATTATGTAATCAAGACTGAAGTTACGCACTCTTGTATGTATGCAAAATTTCTCTGCTGCTTCCACTGTTTATTCCAAAGCTGCAGTATCACTTTTCCTAACAAATTTTGTGATTTTTCACTGCCTTATGGAATATAGAATCTGACCATATATATTAAAAGAATCTACGAAAACTGAAGTCAGTTAGCCAGACCAAACTACCAGGCCAATTTCCTTCATTTTTATTGCAAACGAAAGGTATTCATCCACAGATTTGTCATCGAGTATCAGAATATACATAACTCTCACCTTCCTTTTTCTATACTCAAATGCGATTTCCTTCTGTATATTTCTTATGTGGATGTCCTTGCTGTAAACTAAAGTCAGGTCGTTCTATCTGACCAATTTCCTTCATTTTTGCTTTAAATGAAAGGTATTCATTTGCAAATTTGTCATTAAGTATCAGAATTAACTTAAGTCTCTCAATTCTTCATTTTTATACGAACGCGGTATTCTTCTGTCCTAGCACTGAATATTTTAATCGGTTTGTTTTACAATATCTTCAGTTCTAATAAAGTACGCAGCTCTTTTTAACCTATCACCACTCAGCAGATCAAGCTCTTTCATTTGTGCTTTTAAACACTTGCATTGATTGATTGATTCCGAAGAAAACTATGCGTGAACATTCAACTTTTCTTCCATTTTTCCCGACTTTTTGTCATTCCACTAATGGTGCGAAGTATTCACATGGGTCCCATAGTTGGTCATGAACTGCAGGCTGCAACTGAAAAAACTGCAGAAAGTTAGGCAAATAAGGAGTTGGGACCTGGATAAATTGAAGTAACCTGAAGCTGTTGAGAATTTCAGAGGGAGTTTTAGGCAACAGAAATGGGGGGAAAATGAAATAGTAGAAGAGGAATGAGTAGCATTTAGAGATGAAATAATGAAGGCAACAGAGGACAAAATAAGTAGAAAGGCAAGCCTACAAAACATCCTTGGATATCACAGGAAAACTAAATTTAATTGATGAAAGGAACAAATATAAAAATGCAGTAAATGAAACAGGCAAAATAGAGTACAGATGACTATGAAATGAGATTGACAGGAAGTGCAAGATAGCTAAGCAGGAGTGCCTAACAAGCAAATGCAAGTCAATAGAAGAATGTTTAAATAGAGGGAAAAAGATTCCGCTGACAGGAAAATAAGAGACACATATGGAGACAAGAAAAGCAGCTGTATGAAAATAAAGAACTCGTCTGAAAAACCAGTTCTCAGCAGAGAAGGAAAAGCTGAAAGATGAAAAGAATATATAGAGGGGCTCTACAAAGGAAATGAACTTAGAGACAATGTTGTAGGAAGGGAAGAGGAAGTAGATGAAGATGAAATAGGAGATACTGTATTGAGAGAAGAATTTGACAGAGCCCTGAAAGACCTAAGTCGAAACAAGGCCCCTGGAGTAGATGATATTCCCTCAGAGCTACTGAAGTCTCTGGGAGAACCAGCCATGACAAACCTGTTTCATCTGGTGTGTAAGATGTATGAGACAGGCGAAATACCCTCAGACTTCAAGAAAAATGTTATAATCCCCATTCCAAAGAAAGCATTATGTGTAATCAAAATGTCAGCTTTTATCAAATTATGTGTTCAAAATTGTAAAAACTGAGTGTGATTTAACATCAACTTGTTTTCTACAAGTCCTGAACTTATCTCTTGAACTGCATTATTTGATACTGTGTCAATATTACGAGCAACATCCTTCACTACCAAGCTGGTATCATCAGCAAACAAAAATATTTTACAGTCATCTGTTATACTCGAAGGCATATCATTTATATAAATAAGAAACAGCAATGGTCTCAAAACAGACCCCTGGGGCACCCCACACTTAATTGTTCCCCATTGGGATTGTACATCATAGCCATTTTCTACACTGCGGAGAATTACCTTGTTGTCTATTATTAAAGAAAGAGGTGAACCAGTTGTGAGCTAGTCACCGTATTCCATAGTGTTTCATCTTCTGAAACATTATTTTTGTGATCAACACAATCAAAGACGACGCCTAATGTCCGTAGACTCTTATTTAACCCATCAAGTGCTTCACAGAGAAACAATCATATAGCATTTTCAGTTGTTAAACCACTTCTAAAACATAAACTGTAGGTTTGACAACAAATTATGTGAACTGAAATGATGAATTAATCTTGAGTATACAGCCTTTTCAATAACTTTAGAAAAAACCGATGGCTTAGAAATAGGTCTATAGTTGTCTACATTATCCCTTTCTCCTTTTTTATAAAGTGGTTTCACTACTGAGTACTTTAATCTGTCAGGAAACTGACCATTCTGAAAGGAAAAATTACAAATATGGCTTAGTACTAGGCTAACATATGGAGAACTGTACTTTAGAATTCTGTTAGATACCCCATCATATCCACAAGAGTCCTTAGTCTTTAGTGATTTAATTATTGACTCAATCTCCCCTATGGAAGTATCATGAAGGACCATTTCAGGTAACAGCCTCGGAAAGGCATTTTCTACAAATGTTATATGATTACCTGTAGTAACTAGGGTTTTGTTTCGTTCCCCTACTATATTGAGAAAGTAATTATTGAATATTGCACATATATCTAACTTGTCAGTAACAGAAACATTCCTACTACGCACTGACGTTATATCTTCTACCTGCTGCTGCTGCTGCTGACCAGACACTTCCTTCACGACTGACCAAACAGTTTTAATTTTATCCTGAGAGTTTGCTATTCTTTTTGCATACCACATACTTTTTGCATTATTAATGACATTTTTCAGAACCTTACAGTACTGTTTGTAATGAGCTACTGCATCTTCATTCTGACTGCTTCTAACTTTTGATACAATTCCCACTTTGTTCTACATGATACTCTTAACCCCTTTGTCAGCCACCTTGGCTGTCTGTTACTGGAAGTACCCTTTTTTGAGCGTTCTAGCGGAAAGCAACTTTCAAACAGCATAAAAATGTGCTCAGAAAAGCATTATATTTATCATCTATAAACATCCTGCCATTCTTGTTCCTTAATTAGGCTTAAAAAGGTCTCAAATGCAACTGGATTAATTGTTCTGAGTAGTTGATATTTATGTTTAACATTTGTTTGAGAACAAATACTTTTTAGAATTAAAATTTGGGCATCGTGGTCTGATAGGGCATTTACTATTCTCCTGACAGAGTGCCCCTCTAATAATGAAGAATGAACAAAAATATTGTCAATGGTAGAACTGCTATTTCCTTGCACTCTCATTGGAAAAAAAAATACTGTTTGCATCATGTTATAGGAATTAAATAGATCTAACAGCTGACTTTTTCTTGAGCTATCACCTACACATTTAATGTTGAAATCTCCACACACAATTAAATTTTTATACTTTCCATACAGTGAACCCAGAACCAATTCCAGCTTGGGCAGAAACATTTTAAAATCTGAGTCAGGGGACCTACAAATAACAACTATTACTAGTTTAGTTCCATTGACATTAACAACTCCTGCACAACATTCAAATACCTTTTCTGTGCAGTGTTTAGAAAAATCAATTGACTCTGATGAAAAATCTTTTTTTACATACGTGGCCACTCGCCAACACTGCAAGTATCTCCTAGAGTAGAAGGCAGCTAACCTGTATCCTGACAAAGGAAGTCTCTGAATTGTCACATCACTTAAAAAGTGCTCTGAAATACCAATAATGTCAGAATCAGTATCAATAAGCAGTTCATTAACTTTATCTCTGATACCCTGTAGATTTTGATGAAAAACAGCAATTCACTTATTACTTAGATTCTTAGACTCTGTCAAAGGTGGTTCCTTTCTTAGAGGGACTTCCTTTAAGCAGGAATACCTATCAGCTGTCTTCAGTCTAAAATAGGTGCAGCCCTAACACCAACTACTACAGGAATTTTTCCATGAGTGACACCCCCACCCCCCTACTACACTGTCACCTATGAGCTTTGCCAACCTTCCCTTCCCATACCTATTGAGGTGCAGACCGTGCCTAGTAAAATCCGACCTTTGGATAGTCTCAACTGGCACCACTGCAATGTGATTCATGCCCTCTGTCATCTGTGCCTTCTCAAGCCCCATGTTAACACGCCTGATAGCTGTATTAAGACAAGGCCTGTCATGATGCTGAAACAGCTGCATGAAATGCACATTTGTGCCACCAGTTTGAGTTGCTATCCTTTCCAGATCACCACCTATATCATATTCCCCGTCCCTATCAAGACTATTCCTGACCCCACCCACTATAACTATCTGATCCTCTTTTGAGAAATTCCAACAGAAGTCCCCTATGTTACAAGTGACCTGAGCTAACCCTGCACTAGGCTTCACTATGCTGGTGACCTAGTACTCACTCCCAAGTACTTTCTGCAACCGTTAGCCAACACCTCTGCTATGAGAACTGCCTAACAGCAGAAACTACTTCTCCTAAGAGGCCTCTCTACAGATGTCGGCTTCCTAACAGCTGAGGTCTGCTGCGTACTTTCTACACCTACAGTAGGTTCATCTCCACTCAACTCTGACAGTTTGCAACTTGCAATGTAAAGCTATCTGAATACCTTCTAGCTACCTTCTTGCCAACTGCCAGTTCCTATTCCCCAGCCCCCCTTCCCCTCCTCAACCTACCTAGTTCCTCTTCAGCATTTTTCAACTGCACCTGAAGGGCGCAGATCAAATGCTCCTGCTCCGCTATCATATTATTCCTGCTGCAAATCCTACAGTTCCAGGAGAGAACCTCACCACAATGCCCACTCCCCCCCCCCCCCCCCCCACGCTGCAGTCCACTACGCGCGACCCTACGATAGAGCCCACACTTTTCACTCAGGGTAAAATTTCACAACTATTTGTTAAGAAAAAATAGACGTCTACGTTACGTAAGTTAATAACTGCCATTAAATTTAACAATATAAACATTCATAAATTTGCTTGGATCAGCCCATGGAAGCTTGTGCAAATGAAGTAGAATTTATTAATAAATCATTCATAATAGTAAGAGTATATTGAGTACGAACAGCTAATTTTAAATTGTTCATAAATCAGTTTGAAGCCCTGTTTGACAACAAAAAGAGAGAAGTAGTAGTGGCTGGTGCTTCTAACGTAGATTTGAAAACTCTGCCAGTATGTAGCAGTCAGTAGCATTGCCATTCAACTTAATTCATACTATAAACTTTCCAAGTGGAATAGCAAAGGGTTCAAAAACACAAAGACAGCAATTGATAATATCGTCACAGAAATGTCTAAAGAATAAAATTATACTGTCTGACAGAAAAAGTGATGCACCTGTCAGTGATATGTGTTTATTGAACTGATTGCAATATGGGATGAAAGAGACAAGACCATTGGCAGTTACAGGTGGAATGTTGGTGCCAGGTCAGTAGAGTGTTGCAACCCCTCTGGCTTCAATGCGTGCCCTAATGCAGCTACGAATTGTGTCAAACAGCCTCTGGATCCTGCGGTGAAGCAAGTTTATCACAATTGTTGCAGCTGTTCCTTCAGATCCTGCAGTTTGCTACAGAGACAGAGGCCCCTTCCAGTGTCACTCCACATATGTTCAATGATGGAGAGCTCCAGGAATCTTGCTGACATGGGAGGACCTTAACAAACAGTAGGCATTCCATAGACACACATGCTCTACGTGGGCATGCATTATCTTGTTGAACACTATTACAGGCTAGGTAGGATGTGTGAATGTAGAATGCTTGTGACAGATCACTGTGCCATGTGTCTGCCAAAGTACACCTAGAAGTGACCTGAACAAATATCCTATACCTGCCCACACCATCAAGTCCATCCACAATATTGGCTGAATGTCCGTATTTCCTTGACATCACGAAACACAAACACAATGGTCATTGGTGGTTTACAGAGAAGTGAGACTCGTCACTGAATGTTATGCGATGCCATTCGTCTACTGTCCATGCCTCTTGCGCACAAAAATTTTACTCTAAATGCTGGTATTGGTGTTCTGGTCACAGTGGCAACCCACACATGGGGCAGGATGACCTCAATTCTGCAAATGAGAGACATCAAGAGATGGTGCAATATGTCACAGGATGTTGCAGGGTTTTTGATGATGGGTACTGAAATCATGGGATTCTACATTGCTTGCTGCACCATATGATGGTCCTTCCTAATGGTGGTGTTCCTTTGTCATCCTGAACCTTCAAGATGTGACTAGAATCCCTCATGTACCCATTGATCCAACATCGGACCACTGTGTCATCTGAATGGCCCACATGCCTGACAATTGCATGATACAACCACCTCACTTCAGACAATTTAATGACATGGCCTCAGTCTATCCACCAATAGAATGCATTTGTCAATTTTAGGATCTGCAAGGCATCGCATCTGCAAGACATTGCAGGTGCTTGATACTTTATGTATTGCTTCTCTGGTATCCCAGCACGATGAGTTTGAGAGCCCGCCAGACCACATGGACTGTTACAGCAGCCGTTAGGCGGCGCACACAACCTACGAGCGCTGCCATCGCCACTAGAGCGCTGCACGCAGTGGCGTGCCTATCGCGCTGGTCATCTGCACAGAGAGCCGCACTATTTAGGGCCCGGAGCCGCAGCTCGCTCCTCAGTCTTGTGTTGACTGCGCTCGGTATATGATTGGCATTCTGTTGTTATCTGGCATCATACTTGGCTCCGTCATGGTTTCTATTGGCTTACGTTTTGGTCTGTCTTTTCCATTTCTCCATTTAGTTGTTGTCATTGTTTGTCGCCTCTGTGGTCTCGTGTAGTGTTTATCGTAAGCGACGATGCTTTGTTGGTCGGTCATTTGCTTGTCGCTTCCGACCCAGTCCTACATCCGGCCACAATAATTGGTACGAGGTAAAAGGTTACGTCACGTCTCATGGGAGAACGACTTGTGCAACTCGTGGAGCAGCAACAACAACAGCTGCTCTTACAGCAGCAACAAACTGACCTGTTACGACAGGAAATTCAACTTCTGGCGGAACGCTTACAGGTTCAGGGTTCACAAACTGTCTAAGTGGTTGTCTTGTCGTCGACGGATTTCCGCCTCCCCCCCCCCCCCCCAGCGTTTCCGCCATTTAACGACACCAAAGAAGATTGGGATACTTACTTACAGCGGCTGAAACAGCACATTGCCTTATTTCAGGTCTCTGATGACGCCCTACAACGGTCGCTTTTTCTCTCTTGGGCTTCCCCCAAGACGTTTTTCTTACTGAAGAAGTTGGCCCCCCTCTCCAATCCGGTGGCACTGGCGTTCGAGGAAATGTGGGCACTGCTTTCAAATTATTATTCTCAACGATTTCACGTTGTCACGTCGCACCTCGAATTCCATCAGTATCACAAACAACCAGGTCAATCATATCGGTCATGGGTGACGGATTTGTAAGGACTGAGTCGGTGTTGCGATTTCACGTGCTTCAACCCGTCTTACAAAACCTCCTATACTGACTCTCTGATCAGTGATGTTGTCGTTCAGTTGGTTCCAGATCCAGACGTTCGAACGGCAGCCCTCAAGATTGCAGCCTGAAGATTGCACATTCTTTCGAGATTGCACAGGCGGCGAATGAGCGCCTCATGGCTCGTCTTCAGGTAGCAGCTGTACAACTGCCGCAGAGGGGACGTAATGTTCAGAAGGTCTTGGCCCGCCGGCAGCGTCTTGATCCATCCCTCTCTGATGTGTCCATGGCCTCTGAACAACTGGTCACTCCTCGACGGCGTAAGCAACGTGGTTTACTGTCCTGTCCTGACTGTTTTATGGCGCACCAACGGGCAGACTGTCCAGACTGCTGGGTCCACTGTAGTCGTTGTGTAAAAGTTGGACATCTCCATTCTGTTTGTCGGCAACCGGCAGGACAGTCACCCCCGACTCCTTACTGGCATCAGGGGACAGTTCGTGAACTGCAGGCTATCGTTCCCCAGGGTGATTCTCCCGCTACCAAATTGTTAATTGATCTCGGAATAGCTGACCAAGACGTCCGCTTCCAAGTGGACACAGGGGCGACAGTCTCTCTGGTGAACCTCCTGAAATATGCCTGTCTCGGCTACCCAGCATTGGACCCGCCCTCCCGCAGGTTGGTAGCATATGGTGACGGCGGGATCCCTCTGAAAGGTCAATTTACCACTTTTGGCAGCTTACAAAATGGTTACATGTCCGGTAACCCTCTTTGTGGTCAATAGCCACTCTGCTGGAAACATTTTCGGTCTCGATGCATTCTCACTCTTTGGGTTCTCCATCTCCAATGAGGTGCAGGTAATCTCTGACACAGTTCCTTTCGCCAGCCGCAGTGGCCGAGGGGACTGAGGCGCGCCAGTCACGGTCTGTGCGGCCACTACGGTTGGGGTTCGAATCCCCCCTCGGGCATGGATATTTGTGCCGTCCTTAGTATTAGCTAGTACATAAGTAGTTTGTAAGTTTAGGGACTGATGACCCCGTAGTTAAGTCTCATAAGCTATACAAACATTTGAACAGTTCCTTTCCAGGAACTCAACGACCTTTGTGCCTCTTTTGCGTCTCTCTTTGAACCGGGTCCGGGGTGTGCCACCAATTTTGAGGCACATATTACTTTACGCCCAGATGCGGTGCCCCGTTTCTGCCATGCACGCGCTCTTCCGGTTTCCCTACGGGTGGCGGTAAAACTGGAACTAGACTGTCTGCACGCCACTGGTGTCATCGAACCTGTCAAAACGAGTGTCTGGGCCACACCACTGGTAGTAGTACTCAAGCCCAATGGCGCCCTCCGCCTTTGTTACGATTTGAAATCCACCATCAATGCCCAGGCACAGGTCGAAACCTACCCAATTCCACGGCAAGAGGACCTCCTCACAAAGCGTGTTGGAGGCGAATACTTTTCTAAGATAGACCTGGCTGACGCCTATTTGCAAATCCCACTCGATGAGGAATCTCAACGAA
Source organism: Locusta migratoria (assembly GCA_026315105.1). Taxonomy (NCBI): domain Eukaryota; kingdom Metazoa; phylum Arthropoda; class Insecta; order Orthoptera; family Acrididae; genus Locusta; species Locusta migratoria. Next base: position 383,867,650 of record CM048755.1, read on the forward strand.
TCATGGTCATCAATACTCCTTTTGGTCTTTACAAATACAAACGTTTACCCTTTGGGATTTCTTCATCTCCAGCCATCTTACAGAGGTATCTGGAACAATTAACCATGCCTGTACCCGGTTGTGCCAACTATCTTTACGATGTCATCATTACTGGGGCTACACGCCAGGAGCACCTGCATAACCACCGCACTCTCTTTACCACATTGCAGGACGCTGGGGTCAGGTGCCGCCTCCATAAATGCCAGTTTTTCCAGGAACAGGTCGAATACCTTGGCTACTTGCTCTCCAAAGACGGAACCCAGCCCACAGATCGCAATGTATTGGCGGCCAATGCTCTACCACGCCCCCAAAACCTACAGGAATTGCAGATGTTTTGGGGAAAGGTGAACTATTATGCAAAGTTCCTACCACAAGCAGCCCACATTATGCACCCACTCAACTGTCTCCGGAAGAAAGGTGTGCCGTTCTGGTGGTCAGATGCTCGTGAGCATTCCTTTCAACAGCTAAAGCAACTGTTGCTTTTGGCACCCTGCCTTACGCCCTTTTCTCCATCACATCCCCTTGTTTTGGCAGCAGACGCATCTCCCTATGGCATTGGAGCAGTGTTGGCACACTTCAATGATGATGGTACTGAACAACCAATAGCCTAAGCGTCCAAGACCCTGACGCCTGCTCAAAAGAACTACTCTCAGATAGAAAAGAAGGCGTTGGCGATTGTCTATGTGGTTAAGAAATTCCATGTGTATCTTTTTGGGGCTACGTTTACCCTCATTACAGACCACAAACCGTTGGTAGCTCTATTTGGGCCACACACTCGGCTCCCAGAGCGTACAGCCCAAAGACTCCAGAGTTGGGCTCTATTTCTTACTTCATACAACTACACCATTAAGTATACGCCTACCATACAACACGCCAATGCAGACACTCTTTCTCATCTGCCTTCAGGACCTGACCCAGCATTTGACCGACATGAAGTCTCCTGTTTCCACATTGATCTGGAACGACAAAATACCTTAGATGGGTTCCCTATCACAGCCACGCACATTGCTGCAGACACACGCCAGGACTGTCTCTTACAACGGGCCATCAATCATGTGCTTCATGTTCATGGGTGGCCCACTTACTTCCCGAAGTCAACGGCTTCACAGCTACGGGCCTTGTCTCATCTCTCTCATCGACTGTCTGTCATTGATGGCGTTCTCCTGCTTGATGCTGAGGGCGATACCCACCAGGTGGTTATTCCACCTGCTTTAGGCCCTAAGGTTCTGGATCTTGGGGTATGTCACATATGAAATCCCTGGCCCGGAGACACGTTTATTGGCCAGGTCTGGGATGTGGAGGCCGTCGTCTGCCATTGCTCCGCTTGTGCTAAGCACCAGGCTGCTCCAGCCCAATCTTTCTCTCCCTGGCCTGCTCCACATCGCCCTTGGGACCGCATCCATCTTGACTTTGTGGGCCCCTTTCTGGGATCTATGTGGCTTTTTGTCATCAATGCCTATTCCCACTACCCCTATGTAGTCAGCATGGCGCCCACCACCATGACTGCCACACTCAATGCCCTCACACAAATTCTTGCTATCAAGGGTCTACCCCTTACCAACGTCTCTGACAATGGGCCCCAGTTTACAGTGACGGCCTTTGAGCATGAAACACCTGTTTAGTCCCCCATTCCACCCAGCCTCCAATAGCGCTGCTGAGCGGTTGGTGCGAACATTCAAACAACAAATGCTGAAATCTGTGAGCACATCCACCACCACAGCAGCCCTCACATTATTCCTGAGTATCTACAAAACTACCCCTATCCAGGATCGTAGCCCGGCAGAACTCCTCCAAGGCTGACAGCCATGCACCCTTCTCCATCTCTTGGCCCCACAGTCCTTGGAACCGAGGACACGGTACACTGGGCGATATGCGCCAGGTTCCACTGTGTGGGCCCGTTCCTATGGTAGAAAGCCCTCGTGGGTGCCAGCTACAGTAGTGGCCACTCATGGGCGACGCCTCCTCTCTGTCAACACTCAGAGGGGTTTGGAGCGCCAACATACTAACCAGCTTCGCCCTCATTTCCCTGCACCATCCCAACCAGTAGCACACCCAAACTCAGAGCCCCTGCCATTGGCAATCCCCCAACCCCACGGATACAATCTGCGCTCTGGGACGTTGTCCGCAGCTCCAGTCACTACAGGTACAGAGGTGACACACTCTCACGGCAGATCCCCTCCGGCACACCTCAACCACAGGGGCTCCATATAGGCCTCGGAATGGCGTCGGCGACCCCAGGGGACACAGGCATGGACATAGAGACCTCACCTCCACATTCACCCTCTCGGCAATCGCCTTCCACACCAACGCATCCTTGTACCTCTCCGGAGGCCCCACATCCGTACCCTCACTTAGCGGGCTCTTCAACCGGGACACCACTCGTGCCATTGGTCCACCTTCCGAAGCACCGTCCTGGGCACTTCCGCCCCTACATGCCCATTTCAGGGGGGAGGGATCTGGTATCCCGGCACAATGAGTTTGAGAGCCCGCCAGACCACACGGACTATGACAGCAGCTGTTAGGCGGCGCACACAACGTACGAGTACTGCTATCGCCACTAGAGCACTGCACGCAGTGGCGCGCCTACCTCACTGGTCATCTGCGCAGAGAGCCGCACTATTTAGGGCCCGCAGCCGCAGCTCGCTCCTCAGTCTTGTACTGACTGCACTCGGTATACAATCGGCATTCTGTCATTAACTGGCATCGTACTTGGCTCTGTCACGGTTTCTATTGTCTTACGTTTTGGTGGTCTGTCTTTTCCATTTAGTTGTTGTCATTGTTTGTCGCCTCTGTGGTCTCGTGTAGTGTTTATTGTTAGCGGCGACGCTTGGTCGGTCGGTCGGTCGCATGCCGCTCCCAACCCAGTCCTACCTTCAGTCACAATAGCTTCCTGTTTGACTCACGGCAGATGAGTAATACCAACATAACAACAACATGCTGGTGACATCATGAATGCACTCTGGTGAGCGCTGTCTCTAATGACAAAACTGTCTATGGGACATTAAACACTAATGTTCTTCCTTCCTTGTGGTGAGCATTCTATCAATTACACAGCTGTTTAAATCTATTTTTTTCCTAAATGTTAATACTGATCAGGATATAAAATCTACTAAATCTGAGTTCAGTTGTCTAAGCTAAAAATTGATTGTTTCAGGAAACTCCCGTGGAGTGACGTGTAAAATGACTGAGAAATAGAACACCTTTATCAAAAATATCCTTATTTCAAAACTGTTAACCCCCAAAATTAATACAGATTAGACCTGTCAGTAAACAAGTCATGCATTACTCAAGGAATAAAGGTATCCTGTTAAACAAAAATGAAACCATCAGTCAGAAACAGATGTGATGTAAATGCTAAACATACTGCAAAATATTGAAGATTTGATTATACACATAAAAACAAACACATTTTCAGAACAGGATAGTCACATCTGGTGGGGTGGATTGTGTGCCTCAACAAAACAAGTAGCTGTACTATAGGTGCAACCACACTGTAAGATATCTTTGGAGAGGACAGGCAAACATGTGGTTCCTGAAGAGGGGCAGCAGCCTTTTCAGTAGTTGCAGGGGCAACAGTCTGGATGATTGACTAAGCATTGCTTGGCTAATATGGCTTTGCCATGCAGTTACTCCAAATGGCTGAAAGCAAGGGGAAAGTACTGCCGTTACTTTTTCTGAGAACCTGCAGCTCTACTGTGCAAATATATGGTGACGGCATACTATTTGGTGAAATAGTTCCCCATTTTGATCTCCGGGCAGGGACTACTCAGGAGGATGTCATCATCAGGAAAGATGACACTGGCTTCTATAGATTGGAGAGTGGAATATTAGATCCCTTAATTGGGTATGGAGATTAGAAAATTTAAAAAGGGAAATGGATAGGTTGAAGTCAGATGTAGTGGAGATTACTAAAGTTTGGTGGAAAATGAACATGATTTTTGGTGCGGTGAGTACAGGATTATAAATAGAAAATCAGTTGGGGGTATTATAAGAGTAGGTCTAATAATGAACAAGAAAATAGGAATGCGGGTAAACTACTAGGAGTAGTACAAGGATCACATTATTATAGTCAAGATAAATATGAAGCCAACACCAACCACAGTAGTATAAGTTTATATGCCAACTAGATGATGAGATCAAATAAATGTTTGAGGAGGTAAAGGAATTCATTCAGACAGTTAAGGAAGAGGAAAAATTGTCATGGGAGACTGGAATTCAGTAGTAGGAAAAGGAAGGGAAGGAAAAGTAATAGGTGAATATGGACTGGGGAAAAGGAATGAAAGAGGAAGCTGCCTGGTGGAAGTTTGCATGGAACATAATTTAATCATAACAAACACTTGGTTTAAAAATCATGAAAGATCATTATACACATGGAAGAGACTAGGAGACGCCAGAAGGCACCAGATAGATTTTATAATGGTAAGACATAGATTTTGGAACCAGGTTTTAAACTGCAATTTATACCCAGAGGCAGATATAGATTCTGACCATGTCTTATTGGTTATGAACTGTAAACTGAAACTGTAGAAAGGTAGAAAAATAAAGAGACAGGATCTGGATAAATTTAAGGCACACGAGGCTCTTGAAAGTTGAAGAGGGAGATTTAGGCAATGATTGACAGAAACGGGGGGAAAATAACAAAGTAGATGATGAATGGGCAGCCTTGAGGGGTGGAATAGTGAAGGAAGCAGAGGTCCAAATATGCAAATATTCGTGGATATCCCATAGTCCAAGCATTGGTATTCTCAGCTACCTGTAAATTTTTGTGGGAACTTTGAAAAATTTTTGATGTGCTCTTTTTGAATTTTCACTTTGCCACCTCATACTTTGCTGCTCATGCCGCCATATCAGAAAAATGAGGCCCAAAACAGTTTTTTAACAATATCTCCTTTCTGACTCATTTTATGATGAAAATTGTTAGGTGCTAAACTAGAGAAAATTTCCTGCAATTTATGTCCTTATTCTTTTTAAGTGAATAGTTTCAGCATAAGAACGCCACAAAAGTCTTCTAAACGAAAAATATTTTACTGTGCAGTGGAAACCCATCCTACTGTGACCTGACTATGGCTACACGGCATGTTTCAGGTATACTGGGATTTTCTTCCTTCACCCTGGGGATTTTGGATCCCTTCCACAAATATCTGCTAGCCAAACTCAATATTCTGCCTGTAAATCAGTACAAGTGCATCATTCTACAGTGTCTTTCACATACCATGGCTCCTGAGGAAGGGAATTGTTTTATCTGTGAAAATCTGTTGGAAGGTGAGTGAAGTGAAGGAGAAAGGACTGGAGACATTTAACAAGTCAGTTCCTAAAAGAAAGGACAACAAGAGAAAACTCTTGAGGGGACTGAAAATGATAGTGGTTCACATTGTGTGTTGCGAACACTAGAATAATGAGAAATTATTCTCTGCAGTTTTGTATAGGGGCCCAATGGCTATGCCGCAGTGGATATACTGGTCCCTGTTAGATTTCTGAAGTTAAGCACTGTGGAGATTGTCTAGCTCTTGGATTGGTAACCATCCACCTGTGCCAAGCGCTGTTGGCAAGCAGCACTCAGCCCTTGTGAGGCAAATTGAGGAGCTACTTGATTGAGAAGAAGTGGCTCTGGTCAGGAAAAATGACATAATGGCCAGGAGTGCAGGGCGCTGACCACATCCTCATCCATACCGCATTTGGTGATGCCTTCGAGCAGAGGATGACATGGCGGCCAGTAGGTACCTGTTGGGCCCTTGAGACCTGTTTCGGAAGGAGTTTTTAGTTTTATTTTTGCATAGAGCAGGTGATGTTGTATTTTCTCATCCATGACTGCAACCCACCACTACTTCAACATTTGGAGATGATTGGTTTTTGTGCGCTGCTCAAATAACAGCAGAGCTTATAGTGAAACAAAAACATCCGTGTTTGTGCAATTGTCATATTGTGTGAATGTGCATAAGTTATCAATGAAAAACATCCGCCGTGTTGGAGTGGCCAAGCGCATTGAGGCGCTATGTTCCGATGTGCGAGGCCACTCCCCGTCGAGGGTTCAAATCCCCCCCCCCCCCTTGTGCATGGATGTTTGTGTCATCTTTAGTATAATGTAGTTCACAAGTAGTTTGTAAGTTTAGGGACTGATGACCCCGTAGTTAACTCCCTTAAGCTTAACAAACATTTGAACATTTGAAAAACATCTTTTCACAAATTGCTAGAGCTCATAATGATGATTGGGGTTGAGCAATTGTTGAGTGTCTCAAGCATGTAAATGATTTGGTCGCATCTAATGTACAGTATCACAACTTGTGCATGAAAAAATTGTACCAAAGACCAAAGAATGAAGACATTACAAAAAGGGGTCCATGTTAAGATGAAATCTATACTGCGATGCAGTGTGTTTACTCTTATCTCGAGCAGAATTATGAAGAATGTAAGGTTTCTCTAGATGCACTTGACCAAAATTGAATTTGATTACCACCCACACATCAAAACTATGAAGACACAGCTCCTCAAAAAATATGGTGATGAAATTTTGGTTGCCTACAGTGCCAATAAGGCTCTCGTCATTTGCTTCAGAAATACAGTGTGTAAATTACTGACTGAAGGTTTGTACAACAGAAAAATTACATACAAGGCCAAAGAACACCAGTAAATTGTAAAGACAGCAGCAGCAGCAATTGTTCTAGATGATATTGACTCCAAGGTCTACGAGACAACATATTATCCTCCATCAGATAATTTTTTTTTTTTTTTTTTTTTTTTTTTTTTTTTTCCGGACAGTAGTGTCTGATACACCTGAGACTCTAGGCATTTTTCTGGACCATGTGATATTGAAAAAGAAAAGTGTATATCTTGTGAAATGGAAGAAAGAAAGTGTATATCTTGTGAAATGGAAGAAAGAAAGTATTGCTCTTGCTCATTGCATAATTACCGCAGCAAGGCTGAAATCTTTCGTTTTGTCAATGCAAGTTGGTGTTGCAGCATTTTTGTTTCAAAAGTATGACATAATAGATACATTGTCCTCTGAAACTTCCTGGCAGATTAAAATTGTGTGCCGGAACCGGGACTCAAACCTGGGAGCATTGCCTTTCGCGGGCAAGCGCACTACCGACTGTGCTATCCTGTGCTATCACGATGCCGCCTCACAACTTTACTCCGCCAGTACCTCGCCTCCTACTTTCCAAACTTCACAGAAGCGAAAGGCAAAGGTCCCAGGTTCGAGTCCCGGTTCCGGCACGCAATTTTAATCTGCCAGGAAGTTTCATATCAGCGCACACTCCACTGCAGAGTGAAAGTTTCATTCTGGAAACATCCCTTAGGCTGTGGCTAAGCCATGTCTCCATCATGTCCTTTCTTCCAGGAGTGTTAGTCTTGCATGGTTTGCAGGAGAGCTTCTGTGAAGTTTGGAAAGTAGGAGGCGAGGTACTGGTGGAAGTAAAGTTGTGAGGCGGCATCGTGAGTCGTGTTGGGATAGCACAGTCGGTAGTGCACTTGCCCGCGAAAGGCAAAGGTCCCAGGTTCGAGTCCCGGTTGCGGCACACAATTTTAATCTGCTAGGAAGTTTCATATCAGCGCACACTCCGCTGCAGAGTGAAAGTTTCATTCTGGAAACATTGTCATCTCCTTTATGTTGCTAGTTGTATGCTGAAATCAATGCTTTCAGAAGTTTTGGCTATAATGCACCCACTGTTGGATGTCTACAACAATGCATTTTCACAATTTGTTTTTGATAATGCTGATTTCGATACACAGACTTCAGATGGTCATAATACTTTTCATGGCATGGGTGGTATGCAATATATAACACCTAGAAATGCCATTCCTCGAGATCAAAGTATTCAGTGATTACACCAAATGCTTTATGCCCAAGTTAAGGGAAATTTGATATACATTGAAACCATTTGAGAAGAGCTATTTAAGGGGTTTGAAAGCAATTCAGATTCAAATCCTTGACAGCATTCGTTTGTTTCCAAAAGAGATTATGCCACACGCTTCAAACTTATAATGGCTATATGGATAATGGGTTAATCTACTTAACATACCTGGATGGAGTGGATTTATCAAACAAATAACAGTGGAACTTCTCTTCCAGAAAACATTTGTAGGATGATTGCCCTTCATTAATTCTCCACCAAGTAATCGTGACACAATTATAATGGTTCATTTATCTGCCTCTTAAAATTGTATGTCACTACATCAACACACTTGTTTCATCACATTTAAATAATGGCTGGAAATGGACTGAAAGAGGTTTTCAATCCCATTTATGCATCGAATTCAGTTGAGAAAAGTATGGTAGGACACGGGTATACATATGCAGTAAGACACACACATTAGCTCACCTTTCAATTGCTACAGTTGTCTGCAGTCCATGGATTTAACACTATACAGAGTTGGAAGGAATTTTATGAAATTTCGACAGGTCAGTGGTACTTGTGGCAGACTAGGGATAAAGCTACAAAGAACTTGCCAAGAAAGTTGAGGATCAATTGATCAGATTTTAACAGTGTAGTCCTACAGCAAAATTATGGGTGCAGCATTTACGGAGGGTCATGCTCGTAAAACAATCCACTGAAGCAGAAAGAATGGGCAGTTGCAACTTACATCTTGACACTATCCAGGAAATTCTGCCGTTCTTTCATGCCAATGGGCACTTCTTATATGCAAAGTCTTGCCAAGATATGTTTGATATGAAGGAAAGAGTGACAGCTGAAGAATATGAATATCTCACAATTAGACATTCCAACAAATTTTGGTTTGGTATGTGGTCAAATATGACCATTGAGAAATCATTGAAGAAGACAATGAAAGGCCTAGGCAGTCTGACTCATGGGTGAAGAATCAATGATAGCATTCTTTCCAAGAGGTTCTTAGGAATGGTGTTTCTGCAGAATGTTTGTGACAAAGTTGAACAATTTTGCAATGTAGCTTGCTCCACTTCTGAGAAGCACGTTGAAATGACAATCTCATCAAGTAATTGCAGCATTGTGGCAATGGCAACATACAAAAGCTAATGGACTGGTTGTGCCAGCACTTTCATTTTGCTGCAGTAAGGGAACTCATGTCAGTAAGCACTGGAATTATTGGAGATGAGAAAAGAAACTGTAACATGGCTGAAGGAGTTGGTATTACAGTACTGGTATTTCAAATATCATTGGTGAGGATTTCTATAATGTAAAATTTAAACAGAATTGTAGAGTGAAAGCACTTACCAGGCATACAGGCATCCAGATAGATAACGGCCAGGAAGTTTCATATCAGCACACACTGCGTTGCAGAGTGAAAGTTTCATTCTGGAAACATCCCTTAGGCTATGGCTAAGCCGTGTCTCCATCATATCCTTTCATCCAGGAGTGCTAGTCTTGCAAGTTTCGCAGGAGAGCTTCTGTGAAGTTTGGAAAGTAGGAGGCGAGGTACTGGCAGAAGTAAAGTTGTGAGGCGGCATTGTGAGTCGTGTCGGGATAGCTCAGTTGGTAGAGCGCTTGTCCACGAAAGGCAAAGGTCACAGGTTCAAGTCCCGGTTCCGGCATATAATTTTAATCTGACAGGAAGTTTCAAAAATGTTCTGGATTGGGAGAAATATGTTTTACCTGCTTTAATGTAGTTCTTCCGCATATTACTTACATTGTCTTTGCTGGAGTCAGTATTATGAATCTACACATAATTTACAGGTAGGCAATTGAAACTACCCTCAGGGGCTCAGCATTAATTTGCTGAGTATGGGCTTGGCGAACCCGGAGTCCTGAGCCGTGGGCTGTGTCACGCCAACAGTCCGCTACACCATAAGCTCTGTGTGTGCTTCAACGACCATCGTTCGGTGCGATGTTGGAACGTTGTACATTTCAGAGCCCAGGGATCTTGGTTTAATTGCCTGGGTCGTGAGGATGGTACAAACCTCTATAAAAAAGACTCAATCTCAAGGTGTGCTACGTGCCGCAGAGAAGCATGGCTGTTGAGGTTGAACAGTCGCTAGCAAGCAGCCTCTGAGGAACCTGCCATGCCTCAGTTATATAAGGCTTACCCAGGCAAGCGGGGCTCTGCCTGGGTGGACCAGTAGATCCCTAGCTACTCATGGGAACACCATGAAACGACCACTAAATGTTGCCGGATGTACAACTGGTGTCTCTAAGAGATGTAGAGGCAACTACAATGCCATAGATTATGATCCCCAAACGTTCCCTTCCCTGGCCACACCATGGGAGGACGTCAGGGTGAGACTTATGCGCCGAAATACCTCATATGTAGCCGTAATGAAGGGGAATCTTTCAAGACTATGAAGCCCTTGTTCTTTGTTGAGAACTTGGAGGACAAGTTCGGTGAGGTTGAAGGGATGTCAAAAATGCACTCTGGGTCAGTTTTAATAACGACATCGTCCCCAGCCCAGTCGCAGGCTTTGCTTTCCTATGACAAGCTGGGTGATGGTTCCATAACAATAACACCACACAAGACCTTGAACATGGTCCAGGGGTTAATATCCCATAAAGACCTGTTGCTGCAATTGGACAAAGAACTGCGTGCCAACTTAGAACGCCGTGGAGTACATTTTATTCGGCGAGTTCATAGGGGTCCAGAGGACAACAGAGTCGCCACTGATGCCTTCAGCTTGCCTGAGGAACTCAAGGTGATGATCTACCGATGTGACGTAAAGCCTTATGTTCCTCCCCCTATGCGTTGTTTTAAGTGCTGCAGGTTTGGGCATATGTCCTCCTGATGTGATACCAATCCTACATGTTGGGAGTGTGGACGTGCAGTCCATCCGAACGTCCCTTGCACCCTTCCTCCAGTATGTGTAAACTGCAGCCAGAATCACTCCCCTTGCTCACCCACATGCTCAGTTTTGCAGCAAGAGCGGAAGATTATGGAGTATAAGACCCGGGACCGACTGACCTACTCAGAGGTGAAATGCAAATATCAAAAGCTCCACCCTGTGCATCTGACCAACTCATATGCCACAACAGCCTCACCATCGTCATCTACAGTGCCTAGTTTCCCGTGTACTGAACCACTGCCCGTGTGCTCCCACGCCCAATCAGCTACCCCTGCCCCCTTGACAGCTGGGGGCACTTCCTCTTCGGTGGCTCCCACTCTTTTCACTGTGGGAGCAACAACTGCTAAAACATTGGGGACACTAATCCCCACCTATAAGCCAGAGAATGAGAAGCCTTCTCTGGCCCCTTTCACTCAGAAGGGGTCCCTTGGGACGCTCCCTTCTGAGGCTTCTCCACATTGCAAAGAGGATCCCAGCAAATTGCTGAAGGATCCCCTTACTGCTGATCAAAGGGCCTCCTGCTCTTCGTCAGCCCCGAGGCTGGGTCTGAGAAGCCCTCCCAGCCCTTAAAACCTAAGGTCTAGTGAGAGGCAAGGAAACAGATTACCAAGAAGGAGGAAACCTTGGTGGCTTCAAAGCCACAGATACCCACATCCTATGGTTCAGAGGATGAAGTCAAGATCCTCGCATCCCCCGAGGATCTTACACTTACTGATCTATTAGACCCTATGGATCATGAGTCTATAGATTCTGAGCACAAGTCAGATTATGATGCAATGGAATAACCTGCTCCTCAGCTATTATTTATGGATTCTCATCTAGGAGACAAATTTATTCTGCAATGGATTGAGGTGGTTTCTTCAACCGCATAGCTGAGTTGCAGCAGTTGTTGTGCTGCATCCCCGTGTTTTGTCTGACACTGCAGGAAACATGGTTTCCTGTTCAGAGGACCCCAGCCCTTCGAGGCTATTGGGGCTACTACCGAAACCAGGCTACATGTGATAGAACTTCAGGTGGTGTCACTGTTTACATCCACACAACTGCCCCTAGTGCTGCTGTGCCTCTCCAAATGACCCTAGAGTCAGTCGCTGTTCGCATCTGGGTGGGGCAGGAATTCACAGTCTGTTCCATTTACCTTCCCCTGGATGTGGTTGTCCCTATCACTGACGTCACTGCTGTGATTGCGCAAATAGCCCCACCATTTCTCCTCTTGGGGGATTTTAATGCCCAAAACCCATTGTGCGGCGGGACGCAGTCAACAGTTTGCGGTAGGGATGTTGAGATGCTTCTGTTACAGCAGGACATCTGTCTATTAAACAATGGGGCTCCCATGCATTTCTGCATGTCGCGAGGCACCTACTCGGCAATCTATCTCTCTCTATGTAGTCCGAGTCTGCTCCCACATTTCCGCTGGAGGACCCATGACGACTTTTATAGCAGCGACCATTTTCTGATCCTTGTATCGCACCTGCATTTCAAACCTGCAGGCAGCCCACCTCGATGGTCTCTCCGTCGAGCTAATTGGCAGGATTACACCTCTACTGCTACTTTTCCTGTACCAGTGCCTGCCAATGTGGACATCGTTTCCGCCACTGAGGCCACTGTTCTCACCACCTCTGGCACCCCTCAGTGTAAGTCCATGCCCTGGTGGACGCGAGAGATCGCTGCAACCATTCAGGATCATCGGTGAGCACTGCAGCGCCACCGACTCCACCCTTCTGTCGAACATCTTTTGCCTTCAAGCATCTGCAGGCACGGGCCCAGCGATTGATCCAACAAAGTAAGAGAGCCTCCTGGGAGAAGTATGTTGCCTCCATTGGTTCCCACGCTTCTCCTTCAAAGGTGTGGTTGCAAGTTCGATGCCTCTTTGGGCACCACCCACTGGCGGGAATTCCGTGCCTCAGCATTCAGGCTACAGTCTGTACTGGCCCTGTCGCTGTCGCTGAGCACCTGGCAGACCATTATGCACGCACCTCAGTGACTGCTGCTTATGGTGCAGACTTTCGCGCCCTTAAAGAGCGAACGGAGAGAAATCAGATTTCTTTTTGAACGCAACGTCAGGATCCATACAACGTCCCATATACTGAGTGGGAGTTTGAAAGTGCCCCAATACCTCTCCTGGACCCGATCGCATTCACAGTCAGTTCCTCTGACACTTATCGCCCGCCCGATCAGCCTCACCAACATTCCATGCAAGCTCCTCGAACGGTTGGTGAGTCAGAGGCTCATGTGGATCCTCGAGGACCGAGGACTCTTGGCGCTACAACAAGGTGGGTTCCGTCAAGGTCGCTCCACTATTGGTAATCTCGTGTCACTGAAGTCGGCCATCTGTACAGCATTTATTGACCGTGAACACCTGGTTGCCATCTTCTTTGACCTGCGGAAAGCGTATGACACCACCTGGCGCCATCATATCCTGTCTACACTGTACAACTGGTGGTTATGGGGTCCACTTCCTATATTCATTAAGAACTTCCTCGCATTGTGTTCTTTTCATGTTCATGTTGTTTCTTGTCTCAGCTGATCTCATTGTCCCACAGGGTTCTGTTCTTAGTGTCCCTTTATTTTTAGTCGCCATTAATGGTCTTGTGGCAGCTGTGGGGTCATCGGTATCCACATCCTTGTATGCCGATGACTTCTGCATGGATTTTAGTTCCACCAGCATCAGTGTTGCTCAACGTCATTTGCAACTGGCCATTCGAAAGGTGCAGTTGTGGGTGTTTGCCCACGGTTTTCAGTTCTCTGCATCAAAAACCGGCGTAATGCATTTCTGCCAGTGTCGTGCAGTACACCCGGAACTCGAACTTTATTTAGTTGGAGACCTGGTACATGTCAAAGAGATGCACAGATTTTTAGGCATGTTGTTCGACAACCGTCTCACCTGGGTGCCACACCTTCGCCAGCTGAAACAAAAGTGCTGGTGACACCTCAACATCCTGTGCTGTCTCAGCCACACTGTTTGGGGAACCTCATGCCCCATGCTCCTACAACTTTATAAGGCCCTCATTCAGTCATGTCTAGACTATGGCTGCATATTTTACGATTCAGCCACGCCTTCAGCAGGCATTGTACCCAATTTTACATTGTGGAGTCCGTTTGGTGACGAGGGCTTTGTCGCACAAGCTCTGTGACAAGCCTCTTCGTTGAAGCTGGGGTCCTCCCGCTGCAGTTCCGTAGGCAACACCTGCTAGCTTCCTATGTTGCCCATGTTCAGGCCTTACCCTACCACGTGAACCGCCGGCTCCTTTTTCCAGACGCTGCACTCCCTATCCCTTCACAACGGTCCAGGTCGGGTTACCCGATCTCAGTCCATGTTCGTTCCCTTCTTTTGTCCCTCGCATCCTATCCACTCCCTACCACTCTCCATTATTCCTTTCAAACCCCTCCTTGGTCCATTTCTCGTTTGCATCTCTGTCTGGATCTATCCCGTGCATCGAAGGACTCAGTTTCCCCAATATATCTCTGTCTCCAGTTTTTGCAACTACTTGGTCCATTCCATGCCACAGAAGGCATTTACACAGGTGGTTCCATAGTAGATGGGCATGTTGGGTATGTGTTTCTTCATGACGACCATATGGAACAGCATTCTCTGCCATGTGAGAGTAGCATTTTCTCCGCAAAGCTGGTCGCCATTCTCAGGGCTCTGCAACACCTCAAAGCCTGACCCAGGGGGTCATTTGTCATCTATACTGACTCCCTGAGTGGCTTACAAGCGATCAACCAGTGTTTCTCTTGCCATCCATTAGCGTGGTCGATCCAGGATACTGCTTACTCCTATGCTGATCAGGCTGTTCTGTGGTCTTTGTATGGACCCTGGGCCACATCGGCATACCAGAAAGTGAATATGTTGAGCGATTGGCCAAGCAGGCCACTATGGCACCACCTCTTGATATTATCATCACGGAACCAGATGTTAAATTGGTGTTGCACCGGAAGGTGCTCGAGGCTTGGAGCACTGAGTGGGCTACGGCATATGCATCAAATAATCTACGGGCAGTGAATCTGTTCACAGCTCTGTGGAAATCTTCACTGCGGCCGATCTGCTGAGAGTCGGTTGTCCTCTGCCGCCTCCGTATTGGGCAAACGTATATAACCCACTGCTATCTCCTTTGCCGTGAGGCCCCACCCGTGTGTCGATGTGTTGTAGTGTTGATAGTGGCTCATCTTTTGATAGACTGTCTGCTTTTAGCCAACTTGCGGCAATCTTTTAATATCCCAGATGTGCTACCCTTAGTTTTAGGTGACGACGCCTCCATAGCTAATGCAGTTTTAAGTTTTATTCGTGCAGCTGGTTTTTACGATTCTATCTAGTGGTGGGTACTATAGCCTGATATCTTAGGCCCCCACCTATCCAGCACTTTTAAAGAGTTTTTCAGACCCTTATGTAAAATGTCTAGGGGTTTTTAGTGTGTGCAGTATGGCTGGCTCATCCTGTTTTATCTTTGTGATCAGCCAGCCATGGTACTCTGCTGTCCAATTTTAGTTGAGTTCCTGACTTTTTTTACATATTGTGTGTCTTCGTTTTGTGTTGTCAGCGACTTGTCCATTGTCAGCCTGTTCCTTTTGCGAACTTTTATTTTCAGAGCTTTGTTTTATTTTTTACACTCTTGACAGTGGACTCTTAGCTAGGAACAGGGGACTGATGACCTAGGTGTTTAGTCCCTTAAAAACCAACAACAACAACAATTGAAACCAAAAGTGACAGAAGATATTTTATAAGCTTTTCTCGGTCCTTAGTGTCTGTGAGATTTACCTCTACAGCTGTCAGTTTTTGGGTATTCTTATAACCCCAGCAAACAAATTGAAAACATTATTAAACACTACACAACAGCTGTACTGTAGGGAATTCTTTACCTGCATCCACATGGAGGAGATTTCCACATTATACAGGGGCACACTTTGCAGATACCGTTTGTTCTCATTTAAAACTTTAAACAATCTTGCACATGGTCAAAAAATGATCCATTCAGTAATTCCATGTTCTTGATCCAGCAAATAAGTAAAAGTCTCTTGCAATCACCAGTCTGGATACTTTATAAAATCGATAATGTGGTTACCAATAACTTTGTTGACGCCAGGGCTTGTGCTTTAACATATAAATTTATTATATATTTTTACTCAGCAATTCATCATCATCCATAGTAAACAATCTATCCAACTGTCATATCATTGCCCAGAATCATGTTTGTTTCCTGTGTAGTCTTCTTCCATGCAAAAGTCATGTTTGGATAACAGGTACTCTTACATCTCAACTTTGTTAAAAATCCCTGCAGAATCACACAAGAAGTTGTGAAGAGCTTCAACAGTTGTGTTACTCAGGAAATTAAAGGTCAAATTAAGCTATTCAAAAGCTCTCAGCTAGAAGAATTGCCGGAAGGTGCAGAAATGGTTATTAAAGCCATAAAAGAGGTGTATTACAGGAAGATACGAAGTTAAATACTGGTGTTCGAAAACTTACTTTCCCTGTCCAAGTTGAATTACTGGCTGGATTAGAAAATAGAAGAATCCAATGTTGTTCTAATTAAACTAGACGTTATTTTAAAGTTACACCAAACAAAAATAAAGAATGAACTGTTTTCAGTGTCTAAATTTATATATAAAGATCTGTTTCCTGTATGTAAATGAGTATACAAAATGTAATAAAAGTTTTGTACACTAATATTTGTGCGCTTATTTACTAACCTACCAAAAATTCTAAGAAATCCCACATTTACTGTGATCTATGTGCATATATCTAGAGTGGAATAATAATATGCTTGTGGAACTTCTAAATTTAAAATTCTATACAGAATAATCACAGCAGTGTTGTGTAAAACAGATATAATAGTTGTATTATGTATGTGACAAATGGTAAAATTACCAATCACAAAAGTTCTTGATGACGAGAATTAAAGAAAATAATTGATATATCTAGGGTGATATACAAGCATATATTTCGGTCGTGAAACCTATGTAGTTGGGTGACCTTGAGAAGTAGTTGGAACGCCGTGTAACCAGTTTTCTTACATATATGATTTTATACATGAAGCTGTGGCATCGTACACTGTAGTAATGGCCAGAGTTAGTGAATCACAGTAAATGTCAGGAGGAGAACAGGACGGATTGTACTCGGTGGTGTGGTTTATGTAGGACACTGATTGACACATCTCATCCCACTCTGAACTGTACTTTTACACCTTTCACAACATTAACACGGAGAAACAGCTTTGGTCACATTGAAACCTTTTTTTAATTACAAATTGATTTCAGTCACTGTCTGACCATCTTCAGTGCTAGAATCAAAACCCTGTGGGCCCACAAATACTAGTGGTTTAATGTTAACATTATATAAGAACTGAATACAGTGGATGTCAATCATATAGGTAAGAAAGCTACAGTGCTACACATTCAACTACCTAGTTTCAACTACCTCTCCATGTATATAAGTATTTGAAAGGTAGTTAAAAGTAAGTAGTTGAATGTGTAGCTATGTGTCTTTCTTACCTACATGAGCCATTTCAATAGGTTGCTGCAGTGCAAACTGGAGATATTTGTATTTCACAGCACTACTGCAACCTCCGGAAAAGCTTCCACAGGTACAAAAACGCTTCACAGTGTTTTTGAATACTTAATTTAATGTACATATTTAATTTTGCTACCAAAAGTTGGACACCAATTTAGTAACTTTGGTGTGGTTGGAAGCATTCCGCCAGCCTCAGTGGCCGAGGGGACTGAGGTGCTTCAGTCACGGTCTGCATGGCCACTACGGTTGGGGGTTCGAATCCCCCCTCGGGCATGGATATTTGTGCCGTCCTTAGTTGTAGCTAGTTCATAAGTAGTTTGTAAGTTTACAGACTGGTGACCCCGTAGTTAAGTCCCATAGACTCTACAAACATTTTCAATTTTGGAAGCATTCCTGGAAGTTGCCTTAGTACTGTGGAATACAAGTATCTCTAGTTTGCATTGCAGCAACCTATAGAAATGGCTCAAATATATAAGAAAACTTCATTGTTGTGTGTTCAACTACCTTTCAAAGACTTATATACATGGAAAGGTAGTTGAAACTAGGTCATTGAACATGTAGCAATGTAACTTTCTTGCCTATAGTCATGTTTTGATCACTACAGAGCCTACTAAATTTCAATGTGAGTTGAGTTGAAGGAATAGTATTGTGAGAACGTTTTGGTCATCAGTTTGACTTTGGGTTCATCACTATCATGCTTTTCTGGAATAATTTTTACTGGACAAATTTATTAGTCTGTGAGTTTGTAAAATATTATTGCTGTGTTTAAGTGCCTCAGTGCAGATGGCTCTTGACAAGCAAGTGAGCAAGCAGGCTGGCCCGCTTCCACATGCTAGTAGTATGAGTTACATAGCATTGACAAAAGCTTGGGACAAGTAAACAGTTTTCTTGTGCCGTCACACTTGGAGGGCTGCAGGTAAGACATAAGTCTCGATGCTGGCTACCTGCTATTGCTCGGCCAAACTGCACGTATGGCTTGCAGAAATCTATGGAGGTGCCTCCCTAAAAAGAAAGTTCACTCACTGTGTTTGCATCACGCTGCAACATGGACATCTTGCCAATGAACAAACCAGTGCTGTAAGTGTTTGGCGTGGATGTGTATCAGTTAAAGACATGAGACATTTAACATAGATTGTTTAAAATAATAAAATGATATATTTTTTAAACATTTAGGACTGCAGGACTGTTTATGTAGCTTGCTGAGAGAATATTGTGTGTTTGTGGTGGCATGGAGCAAGGAGTGGGCCGGACGCAATGGCCAAGCGGTCTGCGGCGCGCCAGTCACGTCCGAATCCCCCCTCGGGCATGGATATTTGTGCTGTTCTTAGTATTAGCTAGTTCATAAGTAGTTTGTAAGTTTAGGGACTGATGACCCTGTAGTTAAGTCCCATAAGCTCTACAAACATTTAAATTGAACAAAGAGAGTGGAGTGAGAGGTGTGGCAAATGTGGCTGTTTGTTTGATAGGCTAAGACTGGACAGAGGGATGAATGGGGAAAACAGGTATCAGCGACCTCTATCATCAGGAGCTTGAATTGTTTTTCACCGATTTGCTCACCAGGAGATTCAGAAATCATTTTCTGGTGCACGAATTTGTAAATGACTGCGTATGTACTAGTGACTAAAATATATGTACATATAATTTTGTATGCAATATGACCTGTAATTAAGGTTCAATGCATTATGTTACCTAAACTGACTGCACAGACTTTTTAGTGCATATATATAACCCTGTTCCAAGGCAGAAGATGATTTCTGAAATGCTTTTCAAAAAAATGTTCAAATGTTTGTAGAACTTATGGGACTTAACTACGGGGTCATCAGTCCCTAAGCTTACAAACTACTTATGAACTAGCTGAGACTAAGGATGGCACAAATATTCATGCCCGAGGGGGGATTCGAACCCCCAACTGTAGTGGCTGTCCAGACCGTGACTGGAGCGCCTTAGTCCCCTCGGCTACCTCAGCCGGCAATGCTTTTCCAAAATTGTTAATGGAAACATACTTCTCTTGATGTCAAAGATAATTGATTAAATATCTTATACCGGTATGGTCAAAGAATCTAGTCGGCCGCAGTGGCCAAGGGGACTGAGGTGCTTCAGTCACGGTCTGCACGGCCACTATGGTCGGGGGTTCGAATCCCCCCTTGGGCATGGATATTTGTGCCGTCCTAGTTCATAAGAAGTTCATAAGTAGTTTGTAAGTTTAGGGACTGATGACCCCGTAGTTGAGTCCCATAGGCTTTACAGACATTTGAACATTTCAAAGAATCTACAATAACTAAAAGTCAGTTGGCTAGACCTAACAACTTGGCCGATTTACTTCAAAATGTTCAAATGTCTGTAAATCTATCAGACCAAACTGCGTGGTCATCAGTCCGTAGCTTACAAACTACTTAAACCTAGGTAAACTAACCTAAGGACAACACACACACCCATGCCCCAGGGAGGACACGAAACTCCACGGCGAGCAAACGCGCTCCACAGCGAGACGATTTAGACCATTCGGCTACTCCACTGCGGCCAATTTCCTTCATTTTTGCTTTAAACAAAAGATAGTCATGGACATATTTGTCATCAAGTATAAGAATTAACTTAAGTCTCTCTATCCCTTTTTTTTTTTTCAAACACAGTATCCTTTGTCCTTGCACTGAATGTTTTAATAGGTTTGTTTTACAGTATCTTTCATTTTAATTAAGGTACGCAGTTCTTTTTGACCTAACAACACTCAGCGGAGCAAGCTCTTTTGTTTGCGCTTTTAAACACTTGCATTGATTGATTCTGGAGAAAGCTATGTGTAAACATTCAACTTTACTTCCATTTTTCCCAACTTCTGTCATTCCACTAACAGTGTGAAGCATTCGTGCAGGTCCTCTAGTTTGTTGTTAAACAGTACTTACATTCAGTATGGAGGTCTGCTGCTGGCGACGGATACCTCATCCTGTAAGCCCTGGGAGCAAACTGACTGAGGTTCCAATCAATTTCGTAGTGGTGGAGGGGAGGGGAGGGGGGTTATGGTGCTGATATCCAGTGCTGTAAATTATAAGTTTTTCCTGCCAAAACATTTTTGGTAATGGCCAATAATAAATTCAATTTTCCCGTGAAGCAGGTTTCTTGGATGATGTCATAGGGGTTGGGGGAGCAGAGGGGCATAGTCCTGGAGAGCCAATGCATAATGGGGGAGGGGGGTCAGGTGAGGACATTGAATCAGGAGTACTGGGTTCGCACACCTGGTCCAACCACAGCAGTGCTTCTAAATGTCTGTGCATTGGTGCTCACATGATCAAAGGTGGTGGAAGACATCTGACAACACTGTAATGCACCAGAACTCTGATATGCCTTCATGGATCCGCCATCTTGGTGGCATAATAAAGTTTTTCCACCAAGAAATGTGTGTGATAGCCAATAGCATTCAAGGAAAATTCAAAATTTGGAAGAGAGGGAGAAAACCAAGGGAAGATTAGTGTTTAACGCCTCATGAACAGTGTGGACATTAAAGGCGGAGCTTACTCTTGCATTGTTTGGGTAAGGATGGGAAAGGAAAGTGGCCATACCCTTTGAAAGGAACCATCCTGGCACTTGCCTGGAGTGTTTTAGGGAAATCACAGAAAACTAAATCTGGATGGCCGGAGGTGTATTTGAACTACCTTCTTTCCAAATGCAAGTTCAGTGTGTTACCACTACGGCACTTTACTTGGTTGAAAATTTGAATCTCCTGCTGATGCATGTCATAGGGGAATGGAAGCAGGGGGGGCATGGTCCTAGGGTCATGACAACATTTAGTATCCGCCAAAATAATTTTGAAAATGACCAATAGCAAGAATTCTAATTTCGCGGTTGATGCCATCTTGAATTACATTATGGGGGGTCAGGGAGCAGGGGGGTGTAGTTCTGGGTTTCCCCAGGAGGTCATTATCCTCAAGAACCAGAAATGAAGCCATTTTGGATGACGCCATTACAACATTGGCATTACATCACAGGGGTCAGTAACCAAGTTAGTGGCTCAGTACACCCTTTGCTCCATTGCTAGTAGATATGCTTTTTGAGGAGACAGTGAACCCAACTGTGTCACAAGACACGTTTCTGGACAATGAAGCTAACATGTACCACCTCATCAGAATGTTGAAAACAAAATTTGAAGCTCCAAACTACAGAAGATGCAGATACGTCAACGATCAACATGGCACTCTGCATTTCAACTCCATTTGATTTCATAATAGTTGTCGGCGAAGATGTAGATCTTATTCTCAATCCAGGAAAAGGAACAATCTTGCAACACATATATTCAACAGAAAGTATCATAGATAAAATTGTCGCAGATAACATACTATTATTGCATGCCTTCAGTGGCTGCAATGCAACATCAGCACTCTCCCCTCAGGGGCTCAGCATTAATTTGCTGAGTACGGGCTTGGTGAACCCGGGGTCCTGAGCTGTGGGCTGTGTCGCGCCAACAGTATGCTTCCCCCTTAAGCTCTGTGTGTGCTTCAACGACCATCGTTCGGTGCGACGGTTGAACGTTGTGTGTTTCAGAGCCCGGGGATCTTGGCTTAATCGCCCGGGTAGTGAGGATGGTACAAACCACTATAAAAAAAAAAACCCTCAATCTCAAGGTGTGCTAGGTGCCAAGAAGATGCATGGCTGTTGAGGTTGAACAGCCACTAGTGAGCAACCTCTGAGGAGCCTGCTGCACCTCAGTTGTATAAGGTTTACCCAGGCAAGTGGGGCTCTGACCTTTAGTTCCCTAGCTGCTTGTGGGACCAGAATGAAACGAGTCAATAATAGCATTGAAGGATGTACAACCGGTGTCTCAAAGCATGGAAGAGTCTCCTTCAATGAAGCGTCGTATGACCCCCAATCGTTTCCACCCCTGGCAACACCGTGGGAGGAACGTCGGGCTCGTCGTCAAGGTGAGGTTATGCCCCCCGTTACCTGGTGTGCAGTCGAACAGAAGGCGAATCGTTTATGTCGGCTAAGCCTCTGTTTTTTGTCAAGAACCTGGAAGACAAGTTTTGTGAGGTAGATGGAATGTCAAAGATGAGATCTGAGTCGATTCTGATAACGACATCGTCCCCAGCCCAGTCACGGGCACTGCTTGCCTGTGACATGCTGGGTGACGTTCCCGTTACCATCACACCACACAAAAGTTTGAACATGGTCCAGGGTATTATCTTTCATCGTGATCTCTTACTTCAGTCCGATGACAAACTCTGGAAGAACTTGGAGAGGCGAGGAGTGCAGTTAATTCGGCGCATATAAAGGTGTCCGAAGAACAACTGGATCGCCACCGGTGCCTTCATCTTGGCTTTTGAGGGTAATTCATAGCACAAAAAAGTCAAGGTGATGATCTACTGGTGTGACATCAAACCCTACGTTCCTCCCCCTATGCGCTGCTTTAAGTGCTGGAAGTTTGGCCAGATGTCATCCTGCTGCGATGCCAACCCCACCTGTCAGGAGTGCAGACGTGCGGCTCATCCAGATGTCCCATGTACCCCGCCTCCAGTTTGTGTTAACTGTGGCCAGCACCAGTCTCCCTGCTCACCACACTGCACAGTTCTCCTCAAAGAGAGAAAAATAATGGAGTACAAGACTCTGGACAGGCTTTTATATTCCGAGGCCAAGCGAAAATATGGAAAGATTCACCCTGTCAGCATGAAGTCTACCTATGCTACAGCAACATTATCGTCTCCTCCTATGGTAAGGTCCTTACTTTGGGAGCAACAAGTACAAAACCACAGGGGACAATGGTCCCCATCCTTGAGCCAGAGACCCAACAACCATCTCTGGCACCTCCTGCAAGGAAGGGCTCCCTTGATGCCCTTCCTCCTAAGGTCTCTCACGCTGGTACAGTAGATACCAGTGAGTGGCTGAAAAAGCCACTATCTGCTGGTCGCAGGGCCTTGAGGGCATCCTCCGTCCCCGATACTGCGGCAGAAAAGCCCTCCCAGCTGGAGATACCGAAAGACAAGCGGGAAAGAAAGAAAAAGAGGTCCGAAAAGACAGAACATCAGGTGGCTTCTGAACCACCACAACAAATGTCAGTCTCAGAGGAGAAAATAGAAAATCTCGCGTCCCCTGAGGACTTGGCTTTTGCTAAGTCCCCCAACGCGATGGACGTTGAGGCTCTGCCTCCGCCATCAGCGACAGCAAACAATCTTGCGGACTCCACTGCGCTATCCCAATCTGCATGTCCCAGTGACCAGGAGGCTCTATGATCACGCAGTGCAACTGTGGTGTTTTTTTCCGCCATTTGCCCGAATTGCAGCAATTGTTGTGCCAATTTCCAGCATTCTGTATAGCCCTGTAGGAAACTTGGTTCCCTGCACAGAGGACCCCAGCCCTTCATCACTATCAGGGCTATTACAATAATCGTTCCATCTATAACAGGATATCTGGCGGAGTTTGTGTCTATGTTCTTTCAACCATTCCCAGCGCTGCTATGCCTCTCAACACGACCCTGGAGGCAGTGGCTGTTCGAATCCAGGCAATAGAGGAATTTACCATCTGATCTCTTTACCTTCCCCCGGATGTTGTTGTCTATCCTGCTGACCAAACTGCATTGGTTGCCCAATTACCCCAACCTTTCCTCCTCTGGGGTGATTTCAATTCCCACCACCCTCTGTGGGGTGGAACTGAGACCACGGGCCATGGTAGAGACCTCGAGACCCTTTTCACACAGCTTGACATTTGCGTCCTGAACAGTGGGGCACCCATACACTTTAGCGTGGCACATGGCTCTTTGTCTGCCATCGATCTGTCCATTTCTAGCCTGAGTCTCCTTTCGCATTTATCTTGGTCCATGACGACCTTTGTGGGAGCAACCACCTTCCTCTCCTTTCGTCGCTCTCACAATTTCACCCTGCAGGACGCCTGTCTCGGTGGTCCCTCCGCAGGGCTGACTGGCACGGCTATACTTCTACAGCTGTGGCTGTATTCCATTGCCAGATAACATCGATATGGCAGTCCAACAACTAACTGAGGAAATTATTTCCGCCGCTGAAGCGAATGTCCCAACTACCACAGGCTCACTTCGGCGCAAGTCGGTGCCTTGGTGGATGCGGCGGATCATTGCCGCTATGCGGGAGCGGCGATGGGCGCTTCAACGCCACCGGTGCCATCCCAGCATTGAACATCTGATCGCTTTTAAGCGTCTCTGGGCCCGAGCCTGGCGACTGATCCAACAGAGTAAGCAGGAATGTTGGCAGCGATATGTAGCCACCATAGGCTCCTGCGCCTCCATTTCTCAAGTGCGGTCTCAGGTACGGCGCCTCTTCGGGTACCGCCCACCAAGTGGAATCCCGTCACTCCGAGTTGAAGGTGGTCTTTGTACTGACCTGATGGTTTTTGCCAAAATCATGGCAGGGAATTTTGCACGTTGCTCTGCGACTGCAGCCTACAGTGCGGAATTTCGTGCCCTAAAAGAACGGGTTGAGCGGAGGCAATTATCCTTCTGCACATGTCGATGGGAAGTATACAATGCCCCATTTAGTGAGTAGGAGTTCCAGACTGCTCCAGCTGCATCCCCCAATACCTCTCCTGGCCCGGACCATATTCACAGACAGTTCGTCCGTCACCTCTCAGTGGACTTTCAACGGCAGCTACTTGCCCTTTATAATCGTCTCTGGACAGAAGGCATTTTCCCGTCACAATGGCAGAGAAGTACTATCGTCCCAGTGATGAAACCAGGCGCAGATCCGTCCGATGTTGGGAGCTACCACCCCATCAGTCTCACCAAAGTTCTGTGTAAGATCCTCAAACGTATGGTGAGTCGACGGCTTATGTGGCTACTGGAGGATCGAGGTCTCCTGGCTCCACAACAGGGAGGCTTCCGTCAGGGCCGTTCCACTCTAGACAATCTCATGTCCCTGGAATCAGCCATACATACCGCTTTTACTCGCTGAGAACACCTTGTTGCAGTCTTTTTTGACCTCCGTAAGGCTTATGATACAACCTGGCGTCATCACATTCTCTCTACACTTTATGAATGGGGCTTACATGGTCCCCTCCTAATGTTCATACAGAACTTCCTGTCGCTACCCTCTTTTCAGGTTCGAGTTGGCACCTCTCTTAGCTCCCCTCATGTTTTAGAGAATGGCGTCCCACAGGGCTCTGTTCTCAGTGTACCGTTATTTTTGATTGCTATTAACGGACTAGCCGCGATAGTGGGAACGTCTGTCTCTTCCTCCTTGTTTGCTGACGACTTTTGCCTTTACTTCAGCTCCAGCAGCATTGGCGTCATGGAACAGCGGCTGCAGGGAGCCATCCAAAAGGCCCAGTATTGGGCCTCTGAGCATGGTTTCCAATTTTCGGCGCAGAAAATGCGCGTCATGAACTTTTGTCGCTGTCGGGTGGCTCATCCGGACCCTGAGCTATATTTGAATGATGAACCCCTTCGCGTTGAGGAGACACACCGCTTCCTAGGCAAGCTTTTCGATGCCTGGCTGACCTGGATACTGCATCTTGGCCAACTCAAACGAAAATGCTGGTGACACTTAAACATCCTCCGCTGCCTCAGCCACACAGGTTGGGGAGCTGCTCGCCCCACTCTACTGAATCTGTATAAGGCACTTATCCAGTCATGCCTGGATTATGGCTGCCTTGTGTATGATTCTGCAGCTCCAACTGCACTGCAGATCTGGGATCCGATCCATCACTGTGGCATCCATTTAGCAACAGGGGCCTTCCGTACAAGTCCTGTGACAAGCATTCTTGCTGAGGCTGGGGTTCCCCCCCCCCCCCCCCCCCGTGATTCAGAAGGCAACAGCTAATGGCTTCTTATGTTGCCCGTATTCATGCCATACCTCACCACCCGAATCACAGGCTCCTCTATCCAGCTGTCGCACTCCCTTCCCCACGACGACGGCTACGGTCATTCCTCGCCTCCAGATTCGGTTGGACTTGTCCCGAGACTCCAAAGCCTCTGTTGCACCGACGACTCTCCGTCAACAGTTTCAGGCCCTTCTCGATTTGTGCCGTGGTGCTGAATGGTTCCCTAGTCGATGGCCATGCTGGGTATGCTTATACCCATGGGCGGCATATTGAAAAACGTTCATTGCCCTATGGGCCTAGTGTGTTTACAGCGGAACTTGTCGCCATTTAGCGGGCCCTTGAACATCTCAAAGCCTGCCCCAGGGAGTCTGTGGTTATCTGTACTGACTCCCTGAGTGGTTTGCAAGCGCTTAATCAGTGCTTTCCGAAACATCCTTTAGTACGGTCCATTCAGGAAGCCGTATACAGACTAGGTACATCTGGTCACACTGTGGTCTTCCTTTGGACTCCAGGCCACATTGGCATAACAGGATATGAACGTGTCGACCAACTGGTGAAGGAGGCTACTACTTCAACCATGCTGGAAATCGGTCTCCAGGAGAGGGATCTCCGGATGGTGCTCAATCAGAAGGTATTGGGCCTTTGGAATACTGAGTGGGCTGTATCAAACGCACCGAAAAAGCTCCGTGCTGTTAAGCCCTCTACGGCAATGTGGAGGTCCTCCCTGAGAGCCTCTCATAGGGAGTCTGTTGTACTCTGCCAACTGCAACTGCGCATTGGCCATACGTGGCTAATGCATGGCCACCTCTTGCGTCGAGAGGGCCCACCAGTTTGCCGTTGTGGCGCCCTGCTGACCGTGGTCCACATACCAGATTCGCTACCTTCAGTTTTAGGTGACAGTGCCTCCTTGGCTACTACTGTTTAACATTTTATTCACTCATCTGATTTCTACCATTCCATTTAATGGAAGGTGCTTCTGCCTGATTCAAAGACCCTCATTTTTACACTATTTTTAATTTATTGGTAGCCTCTACCTTTTTGGTTGAGGTGTTTTTTTTAGTGCATACAGCATGGCTCGCTCATCTGTCTTTATCCTAGTTATCAGCCAGCCATTGCATTATGCTGTGACATTGTACTTTCATCCCTTTTGTGCACTCCTCTGTGTATCAGTGAAGTGTTTCTCTTCGTTCTACACTCATCAAGGAATTCACTCTGTGTTTTCCTTCCATCACATGTTACATCAATGCTTGGATCAGGGGACTGATGATCTTGTAGTTTAGTCCCCTATAAACAACAACAACAACTACTACTACTACAATCAGCACTCTTCACTCAAGGAAAACTTTAATGTGTCAATCTACTCTGAAAGAAAGATTTAAATGAACTTATTCGGGTATTTAAAAACCAAAACAATGACCTAGAAATCATTGCTCAAGCTGAAGAATGCTTTGTCCTTCTGTTATATGATTACAGTGACATGAAAAGTATGTCATTAAACAACTATAGCTATAAATGCATTCATAAGTAATTTTAATCTTGCATCACTGCCACCAACAAAAGCAGCAGCACGACAACATTTGTAGATAACCTATTACTTCAGTTGTGGTATAGAAAGGAAAAAATGCAGAATAATGGAGATGGAAAAAAAGCAAGAATGGACTTATTGCTGTCACTACACTAGAGCCCCAGCTACAGAGAAAATTATTGAAACTTATTTATTCCAAATGCAGACAGGGATGTCAGGGAGCCTGTGGATGCAGAAAGGCTGGATTAAAGTGCTCTGTTATTTGCACAAATTGCAGTGGTACTTGTCAAAATTCTGAAGTTCCACAACAGGATAGTGATGAAGAGAAAGAAAGGAAGGCTGTTCTTCAGCAAACCTATGACAAAATTGAGGAAGAATGTGATAACTTTGAAGAAGGGTTGTAACCCTATTGAGGAAAGTGTGTAAGAACTTTTGCTCCATTAGTGATGAAGAGAAAGAAAGGAAGACTGTTCTTCAGCAAACCTATGACAAAATTGAGGAAGAATGTGATAACTTTGAAGAAGGGTTGTAACCCTATTGAGGAAAGTGTGTAAGAACTTTTGCTCCATTAAGCACACAAAGAACTCACAAAACTTGGTCCATCATGGATAGTGTGGTGTTGGAGAGTGAAATACATTTAATGATCAGTGCATCACTTATGGACTAGAGGTCTACTGAGGATATCACTAAAAAGGAATGTGGGAGTACACTAACTCATGGTGGTTCGGAAATGTGTTTTCATCAATACATGTGTTTTCATCAATACATGTGTTGGAGTATACTGCAATGCTCTTATGATGAAACTATTAATTTCACAAAAAAAAAAAAGTTAGGACAAATTGTAGGAAATTTTATCCAGTTTAATTTATCACATAATTTTTTTTATTGTTAAATGCGTCAGTAAGGAGATATTGCCAAAAAAATAAATTTTTCAGCACCATTTTTACAACATGACTGGACGAGTGACAAAGGTACAAAGTGGCAAAATAAAATTCAGAAAGAGTACGTAAAAATCTATTAGTATACTGCTTTTCAAAACTCCTGCAAAACTTTCCTAATAAAACTACCAAGTGACTGGGCTAACAGGAAATATTAAATTTAATTGAAGAAAGGAGAAGACATAAAAATTAAGTAAATGAAGCAGGTTAAATGGAGTACAGATGACTAAGAAATGATATTGACAGGAAGTGCAAAATGGCTAAGCAGGAATTGCTAGAGGGCAAATGCAGGTCAGTAGAATAATGTGCAAGTAGGGGAAAATAGATACCATCTACAGAATAATAAAAGAGACACTTGGAGCAAAAAAAGCAGCTGTATGAATATCAAGAACTCAGATGGAAAACTAGTTCTGAGCAAAGAAGGGAGAACTGAAAGGTGGAAATAATATGTAGAGGGGATCTACAAAAAAATGAACTTCGAGACAATATTGTAGGAAGGGAAGAGGAAGTAGATGAAAATGAAATAGGAGATACTATACTGAAAGGAGAATTTGATGGAGTACTGAAGGAACTAATTCAAAACAAAGTCCCTGGAGTACAAGACATTCACTCAGAGCTACTGAAGTTCTGGAAGAGGAAGCCATGACAAAAATATTTCACCTGGTGTGTAGGATCTGAAAGACAGGCAAAATACCCTCAGAGTTTACGAAAAATTTAATAATCCCCATTCCAAAGACAGCAGGTGCAGACAGGTGTAAAAATTATAGAACCCTCATTTTAATAAGTGATGGTTGCAAAATTTTAACATGAATTATTTACAGAAGGATGGAAAAGCTGATAGAAACTAACCTTGGGGAATATCAGCTTGGATTTAAGAGAAATGTAGCTACACAGGAGGCAATACTCACCTTACAACATATCGTAGAAGGTAGATTAAGGAAAACCAAACCCACATTTCTAGTGTCTGTAGATTTGGAGAAAGCTTTTGATAATTTTGACTACAATACACTCTTTCAAATTTGGAAGTGACCAGGGGTAAAATACAGGGAACGGAAGGTTATTTGCAACGTATACAACAACCAGACTGCAGTTAGATGTTAGAGTCAAAGGGCCCCCTCAGGGGCTCAGCATTAATTTGCTGAGTACGGGCTTGGCGAACCCAGGGTCCTGAGCCATGGGCCAACAGTCTGCTACACCGTAAGCTCTGTGCGTGCTTCAACAACCATTGCTTGGCGCGACGGTGGAACATTGTACGTTTCAGACTCCGGGGATCTTGGCTTAATCGCCCAGGTTGCGAGGACAGCACAAACCTCTATAAAAAAAAAAATTCAATCTCAAGGTGTACTACGTGCCAAGGAGATGCATGGCTGTTGAGGTTGAACAGTCACTAGCGAGCAACCTCTGAGGAACCTGCCACACCTGTCGTATAAGGTTTACCCAGGCAAGTGGGGCTCTGCCTGGGTGGATATCTTTTCCCTAGCTGCTCGTGGGAACAGCATGAAAAGATCAGATGTCTCTAAGAGAGGAAGGTCTGATTTAAATGCAGCAACATATGACCCCCGCTCGTTCCCTTCCCAGTCACCCCATGGGAGGAACGTAGAGCTCGTTAACAAGGTGAGGCTTATGCCCCTAAATACCTTGACTGTAGCAGAACAGAGGGAGACTCCTTCTAGTCGATGAAGCCTTTATACTTCATGGAACACCTTGAGGACAAGTTCTGAGAGGTCGAGAGCATGTCCAAAACGGGATCAGTGGCAGTCCTCATAACAACAACATCCCCAGCACAGTCGCGGGCACTGCTTGGCTGTGACAAGCTGGGAAATGTTCCTGTCTCAGTAACACCTCACAAGAGTTTGAACATGGTCCAAGGCATTATATTCCACAAGGACCTCCTGTTGCAATCTGATGAGAAACTAAGAGCAAACCTGGAATGGCAAGGAGTTCATTTTACTCGACGTATTTATAGGGGTCCAAAGGAGAACAGGGTTGCCACTGGTGCCTTCATCTTGGCTTCTGAGGTGGTTTCATTACCTGAGATTAGATTAGATGAGATTAATACTTGTTTCATAGAGCATATATACGACATTTCATAATGATGTGAAATGTGTCAGTCTAGT
Organism: Locusta migratoria; assembly: GCA_026315105.1. Classification (NCBI taxonomy): domain Eukaryota; kingdom Metazoa; phylum Arthropoda; class Insecta; order Orthoptera; family Acrididae; genus Locusta; species Locusta migratoria. The sequence goes on from CM048755.1 coordinate 383,898,281, forward strand.
AAATGTTGTCTACACTTGACAATCAAGGATTTTTTATTACATTTTCTGTTGTTTTTTATTTTTTTCTAAGTTTTATCTAAAAATTCATCTACATTGTAGAAGGAGTTGCCATTCAGAAATTCCTTTAATTTCTTTTTAAATACTAGCTGACTATCTGTCAGACTTTTGATGCTACTTGGTAAGTGACCAAAGACTTTTGTGGCAGCATAATTCACCCCTTTCTGAGCCAACGTTAGATTTAACTTTGAATAGTGAATATCATACTTTCTCCTAGTGTTGTAGTTATGCACACTGCTATTACTTTTGAATTGGGTCGGATTGTTAATAACAAATTTCATGAGTGAATATATGTATTGTGAAGCTACAGTAAAGATCCCTACATAAATGTCTGCAGGATGCTCTTGGGTGGGCTCCACCAGTTATTCTGATTACACGTTTTTGTGCAATGAATACTTTTTTACTTAACGTTGAATTGCCCCAGAGTATGATCCCATATGAAAGCAAGGAGGTCAAGGTGATGACCTACCGGTGCGATGTTAAGCCCTACATTCCTCCCCCTATATGTTATTTCAAGTGTTGGAGGTTTAGGCACATGTCTTCCCAGTGTGATACCAATCCAACCTGCTGGAAATGCGGACATGCATCTCATCCTGACATCCCGTGTACCCCTCCTCCAGTCTGTGTCAACTGCAACAAGCATCACATGCTCTGCATGCCACATTGCACAGTTTTGTATAAAGAGAGGAAAATTATGGAATATAAGATCTTGGACAGGCTGACATACTCATAGGCTAAACACAAGTACCTTAAGATCCACCCAGTAAGCATGCTCACTTCATATGCTACAGCCACTTCGTATCTATAGCGACGAGGCTGCAAACTGTTCAGCCAGTTGTAGTGGGCCAACAGTCCCTCCCATCATCACCCGTTCCCCAGATGATTGGGGGCACCTCTTCCTGTGTTGCTCCCAAAACCCCAACCTCGGGAGCAATTACCCACAAAACATCGGGGACACTGGTCCCGACCCCCAAGCCAGAGAAGGAGCAGCCTTCTCTGGCTCCTCTCGCAAGGAAGGAATCGCTTATATCCCATCCTTCCTTGACTTCTTCCGCTGGGAAAGTGGACACCAGCTATTGACAGACAGTGCCAACGAAGGCTGGTCATCAGGCTTCATGGTCCTTCTCAGTCCCAGAGACTGAGGCACCGAAGCGCTCTAGACGGGAGAAGCCAAAGGAGCAGCGAGAGGCTCAAAAGAAGAAGAAAGACAGTGGGAAAAAGAAAGAGACCATGGTGGTTGTCACACCACCACACCATCCGTCTACCTCCAAGGACGAGGTGGAGATTCTAGTGTCCCCTGAGGACTTAGTTCTCGACGGTACCTCTGAAACGATGGATATCGATGCAACAGCCTCTCCAGCAGTGCCTGCAAATGATCCTGCGGTATAAAAAGCCCTCATTAGTACCTCATGTCTTCCCAGACCATCCTTCAGTAGAATTGCGGTGGACTTTTTTTACACCTGGCTGAATTACGCCATCTCTGAAGCACAACACCTTCTTTCTGCATTGCTCTCCAGGAGACCTGGTTTCCAGCAATGCGGACCCCTATCCTTCATGGCTACAGGTGTTATTATTGTAATCAGAGCCTGTATAACAGAGTTTCAGGTGGTGTCTGTGTGTATATCCTTAATTCTGTTTATAGTGAACCCGTGCCCCTTCAGACAACTCTAGAAGCTGTGGCTGTCAGGGTAAGGATACCACAAGACATAACCATCTGCAGCCTGTATCTTCTACCAGGTGCTGATGTACGACCACACTGTCTGCGCTGATCTCCCAACTCCTGCCACCTTTTCTGCTACTGGGTGATTTTAAGACCCATAATACCTTGTGGGGTGGCGCAATAGTCAGTGGACGTGGCAGGGTTGTTGAGAACTTACTATCCCAGCTCGACCTCTGTCTTTTAAACACCAGAGCCCCCACACATATTAGTGTGGCGCATGGTACTCTCTCGGCTATTGACCTGTCAATTTGCAGCCCTGCACTCTTACCATCTGTCCATTGGAGGATACATGACGATTTGTATGGTAGTGATCATTTTCCTGTCTTTCTATCACTACTCCTTCGTCACTGCCCTGCACGACCTCCCCGTGGGCTTTAAATAAGGTAAACCAGGATGACTTTGTTCCTGCTGCCACTATTGGACCTCTCCCTGATGGCACTATCAACGTGGTGGTTGAGTCACCCAAAAGATTTTATCTGCTGCAGAGCACGCAATCCCCCATTCAACCGGATGCCCCCGGCGAAAGACAGTGCCTTGGTGGTCGTCAGAAGTTGTGAAAGCCATCCACGACCGTAGGAGTGCTCTTCAGCGCCATAAGCGCCACCCATTGCTAGACAATCTAATTGCATTTAATTGACTCTGAGTTCGTGCTCACCAGGTAATACAGAGGAGAAAACAGGAATATTGGGAGAGGTACATCTTAACCATAGTGTCATGCACCAGCCCTTCCCATGTCTGGACATAGATCCAGCGTTTGTATGGCTATCAGGCCCAGACAGCAATTCCTGGGATCTCTATCCATGGAGCTTTCTGTACGGATCAAGGCGCCATTTCTGAGGCCTTTGCCAAGCATTACGCCCACGCTGCTTCAGCCCACAATTATCAGCCTGCCTTCCGTATATTAAAACAGAGGATGTAATGCAAAAAGGTCTTGTTTACCTCACGCCACCCTGAGATATATAACGCTCCGTTTAGCGAGTGGGAGTTCCTCAGTGCCCTTGCCCATTGCCCTGACACCACTCCTGGGCCGGACAGAATTCTCAATCAGATGTTAAAACATTTGTATGTTGTTTCCAAGCGACATGTCCTTGCACTGTTTAATCGCATCTGAAATGGTGTCTTCCCATCACAGTGGCGAGAAAGCACCACTGTCCCAATGCTCTAGCTGGGTAAAGATCCGCTAGATGTGGACAACTATCCGCCCATCAACCTTACGAATGTTCTCTGCAAATTGCTAGAATGCATGGTGAGCTGGCAGTTGTATTGGCACCTTGAATCTTGGGGCCTGCTAGCTGCATGCCAAGGTGGTTTCCGCAAGGAGCGCTCGACCTTGGATAACTTGGTCTATCTTCAGTCTGCCATCTGGACAGCATTTTCTCGATGTCACCATCTGGTAGCTATATTTTTTTTTGACTAGTCAAAGGCGTACAACACGACCTGGCGATACCACACTTTAACCATGTTACATGGGTGGGGTCTCCGGGGCTCACCTCCACTTTTTATCCAAAACTTTTTAGCTGTCCGTACCTTTCATATTCAAGTTGGTGCATCCTGTAGCACCCCTCATGTCCAGGAGAATAGGCTCCCCCAGGGCTCTGTTTTAAGCTTTCCATTGTTTTTAGTGGCCATTGGTGGCTTAGCGACAGCAGTTGGGTCGTCAGGATCCCCTTCAATGTATGCTGACGACTTCTGCATATATTTTAGTTCCTCAAGTATGCGTTTTGCTGAACAACAGCTGCAGGGAGCCACGCGAAAGGCACAGACATGGGCAGTCTCCCACGGGTTCCAGTTCTCTGCCACCAAGACGTGCGTTCTCTGCCGGCATCGAACAGTCCGCCCACATCCAGAGCTTTACCTTGACGGTCAACTACTTAACATAGAGGAAACACATTGTTTCTCGGGGCTAGTGTTTGACGACTGGCTGACATGGGTTCCCCATATTCGCCAGCTCAAACAGAAATGCTGGAAGCACCTTAATGCTCTCCGCTGCCTCAGTAACACCACTTGGGGTGCAGACTGCAGTACGCTGCTATAAGGCATTAGTTCTGTCGTGACTGGACTCCGGCAGTGTTGCATATGGCTCGGCATTGCCTTCAGCTCTGCAGATGTTGATCCCAATCCATCATTGTGGGGTTAGACTTGCGACAGGAGAGTTTAGGACTAGCTCTGTGGATACTCTGCTTGTGGATGCTGAGTGCCTCCTCTGCGAATCAGGCGGCAACAACTGCTGGCGAATTATGCTGCTAACGTCCATGGTTTAGCTAACCACCCAAACCACCGTCTCCTTTTTTCCACTACAGTACTCCACATTCTGCAAAGGCAGCTGAGATCAGGTATAACGGCTGGTGTTCATGTTCACTCTCTTCTGAGTGAACTGTAGGCTGTTCCCCTTCCATCTCTCTTCCACTTCCAGTTGCATACACCACCATGGTGTATACGTTGGCCTTGCCTTCAACTGGAATTGTCACAGTACTTCGAAACCTCACTTCACCCTGAGACCATTCATCACCAATTTCTCTCAGTTATTGACGGCTTTTGGGGCTCTACAGTGGTATACACTGACAGCTCGATGGTAGATGGTCGTGTCAGTTTTACCTACACACTTGCAGGACACAATGATTTGTGCTCCCTGTTAGATGGCTGTAGTGTATTAACCGCAAAGCTGGCAGCCATCCATCGCACACTTCAACATATCCGTTCACACCCCGGGAAGTCCTTTGTGTTTTGTAGTGAGTCTCTGAGTGGTTTGCGGGCCATCGACCGGTGTTTCCAATGCAATCCTTTGGTTGTTGCCATACACGAGTCCATTTACACCATCAAACAATGTGGGCAGTCAGTGGAATCCATTTCGACTCCAGGACATGTCACGATACAAGGGAATGAGCTGGCTAACAGGCTGGCCAAAGAGGCCACCTACAAACCTGTCCTCAATATAGGCATCCCATCTGATCTCCGGTCAACATTACGCTGTAGAATTCTCAGTTTGTGGAGTACTGACTGGCGCACCCTACAAGTGCCCAGCAAATTGAGTTGTATCAAGGAGACAATCTCCATCTGGATGTCCTCTATGTGGAACCCTCATGGGGACTCTGTTGCCCTCTGTCGGCTCCGCATTGGCCATACTTGGCTGACACATAGTCACCGTCTCCGTTGTGAGGACCCACCTCAGTGTTACTGTGGCACCCATTTATCGGTAGCCCAAATTTTATTGGATTGCCCAGAGGCAGCGTTTTAATCTCCCTGACATCCTGAGCTTGGTTTTAGCAGGCAATGCCTCAACAGTTGATTCGGTTTTAAGTTTTATTCATGTGGGTAAATTATATGGTACCAAATGAGTTTTATTGCCTGTCCACTATTTATGTTCTCCACTTACCTACTACTTTTAGGTAGGTGGTTTTAAAGTGTAATAGAGTGACCAGATGTCCTACATTTATGTCTGTAGTCACCCAGTCAAGACTCTCTGGTATCCTCTTTATACATTTTTATTCTTTTACCAGTTTTTACTTTGATTCTTTTATTTCTTAATGTGTTAAACTCTTTGCTTGGTGCATTTTAACACATTGTTTTATATGACATTGTAGTGATTTTTACTGCATTCTCTATGATTGGAACAAGGGACTGATGACAATAATCATTTAGTCCCTTTAACAATCAAACCAACCATCAAGTCGAAAGGCATGAAAGGGAAGTACTGGCTGTGAAGGTAGTAATACAGGGTTGTAGCATTTCTCCAATGTTATTCAATATGTACATTGAGAAGCTGTGGAGGAGGAATCAAAGTTCAGGGTGAAGAAATAAAAACATCATGTTTTGTTTATGACATTGTAATTATATCAGAGACAGAAAAGAACCTGGAAGAGCAACTGAACAGACTAAACAGTGTGTTGAAAAGGAGCATATAAGATGAACATTAACATACCAAAACAAGGGTAATGGGGTTCAGTCCAAGAAAAATCAGGTGATGCTGAAAGAATTACATTAGGTAATGAAACAATGAAGGCAGTATATGAGTTTTGTTATTTGGGCAGTAAAATGACATATGATGGTCACAGTACAGAGGATATAAAATAAGACTGGCAATGGGAAGAAAAACATTTTTGAAAAAGAGAAATTTGTTAAAATTTAATATTAATTTAAGTGTAAGGCAGTTTTTTCTGAAGGCAATTATGTGGAGTGTTGCTTTATATGGGAGTGAAACATGAACAATAAATAGTTCAGACAGGAAGATGATAGAGGCTTTTTAAATGTGGAGCAACAGAGTAATGCTGAAGAGTTGGTTAGATTAGATTAGATTAATACTTGTTCCATAGATCATATATATGACATTTCATAATGATGTGGAATGTGTCAGTTTAGTAAAGGAATTTTTAAGTTTTATCTAAAAATTCATCTATAGTGTAGAAGTAGTCGCCATTCAGAAATTCCTTTAATTTCTTTTTAAATGCTAGTTGGCTTTCTTTCAGACTTTTGATGCTACTTGGTAGATGACCGAAGACTTTTGTGGTAGCATAATTCACCCCTTTCTGTGCCAAAGTTACATTTAACCTGAATAGTGAATATCACCCTTTCTCCTAGTGTTGTAGCTATGAAAGGGCAGATTCAGGAGGGGGAGCACAGTAGCACGTGCCCCCCCCCCCCCCCCCCAAGACAGCCTGACGAAAAATGAGAGAGAGAGAGAGAAGGGGGTGAGAGAGAGAGGAAGGAGAGGGAGGGAAAGAATCTCAGCTATAGAATAATTAACTTTTACTTACGGGCAGCATCTAATCATGAGCTTAAAGATGCAAAACCCCTCTAATTAACATAACATAATTTAACTTTTTGTGTTATGCTTCCATTTAATTGCTCTTTTTTGTCAGTAATTTATGATAAAAATAAATGAAAGTTGTTTATTGTTTCGTGACTGCTTGGGAGATAAATGAACTATTTTGTATGTTTTACTCACACCTAAATAAAGGATTTAACTATGTGGAAAACTGTGAATTTCAAGAGCTGCGTTCAAGTTGGTGTATTCAGGTGTTTTTGGCAAAACATTTATCTCTCTGGATTCTTTTCCTACACACTAAGAGACAGTACTGCCACCAATTATAAACAGTTTTATTTGAAGCTACACATTTCTATTTTCCAGTTATTGAAGCAAATTAGACATTTCAATGGCATTTCTCCACAGGACAGATACAAAGGATTTTGATTGTCTTGCAACACAGTCAAATATAATTTTCAGAGTGAAATTTTCACTCTGCCGCGGAGTGTGCGCTGATAAATAACTTCCTGGCAGATTAAAATTGTGTGCTGGAACGGGGATTTGAACCTGCAACATTTGCTTTTCGCAGGCAAGCGCTCTACTGTCTGAGCTATCCCAGTACACTTCACAATCGTCCTCACAACTTTACTTCACCTCCTTCTTTCCAAACTTCAAAGAAGTCCTCCTGTGAACCTTGCAGGACTAACACTTCTGGAAGAAAGGATGTGGTGAATACATGGCTTAGTCGCAACCTAAGGGATGTTTTCAGAATGAGGAGTGCAAGTCCTGAAAGGTTCAATGAAGAACTTCTGTGAAGGTTGGAAAGTAGGAGGCAACGTCCTGGCAGAAGTAAAGTTATGTGGACAGGCTGTGAAGCGTGCTGGGATAGCTCAGATGTTAGAGCATTTGCCCATGAAAGGCCAAGACCCCAGCTTAGAATCCCGTTTCTGGAACACAATTTTAATCTGCCAGGAAGTTTCAAGTGTAATTTTATTGATCGCAAAAGCTTTCTTGAAGACTTATCTTGTTTTTCTTAGCAACTTTACAAAGCATGAAGAAAAAATTGATTCAGTACAACGCAAACGCATGAAATCTGATTTTAGGTTATGAGGGAATATCAAACTTAATGCGATATATTTACTGGCTATTTGCTTCTGACCCATAATTGGGCAACCTTTTAGGATACATTGTTTCTCCCATCTCTGCATTGTTCGGTAATGACACAGTTATTCCGGATACTCTACTGTTTGTCCACGGTAAGTTGACGATTCATGCGATGGCTGTTGATAGCAGCAGGAGGCCTGTACCATGGCTGCCGTGGGGTGAGGATCAGCGAGCAGAAGGCAGCGTTGCATTGTTGGAAACGTTACCCTTAACAATGTGTACAGTAATATTTTGCATCTGGGGCAGCGTAACATTGGCAGGGCTGGGAAATAAATGGATGTCCTTCCAGTAGTGCAGATGTTTTCTGCTGCTGGCATCACCAAGTAAAATCGTTGTCATCTAATTACCAACACACTATTAGTTTCGGCGCACTATGGCATCATTTTCAAGTTCCTATGATTACAAAAAATATAACTAGATTAAACCACATTGAACAGTGAAAAGTATAATAATTTACCACAAAATAATAAAGAGTATCGGAACACTAAAAGGGGTAAACCAGTCAACAATCCAAAGATTGGTTTGAACACCACAGTGCTTTACTAGGCATGGTCCTGTTTGGAGGTGGTATGACGTTGCCTTCAAACTGACTTGCCCAGCCAGTTATAGGGGGACCTAGAGTTTTAAAGATGCTACTCGGTATTTTTCACATGAGCAATACTGCCAGAGGTGAAAGAAGTGGAAAGTGACAGATAAAAGTCCTTGGTCCTGGCGGGGATCGAACCCGCAACCTTTGGGTTTGTAGTCTGGCACTCTACCACTGTGCAATTGAGGCACACATGACAATCAAACCATGTGTGACACACGGGTTTGGCCGTATGATCTGGGGCACAATGTCACGGAGTACACGGCCTTTCCCACCAGATGTTGGAGTCCTCCCTTGGTCATGGATGTGTGTGTCGTCCTTAGAATAAATTAGTTTATGTAGTTTATAAGACAACAGAATGATTACCTTAGCAGTTTGGTTGCTTCAGATTACAAACTTAAAATTTTTTTTTGTACAATCATCATTAAGTCATTTGGCTGATTTAATATCATAATCCTGTGGGCAACATTGTACAAAACTTGTATTTTTCAACCATATTGTAAAACTGTTTGAATTTTCAAGTGGTCAGTATTTTCAGTCTTGTAGTCCAATTATTTGAAAGTTGCAAATATGTAGAGAAACCTGTCACAATTTTGCATGGCTTCCTCTGTGAGGGGATTCTCATATACCCATCTGGTGAAGCTCAGAACCAGTTACATATGAAATTAAATTCATAGCCTGCATGCCCTGTATTCAACTGTGGACAAGTGCTTCATCCTTTATGATGATGAAGAATGAAACAAGTGTGACCACAGTTGAACACAGGGAATTCAGGCTCTAAATTATCTGGTTGTTTTTATTTTGTGGTAAATTTAGAAAATGTACACTGGTTAAGGTGATTGAATAATTGTAATATTTCTGTGATCATGGGCATTTTAAAATGATTCCATTTTTTTCAAAGAAGAGACTGTGGTGGCTTTGAAACATATTTTATGTGTTTCCTATAGCAGTTACATGTGACAATGATACATACACACACACACACACACCACACACACACACACACACACACACACACACACACACACACATTGTGTGTGGGAGGAATGTTTTAAAATTAGGCTCACAAAGCCCTTAAGGACATGTTCACACAAGGAAAAAATTCTGTATCTGCCACTGTGGCTATGGACACTGTTATTACTTTTGAATTGGGTCAGATAGTTAATAACAAATTTCATGAGTGATATATATATATATATATATATATATTGTGAAGCTACAGTGAAGATCCCTAGATTTCTAAATAAATGGCTGCAGATTGATCTTGGGTGGGCTCCAGAAATTATTCTGATTACACGCTTTTGGGCAATGAATAATTTTTTTACTCAATGTTGAGTTGCCCCAGAATATGATCCCATATGAAAGCAGTGAATAAAAATTGGCATAATAAGCTAATTTACTGAGATGTATATCACCAATTTTTGCAATGACCCTGATTGCATAAGTAGCTGCATTCAAACATTTCAGCAGATCTTCAATGTGTTTCTTCCAATTCAATCCCTCATCAATGCAAACACCTAAAAAATTTTGAATATTCTACCTTAGCTACAGATTTATGTTCAAAGTTTAAATTTATTAATGGTGTCAGGCCATTTACTGTATGAAATTGTATATACTGGGTTTTATCAAAGTTTAATGAGAGTCCATTTGTAGAGAACCACTTAATAATAATTATCTGAAAGACATCATTTACAATTTCATCAGTTAATTCCTGTTGTCAGGCATGACAGCTATACTTGTATCATTAGCAAAAAGAACTAGCTTAGCATTTTAGTGAATGTAGAATGGCAACTCATTAATATACCGGGTGATCAAAAAGTCAGTATAAATTTGAAAACTTAATAAATCACAGAATAATGTAGATAGAGGGGTAAAAATTGACACACATGCTTTATTTCCCTCAGGGGCTCAGCATTAATTTGCTGAGTACGGGCTTCACAAACCCGGGGTCCTGAGCCATGGGCTGTGTTGCACCAACAGTCCGCTACACCATAAGCCCTGTGCGTGCTTCAATGACCATCGTTCGGTGCGACGGTGGAACGTTGTAAGTTTCAGAGCTCGGGATCTTTGCTTAATTGCCCGGGTCGTGAGGATGGTACAAACCTCTATAAAAAAAACTCAATCTCAAGGTGTGCTCCATGCCGAGGAGATGCATGGCTGTTGACGTTAATCGCTAGCGAGCAACCTCTTGAGAAACCCACCGAACCTCAGTTGTATAAGACATACCCAGGTAAGTGGGGCTCTGCCTGTGTGGATCCTTATTTCCCTAGCTGCTTGTGGGAACACCATGAAAAGACCACGGACCGTTGGCGGACGTACAACCACTGTCTCTAAGCACGGTAGAGGAGATTACAATGCTACGCAATATGACCCCCTAAACGTTTCCTTCCTTGTTAACACCATGGGAGGAACATAGGGCAAAATTTCAAGGTGAAGCTTATGCCCCTAAGTATTTAGTGTGCAGTCGTACAGATGGGGAATCTTTCACGTCCACATAGCCAATGTTCTTTGTAGAACACTTGGAGGACAAAATATGGAGAGGTGGATGGTATGTCAAAGATGAGATCCGGGTTGGTCCTAATAACGATGTCATCCCCAGCGCAGTCACGGGCTTTGGTAGCCTGTGACAAACTGGGTGATGTTTCCGTTACCATCACACCACATAAGAGCTTAAATATGCTCCAGGATATCATCTTCCACAAGGATCTTCTGCTGCAATCGGACGACGAATTGCGAGCTAACTTGGAGTAGCGAGGTGTGCATTACATCCGGCGGATCTATAGGGGTCCAAAGGACAACAGGGTTGCCACCGGTGCCTTCATCTTGGATTTTGAGGGCAATTCATTGCCTGAGAAAGTCAAGGTGATGATCTACCGGTGCGACATAAAGCCTTACGTTCCTCCCCATATTTGCTGCTTCAAGTGCTGAAGGTTTGTACATATGTCCTCCCGATGTGATGCCAACCCAACATGTCAGGAGTGTGAACATGCATCCCATCCGGACGCCCCTTGCACCCCACCTAAAGTGTGCGTCAATTGCAATCAGCAGCATCCTCCTTGTTCACCCAAGTGCTCTGTACTCCACAAAGAGCGTAAGATCATGGAGTACAAGACCCTGGACCAGTTAACAAATGCAGAGGCCATACGTAAGTATATGAAGCTCCACCCTGTGACTATGATGACCCCATACACCACAGTAGCTGCAACGTCGATCTCCACACCACAATCTGTACCACCAATGCCAGCGGGCCCCCAGGCACGAACAACTGCACCTGCCCCCTTGACAGTTGGGGGCGCTACTCCTTCGGTTGTTCCCACACTCTTCACGTTGGGAGCAACAGACAAACCATCACCGGAGACGTCGGTCCCCACCCCACTGCTGGAGGAACAACAGCCTTCTCCGGCTCCTTTCGCCCAGAAGGGGTCGCACGGGACTCCCCCTTCTGAGGCTTCTCTCCATGGGAAAGTGGATCCCATCAAATTTCTGAAGGATCCCCCAGCTGCTGATCGAAGGGCCTCTTGCTCTTCGTCAGCTCCTGCCGCCCCTTCTGAGAAGCCCCCGCGGACCTTAATACCAAAGGGCCAGCGAGAGGGTAAGAAGAAGGAAAGAAAGAAAAAGGATTCTTTGGTGGCTTCCAAGCCACCCACACCCATATCCTCTGCTTCACAGGATGAAGTCGAGATCCTTGCTTCCTCTGAGGATCTCGCACTTCTTGATTACCATAGGATCTTTGCACAACCAGAATCACTTGAATCTATGGTCTTAGATTCTGTAGATCCTGACCATAAGGCAGCTGATGTTCCTATGGAATGATCTCCTTCTTTTATTTCTTTCCTTTTATGGCCTTACAGCATGGGGAACGAGTCATTCTCCAGCCACTATCGGTGGCTTCTTTAATCACCTGGCCGAGCTGTGACAATTACTGTGCTGCTACCCTGCATTTTGTATCGCCCTACAGGAAACATGGTTTCCAGCACAGCGGACCCATGACCTTCGTGGGTATCGGGGCTACTACCGCAACAGGTCCATATACGACAGGGTGTTTGGCAGTGTCTGTCTGTATGTCCTGGACACTGTCCACAGTGCCCCGGTGCCACTCCACACCACTCTTGAGGTAGTGGCTGTCAGAATCCGGGCAACGCAGGAGTTAATTGTCTGCAGCTTGTATCTTCCTCCAGATGAGGCCGTGCCTCTCAACAACCTTACTGCTCTGGTCTCTCAACTTCCTCCACCATTCCTCCTTTTGGGGGACTTCAATGCCCACAACCCATTGTGGGGTGGACTCCAGACCACAGGCCACGGTAGGGATGTTGAGACATTATTGGCGCAACGAGACCTTTCCCTCCTGAAATCAGGTGCCCCCACGCATTTTAGCGTGGCACAGGGCACGTATTCAGCGATCGGCCTCTCCGTCTGCAGCTCCAGCCTTCAACCACACCTCGGTTGGGGTGTGCATGACGACCTGTGTGGCAGCGACCACTTTCCAACCTTTGTGTCGCTCTGCAGTACCAAGCTGCAGACTGCTCGCCCCGTTGGTGCCTCTGTAGGCCTGACTGGCCTGCTTATGCCTCAGCCGCTGTAATCGCTGCACCACTGCCAGATGACATCGACAATGCAGTCCAGCATATCACTGACAGTATTGTCGTATTCGCTGAGGCAGCAGTTCCACAAACCACCGATTCCACTAGGCGTAGATCTGTGCCTTGGTGGACACTGGAGATTGCTTAGGCTATCCGAGAACGTCGGCGATCGCTCCAGCGTCATCGACATCGACGCCACCCTTCTGTGGAGACTCTGGTCGCCTTTAAATGGCTCTGTGCGCGTGCTCAACAGCTCATACAACAGAGCAAGCAGGACTCCTGGGAGCGGTATGTAGCCACTATCGGCTCCCGCACCTCCCTGACTCAGGTATGGACACAAGTCCGATGCGTCTTTGGTAACTGCCCGCCGACAGGAATCCCATCCCTCACTATCCAGGGTGTGCTCTGCACACTTCCGACAGCTATCACCGAACATATGGCAGAGCACTATGCACGATGCTCTGCGGCTGCCACATACAGTGCCGCCTTCCACTCCCCAAAGAGTGGGCCGAGCGGATATAGTTATCCTTCCGCACTTGTCGTCAGGAACTATACAATGACCCATTTAGTGAGTGGGAGTTCCGAACTGCCCTTGCTGCGTGCCCTGATACCACTCCAGGACCAGATAGGATTCACGGCCAGTTCCTCCAACACCTTTCACCAGAGTTTCAACGCCGCATTCTCTCCCTGTTTAACCACCTATGGGCAGAGGAGGTTTTCCCACCACAATGGCAGGAAAGCACTATCATTTCGGTGCTGAAACCTGGTGCAGATCCCCAGGTGGCTAACAATTACCGTCTGATCGGCCTCACCAACATTGTCTGCAAGCTCTTTGAATGTATCCTGAGTCGGCGGCTTATGTGGATTCTTGAAGAGCGTGGACTCCTTGCTCCACAACAGGGGGGCTTCCGCCAGGGCCGTTCTACCATTGACAACCTTGTGTTACTGGAGTTGGCCATTCGCACTGCCTTCACGAGGCGTGAGCATTGGGTTTCTGTATTTTTTGGCCTTCACAAGGCGTACGATACCACCTGGCGCCACCATATATTGACTTCTCTGCATGACTGGGGCTTACGTGGCGCCCTTCCTATTTCTATTCGCAATTTTGTCTCCCACCGCTCGTTTCAGGTGAGGTTTGGGGCCCCTTTTAGCTCCCCCCCCCCCCCCCCCCCGTATTCAAGAGAACGGTGTCCCACAGGGCTCCACCCTCAGTGTCCCATTGTTTTTAGTGGCAATAAACCGTCTTGCTGCGGCTGTGGGGTCATTGGTCATGGGGTCATTGGTCAGTTGTTCCCTGTTCGCCGATGACTTCTGCTGTATTTCAGCTCCGTTAGCATCAGCATAGCAATACGGCGGCTGCAGGGTGCCATCTGAAAGGCCCACTTAAGGGCCTCTACTCACGGATTTCAGTTCTCTGCGCAGAAAACCCGTGTGATGCACTTCTGTCGCCGTCGGGTAGTTCACCCTGACCCAGAGCTCTACCTGGGTGGTGAACTACTTCAGGTCGAGGAAACAAATCGCTTCCTGGGCATGGTTTTTGATGCCCAGCTGACTTGGGTGCCACACCTACCTCAGCTGAGACAGAAGTGTTGGCGGCATTTAAATATTCTTCGATGCCTCAACCATACTGGTTGGGGAGCAGTCCGTTCCACCCTCCTTCAGCTCTACAAGGCTCTTATTCAGACGCAGCTTGATTACAGGAGCTTGGTTTATGACTCAGCAGCCGCTTCTGCCTTGCAGGTCCTAGACCCCATTCACCACACTGGTGTGTGTCTCGCGATATCGCTGGCAATGGTTGTTGGTGTCTTACATTGCCCGGGTTCATGCTTCACCCCGCGATCCAAACCACAGGCTTCTCTTCCCACTTTCTGCACCCCCTTCTCCACAACGTCAGCCCAGGTCAGGTCTTCTGATTGCGGTCCATGTCCGTTCCCTTCTCTCCTCACTTGATTCCCTACCCCTTCCTCCACCTTTCCATTACTCCCTCCATATCCCCCCCCCCCTGGACAATTCCTCGCCTGGAGCTTCAGTTGGATTTGTCCTGAGATTTGAAAGCCTCCATTTCACCACTGATTCTCCGTAGCCGGTTCCAAGCACTGCTTGACACATTTGACGGTGCAAACACTATCTACACGGATGGTTCTTTGGTTGATGGTCATACTGTATATGCCTTTGTCTATGGTGACCACATCGAACAGCGATCATTGTCTTGTGGAAGCAGCATCTTCACCGCGGAACTGATCGGTATTTTGAGAGCTGATAACCGTCGCTGTTTAGTCCCTTCCAAAAACCAATAACAACAACAACAACAAAATGCTTTATTAGAACAAAAAAAAAGGTCAAAAAATGTCTGACAGATGGTGTTTCATCTGATCAGAAAAGCAATAATTACCATAACAAATTAAGACAAAGCAAAGATGATGTTCTTTACAGGAAATTCTCAATATGTTCACCATCATTCCTCAACAACAGCTGTAGTCGAGAAATAATGTTGTGAACAGCACTGTAAAGCATGTCCTGAGTTATGGTGAGGCATTGGCGTCGGCTGTTGTCTTTCAGCATAGCTAGAGATGTCGGTCGATCACGTTATACTTGCAACTTCAGGTAACTCCAAAGCCAGTAATTGCACAGACTGAGGTCTGGGGACCAGGGAGGCCAAGCATGATGAAAGTGGCAGCTGAGCACATGATCATCACCAAACAACGCGTGCAAGAGATCTTTCACGCATCTAGCAATATTGGGTGGAGCGCCAACCTGCATAAAAATCGTACATTCCAGTGTTTATACGTTAGGCTGGGAATGATGCGATTCTGTAACATATCGGCGTACCTCTTACCCATCACCGTAGCAGTTACAAAACCAGAATCACACAGTTCCTTGAAGAATAAAGGCCTGATAACGATAATGTGGTAAATCCAACCCATACTGTGACTTTCTTGTCGTGCAATGGAATTTCCACCACAGTTCTAGGATTTTCGGTAGCCCAAATTCTGCAGCTGTGGGCGTTGATAGACCCTCAGAGTGTAAAATGAGCTTTGTCGATCCACAACATGTTACTCAACCAGTCATCATCATCCACCATCTTTTGAAACGCCCACACCACAAATGCCCTCTGCTTCACCAAATCGTCAGGTAAGAGTTCATGATGCTGATGGATTTTGTAAGGATAGCATCGGATGGTACGCCTGAATGCCAACCAAACAGTAGTGTATGGAATGCCGGTGCATCGTGCAACTGCACAACCACTGATGCCCCCGTGCATAGACGAACCCGTCACAGTCTCCGTTTCTTCCTGAACTGTCTCAGCAGCATTACGCCTTGTGCTTGGTTAGCCACTATGGGGTTTATCGTCTAAATAACCTGGGGCCTTGAACTTCGAAATCATTCTCGCCACAGCTGCATTTGTCAACAAACCTTTACCCATTCGAATCCCCTTCCTATGGCGATAGGATCATAACGCTGAACTAGCACATTTCCCATTCTGATAATACAGCTTCACTAAAAGCACCTTTTCAGGTAACATCAACATGCTGTGACTGCTGGTGCATCTGATTCTCTCTCTCATTACAACTCCTTTTATACACGATTTTCATGCACAGTCACTGACGCTTTGCTGTCCAGCGCTATCTGTCGGACATTTTTGGATATATATTGCTTTGCTTTTTACAAATGTCTGTCTAGGTGTGTTTGTGTTTGGATATGTGTGAGTGTGTGTGTATTTGTCTACCTTCCTTTTTGTCCCCTAAGGTAAGTCCTTCCACTCCTGGGATTGGAATGACTCCTTTTCCACTTCCTAAAACCCATAGCCTTCCCTTTCTCCTCCTATTTTTTCCTCTTTTTCCTGAAGAAGCTGCCAGTGGTGGCGAAAGCTAGTAAGTGTGTTTTGAATGTGATTTTTATTTTTATTTGTGTCTATTCTCGAGCCGGTCCTTTTGGGTAAGTCATCCGTTTTCTATTATATATATATATATATATATATATATATATATATATATATATATATATGTGTGTGTGTGTGTGTGTGTGTGTGTGTGTGTGTGTGTGTGTGTGTGTGTGTGTGTTCTAATAAAGCCCCATGTCATTCGAACCATGTGTGTCAATTCTTACCTCTCTCTCTACATTAATGCATGATTTATTAAGTTTTCAAATTTATACTGACTTTTTGATCACCCGGTATATTAAGAACAGCAAAGGACCCTTTTTGATAACTCCCCAGTTAGAGGAATTAATTGTTTCTTCTATATCATGTGAACTGCTTATTTCAACTTTCTGCACTCTTCCAGTTAAAGTTTGATTTAAACCATTGGTGCACTGTCCCACTTATACCACAATACTTAAACTTAGCTAGAAGAATCCCTTGATTTAAACAATCAGAAGCCTTTCGGTTATTCAAAGCATTATTATTTCATCAGTGAATATATATATACTGCTGAAAAGCTTTTTTGAAAACCAAACTGACATTTTGTTAGAACTTTATTTTTACTAATATGTGAAGCAACTCGAAAATACATAACTTTTTCAAAAATTTTGGATAAAGCTGTCAGAAGTGAGATGGGGTGGTATTTGGGTAGATCATGTAACTAATGAGGAGGTACTGAACAGAATTGGGTAGAAAAGGAATTTCTGGCATACCTTGATTAAAGAAAGGTTTAACTGGTAGGACATATTCTTATTCATCATGGAATCATGAATTTAGTATTGGAGGGAAGTGTGTGGGGTAAAAATCACAGAGGAAGACCAAGAGATGAATGAGGTAAGCAAGTTTGCTTTTCTTATGAGGAGATATAGTAGAATATAGTAGGATTGAGAGTTGCATGAAACAGTCTCTGGACTAAAGACCACCACAACAACATCAACAACATGGAATATAGTCAAGGAAGAGAATGGGGAAACCGGAGATGAGGACAAGTCCATAGAATAAAGAGTAAATGATAGATGGGTAATAGAGAGATGTGTGCTGTGTTGCTGAACTTTTCAATGTGCATTTCATAACCGTTACTGAAAAGATGTGGTAGTTAGGTTGACCACAGTCACTACAAAATATTGCAATAGTATGAGTGTGACTCTCAGGACACCAGTAGATCTAATGTCCACCATTAAAAAACTTTTAAGTAAAAAAAAAAAAAAAAAAAAAAAAAAAAAAAAAAAAAAAAAAAAAAAAAAAACCATTCAAAGACTAGAGATAGGAAGTTAGTAAGTAAACAGTCATTATTATGTTGTGAAGAAATGCTTAGCATTTAAACCATGTTGGCCCATGTGTCAAGATCAATATCACAGCACACCACCACCTATAAGTAAAATGTGCTTGCAACTCTTGTCATTGTGAATGGATCAGTGTGACTTGAGCGGATGTCAAGGATGCCTCACAGGTGTATTTGCAAACTGTAGTGTGTTTGAATGTGGACATATTATTGGCAGAAGAGGATCTGATGCATCCATCTATGAAACTGCTGTTTGTGTGGCACAAAGTGTTTCAGCAATGCAGTGAGTGTGTGCAGAATGGGCCATGGAAGACAGTAAAACACAGCAAGATGGGTTATGCCACACCATACATACCACCTCCCAAGATTATGGAAACTTCATCAAAATGACATTGCTTGGCAGATCTGCATCCTCCATGGCTTTGTTGGAACAGTGGAACACATTGTCATAGGTGACAGTCCATTTCTGTTCATTAAGGCATTGGTTATGTGGGCATCGTCCACTTCTTTGTGTAACTTTGCCTGATGCACAGAAATATGCTGATTAGTAATGGTGTATAGAAGAATGTCATGGGGGAAGGAATGGCATCAGCTAATGATTTCAGTTGGATCCACGTTCTGTTTGTTTGAAAATGATGGCCACATTTTGGTTTGCTGCAGACAAGAAAGTGATATAACAGTGACTGCAGTCACACAAGAAGTACAGTGTCATCTCAAGGCCTTGTGGTGTGGAGTGCTATAGGGTAAAACCACAAATCACAGTTGTATGTATCCAGGGCAATACCAGTTTGACCTACATGAATGACATACAGCAACCTGTAGCCGTACTCTTTCTGAATTACTCCTGAGACAATTTTTCAGCAAGGCCATGCCCCATCTAATATTACTAAATAAACACATACCTTCTTGGGGTCACAGGATATCATCCTTTTTCCCTGACCAGCCAGATCACCAGGATTGTTACCAATCTCAAACATGTGGAATATGGTGAAATAACGGGAGCAGTTCTGATGGTGGTCAAGCAGTAGATTCCCAATGAATGAAGTATGAGCTGGCCCCAAACAGCAACCATACTTAGCATTGTGCAGATGGTAGTATTTCAGTTAACCATCTCCCTTTGATGATGATTAGTTCAGAGTGCAGTAATTCCAGGACTACATCTCCTTAGTTGCAACTAGTGCTATTAGCCTGTACTAGTTTATCTACAACGCAAGCTGAATACAGTGATTAGGTCAATGGATCAATGACTACTCTCCTGACCATCATTGATCCCAGTGACCAAGTGACCACAACTTCCCAAAGCGGGTACCTATATACAAAAATTGGCTGAAGCTATGATGGGAGGGTTGGTTCATAAGAACCAAATGTGTCCCATTTGTTTGTGCAGTGTTCAGTCAATATGCCTGATAACTGCTGACTTATCACCTGGATATTCTCTCTTATGAAAGAATAAGGTGTAGTTATTAAATGTTTACAAGCTATCTACTATACCCACTCACTTCTCTTGTCTTCTGTCACACTCGACAGAACTGTAGACTGTAAATTTTCGGCTCATGAATGCAGTGACTGTTGTCATCATGAGAGTCACTGTTGTTGCATTTATGACACAACCAATGGTCTGCTTCCACCTAGCTTGGCTGGTGATAACATTCAACACGTTTTTCTGTTACTATTTTGTGCTGTAACACATACCTCACCTTTAAAAATAATTGGACCCAAATTTTTACTATCATACTTCTCTTTCCCATATTACAGTTATACCCTGTTTGGTATTTGACCTTATCTTAATTTTTAATTACTTAATTACTATATTGCATCATTCCATACTGGTTACACAATTACATCAATATTCAATCCTATTATTTATTACCAATTGATAACCAGGTTGCAGGTATCTGATGTATAGCTACTTTCTTGGAATGAGCTGTTTTACATTTACACATAAATAAATTGCACAAATCGATACTAGAGTCAAGATTATGTTTGGTGATGATGTACTGATAACAATCTGCAGTGATTCTGTTTCTTGTGATACTGTTTCGCATGTTGCAAAATTTGACTCATCAAAATTTGTTCTTTTTCAGGCACTATTAATGGATTCAGTGATTCTAATAAAGTGTAATCTAGTTATTGTTGATAAAGGTAATAATTTGTTTAGGAAGTATGTGTGATGATGTGTCTGGCCAACACAACATTGGTTGTGACACGTTAATCATTATTTTTCCCATGATAATAGCTGCTAGATGAAATTGTGTCCCTACTATTTCACATTTAGTTCTACTGATTAATAATCCCATACACTGAAATACTATTTTCATAATTCCTATTGGCTTACCATTTACACAGCAAGTGATAATTACTATGTTGGAATTGTATATTGAATATATATAGTGATCAGCAATTCTCTGGAAATTTAGCAGTAGAATCAAAATATTTTTCTTTCACCCATTTGTGTTCATTCTACCCAGGAATTAGTGCATTTCACATGATTGATTGTTAGTCTGCTTTATCCTTATGTCACAAATAACTACTTTTCCACTAATACAATGTTCTAATTCTGCAATTGTCATCAGTGCATGGTATCTTTTCCTGCTGAAGCTAATAATGGTTTGTGTCTCAAATTGCACTTATTTCCCAATTGAATCCCATTTAATTGTATATGGATATAATGTGTAACACTGGTACTGTGATTTCCTACTAACTACTGGAAATCATATTTTAACATATAAATTAGCTTGATTAGTATCTATTTTCACTTTAAATATGTGATAGAAGTATGGTATATTCTCATTAATGACAGACATAACATGGTTTCATCCATCTGGAAAATTTTTCATGGACTTAATAGCATCATACTTAATCATTTATGAACAGCATAGTGTAGCACTTCATGTAATGTTACTGCTTCCACCCTCACATCTTCAGTTTTTTTCTGCTAAAGTGCATAACAATGTAGCTACTATTATCTTCCCATCAAGCTTACTCAGCTAAGTTTGGATTTTCCCTAATTCAAGTGTTAGAATGTCCTTTATGATGACATTTGTGTGGAGTGTAGCTTGTATGGGAGTGACATGTGGACAACAATAAGTTCAAACAGAAAAATAATAGAAGCTTTTGAAAATCAATGCTACAGGAGAATGCTGAAGTTTATCTGTGTAGGTCATGTAAATAGTGAGGAGGTACTGGTTGGGTAGGACACATTCTGAGATATCAAGAAATCATCAGTTTAGCATTGGAGGGAGTGTGTGAGGTGTAAATCATAGAGAGGGACAAAGAAATGAATACAATAAGCAGGTTCAAAAGGACATAGGTAACCTTACTTTGACAGAGATGAAGAGGCTTGGAAAGGATAGGGTAGTGTGTAGAGTTGCATCAAGACTGAAGACTACAAGAACATGTACACATACAGTGTGAATGTACAAGGGTTGGAACTTAAATAGTGGTAACAATGCTGTTGAGACACTATGCAATGGAATCTACTATTGTCAGTGATAGTACATGTTGTTGACATACATACCTTACCTCGGAGCAAATGAACTCACCCGTCCAGTGTCACTGGCATGCGCAGAATCAAAGGAAACACAGTTACTTGTGAGTGAGTGGTCTAATGTAATGATGTCAGTATGTTTTCAAAACAGGAACAATGGAGTTGGATAAAGATTGAATGTGTCAGAGGTCATACAGCACAACAGTGTAATCAAGGCCTTCAAGAGGTGTGCCGGCAATCGACACTGCCTACAGAAAAGTGGCACATTGGGCAAAATTTTGCAACAAAGGTTGGCAAAGTGTGGCAGACATGCATTGAGCAGGTCATCCTAGCATCTCTAAAGAAGAAGTGCATACTGTTGCCGCGACGCCAGACAATTCATGAGCTCACCCACGAAATTGGATTAGCACATACAACTGTGCTTCGCATCTTGAAGGAACACCTGGGCATGCAAGAATTTGCCTCACAGTGAGTTCTGCATGAAATTCATAAATGGATGCATTACGACACTGCTAAGGTGCACTTTGAGCACTATGAATGCAAAAGAGAGGCTTTCTTACACCGTATCATAATACTGGATAAGACATGGGTCACATTGTATGAGCCAAAACTGAAATGCCAATTCAATGAATGACATCATTATGGGTCACCAGAAAAGTGGAAAGTGTGTCAGAGGCCCAGAATGGTGATAGTTATGGTGATTCTTGTGTATGACTGTGATGGTGTTATCCTAATGCATTACGTTTCTGTATTAACTTTATTAACACAAGAAAACAAACTCTATACAGCTAGTGTCTTTAATCAAGGTTCACTGCAGACTGCCGTGCCCTGCCGAGTCCAGGCGAGCTTCGGTTCACTTAGGCAGCACTGTCTAATTTCAGTGGTGCCCCTATATTACTTTGCATGCATTAAGCATGGTAGTAGATTTGAATTTATGATGCACTGTCACAACACTTTTTTGCCTTTGGGAAATTCACTTCACTTCACTATCATAAGTTTCTCCTGAACACAGCAAAATATCCAACAGATGAAAAGGATATGTTAAAAATAATAGGTGAACTGAAATCAAAATCTTCATACAGTGTTGACAATATACCAGACCACATCATTAAAAGTGTGCTTTCTTAATAACAAAGCCCTTGGTCGACATCTGCAATAACTCATTGTCGGAGGGAATTTTTCCAGCAAAGCTGAAAATAGCAAAAGTGAAGCCACTATACAAGAAAGGGGAAAAAACCAACATAGAAAATTATAGACCTGTCTCTCTTCTATCTGTTTTTTTCTAAAATAATAGAAAAAATCTTTTACAAAAGGCTCATAGGCTTCATTGAAAAACATAAACTCCTCTCAGCTACGCAATATGGTTTTCGAAAAGTTAAATCTACTGAGACAGCTATCCTTGATTTTCTAAATGAAGTTCTAAACTCAATAGACAAAAACAACATATAGTAGCAATGTTTTTAGATCTGTCAAAAGCTTTTGACATAATTAACCATAGTTTATTACTTAGTAGGCTAGAAAATTCGGGCATCAGAGGTGCCGCCTATGAGTGGGTACAGTCATACCTACTAAAGAGACAACAAGTAGTTGAAGTAGTGCACAAAAACGGGAAAAACATACAGTCATACTATTCACAGAAATCTTGTATAAAATATGGCGTGCCACAGGGCTCCATCGTGGGACCGATTCTGTTCCTTCTTTTTGTGAATGACTTGGAGCCACTCACCCCAAACCAGAAATATATTAAATATGCTGATGACACAAACATACTTATCAAAGGTGGAACACTGGAAGAGTTGCAGAATGAAATAAAAGAGTGTACATCTCACCTATCAGAATGGTTCTCCGCAAACAACTTAATAATAAATACACAGAAAACAATCACCATGAATCTACATACAATACAGAACAAACAGAATCTAACTCCAACCATAGAACTGCTGAGTAAAACACTAGAATCTGAAAATGCTACCAAATTTCTTGGGGTTTGGATCCAAGACAACCTAAGATGGAACAACCATATACAATATACATGTAGCAAGCTAAACAGCATTTTTTATGGAATCAAAATTCTTGCAGGTTGCACATCAATGCAAGTCCTCAAAACTGTGTATTATGCTCAAGTAGAATCACAGTTACAGTATGATTTAATCTGCTGGGGATATTCACCACCCAGCAAAAGTTGTTTCATTGCCCAGAAAAGAATAATAAGAGCCATGATAGGTGCAGCACCACGTTTCTCATTTAAACCTTTATTTAAAAAAACTGTGTATTCTTCCACTACCGAGCCTCTACATACTTGTAGTAGTGTTCATATGAAAAAATTTAGATTCCGAAAACAAGCTCATACCAACAAATCACAGTATTCACACATACAACACAAGGAAGCATCATGATAGACTTGTACAGTTTACTTATACGACACTAAAGCAAAAAGGCCCCCCCTGCAGGGACAAAACTTTATAATAAATTACCCAAGAACATTAAAGCAATAACATGCTTGCATAAATTCAAAACTGCTTTAAGTAACTTTCTGTCTCAAATGTGCTATTATAGTGTGGATGAATTTTTTTCTGAAAAATAATTTGGGAAATGAAAAAGTGTAAATATGTATAGAAGATAAAAAAATGTGAGTGTTTAAACTTAGAAATGTATGTGTATTTTAGAAAGTGCCATTTATGTGCTTTTTATGTACGGCTTAAATAATTTTATTGTATTTTAAAATCTACTATGTACATTCTATGACTTGTCCTATATCATCATTATGTACTGCTGTACAATGTATGATGTATGATATATGATTTTACAGGACCAATAAATATACAATACAATAGTACAGTTGCTGTACCTGCTGCTCCCCACGGGCACCATGTTTTTTGGCCACTGGTGTGGAGACATGTATTTTCAACTCTCAAGCATATATTACAATCTTCCCCATGTTTAGTCATTGTTCAAATTGGACAACATTTGGTCTTAGCCACTAATGTCTTACAACACAGGTAGGGGACCATTCTAGGCCATAGGTATGATGATAGTTTGGAGAGGCCTATTGCTTATGCATCAAAACATTGAATCCAGTACAGAGCAAATATTCACAGACTGAAAAGGAAGTGTTAGTGATTTTGTACACTTTGAAGAAATTTCACATCTTTCTTAAGTTCTAACTGGTGTGCAGACCACACTATACTTCTGCACTTTGACAAAGTACTGATCTTGTCCTATCTACATTAGGGACATGATTACAGTTCACATATGGTATCTCTTGTCTGCAGTCCAACATCCCCTGCCTCTCGTCAGGAAGCAATCACATATACCCTCATGGTGTATACCCCACCCTCAGCTGGACCTTGACCTATACTTTGGACCAAAAGAGTGTGTTGACCCCAGAGTAGTTTTTCATTGATTTTTGCTGGCTATCCTTGGAGTAGTTTGTTATTCATGAGTGAGTTTGCATCATGGTACTTATTTGCACCTGTAGTGAGCTCCAAAAGGTAATTACTGATAAGTTGTGAGTGCATTGTAGTCAGTTATTTAATTTAGTAGTTTTCAACAGGTCGGTTTAGCCTTTTTGTCATAGTAGTGGTAGGGAAATAATTCAATCGCACACTAGCAGCATTACCTGCACAAACAACAAGAACTTACCATAGAACATGAGTCACACTAGATAGATATCATCACAGTCAGTACACTTGGAAAGCAACACACAAAAATGAAACTGAGCTTGACTTTGCAAGTTCTTAAGTAGAGTCCACACAGTGAGCTGTCAGTCACAGTTTCACTGATAGCTGTTGTTTTGTGGCACTCTCTGTGACATGTGCGACTACAACTGCTTGCATATGCAGCCTTTTGAATCACAAATACATGCATAACTACATTCTTCTCCTCTTATGGGAGAGAACAAACTTTTGAAATATTAATTTCTTCTCCTTTGGAGTCTGATTGACATTGGCTACCAGTGTGTAGGAGTGGAAAGGTTTAGGACATGGGCAGACGTGGAGCCCAGCATTCTCAGTAATCCATACAGCAGCACAGGTGAGACTGGTTCTGCTTCCATCTCAATGTGAGGTCCTGCTGATGGTGAAGGGGTCCACAGGGCTTGTAGCATCTTAGGCACTGACAACTCCATCAGAGATGATGGCAGTGGGATTGGTTCTTCTCACTGAAAGGTGTGACTTGATATGAAGATAGGAACTGATCCAAGGTAACATCTGAGGGTAACTGACCAATATATTTTTCCATCTGGATTTGAAATGTTCAAACTAATTATTCTGCTTCCCGAACTGACTGAGGGTAGGATGAAGGGTCAAAATGTGTTGAATACTGCAAAGGTGCAAAAAGAACTGTATTCATGCACTAAAAATTAGAACCATTGTCAATGACTGAGATCATGGGGGAACCCTTCAACAGACAATATATTTGACAAAGCTGTGATGTAATAGATGTAGATGTTGATGCACGACAAATGTCACATGGAAAATTAATCAATATTGCCACCAACAAAACCAATCTGCATTCAAGAGCAAGTTGGCAAAATCCTCATGTAAGCTTTCCCGTACCTGGGAAGGCATCAGCTACTGGGACAATGAAGACCAGGTAGCTGCTGTGTTGTGCTCTGGGAACAAGTAGCAATGAGATGCATGATGTGACATTTCTAAACCCAGCCAAAACAGTTGCTACCAGGCCAGAACTTTCATGTGGGACACACCCCAAGAATCAGCTTATAGAAGAGTGATAATTTCTGAATTAATGAACAAAGGGACTATACTGACAGCACTGAATGTTCTGCTTCTAACAGCAACACCACATCATCAATAATGGAAAAACAATGTCATAACTGTTGCAGAGAGGATCCATTGCATGAGAAGCTGGAACCTCGAGCCAACCTTTTTTGACATACATAACCACCTTACATAAAACGGGATCTTCAGCCACTGCATGTGCAATCCACGAGTTCATTGCTAGAAAGCCACACACAGTTTGTTGAGCTTCAATTTCAACGTGAAAACTGAACAACTCATCCTCATCAAAACTCCAGTCTAGACCCACTGGAAGTTGAGACAATATTTTTTAATTATCTTGTTAGGTTGTAGGCCAAAAATGGATTTCATAATTAAACCTAGACAACTAGATAGTCAAACTTTGAATGATGTGTGCAGCTTTATCTGCCAATGATGCAGATGAGTTGAATAAGGAAACCAGTAGTCTATGATAAATGAGGTGGAACTTAAAAATGACATGAAATTTCTTCAAGGTGTACACAATCACTAAAGCTTCCTTTTCAGTCTGTGAATATCTGCTCTGTACTGGAGTCAATGTTTTCAATGCATAGGCAATATGTCTGTCCAAACTGTCATCATACCTATGGCCTAGAATGATCCTCTACTTGTTTTATAAGACATCATTTGCTAAGACCAAATAGTGTCCAGTTTGAAAAATGACTAAACATGGGGAAGATTATAACATATACTTGAGAGTTGAAAATACATGTTTCCACACCAGTGACAAAAAATACAGGGTGCCCTTGTGGAGCAGCCTGCAAGCAACTGTACTATTGATGCTGTGTTCAGGAGAAACATGATAGCAAGCAATTTTGCCTAAAATAATTTTGAGTTCTTTTACTGACACAGGCTGTAGCATAGACTAAAAAGGTTTCAGGGTGTCATGAGATACTTCACAACCTAGGTAAACAATAGATATTTGAAATAAATGACATTTCTCAACATTACACTTTAAACCAGCCACTTATAAGACTGAAAAAGTTTCTTTAAATTACACAAATCTTCCATAGTGGACGCACCCGAGACCATGATATTGTCCAAGGAATTAAAATACCATGAGACTGACATTTGCAGTTGTCCTAAGAAACACTGAAATTTAGGTGGAATGCTTGCTACTATGAAAGACAACCCACATATCCTATATATTCATAGAGGCTGAAAGTGTGTTGATTATGAGCAGATGTTGGCAAGCCTGATTTAAAGGAAGTTGTAAGCATGCTTTGGATAAATAACTTTAGATAAATATGGGCCCCCTGCTAAATTGGCAGAAAGTTCATCCTGGCATGACAGAAGGAATGTATCAATGATTGAGTCTGCACTGGTTGAAATTTTAAAGTCACCACAAAGACGGAGGCCACCAGTCCATTTTCTTACTATTACTATGGCAATGGACCTCTCACTTGATGTAATAGGGTGAACAACTCCCAAATCTATGAGGCACTCTAATTCTGCCTCTACTTGTACCCAAAGTGCCATAGGGACCAAGTGAGCCCAATAAAATTGGCACTGGGCTGAAGCTTTTATAGCAATGTTTATGTGGAAATAATCTGCCCAATCCAGTCCTTGATAAAACAAAGAACAAAACTCAAGACATTGTGTTGATCTGTGAATAATGAACTTGATCAGAAGTCACATGGATTTCATCCAAGATAGTGAAGACATGAAGGCGTCTAAGCCAAAAACATTTTCAGTGTGTGTGTGTTTTTTTGACCACAAACAAAGTTAGGTATCATACTACAGACTTATGTCATAGGGGATGAAAATAGATCAAGAATAGAAATATTTTGTTTGTTGTAGCTGACTAGCTTCTGAGACACTGGTAAAGGTAGGCAGAGCATAGTTCCAGACATGTATGCAAACTGAGCAGAATAACCACCTGCCTTGTGTTCCATTTTATTGAAAACCATGACATCAATAAAAAGTTTGTGGAGAGACACTGAAGTAGCAGAAACACAGTTAATGTTCATTTCCATATCCATATTTTCTTGCTGTCATTTCTCATTACAGAGAAAATGGGGTTTTTATTATTGCACTTGTGGCAGATAGCGCAAAGATTCGGGCAGTCAGAATCATTGTCATTCACAATGCAATTATGTCAACACATTCGTGTGGAACACAAATGTTGCTATTTACCATTCTGCTTGTTGATGGGAGTGGGATTACCTGACTTGAGACTGAGATGACATGCAGACCAAAGCAATCGTCTTGTCCTCCTGTTTACTATTCTGGGGCAGTAGTGGGAATGATAGCTGAAAATACTGTCTCAGTCATCATCCATAAGTGTCTCATTCTTGAACACATGCATCATATGCATGGAAAGGTGGATACATGTAAGCTCCAGGCACTGTAGACTGAGGGGAGGTCCACTCTGGCATAACTGTAGTTATTGATTGTAATAGTTTATGATGATTCTGCAGAGTTGTAGCAAAAACATCTTGCTGCTTGACAGTCAACAAAGTACCTCATTTGCTGTGCCATGTCATTTTACAACAGAAAAAGAGACCAATGAATGAAAGAACATGTGGGGAATGAACATACATTCATTGCAAACTAAGTAACCTCCAACTGGCAGCATGAACAGCACAGACAACAAGAACTTTGCACAGAACATGAGTCACTTGAGCTAACATCACAGCCTGTATACTTGGAAAACAACAAACAAAAGTGAGACTGAGTGTGGGTCTATTCATCCGTAAGTAGAGCCCATACAGCTAGCTCTGTTTGTGACAGTGTCACTGACATCTATCGTTTTGTGGCCCCCTCATGATGTCCATCACTGCTGGCATGAACAGCCTTTTGAACTACACACATGCTTGTTATTAGAAGACTTTTCACTTACTGTGTTTGATAACATTTTGTGCTCTCACCATGTTCCGTTTTATTAGCATATCAGCAGATTTTTTATTTTTATTATATTTTTTTAATTTTATTATTTTTTATGTCCTAGTTCATGAACCACAGGCAACATATGAGTGGCCAAATACACACATGCTGACAGTTGGGACACCAGTTACTTTGGAATAAGGTTGGGCATCTCAGACACATTCTGAGTCATGACCACCTTTGTACTCAGACTACCAAATCCACTGGTAGTCCCTCAACTGTTGGGGGTAAAGCCCAGTGGGACCCTGGGCAAGTAAGTTTAGCAACCTGCTTCCCAGGTACTTCAATATGTTGCTGGCAACAATCAGAACAGAACGCCTCAGAATTTTGGAGGTGACGGAGTCCCACCTCTAATTGACAGACCAGGGACTCCTCAGATACGACTTGGCAAACAATCTGGAATGAGATGAGGAGCTATTAATATCAATGGGGATAACACTGGGAAGAAGGTAGAGCTGGCAGAGGCTTGAAGTAAGATGGGGTTAGATGTTTTAGCTGTTAGTGATGTTAGGGTAAGGGGAGAGAAAGAGGATGAAGTCGGAGAATACAAGGTCTACCTCTCAGGAGTCAAAGGAGGAAGTGCCCAGTGGGTTGTAGGGCTTTACATCAGGAAAACAATTGAACCCAGCATAATTGCAATAAGGTATGTAAATGAATGACTGATGTGGATAGATCTGGCCATCTCCAGCGAGAAAATTAGGATTGTGTTAGTGTATTCGCCCTGTGAAGGGACAGATCAAGAAGAGATGGACAGATTTTACAATGAACTTAGTGATGTAGTTGTTAGAGTGAAGGACAAGGATAGTGTTTTGCTCATGCATGATTTCAATGCCAGGATAGAAAATCAAGTAGAAGGGTATGAAAAGGTTGTGGGTAAGTTTGGAGAGAATATGGAGGCCAACTGAAATGGAAAACAGCTCTTGGATATCTCTTCCTGTATGGGCTTAGTTATCACAAACTCATTTTTAAGCATAAAGAAATTCACCAGTATACTTGGGAGGGAAGGGGAACCAGATCTGTCATTGACTATATCATAACTGTCCCAGAATTCAGGAAGACAGTCAAGGACACCTGTTTTCAGGGGGTTCTTTGACGAAACTGATCATTATTTAATCTGCAGTGAAATTAGTTTTGTGAGGAGACGAAAAGAGCAGAACGTCAGGTCCATATGTAGAAGGATAAGTGTGGAGAAACTTCAAGACAAGGAAATTAGGCACAAATACATAACAGTGATGTAAAAAAGGTACCAGTTAGTTGAAGGTAGTCATTTACAGTCACTGGAAGAGAAATGGTCAAGGTACAGGGACACACTACTGGAAGCAGCTAGAGAATGTCTTGGAACAGTAGTGTGTAAAGGCAGGAAGAAGCAGACTGCTTGGTGGAATGACACAGTCAAGGCAGCCTGTAAAAAGAAAAAGAAGGCATTTCAAAAATGGCTCCATGCTAGAAATCAGGCAGACAGAGAAAGTTATGTTGAAGAAAGAAACAAAGCCAAACAGATAATTGCAGATTCCAAGCAGAAATCATGGAAACACTTTGGAAATAAGCTAGAAACTCTGGGTCAAACCACAGGGAAACAATTCTGGAGTGTAATTAGCAATCTTTGAAAGGGAGGAAAGAAGGAATTAACAAGTATTTGGACAGGTCAGGAAAGCTGCTAGTCAATCCTGTGGATGCCCTGAGCAGATGGAGGTAATATTTTGAAGAATTGCTCAATGTAGGTGAAACTTTCAATGATGTGTCAGATTTTGAGGTAGAATGGGATAGGAATGATGATGGAAACAGGATCACATTTGAGGAAGTGAAGAAAGTCGTCAATAGATTGCAGTGCAATAAGCAGCTGGGATGGATGAAATTAAGCTGGAACTCATCAAATACAGTGGAATGTCAGGTCTGAAATGGTTAAAAAGGCGTGGGAATCAGGACAGGTTCCATCTGACTTGATAAAAGCGGTAATCATGCTAATTTTCAAACAAGGAAACAGAAAAGACTGTAACAACTATCAAGGTATCTCTTTCATTAGCATTGTAGGCAAAATATTCTCAGGTATTGTTGAAAGGAGAGTGCGAGTATTAGTTGAGGACAAGTTAGATGAAAGTCAGTGTGAGTTTTAGGCCTCTTAGAGGCTGTCAGGACCAGATCTTTAGCTTATGGCAGATAAGGAGAATTGCTATGAGTGGAACAGGAAATTGTACCTATGTTTTATAGATCTAGAAAAGGTTTATGACCATGTTCATAGGAGGAAGCTATTGTCAGTTCTACAAGATTATGGAATAGGAGGCAAACTGCTGCAGGCAATTAAAGGTCTTTATGTAGACTGTCAGGCAGCAGTTAGAGTTGATGGCAAATTAAGTTCATGGTTTTGGGTAGTTTCAGGGGTAAGACAAGGCTGTAACCTGTTACCACTGTTGTTCATAATATTCATGGATCACATGTTGAAAACAGTAGACTGGCAGGGCAGGATTCAAATAGGTGAAAACAAAATAATGGCAGATTCGATTGAATGGTTGCAAACTAATTTATCAGAGCTTGGTAAGAGATGTAAGGATTATGATATGAAGATCAGCATCTCCAAAACAAAATTAATGTCTGTGGGAAAGAGATTTAAACAGACTGAGTGCCAAATAGACGGAACAAAGCTAGAACAGGTAGACAGTTTCAAGTACCTGGGATGTATTTTCTTACAGGATGGCAACATAGTGAATGACCTGGAATCGAGGTGTAGCAAAGCTCATGCAGTGAGTGCTCGGCTAAGATCTACTCTCTTCTGCAAGAGGGACATGAGTAATAAGACTAAGTTAGCAGTGCAGCACTCTATTTTCTGACCACCTCTGTTGTATGGGAGTGAAAGTTAGGTGGGTACAGGTTACCTTATTCATAAGGTGGAGGTTACAGATATGAAATAGCAAGAATGACTGCAGGTACTAATAGATGGGAACAATGGCAGGAGGATGTCCATAATGAGGAAATCAAAGAAAAACTGGGAACGAACACCATAGATGAAGAAGTTAGAGCGAACAGGTCAACATGGTGGGGGTCATGTTACATGCATGTTACACCTAAGAGACTCATGAGCTAGGCAATAGAGGGTAAGAGGAGTCGAGGTAGACCAAGAAGAAAGTACTCAGATTTGGTGAAGAATGATTTTGAACTAAAGGGCTTAACATCAGACAAGGCTCCAATGTTAGCATTGAGTAGGGGGGTCATGGAGGAATTTTATTAGAGGTATTATGCTCCAAACTGAAAGCTGAAAGGCATAATCAGTCTCTAATGATGATGAAGAAGATGATTTATTATTTTTATCAATTTATTTAAATATACAATCATGTGAAGTTTTTGTTGTAGCGTGTTTTACTGTGGATTAATACTTTTAATAGTAATAGTTACTATTAATGCAATTTGTGATTACCGAGTTTTGTTAATAAAATCATTCTATTGTAGTAATATAACTTAGAAAATATACAGCGTGTACAAAAAACATGTCAAATGCTTGGAGAGGTGGGTAGTACTCAATGAAACAAGAAAAACAAGTGCAAAAGAGAAAAGAAAGAAAAAAAAAGGGTCCAGACATGCATACTTTCTAAGATAAATGTATGTTTACAGGAGGAGTTCCCATGGTGTCCATTCATACAGTGCATCCCTCCTCGGTAAATAAAATCCTTAATGTAAATAAGGGATCTGATAGAAATTTAGTATAGGATACATGTGGACGTACACTGTCCTGTTGAAAGAGCTTATCACCCTGTTAGTGCATAAATGGTAGCAAGACGAGTTGAGTGATGATTTCAATGAACCATGCCCTTTTCAATTTTCTCTCGACTTTCATCAGAGGAGAATGGGCCTTGTAGTATATGACTCCTTACACCCTGGTGCTCAGTTTCGTCCCCATGTGTCTTTTTTTTTTATACACCCCAGATTTTCACACTCTCCTGCATGATGCTACACACATGTATGAGCATCATTGTCACTGGGGCAGAAGCGACTTTCATCACTGAAGATGACATGTCTCCATTCGTCCTTCCATAAGTGTTTATTGCAACACCGCTGGAGGCGGGCTTAACGATGTTGGACATGAGCGCAAGATGCCGTAACGTGACACATTATCATGCCTCATGGTGTGGGTAGCCATACTCTACAATGGACGCTCTCCTTTGTTGATCATGAAGAGAACATAGAACAGTGCACTGTACACTGAAACCATCATTCAACCCGTTTTACTACTGTTCATGCATCAATAAGGTGATATGCTTTTCCAACAGGACAATAGCCATCCACATGTATCCCGTACCACCCAACATGCTCTTCAAGATGTATATCAACCACTCTGACCATCCAGATCTGCAGATATAACTCCCAATGAGCATATCTAGGACCAGATGAAACATCTTATGCAGTCTGCATGACCAGCACAAAATTTGGCCCAACTGGAATACCGGGTGGAAATTAAATGGCAGGTCATTCCCCAAGACTACATTCAGAATGTCCACGATTGTCTCCATGGGAGAACTGCAGCTGGCATTACTGCAAAAGGAGAGTACACACAGTACTGGAGTTAACATTGTACACACTCTGGTGACTGTACTCATGTGTGTATGGCTCTGTCTGTGTAATTGTGTGTCCTCAAGAATGTGTCAATGAAACTTCCCTCTGCTGGGTCAACGAATTCAAGGTGTTCTTTTTTCATTTTCCAGGAGTGTAGTTGCAATTTGTGTTACTAATAGATTTGATGATGTGTTGGAGGTTTTTGGAGAGGAACACCTCCTCTAACTGTAGGTGTAGGAAGTGTGCAACAGATCTTAGATCTCAGGAAGCCTAAAGCAGCTGCAAAGTCTAACAGAAAGAAGAAACTTCTGCTGTTAGGTAGAGTGCATGACAGAGGTGAGGGCAAGCAATTGCAGGAAATAGTGTGGAGTATGTATCAAGTCACAAGCATTGTGAAACCTAGAATACAGATGTCTTATGTGATTGTTAACATAGTGGAGTCATACAGGAATTTTTCAAGAGATGATCAGGTAGTGATACCGGGTGGAGCTGGGAATAGTCTTGGCATTGATGAGGTGATCTGGAAAAGATGGATACTCAAACTGGTGGCACAACTACAAATTTCATGCAACTGTTTCCATGTCATGGTTAGCCTCATCAAGATACAGCTGCCATGATTATTTACATTAAGCTCGAGAAGACATTGGTGGTGGAGGGCATAGATCACAATTCAATGGTGCCAGCTGAGTCCATGAAAAGGTCAGGTTTCACTAGACATGTCCTGCATCTCTCAGGAGGTATGGGAAGGGGAAATTGGCAAAGATGATAGATAACAGTGTAGTGGGGAATAGGGGGATCAATCATGGGAAAATTCCTGTAGTGGTGGGTATTTCAGCAGCACCTTCTTTAGACTCAACTCATCTGGTAAGTATTACTGCTTAAAGGAAATCTCTCTAACAAAGAAATCACTTTTGACAAAGTTCAGGTATCCAAATACCGAGGGAATTAGCATATTTCATCAATATATGCAAGGTATTTCAGGTGAAGTTAATGAACTGCTTATAGATGTTGACTTTGATGTTACCAGTATTTCAGAGCAGTTCTGAAATAATGTCATAATACAGAGGCCTCATTTACTATGATACAGGTTAGTTGTCTGTTCTTCTATAATTTGTTGCAATCTGGGGGAATAGCCAAATACATGAAAAATGGCATCGATGATTCAAAACATTGCATGGAAAGAATATTTGAATGTTATATAGGTGTGGTTTAATTTAGTGGTTCTAAACTTTTAATTGTCATTATTTATTGGTCCCTTGACTCTGATTTCAAAACATTTTTGCTCACAGTAGAGAAGATTTAGTTTCACTTTATAGGAATACAAAAAATTAGTTGTATATGATTATTTCAATATTAATTAAATAAGTGACTGTCTAAGAAAGAGGATGCTGTTAGATCTTCTTAATCCATATCATATGATACAAACTGTATTCTTTCCAACAAGGGTGTAGTGGAACAGTAGCATAACCATAGACAACTTTTTTGTTCTTCTTAATTTCTGCAGGGACAATCTGTTAGCAGAAAAATGAATGGCCTTTCACACCATGATCAACAAATTTTAACTCTAAAATATTTTTGTACTCAAACACGTGTTAAATGGGATTATAAAAACTTTAGAAAAGTTCATCTATTTGCAACAGAGCATGAATCATGAAGGAAATGTCTTGTCAGCACCACCAGGATGAGCCTTTAAAGCCAGTGTGTAGTACAAACATTTCTGTTACTGATGCATCAGATATATAGGGTCTACATAGATTTTTCCATTACATTCTGAATATAGCAGGTAAGCTAAACTAAACAGAACCTTAGTTCCTACAAGGAATTATATTGTTCTGTAGCAATGTCATAGGACAGATGGTGAACCAGTGGCATGCTTGCCATTAATGGCATGGGACCGCATCAATTTTAAGAATTTACCTGCCTAATTGAAATGATGATTTGTTCATCTATATTCTATAATAAATATTATTAATATCATTAATATAGCCAATATAAAATCTTCTGAGAAGCTGTATTCTGGGGCACAGATTGGACACATTAAATGAATTTTTTGGAAAGAAAATAGCACGAATGTGTATAAAGCTTCAGCATCCCTACTGAAGGACATAGCTGTTTGATTAAGAAACACTGGTTTGAACTCAGCAATGATTTATTTGGCACTCGTCACACACATAAAAGAGTACAGAATAGACTAACTCTAACCAGAGGCTTACATAGTACATATACACTTACAGAAACTTTTGGAACATAATTTTTGAATACATGTAGAAAGTACTAGACATCTATATTTCATTTAAAATGTACAACCAGGGTGGGTCTCAAACCCAGGATCCTTTGCTTTAGAGTCCAACACTTTAACTGCAACATCACAAATTTGCAGTCTTCCAGCATTTCATTCATGACATTGATCCCTCCTTAGGGGAAAAGTACCTCAATGTTGATGTCTTCTTGCTGTGGGATTGAGTGGTCTGCCCTGCGTACTACAGCTTGTAATGGTTAGTGCATATATTTGATGGTGGTCCACATGAAACTTATATTGGCTTTACCACTTACCATGTTCCAGTTTATCATGAGCCATGGGATCTCTGAGTTCACTCATAGGACATGGACTGTGTCCCCAACCTTCCATCATCTCGTGTTGGGGTTCACAGTCTTTGACTCCTTAAGTAACTTTGGATAGCTATCTTATGACCTTGCATGGCCTAAAGTAACGTTTCAGTAGCTTCTGAGACAGCCAAGCCTTCCAAACAGGAGTGAAGGTCCAGATGACGTCATAAACTGGGGAAAAAATAGGGTTATTGCTCACATCATACCTTTGACAATACTCATCCTGAGCTTGTAGCCTATGGAATCAAGCCAACTGTTGAGCCTCATCAGCCCTGGTTAATAACATGAATGGAAACATCGTCCATGTCGTCAGCTTGAACTGGAAGGACAGTGTTCATCATTGTTGTTGCTTCATGACTACGAACCAAGAATAATGGCATAAATCCAATGGTCTCTAGTTTGGTGGTGGTGTAGGCAAAAATCACATTAGACAGCAGCTCATCATAGTTGCTCTTTTTGACATTGACATACATGAACAGCATGTCAGCCAAAGTCTTATTGAGATGTTCAGTGAGCCCATTAGTTTGAAGATGGTACACTGTCATCATGCAATGTGTAGTGTTGCACTGAATGTTTATCTCAGTCACAAGTCTCAATTGAAAAACTTTACCTTGATCTGTAATTGTAGATCTTTGTGCTCCATATTTCAATACAGTCTTGTGCTCAATGACTGTTTATTTGATTTGTAGAAAATTTTCCAGCAATCAGTCATGAATATTAATTTATTCACAGATCTAGATAATTACCACACAGTGGTCAAAATCTAGGTCTGCGAATAAATTAATATTTACAACTAATTGCTGAAAATTTTTTGAGATTTCTATATAGCATCTTCTGTTATATTCACTGACACATACAAACAATTACACTTAGCACAAGGCATGCACTGGCTGTGGGAACATCTGTGAGTTAAGCTTTTACTTAGTAAACAACACTCTGAGCACGAGCACACTGTTTATATCAATTGCTCACATATGGCGAGTGCAGGCGTTTGCCACAGTTTCCCGCAGCACACTCTCGTGGTTGATGCCCGACGTAATCACTCGGCTTTAGTAGCGTCTGCACCTTACAGCATTCCTTCCCCCTTGGTTAAGATCAGATGCGAGAGATGTCCGTGTCATCGTCCTCTGCTGGGCTCTGACAGAGGTGGCAGGCTGGCACCATTGCTTAGGGCCTCAAGTACTTGGGGCAAGGTCAACGGTGTCATCCTCCTTCCCCTGAGAACCCATATGGCAGGACCGGTGATTGTGGCTCGGGCTCTTACTCCACCTCGGGCCCAGGACCTGGTGACAGGGGCCCAGTAGGTAGCGGTGTAGCAGGAGGAGATGGATCCAGTGTGACTGGTGACTGTACCCGTGATGACCTGGTGACAGAGGCCCAGAAGGTAGCGGTGTAGCAGGAGAACATAGATTCAGTGGCTGGTAACTGTACCAATGACGGTATAGGTCCCTCACAGGAGGACCTTGCTTCAGCCTTCAGCTGAGGTGGACAACTTGCAGGTAGTGGCAGGAACCCCTATTCAACATGTGGACTGGTTAGTGGAGCATACTGGTGCGGGAGCATCTGCGAGGTGATGGGGTCTCCGGATCTTCCACACACAGGCGTAGATGGTAATGATGATGTGCACAGATGCCATCTTCTGTGTGTATGTCGCAGAGACGACGGCCACAGCATCTGGTGACAATGGCAGGGATCCATTTCGGTCGTCGCCTGAACCCTTGGACACAGAAAGCCATTCCTGGTTGGAAGCAAGGGGACAGTCATGGGCGAATATCCCAGGTTCAGACATAGGAGTTAGAGCAGAGTTCAGGGCTGCTGGCCGTGGAAAAGTTCTGCAGGACTCTTGTCGCCAAATGACGTGAAACGACAGGATGAGGGAAATTGATCGAGAGCAACATCTGAAGGGTACTGAGCCACAATGGCAGACTAAAGCTGTTGAAGGCCCAGGGCGGCGGTGAAACAAAATGAGGCCCACCACCCGTCCGCTTGGAATGCCATGTATTACTCTTTCGAGATATTTGGAGGCCTCTCTAGACC
The DNA here is from genome assembly GCA_026315105.1 of Locusta migratoria. Lineage (NCBI taxonomy): Eukaryota > Metazoa > Arthropoda > Insecta > Orthoptera > Acrididae > Locusta > Locusta migratoria. Next base: position 383,936,664 of record CM048755.1, read on the forward strand.
AGAAGCCAGCCCCCCCCCCCATTCCCCCACTGCTGAGCCACATACGTCTTGAACTGCTTGTTGAAGGCGTGAACAAATTTTTCAGCCTCACCATTCGACTGTGGGTGGAAAGGAGGGTGGGTTGAGAACATGGCGGATAACCCGAGCATTGCAGAAAGAGGCAAACTCACGTGACACGAATGGAGGATAGTTGTCTGACACCACCGTCGTGTGGAGGCCTTAAATCGAGAAAATGCATGAGAGAGCTGCAACAGTGACCGTGGCAGAGGTTGACAGGATCAGAAACATACGGGAACCTAGAGAAGGCATTGATAACCAGTAACCAATAGGCATTAACGAAGGGGCCGGCAAAATCAATGTGCAGACAATCCCAGGCCTGCGACGGTTGAGGCCATGGGGAGAGCGTTACTCGAGGGGAGGCTTGATTTTGTGCACAGAGCGAGCAATAGGTGACCATACAAGACACATTGTCGACCAGACTTGGCCAAAACACATGACGACAGACCAACTCCTTAGTACGAGATACCCCCCCTCCCCTAATGTGCGGAATGGAGCAGCTTGAGTACCTCTGTGCAGGGGGCCGATGGAACAACGACCTGAGGAGAGGCCTCCTCAGTATCGAGGAGAAGCACGCCATCCACAACAGAAAAGCAGTGTTGAAATGCATAGTAGCCCTTAGGGGGTCAGATGTCCATGTCAGTAGGGTCTCAGACCAGCTGTGTTGTACAAAATGGATCACCTTGCAGAGGACCAGGTCTGCATCACTGGCCTTAGCCTCCTTGTCACCTGTGATTGGAAAACTGTCCAGTTCGTTGAGCGGTGATGTCAACATGGAAACTTAGCAACTCTTCCTGATCAAAGTCTGGACCAGCCGGAAGGCAGGAGAATGCATCTGCATTTGCATGTTTGTATGTAGGGCGTATGGCATAGTTATACTGAGATAAGAATAATGCCCAATGCTGAAGACGGTGAGCGGCTTTGTCAGGTAGTGATGCCAAAGGGTGGAAAAGGTAAACCAGTGGTTTGTGATCGGTAATGAGATGCAATTTCACACCATACAGAAAGACATGAAACTTTATCAGAGCACAGACGATAGCCAGAGACTTTTCCTCGATTTGTGAATATCTGGTTTGGGACGGAGAGACTGCCTTTGAAGCAAAAGCGATTGGGTGCTCAGATCCGTCTGGATATTTATGAGCGAGCACTGCCCCAATGCTGTGTTCAGGGGCGCCTGTCGCTAAGACGAGGGTGAGGGCAGGTTGATAGGTTACAAGGCAGGGCACCGATTGTAGCAACTCCTTTAACGAACAAAATGCTGTTTCACAACCTGATGACCAATGGAATGAAGTCCCTTTGCATAGCAGGTCATCCAGGGGTTTTGCAATAGAGGAAGCCCCAGCAACGAATTATGATAATAAGCGACCTTTCCTAAAAACACTTGAAGGTCCTTGACTGATGTCGGCAAAAGGAGAGACACCACGGGGATGGGGAAGGGACATTCTGACAGAGGGGCTTGTTGACCTTACTAGAAACCTCAAACCCCAGAAAAGTAATAGAAGGCTGGGAAAAAATGGCATTTCTCCAGATTGCATGTCAACTCCGATGCCTGCAATACTGTGAAAAGTGCACGTAAGTTGTGTAAATGTTCTTAAGTTGAGGGACCAGATGCTACTATATCGTCGAGATAACTGACGCACCCAGGCGCCGACAGCGTGAGTTGTTTGAGGAAGCGCTGAAAGATTGGCAACCTCAAATATTGGTACAATCAAAAATGTTCAAATGTTTGTTAAGCTTATGGGACTTAACTACGGGGTCATCAGTCCCTAAACGTACAAACTACTTACGAACTAGGACGGCACAAATATCCATGCCCGAGGGGGGATTCGAACCCCCGACCGTAGTGGCCGTGCTGACCGTGACTGGTACAATCCAAAGGGCGTATTAAGGACCAAGAGACATTGACAGTCAGCATCGAGAGGGAGTTGCAATTATGCACTGGAGAGGTCTATCTTTGACAATTATTGTCCACCCGCCAGTTTTGCAAGAAGCTCGTCACGTCGAAGTGATGGATAAGTGTCGATGATAGATTGAGCGTTCACAGACCTTTTGAAATCGCCACAAAGGCGCAAACACACCGACGGTTTTGTACAATGACAATGGGAGTTGCCCATTCACTTGATGGAATTCGTTTTACTATCCCAGCTTCCTCCAGACGGTCGAACTCCGCTTTGACTTGGTCACGGAGTGCAATCGGAACCGGCCGAGCAAGGAAAATACGGGGCTTCATGGTGATGTAGGCTTGGAAATTATTAGCACAGCCCAACCCTGCCGAAAACAGCGCAGAAAATTCGGCGCATAAAGAGTCTCGTTGTGGATAAGGCACTTCGTCAAAGACAAAGTTGACTTCATCAAAAATAGTGAAACCAAAAACCCGAAAAGCGTCAATACCAAACAAGTTGTCCGTGTGGGAATTGTTTACAACAAGAAAAGTGAGCCTACAAGTGACAGATTTGTATGTCACAGGGGCCGAGAACTGTCCCATAATCGGGATATTTCGTTTATTGTAACTGACCAGTTCTCTGTGACACTGGTAAGAGAGAGGGAGAACCGAGATCGAAATACGTCTTCGAGTTTAATAAGGTGACAGCCGCGCCTGTGTCCACTTGCATCCGCAAACTTTGGTGGAAAACCGTGACGTCTATAAAGAGCTTACTGGGTGCAACAGAAATCGCTGAGACGCAATTGACGTCCGTGTCGGTGTCGAAATCTTGTGTTTTGGAGACACAAACGGAAGCAATGTGACCTTTCTTATGGCACTGATGACAAGTGGCCCACCGCTTGGGGCAATCAGGTCTATCATGATCCACAAAACAGGAGGGACAAGAAGGAAGCACCGACCGGTTGCGTGACTGCACGCCGCCTGGACCGAGTTTCCGCCCCCATAAAACGGCCGGACCGCTCTGGCGCCGCGGCTGTGCGCGGACTGCCGCGACCACGTCATCCCTGTGCGGCCCGGATTGTAACGAGGAAGAAGAAGTGGGTTGAATTCCCGCCACCTCGCGCCAAGCCTCAATTTGGTTGCCCGCTGCCCGAGAGACCTCGAAAGACTGCGCGATGTTAAGGACCTTGGAAAGAGAAGGAATTTCGCATAGGAAAGCTCGCTCGGGAATCTCGCGATCAGGGGCGAGACGAATAATAGAGTCGCGCACCATTTGATCGGCATGCGATTCCTTATGCACATCAGTTACGAAATGACAACGACGGCTTAAACCGTGGAGTTCCGCGGCCCATAGGCCCTATAGGACTGCTGTGGCTCCTTCCTGCAGCGATAAAACTAAACACAGGCCACTATCACATGAGTCCGTTTGTGGTAATATTGTGCAAAAAGGTCGCACATTTGATCGAAAGACAGTGGTGAAGGATCCTGCAAGGGCGCAAGTTTGCAAAGACGTGGATACATACGAAGCGACAGCCACGACAGGAATAACGCGACACAAAATGACATCAGACCAACCAGGGGCTTGAAGATGTTGTGTTAACCGTTTCTCATAGGCGTCCCACTCTTCTACAGGCTTGCCGTACGCCAGAAAAGATGGCGGATACGTCAGAGGGGGGCGCGGGGGGTGGAACAACCTGCGGGGTGGACGGAGGGTGCGACCCACTAGACAAGGCTGAAGCAAGAGATTGCAATACCTGGTTTTCTGCGTGAATTGCCGAGGCAAAAATCTCTTGTTGTTCAACGAGGCGTCGTAGAATATCATCGAAAGTATCAGTAGTCGTTGTGTGAAGACGAACAACCACTTCAGAATAAATAAACATGCGGAGAACAATACTGCAGTTGTCGCCAATCTTATACTCACTTAACACATACAACGTAGCACAGGGCATGCACTGGCTGTGCGAACACCGCGAGGTAGGCTCTTACCTAGTAAACGACACTCTGAGCACGAGCGCACACTCGGCATTGTATTTTTTTCTTTATTGTAATTTTACACCAGCAAAACATGCCAGTAGGTTGGCAGCAGCATGGAGTGCTGCATTTCAGCCAAGAGAAACAGTAAAACTTGGGTGTGAAGATAGATAACATGAAACGGAGTTAAAACAATGGTGAATTAAAATATAGATATGAAGAAAACTTGAAGTACTTTCAGTCTTGACAGATGGATAAAAACACACGTAGTCAGTTAAAACAAAGAGCCATGGTGACATTAAAAACATGCATTATGACATCAAAACAGAACGGCGAGCAATTGGAGACACAGTATTAAAAACAAACGACGTGACACTTGTCTGTAAGCGGTGGACACGGATAAAAAACAGTGTAGCACTGCACACACAACACTGAACGAGGCACTGTTAAAACTGATGTCGCAGGACCCCACGGGGTGGAGAAGGGTAGGGTGGGAAGCACGGAGGAGGGGGAGGAAAGAGCGTGGAGAGGAGGCGTAGGGACTTCGGGGCAGGAATAGGAATAGCCAAGCGGGAGGAGTGAAGAGGAGGGGGAGAGGAGAGGGGGCGCTTCATCCACCGGAGGGGATCAGGGTTGGTAGGATGGGTATATGTCAGGACGGAGGGCGTCATCGGGGAGGGGCTGTTGGCGGAAGTTACCCTGGGAAAGGATGTGGAGGGTTTGGAGGTGGAGGGAGGGAGGGATGCAGCGGTAAAGGCGTGGCAGAGCCCCGGGATTGGTGAGGATGGGGTATACAGGGGGTTGTGGGAGTCTATCTTGCGGCTGGTGTATAGGATCCGGGTGTGTTCGAGATATTGCAGGAGATGGGGAAATGTGATAAGTTCATATAGGATCCGCGTGGGGGAGGAGAGACGGATACGGTAGGCGAGGCGGAGGGCATGATGTTCAAGGATTTGGAGGGTTTTGTAATAGGAAAGAGGAGCCGAAATCCAGGCGGGATGGAAACTGCAGAGGATAGGACGCATGAGGAAGTGGTAAGTCTATAGGATGGTGGAGGGGCTGAGACCCCATGTCTGGCCGGTAAGGAGTATGAGGAGATTGAGGTGGGAGAGGGCTTTCTGGTGGACAGTGTGGAGGTGTGGGGTCCAGGAGAGGGAGCGATCGAGGGTTTGGCCGAGGTATTTGAGAGTGGGTGTATGGCAGATGGGATGGTTGTGGAGGGTATGGTAGAAGTCAGGGATGCGGAAGGAATGGATGGTATGACCTATAAAGATTGCCTGGGATTTTTTCAGGGTTGATAGAAAGGAGCCACCGCTTACAACATGAGGCGAACTCATTGAGGTGGGACTGGAGCAAAAACTGGGAGTGGGCCAGGGAGGGGCGAGGGCTAGGAGGCAATGTCGTTAGCATATTGGAGGAGATAGACGGGAGGTTGGGGTTGGGGCATATCGGCAGAGTAGATGAGATAAAGGAGTGGAGAAAGGACGGAGCCTTGAGGCACCCCGTCAGAGGGGTAAAGCAAACAGAAGTTGGAGATGCAGACAGTGACATAGGAGGGGCAGTGGGTGAGTAAGGAAGCAATGAGGTGGAATGCCATACACGGTCGTAGGCTTTCTCTTTTTTCTATGTCAAGGGAGACAAAGATGGCAGAGCGGCAGGAATTAAGCTGGATGGAGAGGAGGTGGGTGAGACAAAGGAGCTGATCATGGTCAGAGAAGGAGGGTCGGAAGCCATATTGGGACAGGGGGAGGAACTGGTGATGGTAGAGGTGCTGATGCATATGATGGGAGAGGATGGTTTCCAGGACCTTGCTGAACATGGATGTGAGACTGATGGGACGATAGGATGAGGTCTGGGATGGGGGCTTGTCAGGTTTGAGGAACATGAGAATATGGGAGGTCTTCCACAGGTCGGTGTAAAAGCCAGTGAAAAGGACGACATTGTAAAGGGTTGCGAAACTTCATGGAAGGAGGGGGGGGCAGGCCCGGAGGTGTCGGTAGGTCATCCAGTCGTGAGCAAGGGCAATGTTGCGTTTGGTGTGAAGAGTGTCAATTATGTCACAGATGGTGATAGGCGTGTTAAATTCTGAGGCAGGAATGTGGTCCAAGTACTGGAAGCCGGGAGCAAGTGGGGAGGGGGGGGGGAGGAGGAGGTGTGGTTCACTCATGGACATCGGAGAAGAGAGAATAGTCAAAGTTACGATAGAAAAGACTTTGGAGAGGTAGGAGGCAAAATGTTCAGCCTTACTGGCATTGTCAGGAAAGGGATGTTCATCATGGAGAAGTAGGTTGTGGGGAGAGGAGTGACTGCCAGTAAGGCAGAGGAAGGCATGCCAGTACTTGGAGGAGTTGACGGGGAGCATCGAATTTAGGTGGGTGCATGTCTGGTGCCAGTCTCGGCGAACGGGAAGAAAGGTTAAGATCTACAGCAATCGCATAGCTCGTAAAGAATCAGTCGAGTAGGAAAGAAAGTCATACGGGAGGGGAGTGTTACTGTGAATATAGATGGTGGTTAGGGTGACTGTAAGGTATGGGAGAAAGAGGCTGAGGATCAAGTGCTCGGTGGGATCATTGAGGAGGGGTTGTAGCTGGATGGGGTGATGGCGTAGGTGGCCTATTGTCACTCTGCCATGGGCGAGGGGAGGGGGCCATCTGTGCGGTGTAGGAGGTAGGAAGCGGTGCTGATAGGACAACGGGGTTGAAGGAACATTTCATTGAGGAGGAAGGCATCCACACGGTGGTGGAAGAGGGTAAGCATGAGAAGGTGTTTGTTGGTGGGAAGGGAACGTACATTATGATAAAGGAAGGTATAGACAGGACTTGCCATAGGGGTCTATGGAGAAGTGGGACGGGAAGGGAAGGGAAGAGAAGGGAAGGGAAGGGAAGGGGGCGAAGGAAAAAGGGTAGGGTGTGCTTAAACGAGGATAACCTGCCGGGAGAATGAGAAGTGGGAGTGGGCTCGGGAGAAGGTGGTGAATGTCTCAAGCTGAAAGATGGAACAGGTGGCGAGGGCGATCTGCTGGAGGGTATGAGGACGTTGGAAGGGATGGATGTTTTGGAGGACAGTGGTCACAAAGTGGATGACGTCCTCGATGGTGGGAGGGGGGGCAGAGGGAGTTGTTGGGGTGCAGAGGAGGGTCGACGGGATGGGCGGGGATGGTGAGTTCTGGATTAGTGGGAGCAGGGACGGATTTGCACTTATAGGAGTAGGTAGGGTGGGGGCCACCATAGGTGTTGCGGACAGGAGAGGAGGCGAGGTTTGGGCAGTGCTTGTGGAGGTGAGAGGACTTGCAGTAGGGACAGGTAGAAGGGTTGCGATAGTGCTGTGTCAGGTGGTCGTTGTAAACAAGACACCTGGCACAGTGGTAGAACTGGGGTGGGGAGCAGGAAGGTTCCACCTTGTGGCGGCAGTCATAGATGAGTTCCTCCTTGAGGAGGAGGCGATCAATGGATGATGTGGGCTCGATAAGATCCGCATAAGGTATGTAGGACCGGTGGCGTTCTGTATCCGCTTGGTGGACCAGATGGAAATATTGGGATGGGAGTTCAGTTGGCCCAACACCTCCTCCTCCATGATTCCCGGGCTAAGTTTGGTTATCACGGCAGTGAGGGTGGGCGGGTGGTGGGGAGGAAGGGGTTGATGGGGAGAGGAAGAGGTGTAGTACGGAGTAAGGGTGGTGTGAGGGCCGAGGTGGATGACAGGGCGGCACTGGAGCATGTCAGTGTGGAAGATAGGACTGGGCGATTTAATGAGGACAGAGTCCCTACGGGGGATGAGCTGGACGATGGATGCAGCTGGGAAGTATTTCCTGAGTTCAAGGGAGAGGGTCAGGTTGTCGAGGAAATGGGGTTCTGGGTGGGAGAGGAGGTAGGTGTACAGGTCTGACTGGGCTTGGTGAGGGATGGGGCAGTCTCTATGGCGTCGGATTGAGGAGGAGGAGGAGTCTTCTTGGAGGCAGAAGGAGTGGGATCTGAGCTTCTGCGTTTGACAGTTTTCTTGCGGGCACCTATGGAGGTGAAGAAAGACGGGACAGGGTCGAAGGGGATATGGCGTTGGACAGGGCCCTGTAGCGGTCGGCACTTTAACCTTGCAGCACTGTTTATATCAATCGTTCATGCATGGCGAGCGCTGTCGTTGGCCACAGTTTCCTGTGGCACACTCTCGTGGCCGACACCCGACTTAATCACTAGGTTTTACTTGCGTCTGCGCCTTACAGCATATTCCATGATGCATTTGGCTACTTCAGGTGCCTCAGCTGTTTCCACATTTCTTGTACAATCTAACCTTTCTATATTACATAATATCTCCATACTCTTTATTTCTGTAAAAGACTACTGCAACTAACAATCTAGTAAATAACAATTTAAAAAATAACCATGCAAGTCCATCTCACTTTTTTGGATCAAGGCTGTCTAAGATACTGCATGATTAAAATGGTAATTCTGCAGCTCAACTAGCATCAAAAGGATTCCAACACCATATTAAAACCAGCAAAATAATGACAACTGAAATGTAGAAAAACCAGAGTTTCAATGATTGGATCATTATAAATGGATTACAAGCTCAGTTGAACAAGGGAGATAAATAATTTTGTCATGGTCTGTTTTAAGTATTTCACCATGTGTGATTATTATTACCCACAGGAAACCTGGAGCCAGACAAGTGCTTTTTGTCTAATATATGGTCATTATTATTGTAGATTTAGGATATGTGATATTTAGGTCATTAGCACTATTACAAAAAGACAGATGCAAGTGTAGTTAAAGAGAAAGTTTAAAATTCTCCCTCAAAATGCAAAATTGATAGAACTGAAGAATTCCCAACTAACACAAAGCAGTTGTCGTTCTCAGTGGAGAGAAGTCTTCAGACATGAAAGTGACTTCTGGCATTCCCAAATAAGTGTGGTAGGACTGTTGCTTTTCACAATATATAAAAATGATTTTTGCAGATGATGCTGTAAGTTTACTGAGAAGATACAAGACTTAGAAAATTATAGTGAAATGCGTAGAATTCCTAGGTGCAGGAAATGGCAATTTACTCTCAACATAAACAAAATTCAAAAATGTTCAAATGTTTGTAAATTTATCGGACCAAACTGCGTGGTCATCAGTCTGTAGCTTACAAACTACTTAAACCTAGTTAAACTAACCTACAGACAAACACACACACCCATGCCCCAGGGAGGACTCGAACCTCCATGGCGAGCAACTGCGCACTCCGCAGCAAGGTGCTTTAGACCGCTTGGCTACTCCACCGCGGTGAACAAAATTAACATACTGTGACTTAATTAGCCTATATGATGACACAATGGTAGAACATCACTGGAAGCAGTTACATCCACACAATACCTGGACTTAGCCATAAGAAGTGGTTCGAAGTGGAACCACAGCACAAAATTAATTGTGGGAAAGGCAGATGACAGACTGAGCTTCATTGGAAGGATACTCCAGAAGTCTAGTCCAATAACAAAGACAGTAGTTCACAAAACAGTTGTTTGAGAATTACTTGAATATTGATTTCCAGTGTGGAATCCATATCAGATAGGGTTGATCATAAAGAAGATCCAAATGAGAGCAACACACACTGTTACACTTTAATTAAGTAAGTGCAAAAATGTCGTGGAGATAATCAGCCAACTCCAGTAGCAGACACACCAGGAGAAACACACTGCATCACAGTGTGAGCTTCTGTCAAAGTTCTGAGAGCATATGTTTTTTTGTAGAGTCGACTAATATATTGATTACTGAAACATATATCTCATGAACAGACCACATAGTGGCATACCTGCAGTCATTTTGCTCCACAAACCATATGTGACTGGAATGTTACAAGGAAGAAGTGAGAGAGGTATACCGAGTCCCCTCCACCATACACTGTGAGGTGGCTTGAAGAGTATGGATGTAGATGTAGATAGTACAAAGGAGAGGTAAAATCAAGGTAATGGAAACAGTACTGATGTCAGAGCCGAGAAACAATTTGTAGATAAATGAAAATATTTGTGGCTCACCCTGGTATGTAGGCCAGAGTAGATGAGGGGTGTCTCAGGGCTCACATCTGAACACTATCAACCCAATCAAAAGAAGTTACAGAGTAAAGAAGACAGATTAAAGAATGACATAAGGATTGGGTTGATAATAGTATCTCAGCACTGCAAAGAGATGATGCCTTCAAGCCAAATACAGTTGAAGACACTGAATAGACAGAGTCTTTGTGCAACATTACGATATTGGATTATTGATCCACATGTTGGATCATTTTATTCTGAATTGAGTTATGGTCTGAAACGATGTTGTGAGACTAGACAAGATGTTGAAGCAATTCCAAATCAGGCAAATTTCATTACAGAATTTAGTATCAGTAGTGCTGAAGGAGAAGGAGATGTAAAATTCATTTATGCATTTGGAAGGCAGCTGGACAAGAAAAGAATGTTCAAACTGTTTCAAAGTGTGTTACAAGGTATTCAGCAACAACTGACATATTGGTGTAGAGACCACCCTCAAGGAAGAGACCTGATGCAGTTGTTGATCTTTGGTGATGCAGAAGACTATAGTCCTTGGACCACACCTGGGATTAAGAAGCACATATTCTGAGGGAGGAGATATAGTGCCTTCAGGTTTATTTTCAATGTATTTTGTTAGACAGTGAGCCTTAGTCTAATGTCACTTAAAATTCTAACACTAGCCAGCAGTTCCTCTATGAAAAATAGTGTTTTATAGTTCAATTTTGAGGATGTCATTACTTCTTAGCTCTTTTCACCAATGTTAGCATTAAAATTGTTGCACTGTATTCAGGCGGTTGGACAATATATCAGACACAGTTTAAAATTAGTCCCCTTCATGATGATAATTTTCACAAATTTCACATGCTGTTACATTATAATATCCTGTTATTTGCTTGATTTATTTGTTCTTAATGTTAATTAATTACTCTCTTCGACTCCTAGGTAAATACCTCCTTAACATAGCATGTGATAGCAACGTACTGGTATTTCTGAATGGTGCAAGAATATAGTACCCACCATTTTGCATGGATACAATCATGCTCTTATACCCATGGAAACTCCTGGCGGATGGCACATGAATACAATCATACTGGTATACCCATGTTGCCCGTTGATACAGTGACCACATCATACATAGATTCAATCATGCTCCTTTTTCTGTGGAAACAACTGCCATGTGTAAAAATCACATTTGGGCTGACTTTAGAGCTGTTCTAATTGTAACATCATGAAAGTGATGAAATAAGGAAGATGTTCTGTGAAGGCTGTAACTAGAGACCTTGCAGAGCTCTACAGCACTCATAATAGCTGATGAAATGTATTTGTTCCAATATACAGTAACGCCAGCTGGTGATGAAGTTACCTGTACAAAGAGTACAAGCAGTTATGGCAGCATAGTTGATCATGTCAGAGATGCCTTCCTCAACCTCGTCAATGCAATCAGGCAGTAAAGGGGCCAAAGGTGAGAGTAGAAACAAACAGCTACCAGTTGGCTCTTGAAAGAACCCGTTGTTATAATTCAGCTATTGAGTGGTAATAAGGAATCTGACACTTTGATGTTTATTTTATTTTGGGCAACACTTGATTTATTTATTTTAACCCAGATAGTGCTGACATCTTTCCAGAAGGATGAGAATGGGAGAATGGTGGCTTAGTTTTTCATTCTTATAGTTATGAATTTGCACACAGTGTCATGTTTTTTAATCATCTGTTAAACCCTAAGCATCCAATCCAATCCATTTAATCATCTGCTACCATAGCAGATCAAATTTAGCTTGTATTGTTGATTATGAAGTGGTTGGATATGACTGTGAAGTTTAGGTTCTCACAGAAGATACTGAAGACTTCCTTATAGAGGGATATGAATTTCTTGAACAGTCTTTAATTTTTGCAACATACCTTAAATGTTATTCATTTTTATGTCCTTCCAGAAGGATGGACAATATTGCAAAAGTAATGGCTTGATTGTGAAAAAAAACACTTTATAACATTCTTGTGTAGCTGTATGAAGGTAATTTATATCTTTTGAGAAAAAATTAAAACAAAAAATAATCCTGCACTATCTGGGTTAACAATGTACTGAATAGCTAAGTGAAGCAATGAGCAATAAGTGGTACCTAAGTTCAAAATACAAGTAGTGAGTTTGGCTACAGCACATGATACTAGGGCCTATAGTATGTCAGTGATGTGAAGAACAAAATGTAAGACATGAGAATTGATCCAACTCAGCAGTCCTGTATGACGGTGACTCTCCAACATACAGAAAATAATTAATACATTTTCTTTATGAATTTATTGTTAGAGTTCACCTTTGGCATATTAAATTGTAGAGGGATCCTCATTGTCACTAAAGCTTTAGTACTACTGTGCCACTATGCAATAAACAATATATATTAAGAAACAAATAACAACTATTATTCTACCTATGGTGTATGAATAGTTCTGAATTTATACAATATCTACACAAAGTTTTTGTTTGTGTGTAATTATTGTACAGCAGTTTCTTATTTTTTTCAATCTTAAGATACAATCCACATTTCTTCTCTGTGTTGTCAATGCTCTTCGTTTCCCATTTTTTAAAGTCATCTTTATGAAACTGTCATTTTAAATTATGATATGGCATTTGTTAATAAATGCACTATACTGGCATTCCATAATTCATTTAAAACCAAGGAAAGTAGTTTGTCACAGGGGGTGTTGTGCAATAAAATTCCCATGTAGGAGAAAGTGGAATTAAAATTGGAGGTAAATAAACAGTACAAATCATATTTATGGAGGCCACATGAACCCACACTGCTATTATCAAGGGTGACATAGTAAAATTATCAGAGACAGCAAAGAACCTGCAAGAGCAATTGGATGGAATTGACAGTGCCTTGAAAGGACGGCATAAGATTAACAAGAGTAAAACAAGATTAATCGAATGTGATGTAAGAAAATCAGGTTATGCTGAAGGAATTCGATTATGTAATAAGGCAATAAAAGTAGTAGATGAGTTTTTTATTTGACTAGCAAAGTAACTTCTGATGGCCTCTCTGGGGGACACCACCTTGACGAAGCACTGTCCATGTAGGTGGAGAGGCTTGCGCATCCGTGGGAAGCTGAGGGCTATACCGAAGGTAGAGAAACTACTGCCGGAAAGGCCTCAGCTGATGGATCAGACTAAGAGTGTCCCAGAACGTCCCATCTTCCTTATCCTCTCCCAGTCCTTTCCCAATTCCTACCCCAACCCTAGGTGTGATGCAATCCATGCCGAGGGGTGTGTGGCACATGGGTGGATGTGTCTCGAAGGGAGCCTCAGGAATACCAGGTGACCTCCCTGAGTAAGTAGCCTTGCACCGCGTGGGCTTATCGCAGTGTGGACCATGTAAATCCCCAAATCTCGTGGGACTAAGATGAACACAGAGAAAGAAAGTATTTTAAAAGAATCTGAGGGGCAATCTGAGACCTCAGATACTCAGACATCGGGATCAGGACCGATGGAGTGCACTCCTACTTCTGAATCAGGGTCTAGACCAGAGCAAGAAGTGGGAACTGTAACAGAGAAGTTGGACCAGATTAGTATTAAGGCCTTGTCTGGGGCTCAGAGGAGGAAACTTCTCAAGGAACAGAAGCAAAAGGAAGGAAAAGAATGGCTTCCTAAGCATAAGTGGAGGGAATCAAAAGGGCTTGAGCCCAAGACCCCCAAAAAGAAACTGCCTCAGGTCAAAGGGGATACACAGACCCCCTCGACGTCCAAGACAGTTGGCAAGAGGGTTAGGGAGGAATCTAAGACTCTCTCCTCTCTGGTCAAGCGTGATCCTAAAAGGCTGAGGCAGGAAATAGGGAAACAGACCTATAGTACTGCAGTCTCGGTCTTTAGAACGGCGGTTGTCCAAGAAGGATACCCACTGGTGGGCATCACCTCGCAGCTGGAAGAGCTCGTGCTGATGTCCCTCTTTGAAGAGATTTGGGGGGTGGGGGGGGGGCGCTGGTCCAGGACCCAAATTCAGGAGGGTCTATCTAGATCGCGGTGCCCTCATTTTTGTCTGCGAGGGGGAGCACTCAGTAGAATGGCTTAAGGACAAGGTGCCCATGATATCCCCATGGGAGGATGCGAAGCTGCTGGTCAAGACAGCAGCCAAAATCCTGAAGACAGCAAAGGTATCAATATGGGTACCAAAGATCCTTAAGGATGTCTCTCCAAAGACTCTGTTCGAGAAAATAAGGGTCCAGAACCCAAAAATCTCGACAGAGGATTGTAGAGTAATTAACCAAAAGGTCGTTCTGGAAGGACGAACCCTGGTGGTGGAGTTCAGAGAGAAGTTCCTGAAGGCAATGCGAGAGCAAGGCCTGAACCTGTTTTTAAGGTTCTCGCAGGTTGCCGTCAGGGTAATCAAAGACCTTAAAAACAATAATGGCAGCAAGATGGGTACTGGAAGTGTTGCACATAAACCTGCAGCACAGTAAAGGGGCCACTGCTGCCCTGAGCCGTCGCCTTTGGAGATAGGAGGTGGATGTGGGCCTGATACAAGAACCCTATTTATACAAAGGGGGTGTATCGGGCCTCGGTGGTACTGGAGGTAAGCTGATTTATGCTAGAAATCTAAAAAAAACTCCAGAACATGAATTTATGTTAGAAATGGAATCCCTTTCATACCAATGATGGATTTTTGTTCCAGGGACCAGGTGACCATCAGGATGCAGTAACGTGAGGAAGGTATCACGAGGGAAATTGTTTTGGCCTCAGCATACCTTCCTTACGAAAACAGCTCTCCTCTTTCTTTGGAAGTGCGGAGACTGATGGAAGCCTGTCATCGGCAAGGTGACGAACTGTTGGCGGGATGTGATGCCAATGTCCACAATCTATCGTGGGGCAGCAAGGACACCAACAGTAGAGGTGAGCACATCTTGAATTTCTCCTATCTAACAACTTGGAGATCCTGAATAGGAGTGATGAACCTACATTCAGGAATAGTAGAAGTGAAGAAGTAATTGACATAACCTTTGGTTCCATGATGATGGGCAGTTACGTCAAACAGTGGCATGTGGTCCTGGAGCCATCCTCATCAGATCACATGTATATTATATTCAAGGTTGAAATGGGAACCAGATAGACCATGGCCTATAAGAATCCCAGGAAAACGGACTGGGAGACATATAGGAGAGACCTTGACTTCAGCCTATCGGAAATTAAAACTTCGATAAGGAATCCAGCAGAGTTTGAGGAAGTAGCAGAGGCCCTAACCTCTGCTATAGTGTCCTCATACCAGGACAACTGCTCAGTCACCAAGAAGTGCACAAATAGAAGTGTGTCTTGGTGGAATAATAACATGGAAATGAAAAGGAAACAGGTACAAAGACTGTTTAACCTTGCGAGGCGCAAAGGACAATGGGCAAAGTATCGTGAGGCCCTTGTCAATTACAACCTTGCCATCAAGCGGGCAAAGGAGGCATCCTGCAAGGTATTCTGTGAGGAAGTGGAGGGCACGGCTGCTCAAGCGAGACTTCATAAAATCCTCACTAGGGTACCAATTAATCCAGGAGGAACATTGAGGAAGGAGGATGGGGAGTATACAAAGACAGCACATGAAACGCTGGAACTGCTCCTCAAGACACACTTTCCTCAATATACTCTGGGGGATAACTCAGACCAGAATGCGATTCCTGAGAGACAACGGTTCTCAGGTACTCGCAAATAGGACTGGGATTTGGCCAAGGAGTGTGTCGATTTCAGTAAGGTCCGATGGGCGGTGGGAACATTTCAACCGTTCAAGTCACCTGGCCCCGGTGGAATCTTTCGAGCTCTCCTGCAACAAGCAGGAGAAAATCTTATTAGATTCCTATGGAGGTTATTCAGGGTTAGCCTAGCAGTAGGAACCATTCCCAATGCCTGGAGTGCAGTGAAGATCGTCTTCATTCCAAAACCAGGGAGAATTGATCATACCAAGGCCAAGGATATGAGACCAATCAGCCTGTCCTCCTTCATTCTTAAGACATTGGAAAAGCTGGTTAATGTGCATGTTGGAGAAAGGAGGTTAAGTAGGGCTCCTCTACATTCAAACCAACATGCATATCAGCCAGGTAAATCATGTGAGACAGCTCTCCACCAACTCGTTGGGAAGGTGGAGAAAGCACTACACTTTCAGGAAATAGCCTTCTGTATCTTTCTGGACATCGAGGGGGCTTTTAGCAACACGACCTTCGATTCCATGGTTAGGGCAGCAGAGGTGCATGACCTAGGGACCACTATATGTAGGTGGATTAGGACCATGCTCAGTGGAAGTAAGGTAGAGGCTACCATGATGAATGAAAAAATGGTAATCAACACCACTAGGTGTTGCCCACAAGGAGTAGTTCTTTCCCCTTTATTGTGGAATCTAGTTGTAAATGATCTCATTGGCGAATTAAAATCTAGGCAAGGATATGCAGATGATCTTGTCATAGTAATACTTGGCAAATTTGCTGACACTGTCAAGGATATGGCACAAGGTGCGTTGGACATTGTGCAAGAGTGGTGCAGAAAACAGGATCTGGGGGTTAGTTCTAAGAAGACTGTTGTTGTACCATTCACAAAGAAGCATATCCAACATTCAAGTTGGAATCTAAAGCTTTTCAATGAAGCGCTACCTGTGAAAGGGACAGTGAAATATCTAGGGGTTACCTTAGATGAGAAACTGACATGGACCCCTCACATTAGGAATATTTGCTCAAAGGCAAAGGGTACTTTGGTAAGTACCAGGAGAGCTTGTGGCAAAAATTGGGGCCTGAGACCCAAGGGTATGCACTGGATATACACCACGGTGATTAGACCCAGGATCACCTATGGGGCGGTCGTGTGGTGGAAGAAGGTAGAACAGCAGGTTGCTGCTAAGGAGCTTGGTAAGGTGCAGAGATTATCCTGCTTAGCCATAACAGACGGAATTAGCAGCACACCAACTGCTGGGATGGAAACCATGTTGGATATGCCCCCATTACATGTTTGGATCAAGATGGAGGCAGCGGCTGGTGCATACAGACTCAAAACTGGCATAAACTGGAACTCTTTGGGCTATCGAGAATCACACACTAAAATAGTGAGTGCGGTACATATAGGAAAGGTTGGGGAAATGCCATCCGACTAGATTATAACCCCATACTGCCTTTCAATATAACAATTGGAAGTAGGGAGCAGTGGGAGAAAATAGTACGACACCGTATGGGAGATATTGTCTGGTTCACTAACGGGTCAAAATCAGACCAAGGCGTTGGGGCCGGGGTATACAGGGTGCAGCCAAGACTGGAGGGTGTCATCTCTCTAGAGAAACTGGCCTCAGTATTCCAGGCCGAAACCACTGCCATCAGGGCGTGTGTGGAGGAGAATTTGCGTAGGTGCTACAAAGACCGTAGCATCTATATCTATTCAGACAGCCAGGCTGCCTGAGATCACTAGCAGCTCCTGCAACAAGGTCTAAAATGGTTGCAGAATGTCACAGGGTTCTGGTGGAGCTAGGGGAAAGCAATAGAGTAAACCTATTGTGGGTCCCTGGCCACCCGGGGATCAGTGGCAACGAGCATGCTGACAGATTAGCCAGGATGGGGGCAAAGACTCCATTTATTGGATCGGAACCTGTCCTGACAATCACCAAGGCAATGATCAAATTGGAGCTACGCAACTGGCTCAGAAGAAAGCACGTAGAATATTGGACCAAAGTATATATATATATATATATATATATATATATATATATATATATATATATATATAAAGGGCAAGGTAATGACGCCAAAGCCATGTTTTAAAAGAAGCTCTGCAGTCCTGGGCCTGAGCAGAAGAGAGATTAGACTCATGGTTGGACTGCTGACAGGCCATGGGAATTTAAAAAAACACCTACAGACAATGGGAATAACAGAAGAGGACCCTAAATGTAGGATCTGTGATGACGGTGATGAAACTGCATCACATCTAATCTTCGAATGCATTGCATTGGGAAGGGCGGTGGTTCAAATCCAGCCCCAGCCATCCAGATTTAGGTTTACCGTGATTTCCCTAAATCACTCCAGGCAAATGCCGGGATGGTTCCTTTCAAAGGGCACGGCCGATTTCCTTCCCCGTCCTTACCCAAAACTCCGAGCGTTGGCTCCGTCTCTAATGAGCAAGCTGTCGATGGGACGTTAAACCCTAAGCTTCCTTCCTCCTTCCATTGCATTGGAGAGTAAAAGGCACAGAACATTTGGGACAACCAGACCCGAAGAAATTGTGTCTAATAAATAACTGGTAAAGGGACTCCTTGCACTGTTCAAGGGCATTGGTTGGCTTTACTAGATATACAGGGAGTGATACCGCACAATAAACTTAAGTTTCAGTGCGGGCAGTGGCGGGTTGGACCAAGACTGTTTTGGTTTCCCTGAGAAAATCAATCAATCAACTTCTGATGGCCCAAGTAAAGAAGATATAAAATGCATAATGGCTATGGGAAGAAAAGTGTTTCAGAAGAAGTGAAGTTTGTTGACATCCAATATTAATTTAAATGTTAGGAAATCCTTTCTGAAAGCATTTGTCTGGAATGTAGCATTGTATGGATGTGAAACATGGGTGAAAAGGAGCTCAGACAAAAAGATGATAGAAACTTTTGCAATGGGGTGCTACAGATAAATGATGAATATTAGATGGTAGATCACATAACTAATGAGGAGGTGCTCTAGAAAATTGGGAAGAAAAGGAGTTTCTGGCAAATCCTGACTAAGAGAAGGAATAAGAATTGTCAACTTATCATTGGAAGAAAATGTGTGCTGTTAGACATCATAGAGGAAGACCAAGGGATGAATACAGTAAGCAGACTCAGAAGGAAAGGGGTTGCTGTTCTTATTCTCAGACAAAGAGTCTTGCACAAGACAGGGTAGCATGGAGATCTGCATCAAACCTTTCTGAAGAGTGAATCCATTTATTGATAGTATCTGTGTGAAACAGTGGACAAACATCTTTTGGACCTTTTTGTATAGACTAAGATCTCTATGAAACATAATACTTTGCAACGTATTCTCAGTTTTATGTTGAGTAATGGTCACTGAACTGTTACCGTGTCTTTCATGTGCCTGAAACTGTATTGCCAAACCACGTGTACCATAACCAGACTACAGCCTGTTGTCATGTAGCCAGTGCAGCTTGGCCAACTGACAACCAATTATGCCATGCCTTCTGGACATATCTCCTACTCAGGATATTTCGATTCAGCCTCAAAACACATCTCTTCCATAGCATGAGAATCAGGATTTCAAACCACCAGGTCAAGCCCAAACCACGCGGGAGTAGCCAAGTGGTCTGGAGTGTCACGTTGTGGATCGCAAGGCCTCCTGTGTCAGAGGTTTGAATCCTCTTTCGGGCATGGATATATGTGTTGTCCTAGGTTAGTTTAACTTGGTTTAAGTAGTTTGTAAGCTAGGGACTGATGACCAAGCAGTTAAGTGCCATAGAATTACAAACAAACAAACATTTGTAAAGCCCAACATGGTCAAAGACAGCTGTGCTGTTACACATATCCATTCTGTGTCAATCAGCACCTTCACTCCAACTCTGCCAAATCTACATCATGCTGCATGTCTGCCCATCATGGGCAGCCAATACTCTACTAGCCACCCGCTCCTGATCTCTTGTCATCAGTCCATAGGTCAATCTTAGCTAATGCTACCATTATTTCATTGGGATGTGGCAACCTGCCACAAATACAGAAGACACTGATAGCTAGGCTTGTTCTGCACCAAAGCCCTAGAAGGTTTTGTGTACACAGGTATCAGCAGCACCGAGTCAAGGTAACCTGTTTATGTCCCATACTGTAAGCAGCTCTTATCTTTGTGCTGCTAGTTGTTAGTATAACTGCTACTCAGTAAAAGAAGAAGGAATGGTGCAGTTATGTTTAATTATGAAATAAAGGACTGATTGTACCTGCACTGTAAGCCTTTCTATATCTTTCCCAATTGTCACACCTGTCTCCCAAAGTAAGCACAAACCCTACAACAAACACAGGAAGATTCAGTCTCACCATTAAAAGCATGAACTCTTCACATTACGCTTGGCTTTCACGCGGCTGCTTATGACTTGATATATTTTGGCTCCAATGGGAACCAGATTGTAATTCATCTTCTACATTCAGCATAAGAATTAAGGTGGTTGGGAGACTACTGAATCAGCAATGATGAAGAAGATTTCTATCATTCTGATGACAGGAGACTGGAAGTGATGATACAACAGGGATAGCAACAGATGTAAGTAGAAGTATAGGCTTCTTATTTTCACTCTTGGACTCAGTCGTGTACAGTATATCTCTATTTCTCAGAGGCTACTGCATTACAGCATTTATCATAACCACTTTGTACACAAGACGTAGCACACAAATACAGAGCAAGAGTCACACCCATCACTGGCGAGAGCTGTCGCTATGACGGAGACCATGGCCTGGCACACCGCATGATCACCAGGAGGTAATGCAGCTGCCTGTCCATGGAGATGGCTCCATCCCGTGGAGGAAGTGGCTATGGTGCATATTTGATATGACGCTGTCGCGCAGGCTGCGGCTTGTGGTGGCACGCTTCAACATCCCTTCCCTCCTCCAGGAAATCGAAGCTGCAGGTGGAGGCAAACTGTAGCGGATGACGCTGGTTGGTAGCTACCATCGAAGTCACCCAAGTGACTCGGCAGTGTGGGCTGTGGCAGTGAGGGTGACCACAGTGGGGCAGGAGAAGGCTGGAGCCGGCAAACGCCTCCATCAGCTCGTCTGTGTCCGAGGGAGAGTTGTGAGCACACCGTTGTGCAGCCAACCAGTCCGGGGGCATGAAGGGTCGAACGTGCCCAGCAAGGTGGCGATCAGGTTGGGGCAGGGACCGCACAAGCACCGGTGATGTGGGTGGAGAGTATATTCGCTTCTCAACATCACTGCTCAAAGACGCCTCTGCCACCAGTGGTCCCATCACTGCAGATGTGCGAGATTCCCCAGGTGTCACTGTAGGAGATCCAGGCAGGTAGGAGGTGGGGTGATGGAGGGGCTCTGGCAGTAGTGTTGACCAGTGGAGACAGAGACCACATTTTGACGTCATCATTGTTGTTTTACTGTTCTTGGTGTGGACGACCATTAGTATCACCCCTCCCTCACACTTCTTCATGGATTGGCACCGATGGTAGGGTATTGTCAATGGGAGCAGAATGGGGCGAGAGCGCAGCTGGGGCCTCCAGTGGGAGACGTCCGGTGTCACCATGATGCTAGAGGTATTCGCCTCTTGCCCACCGAATCTACTGGAGGGCATCCCACAGCCACTGGCTGGAGGTCTGGCTGGTGTGGCATGGAGTGCAGCTGGTTGAGATGGTGGGAGAGCATCACTCTGTTGGTGCCCACCATGAAAATCTGCTGACCGTGTGCTCACTGTACTACCCCGACGTCCACCCTGGACGTCAACCAAAGGTGCATGCCCAGACAGGGGTGCCTGGTGCATATCGCCGATGGTGTGCAAGCACCAGGGGCTGTGGCACCGTGCACAGGAAGTGCAGAATTGTCCAAGGCTGGTAGCCGTGGAGGACCTCCACTGAGCTCGTACCGTTTATCATCGTGATCCGATAAGTACTGTGAAGGGATGCACAGTCTCTGTAGATAATTTCTCTGGGCACTTACAAAGGTGCAATTTAAATGTACGCACCATATGCTCCACCTCCTCATTAGATTGGAGGTGAGATGGGGCAGAAGTGAGGTGGGAAATACTATTATTAGTGCAGAAGTTTTGGAAAGTCACTGACATGAACTGAGGGCCATTATCAGAGATCAGCATCCAAGGAAGACCTTCAATAGCAAAGATCTGCACAAGAGCTCTGGTAACATCTTCAGTGGTAGTGGAGCATATACAGATGACGTATGGATAATTGGACAATCCGTTTACCACCACTAACCACATTGACTGACAGAAGGGGCCGGCCAAATCCACATGAATGTGGTCCCAGGGGTGGTCGGGTGTAGGCCATGGGGCAAATGTACAACAGGAAGTTGCTTGCTGGTTAGCATTACTGCATGCATGTGTGAACCAACTGTTCTATGGCTGCTTCAATACTCGGCCAATAGACAAAACAACGTGGGAGCACCTTGATGTGTGTCATACTCGAGTGGCCACAGTGCGGTCATGTAGGCTGCGGCTTGTGGTGGCACTCTTTAACAGAATCAGTGGTGGCTTAACAGAGGAGGCAAGGGAGGCCAATCCTCCTCACTGCAGTAGTAGTAGTAGTTGCAGGAACCATAATTATTTTTTGCATGGCAAAGAGGCCAAACACATACCATGCACATACCGACCCAGCTCCAAATGGTCATTTGCCATTTCATCACAGTTAGAAACAGAAGGTGGGTACAGGCATCTTAGCCATGCTATCATGTGCTTACATGCTACAAGAGCCTGTACTTCTTAATCTAGCTGTCTCTTATGTTAGTTATCCTGTGCTTAGTGAATATGGATGAAACCAAACCTAGTACAAGTACTGATGTTTCACTTTTGAGTGACAATAACTTATCAGTATTATTTGGTGTTTCAGAGCTATTTAATAAACATCAGAAACTGATCAGTCAGACACAACAATGAAGAGAACTAACTTTAAAAGGTCAGGATGAGACACTGAGACTAGCTGAATCCTGGAATCCCAGAACCATTTTTAAACTTCTGCTAAATTGAAATAATGATCTGCAAGCACATTGGAAGAAAATGAACTGTTCCAATAGATTTTAGAAAACTAGAGAATTAACTGATTGATTGTATCAATGGGGGAGGCATTTGTAAATATATACAGTCCCATTTGAATAGAAACTAATTTACCCCGATGTTGTGAACAAAGCAACAGATGTTTCAAACAAGTCACATTAATCTATTGTTGCCAGACTAGCGGACTGCAATAGCGATCAAGAATATTTTCCTGGTTTTCATGGTGTCAGGCAAGCTATGACTGCTACTGATGTATTTACTGTCCTCATTGGTGTGTTTCTGAATTATGAAGAACAAGCTGATGGCCCAAGACTCTGATGATACTTTTGTTTTCGCTGGAGAATTAAATTGATTGCAAGGTGAGGTCTGTGAAATTGTCCCTCGAGCTCTTATTATTCATTCATAGTATTTTGCACATTGTTTAAATTTATTTTAGCATCAGAGCTGTCCTCGTATTAAATCAGTAAGGATTTTTTCCCTGCACTTAATGGTATTCCTGCTTTTTTCACCAGTCATCAAAATACACAGAAATTCAGGATAATGTTGTTGGTTAAGGCAGTAGTTCCCAGTCTTTTACAATGAGACACAGAATATTTAGCAAATAATTTTCGTGACCTACACTGATTGCACGGCAATGTGTAATATAAAAATAATGTTTAAGAAGAAACCAAAGTTATTATTATTATATGCAAATACTTTGCCAACTAATACTTTAGAAGATAGTGAAGCAAATATTTATTTAAAAATGTTTTCTCCAATAAAATATTATTTTGAACGAATTAAAGGGTAAACTTTATGAGATTTGTGGTAGCGTATAGTCTTTGTATTAATGTTACTTTCTATCTAGAGATGGGAAAACTGAAACATCTGACGGTTTCGAAACGAATGAAACCGTACCATTTGTGGTTTCGAAACACTGTTTCGAAACCATGAAACCGCGAAGCAATGTATGTTTTGTCATGAAATCTTCGTTCTAGGAGGGCAATATTTTTCACTGTGTGGACAAGGGTACATACAAGAACCTGTCAACCATAGAGTATATATTTACTTCTTGGTCTGTAGGGAACATGTTGATAAAGATTTTCTCCCGTGTTGTTGATGTTGCCAACATAGTCACACGAAGCCGCCGGTATGATAGGTAAAAGTTTATCCCGTTAGGAACTCACAAACTGCAATACGGTACACATATTACAGTGATGGCTCATAAATGCTACTTTCTATACATACTAAATAAATTATAGGGAATGAAGGGCACACAAGTAATGCTATGGAATTACAAAAATAATAATATAAGAGGCAAGTTCACCACTTGTACGTATTGACCGTTACACCACCGCCGCAATTATTTTAACATGAGTGTCGAAAAATTATAACGACAGTAGGTAACTTCGTTTTCGCTCATAAGAAACCAACTCTTTAACACGAGATTAAAGATGCGATCTACCCTTGTTAGTATAAAAAATGTCATTTCAGGCTTCATGTTGTATCTTATTTTAGAGAATGTAGTTTCACTCGTGTGTCTTTAATATGATGGATAAACCTAGAATTTAACTGGTTTTTCAATGCAAATAGTGAATGTCGTTTTATTGTTCTTTTACATTTATAAAGCAGACATTATGTCATTTCGGAAGACAGCAGTCTCTTGCAAACGAATCTTGATATCAGTAATCATAAGATGCAGACTCAAGAGTGTCAACTACTACTTGACACTCTCGAAATGGTTTATATACTGGTACGTTATATGTGTATCTGTGTGGAGCTTCAATAAAATGAAACACCACATTTCGATACCATTAGTCTGTTCCACGTTTCTGCATTAGTGGTTTGAAACACCGGTGTTGTGAAACCGACATGAAATCGTGAAACCGACACGAAACTGTGAAACCGACACGATACCGTGAAACCGACACGATACCGTGAAACCGACAGGAAGAAACGGTTTCAGTGTATCGACCTTCGACCGTGAATGTGATCCAAAACAGAACGGAATGAAACCGCATGGTTTCGAAACCGTGAAAGATGCCGGTTTTGAAACACTGAAACTGTTGTGTGTATCGAAACCTGGTTTCGAAACCATGAAACCGTAGCCAACTCTAGTTCTACCTCTGGATTGAAACTTGCTAGTTTCACCGTAAACCTTTCAACGTGTTAAGTTTGTTTCTATTTCATCTTATTTATTTATTTTTTCATTACAAAAATCAAACTGTAAAATGCACGCTTCCATGACTGAGTAGTTGTGTATTCCATTAATTCCCTCAATCTATATTTGTAAACAGCTGACACTTCCCGTTGCCTCTCAATATGGATGATCTAATCATAATCCAGGCACCCATAGTGAAATAAACAAAAATCAGAAATATAGTCGAATTGTGGCCTTCCGAGTGGCAGGATGGTACTTTCTGAGAATTGCCACACACGTTGGACGCGTTACTTCGGGTTTGAAATGACGCTGGTTGCAGTGGTGAACATTCTCACACCTGTAGACGAAGTCGTGGACGTCCACATACTTGCACCAAGAACATCGTACTGGTATCGTAAGGGCAGATGTGGCAAATCATACAGATACCACAGCACAGATGAGATGGTCAGTGAGACCAGAAGTGTCCACACGAATTGCTGCTAACTGGTTGGACTAGGGGCAAGCAAACTTAGTCCATATTCCACAGCATCGACATGCACGGCCGACTGGTACCGTCAAAGAATCACTTAGCAGATGAAATAACGGGCGGTGCTCTTCAGGGTAGAAAGCAGTCTGCCTGCATGCCAGGCTTCTGTGTGTACAACGTAAGCCTGGTGAGCGCTGTCGCGTAGAGTGCACACTGGTCCCACTCCAGGTCTTGTGCTGTGGTGTGCAATCAGCTACACCTTTCGTTCGCCTTTACGTGTTTATGGAGGAAACGCTGACCAGCACCCGGTACATGCAGAATGTTGAAATATCCATTCATTTGCCATTCTTGCACCAGGATGTGATGTGTGCTTCCAACAGGATAATGCTCTCACTCACACTGCGCGTAGAACTCCACGTACTCTGCAAGACGTGCAAGAACGTCCCTGGTCGCAAGGCCGGCGCAAGCCTAAAAACACCCCGTGCGAGTTGCAAAATTATCGCCACGTCTTTAAAAGAAAATAAGAGACAGAATCCTTGTGTAAAGTTAAAATCTGTCCCCTTTTCTTATATATATATATATATATATATATATATATATATATATATATATATATATATATATATCTGCTGGCACATGTTTTCACAAAAAAGTACGTTCGACTGTTATATACTCTATTGCCCATTAAAATTGCTACATCAAGAGGAAATTCAGATGATAAACGGGTATTCATTGGACAAATATATTATATTAGAACTGACATGTGATTACATTTTCACGCAATTTGTGTGCATAGATCCTGAGAATTCAGTACCGCCGGCCGTGGTGGCCGCGGGGACTGAGGCGCTCCAGTCACGGTCTGCACGGCCACTACGGTCGGGGGTTCGAATCCCCCCTCGGGCATGGATATTTGTGCCGTCCTTGGTATAAGGTAGTTCGTAAGTAGTTTGTAAGTTTAGGGACTGATGACACCGTAGTTAAGTCCCATAAGCTTAACAAACATTTGAACATTTTTTTGATTTCAGTACCCAGAACAACCACCTCTGTCAACGAAAGTCTATCTGATGCAGATGTTATCGTACGTCGACATTTCCCAGCTTCAACATACGTCAGTGTGTGGCGTACGGATGTAACAACAGGAAAACGAAAACAAATGGTTTAGAGGGGATAAAAATTACTTTTCACCGTTTTCCTGAAGATTCAGAACTCCGACAAAAATGGATTCGAGCGTTAATGAGTAATAAGTGGAAACCTACAAATCACAGCCATATATGCAGTGCCCATGTCAAAGAAGATGATTTTGACAGAACTCCGTTTAGAAGATATTTGAAGAAAGATTAGGGTCCATCGATATTTGCGGGACATCCATCACACTTACAACCATCAACATCGACATCAAAAGTAAGGAGTTTTGTAAAGCATGTTCTCTCGCCGATTTCGCCGCCAATATCTGCAAAAAATTCCAAAAATTGATTTGGAAACAGCTACAGAAGAACGTAAAATAGCCCAACGAAAACTAACTGAAACAAAGTGAGGAATATAACACTTAAACATAAGAGACGACAGCTAAAAGTGGCTAGTTTAGAAGATATCGTAAAGGAATTAAAAAACAAAAATCTTATTCAGACAGAGCACAGCGATTTAGTGAACAATATTTCAGAAACATCTTTC
This sequence comes from Locusta migratoria, assembly GCA_026315105.1. NCBI lineage: Eukaryota > Metazoa > Arthropoda > Insecta > Orthoptera > Acrididae > Locusta > Locusta migratoria. The sequence continues at coordinate 383,963,536 of CM048755.1, forward strand.
TGTCTTAAATGTGTGTAGTATTAAGTTGTAATTTCGAGTGTATGTTCATTAATATATGTGGATACTGTCTGAAAAACCATACACAAATACAGACATTAATCCAGACTAATAAATTTCAATGTCAAGCCAAATGCAGTACTTTTACTACATGAACAGCGGAAACTTAGTAAGCGAGGAATGTCTTTCAGTTCATGATTTTCAGGGGTTGTCAGCAAGAAAACGTTTCCTAAAGGTTGTCAGACACGAGCCTTGTTTATTGTACCTCGCTAAGTGCTGTCATTCTGAAGTAGTGAATGAATTAAGTCTGATTGCTCACGTGTCGTAAGATGCGGCAGTTTTTCAGGCAACTCTTTGTTTATAACTTAATGTCTCTTGAACTACGAGTCAAGTTGTGATATAATTTCTACAGTACATTCAGTAGCATATGTGCATAATATCTCTAAAATAACTACCAAAGTCAGTTAATAGTCTGCAATTCAAAAATTGTAGCTTATTTCCGTAGTTTTACTGCATGAAAAGCAGTAGAGATTGTCGGCGACAAAAGCTTTCGTAAATGTTTGAAACTGTGTGTAAAGTTTCTTAAAAGTCGATAAGTGTGCTCGTTCTCAAATAGTGTATGAATAAAGTGAGGTTACCCACCCGTTACGGGCTACTCTACTTTTTCAACCCCACCCTCACCCCCTTGGAAGGTAGGTGGATTTTACCCCCACGGTGATTGTTGTCTGACAGTAAGGAACACGCGTACCAAGTTTGGTCGAAATCGGTTCAGTAGTTTAGGAGGAAATGTGGAAGATACACGTACACAAACTTACATCCTCTTTTGTAAGATGTAGGAATTTATCGACAGATTTACGTAATTAACTTGTCAGCTAACAAATATAAAGCAAAAGTCGAGATAAGGTAGTGAATAAACAAGCAGAAATAGAGAAAACAAGAGCGAGATGGGTGGTGTGCGCTATGCGCGGTTGGTACTCAGAGGGTGGGGCGGCTTAGCACACGCCTACCGGTTCCTCGTCACGGGAAAGGCACCTCTACTACCTTCTGTGCTCTGTGGCCGCACGTTTCGCACGTGCCTTGCGCCGGCCCTGCCTGGTTAACACGATTTCCGAACTTGTCTCAATCTGGCACGTGTGGGATATAATGGGATGACAACTTACACGTGTTACTTGTCAAGTCATAACTGTGCAGAATTACGTTAACAGTTCGAGCAAGCGTAGAGTAATGTATGCAAAGACAGATACATGAACAGCGAGGCAGTGATAAGTTGCAGGTGTCGTAAACACATATTATGACCTGATGTGCATTTTCAACTTTTCCCGGCGTATTGTATAATCCAATAAGTTTCGAGCATGCAGCCGCACGAATTCAATTTCCTCCAATATTTCGGCCGAGTGACGTCCGGCCATCTTCAGGGTGAGCCGGACGTTACTCGGCCGAAATATTGGAGGAAATTGAATTCGCGCGACTGCACGCCCGAAACTTATTGGACTGCATATTATGACCTGTTTAGAATATATAATTTTTGTTTATTTTCATGTGTTGTCTTTGTGTTAACTAAATTATTTTGTAATTTGTTTAAATTTATGTGCACAGTAATTCTAAACAGTGCATTGAGAAGAGGTCTGGAAAATATACCTGAAAAACATTTTAATTAAATGATTACTTAACCCATTTCTTCCCAGTGTTGCGTACACACAACACAAAATTTAGCCTTACAAAATGCAGTCGAAATAGACTTACTATACAAAACTCACCACATATGTGTTAAAAGGCATTCACGAGCTCTCTGTACGTGTGTTAAAGTTTCACAATTACCTTAACACTTCGTAAAAAGAGGCAATATTTACAAACGTCAGACGATCTACATGCACAAGAAATGTCAAGTTCAGCTTCACACAGAGTGTTTTTCATTATTTCATGAGTGATACCATCAACGTAAGTCAGAGTTATCATATAATAGACAATATTGCACAGTTTGAACAAATAGAAGGTGATCACAAAAACTAAAATTTTCTATTTTTTTACTAGGCAACAGCGCAACATTATGGGTGGTGCAAATTACAACACATACTGCTAGTTTGTAATATTTGTAATTTTATTTGAATTATTTTAAAGAGAATCTGATGACTAAATATAACACTTTTTCACAATTTCTATTTTTGGGAAGAAATGGGTTAAATATTAATTGTGCAACGGGCGAAAGACTTATTTATCGGTCATTCTGAAAAAGTTCATTTGTTTAAACTTAAGATTTAGAGGGTATTATTAGTGTTAGAAATTAAAGTATGTATTTGCATTAGAATCTTAGCGGGCATCTAACGACGCCGTCATATCAACATTTCAATCATTATTTAAAAAGTTTTGTGCACTACTGGGAGAGCCACTGAACCTCGTTAGGGGGACGTATTACTTAAGGGATCCCGCAGATCGTATATAAGTGGGTGCCCCGAGCGGCCCAGAATCAGTTTACGGCAGTTCAGTCTTGATGGCAGACGTGTGTTGCGAGTGCAGTGAAATCGAGTGAAACGATAGGTGCTGAACATAGACGCAGCACTCTGAAATATTACGGAAGTATGTGGGCTTCGATTTTTGAAACAGTTATCGGAACTCAGATATTTTTCATCGCATTCTGACTTGGTGTTTTTTTTTTAATAGAACAACGAACTTTAATAGCAGTAATTTTAGGAACATTATCCAAATGATTAAATTTTCATATAACTATTTTGTTAGCTAATCTTACCAAATGGAGTCTAACGGTTTTAGTGGTTTTCGCCAGACGTAATCATGCAGTGGGAAATAAACAATTTTAGTAAAAATGCAACCCACATGTCGTAGTCAGTTATTTAGTAGATGCCGCCCTAGTTAAAAATTCCTTGACTTTGAAATTGAAAGTTCAGTTTTACAAACAAATGTATACATGTACGGACAGCAACGAACCAAGGGGTAGCAGGAATAAGTCATTCCCTAAGACAAAGTTAGTTAGTTTAAGGGTCCGTACCGTTACAAATAGTAACTGAAAACAGTTAATAAGATAGCTAGTATCAAACTTTTTAAGTTGACTTTTCAAACTACCCGAGAACCAGTTCAATCTTCAGGGTGATGCGTATCATTAAAATATTCAAAACATAAAAATGTTAGGCACCATGAGCAACGTACGAAGACACATATAAACAGTTAACGGGATGGTATGAAAATGTGCACGTAAGAGCCACAAAACTGTAAGGTTCACAAAAGAAGCTTCCCAAAAATTCTCAGATAGTCTAGCGGCCTTAGGTTAATAGGGAGCAATTTCTGGATTGTCTCGTGGCATGGAAAAACCGATCTCTCATTATACGATGGGTTTGTATCGAGGAGACAGGACTTCCCACGTGTTCGTTAAAAATAAATCCGCCAAAATGTACGGCGTTATGTCCGCCTTGCGAAATGTTCAAATGTTTGTTAAGCTTAAGGGACTTAATTGCGGGGTCATCAAGTCCCTAAACTTACAAACTACTTATGATCTACCTTATACTAAAGACGACACAAACATCCATGCCCGAGGGGGGATTCGAACCCCCGACCGTAGCGGCCGTGCAGACTGTGACTGGCGCGCCGCAGACCGCTCGGCACCTGCGGCCGGCGTCCGCCTTGCGACGAATACTTTTAACGGACAGGTAAATGCAGGGTGGTCCATTGATAGTGACCGGGCCAAATATCTCACGAAATAAGCATCAAACGAAAAAACTACAAAGAACAAAACTTTTATAGCTTGAAGGGGGAAAACAGATGGCGCTGCCATAGGTCAAACGGATATCAACTGCATTTTTTTAATAGGTACCCCCATTTTTATTACATATGCGTCTAATACGTAAATAAATATGAATGTTTTATTTGGAACACTTTTCTCGCTTTGTGATAACTGACGCTGTAATAGTCACAAACATATTGCTCACGATTTTAGACGATCAGTGGGTAACAGGTAAGTTTTTTAAATTAAAACACAGAACTTAGGTACGTTTGAACTTTACTTCGGTTGTTCCAATGTGATAAATGTACTTTTGTGAAATTATCATACATTATGAGAACGCATGCTGTTACTGCGTGATTGCTTGTAATTACCTCGTGACTTCAATAAATGCTCAAAATGATGTCCTTCGATGCATTTGGCAATACGCGTAACGAAATTCATCTCAACAGCGAGTAGATCGCCTTCAGTTATGTTCTCAAATGCATCGACAATGCACTGACGCATGTTTTCAGGCGTTGTCGGTGAATCACGATAACAAATATCCTTCAATTTTCCCCACAGAAAGAAATTCGGGGATGTAAGATCCGATGAACGTGTGGGCCATGGTATGGTGCTCCTACGACCAATCCACTTGTCATTAAATATTCTATTGAAGACCGCTTCAACTTCACGCGAGCCGTGTGCCGGATATCCATCATGTTGAATATTCATCGCCATTCTGTCATACAGTGAAACATCTTGTAGTAAAAGCGGTAGAACTTTACGTAAGAAATCACCATACATTGCACCATTTAGATTGCCATCGATAAAATAGGGGCCAAATATGCTTCCTCGCACAATGCCGCACCATACATTAACCCGCCAAAGTCGCTGATGTTCCACTTGTCCAGAGGCGTAGCATGGGTGGTGCCGGGGGGGGGGGGGGGGCATGGTCCCGGGCGGTACATACTTGGGGGCGGCAGGTTCAAATGTTTGTTAAGCTTAAGGGACTTAACTGCGACGTCATCAGTCCCTAAACTTACAAACTACCTATAAACTAACTTATACTATGCCATCAGGGCATGTGTGGAGGAGAATTTGCGTAGGTGCTACAAAGATCGTAGCATCTATATCTATTCAGACAGCCAGGCAGCCCTGAGATCACTGGCAGCTCCTGCAACAAGGTCTAAAATTGTTGCAGAATGTCACAGGGTTCTGGTGGAGCTAGGAGAAAGCATAGAGTAAACCTATTGTGGGTCCATGGACACTTGGGAATCAGTGGCAACGAACATGCCGACAGATTAGCCAGGATGGGGGCAGAGACTCCATTTATTGGACCGGAACCTGTCCTGACAATCACCAAGGCAATGATCAAATTGGAGCTACGCAACTGGCTCAGAAGACAGCACGTAGAATATTGGACCAAAGTCTACCAACAAAAACATGGCAAGGTAATGATGCCAAAGTCATGTTTTAAAAGAAGCTCTGTAATCCTAGGCCTGAACAGGGGACAGATTAGACTCATGGTTGGATTGCTGACAGGCCATGGGAATTTAAAAAAGCACCTACATACAATGGGAATAACAGAAGAGGTGACGGTGATGAAACTGCATCACATATAATCTTCGAATGCAATGCATTGGAGAGTAAAAGGCACAGAACATTTGGGACAATCAGACCCGAAGGAATTGTGTCTAATAAAGAACTGGTAAAGGGACTCCTTGCACTGTTCAAGGGCATTGGTTGGCTTTACTAGATATACAGGGAGTGATACCGCACAATAAACTTAGTTTCGGTGCGGGCAGTGGCGGGTTGGGCCAAGACTGTTTTGGCTTCCCTGAAAAAATCAATCAATCAACTTATACTAAAGACAGCACAAACATTCATTCCCGAAGGTGGCTTCGAACCCCTGACGGGGGACTGCCATGCGCATCGGAGCATAGCGCCTCAATGCGCTCGGCCACTCCGCCGCGGTAGGGCAGCAGGAAGCGACCGAGCTGGGTCTTACTCGGCGATATCAGGTATACTCTCTATAAAGGAGAGTACAAAGACACAGATGTCAGAAAAATAAAAAGTGTGTTTATTATGTTGCATATTTTTAACCTCCACTAATATTTTCGTTGCGCTACGAAAAATATTTCCTACTTCTAAATAAGTCAATCCTCTTGATATCAGCTCCCTATAATATTCAGTCCTGGGCGAAAATAATCTGTAAAAAGGAATTTTATTTTTGCAGAGGTCATATCTGTTATTTACTCATTTTGCTTAAAAAAACAAGTAAGAGGTTTTGCAGAATTTTATTTCGCAAATACAGATTGTATAAATTTACACGACACACTTGATGTCAATTTAAAATGCATTATATTGTGTAAGATAGCCTAGTTCGGAATAAAAGCATTCCAAAACAATTTAAACGAATTTCTTTTCATGTTTTGGACATATTAATGAACAACACACGCTAATCAGTGAAAACGCTCCTAAATATAGCAATTCGTGACAGAATTTCGTCACCCAGAGACGTTCGGAATAATGATTGCAATTGCTTTCAAAATCGCTCGTGTGTGGTATGGTCAAAGAGGAGTGACCGATTGCAGGTATGAGGCAATAGCGGTGAAGTGTCTTGGCGGCCGCATATATAAAGCAAAAGGAGATTACGAATAATCAATGTTATTTCATACTTATAGACCAAATGTCCTTAAATTTCATATCAATAGCACAAGTTTATTTGTTTCGTTGCTTTCTATCTGACACGATACGTAGGACATTAGAGAGGAATGAATCCTGAACATAGTGACTGTCGTATATATGCTCTCTGTGATACACAGAAATTTCGGTCGGTCCTGGAAATGTGGTCGGATAGCCGAAAGTTACAAGGCGACCGATCACGAAAAGCAGGAAATCCTGGTCCGAGTCTCCACTGGCTAGTACATCTATACCTAATACGGGAGCTGGAATTTCGATATTGCGAGTAAACTTTCGATTTAATATATTTCGACCATTGTAATCCGTCAACATCGAGGAAGAGGTAGCAGTGAAGTTGTGACGCTGCTTCCCGTGTTGTAGGCACATTCGCGAGACCGTCCGTTGACCTGGTCCCTAGGCTCCAGGTGAAGTGATACGCGCTCTACTTCGATACGCAAAGTAATCTTCGTTGCATCACTGTCGGTAAAGGAAGCATTAAGTCAGTTTGTATTAGTGGATCTTGAAATACTTAAAGCTTCCCCCTAATTCGGTAGACAAGAATATTTCGTCACAACTACTTTGCCTCCTTGCCCCAGTTACAGACAAATCTCGCCGCGGTGGAGTAGACGAGCGGTCTAAGGCGCCTCGCTGCGGAGCGCGCGGTTGCTCGCCGTCGGAGGTTCGAGTCCTCCCTGGGGCATGGGTGTGTGTGTGTGTGTGTGTGTGTGTGTGTGTGTGTGTGTTGTCCGTAGGTTAGTTTACCTTAGTTTAAGTAGTTTGTAAGCTACGGACTGATAACCACGCAGTTTGGTCCGATAGATTTAGAAACATTTGAACCGACAAACTCTTTTCTCAATGAAAAACCTTCAAAACTACTAGCTCTACAAACTAACACATGTTTGCAGACGAAAGATCTACTGTCAACCCAGAGAAAAGACCTACGTGGCCAACTTAATTTAGTTGATTTGAAAACGGGCTAAAAATCTGAAACTGGTAAGCCTACAAAATTGAGTGTGTGTGTCCACACGCAGACTTGACGTACCTCATATAATGGATACTGGAGTCCTACTGACAATATTCATGGTAAATAAATTGCAGCGTTCATATTTCATTATGATAAACACTGAAGCAATATTGAAACGTATTGTCAAAGTCTCAATTTTTGTTGTTGCTCTATTCCGAAAATACTTTGGAGGTGGGGGCGGCAAAATGAGGCCCGGCCCCGGGTGACAGGAGTGCGAGCTACGCCACTGCACTTGTCGCAGCCATCGTGGATATTCCGTTGCCCAATAGTGCATATTATGCCAGTTAACGTTGCCTCTGTTTTTGAATGGCGCTTAGTCACTAAACAGAACGCGCGAAAAAATCTGTTGTCGTCCAGTAATTTATTTTGTGCTCAGTGGCAAAACAGTACACGACGTTCAAAGTCTTCGCCATGTAAATCCTGATGCATACAAGTATGGTACGGGCGAAATTTATGTTGATGTAGAATTCTCAACACCGACATTATTGAGATTCCCGATTCTCGCTCAATTTGTCTGCTACTGATGTGCGGATTAGTCGCAACTGCAGCTAAAACACTTACTTGGGCATCATCATTTGTTGCAGGTCGTGGTTGACGTTTCACTTGTAGCTGAATTCCTGTCTCTCTTAAATAACGTAACTATCCGACCAAAGGTCCGGACACTTGGATGATGTCTTCCAGGACAACGATCAACATACATAGCCCAGGCTCGTTGGGCATTTTGATCACAATAGCCATACATAAATACCATATCGACCTTTTCTGCAGTTGATAAACGGTCCATTTTAACACGAGTAATATCACGAAGTAAATACCGTCCGTACTGGCGAAATTTTACGCGATACCACGTACTTATACATTTGTTACTATTACAGCACAGTCTATCACAAAGCGAAAAAAGTGTTCCAAATAAAACATTCATATTTATTTACGTACTAGACGAAAATGTAATATAAATGAAGGGTACCTATTTTTAAAAAAATGCAGTTGTTATTCGTTTGACCTATGGTAGCGCTATCTATCGGTCAACCATTGCGCCATCTGTTTTTCCCCTTCAAGCTAGAAAAGTTTTGTTCTTTGTAGTTTTTTAGTTTGATGCTTATTTCGTTATATCTTTGGCCCCGTCACCATCAATGGACCACCCTGTATACATTCGCCGATCCATTAAAAAAGGTACTGTGGCATACCGCACATATGCCGAATACGTTGGTCATGGGGCCTCCATATCTCGGAAGCTACTTTTTAGATTGTCCCATTTCTCTCGTCCTGGGGGGGGGGCTTCAAATCTAAAAAAAAAAAAAATGTTCAAGTGTTTGTAGAGCTTATGGGACTTAACTATGGGGTCATCAGTCCCTAAACTTACAAACTACTTATGAACTAGCTTATACTAAAGACGGCACAATCATCCGTGCCCGAGGGTGGATTCGAACCCCCGACCGCAGCGGCCGTGCAGACCCTGACTGGCACGCCGCAGACCACTCGGCCACCGCGGCCGGCCTAATGTAAAAAGTTACTTTTTTATAGTAATACATGTATTTGTAAGTGGACGGGGGTCCTCATTTTGTTATGCCGCCGTCCCGGGCCTCCGACAGCCTTAGTCCGCCACTGCGTATCAATCTGAAGAATGCACTGACTCTCGTGTAGTTTAAAAAGCCAAAGGAAAAATTTCGATACTCGTATTTATATTTACAGTTTTCAGTTACCGTTGATTATAAAGGGTAGAACAAAAATTATAGTCTTTTTTTTTACTGTAGGATATTCCATTAGGTTTAAAATTTAAATAAACAATGCTCGGTATCGAGTTGAAATTGAAGACGCGACCACGAAGTTTGCTGTAAGTCGTGTAAGCCATGGTGCTGCAGACGTTCTGAACACGCTTCTCCCTGTGTAGCTTGATAATAGCTTTGTTAAACTTGGTTCATCATTTTCTCCCTATGTATTGAGCATTCGAACTAAAGTCAATACACGTTCTTTTCATTTTCACCCCGTGAAATTTCTGACCTGTTATTAGGTTACCTAGGGCGAGTTCTCCCAGTCAGAGATGGATAGCATCAGTGGAGGATTCTGAGTACGTTTTTATTTTATTCTTTATTTGCCTTAGTGCCTGACGTTGCCAGGGCATTTTTTTACTCCAGATTTTGGGCAGTCCATTCCCCACCCTCTCTCTGCGCCTCTCCTCATCCTCCGACCTCCACCTCATTATAATCATCCTCCACCTTTTCCTACACCGCCTCCTCCTCCTCCTCCTCCTCCTCCTACTACTACTACTACCCTATCTCTCCTCCCCCCCCCCCCCCCCCCCAGGGGGATCGCGGTTGTTTCGTTCGTGAGTACGTGCGTGGCGAGCACGGGGCCCCGAGGTAATGCAGTCTTCCTTCCTTCTTTACTTGCCGACTGCATTTCCTTTCCCCCTCCCCTCCTTTCCTAACCTCACTCCTTCCCCTCTCCACCGGGGGACTGACAACCTTAGTAGTTTAGTCCTCCTATCCCAACCAAATAGCTCCACAACCCTTCTCCCCCCCCCCCCCTGCTCCGCGTCTCTGTGCATTACCCCCTGCCCTCCTCCTTTTATGAATGATGAATCTATAATGCCCACAACATTTCCTACATTACGCCTATACCCCCCCCCCTTTCCTCTAGCCCCCGTCCACCAGCTCCTAACCTCCCTCTGTTCACCTGCTCCTGTCACTTCCATAATTTTCTTCTCCCACTTTCAGACTCCTCCTCTCGGCTGTACTCGGCTGATACGAATTCAGCAAGTTGTACCTGCTGCTGGAAAACCAAACAATCAAATTTGGCCACTCTCATAAGTTAGTCTCCAAACGAAACACACGAATTTCGTAACTTCACCTGCTGCCGAGGAAAGCGTATTCTGGTTTCCCTGGCGTTTGCCAGTCGCCAGGTAGGGCGAAGCTACGCGTACTTTCTGCAGGACGCGCTCTGTTGGTCCTGTTGTTGAGCGCTTGCATGTTGCGCGTAGTTCGTCACCTACCGTACTTACAATTACTTTTTTGTAATTTTTGAGTCATTTGCATTATTTTGCACGTGAACAAGAGTACATCATATTGTGCAGATGCTACACTGGGCATAAAACAAAGAGCGTTCTTTAACATCGTTTCCCAATCTATATCTATAAATGTGAATGTCTGTTCGGTGTACGCTTATCACGTCCAAACGACAAGACTGAGAGACTTAAATATTTGTACAGTTACTAATTTATACCTGAGGAATGTTTTAGGCTCGGTTTTATAGCGATCGGATAGGTATTTAGTAGTTTGAAGAATATAACGTGAAATGCGGAACAATAATGATTCTTTGAAAATTATACACTCCTGGAAATTGAAATAAGAACACATTGACGCCGGTGTGTAAGACCCACCATACTTGCTCCGGACACTACGAGAGGGCTGTACAAGCAATGATCAAACGCACGGCCCAGCGGACACACCAGGAACTGCGGTGTTGGCCGTCGAATGACGCTAGCTGCGCAGCGGTTGGGCACCCCCGCAGTCAGTGTCAGCCAGTTTGCCGGGGTATACGGAGCTCCATCTCAGTCTTTAACACTGGTAGCAAGCCGCGACAGCATGTACGTGGACCGTATGTGCAGTTGACGGACTTTGAGCGAGGGCTTATAGTGGGCATGCGGGAGGCCGGGTGGACGTACCGCCGAATTGCTCGACACGTGGGGCGCGAGGTCTCCACAGTACATCGATGTTGTCGCCAGTGGTCAGCGGAAAGTGCACGTGCCCATCGACCTGGGTCCGGACAGCAGCGACGCACGGATGTACGCCAAGACCGTCGCATCCTACGCAATGCCGCAGGGGACCGCACCGCCACTTCCCAGCAAATTAGGGACACTGTTGCTCCTGGGGTATCAGCGAGGACCATTCGCAACCGTCTCCATGAAGCTGGGCCACGGTCCCGCGCACCGTTAGGTCGTCTTCCGCTCACGCCCCAACATCGTGCAGCCCGCCTCCAGTGGTGTCGCGACAGGCGTGTATGGAGGGACGAATGGAGACGTGTCGTCTTCAGTGATGAGAGTCGCTTCTGCCTCGGTGCCAATGATGTTCATATGCGTGTTTGGCGCCGTGCAGGTGAGCGCCACAATCAGGACCGCATACGACCGAGGCACACAGGGCTAACACCCGGCATCACGGTGTGGGGAGCGATCTCCTACACTGGCCGTACATCTCTGGTGATCGTCGAGGGGACACTGAACAGTGCACGGTACATTCAAACCGTCATCGAACCCATCGGTCTACCATTATTAGGCCGGCAAGGGAACATGCTGTTCCAACAGGACAATGCACGTCCACATGTATCCCGTGCCACCCAACATGTTGTAGGAGGTGTAAGTCAACTACCCTGGCCAGCAAGGTCTTCGGATCTGTCCCCATTGAGCATGTTTGGGACTGGATGAAACGTCGTCTCACGCGGTCTGCACGTCCAGCACGAACGCCGGTCCAGCTGAGGCGCCAGGTGGAAATGGCGTGGCATGCCGTTCCACACGACTACTTTCGGCACCTCTACGATCGTCTCCGTGGGAGAATTGCAGCCTGCATTGCTGCAAAAGGAGGATATACACGGTACAAGTGCCGACATTGTGCATGCTCTGTTGCCTGTGTCTATGTGCCTATGGTTCTGTCTGTGTAATCATGTGTTGTATCTGACCCCAGGAATGTGTAAATAAAGTTTCCCATTTCTGAGACAATAAATTCGCGGTATTCTTATTTCAATTTCCAGGAGTGTATTTACTCTTTGAAATGGTTTTATTGGTTGCATTGTGGCTTGAGGGTTGATAATGATAAAAGGGTGGAGTGTATTGGGATGACAAGTTATCGGTGTATATAAAATTCTACGTGTGTGTGTGTTAATATTTCGCTCAGCAGCGAAAACTACAGAACGCAAACGAATGGAATGTGTGTAATTGTTGTCCGAAGTCTCCCGTTGTACACCATAGCAGTTCCATGCCGATACCTATAAGGGGGTGGAAGATATGGTGGTTGAAAGTCGTCAAATTATAAGAAAATTCGGACTGAAGGCCAGCGATGACATTTGCCACTCTATAGTAAGGAGGTTACGTACAGCGAAACGTGATGCCACAGACCATATGTTTGGTCTATGCGTGCTACAATGTCTTCAGCTCTTTCTCTGTAAGGATAAGCATACGAATAAGGAAATATAAGAATAAATAAATAAAGCAGTAAAAAAGAAATTTATTTTAATACATCTCTTTAAAAAAATCGATTTGACGTTTCGCGCATTACATCAAGTGATACATCTGTGATATTATTACAGTCATTATTGTTGAATTTCGTGATTGGATTCTTCGAAACGAGTACATTTTTACCTGTGATATATTCTCTGATAAATTTAACATGTTTTTAGAAAAAAGGAGATGGACAGAGAGAGAGAGAGAGAGAGAGTGGATAGGAAAAGTACTAACTCAAGGTTCGAATAAATAAATAAATACCCGGGCAACGCCGGGTTTTCAGCTAGTAGACTTATAAAAACAACGTGAGAAGTAGCTGTAAACGAGAAGACTAGATCAATATTTAATATGCATGGATATTATACGAACATTTTAGTCTAGTATAAATGGAACATGCAAAATTGGTTGCAATCCAATCTTAGAAAATACCGACCATCTATGGAAAGAAAATCCTGGTGCTGCATCTTCAGAAAGAGCAGAAAACGAAGTAACACAAACAGAACGCCGCGGCGGAGCTACCGAGCGCATTGAGGCGCTATGCTACGATGCGCGAGGCCGTTCCCCGTCTGGGGTTCGAATCCCCCCTCGGCCATGGATGTGTCGTCTTTAGTATAAGGTAGGTTGTACGATTAGGGAGTGATGACCCCGCAGTTAAGTCCCTTAAGCTTAACCAGCAAACAGAACGCCGCAGTTAACATCAGACCAATGAGAAATAGGAGTCATAAAGCACTGTAATTTATATCTCTCAAGTAAACGGAACCGGAAAAGTTGACTATCTACGAAATTCTTCCTGAAACCTGGAGCAATAAACCAATTGCAATAAATTAAAGAGTTTAACACTGCTGTGAAGACCCCTTTACCAAAACAAAATATGATAAGCAATGAAAAGAAGAAAGACGTGTCTGCCTTGCTAAAGTATTTTGACATTCCTGCTGACGCAAAGGAGTTTTAGAAAGATGTCCTAGGCGAATAATGTGTTGATGTAACAGGGAGAACTTGACAGTAAAAATGTTATTATAAAATGCAATAGTATTTGTGTTTAATTTCATTCTTCATGATAATGTTATAAGTTTAAAACTTGTTATTACTCTATTTTGCCACTGTATTTCTACTATCGTTCTTTGTATTCTCAATAAAGTCAAAGATTATAAATTAAAAGCTATATAATAACATATGCAAAAATATGTATTTTACAAAAATGTACGCATATAATAAATTCTACAGTAATTAAAATTTAGTTGTGGAAAAAAAACAATTGAATTAAAGAAATATCATAACTCATACTAGCAAAACATTTTGAGCATGGTGGTGGTGGTGGTGGTGGTGGACATGAGGGACCAAACAACGAGGTCATCAGTCCCTTCAACCTCAAATTGTATACGCCACGGAACCCAACGAAAAATAGGTGAAAGCCAAAAGACCATAACACTAGGAAGTAAAATCGACTCGCCAACAAGACGAAGACCAACCCAGGGCAACAAATGCTACAGTGTCCGATCCCACAGCTCTGGAAGCGACCTCTACCCTAAACCACAAGTTACTAATGGCACAGTGGTCAACGTATCATAGCTCCAGAGCAGGGAGAAATAAAACTACATTAAAATGTAAAAGAGTGGGGGGCTGATGGGGATAAGGCTCTAAACCCCACAATCAGCCAAGAATCACAAACCCACTCACCCCAACCAAGCGAGTCCTAGAGCTGACAATAAAATCTACTTTCACGGAGGAAGGCAAGGACGCGATCAACCATCCGTGGGTCATCCGCCAAAACTAAAGGCAATGCATGCGGTAGGCCATAGTCGCCACGAAGTGTCGAATGGAGAGGACATTCAGTCAGAATATGAGACACGGATTGTACGGCTCCACAATCACAATGTGGTGGATTGTCATTTCGTAAAAGAAATCCATGGGTCAGCCTGCAGTGTCCAAGACGGAGGCGACAGAGGACAATTGATTCTCTCCGGGAAGGGCGTAAAGATGAACTCCAAGCTGCAGTCGTATCTTTGATGGTGCGGAGTTTATTGGAAGGGGCAGTAGCTTTCCAACTGCTATCCCATGAGGAGTGAAACAAAGATCTGATCTGCACCCGCAGATCCGCACCCGGAATTTGAAAGGGGGATGGGCAGCGAGTAATTGCTGATCTAGCCAACTGGTCAGCCTCTTCATTCCCTGTAATACCAACATGGCTTGGCACCCAGAGAAAGGTAACGGAGCAGGCAGCACGATGAAGGTCAGCAAGGAGATCATGGATGGAAATAACTAAAGGATGGGAGGGGAAACAACGATCAATGGCCTGCAGACTGCTCATGGAGTCAGCACAGATTAAACCACGTTCCACGGCAGAATGTTTAATAAAACAGAGGGCTCTATAAATCTCCATCAGCTCTGCCGTAAACACAATGCATGCCTCTGGCAGAGAATGGCATTCCGCCCCAACAGGAGATGTAAAAGCATATCCGGAGTGGCCCACTGTTTTCGAGCCATCAGTGTAGAAGATAGAGGCTCCCTGAAACTCCTCCAGTACTGGGCGCACCAAACGCCGAAAGACCATGGGGGAAATTAAAGCTTTTGGGCCCTGGAAGAGATCCGCCCGAATTAGTGGTCGCGGCACCATCCACGGAGGTGTGAGTGCAGTAAAATGGGAGGCGCAATCTAGGGAAGGGAAATGGAAATCCCGGCAAAGAGAGGCAAGCCGCAGTCCGACGGGAAGGCCCGCCCGCGGCCGGGTATCAGGGGGTCGAAAACCTTCATATGCAAAAAGAACCTGGTAAGCGGGATGATCAGGATATTGCCGGATGGCGATGGCATAAGACGCCAGAAGCTGATGCCGCCTGACCTGAAGAGGGCAGATTCCCGCCTCAACAAGGAGACTGTCGACCGGGCTAGCCGGGAATGCACCTGTAGCCAAGCGGACACCATAATGGTGAACCGGGTCTAATAATTTCAGGGCAGAAGGAGCTGCCGAGCTATAAACTTGACACCCATAGTCCAATCGGGACAAGATTAGAGCCCGATAGATACGGAGGATAGTTGTTCGGTCTGCACCCCAAGATGAATGAGCAAGGAAACGTAGGGCATTAAGTTTCCTCATACAACTAATCTTTAGGTGGCGAATATGGGGCACCCAAGTCAATTTTTTGTCAAAGAGAAGACCCAGGAAACGATGCTGTGCTACAACTTCCAGGCGCTGATTACCCAAGAACAGTTCTGGATCAGGGTGAACTGTAGTACGACGACAAAAGTGCACCACCCTCGTTTTTGACGAGGAAAACTGGAAACCATGGGACGTAGCCCACACTGAAGCCCGCCGAATGGCGCTCTGGAGCTGACGTTCAGTAGAGGCTACTGAGCAGGAGCTGTACCATATGCAAAAGTCGTCGACATACAATGCCGGGGTTACCAGTGACCCAACAGAGCTCACCAACCCATTGATGGCGATTAGAAAAAGTGTAACACTCAACACTGAGCCCTGGGGGACGCCGTTCTCCTGTATCCGAGGGGAGCTAAAGGAAGAGCCAACTCTGACACGGAACAGGCGGTGGGATAAAAACTGACGGATAAAAATTGGTAAGGAGCCTCTGAGGCCCCAGTCATGAAGAGAACGTAAAATATGATGACGCCAAGCAGTGTCGTACGCCTTATGAAGATCGAAGAAGACTGCTACCAGATGATGTCTTTTGGAGAAGGCCTGTCTGATCGCAGTCTCCAGTCGAAGTAAATGGTCAATAGGGGATCGTCCCTCCCGGAACCCACACTGGTAAGGTGAGAGAAGTCCCCGGGATTCAAGAACCCAGCATAATCTGCGGGCTACCATCCGTTCAAGTAGTTTACAGGGGACACTTGTCAGGCTTATTGGTCGATAACTGTCCAGCGCCGACGGGTCCTTGCCAGGCTTGAGGGCAGGGACCACAATACTCTCCCTCCACTGGGAGGGGAACACATTTAGAGCATTTATCTACTTTTGCAAAACACAGGAAAAAAAACCTTAATATACTGTTATAACAATTAAATTTAAATATATTTCATTACAATGGTTTATTAATGTCGGTGAAATCTAGTAGTAATTTAAAAAGTAAAATGCTCAAGCATATCTAAATAGATGAGAATAGAAAAACTCATTTAATGCAAAACTGTGTTTGTTGCATTTATCGAGTTTTGAAAAAACGCTCTTCATATGCAAACCGATATTGTAAATACAGGGTGTCCTGAAAAGGGCCCCCTGATTTCAAAATTAAATATATAGAAAATAAAGATCGATAGAGGAATGCAGTAAACGGTATGTTTATTGTCAAAGCTGTAAGAAGTTCATACAGCAGTTTGAAATAATAGTTACAAAAGCTGCTAACAGATGGCGCTGTACAGCTTATATCAGCATACATAAGTGAAACAATCGTATGAAAACACTCTTTGCAAACAATCACATCACAATGTTTTCAAAACGTTCACCATTGGCACTACAGAGGTGGCGCAAACGAAGAATGAAATTCGCCATCACATGTCGTAGTGTCTCAACCGAAATGGGTTCACATTCACCAAAAAAACGCGTTGTTCAATGGAGTACATGGTTTTAATCTCTTCCTTCGGTACGCTAACTTCCTTTCACGTTTCAATAGTGGTACTGATCGCTCTGGGCTTCGGATCACTATACTAGGCATTACGTATGGCGATTACAGCGCCATCTATTGTAACTATTATTTCAAACTGCTGTATAAACTTCTTACAGCTTTCACAATAAACATACCGTTTACTGCATTCCTCTATCGATCATTGTTTTTCGAGATATTTAATTTTGAAATCAGGGAGTCCTTTTCTGGACATCCTGTATGACATCTTGGTCATCTACATATACCGAGTAAACGGACTATTGTAAGTATAAGAACTTATATTGCCCTTCAAATTAGATAATTTCAATGCTTCAACATTTCACCCAATTTACTAATGATTATAATGACTATTGTATTACAGTGTACCCTTGATAATGGCCTAAAAGCCGAAATCCGGACTGTGACAATAAATAATACAACCTTACAGTCAAATGGCGGTCAAATCATTTTTCCTTACATTTACAAACATTTAAACATTTATCTGCCTCTGTCGCCTCCGCCTTCTCGTTCTCCTCTACATCTTCATATATTTGTACAGAATTAAACTGTAAATTACAAGTGCTTGGCGGAGAGTTCAACGAACCACTTTCATTAAATTTCTCTACCGTTCCATTCTCTAATAGCACGCGGGAAAAAGGGACACCTAAATCTTACCGTTTTAGATCTTATTTTATTATGATGAAAAATTACAATACCTGCCAAAGTCGTGGTAATCTGTCAACGGGCGTTAAAGTCTGGAGTAAGGAACCATCCACCATGTGTCGCACGTAATCTTGCGTAGACAGTGATGTTTCTCTTATTTTGCAGGTCAAGTGTGCAAAATTTCATCAAGATAGGAATAAAACGACAGATTGGTGTCGAAGTCTGTTGTAAAGTACCCTCCACCATGCACCGTGCGTATTATTACGTAGACAGTGCCGTCTTCTTGTTCTGAAGTTCAAGTGTAAAAAATTGTATCGCAGTCGGATGGGCGATATAGCAGACCATAAAATTCGAATCTCATACGAAGTGGTGATGCCCTCGTTAAAAAATTACCATTTTCCATTTTTCCAGCTGTTCCTTTGGGTTTTCTCTATTTTTTCTAAAGCACCCCTGTTTTAAAGCGAACAAAAGAAGAAATGTATTATTCAAATATGTGAAGCCATTTATGAGTTTTAGGGAGACGAACGCACAGCAATTAGTTTTCAAATGTATATAGACGTCGAAACCTATCGTAAAATAATAATAATAATAATAAAATCGAGAAATGTCCTAGAATTTGAGGGCACGGTGGCCAGAATCGGCGTTACACAGTGTAAACTCTACGAAACCGGCGTCTCGGACCAAGCTACGTAATTGTATAACGTAAAGTACCCTGCGCGACTATATTAACGCTTTATGTCCCTATGAATCAACTTAAGATGTACAGTGGATGCAGGTTCGCCTACGAATGTTGCAAATGGATATATGACGTAGGCTAGAATCTACCGTGTCACAAAGGGCTAAGGAAAACTATATAGCATTTGTTTATCTTTCCGCATGTACGTAAGCTGACAAGGGGAGGCCACGACATTCGGATTACGGATTTTCTTCTATCTTTGTACTCTTTCAGCAGACCATTAGGACAACATAATGTGCAAGGACTAAGGAGCAATACTTACACGATTTCGAGAAAATCGCAGTAGCAGGTTCACGCTTCGATCTTGTAACCCCGTGTTGTAGCTGTAAGTAAGCTATAAGAAGAGGTCTGCACGGATAAGAAAAGTGTTATCCGCATCCGCACGGCATCCGCAAGGCCCATATCCGCAACCGCATCCGCGGCACTTTATCCGCATCCGCAAGTTCGTTATCCGCATCCGCAGATATTAAAGTTTTGAGTGGGTAATAGTAATAATAGTATTTAAAAATCAAGGTATGTAATGATATAATTATTGTTAGGGTGTCATTTCTGCGACGACTTCTCGAATAACGGTAACTGTTCTATAGCGACTCCAAAACAGGCTATTCCAAACAGGAAAACATTGGCGCTCCGGACACACACAGTAGCGCTTCGGAGCCCGTGTGGTCGGAGTAATGCGTCAGCTGTTTAATACAGGCATATTCTTAAATTTCAGTGGTTAAAAGTGACAGGCATAGAGGAGATATTACTGTGTTTACATAATAACAAAAACAAAAAACCGATTCTTTCAGACTTACAAAAGGGACACTTTATTTTCCCCATATTAATGCACAAGAGGTTATGTGACACAAAGCAAAGCATGTCATTTCAAGTGTTAAAACTGCCGCCTACTTCTAATTGGTAACTGTCAGCAAAAAGAGACAATGTCGACTGCAGCTACGGCCAGCGTATAGAATTAGTGTACCTTCCTAAATACGTTAATTTCACTGTACACCGTATCTGATTATGAAAGTTGCTATGAAATGCTATTGTCAATATTACTTCCGTCGCCATTTATCTAATACATAAAAATGAATGTTTGTAAGTTTGTTCGTATTTTATGCACGGTTGTACCGTTCATTACGTTGCGATGAAAATTTGTCGACATATTGAATGCACTTACGCGACGGTTACTGACATAATTAAATGACTGAAAGACACATAGTTCAGGAGATATCACATAATAAACAATGAAATGCGCGGTAAACTGCTGCATCACGTGACAATGTTGCACATCTCTTGCTAAACCACTGGACCGATTTTAACCAAATTTGGTGCACGTATTCCTTCCTTGAGGTAACAATCATGTAGGGGTAATAAATAAGTAATTATGCTACTTTGTTATGTCTTACACGAATGTTTCAGAAAATTTGAAGTTCCACTTTTGTGTCCAGTGTAAGAATATACTTTTTTACCCGCGAAACAGGCTACTATATCGTTGATCTTTTCAATGTTCAATGTTTGTAAATCTATCGGACCAAACTGCTTGATCATCAGTCCGTAGCTTACAAACTACTTCAACTAAGGTAAACTAACCTAAGGACAACACACAGACACACACACAAACACACACACACACAAACACACACACACACACACACACACACACACACACACCCATGCCCCATGGAGGACTCGAACCTCCAACGCCGAGCAACCGAGCGCTCCGCAGCGAGGCGCCTTAGACCGCTCGGCTACTCCACCGCGGCGTTGATCTTTTCCTTGCCATCATATACGTTTCCATTTTTTTCCACATTGACGTTTTCTATTGTTTTTCTTTCACTAATGTCAAATCACCTCCTTTCACTTTACACGATATAGTATCCATTGATGCCCTGTTTATTTTAAAAAAGAAATATCACTGTATTTACCACAATATACGTTGTCACTCGGTCACTACAAAGCGCTAACGGAAGGCAGCGAAAATTTGGTATGGCACCTCTGGTGTGCAGTGGGCCGGTTTGCAACCCAGAAAGCACTTAACAGACACCAGGTAAGACATGGTCGCGTAAACTGATTAGACGCAGGTCCTTCGGGTACAACTACGTTCGCTGTGGCGCAGAGTAACTGTGTGGCTGTGGCCAGGGGATGAGGACAACAGACTTCCGCTCTACCTGGGCCCTGCAACGATTCGAAATGTTTATCGAGCTTATGAGATTTATTTTGTGTCCCAGCCTCGTCGCCGCTTTTGTGTCTCGTTTCCGTCGTAGGTGTCGGTGGCCGAGTGGAATGAGATCGACACAGGAATAAAGATAGCACGCTGGTGCAGGTACGGAGGGGAGCAGCCAGAAACTAGAAACACTAGAGTAAATTAGAACGAGATATATATTGCACAGAATTTATACAATACTTAACTTTAACACAATTCAGTACTGCAGAGTGCTGATACATAGTTGAGTTAGAGGCCTGCCTAGTGCCTGTCCAATAGCCAAGTCTTCACTAGTGCCTATCTGATTCCGAAGGTCCTAACTGGTTCCTATCTTAGTCCCAAGTGAACGATGTCGTTCAGTGGTGGCCACGAGCGGAGTTGCAGCAGAGGGCGCTCGTGGCTGTCGTCGTAAGAACGCCGCGCCGTGCGAGCATGGCGGCGCGCGGCGAAAGTAGGTGGCGCGCACTTTGTACTTGTGCGACACCACAATTTAACTACGGGGTCATCAGTCCCTAAACTTACGAACTACTTATGAACTAGCTAATACTAAGGACGGCACAAATATCCATGTCCTAAGAACCCCCGACCGTAGTGGCCGTGCAGACTGTGACTGACACGCCGCAGAACGCTCGGCCACCGCGGCCGGCGTAACGATTCCTAGAATGTCCACAGGCTTGAAGTTTTCAGCTAACATTTCGACAGACGTACTGGGCAGATACCTCGCTCTTTATCGGCATCTAACACGCGAATATCTGCGTTGCTCGCAATTTTATTCACTAAGTAAGAAATACTGCGGATATCCGCATCCGCACGGACCTCTAGCCATAAGCAAGAGAAAGCGGTGGTCCAGCAGCAGCCGGGCGCGGTGGCTCAGCGCGTTCGGTCAGAGGGCTGAACGATCTCTGCAATAAAAACGCTGAGCCAACAACTGAACAATAAGTAACGAACAAACGCCTGCAACGGATCCAACTCCAAGGGGTTAGCGTTGTAGCTTTTTCAATCGGTGGATTGCCAGTTCAATCATACAGACATATATATATATATATATATATATATATATATATATATATATATATATATATATATATATTAGGACACAATCTGAGTAGCTCTCTTAGACTTTTCGCGAATGATGCTGTCACTTGTTAGTAAAGTCACGAGAAGAAGAAAAGCAACTGTAAAATTATTTAGATAAGAGATCAGCATGGTGCAAAAATTGGAAATCGTCAGGTCATCCGTATGACCATTAAAAGAATTCCGTTAAACTTCATTTACACGATGAATCAGTTAAATCTAAATGCCGTAAATTGAACTAAACACCTAGAAGTAAGCCGGCCGCGGTGGCCAAGGGGACTGCGGCGCGCCAGTCACAGTCTGCACGGCCGCTACCGTCGGGGGTTCGAATCCCCTCTCGGGCATGGATGTTTGTGCCGTCTTTAGTATAAGCTAGTTCATAAGTAGTTTGTAAGTTAAGGGACTGATGACGCCGCAGTTAAGTCCCATAAGCTTTACAAACATTTGAACATTTTTTACACTGTTCGTTCTGCTACAGTAGTAACGTCTCGCCGCTGTGCAGGTTCACTGCCCCTCCCCTTGTTGTGCATCCTGTGTCTGCAGGTCGAAGCGTCCAGTGCAGTGCACGTGCAACGGACTTCGAAAGTCACAAGTATACAGTTTCCGGAAAACCTTGTGTGTTTGGTCGTTTACTTGTAGAAAATTTTTAATATGATATCTGTTGTAATAATAAACGTATGTAAACAGACAAATAACATTGAACATTCAATAAAGCCGCGTGGAGTGGCCGAGCGTTCTAAGGCGGCTTGCTGCGGAGCGCGGGGTTTCTCGCCGTCGCATTTTCAGGTCCTCCCTCGGGCATGGGTGTCGGCGTTGACCTTAGAATAAATTACTTCAAGTTACGTAAGTAGTTTGTAAGCCAAGGGACTGATGATCAACGTAGTTAAGACCCTTAGATTTACAAACATTTGAACATTCAATAAATGTCTATGCAACTCCTTGTATTTTCTTTTTTCGTTATATTATCTATGAAATGTAATATTTGTGGGTCGGAGGTATAGGACACTATGTCACATTTACTAAATTTGACAAGAGAGTAGTTTGAAGGTGTTTTACTGTGTTCTCCCTTAAATATCTTGCTTATTAATAGCATCACCATAACGAAATTTGGTCATTTTACACTTTGAACATTAAGTATCTTTTTGCTTCACGTGTAATAGCTTTTTTTTAAGTTTTGTACCAGTTCTGCATATATATAACAGACATGGTGTTGTATAACTCCCATAAACATTTGCATTTTATGGCATAGAGCTATTGGTATTTGACGAATAATGTTACTCAATCGCATTAATTTCATAGTACGAATATATTACATAAACAGACCGTTACTCATATTGTGGACCACGGTGGAGTGGCCGAGCGTTCCAAGGCGCCTTGCTGCGGATCGCGCCACTGCTCGCCGTTGGAGGTTCGAGCCCTCCCTCCCGCATGTGTGTATTTCTTGTCCTTAGCATAAGTTAGTTTAAGCTGTTTGTAAGCCTAGGGTTTCTTGACCAGCGTAGTTAAGTCCCACAGATTTACAAAAAATTGAACATCTTTTCATATTGTGGTACAACTTGCTGTACGAACATAAATGTCACAATTGGTCCTAACACACATTCTATGTCTTCTTCTGCATAGTCTTATGTTTGTAGTACGTATATGTTCTAGGTTCTTATAAAATGTACGACAGAGTGAAGGGGTATATGACATTAAATAATAATATTTCTGCAGCGAAATAGTTCTTGGGACATCTGACAGTTGGTTCAAATTTGCTGGAAATGTAAGTCCCTGTCTGCGTAACCTAACGAAGTCGACCTGTTTATTGTCACCATCAAAAGATGTTTTGAAGTACAAAATCACCACGTTTTCCTGTTTCACCTGCAACTGCGCACACTTTGCTAACAAAGATGGCCATTTCTCCAAATCCATTTTCCTTTGAACACGCTGTACATAATACATGGCTGTGTGGTGGGTGATGGATGTTATGGCGGTGGGAAGTTGATTTACATGAGATGTACAAATGTGTGTCCATGTTCCTCAATGCATAATGCAATGCGCCGTCGAAAGGATCTGCGGACGAGATGTAACATCGCCGGTGTGACGGAGCGACATGCGTCCTCGATGCGCCGTTTTAGATCATCTGGGGATGTGGGCTCAGTGACATAAACACGATCCTTTAGATATCCCCACAAAAAGAAATCTACTGGTGTTAAATCGGGCGACCTTGCGGGCCATGAATGAGGACCATGGCGCCCCAACCATCTTCCTGCAAACCTGTTGTTTAGTTCTTCCACAACAGCACGCGCAGAATGGGCTGGGTGACCATCGTGCTGCATCCACATATGGACTCTCGTGTGTAGACACACATGTTCAAGGAGACCACCCAAACTGTCGGCTATAAAAGCGCGATATAACTCACCTGTCAGTGTACCTTGGAAGTAGTGTGGACCGATGATTTCATCCCCAAGGATTCCACACCACACTTTAATAGACCACCTACGTTGACGGTCGACAGGTCGTACCCACCGAGGGTTGTCTGCGGCCCAGTAGTGCATGTTATGGCGATTCACTCCACCATAATTTGAGAATGTGGACTCATCAGAGAACATAACACTTTGTAAAGATTCCAGCGTGAAATTACGCATGGCCCACTCACAGAATGTCACTCTTGCATGGAAATCATTCCCATGCAGCTCCTGGGTCAGTGACAGGCGGTAGGGGTGAAACCTGTGGCCGTATACTATACGCCACACAGATGTGAGACTGACACCAGCGATTGCAGCAACGGCTCGTAAGCTGACAAGAGGATCGTGGTGTAGTGCAGCTAAAACAAACACCTCCGTCTCCTCACTTCTTGCAGATCTTCGTCTGTTACTGCGGCGCATTACCAAGCTGCCTGTTTCCCGAAGTCGTTGTTCGGCACGTAAGAACGTAATGGCTGCCGGGGTTCTTCGCCTAGGATATCTCACGGCGTACGCCGTGACTGCTTCAGTGGCATTGTGTCGGCACTCGCCGAGCTTCAGCAACATCTCAACGTACTCGTTGTTCGTGTATGCCATCGTCATCCGACGTCAGTAACTGTGGTATATTGAGCCCCGGTTGTTTGCGTGGCTCCAACTGTCGGGTATACGGCCGTGTGCGGCGACAGACGGCTGTCTAACAGCGCATCGAGGAAGCTTCTCGCTCCGTGACACCGGCGACGTTAACAACGCGGCCGCGCCACATTTAGAAGGCGCATTGCATTATGCGCAGCGTTTGTGGTATCTGCCCCTGAAACTTTGAAGGGTTTTAGCTCCCAAACTAACAGTGATAGGAATGTAGTTTAAATTGATTTGGACGCAGCTGGTTTCAACGAATCCAATGCACGATATAAAACACTATTGTTCCATTTAAAACTTATATCTTTGTGCTGTAACTCTTTGGTAAATGATATAATAAACTTTGTTCATAGCTCCGCAGAAAGTGTAACATTTCTTGTGTTGACCTACCGCATTAAAATGTCCCGTCACCTATTATTTTATAAGTTACAGAGGCAAACACACTTAGTGAAACACCCTATATATGAGGTAATAAGACCAGTGTTGAAGATAAAGTCCCATAAGCTGTACAAACATTTGAACATTTTTTTGTTGTTGATGAAACAAAATACATAAAAGCAAACGACGGTATGAGTTAGCATCGAAGTGGCGATCCACCGACAGAAAAGACAAAACGCTAACCACTGGAGCACCGCTATCTCTTGCTTATGTCTTACTTATAGCAGACTAGCTGCTCCCCGCGGTGTTACCCGTGGTTCAATAGTCAGACATTAAAGTACCAAGAAAGGGCATAAATAACTACATGACTGTTTGTTACATTGTTAGCACGGAATATATAATTGTCTTGGAACGGATGGAGAGCCAAAAATCTATTGCAATACGTCCCTGTAAAAACAACGTTTCGAGACTTTTTGTTCTCCGAGTATACGTAGAGATTTCTAGCTCTCGATACACGGGAGCAGCCTACGTAGAGCTGTCCGTGCGAGAAACATGGGAACATGGGATGGCCAGATGAATACCTGCCACTTTTAATGTTTGTCCTTGACTCTTGTTTATAGTAATCGAGAAGGCCACTTTCAATGGGAACTGTAACCGTTTAAACTGGAATGGCAAGTTTGTTGGGATGATGGGAATTTGTGGTAAATACAGTCGCTCCCTTGGCTCCACAGGTGATGATGGTGGCCTGCACGATATGCCTTCTCAGGTCCGTGATGCGTAACCTGGTGCCATTGCATAATCGTGGTGCATCCAAGTTGCGCATCAATAAAACAGACACACCCAGCTTCAGCTCCAACTTGTGGCATGGCACCCCTGAGAGCTCTAATGAGTTTAGAAACTCTACAGGGTATAGAGTTGCATCATCTGTTGTCATCACTGTATCGATTGACGTGTGAGTAGTCACCTCACCAGGTACTTGAGCAATAATTTTGTTATTGATATTTCTCACCGATTCATTCTTAGATGCCAAGATAACTCTTTCACATAACCATTCCTCATTGCTCAAGTTTTCATCTAAACTTGAAAAAGAACCTCATTAATTAGGTTATCTTCCGAGCTTACAACAGTGCAGAAGTGGTTTTCAAATTTTATTAGGCCTTCCGCGTCCGTTGCGATGCGGCCCTCACCGATGTCGAGGAGGTATTGAGCAAAGAGCCTAGATTCTTGATCGTTGTAGAGTTGGACCCTCATATAAGTTTTCAGCTGTAAACTTTCTACGTGTGCCCAGAGAGGCGAGGATTTGAGGCACGCGTTGATCTCGTCTGCCGCAGTGGCTCGCTCTATGACCGGCAGCGCCTGTCGGAAGTCGCCTGCGAGCAGAAACAACGACTCCACCCATCAATATTCCTGTACCACGGATGTCTTGCAAGCTTCGGTTGAGCGTCTTCATCGCACACTTGTGTGACGTCGAGCATTCATCCCACACAATTAATTTGCACTGCTGCAACAGAGCGGCGCGACCACTGGTTTTGCTTATATTGCAAGTGGTCGTTTCCTCACTCGCAAGGTTCAAAGGAAACTTGAATACCGAGTGGGCAGTTCTTCCTCCGCTGAGCAAGTTCGCGGCTATACCAGAGGACGCAACAGCTAGCGCGACATTCCTGTCCTTGCGCAACTGGGCCAGCAGCAAATTCAGTAGGAATGTCTTGCCAGTGCCCCCAGGTGCGTCCAAGAAAATGAGACCCCCCTTTTCCGTTCTCCACGCGAGTCAAAATTGTATTGAAAACATGCATTTGGTCTGGTTGTAGCAGGGGCCAGGTTCGGCAACTTGGGCCTCCAAGTCTGTCATGTCGTAACTGAGTTCCCTGAGCAAATCAGTGGACAACTCTCCTGATCGTTGTGGAGTGGGCATGTCCAAATCAGACAGCCTTTTCCCCTCCATCGAGAAAACGTTATCCTCAATAAGCTTAAGAGATTCGTAAAAATATATTTCATCGCTGGCCTGTGCTGTCCCTTGGTACTGATGCGCGATGTCTTCAGAAAACGCTCTTTGATATTTATTCTAAAGTGCCATAGGGTTCGAGAGTCTACAAGTGCTCAGCATTATAGAAATGAGCTCTCTCAACTTGGCTGATGACCGGCACAATACAGCGTCCTCTATTGTAGCCATCATCTTCCAAAAGTCCCATCGCCTCACATGCTTCCGGAACGTGGCTTTTACTTGTCCGTCAACTGTTTCCAGGACCTGAAAACTGATGGGGCCACGGACACGGGTCAGAAGCAAACGTACGCAATAACACTCAAAATGGGTTACATGCACTGTGTAAATTCTGCGTCTGACGCCTTCACACTTGGCCATCCTTCGACCGGGGTGCCCTGCACACGTCGTTTCCATTCTTTCGGTGACGTGTTCCATGTGTAATATTTTGGCACATCGGTGTACAGCAGTATTCTGGCAAATTAATCGGTCTGGCACAGACGGAAAAATGCGGTGAGGGTGGTAGTGGGCGGTGTCGCTATTCGATCACGCAAATTGGACTCCGTAAAGTACACGCGCTCGCCATTGGGAAGGTGCACTGCCAAGTGTGTCACTGTCGGATGCCTCTCGTGAAGCGGCAAGCCCAATATCCGCCATGCAGCTTCGTTGCTGCTGACATATCGATTGCCTCTAAACATCTGCACTTCGTCTCTTGGATCAATATGATATTAGCGCTGGTGTTGCACAATAAATATCGCCTGGTCACTGCCTTTGTTTATGTATTTGCAAATGTTTTTAACTGCCTTAATCGAGTTACAGTACTCCACATTAATGTGGGCATTAAATATTTTGCAAAGGAGTGGTGAGTATGGAACGATCCAGCTGTTGTCCAGTACGACTTCTTGTGCCATACCTCTCAGTTTCATTGTGAGTGTATGTCCCCCATCCTCGGGCGCTCTACGTCTGTACAATGGATATCCATTTTCGCTCGTTTGGGTCTCTTTTAACAGTGGTCGTGGATACTTTTTGCTGCATTTTCTGTCCTTCATGCACGGAGACATAGGGTTCAGCATTCCGCAAGGACCGTGGAGTAGTCTCTTAGTGACCGTGTCATATAGCTGCTTGTCCACATTGGGGTCAGGTAGCTCTGCTGATATCAGTGCATCGATTTGTTTCGGCCGAAATTTCTGTTTTAACCATAGCAGCAAGTGCACATGCGGCAAGCCGCGCTTTTGCCACTCAATGGAATACATGAAGCACTGTACTTCACCAAAAACTTGCCCTTTCCTCAGGAGGGCCACCAACTTTTGTACTTTAATCTTAAAAAGGCGCGCTACAATGTCATGGCGAGCTGTCGGTTTCTGCCCGACCATCAGTTCTTCCCTGATCTCGGCCCAGGCGGGGTTGCACGTAAAGGTGATAAATAAGTGCCGGCCGCGGTGGTCGATGGGACTGAGGCGCTTCAGTCACGTTCTGCACGGCCACTACGGTCGGGGGTTCGAATCCCCCCCTCGGGCATGGATATTTGTGCCGTCCTTAGTTGTAGCTAGTTCATAAGTAGTTTGTACGTTTAGGGACTGATGACCCCGTAGTTAAGTCCCTTAAGCTCTACAAACATTTGAACATTTGATAAATAAGTCCGGCCGACCATAGTTCCGGACATAGGAGAACGCGTCCTGAGTGTATTCGTGAAGATACCTCGGACTATTGACAAATGATGACGGGAGAATGACCATCTGACCTAAGTCGTTCGGATTTACATTGGCATCGTTCGCAATTGCGTCTTGGAGATGGACGTAATTATCTGCACGCAGCTTTCTTTGGTTTAGCGCTATGAACCTTAGACGCTCACTCTCCATCTTCACGAACATGTCTACCAAAAATTGCGACAAAAGTACCTTGCACCGCAACGGCAAGTTGAAGTCATAAGGTGAAATGCATAGAAATCATTACATGTAACTTTTTTGTTTGGGTTCGGTTGCCCAGTCGCAGGATTCATTTGAGGAATACCAATGTGATATCCTTCTTGCCCTTTCCAAAACATAATGGGATACTGTAGAACATCATAGTAGCGGTGCGTGTCCACAATCCTGGTGACAGAGTCGTCACAGGACAATGTCCCTGGGGGCAGTATGGTCAGCACAGCCGCGACCTCGGCCACGGTCGGTGCGTTGTAGCGCCGTGCGTGCTGCCCGCTTGGCACACGATCTGCATGAATCACCAGCTTGCAGATATCGTCGGGCATGTTCTCCAAAGCTGTTTTAAACTCGTGCACGAATACGTTGTGATCATGCAGAACTTTCTGAATTTTCTGTACAGTCGCGCGTTCAACTTCATGAATAATTTGACACCGTCTGTCAGTCTCTCTTTCGTCGTCGCCTATAAAGTAAATTTGCAAAAATTTAGCTTTACCATTGGACGGAGGTATAAGGGACCCTATTTTATGGTGCACTTGTCCATGTACCGTGAAGGTAGGTGAAAACCCAGACATGGCTAGAATTCTATCTGCCCCAAAGGAGGTCATGTGAAAACATGCATTATACTTTCTTATACGATTTAGGAACTGCTGTGACTCGTCGGTGTCTCCAGCTGATAATTGATTTAAAGGATCCGCCGGCTCTTCTAATGTAGGTACGTATACCTTGCCCCCAGAGCAACACATTCCCGGCGTTTCCTCCTTCCATTTAAGTGCCCCACAAAATCTGCATGCCTTGTTCATACAGTCAATTTCGATGAGTGTGTGGTTACTGTAATCCAAAGTTGGATCATACTTGAAAGCACAAGTTTTTACGAAACCCCAGGTATTCATCCGACGTAGACCTTGTCGTTGTGCAACAGCATGTCGGCGTGCGTCTGCTTCTTCGGCTGTCTCAGAAACACGCAGAGATGCAGTGCGTTCAGCGTTCTGCTGACGTCATCATCAGCTTGCGCAGCGGTTTCAGCCGCTCCAACTACTGCCTGCCGCTCCGCCTGCCTAATTTTCCGCTCTTCAGCATCTGTAGGCGATTGTTGCTGTCTAGCTACCTTCATAGCTAGAGCGCGTTTAGAGCTCCGAGATAGATTTGACTTGCGTTTGCTAGGCATTAGAAACTTAAACAGTAATACCTAAAGTGAGGAACTGGTGTCGTAAAATATCCGACCAAACAACAAAATCTAGCAAGTAACTACAATAACAACAATACAGTAATCGAAAACAAATGCAAAGTAAAGGAACAAAATAAACAGCACACCTAACGGAGAAAAGTAACGAAATAAAAAAGAAATATAACGGAGAAACGAACTGTTGAGATCTTACAAATGCAAAGCTTACCAACAAAAGAAACAACAAATGTAACGAATAAAGAAACTATCCTGATCCTATAAATACGAACTAAACGAATGAAAGAAACAATAAATATAACAGGGAAACAAACCAACGAAATCACCAAAGAAAGATTGAATCAGTGAAATCTAACCAGCAAAGTCACGTCAATGCATTAAAAGCAAACGTTCGAATGCTATAAATAATCGAAATCACCAAAGAAACTATTATTCATTGAAATCCAAAGAGAATACAATTTTAAAGAATTACGATAACATCACAATGTTCGAACATCTATAGTTGAAGGTGACAGTCGAATACACGTCATCGAAAACCAATATTTAAGAACCTGGATAGTACCACAATTTATCACACATTATACGTCCTGAGAAATATTTTCATGAGTGTTATATTGCCTGCTATCTGTTGAGTGCATTTGCTACTACTTTCGTTGCAGTTGGCCGGAACACACAACGTTTCGTTACAACAAATGAAAATGAATGCGGCATAAACGCCAACATTCAGATTTCTTGTGTATGTAATTATATGTCAGTTATGCCGTTTTGGCAGTATCCCAGAATCTTTTTGTATATTCGAAAGTAAAAAAGATAACAATAACAAAGGAAAAACATTTCACTATAGCAGTACACGAACCATTGCCCAAAGTATTAGAAGTTTATGACATGACACGTTAACCCCCGCGGCTAAACATGACGTACACTACATAGCAACTCTGCTGTTGTATTAGCAGCTTCTTACAACCGTTACGTATTTCTATGGCTATATTTCAAATAAATAACTTGTAATAAACATTTTGAAAAGTAGCCTATGTCCTAATCCAAGACATAAGAAATCTCTTTATGAAATTTCATCTAAATCAGTGCTGAAGTTTTAGCGTTATGCGGTAACAAACATACAAACTTTCGCATTTATAATATGTATAGGATATACACGGTTACATGCAAGCGTAGGCTTTCGTGGCCGTTGTCACTGTCAGTAAATTTTTTCTGGGTATGAGACCGCATCGTCATTTTTATAAAATCTACCGACGTTTCGGCCACTGTTGCAGGTGGCTTACATCAGGGTCTGTGTCTGACCCTAACACAGCCCCTGATCAACAGTAGCCGAAATGTCGGTAGATTTTATAAAAATGACGGTGCGGTCTCATACCCAGAAGAATTTTATTTACACGCGGTTACATGTTCGACACGTGAAACTACTACTGCGATTTTCTCGAAATCGTGTAAGTATTGCGCCTTAGTCCTTGCACATTATGTTTTTCTGTCTGCTAAAAGGATACAAAATTTGAAGAAAATCTGACATCCGAATGCCGTGGCCTCCCCCTGTTCATTCTTCGAAAATTAGAAGACTCTTGTACATTGCAGAAAGCAACTACTGTATGAATTCTTTAGACGATCTTTCGATGTATAGTTTGAAAACGCGATTTCCCATCATCAACTTTTGACCTTGATTTTTTTCAAAAACTACTGAGTATCTAGCGAAATGTTGAAACACGTGTCTCTTTATATTCAACTAGCTGTAAACCTGGTGTTGCCCGGGTGTTTATTTATCCTACACTCTCGTAGTCCACATCACCCCCCCCCCTCTCTCTCTCTGCATCCACCTCTTTCTCTCCCACCTCTCTGTTCGTTTCCACCTTTCCCTCTCGGCAAAGATTTCTACAAGGTACCCTTTGTCATGTACCATACAAACATTTATGTACACAGTGATCTTCCTCTTGGTTTAAAGGTCATGTGTGCAAAAATCCATAAAGATTGGAGCAAAACTATGCATTTTGTAAAGTTCCGTAAGTTAACCCATTAGCACGTAGCGTTGCCATAAGGTAACATTTGTAACACTTTTTTAAATCGTAGTTTCCACGACGACAATGAAATGAGAGAGTTGGCAGCACCTGCTTCCGTTTTGCAAGTCTGTAAAGTTCACTACAACGCAACAGTTTTAACAATACATTTCAATGTTGTGACATATGCGGTTTTGGAAGTCGTAGTTTGCTGGATGAATAAGAAAAATGGAGTATAAGTTCGAGTAAGTATATTTTACACAGTAATTTATGATGCTTAATTTTTTTTTTTTTTTTAGTATGGTTATGCTTTATATCCTCCAATATATATTTTCTCTGAAAGTTATTGCTTGCTGTGAAACAAAAATTACGTTCATTTAGGCCAATTGAACTACGGTGTTGCCATATGGCAGTAAAATGATACTCAGTAAAATGATGAAGTTTTCATTTTTTCTTTTAGAAGAGTTCTCACTTTCTGAGGCGCTGGGGATTCTTTATCGTGATGATATTGCCGGTGATGTGTTTGTTGAGCCCCCAGATCCGAATGTAGACAGATGAAGATTCAGGAACGGATGTTGGTGGGTAAGTACACCTACCATTGGTTTGTTTTGAATTGCTTGTTTACTGATACCGACAACTTTAGCCTGAAATAATGCTGTCAAATAATGAAATGATCGGTGTTTATTACGAGGACCGAGACCCGCCAGCACAGTCGATGAATACTGCACAAGATCCAACTGTACCTGAACAAGCTGCACCACGTCCCAATGTACTGTACCAGAGTCATCTGTATCCAAAGTAACATCTATGTTATTATCCAACAATATTGTGAACTGGGTTTCTGACAGAGATACATGTGGTCGGCGGTGGGAGAAAGCAGCTGACAAACTCAGTCATGCCGGCCGCGGTGGCCGAGGAGACTGAGTCACTCCAGTCACGGTCTGTACGGCCACTACGGTCGAGGGTTCGAATCCCCACACGGGCATGGATATTTGTGCCGTCCTTAGTTGTAAGTAGCTCGTAAGTAGTTTGTAAGTTTAGGGACTGATGGCCCCGTAGTTAAGTCCCATAGACTCTACAAACATTTGAACATTTTGAACTCAGTCATCACATTGGTCTCTTTCTTCTAGTGGTGCAGAAGAGGTCGTCAAAGTCAAGAGATACTTGCAACAAATAAAGCGAAACATAACGATTCCCAGACCAAAACTGGTAGCCAAGTGTAACACACATATGGAATGTGCTGATCAGATGGATCAGAATCTAGATGCTACTGCGCTGGAATAAGGAGCAAGAAATGGTACTGGTGTATCTTTACATGGATGTTAGATGTCGCAGTACAAAACAGTTGGATATTGTATAATAAAGGACGAAACCAAACTATTTCTCAGCTCCAATTCAAGAGGGAAGTAACAGCAATGTACTTGCAGAGATACCATACTTCACCCAACGGAGCCGGAAGACCTTTTGCATCAAGGCATCTACTGACAGTCGCATATCAGATTCCATTAGATTTGATAAATGTGAACACCTTGTGCGGCATACAGAAGGAAAGAAAAAGAAAAGGTGTGCTCACAAATCTATATGACAACAATGTGTTCCAAGCGTAATGTGGGATTGTGTATAAATTGTTTTATTCCGTTTCATGTGCAGTAATCCAGCGATGAAGTGTTTGATTCATCATTATTAATTGCTTTTGTTATAAAATATCAAGTATATGACAGATTTTATAATAAGTTTACACAAAAGCGACGTATGTAATAAGACTTCTACTCATTTGGCTGAAGTTGTAATCCACACAAATTTAGGTATTGAAAGTGCTTAGCGTTGCCATATGGCAACATCAAGTATCTCATTAGAGGCAGTAATGGCTTTCGTAAAAATAATTGTGTTGTGTAATTTATGCCCTGTTGAGATATAATACAGCAAAATATTTTAAAGTTTTAAGGAAAAATTAATTCAGGCACTAATGGGTTAAGTACCCTCCACCACGCACCGAACGAAATTTTATACAGACAGTGACATTCCTCTTGTTTTTAAGTTAGAGTTTGCAAAATTTCATCAATATCGGAACAAAACTATAGATTTCCATGCAATAGAAACGCAGGGCCACATTGAAAAACTTTGTTGTTCTCAAATATTCCAGTTTTATTTCATACAACCCTTGTTCTGAGAATAACCAAAACAACAAAAAAAGGATCTGTGAAATCGGTGGAGCCGTTCTCAAGTTATAGCGAAACCAAGATATTTAGGGATCCATTTTTATGTTGCAAAGTACCCTCTCCCATGCACCATGGTAGACGGTGACGTTCCTCTTGTTTTGAAGGTCAAGCGTGCGAAATTTCGTGAAGATCGGAATGAAACTGTAGATTTCATGAGTCTGTAGGAGAAGTATGCTCCGCCATGCACCTATCACAAAATACTTTCTTAGCTGACGTTTTCTGCCTATAAACTACATTCGTGCCAAATTTCAGCTTCATAGGTGAATTAGTTTTCGAGATTTCGTGTTTAGTCAGTGAGTGTATTTTCGCTTTTATATAGATAGAGATTAAGAAAACAGATTGCTTAATTTTGGATTCAAGAGAATTAAGGGAGACTTGCAGACAAAAATAAATAGTAACATGCAAATCTGCAATGCTAACATTATTTCATTCAAGTTCATGCCTGATGCGGCAGTTTTACGGCATCTACAGCAAAACTGTTGTGAGCAGTAGACTTCTTTTCGTTTCATCATTTTGTGGGGAGGGGGGGGGAGAGGGAGGGGTCAGTTACAAAACGCTTCATAAACGACCGAAATTACATGCAAACTTTGTTGCAGGTTCCTAACTACTCACATTTTCCAATAACTGACGCATAAATCTGGGTATTCTCACGACGTGTCCTCTCATTATTTATGACGTCATATCTCCTGAACTATGTGTCGTGCTCTTTTGCTTTTGGGTCAGGAACCTTCGTGGCCGTACGATGAACATTTCACCAAAATTTCATTGCAATCTTATGAATTATTTATGAACACATAGAGAAAATAGACATATCATAAAATCGGTTCTATGAACCCTCTGCCATGCACTTCAATGTGACTTTCAGAGTATTTATGTAGATGTAGATAGTATTAATGATTACGAGGAAAATGTCGATTTGACGAGGTATTGCGTACTCATCTCTATTACTGCTGTTGTTGGTTTTTGAGGGGGCTAAATCTCTATTACTGCCTCAACCTCTGTACGTGACGACCTATTTTACGCGGTTTTAATTTATGTCATTTTAATCGAAGTTTACTTAATGTGGCATAACTAACTAGGCACATTATTTGGTGGTGTTTACATGGAGTCTGCACTGATATGAATCTACCTGGCCGATTAAAGGTGTGTGATGGGCCGGGATTCGAGCCCTGAACCATAGCCTTTCCCCCTTTTTTTGCGGGGGGGGGGGGGGGGTGTTCGGTCCGTTGCGGACGTGTGTTCGTTTAAGTCCTGTGTGTGTGTGTGTAACGTCCACGCAAAATGTCATGGAAATCGGCGAGGCACATGGTAGGCGCTCTGGTTGTCAGACAGCTGTGGGACGCTGCAGGTGCAGGCAGGCGGAGGCCCGGAACGAATGCCGGCCACGCCCAGCAGGGGCCCCGGCCACGGCTCACTTCCGGGGACCCCACTACCACGCCACGCGCACTATTGTTCCACTCAACCTCTTTACCAGCACCTAAGGCCGGGTTCTTACAAACAACTTCCGTGACGCCACTCCACAACTGGCTTTCGAGTAAGCTTTCACGATATCGTAAATAGCACCCAACACCTCACACAAGAACATTGACATTGCACTTTTGGGGACGTCTTAGACATCAAGAAATTGTGAATTTAGCGTTGGAGGGAAGTGTGTGGGGTAAAAACCGCAGAGGAAGACCAAGAGATGGATACAAAAAGCAGATTCAGACAGATGTAGGTTGCCGTTCTTCTGTGGAAACGAAGAGGCTTGCTCAGGATAGGGTATTGTGGAGAGCTGCATCAAACCAGTCTCCGGACTGAAGACCACAACAACAACTGTATGTACACTGGAACGATGACAGGTAATCGCCGGATGCCAGATGTCGAAGCGTCACTTGGAAATATTATTCGGCCGGTGGAAGGGGTTGGGGGCGATTTCCGACCCGGTAAACGGATTTAATCTACCAGGGAGTTTCATATCAGTGTACACTCCAAAAAATGTTCAAATGTTTGTATAGTCTATGGGACTTAACTACGGGGTTATCAGTCCCTAAACTGACAAACTACTTCTGAACTACTTACGAACTAGGACGGCACAAATATCCATGCCCGAGGGGGAAATCGAACCCCCGACCGTAGTGGCCGTGCAGACCGTGACTGGAGCGCTTTAGTCTTCTCGGCCACCGCTTTTATGATATGCGCACTTCACTTGAAGATGGGTAGTATGACACTGCCCGAAACGTCGCGATCCATCAACGCCGCCACCCGGCTGCAGACCCTAGAGATCATCACCGCTTCTATATTTTCCTACAGTTCCATTATCCAATAGCTCCCGGGAATCTTTTCTTTTTCGATCTGATTTATTTTATCATGATGATCATGTCTCTGTATGTAGGTAAGGGCTAACAAAATATGTTCGCATTCGGAAGAGAAAGTTGATGAAAGAAATTTCACAAATAGATCTCGTCGCAACCAATAACGCCTTAACACTTTCTCTCTCTCTCTCTCTCTCTCTCTCTCCCTCTCTTTCTCTCTCCTATATCGCGATAATACAAAAGGAGCTGCCCTTCTCTGAATTCTCTCTATTCCTCTCCCTCCCTCCCCCCTCTCTCTCTCTCTCTATCTATCTATCTAACTAACTACCTATCTCTTCCTTCCTCCCCGCTATAGCCGCGGCGGAACAGCTGTCGGCACTATAAGGCGCCTTGCTGTGGTGCGCGCCTCCGTTCGCCATCGGAGGTTCGAGTCCTTCCTCGAACAAGCGCGCGCTCGCGCGCGCTCTTGTGTGTGTGTGTGTGTGTGTGTGTGTGTTGTTCTTAGGATAAGTAGGTTTAAGTCGTTTGTGAAGTTATGGAACCTAACTGCATTGGTCATCGCTCTCTAAACTTACAAACATTTGACCTCCCCTATATCACGATAACACAAAACGAGCTGCCCTTTTCTGACCTTTCTCTGAATCTTCCGTCAGTCCCACCTGGTGTGGATCCCACAGTGCGCAGCAGTACTCCATAATAGGACCACAAGTGTGGTGTAGGCAGTTAACTGTTGTATCTTCTGAGTGTTCTGCCAATGATACGTGACCTTTGGTTCGCTTCCGTACAATGTGTTTTTTCAGTTTAAATTGTTGGTAATTCTTACTTCTAGGTGTTCAGTTGAATTTACGGCATTTAGATTTAACTGATTCATCGTGTAAATGAAGTTTAACGGAATTCTTTTAATGGTCATACGGTTGACCTCACAGTTAACATTATTAATGGGCGATTTCCAATTTTTGCACCATGCTGATCTCTTATCTAAATCATTTGACAGTTGCTTTTGTTCTTCTCGTGACTTTACTAACAAATAAATGACAGCATCATTCGCGAAAAGTCTAAGAGAGATACTCAGATTGTCACGTATATATATATATATATATATATGTTTGTATGTATGTCCT
The DNA here is from genome assembly GCA_026315105.1 of Locusta migratoria. Lineage (NCBI taxonomy): Eukaryota > Metazoa > Arthropoda > Insecta > Orthoptera > Acrididae > Locusta > Locusta migratoria. Next base: position 384,001,576 of record CM048755.1, read on the forward strand.
CTATGTGTTCATAAACTATTCATTCGACTGCAATGAAACTTTGGTGTACTGTTCACCTTACGCCCACGAAGGTTCCTGACCCAAAAACAAAGAGCACCACATATAGCTCAGAAGATATAACGTCATAAATAATGAGAGGCCACCGCGTGAAAATACCCAGATTTATGCGTCAATTATTGGAAATTGGAGTAGTAAGCGACCTGCAACAAAGTTTGCATGTAATTTCAGACGTTTATGAAACGTTTTGTAACTGACTCCCCCCCCCCAAAAAAAAAAATGATGAAACGAAAAGAAGTCTATCACTCACAACAGATTTGCATGTTACTGTTTATTTTTGTCTGCAAGTCTCCCTTAATTCTCTTGCATCCACAATTAAGCAATCTGTTTTCTTAATCTCTATCTATATAAAAGCGAAAGGACACTCACTCACTCACTGACTAAACACTAAATCTCGAAAACTAATTCACCTGTTGTTGTTGTTGTTATGGTCTTCAGTCCGGAGACTGGTTTGATGCAGCTCTCCACCCTACTCTATCCTGAGCAAGCCTTTTCATCTCCTCATAAGAACGACAACCCACATCCACTTGAATCTGCTTACTATACGCGTCTCTTGGTCTCCCTCTGCGATTTTTACCCCACACACTTCCCTCCAACGCTAAATTCACAATTCCTTGATGTCTAAGAATGTGTCCTACCAATCTATCCCTTCTTTTAGTCAAGGTATGCCAGAAATTTCTTTTCTCCCCAATTCGGTTCAGTACCTCCTCATTAGTTACGCGATCCACCCACCTAATATTCAGCATTCTTCTGTAGCACCACATTTCAAAAGCCTCTATCCTCTTTCTGTCCACACTGCTTATCGTCCATGTTTCACTCCCATACAAGGCAACACTCCATACAAATGCCTTCAGAAAGGACTTCCTTAGGCTTAAATCAATATTCGATGTTAACAAATTTCTCTTTTTCAAAAACGCCTTTCTACCCATTGCCATTCTGCATTTTATATCATCTGTACTGCGACCATCATTTGTTATTTTACTGCCCAAGTAACAAAACTCATCTACCTCCTTTATTGTTTCGTTACCTAATCTAATTCCTTCAGCATCACCTGATTTTCTTACACTGCACTCCATTACCCTAGTTTTACTCTTGTTAATGTTCATCTTATATGCACCTTTCAGCACACTGTCCATTCCGTTCAATTGCTCTTCCAGGTCCTTTGCTGTATCTGACAGAATCACTATGTCGTCGGCAAAACGCAATGTTTTTAATTCTTCACCCTGAACTTTAATTCCTTCTCCAAATTTCTCCTTGCTTTCCTTTATAGCTTGCTCAATGTACAAATTGAACAACATTGGGGAAAGGCTACAACCCTGTCTTACTCCCTTTCCAACCACTGCATCCCTTTCATGTCCTTCAACTCTGACAACCGCTGTCTGGTTTTTGTACAAGTTGTAAATAACCTTACGCTCCCTATATTTTACTCCTGCTTGCTTCAGAACTTGAAAGAGTTTATTCCAATCAACATTGTCAAAAGCCTTCTCCAAATCTACAAAAGCTAGAAATGTAGGTTTGCCTTTTCTTAATCTATCTTTTAGGATAAGCCGTAAAGTGAGTATTGCCTCCCGTGTTCCTACATTTCTCCTGAACCCAAACTGATCTTCCCCGAGGTCGGCTTCTACCAGCTTTTCCATCCTTCTGTATATAATTCGTGTTAATATTTTGCAACCATGACTTATCAAACTGATGGTTCTGTAGTTTTCACACCTGTCTGCACCCGCTTTCTTTGGAATGGGGATTATAACATTTTTCTTAAAGTCTGAGGGTACTTCACCTGTCTCATACATCTTACACACAATGTGAAACAATTTTGTCATGGCTGGTTCTCCCAGAGACTTCAGTAGCTCTGACGGGATATCATCTACCCCAGGGGCCTTGTTTCGACTTAGGTCTTTCAGTGCTCTGTCAAATTCTTCTCTCAGTACAGTATCTCCTATTTCATCTTCATCTATATCCTCTTCCCTTCCTACAATATTGTCTCGCAGTTCATTTCCTTTGTAGAGTCCCTCTATATACTCTTTCCACCTTTCAGCTTTCCCTTCTTTGCTGAGAACTGGTTTTCCATCAGTGTCCTTGATATTCATAGAGCTGTTTTTCTTATCTCCAAATGTTTCTTTTATTTTTCTGTAGGCTGTATCTATTTTTCCCCTATTTATACATTCTTCTACATCCTTGCATTTGCCTTCTAGCCATTCCTGCTTAGCCATTTTGCACTTCCTGTCAATCTCATTTCTTAGTCGTCTGTACTCCATTTTGCCTGTTTCATTTACTGCATTTTTATACTTTCTCCTTTCATCGATTAAATTTAGTATCTCCTGTGATATCCAAGGATTCTTTGTAGGTCTTGCCTTCCTACCTATTTTGTCCTCTGCTGCCTTCACTATTTCATCTCTCAATTTTACCCATTCCTCCTCTACTGTTTTATTTTCCCCTGTTTCTGTCAATTGTTGCCTGAAGCTCCCTCTGAAATTCTTAAGAACTTCAGGTTCCTTCAATTTATCTAGGTCCCATCGCCTTATTTTCTTACCTTTCTGTAGTTTCTTCAGTTTCAGCCTACAGTTCATAACCAACAAGTTATGGTCAGAGTCTATGTCTGCCCCTGGGTATGTCCTACACTTCAAAACCTGGTTCCGAAATCTATGTCTTACCATTATAAAATCTATCTGGTATCTCCCGGTGTCTCCTGGTCTCTTCCACGTATACAACCTTCTTTTGTGATTCTTAAACCAGGTGTTTGTTATAACTAAATTATGTTCCGTGCAAAATTCTACCAGGCGGCTTCCTCTTTCATTCCTTTTGCCCAGACCATATTCACCCACTATCTTCCCTTCCCTTCCTTGTCCTACTACCGAATTCCAGTCTCCCATAACAATTAAGTTTTCCTCTCCCTTAATTGTCTGAATAATTTCCTTTAGCTCCTCATATATTTCTTCGATCTCCTCATCATCGGCAGAGCTAGTTGGCATATAAACCTGTACTACTGTTGTCGGTGTTGGCTTCGTATCTATCTTGACAATGATAATGCGATCGCTGTGCTGGTCATAGTACCTTACCCGCATTCCTATTTTCTTATTCATTATCAGTCCTACTCCTGTGATACCCCCAACTGATTTTGTATTTATAATCCTGTACTCACCTGACCAGAAATCCTGTTCATCCTGCCACCGAACTTCACTAATCCCCACTATATCTAACTTCAACCTATCCATTTCCCTTTTTAAATTTTCTAATTTTCCTACTCGATTAAGGGATCTAACATTCCACGCTCCGACCCGTAGAATGCCAGTATTGTCTTTCCTGATGATCACATCCTCCTGAGTAGTCCCCGCCCGGAGATCCGAATGGGGGACTATTTTACCTCCGGAATATTTTACCCGAGAGGATGCCATCATCATATGTTCATACAGTAGAGCTGCATGTCCTCGGGAAAAATAACGGCTGTAGTTTCCCCTTGCTTTCAGCCGTTCGCAGTAGCTGTGTGGCAAAGCCACATTAGCTGATGTTACAAGGCCAGCTCAGTCAATCATCCAGACTGTTGCCCCTGTAACTACTGAAAAGGCTGCTGCCCCTCTTCAGGAACCACACGTTTGTCTGGCCTCTCCACAGATACCCCTCCGCTGTGGTTGTACCTACGGTACGGCTATCTGTATCGTTGAGGCACGCAAGCCACCCCACCTCGGCAATGTCTGTGGTTCATGGGAGTGGTAATTCACCTATGAAGCTGAAATTTGCTGGAATGTAGCTTATAGGCAGAAAACGTCAGCTAAGAAAGTATTTTGTGATAGGTGCATGGTGGAGCATACTTCTCCTACAGACTCACGAAACATACAGTTTCATTCCGATCTTCACGAAATTTCCCACGCTTGACTTCCAAAACAAGAGGAAGGTCACCGTCTACCTTACGTTTCGTACGGTGCATGGGGGAGGGTACATTGTAACATAAAAATGGATCCCTAAATATCTGGGTCGCGCTGTAACTTGAGAACGGCTCCACCGATTTCACAGATTTTTTTTTTGTTGTTGTTGTTGTTGTTGTTGTTGTTTTCGTTATTCTCAGAAGAAGGGTTGTATAAAATAAAAGTGGAATATTTGAGAACAACAAAGTGCGTTTTTCAATGTGGCCCTGCGTTTCTATTGCATAGAAATCTATAGTTTTGTTCCGATATTGATGAAATTTTGCACGCTGTACCTTAATACAAGAGGAATGTCACAGTCTGTACAAAATTTCGTTCGGTGCGTGGTGGAGGGTACTTACGGAATTTTACATAATGCATAGTTTTGCACCCATAACTTTTAAACCAAGACGAAGATTACTGGATACATAAATGTTTGTATGGTACATGGCAGAGGGTACCTTGTAGAAAATTTTGCCGAGAGAGGGAAAGGTGGAAACGAACAGAGAGATGGGAGAGAAAGAGATCAAATGTTCAAATGTTTGTTAAGCTTAAGGGACTTAACTACAGGGTCATCAGTCCCTAATCTTGCAAACTACTTATGAACTACCTACAACTAAGGACGGCACAAATATCCATGCCCGAGGGGGGATTCGAACCCCCGACCGTAGTGGCCGAGAAAGAGATGGATGCAGAGAGAGGAGGGAAGGGGAGCTGGTCTACGAGAGTGTAGGGTAAATAAACAGCCGGGCAACGCCGGGTTTACAGCTAGTCCTTTATAAAAAATAAAAACAAACTACTGTGCAAATATGTACCTCCAGGTTTAAAAGGTACCTGGTAAAGCGTGGGGGCAGGAGGGGGTGTCACTTAGTAATGCATGTTTGACAATTGGGGAGGGCGAGAGCACAAACTAACCTGGACCCACTCCCCCAAATCGGCGTCTTATACTGCATCCTTATAGTGAGTATCTGCTCAATAAGTATTCTAACATATTTCTTCATTTTTTTATTTTTTTTGATATTTCTTTTTGTCTCATTTTCCGCAATTGCAGTTATACAATTTGTATAGGTTATGGAACCGTCTTATGCAACTGTAAATTAGTCTACTTTAGACCAGACGCGTTTCGCTTTATTCTAAAGCATCTTCAGTTGTCAGCTGTACAAGAAATGGTTTGTATTACATTATTTGTTTGATTTTTTACTAAATTCGATCGGTAACTTTCTCATGCAATTGGATTGTTTTGATTCTGAATAAATTAGACTATTAATATTACTCACGAATTTTTTATGTTTTCGTCTTCATGTGTGATTTGTAGCACATTACCACTTGCTGTCACTGCTTATATTTACACTTTTTTACAATAATATTTCTTACAAAAGTTTTTGAGAAATAGCCATTTCTGTGGCCTGGCAGGCTCTGTATGTCGTTTGTTTTGTTTGTTTATTGTCTCTGTGTGTGTTCTTTGCTATCGAGTTCTTTGGTTCGTGCTGTGAGGTGTGTTTTTGTTTCGTTTCTTTCAAAACAGGCGTCTGCTAGCAACTTTGTGTGTCTATAAATATGATTTTTGTTCAACTAGCGACTTTGTGTGTGTGTGTGTGTGTGTGTGTGTGTGTGTGAGAGAGAGAGAGAGATTCCGATTTTCTGCATGTGTTAATGTGTGGGTAGGGATTTGTTGTTGTTTACCACCACATAATACGACCACATAATGCAGAAAATCGGAATCTCTCTCTCTCTCTCTCTCTCTCTCTCTCTCTCTCTCTCTCTCTCTCTCTCACACACACACACACACACACACCTAAAATCACTCCATGCAAATGCCGGGATGGTTCCCTTGAAAGGTCACGGCCGATTTCCTTCCCTATCCGAGCGTTAGTTCCGTCTCTAGTGACCACTCTGTCGACGGGACGTTAAACCCTAAGCTTCCTTCCTTCCATGCCCGTGGGAAGACTCGAACCTACAACAGTGAACGGCCGCACGCACCGCAGCAAGGCGTCTTAGTGCGCACGGCTTTTTCACCGTGGCACAATTTTTCTTAGTCGACTGATGAAGAACATGGGACCTACCACACTACAACACGGGCACGATTTTCAGTCGCGTTGCAGCCGTCCAGAGTCACTGCCACCACGCGGCACCCTGCCGTACTGCGGCTCAGTAGCCATGTGACCAAGTGCACACTTTCCCACTACACGATTACAGTCGTACGGGAGCTGTCCCCAGTGTTGTTTCTACTGCGTTCAGTTTGGTTTCGGGTTGCATTTTCCAGTGTTTTCAGTGTGTGTGTGTGTGTGTGTCGGTGGCTCATTTTCACATTATGGAAGGAATCGAGGCTGAAATTTTGATATTGCTACTTGAATAAAAACCTTTGTTATGGGACAAAATTTAAGATATTTGTAAGGACAGAAAGGCAACAAGAAAATCCTGCGAAGAACTATGTTCAGCACTCAAGATTTTGAGAGCGTTAGTGATACAGAAAAAAATGCGTTTAATAAGTACTACATTTGTATTGTAGATGAATAACATATTTCTTTTCCTTATAGGCGTTATGGCCGTGCCAAGTTGCTCTACCCTATATTTTACTATGTAGTCGTAGTTCCTTGTTAGTTCTCGATAGTTCCAAAAAAATATTTCTTTAATTCCGTAAATTTTGTTAAGTGAACAATTAAAAACATGGGGTACGTATTTTCTTAATATAAGCTGTTAGACACTAAATAAATGAAATGGTATTGCAAGTTTAAAAAAAGGAATCTATTTCACGAAGGCTACAGAACACTGATTTTCTATCCGTAGAAAAGACACTTCATACTATCTTATGTTTCGCATTTGACAAATTATGTTTTAGACATTTGTCAGGGTAGATTTCCGACTCCTTGAGCAAAATATCTGATAAGGACACTTCTGACGATGTATGCTGCCAAGCATCCTCTTGTAGTATTTTCCCATAACAAAACTTCCAGGTCTGTTATCGTCGCTGTGTCCTCAACAATATACGCATCTCTATCACGTACATAGTTGTGCAATACGATGCAAGCATTGACAATGAGCACTACAAAATGTCGCTGCATATTGACAGGGCGATGAAACAAATTCCATTTATTAGTAAGTATGCCAAACGTACATTCCACATATCTTCGTGCTCTGCACAATCGATAGCTAAATAATATTTTCTCAATTTTGTGTTTTCATCCCTAGGGTCTCAATAGGTGTTTGTGTAAGCCAAACGATTCGTCCGATAGGGTATTTTAGGACTCTCTGTCCATAACAGAGGTTGTTGTTTAACGTTTAAAAATCGCTCAGTGTGAAAATCAACCGACTACGTTTTAAACCCGTACGGTCTTCTTCCTGTACGGGCGAAATCGTGAAATGCGCAAGCGGCCTGGCTCCTACACCACAGCGATCACTACCCCTGCGTGGACTAGTCAAGCACGCCTCCCATCACATACAAATTCTGAATTTTATCCTGCCCACTATTTCTGAAACTCGAGTTTTTTTCAAACTGATTCCCTTATAGTTAACACTGTGTCTCATGCCGAATCGTATTTTGTTTTTCCTAATCCTTCATGAAGTATGAATTATACGTGAGTCCTTTGGTCCAGGAATTTCTTCATCGTCATTGAAAAATAAATACTTTCACTAATTAAAACTGGGTACAAGTTCACCAAACAAATATAATGCAACTGTCTGAAAGTTGCGGCTGCTAGCAGTTATAAATATGACTTCTTAGGCACTAAAACTATCGCGAAACATTTTATTTTGATCATTATTTGGGGGGGGGGGGACTCCGGAAGGAAGGAAGCTTGTAGTTTAACGTCCCGTCGATGGCGTGGTCATTAGAAACGGAGGTTACGCTTGGAGTATTTGGGTAAGGATGTGGAAGGAAATCGGCCGTGCCCTTTCAAAGGAACCATCCCGGCATTTGCCTGGAGTGATTTAGGGAAATCACGGAAAACCTAAATCTGGATGGTCGGAGGTGGGGGACTCCGGCCAGTAACATTTTAGAAATGAAGCATTGATTGGACGATCTGTGTGTGGAGGCTCCTAAGAGGATGAAGGTTGGCCAGATTCAATTGTTCGTCATATGTGTCCACACGCCGCGCGGAAACACCAGAGCAGTTTTAGGCGTCTCGCCCGGGACTCTAAGGCTGCTTCCACCGGAGGTTCGAGTCCTCCCTCTGTCATGAAGTCTTCAGGTTAATTTAAGATAGATTAAGTAGTTCGTGAGCCTAGGGACTGATTACCACAGTAGTTTGGTCCCATAGATTTACAAACATCTGATTCTGAATTGAATCGTGCCCATTCGTTTGTTTGCATGGGGTGCCCTCAGTCTCACCTAACCAGCAATTAGTACAGCATATGTTACATTTCTGATATGTCGAAGCTGGTGCCTGAGACCTACCTTGGAGGTCATGGGTTGTCGAGCGCCACCACTCGCATGAACTACGGCATAAAGTTTCAGCAGCACGGAATGATGTACTCTTGCCTGCCGCCTACAGCAAATAACAGTTTTATTTGATGTTCTTCCTGGCGTTGCAGTTTCAGTGACCATCAGAGTACGCCCACATCTATACTTCGCAGCTTACTAATCCTTTGAGTCTCTGTTCCATTCGGAATGGTGTTCCGGCCTAATCGCGAAGTAGCTTTTTTCGTAGTGCAACCGCAAGATTTGTTGAAACAATATTTTAATGCATATGAACGATTTCGGAGTAATATAATTCTATATTGCGCTATAAAATAAAATGTGTAGAAACTAAAATTGTCTTCCGCTTTATGTGCTCTGTGGAACAAAATACACAAAAAATGTTAAAATATTTGTAAAGCTATGCGACCAAAATGCAGTGGTTATCAGTCCCTAGAATTACAAACTACGTAAACTAACTTATGCTAAAGACAACACACACATAGCAGAGGGAGTACTCAAACCTCCGACGGAAAGCAGACGCGCAATCTGCAGCAAGGCGCCTTAGAGCGCACGGGCCGCGTCAGAAAAGCCGTGCGCGCTAAGGCTCCTTGCTGCAGTGCGCGTGGCCTTTCGCCGTGGGAGGTTCGAGTCCTCCCTTGGGCATGGGTGTGTGTGTGTGTGTGTGTGTGTGTGTTGCTCTTAGGATAAGTTACTTTAAATAGTTTGTAAGCTTACAGACCGATGACCACTGTAGTTAGGTCCCATAACGTCACAAACATTTAAACATTTAGAGCGCTCGGCACAAAATTTCCGTGTGTTCAGTTTATAAAATAAAGGCCGGCCGCGGTGGCCGAGGGGACTGAGGCGCTCCAGTCACGGTCTGCACGGCCACTACAGTCGGGGGTTAGAATTCCCCCTCGGGCATGGATATTTGTGCTGTCCTTAGGATAAGTAGTTTGTAAGTTTAGGAATTGATGACCCCGTAGTTAAGTCCCATAAGCTATACAAAAATTTGAACATTTTTATAAAATAAAGAACACAGTAAACCGACAGCAAGTACTGTCTCTTTCCTCTGGCCGTAATAACTTTACCGCCATACGAGCTAGGCGGTAATTAGACCTATTACCGGGAAACCATGATCCGTACTTTTATAAAGTGCGGTCAGACATTTGTTAAACACTACACATATGGTGAAAGACGGGTTAAGTTTCTTTATCATTATATACCAGAATATGGAATTATATTGCTCCAAAACTGCCCGTAAACATATATATATATTCCACTCCTGCATCCCAACAGTACGCATTGCTGGTACACTGATCAGCTAGCTTAAATCTCTGTTGTGTTGAAGCCATCGGACTGTGTTGCTGCCTTGGCCCCCCGTTCTTCCGATCTCTCGCCTGTCGAAAAATGTCTGGTTGATGATTGCGGGCCGCGCGGGAGTAGCCGAGCGGTCTGGAGCGCCATGTTGCGATCGCGCGACCTCTCGCGTCGGAGGTTCGAGTCCTCCCTCAGGCGTGGATGTTTGTGTTGTCTTTAGTATAAGTTACTTCATAAGTATTTTGTAAGTTTAGGGACTGATGACCCCGCAGTTAAGTCCCATAAGCTTTATGAACATTTGATGATTGCGGAATACCTGCCTCGGGATACACAATCCGCTGCTACACCAGATCAAGTTTGATAACATGTTGGAGTAGCATGGGCTGCTACAAGCCAACAACACATACAGAGCCTCTTTGATTCAATACCAAGGTGTGTAGCACTGCTTGTAGCTAGTAGTCTTGTGTAGTTCGCGAACGAACAAGTTCCGAAGAGCGGTCCCACAGGCGAACTACGCGAACTAATTCGCAGATCCCTCACCTCGTAGTTCATCTGCTCCTTTTCCGAAAACTGACGGGAAACAGCGAGAGGACGCGAGATCGCGCAGAATCGCGTGATTCCCTTCTGCCAGTGACCTTCATTTCGAGCTGAGATGCAGCTCAGCTCTAGTTTCATAGTTCACTGCCACAATAAATCCATTTTAAAAGTACTAGGAGTACTCTATATGCAGAGTAGTTGAATACCATTGTATCACCCATTCGTGTAAATAACTGGATTATTTGCCTAAGTATTTGATGTCAAATTGCCCAAAAATATGGGTAATAGCACACGCTTTGGCAACACTGATTCATTATGTAAAAAAGCTGTCATGAAAAAGAGCTCTTTTAGTAGCGGTAGCAAAAGACAAAAAGAACGGACGAACTAGGAGCAGCGGACGAACTAAGAGCAGCGGACGATTATGCCAAACGTATCTCGCTTCATAGTTCGTTGGATTCTTTTCCGAAGACCGACGGGCAATAGCGAGAGGGCGCGGAGCAGAATTAAAAATCACATGTTTGCCTTCTGCTGATGAGTCATTTCGAGGTGAGCGTCTGCCTGCTAGATTACATAGTTCAGTGCTACAAAATTTCTGTTTTGATGTGTTCTGCACTCTGCAATATCTGACTAAAAAATTCCATAATGCCAAGATATAGAGATAACTCTAAACTTTAAACGCGAGAAATTATCCACAAACTGTTTCTTTTGGTTTGCGTGATATCGTTAGCGGCTCAAGCAGCAAGCGCATGAAGCAGCTAGGTGGGGGAACTTCCTGCACGCGCAGACCTCGCCGCTCAGCCGTCACTGGGAGCGGACGAACTAAAAGAGCGAACTAAAGTGAGCGCTCCCGATCGCGAACTATTACGCGCAAGTCTAGAAGCTAGCAATGGCGTTAACAATATCGATTGCATCATCTTCCTCAGGTCACATGAGACTGTAGTTTCAGTAATGTTGTCTTTGAATGTACACTCTTTGACAAAAGACCTGGCCGCCGGCCGACCGCCGCTGAGCCTAAGTCCGAGCCGATCGCGACATGGGACAATAAAAGTGGCCGCGCTGATTCGCTCTAAGTCCGGCTATCTGCACAATCTGGCAACACTGCAGACTGCGGGAGTTCATACAGTACTTCTTGTGTGCTGTTAGAAGTTGTGTAGGTCAGCTACATCCGTGGTCCCGCGGTAAAGTGCGTGACGTGCATGTGAAAGTATTGGCGATCCAAACCGACTGTTGACAAAAATTTTAAATTCACGTTCCTCGTGCGTACTGATGCCACATGTGTAAGGGAAGCATATGCGTAACGTATTTCATTTTTGATACACTAGTAATAACATTTCGGCCCAATACCACTGTTGCCTCTGGCCGCAGCACTTGGCAGAGTTCTCCGCGGCCCACTCGCCGGCAGCAGCGGTGGCGGCGCTACACAGCGCTGCCTCGCCCTCTGCCCACAGCGCCTGCTGCCGCTCATCTCCCTGGATATGTAAAATGCTGTAGTGTTGCTGAGTGGTGATCCAAAAAAAAAAAAAAAAAAAAAAAAAAAAAAAAAAAAAAAAAAAAAAAAAAAAAAAGGTTGCGATGTGTATTTCAGACACGATATCAACGGAGCAGACCACCCATTTTGAATGATGACCATACTATTACACTAATACATAATACATTAGAGAGGCAAAACATTTTCATAGTCATTGATCCAATCAAATGGCACTCTACGATGTTTAACACTCATTTCTGGTTTAAATCGCGATCCTTTTCCTTTCAGAAAAGCCCTTCATGTAATTTGTTATTGTCATCACTTCATATGTTTTCATCAAGACACTTTGCGTATCTGCACTACAATGTTTAGTGCTGTTGTTTGATTCCTTATGGTAAATGTATGAGCTAAATTATGTGAATACGTTTCAGAGCACGTTATAAAGCAACACAGACACACTGAAAGGTGTCTCATTTCTACAGCAGATATTTTGCATGAACGAACTATATTAATCATTATGTTCACTTCCTCTGTAAGCATCCCCTAGCATGTGGGTCCTAAAGAAATAGTAAAAATTCCCATCGAAGGAGGTCAATTCGAATTCCTTCAAAGGCGTTTGTATGGTGAAGCGAAAAAGACATCTAATACCATTTCCGTAATTTGGAGTCGACCTTTCTGAAAGCCTTATTGTATAAAGCTTTTCTTCTGATTACATTAAAGAGTTTCTTCTTGCAATCTGCAGCGTATAAAGTAAAATAAAACAAAGTAAAACGGAATACCAACGCCTAACGCACTGTCTCCAACCAGGATTAGACCTGCTGACCCACAGCTCGGTTGCATCGCGAGACACGAGTCTCTCACATATTCAATGCTGAGCCTCTAACGTATCTCGAAAGTTAACCTGAAAGTCACCTATGCGAATAAAAAAAATTCCTTGAGTGCAAAAGTTAAATTTCTGTCTCTGATATCACATGGGCATTATACAGCAATTGTCATGAAAGTAGAAGAGGAATGTCAAGTGATCTTAGCTAGACAACTCAGTACCACTTGCGGAAGTAACTGCACTGTCACAGTGTTGCCAAATATTAGCAACGATGTTGCCAGCTCTTAGCTGTACTAGGAAGACGTGTGTAGCGATAAGCGACGCGAAATCGCTCTCGTCTCATACGGGCTTCAAGAGGGAAGTCGCGGATTTTGGTTAATACGCGGCGCAATCTCCTGATAGTTTCCATCGTCAAACTTTAGGATGCAGATATTTAATTCGCCCAATGAGGCCGAAAACAGCGTTCATATATTTTGAAACTTAACAGCATTATGATATAATATCAGCAAATCACTAGAGAAGTTAAACATACTGATATTGTTCTTGAAACATACGGCAGGTCGAAGACTGAGATATGTAAACTTCCATCACGATTTCAGTTTCACCTCCCTCCTCCCCCCATAAAAATACTAAAACAATTACTTTGTTAGATTTCAGCAAAAGCTACTTTGTTTTTAATTTTTCGTGAAAAGTTACTGTAAATCAACGTTGCCTCATCCGTCACGAAAAACTTCGCATCTTGGAAGTGACTGCGTTTCAAAATGCAGCCTTACGACCGCACAAGTAATATTTCATGTGTTGGTTTGTTTGAAAGCCAGAAGAAACATAATCAACTGATTATGTGTGCAACACAGTAATTAGTTCATTTGGGGATTCAGAAGACAGGATACTTAAAATTATGGCCATGAACACAGAAACTAAACTGTGTATGTGAGAAATGTGCAATTCTGAGGTTTTTCATCTGCAAACATATACATATAATCCATAGACTACTAACCAGCTTATTGATTTCCCAGTGTTACAGCCTTGTTGTGAAGTGAAGTGAAACATACTGATATTGTCCCCCCCCCCCCTAAAAACAGACAAAAGCAATTACTTTGTTAGATTTCATTTCATTAAATGTTACTGGAAATGAACGTTGCCCCATCTGTCACTAAACAGTAAGGTATCAAACACTTACCCTCACCAACTTTCAATGAGAGCTTTCTGTAACAAAACGAAAAAGTAGTGCGAACGATCATTTTGTCCAATGATACTAGGCACTGTAGTTCGAAAACGAACTGTATCTACGTTGTGTCTTGTCATGCGCGTCTCACATTCAAGGTATATTACCTAAATGAGCAGCTATTATGGAAATGTACCCAAAGCATCGACGCAGTGTAATAAACAAAGTATGTTTAGATAAGCATGTTTTGAATTTAGTCCTCTTGAAACTGAAACAAAATAGAGAAAGTGTGTAGTTGTGCATATTAGTAAGTTTTTTACGTTCCCGTAATACTTGATGCAAAGATGAACAAAATACAAATGCCTCATCTTTTTTTTCGATTCTTTAGACAGTCTTCTTTAGTTTCGACACCTTCACTTCGTCGGCAATCTACTGGTTTCTTGGACAATAAAGTAATCAAAATTACGCGACTATTTGTCCATATTTTAACGTCGTTGGATTTTATTCCGAACGTCAGTAATAATTTCTGTTGGACTGGTTCCATATATCCGGGTCTATTTAATGAAATTTTATTTTCATGACAGATGAAAGTGATTTGAACGTTGGGTCTCTGTAATGAATTTTCATATGAAAAGTATTTAACATGAAAACGGTCGTGGACCTGTAAACCAAGGATCTTAATTAAGCTGATGCGGTTTCAGAATTTATTATTTACTTTATGTGATGACATCATTTAAAGTAATTTACAAGTAAGTTGTTTTATCCATATTTAAAAGTTTACCATCATTTTAGAACAACAGATAAATTCATTTAAGAAAATGTTCTGTCGTTTTGTTTGTGATGTCACTTGATATTCTTGAAGTAGGTGGCTATGGCATCTACTATGCGGTTGCCAGGAGACAGTTGGCACGAATGGTTTTGTTTGACAGTAAGCGGATAATTTAAAGACGTAACGCCGCGGCGGAGCGGCCGAGCGCATCGAGGCGCTATGCTACGATGCGCGAGGCCGTTCCCCATCGGGGGTTCGAATCCCCTCTCGGGCATGGTTGTTTGTGTCGTCTTTAGTATAAGGTGGTTCACAAATAGTTTGTATGATTAGGGACTGATGACCCTGCAGGTAAGTCCCTTAAGCCTGACACACATTTGAACATTTGAAAGACATAACGAGATGAATTGATAAGATCCAGCTTTTGCAACAAATCTGACCCGATTTCGAAATAAGCTAGGTGTTTAGAAAGTGACTATTATACAGCTAGACATTACTGCTATAAACCGTACCTCATTGAGTTACTCACAGCTGAGGCAAATTGCTCGCAACATGAAAGAGAGCAGGAGTAGTTAATGTATGAAACGACCTTCTTGAACACAATTCAGCTACTACAATGTGCATATTCTGATATTAATTTTACAGAATATTTAATGGAGGTGACGAGGAAAAGTCAACTGTTCGCAGATTTACAAATCAGACTCACATCTACATGATGCCAAAGTTGCGAAACAATAGACCCTAGCTACGACGTTGGAAAATCTTGATTGGTGGCCTGATGAACGAGCTTTTGTAGCTGGCGTCCTGTATGTTAGGATCCGTAATTCCACTCATGCTCGAGACACTGTGCCCTCCAAATTGCATATGTGCCATGTGGCCAGCTATTTTAAAAGAGTAAAGAAAAAATATCAATGAATACCTCATTGAGAGTTTTTCCAGTTTGGTTTCTCAGTTTATGGTTGTATACTAAGTAGGCCTTATCGTTATGTTTACTTTACTCCATTAAATAACAAAGAGACGCACAATTTGTGGCAGAAAAGTCTTCGTAAATACTCAAATTCTGTCCAGTTTCCTTAGAGTTTGCTTCCTGATAAAATAAAATGTCGGCAGGTCAGTATGGAAATTACAAGCGACTTGTTATTGATAGCACATCTTGCAACGTTAAATAGCGTTCCATTTGAATCAAACGCTAATTTTTAGCACGTTCCTTGATATGCTCGATAGATTTCGAACCTGTCTTACTGTTGCCTGCCTCGTTGATTTCATAAAATGTTACGTAGTCTGATGGCCGAATGCGTTGCAGACATAGTTTTAGTTGCAATTTGCTCGCTACAGCGCGGTGATAGGTTTCAGAGTACAAACTTTATGGCGACTTTTAGGTTCCATGTATCTCACGTCGATAGATTATCATTCGAGCGGTAGCGTCGGAAGATAGCGGACGACATTAATTTACTAACCATTCAATGCAATTCGTGAATTTAATTTATTTCTTATGTTACAGTCAAACCGCGAAAGTTCGGGGAGGTCTACCGAACATCTGTTGGACTCCGTTTGATGGCTTCGTCTATTCAGAACAATTATCCTTTCCCTCCAGCAGGCGCGCTCCACCTTCTCCGTTTCCAAATGCGCGCGCCTTCGCTCGCTCGTTGTGCCGCATTTACCAAAACGACCGTGGCTGCCGCCATCGCGTCATACCTCTTATTGACTTCAGAATGTTAATGAAATAAATTACCCTTCAAGTCGATGGCGACTAAACGCTACTGCTAGCATTACTCATGAAGCAAGAACACTTTACGTTCCAGTGTTACTATGATGACTGACATAGCTATTAAAAATTCGAAATTTTTTTGGAACTATCTTTAACGCGGTAGCAATTTTCTAGTGGAAAAAGTTACTTTATACGTCTTAGTCTATTTTAAAACCATTTTACAAGCATTTTTCATTTAAATGATTGTTTTACACTTTTCAAATTTTGTATGTGTAAAATTTATCATTCAGTTTCAAACGTTTGCATGAGAATACAACAGAGACATTCGACAAATCTGTTTTATTTCCAATTCACCTTTCCCCTTCGTACGTATTAGTCACGGAAAGATCGCGAAGGTAAAAGATAGGGCCATATGAACTCACATTAAGTCTTACCAGCAATTGTTTTAACGGCGAACCATTTCCGACTGGAAGAGAAACAGGAGGAGACAGAAGTTGTATAAAAAGTGCCCTCCACCACACACCAATTAAGAAATGGCTTTAATGTAGCAGTGCCATCCAGTTCTAAGTTGAGTTGAAATTTAAGGTCTCTTGTTCAGAGGGAATTAGGTTTGAAATGAACTGCAAAATTTGTACCAACACACTGAAACATAAACAAAATATTGCACACTAGACACGAAAGAAAGGATGGTTACGGATCGTTGTGATAAGGATGTGGAAGGAAATCGGCCGCACACTGCCGCAGGGACCATTCCGCCATTTTCCTAGACTTATTTAGCAAAATCATGGAAAATTCAAATCCAAATGGCCGAATATGAATCCAGTGTGTTACCACTGCACCAACTAGCAAAAATGAACGCGAGTAGATATTGCATTGTCACACGGTTCTGAGTTACGTTAATTAAGTTTCTGGCCTATCGTTAGTATAAAATCAATTGTAAAATTTGTAAGAAACACACAATAGACAATAAAGCAACCTAATAAATACGTGTTACAACGATTAAAATTAAAATTGATCGATGAATTGTGCCACGGTTTAAATCAGTATCATGGAAAGCAATTGCACTGTTGCTTGTTAAAAGATAGTAAATAAACGTATTGACGCATCTCTTATTCATTGATTTAGAACAGATGCCTTAGAATGCGGAGGGTTGTAACTTAATTAAATGGACTGAGTACAAAATTTGTAAATAAATCTGATCCTAATTATCATTATCAATGACGTTAATAAATGAGTAATCCGTGAACGTCCACTGCCTACATATCGGTTTCAAATGAAGGGTGTTAAAAGAAGTGTTCCACATTTTGAGAGGAAGTTGTACAGATGAAACAAGACAAAAATGATCGTTATACATTAGCTCTAACACGCTTATGTTAATGGATATGAGAACTTGATGACCTTCAATACTGTCAAACATACTCAACAAACAAATGTAACGGTAATAAAAAAATACAAATTCAAAGTTCAACTTGAAATAAAAACTAATGGTACTAACAATAATAAAGCACAGTTCATCCACTTCACGAGGAGAATTATAGGGAATAGGAGACGAACAGCAAGAGCAGACTATTTACGCTTGCGAACAATATTCGTACAAGTAAATGGTAAATGGTAAATATACGACCGCCTCCTGCAAAATGAATGATGTGGAGGACATTTTTCTTTCGACGTGAGATCTGAGACCGGCAGAGACAAAGTATGAACCATCTAGAGACAACGGAAAATGTAATGCTACTTGCAGAGAAAAAGATATCTCATTATTTTGTGGGAAGTAAAGGCGAATATAAGCCTGAAAAATATAAATACAGGAGAAAAATAAAATGAATAGTCAGGTTTCTTAGATATGACTTTTTTCTTCAACACACAATTACATCTCTTCTCCACAGAGGACCGGCTATCCGAGCCGAACTGTACTAAGAAAGAGAACCGTCCGCCTCTCTGCCTTTCGTGGAGATATTTCACATGGAAGCGTTCTGCCCATGGACATAGACCTAAAGTAACCAAACTATTTGGTTTATAGTACAATTTCACTTTTCGCGGTTGCAATTGCTTTACAAATAATACATCGAAAAAATGGATTAATTTGAAGGGAAACTAATCATTACAATTACTTTGAAGCACGTGCAAAGATAAATATATTTAATGCAAAAAGTTCTTCTGAAGCAACATTAAACAGTAACATTATAATTCACCTAATCAGGGTCATCATTATACGAAGAAAACAGTTTCTTGTCGGGAAAGGTTACGCGGATCTAATAGAAGTCGCTATATTCTGCACCAAAACCCGTCTGGTCAGTTTTATGATTATCGGTAAAAACTTGCGTAATAGCTGCTCTAAGACGGTACACGCCAGATACTCATTTTTGTGATATTCCTGGAATGTGAGCCGTGTATGACAAGACTGAACGTATATACATCCATTTTGGGACAACAGTCCGTAGGAATTTTGGAGAAAGTAGTCGTTTTGCACTTTCTTCGTTTTGTTAAAAGAAACTCTCCCCGGAAGTTGATGAATGTAAGTCATCTTTTCATTAGCATTTTTCAATGCTGTTGTCTGCTTTCGGACTGAAGCCTTACTTAGAATGGCCTTTGGTAGCACAGCATGGCTAAAAGCCAGTTAGCCTGCTGTTTGTAGGAATGAGGATATTGTGGGATGCCCAAGAAGTTCTTGCTATTGCTTGGCAGTATTGCTTACAACGCTAGACAACTCTGATCGTTTCCTCATTTCCAGCATTCGAAGTATTTTCCAATATTCTTGAGGATATGAGTTTGGTCATTGACTCAATATGACTCTGTTATCCTGAATTAAATTTTCGACCGCAGGAAGGTCGACCCCTGTTTAAATTGCAAACAATTTTGTGGTTTATGTCGGGAATGTATTAACTGCCAACAAATGCCAGACAACTGCACCAGTACTCTCAATTTAGGTCGGTGACGCTATTCTCGTCTCCTGATCTACAGCAAGCATAGTTGATTAGTGAGATATCGTTGTACTAGTGATGTGTGTGGCTTTGGGTCTATTTTTCTCCTCTTAAAAAGTCCTAAACGGTATTCAGCAACTAAATACCAAAACTCATTTCAGTGTGTCAACCAAGAGATCGGCATTTTCTATTGTTATTGTAATCGTTATCATTCTGCTGTAATGAGGTGAACGCCATTGATTACTATCATTATTATCATTAATTCAGTTGCAAAAGCGTTCTTTCCCATGTGGCCAAGAGACCGGAGAGAATGTGTGGTGTTACGGAAAATACAACTATATGAAAAAGTAGGCAAAAAATTTGTAATAATTTCTGTTGATTTATCATCGTGACGACAGATACTAAGCAACAACACATGCAAGTCGTGGGTGGCATAATTCGAAGAATCCGTCATACACATGGATTCGGATTCTCATCATCATTTGTTGGGCCAACAAGGCTGTAACACTGGGAAATCAATAAGCTGGTTAGTAGTCTATGGATTATATGTATATGTTTGCAGATGAAAAACCTCAGAATTGCACATTTCTCACATACACAGTTTAGTTTCTGTGATCATGGCCGTATTTTTAAGTATCCTGTCTTCTGAATCCCCAAATGAACTAATTACTGTGTTGCACACATAATCAGTTGATTATGTTTCTTCTGGCTTTCAAACAAACCAACACATGAAATATTACTTGTGCGGTCGTAAGGCTGCATTTTGAAACGCAGTCACTTCCAAGATGCGAAGTTTTTCGTGACGGATGAGGCAACGTTGATTTACAGTAACTTTTCACGAAAAATTAAAAACAAAGTAGCTTTTGCTGAAATCTAACAAAGTAATTGTTTTAGTATTTTTATGGGGGGAGGAGGGAGGTGAAACTGAAATCGTGATGGAAGTTTACATATCTCAGTCTTCGACCTGCCGTATGTTTCAAGAACAATATCAGTATGTTTAACTAGTCTAGTGATTCGCTGATATTATATCATAATGCTGTTAAGTTTCAAAATATATGAACGCTGTTTTCGGCCTCATTGGGCGAATTAAATATCTGCATCCTAAAGTTTGACGATGGAAACTATCAAGAGATTTAAATTTCAGAGAAATTTAACTTTTGCACTCAAGGAATTTTTTTATTCGCATAGGTGACTTTCAGGTTAACTTTCGAGATACGTTAGAGGCTCAGCATTGAATATGTGAGAGACTCGTGTCTCGCGATGCAACCGAGCTGTGGGTCAGCAGGTCTAATCCTGGTTGGAGACAGTGCGTTAGGCGTTGGTATTCCGTTTTACTTTGTTTTATTTTACTTTATACGCTGCAGATTGCAAGAAGAAACTCTTTAATGTAATCAGAAGAAAAGCTTTATACAATAAGGCTTTCAGAAAGGTCGACTCCAAATTACGGAAATGGTATTAGATGTCTTTTTCGCTTCACCATACAAACGCCTTTGAAGGAATTCGAATTGACCTCCTTCGATGGGAATTTTTACTATTTCTTTAGGACCCACATGCTAGGGGATGCTTACAGAGGAAGTGAACATAATGATTAATATAGTTCGTTCATGCAAAATATCTGCTGTAGAAATGAGACACCTTTCAGTGTGTCTGTGTTGCTTTATAACGTGCTCTGAAACGTATTCACATAATTTAGCTCATACATTTACCATAAGGAATCAAACAACAGCACTAAACATTGTAGTGCAGATACGCAAAGTGTCTTGATGAAAACATATGAAGTGATGACAATAACAAATTACATGAAGGGCTTTTCTGAAAGGAAAAGGATCGCGATTTAAACCAGAAATGAGTGTTAAACATCGTAGAGTGCCATTTGATTGGATCAATGACTATGAAAATGTTTTGCCTCTCTAATGTATTATGTATTAGTGTAATAGTATGGTCATCATTCAAAATGGGTGGTCTGCTCCGTTGATATCGTGTCTGAAATACACATCGCAACCTTTTTTTTTTTTTTTTTTTTTTTTTAAATCCAGGGAGATGAGCGGCAGCAGGCGCTGTGGGCAGAGGGCGAGGCAGCGCTGTGTAGCGCCGCCACCGCTGCTGCCGGCGAGTGGGCCGCGGAGAACTCTGCCAAGTGCTGCGGCCAGAGGCAACAGTGGTATTGGGCCGAAATGTTATTACTAGTGTATCAAAAATGAAATACGTTACGCATATGCTTCCCTTACACATGTGGCATCAGTACGCACGAGGAACGTGAATTTAAAATTTTTGTCAACAGTCGGTTTGGATCGCCAATACTTTCACATGCACGTCACGCACTTTACCGCGGGACCACGGATGTAGCTGACCTACACAACTTCTAACAGCACACAAGAAGTACTGTATGAACTCCCGCAGTCTGCAGTGTTGCCAGATTGTGCAGATAGCCGGACTTAGAGCGAATCAGCGCGGCCACTTTTATTGTCCCATGTCGCGATCGGCTCGGACTTAGGCTCAGCGGCGGTCGGCCGACGGCCAGGTTTTTTGTCAAAGAGTGTACAACGTGTTAACTCCCAAATAAATTCGGCGGTCCTTCTCGGTGTGTCATTTTGGATGATCAACAGTGTATTTCAGCATACATATTACAAACAAAAGCGTCGTAAATCCAATTAATGTCACTGCACACATATTCGGTGTTCACTAAATTAAAAATGAAAGTACAAGTAAACTGATGAATACAAAGTTTTCTCAAAACTAATTTAGCTGATACGGTGGCAGATCCACTCATGGATTTTGCAGAGTTTATCTTGGCATGTGGACCATTTTTGAAAGCGATTTTACGCGTCTAGACGAACGTGTCTTCCTAGCAGTCGCAGTCGCAGTCGACCTGTCGCGCGTGGCTGCGGTGTGAGAAAGTCGCAGATGAGCAGCTGTGGAGTGTTGCGCAGCCAGCAGCCCCGCGCCTTCCCAGAAGGGCACAGCGTGCACAATGACCACACCCCTCACGACACGGCAGGCAACAAAAAACGCTCTCCGTTCTTTCCTGACCAAACATTCCTCTTCATCAGGAAAGAAAGATCGCTGTCGTTATCCTCAGTAGACATAGGCCTATCGAGTGCGCAGGCGCAGTGGTAACACACTGGACTCGCATCCGGGAGGACGGCGCTTCAAACCCGCCTGCGGCCATCGTGATTTACATCTTCCGTGGTTTCCCACAATGACTCCAGGAAAATGCCAGCATGATTCCTTTCAGCCTGGTTCCTTCCCCATCCTTAGCAAAAATAAATCCGAGCGTTTTCTCCGTCTCTATTAACCCCGATGTCGACGGGACGTTAAACCCTAATCTTACTTGTTTTTCTCATACTATAGATACTTGGGAGCAGGAACTATCACATATGTACTAATCACCTATAATCGATGTAGTTTCATGTTATATTGGAAATGGAACTGTAGTTGGTCTAGTTTTAATTCCAAATAATTATTGTATCCACAAACAGCCATCAAGTTTATGTTGTTTTATTTAACTACCAGTTCGGTATACATACATCTAAGCGAACCGTCGAAATGGCCGTATATACCGGTTTACTTTATAATTCACCAACCGCGGCTGAGCGGCCGATCGCATTGTGGCGCTATTCTCCGATGCGCGAGGCCGTTCCCCGTCGGGGGTTCCAATCCTCCCTCGGGCATGGATGTTTGCGTCGTCTTTAGTATAAGGAAGTTCATAAGTATTTTGTGCAGGCAGTGAAGGAATGGAAGGAGAAATTTGGAGAGGGCATTAAAGTGGAGGGAGAAGAAATAAAAACATTGCAGTTTGCTGATGACATAGTAATTTTGTCAGAGACCGCGAAAGATCTGGAAGAGCAATTGAATGGGATGAACAGTGTCTTGAAAGGAACATATAACATGAACATTAAAAAGAGTAAAACGAAGGTAATGGAATTCAATGTCAAAAAATCAGGCGATGCTGAAGGAATTAGATTAGGTAATGAGACAATAAAAGTAGTAGGTGAATTTTGTTATTTTGGTAGCAAGATAACTTCTGATGGCCGAAGTAAAGAAGATATAAAATGCAGAATGGCTATGGGAAGAAAAGCATTTCTAAAGAAGCGAAACTTATTAACATCCAATATTAATTTAAATGTTAGGATGTCCTTTCTGAAAGCATTTGTGTGGAGTGTAGCATTGTATGGGAGTGAAACCGTGGACGATAAGGAGTTCAGATAAAAAGATGATAGAAGCTTTTGAAATGTGGTGCTATAGACGAATGATGAAAAATTAGATGGGTAGATCACGTAACTAATGAGGAGGTGCTTAACCGAATCGGGGCGAAAAGGAGTTTCTGGCATATCCTGACTAAGAGAAGGGATAGATTGGTTGGACACATTCTGAGTCATCAAGGAATTGTCAACTTAGCATTAGAAGGAAGCGTGTAGGGTAAAAATCGTAGACTGAGATCGATGGACGAATATAGTAAGCAGATTCAAAAGGATGTAGGTTGCCGAACGTATTCTCAGATGAAGAGACTTGCACAGGACAGGGTAGCATGGAGAGCTGCATCAAACCAGTCTGCGGACTGAAGACTGAAGATAGAAGTATTTTGTAAGTTTAGGGATTGATGACCCCGCAGTTAAGTCCTTTAAGCTTAACAAACATTTGAATAATTCCCCAGATCCAGAATAAACATGTCTCACCTGGCACATCTGACAACAACTGTCAAATAAACATAAACTTTACGGATGTTGGTGGATACATTAATTATTTGGAATTAGTCAGCTGTAAAGTCCGCGTCAGAAGGCAATGTTATTGTGTCGCATATTAAACATTTTCTCCACTCTACTCATGGTTGCAGCGTGAGAACAACTGGAGGAGATGTACGTGTAACTATTTCAGTTTTTCATCGTTTGCTTTTGCAACTCTTGCAATATCCTCGTTTCTAGATAAAATTGTGTGTCTGTTATGCAAACATTTTTTTATATAAAAGAGTTGTTTTGTATAATAGACACAGATGATATATTCATAATATTCTAATTCTGTCTAGATTACCTCTGCGAGATACCTAAATATTCAGATATGACCTGAGTTATTTATTCGAATTTTCAAGGTTTTACGAGCGATACACTGTTTTAGACCATTCATGTTGATGTGAAAGTTCGATTTTCTCCGTCAGTTATGTGCATCTTACGCTTTCGAGTATTTTTGTATGGGGCTTAAAAGTGGTTATAAGCGTGAAACATAGTGGCCAACAGCGGTTACCGCCGTGCGGGAATGGCCATGCGGTCAATAAGGCGTCTTGCCGCTCCCCGTCGGAGGTTCGAGTCTTGCCTCGGGCATGGGTGTGAGTGTTCTTGTACCGATGACCTCAGCAGTTTGGTCCCTTTGGATTACAAACATCTGAACATTTGAACGATTACGCTTCAGTGCTACATTTAAAGTTCTTTATTGATATTTAAATGTACTTATTTAAAAGTAAGTTTGTTTGTTTATATTTGTACATGTTAATTTGTTGTTAGGTTTTATGGAAGTCTGATACTTCAAGAGGGAAATAATAATGCTTCATGATTTTGAAACATTCTATTTTTGTCTTAGTATTAGTTCGCAGCTAAAACTGTTTGTTGGACACTCTGATTATAACAGAATATGCAGGGAGATCCCTCGATCTTGACGCAGGCTTCCAAGGAGAAAGACAAATGTATAGATTTCAGGTAAGGGATCCTACTTCAGAAACGATCGAGCCGCGGTGGAGTAGCCGAACGGTCTAAGGCGCCTCGCTTCGGAGCGCGCGGTTGCTCGCCGTCGGAGGTTCGAGTCCTCCCTGGGGCATGTGTGTGTGTGTGTGTGTGTGTGTGTGTGTGTGTGTGTGTGTGTGTGTGTGTGTGTTTGTCCTTAGGTTAGTTTACCTTAAAAAAAATGTTCAAATGTTTGTATAGTCTATGGGACTTAACTACGGGGTCAACAGTCCCTAAACTTACAAACTACTTATGAACTACTTACGAACTAGGACGGCACAAATATCCATGCCCGAGGGGGGATTCGAACCCCCGACCGTAGTGGCCGTGCAGACCGTGACTGGAGCGCCTCAGTCTCCTCGGCCACCGCGGCCGGCTAGTTTACCTTAGTTTAAGTAGTTTGTAAGCTACGGACTGATGACCACGCAGTTTGGTCCGATAGATTTACAAAAATTGGAGAAACGACCGAGTCGAAAGGTGTACATTTACACCCGCATGATTACTCTGCGATTCACGCTTCAGTGCCTGGCGGAGGTTTCATAGAACCAATTTTAGACTATTTCTCTAAGGTTCTACTCTATAACAGCTCGCGGGGAATCGAACACTTCAGTATTTGCATGAACGCTCTGTCCTCTCGTATTTAATTAAGAGTATCATATCTGCATATATAGGTTGTCGTAACTGTATATTTTCGCACTGTTAGGACAAGAATGGAAAATGAAATTCCGTAATATGGTCTTGCCTCAATGAACGACGGCTTGATTTTAACGATTTGCACTCCCACACGTGTACCACACGTGACACTCTTTCCTCTATATCACGATAATACAAAAAGAGCTGCTATTTGAGCTTTTTCGATGTTGTCCGTCAATGGTATCCGGTAATAATCCCATACAGCGCAACAGTACTCTAGAAGAGGTTGGAGAAGCGTAGTGTAGGCAGTGTCTTAAGTTTAGTAGACTTTTGCATCTTCTAAGTGTTCTGCGAACACAGCGCAGTCTTTGGTTTGCCTTCCTAACAACTTGATCTAGTATTCCGAATTGCCTCCATCGTACAACTGTTTGTCAATTTGCATCATAAAATCTCGCACTAGTTGTCAATATGATAACACTTTCGTCGTCACGACATGTTTCGGGACCCCATTGTCCCATTTTCAAGTGCTAAAAACAAGGAATCACATAAATAACATAAATCACATATAAATACGATGTTAAAAAAACCGGAAACACCAAACTGAAAATACACCAAAGACCCCACCTTATAAATTAAATAACCATTCTGCCAATGAGCATCGTCAAACTCTAAAATGTACGTTAGTTTCGTGCATGTCCATCATAAAAATTAATTTAGAATACACTACTGAGGGAAGGTAACCACAATGTTGTTCGGTCGTAAGCAACATGACAACTGCTCTTACATGTCAAAGCTATAAGGAACAGAGATAACACTCATAGCTATCAACGATGATGTTGTGAAGGGATCAAAGATACTGTCTAGGTAAGGCGAAGTTTAAATAAACAGTGTAAATTAGAAAATCACGTTCGTATATAATGGTAAACAAACGGATAAGTCATTATTTCGAAAGGAAGACATTATTAAAATGGGACCAACAATGTTCCTTAGACAATTCTGTCTTTTCATTCAGCACGGTGTCACAAGCCTCCTTGAGAGCGCAAAATATCTCAATTTCCTCCAGATATGTTAACAGTCGGCCTTTGTCCTCAAAATGAACTACTCTCATACTGTCACTGATGTTGCCCAATCAATGTTTTTCTGCCTTTAGGTACTTCGCCATCGCCGATGTACCATTCTCTCTATTGCTATGCTATTTAAATCTTACTTTAAAGTTTCTACCCGTTTGTCCAACATACTTCATTTGTGGTTACGTTCCCTCATTAGTGTATTCTAAATTAATTTTTATGGTGGGCATGCACGAAACTTACGTACGTTTTAGTCTAACGTTGCTCATTGGCAGAATGGTTATTTAATTTATAAGGTGGGTGTATTTTCTGTATTTTCAGTTTGGTGTTTCCGGTTTTTTTAACATCTTATTTATATGTGATTTATTTGCTTCTTTGTTTTTAGCACTTGAAAATGGGACAATGTGGTCTCGAAAGAGGTCGTGACGACGATTTTATGATACAAACTTTATCTAGGTGATCGTTCCAGTTAACGTTGTTCGTAATTGCAATTTCGTAACCTAATTTGAACGGAATCCTCTTGGCACAAATGTCGATGGCTTCGCACTTTTCATTATTTAAGGTCAACTGCAACATTTGCATCATAAGGATAGCTTATATAAATCATTTCGCAATAGGTTTTGATCGTCTAATGACTTTGCTTGACGGCAAACAATCTAAGAGGGCTGCTCGGATTTCTAAATAATTTTTATAGGTTAGGAACAGCAGGAGGCCTATAACACTTCCTTGGGGAACGCCAGATATCACTTCGGTTTTGTTCAATGCTGTCAACTACAACAAACTGTGACCTTTCTAACAAGCAATCTTGGATCCAGTCGCACAACTGAGATAATACTCCATCGGCACGTATTTGATTACGATGGAAATATGGAATCAATTTGAAATCCCCTGTTGATAGCACTCATTACTTGTTGTGTTACACAAGAACACTATTTTCTGAACGCGTGTCGCGTCTGTATCAGTAGATCGTTTTCTTCAAGGTAATTCATAATGTTCTAATTTAGTAGCTATATGTTCCAAAATCCTATTGTAGATCGATGTTGGAGATATGAGTCAGTAATTCAGTGGATTTGCTTTCTTCAATATTGGTGCGATCTGTTCAATTTCTTGGCCTTTAAGTGTGGATCTTTTACTGAGTGAGTTATTATCTGTGATTGCTTTCTATGGAGCTATTACATCAGCATACACGGAAAAAGATCCTAAGTGGTATGCAGCCTGGACCAGAAGACTTTCCTGTGTAAAGTAACTGCAATTGCATCGCTACACCGAGAGGAGGAGTAAGCTTTGACAGCAAATGTTGCAAAAACCCAAAAAATAACAATAATAACAGAAGAACAAAAGTGGCAACATGATGAAAACAACAAAAAAGAAGACCACAGTACAAAAAATGCAAGCTGTAAAGCATATTTTGGTCCATTGAAAGCCGTAAATTAAAAAGATGTCTTGCATAAGACATAATTCCAATGCAGCTCTTTTACAGAAGCTCGAAATTTAGCGGGGACGTCTTTGCGAGATGCTTACGATGGTACCTACAACGAAAGTCTGTCTCGAAATTTGACAGACAATCCGAAGAGATTCTGGTTATATGTAAAGTGTACTAGAGGAAAGGCACAATCAAAACCTTCATTAGACGATAGTAATGCTGATGCGACCGATGGCAGAGTTGCTAAATCGGAGTTACTAAGCACATATTTACAATATTCCAAAGTATATATTCCTGAATTGAACTTCAAATTCAAAATGTTTGCACAGTTATGAGACCTAACTGCAATGGTCATCGGTCGCTAAACTTACAAACTATTTAAACTAACTTATCCTAAGAACAACACACACACACGCACGCACACGCACGCGCGCATACACACACATCCATGCCAGAGGGAGGACTCGCACCTCCAACGGCGAATTGCCGTACGCACAGCAGTAAGGCTTCTTAGTGCGCACGGTCATTCCGCCGCGACAGAATTGGATTTAAGAACAACTGAAAACACAGCAGTACGGGGCATAGTGAAGCTGCGTACTCAAAACAACTGCACAAAATAACCATTCAAATATGTCTATACGGCCGTCTGTTCTTCCTTTATACACTGCTCTTGTGACGTGCGGTTGCGCTGGAATGCTAGTCATGGCACCACAAACGCGTGCTACAAATTTCACATGCTTGGGATGCTTCCATTAGGATGACCAACAGTGCAGACCTATACAAACGACTTACAAGGAAAGTACTTGGGCTCGAACAAACACATATACACCAAAATCGTATGAGAGATTATGTAAAGATCCCTTATTGCACTAGTGATACTCCCACATCTGCAAAACTCTGCAGTCGTCCGTTAGAGGCCTCTGCGTGTGCCATGCCGCATTGCACTTTGACCTGTCGGTTCGCCAGTAGGGGCGGTGCAGTGTGCCTCTGAAGTTGCGTTTTGTGACGTTATTTGTGTGGTGAAGCGTCAGATGGGGCGGCGATTGCTAATCAATCCTGCTAATGTATTGCGATTAGTTGACATGAAGTTACGAAGAACCCTTCTTCGTGAAGATGATATTAGTGTAGAAGATGAATCATTTGCATGCTTTCTCGTATCTGTTATGGTACAGAAATATGAGCATAAGTTAGATACTGTTGTTACAGACTCATAATAATGATAATAGGGATGATAATGACGAACAACTCATTGCAAGCGGTAGTGCTACGGTAAGTGCGGCAAGAGGAGATGGAAGCAATGGCAGTGAATACCAACAGTCTTTCGGAAAGAAGGTTAAAGTTGCAACTATCGTCACGGCTTTTGATGGCAATTCGCTAGAGAACATGTACGATGATTATTACATAAGTTACAGTTAAGATATCTGCATTGCGTATGGCGTCTACAATTACATCTACAGTGCTATCTAGAGCATGGTTGCAGAGCTTTGCAGAAAAACAACACCCATCAGCACAATGAGGTGTACGTAGAGATCCTGCAAGCAAACGTTCATACAGATATGTTTGTTCGAGCCTATGTACTTTCCTTGTTAGAAGGAAATCAGATCAGCCCTCAGGTTGTTTGCAGGTGATGCTATCATTTATCGTCTGGTGATGTTATCAGGAAGTCAAAATCAAGTGTAGAACGATTTAGATAAGATATCGGTATGGTGGGAAAATTAGCAATGGACCCTAAAGAATGAAAATAGTGAGGTCATCCACTTGAATACTAAAAGATGACATCCAGTCATAACAGTGCGACGTGGCAGGCTCCAGAAGCCTATCACGAGTCTGGTAATTGGATACTAAGGGGTTCAGTCGTTTCTGTTTAGAGGCATCTGTGTTGTATTAAGAAGGGCTCCATCTGGCTGCAGTCGTAGCTCAACACCACGAGGAATTCCCCCGCATCCGACAGGAAAAGAGCTCCCTAGAGAGAGAGAGAGGGAGGGGGAAAGAGAAAGAGAGGGAGAGTAGGAGAGATAAGGTTGAGTGAAGAGGAGGCGTGGGAGGTGGCTGGGCGGCGCGAGGAGTAATGGAGGGGAGGCAGCGAGGAGCAAGGCAAACACGCTTGTTGCTTTTATTTCTCAACTCTCTCCACTTTCGGGACCCACAGCAGCGAGAGAAATACGCTTAACCTTCCTCTTAAGCCTCGTTCCTGGTGCAGTAGTGTGGTACATTCCGATTTATGTTCGAATGTGTATTTTGACAACTGATTTTATAACGCTAGTTATATGCTATATTGACGACTAGCTTAAACCCGCGGCTCCGCTCGCGTGTTGGTTGTTTATGATAGATAAGCTACCTTTCAGTAGTGTGCTATGAGACTAGTTTTGAAGGATGAAATGAAATACAATACCTTCTTTAGAAACAAACATTTTTAATCAACATTCAAGTAAAAAAATAAATTTTTTCGTATGCTTATCCTTACAGAGAAGGAGCTGAAGACGTAGCACGCATAGACCAAAGATATGGTCTGTGGCATCACGTTTTGCTGTATGTAACCTCTTTGCAATAGAGTCGCAAACGTCATTGCTGGCCTTCAGTCCGATTTTTTAAAAATAATTTGACGACTTTCAACCACCATATCTTCCACCCCCTTACAGCTATAGGCATGGAACTGCTATGGTGTACAACGGGAGACTTTAGACAACAATTACACACACACCATTCGTTTGCGTTCTGTACTTTTCACTGCAGGGCGAAATATTAATACACACACGCGTAGAATTTTATATACACTGATAACTTTCCGTCCCAACATACTCCACCCTTTTATCATTATCAATCCTCAAGCAACAATGCCACCAATAAAACTATTTTCAAAGAGAAAATATAATTTCGAAGAGTAATTATTGTTCCGCATTTCGCGTTATATTCTTCAAATTACTAAATATCTATCAGATCGCTATAAAACCGCGCCTAAAACCTTCCTCAGGTATAAATTAGTAACTGTGTAAATATTTAAGTCTCTGCGTCTTGTCGTTCGGTCATGATAAGCGTACACCGAACAGACATACTCATTAATATATATATATAGATAAATAGCTATCCGATCGCCATAAAACCGTGCCTAAAGCCTTCCCCGGGTAGACATGGGTAACTGTACAAATGTTTAGCTCTTTATGTCTTGTGGTTCAGACGTGATAAACGTAGCCTACACCGAACCGACATTCACATTTATAGATATAGGTTACATGTGCTTCTGGCACTTAAGACAATTTTAACTTTTTATGTGGCATTTGAAAACGGTTAATTTTGGCTGTGATTAAACAAATTGATGACAGTCAAACTGTAGACATTACCTTTAAAAACGCTATATGACTGTGGTCCCCTCACAACGAGAAACTGACGCCTGTATTTAGACTGAACACTACTGCAATATACTTTGCCAAGGGGTTTTTCCAGTTAGACATCCTCACTACAAAAGAAGCTCTCCTGGTTTATATCCAGTTAGACATCCTCACTACAAAAGAAGCTCTCCTGGTTTATATCGAACAGTTCTTCCGCAAAACGCAATAAAACTGGTAGAAATAAGTTCAGATGCAAAAAGCAAAAGCACACATATACTTTCTACCCTCCTCCCTCTAATCTCTCTCTCTCTCTCTCTCTCTCTCTCTCTCTCTCTCTCTCTCTCTCTCTGTCTGCGTGTGTGTGTGTGTGTGTGTGTGTGTGTGTGTGTGTGTAGTTTCTTGCTCCAAGATCTGCAAACTTAACAAGGTAATCAAATAAGATCCTGTAACTCATGAAAAAATGAAAACAGTAAAAAACATAAAAAAGATAAAAAAATCACGGTTACAAATGAAAGTAAATAACTGCTAATTTGTTGGTAGCGTTTTCTATATCGTGAAGCACTGATTGTGGGTTCAAGTCTTGCTGCAGGCACGGGTGTGGACGTGATAGTGTCGTCGCAGCTTTTATTTTCTAAATAAGTCAAACTATCGCTCAGAGAATACATTGGATATTGAATTAATTTGTGGAAAGGTCACTCGATAGGTGAAATCTGCGGGTCATAATTCTTTAATTCTCTCAGTATAATTATTAAGAATATCCAACTGGAAAAGACTATTTTTATTACTTACCGTAACAGTTTATTTCAAGCTCTTGTAATTAGTAATAAATGTCGTGTGGCTTCTCGTCTTCAGATAAACTTTCCATTTCACGCCAGTTCAGCGGCTACGCATGTCTGTTTCGCGGATTTATCAATCTAGCAGCCTTTCATATGATTCAACCAAGCTCAGTGGGCCTCATTCCAAAACCTCCTATCTGATTACAAACAGATAGCGACAGAGGGAATCGAACCCTACCAGAAGCACTAGACGTTCATTTTATGTACTGTTGCCTTATATCTGATTGAGGAAAGCCAAGCGATCAAATGATATGTCCGAGCAGTTGGGAGTCGAATTCGGAAAAACAGGTCTTCAGTTCTCTATAAAAAGTTCCAATTTTTCATTTTACGTCGGTTACTTAAAACGATTGAATAAAATTTTGCGATTATTCCTTTCGAAAGATCTCGACCGATTTCCTTTCCCATCCTCCGTCTGTATGAACCTCGCCATCAACTATACGTCAAATCATTCAGCGTTACATTGTCCTTTAAATATTTGTATCCATAGACCTCGTTTTTATAATACATAAGTAGTCACTCTGTGTGTAAACCTACTGGACCAAACCGCCGTGGTCATCAGTCCCTAGACTTACAAACTACTTAAACTAACATTAACTAATCGAAGGACAACACACCATCCCATCCCCCAGGGAGGAGTCGAACCTCCGACGGCGAGAAACCCGCGCGCTCCGTAGCAAGGCACCTTAGAGCCTTCGGCAATTCCACTGCGGCGTAGTCACGTTGTGGAACTTCAGTACTAGAGAAAGTTGCACCCGGAAAATACAGCTGATCATAAATTTTGAAAATGCACTCATCGCATACGATACGAATATTTCGAAAACAGAGACAAATTGGGTGTTAGTGAGTATAGTTTGCATAGAGGCGCATGAAGCAGGAAACAACGACTGTAGAGGAGCAACTGTTAAAAAGAGTTCAGCTGTAGGCTGTAGGCGGAAGGTTAAAATTCAAGTGTTTGTATAGTTCAAAATGTTCAAATGTTTGTGTAGCGTATGGGACTTAACTACGGGGTCATCAGTCCCTAAACTTACAAACTACTTATCAACTAGCTAATACTAAAGACGGCACAAATATCCATGCCCGAGGGGGAATTCGAACCCCCGACCGTAGTGGTCGTGCAGACGGTGACTGGCGCGCCGCAGAACGCTCGGCCACCGCGGCCGGCACTGCGGAAGGAAGAAGAAAGTGTGTGCTAGAAGCAGAATCCTATTTCCAGAATTATACGAGGTGGAGGTGTTTTCCTCTATAACTTACAAAATTAGAAGTATAAAGAATATTTATGTGAGTGGGTAAACGTAAGATACAACGCTCTTCTTACAGAGTTATGAATATAGTTTACTTAGTTATTCTGTAGATAATTGCAACAACGAGCTATAATTTTTTTAGACATAACATTAATTTTTTAGCGCATAACTGGTATATTTATACCGTGTACGAATCAGTTTAAATCAAGTTATAATTAGAGAGCTATAAGCGTTCTATATAGTAGAAGTGGATGTAACATGCTGTGCGTAATTGGCTGCGTTCAGATGGAGATGGGATCAAAATGTATGTTTAAAAAGGAGATGTGCTATCGAGTGCCAATTTTCCTGAATTCACAATTAAGTGCGACTTCCGAATGACTTGTGGACGTCGTGTAAAGTTGGTGGTATCACAGAGCGACGGGCAAGAACTGAACAACAGTTTTCCTGTAAAACGGGAAGGACGCTGTGGTAATGACCTCATTAATGGCCTGCACGATTTAATACCAGCAGAGTTCTTTTTCTGGGGATATCGCATGTGTGTCACTGAACCCACAGTCCCAGGTGAATTCAAGTAGCACAGCGAGGAAGCTTGTAGGTCCCTCACGCCAACAACTTTATGGACAGCATATTGGATCCGTTTCTGACCTTTGAACTTTTCTACTTCCCTAACAAAAACTCAAGAAATTTCATTTAATCTGTTTTTCACACAGTTTACATACATCAGCTACGAGACAGAAAAATTACTGTCCCATTAAAAAAATAAAATAAAATAAGAAAAATATAAAAAAAAAAAATAAAAAAATCATTCCTCATTGCTGCAATCCTCTGGAAAATAACCAAACCAACTATATTCATAGCTCTGCAGAAAGAATAATGTTTGGACTACACAGTTCACAAATCTAAGTATCTATATAAAAAAATTATATATTGTCATAAGTTTTAAAATTTTAATAAGAAGGCCTTAACAGTAATTAATTCCAAAAGGAGTTGATCTCAGGAATTTAGTCTACATCACACAAAATAAATATAAATGTTAACGATATAATTGCTGCAATGTAGAAGCCTTGTTATTTGTTCGTCGAAAGTTTAAAATATAACTGCTATATTGCTGCAGTAAAGATTTTTTGTTTTCATTATTATTCTTTCTCTCAGTACTTCTTAGCATTTTAAGATGTGTTTTCTCGATGCGTCAGACGTATAAATTTTATACTTTGTTATTTTAGAAATAAATAAGAGGATCAGAGACATGAATGACAGTCCCGCCGCGTGGGACTAGCCGAGCGGTCTGGAGCGCCACTTTACGGATCGCGCAGCCTCCCGTGTCGGAGGTTCGAATCTTCCCTCTGATATGGATGTGTGTGTTGTCCTTAGGTTAGTTTAACTTAGTTTAAGTAGTTAGTGAGCCAGGGACTAATAACCCAGCAGTTAAGTCCCATATATTTACAAACATTTGATACGTTTCTCGTTTGCTTATAGGTTTCCCTTGCCATATAAATATTCCTTCCCATGTTTTTTTTATGGTCATCTTGAAATTAATTATAATCGGGTTTTCTCTCTCTTAAGCTGCCTGCAAATAGCGCAATGGGGAAGCCTTTTTAATATAGGCGCGTTTTGTTTGTTAAGCTTAAGGGACTTAACTGCGGGGTCATTAGTCCCTAAACTTACAAACTACTTATTAACTAGCTTATACTAAAGACGACACAAACATCCATGTCCGAGGGGGGATTCGAACCCCCGACGAGGAACGGCTTTGCGCATCGTGGCATAGCGCTTCAATGCGCTCGGCCGCTCCGCCGCGGCAGCGCGTTTTGATTTCATCTGTTGTTCTGAAAATATTGATGCACAGTTTTAACATATTTTGTCTTGC
This sequence comes from Locusta migratoria, assembly GCA_026315105.1. Lineage (NCBI taxonomy): Eukaryota > Metazoa > Arthropoda > Insecta > Orthoptera > Acrididae > Locusta > Locusta migratoria. The sequence goes on from CM048755.1 coordinate 384,036,737, forward strand.
GCAGATTAGAAGCAGTATTAATTAAAAAATTTTCTTGCACGTTACGTATTTACAAATTTGGCATGAAATTTATTTACGATGAAACATGGAAATAAAACATATTAACATCATAAGTAACTTACGTGACAACATTATAAACATATAATTTGCATGAAAACTTTATAAGTATTGTTTATAACCTATATAAAAAAACAAGATTCACAAACCCGTGTTTCGATATTTACAGAACAACATAACATGCATTATAAATAAAACGCGAGACGCATCTGGTTTTAAAAAGTTGATCTTAATTGCAGTCAGCCTAAGAAGAAGAACCGATTATATTTAAATAATTCTATCGCTTGTTTTTTTTTTTTTTAGTTGTGGGAAAACACACATAATCTGAAACACCTGCAGCCTATATTGAATGTGCACATTGGGTAACTTTGACTCCTGCAGACACGAATGCCTTCGGCTTAACCTAGACTTACGTAATAGTTCGGTTAAATTTCAATGTGAGAGAAGTTAATTTTTCTGTAATTTTCCGCTTTCCAAAAAAATCTCTAATTAGTGTACTATACAAACATTTATTGAAATAGACGTGTGGGCTTCGGCATGGCGACTGTAAATTTTTATGGGACTGATTCTTTTAACGAATCGATTACAACTAGTTTGTGATGGTTTATATCATCAGTGCGCCTATTACAGTCAGTGTAAGTATTACATATATCTCACTGTTCGCTGGTAAATGGGCCTTATCGCTGAAAATGTATTTGGCAGTGGCGTTTCTCACATAGCAGGAAATCTAGTAATTGCAGGATTGCCTACACTCTGTGATGCCTGAAATAAGCTCACGGCATTCTTTGAATCAAAGCATAACAAACAATCAGTTTCCTAACAGTAAAAATCAAATGTTCAAATGTTTGTTAAGCTTATGGGACTTAACTAGGGGGTCATCAGTCCCTAAACTTACAAACCACTTATGAACCACTTATGAACCACTTACGAACTAGGACGGCACAAATATCCATGCCCGAGGGGGGATTCGAACCCCCGACCGTAGTGGCCTTGCTGACCGTGACTGGAGCGCCTCAGTCACCTCGGCCACCGCGGCCGGTCCTAACAGTAAAGCCGATGGCTTACAATCTTATAAAACGCAGTCGAGAGCAAAGATATGGCAGTGGTGTTTCGCACATCTACTTTCACACGCGCTTACAATTGTGGCGCAGCTGCTTAAGATCGTTACAAGCAGTACTTTTCTAACTTTTCTGCTGACTCGTGTAATATCCCGAGGTGAGAATTTTATCTGCTACTTGTCTTTGTCCTCGCCTTGTCACACTTCAGTGAATAAGCTCTTCATGCATTACATTCCATATAATGGCCATATAAGAAACAGTTTATTGTGTATCAGAAGAAATAAGCAGGAGATACTGGATGCTAGAAGTTCACAATAGTTACGATAAGGTCTCATCAAAATATAGAGCGTTCAAAGAAACAAATGTTCTGTCAGATAGTATCCCCTCCAAGCCACTGTCCAATTAATAAAATTGTCAACAAATATTTGTTGTGAAATGAAAAAAAATCATGTTTCTCTCGCCTTATGTTGAAGTCTCGGCCAACGATTAGTTGTTTTAATTTTCATTGACACCTCTCTTCATTATGACGCGAAATAGATTTTTAAAAACTTTCTCTGAAGTTTAAAATAATATCACAGTACGGGCTTATAAGTGCAGAATTTGTATAAATAAATAAAACACCGATGGAGCAGTGGCAGCGCATCTTTAATATAAGTAGGCCTAAATAAAATAAACCTTTCTTTGAAATTTCTTACATACCGTACTAGCATTGTTTCTTGAAGTAGTTGCCGGCCGCGGTGGCCGAGGGGACTGAGGCGCGGCCACTACGGTCGGGGGTTCGAATCCCCCCTTGGGCATGGATATTTGTGCCGTCCTTAGGATTAGCTAGTTCATAAGTAGTTTGTAAGTTTAGGGACTGATGACCCCGTAGTTAAGTCCCATAAGCTATACAAACATTTGAACATTTGAAGTAATTCATTCATTGATTTAACCAATGCAATGTTTGGCGATATTAGTCGGATCTATTTAATACAGTTTCCCGAATTTCTCGTTTTTCATATTTAAGGTGCATGACTTCACATATTTGGCTATACCCTGTGATGCCAGTGGTAAGATGATGGTGAGCAGAATTGCGTGTAATATTATGGACAGCTACATAAACTGTGTCCACAATTTATTTTATCCAATAAAATCGTGGTGAACAGAGTGCGTAACAGCGCACATGCTAGTCGACGCTGCGCCAGGTTGCAAAAGATGATTTACAAGGGGATTCACGAAGACATGCAAATATTTTAATATGTTGTTCTTCAAGTAAAACTAGAGAAAAAAACTTCGTATAAGCAAAGGTCCACAGAAGTTTGGTTACGGAGTTACGGCTAATAAAAGATTTTGCCTGAAATTTAGCAACCTCGCTAAAATAAGCCATCGCAAAGCTGTACGAGGTTGAAGTAAAGTACTATTTCCATTTATTTTGTTGTTATCCATCTGGCGAATCTAATAAAATATGCCCCAGACCTGTATCTGCAGCAGTTTTCCAGAAATTCCAAAGAAGCAAAGAAACAATTTGGGACAATTTGTAATTTATTAACTACATGATCCAGTTCCAGACAACTGCACAAAGTTTTCAACAAAAGATTTAGAGAATTCTATTTTGGAAAATGATGGTAATAAAGTTAAGTAAAACTGTGAATGTGTCAGATAATCTGCCTTTATTAGTACCACAGCACACGTGAATTCATGTTAAATCGGGAAATCCAAAGTTGAGTGTTAAGGAAGTTGTACAGTGTACATACAATTTCACAATACATTCACAATAAATGTTCACAAATGTCTCCACGAAGTTTAGTGGACAGTTACACGTCCGAGGTTCCTAACTTTCAGGCAAAATATTTTATTAGCGGTAACTCCGTAACTAAACTTTTACGGACTTATGTTAATCGGAACTTTTTTCTTTATTTTTACTTGTGGAATAACATATTGACATATTTGCATATCTTCGTGAATCACTCTGTACAGATTCAGCGCCGGCCGCGGTGGCCGCGGTGGCCACTACGGTCGGGGGTTCGAATCCCCCCTCAGGCATGGATATTTTTGCCGTCCTTAGGATTAGCTAGTTCATAAGTAGTTTGTAAGTTTAGGGACTGATAACTTCGTAGTTAAGTCCCATAAGCTATACAAACATTTGAACATTTTTGAACAGATTCAGCATGCCTGTTTGTGTATGTTGTCTGTGGTAAGTTCTTTGACGAAAAATCACGTCTTATTTTATGACTGTACCACACTTATATATGTTAGCTCGCTGTGTTAGAAAAGCGCTTGTACTCAAGTATGAAAATTTATTATTTCAGTGGAAATTATGAGTTTTGTGTTTTGCGATGTGCCGCACTTTGTATTTGACCATGTTCAGAGGTAGAGAAGTCTTGCCGGTTTTTTTTTTTTTTTTTTTTTTTTTTTTTTTTTTTTTTTTTTAGTCGTGAAGAGGGTTAGCCCAGATTGAAATTAATTACCTATTGTGTAAGATTATGGTCTGTTACAGGAATAAAGATAGAAACGATTAAGTAAACGTAGTCTGTAGCAATTATATGCCATCGTTTTCGCAACATGCTCGTGTTTTAATACCACAAAGGGAGCAAAAAATATTTACAGCTAATGGAATAATGGCTACTACGTTACAGAAATACGAAATTGAGAAACAGTCTCAACATGACATTGTACTAATATATTACTTTCATTGAACTTGATTCTAAATTTCAAATCAGAGCCACACGTACACAACCAAACTCGTTACCGATTAATGTAGTTTAGTTACACTCATTTGAACGGACTTATTTGTTCTTCCGGATTTGCCTCTTTTGTATCAGAAACGTATTTTCAAAATCGTTAAAAAAGTAATAAAACCGCGCCATAATTCACGTGGCTATGCCACTTCATTCGAAGTTGTAGCAGCGTTCGAAGTTGGCGTGAGTGGCAGAGGCTGTTTAACGGTCTTCTTTCTTTTACGGCAATCTTCCTGCCGCCACGCAGACGAAATAGCCATCTTCTTTGCTGTAATTTTACTCACGCGAGGAATTTCTCAATGGGCGTAATGTTTTGAATATCGTAGTGCACTGTAGTCACGGCCTTACTGGAAGTCCTTTGCTCTTGCCTTTTTCCGCTCTTTAAATTAATTAACCTAACCAGTAAGAGAGGACCTACATTTCAATGTCGACGCCAAGCCGTGGTGCAACTAGGCATTTCTTACATACCAGAGCGTAAACAGCCATGAAAGGAGAAAGTGGTGGAAAAATCGTAGGACCCACTTGGAAACTAATCTAAGGCCTCTGGAAATGTATCGTGGCACTCAGCCGCTAAGTTAAACAATATCAATTACCTACTCATATGATAATTACCGACTATTTTTAAATAATAATACCAAAAGTCACATTAGCTAACGTGTTCACCTCCTTGGGACATCACACTAACCATTCATACATTCTTGTGCTAGCTCATGCGTTTTAAGTTCTCTTGCTGTCGGGGTCATGCTTAATGACATTTTATAAAATGTACGTTATCTACAAAATATGTTGAATATAATGTTGTTTCACGTTGTTAATAATCTTGGAGATGTAGTCCATGTATGTAACAGCTGTTTGCTGATACTGTATTAACTACGAAGCCTTTGCTGACGTATGTGAAAAAAGGGGTGGATTTATACCACTACACGTATTTCGTTTCAGACTTCTGGGAACTATTTTCCATCATGTCATAATTCAATATCGTAGCGTGGGCTTCAACATTCCGCATAAGCATCCACGTATATTCAGTTTTTAAGGTCTGTTACTTAGAGTCGTGTTTTATTTAATGGCTGTTCGCTGTCAGAATGCATGAAAATTTCTGTGTCTCAAAATTGAAATCGCGGGAAACAACAGTTAACATTCAAATATGAAACCAATTCATTCTATAACTGAATAAAATGATGTTTGTTTTATGACCTATGCGTTTTGTTCGCGAATATTTTGAGTGAAATTTAATACGTGTTTGTTGTACGCATATAACAACTTTTTCCCCCACATACGCTATTATATTACAGTACCTTCGTTATTCTCTTTACTGCTAGGTAAGGAACAACATTTCTGAGCGTATGTTTGGTAAGGTTAAATTTTTCGTTAGTTGCTCTTACGATTTTCAGTGATCTTGTTATAACACAGGTGTCGCCCCAGAACTGTTGGCCTGCTGCGGCCGTTCCCGCCGGAGGTTCGAGTCCTCCCTCGGGCTTGCTTTTGTGTGTGTGTGTGTGTGTGTGTGTGTGTTTGTGTGTGTACGAGGGATTCGAACCCCCGACGGGGAACGGTCTCACGCATCGGAGCATAGTGCCTCAATGCGCTTGGCCACTCCTCCACGGCTGTGTGTAAGTTAGTTTTAGTAGTTTAACTGATGCGCACAGCAGTTTGAACTATAGGTCTGCCTCGTTTCGCTGCGTACACCACGACGCTCGCTGTTGGTTGAGAACACACTTCACGTAGATGTATTGCAGTGTCTGCCGAAACACAACTAGAAGTGACGCGAACGCATTTCCTATGGCTCGGCATACAGTGACGCCAGGGGATCGGACTGTGTGTGTGTTCATAATACTGCTAGGATATGCCTCTACCCTTGCCGCCAAATCCCAACACGATGCTCATTGTCGGCTAAGTAGAGGCGGGACTCGTTCCATATTTTAAACAGTTCAATGAAGTCTCATGGTCTTCCATTATACTTTGTTTAATTTACTTCCAACGACTCCTGGGTGTACCACTTTTTTTGTCAGGTAGTAGGGCCTATATGAACATAATAAAAATGCATTATAAAAGTTCTGGACATATACGGGTCAAGATGAAAAGTATTGCCGGCCGCGGTGGCCGAGGGGACTGAGGCGCTTCAGTCACGGTCTGCACGGCCACTACGGTCGGGGGTTCGAATCCCCCCTCGGGCATGGATATTTGTGCTGCCCTTAGTCTTAGCTAGTTCATAAGTAGTTTGTTAGTTTAGGGACTGATGACCCTGTAGTTAAGTCCCATAAGCCTAACAAACATTTTTTGAAAAGTATTTCACTAAATCGTCCCTGTGGATCGTGCAGCCCTGTAGCACTGAGAGGAATTAAAAAATAGTATTATTTATTATTTTATTATTATTCATGTATGGGCCCAATAGTAATACCTGAGGTACAATCGATCACTGTGGCTCTCGCTGGTTGGCTTTCCTTCGTGCCCGAATTTGTTTCCTCCTTTCAGAATGAAGTCTCTTTCAGCAGAGCACGGTGTTCCAGTCCGTTTTCTGATTTCCCTCTGAGCTACTTTCCAATCAAATATCTTTTGTCTTGATGTTTTTCTGTCTATAATGTCCGCCTGCGTTACACTGGCTAGTTGAAGATCGTCCTTAATCGCTGCGATCCATTTAATTGGCACAGTTTTGGCTTTACTTCTGTTTTCGTAGATTTGTACTATTCGTTTTGTCAACCTATTGGGTGCCATTATTTTAATGTGCCTATAAAATTTAAGTCTTCGTTTTATCATGTCACCGTGTATGTCTGTGTATTATAATTTATTAATTGTCAGCCTATAAGTTTCTCCATCAGTTATTTTGAGGCCTAATATTCTACCAATAATCTTTCTTTCTTTCTTATGTATTTCTTCAGTAAACGTCTTTCTATTTAAAATTAAAATTTCTGCGTCATAAATACATTCAGTTTTGGTTGCAGTGCTGTAATGTCGAAGTATACTGATTTTTTATTGTAAACATTTGATTTTAATGTGTATACAGTTGCCATTTTTGTCAGCGAACTATGTTTGCAGCTTTTACAAAATGTTTAAATGTTTGGGACTTCTTTGGTCTTTAGTCCCTAGGCTTACCGAATAGTTAAACTAACTTTAGGACAACAGACACATCCATGCCCGAGGGAGGACTCTAACCTCCCACGGAGAGCAACCGCACGATCCGTAGCAAGGCGCATTAGAGCGCTCTGGCACTCCACCGTGACGCAGCTGTTTGCAGACGTTTTTCTTCTGTGATTTCCCCCGAGTATTTAAAGTAAGAAACCCTTCTTATTTTTCCACATTTCGTGATCAAAAATTTTGGTGCTTGTTTTTGCCTGACCGGATTTCGAGCTGTGTTGGTACTTCTACTTTTTCCGCAACTCCTTTAAGAATTTCAATTGTTTTTAAGCTGTGGTAAAATCTCTAGCTAAAATTACTAGATCATATGGAAAGGTGAGGGGAATCTACTGGAATATTACTTCTTCTTAACTTCATTAATTTGACTCGACTTTTAATCTCGCCATTCTGCGATTACCTTTTCCAAAACAGTGTTAAACAATAACGGGATGAGTCCATCTCCCTGTTTAACGCCAGTCTTTGTATCAAATGGCTCCGAAATTTCTCCCAAGAATTTAAGTATAGAGCTAGAGTCGGTTAACATTTCCTTAATCAGTCTTGAAAATGTTCAAATGTTTGTATCTATGGGACTTAACTACTGTGGTTATCAGTCCCTAGGCTTACAAACTACTTAAACTAACCTAAGGACAACACACACACACACACACACACACACACACACACACACACACACACACACACACCAATGCCCAAGGGAGGACTAGAACCTCCGACGCGAAACAACCACGCGCTCCGCAACAAAGCGCATTAGAGCACTCTGCGATTCCAGCGCGGCTGAACAGGATCTGTTTGGTCTAAAGCCTGCTTCATAAAGTAATAACAATAATAATATAAGTAAATAAGCGGCTATAAGAAACGGAAATGCATATATGGAGCCATGTGACAAATAAGAATGCCAGAAAAAAATGGTGATATTCCATTAAAGGGTCTGAGAGAAATAAATGTAGAAAGGCTTCACCTCGTGAAAACAGAAAAGAAATATACCGTGGCCTAACTAATCGATGAAAAATGTTTTGGCACACAAATTAATGTGTAAAACTGTCATAGACTGTGCAGGTAAGAATTCAATGATGATATAACAAGGACGTTATGGTGGAGGTACTGTGGACATATGAAAAATGGCTCTAGAGAACAATAGATTGGGTACAACGCGAAAATCCATTGTTCAAATGTCCAAATGTTTGTATAGCTTGTGGGACTTTAACTACGGGGTCATCAGTCCCTAAACTTACAAACTACTTATGAACTACTTACAACTAAGGACGGCACAAATATCCATGCCCCAGGGGATTCGAACCCCCGACCGTAGTGGCCGTGCAGACCGTGACTGGAGCGCCTCAGTCCCCTCGGCCACCGCGGCCGGCTAAAAATTCTTAGTACACGAAAAAGTTTTCGACCTGTATTTGGAAAGGAAGATTTGTGTTTGCCTCGTCGACACAAAATCCGTTTGGAGAAGGGAATCAGGAGTGTCATTATCACAGGAACCGCCTCAGTTGCGAAAAATAGAAAACTTTAATGTGCATTATCCCACGAGAAATTGAATCATAGACCACCCGAGCGCGCACTCTGTCGAGAAACGCTCACAACCTCTCATCAGCAGGAAGATGTCTAAGGCAAAGAATTATTATTTCCATTTTCTGAAAATTCAACTTTAATTGGAAGCCACTTGGCTTCGGCTGTTTTCTCATTTTCAGAATGGAGGGGCAGTCGCTCATCGGTTGTGGGACGGAAGTGGGCGGTGTCGAGCCGGTACGAAGGGGAAGCCAGCTGGCACGCGATTGGCGGAATGAGTGCCTGCCCCAGGGGAGTGACGGGCGAGTGGTGGGGGTTCGGAGTAGCGGGCAGGGGAGGGCAGAGAGGGGAAGCGACGCCTGCGCGCGCCTGCGCCTTCCAGTAACCGCCAACGCACGTTGCGTAACGCGTAGTGAGGTGAGCAAAGTGCCGATACCTCGTAACTGAACGTTAACTCAGGCCTGCGATCGCTGTAATTATTTATGTTTCAGTACAACAACAAGTACAGCAACCAGTCACTTTTCTTCTTCATTAATACTGTCTACCCCCGTTGTGTTTTTTAAGAAATAAAATCTGATGTTCAATATTGTGTGTCTGACTGTGTGTGTGTGTGAACGCGCGCAAAACATTACGTGATCGACTTAAAATAAGTCGATCACGTGGAACAGTTGTGCATGTCTTTTTCCTGCGTAAAGACTCGGAGGTAGGTCTAAAAAATTGAAAGTGGCAGCTGGAAATTTTTCTGAGTAATCAAAGCGGTCGCCTTGGTTCGTAACAGCTGTACTTTGGAACGAACCTAATGTAAAGCATAGTTGACTATTACGATATTGTATGGCACAAATTTTTGACATAGCTACGTGTGGCATGTTCTGCCTTATGCTATTCACGTTGAAATTTTCCTTCGTTTAGTGCATTACTCAGAAGCAGTAGCAATGTCTTTGAGAGGCGTCACCTTTTTATAGTGTAGAGATGACAGATTCTGGTTTCGGCGAAGAATGTTTCGAAATGATGCTTCATGACTAAGAGTCACTCGGAATAAAATATAAAGGACGAATCGTAGGAGTTAAAAAGTGACTGCTTGCTGAGTTTGTTCTTTAGTGGTTTAAAAACCCACCAGAGGAGTTTGGCTGCAATTGTGTACCACTCATCTGCCCAAGTAAGTGGTTTCAACTAATACTGCTGCATATTTCTAGTCGATTATTGACAAAACCCACTACAAATCTACGAATATTTATAATTATATGTTTCGTATGTCCTTGAGAGCTGTGCAAAATCTAGGATAAACTCCTTGCCTTTGTTGTGAGAGTAACAACTGTTATGAAACATTTGTAAATTGTATTATTTTATGTTTGGCCTGTTGAGAACTTTGCGTCTGTCTGGAAATGTAGCAACGAGCAAAACTCAACTCAATTTCATAAAATGAATCATTTTTCGAGTCACAATTAGTCGGTGCAAAATCGTCTTTCAGACAGCGGTGTACCGTACCTTTGTTGTGGAACTACCGGATCCTTTTTCTAAAATAACTGGGGATGGGCCGTGGATGAACGCTGTAGAATGCACACAATGTGCGTTGAATCTCGTATGATTTCCGCTACTGGAGATAAGCTACAATACTTCATTATGAAAATCACTGTACAAAATATGTATGCAGTCATCAGTAGATTAGTTGCGTAAGAAACAATTTCATCCGTGAACGGTCTTCTTGTAGACATATTATAGCGCTTCCCTCTTCGTCAGATTTGTAGCCGCTAGGAGTTGGCCTAGCGTAGGCCTACTATGAAAACGGAATGTGAACATAATTATTACTGTCTGTCAGTCACAACTGAAACATCTATTCGAATTGAGTAGTAGATCTACTATGTGTTGAAAATTACGCTGTTCACTCTGTTGATATTTTTTTCCATCTTAAATGTAAGCTGTAAGGCTTACAGTGTAAGCCTGACTCATGCATTGAGATGACAAGTCATCGTTTATTCATACGCACAGATACGTATGGTGGAAGTATCTCATACGCCTATGCAGTGGCAAAATGTTTGTAAATCTATCGGACCAAACTGCATGGTCATCAGTCCGTAGCTTACAAACTACTTAAACTAATGTAAACTATCCTAAGGACAACACACACACACACACACACACACACACACACACACATGCCCCAGGGAGGACTCGAACCTCGGACGGTGAGCAACCGCGCGCTCCGCAGCGGGGTGCCTTAGACCGCTCGGCTATGCAGTGGCGGCTGATGCTTGAGATGACTGGGGGTTCACTTGTTTCAGTGCCGGATCTTGATAGTGCCCCCCCCCCCCTTCCGCTAACTCCCCTTTAGATATATTTTCGTTGAAAGATCTGCAGAATGTCTTACCTCGTCTTCTTTGCACTTGATTCAACTCGAGCTGAGGTGTCAGCCTACCAAGCTTGTTTATTTCACACTTTTGTTCCATTTGTTCCAAGCTTAAAGCTGAGTAATTTGTTTCTAAAAGATACTGAACGATGTTCATTTTTCTTTGATAATAAACACCAAATGAATATGCACATGAACACTAAAACACAGTAAGTAACTGATTAAACTGTTATGTGACTGTAATAAAATGAATGTGTTATGATGAAGAGACAAGCTACCTTCGGGTCACGTGACACTGTAAGCAGCACACCCTCCTAACCTTACACATGCGCAAAGGCTGCTCTCCCCCAACTCTTTTCAAACAGTTACATATTTGTTACAAAGAAGAGTATAAATCTCATTTACCCTCAAAATCGCGCGACACAGTTGCTAAAACGTCCAAAGGCAAGTAACAATACAAGTCATTGTTGTTCCCATATATGTTAAAAAGGAGACCAGATTTTTTAAAAATTGCTTGCTTTTTTCCCTGCTCTATAGGTAGTTCTGTTCAGTGCTTTCGCTGATCCTGTTTGATCGTAGTTGTTCGTAAAGTTCTTGGCTCAGCTTTTTTAATTACAGAGGGTGAGTGTCGAACCCACTACCTCCGACAGCGCAGCGCGATGCCACACGGCTCTTCTTGCTAAGTGGACAGCAGTGACTTCATTATTATTCATGATTGGAACTTCTGAAGGCTTTTACAGTCGATGCGTTTTTAATTTATAGTTAGAAGATATTTTAACAAATATGACGTGTTTTTGATAAATCTTGAATGCGCGAAAAACAAATATGAAGGGTGGATGTTGCCTTCATGAAGGCTTTGCGCAAGGCGAGGTGCGCAGTTGCTCCATTGTCTGGATTCGGGACCATTCGTACGTAACCGCCAGAGCTCCAGTAGCCAGGAGCTGGTGTCTCTACCAGCTCCAACGCCAATGTTAAAAACGGCGTTTCCCTTCGCCCCTCCCTGCCTCGGGAGCGCTCATATGCTGCCATCCAGGTGGTTCAGAAGAGAATTTGAACCTCATCCGCACATGCGCAATGCAACGCTGCGGCCACTGCCACATATATTAAGCGGCCGCGCTACGACTCGTATAGGTGCTGTCTCCGCGACGTTAAACGTTTCACATGCGATAAAAATACTTTGAATGTGCGTATAAGATTATCTGACAGAAGAATGATAGTTTCAAAACTCTTATTTATTTATTTATATTTCTTTCCCACGGCGATGTTTTCCGGTGTTCCCTGAACCAGTGAACACACAAAACGCGCCGCCACTGCGCCTACATGAGGTATAAAATGGCAGTCAGCGCATTACCGGAGCTGTCAGTTGCATTACGATGGATGATGTGAAAAGGTTTCCGAACTATTTACAGCCGCACGATGGAAATTAGCACTTGGAATGCTATACCCGTAATATTACGTCCACTGGCGGACTAACTGTGTCAGAGGCCGCGCAAGTACAAAATGAGTGCCCCCCCCCCCTCCCTTTCGCATTCCCAGCTCACACGACCACGATGCCTAGCTGCCGACATAGTGACAGTCTGTCGCCTGTTACGATAACAGCCGGCCCTAGCTTTCGTGGGGCCCTGTGCAAAACTTGCGCGTGGGTTTCTCCAGCTTCCTCCCTCCCCGCCCCCCTCGAGCAAAGGTTTTACACCTTCGTCGCGTTCAAAAGAATTTCAAGTTTCGTAATTGACACACTACCAACATATCAAAAGGCTTACTACAGCGGAACTGCTGTTGTGATGGACAATATTTAACCGAAGATGGTCGGGGTTCGAATCCCCCCTCGGGCATGGATATTTGTGCCGTCCTTAGTGTTAGCTAGTTCATAAGTAATTTGTAAGTTTAGGGACTGATGACCCCGTAGTTAAGTCCCATAAGCTATACAAACATTTTTTTAATTAACCGAAGAAGGAATCTTAATAAGTATGACAATTACTAAAATGTAGAGGTGCCCCCCCCCTTAGCCAATGACTCCCCCCCCCCCTCAAACCTCGACCCCCCCCCCCCACAAACGTGAGTTATTAGGTCCTGTTTAATATTTAAATTAAATATCTTTTATTCCATGTTTTGTAAATTTTTGTATAAAGTCCCCCCCCCCCCCCAGGCTGGCAAAAAGTACCAATTTCTCACAACAAATTTCAATGACACAATTTGCGTCATGACCCCCCCCCCCCTTCTGGGCACCTATGCTAAGATGTTAGTAATAAAAAGTAGTTAGCTACCGCGATCCTAAAATTTAATGAAATTCAAAATCGTAAATAGAGAGGGGCTGAGAAACAATGAATCGCGTACCTCCTAATTCAAGCGTGAGTAATGGTCATCTGTTGGCACCGGATATTATTATAGCCCATCAGTATCATGACTTCTGGTACCTTCGACTTAGGAAAAACAAAAGTTTGTAAATCTAAGGGACCTGACTACGTTGGTCATCAGTCCCTGGGCTTACAAACTACTTATAAACTAACTTGTACTAAAGACAACACAAACCTCCATGCCCGAGGGAGGATTCGAACCCCCGCCGGGAAAAGGCCTAGCTCGTCGGAGAATAGCGCCTCAATGCGCTCAGCCACTCCGCCGCTTCCTAACTTAAAGTAACTTATGTAAGGACAGCACAAACACTCGTGCTCGCGGGAGGGCTCGAACCTCCGACGGCGAGCAACCGCGCGCTCAGCAGCAAGGCGCCTTAGAACGCTCGGCGACTCCATCGCGGCTTCGACTTCCATACGGGCATAATTGCCGCAGTGGAGTAGCCGAGGGGTCTAAAACGTCTCGCTCGGAGCGCGCGGTTGCTCGCCGTGGAGGTTCGAGTCCTCCCGGGGGCATGTGTGTGTGTGTGTGTTTGTCCTTAGGTTAGTTTAACTAGGTTTAAGTAGTTTGTAAGCTACGGAATGATGACCACGCAGTTTGGTCCGATAGATTTACAGACATTTGAACATTTGAACGGGCATAATTGTCTAAATCTGAGACGTACTCCAGAGGCCGTATTCGTGTTACAATGGGTATATACTTAAATTACATTAAAAGTAGTTTCAAAAACAAAATTACGGATTACAGTCTTCACATTACGTTCGAATGTTTTGCGTGTGGCCCTGTGCGACTGCACCGTTTGCACGTGCCTAAGGCCCTGGTTACCATCACTTGCGTCAACATTGCCGATTAGAGGAAACTAACGAATCCTAATATTATGGACTGGCTTTCGAAAAAAATTAAATAAATGAATAATAAAATGTTCAAATGTTTGTTAAGCTTAAGGGATTTAACTGCGGGGTCATCAGTCCCTAAACTTACAAACTACGTACTTATGAACTACCTGATACTAAAGACGACACAAACATCCATGCCCGAGGGGGGATTCGAACGCTTGACCGTAGCGGACGTGCAGTGTGACTAGCGTGCCGCAGACCGCTCGACCACTGCGGCCGGCAATGAATAATAATAAATATTTGTACATCATATGTTCAAGAGAGAACTGCTGGGTATCGCCTACGAAAGCAAAATGCGTGTCTTATAGACATAACAGTGCTGAGAATGCCACCACATTCATTTGAACTGAACGCCATTGAACTCGGCCAAACACAGACGAAGGATTGCGTCGCAGGACGGAATTATTCCTTAGAACTGAATGAAGTGAAAGTACCCGGTGATCAAAAAATCAGTTATAAATCTGAAAACTTAATAAATCACTGAATAATGTAGGTAGAGAGGTAAAAATTGACACACATGCTTGGAATGACATGGGGTTTTATTAGAACAAAAATTGCTAGACGCGTGAAAGATCTCTTGCGCGCGTCGTTTGGTGATGATCGTGTGCTCAGTCGCCACTTTCGTCATGCTTGGCCTCCCAGGTCTCCAGACCTCAGTCCGTGCGATTATGCCTTTGGGGTTACCTGAAGTTGCAAGTGTATCGTGATCGACCGACATCTCTAGGGATTCTGAAAGACAACAAAATGTTTGTAAAGCTTATGGGACATAACTGCGGGTCAGCAGTCCCTAAACTTACAAAGTACTTATGAACTAGCTTATACTAAAGACGGCACAAACATCCATGCCAGAGGGAGGATTCGAACCCCGACGGGGAACGGCCTCGCGCAGCGTAGCATAGCGCCTCAATGCGCTCGGCAGCTACGCCGCGGCTGAAAGACGCCAATGCCTCACCATAACTCCGGACATGCTTTACAGTGCTGTTCACAACATTATTCGTCAACTACAGCTACTGTTAAGGAATGATGGTGAACATGAGCATTTTATGTTAAGAACATCATCTTTGCTTTGTCTTGATTTGTTATGGTAATTATTGCTTTTCTGATCAGACGAAGCGCCATCTGTCGGACATTTTTTGGAACCTTTTTTTTTTTTTTTTTCTAATAAAACCCCATGTCATTCCAAGCATGTGTGTAAATTTTTACCTCTCTATCTACATTATTCCGCGATTTATTAAGTTTTCAAATTTATACTGACTTTCTGATCACCCGACACTTCTGGTTGAAGCAGTCACTGAAGGAACACGAGGTGTGTGACAGAAAAGAAACTGACTAATCAATGTGAGCAGTGGACAGTAGCGAAGTGACGACTTTGGTCTGTGGGCGGGGGAGGGGGCTGACGGTTTTCGTGTTCCAAACTGAAAAAAAAAAAAAAAAAAATAAAAGGTTGCGAGAAGTATTTATCGAATGTCATATAAACAGTAGGTTAAGAAGACTGCATTCTTTCTTTCCCCGTCTCTATTTCAGTTTTTTAAGAAAAGGTCAAGAGGTGTAGTTACAGCAGGGGTTGTAGCGGCATAGCGCCCCCCCCCCCCCCCCTCACCCCATCCCCCATAGCTGCGCCGCTGGACATGTGGAATCTTACGAAGAGTTCAGTGCATTAGCAGCAGCTAAAGCTATGTATACGGAAAGTATGGTCATTCTTTTCCGCGCGCCGCTTGCCGCCTTCTGCAGCTGATGATTGGCTGAAATCGAGTCACGTGATTTTTTCCGCCATTTTGGTCCTATACGTTACTTTGCAGCTATAAGAAGTATTGTGAATAATCGTATATTTGGGTTTAAATAATGCCACAGTGATGCGATCAAGGGTGTTTTCTTAGAGCCACGAAGGAAAGTAAATATTTTTGTATTTCCATCTTAATTCAGAGACGCAGGGAGAGGAGTCGGGCTGACGAAAAGTTTCAGAGAAAACCACGAGCTCAGAAGCGAACCTCGGTTGTGTTCTGTGGTACTTCTAATCTGCGATGAAAATTAATATATTAAAGATTCACTGTCGATTGGATCACGCATCAGACACCTACAGGAGTTTTAACTTCAATAAATTTGCGAAGAAAATTCCTGCGTTGGTTTTATTGCAGGTAACTGCTGTAAACAATCAAACATTTTGACTTATAACGGAATAAACTGAACAGATTCTTGTGTAGATATGAAATTAATACAGAGTTTAAAAATGCTCAAATGTTTGTAATTCTATGGAAGCAAATTACGTTGGTCATCAGTCCCTAGTCTTACAAACTACTTAAACTAAGTTAAACTGACAGAAGGACAAAACACACATCCATGCACTAGGGAGGATTCGACCCTCCAATACGGGAGGCCGCGCGATCTGTAACGTAGCGCTCCAGACCGCTCGGTTACTCCCGCGCGGCAATACACAGTTCCTGAAGCAAGCTTTTTCTCATTCGTGTACATGTGTTTAGCATATTATCACAGGAAACAAAGGACTGAAGCAAGAAAAATATTACTCTGCACATGTAATTGGTATTCTATAGGCGGTGTTAATTTGTCTGTTTTTGGTGAAAGTAGTGTAGTGGGTATCCCCTTGGATTTTTCGCAGTTTTTGTAAGATTTATTTACATAATACGCAAGAATTCTCTTTGGCCATGTTCCGCACATGCAGGGTCCCTTCCTCTGTTAAACCCGGATTTGGCTGTTAATATTTCCAGAGTGGCCGGATGCCCTTCCTACCGCCTTCCCATGCCCCCCGGAAGGAAGTGTGAGCCCTAAATGTCTGAGTATAGTGTTATAGGTGTGAAATTGTAAAGTGTTCCGAATTGTTTGCGAATCGTATAACTGAGGCGGGACTTGTGTACCAGCCCGGTATTTACCTGGGGGGATGTGGAAAACCGCCTAAACACCACATCCAGGCTGGCCGGCACTCCGACCCACTTCGTTAATCCGCCGGGCGGATTCGAACCGGGGCCGGTCCCAGCGGTGTGTTAGGTCAGGCGCGCACTGGCGATTTTCCGTCGCGCGATTTATTTGTCGCAAGAATGGAACACGGTGGCTCGAATATGAGCGCGCGCACGTGCGAAAAAGATGTAGCGACGATTTAAAAAACGCAACCGCCCTATTTGACGCGCGACGCGATTGTCGCAGGTGTGGAATGAATCACGGGCAACAGCATGGGGCCGCGCGCACTGGCGACGCCATTTCTCGGTCGCTCCCGCTGTGTTGCATTCAAACACGTTTAGTGCGCCAGTAGCATGTCTGATTAAGGGACGTGTGCTAGGGATGTGTTGTCGATTCAGAAAGACTAATTACAGAATTAGAAAAGCGACCAGCTCTCTACAACAGGAAATTAAAACAATACAGTTATCGCAATTTGAAAGAGAAAATATGGGGAGAAGTACGCTATAGCCTAAATTCGGATATGGGCTGAACTGTTTGGACCAGAAAACAATAACAAAGATATTTTAGCCGGCCGCGGTGGCCGAGGGGACTGAGGCGCTCCAGTCACGGTCTGCACGGCCACTACGGTCGGGGGTTCGAATCCCCCCTCGGGCATGGATATTTGTGCCGTCCTAGTTCGTAAGTAGTTCATAAGTAGTTTGTAAGTTTAGGGACTGATGACCCCGTAATTAAGTCCCACAAGCTTAACAAACATTTGAACATTTTTTGAAAGATATTTTATGGTTCACTTATTTTACTCATTCACGTAGACATCAGAATTACAACAATTTAATTTTTTTTTCATATTTATCCTTGCGGAGTCACAAAATAGTTTTCAAAATAATCCCTTATCTGCATACCACAAACATCAGCTCTTAATCCTACAAGCTCACAGTCCTGAAGAAGACATTCGTACGACCCGTTCTCAATTCGTGCAGCATTATTTCTTCTTACGAAATTATATGGAATACAAGAAGCTTTTTTTTGACTATGACTCAAAAACCAACATCTTCAGCATTCGTACATGTGTCATAACGGCACTCAAACAACTTATTCTCAAGCATCTTCATTAGTTAAACCGTATTCTTCAAACGTGCTAAATGAAATGGAACCTCCACAAAATTTGTTCGTGTGCCCCTCTACTGACAAGACAAGACCTAAGATACCTCTATGCGCAACAAGGTTTTGTAGTTTTCTCATGAAAAATGTTTGTCAGTTTCGATTTGCAGTAGTCATTTTCTTGATGTATCTGATCAGCAATGTAAAATGGGAACTGCAATAGTGAATAAAATGATTCTTTTGATGTGTCTAATTTTAAATAATTTAAAAGAGCAATACAAACTGTTGAATGAAGTAATATGTACTTACCTCAATGTCACTGATAAGCGCTTCCTCCATGTATCTCGTTTTGTTATATTAGGTCCTACTGCTTGAAGCAGTGTATCAAAACAATTCTTATCCGTCGATAGTATTGAGAGAATTTATTTGGGGGATTTTGTAACTCTTCATGTAATTTCTACAACTGGCCTTTCAATAGTCTTTGACTTAAAACCCAGTAACGACATTTGCGCTGTTTTCCCGCTCTTCTTCGTAGTACCAGCGCCAACAAAAAAGCTGTTTCGATGAGATCCATGGCGGTCTGAGAGTAGCTGCGATCTTCCTGTCGCTGTGCGCGCACCGCAGTGTACTGCCGTGACAGCGATTGTTTAGTTGCCCCGACCGAAAAATCGCCTGTGCGCGCCTAGCCTATAAGACCGCGCGGCTAACCGAGCAAGTCACATAATACGCAACAATATACTCATCAAAAACTTCTCTGTTATCTCAATTGTTTGCTCCGACGAGAAAAAGGTTCACGGTTTGTTTGAATATTGGGCTACGCTACAGGTTAGTCTGAATTTATGTTGGATTATTTCGATGTGGAGCCACGAACCAAACTGTTTCCTTAAAAATCGACTGATAAGTATTTCGTAGAGCCGGCAAGTCCGCATGGCCAGAGCTACACGCACTTCTCGCGTCTGTCCGACGGCTATAACACCCTGTATCTAGAGAATGAAATGATTTATCGTTCTGCTCTCATCCTTAAATGAAATTTCGACATGTTGCCTACATTTCGTCCACAGCTTTGTATGTGCTAAAATCAACCATATGCGAAATCTACGCAATGCGATTTTTCGTCTGCGAACTCTTCAAAAGTTTGCGCAGTACTTTACTTAATTTGATATAGCACAGTAACAATACGGAATAACGATATGAAGTCAGATAATTATCGAGCTTAAATATCACACTTTAAGATATGAAAAAGTGAAATTTTTTCATGGAATAGTTTTCTCAAAATCGGCTGATAAATATTGTAAGCGCTCGGAATGCTGTGGCGGTGAGTGTGTAAGCAGCGTCGCAATAGGCAAGCGGGCCATACTTCTCTATACAGAGCTTCAGTAGCAGCAGCAGCTCATTTAACTCCAAAATTCAAAATGTTCAAATGTTTGTAGAACTTATGGGACTTAACTACGGGGTCATCAGTCCCTAAGCTTACAAACTACTTATCAACTAGCCAAGACTAAGGACGGCACAAATATCCATGCCCGAGGGGGGATTCGAACCCCCGACCGTAGTGGCCGTGCAGATCGTGACTGGAGCGCCTCAGTCCCCCTTTTTTTTCACAGCCCTTCCTTACGCTCTCCAAATTGTGCCTTCTTCGGCGAGCTTCTGTTGCTTTCTTCGAAGTAAATGAAATGAAATAAATACACCATTATCTGATAAACGAAAAATATTTCCTGGAAAATGGAGCAGTAGAAAAAAGCTGCCACACTGAAAATAATCTGTACTTGCTGAATCCTCAACAGCAGATAAATAAATGAAAGAATATGTACTTCTTGTATCAATGACAGTGAATCTTCTCTTTGACTCGAAATGTGAAACATACATTCTTCTGTAAACATGCGTTGGGAAACCGCAGAAATTAAGGCATAATAACGTCGTCATGTAGAGTGCGTACGTGGCACGAGTTGTCGGGAAATCAGTGAATTGTGGATTGCAGAAAGTTAGCGAAGAGCTTCTTGTAGTTGTTTCTCTTCATAAGTTTCTGGTGCTGTGTACGAAGGTACAAGTGGAAACCATATTTGTTTTTCGCTTCTTCTGTCAGTATGTAGTGTAAAGCGTGCCCTTTTATCCAGTTTACGGCATTTCTTTTCGTGGCTGGGTAAGGCACGTCGCTGGGGTTTAGAAGGTCCTTCGGTGTTACGGTATGTGGAGCCGTTCGGGTGACTGGCTATGAGTTGTCGAGTGATTTGCCAGATTTCATCTACTTCAGCGCAAACCAGTCGATGCTCTTCATTGTCAAACAAATTGCAGGTCGGGCAGTTGGGTGAATCTACGAGGTGGATGCGGTGCAACTTAGAATTGGTCAGTAGTTTTCTGTTGACGGCTTTATACCACGTAGTTCTGACAGTGGTCGGTAGAAATCGGCTACTGATGTTTCTCCAGATGGCCTTCCAGTTATAACCAGGGTATTTCTGTTCCACAACATTTCCGGGTTTCGTTTTCATCAATGTATCATATATCGTTTTCGCTTTGGGCGTTCTCTGCACTGTGATCGTTGTGGGAAGATAACTAAGTTCAACTAGAAATTGTTGAAAATGATAAAGTCCTATGGGAACGTGCCAAACGTCAATGGGTGGGGTGAAATCTGTAGGAGCAATTTCCGTTAGTAAATTGGCTGTGAATGAGTGAGGTGTCATCTTCCAGAGCTTGAGCATATTGCTTATAAATAATGCTTTGGATTTCATGAAGATATCAGTAAGGTTGAACCCCCCATTTTCAGCTGACAGAGTTAACGTGTCAAATCTGACTTTAAAGAGATTCCCACGACTGATGAAGTGGCCGAGAGCCGACATTATCCTTGCAGCAGTTGCACCTGGCATAGGTAAAACTTGTGCGACATAATTAATCGTGGAAGCTATGTAGATATTGACAAGGGTTGTCTTCTGGATTTCGTCAATGTGTCGCATACTGTGCTGCCTGACTCTGGCCCTCACGCTGTTCAGAAGGTTCCTGTAGTTAGCTGCTATCGTTTCTTTTATGTGGCGCCGATAATTAATTCCCAAGATTGTCCGCTGGTCGACCACTGGAAGTTGTACGTTCTGTACCAATAGTCCTTGACCTAAATTCATGATGCTGGATTTAGTTCTGTTTAATGTTGCACCTGATGCCAGTTCGTACTTGTTGATAATCTCCAATGTCTGTTCTATTTCTCCATTGTTGGTGACTATGACACCTACATCATCTGCGTAGGCCTTACAGACAATTCTCTGATCAATAATGCGTAGACCTCGTAGTTGTTGGTACAGTGATGCGAGCAAAGGCTCGATAGCAATGGCGAACAAGGCCGTGGACATGGGACATCCTTGCCTCACTGAAATGTTGAAGTGAATACTCCTGGTGATCTGGCCATTCACCATAATTTTGGAGGAGCTGTTCTTTAAAATCCTGGTGACGAGGTTTACAAAGCGGTGTGGAAAGCCCATTCTACACATCGTTTGGAGGAGGTAAGCATGATTGACCTTGTCAAACGCCTTTTGAAAATCTAAAGTTATTAGTGCGCAATTAATGTTGAGAACATCCGCCGTTGCTATTACGTCGCGATATCCGGACACTGTTTGTAAAATTGACCTGTCCTTGCCAACACTAGTCTGATACGGACCAGTGACCTCATTCATTATCAGTTTGAGCCTTCGGGCTAAAATGCGGGTCATTATCTTGTAATCACTGTTAAGCAGTGTTATTCGTCTTAGATTCTCAATGTGCGCAGAACGTGGATTTTTCGGGATAAGTGCAACGAATCCGGCAAGGAAATCCTCTGGGATGTCACTGTCTGAATTCATTAGTTCTTTGTAGATGAGGAGTAGTTTGGGTTTCAGCTGCCTATAGAAAACCTGGTAGAACTCGGCCGGCAGGCCATCGGGCCCCGGTGATTTGTTTTTGGGACTGTGCAGGACGGCAGCGTCCAAGTCTTCGTCGTCGATCTCAGCGACCAGGCTGTCAGACGCCTCAGTGCTGAGCCGTGCTCGCAGGTGTCGGCACAAATCTCCCTGCGCCTCAGCGCTAACCGCTCCGCCGGACATGAGAGTATTGTAGTATTCATAAATTTCAGTTTTAATTTCAGTTTGTGTAGTAAGACTGGTTCCATCGGGTCTTTGGATTTCAGTGATTATTTTTTGTTGACCTCTCTTTTGTTCCCGGATAACGTGGAAAATCGACGATTCTTCTCCGTTGAGAGCATTCTGTGTACGTGCCCTAATTTGATACCCGTTTAATTGCATTCGCTTCAGAGACAAAATTTTGGATTTAATTCTCTGTATTTGGACATAATTGTCAATGACAGATGCGTCAAGCGTGTATAATTCCCGCAAACATTGGAAATAAAATTCAGATGTCCTCTTGTACCAATACGCTTTCTCCTTGGAGTAGTCCATCAGCATTTTCCTCAGTCGAGGTTTGGCACAGGATATCCACCAGCTAAGAGCGGAATTGTACGATGGGAGACGTCGTTCGCATGCCTCCCATGTTTGGTTAAATCTTTCACGACATCCCTCATCGTGCAGGTGGGTCACGTTTAATTTCCAATACCCTCGTGCACGGTAGGTCCCTTGTCGTTTCATGTTGATCGTACTTATATAAGCTGCGTGGTCGGTGAAGCTGGTTGGCCAAATTTCGGCGTGCACAATACGATCGTTCGTTGTATTCGTTACGTACATCCGATCTAATCTACTTGCTGAAGTTCGCGTAATGAATGTGAAACCTGGTGCATCACCGTGTGTGTATTCCCACGTATCGGTTAGGCGAAGTTCTTTAACAAGATAGTCCAATTCAGGAGAGGTGTTGAAATAAGGGACTTGGTCCTTTGGGCTCAGGACACAGTTAAAATCGCCCGCTAAAATAATGTTGTCTTGACGGTGTCCAAACAGAGGTACGATTTCATGTTTGTAAAACACCGCTCTATTGCGTCGATTTGTGCTTCCTGATGGGGCATACACGTTAATAAGCCGAACGTTATGAAAGGTACAAGCTATTCCTCTACCATTGGTCAATTTTAAATGCTGTGTACAATTATGCCCTCTTTCGCTAAAATTGCAGTCCCTAGGATATTGCCGTTACCGGCATTGCTGTGAGCGTTATACCCACGTATATTGTCCAAGGCAATGTCAGTCACTTCTTGGAGCATAGCAATGTCTACATCTGCAGCATATAAAAAGTCTTTTAAACAATCCAACTTTACTGAACTTCGTATACTAGTTATATTTAAGGTAGCAATTCGATAGGCCTGAAAAGTATTCATAATTGGGTAGATAACCGATGTCGGGAAAAGACGTCACTATCAAACATTTCAGTACGTGTCAGTTTCGTAGCCGCTGGCCTTGTCATGATTCGGGAGGTCATCGGTGGCATTCGGTGATGCTTCACCTTGAACGATGCCTTGTTCGCTCATGTCGACATCTTCCATTGGATCCTGTGACCAGTCGTTGCACGAAAATCTTGTATTATTATCCACGGCAGTCGTTTGCGGTTTTCCATCACTACCGCGCTGACTGGCTTCCGGTGGGACCTCGGCTTTGGTAGCAGTTGGTACGAGGGCTGGCAAGGAAGCGGTGAAGTGGTTCCCCGCGTTGTCAGGTAACGTACTAGCGATTTGTCTGGCTTTTTCTCGCAGTTTGGGGGCAGTTTCTGCTGCACCTTCATGTGCAATCCTTCGCTTTTTGTGTGTCCGAGAAGTACGTTTTTTCTTTGGGGATGCAATAGTTTCTACAGAACTTGTTAGTTCAGTTTCCGTAGCTGTGTCATCAGTAGGTGAGTCCTCTATGTTGGTGCTGGTCTGTTCCCGTGGTGGTTGTGTCGGCAAATCGGCTAACTGCGATGTAGCAGATACAACCGCCACAGTGTCTGGGATTTCCATCGGAATCTCGTCAACCTGGGGTGTTAGTGGTTGTGCAAATCGGTTGACTGTGATGTAGCAGAAACAACATCGGCAAAGTCCGGGCTTTGCATCGGGACGTCTTTGTCAATGACGGTGGGTGACTGATTCAGTTCCGTGGCGGGTGTGTCGAGCTGCCTGCCGCTGGCGTACGTCACAGGCAGCGACGTCATCACGGCGGGCAGCTGAGCCACGCGCCGCTGCAGGCATTCGGCGCGCACGTGTCCCTGTTTACCGCAAGCGGCGCAGGTGCGGGGCTGCCCATCGTATGACACTATAGCGCGGTACCCGCAAACATTTATGTACGATGGAATATGCTTGTGAAGGTCGACCTTAAGTTGGCGAATACCATTCAGTACCATTCATAAATTTTTATGAGAGGTTGACCATTTCTCAGCTACATTACTAAGTACTTTCCCATATATAGACACCACTGCATTTATTTCCTCGGCCGATACCTCGAAAGGCAGTTCGAATATTCGTACGGTCCTGATTCGAGATCCTGCATGGGTGACTTCAACATCGCCAATGTGTCCATCGCGATGTTTGAACTTCAAACTTCCTCCACAAGACTGAACTACCTTTTCACACAGTTCCGCACTTTTCAACTTTACAAAAACGTCACTGTTTACGATAGACATAGAGATTCCTATAATGTCGTTAAAATTCAACTTCACTGCTTCTTCTAGGAACGTTTCAAATTCAAAAGAATTCGGTCTCGGACGGCTACGATCTAACATGAACTTCAACGTATCAATACGAAATGGTTCAGACATCACGGACTCATTTTTCAGAGAATTCGAGCCACGAATAAGTTACAGCTGCAATAGCGCAACACTCACCAATCGGCCGCAGCGCTCAGCACACAACCGCTCACGACCACTGCCGCCGGCGAACTTTTGCCCCTCGGCCACCGCGGCCGGCCATTTAACTCCCCAGACGGGTGGGTGTTAAGTCTGCACAGGAAAAAGAAAGAACTTGATCGATAACATTACTGGTGATTGTTGCATTTATCGGTTCCATTTTGTTCTAGAAATCCAACTAAAGCAATTTTGTCATAGCGAGCAGGAAATAAGGAGTGTGCTGTTCTGTCCGTAACTACAGAAGGGACGCAACACTTGCACACATTTCTACTACTTATATGCGGCAAAAAGCTTTTACTCTTACGATTGTTTCTCAATTCCGATGTTCTGCGCATGCTAAGCGCCTTGTTGTTGAGAAACAGAATGTAAAAAAAAATGTTTGTAAAGCTTATGGGACTTAACTGCAGGGTCATCAGTTCCTGAACTTACAAACTACTTATGAACTATTTGCCACTTAGCCTCCGAAGATGTCTTCCGTAGCTGAAGACGAAACGGAAGGAGAGATTTTTATCCATTGACCACGGTGTTCCAGCCCGGAAATTTTAAGTGCAATTGACGCCGGCCGTGAAAGCCTACATTGTATGAATACCTATGAACTAGTTTATACTAAAGACGGCACAAATATTCATACCCGAGGAGGGATTCGAACCCCCGACGGGGAACGGCCTCGTGCATCGTAACATAGCGCTTCAAATGCGCTCGGCCGCTCCGCCGCGGCTGTTGAGAAACCTCAGCTTCTGTTCTTTATGTGCGCGGTAGTGGCCGCATGGTCTAAGGCATCATGCAACGACTGGGTGAGGTTTACAAACATTTGAACATTCGAATTTCGATTCGTTCATTCCCCCCCCCCCCCCCCCACCCCTCTCCGTAAATACGTGATCAGGCCGTGCAGTACGCTTCTGCGCGACGGCCCAGCGTGTGTGTCTCATTGTTTACCCGCACTTTCTCGACTCGGCGAATGGGGTGTAGGGTACCTGTGTTTATATTATGCATACGTATGGGCCTCTGACTCCAGACTGCCTCTTGTTTCATGCGCGTATAATAACAATGTGTAGAATTTTATTGAGAATGACCAGGTCCTGTACATTTCTAATCTTGGAGGCCCCAAGGACGAGAGGCCCGTGGCGGTCCCCCTCCCCCCCCCCCCCCCTAGACCACCAATGCGCCACAGATTACGTTGCTGTCGGCGGTGCGATGAATGCGGCGCTCGAGATATTAGTCTACGTCAGCTGCGTCTTATCAAGCCAGCCAGCTGCCTGACGGAGGGGGGGGGGAGGGGGGATGATGAGAAGGAGAGTGAGGAAGACGCGCGGAATGGCCGCGTCATTTATGGACTGAGCGGCCCTTCCCGCCGGAGGTTGGATTCTTCACTTCGGTGTGTGTGTGTGTGTGTGTGTGTGTGTGTGTGTGTGTGTGGTCCTTAGAGTAAGTTAGTTAAGTAGTTTTTAAGTTTGGGGACTGACAACCATAACAGTTCAGTCCAATAGGCTTACAAATATTTCAGAATGAGTAAGTTAGAAAATAATGGTACAATGAAAATGTAGGACATTGTTTAATGCCAAGAGGAGTTATAAACACATTTTACGACTTAGAAAAATTTAATGAAATTTATTTAAAACAGAATCTCCCCGCATTATTTTTTTAATTCTCGCAACAGCTTATTAATATCTATTAATTTGCAGCGGTATTACGGACGGGTCTACCCGCTCGGTTAGCCGTGTGGTCTAACGCACCAGTTTCCGAGACGGGGAGGCGTACCGGCCCCGGTTCGAATCCGGCCGACGGATTAACGAAAGGGGTCGGAGTGCCGGCCAGCCTGGATGTGGTTTTAGGCGGTTTTTCACATCCCCCTAGGTGGATACCGGGGTGGTCTCAAAGTCCCGCCTCAGTTACACTATTCGCAAAGATTTCCTAACACTTTACACTTTCACACATATACAGGGTGTTACAAAAAGGTACGGCCAAACTTTCAGGAAACATTCCTCCCACACAAAGAAAGAAAATGTATTATGTGGACATGTGTCCGGAAACGCTTAATTTCCATTTTAGAGGTCATTTTAGTATTTCTCTTTAAATGCCGGCCGCGGTGGCTGAGGGGACTGAGGCGCTCCAGTCACGGTCTGCACGGCCACTTCGGTTGAGGGTTCGAATCCCCCTTCGGGCATGGATATTTGTGCCGTCTTTAGTATTACTTAGTTCATAAGTAGTTTGTAAGTTTAGGGACTGATGACCCCGTAGTTAAGTCCCATAGACTATACAAACATTGAACATTTTTTTTTTTTTTTTTTTTTGGAAATAATTCGTGCAGGCAATTGTCAAATGGGCATCTGCCAACTCCGCATTTGTAAACATTGCACTGACTGCAAAACCACGTTCGTGATGAACACTAACCAGTTGATGCTACGTACTGATGTGCTTGATGCTAGTACTGTAGAGCAATGATTCGCATGTCGGCACAAGCACTGAAGTCAACATTACCTTCCTTCATTTGGGCTAACTGGCAGTGAATCGAGGAAGTACAGTACGTACTAACGAAACAATTGGGTATTTTGACAATTGTCTGCACGAATTATTTCAATTTACATTTAAAGAGAAATACTAAAATGAGCTCTAACATGGAAATTAAGCGTTTCCGGACACATGTCCACATAACATGTTTTCTTTCTTTGTGTGTGAGGAATGTTTCCTGAAAGTTGGGCCCCACCTTTTAGTAACACCTTGTATAACACTGACTTATATGGCCGTGCTTCGCAATGGTTGTTAAAGAAGGGCCTGTGTATATCATGGTTTTTTAGCGTTCCGGACCTACGTCAGCAAAAGCAGAATCGTTATTGGATCGCTCTGTCAATAAACTGCGGCGCTCCAGTCACGGTCTGCACGGCCACTACGGTCGAGGGTTCGAATCCC
The DNA here is from genome assembly GCA_026315105.1 of Locusta migratoria. Classification (NCBI taxonomy): domain Eukaryota; kingdom Metazoa; phylum Arthropoda; class Insecta; order Orthoptera; family Acrididae; genus Locusta; species Locusta migratoria. The sequence continues at coordinate 384,064,488 of CM048755.1, forward strand.
CCCTCGGCCATGGATATTTGTGCTGCCCTTAGTGTTAGCTAGTTCATAAGTAGTTTGTAAGTTTAGGGACTGATGACCCCGTAGTTAAGTCCCATAAGCTATACAAACATTTGAACATTTTGATTTAGTTCTCGTAGCTAAGATGTCAAATTTAAGTACAAGTAATTGTCAAAAACGAAGAATGTTAATAACGTTTTTCATACAAAAAGTGAAATTAAGTACGTACTCGGGGACGATGTAAATTCAATGTTAGGTTGTGTTCATAAAGTTAAGACTGCGGTGAGTAAACTTCTGAAATCACTTCTATCGTTGAGGTGCGAAATAGTAGTAATAATAATAATAACAGCGCCATGTATTGGTTCTCTGGTGTAGTACTAAATTGTTAACTCTCACAGTAAGTGTATGCTGAAGTATTAGTATGTTGCAGTGTTGCACTGGGGACAATGTAGTTATTCTGTATGGAGTGCTCCCTATGATCGAAAACTCGACGAATGCTGAAAGTCTCGTAATTCAATCAACAGAACAGTTCATGTCTGTTTAAATAAGACGTCATAGTGGTGTTAATGTGCGATAAAGTAAGTCTGGGTAATCGTTGAATAGAACTTTCCATTAAATATAGTATTTCCAGTGATTTGTCTTGACCGTATTTACAGCATCGGCCACTGTTTCAGCTAATACATGTCCCCACATACTCCAGTGATTACTTCGTAAAGCACGAAGTTGAAATCGACCTTGTATAGTAGAACTATATATTCAGAAGTCGGATTACAACTAAGTGCAGTTGTCTCTACAAAAGAAGACATCTTTATCTTAATGTAGTCCGAACCAAAACCAAGTAATTGCAAATTTTAATCACAATATTGTACCGAACAATTATGAAAGCAGAGAGGTTTCTGAGAAGTTTGTCGCTCGCTTGTGTACATTATCTCTAGTGGCAGGCAGAGAGCAGAAATATCTCTGGAGTGAGTATTCAGATGCGCAGAACAGATTTTGTGTCCTCAACATTAAGGTGGAAATGTCACATGATATTGGGAAAAATGTACTAATCGCTGACTTTATCTTGGTCTCTTTTTGTTCGGTTAAGACGCTATGAGTAAATAGCCCTTTTAGCGTCGCTTCCTCAACTTTCTTGTTGCTTCTGTGACACATATATTTACACATTATTTCATGTTATGTAGTTCCTCTGTGAAAAGGAGGTGGGGCTTCTTTGCAGACAATGCGGTACAAATCAATCGTAATAGCAAATAAATGTGTAGAAAGAGTGGATTTGTCTCATGTAGTAATTCCAGCTTAATGTTGAGAAAATGCACAGAACGCAATGCTCACTCCATAGATATTTTTATTCTATATACAATTATGGATGTACCTATCAAAGATGCACTTCTTTTCTTTCCATGACATTGCAAAGCATATGCGATGCAGCTAGGAGAAAAAAAATGATTTGTGTCCCACCTGGATTAAATTTTACTTGCCATGGCAGCGGTTTAGTTTGCTATCGTTGCCAACGAACTATTCGCTTTAAGAGGATGATTAACTTACTGGGGCAGAACAGCATAAATTATTTATTTCATCGTGAACATAAATAATTATTTCACTCATTCTATGTGACTGATTTTGCAAAAAGCATTCAACGGCCGTTGCCAACATCAGCGCACAACGACGCCGCCGCAAGTAAAATTGTACCCCTTCTAGTAGTCTATTATGCCATAGTAATGAGAATGATAAAAAAACCCGCAGCAACGCCATAATTAGTTATCTGGTGTATTAAGTAACTAATGTCGCCTCACTATTTCCATTCCTGTACTATGGCGTTTTCCAGGCAGTCCTAAACAGAACGCATTCAAAATATAATGAGGATACACCGAAATCAAAAAGAGATTTTCCTTGCAAACAAATCCTGTGTAAATTGGAGCATCTACAGACGCGAAGGAATATCGTTATGTTTTGTATTCAAATGTTCTTTGTCAAAAGAAGCAAAGAAATGTCGTTAAGCTGTGAATATACGAAGTGTAATCAGCAACTCGCTGTTCAATGTTAGCTTATATTTGCAGAGATAGGATTGCGGCTTTTAATTAAAATACTTCTGTTACTGAAGGAATACGCACAACACGGTTATGTATGGTTTCTTTGAAGCACTACAAAACCAAAAGCACCTCTAATGGTGCGTAGCTGTTCTATGGCCTGACCATCGAAAAGAAATTAAAAAATGCAGCAGCGCCAACTTTTAGTTCTTTGGAGCACTACGTAACTAACAGGGTCTCAGTTTGTTCTGTACTGTACTATACCGTTTTCTAGGCATTCCTAAACAGATTGGACTCAAGATGTAACAAGTGGCCGAGCAACTGGCTCGTCACAATACGCTAGTCACTACTGCTGATGAACTGTGGTATCGTGTTGAAGCTGCATGGACATCTGTACCTGTACACGCCATCCAAGCTCTGTTTGACTCAATGCCCAGGCGTATCAAGGCCATTATTACGGCGAGAGATGGTTGTTCTGAGTACTGATTTCCCAGGATCTATGCACCAAAATTGTGTGAAAATGTAATCACATGTCAGTTCTAGTATGAATACTACCCGTTTATCATCTGCATTTCTTCCTGGTGTAGCTATTTTAATGGCCAGTAATGTATTTGGAGGACTCTGAACCGACTTAGAACTGGAGTTTCATGATGTCGGAGCAAAAAAAAAAGACATATAGAAGACGATTGTTCTCTGGACACGGGAAGTGAAGTAAGTTAGTGCGACAAGCACCGTAGCGGTGATGGTTATCCTCCAGGCCGGGTTTGGAACACTTGCGGGGAGTGACACTTGCGAGGAGTGACACTTGCAGGGAACCCGGGGCCCTTGGGGCGGCTAATAGCTTTTCCTGGGTACAGGTACACCAAGACGTGTAGCACTGTCAACATAACACGAAACTTGTTCTAACTACATATTAATTCGTTGAGTGTTCCTCCTGAAAACAAAACGGTATTTTAACAGTGATAATGTTTGGAGAGTTATTAAGACATTCTCTGCTACTACAAGACGATGACTTTCAACAGTCATACCTCCTAAAAGCATATTATTCAGAACACTAAGCATATCAAGACACCTGCGCAAGCAATAAATATATTAGGCATCCTGCACATATACGTTGATGTAATTGACCGCTATGTTGTTAACCCCACTATCACGCAACTTCCATCTTTTTAAAAATAGCTACTATGCTTTTTAATAGGAGATGCAACATTAAACCTTCAATTAAAAAACATTAATAATAAGTCAATGAGTATTTTACATACTTGATGCGTTTATTCGAGACCCCAAAACGATTTTGCTGTATTCGAATTACAAATACATCTAATAAATGTATGAAATACGAAATGTGTAAGGGAATGTCACACACCGAAAAACGCTAAAGATAATTTCTGTTTTCTATCACCGTCATATAGAACCATTGTTACTCCGAATTTATTCGAGACCCCAAAAACGATTTCACTGTATTCGAATTACAAATACATCTAATAAATGTATGAAATACGAAATGTGTAAGGGAATGTCACACACTGAAAAATGCTAAAGATAATTTCTGTTTTCTATCACCGTCATATAGAACCATTTTTACTCCGAATTTGGCATAAACCAACAGGGAGAAACAAGTTGCAAGACTTCCAGGAAAAATGAAGCGAAATTGGCAGCCAATAGTTGGTTATAAATTATATTGCCTGTTAACTGTATAAATATAAATTACGGAATACGCGGAACTCCTGTTCAGTACAGTCAAAAAGGTCTAAGGTAATAGGCAGTGGTTTACAATCAGATATCCGTATCACTCTCCTCCTCAAGAAGTCTGTGAGAAGATTTATATTCAGATCATTCAAGAAAAAGGTTACTGTGGCGTTGAAACTACAAGAAGCAGCTCATTTACTCAGGAAGGGAAAACGTTATGGTGCCCGTAAATTTGAATGGCTGTATGTCTTGTAGTAACATTCATTTTTTGATAAAATGTTAAAAATCCAATATACCAGAATTTTGTTTTTCTAAAGTCAGTGCCAACTTCTTTTTGTCGAAATGTTTGCAGGAAGTAGTCTTGACGTGATTTCATACTTCTATGCATTAAATTGATATTATCAAACATGTAATTTGCGTCACAAATTGCGCGGCCGGTCCGGTGGGTCTTTCCCTGAATACGGCACAGGTAGCGGCTGGAGGGCGTGGAGTAGGGGTGGTGTATCCCTACTTCTGGAACACCCTGTTCACTACCTGCAGCGTCCGGGTCTCCCCGCAAGTGTCTACACATTCCCTTTCCCCGCAAGTGTCACAAACTCCTCCAGGTCAGCCATCAGTGATGTAGAGTGCGACCAATGTAACCCACTGGCAGCAGCTCGTGGCTACTAGCTCACCGTCATTTCAGTGTAGGATAGTATATGTTCGATATGTGTCGTACTGTAATATCAATGCAGTGGTGTCACTGACAAGTAATGATCATTGAATCAAGCACTATAGGTATGATAGCTTTCGACGGCAAAGATAGATTACCTAAGAGCTAGCCAGCCAGTGTATTTATTGGGCTGATAGTGGTACATACACGAGGCACCGTTCGTTATGAATGCTGACTGTTTACTCACTTCCGAAACGACTCTGTCGCCATCGCCGTCCGGTGTCGATTGTTCCTGCCGGCGGGAACTTAGGAAAGCTTCCATTTCCTGCCCCTTACTATTTTGCTGCATAAAAGCTTAAATCAAATGTTTGTAAATCTGTGGTACTTAACTACTGCGGTTATCAGTCCACAGGCTTACAAACTATTTAAACTAACTTAAACTAACCCGACGAGAACACGTACACACACGTGACTGAGGGAGGACTCGAACCACCGACGGTGAGCAACCGCACGCTCCGCAGCAAGGCGCCTTAGAACGCTCGGACACTCCATCGCGGCGAACAGGGCAAACTAGTGATGATTTTCTATGAATATATAGATATGTCATTCCAATGGACAATTTGTCATCTGTTACGAAATTCGTATTGTTTCAGAATTTAAAAATTATAACATCTCTATTGCAATCTTTATGGGCGTGTATAAAGACACGGCATTGCTGTACTGGATATAAATTACACAGTGCTGAAATATCTCCCAGTATAAAAATACATCTTTAGATATGCAATATCTGATATTTTTAAAATGTACATATTTAAAATTGCAATATCTGAGAAAAACATTTTTAAAATGCACATATTTAAAATATCTCTGCAAATATACATTCAAAATAATATTTTTTTTAAATCTTTATGTTGGTATGATATGGCAGGTATTACGTCTTGACAGCTTATTCACAGTACTTCTTTCAACATGGAACAATCCATGTAAATCAAGTTCCTTTAATATTCATGGAATTTGCGATATTACTGCGAATGGGTAAAGTTTAAAATGTGTATCCAGCCAGGATTCTAGGCCGGGTCTCCTGCTTTGCTAGGCAGTTACGTTGTCCCCTACACCACTGCGGACACAGTGACCATAACAACTGCTCGGATTACTCCAGCTCGCCTACCGCCAGATAAAAATTATCAACTTTCCCCTGCACACTATTACTCAAATTCAAAGTGATGCTAACTGTAGGATTAAAAGTGGTATCTGTTCTTTCGGACATGTCCAAAATAACGGGCACCACATACTTACAATTTATTAAATTCTTTTTAATCATTTAATAAATTTTGTTCCTTTCAGTGAAATTTTCCTGCGCCTTAATCTCATTATGTCATTTACATACTATGTGGAATCGCACATAAAGTATGCTTGGATGGTATCTCATTGTTGTACGTTTATAATTTCAATTTCAACGTGGTTTTTAAGCCGGCCGCGGTGGCCGAGGAGACTAAGGCGCTCCAGTCACGGTCTGCACGGTCACTACGGTCGGGGGTTCGAATCCCCCCTCGGGCATGGATATTTGTGCCGTCCTTAGGATTAGCTAGTTCATAAGTAGTTTGTAAGTTTAGGGACTGATGACCCCGTAGTTAAGTCCCATAGACTGTACAAACATTTGAACATTTTTTTTTTTTTTTTGTGGTTTTTAACATACTTTAAACGCTCTTCCACATGGGCTACTTTAAGTGCTCTGGTAATTTTGATAATTTATTTTATGTGGTTCATAATTACCTTCGTGTTTTAATGCATATCTGAGGGGATTGCAATGGATAAAAGCAATGTCTATGCTGCGTCTACATGCGTCCTACTACCGAAGTGTTGCCGGTGCAGGATTTTTTGGACAAACTGACAGTCTATTTGTAGCATAAATGCTCTATGAGATTCATGTCGGGTGATCGGGCGGGCCACATAATTCGCTGCAGTGTCCCAAAATGTTCTTCAAAGCAATCGCAGACGATTGTGGTCAAGTTTTAGCAGTTGCGACTTTCGTTAAGTCGTCAAGTTATTAAGTTGTCAGAATTAATAAACCTGACTAACTGCAACTCCAGATAGGCTAACCTGAGAATCTTCTGCTGCTATTACCATAGCAGGCATTGAACCTCCTCTCTTCTGGCAGGGGTTTCTGTTATTTGATGATGAAAAATGATAGCAGCTTGGGAAAACTACAGACCAGAAATCGGAAAGTTCAGTTAAAATAAATGGTCATTCAATTCTGCAACTGTCACACTGAATGATGAGGTAGCCCTTTACACTTAGTAATGCTGTTGAATAAACAGATATAAAACTCAACCTGATACTGAGAACGTCTTGCTGCAAGACAAGATAAAAGTGAAAACACATATTTAGGTAAGTGATGGTTCTAATGTTGAAATGTTCAAATGTTTGTATAGTCTATGAGACTTAACTACGGGGTCATCAGGCCCTAAACTTACAAACTACTTATGAACTAACTAAGACTAAGGACGGCACAAATATCCATGCCCGAGGGGGGATTCGAACCCCCGACCGTAGTGGCCGTGCAGACCGTGACTGAAGCGCCTCAGTCCCCGCGGCCACCGCGGTCGGCGTGATGGTTCTGTTAACTCTACCAGCCCTTAATGAGAGAGAGTGTACTTAAAGAGAATATTGAAGTTATCTTTTAGCCAACGAATGAACAACTGGGCCCAGGCAGAGGCAGCACTAGTGCTACAGCGAGAGCAAGTTTAAACTGATTGCACCTACCGTTCTACATGCAAACCGTTGCAATTTCTTAAAACTCGCGGGCGATTGCGAACACATGTGTATCGAGACGGCGACGTACATGGCTGCTGCAGTGAGGTAGCACTGATCTGATTCGATGGCGGCAACTTACGTAGAAGAGTAGTTTGTCAAGCGATACCTTTCTAGACTAGCAAGCAACTGAGGACGAGAAGGCTTCTCTCAAAAAAAAAAAAAAAAAAAAAAAGGTTTGTATAGCTTATGGGACTTAACTACGTGGTCATCAGTCCCTAGACTTACAAACTAGCTAATACTAAGGACGGCACAAATATCCATGCCCGAGGGGGGATTCGAACCCCCGACCATAGTGGCCGTGCAGACCGTGACTGGGGCGCCTCAGTCCCCTCGGCCACCGCGGCCGGCAGGCTTCTTTCGCTGGTTTTGTTGCCTCGTACAGCAAACAGCAGTATTCGTTCACCGGCCAAATCAGGAACTTGTAGCCAACCTCTCCAGAGGAACCGCTAACATCGTTTCCGGTATGTGCCATCTGGTTTCATGTTCATTACGTTGCTGTCCTACTGCAGCGGTAAACTGCCGAAGTAAGAGTTGTCAAGTGGTGTCCCTCTGCTGCGAAGAGGCCGTGTTCAATCGTACGAAATAACGGTTGGAATGGCCCTCGTGGCTGTTCGCCATATTGCCAATTTATTATAATAACTAATTTGGGACCCGGAATAATAAATACTCTGTTCCCATAAGTCGGCGGTCATATGGTTAGGCAAGCACCCTGTGACATTACTCGTAAATTGCCGGAGAAAATTGGTTTTATGTGGTTTAACCGTCTAACGCATAGTGTAGCTGATCAACTACATACCTTATTTTTCCGATTATCTCTCAAGCTGTCACGGCGGAATAGCCGTGCGCACTGAGGAGCCGTGTTGCGGTGCGCGCGGCCGTTCGCCGTGGAGGTTCGAGTCCTCCCTTGGGCATGGGTGTGTGTGTTACCGATAGGTTAGTTTAACTTAGTTTAAGTAAAAATTGTGTACCGAAACTTGTTTTTCGCCATCTTAGTTTCTAGTCAACGCTAGCGAAACTCGAGTCTAACGCCCGATATACCGGGTGATGAAAAAGCCAGTGTAAATTTGAAAACTTAATAAATCACTGCGAGCAACAAAAATCCAACGTCATATTATGCCCCCCTCCCTTGTCCCACAAACTTTCGGAATTATTTTAGGTGGGAATAGTGAATGACTCACCCTGTATAGACTACACTGATTTTAGCTTTACATAAAGAGGAGAATATCCTTCTGCCTACACATAATAAGGCGAATAACACATTACTACTTGTGTACAGTATCCTCAGAATCAAAACTGTTTGAGCCTTCTCCTCCAAAGTGACGTTAACTTATACAGGGTGAAAAGTATTTAAACCGACATACTCTGGGAGGTTGTAGGGGACATAAAAAAAAATATTTTTCTCTAATGTAGTTTTTTCCTATGAGGAGTATTTAAACCGGTAGAGGAAGATTTCTCTGGCGCCAAATTAACTAAACCAACAAACACTATTGTATTTTTTATTACCAAGAGACAACACATTAATACAATACAATTGCCGGCCGCGGTGGGCGAGGGGACTGCGGCGCGCCATTTACGGTCTGCAAGGGCACTACGGTCGGGGGTTCGAATCCCCCCTCGGGCATGGATATTTGTGCCGTCCTTAGTGTTAGCTAGTTCATAAGTAGTTTGTAAGTTTAGGGACTGATGACCCCGTAGTTAAGTCCCATAAGCTATACAAACATTTTTGAACAATCCAATTCCAATTACAGTAGATTTTCAAAAATATCTCCATTGACACGTAAACAAAGGTTACACCGTCGGATCATGTTCTGTCTGACACGGGCAAAAAACCCCTGCTATATGGGCAACCAGATCCTCTTCTGATGCAACAGGAGTTCCTTAAACAACGTTGCGCAACTCTCCCCACACAAAAATGTCCAAAAGGGACATATCTGGGGATCGAGCAGGCCATGGTACAGGACCACCTCTGCCAATGTACGTTCCTGGGAACCGTCGGTCGAGGAATCAACGCACACGACGAATGAAATGTCCCGGCGCCCCCTCATGTTGGAACCACATGCGTGACTGTAGGGACCGGGCCGTCTTCCAGCAATTATGGCAATGCTCTGGCGAGAGAATTGTAATACTGCCTGTCATTTAAAGGCCTAGGAAGCAGATACGGCCCAATTAAACAGTTCCCAACAACACCGACCCACACATTAACGAAGAACCGCACTTTATGTGCGCTAGTAACTATGGCAAGTTGGTGATCCTCACTCCAAACATGCGAATTGTGCATGTTGAAGACTCAATCACGCCCAAACGTTGCTTCGTCGGTAAACAACACAGGGGATGGAAATGTAGGATGCATTTAACACTGTACCAGGTACCACTGCGAAACTGTGCTCGGGGTGGATAATCAACTGACTCCAGGCTGTGGACACGCTGTAAGTGAAAGATCTCCTTGTAACCGTTTATATATGTACATTTGTTTTTAAACATTTATGTATACTGTGCGCAAAATATTAATTGTGATGTGTGATATGTGTGAGATTCTACACAAATGAGCCTTCAAGAAACTCCAAATGTTTGTAATTCTATGGGACTAAACTACGTTGGTCATCAGTCCCTAGTCTTACAAACCACTTAAACTAAGATAAACTAAGCGAAGGACAACACACACATCCATGCCCAAGGGATGATTCGAACCTCCGACGCGTACCGAAATGCGTCGTGCTAAACAATATAAAAATCGTGGTTGGTAGCAGATATATATATATTTTTTTTTTTTTTTTACATTTATTGATCTTACAGTCGCGGGCTGTCTAAACCCAATTTCAAATGGATAAAATCAAGACAGAGGGTAACTTCGGACTGAATGAATGTGTGTTTTATAAAAGGATCACATAAGAATTGCTTCATAATTTCGAGTGATGACACTCCGCATAAAAATACTTTGGATGCAGTTGTTATGTTTCGAAGGCTCATAAGACCGATACATTGAGTGCTGATTGATACACGTCGTAAAAATGTATTATTCTTGTATCTAGAATCTTGTTTTGTTTCTCAAAAGTCTCAGTAATTGGCTATCAAAATAGTTGGACAAAATTTCCAGGATTTGGCTACTGACGGAAAAATAGGGCGCCTTAGAAGACGCAAATTATAGGAGTATACAGATTTAAATGTGTACAAGTAATTGCGGACTTTCTATGATTATGATTCTGAGATGAAGAAGCTCGTGCACGACAGGAATTGGGAACCGACCATCCCGAACCAGTGAGACGGCTGTTTCTCATTGCACTGGATGGCCTACACTCTTATTTACTTCCCGGTAGCTAAGTAGGTACGTATCAGGCAAAAGATCCGGAAATATCTTTTTCAATAATATGTTTTATGATTTTTTCCCTTCATTTATCATTTTTTTCACCTCTGGCAGTTATGTGAAAATTACAATGATTAACTGTGGTTAGGTGTCCACGTTAAGCGCAATGCCCCTTGAAGCGTATGTCAGATCAAAAGTCGAAGGAAGACAAGGGCATACCACCTACAGCAAGACAATGCCTAGCAAAGCTCTGAGGTGTTCAAATTAACTCTTGATTAATGACGGGTTTATCTTCAATTTATAATGCTTAAAGTATAAAAACATATTTATTTTTCGCAATACTAACAGCAAATATGTATACTGTAGGTATCACATCGTTTTCTATCCTGCTGTCCATTCAAAATGGAACCCCAAGAATGACCGAAGATATCACAGCGGCCGGCCGCGGTGGCTGAGGAGACTTAGGCGCTTCAGTCACGGTCTGCACGGCCACTACAGTCGGGGGTTCGAATCCCCCCTCAGGCATGGATATTTGTGCCGTCCTTAGTATTAGCTAGTTTGTAAGTAGTTTGTAAGTTTAGGGACTGATGACCCCGTAGTTAAGTCCCATAGACTTTACAAACATTTGATTTTGAGTTAAGTCCCATAAGTTCTACTAACATTTGAACATTTGAACATATCACAGCGAAATTTATTATAACACCTTGTACAAATATCATATGGCTGAAAATAACAGACCCAGGTGAAGTGTGGAAGATAATGAAATCAGTATTGAGTTTTGCCGCCACTGCTCCTACATGCGTCAGCATATAATCGAAGAGGTTCTGGATGTGCTGTTCGGGTAAATGAGTCCATGCTGTTCCGCATAATGTCAAAGCTGCTCTGGTGTAGCAGCGATGGTGTATACCTGACCAGTCTTTCAGCAATCATCGATCAGACTTTTTTTTTTTATAGGCGAGAGATCGGGAGAATTGGGTGCCAAAGAAGCAATATAATCCACTGAGCGACGAAGAAATGTTGAACATTGCGTGCTACGTGTGAGCGTGCATTATCCAGTTGGAATGAGGTCGTCGATAAGTTCGGAAGCTATGGGAGGACAACACGCTCCAAAACGTGAGAGAAGTAACTAACGCTGAATGGTTAGTGTACCAGCAATGCGTACTAAGGGAGGGGGTTGCGGGAGTGGACCCCCGTTCCACTTCAAACCACAATAGAGTATGCAGTACTAGTATGGAGATGCGTAAGGTGAGAGTTCAACCGTTTCTCACCATGGTGTCTGCAGACTCTACATCAACCATCGTGATCTAGATGGTAGAATTAGGATTCGTCGGTTAAAACAATGTCATTCTATTCGGTTGTCCATATTCGACGTTCGTCGCACAGTTGTCGGCCCAGACGCATGTGGCGTTGACTCAGTAGTAAGCGCAGCAATTGATGTTTTTCTGACAGTCCACTCTGCTGCCAACGACGTCGTCAAATGGTACGCGCGGACACTGCGCACCAGATCGAATTTGTTTTTATATTGTCCTTAATGTAGCAGAGCGATACATATCTGACGTGTGCTCAATATGGCTGTCATCACGTACAATGCTGCAACAAGTGGGTGCAATCGTCCCGTCGGTCTGTTGTCCCCTCCTGCAAGATTACAGATCAGCATCACAGTTGCTTGGATACGTCCAACACCATCACCGACACCTCTGATGGATAATCTGCAATCCAGTGGCGGCGCAGTCTATGTGTTCACTGGTTCAGTGACCCCCGGAAAAAACTCGCCGTAAAAAAATAGTAAATAAGTAAATACAAATAAAAAGTGTTTTTAAACTAACATTCTTCGTTTCGTTCATGTAGAACATCATTTTATACTAACATTCAAAGTATTTTTATCCCATGAAAAAAGTGTTATGTCGCTGAGACAGCTCGTATATGAGTTGTAGCGCGGCCGCTTAATACAGGCGGCAGTGGCCGCAGCGTTGCAATGCGCATGCGCGGCTGAGGTTCAAATTCTCTTCTGAACCCCCTTGAGGCAGAATACGGGCGCTCCCGCGGCAGGGAAGGGCGAGAGGAGACTCTGCTTTTAACACTGGCATTGGAGCTGGTAGAGACCCCAGCTGCTGGCTACTCGAGTTCTGGCGGTTACGCACTAATGGACCCGAAGCAAAGACGATGGAGCTACTGCGCATCTCTCCTTGCTCATGGGCAAATTCTCCATGAAGGCAACATCGACCCTTCATATTTATTTTTGGCGGATTGAAGATTCATCAAAACACACGTCATATTTGATGAAATATATTATAACTATAAATTAAAGACGCATCAACTGTAAAAGCCTTCAGAATAATAATGATGAGGTATCATAATGAGGTCACTACTATCCACCTAGCAAGAATAGCGGTGTGGTTAGCGGCAACGTGTTGCGCCGTCGAAGGTATTGTGTTCGAGACCAACTGCAAGCATTTTTTTAACCTAATCTTCTTTTTAACGAATACAGGAACAACGATGACTTTTGTATTGTTACTTGCCGCTTATCTTTGGTCGTTTTAGCAAATGTGTCGCGATTTTGAGGATAAATGGCACTTGTACTCTTCGCCGTAAAAATATTTAACTGTTTGAAAAGATGTGGGGGAGAGCTGCCTTTGTGCATGCGTAAGGTTAGGAGGGGGTGCTGCTTACAGTGTCACGTGATCGGAAGGAAGCTTGTCTCTTCAAAATCGTAACAGTTTCATTTTGCTACAGTCACTTAACAGTATAATCAGTGTTTTAATTCAAATGTTCAAATGTTTGTGAGGCTTAAGGGACTTAACTGCGGGGTCATCAGTCCCTAAACTTACAAACTACTTATGAACTACCTAATACGAAAGACGACACAAACATCCATGCCCGAGGGGGGATTCGAACCCCCGACGGGGAACAGTGTTTTACTGTTCATGTGCATATTCATATGTTCTTGGTGTTTACTATGAAAGAAAGATGAACAACGTTTAGTATCTTTTAGAAAAAATTATTCAGTTTAAGCTCGGAACAAAAGCTTGAGTTGAAGCAAGCGGAAACAAGCCGAGGTAAGAAACTCTGCAGAAAATTGTCTGTTTGGTCGCCGGGGCGCCGAAATATTGACGCACCGAGCGTTGGGAGGAGTGGAGTGGACTCAGGGAAGTGAACCCCCAGTCATGTGAAGCACCAGCCGCCACTGATGCAATTGCAATCCCTATGGCAACTATTCCTCTCGGTAGATCTCCGAAATGTGCACGAAAGACAGTCGCTGCGACACATAATGAAGCTGCTTACGCAGAACAACTGCACGAAAGAACAATTCCAGTACGTCCACACGATCGACTATTCTTTTTGCAGCGCTTGCAAGTGACACTACTGGCGCCTGTGATGATTGCCTGCGCTGGAACGCTTATCATATGCATCTGTCATCGCTGCAAACGCATTCTGCAAACTGTACTCGATTGGAAGCTTCCCTAAGGATGTTGCATTTTGTGTGGCCAGCAGTGTAGTAACCAAGATTCGATAACACGGAGCTTCCATGATGAGTTGTTTTCGTTGATGGTTGTCTTCCCTGTTGTATGGCATGGTCCATTTCTTTTTCTTCTTTTGTTCTTGACGTTTCGTTCGGAGCTGCGTTTAACATTTTTATAGGTGCTAATGATTCCTCTGAGTCTTGGCGAGTGGCGAACTGACGAAGGAGACGACATAAATACCATCGAAACTGGGTGTGATAGGTATTTGGAAGTAAAAAATAAATCTTTCGAGCTGTTGTCTATCAGAGATAAAACTTCCCTCTCGATTCTGAACATGTACTTTCCATATATCACCAAATTCTATGGTTTCTTCTTCTCTGGTAAGATTGTCTCCACATTCCGATAACTTCTCTATATAGCTACGGATAATAGTTCTTGATATGTGAACAACAGATCTACAGTATCGCGATCCTTGATAAGGATTATCTCTATCACAAGTACACTTATAACACAGACCTTATCATTTATATATCGCCGACGTTCGACCCTATGTCGGTAAACCTGGAACTAGGACTACGTATGAAGATGTCCAGCTTACCTTTGAACAACACATCTGAAAAAAAAGTTCATCGATCACGACGATCTAACACTGAAAGTTCATTAAAAACTAAGAACAGGGCATATTATACTAGACGACAATGAAAAATGCTAAACGGAAACGAAAGATACTCCAGACGTGCTCCAAATATGCGTAATGTTATGAATAAACAAAACTGAATTACCAGATATGGTCAGTGAGACTGTCAGATTATTCATTGTCGATTCTGTTTTCTGCAGGAAAGTACTTTTGTTGGATGATAATATGGAATTAATGGAAACTTAGAAAGACATTCACTTGGTTTAATGACACACAGCCATTTAAATGTGCATAGTGCAAGATAACGGATATAGGAATAAAGAAAGTGGATTTTATTGGATTACAGTATTATTCCGATTGTCTAGATAAGTCACGTAGTTCAAATATGTAGGGATAACACTATGACGCGTTATGAAATGAGATGGAGACCTAAAATCAGAGTTTGCGAAAGTGAATGGAGGAAGTAGACTTTTTGGTAGGGTTATAAGGGCATACGGCGAATGTGTAAAGAAAATCAAACATCAAATAGAGGTCGCTAATGCTACGTATTCTGGTATAGTTTGCCAGTGTTTAGAATCTATATCAAGTAGGTAGGATAGCAGACATGGGACGAATTCAAAGACACACCGCTAGGAACGTAACAGGACGGTATAACATATAGACGAAAGTGTAACAAGGATTCTGCGAGAAACTTGAGTGGAATCTTTGGAAGAAAACGCACGTTCTCCTAGTGAGAAACTAGTGGGTAATTTGAGTTTCTGTGTTTGAGGAAGAAAGTGCAACACCTATCATCTTATATTTTCCGTAGAGAGAAAGAGAATAACGGATTAGAGGAAAATATTCATATTTCCCTCGGTCGACACACGAAAAGAGTAGGGAAGAAAACGATAGAACATTGGTACCATGATACCATTCACATTTCACTGCACAGTAACGTGTGTACTGTATACAGTGTGTTAAAAAATCCACGTTACAAACACTTCGAAAACATGTAAAGGAGAGTGAGTATTTATATTCGGTGACGCTATGAGCACTTCTTTTTCTTTTACATTATGTTAATGAATTAAAATAATGTCAACATAGTTTTAATTCATTAATATTTGATATGTAATGTGTTTCACCCTGTTCACTCGCAAATTACAATGTAAAAATGTTAAGGAGGCCACTGATTACGTGAACATAATTCTACACGGCAACAGATATTGTTTGCAATTCTAACAAATGTCATATGCAAAGACCGATTAATCTGTGTGTTGTATCTTTGTTTTACCATCTTTGAGAAACGAAGCAATAGCGTCTTTGTCGACGTATGTCAACAGTTTCCCTGATGATGGCCTAGTAAGCCAAAAACTAGTTAGTAAATAAACAAAAAATCAGTAGAACAGAAACAGTTTGTTTGTTTTCAACCTTAAATATGGAAGCGTTCTACCAAGAAGCGACGGAAGAATCCATTTATATGTTGTCTTTGTTTAAAACAAAATAAAAAATAAACAAAATGAGGAAACTTATTTTTTGGGTGCGCCTGGTACCATATGAGCTGGGTTTGTGTCTCACAAAAGGCTGCGTGAAGTTAGGCGTGGGTGGGACGGGCGTACGTGTGGCTGTATGAGTGAGGGCGGTGGTCCCCTAGGCAGGGCGGTCATCACAAATTACTCCGCGGGGCGCTGTGGGGACGGGACGCGCGCCACAGAAAAAATTAAAAGAAAGCCGGCTGCTTTCTGCCCGGCACAAAAGGATGCGCGCGACCCAAGCCACAGCAGCTCCACAGAATACCTCTTTCTCTGGCCATTGTCTTCGTGCTGCTCGCTTTCAAAGTGTTTTCCAAGGACCGGTCCGTAGTGCTTACGTGACGGATGGTGTTCGGGTTTAGGGGGTGGTCTCAGACACAACTATCTGCCCAACGTCCACACTTTTGTTGCCGCGGACTCTATCCCGATAGCGACTCAAATTCTCTGTCAAGTTATTACAGAATCGTATACTTGGGACGAGTACCGATAAGTAAGGAAAGCTGAACTTTCTAAAAACGTTCAAATGTTTCTGAACGTAAGGGATCAAACTGCGGAGATTATCGGTTCCTATACTTATAAACTTTATTTGATAATATTTTTGTTAAGCTTAAGGGACTTAACTGCGGGGTCATCAGTCCCTAAACTTACAAACTACTTATGAACTACCTTATACTAAAGGCAGTACAAACATCCATGCCCGAGGGGGGATTCTAACTCCCGACCGTAGCGGCCGTAGAGACTGTGACTGGCGCGCCGCAGACCGATCGGCCACTGCGGCCGGCGACTTATAAACTATTTTAACTTATGCTAAGGAGAATACATACACCCATTCTCGAGGGAGGACTCGAATCAACGGAGGAAGCGGCCACGCAATCCGTAACATGGCGCCCCAGACCGCGCGGCCTGAACTATTTATTTGAATACCTGTAATATGAACAGTTTCACGACAATGCTTTCCTATTTAATTTGCTAATGCCACTCGAAAACAGAACGACTGCCGGTAAGCTTTGCTTTTGCGAGCATTCTATGCACTTAACGTTTGGGAAACCTCTAAAAAGCTGTTATAAATATTGCTGTCAAATACCCTGTTTGGCACTTACCGCGATGTTTGCGTGGAAAGAATGAGTAAGCTGTGAAACAATATTCATACAGGGTGATTATAATTAAAGTTAAACTTTTAAAACGCTGTAAAAATAACATCACTGGTCAAAATGTCGTTAAATTGCAGCGGAATATTACCAGAGAAGGGGGAAAACATATGGTAGAAGAGAATGGAACGGTAGAGAAAAGTTATGAAAGTGGTTAATAAACTCTCTGCCAGGCACTTGAATGTGATTTGCTGAGTATCTATGTAGATGTAGATGAAGAAAAATAAATTGTGTGAAAATTGATCAATATGTGTCAGAATATGTAAATGAAAACGAGCCATTGAAGTTGGTATAAACACGCCGGGTACAAAGCTTTTCCGCCGCGTTGGAGTACAAACATTTAACATCTATACTCCGCCAGCCACCTCACGGATTGTAGCAGAAGGTACGTGTTGTACACAGCCACTTCCACCTTTTCCTGTCCCAGTCGCGTGTGGTAGGCGAGAAAACAGACTTCAGGGAAACTTTCTTGTGAACTGTAATCTCTCTAACTTTATCCTAATGGCCTTTCCGCGAGACGTGAGTAGGAGGAAGCAAATTCACCAGAATTCGTATCAAGAACAGTTTCCAGCAAGCCTAATTTAGAAGTAGATACCCCTGGAGAATTAAAACAACATAAATAACTTAACAAAAGTAAGACTCCCGGTCCCGACTTATACCAAATGTTCAAATGTTTGTAGAGCTTATGGGACTTAACTACAGAGTCATCAATCCGTAAACTTACACACTACTTATGAACTAGCTTAACTAAAGACGGCACAAACATCCATGCCCGAGGGGGGATTAGAACCTCCTATCGCAGCGGCCGTGCAGACCGTGACTGACACGCCGCAGACCGCTTGGCCACTGCGGCCGGCCGACTTTTTATACCAATTAGATTCCTTTCAGAGTATGCTGATGCAATAGCCCCATACCTAAGTATCATATACAACTGCTCACTCATCGAACATTCCATAGCCAAAGATTGGAAAGTTGCACAGGTCATTCCAGTACTCAGGAAAGGCAATAGGAGTGATCCGCAAAATTACAGGCCTTTATCAGTGACGTCGGGTGGCAGCAGGATTTTAGAACATAAACTTTCCTCAAATATTATGAACTACCTCAAAGAGAACGACCTATTCTCTCGTAGTCGACACGGATTCAGAAAGTATCGTTCCTGTGAAACACATAATATAATGAATGCTATCGATAAGGGATTTCAAAATAATAGACCCCTTTTTCTAGATTTCCGGAAGGCTTTAGGCACTGTATCTCACAAGCGTCTTCTAATCAAATTGAATGCTTTTGGAATATCCCCACAGTTGAGCAATTGGTTTCGTTATTTCCTGTCAGAAAGGACACAGTACCTTGTAATTGACTGTAAGTCAACGAGTAGAACAGAAGTGACATCTTTCGTTCCATAGGGAAGTGTTATAGGGCCACTACTGTTTCTTATTTTTATAAACGATTTAGGAGACAATCTGGTAAGCTGTCTTAGACTGTTCGTAGATGAGGTTGTTATTTATCAGTTAGTAAAGTTACCAGAAGATCAAAAGCAACTGCAAAATGATTTAGATATATGCATGGTGCAAAAATATCAATTGGTCCTTAATAACGAAAAATGTTCAAGTGATTGTTAAGCTTAAGGGACTTAACTGCGGGGTCATCACTCCCTAAACTTACAAACTACTTATGAACTACCTTATACTTACCTACAGCAAGACAATGCCTAGCAAAGCTCTGAGGTGTTCAAATTAACTCTTGATTAATGACGGGTTTATCTTCAATTTATAATGCTTAAAGTATAAAAACATATTTATTTTTCGCAATACTAACAGCAAGTATGTATACTGTAGGTATCACATCGTTTTCTATCCTGCTGTCCATTCAAAATGGAACCCCAAGAATGACCGAAGATATCACAGCGGTCGGCCGCGGTGGCCGAGGAGACTTAGGCGCTTCAGTCACGGTCTGCACGGCCACTACGGTCGGGGGTTCGAATCCCCCCTCGGGCATGGATATTTGTGCCGTCCTTAGTCTTAGCTAGTTCGTAAGTAGTTTGTAAGCTTAGGGACTAATATATATATATATATATAATATATATATATATATATATAAACAAGATATAAACAAGATATTTCTAATCAGATTGCATGTTTATGGAATATCTGTTGTGGCGTCGCTATTTGCCACAATGCCGGCGGTCCACTAAAGTCGCCGTGCCAGTATTAGGCAGAAGATAAGTCGCTCTATACTAGAGTCCACGCAGGATAAGGTGGACGATGCAAGGAGACGAGTTTTCGTCATAAGTGCCGGGTGATTTCATTCCGTCGTTCGGAAGGCGAGGCCGCTTGAGTCCACTTCCGTCTCCTAGCCAGTGAGCTGGGCATTTCCCCTCCAGCGCTCGATGACTGCTTCGGCTGCTGTCCCCACCACCACCGCTCTCCCCAAACTTCCCCAGCTGTCTGCGCATCTACCGGCCAATTTATCCTGCAAGCACTCTATTTTGGCCGCTGGTGGCGTCCGAGGTCTCTCTATACTACTGCCAGGAGTCTTACAAGGGAACATCATCAAGAAGACATATTTTCTTTAGAAAAAAAAATACTTGAGCTAGATATCAACCCCAGAATTCGATATCACGTGGAAATTTGGGCCATTATTCAGATACCACGCAGTTACAGCCTCCTCAAAGTACAGCTTTTAAACTTTCGCGCACTCAGGTTGTTCCTCACTCGGCCTGCTTCATCGTGGCCGCTTACTGCCCAAACGTCTAGTACTGTGAGCAGAGTCTAGTAAGAGGTTTGCGTCCGCGATGTCAATTAACTCACAGGCTGTCATGCGACACCTCCAGGAGCGGCATGGAATAATGACTAATCTGCAACGACTAAATGTCAAATAATTAGTGCTCTTTAAATTCGTCACCGGTAAGCATAATCATTTGCAGTTATTAGACGTATTATACACGGTAAAAGAAAATACATGGCGCTTTCTTTATGCTTTTCCTTACATCTTTCAACTGCGTTGCCGATATAGGCAACTGCACTGATGAAGACTTGCTGGATATAAAATAGCGGGTTGACGTTCGGTTCAATTTACAAGAGGATGACGTCGACGATAACGACGCTGTCATTTCACCACGGTCAGATTTATCGAGCACTTTCATTGCTTAGCGGCTCTTCATTCCTTAGCTTTGGATAAGTCACGTTATTCTTGCATTGCACTACCTGCTCACGACTCTTTCTGAACCCAAATGCTTGTGTAATTCCTTTGGTAAACACAAGTCAACACCAGCAACTTTCTGTTTACCACTATCGGTTGCCGTAATTTTGTTGCCTTCACTCCGCAGAACCGACAGAAAGACGTATAACCATTTTGGAAGTGGAAGAAAGTACCAGCAGCTGTATAAATAGTAATTATGTGACCGGTTGCGGTATTACAATCACAGAATCTTCAGGCCCCCTGCACGTCCGGACTCAGCGGCACTGTGAGTAGCAGCCGTGGACTTAGAATTGTAAGTACTAAGGTTTCGCGGTAATGGTAAAGCAACCGCGGAAGTTCGCGAGTCTATCGAAATGAAAGGGTTTGCATTTCAATCGGTAGGCGCGATGAAGTTCAATATATTTTTGCTCTAGTGATTTGTGCTGCCCCTCCTTGGGTGCAGTTGCTTGTTCTCTAGATAATTCATTGATCCTCTAGGTACACTCTGAGGGAAAGCTCGTTTACTTTGAGAATTTGTTCTCCTTTTGTCTTGTCCTGCAGCAAGACGTTTCCAGAGTCAAGTTGCGGTTTACCCTGTGTGTTTTAACAGTATTTTAAAGTGTGACAGGCTATCTCACATTCCCATATGTTAGTTTCAGAATATATTTATCATTTATAACCGAAATGCCCTATATATGGTCTGTAGTTTTCTCGTGTTGCTACAAATTGTATCTGTTGATTAAAAGAACAGAGACCTCTCTGGCCGCAATCATAGCAACAGAAGATTCGCAGGTAAGGCTGTCTGTTACCTGGCAAGCGATTATTGCAATGATTCATTTTGTTCTTTCTTGGAAAATCAACGAAAGTCGCAACAGCTACATGTCATATTGTGTCCTAATGAAAGCTGCAGAGCCCAAAGAATCAGTTCGTCATTGATCAGCCAATGTTTCACAGCAATGCCGAAATTTTAAAAGCTTTTACGCGGGGATCTTTCAACCACGATTCTGTTAACAACTGTCGCAAGTCGCAACAGCTAAAAAGCAGTGATGAAAATTGTCTTAGTGTGTCGACGACTATTTTCGATCAGTTTTCTGTCTGAAAATAAAAATAATCAACCAAAAGTGCTCAATTTTGTATCATTTCGTTTCGGGTTTGCATCCTTTAGCTAAAAGGCTGTCTAATGTATTTGAATGTATTAATTCTACGAAAGGAGAATGAGTTATAAGGGCGGGTCCACGGTAAGCCCACCCATACTGACCTGTACTTAAAGGCTGCCACCACCCTTCGTGAACTATAAGTCTACATAAAAATTTAGTACTTACACCCATGCAATGTACGACGCTAACAGCCAACAAGACAAAATGGTGTACTTTGAAGTAGTATTCAATGAAAATGGATACATGAAACACAAGATTAAGAGGGTTCTAAAAGCGTAAACGCCAGATGAACGAAAGAAAAACCAAAAGGAAAGATATGTAATATATTTGGTGTTTCTTCAGAAACTGCTACATTGCATAAGAAGCACGTGAATGTAATCTGTCCACCGTACAACAGGTACAACAGTCATCAGTCCGAAGATTGGGTTGAACATCACATTGCTTCATTAGGCATAGACCTGATGGAGGTGGTATGCCTCTGAACTGCTAAGTGACTTACCCAGTCAGAGGGGGACCTACAGTTTAATGTGGATTCCGAACCATTGTGCAACTCGGTATTTTTCACAGCGATAATATTGCCAAGAATTATTATTCTTGCTGCTGCCTGGAATTCCAAGAAATGCTGTTCATTTTAATAACTTTATATATAATTATTAAATACTGTTGTTCTGCTGACTCGACGCTTTCATGGTTTATTCTCAGAAGCATAAAGTTCTAGACATGAATAGATATGTGTTTGGTGTTTATTCTTTCGGACATTTCCGAAAGAATAGACACCATTATTGATTCTGTAGCCATTATGAATAAAGAAACAAAGGAATTAACAAAATGTTCAAATATTTGTATAGTCTATGGGACTTAACTACGGGGTCATCAGTCCCTAAACTTACAAACTACTTATGAACTACTTACGAACTAGGACGGCACAAATATCCATGCCCGAAGGAATTAACAACATTAGCTGCTAGTGGGCACTGAATTAAATCAGAGGTGAAATTTGTACCGTGCCGGAATTAACCCGGTTCTTCTGCTTACTGGGAAGTTGCACTGCCCACCACGTCACTCTAAGCGGCAGCACACCTGCACGGACTACCCTAGCTCTCCTCCAGTCAGGCGCAAATCGTCAACACTACTGACTTAGTGTCCTTGTCCGGTTTTACTCATTTCTCGCGGCATTTCGCCGATTCCAAAATGTTCAAATCTTTGTAAACCTATGGGAGTTAACTACTTTGCTTATCAATCCCTAGAGTTACAAGCTACTTAAACTAACTTAAGGACACACACACACACACACACACATTATATATATATATGCCTGAGGCAGGACTCGGACCTCCGACGGGGAATAACCGCGCGCTCCGTAGGAAAGCACCTTAGACCGCTCGGTCATTCCATCGCGATTCCCATTAGAGTTCAAGAGTGGTGTTCATTCGCAGCGATGAAGGGATCATATGCTGTCTTCGACTTAAATTTCTTAGCTGCTGGTTGCACAGTAGTACCAGACAAGAATATTATAAAGAGTGCAGCAAGATTTTGCGTGTTGTGGTTATTCTTGCGTCAAAACTAGCAGTTGTTGCTTGGAACAATAGCTGTGAACTTAAATTGCTCTAAAACGTAAATTGTTTGTTGACATAAATATCCATTATTTAACTATTGCCTCTTTATCTCTAAACCTTAGTTTAGGATATTCTATCATCTGTATATTTTAACCCTTTCTTTAAATTGCTCTCACAACGTGTTACATCCCCTGCATTGTTATTAAACGGTGTCTCCTAATAAACACATCAAATGAAATATTAGTTACCCCTAACAACTATCTCCCTAAAGCTGTGTAACCCTTTCTCTAGCTTTGATAACGGTCTCTCTTCAGCGAGGAAGAGTTCACAAGTTTCTTAACGCATGTCCTGTCCATCTGAAGACGCTCATTGAAAATTACGCCCCGTAGAGGGACCACATTACCAGTTTTTATGTGCTGTTTCTTCGACACTATGACAGTGAGACAGAATGATTTAGCGGGCCAGTAGCGGTACGGTAGGCAACATATATACAATTTGAATGGGTACGTCTCGACGAGCAATAGAAATTGGTTTGTGGTTTCATACTACTTTTCTTCCCCTTGTGGGAATACAAATGTTCAAATGTCTGTAAACCTATTGGACCAAATTGCTATGGTCATCAATCCCTAGACTTTTAAACTACTTAAACTAACTTACACTAAGGCCAACACACACACACACACACACACACACACAGGCGCGCGTGCGCCCAAGGGAGCACTCGAACCTCCGGCAGGAATGGCAAATGTTTGTATAGGTTATTGGGACTTAACTACGGGGTCATCAGTCCCTAAACTTACAAACTACTTATAAACTACCTTATACTAAAGACGGCACAAATATCCATGCCCGAGGGGGGATTCGAACCCCCGACCGTAGTGGCCGTGCAGACCGTGACTGAAGCGCCTTAGTCCCCTCGGCCACCGCGGCCGGCGCAGGAATGGCCGCGCATTCCGTAGCATGACGCCTTAGACCACGCGGTCATTCCATGCGGCCCCTTGTGGGAATACAGCGAGGCTGGATGCAAAGCGGGAAATGAATTTCGTCACAAGATTAGTAGGCAAGAGTCGGGGATTTGAGTCGGACGGGATGCCTGACCGGATAGCCAATGCGATTAAGGCGACCACTTGCGTAAAGCGGGAAATATGGGTAGCCTCGTCAAACTAGAAACGTGCCTGCGCTGCTCTGTGAACACAGCCGTTGAAATCCGGAAAAGAGAAGAGTCCTCAGTATACTCATCACGAAAGCGTAGAAGAAAATGTTTAATTAAGCATCCAGTCTCACGTTCACGGTAACCAATGAATGCAAGCCCCAAAGTGATCGCAGGAAGAACATCTCACAACCGCAATAGAACCTTGATGTATATATGCAGATAGAGTGTCGTATTAAAATTTGCACAAAGGCTGGCATTCGATCCAGGGTCTGCTGATTACTAGGCACCGTGACACAGAGGCTTCGTACAACTGCACGAATTCATATCGCACGCCTTCCTTCTCAGTCAAAATTACCTATGCCTCAGCCTACATGATGTTCCCCTTACACCGAAGCCCCGGGCCATTACGGCGCAACTGTCTAGTACGCAAGACACCCGGTTTCGAATCCCGGCCTTGGTACAAATTTTCAGTCTTGATGTTTTTGAGTTCTAAACGTCGTTCAATCATTTAGATTAATTTCACAGTAGAGCCAACTCCATCGTGAAATCACCTTCAACACACTGTATGTAGAACACTTCACTTATACAGTGATGCATCCGAAGCCTTTCATCATTAGAAAGAGGCAAAATCGACACTTATCGTATCACACGCAATTACTGTTAAGTTTCTTTGTTGTAAAAACGTGCGGCTTGACGTACCACTGTCAATAGTAGATTTTGCTAGGTACTCCACATCAAATGTACAGGTAGTGTACAGAAATGCAGAAACACCAAAAATACGAAACATTTGCGTCCCATACGATAAAAAAAAAAAAAAAAACCGCTAGTATTCACGTTCCGGCAGTCTCGGCATGGATAAATATACATTTTCGGAAATAAAAATTAGTACACCCTCTTAAAGTTTTGTAATTCACTCAAGATTTATTATTTAAACAGTGCACATGGAGTACACGAAATGATTACATTTACTGGTCAATAGCTCAAGCAGTACTGAGGTATCAGGTTCAAATGTTTGTAAATCTATCGGACCAAACTGCGTGGTCATCAGTCCGTAGCTTACAACAAACTACTTAAACTTAGGTAAACTAACCTAAGGACAACACACACACCCATGCCCCAGGGAGGACTCGAAACTCTACGGCGACCAACCGCGCGCTCCGCAGCGAGACGCTTTAGACCGCTCGGCTACTCCACCGCGGCGAGGTATCAGGTGTCTATCCATGCCTTCGCACCCATTTTAGTACAGAATGTAACCTCCACGGGCGGCAATGCAGGCGTTGATTCTGGTATCCATTCGATCGTAAAGGCGAATACTGTCTTGGGATCATTACTTCACGACTGATTGACCTGTTCACGTAGTTCTGCAAGAGTTGTGGGGGATGAGTCGCACG
The DNA here is from genome assembly GCA_026315105.1 of Locusta migratoria. NCBI lineage: Eukaryota > Metazoa > Arthropoda > Insecta > Orthoptera > Acrididae > Locusta > Locusta migratoria. The sequence goes on from CM048755.1 coordinate 384,090,153, forward strand.
CTGGGCGCTGATGACCACGATGTTGAGCGCCCTAAAGCTCCAAATAACAACAATAACATGAGTCGCACGTGTCAGTTGTTACTCCATCCTATCTCACACGTGCTTGGTTGGAGACGAGCCCAGAGATCGTACTGACCATAGAAGTAGCTGCACGTAGTTTCACTCGCAGTGTGTGAGCGGGCATTAGTCTATTGGAGCAACACGTCACTTTCCTGTTTCAAGAATGGCAAAATGGCAGGTCGTACAAGATTCTGCATGAAACGAGCGCTGATCAGCGTTCCCTCCATAAACGCCAAAGGCAAAGTTGCAAAGTAGTGGCAACAATTGACCTTAAGGCTCAGGGTAAGCAAGTGTGTCTTGGACGAGTGCACTCTACGAGGCAGCTCTCACCAGGTCTACCTCGTACGCGCAAACGACCATCACTTGCATGCAGGAAGAATCTGCTTTCATTTCTGAAGACCAAGGTCCGCCATTCCATCTTCTAAATGATCATCTGACGGCACTCGTCGAGCCGTGCACGTCGGTGCTGTGGTGTGGTTCGAAGACGGGCTAGAAGTGTGCATGCCACACTGCTAGTAACCGGTTGGCAACAGTCGGAGTTGACACTTCTGGGCTCACAAACCCTCTAACATGTCCTGTGGTAGCTGTACGCTTTAACACTGTTTCCCTTACAATACGACGACCTTGGAGGAGGTCTGTGCTGCTTGCACGTCCAGAACCTCGTCTACGGGTGTGAGAAGGTTAACGTGACCACTACAACCAGCACTGTTGCACAACTGACGCGGCACGTCCAGCTTGTGTGGCAATTCTCCGAAAGGACCATCCCACAACTTTGAAGGCCACAGCTTGGCTAGTTCTCAGATAGGTCACCGTGTGGGTGTGTCTAGCGCCGCTGGCAAGAGTGGTGTACTCAGCCTTCGTGATGGCAACTGAGGAGCAACTTGACAGAGAATTAGCGGCTCAGGTCAAGAAAACCGACCCGTCAGGAGCGAGAGCGAGGCGTTGACCGTGCTCCCCCCCCCCATGCCGCATCCGTCGACGGCTTCGAGTGGAGGTTGACACGGCGGCCGGTCGGTACCTGGTTGGGTTTTCAAGGCCTGGAGGACGGAACTTAGTACGTCTATAATTAAGCCGTTGTTAGCTTCATAGATGCGCGTTTGTCATTGAATCGATTATCGAATAAAATTTTTTAAATACAGTAATATCTATATTACCCGAAACTGTTGTTTATTAATTCTATAAAATATTGTATCAAATCTCAATATATTTATATGTTTTACTATACTAACTACTTTTTTATTTACAAAAATATTTTTTTCATTAATAACAGAAGATATTTCTTAAGTTCATTGCTTCGAGAAAACGCGTTTTGTATTATATACGAGGTTTGGAACTTAAGTAGTGGCAACTATTTATTCACAATACATTCAAAAGCGTCGTGGTGGAGTAGCCGAGCGGTCTAAGCCGCCTCGCTGCGAAGCGCGCGGTGTTCACCGTCGGAGGTTCGAGTCCTCCCTGCGGCATGTGTGTGTGTGTGTGTGTGTGTGTGTGTGTGTGTGTGTGTGTGTGTGTGTGTGTGCGCGCGCGCGCGCGCGCGCTTAGGTTAGTTTACCTTAATTTAAGTAGTTTGTAAGCTACGGACTGATGACCACGCAGTTTGGTCCGATAGAATTACAAACATTTGAACATTTTTAGATACAAAAGCGTTACATGTTTGCATCTATTCCTGTCCTTCAAAGTAGTCACCAGCGTTGTGTAGAACCCGTTGCCAGCGATGTGGAAGGCGTATTATATCGTTAGCAGAGCCTGTTCTGTTGATGGTGCGAATGGAGCAGTCTACTGCCTGTAAAATATCTGGAACAGTTCTGCAGCGTATGCCACGAAGTGGTTCCTTCATCTTCGGAATCAAATCAAAGTCACAAGGACCTACGTCCGAGGAGTATGGTGGGTGGTATAGTACTTCCCACTACCACTGATCGAACAGATCAGCCACAGCTTGCGCTGTATGCACCAGCACATTGATGTGCAAAATGATGGATGAGTTGCACAGAATGTGTTGCTGCTTCTTTCGCAAAGCTGTCGAAAGTGCGCCAGAGCCCCAGTATGGTGAAAGTTATGGTGATTCTCGTGTACGACTCTGATTGTGCTATCCTGACGCATTACATTCCTCCACGGCAGACCGTCAGTGCACAGTATTACTGTTCGTTTTTGGAGCATCACCTGCGGCCAGCTTTGCGATAGAAGCGGCAACACTTTCTTCGCAACACAGCCATCATTATGCACGACAATGCATGGGCGCATACAGCGCAAGCTGTGGCTCTTACGTAGGTCCTTGTGACTGATTTGATTCCGAAGATGAAGGAACCACTTTGTGGCATTCGTTTCAGTCCTGTTCCAGAGATTCGACAGGCAGAAGAGCGCTCCATTCGCACCATCAACAGAACAGGCTCTGCTAACGATATACTACGCCTTCCACATCGCTGACAACGGGGTTCTACACAACGTTGCTGACTATTTTGAAGGACAGTAACAGGTGCAAAAATGTAACGCTTTTGTATCGTTTGTGAATAAATAGTTACCCTCGTAGTTGAGTAAATGAAATTTCAAGATAAAAATTTATAAAATTGTTTTTGATGACTATTTGTTATTGCTAAAGTACTTTTTATAATAAAAAACGATATAACAACTTTAGGTTTTCTTAACTTTCACATGATATGAAAAACATTTCGTGAATTCAATACACATTTTATGTGCTATTGACGGATATAATTATGAAATTATGTTAATTACGGTGTATACTTATTTAGAGCAAGGCTAAATCTTTATGTTTTACTTTTTCAGTTTACATTGTTTAATTTGAGTTACATGTGTGCTTTTTCCAGAAAATGTATCAAACAAAACTGTCTGGTTATCAGCACAGAAAAAGAAAGCTGGAAAAGGCAGGCGAATGGCAAAAGCAAGCTAGCGCAATTAAGAAACTATATCCAGAGTTGCATCAAAGGAAATAACGACTCTGAGAATCCAACATGAAATCGGTTATAAAAGAAAATACGTAATCGTCAAACGTTGATAATGACAAATGTATAGAGGTTCTTTAAATTTAATCGGCAAACTGACGCTGTCATTTCCAGATGAAAGCATTGAAAAAACTGTCAGCAACGTCACACCCACAAGAAGCTTTTCATGAACTTTGGGTGCAGATTCAGAATTGTGACTAACAATTTTAGAAAACAGAATTTTTTTTCATAAGACATGAATTGTAGGCAATTGAGCGTACTATTTTCGAGATTGTCTAGAGTACTCTCTTTCAAAAAACTGCAATCTTTCACTATTTTTTAAAGATAGTAAACGAAATTGGTCATACCGTTTGAAAGGAATCATTCCGAAATTTGCCTGGAGCGATAAGGTACAAGCGACAAGTTTTTCGAGTGTGACAACGGCAATTCCTTAAAGAGGTATTTGAGTTGTTATACGAGACTAAAGTTCATTATCTTAGAAAGAACTTACAAAATGAGAGATAGATATGCTGCATCAAAGTGTAAAGTGTCATTTTGTTGATAAAATACAAAATACAAATATGTTTCCATACTTTTAGACTGTGCTCCTGACATGAATAAGGTGGAGCAGATGCCTGTTGCAGTCATATTTCAATGAATAAATTTGACGGTGATTTTGAAGTTAAAATTAATGAAAACTTTTATGCTTCCGACGAGTCGAAAGATCCGCAAGGAGAGTGTATTTTATTATAACTGTAGAAATTTATATCTTTGGTTGAAATTTACAGGTTATCTGAGGGCATTGATGTGACAACAGGTCGAATCTGAGGGGCGATAAAACAGAAGTGCAATCATCGAGCGAGGTGGCGCTGTGGTAAAACACCGGACTCGCATTTGGGAGGACGGAGGTTCAAATCCACCTCCGCTCATTCAGATTTATGTTTTTTGTGATTTACGTAAGTCACTCCAGGCACATACCGGAATGCTTCCTGTGAAAGGGTATGGCTGATTTCATTCTCCAACCTTATCTAAACAATCCGAGCATGAGCTCCGTCTTAATGGCCACACTGTCGACGGGGCGTCAAAACCTAATATTCCTTCCTTCCTTAGGAGTGCAATCATCCAAATATCAGATCTGATCATTTTCCAATTGATCTTTAGTATTCTACTTGTCACAAACGAATACAAACTGCTTGAAAAGAAAATGAGAAACAAATAGTGACTGGAACATTAACATTGTTGTTTCTGGTATTGCTACAACTATTTCCACTAGTTGTGCCATAACTAAGTGTTGTCTTGTGTCGTAATTAATGTAATTTAACATATGAATAATGCCTGAACATGTATAAAAAAGGACCCTAGAATTGCCAGATAAGGAAATAGACAAATATTTCGTTATGTTACAGAAACGATCGGAATCCGCTGTAGTTTTACCAGAAGGCATCATCATCCAAGGGCTAAGACAGGGGTAAGTTGCATAGACTATAACCAGTTACTTATATATCCACAAACAAGGTATCGGCTATTGCGAGTGGGAAATAATTCTTCTTTCGCCGATCTTCACGCTACTGCAGAAGTCTCTCGCAGAAATTTTTTACCTCTCATCAGCTGCTATGGCATATTTTCTTCTGCGAAAAACTTGCTTTTCTCATTTGCTTCGTTTATTACTTCCTACACGGAAACACATGGAAAATCTATATACTATAATTTCCATGGTACTGTATTGATTATATGCATGACAGCGGTGACATAGATCTTTGGTCGGGTACGATACAAATTAGCGAGTGGTAGTGCTCCAGTTTTATTTTTAAACTGTTTTTAGTAGTTGGATTTGGAGAGGTATTGTGCAGTACGTAACAAAGGCACAAGGTAGGCGCGCAGAAGAAACAGTGGCGAGACGCTCCAGGTCGGACTATAAGTGCCACATGCTGTAACAACCCGCGTACACTTCTCAATAGACACATCCTATACAAGCTAACAAAATTAAAAGGATCACTTTTCGATAACTCATAATTGTAGTTTTTGAATCTTGATTCAAAGGTATCCACATCCTTCCTCTGTAGCGGAGGAAAAGCGTGGTGCCCTCGGACGTCAACCTTGGGCTTGGCGACGCTTCGAACACAACAGGTGTCGAGTGAGATTTAAGGTGGGTTCATTATCACCAATTTGCCCAAAATTTTTCGAAATACGTCTCTAAGTTCATTACTCGATGAGAAGGTTTTCACACCTCGACTCATATTTGTCTGACGCTTTGCAATGGAGGAAAGAAACGCAACCCCTAGCGTTGAAGTCACGCGCCTTTTTATGTGTGTAAGAGAAAAAAATTTAAACACACCGTCAGTAAAAATCGACACGAAAAGGCCTCAAGTGATGGTATAAAGGACGTCATGGGAACCATCCCTCTTCTTGTGGCGATGATTCCCACTACAGTCTGCAGTGCAATGATAAAAATGTTCAGCCGCGGCGGAGCGGCCGAGCGCATTGAAGCGCTTTGCTACGATGCGCGAGGCCGTTTCCCGTCGGGGGTTCGAATCCCCCCCCCTTCGGGCATGGATGTTTATGCCGTCTTTAGCTTTAGTATAAGCTAGTTCATAAGTAGTTTGTAAGTTTAGGGACTGATGACCCCGCAGTTAAGTCCCATAAGCTCCACTAACATTTTTGAAAAATTTCAAATATTTGTAAAGCTATGGGACCAAATTGCAGTGGTCATCAGTCTCTAGACTTACAAACTACATAAACTAACTTATGGTAAGGACAACACACACACATCGATGCCCGAGGAAGGACTCGAACCTCCGATGAGGAGGATACGCGCATTCCGCAGCAAGGCATCTTAGAGCTCACGACTTTTCCCTCGCGGCTCTGTGCAGTGAGCAACAGAATGAAGTTGTTGACAAGGTTCCACACAGCCGACACTTCCTGCACAATTCAACACTTCTCTGATGACATCGATGGTTGCAACCTCACTGAACGGCATCTGACCCCTTTGGAGTGTAGATTAACTACAATATTTGCTCAGGTATCCAGGTGGAGACAAAACCTTTCGACGAAATCTGAACGTGATCCAAAATAGAAGAGGGTTCTTGTGCTTTTACTGCCCTCCTATTTCGTGTCCTCCTGTGGCGTGATAGGGGTAGGGGTGGTGGATGGGAAGATTTCATCACTGACACATATATTAATCCATTGGCCCTGTAAGACGCTGAACACGGAGATTCAGTGTGTACCTTAAAAAATTTAATAAACCTTTCACTATTCTAACACATTTGTTGTTCGAAAAATTATCTATTGTGCATATGGAACACTGAAACTGTGTAACATAAAAGTTTCAAGAAATAATTGCAGCAATTTCTTTTTGTCGATCTTGAGATTTTTTTAAATACTGACACATTACCTGTTGAATTTTAAAACAATTTACACATGTTGCTGGGTATGATCTCCTTAATTGTGGAACCTTTTTATACTGTTTCGCCAAGATCGCTTATTTCTTTACCACATGACTGGTTTCAACTGATCTCGCAGTCATCATCAGATCTATAAAAGGGAGAAGACCACTCAATGTAGCCGCGGTGGAGTAGCCTAGCGGTCTAAAGCGTCTCGCTGCGGAGCGCGCGGTTGCTCGCCGTGGAGGTTCGAGTCCTCCCTGGGGCATGGGTGTGTGTGTTTGTCCTTAGGTTAGTTTACCTAGGTTTAAGTAGTTTGTAAGCTACAGACTGATGACCAAGCAGTTTGGTCTGATAGAATTACAAACATTTGAATTTGAACACTCAACGTACCTGCTACTAACGTACCTGCTGAATGAATTACGTGGATCGGAATTTTTGCATTGTAATTTGTGCTGGCTTCCATAGAATTTCGACCCGCAACACTGTAAACCAAAAGCATATCAGCATACCCATCGAAGGAATCCCATTGATGCGCCATGTTATCACTTTGTTTACTACTTTGGAGATGTGTGTCACTCATTTCTCTGTCATTCTCCCATGGCACTTCTTTCTCTATACGTTTTCAGCTGAATGATCACTCCCAAAAAACGATCGCTTGTGTCGTTTCCGAAGCTGGTCGAATAACTGACAGATAAAAATTTGCTACACAAGCTGATAGCACTGATACAAGTTGTTCTCATAGCGTAGGTCAGAGGAAGATAACTTCCGACGAGATCAACGAGAAAGACAGGCCACAGCACGCACGTCATGTCATGTAGGCAAGGTAGTCCTGAGCTGGTGTGATCACTAGCTGACTGGCCAGCCGCTATGAGGCAGTGGGCTGTGCCCCAGCGGCCGTCAATCAGCTAGCGATCGCGCCGACTCAGGACTACCTTGCTTGAGTGACATGGTGTGCTCGCCGGGGCCTGTCTTTCTCGTTGGCCTTGCTTTGAGCAGTGTGACGTATCAGCAGGAACCTGTCAATCTGTGTGACATCAGACGAGAGCTGTGTTCACAATATTGCCTAGATAAACGGGGCTGTGAGTACGAAGCTGGAGGGCTCAGTCAGCAATACCGCTCTTGACGACAATAACACAGCAAGTACAAGGAAAACGGAGGAATCGGTTTTTCTCTCTGTGTGGGAACATCTGTTATTTTTGTGCTGTGGGGTGAAGCCACAAAGTATATGGTGTGTAACATAGAAATATGAAGTACGTAAAAAAGTAATTTACAGCGTCATTATTCCCTTTACCACGCAAACAAGTATGGGACATCTTAATATCTGAATTAAAGGAATGCACTGATGTGGAGGACTGTCAGAGTAGCGAAGCGTCTGTTCGTCTGACCTACAGAATAGCTCTACATATAGCCAAGAAAGTTAGACCAATTAATGAGCGTGACTTTGCGAAAGAAGTGATTGTGATAGTCGCTGAAGAAATGTGTCCATGTTTGGTAGGAGACCATAAAAAGTTGAGTTTGTCTCCGAAAACTGTTATGCGACATATTCAGGACATGGCTGCAGATATGCAAGAAGAATTGGTTGTTACGGCACGTAAGTTTATACATTATTCTTTAGCTGTCGATTGCTACAGTGGAGTAGCTGAGGGGAGTGCGTGGTTCCTCACCGTCGGAGGTTCGAGTCCTCTCTGGGGCATGGGTCTGTATGTTGTCCTTACGTTAGGTTACCTTAGTTTAAGTAGCTGTCGATGAGAGTACTGACACATCGGATACTGTGCAGTTCGCTATTTTCATTCGGGGCATTGATGATAAGCTAAATATAACAGAGGAAGTTTTAGATATGATCCCTCTCAAGAGCACCACCACTGGGTTGGACATTTTCAAAGACGTTAAAAAGGCTGTTGAAAACGGCCTGAGTTGGAATAAGCTTGTTTCTGTCGCTACAGATGGGGCTCCTTCTATGGTAGGAGTTAATATGGAATTAATAGCACAGGTGAAAGAATGTATGAAACATGTTTCTGATGCAACACACGAACTTACTGCCGTCCACTGCATACTTCATCAAGTGAATCAATGCACAAAATGTAACAAAATTTGAAATTTTATGGATATGGTGGTACAAGTCACAAATTCAATCTGACCACAAGGCCTGAGACATATTTTTTGAAGAATGTGGTACTCAGTATGGTGACTTTCTTATTTTTGTAATGTGCGCTGGTTGAGCAGGGGTAAGATACTAGATCGATTCTTTGAGTTTAGAAATGAAATAGCATTGTTCATGACTAGTCAAAATCAGCCTGTTCCTAAGGTTGCAAGAAGAAACCTGAATTTGTGAGGTAGCATTCCTTGCTCATTTAACAGGCCACTTAAGCGATTTAAATATTTCAAGGAAAAGGCCTCCTCATAACACACATAAGTGTTACGGAATTGAAGCTTTCAAAATGGCACTGAATCTGTGGCTGAATCAATCACAGACTGGAAAAAAGAGAGATTTTCCGAAGCTATTGCAGATTTTGCTGTTGATCTGAAAATATGTGCAGATTCTGGAAGCTCTTCGTAACCAGTTTGAGTTCAGGTTTGAAAATGTGCAAATACTGTCTACTATGTTTCAACTCTTTGTAACACCATTTTCAGTGGATGTTAACAATGTTCCTACCAGGTTTCAAATGGAACTGTTAAATTTACAGTGCGACGATTTGTTGAAGAACAAATTTAAGCACAATGAAGGCTTGGCAGATTTTTATAAGAATATTTCTCAAAACTGATTTCCAAGGTTGTATGCCCTTACTTTACGGATATTGTATATGTTCGGTTCGAAGTATGTGCTTGAACAATTCTTTTCTATTATGAAATTAGTAAAGGCCCAATACCAAAACACCTTATCAGATCACAACCTTACATGCAGTCTTCGATTAAAAATATCGCAAAGATTACATCATAAGACTGAAAAACTAACCAAAGAAAAACGAAATTAAAAATGTCGGAAAAGTCTACTTAATTGTACTGTACAGCTTTGCTCTAAATTGTAGAGAAATTGTATTATGTTCCATTCTCTTTACTTTATAACAGTGCTATCCTCACATTAAATTACACCTGCATTGTAGCGTTCTCAGGGTAGAGAGACAATATACAATTGTCCGTAATCTGTGTCTATTACTTAATTAAAACACTATGTTTTAAAATTAGGATATCATAGTCCTGACTGTATTCTTCACACCAGATCTTTACCCTGCCTTCCCTAAACTGCTGCACTCCACACACTGCATTCTATTTCACTGCAGCAGCAGTACAGAGCGAGCCAACGAGAAAGACAGGCCGCGGTGCGCACGTCACATAAGCGGGGTAGTCCTGAGCCGGCACCATTGCTAGGTGAGTGGCTGGCTGATATGAGGCAGTGGGCAATTGCGCCGGCTCAGGACAACCTTGCTTACATGACATGACGTTCGCGCTGGGGCCTGTTTTTCTTGTTGGCCTCTGTGGAGAGCGTGTGACGCCACACAGTCAACTCTCCTGAGTGGCCTGGGATGACGTTACACTGGCGTTGCTTGTCCTCTTCTGGCGTAGGTGGAAGTGTATGAACCTCTTGAATCGTTGGCTCAGTTTAGATCCGTATTACCTTCAACTGTTTGATTGTAGTACTGCTCTCTTGCTTGGTTTTAGGAAAGCAAACAAAGAAAACATTTGGCAACACCGCCTTGTGAGGCTGCTCGTATTTGCCGATGCGACGAACTGATTGGCTAACTTCAATGCTAATTAAATAAGCAACTGTGGAAAGTATAGGCTTTTCTTAATAATTATTTCTCAGTGCAGCCTACGCTGAAACACCCTTACAACCCTGTATAATAGTCGCCAGGTGGCTGAAGCGAAAACGTGGAAATAACCGAAGTGGAGAGTTTCCTAACTGTTTAAAGAGGTTTGGGTAATTTTTCGATACCTTTTCAGCAATAGTAATTAACTTGAGTTTTGTACCTGCTACTAAAGAACAAACTGTGTTGAGTTTATCTCTAAATGTAACAACCAGTATTAGTTATCTCCTTTGTTTCAGAATGTACAGACGAACAAGTGCTGTCTTACACGTGGCTCCTAGTGTGAATAGGGTGTGTAGATGTGTGAGTCGCAATAATAGCGAATAATTAGTATTTTTCTGTGTGTCAGAATATAAGAAGGAAGGAGCACTGTTTGCACTCTCATCTTGATTAATGTATTTGATTGTGTATAATTATAATGAGTGGAAAGCAGAGCAGTCATCTCTGTTGGTGAAAGGTAGAACTCGAAACATACGAGATGCTGGAAAGGGCTAAAATATAGAGCGGTATACTGTGGTGAATATTATCCTGAATGGGAGAGGCTACAAATGGGATCCTCAATATCAGGAACCTTAACCTAAACTTTGATTACTCATTTAGAAAACCAGATATTTTAAAAGCTAGCCACTGTTGAAAGATTTAAAATCAAATATAGGCATAGAAAAGTGGACGTTCAAAATGTTCAAATGTTTGTAAATCTATGGGACTTAACTACTCTTGTTATCAGTCCCTAGGCTTACAAACTACTTTAACTTGTGCTAAGGACAACAAATACATCTCTGCTCAAGGGAGGACTCGAAGCTTCGACCGAGCGAGGTGGCGTAGTGGTAAAGCACTGGACTCGCATTCGGGAGGATGGTGGTTCAAATCCACCTCCGGCCATCCAGATTTAGGTTTTCCGTGATTGATCTAAGTCACTCCAGGTAAATGCCGGGATGGTTCATTTCAAAGGGCACGGCCGCTTTCCTTCTCCATCTTTACCCAAAACTCCGAGCGTAAGCTCCGTCTCTAATGACCAAGCTGTCGACGTTAAACCCTAAGCTTTCTTCCTCCTCTTTCGAATTTCCGACGGCGAGCAGCGGATCGCTCCGCAGCTAGGCGCCTTAGAACGCTCGGCCACTCCACCGCGGCTAAACGTGGATGACATCATTTGTCTGGTAAATGAGCGAAATGCAAATAATTATAATAAAATAAATAAATGGATTAATTTCACTCACAAACTAACAAAGCACACCAAAACAAAGAATTCACAATTTAAAACTTTATAAAACTCATTCACGTAACAATAATGAAGGAAACTACCAAATATTCATTTACATTTATATAAAACCAACAGCCTCAAATACAGTATCGAAAAGCATTTCACATCCAATTATCTCCTTAGCCAGAAACTAACTGCACTAACGAGACATATTTCAGCTACAATAAACAGGATCCCTCTTAATAAGAGAAACTGTGAAGAAATGAATACAATTATACAAATAGCTTAGAATATCCAGAATGAAACTTCACTCTGCAGCGGAGTGTGCGCTGATATGAAACTTCCTGGCAGATTAAAATTGTGTGCCGGAACCGGGACTCGAACCTGGGACCTTTGCCTTTCGCGGGCAAGCGCACTACCGACTGTGCTATCCCGACACGACTCACTATGCCGCCTCACAACTTCACTTCTGCCAGTACCTCGCCTCCTACTTTCCAAACTTCACAGAAGATCTCCTGCGAACCATATCCTTTCTTCCAGGAGTGTTAGTCTTGCATGGTTCGCAGGAGATCTTCTGTGAAGTTTGGAAATTAGGAGGCGAGGTACTGGCAGAAGTGAAGTTGTGAGGCGGCATCGTGAGTCGTGTCGGGATAGCACAGTCGGTAGTGCGCTTGCCCGCGAAAGGCAAAGGTCCCAGGTTCGAGTCCCGGTTCCGGCACACAATTTTAATCTGCCAGGAAGTTTCAGCTTAGAATATGGCTATGACATAAATGTAGTACACGAGCTCCACCAAAAAACAAATAGAAAACAAACACAACACAAACAGAGTACTCATAATGAAGGAAACCAACAAAAACTAGAACACAAATACGCACATCACATACACAATCACAACACCACAGAAAAACAAAATACATGATACACTATGATTCACGTGTAGAGCTGAGACTTTTCTCATCCGAACACAAAGATGCCAGAGTGACACCTTGTCCTGTCTTTAGGACAAAGAGAACGTGCATTCAAAGAGTATGCAAAATTACAACTCAATTAGTATATCATAAGATGTGGCCCGATTAAAATTGTGGAAGTCGATAACATTACTCAGCAATTACACCACATAAAACTAATTTTCCCCGCCAATGTAATGAAATAGGATGCTTGCCTAATCAGAGGACCGTTGTCTCTTGGAGGCGCAGTATGTTCCCGAGTCACAAATTAGTTACAATTATAAATCTGCAATATGGCGAACAGCCATTCCAACCGTTATTTTGAACGATTGGACACGGATTCTTCGCGGCGGAGGGACACTACTTGACCACCCTTACTTGGCTGTTTTACGATTCAGCAGGGCAGCAATCTAAGAAGCGTGAAACCAGACGGCATAGGCCGGAATCAATGTTAACGGTTCCTCTGGAAAGGTTTGCTAAAAGGTTCCTAATTTTGCCCGCGAAAGAATAATGCAACAAAACCAACAAAACCAACAAGAAAAGCCTTCTCGTTCTCAGTTACATACTAGTCTTGAAATGTATGGTTGACGCACTACGTTTGTGCGGTAGTTGCCGCCATTGTAGTAAATCTTGGTGCGCAATTACTGCAGCAGCCATGAACTTCGCCGTCTCGACGCATACGTGTTTGCTATCGCCCGCTAGTTTACAGAAATGCAATGGATTGCATATAGAATGGTAGGCGCGACAAGTTTAGGCATGCTCTCGCTTAGCACTAGTACTACCTCTGCCTGAGTTCAGTTTTTCATTATCTTGACGAAAAGATAACTTCAATATTCTCTCTAAGTACACTCTCTTTCATTAAGGGCTGAACGAGTTAATGGAACCATCATTTACTTCATATATGTTTAGATTTTTATCTTGTGCTGCAGCAAGACGTCATCAGTGTCAGGTTGTGTTTTGTATCTTGTGTTTGACTGCATTATCAAGTGTAACAGATTACTCCACCTTTAACTGTGTAAATTTCATAATATAATAACCTATTATTTTAACTGAACTGCCAGATTTTTGGTCTGTAGTCTTCACCTGTTACTATCATTCTAATCCATTAAACGACAAACAGAAACCCCTGCTAGAAGAGAGGAGGTTCGATGCTGGAAACGGTCATGGCAGGAGAAGATTCTCAGGTATGTTCAAATGTTCAGATGTTTGTAGAGGTTATGGGACTTAACTACGGGGTCATCAGTCCCTAAACTTACAAACTACTTATGAACTACGTTATAGTAAAGACGGCACAAACATCCATGCCCGAGGGGGGATTCGAACCACCGACGGCGAACTGCCGCGCGCACCGCAACACGGCGCTCCAGTACGCACGGCTAATCCGCTGCGGCGCCTAACTTAATTAGAAAGCACATGTTAGGTAGGTTTATTAATTCTAACTACTACATACGCACACACAAAGTAACACAAATAATAGGTAACATACTAAAGAAACGAAGTATACGTATAGCATATAAAGCTGCACAAAGCTTATATACAAGTTTAAGCCAATCAACGATCAAGAGTGTCGAATTCCAAGGATTAGGAATACACAACCTTGAACGTCAAGATCGTGAGACATTGTGCATAGCAGGGCATGCAGGAACACATACAGGCACAAAGAACTAGTTAGAAGGTGGAAACATGAAATAAATCATTCAACATTTGAAGAACACCTGAAGCACTACAAACATCAACCTACCAATATGGAACAAGACATGAACATCATTACGACCACGGCTGCGATAAATTATAGACGCTTTCTACAGATAGTCCGCACAGGCTACAGAAGGCACTTGCTACGAGCTCTAGGTATGTTTCGAGTCACCTCCATCAACACTAACATGGCATCTAGAATCTCATTGGCTTACATTCTTCCGATGACGACAGTGACGGTACGACGACTAATGTTGGTACTCGGCTATTTTGTAAGTGCCGGCCTTATCCTACAAGGTCTAAACGAGACCCTCGCTCTCAACACTTGCGATAGTGGGTTGGGGCTCGTCAACGTACGGACGATAACAGCGGCACTGATGCACCATCTCCCTCACACATCAGTACTTTTCCCCTTGATTATAGCTAATTGAATGTAGCTTATTTCCCCAGCACAAAACCATCAACGGCGGGGGATAGCCGGCCGCGGTGGCCGAGGGGACTGAGGCGCTTCAGTCACGGTCTGCACGGCCACTACGGTCGGGGGTTCGAATCCCCCCTCGGGCATGGATATTTGTGCCGTCCTTAGTCTTAGTTAGTTCATAAGTAGTTTGTAAGTTTAGGGACTGATGAACCCGTAGTTAAGTCCCATAAGCTCTACAAACATTTGAACATTTTTTTGGCGGGGGATATACATCGCCTAACAATGAGGAACCATGCCCGGAATGTGATTGAGAGTCGTCGTTCTACAGCTCAATGATTCGTGGTGTGGTGTGCCATCCACCACACATTTCTTTGCTAGACAATGCGCGCTACCTGGTACCCTGTGGTCAATGAGAATGAAATTCGACCGCCACCATCGGTATGGCTGACTCCCTCCCTCTGCTCCCAGTGTCGCCTGGTGGATACGGACGAACATCGGCTGTTGTATGGTCCGACTGCATACGTGTAACTGCTGGTACGGCTGATTCTCCTCTTTCATCTTCAAACAATGCCACATGCGATCAAGCCACGGATATTACTCTGCCCAGAAGAAACTGATTTCCCACCTACCAAGATCCATGCTCTGACTTGGATCAAATATCTATCTGTATATTTTTGGAGACAGTATAACGTATGCGTTCGACAGCTGCACATTCCTCCAAGAACAACACGACTTTTTGATGAAACTTCTACATCTACATACATATTCCGCAATCCACCGTAAGGTGCGTGGCGGAGGATACACTGGCATTTCCTTTCCTATTCCAATCCCAAAAAGAACGAGGAAAAAAAGAATGCCTATATGCCTCCGTAAGAGCCCTAATTTCTCTTATCTTGTCTTTGTGATCATTACGCGAAATGTAAGTAGGCGGCAGCAAGATCGTACTACACTCAGCTTCAAATTCTGGCCCTCTAAATTTCCTCAACAGAATTTCTCGAAAAGAACATCGTTTTTCCTCCAGCGATCCCCAGTTCCCTGAGCATTTCCGTAACACTCGCGCATTTGTCAAACCTACCACTAACAAATCTAACTGCTCGTCTCTGAACTAATTCTATGTCTTCCTTTAAACTGATCTGCTGCGAGTCCCAAACACTTGAGAAATACTCAAGACGTGGTCGTACAAGCGTTTTATACGCGGTCTCATTTACAGATGACGTACATCTTCCTAAAATTCTCCCAATAAACCGAAGTCGGCTGTCCGCCTTACTACCAACTGTCCTTACATGCTCTTTCCATTTCATATCACTCTGCAGTGTTACGCCTAGAAATTTAAACGACGCGACTGCATCAAGAAGCACACTACTAATGCTTTATTCGAACACTATGGGATTGTTTTTCCTACTCATGCACATCATCTCACATTTTTTCTACATTGAGAACTAGCTGCCATTCTTCGCACCAACAAGAAATTTTGTGTAAGTCATCCTGTATGCTATTACAGTCAATTAAAGACGACACCCTCCCACACACCACAGCATCAAAATCACTTAATAAGAACAAGTCTTCTGGTCCGGATTGTATACCCATTAGATTTCTATCTGATAATGCTGAAGCGATAGCTCCTTATTTAACAGTCATATACAACCGCTCTCTGATAGAAGGATCTGTACCAAAAGATTGGAAAGTTGCACAGGTCACACCTATATTCAAGAAAGACAGTAGGAGTAACCCACTAAACTACAGGCCTATTTCATTGACGTCAATTTGCAGCAGGGTTTTGGAACATATCCTGTATTCAAATATTATGAATTATCTCGAACAGAACGATCTATTGACCAAAGGTCAACACGGATATAGAAAATATCGTTCATGCGAAACACAACTAGCTCTATATTCACACGAAGTGATGGGTGCTATCGACAAAGGTTCGCAAATCGATTCCGTATTTCTTGATTTCCAGAAAGCTTTTGACACCGTACCTCACAAACGGCTTTTAATCAAATTGCGTGGTTATGGTATATCGCCCCAAATTTGCAATTGGATAGGGGATTTCTTGTCAGAGAGGACACAGTTCGTAGTAATCGATGGTAAGGCATCGACTAAAACAGAGGTGATATCGGGAGTTCCACAGGGTAGTGTTATTGGTCCTCTGCTATTCATTATTTACATAAACGATTTAGGGGAAAATCTAAGTAGCTCTCTTAGGTTGTTTGCAGATGACGCCGTCATTTACCGTCTAGTAAAATCATCTGAAGATCAAAACCAACTGCAGAACGATCTGAATAAGATATCAGTATGGTGTAAAAATTGGCAATTGACTCTAAATAATGAGAAGTGTGAAGTCGTCCACATGAGTACGAAAAGAAATCCGTTAAACTTTGTTTACAACATAAATCAATCAAATGTGAAGGCCGTAAACTCCACAAAATACCTAGGAATCACTATTACTTCAGACTTAAACTGGAAAGAACACGTAGATAATATCGTGGGAAAGGCGAACCAGAGACTGAGTTTTATTGGCAGAACCCTTAAAAGATGCAACATAACTACTAAAGAAACTGCATACACTGCGCTTGTCCGTCCATTTTTGAAGTATTGCAGCCCAGTGTGGGATCCTTATCAGGTGGGTTTGACGGAGGACATCGAAAGAGTCCAAAGAAGAGCAGCTCGTTTCGTATTGTCACGATACAGGGGAGACAGCGTTACGGAAATGATACAGGATCTGGGATGGGAATCATTACAACAACGGCGCTTATCGCTGAGGCGTGGGTTACTTGCGAAACTCCAATCGCCAACATTCTCCTCCGAATGCGAAAATATATTGTTGACTCCCACTTACATAGGTAGAAATGATCATCAGAATAAAATAAGAGAAATCAGAGCTCGAACAGAGAGATTCAGGTGTTCTTTCTTCCAGCGCGCTATTCGAGAATGGAATGGGAGATAAATAGTATAATTGTGGTTCGATTAACCCTCTGCCAGGCACTTAAATGTGATTTGCAGAGTATTCCATGTAGATGTAGATGTAGATCATCACAACCAACAGCAAATTACAAGTTACTCTGTCCATCAGATCATTTATATAGGTAGAAAATAATAGCGGTCCTATCACACTCCCCTAAGGCACGCCAGACGATGCACTCGTCTCTGATGAACACTCGCCGTCGAGAACAACGTACTGCGTACTATTACTTAGGAAGTCTTCCAGCCAGTCACAAATCTGTGAACTTATTACATATGTTCGTATCTTCGTTAGCAGTCTGCAGTGTGGCACCGCGTCAAACGCCTTTTTGAAATCGAAAAAATCACAATCTGCTTGTTGCGCTTCGTACATGGCTCGCGAGATGTCATGTGAGAAAAGGGCAAGCTGAGTTTCACATGAACGATGTTTCCTAAACCCGTGCTGATTCTTAGAAGATTTTCCGTATCAAGGAAATTTACTACATTCGAACTGAGAATATGCCCCAAAATTCTACAGGAAACTGATGTCAACGATATCGACCTGTAATTATGTGGGTCAGTTATCTTTCCTTTCTTATAAATGGGACTCACCGGCGTTTTTTTGTTTTTTTGTTTTTTGTTTGTTTTTTTCAATCACTAGAACTTTGTGCTAAATTAAAGATTCGCGATAAATGCAAGCTGAGTAAGGGACCAATGCCGCAGAATTCCCTTTGTAAAACCGAATTGGTATTTCATCCAGACCAGAAGACTTTTTTGTATTTAGCTCTTTAAGCGGCTTCTCTACACCGGAAATACCTATTACTACATCCTCCATTTCGGAGTTAGTACGTTGATCAAATGATGGTACATTTGTCCGGTCCTCCTGCGTGGAAGATTTCTTAAAGGTTGAATTTAGAACTTCAGCTTTCCGTTTGCTTTCTTCTATTACTACCCCGGAATGATCAACGAGTGACTGGATAGTGGCCTTGGACGCGCTTATCGATTTTACATAAGACCAGAAATTTTTGGGATTCTCGGAAAAATATTTTGCTAAGGTATGGCTGTAGTAATTATTGTATGCTTCGCGCATTGATCTTTTTATAGACGCACGAAACTCTACTAACTTTTGCCTGTCATCATTTGCGTGTTCTTTTTATAACCGAGAGTGCAACAGCCTTTGCTTTCTCAGTAGCTTTCTAACATTATTATTATACCACGGTGGATTTTTTCCATCCTTAATCGACTTTACAGACACATATTTCTCTAACCCTTTATTTACAATGCATTTAAATTTAATCCACAATTCCTCTACATCCATTGTACCGGATTTAAACGATGTCCATTTTGTAGGTGCAATCTTAACAATCGATTATCGGCTCTTCCTAACAAAAACACTCTCCTAGCCCTCTTGATTGCTTTATGAACTTTCGTCACCATCGACGCTATGACGATATAATGATCACTAACTCCTGTCTCCATACAGACATGGTTAATAAGGTCAGCCTGTTCGTAGCTATAAGGTCTAAAATATTTCCATTGCGTGTGTGTTGCCGATTTAACTGCTCAAGACAGTTTTCGGAGAATATGTACAAAATTAGGTCGCACGACTACTTGCCTGTACCGCGTGAAATGAAACTACGGTGATCACAATCTATACGCTCTAGGTTGAAGTCTCCCCTGACAAATATTGCTTGGCCCGGATGCCTACGCACTACCTGGCGTAGACGTTTTGAATGATTCTAAAACTGCTACAGCAGCACTGGGGGGGGGGGGGGGCAGTTGAAAACACCCACCTATTAACTTTACTTCTCTTAGACCTGTTATAAGTGCCCAGATAACTTCACAGTTACCCTCGACCTCAGTAGACACAATACCTTTGTCCACGGCGATGAACACCCCCCCCCCCCCCCAACCAATTGTGTCCGATTTGTCTTTCCGATATACATTCCATGCCTCGCTAAATATTTCTGAACTTGTCACATCATGATTTAGCCAGCTTTCGGTGCCTAAAACTATCTGAGCACAATAATTTCCGTGCAGCCCGGAAAAATTCCCAGATATCGTTAAATTTTTGCAAAACCTTAGGTAGTATTTCCACTGATCATATTTCAAAGTTTGTTAAACTAAGGGCCCAAACTGCTAAGGTCATTCATGCCTGGACTGATACACTACCTAAAGTAACTTTTCACTTATGCTAAGAACAACACACATACCTAGGCCCGAGGGAGGAAGGACTGGAACCTCTGACGGAATCGGAAGTGCAATCCGTAACATGACGCCTCAGACCGAGTGTCCATCTCCACGCAGAGTTCAAGCATCGTCCGCACAGCTGGAGCGTAGCAGGTAGACAATGAGCTGATGTTTACTTTTGAAACGAACCATGACCTGGAACGGCGAGAAGACGTGCCCGTCCACGACCAACCGTACAGCGAGCGAGAATCTACAACTCATTTTATTTCAAATCTATTTATCACGATAAGGTCGCCGATAAGTTATATATATTACTATTACTTGAAGAAATCCTTAGTTGAATTTTTTTATTTTCCTTTCTTTATCAAATAAACATGTGTTAATAAATAAAAGAAAACGTGAAGCTATAATCCATTATTCGATAAAAAGAAATGCATGAGGGCAGTACAGTGACAGCTGAGGAGGAAGAATCGTGGTCTGGCCTCGAGTTTCGACCGCTGCCCGTCTTGCCTCCACCAGGCTTAAGCTGACTGCGTTAGAATAAAGATAAATAAGTAAATAAATAAACGTTGGTTACGGCGACTGCTGATCCGAAGCGGGAAATCCTGGCTCGAGTTCTGGTCCAGCACAAAATTTCAATTTCGCCACTGTATTTATTTCAACGCACTGTTACATTCGAAGTGATTGAATTATTAGGTCCAAAAGTCAACACAGTTTCAGCCGACCAGTTGCATAAAATGGTTTACTTGTATAAACCTTTACCTAGGTTTCGGCAAAAGTAATTTTGCCTTCTTCAGAAGTATACCTAATAAAACGTAAACCATTTTATGCAACTGGTCGGCTGAAACTATGTTGACTTTTGGATCGTGTTCCACCGTTGCTGAATTGCAACCATGTTTAAAATTTTGAATATTTAGAGTTATTTTAAGTGTCCACCCCCATGAACCACAGACATTGCCGAGGTGGGGTGGCTTGCGTGCCTCAACGATACAGATAGCCGTACCGTAGGTGCAACCACAGCGGAGGGGTATCTGTGGAGAGGCCAGACAAACGTGTGGTTCCTGAAGAGGGGCAGCAGCCTTTTCAGTAGTTACAGGGGCAACAGTCTGGATGATTGACTGAGCTGGCCTTGTAAATCAGCTAATGTGGCTTTGCCACACAGCTACTGCGAACGGCTGAAAGCAAGGGGAAACTACAGTCGTTACTTTTCCCGAGGACATGCAGCTCTACTGTATGGAAATATGATGATGACATCCTCTCGGGTAAAATATTCCGGAGGTAAAATAGTCCCCCATTCGGATCTCCGGGCGGGGACTACTCAGGAGGGTGTTGTCATAAGGAAAGACAATACTGGCATTCTACGGATCGGAGGGTGGAATGTTAGATCCCTTAATCGAGTAGGAAAATTAGAAAATTTAAAAAGGGAAATGGATAGGTTGAAGTTAGATATAGTCGGGATTAGTGAAGTTCGGTGGCAGGATGAACAGGATTTCTGGTCAGGTGAGTACAGGATTATAAATACAAAATCAGTTGGGGGTATCACAGGAGTAGGACTGATAATGAATAAGAAAATAGGAATGCGGGTAAACTACTATGAGCAGCACAGTGATCGCATTATCATTGTCAAGATAGATACGAAGCCAACACCGACAACAGTAGTACAGATTTATATGCCAACTAGCTCTGCCGATGATGAGGAGATCGAAGAAATATATGAGGAGCTAAAGGAAATTATTCAGACAGTTAAGGGAGAGGAAAACTTAATAGTGATGGGAGACTGGAATTCGGTATTAGGAAAAGGAAGAGAAGGAAAAATAGTAGGTGAATGTGGACTGGGCAGGAGGAATGAAAGAGGAAGTCGCCTGGTAGAATTTTGCACGGAACATGATTTAATCGTAACAAACACGTGGTTTAAGAATCACAAAAGAAGGTTGTATACGTGGAAGAGACCAGGAGACACCGGAACGTATCAGATAGATTTTATAATGGAAAGACATAGATTCCGGAACCAGGTTATAAACTGTAAGGCATACCCAGGGGCAGATATAGACTCTGACCATAACTTGTTAGTCATGAACTGTAGGCTGAAACTGAAAAAACTGCAGAAAGGTAGCAAAATAAGGAGATGGGACTTAGATAAATTGAAGGAAAGTGGAGTTCTGGAGAATTTCAGAGGGAGATTTAGGCAACAATTGACAGAAACAGGGGGAAATAAACAGAAGAGGAATGGGTAGCATTGAGAGATGAAACAGTGAAGGCAGCAGAGGACAAAATAGGTAGAAAGGCAAGACCTACAAAAAATCCTTGGATATCACAGGAAATACTAAATTTAATTGATGAAAGGAGAAAATATAAAAGTGCAGTAAATGAAACAGGCAAAATGGAGTACAGACGACTAAAAATGAGATTGACAGGAAGTGCAAAATGGCTAAGCAGGGGTGGCTAAAAGCCAAATGCAAACCTGTAGAAGAAAGTTTATGAAGGGGAAAAGTAGATACCGCTTACAGGAAAATAAAAGAGACATTTGGGGACAAGAAAAGCAACTCTACGAATATCAATAACTCAGATGGGAAATCAGTTCTCAGCAAAGAAGGGAAAGCTGAAAGGTGGAAAGAGTACATAGAGCAGCTCTACAAAGGAAATGAACTTAGAGACGATGTTGTAGGAAGGGAAGAGGAAGTAGATCAAGATGACATCGGAGATACTATACTGAAAGATGAATCTGACAGAGTCTTGAAAGACCTAGGTCGGAACAAGGCCTCAGGGGTAGATGACATACCCTCAGAGCTACTAAAGTCTCTGGGAGAGCCAGCCATGACAAGACTATTTGAACTGGTGTGCAGGATGTATGAGACACGCGAAATACCCTCAGACTTTAAGAAAAATGTAGTAATCCCCATTCCAAAGAAATCAGGCGCAGACAGGTGTGAAAATTACAGAACCATCAGTTTGATAAGTCATGGTTGCAAAATTTTAACACGAATTATCTACAGTAGAATGGAAAAGCTGGTAGAAGCTGACCTCGGGGAAGATCAGTTTGGATTCAGGAGGAACATAGGAACCCGGGAGGCAATACTCACTTTATGTCTTATCTTAGAAGATAGATTAAGGAAAGGCAAACCTACATTTTTAGCTTTTGTAGATTTGGAGAAAGCATTTGAAAATGTTGACTGGAATACACTCTTTCAAATTATGAAGTCAGCAGGGGTAAAATATAGGGAAAGGCGAGTTATTCACAACTTGTACAAAAGCCAGACCGCAGTTATTAGACTCTAAGGGCTTGAAAGGGAAGCATCAGTTGGGAAGGGAGTAAGACAGGGTTGTAGCCTTTCTCCGATGTTATTCAATTTGTACATCGAGCAGGCGGCGAAGAAAAGCAAGGAAAAATTTGTAATAGGGATTAAAGTTCAGGGAGAAGAAATAAAAACATTGCGTTTTGCTGATGACATTGTAATTCTGTCAGAGACAGCAAAGGGCCTGGAAGAGCAGTTGAATGGAATGGACAGTGTGTTGAAGAGAGCGTATAAAATGAACATTAACAAGAGCAAAACAAAAATAATGGAATGCGGTCTTAGAAAATCAGGCGATGCTGAAGGAATTAGATTAGGTGACGAAACAATGAAGGTGATAGATGAGTTTTGTTACTTGGGTAGTAAAATAACATGCGATGGTCGCAGTACAGAGGATATAAAATGCAGAATGGCAATGGGAAGAAAAGCATTTTTGAAAAAGAGAAATTCGCTAACATCGAATATTAAATGTAAGGAAATCTTTTTTGAAGGCATTTGTGTGGAGTGTTGCCTTGTACGAGAGTGAAACATGGACGATAAGCAGTGCGGACAGGAAGAGCATAGAGGCTTTTGAAATGTGGTGCTACAGAAGAATGCTGAAGATTAGGTGGGTAGATCGCATAACTAATGAAGAGGTACTGAACAGAATTGGCAAGAAAAGGAATTTTTAGCATACCCTGACTAAAAGAAGGGATCGCTTGGTAGGACACATTCTTAGCCATCGGGGAATCGTAAATTTAGCATTGGAGGGAAGTGTGTGGGGTAAAAATCGCAGAGGGGGACCAAGAGACGCGTATAGTAAGCAGATTCAAATGGATGTGGGTTGCCGTTCTTATGAGGAGATGAAAAGGCTTGCTCAGAATAGAGTACGGTGGAGAGCTGCATCAAACCAGTCTCCGGACTGAAGACCATAACAACATTTTAAGTGTATTGCTACAGTTTGTTTAATTTGATGTTGCACAATAACTATAAAGAATACCGAAAATAAAATCAATTTTTCATCCAGTCAAGGTATTAAACTGTAAAATATACAGAAATAATCTTTTTTTTAAATGAGTACATGTACATTATATTTCGTAGCGACTGGATCGTCGTCTCTCATCATAATCAGCGCTTTTCGTACTCAAACATCATGGTTTTTTCGGGTGTATCTTGATAACGAACAAATATTTTTGAAATCTTGGTAATAGTATTTCTAGACAAATGTCTAAATCATATACAGTTAAAATTTCAGTCATTTGCTGTGGTTAGGTGGTTAGATATTTTAGGCCCAGGGTGCAAAAAGGCTAAAATCGATTTTGTAATATTGTGCTTAAGAATGGTAACATTGAACCTCTTGATTTCAATAACGAATTAAGAAATCGAAAAAAAATTTAAAAATTCGTTTTTGAATATGATCTGTGAATATGATATGGTAAAAATTTCGATAGTTTGCAACGATTGTAAGGTATAGAAGTGACAATCTCAACAATACATAGTTTTTTTATCAACATCATTGTTTTTGTGGTTTTCTCAGACACTAGCCAGGAAGAAATGGTGTTTTTATAAACCGAATAAATCCGATCCTGGACCACACATAATGTACGAAAACCAACTGATTTTCTGGATTTGGATAGGATGCAGGATGTGTAATTTTTAAATTTTGACCGTGTACTGTAGGATAGGTTTACAAATGAGCCTCAGGCCTGTCCAAAATTCTACACTCCTTATCTCTGCGGTCAATAGACCTTGAGACATGAGCCCCTGAATAATCGTATTTTCGCACACGACGCTTTCACTGTGGCACCCTGCTGCGGTGTGCGCGGACGATCGCCGTCGGGGGTTCGAGTCCCCCTCGGGCATGGGTGTTTGTGTTGTCCTTAGGTTACTTTACCTTAGTTTAAGTAGTTTGTAAGTTACGGACTAATGACCAAGCAATTGAGTCCGATAGATTTACAAACATTTGAACACCTCACTTTCGAAACTATTAATTCCGTGCAATGTCATGCACGATATGACGACGGTTTAATAGTTTTTTGCTTAGTGTTCAGCTACGTTATGCATAAGCTACTTGTCTAAGCAAATCCTTTTCACCGGGATCAGCTCTTCCATTCGAGCTCTATTCAAATATATTGATGCCGTGTTGAGTCTCTACTGTGATCCTCGTCGATGACGTTTCCTCTACCGATCGCAAACTGTGGACACCATTCTGCGGCATACAGACGAGGCCTTGCAGTTTGTTCGTAAAGCTCCACCAGCTGCTGGTGAATTTCAGTCATAGCTATATGTTTTGTCCACAGAAATCGAATGTGTGAGCTAAATTGTGTTACATGCAACGTCGTCGTGAGCTGACGCCGTGACTGAAAATATGTATACATCGTTCTTCTAAAAGTTAGCAACTTTTAAAGTCTAGTTAGTAACTAAATCGAAATCTTGTTGCGCGCAGGAGAGTCCATATTTCTGCAAATGAACAAATGCTCCGGGGTCTGAGCTACCCAACAGTCACATTTAGCTTCCACAGAACAGCCCCACTTCATCAAATTGCTCCGGCATCTTGAAACGCCATTTCTCAGACGATTCAGTGTCCTCAATTTATCTTATTATCATTCATATCCGCATGTCAGTTCCTCCTTGATTTCGGAATCAGGACCTATTGGAACAGACGCTTTCCATAGATATACATGGCGTGATTCAGGCTGCATGCTCAATAGTTTAGTTATCTGACTAAAACTCTTTGGTGACTTGAGACGTGGAGCAGTAATTGGGTGATTACATATTGGGTGTTTAGTGTCCATGATCTGTTTCGCCCTTTCCTTCTCTCCTGCCACTCTGCGCCTTATGTGTGGCGGCGCAGTTTCAGCCAATGTGTAATTTTTATGAATGGTTATAGGTTGCAGGCAACCTGTGACGATATGGACTGACTCATTTAGTGCAAAATCCACTTGTTTAGCCTGCGAGGAGGCTTCCCATGATAGAGCTGCGTATTCACCTGCAGGGAAACAGAATGCCGGAGCAGTTGTACGCGGGACTTCTTGTTGAGCTTCCTAAGTTGATTCTGCCAGTTTGCAGTGATACAGTTCCTTTCTCTGAGCTTTCCCTTCACCATCTGACAATGTTGTCTGAAGTCCGCAGGTGAAAAGCACACACTAGGGTTTTGTCCGAGTTAATTTTTAGGCGGTTTTCTTCATAATACCGTGCAAGTATTTCCAAGGCTGATGTCAGTGCTCTTTCCCACTCCTCATAGGGTCTTCCCTGGACACATATCACCGGGTCATCTGCATAAATAAACAGGGTTACATCCTCAAGCTTTGGCACATCATTTTTGTAGATGTTATACAGAATGGGGGATAGCACGCTGCCCTAAGGCAATCAGCTTTTCTTGTCTCCTCAGCGGCTTTTCTTCTCTTTATGAAGGGAGCATGACGTATGCAGCAATTGTCAGCCGGAAATCATTTGTAGGCTTATATTCCTTCACAAGCAGTTTTTGGTTATTTACTGTGCCACGTGCAGCAGATAAGCCTATGAAAACTACTTCTGTCACCATTTTCTTCTCGTAACCTCCCTCTATGTACTCTGTTAAACTGAGGATTTAGTCAGATGACTTACCTGGTAGGAAACCAGCCTGCTCAGTTATAAGCTTTTTATCAGCTCTGCCTGCTAATCTTTCGACAATCATTCTTTCAAAGACTTTATATAGTATACAGGTAAGGGAGAAAGGTCGGAAATTCCTTGGGTCTTTCCCTGGTTTAAGTGGTGCAACCACTTGAGCCTTCCTCCACAGCTTTGGGATCTGCAATATCCTGGTACATTGGTTCACATCAACAAACCATTCACACGTTCTTGGTCCAAAGGGATTTATCTGTTCTGCTCTGATGTTCTCCGGTACTGTAGCTTTAAGCAGTTTGATTGCAACATTTCATTCACAGCTTTCTTAGTCTTCCCATTTAGCAGC
This sequence comes from Locusta migratoria, assembly GCA_026315105.1. Lineage (NCBI taxonomy): Eukaryota > Metazoa > Arthropoda > Insecta > Orthoptera > Acrididae > Locusta > Locusta migratoria. The sequence goes on from CM048755.1 coordinate 384,116,950, forward strand.
AGTTAGCGGACAGTCTGGTTTGGAGTAACATGTATGAATTCTTTTTGTAGACTGGTTATTCATGGACTTACACGCCCTTCTACAATTTTGTTTCATATATTATTCCGAAATAAATTTCTTCCACATTTCTTCCAACCACTATATTTTGATTAGATCTTCTCCTATCGCCTCTGAGGAGCGATCATTCTCATAGTTCCTTTGGTATTCCTCCAAAAGCCAACGAGATTATCGGCTAAGCCCCGGAATATATCTAGAGGAGCACTCTCTAGGTGTTTATTTCACTGTATCAACAAATTCGTTTTATTTGGTCGGATCCGCGTTATTTCTTCCAACGTTGTCATCAAGCTCCATAGTAAAATTACTGATTTTGTTTATTTGAAATTAAATATCCGCTTGAAGGGGACTCCTTCAACGACCATAGATACTTGCTCCTCGATTTGGCCCTGCGGAAGAAGATAAATACCTATAAATAAATAAAATAAATAAAAACTTTCTTCAAAATATTAGCTATTTTTTTCTTTAGGTGCTTCTTGGCTCTGCTTGATAATACTCGATTATATAGCCAAGCGAGCTAGTTGTACAACCAAATGCTTTTTTCTATTATGAAACCTACTGTACTAAGTGGAAATGGGAATTGGTGCCTGAAATGAAAGACATGGCCAGTACCAATGACTTTATAGAAACAGAAGCAGAGTGATTACTACACTAGCATGTCTGCAGGAATAATTTAGAGAGATGAAAGACGAACCGCATGAGCTATTATTAAACATAGTGGAGCCTGTGGATGGATGTTGGCAATAAGCGTGGAGGAGCATTAAATTGGCACGATATTAGGAATGAACATGTTCATTGGACTGTGTCACACGAGGCAGAAAAGAGCTCCAAGCCTGCCGAAGAATGTGAACAGAAATGGGAACAATACGCCTAGTGGTAGGGCCGTCGCCTAGAAAATCAATGGCTTTAATAAACTGTTGGAAAAATTTACAAAAAATTCGAGGAGATATCTTTTAACTAAATTTCTTCCAATTTTGCTAAGTTGTACAATTTATTTTAATTGTTTACGATTTTTCTTGCCGTTAAAAATGTTCTCATTTCATCAATTGCACAATTATTTCTTAGTTTCCTAAATCTTTTTCTCATATTGACACCCCGTCTCCCTGGGGAGACAATTGGAGAGTAATTTGTATATGTGAGTCAATTATGTAGTACCACACGCAAAAAAAAAGTACCACCTGAATATTGTTCCGTCTGAAATGCAAGCATCCCAAATATCATATCTGCGTTGTGTGTCTTCTAACTGCTTCGTGGTATATTTCTTCGACTATACAAAATGGATACCATAACATAACGCTACAGAACAATGTTTCTTATGGTAATCATTCCAGAAGTAAATTAACACCACGATATTGCAAATACAAGAAAATGCATTATTAGAGATAATATTGTGCTTAACGATAATAAATTTGTACTTTATTACAATATATGACATTTCAAATGCATTGCCTCACGCTTTAGAAACAAACTCTGTCAGATAAATAATTCTTTAATCCTTAAAAAATTTAAATGTTGTTTGAACAAGAGACTTTACGACAATTCAAAATACTTTGCTCATTGAATGGCTAGTGGTTCTGCATAATGGTTCGTGAACTAAACAGTTACAAAGAACGCGTTTAAGATCGGCAATCGATGGAATATTAGCAGCGTATCACCAGCCGTTATCCAGTACTCGTGATTGTAGAAATGTTTTTGGAATGACATGACGAACCATCTTGTTGTGGAATGAAACCTAGCATCTACAGCCATTGCTAACTAAGCAAAGCTTTCGCACATTATCGAGACTCGATCACGACTAAGATCGTCATATCTGACTAGGTATGAAGGTAGAAGTTTCCTAAATCTGAACTTGAAAATTAATGACAAATTTTTATTTCTTAACCGGAAAACCTATGTCCCTGTTTACAAAGCACGAAAGACGTTAAGCTATACAAGTAGCAATGTGCTGTGATGTAAACTTATGTGAGGGAGGTACGAACCCAAATGCTAATGGGATTTTTAACTAAGTACAGTCAGATATTAGGTATTGAATGTTTTTACCAGCAGAAGGAACTTTGAATCTGAAATAAGTAAACAATTTCTTTTTTTTTCTGACCAGGTACCGAAACCTGACCCTATGACGTTCCTTCATATCCACGAATAGACGTTTAGTTTCAATTATGTTTTACTGGAAATAACGACAGTTATCGTTATTCCTGTGTATACATTAACATACAGAAATAATGAAAATTATTTTGAGCCGCGCGGGAATGACTATGCGCTCTATGGCGCTTTGTTGTAGCAGTCCTGTGTGCACTTGCAGGGTTGCAAATTAAATTTGATATTTGCGTGCCCTCCGTGGAGACATAGAGAAGTTTTCAGTCTTAGAGAAAGCAATTAAATAATTTAACTATGTAATTCCGAGAGGGTAAATTTCCGCTAAAGAAGAAATCTGAATTTCAAAACCAGTGCAGCACTAAAAACTGTCAGCGTCTCAAATGTAATAAGACTCGTGAAACAACCATTCGTTTATTAAGTGAAATAAAGTTTTGTAATTAAAGGGAAGCTTTGTGGATACAGTGTTGCTGATTGTCCTTTATTCTGCCTATTTTTGCAAATCACAAACCAGCTCTGTCCCAGTTGTTAGAGGATTGATATGTGTTCATTGCGGATTTTGAACTACGGTACAATTTGACGTTCTTCCCTTGGCGTTACCAGAGGTGATGTAGATATAATCGTGTATGTTAAAAATGTACGCCTGCACGGTGACTCGAACCCATACATGGCAGATATTAAACTAGCAGCAATCCACCAGACCACTGCGGCAAGCTGCACTAGTCCTCTGATTTTGTTGCAACGTAGATGCGGATAGAAGAAGACAACGTGTATCTCAAATGATCAAATATAAGCACACAACATGCGGCACAGAAATTATACTTGCCTGTCTTACAATTATACTTCTGATTGTTGTGTGAATGCTGTTATATCCGAGATGGACAATGAAAGAAACTTCGAGAAAACTACACCAACTGAGAGATACCGCATAGAAATTCCAGCCCACCTACACATAGAAAAACCTCTTCTTGGTTTTCGTCCCTCTCTGTTTCTCGGTGTCTGGAAATTGGGAAGCTCATTCATCAAGTGCTTTCCTCTTTTATTTACAAAGCATCACTAGCGGATGCATTGTATCCGTTACGAGTAGTCGATAATTTTCGTCGCTTTGGGTTTGATAGAATGAATTGCATACTCAAGAAATTACTGTCGCGACTTTTTGTTCGTTTCATATTTTCATCACAAATGCTCCTCCTTTCATTTATTCAGAAGCTGGAATCAGAGTTCATTCCAATTTTTCACTTGCTTAATTTTTCCGCAGAGGTGAATACTATTTTTCGGTCATTGGGAAAGATTTCTTTGCACGGTTTGTTAGTCTGCTTGGAAACTATATTCTCACAACTTATGAAACTCGTTTCTGAATGTTCGCGTCTTGTAATCAGTGTAATGGTGTCTTTACATCTGTGAATTTATGTGTTAAAGGCGATGCCAAAATGTTCAAATGTTTGTTAAGCTTATGGAACTTAACTACGGGGTCATCAGTCCCTAAACTTACAAACTACTTACCAACTACCTTATACTAAGTACGGCACAAATGTCCATGCCCGAGGGGGGATTCGAACCCCCGACCGTAGTGGCCGTGCAGACCGTGACTGGAGCGCCTCTGTCCCCTCGGCCACCGCGGCCGGCAAAGGCGACACCAATGAAAGCACTGTTCAGGAAAAATGTATACAGGGATATAATACTGAAATGTATCATGCGCAAAATCTTAATAGCGTCTGCTTATGCTAGAATAGGAAACCACTTTGGACGAATGGGGATTTCAGTTTGCAGTTCACTTCAGGGGGGGGGGGGGGGGACGTAGGAGAAAATGGACGTATTACATAATCTAACACAGTTTTCGGTGTTTGAAAGATAATAGAACCAAATTTTGCACTTCAGGTAATTATGTTATGGGATATATTCTGGAATTTTTTCAAATTTTTTTGAGAAAAAATTTTGATCATTCCATTATTGGAAATTTTCGCAACACATGGTATCACACAAGGAACATTTTCTCAAAAAATGCTTTACTTACAACTTTCATATTGTGGTAGGTAATTCTTAGTAATCAGACAAGCAAACGTGAGGAACAGTTTTTTAATATCACTTTTAGAGCTCGTACAATTTATTTAAAAAAATACGTGTATGGAAGAAAGCAATTTAAATTTCACAAATATAAATAATTTTGACAGAAATATACTTAGAAAAAATTGATCCACAGGAAGTTGTGTTATACTATGAACAAAGACTGCAGAAAATTTTACTTATCTATCAACAGTGGTTCAGGAAAAAATGTTCTTTATACACCGAAAAATGAAAGTTACGGGAAATGCACATAAAAGATTTCATAAAGATTTACACCATAAAATAGTACCTTAATGTTGACCATAAATATACATTTGGTCATCGTGCTCTTCTTGGACATGTTTCCTTTGTAAGTGATGTTTCTGGCGTGCCCTTTTAGCTATATCCTCCGCAGAAATTTCAGATCTTGCAACATGCTTATTATCTATCTTCTTCTATAGCTTCTCGGTGAAGCAACCAGCAGCAAATCCTAGTCCAGTAAGGGCCGTTATTCTTCCTTTATTACCATCATTAAACACCAGACATGCATCATATGTGGCAATTTTGACAACAGGAAATGAGCTAAATGTTGTTTTGGGGGCATCTCTTCCAAATGAGACTACTCTCATTCGGGTTGTGTGTTCCACCATGGGTACATTTCTTTAACAAATCTGGATGAGCTAGAAACTGGAATATTGGCTTTATGGTGCTTAAGACTGCTTCAGGAAGGCGGTGTTTATGTCTATACTCTTCCGATGTTTTTTTTTTTTTGACAGTAGGAAGTAATAAAACATCGCAGAGTGTCATCTAGAAAACTGGGCGTGACGCTGCGCAGTGGTTGAAACAAGACAAGCTTTTTATCATTTGTAGTCCAAATTAAACAGTGAAAATTGGAGACAGTTTTTCTAACATGCTACGGAATTATACTGAGTAATTTTTTTATCACTCTGACCAATTTTGCCTACGTCCCCACTTAAGGCAAAAAACAAATCTATATACGACAGCTACTGAAGAGGAGAGCCGCCCAAATAACTGACCCTGCACTTTTACGATGTTCGGGTTGACATTGTCGCCTCTGATTATTACTCGTAACTACGCTTCCGACACAGCTCATATTTACAGAAATGCGATCAAGACTCATTGGTCTATGCTAGGAATTTCTGTTCTCAGTCAATATGGTGGCAGGCTGCGCGCCGCACCTACGTAGCCGCGATCACCGTCAGTGCTATCCAGTGCTAAGAAAACAGGCGCTGATCAATTGTATTCTGCCAGTCGATAGTCTCATGACATTGTAGATTACGTTTGGCAACTCTGTGAATGACGAGTTGTTTCCTGGTTACTACAGATTTAAGCTGATAAAGTCACTTCATTTTTCATGTCATTTCCATTCAATGATACGAGTAATTTTCACTTAAAATGATTTATTCATGTTTTTCAGTACAGTAAAGCCTTTCCACTTGGTAGTTTCAAATAATCTCTTCTCTTACGTTGCTATTTATCTGGTCTAGCACTTTTTGGGCAGTAAGGAAGAACCAAATACCTAAGCCTTTAATAGTTCTGGGGTAACGAATTCGCGAAGCGAAGGTGCCTTCGGCTTGTGGAACCAGTCTCTTTCAGGGTTAAATTCTTATCTCTGTAACAGTGACTCAAGCGCCAAGACTGAAAATCTTAAGGACATCGTAAGACAATTTTTCCGAAAATAGACTTTTAGGTATTTGCAGTACGGTATCCTCCATCTGACAATGATCAGGTGGTTTGCCGATTCCGTTCGTGTATAAATAAGCTGGTTCGAGTTAAAGTTGCCGCCAAACCATGTTGAAGCGGATTTTAGTCCGGAAATTACTTTTTTTGTTGGTTGGACAACTGCTTCTAGAATGAGTAAAACGCCTTAAATGCTCTTCAAGAACACGTGTAAGATAATAATAGCAATACTGACGGTAATGAAATTGTCTAGTAAATTCACACTCTGCGGTGATATTTCTCGAACTGAGAAATTTATTGAAATAGTAGAAATTTCATAATGGCTTCGCATCGGATTATGATGGCTAGAAGCATCTTTACATCAGACAGACATCATCATCATAATCATAATCATCATCATCATTAGAGACTGATACCTTTCAGTGTCCAGTCAGGAGCATATTAACCCTAATAAAATTCCTCTGTGATCCCCTATTCAATGCTAACATTAAAGCCACGTTTGATGTTAAGCCTGTTAAGAACCCATGAGACTCTTACGTAACCTTGTTTCTCACATGCGTGAAACATAATCCCACCATTTCAGCCTGTTCCCTCTAACTGCTTCATCTATGGTGTTCATTCCCAGTATTCCTTTGACTTCCTAATTATGGACACCCTCTTGCCATTGTTCTCATGTATTAATACCTGCGACAATCCTTGGTACTTTCACATCAGTATCCTCAACCTTATTAATATCGTATCCTGTATGCACCCAGCTTTCACTCCCATATAACATAATTGGTTGAAAGGTAGAACGGTGAACAGCTAACTTAGTCTTGCTACTGACTTCCTTCCTGCAGAAGAGTAGATAGTAGCTGAGTGCTTACTGCATTAGCTTTGTTACACCTTGTTTCCAGTTCTCGCACCCTGTTGCTATCCTGTGAGAAAGTACTTCAAACTGTTCTAACTTTGTTCCTCCAACTTGATACTGTCTGTTTAAATCTCTTTCACAGTCTGTTTAAATCTCTTTCACACTGACATTACTTTCTTTATGCAGGTGGTTATCTTCATACCATTATTGTTACATCTCTGATCTGGATCTGAAATATTGGACTCCAACCTTTCAATCGAATCTGCCATCACCACTAAGTCGTTGGCTTATGCGAGACTGCTTACTTTATTTTCACCTATTTTACTCTCACCTTGCCATTCTTATCATTTTCTGCATATTGTCCATGAATAAAATGAACAACAATGTGACAGGTTGCCGCCTTGTCTTACCACTGAAACTACCCTGAACCATGAAATCAATTTGCTGTTCACTCTAAGTGCTGCATGAAAATCTACGGAAAGGCCTTAATTGCCTGCAGAAGTTTTTCTACTATTCCATAACCTTGTACAACTGACAATAGCTTCCTCGTGGGAACACGGTCGTAAGCCTTTTATAGATCAATAAAAAATATATACAAATACCTGTTCCACTCATAGCACTTCTCCATTCTCTATTGTAAGCTAAAGTCCTGATAGCCTCCAAGAGGCCTAAGCCCATACTGATTTTCATCCAACTTGACTTCAGCTAGCTTTTCAATTATTCCTGAGAGTATTTTGTCCACAACGTTAACTAAAGAGATTCCTCTGTAGTTGTTAGCATCTTTTCTGTGTCCATGCTTAAAAATTGGTGTGATTATTGCTTCCGTTCAGTAAGACTGAACCTGTCCCAACTTTCACGCCATTTCAAATTATCCCTTGTAACCATTTGAGACCTGACATTCCACCGTATTTGATGGGTTCCGACTTAATTTCATATTCCACATCCACTTTATTCAACTGCAATCTATTGACCATTCTCTCCGCTTCCTCAAATATGATCCTGTTTCCACGATCATTCCTACCCCACTGTACCTCGAAACCTGACACATCACTGAACATATCACCTGCATTGAGCGACTCTTCAAAATATTCCCTCCATCTGCCCACGGATCCACAGAATTCACTAGCAGTTTTCCTGACCTGTCCAAAACACTTGTCAATTACTTATTCCCTTTCTATCGAAGACTGCCTAATTACGCTCGATAATGATTTTCCTGCTGCTTGACGGAAATTTTCTAACCTATTTACAAAGCCATCCCACGATTTCTGCTTGTTTTACTGAATTATCTGTTCGTCTTTATTTCTTTCTTCGACATAACTTTCTCTGCCTGCCTGAGTTCTAGTGTATAGCTATTTTGGAAACGCCTTCTTTTTCCTTTTACAGGCTGGCTTGACTTTATCATTCCACCAAGCTGTCTGCTTCATCCTGCCTTTACACACTACTGTTCCAAGACATTGTCTAGCTACTTCCAGTAGTGAGTCCCTGTAGCTTGTCCGTTCAACTCCTAATGACTGTGACTACATTCGACTAACTGGTACCTTTCCGAGATCATTTTAGAGTATTTTCACTATATTTCCTTGTCCTGAAGCTCTCCACTCTTAACCTTCTACATACGGACCTGACATATGACAATTTTGTCCACACAAAACCAATATGTCACTGCAGATTAAATAATTAACAGTCTCATTAGACTAGTATAATTTCTGTGCCAGAAGCTTGCTTATAATTTCAGTGTCTTATTTTTTTCACGTTAGCGCATCTATGTTACACTCAATCTAAAGCCCAGTAAGCATCGTGCCGCGGTGGTCTGGTGGAGTGCTTCTAGTTTAATCTCTGCAATATATGCGTTTGACAGGCGCACATTTTAAACAGCCACCATCATAACTACTTCACCTCTGGTAACGCCAAGTTTCACCGTAGTTTAAAATCAATAATAAACACAGATCAATTTGCTAACAACTGGTACAGAGCTGATTTGTGATTGACAGAAATAGGGAGAATACACGGCAATCAGTAACTCCGTTGCCAGAAAGCTTTCCTTACTTTATTTTTAACTTAAAAAGGTATTGTCGTTTGAGGTCACATGGCGGCTCTTATAATATCTCAACTTGAGACGTTAGTACTGCACTCGGATCATACATCAAATCCCCTCTTTTGCAGTATTCGCCCCTCTCCTAACCATATGGCTGGATCTTTTGTTTGTTTTCTCCGAGACTGCAGACTCATCTAGGTCGCCACGAAAAGCACATACATGGATTACAAAACTGGTCCAGCTAAAAAAAATTTATAATTGCATTTGAGGCCCTAGCAAGTTAGCACTGGATAAATAGAAACCACTACGACACGGCCGCTACGGTCGGGGGCTCGAATCCCCCCCTCGGGCATAGACATTTCTGTCGTCTTTAGTATAAGGTAGTTCATAAGTATTGTGTGCCGGAACCGGGACCTTTGCCTTTCGCGGGCAAGCGCTCTACCGACTGAGCTATCCCGACACGACTCACGATGCCGCCTCACAACTTTACTTCGTCGTGTCGGGATAGCTCAGTCGGTAGAGCGCGTGCCCACGAAAGGCAAAGGTCCCAGGTTCGAGTCCCGGTTCCGGCACACAGTTTTAATCTGCCAGGAAGTTTCATATCACCGCACACTCCGCTGCAGAGTGAATGTTTCATTCTAGTTCATAAGTAGTTTGTAAGTTTAGGGACTGATGACCCCACAGTTAAGTACCTTAAGCTTAACAAACATTTAATAAATAGTAAAAAATAATTTTTATTCTTGTTATTCTTCATGCATTATCAATAACAGCGGTAGGTGTTCTCATTTCTAGTCAAAAACGCACGCATCACTTTTCTGCTGAGTTAACATTTGATATTTAGGTGGTTGGTTGCTGTCTATTTGTGTGGAATAAGGAGACCAAACTGCTAAGGTCATCATTCCCACGGTGGGGAGGAGAAAGAGGGAAAGGAGGTGAAGGAAAGGAAATACAGTCACCGTCAAGCAGATTCAAAAATATCGCTGCTGCTGAAAAGAAAATCGACTAGCTAACATCTGATTTTACTTAATTAACAATCCCATTAGCTGCTGGGTTAGTATTCCGCCACAGTAGTTTAATATTATGTAACTGTTACTTATGTAACTTAACGTCTTTCGTGGTTTGATTACAGTGACATAAGGATGTTACAGGTTTTCCGGTTCAGAATTTTTTTTAAATGTCATTAACTATGGAGTTCAGATCTGGGAATTGATACTGTGAAAACTTTCATCTTAATATCTAGTCAACATAGTTCGTTATTTTATTTTAACTTGAAATACGCTCACAAATATTTGTTCAATTATAAATACGGGGAAACGTTTGGTGATGCGGTGTTAATATTGATATTTCCATCGAATGCCGCTGTTAATCGCGTTCTTTTTCACTGGTTAGTTCAAAAACTGGTTTATAGAAAACCAATAGACACAGTAGCAACGTTTTACAGTTATGATGAAACCATTTAGAGAGCAAAAATACTTGGAATTGTAAAATCTCTTGTTTTAAAGAATATGTAATTTTTTGTAACGACCACGGAATTATTTATCGGTCAGATTTTATTACCTCACTCTAAGGAGTATGGTACTACTTTTAAATGTCCGTTATTTTGATAAAGTTAAATTGATAAGCGGTGAAATTGTCTTATCTTTAATAACGTGTTGATTTTTATATGTCATATGTTGGTCTTAATTTATGTCTGGAATGATTGCGTAACGAACAGCAACGCACGACTTTAATACGACGCTTGGCGTGACTACGATAGCGGGATCTGAAACATGCAATCAGAATCGGCTATTGCGAACTGCAGTGCGGAGAATGGCCAGAAAATTAACTCTCAGTCTACGACATGAAAGACTTCCGAAGCAAATATAAAAAGAAACTGCGATTAATTAACATGCGCTGCATAAAACAGTAGCGTGTCTGAGTTCTTCAAATGTTCAAATGTTTGTACATCTTATGGGACTTAACTACGGGGTCATCAGTCCCTAATCTTACAAACTACTTATGAACTAGGACAGCACAAATATCCATGCCCGCGGGGGGATTCGAACCCCCGACCGTAGTGGCCGTGCAGACCGTGACTGATGCGCCTCAGTCCCCTCGGCCACCGCGGCCGGCAACCTGAGTTCTCGGTAACACGTTTGCAGACTAGCTGTTGGCTTTGTTTACAGTTATTATATGCATTAACGAAGTGAAGACATTACAGTGGTTTCTTAAGGGGCTTCTGACACTGCGTGACACTTTAGTTACAGGGGGCTATGTCAAATGTTTGTAAATCTATCGGACTCAACTGCGGGGTCATTAGTCCGTAACTTACAAACTACTTACACTAAGCTAAAGTAACCTAAGGATAACACAAACACACTTGCTCGACGGGGTACTCGAACCTCCAACGGCGATCGGCCTCGCACACCGCAGCACGGCGCTCCAGTACGTACGGCTAATCCGCCGCGGCGGTTATGTCACTAACTACAATTTTTGTTAGCCTTGCAATTACCGCAGAATGGTGAACTACATTCAGTTTTTAGTCATCATTCGTATGACTACGTTTGCTTGTGCGGAAGAGAAAACAATGCAGTGACACTGTAGTGAAGTAATAAACAAACCGAAAAGCATTCCATTAAAAAACGGCTGATGTGCAAATTTTATGTGGTTTAGAAAACGAGAAGTGAAAGGACAACAAATGAAACGAAAAAATATACAAAAATACAGGAAACATGCCGTGTACAATCAAAAAACGCATATCACAAACCGATAAACCAGCCTACAAAACAGAAAAAGAGCAGTTGGATGTAAGGAAGAGGCGATAACGCAGTGAGTAGATTATACATGAATTTAAACACACATAACGTGCACAAAAAATTTTAAAACGCTGCTTTTAATCTTTATTTGCGAAACGAATTCTACAAACCTATGTATCATTTACAGAACCTTTCACCCTTAGTTTTTATCCCACTCTCGTCCTTTCTTTTACTTTCCTCATTGTTTCTTCGATTTATATAGTGAACGGTAGGGGCGAAATACTGCATGTGTGTTTTACACCCTTCTAAATCCGAGCACTTCGTTCTTGGTCTTGCAGTCTTATACAAGCAAAAATTTTGTTAGTGTTCTACACTTAAGTAATACTGAGAGCTAATTTAACACGTATAGAGTTAAGTCGTACTCATACCTCTGTGTTTATTGTAAATGCAAAGGAACTACAATGTTTAAAGACGTGCGAACCAGCATCTTTGGGAAAGAAGGAAAATTTGGCTTTGGAAACATTGAAGTAATTATAAAACAACAATCAAGATGTTATTAATATAAAAATATCCATGGAAATACTAACAAAATACATTATAAAAGAAACTGAGACCTAACCATGCGTAATTTCACAGTCGTTGAAACGGAATCCAGATTTGTTTGGACAGTCGCTGAACTGCTCTCTGATATCATTACACTTATCTGTTTGTGCACTACTTCCTCGTACGCACAAAGCATTATTCCCATAAACTTTGTTGCTTGTACGAACGTAGCGAACGTGATCGGCTACTTGCTGAGGATCTGATCGCGCGATTCCACAAAACAGCGGGGATGCTGCTGTCGGTGTTTTAGCAGCTTATCCGACGTCACACGTTTTCTGTGGGGTTCAACCATGTAATGGCGTAGGGGTGTGTTCAGAAAACCAGTAATATTCTTCCAGCCTGAAGACCCCTGCCCTTGTCGTCGTGAAAAATCAGGTGTCAATAGCATACATATCATGCAGGACAACAACATTCAGAATGATATTTTCACTCTGCAGCGGAGTGTGCACTGATATGAAACTTACTGGCAGATAAAAAAAATGTGCGCTGGACCCGGGATTCTCCCTATGTAGGTGGGAGTCAATAATATATTTTCGTATTCGGAGAGTCTGACCATAACGTATTGGTTATGAACTGCAGATCAAAACTTAAGAGACTGCAGAAAGGTAGAAACGTTAGGAGATGGACCCTGGACAAATTGAAGGAACCAGTGGTGGTTGAGAGTTTCAGAGGGAGCTTTAGGCAAGCATTGGCTGAAACGGAGGAAAGTAATACAGTAGAAGAAGAATGGGTAGCTCTGAGAGATAAGATAGTGAAGGCAGCAGAGGATCATATAGGCAGAAGGACAAGGCCTAATAGATATCCCTGGATGACACAGGATGTACTGACCTTAATTGATGAGAAAAGAAAATTAAAAAAATCAGCAAGTGAAGCAGGCAAAAGGGAGTACAAACGTCTGAAAATGAGATTGACAGGAAGTGCAGACTGGCTAAGCAGGAGTGGCTAGAGGACAAATGCAGAACCGTAGAAGAATGCATAACTAGGGGAAAGATAGATACCGCCTACAGGAAAATAAAAGAGATATTTGGAGACAAGAAAAGCAGCTGTATGAATATCAAGAACTCAGACGGAAAACCAGTACTAAGCAAAGAGGGCAAGCTGAACTGTGGAAGGAATATATAGAGGGCCTGTACAAAGGAAATAAACTTGCAGGCAGTATTCTAGAAATAGAAGACGAAGTGGAGGAAGATGAGATAGAAGATATGATACTGCGAGAAGAATTGGACAGAGCGCTGAAGGATTTGAGTCGAAACAAGGCCCCTGGAGCAGATTATATTCCGTCTGAATTGCTGATATCGTTAGGAGAGTCAGTCATGAAAGAATTGTTCCACCTGGTATGCAAGATGTATAAGACAGGGGATATAACCTCCGACTTCAAGAAGAATATTGTAGTTCCAATTCAAAAGAAATCAAGTGCAGACAAATGTGAAAATTACAGAAATATCAGTTTAATAAGTCATAGTTGCAAAATACTAACAAGAATTATTTATAGACGAATGGAAAAACTTGTGGAATCAACCTCGGGGAAGATCAGTTTGGATTTAGGAGAAATATAGGAACACGGGAGGCAATACATTACGACTTATCTTAGAAGATAGGCTAAGGAAAGGCAAACCTACGTTTTTAGCGTTTGTAGATTAGGAGAAAGCTTTTGAAATGTCGACTGGAATACACTCTTTCAAATTCTGAAGGTAGCAGGGGTAAAATATAGGGAGCGAAGAGTTATATTCTACCGATACAAAAACCAGACACCAGTTATTAGAATCGAAGGGCAAGAAAGGGACACAGAGATTGGGAAGGGGGTAAGAGAGCGTTGTAGCCTTTCCCCATTGTTGTTCAATCTGCAAATTGAGCAAGCAGTGAAGGAATGGAAGGAGAAATTTGGAGAGGGAATTAAAGTTCAGGGAGAAGAAATAAAAATTTTGCGGTTTGCCGATGACACAGTAATTTTGTCAGAGACCGCAAAGGATCTGGAAGAGTAAAACAAGGATAATTGACTTTAGCATCAGAAAATCAGGCGATGCTGAAGGAATTAGATTGGACAAAGAGACGATAAAAGTATTCTATGAGTTTTGTTATTTGGGTAGCAAGATAACTTCTGATGGCCGAAGTAAAGAAGATATAAAATGCAGAATGGCTATGGGAAGAAAAGCGTCTCTAAAGAAACGAAACTTGTTAACATCCAAACTATATATATATAAATGAAATGCTGTTCGTTAGTCTCGCTAAAACTCGAGAACGGCTAAACCTATTTGGCTAATTTTAGTCTTTAAATATTCGTGTAAGTCCAGGGAAGGTTTAAACGTTGATAAAATATGGATAAATTGTCCGGAAAAGAAGAAAATCGGGAAAAACTGAAACAGCTTTTTCCAATCAGCTATCAATACCGTTCGTCCAACTGCGATAAAATTTTATACATTTCATGTTGAAAGCAATAAGAAGGTTCGCATCAAATAAAAATTTTGAAAAGTCACCCGGAAAGTAGGAAAATTTAGGAAAAACCGAAAGCGATTTTTTCTATGAATAAAAATCAAATCTCGCATGGCTATAAGAGCATTACTTGAGTACGGCTTGACAGGATAAGGTTTGTATGACATTATTTTTTTGGAAAATCTACCAGGAAATTGTAAAATTTGAGAAAATCTGAAAGTGCGTTTTTCACTATGTTTTTGATTGAATTCAGCACTATAACTGATTATTTGCACGACGGAGATGGGTAATTCTTTTTTTGTTTTGAGCAACAGTAATGTTCTTATGAAATAAAAATTTGGAAAAGTTTCCCGGAAAATTGGAAAATTTAGAAAAAATAAAAAGACAGTTTTCTATGTAATATCAATGCCATTCATCTGATTGCGATAACATTTTGCACATTCGATGTTCAAAGCGAGAGGAGGGTTTGAGTGAAGTAAAAGTCTGGAGCAGTTAGAAAATTGGGAAATTTGTGGAAAACTGAAAGGTACTTCTGTTGTTTGCAGTTCTATCCACTTTCTACAAAAGGGACAATGCATTTTTAAAAGTTAATTATAACTTCTGAAAAACAGTTAAGTAGTCAAAGAGTAAATAGCTTTTCCAGAGAGTAATTATTGTTCGATATTTCTCATTGTATACTTCAAAAAATATCTTGAATTACGCACTTTCAAAAGTATCGTATCCGGTACTTCAAACCTTAAGCTATCTCCACGCCAGACTTCATCACAATAGATTCAGTGGCTTATGTAATGATATATACCAAATCAGTTCAGCCGTTCTCGAGTTTTAGCGAGACTAACGAACAGCAATTCATTTTTAGCTTTGACAGTTCATGTACGGGTTCAGATCGTGTAAAGCGAACTTTACTCTTTCAAAATAGATCTCTGAACGCACCCAACACAACAACCAAGTCATTATTTTATATGTTTTAAATCTAAATTTTTCTCGCAATTTTTCCACATTTTATCACCGTTTAAACCTTCCCTGAACTTCCACGAATGTGACATGAACATTATCCTGTGATATGTGTGCATGATTTGCCCACTCTTTCCGCCTACTATCGAGCCGATACTTAGACTATCTGATGTTGCCTTTAGAAAGCTACTTGGTCTAAAATACACATCATTTAAATTAATACGGTTTATATTAAGAGGTAAGTGATACGAAGTTCACTGGGTCATCTAGTATTAATGTAAATGTTAGGAAGTCCTTTCTGAAGCATTTGTCTGGAGTGTGGCATTGTATGGGAGTGAAACGTGGCCGATAAGGAGTTCAGACAAAAAGATGATAGAAGCTTTTGAAATGTGGTGTTACAGACCAATGATGAAAATTATATGGGTAGATCACGTAACTAATGAGGAGGTGCTTAACCGAATTGGGGAGAAAAGGAGATTCTAGCTTGTCCTGACTAAGAGAACGGATAGATTGGTGGGACACATTCTGAGAAATCAAGGAATTGTCAACTTAGCATTAGAAGGAAGTGTGTGGGGTAAAAATCGTAGAGGGAGACCTAGGGACGAATAAAGTAAGCAGATTCAAAAAGGATATAGGTTGCCGTAAGTATTCTCAGATGAAGAGACTTGCACAGGACAGGGTAGAGTGGAGAGCTGCATCAAACCAGTCTTCGGACTGAAGACCACAAAACATTCGGAGAAGAAAGTAAGTGATCAAAATTTCGTAACTAGAGCTCTCCTCCCCATCTCCTTGGCAATTTTTCCCCGTTGTTGTTGTTGTGGTCTTCAGTCCGGAGACTGGTTTGATGCAGCTCTCCACAATACCCTATCCCGAGCAAGCCTCTTCAACTCCACATAAGAACGGCAACCTACATCTGTTTGAATCTCTTGGTTTTCCTCTGCGATTTTTACCCCACACACTTCCCTCCAACGCTAAATTTACAATTCCTTGATGTCTAAGAATGTGTCCTACCAATCGATCCCTTCTTTTAGTCAAGGTATACCAAAAATTCCTTTTCTCCCCAATTCTGTTCAGTACCTCCTCATTAGTTACGCAATCCACCCACCTAATCTTCAGCATTCTTCTGTAGCACCACATTTCAAAAGACTCTATCCTCTTCCTGTCCGCACTGTTTATCGTCCATGTTTCACTCCCGTACAAGGCAACACTCCACACAAATGCTTTCAGAAAGGACTTCCTTACACTTCAATTAATATTTGATGTTAACAAATTTCTCTTATTCAAGAATGCTTTTCTATCCATTGCCATTCTGCATTTTATATCCTCTGTACTGCGACCATCATTTGTTATTTTACTGCCCAAGTAACAAAACTCATCTACCTCCTTTATAGTTTCGTTACCTAATCTAATTCCTTCAGCAGCACCTGATTTTCTTACACTGCACTACATTACCCTTGTTTTGCTCTTGTTAATGTTCATCTTATATGCACCTTTCAGCACACTGTCCATTCCGTTCAATTGCTCTTCCAGGTCCTTTGCTGTATCTGACAGAATTATTATGTCGTCGGCAAAACGCAATGTTTTTAATTCTTCACCCTGAACTTTAATTCTTTCTCCAAATTTCTCCTTGCTTTCCTATATAGCTTGCTCAATGTACAAATTGAATAACAATGGAGAAAGGCTACAAGCCTGTCTCACTCCCTTCCCAACCACTGCATCGCTTTCATGCCCTTCAACTTTGATAACCACTGCCTGGTTTTTGTACAAGTTGCCAATAACCTTACGCTTCCTATATTTTACTCCTGCTTGCTTCAGGACTTGAAAGAGTTTATTCCAATCAACATTGTCAAAAGCCTTCTCGCAATCTACAAAAGCTAGATATGTCGGTTTGCCTTTTATTAATCTATCTTCTAGGATAAGACGTAAAGTTAGTATTGCCTCCCGTGTTCCTACATTTTTCCTGAACACAAACTGATCTTCCCCGAGTCCGCTTCTACCAGATTTTCCATCCTTCTGTATATAATTCGTGTTAATATTTTGTAACCATGACTTATTAAACTGATGGTTCTGTAGTTTTCACGCCTGTCTGCGCCTGCTTTCTTTGGAATGGGGGTTATAACAATTTCCTTAAATGTCTCAGGGTACTTCGCCTGTCTCACACATCTTACACACCAGGTGAAACAGTTTTGTCATGGCTGGTTCTCCCAGAGACTTCAGTAGCTCTGAGGGAATGTCATCAACTACAGGGGCCTTGTTTCGACTTAGATGAATTTGACAGAGTACTGAAGAACCTCTCAGTATAGTATCTTTTGTTTCATCCTCATCTACTTCTTCTCCCCTTTCTACAACATTACCTCCAAGTTCATTTCCTTCGTAGAGCCTCTCTATATACTCTTTCAACCTTTCAGCTTTCCCTTCTTTGCTGAGAACTGGCTTTCCATCTGCGTTCTTGATATTAGAGCTGTTTTTCTTATTTCCAAATATCTCTTTTATTTTCCTGTAGGCAGTATCTATTTTTCCCTATTTATACATTCTTCTACATCCTTGCATTTGCCTTCTAGCCACTGCTGCTTAGCCATTTTGCACTTCCTGTCAATCTCATTTCTTAGTCGTCTGTACTCCATTTTGCCTGTTTCATTTACTGTATTTTTATATTTTCTCCTTTCATCGATTAAATTTAGTATCTCCTGTGATATCCAAGGATTTTTTGTAGGTCTTGCCTTCTTACCCATTTTGTCCTCTGCTGCCTTCACTATTTCATCTCTCAATGCTACCCTTTCGGCCTCTAGTGTTTTGTTTTCCCCCGTTTCTGTCAATTTTTGCCTAAAGCTCCCTCTGAAATTCTTAAGAACTTCAGGTTCCTTCAATTTATCCAGGTCCCATCTCCTTATTTTCCTACCTTTTTGTAGTTTCTTCAGTTTCAGCCTACAGTTCATAACCAACAAGTTATGGTCAGAGTCTATATCTGCCCCTGTGTATGCCTTACAGTTTATAACCTGGTTCCGGAATCTATGTCTTACCATTATAAAATCTATCTGGTATCTCCCGCTGGCTCCTGGTCTCTTCCACGTATACAACCTTCTTTCATGATTCTTAAACCAGGTGTTTGTTATAACTAAATTATGTTCCGTGCAAAATTCTACCAGGCGGCTTCCTCTTTCATTCCTTTTGCCCAGACCATATTCACCTACTATTTTCCCTTCCCTTCCTTGTTCTTCTACCGAATTCCAGTCTCCCATAACAATTAAGTTTTCCTCTCCCTTAATAGTCTGAATTATTTCCTTTAGCTCCTCATATATTTCTTCGATCTCCTCATCATCGGCAGAGCTAGTTGGCATATAAACCTGTACTACTGTTGTCGGTGTTGGCTTCGATCCACCTTGACTACGATAATGCGATCACTGTGTTGCTCATAGTAGTGTACCCGCATTCCTATTTTCTTATTCATTATCAGACCTACTCCTGTAATACCGCCAACTGATTTTGTATTTATAATCCTGTACTCACCTGACCAGAAATCCTGTTCCTCTTTTCACCGAACTTCACTAATCCCCACTATATCTAACTTCAACCTATCCATTTCCCTGTTACATGATAATACAAAACGAACTGCCCTTCTTTGTAATCTTTCGGTGTCCTACGTTACACCCACTATATGCATCCCATACCCGCAGTAATAATACAAAATTGGTCAGGCAAGGGCAGTGTACGCAATCTCTTAGTAATTGTTACATCTTCTAAATCTTCTGCCAATAAAGTGAAATCGTTGGTTCACCTTCCCCATAACATTTTCTATGTCGATGTAGCTCCATACTATTATGGAGTGTGGAACAGCGGCTGGCCGTGTTTTGATTCAAAAATATTTATTATATACGCCAACATCCGTAAATTGTGATTGAACTTTATTATTAGTTTTATTTCCTTAACGGTTTCGATACTACGTTCTTATTATCTCAGGCCACATGAATTACGTCCATCCAGTTCCATGTATTATCAATATGGACAGATTTACCGGTTTTTGCAGCTCGTGGACATTCTGAAGCTGCAGAAACCAGCAAATCTGGCCATTTTGACAACACATGTAACTGGATGAATGTCGCTGATGTGGCCTAAAGATGATAAATGGAGTATCGAAACCGGTGGAGAAATAAAATTTAAAAAAAAATGAAGTTGAATTGCAATTTACGGCTATTCGTATATGTCAAAATACTTTTGAATCACAACATTTTCTATGTGTTCTTTTCAATTTAAGTGTGTCGAAATTGTAATTCCTAGATATTCTGTTGAATTTACGACCTTTAGATTTACTTGATTTAACTAATAAACGAAGTTTAGCGGATTCCTTTTGTACTACTTTGGAGGACTTCGCGTTTTTCATTATTTATAGTTAGCTGCCAATTTTCAAACCATACAGATATCTAAATCGTTCTGAATTTGGTTTTGATCTTCTGATGACTACTCGACGATAAATGACAGCATCAAATGCAAACGAACTAAGTGGACTTCTCAGATTCGCTCTCAAATACTTAAGGAACAGCAGGGGGTGAACAACAATACCCCAAGCAACGCCATATTTTAGCCAATGTCTCTCCACCAATTACTGCGAACTGCGTCCTTTCTGACAGGAAATCTCCAAACCAATCTCATATTTGAGACGATATTCTATAAGCAAGCAATTTTATTAAAAGCCGTTTGTGAGATTCTGTTTTAAAAGCATTCTGGAAATATAGAAATATGGAATCGCTCAGAGATCCTTTGTCAATTGCACTCATCACTTCGTGTGAGTAGGAAGCTAAGAGTGTCAGAAGAACGATACTTTCTGAATCCGCGTTGAAAATGGGTCAATAGATCGTCCTGTTAGATGTAATTCATGACTTTTTAACTCAGTATATGTTTCAAAACCGTACTGAACATCGACGTCAATGATAAAAAGTATGTAAAACAATGGATTAAACCTCTTGCCTTTCTGGAATATCTGTGTGACCTGTGCAACTTTTCAGTCTTTGGGTACAGATCCTTCGGTGAGCGAGCTATTGTATGAGACTAAAGTATGGAGCTATTGCGTCAACATATTTCGATATGAACGTAATCGATATAAAATATGGTCTAGAAGATTTTTTTAGCTAAGCGATTTAAGGATATGTACTCCTGCGTTGTTCACGTTGGTAGCTGTTCTTAATTAGAAACCTGGAATATTGACTTCGTCTTCCTTGGTGAAGAAATTACGGAAAACTGTGTTTAGTAACTCTGCTTTAGCAGACTGACATCGATAACAATACTATTACTAACACGTAGTGAAGGAATTATTTCTGTCTTGTCCCTAGTATACTTTACATAAATGACAGATTTTAGTTCTGCACTGTGGAAATTATTTTAAGCATCTTCCATTGAAGTCCTAGCTAAATTTCGAGCTTCTATATAAAGGTCGTCAGTTTTGGGAATTCTGTGTTCGTTTAAATTTCGTATGCTTTTTCCGTCGTTTTTGGAAAATAGTTCTTACCTGTTTTGTGTACGAAGTGTGATCTTTCGTTACTTTATTGTTATTTTATTTAGTATAAATCTAACAACTGCTGTCGATACTATTCCTCTGAAGTCAAGCCACTTGTGGTCTACACTTACTTTGCATTAAGCGACTTTTCTGTGGTTTTTTTTTTTAACTAGATGTTTTCTTCATTTATTTTTGTAAATATGGGACTTTAGATATTCAGTTTCGCTATGAGTAATCCTTGGATTCGTTTTGATGGTCGTTATGAGTTGCGGATTATTTATTTCTGAGAGGGCAAGAGTTTTGACAAACTTTTACATTTCGATTGGGCTCATTAACAAATTAACTAATTTCAGAGATGTTGTTAACACAGTTTCGGACGATGTTTTATGAGTATCCCCGGATTTAAACATTTATTTTGTCCAACAGATAGAGAGTAAACTGAAATCGCTGCCTACTCAAATTATGCATGTGGGGTACATGTTTGAAATAAAACTAAATTTTCTCTGAGCGTTCATGCAATTGTATTGCTTTAGTCGGGAGGCCAGTGATAAAACCGGTTATTAACTTAAAACGGTTCACTGGTATGACTTCGACTCATTAGCTCTTAGGGATTCCGTCGGAGGTTAGAATCCTCCCTCGGGCATGGATGTTTGTGCCGTCTTTAATATAAGTTAGTTTATAAGTAGTTTGTAAGTTAAGGGACTGATGATCCCGCAGTTAAGTCCCATAAGCTTTACAAACATTTGAACATTTTTTCTCATAGGGACTATGAGCATCAGTTTTACTACATGATAGAATACTTTTGACGACAACAAAGACAGCACCACCTATTTTATATATTTTGTAAAAAAAAAATCAGCTTATCTGTTGCTTGAGTCAGGTTGACTATCTATTACGATTTGAGCTTCAGTGCCTTTTATTGACGCTTGGAGTTTTGGTACTTTCTCAAGACAGCTACCACAGTTTATAACTGTTACACCATTTGTTTATAGATTTACATTGGACCTGGGTTCACCTGCATCCTCTGAGACAGTCGTTTTTGTGTTTTCCTGAAACCCTCTAACCCAAAAAAACTGCCAAGTCCACGCTACGCAACCCCTGCTAGCCATTTAGCCACCATCTGTGTATAGCCTGACCCATTCAACGGAACCCAAAAACCCACCATCCTATGGCGCAAGTCGAGGAATCTGCAGCCTACACGGTCGCAGTACCGTGTGAGCGTCTGATTCATGTTAATGGTCATCACATTAAACGGACCCAATTCGTGATAAGGAAACACTATCACAGACCCACCTGTCTTGCATCTGACCTAACACACATTCAAGGAGAAATGCTTCTCTTGACATTCGGTGCTCTTGAATATTGGCGTAATTTGAATAAAGGCAAAAAAGTGGTTCATCAGAAGATATCACACGCCGTCATTAACTACAGTTTGCGTTCGATTATTTCTAGGCACTGAAGACGAATAGCTTTCTTTGCCCGTGGGAGCAATGTACTCCTCTTGCGAGGTGACCGACTCAGAATGATTGCGTGCAGTTCTCGTCTCAATGTCCCCTCGCTAATAGACTGTACATGACAATGATTAAACCTCTGATGACGCATGCAGCTCCTGTATAGGCGTACGCGGCGCTAACACGTCTAAACCGCCTTTAGAAGATACAGAATAAGGTTTCACGCACCAGAAGCAATGCTGCAAGTTACACATACACAGCGGATCTTCAGAGAGCTCCTCTCGGTGGTATTCAAGAAACTCGCCACACGACTGTACAGAAACTCACGTCACTCCAACGGCCTCTTCATAATACGCTTGTAGAACTACGATCATAACCATGGGTGTAAACGTAAAAGTCTAGAAACACTTTTTCTTAGGAACCAACCATTATCGTCAAAAGAAGCCTAACTTGCAAACACGATGAATATGGCGAACCCCTGCATCACAGCAAACTGACTAGCAAATCCAACTGGGCATAAACTGCCGACCAACAGGCAAGGCAGAAAGCCAGGTTCAAACACCCAAAACACAAATAAGACTATATACTATATAGCCGCAGTCTTAGGTAGTTCTATGACTGAACTGACTAATAACTATTACAATGTTACTATGACTATGTTACAGGTATGTAGCCAGCAGACGCAGGAGACATCACCTTACGTGATTAGCTGCAGCAGTACGTCGCATCATATCGGCCTTACTACCCTCTCCTCAATATCGCAGAGTTTCCCCCCTTGACACATGCCTTGGGATAATTTTTTCCTCTAATCTTACCTACCTACCTTTCGTGCACCTTTAGATCACTGCTATCTCCAGATGTAACCGCATTAATATGTGATTGTGACCACACGTACGCATAACATCGCGATCCCCACATCCCGTGATCCACCAGATGATCAAAAACTAACAGATACGGAGGTGACTGTGGAACTTTTGTGGTCAAGACATTGGTATGAGCGTGGAGGGGCCCCATCATTTGCTACTGAGATAGCCCATCATTCACAGCATGCAGAAATTCCTGGCATGTTTGGAAGCAATTTGCCACGCGGGAGTAGCCGAGCGGTCTGGAGCGTCATGTTACGCGTCGGGGGTTCGAATCCTCCCTCGGGCATGGATGTGTGTGTTGTCCTTAGGTTAGTTTAACTTAGTTTAAGTAGTTTGTAAGTCTAGGGACTGGTGACCAACGTAGTTTGGTCCCATAGAATTACATACTTTTGAACAGTTTTTGGAAGTAATTTAATTTCACAAGTCGTGAGCCACACGATTCATCATCCTTCCCTTTGAGAATTTTTTCTGGATCTCAATTCTGACGTCGTGACTTGTGGCCACTTACCAGAAACTTCACACACTGTATGGTCATGGGGACGGCCACATACGATTGCTCCATTTTTGCTACTGTGTCACGTGCTTAAAATTACCCAAGTAGGTGTACAAAGTTCGCTTGAAACATGTATGCTTAACAGATAGCTACTGCCGTATAGTCACGTAGAGGCCATACGCACGCGATTCAGCATGTGACTTTATTACTGCGGCCTCTGTAAAGGCTTAATGTTTTGTGTGTGCACAGTGGGGGGGGGGGGTGAATTTTTATATGATGACATTATAAGCATGATATGATAAAACAGAACTATATTATTCAACAAAATAATTCCCTGAAACTCGTTCATTTAATGTAAAAGCGGAATTTGCCTGGAGAGTGAATATTATACTGTAGTAAAACACGTCTGCATTTATGAAATCCACATTAGGAAAGCAAGTGGTATGTACTGTATCGAGGGGAGTGCCGAATTGGAGAGCATGTAAACTTCCTCTGATGATTCGTTGATTGAATAACAACCAGCGGGACACAAACGAGTACCTGGGTTTGCTCTCCGAACGCTGTCGCCTGCTGTTCGTTTCCACACGCCTACTGTTTCCACTCTTTTCTTCGCTTCGGTGAGTCCAGACTTAAGGAGTCAAAAGACTGTGACGAAACTTCGTTACCGATTTCAGCCTCTAGTT
Organism: Locusta migratoria; assembly: GCA_026315105.1. Classification (NCBI taxonomy): domain Eukaryota; kingdom Metazoa; phylum Arthropoda; class Insecta; order Orthoptera; family Acrididae; genus Locusta; species Locusta migratoria. The sequence goes on from CM048755.1 coordinate 384,141,427, forward strand.
GAGGGGTGGTATGCACGATAATTGGAAGTGGCCTTTAACGAGGCACTTGACTCCAGCGCAGGAAAGGGGCGGGAGTCCATGGTCAGGGAGTTTTATGTACTGCACGGTAGAGTGCGTCGCTTCAGGTTTCAAAGGGGGCCGAGCAAGGCAGCCGAGCGTTGGCGTCTGAAGGCGTGGCTTCGAGGAAACTGCTATATGGCCACATAAAATGACAACCCAACACACCTGATACCAGCGGTAGTGTCAAATCGGAGACACCGACAATTACTGCAAGCTGGAGACGCTACCTACACGGTACTGTACTTCGATAATTTTACGTGCAAACGTAACTCTAAACAAACCCCTTTCAACACGCTCAGTGAATAGTCAACTGGCGTAGCGCACTTACACAAGAGGTTGTGACATCACAGGAAATAGGTCCTACTTTTGTATTACTTATTTCGTAGTTGTCCTAGCTTGAGGGAAAAACGATGCATACTAAATCACTGAAAGTCGTCGCTGTTTTTTGTTGTTGACTATGTTACAAGTCTATCTTATATAGTACCTGCTTCAAATCGCTATCGATATTCGTTTTATATCTCTCGACACTCACGCATATGAGGTGTTTTACACATGTGCTGCAAAAGTGTGCAAAGATCTATCATGATCTGTAGAGACACAATCATATACCGTGTGTCTGAACCTGTGCGGTCAACGTGCTGAACCCGCGAAGACAGTGCGATTTGTGCCAACGAGATGTGTGCGTCTACGAGCTACACGCGATCGCAACGCGCTCCAGCGACAGTTGGTGGCGTCTGGTACTGGAATCACACTGTTTGCGAAATGAAACGAATGAAATTCCTTCTTTACCTTTATTAAAACGCTTATTTCTGCTCTTGAACCTATGTTGGTCATGTTTTGTGATACAAGCCTACATAAGTAACAAAGAAATATCTATGAACATAAGACTCTTAGAAAAGTTACATTTTATCTCAATAAGTGAAGCGAATTGTAAAAGTTCCTTGACAAACAGTGCTATATACAATTAGAATAGGCCTTCACAATAGACAAACGTTATTGCAACAGTTTCACTTTTTAGTAAGACTTAAAGGTCATTCTTCAAGAATCAATTTTAATATTCAGTAGTAGAATCTTCAGAACGTGTAAAATGTAAGAGGTGAAACAATAACGTGCGTATTTTACTCTAAGTAAGTGCGAACTGCCCTGTTCATAAAACGTATGCAACTAACTCACTCCTCATGTTTACATAGCATGGAATATTATACAGTATACCTCTACGAAATTAACAGGAAAGTATTTGAGCCTAACAGAAAACTCGAATATGAGAAAAAAAGTATTTACTACACGGAGCCTTGGACCAGCGCAGCGAGGTATCTTCTGTTTCACTGTGCACAACGTTACGCCCTATGCCACGCCATTTCTTGTTTGTATCTTCTACGTAGGTATCAGCCATGTTGTATACACTAGTAGTAGATATCTCAGTTGCTGTCACGTAATTACGACAGATCATATAAAGAACAATTTGTTTTGACGGTTCTTCAGTGCGCCCTTGCCTTGAAACGGCAGATCTCAGTAATACATTTTTTAACCACATATAAAACGTTTCCAGTCATTTATTCCAACAAATAGTACCTCTAATGACCGGTTTTCGAGACAATATGGCTTTACTCAGTTACTTCTACTTGTTTTGAAATGACATATATTCAAATGTTCAAATGTTTGTATAGTCTGTGGGACTTAACTACGGGGTCATCAGTCCCTAAACTTATAAACTACTTATGGACTAAGACTAAGGACGGCACAAATATCCATGCCCGAGGGGGGATTCGAACCCCCGACCGTAGTGGCTGTGCAGACCGTGACTGAAGCGCCTCAGTCCCCGCGGCCGGCTGACATATATTCATAAGATCTAAGTTATATACATAAAACCCATCATATACGAGCTTCTATTGACGGCCAATATGGTGTCTTCATCTCAGTATCGAAAATAGCTGCCCCCTCCCCCGGATAGCCACGTGGTGTGACGTCGGTGGCGTTCTGCCACCTTATTGGTGATCGTTCAGACACACGTTGAGAATTTCTGGCAAGCTTGATGCTGCCTCACACGTTGTAATGTCAGAAACTCACCACACTGGCTGGCCACACTCGTTCAGACACACGCTTCGTGCCACACGTAGGAACGCCCAAAGAATAGCCAGCCAGCCACAGCTCATCGTATCCATCAATCCTCGCAATCGCTGACAACCACAGTCCACTTTTACCTAAATATGTACTGTTATGTACAGCCACCTTTCTTTTGCAGAGAGAGCGTGCCTTTGTGTGGACCATGGCAACGCAGTAATACAGCATGTTTTTAGCCACTTTCAGCCCTTATATCGGAAGTTACCAAGTTCTTCAAGGAAAAGATGTATTCTTAACATCACTTCCGCTAAGGAAGTGCCAGTAGTTAGTTAGCTAGTAGCCAGTCAGAAGCTAACAGTACTAGGGTCCCATGTAACTGACGATAGTCTCAGCCTGCTCTTCGTTGTAGCGCAAATCCCCAAGTTTCTCCGGGCGCATTTATTAACGTGTCTACAGGGTCGAAATTAATTCTCAGCTAACTACCACGATCCACCTCTCCTACACTATACTACATTAATACTGCAGGTTGCAAACAAGTATGAACAACTTTTTTTCTACATGTACACACACAGAATACCAGATGTGTTACTCGTAAGTATCGTACGTACCCTGATGATACTAAAATGTGAGATGACACTCCCTTCTAAGACAAAACAATTAACAAATGTTTGTAAATCTATCGGACCAAACTGCGTGGTCATCAGTCCGTAGCTTACAAATTACTTCAACTAAGGTAAACTAAGCTATGGACAAACACACACACACACACACACACACACACACACACACACACACACACACACACACACACATGCCCAACGGAGGACTCGAACCTCCGACGGAGAGCAAACGCGCGCTTCGCAGCGAGGCGCCTTAGACCGCTCGGCTACTCCACCGCGGCCCTTCTAAGAACAACTATCGTTTATAAGCATGTAGAGTGACCTAGATCAAATCCATCTTTTTTTTAACCTCATGAACAAAGATCGCATTGTTATTCCTCAGTTTCTCCCGGAGTATTTGTAGCTCGTCAAAGCACCTGGTGATGGCGACATCTCTGATCGCCGAAATATTGCGCCCGTTGGACACTGTGAACCGGCAATATACCCGTGTACTGTCAGAGCAAAGATCACATTACTAAGAACTAATATATCGAATCTCTACAGGAGAAATGAATAAATAGGAGCATATCACCAGTGAAAAAATAATGAATGTAATCCATCACGTAACTTCTTGGTATGCAACTTATGTCTATATCCTCAAATAGTTTTGCCGAGGCATTAAACTGATAAATGTAGGTTAACATCCACTAGATGTAATGTGAATACTTTAACAAAATATCGTACTTATGAGACCTGCCTGCTAATATGTTTTCTCAAAACACGGCTATGCAGCGTTAGTTGTATGTCGGTTTTTACTTCAAGAGTCCGATAAAACAGAGCGGGCTGCGGGGGAGCGGCCGAACGCATTGAGGCGCTATGCTACGATGCGCGAGGCCGTTCCCCGTCGGGTGTTCGAATCCCCCCTCGGGCACAGATGTTTGTGCTGTCTTTAGTATAAGTTAGTTCATAAGTAGTTTGTAAGTTTAGGGACTGATGACGCCGTAGTTAAGTCCCTTAAGCTTTACAAACATTTTTTGAAACACAGCAGAGACTGTAGACCCACTGCGTTAAAAATCAAATGTTTATCTAAAGACTAAGATAATGACAATAACCCCGATATACTACCAGGTTAAACGTAGAACAAGCACAGAAAGCAGGCAGTTTTAGTTACTTTCTAAAACCATCCCTATTACCCTTTCTGTGTATGTCGCTGAGACCTTATAAGAAATATGAATGGTGAAATACGGCACTTTAGCTTTGAACACGATATTTTTAGACTGGTGAGTAATGCACTGCACTTTACTATCCATCAGTTCCACTGTTATACCTCCAGGCCTCGCGATGGAGATTGAGTAAGTACCATATAATTTGTAGTGTAAGCATTCCGTAAGCGAATTACGTAAAAATGAGATCGGGTGAGTTGTTATTACAATGCTTAGTGGTGGTGAATTTAGACAGCATGATGTATCTGTAAATTACAGCAATAATCACAATAGTATGAATGTGTCACTCTTGGGCTTTACTGTCAAGTAAACAGAAAAAGTGAAACTCTGTAAAAGCATGGACGTAACGGAGGTTATAGTTAACTGACGGTGTTCCGAGTGCTGCATTGCGGGCTGTATACATTGCAGGACGCTGAAAAAAACCTGATATGTTCAGTAATCGGTGCGCTCGTGGAGGTATTATGCAATTTCCACTTTCTCCCACCAGGCGAAGATTTGGCGCTTTAAGCAGTCAGAATGTGAAATGTTTCCTGGTTTGACATAAGTATGCTGTTCGATGTTTGGCGATGCATGTTGATGTCATTTGTGAACTGACTAATGATGTAAAGCAGTGTTTGACCACCTGTGGGTCTCGATCTCCGGGGGGGGGGGGGGGGGGGGGGTCGCAGGAGGAAGTATTTGCACCATAAAATAACCAGGGGTTCAGTAATATAGAAAAGTATGCCTAAGTGAAATATATTTAATGTTAAAATTACCGAGTTTCTTGTGTAAACCTCCGTGAACCTGGCACCCCACTTAACGCTTTTTACTTTATACAATCTTAAAGAGCTTCGTTTTTAGTGGATTGTAGTTCCAAAATTTTTGTTTGTAGTTTTTCGAAAAAAAATGAGTAACTCAAAAAATATCCAGCACCCCACTTTTACGAAATTAAATTCTAATGGATGACATGTGTTTTGTACTGAACGAATTTTCGTTTGTAGTAGCTTGTATATCCCACAAAACGTGTTCAAAATGGAAGGCGCGAGGCCCATACTGCTGTGCACTGCACCCACTGGCAGCACCCCACATTCAAGAAATTTAATTCTAATGGATGATATGTGTAGGATATAGTATGTAGAGGTGTGTAGTGAACGAATTTTCGTTTGTAGTAACTCGTATATTCCACAAAAAGTGTTCAAAATGGAAGGCAGGAGGACCATACTGCTGGGCACTGCACCCACTGGCAGCACCCCACTTTGAAGAAATTTAATTCTAATGGACGATATATGCAGGAAATTGTTTGTAGTGAACGAATATTCGTTTGTGTTTAATCCACGACCTGTGTTCAACGCACTTGGCTGGAGATCCATTGATGCATTACACGAGCTACATGCTCAGCGTGCTGCTGTGGAAGACTTTTTTTTCACACTCTTGAAGAGTTTCGGTTGTGTTTGATTGAATGTGTTTAAGTTTGTTCATATAGTTTTACGAAAAAATCTGACACTCAGAAGTAGCCTGCTGACCATTTTGAAGAAATTAATTGTTATGTTCGGTCTGTGTGGGTATCGTATGTAGCCGGCCGCGGTGGCCGAGGTGACTGAGGCGCTCCAGTCACGGTCAGCACGGCCACTACGGTCGGGGGTTCGAATCCCCCTCGGGCATGGATATTTGTGCCGTCCTACTTCGTAAGTAGTTCATAAGTAGTTTGTAAGTTTAGGGACTGATAACCCCGTAGTTAAGTCCCATAAGCTTAACAAACATTTGAACATTTGGTATCGTATGTAATTTTTGCAGTGAACGTATTTCTGTGCATAGTTCTTTTTAACTTTTCTTCGACGATAGAGAGGTCGCGCTGGACTGTTCAGCCAGTTACAGAGAGTGCATGGGAATATATGCAGTCTGTGTGGAGGATATAGGTAGAGGTCTGCGCGGATGCAGATATCCGCGGATATTTACAGTATTTTTTACTTTTTCGAATTAAATTGTGAGCAACGCAGATATCAACGTGTTATATGTGGATAAAGAGCGAGGTTCTGCCCAGGACGTGAATTTTTTAAATTACTTTCCTTCATCACTTCCAGTTTTCTTGGACTGTGGAAATGTTCCAGTATTTCTGTGAGACCCTGTATATACAACGTTTGATTTGTGACGGTACGCAAGTGCCTTACCGGTAGCTCTAATCAGCGCATCGGAATGAAGCGGGCACAGCCACAGCCAGCCGGCGGCAGTTTCTCACGGAACGCAGACACAGCGCGCACCTGCTGCTGGCGCATCTAGATGTTTTTATTACCTTGTCAGTTATTATTATTTTATTTTTAATTAAGTGGCTTCAGGTTCTCTGCCCATTTTCAAATGTTGAAATGTTTGTTCAGCTTATGAGACTTAACTGGGGGTCATCAGTCCCTAAACGTACAGGCTACTTATGAACTAACTTATACTAAAGACAGCTCAAACATCTATGCCCGATGAGGGACTCGAACTCCCGAACGGCGTCGCGCATCATAGCCTAGCTCATCAATGCGCTCCGCCACTCCGCCGCCGTTGCCCATTTTCCATATTCATTCTCGTTTTGGAAGCAGGGGTGGCACATATCTAACAAACCATCCAGGAATTTGCCTGGAGTGACCTGGGGAAACCACGGAAAACCCAAATTACGATGGCCGGCCCCGCAAATAGATCCCGGGACCATCTGGAATACAAAGTTAGTGCACTACCACGGCGGTAACCGCTCGGTAACTTGCCAGCTAAAGAAAGCAATAGCGGAAGGCGGATCTCTTGTTCATGGACAAGCAAGCTGCGGCCACTCAAAAAACTCTGCGTAATAAATGTAGATAACATGTGAAAGTTTCATTCAGATCTTCATGAAAAGTAATATCTATTCCCAGTCTCGAGTTATTTGTATGTGTGTGTGTGGCGTATGGATAGCGTGAGATTCACCCAATTGCACTTTATACGGGACTGAAATAATTCCTTGAATAAAATGATATGAACTACGCATAAAAAGTAAGGTATTCTTTCGTTTCTTTATAAATGGATGCAACCAGTAATCACTCATTATTATTCAACAACGAAATTGAATTCAGTGTGACTATTCAGTGCGTCACCGACCCGAGCTTGCTTGATGCGCGTTAATGCAATTAGTATCGACTGACGCGAATAATGATAAAATCGAAAAGAAGAATCGGAAGATCACCTTACAAGAACCTGGTCAAAACAGTTAGGGGTCAGTTCATACGAGTATATCAAGGTCCTCAAATACTGTCGTCGCTAGAATGAACTAAAATTGTTCGACGTCTTTCTGCGGGTTCTACGGAGTGGAGGCAACAGCATCGCGGCAACCGAAATGTCAGTAATACTGTAAAGTTCCTGCAGAGTGGGTTGCTGTTGACTTGTCTTTACCAAACGTATTACACAAGCAGTTGGGTTACAGTTACTGTAGTGAGAATATAGTGTAATGCAACAACAACATGACCTACCTGAAGAAACATATGTAGTTTCGAAACGAAACAGCCACAGATATAGCTGCAACTATTGCAGTGTCCCAAAGTGTAGTTTCCATGACCTGGACGCGATTTCAGACAAGACCCACTAAGAAAAAAAGGCAAGACCAAGGTCGTCCACGGGTAACATCAGCTAGAGAGGACCATTATCTCCAGTTAACAAACAGCCCGTCGAGACAGGAGGCTGAATGCAACTTAGTTGCAACGCACCCTCCAAAAGCCACAGGACGCTCAATATCAACACACAGTACGGAAATCGCCTTCGAGAATGTGGCTTCTACACGCAGAGGCCTATGGTGAGTGTCCCATTCAAACCAGGAACCCGGCAGAAACTGGGCGGGGGAACATCGGAATTGGAGCCGTAAAAATGGAGCAGTGTCCATTTCACATATGTGTGAAGATGTGTTCCGCCGGACAATCGTCGTTCCCTCATCTGAAGAGAACGTGGAACTCTGAACAATCTTGCTTATGTATATGAAACATCAACATATGATTGTGGACGAATGGTGTGGGCAGGAGTCAGTATTGGCGGACATACGGACCTCTATGTCGTTCAGAATGGCGCTCTGACTGCTCAAACGCACAGAGACGAGATCCGTCGACCTACGTTCTGCCCTATACTGGTGCCATAGGAGATGGGTTCCTTCTGGTGGATGATAATGCTCATCTCCACAGAGTTGCACTGGTGACAACATCTTTGAAGCTGAGGGAATTGAACGAATGGAGTGGCCGGCTTTTCACCTGACTTGAACAGGAATAGACATGTCTGGGATCACTTGGCAGATGCGTTGCAGTCCGACCAGCACCTCCCACAACGGTTGCAGACCTAGTTATTGCGCTCCTGGAAGAATGAGCAAATATACATCAAGTGCTCATTGTTGTTGCTGCTGTGGTCTTCAGTCCACGGACTGGCTTGATGCAGCTCTCCACGTTACACTGTCGAAAGCCCCTTCATCTGAGTATACGAACGGCAACCTACATCCTTTTCAGTCTGCTTGCTGTATTCGTCCTTCGGTATCCCTCTGTGATTTATACCCCATACGTCCTTCTAATGCTAATGTTTAAGATTTGTAGATGTCTCAGAATGTATCCCACCAACCGATCCCTTCTCTTAGGACATGCCAGAACTTCTTTTCTTCCCAGTGCTCTTGTGCACCATATTAGTTACATGATATACCCATCTAATCTTCATCATTCGTCTGTAGCACCACATTTCGAACGGTTCTATCAACTTTTTGTCTGATCTCCTTGTCGTCCAAGTATCACTCTCATACAATGCTACACTCCAGACAAATGCTTTTAGAAATTTAGTAACATTTATATTACTACCGGATGTCAAAAAATCTCTTCTTCAGAAACGCTTTTCTTCCCACAGCCATTTTGAGTTTTATATGTTCCTTACTTTGGCCATCTGACATTATTTTGCTACCCAAATAAGAAAACTCATCTACTACTCTTATTGTCTCATTACCTAATGTAATTCTTTCAGCGTCGTCTGTTTTTCTAACACTACAATTCCATTATCCCTGTTTTACTCTTCTTAATGTTAATCTTATACCCTCCTTTCAAAACAGTGTCCATTCCGTTCAACTGCTCTTTCACGTTTTTTGCTGTCTCTGACAAAATTAGTGTCATCGGCAACCGCAAAGTTTTTATGTCTTGTCCCTGAATTTTTATTTCTTCTTCAAATTTCATCTTGCATTCCTTAACAGCTTCCTCAATGTACATTAGGGAAGGGCTACAAATCTGTCTTACTCCCTTCCCAACCACTACATTCCTTTCATGCACTTCAACTTTGACTGCTGTCTGGATTTCGCTCCCTGTATTTTGCCCCTGCTACATCTTTACAAAAAAGGTTCAAATGTTTGTAAATCTATCAGACCAAACTGCGTGGTCATCAGTCCGTAGCATACAAACTACTTAAACTAAGGTAAACTAACCTAAGGACAACACACACACACACACACACACACACACACACACACACACAGAGCCATGCCCCAGGGAGGACTCGAACCTCCGACGGCGAGCAACCGCGCGCTCCGCAGCGATGCGCCTTAGACCGCTCGGCTACTACACCGTGGCCACATCTTTACAAATTGTCTATATCGAGGGACCTTTCTTAACGTGAATAATCTGCTTCTGAGTCTTGCTTGAAATGCGAAACACTCGTTAAGCAAAGTATATTTTTCTGTCGAAAATTCTGTAAAAATAGGATAATGTGTTCCATACCGCAATAATACATTAAAACGAGCTTTGTCCAAACATTTAAAAGAAAGCTGTAGCAAAGTAAAGAAGATTAAAATTTGTTTCCTTTAAGATAATTATTTATAATGGGGCCCCCAGAATATTTTTATTTGGAAGGGGTTCGCATATTAGAGAAGGTTACAAAACGCCGATTGAAGTGTTAAAAATGTGAAGTTTCCAATAGGAACTGTAAGGGCCGGTAACATTGTTTTATCAGAACGGCAGCAACAGCACCGCTGCACTGTGGGAATATAGCCGACAGAAACAGCTGCAAAGAGGCCTCATGTCAATAAATGGGCTGAGGGATATGTTAAAAACAAAAATTGCAGAAACACGTGGTACAGCAGGGAGAGGGATGCGTCCCATACCCATGACGGTTCTTGACTTGCAGTAGCTGTAGCCGAACGTGCAGCACATGCCACTAATTCTGCAGTCAGTGCTCGAGCTGTTGCACTAATTGTCTCTCTCCCATTCAACAGTTCACAAGGATTTGCGGCGCCTTTTATATGGGTATCCCTACAAGATTAATAATGTGCACCAAATGCCGCACCATGATAGTCTACAACGCTGTGACTTCGCCCTTCGTTGTTTTTTTTTTTTTTTTTTTTTTTTTTTTTTTTTTTTTTTTGCATTCATTTAATGTATGAGATATGTGACCAGGGAATATTCTTTTCGATGGACGAGTACATTTTGCTCTGCACAGAGACGTGAATGCATAGAATTGTCGCCTATGTGGTTCTACTCCCCCACTCGTTGTGCAGGAACTTCCGCTGCACTCAGCTTATGTGACTGTGTGGCGTGGTTTAAAAAGCTCCTCCATTCTCGGTGGTGTGCCTACTCGGTGTACAGTAGCAGCAGCACATTATAAACACCTCCTCGTGAAACACGTGATCCCGGCTTTGAAAAAACGTTACTGTGTGCACACTCTTATTTTAATGCAAGATGGGGAGACACTGCATGTCGCTCGCCAGGTGAAAGTTTCGAGAAACCTTCGGTGACATCTCAAAGCACTTTCAAGATCTATGGCTTCCCAGATCTCCCGACCTACATCCATGTGACTTCAGGTTGTGGTGACATTTGAAGGATCGTGTATATCAGGGATGTATCCGGACTCTTCCTGATCTGAAGGATAGCATACGACGACATATCGCCAACATTACATCGGATATGCTGCGGGTAACTGTCGATCATGCCGCTGAGCCGGGAGATCATATTCAGCTTATGTTGTAACTTGTGAACATATCCCAGTAAACGTCCCAGAACCACAGTTATCATAGTTTTGATCGTTCCTCCCACGCACATTACATTCTGATTGCCTACAGCGCCATATTTTCGTCTAGTGGCTGAAAGTGAAACTATAATTTGTTCGTCATACTCCGCGAGCGCACGGAACATATCCACGAAATTTCAGCGTCCTGCCATGCATACAGCCCGCACTGCAACACCCGTGATACCGTCAGTTTATTTTAACCACCCGATATAACAGAATTTGCTGAAATCTACGATAGTGGGTATAGTGTCAAGCATTGAATTAATATTTGTGCCAAGTTCGGGACTCAACGCAAGTCTCTGAACAACTTTTTAAATAACTATTGCCCTGCCTTTGAACTGAATATTAAGCAATGCAGAGACACTCTAGTACATCCCCCTATCCAACACAAACTACAATTCCACCTCTGCCTCTCCCATCTTATGGGAGCGGACGTACTACGGTGGTCTATGCAGCTGCGTTATCGACAGCTGTCGCGAATATTTCTCGGAGAAGCTTTTTCTGCTGTGATACGTATTGTAAAAGGATGGTAAGTTCGCCTTTCCGGCTGCGGTGTGATCAAATGAAGATTGAAATAGCCGATTAATTGGTGACAGCTGATGTACGTGACCGGCAGAGCCGGATAAACAGCGATAGCTTCTAGAGTGGCGGAGCGGCGTTATCGTACAGTATACAGGGTGACCGGCCCAAATATCTCACGAAATAAGCATCAAACGAAAAAACTAAAAAGAACAAAACTTTTCTAGCTTGAAGGGGGAAAACAGATGGCGCTATGGTTGACCCGCTAGATGGCGCTGCCATGCGTCTAGAGATTATCAAGTGCATTTTTTAAAAATGGGCATCCCCATTTTTATTACATATTCGTCTAGTACGTAAATAAATATGAATGTTTTACTTAGTACACTTTTGTCGCTTTGTGATAGATGGAGCTGTAATATTCACAAACATATTGTTTACAATTTTAGACGAACTGTGGGTAACAGGTAGGTTTTATAAATTAAAACACAGAACGTAGGTACGTTTGAACTTTATTTCGGTTGCTCCATTGTGATACATGTAGTTTTGTGAAATTATCATACATTATGAGAAAGCATGCTGTTACTGTGTTATTACCTGTATCTATCTGATGGCTTCAGTAAATGCTCAAAATGATGTCCTTCAACTTCAATGCATTTGGCAATACGCGTAACGAAATTCCTTTTAACAACGAGTAGTTCGCCTTCAGTAATGTTCTCACATGCATTGACAATGCGCTGACGCATGTTTTCAGGCGTTGAATCACGATAGCAAATATCCTTCAATTTTCCCCACATAAATCCGGGGATGCAAGATCCGGTGAACGTGCGGGCCATGGTATGGTGCTTCTACGACCAGTCCACCTGTCATTAAATATTCCATTTAAGACCGCTTCAACTGCACGCGAGCCATGTGCCGGACATTCATTATGTTGAAAGTACATCGCCATTCTGTCATGCAGTGAAACATCTTGTAGTAAAATCGGTAGAACACTACGTAAGAAATCACCATGCATTGGACCATTTAGATTGACATCGTTAAGATAGGAGCCAATTATCCTTCCTTCCATAATGCCGCACCATACATTAACCCACCACGGTCGCTGATGTTCCACATGTCGCAGCCATCGTGGATTTTCCGTTGCCCAATAGTGCATATTACGCCGGTTAGCGTTACTTCTGTTTGTGAATGACGCTTCGTCACTACATCTACCGGGTGGCCGGCCGCGGTGGCCGAGGAGACTGAGGCGCTCCAGTCACGGTCTGCACGGCCACTAGGTCGGGGGTTCGAATCCCCCCTCGGGCATGGATATTTGTGCCGTCCTTAGGATTAGCTAGTTCATTGAGTAGTTTGTAAGTTTAGGGACTGATGACCCCGTAGTTAAGTCCCATAGACTATACAAACATTTGAACATTTCTACCGGGTGATTAAAAAGTCAGTATAAATTTGAAACCTTAATAAATCACGTAATAATGTAGATAGACAGGTAAAAATTAACATACATGCTTGATATGACATGGGGTTTTATTAGAAAAAAAAGTTCAAAAAATGTCCGACAGATGGCGCTGGACAGCAAAAACGTCAGTGACTGCGCATGAAAATCGTGTGTAAAAGGATCTGTAATGAGAGAGAGAATCAGATGCACCAGCAGTCGCAGCATGTTGACGTTACCTGAAAAGGCGCTTGAAGTGAAGCTGTATTATCAGAATGGGGAATGTGCTAGTTCAGCATTACGATCCTATCGCCATAGGAAGGGGATTCGCCATAAGGCGCCTCGCTGCGGAGCGCGCGGTTGCTCGCTGTCGGAGGTTCGAGTCCTACCTGGGGCGTGTGTGTGTGTGTGTGTGTGTGTGTGTGTGTGTGTGTGTGTGTGTGTGTGTGTGTGTTGTCCTTAGGTTAGTTTAACTTAGTTTAAGTAGTTTGTAAGCTACCGACTGATGACCACGCAGTTTGGTCCGATAGATTTACAAACATTTGAACATTTGAAGGTGGATTAGAACGTGTAAAGGTCCGTTGACAAATGAAGCTGTGGCGAGAATGATTTCGAAGTTCGATGCCACGGGTTGGTTAGACGATACACCCCGTAGTGGCCGACCGAGCACAAGGCGTAATGTTGCTGAGAACAGCTCAGGAAGAAATGGAGACTGTAGCGGGTTCGTCTATGCACGGGGAAGTCAGCGCTCGTGCAGTCGCATGTCGCACCGGCATTCCATACACTACTGCTTGGTTGGCACTTCGGCGTACCCTTCGATGCTATCGTTACAAAATCCATCGGCATCATTAACTGTTACCTGGCGATTTAGTGAAGCGGAGGGCAAATGCGGTGTGGGCGTTTCGAAAGATGGCGGAAGATGATGATTGGTTGAGTAACGTGTTGTGGACCGATGAAGCTCATTTCACGCTCCGAGAATCTGTCAGTGCCCACAACTGCAGAATTTGGGCTACCGAAAATCCTATAACTGTCGTGAAAACTCCATTGCACGACGGGAAAGTCACGGTATGGGTTGGATTTACTACATCTACCGTTATCGGGCCTTTTTTCTTCAAGGAACTGCGTGATTGTGGTTTTGTAACTGCTACCGTGACGGGTGAGAGGTACGCCGACATGTTACAGAATCGCATCATCCCCAGCCTGGCTGATAAACACCTGCTGGAAAGTACGATTATTATCTAGGATGGCGCTCCACCCCATATTGCTAGACGCGTGAAAGATCTCTTGCGCGCGTCGTTTGGTGATGATCGTGTGCTCAGCCGCTACTTTCGTCATGCTTGGCCTCCCAGGTCCCCAGACCTCAGTCCGTGCGATTATTGGCTTTGGGACTACCTTAAGTCACAAGTGTATCGTGATCGACCGACATCTCTAGGGATGCTGAAAGACAACATCGAACGCCAATGTCTCACCATAACTCCGGATATGCTTTACGGTGTTGTTCACAACATTATTCCTCGACTACAGCTATTGTTGAGGAATGATGGTGAACATAATGAGCATTTCCTGTAAAGAACATCATCTTTGCTTTGTCTTAATTTGTTATGCTAATTATTACTTTTCTGATCAGATGAAGCGCCATCTATCGGGAATTTTTTAAAACTTTTTTTTTGTTCTAACAAAACCCCATGTCATTCCAAGCATGTGTGTTAATTTCAACCTCTCTATCTACATTATTCCGTGATTTATTAAGTTTTCAAATTTATATTGACTTTTTGATCACCCGGTACATCTATATGGGATACTCTGCAAATCATATTTAAGTGCCTGGCAAAGGGTTCATCGAACCACCTTTATACTATTCATCTCCTATTCCATTCTTGAATAGCGCGCGGGAAGAAAGAACAACTGAATCTCTCCGTTCGAGCTCTGATTTCTCGTATTTTATTCTGATGATCATTTCTACCTATGTAGGTGGGAGTCAACAATATATTTTCGCATTTGGAGGAGAATGTTGGTGATTGGAATTTCGCAAGTAGACCACGCCGCAGCGATAAGCGCCGTTGTTGTAATGATTCCCATCCCAGGTCCTGTATCATTTCCATGACGGTGTCTCCCCTGTATCGTGACGATACAAAACGAGCTGCCCTTCTTTGTACTCTTTCGATGTACTCCGTTAAACCCACTTGATAAGGATCCCACACTGGACAGTAATACTCCAAATGAGGACGGACAGTCTATATAGTAATTCTCTTGCATCTTTTAAGCGGTCTGCCAATAAAACGCAGTCTCTGGTTCGCCTTTCAAAAAATGCTCAAATGATTGTATAGCTTATGGGACTTAACTACCTAAACTTACAAACTACTAATGAACTAGCTAACACTAAGGACGGCACAAATATCTATGCCCGAGGGGGGATTCGAACCCCCGACCGTAGTGGACGTGCAGACCGTGACTGGCGCATCGTAGTCCCCTCGGCCACCGCGTCCGGCGGTTCGCCATTCCTACGACATTATCTACGTGTTGTTTCCAGTTTAAGTCTGATGTAATAGCAATTCGTAGAAATTTAGTGGAGTTTACTGAGCAGAACACGTGAAATAAAATGTGTTATCGTCCCGTAATTTATTTTATGGCCAGTGGCAAAACTGTACACGACGTTCAAAGTCTTCGCCATGCAAGTCCTGGTGCATAGAAATGTGGTACGGGTGAAATTTACGTTGATGTAGTATTCTCAATACCGACATTTTTGAGAATCCCGATTCTCGCTCAGTCTGCTACTGATGTGCAGATTAGCCACAACTGCAGCTAAAACACTTACTTGGGCATCATTTTTTGCATGTCGTGGTTGACGTTTCACTTGTGGCTGAACACTTCCTGTCTCTTTAAATAAAGTAACTATCCGACGGAAGGTCCGGACATTTGCATGATGTCTTCCAGGATAACGATCAACATACATAGCACAGACCCGTTGGGCATTTTGATCACAAAAGCCATACATAAATACCATATCGACCTTTTCTGCAATTGCTAAATGGTCCATTTTAACACGAGTAATATCACGAAGTAAATACCGTCCGCACTGATACCACGTACTTATACGTTTGTGACTATTACAGCGCCATCTATCACAAAGCAAAAAAAGTGTTCCAAATAAAACATTCATATTTATTTACGTATTAGACGAATATGTAATAAAATAGGGGTACCTATTTTTAAAAAATGCAGTTGATATCCGTTTGACGTATGGCAGCGCGATCTAGCGCGCCAACCATAGCGCCGTCTGTTTCCCTCTTCAAGCTAGAAATGTTTTAGTCTTTTTAGTTTTTTCGTTTGATCTTATTTCGTGAGATATTTGGCCAGGTCACTATCAATAGATCACCTTGTATAACCGATGGTGCAAACACCGATCGGAGATTCAGTCAGCAGTACTTAGTCGACGCAGGTTTACGTGCCACCGTACAACAGGGTCATGACGTAGTCTTTGGCCGCGATGGTTGTACTTAGTAGTAACTGCCCTAAGATCCTTCCTCCGAGATAGTAGAATTTGTCCCTCTACAACTTGTACTTCTGCCTTTTATTTCAGTTCATACCGTTTTTCCTAGTCTGGAAAACTTCCAACCTGCAACTCCACGACAGGATTATATGTTGAACGTACCCTCGTCACTTCTGGAAATATGTGCCTGCTCCCTCATCCTGATCCGCTCGTAGGAATACAAATACAGAGGTGACACAGAGCCTTTCTGGTTCAGTAATTAAAACGACTGGCTAGTGAGCAGGTGACCCAGGTCCGAGTTACAGCCTGAGCACAAATTGTAATTCGATGATTTGACGTGTATTCAATACTGCAAATCGGTATTTGATTTAGATATGATGAAAGCTGATGTGCTGTTTGTTCATGAGCGACGCACCCGTTCATTATGTATCTTCCACCTTTCCGATTTTTCTTTTAATGCAGTAAGGGTGTTGATATCAGACACCTTTACGTTCTCAGGTTGGAGGTGGAAAAGTATAGACGATCTTTCGGCGCCGCTGAAGCATGATTAGCTTGAATACGTCTACTGTGGAAATTGCACGGGTTAGCGTCTTCTTATCAGCTTCGGCTGACGCGGCGGGCCAGTGATCGCTGCGTTCTGCTGACACACGTCCGTCAGCCGGTCCGGCTGCTAAAATAGCCAAGGCCGCTTTCCTTGCAAGCTGCAGACGTGTCGTGTTGCAGGCGAAGCCGTCGCGGTGTGTTCCTCAAAATTGTATTGTCGCTTAGTGACAAATGTTTCTAAATCTGAGTGACTTATCTACGTTCCTCATCAGTCGCTAGGCTTACAAACAGAGGCGTACCTATGGCACCATGGGCCCCAGGGCAAAAATGACATTGGGGCTCTCTTTAAACTAAAACTATACAGGTGCAAAGCTGCTTCATCATCAGCTCCTTACCGCCCTCTGGAAGACATAATAAGGCAAACCTAAATAATACTAAGGAAATTATTGTGTGTCACGCAGCAGATAATATTACAATTATAACTCTCAAAGTTTTTTTGTTGTGTTTTAACGCAAAAATTACTGGGTGAGTTTGGATGAAATTTCGCAGAGGAATATAGTTTGACCTGGGTAGGACATACAGATAAAATAACCCTATGGGATAGTTTTCGAAGTTGCTTCATTCTAGGCGAATGAAATCGTAGGAAAAAGCTAGTAAAAAGTAAAGGAAGGAAGGAATCTTAGGGTTTAACGTCCCATCGACAGCGTTGTTATTAGAGACGGAGCTTACGCTCTGACTTTGGGTATGGATTGGGGAAGGAAATGGGCCGTGCCCTTTGAAAGGAACCATCCCGGCATTTGCCTGGAGTGATTTAGGGAAATCACGGAAAACCTAAATCTGGATAGCTGAAGGTGGATTTTAACCACCATCCTTCCATATACGAGTCCAGTAAAAAATGAACAATGAAGTATTACTCAACCACAAAAACATGGACCCCTGCCGCGAAGCAAACCGAGAACACTTAAACTCTCCCTAAGCTAATGCCCTGTTAGCTCATTGCTCCGTACCGACAGTGGCAGCGCGTCCTATATGTTCACTGTTTCAGTGAACCCCGGAAAAAGCTCGTCGTGAAAAAAGAGTAACTAAATAAATTAAATAAAAAGAGTTTTTAAACTATCATTCTTCGTTCCGTTCTTCTATCAGATCATATTATATGCGCATTAAAAGTATTTTTATCGCATGGGAGACTTTTACGTATCGGCGACAGCACGTTTACGAGCGGAGCGGAGCGTAGCGTTGCAATGCGCATGCGCGGCTGAGGTTCAAATTCTTTTCTGAACCCACTGGAGGCAGCATATGAGCTTTCTCGCTGGCTACTCGAGCTCTGGCGGTTACTCACGAATGGTCCCGAAGCAAGACAACGAAACTACTGCGCTCCTCGCCTTGCGTATGCGCAAATCCTCCATTAAGGCAACTTCCGTCCTTGCTATTTGTTTTTGGCGAATTGAAGATTCGTCATATTTGGTAAAATATCTTATAACTATATAATATTAAAGGCATCAACTGTAAAAGCCTTCAGAAGATCTGATAATGAATAACAGTGAAGTCACAATTCTCGACCTAGCAAGAATAGTGTCGAAGGTATTTGGTTCGAGACCGACTGCAAGCAATTTTTCTTAAACCCAATCTTCTTTTTAACACATAAGGGAACAACAATGATTTTTGTATTGTTATTTCCCACATACCTTTGAACGTTTTTTTCAAATGTGTCGCGATTTTGAGGAGAAATTACATTTATACTCTTCGTTGTAACAAATATTTAACTATTGGAAAAGATGTGGGGGAGAGCAGCCTTTGCGCAACCGTAAGGTTAAGAGGAGGTGCTGCTTACAGTGTCAGGTGACCCGAAGGTAGCTTGTCTCTTCATCGTAACAGATTCATTTTGTTACACTTACTGTGTTTTAGTGTTCATGTGCATTTTCATATGTTCTTGGTGTTTATTATCAAAGAAAAAGGAACAACGTTCAGATTCTTTCAGAAGCAAATTTCTCAGCTTTAAGCTTGGAAGAAAAGTGTGAAATAAAGAAACTTTGTAGGCCGACGCCTCAGGTCGAGCTGAAGCAAGCGCAAACAAGCCGAACCGCGGCGGAGTGTTCGAGCGCATTGCTGCGATGCCCGAGGCCATTCCCCGCCGGGGGTTCCAATCCGCATGGATGTTTGTGACGTCTTTCGTATAAGGTAGTTTCTAAGTAGTTTGTAAGTTTAGGGACTGATGATCCCGCAGTTAAGTCCCATAAGCTTTACAAACATTTGAACATTTTGAAACAAGAAGAGGTAAGACATTCTGCAGATCTTTTAACGAAAATATATCTAAAAGGGGAGGGGGGACTGGGGCGCTTTGTCCCAGTGCCACTCGCAGAGGTGCGCCAAATTGTCTCCTGGGGGGGGGGGGGGGTGTCAGCGTCGCTATCAATTGACACGATCAAAGGCTTTGTCAAAATCCAAAAAAGCAAAAGTACAATGGGCGGAAGTAACGGCAGCAAACGTAAACTATATGACGGTACTCAGCCACTGGGGTAAGAATAAAACGACCAGGAAGGCAGGTTTGATATTCGCCAACAACAGTTCCCAGCAAGACAGACAACCTGCGATTCATCGCCCTCGCTACTGTCTTATAATCAAAATTCAGTAATGAGATAGGACGCAAACTGCCAACAGCATTACGAGCGAGATGTTTAGGTACTAATACAATTTTCCCCACTTTGAAGGGACCGGGTACAACTGCACCCCGTATCACCTCGTTCAACATGGACGTAAATGTAGCACCCAATAAAGGCCAAAAACGAACGTAAAATTCCTTGGGTAGCCCATCCATACCTGGTGATTTACGAGAAGGAGAGTTAACAATAAAATCATATACTTCATCACGCTCAAAGTTAGCTAAGAATCCGGTGTTTTGCTCGGGTGTGAGTGTTCTGTCTAGGTACTCAATAGTCGCATCTACAGGAAGATCATTAGGTAGATCAAGGTCATAAAGCTCCACATAGTATTGATACAAGGCATTGACTATGTCAACTTGTCAGTTGTCGGCTGTCCTCTAATGTAAGAGAAGTAATACAAGAGCGGCGACGCCGAACTTGGTGGCGAAGGAGGTGGTACATAGAAGTCAGTTCCTCCTCAACTAGTGATCGCGGATTCGATCGCACCCGCAACCCTTCCATCTGTTGTCTCTTCAACTGTAGCATTTTTCAAAGGGCACAGCCGATTTCCTCCCCCATCCTTCCCCAAAACTCCGAGCGTAAGCTCCGTCTGTAATGACCACGTTGTCGACGGGACGTTAAACCCTAAGTTTCCTTCCTTCCTTTGTAACATTTTTGCTTTAATACTTCGTAAGGTGGCACGGTCTGCACTGTCCTACAAGTCCCGTAAAATGGAATAATAAAATTCTTGAGTTCTCCGAAACTTCCTTGCCCGAGCAGCAGAGTAATTTATCAGGCATTGACGAAGCTTCGGCTTAGCTATGACAGTCCACCATTCTAAAGTGGTAGAGAATCTCCCAAGGGACCGAAGACAACGCTCCCAGACGCTGTGTATCACATTATCCACATTATCGAGAGAAGGACCCGCCAAGTGAGCGACATTGAGCATCCACGGGGGACGAACAATTTTCACTGGCTGCTTATAAAGCTGGAGGGTAACGGCTACGGCACGGTGAATAGAGAAACTGGCTGGGATAACATCGACTGCAAGAATGCGATCGCGCATACAATCTGATAAGTAGAAGCTGGCAATCCTGCTACTGGAAGTCGCGGTAAAATGTGTATATTTGACCAACGTCGAATATTTACACACCCAAACATTTTTCGAGTGCAGCGAGCATACTAGCTCACTGAAGTCGCGAGAATAATTAAAATTAGGAGACTGATCAACAGGATGCAGAACACACCACCCAACAAAAGTCCCCGAGGAATTTTACGTAAAAGATAAATAAATTCCTTTTTATAGAAACGCGAACGTTCTACTGTGCGACCAGAACGAGACGGAGCGTATAAAACAACCAAGGTGAGGTCAAAAAGTCTACAGCCTATACCTCTGCCAGACTCTAGCACCTCTACTTCGGCAATGGGAATGCCATCCCGAACAAATAAAGCAGTTCCTGTCGGAAATTCTGGTGCCACATTGAAAACAGTTTGAAATCCAGGGAGAAAGAAACTGGTAGATAAAACTTCCTGCAGAAACACAATATCCGCACAGGAGTCGTAAAGAAACTGGCGTAGGGAAGCTAGGCGCAATTCTGATGTCGCTCTGTTTACATTTATCGTAACTGTATATGCTTGCGCCATCACTCAAAATAAAACCTGAAGTTCAAACGAAATTATCATTACAAATCTAACCCTCCCCCGCCACAGTCCATGTCGGAATCCAATGATGAATCCGAAAGCGGGGGGCTAGTCCCCGTTCCAGCCGCATCTTTGTACTTTGTTTTGCGCGCTTTTTTCTGTTTACGCCGGCTGCGTGGCATAGTAGCCTCTGCAGTCGGCAACGTAGGTGGAGCTTGTATAACTTCCATTGCAATTTGTGACATATCAGTATCAGGTGTCTGCCCCACAGAAGGGTTATTCTGCAAGACCTCCCGATTCTCAGCATGAATGGAAACAGAGTGGATTTCAGCAACATCGGAAGACAACTCAGCAGGTACTCCTTTAACGGGAGCTTATACTGCAAGTCACGATACCCACCAGCGAAAGCAGACACAGGAATAGAATCATGTTGCTGTGTTTTGGATTGTTCTTGCGGTGGAGGCTGCGAAGGAGACGTCACCGACACAGACTCGTTTCGGAGCGGTTTCGTAGCAGCCACCACCGAAGAAGCAGAAAAACCAGAAACTGCTTGCCTGCTTGTCACCTCGCCAGGGTTTTGCGGCACCACAGGACTTGTGGGCGTAACAGACAAACATGACTCAAGGGGGAGACTGCACGGGGGGTGGCACAGTTACTTCCACGCCATCCTGAGTGCTGCGGCGCTTATTATTAATTGCGTGCGCTGTCGGCCTAGCAGTAATAGAAACTGAGTCAGTCTTTACTGGCAACGGCGGAAAATCACTCACGGTGCTACTGGAAGCTGTGGTTTGATCACTGGCAACGAAAGACGTCTCAAGTCTGTTACCAGGGAGGACAAGATCAGCAATCGCTAATCTATGGCGCTGTTCATAGGAAGACAGTAAAACAAAATCTTAACGCAGGCAGTTGGTTCGAAGATGGCAAGATGGCCCACTTTCATGGCACAGAAAACATGTCCCCTATTGTCCAATGTATGTAACACGAATACGATACTCGCAAATCTGCAAATGGTACGGAATGCTCTTTTTGACGTGCA
The DNA here is from genome assembly GCA_026315105.1 of Locusta migratoria. Taxonomy (NCBI): domain Eukaryota; kingdom Metazoa; phylum Arthropoda; class Insecta; order Orthoptera; family Acrididae; genus Locusta; species Locusta migratoria. The sequence goes on from CM048755.1 coordinate 384,163,663, forward strand.
TTTCCACGGAGCGTATTCCACTATAACATTGAAGCTTGTGTTGACTCGACCACGGTTCACGGCGAATGCCTTTTACGTCACCGAATTGAGCCAATATTTCCTTAAGATAAATATCCTCTACCTCCGGAGGAAGATTGTATATGCGAACATTAGTATATTCAGTGTCCGCATTTGCAAGGAGCACATTACTAACCAAACCATCTCTATGCCGGAAAGGAACCTGATTACCATGTTTTAGTAGAAGCCTGTCTGCTTGCAGTGGATCCAAAAATTTCAGAAACAACACGTAAATGTCGGTATCAAAATAGACAGTATGCACTGGGTCCTAGCCGGCCGCGGTGGCCGAGGGGACTGAGGCGCTCCAGTCACGGTCTGCGCGGCCACTACGGTCGGGGGTTCGAATCCTCCCTCGGGCATGGATATTTGTGCCGTCCTTAGGATTAGCTAGTTCATAAGTAGTTTGTAAGTTTAGGGACTGATGACCCCGTAGTTAAGTCCCATAAACTATACAAACATTCTATTCTATTCTATTCAGTACTATAATAATAATATTATAAGACATATTTAAAATTATTGATACGTAATGTTTATCAGTAACAGTTTAAGAAGCAAATGAGCAGCATTGTACCACGCTACCTATCTTAAAAGACATACCATGTTATTTCCGTATTCTTTCAATAAACCTTGTTTTACTCTCTTGTTCTGCTTTTCGTTGAGGTAGTAATATTCTTGTGTCAGAACATAGCTCCCACCACAGAAACACAAAACATGAACCCAGCAACGCGCATTACATTTATGTATGTATTTTATTATATTTAATATTATTCTTAGTAACGTACGTTTTTTTATGTTGAAGACTGCCACTTAAATATTTAATGGCCGACTAAAAATAGTAGATATGCAGCAGATAATTTATATATAAACAGTTATAAGTATTTGTGGACAATAACTGAATATATTTGTATAAAAAGCCGTGATAAATTAAATATTAATTGTGTAACTATATTTCGACGGTGGCAGTATATTTGAACACAGTGAGACGCCACGCATAATGGCTATCTGAGCAAAGAACTTCAGTCTCAACCGTTTTTAGTATTGTTAAATATATATTCGTTTGTTAAATGTAAACAACAATTGTAGGGAGGTGGTCAAAGCATTTAATTCGGTGATATTCAAATGTATAATATTTTGGAAGGGAAATTGTATTTTAAAGATGAGGCGTTAGGATGCGCGGAAGGATACAATTTTGGGAGCAGGGAGAGCACGGTTTTCGAACGATTGGGAAGGGACTCGTAACTTGGACGTGGTGGTGAAAGGTTGTTACGCTGGGCGGTCTGAAGCCGCGTCACGAACTTGTGATTTGAAGAGATAGACATGTGGGACTGTGACTGAAGAACTTAGTCTTTGGTGAAAAGTTATAAACTTAGCACGGTAGTAGGTCTGTGGAACTGTAATAATTCAGCAATCGTGTACTCGTGTGATTACAAACTGTTTTTTATAACAAATACTTTAATCGAGTGATAATTTGGAACTTTTACTCTCGAGTGCGTGTGATACTGTGACTCTCATGAACAATAGTTGGGGAAATATTCAGATATTTACCGACGTATGAAGTAGGACCACCTCCACATTTTCATGTTCAGAAAGGGGAATAAACTCTATTTATAAAGACTTACTTCGTGAGTGAACCACTTCTTTATCTTAGAATCCATTTTGTTGATTATTCAGAAGTTTGATTTGTGTTTGTTTAAATATATTTTCACGTCATCACATGCAGATTAATAGACTGGCTTACTACAGATTAATTATTGACCTTGTTTAAACAGGTTGGGTGGCTGTTTAGGGCATAGAAGCTGACATACATAACTCACCCCTATGAACAGAGACAACGGGCCATAAACTTTACTACCCTGAGTTATGTATTGCCCAAGTCTTATTGGTGAGAACCGATAGGAAGGTCGCAGGCTCCCGCAAGCCCGGCCGTTGGGTTGCCGTAAGCCTGGCACTCTTCGCGAGAGCCATCGAGCTTGCTGTGCCTGACAACAGGTTGCGCTGTCAAGTTAGCGTGACTGTAAAACAGCCAGGTAGTTTGCTTGTATTTGTCGCAACAGTGGGAGCAACAACATGAATAAGTCCAACTTCAGCGAGACTGAGAAAAAATTAACAACTGCTGAATACATACTAGTATCGAAAGACATCACAAGTGCCGAATGGGAAAAGTTTTCCTGTGTTTATGAGGCAGCTTCGAATAAATCGGTAGGTGTTTCGCAATGCAAACAGCCTAAGAAGCTCTAACGCACGCATTCGGTAACGTCGAATATGTTACATGTTTCCAATTTTGTCCAGCAGCTTCCTCATTTGATAAATATTTTGGAAGAGGACAGAGAGTTAGTCACTGACAAATGTGTGGAAATGTGTGCTAAATACCTGAGGCCATTTAGCAGTAAAGAGGAAGAAGGCATTCTAAATTTAGGGCAGGCACTGATCGACATGGGTAAAAAATATGGGTCAGTTGATATTAAAAATCTTATGCCTTATAGGGTGACTAGCCAGAAAAGTTCAAACCTTAGCTGATAAAGTACGCAGCAAAATGCTCCCAGACGTGGTGTATGCGATTCGTTGCGGTACACGTGCAGGTACAATTGATCTAAGGACAGGCAATTACAAAGGGGTGCATTACATGTCCATCACAATGCATTACTTAAATTCCGACTGACGTTTGCATAAATATGTGCTGATGTGCTCTGTATTTTCTGACTGCCCAAAAATTGGCACAAACATTCGAAACGCTTAGAAGCTATAGGTGTTTCTTGTGAAGACATAGCCAAAATTACATTTGTCACAGACCAGGGCAGTAATATTGTTAAAGCTCCCGAGACATATAAACGTCTTTCAGCATGGCTCATTCTATAAACACAGTCACGAAACATGTTCTGAACGAAAAGTTTTTGAACGAAAATGTCCCAAATATATTAGCCGTTCTTAATACAGTGCGGAATAAGGTTTCCTATTTCACGAGAAGAGATCTCTGTTACATGCATCTTTAAAGAAGCGTGTTTCAACTCGTTGGAATAGTTATTTTGACACGCTTCTATCAGTACATTCTCAGATAGACTCAGTGAAAGCTGTCTTAGATAGCGGAGGTGCCTGTGATGATATTCAAATGTTTGTAAATCTATCAGACCAAACTGCGTGGCCATTAGTCCGTGGCTTACAAACTACTTAAACTAAGGTAAACTAACCTAAGGACAACACACACACCCATGCCACAGGGACTTGAACCTCCGACGGTGAGCAACCGCGTGCTCCACAGCGAGGCGCCTTAGGCCGCACAGCTGCTCCAACGCGGCACCTGTGATGAGATGCTGGACTATGACCACCATATAACGGGTCAGCTTACAGCATTTCTTACATCATTTAAAGAAGCCACAATCGATTTAGAGTCTGACAAGGAGCCAACCTTACATATAGTTCTACCGTGGTTTTATGCCTTAAAAGCTCATGGTACTCTGCAGAATGACGAATAAGTATGTAATTTTATTCCATCTGAATATCATAGAACTGTTTGTGAAATTTAAGTTTTGATAAAAATGTATTTTCAGAAAATGAAACCTTTGAAACAAGCCACTGGTGCCTTTTTTAGAACAGAAAGATACGCCGAAAATATAGAAAAGAAATCTCATATTTTGACCTGAAGAGAATATATGTAATATTGACATTCGTCATTTGATGCCCAGATAAAATAGGTAAGAACTTTTCATTAACTTCCTTAAAACTACAATGATGCGCGCAGACAAAACTGCTACGTAGCGTAGTACAGCGGTACGACGGGCAGGCAAGCAAGTTTCCCGTAGCCTGCTTGATTTGGGTGCAGCTTGGCTTGGCCAGGAGTGAAGCAGCCTGCCCGTTCTGCTGACAACGCGCGGCGACTTGCCTGCCTGGCCTCCAAGCACGCTTGGGCAAGCTGAAAGCGGAAATGTACACCTCTGTGTCGCACACACGAAAGCAGAAACACCACGGAGTTATGAAGTCCCAAACACGTACGACGTTGTGACGGTGCGGAGAGGTAAATAACAACCTTCTCGCTCGGCGCACAAAGCGGAACTTATCACGAGGAACTTATCACTCGGCTGCCGCGGCTATTCTTCCGACCGTGGCGCATAGACCGTGCGCGCAGTCATACAAACATAGCTGCGAAATGAATAATAACCATTTACTTAAATTGGTTGATTTCTCCATTTGGAAATAAAACGCTATTTATGGTTCATATGTCGCTGAATTTGTTAACAAATACACACTATTTAAAATTACGCCTCAATGGACGTCAAACAAGTATTCGTCTAGTAAGCAATATCTGTGGTACTGGGCCGCTCTCATATACGCCCCTCTCGCGTTCGTTATGCATTTGTGTTCCATCCAGCACAGTGAATAGCTGTCTCTCCGGTCTGAAAGCCGTTGAGTGATATTTACGTAATATGGGTAGAAAAGTTACGAAACTACAAAGGAAGAGAGAGAAATCTGCCGGCCGAGGGCACTGAGGCGCTCCAGTCACGGTCTGCACGGCCATTACGGTCGGGGGTTCAAATCCCCTCTCGGGCATGGATATTTGTGCCGTCCTTAGGATAAGCTAGTTGATAAGTAGTTTGTAAGTGTAGGGACTGTTGACCCCGTAGTTAAGTCCCATAAGTTCTACAAGCATTTGAACATTTGAGAGAGAAATCTGCGTCAGGTTGTTGGGACAAGGAAAATGTTTTCAAGAAACCGGAGAAACAGTCAGTAGACCTACCAGTACAGTGAAGAGCATTAGTTTAATCAGAGCAAAAAGTACGCAAACAAATCACGAAGCGGTCATCCTGCAGTTCTGTCCAAGATGGAGAAACGTTAGCTTCTTCGAGAAGTCATCAAAAATCCGCAACTGAGCGCTCCACAACTTGCTGCTGCTGTTCATGTGCGTACAGGAAGATTTGTTTCAGCACAGACTTTAAGAAATACGCTTCATGAAGCTGGGTATGGAGACCGAACAGCCCGTGGAAAACCATACATCAGTAAAATAAACAGAAGAAAGCGACTTGCATTTGCAAGAGAACATAAATCAGATGGGCTTTTTGTGTCTCGTTTCCGTTGTAGGTGTCGGTGGCCGAGTAGGAAGACCGACACAGGAATAAAGGTAGCACGCTTGTGCAGGTACGGAGGTGAGCAGCCAGTGGGACAGCAGAAACTAGAAACACTAGAGTAAATTAGAACGAGATATATATTGCACAGAATTTATACAATACTTAACTTTTACATAGCTCAGTACTGCAGAATGCTGATACATAGTTGAGCTAGAGGCCTGCCTAGTGCCTATCCGATAGCCAAGTCTTCACTGGTGCCTATCTGATTCCGAAGTGTTAACTGGTGCCTATCTCAGTCCCAAGTGAACGATGTCGTTCAGTGGTGGCCACGAGCGGAGTTGTAGCAGAGGGCGCTCGTGGCTGACGTCGTAAGAACGCCACGCCGTGCGTGCATGGCGGCGCGCGGCGAAAGTAGGTGGCGCGCACTTTGGACTTGTGCGACACCAGAGGTTTGATTTCTGGAAGAAGGTAGTATTTACGGACGAGAGTCATTTGAGCTGTTTAAGTCTAACGGGCGAGTAACAGTGTGGAGAAAAAACAATTGTGAACTTGAAGAGAAAAATATGACAGCCTCAGTTAAACATCGAGGAGGTTCAGTACTTGTGTGGGGGTGCATGAGTGCAAATGGTGTGGGGGATTTGTGTTTTATTGATGGCATTATGGACCACAAGACCTAGATAAATGTCCTAAAAACATATCTATCCAGTAGTGTGAATCATATGGGTCTTAATGGGGGTTATATTTTCACACAAGATAATGATCCAAAACATACTGCTCTAGACACAAAGCTGTGGCTGTTGTATAACACGCCCCACTGGATGCAGACACCACCGCAATCCTCCGACATTAATCCTATAGAGAATTTGTGGCATTTACTCGACAAAAACTTCAGAAATCGTCAGATATTCAGTAGAAATGATCTACAGAACGCTCTACAAGAAGAATGGCGAAAAATTACAGTGCAAACAACAGAATCTCTCGTGAAATTCATGCCAAGAAGAATGCAAGCGATTATAAAGAGGAAAGTAGGCCCTACTAAGTACTAACAGTAACATTCTATGTTCAAAGTGTGATTTTCAGTTCTGTAGACGAATACTTATTTTGTGTCGTACATTCCCTATATGTACTTCCGAATGCTTAACTATGTTTATTTAATTTAAATAGCAATCTGTGTTTCTTTATTGTATTCTCATTTTCACTGATCAATAAAGACGTCCTTGTTCCTGCTTTATTTCAATCTGCCAGTTTTCCACTCTTTATACACACTTAAACATACAATCATCTATTAGACGAAAACTTTTTGGAGTAACTGTATTTGACGACCGACCGAAGTTATCTTGCGATTTTCTCAATAACGCTTGAGAAGTACGCGCTACTGCTTACACATTTTGTTGTCCTCATGGAGTACTACGAGTGTACGAAGTTTGCAGTGAATCCGCGTTCCAAACGTCGTGGCCTCCCCTTGTTAGTTTAAGTAGTTTGTAACCTACGGTCTGGTAACCCAGCTTTTGAGTCCGATAGATTTACAAACATTTGAACCTTACTTCTGTGGCACTGGTACAGGAACCGTAATGAATATTTTGTCAAAAAATCTTGGTTGCAAAAAAAACCAGGAAAAATAAAATTACATGTTCAAACGTATGTAAATCTATGGGGCTTAACTACTATGACCATCAGTCCCTAGGCTTACAAACTACTTTAACTTATGCTAAGGCCAGGAAATACACTCATGCCCAAGGGAGGACTGGAACTTTCGCAGCTAGGCGCCTTGGAACGCTCGGCCACTCCACCATGGCCAGGAAAAATTGTATTTGTGCAACCAAGACTGTTTTTTGCCAAAACGTAGTAAACGGTTAACTCTCTACAAATTGGAGAAAATTATTTATACGTATATAAAAGTAAACCTTCCAAAATAATTTTTTGTATTACAATAACCAAAAATCTGCTGTTTTACGACTAATTTTTGGACTCGCCGTCGGAAGTTCGAGTCGTCCCTCGGGCGTCGGTTTGTTTGTTTGTTTGTTTGTGTGTGTGTGTGTGTGTGTGTATGTGTGTGTGTGTGTGTGTGTGTGTACATGCGTGCGTGTTTTGTCAGTGTAAGTTGAAGTTGTTTCTAAGTCTGGAGACCAATGACCTCAGCAGTTTGGTTCCTTAGGTTTCCAAACATTTTAACTTTTGACAAATAAGTATTTTTTTCTTTATTGAATTTTGCAGCCAGTGTGTGTAGGCTGGCAGCAGCAGCTTGCTACGCTGCTCTTCAGCCGACAGCATTATTACGTACAGTAGACGGTTAACAACGCAGTAATGGAGATGAAATGTAGCGAATTCAAAAGACGAATGTAATTGAAGGTTAAAAGTAACACATAAGAAGTATTCAAAATCCGCAGGTAAGAAATGAAAGAGCCACGGTGTAAAATGAGAACAATCATCGACGAGAACTCAGCACAACGAGGACGACGATTAAAAAAAAAAAAAATAAATAAATAATAAAATAACACGTACGCCGACTATTGTTCAGGGGGAGCAGGGGGTGGTGGGAAGAGGGGACGGTCTAATAGGCGGAGGGAGGGGGAATGGGATCAAAGTTGGTAGACCCGGAGGGCATCATCCGGGAGTGGAAGGGTTCGGAAGTTGCCCTGGGATAGGGTGTGAAGGTGTAGAGTTGGCGGGTACAGTGGTGGAGGCGCGGCAGAGGCTCAGGATCGGTGAGGAAGGGATGAACCAGGGGTTTCCCGAGTCAAGCTTGTGGATAATGTAGCGGGTACGGATACTTTCAAGCAACCGAAGAAGGTGGGGGGAAGGAATAAGGTCAGAGGATCCGCGTGGGGCATGAGAGGCGGATATGGTACGCTAGACGGAGTGCGTTGCGTTCTAGAATTTGTAGGGCTTTATAGGAGGGGATGCGGGCGGAGATTCAGGCGGCGTTGAAGTTACAAAGGACGGGATACATTAGGGAGCGGTAAGTGTACAGGATGGTGGAGAGTTGGAGACCCATGTCCGTCCAGAAGGAGTTTAGGGAGATGGAGGGGGTGTGGGCCTTTTGTTGAATGGTTCTTAGGTGAGGAGACCACACGAGGGATCGATCCATGGTGAGGCGTATGGGGCGGCTGTAAAGGGTAAGGTGAAAGGCGGAAAGGCGGAAGGAACGGGTGGTACGAACCATGAGGATAGCCTGAGATTTTTCTGGGTTAACGATAAGGAACCAGTGGTTGCAGCAAGAGGAAAAGCGGGAGAGGTGTTCCTGGAGAAGGTGTTGGGATCGTGGAGAGAGGGGGCGAGGGCGAGGAAAGCGGTGTCATCGGCATATTGTTGGATATGAGAAATAAGCACTTATAAATCTTTTTTCAAAATCGCGTCAATGATTGCAAGATTAATAACTCAGTATGATATCTGTTGATACCGAAGCAAAACTGCAAGCAAACATGGCGAGAGCAGGAAGCGTTTTGAAGGAAAACCAACATTTTTTTTTTTTTCGAAAAGGAAAATGGAGTTGTAATTTATAAAATAAACTTCTAATATTGTATTTGTGAAATCGTTAATGTCCGCGACGTGGTCAGCAGAGGGCGCCTCTCCTGCCGGCACGTGGATTGCTTCCGTGACGCCAAGCCGACCTTGGCCGGAGTCGCAAACAGCTGGCCGCCGAGGCCGCTCACGGATTGACACGCCACAGTTGACTCAGTTAACCCTCTGCGTACAATTGGTTTGACACTGAGACCACCTTTAATTTAATGGCTCAAAGGCGGCTCAGTGGCTGCTCTGTAAAACCCTAACGGCACTGGACTATGCTACCTTGTGTCGTCAAGATATTCAACTCGGTGCCGGCTCGCCGGCCGCGGTGGCCGAGGGGACTAAGGCGCTCCAGTCACGGTCTTCACGGCCACTACGGTCGGGGGTTCGAATCCCCCCTCGGGCATGGATATTTGTGCCGTCCTAGTTCGTAAGTAGTTCATAAGTAGTTTGTAAGTTTAGGGACTGATGACCCCGTAGTTAAGTCCCATAGACTATACAAACATTTGAACATTTTTTTTTTTTTGCTGCCGGCTCGGGTAATACTTTTCCCGGGAAAGTAACAAAAACATTCAGCTGCACAGTGTATGCCATTGTGATGCTGAGGATCGTGAGGTTACATATACAGGGTGTTACAAAAAAGGCACGGCCAAACTTTCAGGAAACATTCCTCACACACAAAGAAAGAAAATATGTTATGTGGACATGTGTCCGGAAACGCTTAATTTCCATGTTAGAGCTCATTTTATTACTTCAAATCACATCAATGATGGAATGGAAACACACAGCAACAGAACGTACCAGTGTGACTTCAAACATTTTGTTACAGGAAATGTTCAAAATGTCCTCCGTTAGCGAGGATACGTGCATCCATCCTTCGTCGCATGGAATCCCTGATGCGCTGATGCAGCCCTGGAGAATGGCGTATTATATCACAGCCGTCCAGAATACGAGCACGAAGAGTCTCGACATTTGGTACCGGGGTTTCATAGACAAGAGCTTTCAAATGCCCCCATAAATGAAAGTCAAGAGGGTTGAGGTCAGGAGAGCGTGGAGGCCATGGAATTGGTCCGCCTCTCCAATCCATCGGTCACCGAAGCGTATGAACACGTCGACTGAAATGTGCAGGAGCTCCATCGTGCATGAACCACATGTTGTGTCGTACTTGTAAAGACACATGTTCTAGCAGCACAGGTAGAGTATCCCGTATGAAATCATGATAACGTGCTCCAGTGAGCGTAGGTGGAAGAACATGAGGTCCAATCAAGACATCACCAACAATTACTGCCCAAGCGTGCACAGAAAATCTGTGTTGATGACGTGATTGCACAATTGCATGCGGATTCTCGTCAGCCCACAAATGTTGATAGTGAAAATTTACAATTTGATCGCGATGGAATGAAGACTCATCCGTAAATAGAACATTTGCACTGAAAAGAGGAGTGACATTGTTGGATGAACCATTCGCAGAAGTGTACCCGTGGAGGCCAATCAGCTGCTGATAGTGCCTGCACACGCTGTACATGGTACGGAAACAACTAGTTCTCCCGTAGCACTCTCCATACAGTGATGTGGTCACCGTTACCATGTACAGCAGCAACTTCTCTGACGTTGACATTAGGGTTATCGTCAACTGCACGAAGAATTGCCTCGTCCATTGCAGGTGTCCTCGTCGTTCTAGGTCTTCCCCAGTCGCGAGTCATAGGCTGGAATGTTCCGTGCTCCCTAAGACGCCGATCAATTGCTTCGATCGTCTTCCTGTCGAGACACCTTAGTTCTGGAAATCTGTCTCGATACAAACGTACCGCGCCACGGCTATTGCCCCGTGCTAATTCATACATCAAATGGGCATCTGCCAACTCCGCATTTGTAAACATTGCACTGACTGCAAAACCACGTTCGTGATGAACACTAACCAGTTGATGCTACGTACTGATGTGCTTGATGCTAGTACTGTAGAGCAATGAGTCGCATGTCAACACAAGCACGGAAGTCAACATTACCTTCCTTCAATTGCGCCAACTGGCGGTGAATCGAGAAAGTACAGTACATACTAACGAAACAATTGGGTAGTTTGTCAATTGTCTGTACGAGTTATTTCAATTTACATTTAAAGAGAAATACTAAAATGAGCTCTAACATGGAAATTAAGAGTTTCCGGCCGGTCGCGGTGGCCGAGGAGACTGAGGCGTTCCAGTCACGGTCTGCACGGCCACTACGGTCGGGGATTCGACCTCGGGCATGGATATTTGTGCCGTCCTTAGTCTTAGCTAGTTGATAAGTAGTTTGTAAGCTTAGGGACTGATGACCCCGTAGTTAAGTCCCATAAGTTCTACAAACATTTGAACATTTGAAGCGTTTCCGGACACATGGCCACATAACATATTTTCTTTCTTTGTGTGTGAAGAATGTTTCCTGAAAATCTGGCCGTACCTTTTTGTAACACCCTCTATTGTTTTCGACTGTATTATCTTCTGAGTTGCCATAGTTCTGGTAAGTTACGAAAAGTTATGCATTGTAGAGTAGACTAATATTTTAGTTTTATCCACGTCTTGCGCAGCTTTATGTAGTCGACCAGTGGTTTCACTACGTAACCATACGTTCCAAAAAAATTTGTTAACACTCGAGTACTTTTCTCACGTTATATATTTATTTTCTATATCATTTGTAATGTAATTATAAAAAATAAAATGTTTCACAACTCAGTTTGGTTCCTTGGACCAGAGGGTTAAGGCGGGCATGTTCCTTCGCCACTCTGCTCTTATCAGAGTACGCGCCACCAGGCTAGGCAGTCTAGTGCTGGCCTACGCCTTCATCGTTGCCACGACGGCACGCTACGTATCGATACGCATAACCTTAACTCTGCCCGGACTGGACACTATAGGATTCGAAATATTTAAACATTCAACCGTTTCAGGATATTGAAATAAATCCAATGGCAAAGGTGAAAATTTGTGCTGGACCGGAATTCGAAACCTGATTTCCCGCTTTGGGCCAACGGTCTCCTTAACTAATTAGGCTATCCAGGCACGCTTCCCTTCCAACCCAAATTCTCACCTTGTAGCACACTACGATTGTAGTCCCTCCTGCCCATTTGATTCCTCTTGCTCGCAGCCTATACTGGATTCCCGCAAGGGATCGAGCGTATTAATGCGTCCGCATTGCAGTTGTCAATTGCCTGTTGGGCGGAAAATCCGGGTTCGAATCTCGGTCCAGCACAAACTTTCATATATTTGCCATGGGATTTATTTCAATGCCCTGAAACGGTCGAAATTTTAAATACTTCGAATTCGTAAAATTACGGCCGTTAATGTTAAGAAATGGTGTCTGTCCTTTAGGACATGTCCGAAAAGAACAGACACCATATAAGTAGCATAGGATTCAACTGATCGATGACCGGACATTCAAAATCCACCAGCGGACTTGGCACTTGCTGCTCTGCCACTGCTCCTGGTGCTCACTGAGATAATGTTAAGACTATTTTGTGTCTCTGATTATCTAGTAAAACTGTTTCTGGTTATCCCACGTCTAACATTGTTGTTTACCATCTTCCGATACAACAGTATTTCATTAAGGAGATCAATATTTCCTTGTAGAATATGAGTAGTTATCTAGTAAACAGACGTAGTCAGAAATAAGTAGGGGAAAGTAAAGTGCTGCTTGCTTCAAAACTTGAAAGAGTTTATTCCAATCAACATTATCAAAAGCCTTCTCCAAATCTACAAAATCTAGATATGTAGGTTTCCCTTTTCTTAATCTATCGTCTAGGATAAATCGTAAAGTGAGTATTGTCTCCCGTGTTCCTACATTTCTCCTGAACCCAAACTGATCTTCCTCAAGGTCGGCTTCTACGAGCTTTTCCGTCCTTCTGTAAATACTTCGTGTTAATATTTTGCAACCATGAGTTATTAAACTGATGCTTCTGTAGTTTTCACACTTGTCTGCACCTGCTTTCTTTGGAATGGGGATTATTACATTTTTCTTAAAGTCTGAGGGTACTTCGCCTGTGTCATACATCTTACACACCAGGTGAAACAGTTTCGTCATGGCTGGTTCTCCCACAGACTTCAGTAGCTCTGAGGGAATGTCATCTACTCTAGGGGCCTTGTTTCGACTTAGGTCTTTCAGTGCTCTGTCAAATTCATCTCTCAGTATAGTATCTCCTATTACATCCTCATCTACTTCTTCTCCCCTTCCTACAATATTGCCTCTAAGTTCATTTCTTCATAGAGCCTCTCTATATACTCGTTCCACCTTCCAGCTTTCCCTTCTTTCCTAAGAACTGGTTTTCCATCTGTTTTCTCGATATTCATAGAATTGTTTTTCTTATCTCCAAATATCTCTTTTATTTTTCAGTAGGCTGTGTCTATTTTTCCCCTATTTATACATTCTTCTACATCCATGCATTTGCCTTCTAGTCACTCCTGCTTAGCCATTTTGCACTTTCTGTCAATCTCATTTCTTAGTCGTCTGTACTCCATTTTGCCTGTTTCATTTACTGCATTTTTATATTTTCTCGTTTCATCAATTAAATTTAGTATGTCCTGTGATATCCAAGGATTTTTTGTAGGTCTTGCCTTCCTACCTATTTTGTCCTCTGCTGCCTTCACTATTTCATCTCTCAATGCTATCCATTCCTAATGTTAGAACAACTTTAAAAAGGAAGGAAGATTTCCGACGTCGTCAGACGAAGAAGACGAAGCAAGTGTATTTTGTAATATAGGCTGTACACTGTCTCCTTATCAAAGGAGGGTGACTTCAGTGTCTTTCTTGTCGTTGCATAGCTCATGAATAACGCCCCAGTGCCAAGGAAGAAGGGAACTACCTTGTATGTAATTTCTTTTATTAATAATGTGTGTATTTGGTTTATTATTGGTGCCAATTATTGAGAAATTTGGCTATTTATGGAAATATTTTCAAGTTTTCATTAAGCCACTTCCTTGATCCACAAACAATGCCGACGTGGGTAGCCTGTGTACTTCAACGGTAGGCTTAATTAGCAAACTAATTTATCACGGAAATCAGTATAAATGTGTTAAAGAGTTCAGGCTCACAGATTTACTCTACTTTCCCCTATATTTCAATTTCAGAAACAAGAATATTTCTGTTTTCTACGAGGGGTGTTCAAATGAAGAGAAACGAAACGACACTGTGGTATAATCGAAGTCTTTATCCAAAAGTAATCACCAGAGGCCTGAGCACAACTATCCCACTGTTTAACGAGCCGAAGGATTCCATACTCCCAACATTCCTGTGGCTGTGACAAGAGACAATCGTCTACTGTGCCCTTTCAGTTCGTCGTCCGAGTTGAAGGGCTTCCCTCTGTTATGTTTTTTTTTTTTTTTTTTTTTTTTTTTTTTTAGCGGACGAAACAGACACAAGTCACAGAGCGACACCACACACACACACACACACACACACACACACACACACACACACACACACACACACACACACAAAGACACTCTCTCTCTCTCTCTCTCTCTCTCTCTCTCTCTCTCTCTCTCTCTCTCTCTCTCTCTCTCTCTCTCTCTGTCCCCTTCTTCTTCAAATAACATTCTTACTCTTTCATTTTGTTCACAAACAAAGGTTAGCAACCAACATACATTTAGTTATATTGGCAATGAAACAAATGAAACACGAAAATGCAGAAAGTAAATCAGGGCTGCTAAACACCTCCAAAATGGGTACAAATGTGCGAAATTCCGTATTCTGTCAGGTATACAATGTGCAACATGTGGCCTTGACCAGATGGAAGAAACACCAGAAGGTAGTCGAAAAGGCAACGAAAATGTAAGTAGAAACTTCTTCACTTATGTAAAAAAATAAATAAATAAATAAATAAAGTTTATATTCTGGAAACAATACATCTCACAAAAATTTGTACTTGTAGATCCCACTGAAAATGCCTTTAAAATAAAAGGCGAAACGCGTCTGGGAGAAATTAAATCAACTGCAGCAAACAAGGCGTTTTTTCACCTACAAAACCGAAGAATTTCGGCGCTTGATGCAGAAGATGGCCACCCAAACAGACTTGTTTAGTAGACGGAGGTGACGACGCACGCTTCGCTTCCCTAGATGTCGCACTTCGTTATCCCACAGCAGCATATGCAAATGTCAACCAATTTGCTTGTTAAGACGTTTCGTAACTTTTCATTTAAACAACCCTCGTATATTATGGAAGTATAAGTAATGGAGAAGTACCCATAAAGGAAAATCACTGATAAAAGAACGGAAAAACTATAAATGGTGTTCGTAGGAAAAAGAAGGAAAAATATTAGAGTGGTTATTCATAATAAGCAGGAGTTTCAGGTACAAACACTGCTCTGGAACAAATTTTTATTTGTCACAACATTTTAAATGAGTTACTGCTTCACCTAAAAGGTTTAATTTGCGTCACTTCAGATGATCAAATTTCATTGATTTATTATCCATTTACTGAATCTTTTCAGAGAGATTTATTCAACTAAGACATAAAAGTTACTAAAAATTTGGTTTTCCTCATTGTCTGAAAGTTCGGCCCACTTATTCCAATAGTGTCTTGTACAGAAACAAAAATTACCAGTTTTAATGCATTTTATGCAATCTTTGATTTTTTAAATCTCTTATATTGCACGATATTAATATCTTATATATTAAAAGAATTTATGAAAACTGAAGTCAGTCGGCAAGACCAAACTACCCGTCCGATTTCCTTCATTTTTGTTTTAAACGAAAGGTATTCATCCACAGATTTGTCATCAGGTATCAGAATTAACATAAGTCTCTCCATCCTTTATTTTTATTCAAACGCGGTATCTTTCTGTCCTTGCAATGAATATTTTAATCGATTTGCTTTACGATGTCTTCAGTTCTAATTAAGGTACGCAGTTCTTTTTGACCTAACAACACTCATCGGATCAAGCTCTTTCATTTGCGCTTTTAAACAATGTATTGATTGATTCTGAAGAAAGCTATTTGTGAACATTCAACTTTACTTCCATTTTTTCCAAACTTTTTTTGTCATTTCACTAACGGTGCGAAGTATTCGTAAGGGCCCTGTATATAGTAAGCAAAATAATCCTCGAAATGTTGGCTAGTATATTTTTAGCACGAACGTCTGTCTTGAGATGTATCTCATTTTTCAGCCGCACGGTACGCTTACGAGAAGGCTCCGGCAGTATCTCAGTCGACAGATAAGCGCGCGCCCACTTTTATGCTCCGTCAGCAAGTTGTTTATCGCGTGGCGCGCGCGCGGGTGGAAGGAAATGAATGGGCCGTGTCTGGGCCGGGTGGGGAAGGCCACACGTGCGCAGATAACGCGCTCACCCGACATCACTTGCGTCCGAAACAACCAGCGCGCGAGGCGTATGCACAGATTCCAGAATTACCGTGCTTCACGCCTGCAAACTACTCAGAAGGATTGACTGCAGACTGTTCGATTAATCATATCCATACCCGGGCCGCTGAAACATTGCACTTGACGTTTCGCGTTACGGCGAGTTAAGTTGGCTACACTGCTTTAGCGACGTTGCAACACAAGCCTCTATACACACAGCAGACGAAACGGTTTTCAGCTGCATCTCGTAAATGTAAGCTATTGAGCAATAAAAGTGCATATAATAATTCGTTCTTGAACAGCAATTAATTAACGGCATATTAATGAAGACCAGAGCACAACAATGCACACGCTTTCAATAACGGAGCAAAGCAATATAGAAAATAAGCATTGGATCACGACAGATACGAAATAAACAATAACCAAGATAGTAACTTCTCTCTCTACGTTTTATAGTCAGAATACTTTTCACTCACCATTTTACGGCGACAATGGTACAATTACATCCAGCTCCCAATCTTCACTGTTGTCGTCATTGCCAAAATCGTCGTCATCACCAAGATAAATCATTAACCGTTGTTTCCAAGATGCAGCATCCACATTGACAACAGCTTCATGCAACAGCTTTTCCACCTCTGTTATTGTTCCTTAAGTAATTCTTCACGTCACTCCATACCAATTTTATAGGGTTAAAACGGCAGTGAAATGGGGGCAGATTTATTTCATTGTGACGCTGCTCCTTTGTGATTTCGTCTGCTGCATATGTGGGTGTAATAAATGTTCAAATGTTTGTACAGCTTATAGGACTTAACTACGGGGCCATCAGTCCCTAAACTTACAAACTACTTATGAACTACTTACGAACTAGGACGGCACAAATATCCATGCCCGAGGGGGCTTTCGAACCCCCGACCGTAGTGGCCGTGCAGACCGTGACTGAAGCGCCTCAGTCCCCTCGGCCACCGCGGCCGGCTGGGTGTAATAGGCTTATTTTGTTTCACGGGCGATTATATAAGAAGTTTTGACATTGACATATCTGCAGCAATATTTCTTTCTTGTAACCACTGCACCATAACTTTTTTCCGATCGTTTGAAGCGAGAATGAACTTCCTGCTCAGAGCATAAGCATCCAAGTTTTTATTCATACGAAATTGAGAATTTACTCAGAAAACGTCACTAGACAAACGTCTTTTCGGTAACATTATCCAATTACTTGAACTCGGAAAGTCAAGTTAAACTACTAACAGTAAAACAAATCCCGCGAAAAAAGCACACACAACATAAACACGCGATAAACACGATACACAACTTTTTTTACGGTAGAACCGAACAAAGCCGGCAACGCGGGAACGTTGACGTCACGCCACGTGATCACTGGAAGTGTTTATCGCGCTGTGATTGCATCGTTCCTAGCGACTAGCGCTTCTTGCTCTTCACTTGTTATTTGTAAACGTCAAGTGCAAAGTTTCAACGGCCCGGGTATACAACTACATCGAGCGAGGTGGCGTAGTGGTAACTCTGGACTCTCATTCGAGAGGACGGCGGTTCAGACCCGCCTCCGGCCATCATGATTTAGATTTTCCCTAAAACACTCCAGGCAAATGACAGGATGGTACCTTTGAGAAGGGCACGGCCGATTTGCTTCCCTATCCCTGACAAACTATCCGAGCGTGTGCTCCTCTTTAAAAGGCTAGGCGCAAATTGAGAAGCGTATAGCACTCGCGCAGTGAAGCGGCGCAGCACGCGTTTTTGTGACCAACGTGTTCTAATGGGGCCGCGCAAATTGGCACGCAGTACATCACCAAGGTACGTTGACTAGAAAGGTATGCCAGTTTGGGCTTCTTCACTGTCATTGGTTAGCGCTGCATTACGTGATGAGGTGTTTTTTTGTTTTTTTTTTTGTTTTTTTTTTTTTTGCGAGAGCACATGTCTAACTTTTATAGATTTCCCACAATCACTATTTATGTAGTCTGAAGCCATCCTGCGTCATCGCCTTAGGAGAGAAATATGGTACATATGCTTCACTCGTAAACGTTAGACATATGCTCTCGCTGACTTTTGTTTTAGACCTTTGTGAGATCTACAACTTAGAAACCTCATCACGATACGTTCAGTAGTTCTAAAGTTATAGGAGGTTAAAGGGACAGGCAGAGAGAAAATATGCTTCTGTTTTATATAATATCATGATTTCACCCCCTTAGAGTGCGAATTTCGAAATTTTACTATGCCTATAACCGTGACGCTAGTTCTTGTAATGAGTTGACGAAGTTTTATCGCAATCGACAGAATGGCATTGACAGGCATAGCATACGGACAAACAATTCATTCTGCAAGTCTCTTTTGCAATCGGCTTCACAAAAATGTTAGCAACAAATTCTGGCATTTTTCACATTTATCTCGTCTGGCCGTTTACAGCGAGAGATCCATATGCGCTGAAGTTCCTCATCTTTTGGAAACCGATGGTACAAAATATCTTCCGTCTTGCGTCCACTGTTATTGCACTCCGCAACAGCACAACACGAAGTATTCTTACTCATAATTACAGAAAGAATACATGGAAAAATTGTTCCCTAATGCAAGAAAGCTACTTTCTATCCGAACACTTAACAGGTCACCAAACGAGCGAGCGCAAAACATAACAGAATTCGAAAACGAAAAAAAAAAAATGTCACAGTGGGATTCGAACCACCGACTCTATGGTAGTGAGGCCAGAACGCTGCCACCTGAGCTACAACGATAGATGCTGCTGGAGTTTTAATTATTGGTACTTACGCGTACTTTGCAAAACTTCCAAGTCGATTTTCTCGAGAATATTTGAGATTTGCGTCGAATAGCTTTGGCTGAATATTATTTAAGTTGTGAACTTCACGTACCATAATATAAAGAAATTCTAAAATCCGGTACCCATGTGGTCTCCTTGTTACAAGATGCAACAGCTCTACTAAAGAGGCTGCCTATGCTAAACTTCCCCATTCTCTTTTGGAGCATTGCAGCGCAGTGTGAAATCCTTATGAGGTGGGACATATAAAAAGTTCAGAGAAACGTAGCTCGTCTTGTATTATGACAATACAGATGAGCGAGTGCCACAGAAATGATATACGTGTTGCAATGGAAACCATTAAAGATAGGCGTTATTCATTGTGGCGAGATATATTTACGATATTTTTTCCATCGCCTCTCTCCTCCGAAAGCGAACATATTTGGTTGGCACCACCAAGATAGCGAGACACGAACGTCATTACGAAATAAGAGAAATCAGATGGAAAACAGAAAGTCTTATGCGTTCCTTTTTCCTTCGAGCTATTCGAGAATTAAACGGTCGAGAAATACTGTAGTCTGAAATCGGTCCCATGAACCAATGTTGAAGGTTTGTAAATCTATTGGATCTAACTGCTATGGTCATCAGTCCCTAGACTTAAAAACTACTTTAACTTACACTAAGGACAACACACACATACACCTATACCTGAGGGAGGACTTTAACCACAGGCGGGATCGACCGTCCAGTCCATAGCATGATGCCTTAGAGTACCATGCGGCTACTCCTACGCTGCGATTCGATGAACACTCTACCATACAAAATAGATGTAAATCACAGAGTAGCTATGTCGTCAATCTGTACATTGAGCGAGCTGTGAAGGAATGGAAGAGAAATTTGGAGAAGGAATTACAGCTCAAGGAGAAGAAATAAAAATTGGCGGTTTGCTGATGACAATGTAATTCTGTTCAGAGCCGGCAGAGGACCTGGAAGAGCAATTGAACGGATTGGACAGTGTCTTGAAAGGAGAACATTAACAAGAACATTAACAAGAACCAGACAAGGGTATTAGAATGAAATGTAATAAAATCAGGCGATTCTGGAGGAATTATATTCGGTAATGAGGCAATAAAAGTAGTAGATGACTTTTGTTATTTGGGTAACAAAGTAACTTCTGATGGCTGAAGTAAAGAAGTTATAAAATGTAGTAAGTATGGCTATGAGAAAAAAGGCGTTTCTGAATAAGCGAAGTTTCAAATTCAAATGTTTGTAGAGCTTATGGGACTTAACTACGGGGTCATCAGTCCCTAAACTTGCAAACTATTTATGAACTAGCTAATATTAAGGACGGAACAAATATCCATGCCCAAGGGGGGATTCGAACCCCCGACCGTAGTGGCCGTGCAGACTGTGACTGGCGCGCCGCAGAACGCTCGGCCACTGCGGCCGGCAAGCGAAGTTTGTTGACATCCAAAATTAATTAAAATTTTATGAAGTCCTTTCTGAAAGCATTTGTCTGGAGTGTAGCACTCTACGGGAGCGATACAAAAACGATGCAGAGTTCAGACAGAAAGATGACAGAAGCATTTGAAATGTGCTACAGACGAATTCTGAAGATTAGGTGCGTAGATCGCGTAACAAAGGATGAGGTGATGAAAAGAACTGGGAGGAAAGTAATTTTTGGCATATCTTGGCTAAGAGAAGGGTTCGATTAGTGGGACACATTCTAAGACATCAAGGAATCTTCAGTTTTGCATTGGAGGGAAGAGTGTAGGGTAAAACTCCTAGAGGGAGACCGAGAGACGAGTAAAGTATATAGATTCCGCTCTTATACAGAGATGAAGATGCTTGCATAGCACAGGATAGCGTGGAGAGCTGCATCAAACAAGTTTCAGGACTGAAGACAACAACAACAACAACTATGTGCATGTAGACGTAAATTTAGATGTCCGTGGCCCAGGAGGGTTAGGGGAGGGGAGAGGAGCAGGGAGAGAGGCACACAGAAATCGTTTGATTTACGAGCAAATCAATTTTTAATCACAGTGGCAAAGTCCCTCAGGTGCGTCAGAAAGGGGAAGTGTGGTGGAGGAGGGGAGTAGATTGGCGACCGTTGGACAGTGTCAAAAAGGAAACAGTGGATTATTGTAGGACGAGACCTAAAAGGAGTTGGTGAGGTGGGGAGTGGGTCACAACTGGTTTCGATTGATCGCTCAAGGTCACCCACCCTCTCAGGGATCTGTTACAATCATGTTTCCTGTTCGTCAATGTTCAAAAATGTTTGTAGAGCTTATGGGACTTAACTACGGGGTCATCAGTTCCTAAACTTACAAACTACTTATGAACTAGTTTATACTAAAGACGGCACAAACATCCATGCCCAAAGGGGGACTCAAACCCCTGACCGCAGCGGCCGTGCAGACCGTGACTGGCACGCCGCAGACCGCTCGCCACTGCGGCCAGCTCGTCACTGTCCCACACAGCCGTCACGATCCCCTCCTCATTCCTCTCCCCCACACTCTCCCACTTCTTAGTACGCCACTTTGGTATTGGATTTATTGACTTTTAATAAAATTGACCAATTAATCTCCCCCTCTCGAGCTTCGGCTTACATTAAACTCCTGCTTCTGATGTACCTGTGGCACTATGTCACTCTGCTATTAAATGGTTTGACTTTTAAAGCCCACGTTTACCTGTCTGCAACTGTCCCATAACTGCCTCTCCGCCTATCCCCTACCCCTCCTTGATCCCTTAAGGAAAGAAGGAAGCTTAGGGTTTAACGTCCGACGACAAAGTGGTCATTGGAGACGGAACTCACGCTTGGATTTTTGTGTAAAGATGGGAAAGGAAATAGGACATGAGCATTAAAATGAACCGTCCTTTCGTTTGCCTGAAGTGATTTACGAAAATCACAGGAAACCTAAATCTGCATTGCCGAAATTGGGTTTGATCCCTCAGTCTGGATAAAGAGAAGAGCGCGCAGGGGGATAGTCTGTATTCTACTATAGATTCAGTAACTGAAGTGATTCTCAGGATTTTTTTAAGTTTAATATTAAAGCACATATAATGCCATAACACTAATTATAATTACAGAGATTCTCCACATCATACAAGATCAAGAATTTTTTTTTCTTTTTTCGAAATGAATGTTTGTAAGTCAGTGGAGCAAACACAGTTATCTCACATCGCTAGGGGAAAAAAAGACTACATAAGACTTCTTGCCGATATTCGAATTTACGTGAGTAAAATTGAATAATTTGCACCTTCTTCAGTGCAATGCAATTGAAAAGTGAATCTCCGGTAAATATGGAGATGGGGATGGGGTGTGAAAACAGGAGGTCCGCAGCGGTGGAGTGGTCGAGCGTTTTAAGGCGCCCTGCTGTGGAGCGCACGTTTGCTCGCCGTCGAAGGTTCGGATCCTCCCTCGGGCATGAATGCGTGCGTTGTCGTTAGGTTACCTCAAGTTAGTTTAAGAAGTTTGTCAGTCTAAGGACTCATGACCATACCAGTTTGGTCCAATAGGTTTACAAACATTTGAACAGGAGGTCCATCAGTCGAATCCCCGGAACAGTATTCTCATGTTTGAAAGTTCCATAAGATCGACAGCTGTTACTGACAAAGGAGCCATTAGGACTACAAATATGAATCATGATTTTCGCAGATATAAAACTCTTCTGACAAGGGAAACTCCCCACAGCAACCTCCTCAGATATGATGGTAAGATGGCGCAGTAGATGCCCCGCCAAAATCTGAACACAGCGCATGCGTCCAAACGAGAAGAAGATGAACAGAACTGAAAAAAACAAACAACATAGTGCCGCGCGGGAGTAGCCCAGCGGTTGGAGCGCCACCTTACTCATCACGAGCCCCCCCCCCCCGTGTCGGATGTTCGAATCCTCCCTCGGGTATGGATGTGTGTATTGTCCTTAGGTTAGTTTACCTTAGTTTAAGTAGTTTGTAAGACTAGGGACTGATGACCAACGTAGTTTGGTCCTATAGGATTACAAACATTTGAACAATTTGAAACAACATAGAGATATTGAATCGTGCAAGTGTAAGATGCCCTACGTTCGGGAGGCACTTTGATATCTAGAAATATGGTTATAGTATTGGATTGCGACGCGGGGCAACCGTGTTCTAATCTGTTTGAGTTGTATGATTTTATTTTATTTTCACATAATTTTGAACTTTCTGTCTTTCGTCTTTTTTAAGCATTGGCAATTTTCTTACAAAACATTAGTTCAAAAATATGATTCATGTGGTAGGAACATATTTCCGGCGCAAGCAAAAGTGATTAATAGTGAATGTAAGCGAGGTGCTGCATAGACGTCTCACTGAAATGGAGCCGCGAGGAGTAGCCGAACGGTCTAAAGCGTCTCGCTGCGGAGCGCGCGGTTGCTCGCCATGGAGGTTCGAGTCCTCCCTGGGGCATGGGTGTGTGTGTTTGTCCTTACGTTAGTTTACCTAGGTTTAAGTAGTTTGTAAGCTACGGACTGATGACCACGCAGTTTGGTCCGATAGATTTACAAACATTTGAACGTTTTTCACTGAAATGAAAACATCTCCGCATTGGGCTGTATTCAAATATTTGTATATGTAAGTGACTTAACTGCTGCGGTTATCAGTCCGCAGGTTTACAAACTACTTAAACTAACTTATGGTAAGGACAACACAGACACACGCATGCCAGAGGGAAGACTCGAATCTCCGACGGCGAGCAACCGCGCACTTTGGAGCAAGTCGCCTTAGAGCGCTCGGCCACTACATCGCGGCTGTGCTGTATTAACTGACGTAGGCTATGTCGTGTTTTAGTTTCGTTCTGTTTTCATGTTTGTTGAGCCGCAAAGTCGCCACACTACAGCGCGTTCATCTCTCATCGGACCTAGTAGTTCCATGTGGGTTCAAACATCTAGCATAGTTGTATGGGAGATCTCGTATTTTCACTGGTACTCCGGGCAGGGATCTCGTGGTTAGATGGCATATGTACATCGTATTTGTTCTATACAAGTACCACATGTTCTGTGTGACTCTTGCATTCCGTTTTGCAAGTTTTGATTCTTGAATTTTTTGTTGTAACCTTGTTCACACCTGTTAATTTGTTATCTTCATTTTTCTGAGAGGTCTATGCAGCACCTCGCCTGCATCAACTATACATTCCATTTAGTTGCGACGGTAAAACACGAAAAAAGTACTGCATAACCACGATTTTGGTTATTCATTGCCTTTACATAAAAACAAAATCAGAAAGTGACACGTTGTACACAGTAATCTAAATATTCTAAATGTGTGTTCAAGATTTCCGCATACACTAATACCTGATATCACGACTCTTACACTGATAAATGTCTATTTGTCGTGCCATGCTTTCCACTAGATCATCAAAGGATTGTTGGTCCAGATTGTTCTACACTTTAACAGAGATTCGGCGTAGATGTCTCAGATTGGTTTCAGCCAAAATCAGCCCTATTTAATGGAACCCAGGCATGCTCGATAGGATTCATCTCTAGAGAACATTCTGTCCATTGTAATCTTGCAATGTCTTTATCATGAAGGAGCGCATTCACAAAATTAGCACACGAATTGTCGCCCATTAAGACGAATACCTTGCCGAAATGCTGGCAATATTGTTGAACTATACGTCGATGGATATAATCCCTATACTGTATAGCCGTGTGATTTCCATCTACGACCACCAGAGTCCCACATAATGCCACCCCAAAACATCAGGGAACCATCACCTTCTAGCACTGGCCGGACAGTGTGTTTAAGACGTTCAGGCTCATTGGGCTGTCTAAAATCGTTTCCGACTATTGTCTGGTTGAAAGCATATGAGTCTCATCTATGAATACTCCTTTATGCCACTCCTGACGAGTCCATTCAGCATGATGTCGGACTCATCTGTACCGCACTGCATGGTGTGTAGGTGTCAAAGCTGGAACTCGCCATGGACGTCGAGAGTGAAGTTGTATGCAGCCTATTACGTACAGTCGTTGACAGAATTCGCGAGACCCCTCGCCTAATCGCTATGCACAACCGCAAAGTTTCTCTGCCTGTTTGGAAGTATAAACAGCTACGGGACACGATCGTACATACTGTCGATTACACGGGTATCTGACACGAAATCTGAGAGGAAAACAGTTGTCTTCCAGTATCACAGCCAGTTGTAACAACACGCACGCTTGCTGTGGGACGAGAAGGGGAATCGCAAACGGATTTTAGAAAGTGCTTTGCGTTTTTGCCATAGCTATTCGCGACCGACGCATTCTTTTCTTATAGTTTCAGTGAACGAAGGCAGCAATAACAATTGAGATGCTGCAGTTCGTGAATGTTGTCGGACGTTGCTGACACATGGGAAGGAAAATATGCATGCGTAAGATAGATTTAATTGAATGACAAGACAGGAGGCGAATTATGGACATTAGCCACTACTTAAAGTAACCTTCATCACACACGGGTATCTGACCAACACCACGTAGAGAGAAGGCTGCGACGCTTTCGTGTGGCGTCAGACAGAGTAGGTTGCGCGCTCATAGCCAACACCGTCTAGATACAAGGCTTCACAAAAAGTCTGTGTGACGTCACACCGATAGGCTGCCCTCGCAAGCTCACTGGCGGAAGCTACGAGGCAGTGGGCTGTGCCCCAGTGGCCAGCCAGTGAGCTTGCGAGAGCAGCCTATCGGTGTGATATGACCCGGACTTTTTGTGAGGCCTTGTATCTAGATCAGGGGTGGGCGAGCAGCGAGAGCCGCGAGGGCAGCGCTGAGCGGCCTTGAGAGACAGCAGTGCTGTGCGCTGTGGCTGGCCAGGGGCAGATGTGCAGCTGTGAGGGCGCTGAAATACTTACTGCACGTACAAAAGACACGAGGTCGTTTCAAGCTGATGCGGCTTCCGTGAAAAGGGCACCGGTACAATCATATCTGCCACAGCATGTTTGAGTGGGATGTAAGTGTTAATAGTGCTTACCCGAAAATTGTGTCTCCTGTACCATGCAACGGTTGCTCATGTAAGGATGAAACACGGTTTCGAACCACTGTAAAACCTACTCTCGTGGCCACAAATAGGACATAGACGTAAAGAATTAAGATAAGACTCTTTATTCTAAATGTTACCTTATATTTTCACAGAATTGTGTAGATTTTTTTTAACAAAATGTAACAAAACTGAACTTTCTGCAACTAAAAACCTGCTTCATTACAATGACAAGTAACTGGGTGGTCGGTCAGAAGGTAATAATTATTAAGGTTCATTACATCCTTAGGAAAGGATGAAAACTGACACCATTCTGAAGGGGGAAAAAATTCCACAACTCAAGACCTGAGAGCAATGGAAAAAGTTCACTGCCTATGTCAGTGGTACCACAACGAAGTTGTCGTGGTTCGATAAGGAACTTCTAAAAAATAACCAAATAAGTACATGGGAAAATTTGTAAGCTACAGGAAAATAAAATGTCCCTACTGCGAGAAGCAAAAGCCTTCTTCCTGGAGGAAGTAAAAGGGATAACTAAACTTAACTCCTATGATATATAGAAAACATAAAGGGGAAGAAACTCTATGATCACAGAGCCTATCAGTTTCCTGTCAAGATAAACAACAAGGTGACATACACATAAAAGAATTGTCACTTCAGAGGAGAGGTACTACGAACAAAAAAGAAATAAGCATTAATTTACATAATTCTGGATTTATTTAAAATGATTTTGAACCAATATCTCGAAGTTATCGAGAACGAGTGGTTCCGCGCGGTGTAGTGACATGCGCGGCTAGTCGAGTAGTCGAGTGTTAGTGGGGGGCACTGCTGGCTGGCGGAGTGGGGGGGGGGGGGGCGCGAGCAGGCCGTGAAGCCGCTGAGAGCGCGAAACGGCATTTGCCCAGCCCTGATCTAGACGGTGTTGGCATAGCTGCCTGGGTAGCCGCTGGGGCACGGCCCACTATGCCGAAGTAGCGAGTCTGACAGCTATGCACGCGCAACCTACTCTGCATGACGTCACACGAGAGCGCCGCGGCTTTCTCTCTAGGTGGTAGTGATCTGACACGAAATATGAGAGGAAAACAGTTATCTTCCAGTATCATAGCCAGTTGTGACAACACGCTCGCTTGCCATGCGACGTGAAGGGGAATCGCAAACGGATTTTAGAAAAAGGTTTGAGTTGTAGCCATACCTTTTTAAGCTATTCGCGACCGACGCTTTCTTTTCTAATAGTTTCAGTGAACGAAGGCAGCAAAAACAATTGAGATGCTGCAGTTCGTGAATGTTGTCGGACGTTGCTGACACATGCGAATGGAAAATATAGATGCGTAATATAGATTTAATTGAATTACAAGACCGGAAGTTAATTATGGACATTAGCCACTACTTTAAGTAACGTTGAGTAATAATTTGTATCGCAAAGATTGTGAGGAAATTATTGTTGACAGACAACAATCTTATTCTGTAACCATGTAAATATATTGATAATACGAAATGAAACATGTGCAACAGAGAATTGCATCAAATGAATGTCTTTGTATCCGAGACATAATTATATTTTTATTCCGTATCTTTCAATAACGACACAAAAGCTACGTTTTTTGTGTAAGCAACATTAGCAATATTAGGAATATTAAATTGCTGTGACATTCAAATTCGTAGTTGTTTAATCTAATCCAGTTTCACTCCAGACGGTAGTACGAGGAGAATTCCGAATAACGGCGAGCCCCGTGTTCGCCACTTGGCATCCCCAGAGGTCAAGGAGATCTTTTGGTGTGAGTTTGTCACGAGTATCGAACACGTGACGTTTCGCATAAAAAGGAAAAGCAGTCAAGAATCCTAAGATTGGTTTGAACACAACAGTACTTTATTAGGCATGGTCCTGATTGGAGATGGTATGCCGTTGACTTCCTCCGACCTACAGTTTAACGTGGGGTTCCGAGCCACGGTGCTACTCGATATTTTTCACATCAGCAATACTGCCAGAGGCGAATGAAGTGGAAAGTAACAGATAAAAATCGCAGCATCTGGCGAGGGTCGAACCCGCGCCCTATGGATTCATAGTCTGGCGCTCTACCACTGCTGTACTGAGCCGCAAGTTTCTCATAGTCATCAAAAACATCAACCCGCCATACCACCGGCACCTACGAATACATCATGCAGGAAGTAGACACCTGATCAATCACCTTAGAATGAAGTCTGCCATCTTTGCCAAAAAGCAGGCATTAATTTGATGCTGCGAACAGAGAACCCACGATATAGAGTAACTTATAAAATCTCGAGCCTAACTTCTTCTGCTAATGTCGCTTAGAATCACGTGTAGCCGCCGCAGATTCTGTCAGAAGTTGGACCTCGCACGGGAATCGGTAACGGCGAGTGTAAGAGGACATGGACGATAGGGGCGCTACATCCATATCGTCTGACTTGAGGAGCGGTTAGTGGTTGAGCACGGGTAGCCAAGTGGTTAAGGCGACAGCTGGCCCAAAGTTGGAGACACGGATGCGATTCCAGATCCAGCGCACATTTTCACTGCGTAAACAATGCTAGATGGAGCAGACCGCGACATGCTCGGTCACTTGTTTTGCCCCACTCCGCGGCTGCAGATGTAACGCTGATTAGTAAAGTAACATGAAAATACGTGATAATGGTTCGTCTCGTTATATTTGGGCAGAAATTGTCAGAATAATAAGAGAAAAGCGACAGTCACCGTCGAGTCGACGCGTTTTATTATGCGATTCAGGACTCATGGAACAAGTTACTTGAATGACGACGTTATGTGGGTAGAGTTGTGGGTTCACTGCCCGACAGACTTCGAGCCGTCTTTGAGGCAGAAAGCGGCTATACGCTAGGTTGAGCAGTATTAGTAACGAGTTGTTATTGTTTTCTTCGTTTTTTAACCAGTCAGAGACTTCCCATGAACCACAGACATTGCCGAGGTGGGGTGGCTTGCGTGCCTCAACGATACAGATAGCCGTACCGTAGGTGCAACCACAGCGGAGGGGTATCTGTGGAGAGGCCAGACAAACGTGTGGTTCCTGAAGAGGGGCAGCAGCCTTTTCAGTAGTTACAGGGGCAACAGTCTGGATGATTGACTGAGCTGGCCTTGTAACATCAGCTAATGTGGCTTTGCCACACAGCTACTGCGAACGGCTGAAAGCAAGGGGAAACTACAGCCGTTACCTTTCCCGAGGACATGCAGCTCTACTGTATGAACATATGATGATGGCATCCTCTCGGGTAAAATATTCCGGAGGTAAAATAGTCCCCCATTCGGATCTCCGGGCGGGGACTACTCAGGAGGATGTTGCCATCAGGAAAGACAATACTGGCATTCTACGGATCGGAGCGTGGAATGTTAGATCCCTTAATCGGGTAGGAAAATTAGAAAATTTAAAAAGGGAAATGAAGGCTTTTGAAATATGGTGCTACAGAAGAATGCTGAAGATTAGGTGGGTGGATCGCGTAACTAATGAGGAGGTACTGAACAGAATTGGGGAGAAAAGAAATTTCTGGCATACCTTGACTAAAAGAAGGGATAGATTGGTGGGACACATTCTTAGACATCAAGGAATGGTGAATTTAGCATTGGAGGGAAGTGTGTGGGGTAAAAATCGCAGAGGAAGACCAAGAGATGGATACAGTAAGCAGATTCAGACAGATGTAGGTTGTCGTTCTTATGTGGAGATGAAGAGGCTTGCTCAGGATAGGGTATTGTGGAGAGCTGCATCAAACCAGTCTCCGGACTGAAGACAACAACAACAACAACAACAACAACAACAAAGAAGTGTTATTTACTTTTACTTTAAGAAAAAGCTGTAAGTTTAAACTGGACGCACAAACTAATTTCATCAGGATTCATAACATTTATTTTTCCGAGAGAAGTAGTACTGATTTTCTAAATACAACCAATCTCTAAAAATACATGGTTCTGCAAAATTGTTTTTAAAAGATATGCCAAAAGTTTAAATATAAAATAGAAGCCCGCCGATTAAGGCGTAATTTGAGAGCAAAGTTCAGGCTAGAAGGGGAGATAAGGAGGCCCGCAGAAAAAGTAACAAGATTTTGCAAATATTTATGAAGGAAAAAGGATTAGGCCGCATGAGAGGACCGAAATTAAGCAATGACGACAAGTGATAATGTGCGCTGGGCCAGGAATCGCATCCGTGTCTCCAACTTCGGGCCAGCGGTCGCCTTAACCACTTGGCTACCCGTGCTCAACCACCAACCGTTTCAAACTTCCTCAAATCACACGATATGGATGTAGCGCCCCTATCGTCCATGCCCTCTTACACTCGCCATTACGGATTTCCGTGGGGGGTCGAAAGTATGAGCGCGTCTGCGGCGGCTACACGTGGTTCTAAGCAACGTTAGCAGAAGAAGTTTATTTATATTGGTTGAGTATGCAACTGTGTAAGAGTGCTACTCATAAGAACCACCGTTTGTCTACCATAGGCAAAAAAGCAAACGTAGCAAACACTTTGAGAAACACCGAGGTTCACTAGAATAGAAACAACGAAGTGAAATGATTTTTAGTTTATTTCTTTCAAAGCACTTGCAGTATGTTTTAACGTTCTAATGTTGAACTTCATTTTTTGTTATTGTGTATTTTTTCAATGAGACAGAACAGTATTACGTTTTACGATTAATTTAGGGAGTAAATAAATTAACATATTGCGAACAATTATAGCACAGAAGACGAAGCAAGTAAAAAACGCATTGTTGAAGGATCGGGTTGGTCTGGAATGGCGATGAATGCCAAATGAAAATTAAAACAAAATGAAACTCTTTACCATAACTGTTGTTGATGGTAAGCAGCCATTAACGATATGTGATTTTTTTTCTTTAAGGCAGAGGTTTTCAGTGTATTTTTTTTCTCGAAGTAGGTTGCAAAGCTCTTTGTACGATATATAGTATTAAAATTCTCGATATATCGATAGTATACATAGTAATCGCCACCAACTTCGGTGGTGGTGTAATGGAACTTAACGAAATTCTTCTTGAAACCGTGTACAATACGCACTTTTGAACTAGCTGACAGATACAGAGATTATGACAAAAAGTTCGAAACATATTTTCTTTTTGTTCATACAACAGCATACTATGATTCACCATCAAATTTCCCGCAGGTTAGTAGTTTGTTTGCCACTAAATCTGCCAAAATTATAAAAAAAGACTTAAAACAAACAACCACGATATTCAAATCAATATGTAACTGCCATGTCATCATTAAGTTATAATTTGAAAGCTGCTCCGAGTTTTCTTTGTTACACATTCAAAATAATACAATTTTAGTAGACCACACACACTTTTTATAAAGCATCATGACTTGTTAATGTTCCAAGTTAAACAAGTTATTATACACTTGTCATTTAGCTTCTTCTTGTTTGTTAAGCTTATGGGACTTTATGGGGTCATTCGATCCTAAACTTATAAACTACTTATAAACTAACTTATACTAAATTCAGCACAAACATCCATGCCCGAGGAAGGATTCGAACCACCAACGGGGAACGGCTGCGAGCATCGGAGCATAGCGCCTCAATGCGCTCGGACACTCCGCCGCGGCGTGTTGTTTAGGGATGTCACAATTACCGCTATTGTTGCTCGATCCGCCACACAATTAGCGGTAATTGTGCAATCCCTAAACAACACGCCGCGGCGGAGTGTCCGAGCGCATTGAGGCGCTATGCTCCGATGCTCGCCAGCCGTTCCCCGTCTGGTGGTTCGCATCCCTTCCTCGGCGATGGATATTTGTGCCGTCCTTAGTATAAGGTAGTTGATAAGTAGTTTGTAAGTTTAGGGACTGATAACCCCGTAGTTAAGTCCCATAGACTTTACAAACATTTGATTTGTTAAGTTTATGTTTCTTTGACGATGAACACCCTAAGGAATGTAATGCAACTTCGGCATATGACTAACTGCTACAACTTTTGGAAATATTTTCATTAAAAACTTCATCGAAGTATGAAAATGATTGATTAAATAAGGTATTTTAGCAATTAAATTAGTTATAACTAAACTGAATATATTAATTATGCACTGAATTTTCATAAGTAATTGTTAAGACTGCAAGGGCTAATATAATATAAGAAAATATTTTGGAAAGGGTGGCTTTCGAACCCGTGCTGTTTCATTCAAAAGCTAATCGCTTAGCCACTTCGCAAAACCGACGTCAGCAAAGCTGATCCTCAAGATTAGCTGATATTGCGCCTATCTGTAGCTGGAAATTTTTTGTCGAGCGTTTGCTCTTTTCTATGAGCTAGACAGGGGAGATATTGTAGGAATTTAAAAGTTCCATATTCGTGTTTCTTGTCTCACAGTTTGGGCTAAGTAGGCGAGACCCATCCAGCGATCTCTACTGTCGAGACTTTCAACACGCAAACGCATAAGGGGCAATTATCAGCCTCTGTCGACACAATCGCATTCGAAGATTGTCGTTGTACTGTTGGTATGTGCTTGTCTAGTTTTCAACCCACATAATGATCAAATGTTTATATAGTCTATGGGACTTAACTGCGGGATCATCAGTCCCTAAACTTACAAATTACTTATAAACTACCTTACACTAAAAACGGCACAAATATCCATGCCCGAGGGGGGATTCGAACCCCCGACCGTAGTGGCCGTGCAGACCGTGACTTGAGCGCCTCAGTCTCCTCGACCACCGCGGCCGGCCCCCCACAATGGCAGCGTTTTTCAGTATGCACTTATTTCAGCTAATGAATTGTGGCTACTATAATGTTTGATATTTATACATGCATACGTGCCCTGAAACCTACGTTTAAGGAAATTCTTTACATAGAAACATGATCAAAAAATTATCTGTCTGTGGAACAAATTTACGGTATGAATAATAGGATTTCTGATGCATTTTTCGGGTGGCAGTGATAATCTGCTCAGAACATCTGCACGAGAATAGACTATTTGTTCAGTCATTCAAAAGTTCTCTTCGTTGTTATAAGTCATCATATGAACTGGCTGAGTGAGGAGTTAAAACTTTTTGATGCTATATTCGCTTCTTAAGTTGTTACTGGGCAGAAACGTTAGGAATGTGAAATATACGGCTTGCAAATTGTCTTCTCGTGAATTCGTGCAAATGAGTGCATATTCGAAAAACAAACCTGCTGCAGATATCGGTTCAATCCTAGAACCTCGTCTGACGCATCTGCGCATTTACGCCGGCGCCACCAACACATACTTTAGCATAGCCGTTTTTCGAACCTATGCAGGAACATAGGCCTACTACCTATTCAGAAGTGCCAGACTTTATGTGGAAACCACGCACCCTTTTCTCGAAAAACCGTGGTTTTGTGTTCTGCTTAGTAACTGAAACCCACCGGTGTGTAACGCTGTCCTACTACATCAGCGTTCGTATCCTAATAAAAGGCGTCGGCTTCTATATCCAGGAGATCAGCGTTCGAATTTTGTACTCATCTAATTTTTCTTCATTTGTCTCCTTATTTTCACACAGTAAGGCTCTTGCAACGATGAAGAAACACCAAAAGTCGACTCTTAGGCTCGAGATTTTACAAGTTACTCTATCTCTTGGGTCGCTGTGCGCAATATCAAATTATTATCTGCTTATCAATAAAATTCTTCCGGGTATGATACCGCGTCGTCATTTTATAAACTCTCGTTTCGGCCACTGTTGCAGGGGGCCTCCATCATGGTCTGTGTCTGACTGCTGAATGTACGATAGCTTGGGGTTTATATATCAGCAGATGAGGGAAAGGAAGGGGGACGTTGGTTTTCCTTTATTGGTGATTACATTATTGCACGCCATTGGTGGAAAGGGACGTTGATGATTGCTATTTTAATGGCTGGTTTTTCATATGATTGGAGGTTGCATTCTTCTCCCTTATTGGTGAAAATGGACGTTTTCGATTGGTGTTTTGCATTAGAAGTTGCTATTGGCGGAATGGTCCCGAGAGAACGGACAGCAGTTTTGGCGTGCCGCTGTTGACGTAGCTTGGCGCAGACGGCGGCGGGCCGGTGCTCTGCGTGTGCACCACGCGGCCGCTGTGGTCTCCGGGGCAGTCTGCGCGAGTCATTCCGCGCGCGGTGCCGTCACGTAGCGTTGCAACTGCTGGCAGCCAAGACGCCGGCAGCCTGTAGCCATCCTCCATGTTCATATTGGCGGGACGCTTGACTATTTCTATAACCTCCATAATCTTTCTCCTCATTGAGAATGGTTGTTTCGCCTGCACGCAGGCCTCACCGAAACTGATTGTGGTGGTCAGCAACCGCTGACTGTGTGCTGCCCGAGCCGTATGTACCTTTCATGTTCAGTACGCCTCGTGCAGATTGCTCGCCCGGTCTCTCTTATATAGACCAGCCCACACTCGCAACGTATTTCATAAACGCCGGCATTGCTCAGTTTGTCAATTGCGTCCTTAGTTGAACCTAGGAGATCCTTAGTCTTATTGGTGCTGCGGAAGACTGGCTTGATGCCTGTCCGACGAAGAACCTCGGCCACACACTCAGTGACGCCCTGCACGTAAGGTAATAGGGGATGCTTTGTGCTTCCTCCTGCTTCCCTCTATGCGGGGTACCGAAGGTCCATAAAGAGGATTTTCCTTTGCGACCTATAGTGGCCAGCAATAATTCACCCACGTACAAGCTGTCAAAAGAGCTGGTACCAAAGCTCCGACATCTAGTGAGCCACACAGTGTCATACGTCAAGGATTCGACCCATTAAGTGGCACTTTTAAAAGAGAAGAGTGTATCTGCTACGGATCTGATGGTTAGTTTTGATGTAACATCGTTATTCTTTAACGTACCAGTGTCAGACACAATGGACATATTAGAAGAACGCTTAGCACCTGACACCTGTGACCTAGTACGTCACTGCTTGACGACCACCTACGTCAAGTGGACAGGAGAATTTTATGAACAAACAGACAGTGTAATTATGGGCTCCCCTCTTTCACCGATTGCAGCAGACATCTTCATGCAAGCTTTTGAAGAAACGGCTCTCCAGTCAGCGCCACTACGCCCAGCATGCTGGCTGCGATACGTTGATGACACTTTCGTCATCTGGCCACATGGGGAAGAGGAGCTACAGAACTTCCACGAACATCTCAATCGGCAGCTCGGCAAAATACATTTCACAATAGAAGTAGAAAAGAATGGGGTGCTGCCTTTCCTCGACGTTGAAGTCTGCCGAAACTCTGACCTTAAACTCGGCCGTAGGGTGTACAGAAAGGCTACCGGCACGCCTCCTCTCACCACCACCCCATGCAGAAGAAATCCGCCCTTCAAACTCTAACAAGGAGGGCCCACAGGATCAGCGATGCCGATCACCCACAGGCGGAACTACGACATCTCAGATCCACCTTTGCGGCTAATGGCTACGGACTGGGCGAGATAAGTAAAACAATGTCCAGCAGGAATGAAAGCAATAGATTGGAGCAGGAGGAAGCACAAGACATCGCCCTATTACCTTACGTGCAGGGCGTCACTGAACGTGTGGGCAAGGTTCTTCGTCGGGCTGGAATCAAGCCAGGAATCAAGCCAGTCAAGACTAAGAATTTCCTAGGTTCAACTAAGAACGCAGTTGACAAACTGAGTAATGCCGGCGTTTATGAAATAAGCCGCGAGTGTGGGCTGGTTTATATAGGAGAGACCGGATGAGCAAACTGCACGAGGCTTTCTGAACATGAAAGGTACATACGGCTTGGACAGCACACACAGTCAGCGGTTTTGAGCACCACAATCAGTGCGGAAAACAGTTATTTTCAGTGAGGCCCGCGTGCGGGCGAAACAACCATTCTCAATGAGGAGGAAGATTAGGGAGGCTATAGAAATAGTCAAGCGTCCCGCCAATATGAACAGGGAGGATGGCTACAGGCTGCCGGCGTCTTGACTGCCAGCAGTTGCAACGCTACGTGACGGCACCGCGCGCGGAATAACTTACGCAGACTGCCCCGGAGACCACAGCGGCCGCGCACACGCAGAGCACCGGCCCGCCGCCGTCTGCGCCAGGCGACAAGTCAACAGCGGCACGCCACAACTGCTGTCCGTTCTCTCAGGTCCATTCCGCCAATAGTAACTTCTAATGCAAAAGCCAATCGAAAACGTCCATTTTCACCAATAAGGGAGAAGAATGCAACCTCCAATCATATGAAAAACCAGCCATTAAAACAGCAATCATCAACGCCCCTTTCCACCAATGGCGTGCAATAATGTAATCACCAATAAAGGAAAACCAATGTCCCCCTTCCTTTCCCTCATCTGCTGCTATATAAACCCCAAGCGATCGTACATTCAGCAGTCAGACACAGACCATGATGGAGGCCGCCTGCAACAGTGGCCGAAACGTCGGTAGAGTTTGTAAAATGACGACGCGGTATCATACCCGCAAGATTTTATTGATAGTGACAACAGCCGCGGAGACCTTCGTTTGTATTGCCTGCTTCTTGGCAAAGATGTCCGACTTCATTCTAAGGTAATTGATCAGGTGTGTACTTCCTGCGTGTGTATTCGTAGGTGCCGGTGGTATGGCGGGTTGATGTTTTTGATGACTGTGAGAAACGTGCGGCTCAGCACCGCAGTGGTAGAGCGCCAGACTATGACTCCATAGGGCGCGGGTTCGATCCTCGCGAGATGCTGCAATGTATATCTGTCACTTTCCACTTCATTCACCTCTGGCAGTATTGCTGATGTGAAAAATATCGAGTAGCACCGTGTTCGAAGGCAACGGCATACCACCTCCAATCAGGACCATGCCTAGTAAAGTACTGTTGTGTTCAAACCAATCTTCGGATTCTTGTCGTCTTTTACTTTTTATGCGAAACGTCACGTGTTCGATACTCGTGACAAACTCACACCAAAAGATCTCCTTAACCTCTGGGGATGCCAAGTGGCGAACACGGGGCTCGCCGTTATTCGGAATTCTTCTCCTCGTACTACGGTTTGGACTGAAACTGGATTAGATTAAGCCACTACGGATTTGAATGTCACAGCGATTTAATATTCCTAATGTTTCCTACACAAAAAACGTAGCTTTTGCGTCGTTATTGAAAGATACGGAATAAAAATATAATGATGTGTTGGATACAATAGTTTAAAGACATTTGATGCAATTCTCTGTTGCACATGTTTCATTTCGTATTATTAATATATTTACATGGTTACAGAATAAGACTGTGACTATCAACAATAATTTCCTCACAATCTTTGCGATACAGATTATTACTCAATTATCGCGTGTGTTTGTTTTCGTTACTTGAGCAACATATGAGTCATATTTCAAAATAGAAGGAAAATATGAAAACGACAGTAATCGAAATGTCGAACGTTGATCAATAGTTGGCCATCTGGTGAGATATAATAAATTAGCTTATCTTTTAGCATAATTTGGTTATCTGAACATTCATCTGACATCATCGTACCTGGTATTATTACTGCCCAATATGTGGTCGAATACCTACGGTTAGCCGGCCGCGGAGGCCGAGGGGAGTGCGGCGCGCCAGTCACGGTCTGCACGGCCACTACGGTCGGGGGTTCGAATCACCCCTCGGGCATGGATATTTGTGTCGTCCTTAGTGTTAGCTAGTTCATAAGTAGTTTGTAAGTTTAGGGACTGATGACCCCGTAGTTAAGTCCCACAAGCTTTACGAACATTTGAACATTTATTTTGCCTACCGTTAGGTATTATAATAAGACATGGACTATGGATGAGTTAGATGCAGCTGTGGATGTTCACAATCACTTGTCCATATTGTCACGTTGCAATGGAAGTAGGCTTGACTTCGAAGGCAACTAAACACAGCACTTATACTGAAAGCACGTTTATTACGAACTCAACATACACGCAGCACTGACTGCCTCTGAGGCAGAGTGCTCTGCTATTTATACACAGACAGAATTTACCAGAAATTAGAAGAACAGTTAACATAAGAAACAAGTAGAATTTACAAGTGAACATAAGAAAGATGTAGAACCTTCTGGAATTGTAAATTACAAAGAAATAAATTTTTGCCGGTAGGCGGGATTGAACCGGCGACCTTGTACTCCGGAGTCCGTGACGCTATCCCCTGCGCCACGCCGACAGTTGGTGTTCGTGGTCTCTAGCGGCAATATTGGTAGTTTTCGATACGTTTGCTGTTCTTCCTGAAGCAATTTAATATTTGTTTCTATACTACATGTGCAATTTATAATATTCATGACCACTATACCCCACAACTCTAGTGTTTATTTACTCTTTGGGTACCGTTAGAACTTTTATTCCGAGATCGATCAATTATGTCCGATAACTTATTACAGTAATAGCACTTCTCTGACGAGAACTGTAATTTGTGGTAACACAGTCGGCTTATGTTTGTTAAATTTATGCTGATATATTAGTTGCAACATCAACCGAAAGAGAACCAATGTAAATAACATATAGAATGATATCTTCACTCTCGAAAATACCATCAGCGATCTGCCGCACCAAACGATTGTCGACTTTATAGCGCGACCGAGGCGGTGGGCAGAAATCGTCACGCGATCGTTCCGAACATCTTGGTGCACTGTAAGCCTTAGCGCTTCGTAACAATGTATTTAGAACAGAATCTGTTTTGTCTGCTCGCTCAACAAATAAATGTTGTAGCGTGACTCCAGCAAGTGTGCCGGTGTAGCACCCACTAGACATTTGTCGACTTGCACTTGTGTGATGGTTACTTTAAGTAGTGGCTAACGTCCATAATTTGCTTCCTGTCTTGTTATTCAATTAAAAGTATGTTATGCATACATATTTTCCATTCGCATGTGTCAGCAACGTCCGACAACATTCACGAACTGCAGCATCTCAATTTTTATTGCTGCCTTCGTTCACTGAAACTATAAGGAAAGAATGCGTCGGTCGCGAATAGCTTAAAAAGCTATGGCTAAAACGCAAAACACTTTCTAAAATCGGTTTTCGGTTCCCCTTCACGTCGCACATCAAGCGCGCATGTTGTTACAACTGGCTGTGATACTGGAAGACAACTTTTTTCCTCTCTGACTTCGTGTCAGATACACGCGTAATCGACAGTATGTACGATCGTGTCCCCTAACTGTATATACTTCCAAACATCCAGAGAAACTTTGCGATTGTGCATAGCGATTAGGCGAGGGGTCTCACGAATTCTGTCAACGACTGTACGTAATAGGCTGCATGACATACAACTTCACACTGGACGTCCATGGCGAGTTCCAGCTTTGACACCTAGACACCATGCAGTGCGGTACAGATGGGTCCAACATCATGCTGAATGGACTCGTCAGGATTGGCATAAGGGATTATTCACAGATGAGACTCATCTGCTTTCAACCAAACAATAGTCAGAAACGTTTTTAGACAGCCCAATGAGCCTGAACGTCATAAATACACCGTCCAGCCAGTGCTACAATTTGGTGGCTCCCTTATGTTTTGGGGTGGCATTATGTGGGCCCACCGTACATCACTGGTGGTCATGGATGGAAATCACACGGCTATACACTATAGAGAATATATTCATCGAAGTATAGTACAACAATATCGCCAGCATTTCGGCAAGCTATTCGTCTTAATGGACGACAATTCTTGCACTCATCTTGTGAATGCACTCCTTCGTGATAAAGACATTGCAAGATTACAATGGTCAACATGTTCTTTAGACATGAATCCTATCAAACATGCCTGGGTTACATTGAGTAGGGCTGTTTTTGGCCGAGACGACCCACTAACCAATCTGAGACATCTACGCCGAATCTCTGTTAAGAGTGGAACAATCTGGACCAACAATCCTTTGATGGTCTAGTGGAAAGCATGCCACGACAAACAGAGACATTTATCAGTGTAAGAGTCGTGATATCAGGTATTAGGGGTATTGGTGTATGCTGAAATCTTGAACACACATTTAGAATATTTACATTACTGTGTACTGCTTTGATTTTTATGTAAAGGTAATGAATACCCAAATTCGTGGTTATGCAGTACTTTTTTCGTGTTTTACCGTCGCAACTAAATGGAATGTATAGTTGATGCAGGAGAGGTGCTGCATAGACCTCTCACAAAAATGAAGATAACAAATTAACAGGTGTGAACAAGATTACAACAAGAAATTCAAGAATCAAAACTTGCAAAACGGAAAGCAAGAGTCACACAGAATATGTGGTACTTGTGTAGAACAAGTAGGATGTACATATGCCATCTAACCACGCGATCCCTGCCCGGAGTATAAGTGATAACACAAGAACTCCCATACAACCATGCTAGATGTTTGAACCCCACTGGTAGTACTAGGTCCGATGCGAGATGAACGCGCTGTAGTGTGGCGACGCTGCACCTCAACAAACATCAAAACAGAACAAAACTAAA
Organism: Locusta migratoria; assembly: GCA_026315105.1. NCBI lineage: Eukaryota > Metazoa > Arthropoda > Insecta > Orthoptera > Acrididae > Locusta > Locusta migratoria. The sequence goes on from CM048755.1 coordinate 384,203,649, forward strand.
ACACGACATAGCCTACGTCAGTTAATACAGCACAGCCGCGATGTAGTGGCCGAGCGCTCTAAGGCGACTTGCTGCAAATCGCGCGGTTGCTCGCCGTCGGAGATTCGAGTCCTCCCTCTGGCATGCGAGTGAGACTGTGTTGTCCTTAGCATAAGTTAGTTTAAGTAGTTTGTAAGCCTAGGGACTGATAACCGCAGCAGTTAAGTCACTTATATTTACAAACATTTGAATACAGCCCAAGGCGTTGCGATTCCCCTTCACGTCGCACAGCAAGCGCGCGTGTTGTTACAACTAGCTGTGATACTGGAAGACAACTGTTTTCCTCTCAGATTTCGTGTCAGATACCCCTGTAATCGACAGTATGTACGATCGTGTCCCCTTGCTGTTTATACTTCCAAACAGGCAGAGAAACTTTGCAGTTGTACATAGTGATTAGGCGAGGGGTCTCACGAATTCTGTCAACGACTGTACAGCTTGAGTCGAAACACAACGCCTTGTGGCTACGCGAAAATCATTGTTGAGCATGGTAAAGTTTCTCTCAGGGTTCCTCCGAGCTAAAATCCGTAATTAGCGGTCATCAGTTGTCAGTTCGTGTGTCTCTAAATCCCCTTCACGACCGAACAACATCGCTTTTTTCTGAGAATCGCTGTTGTTTTCACAGGAGGATATTGTTTGGAAAACCAATCAACCTGTATTACAGGGACGGATCAAATTTATCAGACTAGAAGCAAGTCGCTCTGGCTTCGGACGGACGGGAGAGCGTATATGTAAACTTTTTTCTGTCGTAATTTCATATCAGCCTCTTGCCGAGTTAGGATTAATACAGTACGAGATTCCCTTTACTCTTCCATTGCTATTTTAATCTTTGATTCTGTTTCTCTGGGATGCGGCAGAGGAAGGAGGTGGACCGTGCCGAGCATGGATGTGAACGTAGGTCTGTAACTAAATGAATTGATTAGTCCACATGGACTATTTATTAGATGGAAAAAAATTAACTTTGATGTGCTTGTGTCGGTACAATTTCTTCCTAGCTCTCGTAGATGGTGCTCTTTTGTTGAACTTCCAGGAAGTGTCGAACTCGTGGATCTGCTTCCTAACGACTGGAATTCTCCCGTACTGTCTGCCGTTGCTGTGGTGTGTAGTCAATTGGTGAAAAATTGTCAACTTTTATATACATCACAATACTTTCACACGTGCTGGTCATAGTTCATAATGAGTGCACTTATGATGTCTGAATACTCGTATGGACAGTACAAACAACATAAATAAAGCTCTCACTGCTGGAATTTCCTGGCAAGGTGGAGTGGCCGAGCATTATAAGGCGCCTTGCTGCGGAGCGCGCGGTTGCTCGTCGTCGGAGGTTCGAGTCCTCCCTCTGACGTGTGTGTGTGTTTTGTCCTTAGGTTTGTTTAGTTTAAGTAGTTTGTAAGACTAGGGACTAATAAGCACAGAAATTAAGTCCCTTAGGTTTACAAACATTCGAACATTTTTGGAATTTCCGAACCAGCATTCAGTATCCGTCAGCCCTTGGCAATGGTGATCAAGTTTTAATCCACTACCATTTAAATGATGAGCGTATTCCCATGTCGGAATCACGCGATATCGATACTAGGATTAAAAAAATATCGTTTAAGTTAGATTAGTTAACAAGTGGCAGTACTCTATATGATGTCTCATACAGCGGGCATTCCTAGACACCGCCCTTCGCGTTCTACCTTAAAATTATTGATCGCTTACCTTCATATATCACAGAAGAATACACTAAGAATAATCGTCTATTTTTTATTTTTCTTAGATTTCTTACACCAGGCTCCATAGAATAAAGTGAGACAATGGCACGTAATCACTGGTTATGTAATTAGCTACTTGACAGTAAAATGAAAAGAAAATTTCATAACCGAAAAAGAAGGCCAAATATAAAAGAAACATGAAACTTTACAATTATATTTTTGTGAAGGATAGGTCGCTACTCTACACAGAGACGTCTGATGAGCCGCGGAAAGGCACAAATATTAGAAAACAACTGCAAAGCTTTCGGCGCGCGCGCGCTCACACACACACACACACACACACACACACACACACGCACACGAAGGCCGTCTCCGACCGCTGCGGTCGTCTCTCTCTCTCTCTCTCTCTCTCTCTCTCTCTCTCTCTCTCTCTCACTGTGTGTGTGTGTGTGTGTGTGTGTGTGTGTGTGTGAAAGCTTTGCAGTTCTTTTCTATTGTTTGTGCCTTTCCGCGGCTCATCGGACGTCTGTGGTTAGTAGAGACCTACCCTTCACAAAAATATTTTTGAATCATTCCTGGAATTTTCATTGTTTGATTTTAAACATTGCAGTTACATTTGTATGCACATATTGAAAGTAAATTTCCCTATTTTTTTTAAGCAATGACAACACAGTTGCCTGAAATTTTTTATTAGCAACAGGTGTAGCAATGTCTTAGCTATTTTTCGACGTAGTCACCAAAACAAGTGAGACATTTGTCATATCTGTACCTTCAAATCAGCGAATTTGAAGGAGGGTGCATTACTGGCATAAGAGGATGTGAATTGTCCATCCTGCGAAATTGCCGCTCGTGTGGGACGAAATGTTTCGGCAGTACAACGGTCGTGAGCAGAATGATTCACAGAATATGTTCAAATGTTTGTTAAGCTTAAGGGACTTAACTGCGGGGTCATCAGTCCCTAAATTTACAAACTACATATGAACTACCTTGTACTAAAGACGACACAAACATCCATGCCCGAGGGGGTATTCGAGCCCCCGACCGTAGTGGCCGTGCAGACCGTGACTGGAGCGCCTCAGGAGGGGGAATTAGAACCCCCGACGGGGAACGGCCTCGCGCATCGGAGCATAGCGCCTCAATGCGCTCGGCCGCTCCGCCGCGGCTCACAGAATACCACTAGAGGTCAGAAACGGGCCGAGTATGAGCCCGGTCTTGCGGGTTGCGTACAGTACAAACGCCTCCCTTCAGCCCCGCTGTAATTGCGTGAGTACAGCGAGCCTAAGTGCGCTGGCGCAGCCGCCCCGTCGTACTCGCGGGCTCACACAGTAGCCACCAGACATGAGCTCCGCGGGTACTCGACCCCCCATATCCATACTCGCTGTCTACGTGAGCTCGGCGACCATATGTTTGTAATTCATACAAATCTACAGTTTTATTCCGATCTTAATGAAATGTTGCATACTTGATCTTCAAAATAACAGGAATATCACTGCCTACACAATATTCCATGTGGTGGATGGCGAAAGCTACTTTACTCACAGAATTCGACAAAATCAACAGTTTTCTTACGATTCTGTTGAAATTTTGCACACTTGATCTTCAGATCAAGTATTCATCAGTTTCTTTCTGCAATGTGTCGAGACAACTTCATACCATTGTACTGAAAATAATTTCCACACATACATGCTACACTCTCAACTCATTCAATAAATTTAATAATTCCTTCAGCTCACTACAATGTTCTTGCAGATCAAAGGAAACATTTGTCACTCCATATTAAGAAAACAATTCGCAGAAGATTTTACATATATTGTAGTTTGATGTAATAAAGGCCTAAATTTATTTTCATTACTGTGTAGCATCGAATTAAGTGAAGTATTACACGAAAATTAAGAATGTGCTTTGGTAAAAAACACATTGCATAGAATTTTTGGTTCAGTGGATTTTTGATCAAAAGTTGCTGTGTTTGAAATGTAGTCAATATTCTGACTTTTCATTTGAAACCGAGCTGACCGATAAATGTTAATTCGTTTTCGAGGCACTGGCGCTCTCATTTCCATCCCTGCGCATCGGGAATCATGTGGTCATATCAATCGACAAATTTCATACTCATTTTAGCGACGAAGTATTGCTTTATTTATTACTGCATTAAAAATATCACCAAATAAATGTATTAGAGTGAGGGGAAAAATCTGGAAGATGTCAAATTACTACGAAGACCAGTGATGCCGATTTTACATCGGACTGACTAACAGGCAGTTTTCAGAAGTATAATATGGAATTATATAGGACGCCATTGACTTACATGAATGTATTTTGCAAGATTCAAAAAATTTCCAAATGATTGTAAATCTATCGTACGAAACTGCTTTGTCAGTCCTTAGCTTACAAACTACTTAAACTAAAGTAAACTAACGTAAGGAGAACTCTCTCTCTCTCTCTCTCTCTCTCTCTCTCTCTCTCTCTCTCTCTCTCTCTCTCTCTCTCTCTCTCACACACACACACACACACACACACACACACACAAACACCTGCCTCAGGAAGGACTCGAACCTCCTACGGCGATATTTTGCAAGAGACTATTGCAAATGAACCTGAATTGGCGGTATCTTTCAGGCACGGTAGACGTTGAAATCTCACAATTGTGTGTTTTAACCAAACGAAAGCCTTACTTCATTTATTAATAAAGAATGACCTAGGTTTCGAATCATAAGCCCATCTTCCAGATACAAAAAATGACAACCAAGAAAAGATAAACGTACCAACTCCCGAAGATATGGAATGTTGACTTGAGCTTTAAATTTTATCTTTGAGATTCTAACCACATTATGTATGGATTCAAAAATTCTTTAGCATTAATTACAGTAACTAACACAATTCTGACAAAATTATCTATATTTTTACTAGTTCCTGAGGAACAAAATGATTGTTTTTATTCATTTAAGAAGCCATAAAATGTTGCATCCATTTATCTACTACACTGTTTACGATGTGCTACTACGAAATTAAAATTATCTGCGTTGGTTGTTGATCATATGATGTTACAATATTTCACTAAACAAAACTGTACAGATATAAGTGCGCAGTAACTGAAAAGTATAATGCACAAATGAAAACAGAACTTAAATATTGAAAAACGAATCACTTGTCTATGACAAACACTTTCAGTCATAAAGCAATATTGTTCCGACAGCCAATAATCTATGGACTGGGCGGTCACTCCCGCCGAGGGTTTGAGTCCTCCCGCAGGCATATGTATGTGTGTGTGTGTGTTGTCCTTAGTGTAAGTAGGTTTAAGTAGTTTGTAAGTCTATGGACTGATTTCTATAGCAGTAGGGTCCAATAGTTTTACATACTTTGTAACATTTTGAACAACCAACAATAGTGCCAATTTCGATACAGAGCGTAAGGCAGAGTGCTCGCCCGCTCCCCGCCTCCCCTTTCTGCGTCGCGTCCCTTCTACTGCCAGTCCGCGCGGCCCCATTAGACTGCGCTGTGCCGTCCGTCTCTGTTTGCCTCCGAGTCAGCCACTGTGCTGCTTGGTTGCGCACTTGGGACGTAGAATGAAATATTTCCATCACACTCCTTAGCGACGGCTTCTAAAGCGTGTACTGTCACAGTATTACCCGTTCAACTTATAATGGCCATTTCAGCTGAAGGCGCTGCGATTGTTGACTTGTTCTATCATTTATGTCGTATGGCGTACGGCCGTTATAATTACGCTCATTGGTACATATACAACAGATAATACAACTGTATATTCTGTTAACTCATTCTTGAACAGAAAACAATCGAAATGATTATTAAGAATATAAATGTATTGTTTTACGATAAAACAAAGCGGCAGCATGTTTGCAAGTCGTTTTTAATATATTCTTCTTAAGGAAAAATATGTGAACTGAGAAAAAAACCTGTAATGTTACTATGGGATAACTGGAGCGAATGCATAATACATTTTCTATAAATATATTTTTCTACAGAAAATTTTACGAAATTAAAATAAAATTATTTTGCAATGTAATAAATTGGTTTTGCGGGTAGCTGATAAAAATACATTTGCTGTTACTACTAGAATCTAAGAAATTTAAATATTGAGGTACAGGTTAATAACTAAAAAGAAGATGTCCCCACTGGCAGGATTGACGCTGGTGTAGATTTGTTATTCACGCTGCTGAGCCTTAGTTTGAGTAGTAGATGAAAACTGAAAATTATTGAAATTTTCCTTGTAAATGTACCTTGTGACGACGTATATTTGCGCGATACCTATACATTTCAGCAAACGCTCAGATTCCCCCCCCCCCCTCCACGGGCGTGGATGTTTGTGCCGTATTTAGTATAAGCTGGTTCATAAGTAGTGTGGAAGTTTAGTGACCGATGACCCCGTAGTTAAGTCCCATAAGCTCTACAAACATTTGAAAATTTTTGTAGAATACAGGGCCACGTGCGTCGATCGTGTACTGTCGAGTGTTGTCGGACGCCTTCGGCCCTCTCTGGCCGTGAACAGGAAGTACTAGTCGCGACGTAACACGGCAGTTGAGTGCCCAATTTCGCTTTGTTGCGTATCACTGGCAGAGCGAAAATGACCGACTCTAGCGATGCGTAGCATCTAATGAATCTGTTAGTTGTGAGACCGTAGAGGATGCGAAAATAAAATTCAATGATGGAGTGTACGTACTTGCAAATATGCTGAAGAAGAGAAAGAATGGCGCCTGGGAAACGTTTGACGCTGTAGTGAACATTGCAGATGGAAAATACTCGAAGTTTGTACATTGCAGAGAAAACGGTTGTATTCTTGTCAGTTCTTCCTCTTCTGTCGAACAAAAACACAGGCTACAGAACTCAGTGTGGAGTAAGCTCCCCCCACCCCCCCATCAACGAAACAAAATCTTATAAATAATGTTACCCCGGTTATGATTTAGTAGAATTCGTAAGTGAAGTACCCTCCGCCATGTACCATACGAATCTTACGTAGCTAGTGACCTTCCGCTAGTTTTGAATGTCAAGTGTGTGAAATTTCATCAAGATCGTAATAAAACTTCAGATTTAATAGAATTGTTAACTGAAATACTCTCCGCCATGTACCACACGAATCTTACGTAGCCAGTGCCCTTCCGCTAGTTTTGAATGTCAAGTGTGTGAAATTTCATCAAGATCGTAATATAACGTTAGATTTTATAGAATTGTTAACTGAAGTACCTTCCGACATGTACAGCCGGTGACAGAATTCGCGAGACCCCTCGCCTAATCGCTATACACAACCGCAAAGTTCTGCTGCTTGGTGGGAAGTATATACAGCTAGGCAACACGATCGTACATACTGTCGATTACCCATCTGGTACGAAATCTAAGAGGAAAAATGTTATCTTTCAGTATCGTAGCCAGTTGTAACAACACGCGTGCTTTCTATGCGACGTGAAGGCGACTTCGAAAACTGATTTTAGAATTAGCGTATTAGCCATAGCGTTTTAAACTGTTCGCAACCGACAAATTCCTTTCCACATTTCTTTTCTTATAGTTTCAATGAACAAAGACAGAAATTAGAATTGAGATGCTGTAGTCCGTGAATATTTTCGGACGTTACTGACACATTCAAATTGAAAAATTGCACACATATCATAGAATTAATTCAATTACATGAATGGACTATGTTATGAAGCTAAGTGTTACATCATGGTGCATCATGTTCCGAGTATCGCTGACGGTTTCCGCCCACCGCCTCGGTTCCGCTATAAAAACGACAACCGTTTGGCGCCGCAGATCACTGATGGTATTTCCGAGAGTGAAGGTATCGTGTCATTTCCACTGATTCTCTTTCGGTTGATGTTGCAACTAAGATATCAGCACAAATTTAACAAACATAAGCCAGCTGTGTCACCACAAATTACAGTTCTCCCCAGATGTTTGGTACTTTTCCATACTCCTTGTCTTATTGAAATGACTAATATTAAGCATTCGAAAACATATTGGGCTATTATGTCAAATGAATGTGCAGAGAAGCAAACAAATGATAAAGATAAGCTTATTTATCTCGCCAAATGGCCAACTACTGATCAACGAGCGTCAGTTCGATTACTGACTCTTTCACATTTTTCATTCGCAGCACTTTTATTTTTAATTATTCACTCATTTTCACGAGTTTCAATCCGTATTTTCCACATACGTAAGTTTTCTGCTCAGTAACAACTTTGGTAGCGAATATAATATCAAAACGTTTTAAGTCTTCATTCAGCCAGTTGATATGATAACGAAGAGAAGTTTTGAATGAATGAACGAAATAGACAGTCTATTTGCGTCCGTTGTTCTGAGCAGATTGACACTGCCACCAGAAAAATGCAACAGATCGTGTGAGTCATGGCGTAAGTTTTTCCACATACAGATAATAAACGTTGGTTTCAGGGCGCATATCGTATGGATTTATAAATATCAAACAACATAGTAGTCACAATTTATTAACTGAAATAAGTGCATACTGGAAAACGTTGTCTTTATGTAGGTTCAAAACTTGACAAACACATACCAAGAGTGTAATAGCTACAACGACAATCTTCGAATGCGATTGTCTTGACAAAGGCTAATAATATCCACTTATACGTTTGCGTGTTGAAAGTCTCAACACTAGGGATCGCTGGATGGGTCTCACCTACTTGGCCCAATCTGTGCGAGAAGAAACACGAATATGAACCTTTTAAATTCCTACAATATCTCCCCTGTGTAGGCCATAGGAAAAGAGAAAACTCACGCCAAATTATCCAACTACAGATAGGTGCAATATCAGCTAATATTGAGGCTCACCATTGCTGATGACGGTATTTTCGGTGTTGCGAAGTAGCTAAACGATTAGCTTTTGAATGAAACAGCACGGGTTTGAATCCCGTCCCTTCCAAAATACCTTTCTTGTATTAACCCTTGTAGTTTTAATTATCAATTATAAAAATTTCAATGCATAGTATATATATTTGGTTTCGTTATAACTAGTTTAATTAATTAATATCTCTTATTTTATCATTTAATTTTCATAATTCGATGAAGTATTAAATGAAAGTAATATTTCAAAAATTGTAGCACGTATTTATATGCCGAAGTTATATTACATTCCTTAGGGTGTTCACCGTCAAAGAAAATCTCCACACTATGCAGACTTTACCAAAGTATTTTAAGCGAGAAATTTTATCCGAAATATGCTTCGGTGCAAAGCATACTTTATTCAAGTTTTTAAGTAAATAACTTTTCACTGCTAATTTTTGTGCATACCAAGTGTATGGATGGGAATTGTGGCACTGGACTGATGCTGTAGGATTGAATGTGTTTTAATTGAGACACCTCTTGACATCAACGATCGTGGCACACTGAAACGTTTAAGTAAATTTCAATTTCATAAATAAAAGGTTTACATTGCGAGGGGTAATATGAAATGAACAAAAATGTAAGGAGTACCGGGGATTCGAACCTTGACTTCCAACTTTGCACTCCAAGCACTTGCCCACTACGCTAGGCAAACTCCTCAATATATGGACGTTAAGAAGCAGCTTATATAACACCTATTTGTCTGTGAGAAATTTTCGCCACCGTATTCGCTTTCCCTTTAGCCAACTCGGACGGGATATTTTGGGAATTTGAAAGGTTTGTCAACTTCCTTCTCGCAGGGTTTGAACAAAATCTTTGAAAACCACCCCGCAATCTACTCTGTCATTCATAAACATTCTACAGTATAAACTGAAAGACAGAATCGTTGAGGAAATGTCTGCGCCCTCCCCCCTCCCCAATCCTCGAGGGTTAAAATTCTAGGAGTAGGAACATCTTCATCCATGATCCACGGACTGAGACGCGAAGTTTTTGTGAAATTCAGTGTCCTGTTACAGCGAGAGTCGTAAAAATTGTGGGAATTAAGTTTATGAAGTAGTTTCTGTTAATATTTATAAAGAAACTTTACGCTGTAGCTACGAATGACTGATCTACGAAACAGCAACGAATCTAAATCATTAATACGAACGTGTTTCTGACGGCATTTTGACTCGTGAGTGTTCTATAGTTCAAAGGCACATGCGGTAATTTGAGAGTAATTTTGCGAAAAATTTGTAACAAAAAGTGAGGGAGACGTATGTCGACCACGCTACTAAACACCCACATGCAAGGTCTTGGTATTCTGGGGTGTTCATTCTACTATCAATCGCTGTTCTATGTCCTCTGACTTTACTGAAAGCAGTACGGTTTTTTTTTTAATAAATGAAGCATGTCAAGTTTCCAAAAAAAGGTGGTCTTATTTTTGTCAACCTGATTTCTTTAATGAACAGTTTCATATTAACAACATACCTAACGCAAGAATCATTGATGAAACGTCTGAGACCAACTGAATAACAGTTGGTAAGATTTAGCTGTAGTAGATTGTCGTGTAAGGAAGTTTATTTACACGCGCTAGCCGTGCTGTGAAGTGCCCCGTTTACTTCCGTTCAAACCTCTGGCCGGCCACTAGCATTGACTGGAGGACGAGACATTCGCTGCGATTGAGCAGAGGCATGCCTCGCCTCTTCTCGACTGCCCACTGATGTGTCTGAACCTGTCTTTTCTTAAATGGACTGTTTGCCTTATGATGCCTGGTTATCCTGATACCGATCTCCTAATGGATTCTCGTTGTAGGTTATATTATTGTGCACTGAATTAAAATTCTTATTATTGGATTGTTTCAGATAGCCCGCTTGTTAGTTGCCATATTTAGCGGCAATTCTTATATTATTAAACAATAAGTCTATTATAACTTCTTTATATTTGAACATTAACATGTCGTGACGCTGAAAAAAGGCGTGTATGGTCTATTAAAATTGTATTCTGTTGAATGTGTAACACATTAACCTCGAAGCAACTATCAAATTATATCTTAATAATGACATGGCCGCGGAGGACTGACCGAACGCAATGAGGCACTACGCTACGATGTGCGAGGCCGTTCCCCCTCGGGGGTTCGAATCCCCACCTTGGGCATGGATGTTTGTACCGTCTGCAATATAAGGTTGTTCATAAGTAGTTTGTGAGTTTAGGGACTGATGTCCCCGCAGTTAAATCCCATAAGCTTAACAAAAATTTAAACTTTTTTTATGACATGGCAGTTACGTATTGATTTGAACGTCTAGTCTGTTTGTTGGTTTTGAGGAGTTGTTAATGTTTCTAATACCATTTCGATAGTCTTAGCTGCAAGCAAAGAACTAGCCTTCGGGAAATCTAATGGTGAAACCGAAGTATGCTGTTGTATGAACAAAAAATACAAAAGTTTCGAACCTCTGTTATAGTCTCTGTATCTGTTAGCTGGTTCAGAAGTGAGTTTTATACACAGCTTCAAGACGAATTTGAAAGTAATGTATAAAATCCATTACTCCACGACCCAAGTTATTGGCGCTTACCTTGTATACTATGGATATGCCCGGAGTATTACTACTATATATCGTACAAAGAGCTTTGCAACCTACTTCGAGAAACCTGCTGGAAACCTCTGGCCTGAATAAAAAGACATGTCGTTTATGGCTGCTTACCATCAACAATAGTTATGATCAAGGGTTTCATTGTGGTTAAGTTCACCGCTGGCCCGAAGCGGGAGAGACGAGTTCGATTCCCGCCCCGCTTCATATTTTCACTTATCGCCATTGTTTAATTTCAATGCCCTAATTCAGCACTATCATTCGTTTCCTTCCTAATTCTTATTCCTTCATCTCGTTCATAAATTTTTGCCAGTTCTTGTTTCTTTTTCTTTGGACCTCCTTATCTGCTCTTCTAGGCTGAACTGAACTTCGCTCACAAATTACGTCTTCATCGGCGATCTTGTACTCAACGATGTGACTCATGGGATTCGTAGCCTATTGGGTATTCTTGTTTCTTATGGTATTGGTGTGGTGTCTGTTATTTCGGATATGTCCGAAATATCGGACACCACACGAATATAATACGTATTTACACGCGAAGATGGCGTTTGCTTCATTCACTTCACCGCAGATGCGGTCACACATTCGACCTCACACTGATATCCGTACCGGCGCGTGTAAAAGAGCATGGGCGATATGGGCGCTACAACCATAGCGTGCGACTTGTGGAAGTTTGACACGGACGGGGGAGGGGGGGGGGGGCGACCTCGTGAAGGAAAGTGTTTATGGAGACGTCTGCTCGAAGGAGGAGGAGACACGCATTCGATTCCCGGCCCGGCACGCATTGTTTCGTTTTAACGCCCTAATGCAGCCACTGCCAATTCTTTCCTTCCTAATCCTTCTTCCTTCACCTCCTTCATAAATATTTGCAAATATTTGTTACTTTTTCTATGGGCCTATTTATCTCCCCTTGTAGCCTGAACTTTGCTCTCAAATTACGCCTTCGTCGGCGAGCTTCTACTTTAAAAATTTTGCAGATGTTTTAAAAACTATTCTACACAACCATGTGTTTTTAGATATTGATTGAATTTAGAAAATGAGTACTGCATCTCTCAGTAAAATAAATATTACGAATCCTGATAAAAATTAGTTTTTGCGTCCTGATAAACTTACACCTTTTCCTTAAAATAAAAGTAAATAACACTTCCTTACAGGAAATAAATTATTTGACTGGTTAAAAAACGAAGGCCGCAGCGGAATGACTGAGCATATTGAGGTGCTATGCTCCGATGTGGGAAGCCGTTCTCTCGGGCATAGATATCTGTGATGTCGTTAGTATAAGAAAGTTTATAAGTAGTTTGTAAGTTTAGGGACTGACGATCCCGCAGTTAAGTAATTAAGTCCAATAAGCTAAAAAATCTGTACCCTCAGTTTCGTGTTAGTGTATTAATACAATGACACGAACGCTGATGTAGTAGGACAGCATTACACACCGGTGGGTTTCAGTTACTACGTAGAATACAACACCACGGTTTTCGTCAAAAGGGTGCGTCGTTTCCAGATAAGGTCTGCCGCTTCTGAATAGGTAGTATGCCTGTTTTTCCACAAAAGTTCGAAAAACGGCTATGCTACAGTGTGTGTTGGTGGCGCCGGCGTAAATGCGCAGATGCGTAAGACGAGGTCCTAGGATCGAGCCGATACTCGCAGCAGCTTTGTTTTTTTAATATCCACTCATTTGCACGAGTGCACGAGAAGACAAGCGGCAAGCCGTATATTTCACGTTTCTGCCCAGTAAGAATTTTTGAAGCGAATATAGTATCAAAGAGTTTTAACTCTACACTCAGCCAGTTCATATGATGACTTATAATAACAAAGAGAACTTTTGGATGATTGAACGAAATAGACAGTCTATTTTCGTGCAGATGTTCTGAGCAGATTATTACTGCCACAGAAAATGCAACAGAAATCCTATGAGTCACAGCGTAAATTTTTCCACAGACAGATAATTTTTGATCATGTTTCTACATAATTTCCTTAAACGTAGGTATCGGGCGCATATCGTATGCATTTATAAATATAAAACATGATAGTAGCCACAATTTATTAGTTGAAATAAGTGGATACTGAAAAACGCTGCCTTTATGTGGATTCAAAACTTGACAAGCACATACCAAGAGTGTAATAGTTACAATGACAATCTCCGAATGCGATTGTCTCGACAGAGGCTGATAATTGCCCCTCATGCGTTTGCGTGTTGAAAGTCTGGACGGGTCTCACCTACTTGGCCCAAACTGTGCGAGAAGAAACACGAATACGAAACTTTTAAATTCTTACAATATCTCCCCTGTGTAGGCCATAGGAAGAGAGAAAACGCTTGTCAAAAATTTTCCAACTACAGATAGACACATTATCAGCTAATCTTGAGGATCAGCATTGGTGCGTAGTAGCTAAGCGTTTAGCTTTTGAATGAAGCAGCACGGGTTCGAAACCCGCCCCTTCCAAAATATTTTTCTTATTTTAGCCTTTGCAGTTTTAACTATTAATTATGAATTTTCAGTGCATAATTAATATATATGGTTTCGTTAGAACTAATTAAATTAATTAATACACCTTATTTAATCATTTAATTTTCATAATTCTATGAAGTTTCAGATGAAAATAACATTTCCAAATGTTGTAGCAGGTAATAAATATCGAAGTTATATTACATTCCTTAGGGTGTTCATCGACAAAGAAACATAAACTTCACACTATGCAAACTTTATGAAAGTATTTTAAGGAAGTAATTTTATCCGAAATATGCTTCGGCGCAAAACACACTTGATTCAAGGTTTAAAGTAAATGACTTTTCACTATTGCTTTTGGTAAATACAAAATGTATCGAATCATTGCGGTGAAAACAGGGGCACTGAACTGATGCCATGCGATTGAATGTGTTTTAATTGAGTCTCCTTTCGACGTCAACTTTTGTGGAACAGTGAAATGTTTATGTAAATTTAAATTTCATAAATAAAAGGTTAACATTGCGAGTGGTAATACAAAATGAACACGATTCTACGAAGTACCGAGAATCGAAACTGGGCCGCAAATTTTGCAATACAAGCCCTTGTCCACCACGCTACTCACATTTGACGTAGACTGGGACTCAATAAGCAGCTTAGATAACACCTATTTCTATATGGGAAACTTTTGCGACCGTATTCGCTTTCCCTTTGGCCAAATCGCGCGAGATATTTTTGGGAATTTGAAATGTTTCGTCTGCTTTCTTCTCCTCGCAGACTTTGAACCAAATCGGTGAAACCCATCCCGCGATCTACTTTGGTCATTCATAAACAGTATGCAGTATAAAATGAATGACGTTGGAGTCCTTGAGGGAAAGTTCGCACCCCTCCTTGTGAATGAAATTCCAGGACTGAGAACATCCTTGCCTATGGTCCACGGACGGAGATGCATTATGAATGCGAGTCCTCTTACAGCTACAGTCGTAAAAATTGTGCGAATAAAGTGAATGGAGTCGTTTGTCTCTTTATAAAGAAGCTTTCCGCTGTAGCAACGAATGATAGATCTGCGAAACAGCAACGAATCTAAATCATTAATACGAACGTGTTTCTGTCGGTATTTTGTGTCGTGGGTGTTCTGTAGTTGAAAGGCACATGCGGTAACAGCAGAGTATTGATGCGAAAAATTTAGGACAGAAAGTATTGGATACGTATGTTGACCACTCAGGCTTCTTAATAAATGAAGCGTGTCAAGTTACCACAAAAAGGTGGCCAGATGTTACGACACCCTGAGTTGTTATTTAGCAGTTTTGTATTACCGGCATACCTAATACAAGAATCATTGTTGAAACGTCTGAGGCAAACTGAATACCATAGGGAAGGCTTAGCTGGAGTAGGTTGTCGAGTAAGAAACTTTGTTTATACGCGCTCGCCGTGCTGTGAGTGCCCCGTTGACTTCCGCGTAAACCTCTTGCGGCCCCAAGCAGGAGACATTCGCTGCGATTGAGCAGAGTAGAGGAATGCCTCGCCTTTCCTCGACTGCTCACGGATGTGGCCGGACCTGTCTTTTCTTATACGGACAGTGCCTTATGAGGCCTGGTTTGCCTCATACCGATCTACTAATGGATTGTCGTCCTAGTCTATATGCTTGTGCACTGAATTAAAAACTATATTCTTGTTTGGTTTCGGATAGACGTCCTGTTAGTTACTACATTTAGTGGTGATTCTTACATTGCTAAACATCAAGTGTATTATAACTTTGTTTTAACTTGGAACAGTAACAAGTTATGATGTTTTAAACAAGGAGTGTGTGTTCTACTAAAAATGTATTCTGTTGAATGTGCAACACATTAAGCTCGAAGTAGCTTTCAAATTATATCTGATGATGACATGGCAGTTACAGATTGATTTGAACATTGAGGTTGTTTGTTGGTTTTAAAATTTTATTTTAATAATTTCGATAGTTTTCGCTACAAGCAAAGAACTAACCTGCCGGAAATCTGATGGTGTAACGAAGTTTGCTGTTTGTGTGACAAGAAATACAATAAGTTTTGAACCTCTTGTTACGGTCTGTCAACTGGTTCAGAAGTGTGTTTTGGACACGGCTTCAAAAAGAATTTAAAAGCAATTTTGTGTAAGTTCCATTACATGACGAGCAAAGTTGGTGACGATTACTTTCTATATTATCGATATACCGGGAATATTACTACTATATATCGTACAAAGAGCTTTGCAACCAACTTCGAGAAAAAAACACCCGGAAAACCTCCACCTGAAAGCAAAAAAAAAAAAAAAAAAAAAAAAAAAAAATCAGATATGTTTATGGCTTCTTACCATCAACAATAGTTGTGATAAAGAGTTTAACATCTGTTTAATTTTTTTAATTTTGCCTTCATCACCCTTCCTGACCAACGTGCTTCGTCCACAATGCTTTTTTATACTTGTTTCGTCTCCTGTACTATAATTGTTCACAATTTGTTAATTTATTTATTCCCTAAATTAATCTTGAAACGTTATGCTGTTCTTTCTCGTTGAAAAAATACACAATAATAAAATGAAATCATAGATTACAACTTAAAAAATACTGCATAGGCTTTAAAAGAAGTAAACCTGATTCTGTTCTAGTGAACCTCAGTGTTTCTCAAACTGTTTGAAACCTTTGCTTTTTTGCCTATGGTATACAAAAGGTGGATCTTATGAGTAGCACTCTTACACCGTTACATACTTAACCATTCTAAACAAATAAACTTCTTCTGCTAATGTTGCTCTGAATCACGTATAGCCGCCTTCTGCTTCCGCAACGATTCGAAGCTTATTGGGTATTCTCGTTTCTTATTATATTGGTGTGGTGTCTGTTATTTCGGGCTCTCCGAAGTAAGACACCATACCAATATAATTAATTACGACACGCGAAGACGGCGTTTCTTCAATCACTCCACAGCATATGTAGTCATACGTTCGACCTCGCACGATAGGGGCGCTACAGCCATAGCGTGCAACTTGTGGAAGTTTGAGACGGACGCGGGGCGAGCATCTGGATCCACGTGGTTAAATTCACCGCTGGCCCGAAGCTGGAGACCCAGGTTCGATTACCGGCCTGCTTCACATTTTCACTTGTCTCCATTGTTTAATTTCAATGTCCTAATGCAGCACTATCGATCCTTTTCTTCCTAATGCTTATTCCGTCACCTACTTCACAATTGCTTACTAGGCAGACTACTCTCCACTCTTCCAACATTCTTTGGAACACAGAAGCTGAAGTAAAGTTTGTGACGTGGAGGCGTCTTAATCGCTAGTGGTGCGATGGTCTAGTGGAGAGTAGCAGATTTCTGGCAGGTTAGTTCTTTGCTTGCAGCGAAAACTATCGAAATTATTAAAATAAAATTTTAAAACCAACAAACAACCTCAAAGTTCAAATCAATCTGTAACTGACATGTCATCATCAGATATAATTTGAAACCTACTTCGAGCTTAATGCGTTGCACATTCAACAGAATACATTTTTAGTAGAACACACACTCCTTGTTTAAAACATCATAACTTGTTACTGTTCCAAGTTAAAACAAAGTTATAATACACTTGATGTTTAGCAATGTAAGAATCACCACTAAATATAGTAACTAACAGGACGTCTATCCGAAACCAAACAAGAATATAGTTTTTAATTCAGTGCACAAGCATATAGACTAGGACGACAATCCATTAGTAGATCGGTATGAGGCAAACCAGGCCTCATAAGGCACCGTCCGTATACGAAAAGACAGGTCCGGCCACATCCGTGAGCAGTCGAGGAAAGGCGAGGCATTCCTCTACTCTGCTCAATCATGGCGAATGTCTCGTGCTTGGGGCCGCAAGAGGTTTACGCGGAAGTAAACGGGGCACTCACAGCACGACGAGCGCGTATAAACAAAGTTTCTTACTCGACAACCTACTCCAGCTAAGCCTTCCCTATGGTATTCAGTTTGCCTCAGACGTTTCAACAATGATTCTTGTATTAGGTATGCCGGTAATACAAAACTGCTAAATAACAACTCAGGGTGTCGTAACATCTGGCCACCTTTTTGTGGTAACTTGACACGCTTCATTTATTAAGAAGCCTGAGTGGTCAACATACGTATCCAATACTTTCTGTCCTAAATTTTTCGCATCAATACTCTGCTGTTACCGCATGTGCCTTTCAACTACAGAACACCCACGACACAAAATACCGACAGAAACACGTTCGTATTAATGATTTAGATTCGTTGCTGTTTCGCAGATCTATCATTCGTTGCTACAGCGGAAAGCTTCTTTATAAAGAGACAAACGACTCCATTCACTTTATTCGCACAATTTTTACGACTGTAGCTGTAAGAGGACTCGCATTCATAATGCATCTCCGTCCGTGGACCATAGGCAAGGATGTTCTCAGTCCTGGAATTTCATTCACAAGGAGGGGTGCGAACTTTCCCTCAAGGACTCCAACGTCATTCATTTTATACTGCATACTGTTTATGAATGACCAAAGTAGATCGCGGGATGGGTTTCACCGATTTGGTTCAAAGTCTGCGAGGAGAAGAAAGCAGACGAAACATTTCAAATTCCCAAAAATATCTCGCGCGATTTGGCCAAAGGGAAAGCGAATACGGTCGCAAAAGTTTCCCATATAGAAATAGGTGTTATCTAAGCTGCTTATTGAGTCCCAGTCTACGTCAAATGTGAGTAGCGTGGTGGACAAGGGCTTGTATTGCAAAATTTGCGGCCCAGTTTCGATTCTCGGTACTTCGTAGAATCGTGTTCATTTTGTATTACCACTCGCAATGTTAACCTTTTATTTATGAAATTTAAATTTACATAAACATTTCACTGTTCCACAAAAGTTGACGTCGAAAGGAGACTCAATTAAAACACATTCAATCGCATGGCATCAGTTCAGTGCCCCTGTTTTCACCGCAATGATTCGATACATTTTGTATTTACCAAAAGCAATAGTGAAAAGTCATTTACTTTAAACCTTGAATCAAGTGTGTTTTGCGCCGAAGCATATTTCGGATAAAATTACTTCCTTAAAATACTTTCATAAAGTTTGCATAGTGTGAAGTTTATGTTTCTTTGTCGATGAACACCCTAAGGAATGTAATATAACTTCGATATTTATTACCTGCTACAACATTTGGAAATGTTATTTTCATCTGAAACTTCATAGAATTATGAAAATTAAATGATTAAATAAGGTGTATTAATTAATTTAATTAGTTCTAACGAAACCATATATATTAATTATGCACTGAAAATTCATAATTAATAGTTAAAACTGCAAAGGCTAAAATAAGAAAAATATTTTGGAAGGGGCGGGTTTCGAACCCGTGCTGCTTCATTCAAAA
Source organism: Locusta migratoria (assembly GCA_026315105.1). Taxonomy (NCBI): domain Eukaryota; kingdom Metazoa; phylum Arthropoda; class Insecta; order Orthoptera; family Acrididae; genus Locusta; species Locusta migratoria. Next base: position 384,222,587 of record CM048755.1, read on the forward strand.
GCTAAACGCTTAGCTACTACGCACCAATGCTGATCCTCAAGATTAGCTGATAATGTGTCTATCTGTAGTTGGAAAATTTTTGACAAGCGTTTTCTCTCTTCCTATGGCCTACACAGGGGAGATATTGTAAGAATTTAAAAGTTTCGTATTCGTGTTTCTTCTCGCACAGTTTGGGCCAAGTAGGTGAGACCCGTCCAGACTTTCAACACGCAAACGCATGAGGGGCAATTATCAGCCTCTGTCGAGACAATCGCATTCGGAGATTGTCATTGTAACTATTACACTCTTGGTATGTGCTTGTCAAGTTTTGAATCCACATAAAGGCAGCGTTTTTCAGTATCCACTTATTTCAACTAATAAATTGTGGCTACTATCATGTTTTATATTTATAAATGCATACGATATGCGCCCGATACCTACGTTTAAGGAAATTATGTAGAAACATGATCAAAAATTATCTGTCTGTGGAAAAATTTACGCTGTGACTCATAGGATTTCTGTTGCATTTTCTGTGGCAGTAATAATCTGCTCAGAACATCTGCACGAAAATAGACTGTCTATTTCGTTCAATCATCCAAAAGTTCTCTTTGTTATTATAAGTCATCATATGAACTGGCTGAGTGTAGAGTTAAAACTCTTTGATACTATATTCGCTTCAAAAATTCTTACTGGGCAGAAACGTGAAATATACGGCTTGCCGCTTGTCTTCTCGTGCACTCGTGCAAATGAGTGGATATTAAAAAAACAAAGCTGCTGCGAGTATCGGCTCGATCCTAGGACCTCGTCTTACGCATCTGCGCATTTACGCCGGCGCCACCAACACATACTGTAGCATAGCCGTTTTTCGAACTTTTGTGGAAAAACAGGCATACTACCTATTCAGAAGCGGCAGACCTTATCTGGAAACGACGCACCCTTTTGACGAAAACCGTGGTGTTGTATTCTACGTAGTAACTGAAACCCACCGGTGTGTAATGCTGTCCTACTACATCAGCGTTCGTGTCATTGTATTAATACACTAACACGAAACTGAGGGTACAGATTTTTTAGCTTATTGGACTTAATTACTTAACTGCGGGATCGTCAGTCCCTAAACTTACAAACTACTTATAAACTTTCTTATACTAACGACATCACAGATATCTATGCCCGAGAGAACGGCTTCCCACATCGGAGCATAGCACCTCAATATGCTCAGTCATTCCGCTGCGGCCTTCGTTTTTTAACCAGTCAAATAATTTATTTCCTGTAAGGAAGTGTTATTTACTTTTATTTTAAGGAAAAGGTGTAAGTTTATCAGGACGCAAAAACTAATTTTTATCAGGATTCGTAATATTTATTTTACTGAGAGATGCAGTACTCATTTTCTAAATTCAATCAATATCTAAAAACACATGGTTGTGTAGAATAGTTTTTAAAACATCTGCAAAATTTTTAAAGTAGAAGCTCGCCGACGAAGGCGTAATTTGAGAGCAAAGTTCAGGCTACAAGGGGAGATAAATAGGCCCATAGAAAAAGTAACAAATATTTGCAAATATTTATGAAGGAGGTGAAGGAAGAAGGATTAGGAAGGAAAGAATTGGCAGTGGCTGCATTAGGGCGTTAAAACGAAACAATGCGTGCCGGGCCGGGAATCGAATGCGTGTCTCCTCCTCCTTCGAGCAGACGTCTCCATAAACACTTTCCTTCACGAGGTCGCCCCCCCCCCTCCCCCGTCCGTGTCAAACTTCCACAAGTCGCACGCTATGGTTGTAGCGCCCATATCGCCCATGCTCTTTTACACGCGCCGGTACGGATATCAGTGTGAGGTCGAATGTGTGACCGCATCTGCGGTGAAGTGAATGAAGCAAACGCCATCTTCGCGTGTAAATACGTATTATATTCGTGTGGTGTCCGATATTTCGGACATATCCGAAATAACAGACACCACACCAATACCATAAGAAACAAGAATACCCAATAGGCTACGAATCCCATGAGTCACATCGTTGAGTACAAGATCGCCGATGAAGACGTAATTTGTGAGCGAAGTTCAGTTCAGCCTAGAAGAGCAGATAAGGAGGTCCAAAGAAAAAGAAACAAGAACTGGCAAAAATTTATGAACGAGATGAAGGAATAAGAATTAGGAAGGAAACGAATGATAGTGCTGAATTAGGGCATTGAAATTAAACAATGGCGATAAGTGAAAATATGAAGCGGGGCGGGAATCGAACTCGTCTCTCCCGCTTCGGGCCAGCGGTGAACTTAACCACAATGAAACCCTTGATCATAACTATTGTTGATGGTAAGCAGCCATAAACGACATGTCTTTTTATTCAGGCCAGAGGTTTCCAGCAGGTTTCTCGAAGTAGGTTGCAAAGCTCTTTGTACGATATATAGTAGTAATACTCCGGGCATATCCATAGTATACAAGGTAAGCGCCAATAACTTGGGTCGTGGAGTAATGGATTTTATACATTACTTTCAAATTCGTCTTGAAGCTGTGTATAAAACTCACTTCTGAACCAGCTAACAGATACAGAGACTATAACAGAGGTTCGAAACTTTTGTATTGTTTGTTCATACAACAGCATACTTCGGTTTCACCATTAGATTTCCCGAAGGCTAGTTCTTTGCTTGCAGCTAAGACTATCGAAATGGTATTAGAAACATTAACAACTCCTCAAAACCAACAAACAGACTAGACGTTCAAATCAATACGTAACTGCCATGTCATAAAAAAAGTTTAAATTTTTGTTAAGCTTATGGGATTTAACTGCGGGGACATCAGTCCCTAAACTCACAAACTACTTATGAACAACCTTATATTGCAGACGGTACAAACATCCATGCCCAAGGTGGGGATTCGAACCCCCGAGGGGGAACGGCCTCGCACATCGTAGCGTAGTGCCTCATTGCGTTCGGTCAGTCCTCCGCGGCCATGTCATTATTAAGATATAATTTGATAGTTGCTTCGAGGTTAATGTGTTACACATTCAACAGAATACAATTTTAATAGACCATACACGCCTTTTTTCAGCGTCACGACATGTTAATGTTCAAATATAAAGAAGTTATAATAGACTTATTGTTTAATAATATAAGAATTGCCGCTAAATATGGCAACTAACAAGCGGGCTATCTGAAACAATCCAATAATAAGAATTTTAATTCAGTGCACAATAATATAACCTACAACGAGAATCCATTAGGAGATCGGTATCAGGATAACCAGGCATCATAAGGCAAACAGTCCATTTAAGAAAAGACAGGTTCAGACACATCAGTGGGCAGTCGAGAAGAGGCGAGGCATGCCTCTGCTCAATCGCAGCGAATGTCTCGTCCTCCAGTCAATGCTAGTGGCCGGCCAGAGGTTTGAACGGAAGTAAACGGGGCACTTCACAGCACGGCTAGCGCGTGTAAATAAACTTCCTTACACGACAATCTACTACAGCTAAATCTTACCAACTGTTATTCAGTTGGTCTCAGACGTTTCATCAATGATTCTTGCGTTAGGTATGTTGTTAATATGAAACTGTTCATTAAAGAAATCAGGTTGACAAAAATAAGACCACCTTTTTTTGGAAACTTGACATGCTTCATTTATTAAAAAAAAAACCGTACTGCTTTCAGTAAAGTCAGAGGACATAGAACAGCGATTGATAGTAGAATGAACACCCCAGAATACCAAGACCTTGCATGTGGGTGTTTAGTAGCGTGGTCGACATACGTCTCCCTCACTTTTTGTTACAAATTTTTCGCAAAATTACTCTCAAATTACCGCATGTGCCTTTGAACTATAGAACACTCACGAGTCAAAATGCCGTCAGAAACACGTTCGTATTAATGATTTAGATTCGTTGCTGTTTCGTAGATCAGTCATTCGTAGCTACAGCGTAAAGTTTCTTTATAAATATTAACAGAAACTACTTCATAAACTTAATTCCCACAATTTTTACGACTCTCGCTGTAACAGGACACTGAATTTCACAAAAACTTCGCGTCTCAGTCCGTGGATCATGGATGAAGATGTTCCTACTCCTAGAATTTTAACCCTCGAGGATTGGGGAGGGGGGAGGGCGCAGACATTTCCTCAACGATTCTGTCTTTCAGTTTATACTGTAGAATGTTTATGAATGACAGAGTAGATTGCGGGGTGGTTTTCAAAGATTTTGTTCAAACCCTGCGAGAAGGAAGTTGACAAACCTTTCAAATTCCCAAAATATCCCGTCCGAGTTGGCTAAAGGGAAAGCGAATACGGTGGCGAAAATTTCTCACAGACAAATAGGTGTTATATAAGCTGCTTCTTAACGTCCATATATTGAGGAGTTTGCCTAGCGTAGTGGGCAAGTGCTTGGAGTGCAAAGTTGGAAGTCAAGGTTCGAATCCCCGGTACTCCTTACATTTTTGTTCATTTCATATTACCCCTCGCAATGTAAACCTTTTATTTATGAAATTGAAATTTACTTAAACGTTTCAGTGTGCCACGATCGTTGATGTCAAGAGGTGTCTCAATTAAAACACATTCAATCCTACAGCATCAGTCCAGTGCCACAATTCCCATCCATACACTTGGTATGCACAAAAATTAGCAGTGAAAAGTTATTTACTTAAAAACTTGAATAAAGTATGCTTTGCACCGAAGCATATTTCGGATAAAATTTCTCGCTTAAAATACTTTGGTAAAGTCTGCATAGTGTGGAGATTTTCTTTGACGGTGAACACCCTAAGGAATGTAATATAACTTCGGCATATAAATACGTGCTACAATTTTTGAAATATTACTTTCATTTAATACTTCATCGAATTATGAAAATTAAATGATAAAATAAGAGATATTAATTAATTAAACTAGTTATAACGAAACCAAATATATATACTATGCATTGAAATTTTTATAATTGATAATTAAAACTACAAGGGTTAATACAAGAAAAGTATTTTGGAAGGGACGGGATTCAAACCCGTGCTGTTTCATTCAAAAGCTAATCGTTTAGCTACTTCGCAACACCGAAAATACCGTCATCAGCAATGGTGAGCCTCAATATTAACTGATATTGCACCTATCTGTAGTTGGATAATTTGGCGTGAGTTTTCTCTTTTCCTACGGCCTACACAGGGAAGACATTTAAGAAGTTCATATTGTTGTTTCTTCTTGCACAGATTGGGCCAAGTAGGTGAGACCCATCCAAATTTTAAACACGCAAACGTGTAAGGGGATATTATTAGCCTTTGTCAAGACAGTCGCATTCAGAGATTGTCGTTGTAGCTATTACACTCTTGGTATGTGGTTGTCAAGTTTTGAACCCACATAAAGGCAACGTTTTCCAGTATGCACTTATTTCAGTTAATAAATTGTGACTACTATGTTGTTTGATATTTAGAAATCCATACGATATGTGCCGTGAAACCAACGTTTATTATCTATCTGTGGAGAAACTTACGCTATGACTCACACGATCTGTTGCATTTTTCTGGTGGCAGTGTCAATCTGCTCAGAACATCTGACGCAAATAGACGATCTATTTTGTTCATTCATTCAAAACTTCTCTTTGTTATCATATCAACTGGCTGAATGAAGAGTTAAAACGTTGTGATACTATATTCGCTACCAAAGTTGTTACTGAGCAGAAAAGTTACGTGTGTGAAAAATACGGATTGAAACTCGTGAAAATGAGTGAATAATTAAAAATAAAAGTGCTGCGGATGTCAGATCGATCCTAGGACCTCGTGTTACGCATCTGTGCATTTATGCCGGCGCCACCCACACATACTATAGTATAGCCGTTTATCGAATCTCTGCAGGAATATAGGTCTACTACGTATTCATAAGTGGCAGGAAACTACACACGCTTTTGACGAAAACCCGTGGTTTTGTATTCTGCACAGTAACTGAAATCCACCGGTGTGTAATGCTGCTGTACTACAGAATAAACGGTTGTGGTTTCTAAAACCAAGGAATTAGCTTTAGAATCCTTCACTCCTCTAATTGCTACGATGGAGAATCACCAAAAGTCGACTCTTAGGTTTGAGATTTTAAAAATTATTCAATCTACTCGATTTTGCTGTTTGCATTATCAAATTAATGCCTGCCTCTTTGAACAGATGACCGACTTCATTCTAAGATGATTGTTCAGACGTCTACTTCCTGCACGATGTATTACTAGGTGCGGGTGGTTTGGCGGGTTTATATTTTTGATTAGTATGTGAAACATATCGTCTTCGATACTCGCCAGTGACCAACTCACACCAAAAGATCTCTTTAACCTCTGGGGAAGCCAAGTGGCGAACAACGAGCTCGCTAGTATTCGGAATTCTTGTTGTCGTACTGCTGTCTGGATTGAAACAGGATTATATTAAATGACTACGGATTTGAATGTAACAGCGATTTAATATTCCTAATGTTGCTTGCACGAAAAACGTAGGTTTTGCGTCGTTATTGAAAGAAACGGAATAAAAATACAATTATGTGTTGGATACGATAGTTTAAGGAAATTCATTTGATGCAACACAATTCTCTTGCACATGTTTCATATAGTATTATCAATATATTTTCATGGTTACGGAATAATAATTTCCTCGCAATGATTGCGATACAGATTGTTACTCAATTATCATGTGTTCAAATGTTCAAATATCTGTAAATCTATCGGACCAAACTGCGTGGTCATCAGTCCGTAGCTTACAAACTGCTTAAACCTAGGTAAAGTAAACTAAGGACAAACACACACACCCATGCCCTAGGGAGGACTCGAACCTCCACGGCGAGCAACCGCGCGCTCCGCAGCGAGGCGCTTTAGACCGCTCGGCTTTTCCACCGCGGCAATTATCATGTGTGTTTGTTATTGTTACGTGAGAAACATAATGAGCCATATTTAAAAATATAAGATAAATGTGAAAGAGTCAGTAATCGAACTGTCGCTCGTTCATCAGTAGTTGGCCATTTTGCGAGATAAATAAGCTTATCTTTATCATTTGTTTGCTTCTCTTCACATTCATTTGACATAATCGTATCTGGTATTATAATAGCCCAATATGTTGTCGAATGCTTACTATTAGGCATTTCAATAAGACAAGGAGTATGGAAAAGTACCAAACATCTGGGGAGAACTGTAATTTGTGGTGACACAGCTGGCTTATGTTTGTTAAATTTGTGCTGATATCTTAGTTGCAACATCAACCGAAAGAGAACCAGTGGAAATGACACGATACCTTCACTCTCGGAAATACCATCAGTGATCTGCGGCGCCAAACGGTTGTCGTTTTTATAGCGGAACCGAGGCGGTGGGCGGAAACTGTCAGCGATACTCGGAACATGATGCACCATGATGTAACACTTAGCTTCATAACATAGTCCATTCATGTAATTGAATTAATTCTATGATATGTATGCAATTTTTCAATTTGAATGTGTCAGTAACGTCCGAAAATATTCACGGACTACAGCATCTCAATTCTAATTTCTGTCTTTGTTCATTGAAACTATAAGAAAAGAAATGTGGAAAGGAATTTGTCGGTTGCGAACAGTTTAAAACGCTATGGCTAATACGCTAATTCTAAAATCAGTTTTCGAAGTCGCCTTCACGTCGCATAGAAAGCACGCGTGTTGTTACAACTGGCTACGATACTGAAAGATAACATTTTTCCTCTTAGATTTCGTACCAGATGGGTAATCGACAGTATGTACGATCGTGTTGCCTAGCTGTATATACTTCCCACCAAGCAGCAGAACTTTGCGGTTGTGTATAGCGATCAGGCGAGGGGTCTCGCGAATTCTGTCACCGACTGTACCACGCGAATCTTATGTAGACAGCGACCTTCCGCTAGTCTTGACGTCAAGTGCTCGAAATTTCATCAAGTTAAAAATAATACTATAAATTTTGTAAACTATGTGCGTGAAGTATGCTCCGCCTTCCACCATGTACATCTTATGTAGACCTTGACCTTTATTTTGAATGCCAAGTGTGCAGATTTCATCAAGATCATGAGAAAAATGTAGATTGTAAGAAATTCTGTATCTCTGCCATGCACCACACGAATCCCTGCAAGAGTGACCATTCTCTTGTTTTCAAAGTGATGAGTGATCATTTCATCAAGTTTGGAATAAAGCAGGCGTAAGTAATACAAAATGATAGGTAATTATCACGTGTAAGTTGTATCTGTCGCGAAAATTCTGCGCGTCTTCTGTTAAGAGTCACAGGTTAGACGTGGCTCTCCAGGCTCGTCTCGGCTCGTCTAGCCAGGCTCGCTGTACCCGTTGCGCCCGCCGGCCTCCTTGGTTCCGTGTAACCGACAGCGCGGCTCGTGAGTCTGCTGCTGCTGCGGGTACCGCCAGGCCCGGCCAAGGCGGCGAGCCACGGCGGCAAGCCCACGAGCGCAGCGGGCCGAGCCGGTGACGTCATAACGCCCGCTAACGGGTTTTAAGCAACATTTGGAAGCCCGTTTCGGATCTCTAAATACCACAGAACATGGCGAGATGGCACTGCAGGACAGATCTGCGTCTCCGCGGCTATGTCAGAACAGTGAAACAGTGGAACTTCGTACACTATCGGGGCTGACCATCCGTCACTATTTATTACGGCATGGGTACGTGCGCATCGTGCACTTCCCCGCCCACCTGCTTAATGTGCAGAAACATGCTAGAAATGTTCAAATGTTTGTAATTCTTATGGGACCAAACTACGTTGGTCATCAGTCCCTAGACTTACAAACTACTTAAACTAAGTTAAATTAACCTAAGGACAACACACATCCATGCCCGAGGGAGGATTCGAACCTCCGACGCGGCAGGCCGCGCGATCCGGAACGTGGTGTTCCAGACCGCTCGGCTACTCCCGCGCGGCAAACATGCCAGATGGAAACGACGTCACTGCGGCAAGAATGGCATTAGATGGTCTTCTCAGACGATCCAGATTTTGTTTGTATGAAAATGATGGCCGCATTTCGGTTCACCCACCAGGGGAGCGGCAACGTAGTGACAGTATTGTAAGACATACAGCGCCAACTCAAGGCCTTATGGTGTGGGCTGCTATTGGGTACAAACAAAAATCACAGATGGTGCGTGTATTGTGACCAGTTTGACCTACGTCATTGACGTGCTGCGACCCGTTGCCATCCCCTTTCTGCAGCACATCACAGACATCATTTTTAAGTACATATTTCGGCATGAAGACGCTCATTCTTGCTGTCACAGGATGCCAAGCCTTTTGCCCTGGCCAGCCAAAACACCAGTGTTGTCGCCAATCGAAAATGAATGAGATATGGTGAAACAATGTATGCAGTGCTGTGAAAAAACGTTCAAAGGTTTGTAACCCTACGGAACCCAACTGCTTAGTACATCGGTCACAAGACTTAAAAAATACCTAAACTAACTTACGCTAAGGGCAACACACACACACACACAAACAAACAAACACACAAACACACACGTGCCTGTGGGAGGACTCGAATCTCAGACGGGAGCGCCCCCGCAATCCTTGGCAATGTGCCTTGATTGCACGTTCGCAGTGCTGTGGACTAATGTCAAGAACCATAGATGAACATTGGAATCCGATGAACACAGAATGGCTGGCTTTACCACAGGACACCATTCAAGCCTTAGACGCCTCGATGTTTGCCGACGACATAGTAATCATGTCAGAGACAGGACATGACCTGGCAGACTAATGAAACGCAGCTGACAGTGTCTTGAAAGGACGGTGGAAGATGGACATTAAAAGAGCAAAACAAGAATAATGGAATGTAGTATAAGAAAATCAGGACAGGCAGAAGTAATTAGAGTAGGAAACGAGGCAATAAAAGTTGGAGAATTATTTTGTAATTTTGTTAGTAAAATAACTTCAAATGGTCGAAGTAAAGAAGATATAACATGCAGAATGGCTGTGGGAAGAAAAGTATTAAGGAAGAAGAGAAATTTGCTGACATGTAATATTAATTTAAATTTTAGGAAGTATTTTCTGAAGAGACTTGTCCGAAATGTAGCATTGCATGGGAATAAAACTTGGACGATATGGAGTTCAGACAGAAAGAGAAAAGCTTTTGAAATTTCGTGCTACAGGACAATTCTGCAGATTAAATGGGTAGTTCACGTAGTTAATGAGGAGGTACTGAACAGAATTGGTGAGAAAAGAAATGTATGCATTTCTTGATTAAAAGAAGGGATCGATTAGTGGGACAAATTGAAAGTCATTGAGGAATCGTCAATTTAGCACTGGATGGAAGTGTGTGGAGCAAAGAGAGGGAGACCGAGAGACGAATATAGCAAGCAAGTTAAAAGGATGTATGTTATGTAAATCTATCGGACTTAACTGCGTGGTCATCAGTCTGCAGCTTACAAACTACTTAAACTAAGGTAAACTAACTTTAAGGACAACCTCCGACGGCGGACAGCCGCGCGCACCGCAGCACAGCGCTCCAATGCGCGCGGCTAACCCGCCGCGGCCGGTTAATAAGGATTATTTCTTTTATTTTGCTGTCTTTTACAATGACCTGTTATCTAGATGCTAAAATTGGTCATATTTTGCACAGGTAATTGTTTTTTGACACTGAATAATTTCTTCTTTTAACTAGTTAAATTTAACAATATACAGCTTAACTAACTTATGAAACAAAACTATGAATAATAATTAGAACATTGATTAAATAATTAGCCCTTCATTACCATTACCATTACCATTGAAACCTGGTTTGAGCCACTTTTCCGTCCTTAGTGCTACGTAGGCAATGTAACTATCTAAAAGTGATAGCAGTTCTGGGACCTTTCAATAGACGGTCCTGCAGTTAACTATACTATATTAGCGCAACTTTCTCCGTTCTGTAGAACCGAGTGCTAACATGACCAGAATTAGTAGGCTTACTATCAGGCCAGGGGAGGGATTTCTCTACCCTAAAAATCCCACATGTGCACTCCACACGTACTACGATACCCTGGTAGCCGCTTTCTGCGTATGGCGCACGCCAGAGCTATACAGGGAGATCCTACATGTCTCCAGTGGATAGAGTGGATAGCGGATTCGAGAAATTTGCACCCAAGATCGCCACAGAATCGTCTGAACTTCCAGTTTATAAGCCTTCCACTCGGCTCCAAACCGGAGGACCGTTATCAGTTGTGGGAACGATGCTGCAAATCAATATCTCCGCTTCTACCCCGCGAACGAGGCTAACTGGTCTCACCAAATCCGACAGTCACCTAAAAAAACCGAAGATGACCTCTGAACCCAGATGACAGGATTCATTGGTGCCGACATGAGCAACGATTTGCAGCCCGATGCACCCAATGCTGTCTACCGCCGCCGGCAGAGCCTCTTCCACATCTCAGGTGATACCCCAGGCAAGCAAACAGAGTGCAAACAAGCATTTTGTCCCGAACTTTCCGGTATTTTCCTAAGGGGCTGCATCAGCCGCCTAACGTTGGAGCTGCCAATGACTAGCAAACCCACTCTCTGTGTCTGTCCGGACCTCTCAGAAGGATCGACCACTGCCGCAACAGGCGAGGCAGCCAGCGGTATTGTTAGCAGCGGACAACACTTGAAGGGAGTAAGAGGACTGAGACTTCCAGGTTCTCTTCCACCCAGAGTTTCGCGACCCCGCCACAGTTCGGCAGTCACCGTCAGGTAACTGACAGGGACGACGGAACCTGAAGACACAGTGGCATCAGGGGTCTCAGTAGGCACCAGAGGTGCTCCAATAATCGCCTTAGATGCCCGGGTGGCACTGCAGCCCCGGGAAGCTGCCAGAAGCCTGTTGACCCTAAACAACACAGCCTCCAGCTACTTACAAACAGCAGCTAACAGCTCAGTCCGTTCACAACAGGCGCAGTTCCTACCCATGTCTGACAAGTTTAGTTACTCAAAATTACCGTATGTACCAAAACGCGTGAGAATAAAGCTCTTAATAAAGAAGCGCTAACGAAATTTAATTGACTAATAGGCCTAAAAAACATGAATAAATGTTAAATTACGAAGCTTAGTGCTCTGGAGGTGTAAAACAGGCGACAGCTATAACCCTTCTCTTTGCTTCCACATGAACTATTAAACTGATTTGTGCATGATTGATATTATATAAGATTCTCTCCCTTGCTTGCTTTGAGAGTTGAACCGAAAAGTTCCTAGACTCAGTCTAAGATACTTATTTAATTTTGCATTGTCGTCCGGTGTAGTACTTACTTCTATATTAGTACACCTTAAATCTTACTCTCAGTCGTAATTTCTGATATGGATCCATTGAAATGAAATGCTCGCATGGCTTTTCGTTGCCGGGATATCCCCATAGGGGTTCGGCCGCTTACTGCAAGTCTTTCTAGTGACAACAATTGGGCGACTTGCGTGTCGATAATGCTGAAAGTCATGATGAGGGCAAAAACAAAACACCCAATCCCCTGCCGGAAATCGAACCCGGGCACCTTGCATCGGAGGTCAACAACGCTGCCCACATTCGTGCTTTTTAATAAACTGGCGATTCGTTTGAACGTTGTATCTTACATTTCAAGCAGAAATAAAAAGCACAGATGATTACTAGAACCAAAATTAGGTACGCTAATAGTTACATTTTGCTTGCGTTTCTCATGCTATTGCTTTACATGTTCAGGCATCTTGTCAATGAAAATACTTCCCTTTCTGAGCATATTCCTAGGTTTAGAGATTACAGTAAACTGTAATCTAGAGTCTTATTAAGGTAGGCTAGGTTTGTCAGGGATAATATGGGTAATGGTTCTTCAGCCAGTACAACACTGGTTGACAAAAAGTAATCAATACTGTACTTGTGATAGTAGGTGCCACGCAAAGCTGGGTTCCCTTATATACGCCACTGGTCCCAGGTATATCACACTTCTACAGCTCCATAGAAACTCTGCAAATCACATTCAAGTACATAGCAATTGGTTCATCGAAACGATTTTATGACATTTCTCCACAGTTCCACTATCTAATAGCTCGCGGGAGAAAGAACAGCCGGCCGAGCGGTCTGCGGCGGGCCAGTCACGGTCTGCACGGCCGCTGCGGTCGGGGGTTCGAATCCCCCCTCGGGCATGGATATTTGTGCTGTCTTTAGTATAAGCTAGTTCGTAAGTAGTTTGTAAGTGTAGGGACTGATGACCCAGTAGTCATGAAATTTGAACATTTGATTTGAAAAAGAAAACCAAAACCTTTCTGTTTTTTATCTGTTTTTTTTAATATGATGATCATGTCTCCCTATGTAGGTGGGTGCTAACAATATATGTTCGCATTCGGAAGAGAAAGATGGCGAAAGAAATTTCGCAAATAGATCTCGCCGCAACGAATAACGCCTTTCTTTTAATGATTTCCACTACAACTCGTGCATCATTTCCGTGACACCCTTTCCCCTATATCGCAATAATACCAAGTGAGCAGCCCTTCTCTGAACTTTCTCCAAATCGTCTGTCAGTCCCACTTGGCAGGGATCCCACAATGCGCAGCAATACTCCAAAATAGGGCGCACAAGTGTATGCAGTTTCTTTAGTAGTTCTGTTGCATGTTTTAAGGGTTCTGCCAATAAAACGCAGTCTCTTGTTTGCCTTTCCCACGATATTATCTACGTGTTCTTTCCAATTTAAGTCTGAAGTAATAGTAATTCCTAGGCATTTTGTGGAGTTTACGGCCTTCACTTTTGATTGATTTATCTTGTAAACAAAGTTTAACGGATTTCTTTTCGTACTCATGTGGACGACTTCACACTTCTCATTATTTAGAGTCAATTGCCAATTTTTACACCATACTGATATCTCATTTAGATCGTTCTGCAGTTGGTTTTGATCTTCAGATGATTTTACTAGACGGGAGATGACGGCGTTATCTGCAAACAACCAAAGAGAGCTACTTAGATTTTCCCCTAAATCGTTTATGTAAATAAAGAACAGCAGAGGACCAATAACACTACCCTGTGGAACGCCCTATATCACCTGTTTTAGTCGATGCCTTACCATCTATTACTACAAACTGTGTCCTCTCTGACAAGAAATCCCCTATCCAATCGCAAATTTGGGGCGATATACCATAACCACTAAATTGATTAAAAGCCGTTTGTGAAGTACGGTGTCAAAAGCTTTCTGGAAATCAAGAAGTACGGAATCGATTTGCGAACCCATTTCGATAGCACCCATCACTTCGTGTGAATAAAGAGCTAGTTGTGTTTCGCAGGAACGATATTTTCTAAATCCGTGTTGACCTTGGGTCAATAGATCTTTCTGTTCGAGATAATTCATAACATGTGAATACAGGATATGTACCAAAACCCTGTTGCAAATTGACGTCAATGAAATAGGCCTGTAGTTTAGTGGGTTACTCCTACTGCCTTTCTTGAATATAGGTGTGACCTGTGCAACTTTCCAATCTTTTGGTACAGATCCTTCTTTGAGAGAGCGGTTGTATATGGCTGTTAAGTAAGGGGCTATCGCTTCAGGCATAATCAGGTAAGTATTGTAGGCATTTCGCATTGAAATCCTCGCTAAATTTCGAGCTTCTGAGTACGATCGCCAATCCTGGGGATTTTGTGTTCGTTTAAATTTAGTATGCCTTTTCCTTTGCTTTTGCAACAATGTCCTGACCTGTTTTGTGTACCAAGTGGGATCGCCTCCTTTTATTAATTTATTTGGTACTAGCTTAAACCCGCGGCTCTGCTCGCGTGTTGGTTGATTATGATAGATAACCTATGTTTCAGTAGTGTGCTATGAGACTGGTTTTGAAGGATGAAATGAAATACAATACCTTCTTTAGAAACAAACATTTTAATCATCATTCAAATAAAAAAATAAAATTATATGAAGTGCTTAACAATTTACAATAAATAATACATACATTATTCCTTATAGCCTGTGTTGCAATATCTCAATACTTATGGTGAGAGTAATGTCTAAATTCATTTTAATTTCATTTTAGGGCATTCTGGTAAACTACGTTATTTGCAATATTGTTTGGAGCTTAAATGTAGAGATTTTTTGGGTTGCCCACCCTTGAGCAAGCGACGTATAATTGACCATGTGAAAAACATGATGGCTGTAAATGGATTCCTGTGACGTTTAATGATTGTCCTTGAGCTTTGTTAATTGTCATGGCAAAAGCTAGACGAACTGGAAACTGAAGTCTTTTGAACTGAAACTGCATATCTGGATTAAAGGAATGCGAGGTATTAAAACATCTTTTCCGGCTGATGTTCCAGGCTGATGTTCGTTGCTTCAATGAGGTTTCGATGTAAAGTAAGTAGTGTAGATCAAATCACACGTAAAAATGCACTCGTTTCGAAGAATCCAATCAGGAAATTCAACAATAATGATTGTAATAATATCACAGATCGAATACTTGATGTAATGCGCGAAACGTCAAACAGATTTTTTTAAAAGAGATGTATTAAAAGAGATTTCTTTTTTACTGCTTTATTTATTCTTATATTTCCTTATTCGTATGCTTATTCTTACAGAGAAAGAGGTGAAGACTTTGTAGCACATATAGACCAAAGATGGTCTCTGGCATCACGTTTCGCTGTATGTAACCGCCTTGTATAGAGTCGCAAACGTCATCGCTGGCCTTCAGTCCGAATTTTTTTTTTTATAATGTGACGACTTTCAACCACCATATCTTCCACCCCCTTATAGCTATCTGCATGAAACTGCTATGGTGTACAACGGGAGACTTCGAACAACAATTACACACACACCATTCGTTTGCATTCTGTAGTTTTCGCTACAGAGCGAAATATTAACACACACAATCGTAGAATTTTATATACACCGACAACATTCCATCACGATATACTCAACGCTTTTATCATAATCAACCCTAAAGCAACAATGCAACCAATAAAACCATTTTCAAAGTGTAAATATAATTTTCAAAGAGTAATTATTGTTCCGCATTTCGCGTTATATTATTCAAATTACTGAATATCTATCAGATCGCTATAAAACCGTGCCTAAAACCTTCCTCCGGTATAAATTAGTAACTGTACAAATATTTAAGTCTCTGCGTCTTGTCGTTCGTACGTAATAAGCGTATACCGAACAGACATTCACATTAATATATATATATATATATAGCTATCCGATCGTCAAAACCTAAAGCCTTCCCCGGGTAGACATTAGTAACTGTACAAAGTTGTAGCTCGTTATGTCTTGTGGTTCAGACGTGATAAACGTACACCGAACAGACATTCACATTTATAGATATAGATAAAACTGTCAATTGCTATCGATACCACTTCTTTGAATTTGAGCCACATCTGGTCTATAACTACGTTTAGTGTTAGAAACGAGTGGAAGCTGTGTTTCAAGTAGCAATGTATTTTATTTCTATCTGCTTTCCTGAACAAATATACTTTTCGTTTATTTTTGGTAACTTTGGGACTTTCGACATTCAATTTCGCTACGACAGCTCTGTGTTCACTAATACCTGTATCCGTTTTGATGCTCATTATGAGCGCAGGATTATTTGTTGCTAAGAGATCAAGTGTGTTTTCACATCCATTTACAATTCTAGTTGGCTCATGAACTAACTGTTGGATGTATATCTCAGAGAATGCGTTGAGTACAATTTCGCACGATGTTTTATGCCTACCTCCTGATTTGAAAATATAATTTCGCCAACAGATCGAGGGTAAATTAAAGTCACCGCCTACTACTATCGTGTGAGTCGGGTACGTTTTTGTAATCAGACTCAGGTTTTCTTTGAACCTTTCTGCTATTGTATCGTCAGAGTCGGGAGGCCGGTAAAAGGAACCAATTATTAACTTCTTACGATTTTCGGGTACAACCTCTACCCATAATCGCTCGCAGGAACTATCAACTTCAACTTCGCTACACGAAATACTACTTTTGACGGCGACAAACACGCCTCCACCTATTTTGTTTAATCTATTCTTTCTGAACACCGTTAGATCTTTTGCAAATACTTCTTCTGAATTTATTTCCGGCTTGAGCCAACTTTCACTGCCTATAATGATGTGTGTTTCGGTGCTTTCTATTAACGCTTGGAGTTCTGGTACTTTCCCGACACAGTTACGACAATTTACAACTGTTATACCGATAGTTTCCGGATCTACATTTCTCCTGTGATCCACCTGCAACCTTTGAGATTGCCCATTTTGTTTTTCCCCGAAGCCCTTTATCCTAAAAAAACCGCCCAGTCCACGCCACACAGCCCCCGCTACCCGTGTAGCCGCTTCCTTTGTATAGTGGACTCCTGACCTATTCAGCGGAACCCGGAAACCCACCACCCGATGGCGTAAGTAAAGGAATCTGCAGCCTACACGGTCGCTGAACCTTCTGAGCCTCTGATTCAGACCCTCCACTCGGCTCTGTACCAGAAGTCCACAGTCGGTCCTTTCAACTATGCTGCAGATGGTGAGCTCTGCTTTCATCTTGCAAGCAAGGCTGGCAGTCTTTACCACTTCAGATAGCCGCTCAAAACCTGAGAGGATCTCTTCAGATCCGAAGCGACACACATCATTGGTACCTACGTGAGCCACCACCTGCAGTTGACTGCACCCCATACCCTTCATGGTATCTGGAAGGACTCGTTCCACATCTGGAATGACTCCACCTGGTATGCGCACGGAGTGCACGTTGGCCTTCTTCCCCTCCTTGGAGCCATCTCTCTAAGGGGCTCCATCACCCGCCTAACGTTGGAGCTCCCAACTACAAGCAAACCCACCCTCTGTGAAAGCCCGGATCTCTCAGGCTGGGTGGTAACCTCAGGATGAGAGACACTATCCGACTCAGGAACGTTGTCCTGAGCAGATAGCGCCTCAAACCTGTTCGCAAGGCGAACCGGGGAGGCCTCACGATCGGTCCCCCGGAATGTCTTGCGCCTCCTGCCACGCACTGGAGCAACCTCCCACGCAACCACGAGTGGGATGTCTGCCTCACTGCCAGCAGTATCAGGGCATGTCGCTGCCGCAGGCCGATCGGTGGAGACGACGGGAGTCCGTTCGGTCCCCACTACCGGCCAACAATAACGACGCCTCTCGATCACAGCTTCCAACTGTGCAACCGAGGTTAACACAGCTTGAAGCTGGGAGCGAAGTGGCACCAGCTCAGACTGCATCCGAACACAGCAGTCACAGTCCCTATTCATGATTACAGTGCCAATAAAAACTACAGTCGCGATGCGTTCAAAGGAAGACTACACTGATTGTTAAAACACCGATCTGAATCTAATATGCACGAGAGCACAGTATAAATTTACAAATTGAAACGAGAATGCGCAGACGAAAAACGAAAAGACTAATGTCGCTTCTAATCAGAAAATAAAGACAGACGACTGTCGTGACGCGATTCACACGGCGGAATAATACACTAGCTGAATTCCGTCAGCTAGAAACGCTTCAATCTAGTCACGCAGTTGGGCTGATATTCCATATGCTTGACGGTGCGGAACGGTATCGAACGGCTTGCGGAAGTCAAGAAACATGGCATCTACCCTGGGATCCTGTATCTACTGTCCTCTGGATATCGCGCATGAATAGCGCGAGCTGGTTTTCACGTCATCGTTGCTTTCGGAAACCTTGTTGATTCCTTCAAAGATTTATCGTAAAACACTGATAACTGAAATTATGATAATTTTTTCAGAATTTACTAATGAGCATGGCTGGATAACTTATATACACAGAAGTATAAAACGTGTATTGTTGGATGGTTGGCTCGTGGCCATAGGTATTGAATTGCAAGGAAATTTCATAGCTTGTAGATCACGTCATGGGCGGGGAAAGATAACATATGGTGTAACATATCGTATTCCCGTGAGAAATTGCGCCAATACTGCCCACACATATTCTGATTAGGTGCCCCCAGCTCTGTGTAAGACTCCCTCTGTGGTGTAGAACTTAACGTTAGTTTGTGTAATTAATGTGCTTACATGAAGCTTTCTTATGGTATGTTTTATTTACGTAATTATGCTCTAGTTAACCCGCGAGAACTCGCGCCTTTAAAACTTACGGGATCGATCTCGTGTATAGCATTTTTCTGACAGTCAAAGAAAAGTTTGTAATGTACTTAATATGTCTAAATAAGTATTTCTAGTTGCGTTTATAAGAAAACACAAATATTTGACTATTTAATCCTTCTCTTAGAACATAGTGCTGTTACAGCCCCACTGAGTGTCATCTGATTCCTATGGAGTGTAACAGAGCCACAATTTTTTCTCTGGTATGTTTGGTGAAATCAGTAACATGGATCAAAGCCATTGTAAGATATGTTAATGTAATCCTAAGTAGAAATGAGTGTACATCTACATGGGATTCTCTGCAAACCACGTTTAAGTGCCTGGCAGAGGATTCATCGAACCACCTTTATAATGTTCATCTACCATTCCATTCTCGAATAGCGCGCGGGAAGAAAGAACATCTGAATCTCTCCGTTCGGGCTCTGATATCACGTATTTTATTCTGATGATCGTTTCTACCTATGTAAGTGGGAGTCAACAATATATTTTCGCATTCGGAGGAGAATGTTGGCGATTGGAGTTTCGTAAGTAGACCACACCGCAGCGATAAACGCCGTTGTTGTAATGATTCCCATCCCAGATCCTGTATCATTTCCGTGACTCTGTCTCGTGACTGTAGCGTGACAATACGAAACGAACTGCCCTTCTCTGGACTCTTTCGATGTCCTCCGTCAAACCCACCTGATAAGGATCCCACACTGGGCAGCAATACTCCAAAAATGGACGGACAACCGTAGTGTATGCAGTGTCTTTAGCAGTTCTGTTGCATCTTTTAAGGATTCTGCCAATAAAAGGCAGTCTCTGGTTCGCCTTTCCTACGACATTATCTACGTGTTCTTTCCAGTTTAAGTCTGATGTAATAGTAATTCTTACGTATTTTGTGGAGTTTACGGCTATCACTTTTGATTGATTTATCTTGTAAGCACAGTTTAACAGATTTCTTTTCGTACTCATGTGGACGACTTCACACTTCTCATTATTTAGAGTCAACTGCCAATTTTTACACCATAGTGATATCTTATTCAGATCGTTCTACAGTTGGTTTCGTTTTTCAGATGATTTTACTAGACGATAAATGACGGCGTCATCTGCAAACAACCTAAGAGAGATGCTCAGATTTTCTCCAAGATCTTTTATGTAGATAAGGAACAATAGAGGACTAATAAGAGTACTTTGTGGAATGCCGGATATCACCTCGGTTTTAGTCGATGTCTTACCATCAATTACGACAAACTCTGTCCTCTCTTACAGGAAATCCCCCATCCAGTCACAAACCTGGGACGATATTCCATAACCACACAATTTGATTAAAAGCCGTTTGTGAGGAACGGTGTCAAAAGCCTTCTGGAAATCTATAAATAAGGAATTAGTGTGTGATACTTTGTTGATAGCATTCATCACTTCGTGTGAATAAAGAGTTAGTGTTTTATATGAACGATATTTTGTAAACACGTGTTGACCTTGGGTCAATAGGTCATTCTGTCCGCAATAAAACATAATACTTGAACAGAGGATATGTTCCAAAACCCTGCTGCAAATTGACGTCAATGAAATAGGCCTGTAGTTTAGTGGGTTACTCCTACTGCCTTTCTTGAATATTGGTGTGACATGTGTACATGTTCAAATGTTTGTAAAGCTTAAGGGTCTTAACTGCGGGGTCGTCAATCCCTAAACTTACAAACTACTTATGAACTTACTTATACTAAAGACAGCACAAACATCCATGCCCGAGGGGGGATTCGAACCTCCGACGGGGAACGGCCTCGCGCATCGCAGCATAGCGCCTCAATGCGCTCAGCCGCTCCGCCGCGGTCGTGATCTGTGCAACTTTCTAGTCTTTTGGTACAGATCCTTCGTTGAGCAAGCGATTGTATATGACTTAAGAAGCTATCTCATTAGATAGGGAAATTATGGGGAGCCTAAATATGGATGACTGGGACTGGATTTGGACCACCTTATTCCTCAGTTCGAGTCCACTAAGTCACAACTGCGCCACCTCACTCGATAGGTCTCTTGTGGTTCCACTCTGGACACTAAAGTAACAGTTGTGATTCTGTCACACTCCAAAGGGGTGACATCACGTACAGTGTTGTTGTACCCTCATTATGTTCTCAGAAAAAAGCTGAATTGTCCAGAAGATGTTACTTATGACGAAATTTAACAAGAATGTCGTACTGTTGCTCACTGTATTTTATATCGTAGTTTGACTGCAAAAGTGTGTGGGAATCAACGCTCCAAGAGAAAGAGTGGTGCACTGACGGCCTCTACGCTTCACCCCAAGGCCTTTTCGTGTCGATTCTGAACGATCGTGTGTCTGAATTTCTTCCCTCAGCTACCCGTAAGAAAATCGCGTCATATCAACGCAGAGAATCGCGGTTCTGACCTCCATTGTAAGGGCGTCAAAGGAAGGAGTGAAATGTGGGTAAGAAGGGGTATGATAATCACATCTTGTGAAACGTCCACCGTGGCGATGGGCAGAATTTTTGTGAAATTTGTGACAATGCGACATCATTAACACACCTTAAAACATTACATGGTTTTTCTCGCAAGCGTCGAGAGCTCGTTGCTTTAAGTGTCGGCGTGCGCACTGGGGACGTCACAGGGGAGTACGCTTTTGGATGACAACAGAGGAAGGTTGCTGGCACTTTTGAGCCAAATTTCAAACTTTTGCGTCACAATGGAAGGCATTTACGGGTTTGGGAAAAAGTGAACCTTTTTGTGCACTATAATAGCTATAATTCAACAAATACTGTATTAATTTTCAAACTAAGTATCTTGAAAAACACGTTAATCAGAACACTAAATTAAAATTCATATGTCTGTATAGCTTATGGGACTTAACTACGGGATTATCAGCCCCTAAACTTACAAACTACTTATGAACTAACTAATACTAAGGACGGCACAAATATCCATGCCCGAGGGGGGATTCGAACCCCCGACCATAGTGGCCGTGACTGGAGCTCCCGGCCGCGGTGGCCGAGGGGACTAAGGCGCTCCAATCACGGTCTGCACGGCCACTACTGTCGGGAGCTCGAATCCCCCCTCGGGCATGGATATTTGTGACGTCCTAGTTCGTAAGTAGTTTGTAAGTTTAGGGACTGATGACCCCGTAGTTAAGTCCCATAGACTATACAAACATTTGAACATTTGAACTGGAGCGCCTCAGTCCCCTCGGCCACCTCGGCCTCCAATCAGAACACTAAACAACAGATACCTGTATGGCTTTAATAGGGTTGGGTGGTTTGGTTGGGATAGGGGGTGTAAGCTGCTACTGTTATCAGTCCCCCGGTGGGGAGGGGAAGGAGCGTAGATAAGAAAGAATGGGATGGGGAAAGGAAATGAAGATCCGGGAAATAAAGAAGGAAGGAAGACTGCATTAGCTCGGGGCAGCGTGCTCGCCACGCACGTACTCACGAAAGAACCGTGAGCCGCCGGGGGGATGGCCTTAATACCGAAAACAAAAGAAATGTACTTTTCTTTTAAGTGGGAGAGAATAGTAATTAGTGACAATGATATAAACGAAGAAAACGACTGTACTGAAATACGCATTTCAAAGAATTTGCTTCCAACGATGCGACATCGAAGGAAAGACTTCATGGAAGATACGAAGAGCAAAGAACTGGGTAACGTTAAAATTAAAAATTGACGAAGTTACCAGCAGATTAAGTTTTGTCCAGTCGATACAAGTCGCATGCCGATTATAGAAAAGAACAGAAAGCGCGGCACTAAAGCGAGGGAATTCATGACAATCATCAAATCCTACACACCATTAGAACGGAACTGCTTCAACTCTAAGACTCTTGATTCTTGGTAGAAAGCCGACAACAGGGAATGGAAATAGAATGGCTAACTAATGTATTAACCCGAAAACGTACAATCAGTCGAAAGAAAAATTTCTGTTCACATACTGCGATGTGGCAGAACACTTACTTTACCTGATGGACGAGTCGAGGTACGCGCTAGCTGCTGCACTGGACACCAGAGGCTGCAATTCCTAGTAGTAAATTGAGGCTCCTCTTCGGTGGCTTCTTACGGTATCACAACGTTGACTTCATCCACAGCTTTCACTCGTTTCAGGAATTGATATCTACACTTCTGAGTTCACAAAGAGAGTGGATAACAAAATAGGCGAGTAGAAGACGCTGCTTCACTTGCGAGTATTTTATCAACACGAGCACACGACGATTCCAGGTAACTACTTGTAATCAAAACCGCATTCGATAGCTACTACAAGTATTACTCACAAATTACGTAATTCGGCTTTCGTGTGATCAGTAGCCCGTACCGCTAAGAAGTAAATATTAGAATAGGAGAAGCAGGCTTACGGCAGACGCGACGCGCTCATGCCTGCGGCTCGCAGAGTACTAGCGAGCTGGTGCGAAAGGAAGTGTAGAGGAGCAACCAGTGCGAGGCGAGATGGCGCAACGGCGAATAGCGAGGCGCAGCTCAAGGCCAGCCCTGCCTCACGTCTCACGTCGCTCCCTTTTATACTGTCCCCTCACCTCTCATTGAACACCAGCAGAAATATCGTGTGCGGGTGTCCAGAGCGCATTGCAGCCAAGAAATAAAATAAAATTATAAATTAACTTTGCCACGAGGTCGCCACAAAAAGAAAAATAATAATCTATATCTCTAAATGTGAATGTCTGTTCGGTGTACGTTTATCACGTCTGAACCAGAAGACAAATAGCTAAACATTTGTACAGTTACTAATGTCCAGCCGGGGAAGGCTTTAGGCACGAGTGGCTATCCCCAGGGGCACAGCCCACTGTCTCATAACCACCAGCCAGTCAGCTACGCTGCCGTAGCCTCCGCCCCCTAAACTTTGAAGCTGTGTGTAGCTCACAAACTAACAGTGATAGGAATGTAGTTTAAATTGATTTGGACGCAGCTGGTTTCAACGAATCCAATGCACGATAGAAATAACTATTGTTCCATTTAAAAACTTATATCTTTGTGCTGTAACTCTTTGGAAAATGATACAATAAACTGTGTTCATAGCTCCGCAGAAAGTGTAACATTTCTTGTGTTGACCTACCGCTTTAAAATTTCCCGTCACCTATTATTTTATAAGTTACAGAGGCAAACACACTTAGTGAAACACCCTGTATTAATGTGAATATTTGTTCAGTTTACACTTATCACGTCCGAACCACAAGACGCAGAGACTTTATTTGTACAGTTACTAATTTATACCTGAGGAAGGTTTTAGGCACGTTTTATAGCGATCTGATAGATATTTCGTAATTTGGAAAATATAACGCGAAATGCGGAGCAATAATTACTCTTTGAAAATTATATTTACTCTTAGAAAATGTTTTTATTGGTTGCATTGTTGCTTGAGGGTTGATAATGATAAAAGAGTGGAGTATATTGGGATGGAAAGTTATCGGTGTATATAAAATTCTACGCGCACGTGTGTGTGTTATGTGTGTGTGTGTGTGTGTTAATATTTCGCTCTGTAGCGAAAACTACAGAACGCAAACGAATGGTGCGTGTGTGTGCGAACGGAGCCGCGGGTTTAAGCTAGTAATAATAATAATTACACCCTTAAATACGTTTTCTTTGCCGGTTCAACATTAGATTCTTCTCTAATTTATATTGTGCAAGTAACTTCATCTTTGCATAATGATTACAACTTACGACAACAATTATCAGGTTAATTTAATCCCATCAAAACATAAATGTAAAATTTGCCAAGATCGCTTATTCAGACTTTTACTGACCGGTTTCGGAGGATCTTGCCGCCATTATCAGAACTACAATAATCATAAAGAAGAGGATCAATAAATGCACCTGCGTCGCTTATGTACAGCAAATGTTAAAAATCTTAATGTGTAAACAAATTCTACTAAGCTGGTTACATACCTGTCGAAACGTGATTGATCAACTGTTATGCATACTTCGGTCCGTAGGTCATGTTGCGGGTTTGTCAGATAATATATTGTTTATCAGATGATAAAATGTACACAGTATTGCTCCCACGACATCTCTCACTATAGACGTGCGCCTTCCTGGAGTGTTATTGTCAGGCCTCATCATATACAACTGCGCGACCTCGCGTTGTGTTCATACGCAGGCAGTTATCTAACTGATCACTAGGTGGCGCACATGGATCGTCATATTTCTCATGATACACGTATATCTCGGCTATAGTACTTCTCGCGTGGGCGGGATTTATGTTACAGTACATCATCAAAAACGTTGAAGAAATTATTATCTACTGTCTCCAATTGATAGTTAAACAAAGTCTGCCCTTGGTGTTTTATATGTTTATATATCTGTATCTTCTAATATATAAAGCAGAGTGTCAGTATGTTTGTACGTGTTGCATAGAAATCTACAGTTTTGATCCAATATTTATGAAATTTTGTACACGTAAGCTTCAATCCATGAGGACGGTCGCCGTAAGTGTAAGAATCACACACGATACATAGTTCACGAGATATGACGTCATAAACAATGAGATGCGTGAAGAACTGCTGCATTTAGCGACAACGCTGCTCATTTTCTCCTAAACCACTATACTGATTTCAATCAAATTTGGTACAAACATTCCTTACCGTGAGTTAATAATTTCTGCAGGGTTAAGAATCACATACGACACGTGGTTCAGAAAATATGACGTCATAAACAAAAGGAATCACAAAAAACTACCACATAACGAGGCGAGATTTTATAAATACACTATATGAGAATGAGAGTACTTAGCGACTTGTAACAAACTTTAAACATAATTTCAAACCTTCATTAAACTTTTTCTCGCTAACAACCATAGCAAAATGATGAAAGGAAAAAAGTTTCTCGCTTACTAATTTTCCGCTGTTTATGGAGTAAAACAACGGCGTTCGGCATGCAGTTACAATTTATAATTTGTTCACTACAAATTGTAGCCGCAGAAAATTTTACAGACAGTACACATACATATAGCTGAATGTACCTTCTAAATTGTATCACAGAACGACGTAGTTCATGATATATGAGCACATAAACAGTTACGATCATGGAAAACCGCCCCATCACGCACTAAGTTTTAAAGTATTATTTCTTTACTACTAATTGTATTCCCTGAGATTTTACAGACATACAGTTCTTACACAAATGAATATATACCTGAAAAATGGCAGGACTAAATAAACAAATACCAGGGCAACGCCGGGTTTTCGGCTAGTACTTTATAAAATCCAAAAGCCAACAAAATTTCAGCCGAACAGTTGCATAAAAATGGTTTACATGCATAAACCTTGACCCAGGTTTCGGCAAAAGTAATTTTGCCTTCTCAGAAGTATTTAATTTAGTTCACATTAAAATAGTTGTTAAATAATATGTGGCTGACTCCATGTCACGGAATAAAATGTAAAATTCAAAACATGTCTACAACATAAAATTGTGGAGCACAGCCACACACAGTGAGCACTGCTTACTGGTAGAGGCGTAAGAACACTAGTCACATGACATGGAGTCAGCCACATATTATTTAACTACTATTTTAAAGTGAACTAAATGAAATACTTCTGAAGAAGGCAAAATTACTTTTGCCGAAACCTGGGTCAAGGTTTATGCATGTAAACCATTTTTATGCAACTGGTCGGCTGAAATTTTGTTGACTTTTGGATCGTGTTCCAACGTTGCTGAACTGCAGACATGTTTAAAATTTTGACTTTCTAAAATATTTAATTTATTTCCTCTGGGAGCATTATGATAGATCTTCATGGTCTGACCAATGTTTTGGATTTTGTGCTTTCTTGTTCGCATGTTTTCTCCAAAGGTAGTTTTATTATGGTTGCCAATACGCTCAAGAAACTAGCAAAAAAAAAAAAAAAAAAAAAAAAAAAAAAAAAAAAAAAAAAAACACCTACCTCTCTGCCCAATGTAAAAGCCTTCACAATCCCCTCGTTTGTCCCAACTCCGTGGCGCAGTTTTATTTGTAGCTTATTAGTTGTACTGAAGGCCACTTTAGTATTAGTTTTACGGAAATTTCTCTCTATTTCTTCTCGGACTGTTAACAGCAGTATTGCCGGGCGCGGTGGCCGAGGGGACTGAGGCGCTCCACTCACGGTCTGCACGGCCACTACGGTCTGGGGTTCGAATCCCCCCTCGGGCATGGATATTTGTGCCGTCCTTAGTATTAGTTAGTTCATAAGTAGTTTGTAAGTTTAGGGGCTGATGACCCCGTAGTAAATCCCAGAAGCTCTACAAACATTTGAATTTGAATAAATATTACAAAATACAATGACTGAATTGTCATAAACGTCGACAAAGATAAAAAAAAAGTACACAACCGGGACACTAGATAATAGAAAATGGCAATCTTTTGTCTGACTGTCTGCGAGTCCACTAATATTGATCTTCTCAAGTTCTAACCAGTAATGTATTTAGTGTTACAAGGAAGTATATTTAGCTATGTTTACATGTCTCTTTTTATTAATGTATAATAGTACTCTTTACCGCATATTAGTCTGAATGCAGTATTTGCTAGCGAGATTGGTGGCATCAGTACATTTTTTCAATTCACTGTTGTTGAATGCAACCATTACATTTTCAATTACATAAGACCACAAGAGCCACTGACATATAAAGAACAACAACTGATTGCTCCTCCTTATATAACATCTAAGCGTCGCAAGACTACCAAACAATTTAGAACGACAACAGGTACATCTTGTGTATAATTTCCGATGTGTGTGTGTGTGTGTGTGTGTGTGTGTTAGGGATGGGACTGCGAGGCGCAGCGACTCGAGCTCACCGAGAATTTCTCGAGCTGCCGGTGCTCGAGCAGTTCTCGAGAAGCTCACGAGAAGCGGCGCGTGTCGCTTTGCGTCATCTGACTGCGGCGCCACGCGCTCGGTTATTTGAGGTGACTGCTCACGCTGATAGGCAACGCTCGCTGTCATTGATTCATATACGGATACACGAAAACGAAAGTCCTGGAGGTGGCAGTACTTTACGGAGATCGGAGATAACGTCTATTGGAAACATGCAGTATGTACATATAAGTCTTTTTTAAGCTCCGAAAAGTAGCAAGAAATATCACAGGCATTGTGGTGTCCAACAAGTATGAAGTGCGCGCCACGTACTTTCGCCGCGCGCCGGCATGCACGAACGGCGCGGCGTTCTTACGACGTCAGCCACGAGCGCCCTCTGCTGCAACTCCGCTCGTGGCCACACGACTGCTGCATCGGCCACTTGAGAATCAGATAGGCACCAGTTAAGATTTGGCTATCGGATAGGCACTAGGAATCATCAGTAGGCAGGCCTCTATCTAAACTATGTATCAACATTCTACCAGTCTGCTGCTCTCCAAGTTAAGTAATGTATTATTTCTTTGAAATATATCTCTTATACTAATCTAGCTTAGTGTTTCTAGTTTCTGCTGTCCCACTGGCTGGTCACCTCCGTACCTGCACACCTACATTTCTAGCTTTTGGAGATTCTGAGAAGGCTTTTGACAATGTTGATTGGAATAAACTCTTTCAAGTTCTGAAGCAAGCAGGAGTAAAATATACGGAGCGTAAGGTTATTTACAACTTGTACAAAAACGAGACAGTGGTTGCCAGAGTTGAAAGGCATGAAAGGGATGCAATGGTTGGGGAGGGTGTAAGACAGGGTTGTAGCCTTTCTCCAATGTTATTCAATTTTTACATTGTGCAAGCTATATAGGAAAGCAAGGAGAAATTGGAAAAGGAATTAAAGTTCAGGGTGAAGAATTAAAAACATTGCGTCTTGCCGACGACATAGTAATTCTGTCAGAGACAGCAAAGGACCTGGAAGAGCAGTTGAACGTAATGGACAGTGTGCTGAAAGGTGCATATAAGATGAACATTAACAAGAGCAAAACTAGGGTAATGGAGTGCAGTGTAAGGAAATCAGGTGATGCTGAAGGAATTAGATTACGTAACGAAGCAATAAAGGAGGTAGATGAGTTTTGTTACTTGGGCAGGAAAATAACAAATGATGGTCGCAGTACAGAGGATATAAAATGCAGAATGGCAATGGGTAGAAAAGCGTTCTTGAAAAAGAGAAATTTGTTAACATCGAATATTGATTTAAGCCTAAGGAAGTCCTTTCTGAAGGCATTTGTATGGAGTGTTGCTTTGTATGGGAGTGAGACATGGACGATAAACAGTGCGGACAGGAAGAGGATTGAGGCTTTTGAAATATGGTGCTACAGAAGAATGCTGAAGATTAGGTGGGTGGATCGCGTAACTAATGAGGAGGTACTGAACAGAATTGGGGAGAAAAGGAATTTCTGGCATACCTTGACTAAAAGAAGGGATCGATTGGTAGGGCACATTCTTAGACATAAAGGAATCGTGAATTTAGCATTGGAGGGAAGTGTTAGGAGTAAAAACCGCAGAGGAAGACCAAGATATGGATACAGTAAGCAGATTCAGCTGCCCTGCTGCTGACGCTGCTCTGCCTGGAAAGCTGCCTCCAGGACGTGCTGCTGCCAAAAATTGCTGAGCCCCTCCGCTACCATCTCTATTGCTGGTAGAATTATTTCCGGCCCAGTTCCTGCAAATCCCAGGATTTGCAGGAGGGATGAGTGATACTACTATTTGTAGAAGGAACTATGCTATGTACAACGGTTTGCATGTATGTGTTTCGATATTTAGATGACCTTGAAAAGTAGTTGAAACTAGGTAGCTGAAAGTGTAGTAAGGTAGCTTTCTTACCTATATGATAGAAGGCGTTCCGCCGGCCGCGTGGCCGAGGAGACTGAGGAGCGTCAGTCACGGTCTGCACTGCCACTTAGGTCGGGGGTTCGAATCTCCCCTTGGGCATGGATATTTGTGCCGTCCTTAGTGTTAGCTAGTTCATAAGTAGTTTGTAAGTTTAGGGACTGATGACCCCGTAGTTAAGTCCCATAAGTAATACAAACATTTGAACATTGATTTAGAAAGCGTTCCAGAAATATTGTCTGCCAGGCTATGCATTGGAAACAAAGTTGTGGTTGGATGTTAGGGACGGGTCAAGCAACCAACGTAGTTATTGGGTGGAGAGAGAGAGAGAGAGAGAGAGAGAGATCGAAATATTTTTAAACGCTGTGTGTCTGGGAGATCTTGTCTGTTACTGATCGCGGTTATAACACCATCTGTGGTAACTTGTTTAGAGTTGGTGCTGGGCTAGTGACGGATGTAAGGATAGCTCTGTCTGGGTTGTTACGAACGTATACATAGCTTGCAGCATGCTAGTTGGGACAAGACACGAGTTGGAATGGCTAGATTCGTTTGTTGTTTTAGGTTCGTGTTGACTGCAGGTGTACTTCTCTTACTGTGTTGGAAATGTTTGGCGCTTACAGAGAGTGTTGTGGGCTAGATGGGACGGAATGTAAGTAAAAAGTGTTGATATACCCTAAATATACGTCACGGTAAAGCTCTAAAGAAAACCGACTTTGGTGGTGCAGTGATCTTTCGTCGAAGCATCGCCTGTTTAATCGTATGCTAGTGTTGTCTACTTTACGGCTGGTGTGCATTACGTTACGTAGCGGATGTGTCTGCTGCGGTAAATCATAATTCTTTCGTCGAAAATCAACGTGTTTTATAAAACTCCTATAGTTTCGTAACTTAAAGTGCCCTAGTTGTAGTCAATGGAGTGCGTGTGTGTGTAGTAAATTCAGCAAGTTCGATACTGCAAACGCTGGAGATAAGACGAAGTTACTATTTCTGGAATACATGGGGGAAATATGTACATCCTGCGGGTATGTATCTTATAAACTGCAACTAATCGATGTTTTTTAATGGAGGCGCTCCCATCTATACTACAGAAGCAGCTTCGTGCAGATGGCTTCTATCTCCTGGATTTTTGGACAACACTTTAACCGAGTGGTGTTCGTATCCGAGCACGACTTTCGTATGGAAGGAGCAATATCAAAGTGGTTGCGGGCGAGGAAACGACTGCTTTACATGGTTGGGGTCTAATTGTAGAACCAAAATAAATTTGTCGAAAAATCACGAGCCCTGGTGTAAGCAAAGATATCGATTTTATAAAGAGTCCAGGCAGTTGATTGTTAGGACTTTTATTTTTTCACTGCGTCGAGAAGATGGTATTATCAGGATGGAGGATTGTGCAAGAAGATTGTTTAAGTGTTCTAAAAGAGAAGATACGGCATTTACAAAGTGCGCCGTTGTACTGTGCAAACGCTTTTAGATTTGATTACTTGGGTATTAAGCATACCCGAAAATTGACCACTCTTTCGGACATTATGTTTTTTAGTTTCAACTGTAAATTACTTGTAGAGTCGAGCAAGGAGCTATATTTTTTTTAGCATTCCAGTACTTTATTATCCACAGACGTAGATATCGTCTACGTTATTCCACAAGTCCCAAGACGGAGGGTAAACGAAAACTGGGTTATATGGCGAAGACACAGGCTTTTAAAAGGAGGCTATTTCATATGTACAAGCCCGGTTTAAACAGATAGTGTGGGGGAAAATATTTGCTTTTACAGTAAACAAGCGGGGTGATTGGTCTCGCATCGTTGTATTGACCGAAATTAGCGGAACACACGACAAACGTGTTTGTACTGTGTGTGACTCCCATCCATTCCTTAGAGAGCAGGTTATGATCGACGTGTGCGGGAGTTGGTTGCGATATAAGTGTTTGCGAACATTACTTTGCATGTACTCAGTTGTACTATAATAAAAAAAATGTAAACACTCCATGTCCTATATAGAATCATGTGTTGCGGTGTGTAGGTTAGCGTCTTCGTTTGCGGTAGACATCTACTTGTAATTAAAATAATAATAAATCTTAGTTCGGATTAGTGGATTGCACAAGAAAGGAACTTGGAGTAGGAATTTTATGGGTAAAGGGCGGGTCGAGCTGGACATCGGTGTTGCATTGGGCAGGTAACTTCGGTTCTGTGGTTGCTGTATTGTCGAATAAGTGTGTTGTTAGGCCAATACTTTCGCTACAAAGTGTTATCAGCCAATATAAGTTACATTAAAAACAAATTTCTCGCATTCTCTGCTAGATTGATTTACTTGCGGGGAATAGGAAAGAGAGATAGGTTCGTAAAAAAGCATGATTCGGTCGTTGCAGTCACTGTTTTTGAGAAGTGATATACGTTTAATAATATTTAAGGTTTGTCCGCAGAGTGCAGTGACGAGCGCTTCTTCCTCGCGCGTGTGGAGTGGAACTATTTGCTTAGCCTTTACAGGTAACGCTCGGCCAGAGCACGTGTGTGAGTCACCGCCGCCTGAATGGAGAAGACGGCCGCTATTGTCCGTCAGAGTTCTGCTTTCTCGCCAGGAGAGACACATCAAATTGTTTTCTTGCGGCGGGTCTGTTCCACTGCAAATTAGAACTTCGCAGACGTTGGTGTAGAGGCAGTACAAGCAGCTATAACGTTCGTAGGAAAATAATAATAATCGGGGCGGTCGGATCGCTGTGTCCGCCTCGCCGAGGACGGGCGGTGGCGCGGTTAAATAATTATGCCGCCAGAGAGGAGGAACGCCAACTGCCGGCGTGGCGCGGGGGATAGCGTCACGGACTGCGGTGCAGGAGGTCGCCGGTTCACTCTGCCTGGGAGGCAGTCAGTGTTGCGTGTATGTTGAGTTTGTAACAAACGTGCTTTTAGTATAAGTGCTGTGTTCAGTTGCCTTCGAAGTCAAGCCTGCTTCCAGTGCAACGCGACATTGTTTGGTGGAGGCGCCGGGTACACTTTGCAACAGCTGCATCACCGTGGCTCCGATTAGGCAACGTAAAAGCCGTCGCTTACACGGACTGGAACCGGAATACAAGGGATACACCGAGTACATCCTTCCAAAAGTCCGTATTATCAGAAGAATGATGGAGACGAAACCAGCAATAAGCCAGCTGCACATCAGACACCCGTCGGTGTTCTCTGGAGATGCTGGACAGGACCCCAACAAATGGCTAAAAGAATTCGACCGAGTCGCCAAGTACAACATTTTACTGGGATGAGACAAGAGAAAGTGCTTTCCGGGCACTTAAGGAGGCTCTAACTTCCGCACCAGTGCTAGCCTTGTACGACGAGAATGCAGAAACGGATTTCACACAGACGCCAGTGGTTATGGGATTGGTGCAGTGCTTGTACAAGTTCAGGAAGATGCTGAAAAAGTGATAGCCTATGCGTCAAGAGTACTCTCAAAGTCCGAGATAAACTACAACTGAAAAAGAATGTCTCGCGGTTATATGGGCTATCAACAAGTTCCGGCTGTATTTATTTGGCAAACCATTTACCGTCGTGACAGACCACCTTTCTTTGTGTTGGCTGACTAGCTTGAAGGATCCATCAGGTCGACTAGCAAGATGGGCACTAAGACTCCAAGAGTACGATGTCACAGTGGTATTCAAGAACGGGCGCAAACACAAGGATGCCGACTGCCTTTCGAGGAATTCATTAGTGGAACACAACAGCATTAATGACATTTCAGCTCTCACTGAATTAGATGACGTTACAGCTGAACAGAGGGAAGATCCAGCACTATTAAAAACGATAGAGGCCTTGGAGAAAGTTAAAACGACCAATGGAGAGTTCCAACTTATAAACGGAACATTGTACAAGAGCAACTACGATCCACTGGGCCCCAAATGGCTACTTGTTGTTGCAGCTCATCTCCAGCCAGCTATTCTCAAATATTTCCACGATGCTCCAATATCCGGTCATCTGGGATTCGTGAAGACCCTAGACAGAATCAGACGCAGGTATTACTGGAAAAGGTCTCTACAGATCTGTCAAGCAGTATGTGAGTCACTGTAAAGAGTGCCAGCTACGGAAGCATGTGCCGCAATTACCTCCAGGACATCTCGTACCGATTCCGCCGGCAGCAGCTCCATTCCACCGAGTTGGGATCGATCTTTTAGGGAGGTTCCCGAAGTCGACAACCGGTAACCGTTGGATAATAGTCTGCACTGACTACCTCACACGTTACGCTGTCACCAAACCTGTGCCGACTGCAGAAGCTCCAGAGATCGCAAAATTCCTTGTAGAAGACATTATTTTGAAGCATGGAGCACCACGTGTCATGATATCTGATCGTGGAAAAGTATTCCAGTCAAAACTAGTATCAGAGGTAATGTCACGGTGCAACATTGTCCACATAATGACAACTGCATACCATCCTAAGACAAATGGTCTTACGGAACGTTTTAACAAAACATTAGCCGACATGCTGTCGATGTACGTCGACGTTGAGCAGAAGGATTGGGATACAATTCTGCCAGTCGTGACATTTGCTTACAATACCGCAAGATAAGACACCACAGGCTTCACTCCGTTTTTTCTGCTCCATGGCCGTAAAGCTGAGACGACAATGGATACGCTGTTCCCGTTCCAACCGGACGACACTCAGGATGACTATGTTAAACAGCTCATCACCAGGGTCGAAGAGGCAAGACAGCTGGCTCGTATACGGACACTGGACGCCCAGGAGAAGGACCGTCAGCGATATAACGACAAGCACCGACCTGTTGTGTACAGCCCAGGAGATCTGGTATGGATTTTTACCCCTGTACGCAAGGTTGGACTGTCAGAAAAGTTATTGAAGCGATACTTTGGTCCGTATCGTGTCATACGCCGCCTGTCAGACGTCACATACGAAGTTGAGGATTATGAGCCGTCTTCGAAACGTCAAAAACGAAGAGACATTGTTCACGTACTGCGCATGAAGCCTTACTACGATCCTGAAGAGCAGGTAGACGACAATGGCTTCTTGTTCAAGGACTTTAAGGGCGGTAATGTTCCTGATGAAGCCACGACAGGAACGTCTGTTGTCGATAATCGCGGAGAAGGGAAGGATTCTCTTGAACTGTCATACAGAGGACCCATGACACAGTCAAGATCCAGAACATTGCAGCTGGCTCCACAGGGATCATAACAGCGGGTCACTGTTTCTCCAGGAGAGGGAGCAATGCCGCCAGAGACGACGAACCCCAGCTGCCGGCGTGGCGCAGGGGATAGCAGAAAATTTATTTCTTTGTAATTTACAATTCCAGAAGGTTCTACATCTTTCTTATGTTCACTTGTAAATTCTACTTGTTTCTTATTTTAACTGTTCTTCTAATTTCTGGTAAATTCTGTATGTGTATAAATAGCAGAGCACTCTGCCTGGGAGGCAGTCAGTGTTGCGTGTTTGTTGAGTTCGTAATAAACGTGCTTTGAGTATAAGTGCTGCGTTCAGTTGACTTCGAAGTCAAGCCTGCTTCCAGTGCAACGCGACAATAATAATAATTTTTTCGGCGCAGACTTCACATGCAGGTCGCGGCAGCTCGCTCTTCCGCTTTCTACGGCCTGCGGCCGGGGGACGAGCGGTGGCTCTGTTAAATAATAATAATTTTTGGCGCGGGCTTTGCGGCAATTCTTTCGCGAGGTGCGGGGCGCGGCTAATTCCCGGCCGCGGCTGACGCGATCGCCGGTAAACTGCATACCCGTAAGTGCACTACAGTGGTTTTTCGCGTATGTACGCAAGTACATGATCGTCAGGGGGACTGAAGCTGGGTGAGTGTCGCGGCTACGGCCGGTGGACTGAGGCACACAATAGAGACTGGTCAGCTCCAGAGGAGGATGCAGGTGGCCAGCGTCTGCACACATGGCTTCATTGTGTAGGCACTGGGTGGGGGGAGAGGTGGGAGGAGAGCCATCTGTTGTCAGCGGATTGAAAATTCGATATAATTACTAGAGTAATGGGAGTACATACATATGGAATTACAGATCATCATATATATGATTCATCTATAGGCACATCCTAATTTTGGATGCGATATGAGCTCTAATTAAGGCTCTTTTTTATCACGTTACCGAACAGAATGCTCTGATTTGCTTTTATATATAGAAACAGGTGCAGTCTGAGAGTGCTCCACCGGATCGGAGGGGCGAAAGCCTTCCAGGGCAACCAGAAATCGGTCTTCCCACTAATTTGTGGTTGAACGAGGAACCTCCAAACTACGTGAGTCAAATGTAATTACCGTAATTGCATCCTAGCCATGCTGCTGCTGCTGCTGCTGCTGCCGTCGCAGCTGACACTCTGCGTCTCAATGACTGCAGAATGTCGGTTGGGGATGGTCACGTGGTAGGGTGGGGGAGGGGTGGTCACGTGGTAGGGCGGGGGGTGACGTAGATAGTCACGTGATGCCTTGGGGTGAGCTCAGTTCCACACCAGATTTGGAGGAGTGAACACCTACAATTGCAATAACAATAAATAAACAAACAAACAATTACCCTAAGTACACGTAATTGCAAGTACTCTCGGTACATGTAATTACTCTAAGTACTCGTAATTGCAATTATTCTAATTAAAAAGGTGTGTGGTCGAGGGTGCGAGTACAGACATGTCGAGGGGTAGACAGGTCTGGACATGTCGGAGGTGCTGCCTGTCTGTCTGGCGGCGGCGCCGAGGGGTGGAGGGGGGGGGGGTCGTCGTGTGCAACCTGTCAATCCTTAAGTGCGTTATGGCGGCGTCCTTTGATTAGCGGTCGGACAAGTAGCTTTGATGACAATCAACAGGACCTAATTGTAATCATCCTGTCCTTCCAGGAAGACCAATCAATCATCGTGTGACGGCATCCTTTGATCTGCGGTCCGGCAATTGGCCGAGGGAGGAGGGGTCGATGACACTATCGTCGATGCGCGAATCTCATTGTGCGTCAATCGGCGTCACCCCACTACTTCCATCGCTGCAGCCCTCGCCGCTGCCGCTGCCGCCGCCGCCGCTCAGGTTGGCGATGGTTCCGCCACTCCCCGCAGTCTCACCCGCCGCCTGCTCCGGCTAGCGCCGCGACCGTTGCTACCTCCACAGCAAACGCAGGTGCCAGTGCCGCCGCCACTGTCGCACTGCCTTCAGTGAAACCAGAGCCACCAGTGCCCACATTCA
Source organism: Locusta migratoria (assembly GCA_026315105.1). Lineage (NCBI taxonomy): Eukaryota > Metazoa > Arthropoda > Insecta > Orthoptera > Acrididae > Locusta > Locusta migratoria. Next base: position 384,259,352 of record CM048755.1, read on the forward strand.
CGCCACTAATGGTCTTCGCCGTTTTCTTTGTGCTCTTTGTTGGTGTGTGTAGTCCCTCTGTCCAGGTATGACCCTTCCATCTACCTCTGTTTCCTCGAACATCATCTTCACCGCTGCCTCCCCGACCCCACCACACTCACCTGGAGAGTCACCACTCCCCTCTTCCCCACTACCATCCCCTCACACCTTACCCTCACCACCCCAGCACATACTGCCCCTGTCCCTACTCGAGACCCTGGTTCTGTTACCCCTGTCACCTCTTTCGTAACCATTCCTCCCCGTCCTGCCTCCCAGGGCTTGGCCACCATGGTCAGCAGCTGACGAGTCACCATTGATTCCCCCCTCTCCTCACTCACAGAGGATGTTGTGGCTACAGGGCCACCATGTCACCTCCTTGTAAACCCCATTCCCACTCCCGCCTACCTGCCAAACCAGAAAACAAAAAAGTCTAAACCCGCAGCCCCCGATACCTTCTCGGCCACCTCCACAAAGAAAGTTCCTGAGCCCCTCACCACTGACCCACCTGTCCCCATGGAAGCTGCTCCTCTCCCCCCAGCTCAGCTTCTGCCCCCACAGCCCCTTTCCCTTCCCCCTCCCCCTCTCCAATCCTTCATCCTCTCTAACCATGGCCCTAAATTCCTCAACTCCTGCACCCTTACCCTCCTCTTCAACCAATACGCCCCCTCCACAACCATCTCCAAAATCATCTCCAAGACGGACTCAGTCATCCTCAAATCCACAGACCCCGACCCCCACTGCCTCCTCCTCCACAGGATCCTAACATTCAGTTTGGCCCCCATACCTACCATGCCCCTCTTCCTCCTCCCAATTCCCGCCATCAAATCGCTCCCCCTCCCCCACCGCCCCCAACCCTCACTACCATGATCACCATTTAAACCCAGGTATCAAGGAGGTAGAGATTCTGGAGGAATTGAACCGGTATCCCCGCCTCAACATCTGCTCTGCCTGTCATATTAACAATGCAACGGGCCCTACCTACATTATGCACGTCTTCACAGAAGACACACCTTCCTTCGACCACCTCCTGTACAACAGGGCCCTCATCTATAACCGCCTGCACTCTCTTGAACCCTCCTGCACTCCCTAATCCTACTGCTGTTCTCGCTGTCTCACAATGACCACCTTTCTGAAAATTGCTGCCTTCATACTGTCTGTCCCCATTACCAAGGCCCCCATTTTCAATCCACCTGTCGCAACCTCGCCGCCTCTATTACTGCAAAACCTGTTGCGAGGCTCACCCACCTACTCCTACAAGAGTAAATCTCGTCCCCCTCCTGTAAAAAGTAGAATTCACTGTCCCCATCCATCCCAGCTATCCTGCCATGCCCGCCAACAATTCCCTCTACCCACCCCTACTGTGGAAGACAACTTCATGTTCCTCACCATTGTCCTTCAAAATATCCACCCTTTTCAACGACCCCCACCCTTCAACAAGTGTCCCTCAACGCCCGTTTCCTTTTCAACCTTGATTTTAAACACACGACATGCCAGAACCATATCCACTTTCCTTTTCCCGCACTGACAGCTGCCAGACCCTAGTATAGTCCCTCTCCTTCCCCTTCATTACGCCAACATCCGCTCCCTTCCCCCCAATAAATTCTTTCTTATTAACACCCTTTCCCAATGCCGCATGGATGCCTTACTCCTGAATGAAACCTTTCTCCTTCCCCACCACCATGTTGCCACCAACCCATACCTCCTCCTCCTCCTTCCCTTAGCATTACCTGTGCCACCATGTACGTCCACTGCCACACCCCTCTCGACTTTGAGTTGCTGGCCAATATTGACTCTTCCTTTTCAACCTATGTGATCGCCACTGATCTCAATATCCATTCCTGCACTCCCGTCAAACTCCACTGGTGGCATCAGTCCCTTTCCACCATAAGTGGCAATGTCGTCCCCTTCCCCCACCTTGCAGCAACACCCCCTCCCACATCATCATCATTTCTCCTTACCACTTGGGATGCATCACTACCGAAATCCTAGGCCCTGCTGGCAGTGATCACGACCCTGTTCTCCTCACGTTTACTACAAATGTCCATTGTTGCAACAATCCTTACCTGCCTCCACCTCCTCACCTCGTCCATGTTTATTCCTGAGCAGAATGGGATGCCTTCCACCATTACCTCACCCATCAGGTCGAAAGCCACCCTCTTCCCCTCCACTCCCCTGCTGACATAGACCACACTGCCTCCTTCTTCCAACAGACCTTGGTTGACACAGTCCAATTGTACGTTCCCAACAAAGCCATACTCCCTTTCCCCCACCAACCCCCCGCATCCCCCACAGGCAGTGCTACTCCTCCAGGAATCTCGCTGCCTCTACCATTCCTTTCTCCAACCCGTGACCAGGTTACACACCATTGGCAACTACAGCGATACATGTGCAGTCTTGACTGCCATAAAGCTGGGACTGGGGACAGACAGTTACACAACTTAATGCCCATATTCCCATAGACTACTCTCAGTATTTGAAAACCTTCCAACGCCTTACTGGTTCCCAACCCACCCACAGCTACCCTCTCCTACACCATGACCAACCCCTATACAATGATGCCAGTAATGTTGACCATTTCGCCTCTTTCCTGTCTGGCATTTCCACCATCCCAGACAATCTCTACTTCAATATTACCCTTTTCCTGGACATTCATGAGAAAACGGATGTCTCGCTCACACCCCTAGCTCCCAGCTTCCAATACCTGGCACACTTTCTCCTCTCAGACATCAACACATGCATCACCGTGCATGATCTACAACCGACACTCTGCATGAAACGCAACACAGCTCTCAGGGACAACCATATCACTTATCGCCACCTCCGTGAATGCCCCATTCCATTCCTCACCACCCTAGCAACACTCTATACCACCATCCTTTACACTGGTTACTACCCCCACCTGTGAAAAATTTACCGTGTCCTCATGTTCCTTAAACCTAACAAACCTCCCTCCAATGCCTCCTTCTACCATCCAATTTGCCTCACCCCACTGTTCAGCAAGATCTTTGAATCCATCCTATCCCATTGCATCCATCACCACCTCCGAATTCACCACCTTCTCCCTGACACCCAATGTGGCTTTTATCCTTCCTTCTCCACCAACGACCAACTCCTTCACCTTACCCAACTTCTCTCCCTTCAGGTCACTTCCCATTATGCTCCCATCTTTGTATCCCTAGACCTCAAATGGGCCTCTGATCAGGTCTGGAATTCTGTTCTGCTCTTCAAACTCAAAACCTATGCTTTTCCCATCAACCTTGCCCAATCATTGCCTCCTGCCTCTCCGACTGCTCTACCTATGTTACTGTCTGCAACACTGATCCCGTCTTTTCTATCCCTCTGATGACATGCCCTAAGGTTCCATCCTTTCTCCACTCCCTTATCTCCCGTGTACTGCAGGTATGCCTAAGCCGCCCTCCACCCACCCCCATCTCTTCCAATATGCTGATGACACCACTTTCCTTGCCTTAGCTCTCACCCTCGCCTGTTCCATCCGCCTTCTCCAAGAACACCTCGAGCTTTTGACCACTTGGTGCAACCAATGGCTCCTATCTATAAATTCTACCAAACCCAAGGTGATCACTGTAGGTCGCACCACCCCTTCCTTCTGCCCCCGTGATTTCTACCTCACCCTCCATACCCGTCCCATCCACCTTACTCCTGCCCTAAAGTTCCTGGGCCTCACCATATATCACACACTCTCCTAGACCCCGAACCTACGCACCATCCAAGAAAAAGCCAGCTCACGCCTCCTCAAACTCCTTGTTGGCCAAACTTGTATCTTGAACGCTTCCACCATCCTCTATACCTACAAATTCCTCATACACTCCATCCTCTGCTTCTCCCATCCTGCCTCGATCTCTGCCCCTCTATTCTTCAAGTCCCTAGAGGTCGTGGAATGCCACACCCTCCGCCTCGCCTTCCGTATCCCTTCCTACCTTCCATCCCCTATGCAGCTCCTTTATGACCTCATCCCCATCCCCCACCTTGTACGCTTCATTGGGCACCTTCGTCTCTGTTTCCTCTACCATACACTGGATCCCCTCACCCTAGTGTCCATCCTATCCTTACCAATCCTGGTCCATTGCCGCGGCATTCCCACTGTATCCCACCCTGCTCTCCACTTGTCTGCCCTCCTTATTCTTTGCTGTGGCAATTTCCGCACCCTGCCCCTTCTGACGATGCCCTCTGCCCAGACATCTGTCCCTTGTACCAGCTCTGATCCTCCCCCTTCTCCTTCTCCCCACTCCTCGGTTCTTGATCCCACATAGAGCCCTGCTCCCCTCCTTCCTCAATCCCCCTCCTCTTGCCAGTCCGTCTGGAATCCCACCTCCCGCTCCTTACAGCTTCCGGGGACATCAAACGCCCTTCCTTTCTCCCAGTCCTGTGGCCCCTCCTTACCCTATCCCGACCTGTCGCCTCTCCTCCACTCCCTCCCTCCTTCCTCCCTTTTCTCTCCCTCTTTTGCTCCTTCCCCATCTACACCTGCCACATTCATCATCTGCATCTGCATCTGCATTATCTGTGACTCCATCAGAATGTAAATCATCAGTGCTTTTTAAACACAACTGCGAGTGGCCTGCCCGCAGCTGACACCTGTGTCTTTTAACTATTCCAGTGACTCAGTGCTTCATTGTAGTATTTCTCCGATGCTCATCTATTTTGTCGTCATGATATATGTATTGTCTCTTTTTGTACTTCATTTGTATTTTGTTATTTTCTTTGTTACGTGTATACTTTCTGTAGGCTGAAGAGCGCCTCAGGTGCTGCCAGCCTGCCCCACCCAGGAAACGAAACAACAATAAAGATTTCTTTTAAAAAGTGAGTGGCCATCCACCAGCCTGGAATTGGTTATGTACCTACCAATTTGTGACGGTTTGATGGGCATCCTTCTTGCACCTGTCACATAGACTTGCAAGGGCTGATGTCTTGTGCTTTGTGATTGTTGATCTCTTCATATCCAAGTTAGTGCATCAGTCATATAGACTTGCAAGGGCTGATCCCTTGGGCTTTGTGTCTTGCTGCTCCCTTCCTGTCCAACTAACGATTTCCGATAAACACAGTGATGTTTCGGAAATTTTGGCTCTCCTGTCCAAATAATTTTTGATGTTATATTTAATTGTTTGGATGACGTCATTGGGGGAGGAGAACAGGGGAGCGTGATCATGGGATTTCCCTAGCGGCAATTTTGTTCGGAAACGACGCCATCTTGGATGACGTCATCAGGGCCAGTGACTGAGATACTGTGCCAGTCATGGATCTCCATGGTGCCAGTAGAGGCTTTGCTCCAATACTGACGACCATGATGCAAGAAATCCAGTCTCAGACACAGCAGAGGCCATGCTTGCCGAAATAATAAAATATGGTGCATCAACAAGTAAAGTAAACAGCATCCGTATTCCCCTGCCAGCAGTGCAAAGGTCTCTCAAGCGAAACATATCTTTGAAAACAGTAGCATCAATAGAAACACTAACACAAATGTCTGCAGTTTCAGAAGTTCATCTACTGCTGATCTTTCGTCTGTGGCTCGGGACCCTTTATCAGTATTGGTCCATCCTCAGTCTACAGCAGTGAAAGACTTCTCAGCATCTCCACCTTTATCAGCAGCAACAAAGGCAAGCAGAAGCAGCACAAGAACCAGGAATGCACAACTCTGCAGGATTTTTTATACCCAGCTTTGTGATGTGGGGCGCAACGTCGCGGAGTACGCTACAGCTCCCGCCAAAGGTTCTAGTTCTCCCCCAGGAATGGGCACAAGGGTGGGGCTCGGTGGACCCAGGAGTCCAGGGCCCGGAGCTGAAGGGGGCCCCAGCCCAGCCATAAGTGGTTAATTTTTCAGTTACTGAAATTAAAAACAAACTAGAAAAAACATGTTGAATACTTTTCATCCGACGAAATTTAGATGATTCTACAGGCATTGTAGTAGATATTTATGATAAACCTCTTATCTTAAATGATTACTTCGATTGAGGCTCTTAGTTGTTGCCATTGGTTGGTATTGTATTTGTGTATTAACTAAGATGACCAATCTATTGTGCACCCTCTTTTAGAGTGTTCTACTTCGAATCGATTCCTAAATATTAAGATTACTAACTAGAAGGACCGCAGGATCAATTCGGCTCCTTATAGGTTTCTCTGCATTTTCGGCACTTTTCATTGTAATACTGTGTATGAAATAAAACCAACTGTTGTCTCCCTGTTGTTTCAATATTCGACAACAGTGCCATACATTCCAGCACTGATTGTGGTAGGGCAGCTGGGGATGGCGGTCATGTATGGATGAGTTGTGCCTGAGTGATTGATTGTGTGAGTGAGTGTGATCTTTTCTGACTAAGGTCATGGCCGAAATTTACAAAATTCTATGAATGTGAACATGAGTTTCTTGGCAGCTCAGCGATCATCTTTATGGTGAGTTGCTAGCCATCCTCATATTATTAACATCCCAATCAGGACCTTACATTGTTAAAAATGAATAAAAGTACATATGATGGTTACACTGAATTATCTTTCACAATCTGGCCGTATAAGCAATAAAACTGCATGGGGCCAATTTGGCCCCAGGGGTTCTTATATGTAGTAACTTCCATGCGATCCTTCTAGTATTAAATGCCAAGTAGACTAGATAGCAGCTGTAAAAACACGATATAATTAGTTCCTTTGTCCATTTTACTCTGGTCGGATTCGTTGTCAAGTCATGCCGTTGGCGCAGCAGTTTGATGTTACTTCGGGCGTGGCTTGAAAAGGAATTCATGGATCAGCTTTCACTCTAATGTAGTGATAGATTTTTTTTTCCCTTCGCCAATTTCCTGCGAAGATGAGATTTTCATGTGTGTACAGCAATTCCGACATACCTGGCGCAGCGTCTGACAGAAGCACAAACAAGTGTTCTGTTAAGATAAACTAGGGCTTACTGTGGCCCAGGGCCGTAACCAGGAGGGGGACGAAGGGGATCAGTCCCCCACAAAATGCCTCACTATTCACCTAATTCCCGATACCGTAATTCAAAAGTATGCTGAAGTTGCTTCTTCAAGATTTTTATCGAATAAAATTTAATATTGGCTCTATTGAAATACATCTGTGCCTCTAGTTAAATTTATGTTGTAAAGCTTCGCAAGTTAGAATGTACATAATTGCCTGATCGACCCCGCCCCCCTCCCCCCGGTCCCGAAACCAAATTCTGAATACGAGCCTGCTGTGGCCATTGTAAGTGAATTCTCAATTTTAAGTAAAATAATTTTATAAATGAAGGACCTTACCATGTCAAATTTTACATTATTCTAAACTGATCATGATTAAGATATTAACTTGCAATTACCAACTAATGCACACAACAGTAAAAAAAGACAGGGGAGGACCCGTCTCTGATTCTGGGTCCAGGGCCCGCAATGGAATGTGGGGGCCATGGGAATGGGTATCCTTAGAATGAGTTTGTGTAAGTAGTTTCATTCATTAGGATTACAAAGATCTGAAAATTTTATTTTTATTTATTTATTTTTTTTAACTATATCTACTATGTTTTTGTACAGCCACCGTTAAATCATTTGGTATATTTAATATCATAATCCTGTGGTCATCATTGTACAAAACTTATTTTTCGACCGTATTGTACAATTGTTTGATTTTTTAAGTGCTCAGTCTTATTCAGTCTTATGGTCCAATTATTCGAAAGATGTAAATATGTGTCGAAACCACTGCCAATTGCACATGGCTTCCTCTGTGTAGGGATTCTCTTATACTCATCCCAGCCAAGCTGAGAAACACAAATAGAATTGAATTCAGAACCTGAATGCCTTGTGTTCAGCTGTGGGCAAGTGTTGCATCCTTTATGATGACAAAGGATGAAATAAGTGTGCCCACATCTGAACACAGGACATTCAGACTCTGAATTTTCTGTTTTAATATTTATTTTTATTTTATGCTAAATTTTGAAACTTTACACTGTTTAATGCAGTTTAATCATTGTGATTTTTTTATAATCTTGTGCACTTGAAAATGACTCCATAAAGCACAGAAACTAATAGTGCATCGATAGTAGTAATAGTTAGATGGAAGTATATTACAAAGTTTTTCTAAGAAGCGACTGTGGCTTTGGAGCAAATTTTGGGTGTTTTCTAGATCAGTTATATGTGATGATGACTGTAATAATATTTATTTGTGTGTGTATTTTATAATTAGCCTCACGTAGGCCTTAAGGACATGTTCACCCTCCTCAGCCAGGTGCCCCCTCTAGAAAAAAATTATGTATCCGCCACTGATACCAAGTACATACTCTTGAGGTTTACACACAGTTTTCACCATATGTCCTTCTAGTGCTCACTAGAGAATCTTTTGCCTTAAAAATATTATGTTCAAATCTGGGATCCATGATAGTTTTGTTTCCTTGGTACCCCTAAGTACTATATCACACCCTCTACAGTTTCTGTGGGAGTTTCAGATTCCAGAATGTATGCTTGTAAATGGCACAAGAGTTTTCTTGGAACTGAACTTTACATTTTGTATCTGTGACTCTCTGATGTTTTTCCTACTGTGCATAATAGATTTTAGATGAACTCATGATGCAATAAGAAGACACAAGTTTTAAATATGTTCATACAATTAGCCTTTTATGGCTTTTCTTTAGTTTGTGAACATGTGAACATTATGTCACCCCCAGGCACTGACTGGAGGGCACAACATGCCGGTGGCCTCAATCCATATCCATTGACAGTATTCATCCCTAAATGTTTGTGTTGGCTACACAGTTAATAGGTTTGTGCTTAAAGTGCAGAATTATTTTTCCTCTGAAATACATGATATATTTTTCTTTATGTTCAGTGTTCAGTACTAGATTTTTATTCACTGCTCAAATTCACACCTCCTTGAAAGTTTCACATGTCTTCTCAAGTAGGACTTCTGAGGTTTCATCAGTGACTGAATGTTGCTGCCATCGGCAAAAATAGAATTTTCTTCAAATTTTACTTTATATACATAGTTATTGTAGACTCAGGAACATTCAAAATAGCTCACTGATAGGGGAACATTAGATTGAAAGGAAATTTATTAAACACAAAGATATAGATGACAGTTGCACATGATCCCAAAATCAAGACAAGTAGAAAAATATTGTGCAACATCACAATGAATCATCTTTTACTCCAGTACATGCTGTAACACAGTCCAGCATTGATTAGACTTCTGATGTTGTCCTGAGGCAGATTGCTGCACAAATATTCGACAGTCATCTCCAAATCATGTACAGAGTGACACTGGGGTATTTGGCATTTCAGGTAGTCTTGCCGCAAGGAGCAGGCTGGTGATAAAATAATCAGAACAAGGTAGAAGAGGACTTGAGCAACTAGACCAGTATGCAAACCATCATATCCTGCTGGAAAGTATCACTGGTAGACCATGTTTGAAAGATCCCATATGGTGTTGCAGAATGCCATCACCACAACACTGTCACATTAAGTTTCTAGGTACCAAAACTAGAGGAGACCGGCTATCATAGACTACAGCCCATGAGTATTATGCTCACTGTGCAGGCAGTGTGGTGTGAGACAGCCTGGGTGGAACTTTACCATTCATCACACTGCCTCCAATTCCACATGTTGTTATCATCAGTTCCCAAAAAGAATTTGTGATTCATCATTAAACACCATATTTAGTCATTCTGTGACAATCCATTTTGCTTTGGCATGGAACTTCTGTCTTTGATGTCCTGATGGTGTTATTCACATCCACAAGGCATCAGGAAATGGTTTATGAATCAACTGGCACTCATACACCTGCTTGTATCATGGAGTGAGTCACTGTCAGATCACTGATCACTTGCTGCATAATGCTTTGATCCTCTCACATTGTCAACTTCCTGGGCACTGCATACCCAATATATTGCATGTCACTACCATTTCATGTCCTCTTCTCCCACATCATCTGACAGAATGCTCCAATCAGTCAACCTGGCAAGGCACACAATGTGATGATTAGCCCACAGTTTTCATGTTGATGATTAAGCACACCACAGACTGCTTCTAACATGTCTACCTGGTATTCTGTGCCCACTGACATCCTCCTCAAGTTGGTATGTGATTGTCACATGTATGACTCACACTACACACCATTTAAATAGAGTCCCCAAGCTGGCTGCAGTGCCATTTCAGTATTTGTACATTAGCACCACACTTGGAAGATTTGTATATTGGATCTCACTGTACTGAAATGCAAACTTTCATGAATGTACCTTTATTCACTATAGTTGTGCAATTTTCAGTGTTCCTGCTTGTGTATATTAAGGATAGAAATGGTTCTGGTTAAAATACCCATAGAATTATATATGTTAATGTTTGGGGTCTTATAATTGGTTACTAAAGTACAGACTATGTTTACCCTTTAAACCCTATGTTTGATGTGTGAATGGAAGCTATTCCTCTATAACCCAGTGCTTCAAGTTTTGTCAACAGCATTAGTAGACCTGGGCAGGCCTAGAAATGTGCCCATATCACTGTCTTCATGACAAGAGCTCAAGAATCATATCTGTAATATCTGTCATGAGAGATGTGCTTCTCTGTGATTTGTTGAGAAGGTTTTATTTATTTGGGTAACTCAGTAATGTGTCTTTCTTGGTTGATTCTATTGTATTTGAGAATGGTGAGAGCAAAGAAACTGGCATATAATTTCCAATATTTTCTACATTAACTTTCGTTAACTTTTCTTTTTTATATATTCTGGGAAAATACCTAAACTAAAAGACTCCTTTATTAGGTTTGTTAACTGGGCTTGTTTGCTGCCCATTCTTGTGTTCAGAGCAAAGATTTGTGTGTTATGCTAGAGTCTTTACTTTTTAATTTTTGTATTCTCTTACTGATTATGTATTGTGTGTGACCTCATCGCAATAATGTCGACTAAATAATTTATTTTGCATTTTATACTTTTCTTATGGAAATTTTGTTGCAGCTTTTATTCATTATCTGAAATTTACTAGTTCTTGTGGGCTTTTTATTAACTTACATCCATCTGTGATTTGTGTGTTGTATAACACTATATAGTGCTTGTGTCTGTCTTTTCCAGTTTCATTTTTCTATTTTTCTTATGATCCTTATTATGTCACTTTTAATTGTTTTCCAATATCTGTCTTTTTGTCATTAAATAAATTTGTTCCAAGCAGTAACCTGCTACACATCTTTGTGTATCTGTGACAACAATTTAGGGATTCTGGGTTACCAAGGTATTTAAAAGTCGCAGAAAACTTTATAATGCTCATAGTTGCCAATTTATTGTCTCAACCTGCTGCCAATGTGGAAATAACATTCCTTACTCAAATAAAAGGAAGACATGTGCTTGCATTGGACTGCCAAGAAAAATTCAAGATCACTACATGTATTTCAGTGTTGCTACACTAGTGCCCATTAATGAATACCACTACACAGTTCACAAATTCATTGCAACTTATTTTGCTTTACTTTTTAAAGACTGCATTTTCTTCTGATGGAGTGATAATTCTGTGTATGGTACCTTTCTAGTGTATTTTGCCCTATATATTTTTCTATCATAATGTTGGTGACAGTGTCCTCCAGTGTGGTGCATTTTGTCTTCTGTTAACTACTTTTTAGGCAGTTTTTTTCTTGATCAGTGTTAAAAAGAGGCCTCATTCTTATACAACAGGTATTTGAACATATGTGGCACCACTCCACCTTGCCTCCCCTCCTCTACACTCTTACTGATTTAATTAGCACCAACTAACAGAAGCTTTCCCACCCTATTCATGTGCTTTGAGAATCCTCACTTGTGAATAGTCCCAACTGACATCAGTGAAATGTGTGTCCTATCAGCAATCAACAGAATCACTTCCAGTTCTGCATTACCTTGCTATAGAGTACTGACAAGATGGAGGTTATCGTAGAACTAGAACTACTTAACCATACCACACACCAAGGTCAGTCAGAAAGACTGACATAAAAATGAGAGAGAGAAGGGGGTAGAGAGAGAAAGAAGGGGGGGTAGAAAGAGAGAGAGAGAGAGAGAGAGAGAGAGAGAGAGAGAGAGAGAGAGAGGTAGACAGACAGACAGAGAGAGGGATAAGGGGGGAGAGTGAGGGAGGAAGAGAATCTCAGCATAAGAATAATTAACTTTTACTTACAGACAGCTTATAACTGTGAGATGAAAAAGGAAAAATCCCTGTAATTAACATAACATAAATTGACTTCTTGTGTTATGCTTCCTTTTAATTGCTTCTAGCTCCTTTTTTGTTTATTCATGGTAAGTTGACAATTCGAGCACTGCCTATTGGCAGTGGCAGGTGGCGTGTACCATGGCTGCCGGGAGGCGAGGAGCAGTGAGCGAAAGGCAGCATCGTAGTGTGGAAAACATTACCCGTAACAATGTGTGCAGTAATATTTTGTGACTAGCGGCAGCATTCTGAAATAAATGAATGTCCTGCAACTAATGCAGATGTTTCCTGCTCCTGGCATCATCAGGTAAAATCGTCTTCACTTGTCGAATTAATACGCTTTCATCTAACTACCAATGCGCTACTAGTTTTGGCGCACTATGGTGATATTCTCAAGTGCTTATGATTACACAAAATATTACAATGATTCAACTGCATTAAACAGTGAAAAGTTTAAAAATTTACCACAAAATAAAGTGTATCAGGAGTATGGAACTTGACATTTATCAAAATGACAATCAAACCATATGTGCCACCCAGGAATGGCCATGTGATCTGGGGTGCAACGGCGCGGAGTACGCTACCAGGGGTTCGGATCCTCCCACGGGAATGGCTGTGCGTGTTGTCCTTAGAATGAGTTACCATAGTTTAAGTAGTTAGTAAGACTAGGGACCGAGGCCTTAGCAGTTTTGTTCCTTAGGATTACAAACAATTAATTTTTTTATTTGCCAAGGGTATGCCCTAGGTATTTGTACAGTCACCATTAATTCATTTGACCCATTTAATATCATAATCCTGTGGGCATCATTCTACAAAACTTATTTTTCAACCATTTTGTACAATTGTTTGAGTTTTCAATTAGTCAGTCTTATTCAGTGTTATAGTTCAATTATTTGGAAGTTATTAACATGTGGAGAAACCAATGCCAATTTTGCATGGCTTCCTCTGTATAGGGATTCACACATACCCATTTGATCACGCTGAGAAACAGTTACAAATTGAATTACATTCAGAGCCTGAATGCCATGTGTTCAGCTGTGGGCAAGTGTTTCATCATTTGTGATGATAAAGGAGGAAACAAATTGCCCACAGCTGAACACAGTGCTTTCAGACTCTGAATTCTCTGGTATTCTTTTTTTTTTTTTTTTTTTAATTTTGTTGTAATTTTGAAACTTTTCACTATTTAATGTGGTTTAATCATTGTAATATTTTTGTAACCATAGGCACTTGAAAATAACGCCATAAAGTACCGAAACTAATTGTGGATTAATTGAAGTAAGAGTTAGATGGAAGTATATTAAAAAGTTTTTCTAAGAAGTGACTGTGGCTTTGGAGCATATATATATATATATATATATATATATATATATATATATATATATATATGTGTGTGTGTGTGTGTGTGTGTGTGTGTGTGTGTGTGTGTGTGTGTGTGTGTAGTTTAAAATTAGTCTCACAACATCATTACGGACATGTTCACCCTCCTCAGCCTTGTGCAACCCCCCCCCCCTCCCAACAGAAAAAAAATTCTGTATCCACCGCTGCCACACACATAGGTGCCACCGGCTATAGAATCATATGAAACTATTGAATGGAAATATACAAGGTAAACACACACATCCTGCTATGGCTTTCTTCTACAGCCATAAAGGATTCACACTTTCATTCATACAAGCACAGCTTACTACTGTCACCTCTGGCTGCTGCATGTGATTTGTAATGCAGTAGTCAGAGATGATAGTTGTGATTATTGAGATGTGCTTGCACAAATGAGCATGTGTGTGTCCTTTGTCTGATATAGGCTGTGGTTGAAAGCTACAGTACATGTGTGTGACTATTTTTTACACGCCTGTCCGTGCCTCGACAAATAACCTTTGGTGAGTGGCAAGCTGTCATTAATTGGTGAATTGCAGCCTGAACTTTTCACTGGTACAAAGTAAAAATCATTTATGTATCATTGATGCTGACCATATAGGTAAAAGTCTCGATTAGCAACACGGCCTAATGTATTTACGTGACGTGAAATGGCAGTGTTGGCAACAGTCGCTGTGGTTGCTGGGATGAATGGTGGTACACAATGTTTACAAGATGTGAAAATGAATGTGTTAACATCACATTTGAATGATTTTATTTTCGAAATGAATCAACAGCGTTCGCATGTAGAAGATCGCACACTACAAAACTATGTTTCTCCACATGCACTGTCTTTCTGTTCAGATATAAAACTTTGTTGTTATGTAAATCGGAATATGTGTGTGTCTATCTCTCAAATTATATGAATTACAATAATTTTTTCAATGTTCATAATTTGGTAAAACGCTTGCAACAATGTAATCTGTACCCTGCGGTTCCTGCCTAACCACTTCCTTTAATATTGTGACATATTGGTAAAAATCATAACATTCACTCACAACAATAGAAGCTGCACTCTTCGGTTCCTGCCTAACCACATCCTTTAATATCGTGACATATTCGTAAAAATCATAACATTTGCTCACAACAATTTAAGCTGTACTCGTAGGTTCCTGCCTAACCACAACCCTTAAAATCATGACATATTTGTAAAAATAGTATTCGTCGATTTACACTTGTACAGTCAGTAATTGAATTATCGTACACGCCATAGGCTACTTGAAATGTACTATGTTGCCAACCTAATGCTGCTATGCACGCACCGCGATGCTGCCCGTGCTGCTGATCGCGACTTTAGCCGACCGTATAAAATATTTAAATCGTGGAGGGGATTGCTCTGAGATTACACTGCATGTTACGAATGTGTTTAGCATGAGAATAACATGTTTACCCTCAGTTCCAGAATTCAAGTTTAATTTCTAGAACCTTCTAGAACACAGAAGTTACAATATTTAATATTTAACAATTTGTTCATGAAACATAAATAAATCTTGCTTTACGTAAAGATACACAAAATTATGACAAATGTAATAATAAGAATTATCTATGGTATGTTACTCTTAAAAGAATGGCTAAATCAGCTACAAGATCTGTATAGAATCTAATAGGGATTCAACTGAACTTCAGAGCTTTGTACAATTTTAGAAACTTCAGCTGCTTTCCAATGCCATTAACACTAATCCATATATCACTCTTCTTTGGAACAATGCCAGAATTAAACTGTCACAACTGTTTTTGTTTCGCTTGCCACCCTCAATTTTATTTCCTGTATCATACATGAGTGTTTGGAAACTAAGGTTGCTGCCACTGTTAGCCATAACCTATGACCATGAATTCTGTGATTTTTGCAACAGGTCTTTTCATATGGTTCTCATATAATCATTGAAGGCTTGACACATTACCCCCTTTGATATGTATAATTTAGCATTACTTTACTTTCTGTTTTACTCTCATTAAGATATGTCACTATACTGAAATGAATTGAAAGTGCTGTCACTAATCCATAATTTATTTAGCAATATATAGTGGTCTTTGCAGTCAGATGCCATTAATTCAGAAGAGATACTTGATGATGAGGATCTTTTCTCACTATAAATGAATTCCACTATATAATGCAAGCTAGAATATAGTTGTCCATGAAATGTAAAACCAAGCTCACAGCTTTCTAATAACAAATGCAATAGCTGAGTTTGCTGCCTCATATGACACAATGAAACCTCTTTTATCTACTAAAAACATTTAATTTTAAAGTTAGCAGATACACTTTAAAAAATCATATTTTTATTCCCCTCCCTGTCCCCACCCCCATCCCAAAACAAAATCAATTGTACATATGATTCTTACAGGTAATCAGCTTCTCCTTCTGAATCAGAATGAGTCAATTTCCTCTTCCGGACATTGAAAACATTACTTCCATCTAAATTCACCATGTCAAGGATATGTAGAGCACAAGCACTCAGCAGACAGTGATACAGATAACTGCCAAAAGTAGTGTAGGACTCAACAGAGAGTGGGAAATACAAAGCCCTTTTGTTGTGTACAAATAGTTAATACCCAACTCACTATGTGGCAGCACAATGCTGAGAACCTTCCTTCTTCATTTTACATGGTTACCAAAAGTGGGCAGGTTGTGTAATGGCAGCTACTAAATTTGCCCGAGTCACTTCGGTGCTGCCTGCCTGACTAACTACAGCTTAACAGGTTGGGCTCGAGTGCCATCAACAGTGTATTAAAGTGTGTGTGTGTGTCTGTGTGTGTAATGTGTGTGTGTGTGTGTGTGTGTGTGTGTGTGTGTGTGTGTGTGTGTGTGTGTGTGTGATTTGAAGGGGGAAGGCAATAACTAAATGGAGAAAAAATGTTTCACAAGTAACTACACAGGAAGTACTGAATTCACAGTCTTCACTATTCTAGCTTGTATGTGATCATAACAATAGGATTATTACTTTTCAGACAATTATCAGCTTTATTTTCTTTCTAATTTTTACAATATTATATGCAGGAAGTGTTTTGATCATTTATACTTATAAGATCTTTTTTTGTGTTTGAGTGATGTCACAAATTCTCAGATTTCCATGAACTTATAGGATTTTTGGATGACGTTGATCCAGAGTTATGGCACAGACAGTTTGTTAATAAACACCTTTAATGCATGCATAGTTCAAACAATAGAAAGGTAGCTATGCCCCAACAGAGTACAAAGAACTATAAAAGACAAAAAATAGTCAATTTATTATGATTTCCCAGTCTATCTTCATGTTGCAGCAAACTTATTTTGTAACTAAACCTTTGTTACTTTGCTAATACAGTGTTCATGATGACACAGTTTGATTTTATTATATTCTGAGAATTATGTACCTTACTTAGAAAGCTCATACACTTGTAGCCTCTCTAATAACATATTTTATGCTCACACTGAATAAGGTTGCCCAATGTTAACACACTGGACTTGCATTCAGGAGAATGTTGGTTCAAACCCACCTCTGGTCTCCAGATTTAGGTTTTCCTTCACTTCCCAAAATCACTCCAGGCAAATGCTAGGATGGTTCTATTTGAAAGAGTGTGGCCAATTTCCTTCCCATCCACGTGTTAATTCCACCTCTAATGACCACACTGTCCACAAGGCATTAAAGTAAACTCTAATCATGCTTCCTTTATGTTCACACAGTATTTTCTGCACATAGCTTACACCAAATGCTTTCAAATATGCTTTAATATTCAGTGTAAGGTACACATTATTTTATATGTGAATCTCATACATTTCATTACACACACTAACTTTGTGTCACTACTGTAATTGTGTCTTAACGGAAAGTACCAGTATTGCTAAAAAATTATATGTGTCTATATGATTGTGTTGTATGTTTCTTCAATGTTAATTCAATATTTTCACTGCTGCCAAAAGTAGTGTAGGACTCAATGTCTTGTATATCTGTGTAATCATTACTTTCTCAATCACTCCCAGTCTTAATACTAGGAAGAATGATCGACCAGTAATAGCTTCCACACTGAACCCAGCCACAAAAAGTGTATTACCTGCAATGAATTTCATCAAATGTTTTTAGAAAAAAATGCACATTTTGAAGTTTTAAAATTGTTTTGATCCTTCAGATGCAATGAAACAATTCTTTTTTTTTTTTTTTTTTTTTTTTTTTTTTTTTTTTTTTTTTTAATCATGTAGTGTTTCTACAATAAGATGTCAACAGTTGTGAGTGAATGTACTGCATTATGACTGTTATGAAAGTAAGGGTTTTTTTTTCTTGGACTTTCCCATTCAATTATGAATTATGGTTATCTTTGCCTTCTTCTTTGTAATGTGTCAGTTTTACTTTCTTTCAGAATTACTTACCATATTTTATTGTGTAAATTACTTTCCTGAAATTATGTACACTAGCATAAATTTCAAAATAAGATTTAGACCTACACTTCTTCTGTAAATTATCTAGCCAGTTTGTGAAACTAGTGAACAAAAAAAGATTGCCACTGTAAGCAGAGCTGTCTGTAAGGAGAGCTGTCTGATAATCTCAATCACATATCTGTAGTGTGTGCCTCATTCAGCAACTTTCAGCTGGACTAATACAAACAATCTGCACTATAACAATTGTAAAGCAGTTTCATTATGTGCTTTGCCAGAGAAATGAAACTTTTTGAACTGTATAAAATCTGTGTTGTAACAGCAGACATTTTACTAAGTTGTGTATATTTAAGGCACTGCAGTGGCATTTCATTCTATAAGCAATATTTCTCTGTGGGCAAATATATTATCTCAACTTTGTCCACAGGATATTCAGTATCAGTAACTAAGCCTTAAAATTTTATCTTTTCAGTAACATTCTTTACACTATACAGCAATTTATATCACACTACCTAGCAGATATATTGTTAGATGTGTGTTTTTGCTCTAGATCCAATTAGAAAATGTCAGAACACTATAATTGAGTACATGACCTGTTCCTCTCCCTTGCATTGATTGTGACACAGTACAGGAATGAATGAAATTTACAATAAAACAATTTTTATTGAAACTTTATTGAGTAACCAGAAAATACAAAGCAATCAGTAACACAGTGAATTATTATTTGTTTGAATTCCCTTCAAATCTTAAAAGTGTTCATTAATTGTCACAGCCATTTCTTCAAGTAAAATACTGGTGCATAATGTTTACACATAAATTTGCTCTCTTTCATCTGATGTATTCAATCAGTTTTCAAAACGCAAAGTAGCAAACATAGTTTTTTCTTCTATCCACAATATCTTCAATGGCTATAACATAAGTTTAAAAAAGTGGGAAGGGAAAAAATGCAAAGTTCCATTCAAATTTGGGAACAAATAAGCACTTCTGTATCCTTTCAAGACAATAAATACTTAACATTATCATAACAAATGTTTTACAAAGTACATATAATTACTTTCACATAAATCACACTGTGAATTGCATTAGGCAATCATGGTTTTCAAGTCCTTACAGATCCACATCACAAAAATACAAGGTTCTTTCAAGTAAAATTCTTCCATGTATTGCATAAAAAATTACTACATTTAAATGAATAAATCTTTTATTATATCTAATGGCATAATTAAGATACATTTTCAGCCACAATGAACATTATACTGGTAGTCTAAGAAAATAATGTCAATCATGTCTTACTTCAATATTGTTTGCAAAACAAGAACAATACATGAGCACATAATTCAAGTATTTGCTACGTTAAAAAGATGGCAATGTTTAATTTTCTTGCAGCTATATTTTGAAAAGTTGTAATACTGGAAATTTAAAATTCTGTATTGCAACTACCTTCAGTTTGTTTCCCCAAGAAATCAAAAGGGTTAACTGTTGTCCATACGTCACTTACTGGTACAGTGATGCAGAAACAAACTCTTAAAGTCACCCCTGTTCCTAATCTACATCTATATCTAATAATACTGATAATTAAACATTATTTTTTCCAACTAGTAACAAATCTTATACAGTATGTTATAAAAGTATCCCATATTTTGAAAGGTGGTAGTATGGACCAAAACAAAATACAAATTTTCTAGCTCGGGACCATACTATAATTCCTCAAAATATGGAAAACAAAAAGCCTGCAGTAAACAACATGTGTTTTCACAATAGTGGAGATCATGAACAAATGTTTGTAACTCCTAGGAACTGGTAACTAATTTAGTCTTTATGTTTACTAGTTTTTTTTTTTTTTTATTTTGAACTGTACTAACACCTCTCAAAATGTGAAATAAAATACATTTTTCTCATCCTGCATATATAATTAAGTCCATAAAGAATCTTTTACTTTTGGATCTCTATGTAAGAAAACTAAAATGTGAAAAATAGTCACAAGATATACAGTTAAGTCCGTCTTTGATAAATAATTCATTTCATTACAAGTAAAGCATGTAACAAGAAATGCCAAATGAAACATGGGAATGCCAACATCCTAGTGACTAGTTTCCTGAGAAACATTCCTTATGCTCAGGAAATGGACATCATAGGCTACAAATTGTTGTATGTATTTTATTATTCTTCAAAAATAGTTTCATATTGCTACAGAGTATCAAACTATGAGCCATTTTAGTATGTTGCTTAGGCATCAAACATCTTAAATTTCTTTTAGTTATTAATGATAGTGAGGCTGTTGTCTGTTTGAAAATGCTTGACGCTTAAGTCATTTCTAATCTGATATTGTCACATAAGTTGTATAACTAAATCTGAATCAATATTTTCCATGTCAGGTGTGGTCTTTTCTGTTTGATGTCATTGTTCAATAAATTTCAAATGAATCACATTAGAATGATTAAAATGACTTTTATAATAATAGAACAACAACAACAAATGTTTATGCAACAGATGGTAGGAAAACATTCCTCCATTCAGGAGAAGCATTGGGTCACAAAATGTAGTTTTTATGTATGGTGAGGAAAAAGGATCTCTGACAGTGATGAGATAATTGATAAAATGTTAAAAGAACATTGTTGTACATATTATCTTGCAACTTGGTGCCAGTATACCTATCTTTTAATTGTTTATCTGTTCCATATATAAGACCTTTGAACGACCTCCATAAATTTATAACATATCATTGGTATTTATGTGCAATGGAACATGAATCAAAATTATCATGCCCAGAGACATGAATATAAGTTTTTTTTCTTTCACAGTAATTAGAGAAAAGTGAAAAGTAATAAGTAGCAATTGTATTCAATGCAGTACTCATGCACTCATTTATAAATATTTACAATGCTAGTGCAACTATAATGCTGCATTGTGTAAATGAGACTGGAGTAATCTATTTTATAGAAGTATGCTAATCCACACTGCGGGGAGGGGGGGGGAGGGTGAGAAGGCTTTCCAACAGTTCTCTATCACAATTAGATATTCATTCCAGAATTGTCCTTGTGGATAATTTAACTGTTTCATAATAATAGTCACAGTAATACAATCAACACTTGAGAAAGGCTAGAAACAGGTACTGATGTTGTGCAAAGAAAAAAATGTTGAATGAGTGAGATTCAAGCATACTTCCCTAACTTAGATATTTGATGCTGTAGAAGATTTATTCATGATGGTTCACTGCATCACCTTGAATATAGAATAGAGTATGAAAAATGAATTGACAACATATTTCCTAGCAAATAAACATTACATGTAAATATGAATTTCATTTTACCACAAATTCAAGAACTGAATCGTGGTATTGATTTTGTAAAGGAAGAGGCAGTCTAATTAGTAATGAGGGAAACTCTCCCACGTTTTATGAAACAACCGAGACCATCGTGTCTGAATAAGTTTGCAGATAAAACTCGGTGTTTACGATTTAATCACGTTTTGTGGCAGCTTTCGCTCTCTGCTTCTTCCGCGAAGAGGCTCGTCCTCGTCCCCTGGTGTAAATTTGCCAAGTACCTTCAGCAGCGTCATCTTTGTCAGCAGATGAGCCTGGCTCTGCAGCAGAGGATGCCACCTTAGTGCTGTGAGCCTCTTTTTCTGTGACACTAGTTTTCACTGTAGCAGAAGGGGTCTCCTTAGCTCTGTACGCCTGTCTGTAAGGCTGTCTGTAATTCTGTCTGTAACCCTGTCTATTTCCTCTCCTGTCGGTCTCCTTCGCAGCATCGACTTGTGCAGTTCCTTTTGCAGCCATTGTACCGTGAGCGGTCTTCTGTGCGTCTTTGTGGTCAGCTTGCCTTCCACCAGACTGCGCCGCCTTCCTGCGCGCAGATCTACCTCTGCGCCGTCCGTTCCTTCTACTTCTAGGTGCCGAGCGAAACCAGAGGTACTTTTGGCGCTTTTTTTCTCTGCGTGACAGAATGTGCTCTTCGGTGTTATCGACATGTTCCTTTACGACATCATCGTCATCATCAAAAGCTGTCATTCTTATCAAATGAACTGAAATTTCTTCAATATCTTTGTTTAGGATTTCACCACCACCATCATCATTATCTGTAGGAACCAATTCTGTATAATATGAACGCTGCATGTCAATGTGACAGAGCCAAGGAGACATGGAGGTAAGTGGTGGGTAAGGTTTCCACGGATTAGCAGTAGCAGTAGAACGTGGAAAGTAAATGTTGCGCCGGATAATTGAGGTGACTGGGTTGTAAGAAGTTCCTCCTGGCTTCATCATTTGCATCGTGTCATACCTACCTGCCTCATAGTTACGTGTGGAAGTGACCTGTCTGGGTTTATGCTGCTGCCACAGATCTGCCGTATCAGTGTGACGCTGGTTGCCACCGCTGGTTATTGTATCTTGATATGCTGGATAAAATGTAGCTGTTTGGTGAGAGTCACCAAAACCTGACCTGGTAAGTATAGCTGGTGGATTATTGATGATCAAGGGGATCTCATTGTCAGATCCTCGCCGAGGAAAATATTGTGGGGGTGGATACAAACCACTGAAATCCAGTTGACTGAAAAAGAAAACAATAGTTAATTTAGAGACCAGTAGTGATATAAATCAAACTCATAAGTTTAGAAGTTTAAATTTTTTGTGATTTCTGGGTATTCAGAGACCTGTTCGTCTTCCTCTGAGATTTTATTACGCTGTCAAAGTTCTTTAAAAACTCTTTTATAAAAGCTAGGACCGTGCTATAACTTTATAAGAAATATGACAAAAGTGCCCCAGTATTCCATCAATGATTTTATAAAAGACATTAAACAATTATTTTTTTCTGTCATCCAGTTGCTTCAATTTGGTTATGAATATTTTAAAAAGCTATTTGACTACTTTCAGCTAAAAAGATAGTGGATTTTGCAGAGGCCACAGACAGACAGCCTCTCTCCTGGACATACCACATGTCATTTTACATTCACTATGCACACCGCTTTTGGAAGTTACCAATAGGGATGGGTCGAAACCCAATTAGGATCTGTCACTCATTTTGAAAGTTTTGAATGTAAGTCAGACATGCTAAAGTACAGATATTTTCACTAGTTTAAGGCTTATCCAAAAGTTCAAAATAATCAAGACAATGTACTTCTTAGTTAACAGATGTGCTATATTATTCAAAAAGACTGTTGTGCTTTCTCAAATGATCGGTTATGAGAGATCTTAATTTCTCTGAAATGAATGAAAATCATTTAGGCTTTTATATTATTTAGTCTGAGGACAGAAAAATGAAATGATGTTTAACAATGTGCTGCCATTGGAAGCCAAGGAGCCACCATGAAATCAAATTAGATGAGTTGCAAATTAAACTTGATTGGTGCCAAATCTGATTTTCAGTTTCAACTCTGATTAGCAGTATTAAATTATATTTACACAAAAACATTATGGAAACATATTTCTATAAATTCATTTATTCATTATGCTAAGAACGTTCCACTGGTAAAGGAATTGATTCTTTCACAAAGACTGGCTACCAGGACTCCACCTCTGAATATTAACAAAGGTTACTGAACTGCTACAAAGCCAACGATTCAGGATTGGGTGGAAACTCTCCCTGGCATATGCCATCTTGCTTAGTGAATTTGATGATTTTCTTATTATTACACAGCCGTTGTTATTTCAAAACAATGGTACACTGAAGAATTATCATTCTTAGTATCATTAATTATAATTTACACTCCAAAACTGCCACAGTAGTAATTAACATTTGCATTCAATAATATGAGAGTTAGGAGCTACATTATTCACTTCTGTGCCATGGTGTAGTGGGTAGCATGATAGATTTTGGAGTATATACTTATGGGTGGTGGTTCGCAACCCACCATATACATTTCTTTTTATGTATTCATAAGAATAGCAAATATGGTCTTCTGATGTGCATGCACATGAACTAGGGAGATACTGTAACAAAGAGAGCTGCAAATGACATGATGTTATTAGTAATTTCATATGTAGATTAAGTACTAGAGTTCTGTGTAATTCAGTATTGGCACACTTATTTTGTTGTTATTTTATTTATAAAAGGAAATGCAGTCACAGTTTGAAGCAGAATATTTGCACTTTATTTTAGTGCAAAATGAAGTAACATGAAGAAAGTCATACCTAAACTACCGAAAAGGTAAATCTACATTAAAAATGTCCATCGAAACCATGCCAAAGAAAAACATTTTAGTAGTACAGTGATTCTAATTGGTGACTAAACATATGGCATAGAAGAATGACATATGCCAGAGAGAGTTTCTACCCGATCCCAAATCATCAGCTTCATAGCAGTTTGGTAACCTTCATTAATATTTGGAGCAGTGGCATAGCTACTACACGAAGGGCCCCGGGGCAAAAATGACGTTGGGGCCCCCTCAAGACTAAAACTATACCAGAGGCGCCGACTTTTGAAAATTTTGGGGTGTGCTCAGTGGCGTTTGCAATAGGGGGGAGGTGGTTGCCGGCCTGCAGCCCCCCCTCCCCCGACAGGTATTTCTAAAGAAAAAAAAATTGATTATATTTTTCTAATAGCAGCTACAAAGGTAAAGTAATAATTTTGTTTTATTTTAGTAGTATTTCTTTTTTTTTTTTTTTTGCTTCATCTGGTGTTAATTTAGGACCATTTTAATCTCTGAAAGGAGAAAAGTAAGTTTTTAACATACAGTAAAGAAATTAAAAGCCATTAATTTCAATTTCTCATTTTAGAACTACTGGGCGGATTTTGCGACCATTTGAATCTGTTTTCCCGTAGTAAGTACAGAAATCATTTTCACAGTTTTCGTCTTCTTAGACATGCATGTGCCTGTATTGTGAATACTGTGTTCATTATCACAAAAACTAACATCGGATGGTCTTCCTACCTTCATTCTTTTGCAGATTTATTTTCTATACAGTATTACGAAAATAGTCCATAACCACTTCTGCTGTCATACCATGTCTGTCGATTCCAATAGGTTTACAACCTATTGGTACATCACACACCAGTTCCATAAACAGGATGAAAAATGTCACGACTTAACACTAACACGATTCCTTGAAGACAATTGACTTCTAAGAGGATACATAAATGTTAAATTAGTAGTATACACATTTTCATCGTATCGTACCAAACCCACTTCATTTCTAGTTATTTAATACAACAATTAAAGGTTACCTCCTTCAGTTTACGTTATTGCTCTTACAAGCAGCATTCAATTAACATTCGGACTGTTTAGAAAATGATCACTTCACTCACATGTCAACATGAATTTTAATGCCTACGAATTCAATTACCTGTTTGTTTTAGATAATCTTTTTACAGCGGTGTATTACAAAAGCCAGCTGCCCATCAATGGAATGAGAGAGTCGAATTTAATTACAATCAAGAAATATAACGTAAAGAAAAAAAGAATACCAAAATTTTCAGTGGGGTATGCCGAGCATACCACTCAAATTTTGGGTATGCTTGAGCGACCGAGCATACCCATAATCAGCGGCTATGAACTATACAGATGCAATACTACTTCATCAGGTCCTTTCCGCTTACTGGAAGACATAATAAAGCAAACCTAAATACTCTTAAGCAAATTACTGTGTGTCACGCAGCAGATAATATTTAAGCGTACTCTCTAATATAATTATAGCTGTGAAAGTTAATTATACTTTCAAGCAGAAACTACTGGGGGATTTGGATGAAATTTTGGAGAGCAATAGAGTTGGACCTGGGTAGGACATACAGATAAAACTACCATGGAATAGTTTTCGAAGTTGCTCCATACTAGGTGAATGAAGTCGCAGGCAGAATCTAGCAAAATTGAACAATGAAGGTTTAATCAACCACGAAAATATGGCCCCCGCCGCGAATCAAACCATGAACAGTATTGTCACACAATGCTAGTAATTCAGCAGGTGGTAGGGTGCACGTCTTAGCGAACAAGCAATACCTTTTTATGTTTATATTCTGAGATGGGAATAATATTTGGATTTCACTTCGTGCGTTTGAAGTTTGTTGGCAGTGTTCAAAAAGTTAAAAGTCGAAAATCCTTCATTCAGCTAAAACATTATATACAGTAGAACTTCGATTATCCGAAGTGTAATTGGGGGGCATGGATGTTCGGAAAACCGATTATTCGTGTAATTGAACTGTACACTTCTACTTGCCAATAAGAAGTACCGTACAGTAAATGTATTTATACAGTATTTGGAGTCGCGCGATCCTTCACATTGCGCCGAGCGGCACGCCGCAACACTTGCAAGGTGCAGCTGTTGCTGTGAGCAGCCTTGATGCTGCAGCTACTTCTGCCGACTGTAGTGTGCCGATTGTTGTACTCAGCGACTGTCGGCTTGGCCTGTCAGGAGGCCCCCTTAGAAGCAATGTTCCGTCACCCTGTGGCCCAGTGCGGCTACTTTGGGAAGCTTAGTTTGACGGGAGGTGGAGTTGATGGACGGTAGGGTGGGAAGGTAAAATAAAATAACAATAAAATAAAAAAATAAAAATAAAAAACTACGCTCTACTAAATTTTTCCGAACTTTGCTCACGGAGGCCGAGGGGCCCCTTGATCTCGGGGGGCCCCGGGGCACTGCCCCGCCCAGCCCTATGATAGCTACGCCACTGATTTGGAGGTGGAGCCCTAGTAGCAGGTCTGTGTCTAAGGTCTGTTATAAATAAGCCCTTGTGGGTATGCAAAAATGGTCGTATTACAGGTTAACAAAAGTAAATCAAATAGGAGACATAATCTTTGTACAGTATTAACAAATACTGTTATTAATGCACTGCTTCATGCTGTAAAAAAAAGGTAAAGCAGTCAACAATCCGAAGATTGGTTTGAACACCACAGTGCTTTATTAGGCATGGTCCTGTTTGGAGGTGGTATGCCATTGCCTTCCTCCGACCTTCGAACTGACTTACCCAGCCAGTTATAGGGGGACCTACAGTTTAACGTGGGTTCCGAACCACGGTGCTACTCGGTATTTTTCACTGCTCATGTTTAAACCAGCTAAATTTCATCAAATAAAATAGAAAAATGCTGCTACTCTGAAAGATGCCTTCACAGTTATTCTAAATAATTATTTACTTGATTAATATTGGATAGTCTAGATTGGAATTCAACAATATTATGAGTATAGTTTAAAACTCACTGCATAGATGTACAATGAGCTGTGACAGTCACATAAAAAAGACACTCACACATAGAACACTTAAGCTATTGGCCATTAGCCTTCATCAGTAAAAAAGAGGAATCACACAATCAGACAGGTATACTTCACAGAAACACAAATTACATCTCCAGCTGTTGCACTCTAAAACCAATTCAGAGAGTGGTGGCTGGAGATGTTGGTTGTGTGTGTAAAGTGTGCCTGTGTAATTGTCTGAGTGCTCTTTTTTCTGACAGAGGGTAATGGCCGATAGCTTTACTTTTGTATGTGTGAATATCTTTTTTATCTGCATGTCGCAGCTCACGATGTGTCTTTGTGGTAAGTTGTGAACTATTCTCATTGTATTGTTGTCTACTTGATTACAATGGTATTGTGAAGGAATGGAGAAACAAACACTAACCACCCTGTTATTGAAACCATTTGACAATCAAATTAAATTATCTTTAGAACAAAAGTATAACCCTAATAGGTGGTGTTACATACCATCTTAGAATATCCTTTGTTTTTCTTAATAATATGGTAACATATATGTTAAATATTATGCAAATTATCATATACATTTTTGGGAGAGAAATATGTGACTTAAATATATTACAAAAGTTATGGCCATGAAATATGAATTGATTTGGTAATTTTCACAATTTTTGTTAATTGATGATGGCAAAAACAAGCTTCTTTAAAAAAAAAAAAAAAAATAAATAAATAAATAAATAAATAAATAAAATCTGGCAACTGAATAAATCTTTTGTCTAAACAATTTTCTATGTGGAGGAAATAAGATCACTCACTCAAGTAGGAATCCAGTTTTTGGAGGAAAAGCAGACAATCCAGTAAGTCCATTGGGTTTTGAATCGTCTGATTTGGTCTTTGTTTGGGCTACAGCTTCAGCTTTGCTGTGAAAGTCATCTCTCTTCATCCCATGTTGAAATATACCAGCATGCCGTGGGGGACTGTGAGGGTGGAAAACATACAAATGAAAGATCGACTTGGAGAAAAATTAATGCTATAGATATTGTTAAGACAATAAATAAGTTGAATACCTCCAGAACTGAGGACTACTGTGAGTTCAGTAACTATGTACTAAAATGTATAATTATGGAAATTAAAATTCCTTTGCTCTATCTTGTAAACAAAATTCTTGAAGTGGGCATTTTCCCCAAATGCCTTAAAATCAAAGTTACTCTTCAGATATTCAAAACGGGTGACAGACATAAACCAGAAAATTATAGGCCAATATCAATTGTCCCTATAATATCTAAAATAATAGAGACCTGCATGCATGTACAGATATATAAGTATTTTGAAAATAATAACTTACTGAATGAAAGTCAGTTTGGATTTAGATCACACCTCTCAACCATAAAAGCTGTTGAAAGTCTGATAATTGCAATTCATGTTGGTTATGAAAGGAAGCAGACCATGTGTGCTGCACATATAGACCAAAGTAAAGCCTTTGACTCTGTATCACATGAGATTATTGTTAAAAAGATAGAATACTATGGTGTTGCAGGTCAAACGTTGAATTAATTTAAATCTTATCTGAGCATCAGGCAACGACTAGTGTATGTCAACAACGAGAGGTCAAAATTAATGACAATGAAGAGAGGACTTCCACAAGGCTCCATCCTTAGACCATTTCTTTTTACTGTCAATATTAATGATTTCTCTAATTATATACCCTGTAAAAATGTGCTGTATGCAGATGATATGACAATGATTATATCTGGTGACAACAAACAGGTAGTGAAAGACAAAAATAAGCAACTATTTGAAAAAAGTAATCAGTGGTGTAAAGCCAATCAGTTAAGTATAAATACAACAAAAATTGAGGAACTATATTTTAACTTAAAGGACCAAAAAGAAGACAATCAACGTTTTAAACTGCTGGGCCTTAAAATAGATCAAAGACTTTCTTGCGATGATCAAATAAAACAATTCTCTAGCAAACTCGCATGTTTGATTTTTCTATTGTATAAATTAAGACAGTGTGTAAACAAAAAATTACTGATTCTCTGTTACTGTGCATTCTTTCATTCACAACTGCAGTATGGAGTATTTTTATGGGGAAATACATCAGATACATCAATTATCTTCAAATTCCTGAAAAAAGCAATTAGATGTATAGCAGGGCTGGGACCTAGAGAATCCTGTGGGAAACATTTCAGTGAGCCCTGTATAATGACACTCCCAAGTCTCAACATGTACTACTGTCTAATATATATAAAAGAAAATATACAAAAATTTACTGTCAGAGTGAATGTACATACGCATAATACTAGAAACAGTACTATATTAGATATTCCATATTCAAGACTCTCTCTGATACACAACAGACACAAACAACTAGGTCTTAAATTATATAATAAACTACCACAGTCTGTAAAAATCCTTACATTAACTAATTTTAAGACAGTGTTAGAGGTATGGTTCAGAAAAACACCATATTATTCACTTGAAGAATACCTCCAAAGTAACTTGGAGAATATGCACAATGAGATTAAAATCACAGTTTGATAGCAATGAAGACGTATAATGACAGATAATTATTTATGTAAAAGAAAAACTGTAATAACGTGTAAGCTGTTGTAAATTATGTAATCAATTTGTAACCTAAAAAAGATAAACTGTAATGTACAACCCCATATGACGAAGCCAATTGCCTGGTGAACATGTTGAAAGGCTAATAAATAAACATATAGTAATAGACTATGTAGGTAGATACTAAGTATTAAAAATTGGAGCACAAGTGAAATGCCTGCAAAGAAAATATTATGACAGTTGAACATAAAATTAAGAAGAAGCCTAGCCATGGCACAACAGACTGGTGTTGTTATAACATGCCTAAAATTACATTGAAGGATGAAGTGAATATGTTACTAGATAAGAAACTTCCTGGCAGATTAAAATTGTGTGCCAGAACCGGGACTCGAACCAGGGACCTTTGCCTTTCATGGGCAAGCGCACTACTGACTGTGCTATCCCGACATGACTCACGATGCCGCCTCACAACTTTACTTCCGCCAGTACCTTGCCTCCTACTTTCCAAACTTCACAGAAGCTCTCCTGCGAACCATGCAAGACTAGCACTCCTGGAAGAAAGGTTATGGTGGAGACATGGCTTAGCCACAGCCTAAGGGATGTTCTCAGAACCTAAACATCCCTTAGGCTGTGGCTAAGCCATGTCTCCACCATAACCTTTCTTCCAGGAGTGCTAGTCCTGCATGGTTCGCAGGAGAGCTTCTGTGAAGTTTGGAAAGAAAGTAGGAGGCGAGGTACTGGCGGAAGTAAAGTTGTGAGAAGGCATCATGAGTCGTGTCGGAATAGCACAGTCGGTAGTGCGCTTGCCCGCGAAAGGCAAAGGTCCCAGGTTCGAGTCCCGGTTCCGGCACACAATTTTAATCTGCCAGGAAGTTTCATATCAGAGCACACTCCGCTGCAGAGTGAAAGTTTCATTATGTTACTAGATACTTTGATGAATTGTTCTTATATCATATTGATCATGAAACAATCAGAAATAATGGTGTGTCAGCCATTATTAAGGTCAAATAAAGGTTGTTATCTGTTTCATCCATCACAATAAATTTATTGTTGTCCCTGTAATAAGAAAATTACTAATTACCTCCTACAAAATTTGGGCATGTAAAAGCTCGTTCAGAATGAATATGAGCAGGAGGTTAAATGCTATTTTTCCCTTTAAAATCTGGTAAAAAAACTTAACACTTACAGCCCCAGCATTCTGCACTTATGAGGTGATTTAGACTTTAATAAGAAACAATATTGGGAAAATGATGAACTCTGTAAAACTTTTAGTGTAGTACACACCTATCCTGGAATATTTAAAATATCATTATAGTCACAAAATACACTGACAAAATTAGTATGTCTTCACTCATGACTTGCAAAGAATAATTGTGAGGGGAAAAAAGTTGTATTTCATTGTCATAGGAAGTTTCTTACCCAGTTGTTTGAATACTTGAGACAGGTGCAAATCTTCCCCCAAAAATTGCTTCTCCTGTAAAACGGGGTCCGTTACCTCTGGGTTGGTGTATGTATCGATCTTTTTCCATTTCTTGCTGAACTTTTTTCATCATCAACCATCGTGCAAGCTGAGAACTATTTGATGGCATCATTGGTGGTCGTGATGGTATTGGCATTCTGTACAGAGAAATATTACTGTTATGTTCTATCCACAGAAGTTTAAAATTAAAATGTTAAATGTAGTTAAGTGCAAGGTAAACTGAAAATTTTCATGCTAGCAAACACCGTGCATACCTAGGATAAGGGGGAGGCATAAATCTTCTGCCAGCCATGAAACCTTGACCGCCACTTGTGTTGCAAGAGACATTCTCTGCTGTAGCGCGTCCAGGTTCATTATACTGCATAGATCTCATTCGGTGGGCAGTATAATCGTAAGGTGGAGCCATTCTGTGAAGAAAATTTTTCACTTTTTCATTATCATTCAAAGGGAATCATTAATATGATGACAAATAAAGTTGATGTGGATAGTCTAATCCAAAGAGTTAAAGAAGGGTTGTTGTGATGAAAAATGATACTTATTTGATGGACGATATGTTCCACAGAACCTTGCTACATTACATTTCTTTTGGTGGTCCATCAGGGTGTTAGTTTGTATACTTACTGAGCAAGAACAGTTGATGGTGAGACAACACTGTAAAAGATAGCAATAGCTTACCATTCAAGACAATATACTGGCAAGACAACATACAAAAATGTCACAAAAATTCATTTAAGTCAGTGAGAGTAACAGAACTTTAAATTTTGAGTTTTATAAATTTTTAGTGGGGTATTCAGGGTGTTTTGTAACCAATGTGGAATGTTCAGGAGTTGAACATGGTGACATTCTGTGTAGAGGATAAGCACACAACTTGACTATTTATTGGCAGTAATATTTTGCTACTGTTTGCCAAAAATGTGTTTGCTGAGATTTTGTAAAACAAGGTTTAGTGCAGTGTGAGAAGCGTATGTAGGAAAATTCCACAGCAATTCTAGTGAACATTATGTGGTTCCTCCAAGAAAATAAAATGGTAGTATATTAGAATTATAATGGTGCTGAAGAGGGGACAGAAAAATGTTCTGAATATAGTACATTGAAACCCAATGAACAACAGACAGCACAAATACAAAGATAAAAGAAAACACTGTGGCAATGGCTATATGGAAGATTACAATTTATATTAGACAAAATAGTGAATGAGTTCAGTTGCAGTTCCACACAACCCTAAGGTAATTCATCTATGCATTTGACACATGTGGAAAGGCAAGCATTGGCAGCTCGCTGTGGGACTGTGATAAGTTCTTAAGTTATGTCTGAGAAGCATGTGTATTTGGACCCAGGAGGGTGCAGAGTCATAAACTTCTGGAAAGTCACATTGCACAAAATGATGTCTAATGACTTTGCAGGAAAGAGTGACCAGACACTGATCATCAGCACTAAGCCACAGTGGTGACTGAGTACCAGTATATAATAATGAAATAAAAGCTGTCAGATTCATGTATGCGACCTGGTGCTTCAAAAGTTTGACAGTAAGTTTGCTCTGTGGAATAACAAGGCATCTTAATGTCATTTTCTGACAAAACGTTTTCATATGTTGCTCTAATTCTACAAAACACCTTTCATATCCAATGCTGTCATTTTCAATAAGGAGCCTTTACATGCACCAGCAGCAATGGAAAAACCAAACTGTCATCTAGATTCAAAAAGACAACCAAGAAAGCAAGCCTAACATAAGAATTTGGAGTCTGGTGTACCATCTTTTCTGTTTACATGCATTGACTGGGACCAAGACATAATAGAAGTATTAACAATGACTCTACTCACCGAAATGTTGGCAAGCAGCGATTGTACAGTTCAGCATTCTTAGTAGCCTGTAAGACTGCAGGCGGTACAGCACCATACCGGCGCAGCTGTTGCAGGTAGTTCACATGTTGTGGATTCTGCACATGCTGTGAATGTTCCACATGTTGTGGATTCTGCATGTGCTGTGGATGGTCCACATCTTGTGGATGGTCCACATTTTGTGGATGGTCCACATTTTGTGGATGGTCCACATGTTGTGGCTGGTCCACATGTTGCAGATAGTTCCCATGTTGCAGATGGTGCACATGTTGCAGATTCCGTACATGCCGTGGATGGTCCACATCTTGTGGATGGACCACATGTTGTGGATGGACCACATGTTTTGGATGGTCTGCATGTTGTGGATAATCCACATGTTGTGGATGTTGCATATGTTGTGGTTGGTCTGCATGTTGTGGATAGTCCACATGTTGTGGATATTGCATATGTTGTGGATGTTGCACATGTTGTGGATGCTGCACACGTTGTGGATGCTGCACACTTTGTGGATGTTGCACACGTTGTGGATGTTGCACATGTTGTGGATGTTCCGGCTGTTGCAGCTGTCGCACACATTGTGGATGTTGGACATGTTGTGGATGATCCGGCTGTTGCAGCTGTTGCACACATTGTGGATGCTGCACACTTTGTGGATGTTGCACACGTTGTGGATGTTGCACATGTTGTGGATGTTCTGGCTGTTGCAGCTGTCGCACACATTGTGGATGTTGCACATGTTGTGGATGTTCCGGCTGTTGCACACATTGTGGATGTTGCACATGTTGTGGATGTTCCGGCTGTTGCAGGTGTTGCACACGTTGTGGATGTTGCACATGTTGTGGATGTTCCGGCTGTTGCACACATTGTGGATGTTGCACATGTTGTGGATGTTCCGGCTGTTGCACACGTTGTGGACGTTGCACATGTTGTGGATGTTCCGGCTGTTGCACACGTTGTGGATGCTGCACACTTTGTGGATGTTGCACACGTTGTGGATGTTGCACATGTTGTGGATGTTCCGGCTGTTGCAGCTGCCGCACACATTGTGGATGTTGCACATGTTGTGGATGTTCCGGCTGTTGCACACGTTGTGGATGTTGCACATGTTGTGGATGTTCCGGCTGTTGCACACGTTGTGGATGCTGCACATTTTGTGGATGTTGCACACGTTGTGGATGTTGCACACGTTGTGGATGTTCTGGCTGTTGCAGCTGTTGCACACATTGTGGATGTTGCACATGTTGTGGATGTTCCGGCTGTTGCACACGTTGTTGACGTTGCACATGTTGTGGATGTTCCGGCTGTTGCAGCTGTTGCACACGTTGTGGACGTTGCACATGTTGTGGATGTTCCGGCTGTTGCACACATTGTGGATGTTGCACATGTTGTGGATGTTCTGGCTGTTGCAGCTGTTGCACACGTTGTAGACGTTGCACATGTTGTGGATGTTCCGGCTGTTGCACACATTGTGGATGTTGCACATGTTGTGGATGTTCTGGCTGTTGCAGCTGTTGCACACGTTGTGGATGTTGCACATGTTGTGCATGTTCCGGCTGTTGCACACGTTGTGGACGTTGCACATGTTGTGGATGTTCCGGCTGTTGCAGCTGTTGCACACGTTGTGGATGTTGCACATATTGCGGATGTTGAACATGTTGCGGATTGTCCACACGTTGTGGATGTCGCACACGTTGTAGAAGTCGCACTTGTTGTGGATGTCGCACTTGTTGTGGATGGTCCACGTGTTGCTGATGGTCCACATTTTGTGGACGGTGTACATACTGCTGCCGCTCCATTGGCAGAAATTGCTGCAACACAAAAAAGGTAAAGACAAAAAATTCTTGTCACATCATTCTTGATGGTTGCATGGTAGAAATAATGCTTAATAGTAAGAGTATGTTAAGGTTGTACTAAGTTTAGTGATTGACACTAATAATGAATATTGTCTTGTTTCTAATTATTGTAATGTAGGTTAAGTGTAAATGTGCAATCCTCTGCACATAAGATAATACCCTGAAATTTCTGATATCCTTCCGTAACTGTGAAAGTGAAAGAATTGAAGAAATACCAAATATTGCGATTACTGTCTATTAAAAGGATTTTGGTATATTCTACAACCTTAAATGTAAAGTAATCAAACAACTATTACAAATACAATTGAAACACAGTTGGGTAATGTATTATGAAATTTGATGATTACAGTCTCTGCTGTGACACTTGAATAGCCTTGGCTCAGGGGTGGAATTCCTGTACTGTTCTCAGCTGTGTGGCACCATGGTAACATTTCTGGATGGAAGCGCCTGCCAACAAAAGGCAATACAACATTTGTGTATACAATACACTTCAAGTTCAACACCGAATTTCTTTACAGTCAGTTGTCAGTTGAGATGTTCATTTGATATATAATTTATGGTAGACACTTTTGAGCTTGTTCGGAAATCATTGGTGCTCTGACACTTGTACCCAGGTGGAAGGTGGCCACATCTAACACTCACTGTCTCCCATAAGCCATTCGTAAAGGATCCAGCAAATAAGGAACGTAATTAAAATTATTTCAACTGATGTAATACATGTAAGTTTAATAAGTCGGATATTAAACATTGAGAGCTTGAGAAATTCTACCCCCAAGTACCGTTAAATATTTTAAATATCCTCAGTGTATATTCCATCGCTTGTGTTTAGTTTTTAACCCTAACCTTCTTTCCCTCATGCTGTTTCTTTAAGACTATACGACTAATATCCTGTCTATATGAATCAAGTCTGAAATAATTTGAAACCATCAGTTGTCATGCCTCCCCGCACTCCTTGCAAAATTGATGTTGTAGATCACATTTGTGCTTAACACCGAATAAGTAGGTTTCATCAGCGTTTTCGTAATACTTGTTTCCAATACTGAAAGCTAAACAGGAGCGTAGATAAGGGGGAGGGGAGGGTCTAAACACCCCCCCCCCTTCAGTCAACAATTCGAAGATTGGTTTGATCACTACAGTGCTTTACTGGGCATGGTCCATGTTTGGAGGTGGTATGCCGTTGCCTTCCTCCGACCTGACTTACCCAGCCAGTTATAGGGGGACCTAAAGTTTAACGTAGGTTCCGAACCCCGGTGCTACTCGATATTTTTCACATGAGCAATACTGCCAGAGGGGAAAGAAGTGGAAAGTGACAGATAAAAATCCTAGGACCTGGCGGGGATCGAACCCGCGACCTTTGGATTTGTAGTCTGTCACTATACCACTGTGCGCGGACGCTGCTCGTGTCTGTTCGTTGATGTTCAAAGTGTTCGTGGCTCAGCTTTTTTATTACAGAGGGCGTAGGGCCCCCTGAGCGGGCGCGCTGAGCCACAGCGCCCGTTAACCACTATGCAACTCTGAGGCACGTACGTCTTTAGAACTATGGAGCTTTTATTTCTTTTAGTCACTCACAATGGAACCCGTGTTCCAATTTTAAACGTTTAAAAGCTAGACTGTTCTGCAGCACACATTTTGGATACTGGCCTAAATGAACTTGAGAACTGACCATCCCTCCCCGTTCGGAAAACAACCGAGCTCCCCCCCCCTCCCCTCCCCTCCCCTTCCACAAGAAATGACCTTCACGTAGATGTGCCTGCAGCGTGGTGCAGCCTATAACTGCAGGCGTTAGCTCGCGAGTCGATGTTTTCCGACAGATCTCATGATTTTCTTTTCATCATCAGTAAAAAATTTGTCTTTTTGGCATTGAGCAACGATTCAGGTTTGCAGCCACGTAAAAAATTAATGCGAAATCCTTCTTATGGAACTTTTCTGCCCAAACTGTGTATCAGATGGACAACAAATTACATCACTTATAAGACTCAGTATAGGTAAATGAAAATGTTTTGTGTGACAGGATCCAGGATATGTTTTGCGTCAATAACTGCCAATAGTGTCCGTATGACAGTTTGTAGGAGGTGGGCTGATTTGGAGGACTATTTTTTATATTTTGGAAGACGAATAGTGAAGATAAGTAACCATAAAGAAATTACAGTTCTGAACCCTTTAATAATCGACATTTGGATCATTTTCTTGAAAGATGAACAGCCCCTCCCCTCTGATATGGTCACCCCTGGTAACTACGTCATGTCATAAATTAAGAATCACAATAAAGTCTCGTAAACAATTAATCGCGTAATATGGGGGTACGT
The DNA here is from genome assembly GCA_026315105.1 of Locusta migratoria. NCBI lineage: Eukaryota > Metazoa > Arthropoda > Insecta > Orthoptera > Acrididae > Locusta > Locusta migratoria. The sequence continues at coordinate 384,296,434 of CM048755.1, forward strand.
GACGCCTTATGTAATGTGCACTATACTCCGGTTAAAATGACTTTATGACTGACAACTTGCATCATCGAAGGGGGTGGGGAGTGATGTTGATCTGCCAGGCAATACCTAAAAGCTGACACCCGAGAAAGAAATAGGATTGGCTGTTGGCTGGCCCCTACTTCTCGGCTACCTGAAACGTCGAATACTAAATATTTGCACCCCGGTGAAGCATTCCGATGACCAGCTTCTGTATGAGAGAAAAACTGAAACATATAGGCCTACTTATGTAATTGTAGATTAACAAGCATTTAATACAACATGATATTAACCTCTTTAATTCATTAACAATATTAATAAGTTTAAGTTATTTAATTATAAACAAATTCCACAATGAATTTAAACAGAACAACTCACCCATGGGTGGCAGTGTAAATGTTTAACTATTTTATATGTCGTTCCAAAATCTGTAATCGTGGATCGCATTTACACACAAAGTCACACTAGATTTTAATCTACAGAGACATATGTACGAGGTATGTCCAATTTTAGAAATTAGACATTGCAGGGACGGCGAATATTTTATGTGACCACTTCCTGGGTCCACCAAAAATACGTGACTAAAAGTGTCATATTATTGGGCGAAAATCAGGTTAGTATAATAAAATATGTAGAGAAGGCGTTCAAGACTGACATTAATCCAATAGCTAAGGTCCAAGTAGGTATGGATGAAGTGTTAAATGAAAGGTGTTTCCACAATCTGTATGCCTAGTTTCTGGGTCCACCAGAGATACAAAAGAAAAAGTGTACTTTCCTGGGTGATAATCTGGTTATGAGTACACTTTTATATATAAAGAGAAGATTTAGATATAAATATTCTCCAATAGTCGAATTTTACAAGTTTGTTGTGGATGGGGTCAGGAAGAGAGGGGGGGGGGGGGCTGGCAGGTGAGCATTCAGTTTTTGGATCTATTAAACCCACATGAATAAAAAGCAACACTGGATTGAAATCAGGTTCATTAATAAAATATACAGAGAAAAGCTTTGAACTCGAATTCCTGTTGGCTTGCAAGAGTATTAACCCAAAAGATCCACGAAAAAGGTGCATAATCAAAGAATAAATCAGATTATAAATAAAAAATTTAATTTGGAAATTCATAACTAGAGGAGCAGCATGTATTCTCTGTGTCCACTTCCTGGGTTTACTAAGTAACACAATTTAGAAAATATAATAAAAGAGTTAGGGACAAAGTTCAGAACTGGAATTAATCCACTAACTAAATTCCGATAAGTCCCTGTAGGTGTGAGAGGTGTGCAGTACCTGTGTGCCCAGTTTCTGGGACCACGGAATAGAGCAAGAACGTGCATTTCCATGGGCACAAATCAGGATACAATTAAACTGTGTACATAGCAAAAGATCTAGACCTTAAAACCCCAAATACCTTAATTTTAGATGTTTGTTGTGTATGTGTGGGGGGGGGGGGCGAGGGGGGGTTGCAGGGGGCATTCTTGATGTCCAGTTTCTGGGTCCACCACTCATGAATAGAAAACGTAACTTGTTAAAGTCGGGTTAATTAATAAAGCATACAGAGAAACACTATTAAACGAAGAGCTGTGAACATCTGTGTTTTCAGTTTATGAGTCCACCAAAGATACATGAAGACAAAGTACATATTTGAAAACAGTTCAGAAATTAACATTTCCCAATTTCAATTTTGGAAATTAGTCGCTGGAAGGGCAGAGAATATTACCTGCGTCCACTTTCTGTTTTCACCACAGACAAGCTACCAAAATTATTATTGGACACAAACCAACTTAATACGATGAAATATGTAGAAAGAAAATTCATAAGTGGAATTAAGTCAGTAACTAAAGTCAATAAGTCTCTGTTGGTGTCAGTGAAGTGTCCCATCAAATATGTGTGCACAATCTTTGTGCCCAGTTTCTGGGTCCACCAATGATACACAAGAAAAGTGCATTTTCATCGGCGAAAATCAGGTTATAATCAAACTGCGATGTATAAAGAAACGTTTAGAAATTAAAATTTTCTAATAACTTAATTTTAGAAATTCGTTGTCCCTATTTGTATGTGCGTGTGGGGGAGGGGAATGGGGGCAGGGGACAGTAAATATTTTTGGTGGCCAGTTTATGGATCCACGAAAAACACCTAAATGAAAAGCTTTACTTGGTTGAAATCAGGTTGATTAATAAAATTCACGAAGAAACATTTTAAAACAAAGAGCCGTGTACAATCTGTTTGTTCAGTTTATGGGTCCACCAAGATACTCGAAGACAAAGTGCAAACTAAATGCATTCAAATATGCAGAGAAAAAGTTCATAACTGGAATTCATGTAGTAAATAAATTCCATGAAATGTGGGGTAAGCATTAAATCAAAGATCTGTGCGCATATTTTCTGTGTCCACACAATGCAGACGGTAAAAGAGCATTTTTACTGTCACATATGAGGTAATAATTAAACTGAGATACACAAAGAAACAGTTTAGACTTTAAAATTCCCCCTCCCCAAAAAATAGTAATTAATAATAATTTTGGAAGTTTGTTGTGTGTGTATATGAAAGCCGGCCGCGGTGGCCGAGGGGACTGAGGCACTTCAGCCACAGTCTTCACGGCCACTACGGTCGGGGGTTCGAATCCCCCCTCGGGCATGGATATTTGTGCCGTCCTAGTTCGTAAGTAGTTCATAAGTAGTTTGTAAGTTTAGGGACTGATAACCCCGTAGTTAAGTCCCATAAGGCTTACAAACATTTGAATTTTGTGTGTATATGAAAGGGGGGGGGGGGGGGGGGGTTACAGAGTTGGTAACAAACATTCTTGGCGTCCAGTTTCCAGTGTCCACCAAATACTCATGAATAAAAACGTCATTTGGTTTGAAATCAGGTTAATCTCCATGATCTGTGCAAAATCTATGTGTCCAGTTTATGGGTCCTCCAAAGATCCACGGAAACAAATTGCAAATTCAAAGGTATCATTCAGATTAAAATTACTATCTAAAAATAAACAGTTGAGAAAGCAAAACTCATTGATCACTTAATTTTAGAAATTTGTGGTGGGTGGGGCAGTGAATATTGAGTGTCCATATTGCGGGTCAATGAAAACCAGATGAATAAATAATGTCATACTAGAGAAAAAGTTCAGAACGGGAATTTCCTTAGTAACTAATCTCCAAAAAATTCCTATAGGGTTGGCAGCTGTGCACAGTTTGTATGTCTACCTGTTGGATGTGTCAAAGATACACGAGAGAAAAGAAATTTGAAAAGGTAAAGTAGCAGATTCTACGTAGAAAGAAATATAAAATTATGCACATTCTGTATGTATAGTTTCCAGGTCCATAACTGTGAAACGAAAAAAGAAATCGCAACAATACTTGACGCAAAGGTGGCTGATGTTAAATGACAAACGCAGAAAAGGAGTTCAGTAACTTCTACAGTACTACGAGTTCGAATCAGCACATCCAACACACCCACAAGAATTTTCTGGGTTGGAAATTAGCTGCATTTTATTTGTGAAAACTTAAACGCGGCACTTAATAAAGCTGTTCAACATTCTAAAACCGCGAGTAAATGAACTACAACTGCGAAAAATTAAAATAAAGGAATAAAGAGAGAAAGACAATGAGTCATCTTGCTTAGGGAACAGCTGAGACTTACCTCTTGAGACGACTCTGGGAAGAAACGCCCGATGCACGACACTGCTACTGTGCTTCAGAATCCAATTCTCTTCACTAACACGATGCCAGTTGGAATCGGCACTTCCAGCACAGCTACAGGAATTTCCTGGATTGGGAATGGACCAGATGTCATTAGTGAGAATTTAGTGGGGCCCTTAAGAAAAAAAGCTGTACAACATTCGAAAACCGTGAAGACACAAACGAAAACTGCAGAAATTGAAAGTAAAGGAATAAAGAGAAAATGAATGTGCAGAGGAAGGAAATGACTCTGGGAGGAAGGCTGCCCCTGCGTGCTGGTACTGTCGCGCGCTGCCCGCGCTACAGCCTTATATACGCGCCGAGTCCCCACCAGGCGCGAGGGTGGGGGTCGCACAACTCCCTCCTCCAAAGCTCTGCAATGCAAATGCCCACACAAAAGCCAACAGTTACTACTTTGTTTCTTAATAAAAGGTGATAAACTGAACTAAACATATGCCGAAACGAATTATTGTAGTTAGCTGTAGGTATTTTTTTTTTTTTTTATGGGACTTAACTACGGGGTCATCAATCCCTAAACTTACAAACTACTTATGAACTAACTAACACTAAGGATGGCACAAATATCCATGCCCGACGAGGGATTCGAACCCCCGACCGTAGTGGCCGCGCAGACCGTGACTGGAGCGCCTCAGTACCCTCGGCCACCGCGGCCGGCACGAATTATTCTGAGCAACATTTAAAGGCTTTATTCTTTTCAGGAATCTTCGAATGAAAAATGATGGACTAAGAATTGGAGTAGTGGGGGATGGCACAGTCGAGCAGTCGCAAGTTACGAAAATACATTGTTGCATGAGAATTATATTTTATTCGTTTAAACAGTTACTAGGTAAACCACAGAAGGCAGAATTGGAAAGTTCTCTGACTTAATTGGGTGTGTTAGGTGTTTCCAAAGTACAAAACTATTTGGTTCTAACTAATGATTGCACAAGTATTTGTTAGCCAAAACAAATGATGTCTCAGAATTATCGTATTAGCCTTTCTTCTTCTACTCGAAACAGCCATTTTTTCAGCCTTTTCGGGTAAAGCACATTACTCGAAAACTTACTGGAGAAACTAAATGAAAAGCATGACTTTGCATGGGGTCTATTACAAACTACAGGAAACTATGTCATATCAGTTAGTAAGATGATACAAAACAAGCCTCTTTGAAGAGCGTACTCACAACTGAACAATAACTTCTCCAAGAGTTTATATATATTGCGTCGATCCAATAGTATCACGATGAAAATCTTTGAGTTATAGCCTATAGGGCTTCTGGATGCTTAGGGTTTAACGTCCTGTCGACAACTTGGCCATTAGAGACGGAGCTAACGCTCGGAGTTTTTGGGTTGGTATGAGGAAGGAAATCAACCGTGCCCTTTGAAAGGAACTATCCCGGCAAATGCCTGGAGTGATTTACGGAAATCACGGAAAACCTAAATCTGGATGGCCGGAGGTGGATTTGAACCACCATCCTCCCGAATGCGAGTCCAGTGCGTTACCACTGTGCCACCTCGCTCGGTGGAAGGGCTTCCGACTGATGCGATACGGTCATCAGGAATTCCTCTCTGCGCTATAACCTCATTGTCTCAGATTATCACCTGCGAGAAACGCCAACAATTATTGGTTTTCTCAATTTTGAGATTACGACTGTGCTTTCTACTCTGCTGACCATCCAAAATACAACACCGAGAAGGACAGGAAATATCACAGCCGAATGTATTTTGGAAATAACACGGTGTACAAAGATCACACGGCTGGAAAACAGCTCCAACGAGGTGAAGAAGATGGTGACATCAGTATTGAGTGTTATCGCCATTGGTGACTAAAACCGCTGTTACATGCCCCGGAATCGAATCAAAGAGGCTCTGGATGCGTTGTTGGGGTGTAGCAATCAATGCTGCTTCCACATATTGTCAAAGTCGATCTGGTGTAGCAGTGGCTAGTGTAGCGTTCTGCAATCATCGACCACAGATTTTGGATAGCCGAGAGGTCAGGGGAACACGGAGGGCAAGGCAATGCAATCCGATGGCCGAAGAAGCCTTGAACATTCTGCGTCACGTGTGGACGAGCATTGTTCTGTTGCAATGCGGGCATCGGCAAGCTCTGGAGTTAGGGAGGACAACAGGCTCCGATACATCGGATATATAACGCCGGTTGAATAGTGTATCGGCAAAGCATATTATTGGGGAGTGCGAAAGCAAGACCAATATGGTGATGCATAAGGTTACAGATCAAAGGTCTCTCGACACAATGTCTGCAGAATCTAATCCGACCATAGTGGTGGTGTAGGCAGAATAGGTATTGGAACAGCATTGCTTTTACCGACGAATCGCGATTTTGCCTGTACCACCACACCATGATGATCGGATTTCAGTGTGGAGACACCGTGGTAAGAGACAGTTGAACTGTCGCCTTATTCATCGCCATATTGGTCCTGCAACCGGCATTATGGTTGAGGTAGTATTGGATTCCAGCCACGCTGGAATGGCTGCGCGCTCTAAGGCGCCTTGCCTCGGAGCGCACAATTGTTCGCCGTCGGAGGTTCTAGTCCTCCTTTGGGGATGGTGTGCGTGTTGTCCTTAGGTTAGTTCAAGTAGTTTGTAATACTAGAGACTGATAACCTCAGTAGTTAAGTCCCATAAATTTACAAACATTTGAACTTGCTTTGGATTCCACTTCTACATTCTCGTAGACTGCATTGTCAAAATGTTGAAATGTTTGGAAACCTATTGGACCAAACTGCTATGGTCAACAGTCTCTAGACTTACAAACTACTTCATATAACTTATATTAAGGACAACACACACACACACACACATGCCCGAGGGAGGACTCGAACCTTCGATGAGAGCGGCCGCCCAGTCTGTAGGATGATGCCTTAGACCGCGCGGCCCGCATTGTCAGTTCAGTAACCAGCCAGCGTTAAATCTCTGAAGTGTTGTAGCCTGTTGTCCTCTCGTACCCTTGGAGCTTGCCGACAGTCTCATGCCATCGGGATAAAGCGCGCCGCGGTGGAATGGCCGAGCGCTCTGAGGCACCTTGCAGCGGTGCGCTCGGTTGCTCCCTGTCGGAGGTTCGAGTCCTCCCTCGGGCATGATGTGTTGTGTGTGTGTGTTTTGTTCTTAGTTTAGTTTAGGTTAAGGTAGTTTGTAAAGTTAGGGATTGATAACGGCAGTAGTTAGTCCCATAGTTTACAAACATTTGAGGATAATGCGCGACCACGCATGACAGGCATTGCGGAACGAGTGGTTGAGGATACAACATTGGCTGCTACACCAGATCAACTGTGGAAACAACATGGACTGCTGTACACCAACAAAACAGGCAGAGTCTCTATGATACAATGTCGAGCCGTGGAGCAGCCGTTATAACCAGAAACTCATCTTCCTCACTTCATATGGAGCTGCATATTCAGTCACTTGACCTTTGTACAACGTGTTATGTTTGGTCATTCTTGGTTGGCCAACAGTGTAATTGTGAGTGGGATCAAATATTGTTTCAAATATTCAAATGTTTGGACACCTATTGGACCAAACGGCTGCTATGGTTATCAGTTCCTAGACTCACTTATACTAAGGACAGCACACACACACACACACACACACACACACACACACACAAACACACACACACATACACATACACATATAGGGAGGACTCGAACCTCCAGCGGGAACTGCCGTACAGTCCGAAGCATGACGCCTCAGACCACGCGACCATTCCGTACAGATCAAATATTGTCATGTTTCTTACTTTATACAAGCCAAAAGTTTATCTTGATCGTAATATCTTTAACTCATTCACTGTTAATGTGTAAAAAAAATCATTTATTGTAATTTGAAAGGAAAGACCGTTTCGTTTTTCCTTTATAATGTTAAAATCTATGTTCTAGCACGTTAATTATCATACAAAAAGTTCACTTCGTAAAACGTAGTAATTTCGAAAATCCCACGAAACTTCGGATACTGTTCATGAAGCTGCGGGTAACTGCGCGACAATAGTATATGAGGAAACGGAACAACTTTGGCGTACAATGTTTGATCTGCAGGTAAAGAGTCATAGCATCCGCATGGTACCTCAATGAGGCCATGTACGAAATGAAGTGCGGTTTTTACAAATTTAACAAAAACCAAAAGTATGTCATATACACACAAAAAAAGAAGTAAATAGTAAAAAGATAGGTAACGCGCATGGCTGAAATAGAGGACAAGGATAAATAGTTAGTTTCATATTAATGAGCAGGGCATGGGCACACTCGTGTAGTCTGATGGTGAGAGCCAAAGAACATGAACATTTCGATAATAGTGAACGCTTATGGCATAAGCAAGTTGTATCTCTTCTTGTCTGGACTGCATATTGTGCACGTTTCACGTCCACATAAAACAAAAAGCTACACCCCCAAAAATACCCGTAGAAAAGACTTTCTGAAATATTTACAGTGAGTGTTAGAAAGCCCTCTTGTTGAGAAATGTTTTCCGTCTAATATTCAGTCTGAATTTTATATCCTCTGCACTTTGGCCGTCATCGTTTCTTCTGCCCAAATCCAATCTAATACATTGCGTAACCCCTCTTCTACTTGTGTTCGAGTTCGTCTTATAACCTCATTGTTCATAAATAAAAAATATAGATACTGCGGCTGAATAAGTTTTAGTTCGTCAAGTCTACAAACAAAGCCACAGTCGCAATCATTTGTCTCAGAGCTGAGATCGTAAAACGCTGCGGAGAGCGAAAGGTTGCGCGCGTGGTAAGCAGAAGCCTTCCGGTCCGAGGTGCGCAGATAAGAAGAGGGAGCCTGGGAAGAGCGGGCGACGGAAGGGGCGTGGGCGGAACGCGCGCGCTCATGCCTTTCCCGGAAACGGTCACTGCTTTCGGTGTATGTGACAAGAAGGAAGGCGCTCGCTAGCTGCATTCTTGCACGAACTTTACGCCCTGGCTGCAACAGCGCGGCCGACGCTGCAAGAATCCCGGAAACGGAATTATGAAGGCGAAGAACTGCGCCTTATTTTGAGAGCGCGGTGAAACATCCAACGCAATAAATACCGACGCAAACAGCTACAACGTCAGCTGTCCAGGGTGGACAATATTCCGTCTCTCGACCGTCGTGTTCAAAATGTTCAAATGTTTGTAAAGCTATCGGACCAAACTGCGTGGTCATCAGTCCGTAGCTTACAAACTACAACACACACACCCATGCCCCAGGGAGGACTCGAACCTTCACGGCGAGCAACCGCGCGCTCCGCAGCGAGACGCTTTAGACCGCTCGGCTACTCCACCGCGGCCGACCGTCGTGTCATAACATTTTGTTTCGTACTTTTTTCTAGTATGGCCTCTTCCTTTTCCTAGCCTTCATTCCGTATCTTCGCAGGTTCGGCGTGTAACATAGATTTGCCATCGTTAGTTTTATAAGCTGATCAGTAATGGCACTATTTGTTTAAACAGAGAGTATTATTAACAGTGGCTTGTTATTGCGTCTCTTCAACAGTAAACTTGTACTTTTTACACAGAAACGGCTTCAAACTGACAGTTTTTAACAGAATTGCGTTGTCACAGTTTTACATGAACAACACATGACGAAAACAGCTGGGATACACAATTTTCATTCAAAAATGTTCAAATATTTATAAACCTAAGGACCAAACTGCTGTGATTATTGGCCCCTAGACTTACAAACTACTTAAACTAATGTATGCTAAGGACAACACACACACACACAAATCTATGCCTGAGGTAGGACTCGAACTTACGACGAGCGGTTGTGCAGGCAGTCTCGTGACGTCTTAGACCGCGCGGTCACAATTTACGTCCTTATGATAGTGTTCCTCTAGCAAAAACTATTCTAAATAACAACAATAATTCAATTCCTTGAGACATAAATTGTCTTATTATACCAAAGGTACTAAAGATAAGGAGAGGAGTTGAACTAAAATTTATGCTGTGGCCAGGATTCGAACTCGGAACCTCCTGCTTAATACGCAAACGCTTTAAACCGTACTAAGCAGGAGGTTCCGAGTTCGAATCCTGGCCACAGCATAAATTTTAGTTCAACACCTCTCCTTATCTTTAGTACCTTTGGTATAATAAGACAATTTATGTCTCAAGGAATTGAATTATTTTTGATATTTATATCATCTCTGCCTGAGGAAAAAGGCGGGACTGTTCCCATTCACGTTCTTTGCTGGGGTTCTATTCCAATGTAGGAGACCCCCAGCAATTTGATACGAGTGTTGGAACTTCAATAGTGGCAACTATTTATTCACAACCGCTACAGAAGCGTTACACGTTTGCACCTGTTACTGTCCTTCAGAGTAGTCGCCAGCGTTGTGTACAACCCGTTGCCAGCGAAGCCGTAGTATACCGTTAGCAGAGCCTGTTCTGTTGATGGTGCGAATGGAGCGGTCTACTGACTGTCGAATCTCTGGAACAGTTCTGAAGCGAATGCCACGAAATGGTTCCTTCCTCTTCGGAATCAAATCAAAGTCACAAGGACTTAAGTCCGGGGAGTATGGTGGATGGTACAGTACTTCCCAGTCCCATCGACCGAACAGAGCAGCCACAACTTGCGCTGTATGTTCCCGGAGCATTGTCGGGCGAAATGATGGGTGGGTTGTGCAGAAAGTTTTGCCGCTTCTTTCATTTTGCACGACCTCAGATGTTTAGTCCAGTAGGTCTATAAACATTCTAACATTTGATCCATTTAAAAAGGCCTTGTGAGGTCGAAAATTCCTGTTGGGAAAAGATGTGTCAGCAGGCTGTTAGGCCTTGTTAATGTAGCAAGACAGTGTTTTCCAGAACGGGTATCTTCAACCTCGAGCTTAGATGGGGTAATTACTTGAATGCTCAGCTTCTTGTCGATGGGCAGTAAATAAACTTCCAGTGCAGGGGGGATCGCCCAACATTGGACATGTCTGCGAGGAAGATACGTAAAATCGTACTATACATTCTGCCATGCTATTCATACAAAATTCCCGGTTTTCAGGAGATGCTTCCTGCTGATCTGCCAGCAAAACAAAAAGGGTTCACTCTGAAATTTCTTGCTCGCATGGACATGGACAATGAATAGCCTTGCAACATTCTGTGGACAGATCAGACCACTTTTCGTATCCAACGAAATGCCAATACTCATAATTGCAGATTATGGTAAACGGAAAATCCGGACGAACATCGACCGGAAACACTTCATTCTGGAAGGGTAACTGTGTGTTGTGGGTCGCCATCGGTCATCATTTTTCTAGAAGATGAATCCTGTGGCTCATGTTACCTTTTCCGTCACTGACAATCGCTATCAGAGGCATCTGAGCACCAACGTAATTCCTAGTCTTCAGCAGTGTGGGTGTGTGGGTAGGATCATTTTTATGCACTGTGGCACCCCTCCGCTCCTTGCACTGCCAGTGAGCTTCTGTATTTCGGAAGTGCTGTATTCAGCAATGCGCAAAACATTCTTAATGTGACCCCCAAGGCATTCTGATCTGTCGAAGGAAGGAAGATTAGGGTTTCAAATTCAAATGTTTCTATAGCTTATGGGACTTAACTACGAGGTCATCAGTCCCTAAACTTACAAACTACTTATGAACTAGCTAATACTAAGGACGGCACAAATATCCATGCCCGAGGGGGGATTCGAATCCCCGACCGTAGTGGGCGTGCAGACCGTGACTGGAGTGCCTCAGTCTCCTCGGCCACCACGACCGGCAGGTCAGGGTTTAACGTCGCGCCGACAGTGTGGTCATTAGGGATGAAGCACAAGCTCGGATTGTTTTCGGTTAAGGATGGGGAAGGAAGTCGGCCGTGCCCTCTAAAAGGAACCATACCGGCAGTTAATCAGTTTTGAAAACATAGTTTTCATATTTGGAAAGAACAGCGAACTTATAATTATTTAAAGATAAAAATAACAGTCTAGGTCGCTCACCGCTTGAAGATCTACAGCGAGAGGTCTGAAGATGATCTAATCTTAGATCGAAACCGGTTACCTTAGTAATAAATTATCAAATTTTGCTAACTAGACTGTTATTTTCATCTTTAAATACCGGCATTTGCCTGGAGCGATTTAGATATATCACGGAAAATATAGATCAGGGTCGCTAGAGGTGGATTTGAACGGCCGTACTACCGAATGCGAGCCCAGTTTGTTACCACTGCGCCACCTCGCTCCGTCTTTGATCTATTCTGTTTGATTCGTCTAGATTTCAACTTGTGACAGAAAACGGTAGACAGCATATTGAACACTCCTCTCGTTTGTCTTACAATAATTAGAAACCGATCTCATTTTGCTTTGAATGCGGTTTTTTGCCTGAGGAAAATCAAAACACGCTTCATATTTGCTTTTTATACGATTTTTTTGTCCTTAGGACTCTTAAAAACAGATTTACCTCATCAGATGACGTGCTGGATGGGACTTGCCTAACTAACTGTACAGCTGTTGACTGCCAAACTTGTACATTCTTGCGTATTGAACGGTGCGTTCGGTATAATGAGCCATTCAATCTATAGCCATCGTATGATATTGATTATATTGGTGTGGTGTTTGTTCTTCCGGACATGTCCGAAAGGACACCACACCTGCTTCGCAGCCATATTGCATTTGCTAATTATTGATAAAGGAATAGAATGAAGAAAGATTAGGAAGGAAATGATTGACAGTGGCTGCATTAGGTCACTGAAATTAAACAATGGCGACAAGAGAAAATGTGAGCCGAACTAGGAATCGAACCCGGGTCTCCCGCTTCGGGCCAGCGGTCGCCTTAACTACTTGACCACCCGTGTTGGCCTCCCGTCCGTCTCAAACATCCACAAGTAGCATGCTGGCTGTAGCACCCCTATCGTCCATGCCCTCTTACACTCGCCATTCCGGATTCCCGTGCGAGGTCGAGCATATGACTGCATCTGCTAAAAAGTTTAAATGTTTGTAAATCTATCTGACTCAACTGCTGGGTTATTAGTCCGTAGTTTACAGACTACTTAAACTAAGTTAAGCTAACCTAAGGACAACACAAATACCCATGCCCGATGTGGGACTCGAACGCCCGACGGCAAAGGGCCGCGCGCACCGCAGCACGGCACCCCAGTACGCACGGCTAATCCGCCGTGGCACCGGATCTGCGGTGAAGTAAGTAAAGCTAACGCCGTGTTCGCGTGCAAATACTTATTATATTGGTGTGGTGTCTGTTCTTTCGGCCATGTCCGAAAGAACAGACACGACACCGGCTTCGCAGCCATATTGCATTTGCTAATTATTGATAAAGGAAGGGAAGGAACGAAAGGATTGACAGGGGATGCATTAGGGCATTGAAATTAAACAATGGCGACAAGTGAAAATGTGAACCGGGCCAGCGGTCGTCTCAACCACTTAACTATCCGTACTGGCCTCCCGTGCGTCTCAAACTTCAAAATGTTCAAATGTTTGTTAAGATTATGGGACTTAAATACGGGGTCATCAGTCCCTAAACTTACAACCTACTTATGAACTACCTTATACTAAAGACGGCACAAATATCCATGCCCGAGGGGAGATTCGAACCCCCGACCGTAGTGGCCGTGCAGACCGTGACTGAAGCGCCTCAGTCTCCTCGGCCACCGCGGCCGGCTCTCAAACTTCCCCAACTCGCACACCAATATAATAAGTATTTATTCGCGAAGACGGCATTAGCTTCAATTACTTCACCGCAGATGCGATCATACGTTCGACCTCGCACGGAAATCCGGAAAGGTGAGTGTTAGAGGGCATGGACGAGAGGTGCGCTACAGCCATAGCGTGCGACTTGTGGAAGTTTGAGACGGACGGGAGGCCAGCACGGGTGGCTAAGTGGTTAAGGCGCCCGCTGGCCTGAATCTGGAGAGCTGCGTTCGATTCCCGGTCCCGCTCACATTTTCACTTGTCGCCATTGTTTAATTTCAGTGCCCTAATGCAGCCACTGTCAATCCTTTCCTTCCTAATCTTTCTTCCTTCCCTTCCTTTATCAACAATATAGCCATGGTGTTGCGTTTTATCTGTCATTTTTAGCCGACACTATTTACTTTAAGTCGATTACTGAGTCATATATTTGTAAAATTTGCGTGTTTTTCCCAAAACAGCTGTGTCATCGGGCACATTAGGCCTGTAACTCAGTGAGTGGGATAGAATTGCCTTCCTCTATGAGTCTTGCTCCGAAATGAGCCTCCATGACCAGCAGAGACGTGTCTCGAGACGCCCAGACATCGGTGTGATAATAACCTGACTGTGGCCCACCATACGGCCTGACAGCCAGAGGTGATGGTCCAGGGTGCCACTTCATTTCATAGCAGGACCCGTTCG